>JAEOAD010000025.1:5173333-7760000 GCA_036365145.1 Orientallactaga sibirica
GCTAGCCTGGAATTCACTATGTAGTCTCAGGGTGGCCTGGAACTCATGGCAATCCTCCTACCTTTGCCTTCTGAGTGCTGGGATTAAAGGCGTGTGCTACCACGTCCGGCTCCCAAGTTACAAACTTTAATAAAGCACCTGAGTCTATAGAGGACATACATTCAAACTATCACATGGTGTCTTCCCCAATATGTAGAATGGCAGGGTTTGGGTGGGGAGCGGGTGTCACTGGATACCAGTCGAGTCCAGGCGATGCAGAGGAGGCAGCAGTTTTAATGGCAGTAGAGGCACCTTTTAGGGATGATACAAGAGGGTTGTAGATTATAGTGATTTGGGGTTTAAAATCCTGAATCCAGACTGCTTCTGCTGAGTGCAGGCCTGGGAACTAGATGAAGGGGCTTCAGGTGAACGGTGGTGGTCCCTGGTCTTGGTGCACGTGCTGAATCATGGCTCCTTGATTAATATTTTTAGGTTCCTTTGAGACGGCCTCATTTGCCATGAGCAGACACCTGCTTTGCTGCTTCCGAGTAAGCACAGCAATTCCTTGTAAAATGCTGGTTTTTAATTTAGGGCAATTTAGGGCACCTGTGTGTGAATGTCCCCTGATTTTCAAAGAAATGATTGGTTGCATCAAAATTGGGCTTACAGTTGCAGGAAATCACATGTTGCCAAATTCCCTCATCAAGTACCTTCCAATTAAGTGACTAATTGTGATCCACAGTGGCAGGTACTTCGCAAAGACCCAGGTCATGGACCCCCCCTTGACTGGAATGTCCAGGTAAGTGGAGTTGGTATTTGTTTCTCAACTCCATCTTCAGAAGGGCACAACTCAGAAGCTAGAGTGGAAGGATTTCTCATAGAGTGTAGCTTCCAAGCAGTCATCTGCCCCGTCTCTACATCTTCTGCATCTATAATTACAGCAGCAGAAGAGACTGATGAGCCTGGGGCCCTGCAAGATCCTAAATCAAAGATTAAATTATATTAACTCTATCATGGCTGGAAGTGGTCAGATGTATTTTAAAAAGCTTTTTAAGTGAGAGTTCAGGCAGAGTTTCTGCCTAAGCCTCTAATTACTTCACCGGATACCATCTTCCCCCCATCTGCCTGAGGAGGCTTTGCAGAACACCCCCTCCCGGCCCTCTAGGACATGGTAATCTAAGGCCAGCAGAGAAGCGGAGTAAACTGATTTGCAAGTACCTGGCCCAACACTTGGTGACGCCTGCTGTGAGAATGGGTGTCTGTGGGTCAGCAGCATGGCTTCACAGGAGCCAAGAAGGGAAGTTTCTGTCCAGAGCAGGGAAGATGCTAGAGTAGCTCATGAATCATCTGTCTGGAAGGGCTTTTTGGGAGAGCTAGAATTTTAGACATTTTGAAAGTTCAAGGGGAGTGACATTCTAGCAGGAGTGTAGAGGGCAGTCTGGGCATAGGTGCCTGCTTTGAGAAGATTTCTAGAAGGATGGAGAGGGTTAAGTGCCCATGGGCCAGGCCCTAGTGGTGCTGGGTCTGGGAGTTGAACAGGTGGAAGACAGCAGAAAGTTTCAGAGGATATCCTGGAGGATCACTGGGGGAAGTGGAGGGGGCATGGGAATTTGTGGTTTGTCTTTGAGAGTGACAGAGCCTGTCTTGGCTCCTGATTGGGCTTTAATCCAGGAGTTAGTGTGCCTGCTGTCATAGTCACATGAAGCTTCAGTGGCGTCCTGGTCTTAAGAATTCAAAGAATTGAAGTCTGTAGACCAGAGGGTAAAGCTTGAAGAGATTTTATTAGATTGTGGGTAGAACATTAGAGAAGGCAGGCAGGCAACACTCCTGGGCACCAGGAGGGATTTCTGGGAATGGAAAAGCCCACCCGGACTGGCATCTTGTCTAGGTTCTGAATGGGGGCTCAACTAATGGGGGTTTCTACATAGGGAATCAGGTTTAATCTTCCCAGGAATCCAGGAAAAGGAACTTTCTATGGAGAGACTGAGGTTGATTTTTAAGGAAAAACAGCCTTTAGGCAGAAAATTGAGAAGCCAGATCCTTCTCTGACCTCTAGAAAAGAGACTGTGAGGGCAGGCTCAGGAACATCTCTCGCTTTTACTTTGGGAATGCTGTCACCCCTAAACTGCCTTAGAGGGGTCCAGTGGTGAAAGGGAAGGTGGAAGAGCTTTTATGTGTCCATTGTACGACAGTCAAAGTGGACATTCTGTGCAACTAGACTCAAAGGAAGGGTGTTTGGCTCCCAAGCGTGCCCCACCTTCTCACCTGACATAGGAGAAAACAACCCATTCTGATGCCAGGTGTGTTTTCTTTGGATGATGGTTCTCTAATACAGAAGACTGCCCAGGCTCGCCCTAAATTGGTGCCCCCCCATCCACTTTCGTGTGTAGCACCTACTGTCTGATACTCGAATGTAGCCCCGCCTCCTCTTGGGTGATGACCTCTGAGAACACCATCTTGCCTGGGCGGGGCTGGGGTCCACCTCTGCTCTTGCTGGTGGTCATGTGGCAAGAGGCAGGCTCCTACTTCTCAAGATCCTATTATTACATTCTTCAGAGACAACATTTGTTGAGTAGTAATGAATGCATTTTTTCCCCTATGTGATAACAGGGGAACCTCGATTCAATTCAGCTGTAAAGCAAAATTGGGCCTACTACACTGCATTGTTTTTTTTTTTTTTTTTTTTTTTTTTTTTGAGGTAGGGTCTCGCTCTAGCCCAGGCTGACCTGGAATTCACTATGTAGACTCAAGGTGGCCGCGAACTCACGGAAATCCTCCTACCTCTGCCTCCCAAGTGCTGGGATTAAAGGCGTGCGCCACCACGCCCGGCTCACTGCATTGTTTTGACAGTGAGCTTGGGCACCTTAGCCCTGCGCTGCTGGCTGGGGAAAGTGGCATGACTGCCAGGTGTTTCTGAGACCTCTAAAGGGGTCAGCTTCCTGACCCAAGTGCTGCTTTGGGTTTCAAGGACCTTGAATTGTTTGCATTAGTGACCTTGATTGACTTTGTCAGGAAGCTCTTTCCATGAGGAGAGGGAAAGGATATCTCACTGAGCAGTTACCTTGTGCTGCAGGTCAGACCACTCCTTCCTGTCTGGCCCAGACAAAGGACACATTCAATTGTTTGTTAAAGATTTTGGGGGAGTGTACACATTGTGTAATCAAAACACTACACTTGCCTGTGAAGCCTGAGGGCCCAGCTTTGATTCCCCAGGGCCCGTGTAAGTTGGATGCACGAGGTGGCTTATGCACCTGGAGTTTGTTTGCAGTGGCTAGAGGCCCTGGTGTGCCCATTCTCTCTTTCTCTATATTAAACAAATAAATAAAAAACCCACACTGCACTCCACAAATGTGTGCAAGTAAAAGAGGAAAGTGAAAAAGAGAAATGTGGGGTGGGGGAGGGAGGAAAAAAGGTCTGCCAAAGAATAAAATGTTACAACCTTTTAGGTATGACCCCAACAGGAATTGTAGATTTTTATTGAATATTTGATTTGAATTAAGCCATAATTTAAAACAGCTGATAAAATGCTGTAGGAAGCTGGGTGCAGTGGCACATGCCTTTAATCCCAGCACTTGGGGAGGCAGAGGTAGGAGAATCGCCATGAGTTTGAGATCACTCTGAGACTACATAGTGAATTCCAGGTCAGCCTGGGCCAGAGTGAGACCCTACCTCGAAAAACCACCACCACCACCAACAACAAAAATACTGTAGGACCCAGGCATGGTAGTACACTCCTTTAGTCCCAGCACTCCCTCGGCTGAGGTAGGGGGATTACCATGAGTTCGAGGTCAGCCAGGGGCTACACAGTGAGTTCCAGGTCAGACTGGGCTAGAGTGAGTCTCTGCCTCGAGAAAGAAAAGAAAAAAGAAAAAAGATAGATAGAAAATAGGGTCTGGGAATGTGGCTGAATGGTAAAAACCCTTGCTAACCCTGTATGAGTCCCTGGATCTCATCCACAACACAGAACAAGGAGGGGGAAACAAAAAAGGAAATACCCAAAGAGTGGAAGGTCCCATTTGGCTCCATGTGCCTTACAGATATGTGTACATGTATGTGTATATGTATATGTATGTATTTTCTGGATTTAATAATGCATTTTTCAGACACTTCTCTATACGTATACTCAAATACAGATTTTTTTCTGACATAAATGCATTTGTACAGAACACATTGTTCAACATGATTTTTAAAGGGGTGATTTACTTCACTACTTTTTCAAACTTAATTTTATAGTCATATCAGACCTGATTTGGTTATTTTATAGCTAGTTGAAGCTGTAATTTGTGAAGACATTGGGGAATAGTGAAGCTCATTCAGTAGCTGGATAATGGAATAATTTTGTCTTGCCCTATCAAGAAAGTGTCATCATAAAAACACTACTCTTAAATTTTAATGTAGTTAATGAAAATAATTGACCTGTTTATTCTTAACATTTTCTTTGAAAAATGCATAAATTTGACAAATTAAGCATATTCATATTTTACTGACCTGTTGTCATAATGTTGAAATTATGTTAAGTGAAAATGAAGCCTATTGAAAATCTGTTTAAAAGGCAACCATAAACATTGGGTTTTGTGGCTGACTCAACCAAGTGTTTTTGTGTAGTCACGGACTGGAAAAAACTGAGCATTCTGACATACATGATGTCTCCAGCTGAGAGTGAAGGACTAGAGCAACCTCTGAGCTCTTGAGGGCTGCCAGCTCCACACTTAAGACTTTAACCCTCGGAAGGACACTTTTCCTCCAGCCTGCAGAGCTACTGCTATGAAGAGATTATCAGTTCAAAGTGACAAGTTACTTCGTAAGGTTCACTGATATGACCTTCATAAGAACCCAAGAGCTGAAGTGGTTCACCTTTCCACTGGCGTTTTTAAAATAGTTGCTGCTTTGGGCGGATAGGTGTTGGATTCGCATAGCACAGCCAATGCTCTTGAACATCAGTTTGACCTGCTGTCACCTTTCTGTCTTCTATTAGAAATCTATTTACACGACTTTTGCCTAAAGATGGTTACCAGCAAATATTTGAGTGCCCACTACAAGTCCTTATGGTTCTGTTAATTCCAGTGCCAAAAATTAAAACATTATGATTAACATTTGAAGTAATCATCTGATATGTATTTTTTTTTTTTTTTTTTTTTTTGTTTTTCGAGGTAGGGTCTCACTCTGGTCCAGGCTGACCTGGAATTAGCTATGTAGTCTCAGGGTGGCCTCGAACTCATGATGATCCTCCTACCTCTGCCTCCCAAGTGCTAGGATTAAAGGCGTGCGCCACCACGCCCGGCCTGATATGTATTTTTAATCTTTAATAAATAGAGGAATTAATTTGAAACACTGACACAAGGGAGCTTCTTTTATTTTCCTTTGTGAGGTTTTTTTTTTTTTTCTTCAATGTCCTTCTGGTTTTGTTGTCAGCTCTTTTTTTTTTTTTTTGAGTTTGGGTCTTGCTTTAGCCCAGGCTGACCTGGAACTCACAGTGATCCTACCTCTGTGTCTCTAGTGTTGGGATTAAAGGCGTGTGCCACCACTCCTAGCTTTGTCTATTCTTTGTTTTTTTTTTTGGGGGGGGGAAGGGGGATAGGGTCTCACTCAGGCCCAGGCTGACCTGGAATTAACTCTGTAGTCTCAGGGTGACCTCAAACTCACAGCGATCCTACCTCTGCCTCCCAAGTGCTAGGATTAAAGGTGTGTGCCACCATGCCCGGCTTGGCTATTCTTTTACAGCCATGAATACAAATACTCTGGGGCATCCCTGAGGAAGGGTCTTTTACGCGAGGGAAAGATGTGAATACCAGTGATGAGAGGTAGGAGGTGGTTGGTAAAGGGAAAATTCTCTCTTGAAAATTCCCAGATCGCCTGATTCCTGGATCTGTGGAATGCCATTATTGACTGCTAGGGATGTTTGGCTATCTTTGAGAATTGGGAATTGCACTCTCGGCTCTGGATTTCTAGAAAGCCAGAACAAAAGAGAACTAGAAATACCAGCAGTACCAGCTTTCTTTTACTGGCTTGTGCTGTGGCGAGGTGGGTTTGTTTCTCCTTACAGTCTGTCTTCTGATGGTGTGACTCCCCTCAGGGAGCCAGGGGCAGAGGCTGAGGAACTTAGTCCAGGATCTCGCTGGGCTGCTTGTCCAGGGCTGTGGAATCAGCTCACTGGGGTCACCTCCTGTCCTGGGGTCAACTCTAAGAAGGCATCCCTCTGCGCTTTTCTCACAAGTCACTGTTGGCCTCTTGGTAAGGGGCTTTCCCTCCTCCAGGAGTCCCCAGTCTACTGGCCAAGCTGGTTCTAAGCTGTGCCTGCAGAAGTGGCCATGGCCTGCAACAGGCAGCTGCTGCTCCAGGGAGCCTGTGTGCTGGGCCTGCTTCCCTCTGTGAGCAGTGCTTCCCCAGGTTTTCCTGGTTTCCCTCGTCAGCTTTGTTTGGCAGTGGTTCCACCATAATCTGGAGATGGCTGGTCTGTTGGGAATTCTGCCTCACAGATGCACACATTTGTTATTTTATTAGAGGGGTGATTGTGCATCTGTTCCAGTTTTACCCCCAAACTAGACAGCCCTGTACAACACTGCTTGGAGGTGATTTGCTGAGTTGGTCCATAATGTCTTCTGCTGTTTGACTAAAAAGCATAGCTTACTGAACAGTTTTGCAGTTTGCTTTTTGGTATTACATTATGGAGGGAAAAAAAGGGAGATCACATTCCAAGCCTCTTCCCATCTCTTCTTGCACTGGGCAGTGGTCTCTGGCTGGAAGCTTACCAGTGGGTTTCTTGGAGGGAGGAAGCAAGTCCAGATCTAACATACCCCTAGACTTGCATTTATTGTGGAATAAAAAAGCCTTTATATGGATGTGCAATTATTCAAAAAAGTAAATTTTCATGTCTTATTCAGAATATTGATTTTTTTTTTTTTTTTTTTTTTTTTTTTTTTTTTTTTGAAGGGTCTCATTCTAGCTCAGGCTGACCTGGTATTCACTGTATAGTCTCTGGGTGGCCTTGAACTCACTACGATCCTCCTACCTCTGCCTCCTGAGTTCTGGGATTAAAGGTGTGCTACGCCTGGCTCTGTTCAACCCTTTTATTCTAGAGGTGAATTACTCTAGAGGCAAAGAGAAACACTGGTTGCCTTGGGGTAGGGGAGAAAATTATTGGAAGGAGGACTAGAAAATTCCTTGAGCATTGTCTAGGGCATGCTCGTCGGCTTTGTTTTATTTAAAACATTACGTTGCAAACATTGCCTTCCCACTCTTGCCCCCACTACAGAGGAGCTACAAATTCCCGTATATGGCATTGGGGAGAGCAGAGCCTCGCTTGAGGATAAAGACAGATTCAGTCTTGGTTATCTCTCTTTGGGGGGAAAGCAAGTGAGTAGGAGGGCCTGGCCTTGATGGTAAAGAAGTGATTCCAGTATTATTCAGCCCCTCCCATCCTGGAGCTGGTGCTGTTCTCAATCAGAATCTGACTCTTGTCTTCTGCATCTTTTCTCCTTTGCAAATGTGTAGGCATTCAGCTTTAATCAAGTCGGTTTTACTCTGTGATCTGTAGCAGGGATGACTGAAGTCATGGGGAGGATTTTAAGTAATCTCTTAAGACATTCAGAGTGTAATCCCCCCAGTCCATGAGCATCCCGCCTGCATCTGGGAGATTTGTGAGGGTTCAGCAAAGGAGGCTGGATGGGGACTGGCATCCTTTGAGAAGACTGGCCCTTCTGGCTGGTGACAGGTTTTTGTTTGCTGTTGGCCTGGGGACAAAGCCTGCTGTTCATTTGCCATGTCAAGAAAGTTCAAGATACTCCCTGAATGTGACCAGTGTGTTACTAAATCTCCATGCTGGTTCCAAGAACAATGACAAGCTAAACGGGCATGAAGGTCCCATCCCAGCTCATTCATGACTCTGCAGTGTGTGTCGGGGTTGGCTCCCAGGGAGATGCTGCAAAATCGAACAGAGGTCTGCTGCTCACAGACTAGACCTGGTTAATCAAAAGTGGAGGATCTGACATTTTTCTATGCATTGCACAGAGTTTGAATGTGACTTCACACGTGTGATGTGTGTGGTGCTAAACTGGATTGCAGTTTCTCAAGTATTACCTTTGTATTTCACCTCCTACCAGCATCAGCACAGGTTCCTGCTGCTAAAGGTGTCCTTCCAGAGAATTTGATGATTATGACTGCAAGTGCAGCCTTTCGTACTTCCTCTTAATAGAATGATAAAATAAATCCACACCAATGTAGACTAATGAGAGAGATTAGTTTGAATTAGTAAAATGCCCAAATTAACAAATATTTTCCAAGAACTTCACTGTTATTACTTGTAAGTAAATATTGTAACTCAAACTAGGCTAATAGAGTGCCTAATAAAGATCCTTGGGGGATCCTGCTTTAGGAAAGAAGTAAGAATGATTTGCAATTAGCAGACCAATTCTTGATGTAAATAGAGCTCCTGAAATACTAGATTGTGCTTGAAAATCGTCTGTTCTCTTAGTTATTTTAAATGGTCCCCATGAAACCTCCTGGAAATCATGGTTTATAGATGTGTAAAGACCGGTTTGGTGAATGCCTGTATCAACAACATCAGTGATTCCATCTTAGTGATGTCCTGATCCTTGCCTCCCAAGATTAGGTTTGCCTTCTCTTCCAGATGCTTTTATAGCACCTGCATTTGTCTGTCATGACATCACCTAATGCACTTACAAGTATGTAATATGTTCTCGTGTGCTTGGCAGCATGTGCCTATGCAGATAGAACCTATACTAGCCTGCGTGCCTTATCCTTGTGTCCACCAGGATGCCATTTGTAGGCTGGCAGTGAAGTCAAGCAGCTAGATAGGCGCACATATTGTTAATGACAGCAGCAAAGCCAAACTGGGTATTGCTTTTGTAATTTATGGTTTAACACACTGGATTGTATGTCCTATTACCACAGTGATTTAAAAAATATTTATTTATGGGGGGAGAGAGAAAGAAGAAGAGGAGGAGGAGGAGGGAGAGGAAGGGGAGGAGGAAGAGGAGAGAATGGACACACCAGGGCAAGCTAACTCCAGATACGAGTGCTATCTTGTGTATCTGACTTTACATGGGTACTGGGGAATTGAACATTGAACCTGGGTCCTTTGGCTTTGCTGGCAAGTACCTTAACCACTAAGCCATCTCTCCAGCCCAGTACAGAGATTTTTTCCTGTTATCTTTCATGGTGTCTCACAATTCTTTTTTTAAAAAAATATTTTATTTTAAATTTTATTTATTTATTTATATTCAGAGAGAGAGAGAGAGATAGAGAGAGACAGAGAGAATGGGCACACCAGGGCCTCCAGCCACTGCAAACGAACTCCAGACACATGTGCTTCCTTGTGCATCTGGCTTACATGGGTCCTGGGGAATTGAACCTGGGTCCTTTGGCTTTGTAGGCAAACTCTTTAACCACTAAGCAGTCCCTCCAGCCTAAATATTTTATTTTTATTTATTTATTTGAGAGAAAGAGAAAGAGGCAGATAGAGAGGAAAGACCCATATGTCACCATGTGTGCATCTGGCCTATGTGGGTACTGGGGAATTGAACCTGAGTCCTTAGGCTTCATAGGCAAGTGCCTTAACCTCTAAGCCATCTCTCCAGCCCATGACTCTTTTTAACTTCTTGGCCAACGTAATTATTAAGTTGAACTGGGACTACAGAGTTAAGTTTTAGGTCAGCCTGGGTTAGAGTGAGACCTTACCTTGAAAAACACATTAAAAAACAACAACAAAAAGGTTGCAAGCCAGGCATGGTGGCGCATGCCTTTAATCTCAGCACTCAGGAGGCAGAAGTAGGAGGATCACCATGAGTTTGAGGCCACCCTGAGGCTACATAGTGAATTCCAGGTCAGCCTGAGACAGAGTGACACCCTACCTCGAAAAACCAAAAAATAAAACAAAATAAAATAAAAAAAAGGTTCATCCTGGTGGCTGCTCAGTTACTATGTATTGAAATTGAATGCATGTCCTATCAATGAGGCAATGTCAGCAAAAGCATTTGAAAAGGAAGCCCAGAACTTCGGATAGCTCGAACTTGTGCTCTTCTGTATATAGACGGGGATGTCAGTGGGGCTAGAGAGCCTGGGTCCTGTGTATTTCCCATGACATCTTTAGGACCCTTCCCAGCCTCAGGTGGACATGTGTGTATTTGGGTGGAGAGCTGACATAGCTCAGAGAAGCTGTGAGAGATTTGAGATGGAAGAAGAAGCTTGCCAAGCTAAAGGAGTTCTTTCTTCAAGGCTGCATGACCTGAGCTCTTAAGTGTTCCAGATTAGCAGTAGGGCAGTATGTGTTCATTTGGCAGTTGTTGTGCCGACAGAGCTTTGGTTTGGATCTTGAATGTTCATCAAAGGCCCAGGTGCTAAAGGCTCAGTTATCAGCTGTAAGGAGGTGGGGCATGTAAGGCATAATGGGAGGAAGTTGGGTCTTGAAGGGTTGATTGAGCCCCTGGCCACTTTTTGTTTATCTCTGCGTCCTGGCTTCCAGGAGGGGAGCTTCCTCGCTTGCTCCCTGTCATGATTGTCTGATCTGCCATAGTCCTAACAGCAACAGGGCTGGGCACACATGGCCGGACACCTCTGAGATTGTGAGCCAGAACAAACCTTTCCTCTTTTAAGTTGATTGTCTGAGCCATCTTGTCACAGTAGTGAAAAGTTGACTGACACATCATGAGCTCACTCACTTTCTGCACATGAACGGTCCTCCTTGAGAGACTCCTGTGGGCTGGTAACTTGTATGTGATGAGTTGTGGGCTGGACTGGAGCCCACTGGTCCATCTGAGGCTAGGGTTGAACTGGGGAGAAGGCCCAGCTGGGCCTGCTAGAGAAGCCCAGCTCTCTGGCCCAGGTCCTGCTCCCTATCTGTGGAACTGGGAGTTGGGCCCAGGGTAGGACTTGGACCAGAGCTACCTAGACCTCTGCTGAGAACTGCTCTGCATCTGTTTGGATTTCATGGCTATCTTATTAGTTTCTGTGCACAAATGTCCAATTGTGCCACCGTATTATAATGCTCAGTGTTTTCTCCACACACCGGATAATTCTAGTTCAGCTCAACCCCAGAGCTCATTGTTGAGCCTCCGCCAGCGCCAGCACAGGATGGGGGTGGCGCGTGAGGGGAAGCACAAATGGATGAGCTCGCCCCTGCTGGTGGTGGGCACAATTGATTGCACATGCAGCAGCCGTTCTTTTCTCTTCCTGTGGGCTCTGCCCAATTTAGCTTGGATGCCACCCTCCCTCCCTGCCCACCACCCCAGGAAAGGTGATGCTACTTCCAGTTCTGGGGTCAATGCTGATTAAGCCAGTCATGGCAGTTCACAGTTGAGATGTGGACGTGTGACAGGACTGGCTGGGGGATTCTGGGAAAAAAAATCTCTCTTAGAATCACTAGAAAATAGAAAGTTCCTTCCACTAGACTCTTGGGAACGAGGCAGCTATTTTATGACCACGAGGAAGACAATTTTGTTGAGGCTGTCAGAGTGGAAACCTGAGGAGCATCTAGGTGCTTGATTGAGCCCTGCAGACTGAGCAGTCCATCCTCCATATGTTTTGTTCCTGTTTAATTCATGTGACAGTTGAAGGCAACTGTATTAGACACTTCCTCAAAAGAGCATGAAATAGAATTTCTTTCCATAAAACCTTGCCATTCAAATTGTCATCCAAAGCATGCTATTCAGAGCCAGTGATTAGCCTTGGGGTAAGGCAGAACGAAGAGAGGAAATATATTGGCAAGAAAGATTTGAGGGAGGAGATTGGATCTGGAGTGGATCCTAAAGGAGGGTTGTGATTTGCATAGGAAGAGCGCGAGTGCATTTGGGAGGATGGAGATGGCAGAAGCAGGCGTGGCTGTGGTTGTCAGCAAACAGCGATACTGTGTTCTAATTCTACAGCCTGTTAAAGTGTGGTGTAGAAGTTGACACTTGATTTGTACCTGGGGAGGTATTGCGGGCCCTTGAGTGGCGAAGAGACTAATGAACGTGGACCTTGAGGATAGTAGAATTAAGGAGCTGTGAAGCTGGTCAACTGGAAAGGGAAGAAGTCAAGGCTGAGTGGCCAGTTTAATCTGGAACAATTCATTTGTATGTGTTGGGGGGCAGCGGTGAGTTTTAAGTTGGTAGCTGTAGGTGAAGGGGAAGGTGGTGAAGACATGGAAAATTGTAAAATAGAAAAATGCCTGGTAAAGGGCTGATTGGATATTGAGGGAAAAGCCTGCGAGCTGACTGCAAGAGTATGAACTCAACGAGTCAGAAAATGACATGCAGGGGAAATTTTGGAGAAGAGGCAGGTTTTAGGAATATGTCATTTGCTTTTTGCCATTGGGGTTTTGAGATAGTAATGGAAGATCTAAGTAAGAATTCATTGAAAACACGGGTTAGGCTGAGGAACAAGAGAGGAAGATAGAGGAGGAACTACAGAGAACAACAGTGCATTGCTGGCCTTTGTTTAGGGTCCCAGTGACTCTTCAGCTCTACCTTGACTTCAATTGCTCTCGGCTCTGCAGCGAATGCATTGAGCTTGTTGGTTGACTTCAGCCCATCTCTCTCTCTCTCTCTCTCTCTCTCTCTATATATATATATATATATATATATATATATATATATATATATATTTTATTGATAGCTTCCATACTTAACAGACAATAAATCATGATAATACCCTCCCCTCCCCCGCATTCCCCTTCACAAATCCACACTCCGTCATAGTGGACTTGAATTGCTGTGAATGGCACTTTACATCCTGGCTCCCCAGGCCTTTCAGCTCTCCAGGGGAGGAGACCCTTGTTCCTCTCTCCTCTGGTCACTACTGGTGACCACATGGAGCACCTCAAACATCCATCCTAGAGCTTCAAGAAAATGTTTTAGACCGACAGACTAAGTTAAGGACGAGTGCCAAGTCCACTTTTGATCTTTGCCCACTCTCCAAAGATGCAGAATGAGCCTTTTCTTCGAGGCTGTGGAGTGTGGAGCTAGGCACCGACACTGTGCACACTCCGTTGTGCTGGTGCAGTCACTCTGGCTGCCCCACTCACATTTCCCTAAGAGCAAAGGGTCCAGGAGTGCTGGGAGGCACCAGGCGTCTGGTTTTCGTCAAGCAGCAAGAACGAGAGCATGTGTGTGGAGCTGGTCTTGCTCTAAACAAAGCCCCTCTTCTGCTCGCTGTGTGTGGCCACCCAGAGCAAACCCTTTGGGCTTGGAAAGCACACATTGCCCAAGTGTGGCTTTTCTTTCTGAGTTTGAAAATTTTAAGGACAGGGTTGGCGCCATTTGTCTTTCTCAGGGAGAGCTCCATTTCCTTTGTCTTCATCTAACCTGGGAGTCGTGAGTCAGTGTCAGCCTGCTCACCTGCAGCCACTATTATTCCATACCCTGCTGGCCATCTTTCTGACAGGCCTAGAAGGTCTGGGTTCAATACCCTGCCCCTGCCCCCACCCAAGAGGATGGTAGTGGAGCCATCTGTCAGTCCAGGCTTTCTTTGGTCAGTCTCTGGAGTGCTTCAGCCCTCTGTCCACCCCATGAGCATGTGGGCGGTTAGTTAACTCCTCTGGGGCTCCTCCTCTGTGAAACCATAGGAGAGCTCATGGGGATGTTGGTGAGGATTTCTTGGAGCCATGGGGAAAGCAGTTGGCACAGGGCCTGACACATAGCTCAGCCAGGTGTCATGACTGCCGACCAGGGCCAGGGTTGCCACCCTGTTCATCTGACTGGCCACTGGTTGTCTTTCCCATGGCATGGCCACTTGGAGATTGGATTTCTGCCACAGTACATGGTTTGAAGCCATAAAGACATTGACCTTTGGACCACACTGTCACCTCTCTTGGGATTTCTTGCTGTTCTTATTTCAGTCTTTACTTATTTAATTTTGTTTTTCTTTTTTTCTTTTTTTTTTTTCAAGTTAGGGTCTCACTGTAGCCCAGGCTGGCCTTGAACTCACAGCAATCCTCCTATCTCAGCCTCCCTAGTACTGAGATTAAAGGCACGCACCACCACACTTGGCATTTTTAAAATTTAAATATTTATTTATTTATGTGTGTGTGTATGTGTGAGAGAGAGTGAGAGAGCATAAAAAAGGGCCTCTTTGTGCATCTGGCTATGTGGAGAATTGAACCCACAAGGACAGGATTTGCAAGCAAGCACCTTTAACTGCCGAGCCATCTCCCCAGCCCCTTGTTTCCTTTTTTTTTTTTTTTTTTTTTTTTGTTTTGTTTTTTGTTTTTCAAGGTAGGGTCTCACTCTGGTTCAGGCTGACCTGGAATTCACTCTGTAGTCTCAGGGTGGCCTCGAACTCACGGTGATCCTCCTACCTTTGCCTCCCAAGTGCTGGGATTAAAGGCGTGCACCACCATGCCCGGCTATTTCCATTTTTTTTAAAGAGAATACTTTATTACTTTCTATAATCAAACCCACATAGATAAGACCTTATATATTTAATACAGTGCATTACCCTTGTACAAATGGAAAAAATTAAGCTTAACATTTCTAATCCAATATGGCAGTTGATTTCTGTACAATGCCAACTCAGCATGGTAAACAGGGACACCTTGTCTTTGACTTTTTGTTGTTGTTGTTTTGGGTTTTCGAGGTAGGGTTTCACTCTAGCCCAGGCTGACCTGGAATTTTCTGTATAGTTTCCGGGTGGCCTCAAACTCACCACGAGATCCTCCTACCTTTGCCTCCTGAGTCCTTGTTTCAGTCTTGATATGAGGCCTTTGTAACCAGACTCTAGAAGTTTGAGCCCTGACCATCCTCAGTGGCCCCTGGGTGTTCAGCAGCCTCGGGTGTCATTGAGATGAGGCAGTTTCAAGGTGACTCCCCATCCTCACCGTTGAGCATCATGGCCTGAGTCTCCCCTGCCAGTGGTGTCACCTTTTTGACCACCCGTCATGCCTTTTCCTATCCCCTCAACATATGAGCATTTTTATCTCCACCTTTTCCTTTCTGCCCAACTCTTCCTCTGTGGCCAGCTGGTTAGGGTTGCCTTTGTTTGACTTTCTCCCTGTGCTCTGCAGTGCTGACATCATCTCTTGTCCCATGCTGTGTCTGAGGGAGAACTAGCATTAGCCATTTGAGTGTAGGGTAGTGGCAAAACACTTAATTAGAGGAGTCCTGGGGAAAGTGTGATTTATCACTGGACTACATTACCTGAGGTAGAATCATTTGAAACACACACAGGTCAACATGCTGCTCAGCCAGCAAGCTGTCCTGGCTGGTGGTAGTTCCCTCCGCTTCCCGCCCCCAGCACTCTGCCTTCCTCCCCATGTCACTGACAGCTCCCTTGCTTCTGCCTCTGGCAGTCTCCATCACCTGGTCACCTGGAGTACTCTGCAGTGCCCCCTTCTGTCCGTCTGCAACAAGAGACTTTCTCCTTCATTGTGAGCCTCGAACTAACCCTGTCCTGACAGGTAAGTTGTATTGTGCTAAGAGGAACTTCTGAAGAAAAATTAGACCTTCAGGAACTGTCACCATGAACTTCCCACCTTTTCATGTTTCTAGAAGTGTTTTGGGGCCATCTCCTCAAGGTTCTTGGCCTCACCTTCGAGTTTCTGTCTTCCCCCTGGATATATGACCACATTCCATCTGAGTGCAGGCAGAAGAGTACTCTGTCCCATGCCTGTGGGAAGTGACAGAGAACTACTGAAGCTGTGTTCTGTATCTCAGAGCGCTAGGGTTCAAATGTGTACTGGGAACAAATCACAGTGAGTCATAAAGGAGACTTTGTCCCACTTGGGCGCAGTTCTGTGGAAGAATCTACATTTGGGGGAGGGCACTCATATGACCCCTCATTAAGGTGGAGGAAATGAGGCTGAGGCCATGCAGAGCTGACCCGGAGAAGAAATCAGTGATAGTCCTGTCCCTTTGCTTTGTGCTGTCCCAGGATTCTGTCCTGCCCTTTTCTGCCAGCAGCCCACATCCGTAGCTGTCCCATGTCCATGGCTGCCCTACCCAGGCTGCACTTCAAGTCTGGCTGTGTTCTCTGTCCCTTGTGCATCCAGTGTTTCAGTCTGAGTCCTCCAGCTTGTCCCTGACCTAGCTGCTCAAAGGCTGGTGGGTCACTAGAGTCACTAACCCTGAGAAAGAGAAGCAGATGTGGACATTGGTGTGTTCTTGTGTCATGCTTGTTTGCTTTCAGTCTTTCAGGCACCTTCCAGGGGCAGCCACACAGTTGAAGCCAGTAATGTCATTTTTCTCCAAGTCACAACCAGTATGGCTATGTCTTTGAGTTTTAGCTAAGTAAAAGGAACCCAGTATTTGATTTATTATTTCTTTCTTTATTTTATTTCTTTCTTTATTTTTATTTTTATTTATTATTATTATTATTTTTTTTTTGGTTTTACAAGGTAGGGTCTCACTCTGGTCCAGGCTGACCTGGAATTAACTATGTAGTCTCAGGGTGGCCTCGAACTCTCGGCGATCCTCCTACCTCTGCCTCCCAAGTGCTGGGATTAAAGGCGTGCGCCACCACGCCCAGCTCTTTATTTTATTTTTGAGGTAGGGTCTCACTCTAAGAGTCCAGGCTGACCTGGAACTCACTCTGCAGTCCCTGGGTGACCTCGAACTTACAGTGATCCTCTTACGTCTGCCTCCTGAGTGCTGGGATTAAAGCTGTGCACCACTGTGCCCAGCCTGGAACACAGAATTTTAAATCCAATTTATTGTGGTATAATGCGCATTCACCAATTTCAAGTGCATAGATCTTTGAGTGTTGTCAAATGTGAACAGTCTCACAGTGACCGTCTCAGCAGCCATGGACACCATGGACACAGGGAGGCCACGAGCACATTATATTAGGTCCCATTAATCACAAAGCTCCCTTGTGGCTCCTTGCAGTTGGCCCGTCCCCCACCCCCAGCTCTGACGCAGGGCTCTGCCGCAGCTTGTCGCTGCAGTTTTGCCCCGTCCAGTGTGTGATGCACATGGAGTCCTGCAGTGTTTCCTCATTTAACCAAATGCTTCGGAGATCCCTTCGTGTATGTGTCTGACTCATTTCAGCTGAGGACTGTTCCATGTTTTCCGTTCAGCACCAGTAAAATACTGGGGTTGTTTCCCGTTTGTGGCTCTTAGGAATAAAGCTGCCATTTTGCCAGTGTTTCTGTCGACATAGATTTTCATTTCTCTTGGGTAAATACTGAGGAGTGGAATTCCTGGGTCATTTAGTAACTTTATGTTTAACTTTATAAGGAACTGCCATAGTGTTTTCCAAAGTGGCTGCACATTCCACACTTCCAGCAGTCCCCCATTAGAGGGATGGGGTGCTTTGACTTCCACCCAGAGCCTTCCCTGCTGAATTACAGTGCCACTAGCTGATGAGTGCTAGTGTGTCCCAAGCTTGCTTTTTAACTGGGTGTCTGGAAAAATGTGACCCTTGGGATCCGGTTAATGGTAGGGAGGTTTCCTGCCTTCCCTAAAGGCTGCCCACCACCCACACATCCTCCTCTGCTGGCTTCTGACTCTGCACTGCCTTGCATTACCTACCACTCACTCGTGGAGTTCCCACTGATGCACTTGCGATGTGTGGACGCTGGAACAGTCCGTCCTGGTGTGGCTCAATTCCCTGGCTCTCAGGGCCTCCTGTAATGCTGGCTTCTGGCCAGAGCTAGAGTTAGACACACCCTCTCCCAATCAACCTGAGTGTGGAAGCCATGGGGTACAGTGTGCCTGCCTGTGTGGAGGAGGGGCATGTGCTTGCTGTGGGCTGGGCTCCTGCTCTGTGGCCCATCTCGGCCTGGAGCTCCGTGCTTAGGGCTCTTCTCGCCTGGCAGCCAGATGACTGCACTTTTATGCATTGCTTTCCTGTGAGTTCCCTGGTGTTTTGAAAGAGCCAAAACCAGACAGGGGCGCTATCAGGTTACAGTTCTGCTCGGTGTGGAGTCTGAAATGGAGAAGGAACTCGGGGAATATGTGGCTGGATTTACTCTTTTCTTTATTTGCAGTGGCATTTCCTGAGTGGAGACCACTGGTAATTAGGTGTTCCTTGGTCCAGGGGCTTCGGTGTAGGAAAGCACAAGTTATGCCTTTCATGGAGAATATGTCCTGCAGCATGCACGGCGGGAGCAGCTGCACCAGACCTGTTCCTGTTTGGGAAGGGCAGAAACAGGCTGGGGAACCTGCCTGCTGGGCTTAAGATCTGGCCTTGGAGTTAGAAGCCCTGTTTCCTGGCCTCACGGTGACTCTCACTAGCTTTCATAGTCATGGATTACACTTGACCTTCATGGACTTTAACTTTGTCACCCCAGAGTAGAAACGCCATTCCTGTTGGACAAGGGATAGAGGATCTGTTGCACCAAAACCCTTTAACCTAAGTGGCAGTGTGAACCCTGGAGGTGGCTGTGGCCCGAGTGCGTGCTTGTCTGAGGAGTCAGAGCTAGCCTCCAGAAAGCCGCCTGTCAGTCACTGTGCCTGCATCTCCAGGGACTCCTGTGGTTGGGTGTGACTTGGATAGGCAAGCGGCTGGCCCCGGCTTGCCTCTGATCACAAACGTGGAAATTTTCTACTGGGTCCTTAGAGTGACAGTGATAAATGCAAGAGGAGGACAGATGCTGAGAAGTGGCTGGCGGCCCTGTTCACCGAGGGCTGTGGAGGGAGGGAGCAAGGGGTCCTAAAGGTCACTTGTCTGGCCTACATGGATTTCCTGAGTGACCTGGAGGTGTGACTGGAAAAGGAGCTGTGATTATACCAGGAGGAGGGTCTCTAGGTGGGTGTTGAGAGGAGAGATGGCATGGGAAGGACAAGAGCATGCATTTGGCTTCCTTAACCTACTGACAGGAACTAGCTGTGGGGCCTGGCCAAGAGTGACCTCCGTTTCTTTTTCTGTAAGAAGAGGGGACAAAAGTGGATGCACTGTACTGGGGAGCATCTGCAGAGTAGTCCATCCACACTATGCTTTTTGGATGAGAAGTTTGGGCACAAAGGAACCTTGCAGCTTCCTTGTTCCCAGATGGGAAATCTTTGTGGTAAAAGAATAATGTTTCAGGGGTCGAGGCGGGGAGCGGATGGCTTTGAATGGCTTGGTTCCAGGTGGGAAGGTAGTCAGAGGCACCTGGGAATGACCTCGCTAAGCAGTTTTGCTGGCAAGTGGCCCTGATGGCCCCTGCTGACATCTGCTACCCGAGCTCCGGAGTCCCGCCAGCGCAGAGCAGTGCAGGATGAAGCTGCGGCAGAACTGATCCCTCAGAGCCGTGGTGCACACTGTGCCAGGCCCCTGGGTCAGGACGCCAGCACATGGGCTCTCAGTTCTCCCTTTCAAACCATTGATTTAAATCCTTTTTTAAAATTTATTTTTATTTATTTGAGAGCAATAGACACAGAGAGAAAGAGGCAGAGAGAGAATGGGCGCACCAGGGCTTCCAGCCACTGCAAACGAACTCCAGATGCATGCGCCACCTTGTGCATCTGGCTTATGTGGGTACTGGGGAATCAAGCCTCCAACTGGGGTCCTTAGGCTTCACAGGCAAGTACTTAACTGCTAAGCCATCTCTCCAGCCCCTTACATTCTTTTTGTTTGTTTGTTTTCTTATTTATTTTTTGAGGCAGGCAAATGTCAGATGCACTGCATCTGGCTTACATGGGTCCACTCGAACCAGGGTCCTGACCTCACAAGCAAGCGCTAACCACTAAGCCATCTCTCCAGCCCGCTTGTTTGTTTGTTTTTGAGGCAGGGCCAGCTCAGGCTTGGCTCACACAGGCTTCACAGCTATCTTCTTACCTTAGCTGCCCAGTGCTGGGACTAAAGGTGTATACCACCCCATTCCTGGCTGATTTAAATTCTCAGGCGCCCGCAGCTTGTCGCTGCAGTTTGCCCGTCCAGTGTGTGATGCACATGAGTCCTGCAGTGTTTCCTCATTTAACCAAATGCTTCGGAGATCCCTTCGTGTATGTGTCTGACTCATTTCAGCTGAGGACTGTTCCATGTTTTCCGTTCAGCACCAGTAAAATACTGGGGTTGTTTCCCGTTGTGGCTCTTAGGAATAAAGCTGCCATTTTGTCAGTGTTTCTGTCGACATAGATTTTCATTTCTCTTGGTAAATACTGAGGAGGGAATTCCTGGGTCATTTAGTAACTTTATGTTTAACTTTATAAGGAACTGCCATAGTGTTTTCCAAAGTGGCTGCACATTCCACACTTCCAGCAGTCCCACATTAGAGGATGGGGTGCTTTGACTTTCACCCAGAGCCTTCCTGCTGAATTACAGTGCCACTAGCTGATGAGTGCTAGTGTGTCCCAAGCTTGCTTTTTAACTGGGTGTCTGGAAAAATGTGACCCTTGGGATCCGGTTAATGGTAGGAGGGTTTCCTGCCTTCCCTAAAGGCTGCCCACCACCCACACCTCCTCTGCTGGCTTCTGACTCTGCACTGCCTTGCATTACCTACCACTCACTCGTGGAGTTCCCACTGATGCACTTGCGTGTGCGGACGCTGGAACAGTCCCGTCCTGGTGCGGCTCAATTCCCTGGCTCTCAGGGCCTCCTGTAATGCTGGCTTCTGGCCAGAGCTAGAGTAAGACACACCCTCTCCCAATCAACCTGAGTGTGAAGCCATGGGGTGCAGTGTGCCTGCCTGTGGAGGAGGGCGTGTGCTTGCTGTGGGCTGGGCTCCTGCTCTGGCCCATCTCGGCCTGGAGCTCCGTGCTTAGGGCTCTTCTCGCCTGGCAGCCAGATGACTGCACTTTATGCATTGCTTTCCTGTGAGTTCCCTGGTGTTTTGAAAGAGCCAAAAAAACCAGACCAGGGAGCGCTATCAGGTTACAGTTCTGCTCAGTGTGGAGTCTGAAATGGAGAAAGGAACTCAGGAATATGTGGCTGGATTTACTCTTTTTCTTTATTTGCAGTGGCATTTCCTGAGTGGAGACCACTGATAAACAGGTGTTCCTTGGTCCAGGGGCTTCGGTGTAGGAAAGCCTGATTATGCCTTTCATGGAGAATATGTCCTGCAGCATGCACGGCAGGAGCAGCTGCACCAGACCTGTTCCTGTTTGGGAAGGGGCAGAAACAGGCTGGGGGAACCTGCCTGCTGGGCTTAAGATCTGGCCTTGGAGTTAGAAGCCCTGTTTCCTGGCCTCACGGGTGACTCTCACTAGCTTTCATAGTCATGGATTACACTTGACCTTCATGGACTTTAACTTTGTCACCCCAGAGTAGAAACGCCATTCCTGTTGGACAAGGGATAGAGGATCACCTTGCACCAAAACCCTTTAACCTAAGTGGCAGTGTGAACCCTGGAGGTGGCCGTGGCCCAGGTGGAGTGCGTGCTTGTCTGAGAGTCAGAGCTAGCCTCCAGAAAGCCGCCTGTCAGTCACTGTGCCTGCATCTCCAGGGACTCCTGTGGTTGGTGTGACTTGGATAGGCAAGCGGCTGGCCCCGGCTTGCCTCTGATCACAAACGTGGAAATTTTCTACTGGGTCCTTAGGTGACAGTGATAAATGCAAGAGGGAGGACAGATGCTGAGAAGTGGCTGTGAGCCCTGTTCACCGAGGGCTGTGGAGGAGGGCAAAGGGGTCCTAAAAGGTCACTTGTCTGGCCCCATGGTTTTGAGTGACCTGGAGGTGTGACTGGAAAAGGAGCTGTGATTATACCAGGAGGAGGGTCTCTAGGTGGGTGTTGAGAGGAGAGATGGCATGGGAAGGACAAGAGCATGCATTTGGCTTCCTTAACCTACTGACAGGAACTGGCTGTGGGGCCTGGCCAAGAGTGACCTCCGTTTCTTTTCTGTAAGAAGAGGGACAAAGTGGATGCACTGTACTGGGGAGCATCTGCAGAGTAGTCCATCCACACTATGCTTTTGGATGAGAAGTTTTGGGCACAAAGGAACCTTTGCAGCTTCCTTGTTCCCAGATGGGAAATCTTGTGGTAAAGAATAATGTTTCAGGGGTCGAGGCTGGAGCGGATGGCTTTGAATGGCTTAGTTCAGGTGGGAAGGTAGTCAGAGGCACCTGGGAATGAGCAGCCTCTTCAAGCAGTTTTGCTGGCAAAGTGGCCCTGATGGCCCCTGCTGACATCTGCTACCCAGGCTCAGGTCCGCCCAGCGCAGAGCAGTGCAGGATGAAGCTGCGGCAGAACTGATCCCTCAGAGCCGCGGTGCACACTGTGCCAGGCCCCTGGGTCAGGACGCCAGCACATGGGCTCTCAGTTCTCACTTTCAAACCATTGATCTAAATCCTTTTTTAATTTATTTTAATTTTAATTTATTTATTTGGAGCAATAGACACAGAGAGAAAGAGGCAGAGAGAGAATGGGCGCACCAGGGCTTCCAGCCACTGCAACGAACTCCAGATGCATGCGCCACCTTGTGCATCTGGTTTTCTTATTTATTTGTTTGGGTACTGGGAATCAAGCCTCCAACTGGGGTCCCTTATCTGGCTTCACAGGCAAGTCCTTAGGCTTAACTAACCACTAAGCCATCTCTCCAGCCCATTTGTTTGTTTTTTTGAGGCAGGGTCTCACTCTAGCTCAGGCTGACCTGGAGCTCATTCTGTAGCCACAGGCTTGGACTCACAGCTATCTTCTTACCTTAGCTGCCCAGTGCTGGGACTAAAGGCGTATACCACCCCATTCCTGGCTGATTTAAATTCTTTTTTGTTGTTGTTGTTGTTTTTTTTTGTTTTGTTTTGTTTTTTTTGAGGTAGGGTCTCACTGTAGCCCAGGCTGACCTGGAATTCTCTATGTTGTCTCAGGCTGGCCTTGAACTCAAGTGATCCTCCTACCCCTGCCTCCCAAATTTATGCACCACCATACCCAGCTGATTTAAATTCTTATTGGGGCTTTTTCACATTTTCTTGCCTTCTTAAGCCCATATGCTTCTTGCTGTTGGTATGACAAGAATTTTCAGTTCCCGTCCATAAGTTTTGCTGTGTTTCAAATTTTATACTTTCTTCCTTTTGGACAAGATCTTGTTCTTAGCCCAGGCTGGCCTAGAACTCACTATATAGTCCAGGCTAGCATTAAATTTAACAATCCTCCTGTCTTAGCCTCCTTCCAGAGTGCTGGGTTACATGTGTAAGGCACGATGCCCTCTTTTTGTTTCTTTCCAGAGAGTCTGCTACCTTTTGGAAGCCCGACCAACACTAGTTGGTCTCGGCCCCTCTCCTTCAGCAAGGGTGCCTGCTCCAGCTGCCAGAATCCTGGGGTTGAAGCTTCCTTTGAAAGCAGGTAGTTTGACCTTGCATCCTTGCCAAGTCATCCCAGACCTAAACCTCCATCCACAGCCCAACAAACCTCCATAGCTTGTTTTTTCAACTAAAAAGAGTTTTGTGAGGGCTGGAGAGATGGCTTAGCAGTTTAAAAACTTGCCTGCAGAGCCTAAGGATCCAGATTCGATTCCCCATACCTCCATGAAGCTAGACACACAAGGTGGCACATGTGTTTGAAGTTTGCAGTGGCTAGAGGCCCCAACAGGCCTATTCTATCTGCCTCTTTCTCACTCTAAGTAACAATATAGTAGTAAAATGAGTTTATGGGCTGGAGAGATGGCTTAGCGGTTAAGGCACTTGCCTGCAAAGCCTAAGGACCCAGGTTTGACTCCCCAGAACCCACATAAGCCAGATGCATAAGATGGTACATGTATCTGGAATTCATTTGCAGTGGCAAGAGGGTCTGGTGCGCCAATTCTCTCTCATTTTTTCATTAAAAAAATAAATAAATAGGGCTGGAGAGATGGCTTAGTGGTTAAGCACTTGCCTGTGAAGCCTAAGGACCCCGGTTCAAGGCTTGATTTCCAGGACCCACGTTAGCCAGAAGCACAAGGGGGTGCATCTGGAGTTGTTTAGTGGCTGGAGGCCCTGGCGTGCCCGTTCTCTCTCTTTCTACCTATCTATTTCTGTATCTCTCTCTCTCTCTCAAATAAATAAATAATAAAATATAAAAAATAAATAAATAAATAAATAAATAAATAAATAAATAAATAAATAAAAAGAGTTGTACGTGTGTGTTTAAATAACAGGTAACTCAGGTGGTGTTGAAAAAGAACAGAGGGCTGGGAGGTGGCCCAGTGGGTAGTGCTTGCTGTGGAAACATGAGGACCCTAGTTCAGATCCCTAGCATAGGGCACTGGGGAGACAGAAAGAGGGGGATCCCTAGGGCTCACTGGCTAGCTGGTGTAGCCAAATTGGTGAGTTCTAAGTTCAGTGTAAGACCCACACACTTATGAACATGCATATACAGTACAAAAAAAAAAAGTGCAGTGTATGAAAACAACATGTTCTGTATTACAAAACAAAATTTTAGGAATTAAGACATTTTTTTCTCAATATCTTATTTTTATTTATTTGGGGGGGGGAGAGAATGAGAATGGGTGCACTAGGGCCTCTAGCCACTGCAAACAAACTCCAGATATATGTGCCACCTTGTGCATCTGGCTTACATAGGTCCTGGGGAATTGAACCTGGTCCTTAGGCTTTGCAGGCAAGTGCCTTAACTGCTAAGGCATCGCTCTAGCCCCCCCCCTTTTGAGGTAGAATCTCTCTGGATAGAGCCCAGGATAACCTGGAATTCCTGGAATTAACTAGGTAGTTTTAGGGTGGCCTTGAACTCATGGGGATCCTCCTTCCTCTGCCTCCCAAGTGCTGAGATTAAAGATGTGAGCCAACACACCCAGTGTGGGGTAGTTTTTTTAAAAAATATTTTTATTTATTTTATTTATTTTATTTGAGAAAGAGGGCAGATAGAAAGAGAATGGGCAGCACTAGGGCCTCCAGCACCTGCAAGAAAACTCCAAATACATGTGCCACCTTGTGCATGTGGCTTACTTGGGTCCTGGGGAATGGAACCAGGGTTCTTTGGCTTTGCAGGCAAGTGCCTCAAATGCTAAGCCATCTCTCCAGCCCAGGTGGGTTTTCTTTTTTGGGGGGGGTGTGATTTTTTGTGTCTTTCTTTTCTTTATTTATTTGAAATATTTTATTTATTTGCAAGCAGAGAGACAGAGAGAGAGAGAGAGAGAGAGACAGACAGACACAATGTGTGCACCAGGACCTCCAGCCACTGAAAACAAACTCCAGATGCAGGTTTGATTCCACAGCATCCATGTAAAGCCTGACACATGAAGTGGTGCATGCATCTGGGTTCATTAGCAGGCAGGAGGCCCTGGCTCCTTCTTTGCCTCTGCTCCTTTCTGGACATTCTTAGCTCCAGGTGCCTTGCAGCCTTTCCTTTTATCTCCCCCCCACCCCCGTGGAAAATGTCAAATGTGTGGAAAAGGGGAGGAGATAAGATAAGGACCTTCCTTGTACCCCTCACTGGGTTTCATCATTCTCAGTTGATTGCCCAGCTTCCGCCACCTGTACCCCCTTCGCCTCCCAACCCTCACTATGATTTCCAGGAAGTGCAAGGAATGCTGCAGTATTCCCACGTATTGATGAATATCCTTGTCCATTAAGCTGCATTCACTAGTCATTTATTTTCCCATTTAAAAATTCATTTTCAGAATAACAAGATAACAGCTCATCCCCATTAGCTTAGCAGAGATGTTGTCAAATGATATGAGGAGCCGATGGCGACACAAAACAGTGGGAACACATTAACACTGACCTTGGGAGTATAAATCCACGCATCAATGTGGCAGAGTGATCTGAACGTGGTTTGGTGTGGGTGAAGAGATTCCCTGGATGAACATTTGTAAGAATGTTTATTGCAGTGAAAAGTTGGAAATGAATCAGTAGGAAAATGCTAGTTTTGTCATATACAGTGTATGGTGGGCTCTGACAGACAGCAGTTGAATGAATGTACTCGAGTGACACATTAACAAGAATTATCCTAAAAACGTATTGTCAAGTCAAAAAAGAAGCACTAGGCCATATGAACTGTGGTGCCACTTTAAAAACATGCAGTGCTACATTCCTTATAGCTATGTCCATGTGTAGTGTCCATGTGAGAGTGAGAATCTCCAGATTGGCATGCTGTCACTTCTGGGGTGGGTAAGATGATAGGAAGGGGGCAAAATAGAGACTTGATCAAAAACTCTATAGAGCTTTCTTCCTGGGAGAAAACATTCCTTAGAGCAAATGGGGCATAACACTGGATTTGACACACCTTGGATGCAAACAGGTATTATTTATACTTTCTGGATAGTTAGATTTTATTTATTAAGTCAAAGAGTGGAGAAATGGCTCACTCACTTGGTGAAGTATGAAGACCTGAGTATGAATTCCCGGAACACAAATGCTGGGCATACAGAAGATACCTGTTGCCCCAGTGCTTGAGAGGCAGAAACAGGGCAAGCTGGCGAGCTAACACTAGCCAAATCATGAGCTCGGGATACATTGGGAAACCCTGTCTCAAAAAATAAGGTGGAAAACCGGGCATGGTGGTGCAGGCTTTAATCCCAACACTCAGGATCGCTGTGAGTTCAAGGCCACCCTGAGACTACAAAGTTAATTCCAGGTCAGCCTGGGCCAGAGTGGTGAGACCCTACCTCGAAAAAGCAAAAATAAATAAATTAATTAAAAATAAATAAATAAATATAATTAAAAAAATAAGGTGGAGACCAGTTGAGGAAGACACCCAATGCTAACCTCTGGCCTCCACATGCATGCACACATGTGTATCTGCACACATGTGCACACCTTCCCAAAAACACACACACACACACACACACACACACACAAACCTGAACATAGTAGTTTGTAGTTCCAGCTACTGAGAAGGATGAAGAGAGAGTTCAGGGCCAGCTTGGGCAATATAGCAAAGCCCTGACTCAAAAATAAAGTACTTCTGGGGCTGGAGAGATGCCTTAGTGGTTAAGGTATATGCTTGTGAAGCCTAAGGACCCTGGTTCAATTCTCCAGGTCCCACATAAGCCAGATACACATGGTGGTGCATGCATCTGTAGTTCGTTTGCAGTGGCTAGAGGCCCTGGCGTGCCCATTCTCTCTCCCTCTCTGTGTCTCAAATAAATAAATAAATTAATTAATTAAAAATAAATAAAGTACTCCCACAAGACCAGCATGGTTCTGAGCCTATCAGCATTTTGATATGGGGAACAGATGAGGAAGAAAGGAAGGAGACAACAAAACAAGAGGAAGGACTAGGGCTGGAGAGATGGTTCAGCCGTTAAGGTGCTTGCCTGCAAAGCCTAAGAACACAAGTTCAATTCCCCAGTACCCATGTAAGCTATATGCATAAGGTGGAGCATGCGTCTTGTGTTCATTGATAGTAGCTAGAGACCCTGGCACACCCATTCCCTCTTTTTCTCTAACTTCTTGCTCTCTCTCTCTCTCTCTCTCAAATCATTAAAAAAATAAAAAAGAAAGATAAAATATAACAAGAACTACCTTGAAAGAGGAGGGTCCTCCAGGAATGAGAGAAGGAGAGAGATGTCAAAAAATGTATAAAGGGACAGGAACATGATCAAATTACTTGATATTCATATATTAAAGTTCTTGGCCAGGCGTAGTGGTGCACACCTTTAATCCCAGCACTCCAGGGGCAGAGGTAGGAGGTTCACTGTGAGTTCAAGGCCAGTCTGGAGCTACAGAGTGAGTTCTAGGTCAGCTCGGGCTAGAGTGAAACCCTACCTCAAAAACAAACAAACAAACATCACAACAAAAAATATTTTCGTCGCGTTTGGCAGCACATGTCTTTAATCTCAGCACTCAGGCAGTGATAGGAGGATTGCTGTGAGTTTGAGGCCAGCCTGAGACGACATAGTGAATTCTCTATCAGTGAGACCCAACCTAGGAAAAAGAATTCTTAATAAAAAAATTTTTAAAGCACAGTAAAATAAAGTAAAAAGTAAAATGAAATTGGGGAATTGTGCTTCATGAAGTCCCAGCCACTGACAGAGGCTGAAGTAGGAGAATTGTGAGTTTGAGGTCAGCCTGGTCACTATTGGAAACGTAGTGATTTCCTATCTCAGAGAGGAGGGGGAAGGGAGAGGGAGGAGAGAGAGAGAAAACAAAGAGAGAAAAGAAAGAAAAAAGATCAAGAGATGCCACAGCGTCACTTGGTATTACTATCTTGACTGAGCCTTGATAACTCAGCACTTTTTTTACCCAATCCTGAAAAGAAAATGCATATTTTCTTCATCATCAAATGACAGTAGCTCATGGATTCTAAACTTAATGAGTTCCTAGAGGCCCATGACTTCAGGTATTTCTAGACACTTGTATTAATAGCTGGAGAAAGCAAAGTAACACAGCTCTAATGGCTTAATTTAACAAGCTGGGGGAGAGGCAGTGAGCCTGTCTTTCACTTTTCCTTCTGGAGAAGGTAAGAACAGCGGAAGGCAGAAAGGACTGAGCAGGGACCGTGTGTTGCCTCTGTGTGGATGGCTCAAGGTGCAGCTTCTCTTCTGCCATCCGCAGTTGCTTCACAGCTGTCTCGACACCTGGTGTTTGCACAGAAGTAGGAAGGGTAGGTGAGGAGCTGAGTCTGGCAGAGTAGCAGTACAACTTAGATGGGTGGGAAGGATGATTGGTGGATTTGGGGGCCAATGGGATCAATCCATCAGGCCACACAGGCACGTTTGGAGAGACCAGCAGGGGGCTGTAGAGGTGGAAGGGGGCCAGAACATCAAAGCCTTGAGTGCACAGAAAAGGAGTTTGTACCTTGTGTGTTGACCAACAATAGGGGACTCTGCCTGACTGTGGTTTGCTAGTGGCAAGGACATTGCAGAGAATGGCAGTAAGGAGGTTAGAGCCCAAACACCCTGAGACCTTGTACTGACGAGCCTATGCCTGGGTTAGGCTGCTGACAGGGGCAGTGAGTTGGATAGCTTCAAGTGAGAAAGGGGGAAGGTGCAGATTCACTAGCCAGATAAAGGGACGGGAGGGAGTGTGATCCTTGCCCCCGACATCTCTAGTCAGTCTGCAACAAGCCTTAGAGAGTAAGGGTAGCGTGAATAATTTTTTGAGGCAGCAGAGAATGGGCAGTAAGGAGGTTAGAGCCCAAAACACCCTGAGAGACCTTGTAATGATGAGCCATGCCTCCAGTTAGCTGGGCTGATAGGCAGTGGAGTTGAGAGTCCATGGAAAGGGGCGTGCAGATCTACCAGCCAGATAAAGGAAAACAAAGAGAGAAAAGAAAGAAAAAGATCAGAGATGAGCCACTTGGTATTACTATCTTGACTGAGCCTTGATAACTCAGCACTTTTTTTACCTAATCCTGAAAAGAAAATGCATATTTTCTTCATCATCAAATGACAGTAGCTCATGGATTCTGCTGAGTTCCTAGAGGCCCATGCAGACACTTGTATTAATAGCTGAGGCAAAGTAACACAGCTCTAATTAACAAGCTGGGGAGAGGCAGTGAGCCTGTCTTTCACTTTTCCTTCTGGAGAAGGTAAGAACAGGGAGGCAGAAAGGACTGAGCAGGGACGTGTGTTGCCTCTGTGTGGATTGGTTCAAGGCCACCAGACCTGGTGAACAGTGAAGGGTTTGAGGAGCTGAGCTTGGTACCACTTAGATGGGTGGGAAGGATGATTGGTAAAAACAAATGGGATCAATCCAACAAACAAACAGAACATCAAACAAACACACAAACAAACAAAAAGACAGTAAGGAGGTTAGAGCCCAAACACCCTCAGAGACCTTGAGTGAGCCTATGACAGATAGCTTTGGGCCATGAGAAAGGGGAAGGTGCAGATTCACTAGCCAGATAAAGGGAAAGAATCCTTGCCCCGACATCTCTAGTCAGTCTGCAATAGGTGAGCGTGAATAATTTTTTGAGGCTGTACTGAATTGGTGAATTTCTGGGCTCAGAAAGACCCTCTGTCGAGCCGGGTGTGGTGGTGCACACCTTTAATCCCAGCACTCGGGAGGCAGAGGTAGGAAGATTGCCTTGAGTTCAAGGCCACCGTGAGACTACACAGTGAGTTTCAGGTCAGCTTGGGCCAGAGTGAGGCCCTAATTTAAAAACAAACAAACAAACAAACAAACAAACAAACACACAAACAAACAGACCCTGTGTCTCAGCTTCCTGAGTGCTAAGACTACAGATGTGTGCCATCATACCCATTAAAAATTAGGATTTGAGCCGGGTGTGGTGGAGACGCTAATACCAGCAAAGGAAGCAGAGATACAGGACACCATGAGTTCAAAACCTTGAGAACAATAAATTCCAGGTCAGCCTTTGGGTTCAATTTGGTATATTTATTGAATTTACCTACTGTGGATAGCAGCAAGAGAGACTGCTCTCTGATGAGCTTGCAGGCAGGATAAGAGCAGACAAAGAATGTATTTCCAGAGTTCTCTGTCTGCATTGGTGTGTTAAGGAGTTCTGTTCTTTTTTTTTTTTTTTTTCTCCTTGAGCTAGGATCCCACTCTAGCCCAGGCTGACCTGGAATTCATTATGTAGTCTCAGGGTGGCCTCGAACTCTCCACGATCCTACTACCTCTGCCTCCTAAGTGCTGGGATTAAAGGCATACGCCAGCAGGCCTGGCTTGGGTTCTGTTCTTGACCTTTCAACTTTTGCCTAGTGAGTTTGAATGTAGAGGCCACACTCATCTGAGTCATTTGAAGCCACCTGTAGTTGTGTTTTTTTTTTTTTTTTTTTGAGGTAGGGTCTCACCTTAGTTCAGGCTGACCTGGAATTCACTCTGTAGTCTCAGGGTGGCCTCGAACTCACAGTGACCTCTACCTCCTGAGTGCTGGGATTAAAGGCATGCGCCCCCCCCCGGCTTCACCTGTAGGTTTTTATGTGTGAGGTGCTGAGGAGCCTAGGGCCTCTCCATGCTATCCAGCACTGAGCTACATCCCTAGTCCCCATCTGATGGTTCTAAATAAGCAGGGACAGCAGATGTGCAGATTGACACGGCTGATGGTCTGAGTGTGCCCGGCTCCAGTTGTAAGAGTGGGGAGGGCGCATGGGGTGGATGGAGGGCTCTAGTTTGGCAGGGATTAATTGCATGCAGTGTGGCCAGCTCTGAGCCGTCTTGGGTTCTGTGGAAGATAGCGGCCTGTTCACTCATCCTGGTTGACCAGGAGAGAATAGTATGCGCTTCTGGTCAACACACTGAAGGACAGAGATAAACTGGAGCCTTTTTGTAAGAAGTGGGAAGCAGAGCTGACCCATAGAGTGAGTTCCTTGATGTGTTTCTCTGGGGTTTTAGTGCCTCATCATTGTATTTTCTCAGTACTGTCAATCACATAGATAAGTGAGAGATTCAAGACCCTGGAGCAGTTTCAGTTCAAAGAAGGAGTTTTTCTCCCTTTCCTTTCCCTTCTTTCTTCTTCCTCCTTCCTGCCCTCCCTCCCTTCCTTCTTTTTCCTTCCCTCTTTCCGGGGTCTTACATATGCTAAGCAAGCCACTTCCCTGGGCTGCATCCTTCCCTCTAAACAGGGACTTTCTGATGGTTCTCCACCCTGGGTGCTGTCACTGGAACCCTGTACCTGCAAGGGGATGTCCGCAGAGACAGGGTAGTCAATGGTGGGTGGTTACAACTGTGGGCCCTAAGAATATATTATTCTCCACATTATTTGGGCTTTGAGGTTGTGGGCATAGAGAGAGTGGGTACAAATCTGCGGCCAGGATCAAGTAGACCTGTAATGAGTCTGCTGGCAGACTTTCAGGTGCATCTTACCCCTAAACCCTGCATTTTTATAATTTTTTGTAGATAAAATGCCCTAATTTCAAACAGCATTGGATAGAATTTAAGCTGTGGTGTGAATTGTAGGTCCATCTGCTCAGCTCCACGGCCCAGTAGATCTGCAGAGCCATTTGTCACCATTTGTTGTGAAGCCTGGAAGATAAATTCTCCTGGACGCTCTCCAGACTCTCCAGTGGAGACACTGCCTTTGGAACATGGAAGGGTGGGTGGTGAACAGGATCTGAACAGGCCCTTTGTGGCCAAGCAGAAGATGGGCTTCCATTTTCCCCTCATGGACTTGCTGCTGTTCTTCAGAAAAACTACCATCTAGGAACTCAATAGTACCAATATATATATTTTTCTAGCTTTAAAACCTAACATGCCAAGAACCATGTCTTTCATTAATGTTACTAGAGCAACCTTTCTTCAGACATCCTCCCACGTTGAGAACTTTTTGCGGAGAGGCTCTGGCCTTTGCTGGGGTTTTGAATGGGAAAGAGAGCCATGCCAGAGTGCGTGAGAAGCTGCTGGTGAGGCTGTGCAGGCTTCACCAGAGCTGGGGATTCTTTCCAGGGAATGAGTGGGGTTCTCAGGATGGGTTTTGTGTGATGGCAGGAGGGCCTGATAGGGTTGCAGGAGAAGACCAGTGACTCATCTCCAGCAGCACCCGAGAGGGAGATAAGAGAAGGCTGTGGAGGCTGCATGGTGAGGTAGGTGGTGCAGAGGGGTAGGGCTGTGTGGGCAGGCACAGGGAGAGAATGTAAAGCAGTAAGGAAGATTGCATGACTTAAAGGTGAGGCCATGGCTGGGTTCAGGGTGGAGACAGGCCTGGTGGGCTTTAGAATGTGACTTTGTGACTTTTGCCTTGGGTACAGGCCAGAACCCCTTAGGTTGGAATTTGGACTGGGCTTTGTTTCAGTACCACGCAAAGGCATGTCTGATGTTTTGTGCCTGAGCTGCTTCCTAAGATGGAACATTGTGGGTTAAAAGTGTGGTGATAGGGCCGCCACCTGTAGTTGTGTTTTTTTTTTTTTTTTTTTTGAGGTAGGGTCTCACCTTAGTTCAGGCTGACCTGGAATTCACTCTGTAGTCTCAGGGTGGCCTCGAACTCACAGTGATCCTCCTACCTCTGCCTCCCGAGTGCTGGGATTAAAGGCGTGCGCCACCACGCCCGGCTTCACCTGTAGGTTTTTATGTGTGAGGTGCTGAGGAGCCTAGGGCCTCTCCATGCTATCCAGCACTGAGCTACATCCCTAGTCCCCATCTGATGGTTCTAAATAAGCAGGGACAGCAGATGTGCAGATTGACAGGTAGTGAGGACGGCTGATGGTCTGAGTGTGCCCGGCTCTGAATCCAGCTCGTTGTAAGAGTGGGGAGGGCGCATGGGGTGGATGGAGGCTCTAGTTTGGCAGGGATTAATTAAGCATGCAGTGTGGCCAGCTAATAGAGCCGTCTTGGGTTCTGTGGAAGATAGCAGCCTGTTCACTCATCCTGGTTGGACCAGGAGAGAATAGTATGCGCTTCTGGTCAACACACTGAAGGACAGAGATAAACTGGAGCCTTTTTGTAAGAAGTGGGAAGCAGAGCTGACCCATAGAGTGAGTTCCTTGATGTGTTTCTCTGGGGTTTTAGTGCCTCATCATTGTATTTTTCTCAGTACTGTCAATCACATAGATAAGTGAGAGATTCAAGACCCTGGAGCAGTTTCAGTTCAAAGAAGGAGTTTTTTTCTCCCTTTCCTTTCCCTTCTTTCTTCTTCCTCCTTCCTGCCCTCCCTCCCTTCCTTCTTTTTTCCTTCCCTCTCTCCCAGGGTCTTACATATGCTAAGCAAGCACCTTCCCCTGGGCTGCATCCTTCCCCCTAAACAGGGACTTTCTGATGGTTCTCCACCCTGGGTGCTGTCACTGGAACCCTGTACCTGCAAGGGGATGTCCGCAGACAGGGTAGTCAAGCTTGGTGGGTGGTTACAACTGTGGGCCCTAAGAATATATTATTCTCCACATTATTTGGGCTTTGAGGTTGTGGAGCATAGAGGAGAGTGGGTACAAATCTGCGGCCAGGATCAAGTAGACCTGTAATGAGTCTGCTGGCAGACTTTCAGGTGCATCTTACCCCTAAACCCTGCATTTTTATAATTTTTTGTAGATAAAATGCCCTAATTTCAAACAGCATTGGATAGAATTTAAGCTTGTGGTGTGAATTGTAGGTCCATCTGCTCAGCTCCACGGCCCAGTAGATCTGCAGAGCCATTTGTCACCATTTGTTGTGAAGCCTGGAAGATAAATTCTCCTGGACGCTGTCCAGACTCTCCAGTGGAGACACTGCCTTTGGAACATGGAAGGGTGGGTGGTGAGACACCAGGATCTGAACAGAGGAAGGCCCTTTGTGGCCAAGCAGAAGATGGGCTTCCATTTTCCCCTCATGGACTTGCTGCTGTTCTTGGGGCTTATGTGCGAAAACTACCATCTAGGAACTCAATAGTACCAATATATATTTTTTCTAGCTTTAAAACCTAACATGCCAAGAACCATGTCTTTCATTAATGTTACTAGAGCAACCTTTCTTCAGACATAAAAACCACACGTGTGAGAACTGTCCTGAGTGCGGGAGAGGCTCTGGCCTTTGCTGCTGGGGTTTTGAATGGGAAAGAGAGCCATGCCAGAGTGCGTGAGAAGCTGCTGGTGAGGCTGTGCAGGCTGAGCAGACGCCTTGAAGGAACGCCAGAGCTGGTGGCGGATTCTTTCCAGGGAAGCTGGTTGTGGAGTGGGGTTCTCAGGATGGGTTTTGTGTGATGAAATGCAGGAGGGCCTGATAGGGTTGCAGGAGAAGACCAGTGACTCATCTCATAAGCAGGCAGCACCGAGAGACTTCAAGACGAGATAAGAGAAGGCTGTGTGGAGGGCTGCATGTCAGTGAGGTAGGTGGGTGCAGAGGGAAACTTTAGGGCGGTGTGGGCACACAACACAAGGAGAGAAGGACTAAGTGCTTAAAGCAGTAAGGAAGGTTTTCTAGCAGAGATGACTTAAAGTGTGCCTAGGCCATGGCTGGGTTCAGGGTGGAGGACAGGCCTTGACCAGGTCAAGGGCTTTAGAATGTGACTTTTTGTGACTTTTGCCTTGGGTACAGGCCAGAGACCCCACAGCCAGGGATTCATTTGTTTCCTGCAGTGCTGGGCTTTGCTTCAGTACCACGCAAAGATGGTCATTGCGATGTCTGAGGAGGAGTCTTTGTGCCTGAGCTGCTTCCTTAAGTCTTTTCTGGAACATTGTGGGTGGGAGATAAAAAAGCCTTCTCTGTGTGGGGGGCGTTGTAAAGGGCGATGCTCTGGAGGGCGGCTGATGCAGGCCCAGGCGCAGAGGCCTGATGAAGTGGCCAAGCTGTGGCAGTGGGAGGAGGAGGGAGGGCGGGCCAGGACCAACAGACACTGGAAATAAGCAGAACATAGGGTCAGCTCTGGGAGCGAGGGTCAGGTTGGACCAGGACAGAAGAATAGACTCCTGTAGAACAGGAGAGAGACAGGGAGGCCTAGTGGGCTTGTGTGGTGAGGCAGGAGCCTTAGAGGCAATAAGAAGCAGGGAGTGAGCAGAGGTCAGGTGTTGGGGTATTGCAGTTATCCCATGCTGTGTAACAAACCATCCTGTCTTAGTGGCTTAGGACAAAGCCATTTTATTTTTCATGAGCTCTGAAGTTAAGACTTCAAGAAGGGTGTGGCTGGTGGTTCTGCCTCAGCTTCTCAGTCAGGTATGAGGATACTGGAAGCTGGAGTGTCAGGGGCTGGCATCTCCTCCTCTTCACAGTTCCTCCCAAGGGCTGGCAGTGGCTTCCTCAGAGGATGGTGAGCTCTGGGCAGCTAGACAGCTCTCATAGCAGCTTGGGGCTTCAAGTGAGCATCCCAGAGTTGTATGGCTTTTAATGACCTAACCTTAGGTCCCAGGGTATGACTTCTGCCAGAGTCATAACTTATGGAAGTACAGAGCCCACCTCTCCAGGGGAGTTGGATCAAAGTCACTTGTCAGCAGAATGGGAAAGGGAGACAGATGTCTTTGCTACCAGCTTGGGAGATACACTTGGGAAATGGCATGAACAGGTGAGCTGCCTCATTGTATAATTGGGGTGGAGGACAAGGGAAGGCTCTAAGTGAGATTTGGTGGGGACTTGAGAACCGGGCAAGAAGGAGAGAGGAGGCGATAAATGACTGAGAAGGGAGTGTGTGCCAGCTGGGCTCACTGTGGCTGTTCACAGGTAGTTGTGAGGAGTGGAGACTGAGGGAAGAAATGGTGGGCTTAGCCAGGACCATGTGCTTTTTTTTCTAGGTTTTTTCTTTGCTGGCTTGAACCACCCTCTCAGCCCCTTTCCCCCTTACTTTTTATTTATTTATTTATTTATTTGGCAGAGAAAGAGGGAGAAAGACAGAATGGGCACACCAGGGCCTCCAGCCATTGCAAACAAACTCCAGACGTATATGCCCCTTGTGCATCTGGCTAACGTGGGTCCTGAGGATTGAACCTGGGTCCGTTGGCTTTGCAGGCAAACACCTTAACCACTAAGCCATCCCTCTTACTTTTTTTTTTTTTTTTTTTTTGGTTTTTCGAGGTAGGGTCTCACTCTGGCCCAGGCTGACCTGGAATTAACTATGTAGTCTCAGGGTGGCCTCGAACTCACGGCGATCCTCCTACCTCCTCCTCCCAAGTACTGGGATTAAAGGCGTGCACCACTATGACCGGCACCCCTCTTACTTTTTTAAACAGTATTTTATTGGGAGAAATTTAAAATTATCTTTGCCTTTTTTTTTTTTTTACCATCTCTCCCTGTTTTACTTTGGCATGCATTTTTATTCATGTATTTTTTTTTCATGTATTTTTAAGTAGGCGATATATGCACTGTGTTTAATTAAAAAGAATACCACAAGATATGCTGCCAGTCCAGATTAAGTCCGCTTCTCACCCTGTTCCCCCGAGACTGCTGTGGCTCTGGTTTGTGTATCTTTCCGAAGCTGTCCTCTACCATTTCTGCTTCTTTGATGAGAACTTCTCACACCAGCAGAGCTAGTCTGCTCTTGGCCTTTGGTTTCAGCCTCTGTGGCATGGTGGCCTTCCCTTGGGGTCCCGGGCATCCCTCCTGGCCCATCTAGCTACCTTTAAAGAAGGCAGAGCCTGCAGACCCAAGGCTACTTCAGTCCTGGAATTTGCTATTTTTTTGTTTTTTGTTTTCTGAACCTCTAAGTGCTGCTTTTAATTCACATCAGACTCACTTCATGTTGCTCTTCATTTCTGCTTTCTGCAGTTAGTGTTCTTTTAACCCAACATCATGATTCTGCAGTTCTTTTTTCTTTATTGCTTTCGTGCAGCTTTCCCTGCCATAGAGGAATATATGAATATATATACTTATATATATATATATTTTAGAGGCACACAGGTGCTCTGAATATGGCACTATAGAATTACAGTCTTGGCTCTGAGAAGAGATTTTAAGGACTGTCTGTTTCTCTCCTTCTTTAATTGGAATGCAGGGAATTATCCCTAGAAAGGAAATTAAAATATTATCTAACCCCCACCCCTGCAACAAAGCATCCACAAACCTAATCCAGCTCTGCTGAACATTTTGGGACACAGGGGTTGGTCGTCACCTGAGACATTTCTAGCCCCCAGAGCAGGAGGGGGCAGCACTTGATCCAGCTGTGACCAGAAGCTTGAAGTCAGGATATCCCCATGGTTGGCGTGTGGGGCAGTGGTGCCTAGGCTTGGGGCTGACTTCTTATCAGGCTGTTCTTCAAAGGGACGGATTTCTGTTGAACTTTGCATAGTGCCCAAATGCAGCTCAGAGAAGCCAAGGGCTATGTCTCTGCAGTGCGCAGCATCGATCGGTAGCAGTTGAAGCTGTTTTTCTCTGTGAGTGTCCACAAAATTCATTACTTTACAATGAGCCTGGCAGGGATTGCTATAGTGGGAAATTCCCTACGCAGGTCCCAGGCTCTTTTTTTTCTGGAATTTTGCCTTAGCACTTCAATCACAAGCTCAGTAGGCACACTCATGTCACCACCCCTCGCCACAGAGATTGAGAACTTCTCTGAAGTCCCAGTCTGTCTATAGCCTTGTTTGTTCCTTACTCTAGCCCCTTCCTGGAGTTGACCTCCTCCCTCCCATGCACTGGGGTAGCACTCTGGCCATACAGGTCCAGCAAGTTAGTCCTGCCAGACAAGGTCAGCCCAGTTCAGGAGCAAAATCTTTTTACCCCCTAGAGCCCAGACTTCTTTTAATGCCCTTCCTAGTTCTGGGTGAGATGGCTGTATATGTCTGAAAAGGAATTCCAGGGAGAATGAAACCCTTCTATTCAGCACCCACATACAGTCTGCTGGCTGTGGGTCTGCTTTCCCCCAGCTCCTGGGTTCCTCAGAGAACATGTCACACCCGATGGCAGTCTGCTGAGGGATGCTACTCCCTCTCTTAGAGCCCTGTCTCTTCTGACTATACTCAGAAGCCACTGAAAACCCTGGTTTTCAGCGCTAGATGAGGTGGGAGAATTGTGGGATGTCAGCATTTCTGGGTTTTGATTCCCAGTTGGGCATTTCGGATGTGCAGCTCTACAGAGCGCCAGCCTTCACAGCTGTCTGTCAGAGCACTAGCGGTGTGTGCCTGCTGCTGACGATGGAGCTCAGCGTCTCTCCATGCTAAGCACATGGTCCGCCACGAGCCACACCGCAGCCAGTGGGATTGTTTTCTCGTGTGAGTGCCCACTCTGTCTCTCCTCTCTTCTCTTGAAGCTTCTGGAGCCCGTCCTTGGCTGGCTATGTCACTTTGGAGTCCACTGCTTTCCAGGAACAGACTCTGCCTTGGGGACTTTTGCTGTTTTTCCACCTTTGTGGCAAGTGGAGTTGTTTTGGGGTCTGAGGAGGATTGTATGCCAGGTATTGTAAAGCGGCCTGGCATTAGGTGTCTCCTGACATCTTTCTCAGATTGATGGACAGGTTATTGTGGCCTGGGGAGGTACCTCCTGTGGGGATGCTTGCTGTGGTCATCTGGGTGATTCTTGCCTCTGCTCCCCTGTCCTGCTGAGTACTGGCTACAGGCAGTACTTTTTAGGGTATGTGGCAAGGTAGATAGATCTCTTCCCTCATCAATCACTTAAGACTTGGGAGTGTTCTGGATAGCTACCTTGGCCCCCTTTTAAGCGTCTTGTCTGTATTTCCAGAGCATCTCTCCTGCCAGAACGCCTCTCCCTGGCTGGTTCTGTAGCACACTGTGACAGCTTCTCAGAGCCTCACCTTTTTCATTTCATCTGCAAAATGGGGACAGTACACTTTTCCCACAAGACGCTTGTGACATTACATGAGAAGACGCCCATCAGGATCCAGAACAGTTGAGAGTGGATAGTGCATGGAATTGCAAGCAGTCAGGGGCTCCCTTCTCCTTCTGACGATAACCAGGGAGACAGTGTCTTATTTCAGGATCGTGTATCTCAGTGTATCACTTTATCTTCTTCCAAAGAGGGCTTCTTAAATCTTGCTCTGAGAGAAGAGGGTGCACCTGGGGAGCTCCTTACAGAATATGAGCTGGGTCTGCCTCTGGGGAGGGTGGAGGCTTTGAACCCTCCCTGCCTTGTCAGCCCTGCAGCAAATGTTCAAAGCTTGGATTGTCAGTCTCTGTTGCTACAGGGCCCTCACGCTCGATGGGGATTTAGAAACAGCCCTGTGCTGTATGTCAGATCCTTGACTCTGGTCTCCTGTAACCTGCCATGCATAGTAGCAGAAGCCTGAATTTCAGTGCCCCATACTTCTGCTTTCTCAGGACTCATCTGGCCTTCTTTGAGCCCCAGAAAGATGACTTTTACCAGGGCTCGGGGTGTCTGTTAGTGCTGCGGGAAGCCATCTGATTGGAAGACAGAGAGACAGACACACGCACACACACTCACACACATGCACGCACGCGCGCGCGCACACACACACACACACACACAGGCAGAAATGTTCTTGAAGGCTCAGAAGGGATCAACATGGAATTAAAGCTGAAAGTTAGAAATAAGTCAGAAAATAATGAGTTTTTGGGAAAGTGACTAAACAGCTTTGAACAACATAAGAAAATGAGGTCAAACCTGTTCAAGCAGGCCCCTGAGCGTTTAGAATTGCAAGTGGAAGGCTTTGTCACCCACACACCTGCCAGCTGTCACCTGGCTAGTCTGGCCCCAACTACTTTTGCTATCCTTTTCTCTTTTCGCCCTTTCCTGTTTCCCATGAGCTCCCATCCCACCCCAGGCCCTTGTGCAGGCCTTCTGTTCCTTTGTACTGCCTCTTAGACATCCACACCAAACCACTGACTGCTCACTCCTTTTATATGTTCTACAAGGTAACTGATCAGAGAAATTGGTGGTGATTGATTGCTCTAATTAGGAAGGCAATCATTCAGTGTGGAATTCTTAGGAAATAGTGCAGACAATGGCAGTCCCTTTTTTACTCAATCATCCAATAGCATTTTCTTAATGGATGCTAACAAAACAAACAAACAAACAAAAAAACACCCACTGCCTTTTCCACACATATATGGGGATTTTTTTTGCTTGCTTGTTTGTCTTAGAGGCAGGATCTCACTCTAGCCCATGGTGTCCTGCAACTCACTCTGTAGCTCCAGACTGGCCACCAACTCACAGTGAACCTCCTACCTCTGACACTTGAGTGCTGGGACTAAAGGCTTGTGCCACCATGTCGGCTCAATAACAGATTCTTCTTCCCCCTTTCCTCCTCCCTCCCCCTGCCTCAGGTAGGGTCTCACTCTAGCCCAGGCTGACCTGGCACTCACTCTGTAGTCCCAGACTGGCTTCGAACTCACAGTGATCCTCCTACTTCTGCCTCCCAAGTGCTGCACATGCTACCACATCTGGCTTAAAATATTTTATTTATTTATTTATTATTTGAGAGAGAGAGAGAGAGAGAGAGAGAGAGAGAGAGAGAGAGAAAGAGACCAAGCAAAAATGAATGAGGTCCAGGGCCCTCTGCCATTGCAAACAAACTCCAGACGCATGTGCCACTTTGTGCATCCAGCTTTATGTGATTACTGTGGAATCAGACTCAGGCTAACAGGCCTTGCAAATGAGCACTTTTAACCACCAAGTCATCTCCCACTCTGTTCTGATTTTTTTTTTTGGGGGGAGGCAGAGAGAGAGAGAGAGAGAGGGAGAGGAAGACAGATAGAGATGGGCGCGCCAGCAGTCTCTCAGCTGCTGAGAACGAAATCCAGATGCGTGCGCCCCTTGTGGTCAAGTGTGGCAATGCACCCTTGCATCACTGCATCTGGCTAAACGGGGACCTGGAGATTGGAACCACTGGAGATTGGAACCAGCGTTCTTAGGCTTAGGAGGCAGGTGCCTTAACTGCTAAGCCATCTCTCCAGCCCTTGATTTTTTTAAAAAATATTTTATTTATTTACATGGGAGACAGAGAGAGAGAGAGACAGAGACAGAGTGAGTGGATGTTCCAGGACCTCTAGCCACTGCAAACGAACTATAGACACATGCACCACCTTGTGCATCTGGCTTTATGTGGGCACAGGGGAGTTGAACCTGGGTCTTTTGGCTTTAAAGGCAAGTGTCTTAACCTCTAAGCCATCTCTTCAGCCCTCTGTTCTGAATTTTTTTTTTTTTTTTGAGGTAGCGTCTTACTCTAGTCCAGGCTGACCTGGAATGCATTCTGTAGTCCCAGGCTGGCCTCAAACTCATGGTGATCCTCCTACTTCTGCCTCCTGAGTGCTGGGATTAAGGGCGCATGCCACCATGCCTGGCCTTTCTCTGACTTAATGGCCGCATACTGCTTCACAACATGAGGAAGTGCTGTGATTTCGTCATTCCCTCCCTCTCTCCTCCTTTTGTCTTATCCATTCCCAGGGGGTTAAAACAAGATCTCACTTTGTGTCCTTGGCTATTCTCAAACTTTCAATCCTCCTGCCTCACTCTCAAGTCCTGGGAGTCCAGAAGTGTGCCTCCACCACACCTGGCTCACCTTTACCTCCACAGTGGACGTCTTGCCTCCGTGAACTCCTCTTAGGGTGCATTACTGGCCCCACGCATCCTCAGGTGCCGTGTTCTCCAGGTCGGGGCTGCTGCAGGATTCACTTCTGCCCCCAGGGTTCTGTTTTGCCCCTCAGAAGAAGAAACAGGCCCACAGCTCACTACCTGTTCATTGTGTTGCTCAAAGCATGTTCCTTGAGTTGTGGATGCCCACGGGGGAGGGCAGCATGCCCAAGACTGGGCCAGCAACAGTGATAGCTAGGCCGAGCAGAAGGAAAATGTCTCAAAGCAGTGTCCGTGTTCTGCACTGTGATTTGAGGTGCGTGTAGAGATTGTGCCTGTGAGAGTGCTGGACACGAGTCAGGTGCCTGTCTGCACAGTCTTAGCAAGGAAGGTCCCATAGTCCTTGTTGCCCTAAGGGGTTATATGCTGGTTGACAGTACAAATGTCCATCTGGTTACCTAAACCTAGACCTGGGTGGAATGAAGAGCATATCAAAAGTGACAGGAACTAGTTAGAAAGAATAGACTAGCTCAGCCACTGAGATTGCTGTCTGGAGAATTTGCTGCACTAACCACAGGTATGGGTGCAGTGGCAGGGGTGAGCAGAACCTGTGGAGCTCTGGCACTGTGGCCGGCTCAAGGACGTGCATCCCCCCAGGGCAGAGGGAGTGGGGTTTTGAGGAGAGGGGTCCAGGCTACCAGGCTTTCTCCTTCTGGTCCTTTCTGGCTTACTGTGCTGTGGCTGGTGCCCTTGGGCTGTTCTGGAATCCCACCATGGGTCTTTTTTTAATGTGTCTTCTGCCTTCTCCCTCACACTCCAGCTAGTCGGTGGCACTGTTTCTTGTGGTTAACGTGTTGGCTCATTCTTCATGATTCCAATAAGACACCCACAGCAGTGCCTCCAGGGGGAAAGAGAGGCTCTGGCCAGCAGGGCCCTTGTGGAGTGGGAAGAGTACTAGAGTTTTGCACAAGCAAGTGTTGGGAGCTAGCAGGGCTGCCTTGGGGTAGGAAATGCTGAGGCTTCTCTGAACACACTAATTCAAAGCCTGAACATTTCTTGGGGGCTTTAACTCTCCATTTTCTTAGTTTTGTATCTTCATGGCTGGCATCAGGAGACAGAATTAAGGGAAACTATTGGGAGACAGGACACAATGAGCTCTCATGAGCAGCATGAGAAGTGATAGCCATCTTATCACAGTCAGGCTTTGTTCTAGAAGCTGATTGAGGAGCCCCTCATGGCCTGTTGCCTCCTCCTGCTACCCAACTGAGCAACTTTCTGATGCTGCCTTGGCATGTTTTCAGGAAGGACCAGGTTTAGCTGCCTCTTCTTAGTGCCATGTGGGCATCAGGGGTGTGCAGATGGTGCCCTGCCATCTTTCAGGAGGAAGCATGGGAGGGGCGGAAGTGCCAGGAACTGAGGGGGAGTTGGTTATTTTGGGCCTACTGTGGTGGGTTGGTAAGGGGCTGTTCTGAAGTCCAGCAGCCACCTTCCCCCCAGACTGAGAATCTGGAGACACTGGGGTGTCCAAGGTTCAGCCATGAAACAGTCACAATCTTTACAGGAACTTGAGCTAAACTGTGGTTCACAGAGCAGAGGGAGTCTGGCCAGGAGCCTGCCCTCCTCAGTAAGCAGCCTGACTCGCCATTTCCGTTATCTTTGAAATGGAATGGATGGGTGGAGAGAGAGTGGTCTGGATAATTACAGGGTGAGCATTTACAGGCAAGTAATCTGATCCCATCTTTTAATCCCCACCCCCAACAGAAGACAAAATGTGGGTATTTACATTCAAATAGCAGCATTTACTGCTGGTAAGTGAGCTCTAGGTTCAGGGAGATGTCCTGTCTTGAGGAATGAGGTGGAGAATCATAGAAGAGCCTGACCTCTGACCTGTTCATTTGTGTATGATTTCACATGTGCACACACCGCACGCACACACCATGCACACACACCATGCACACACACACACACACCACGCACACCATGCACACACCATGCACACTGCCACTGCACCCCCGCACTCACACACCCCGCAGGCACACGCACTGCATGTGCATGCACACCACACGCATGTACACCGCATGCACGCACACTGCACGCACACTGCAAACACACCACAAGGAGTGTAAGTTAGCATAAAGGATAGCATTTATGTAAAAGTTCTAAACAATACTTTCTTTCTTTTCTTTCTTTTTTTCTCTTTTATTTGTTTTTCGAGGTAGGGTCTCACTCTAGCCCAGGTTGACCTGGAATTCACTATGTAGTCTCAGGCTGACCTTGAACTCACAGTGATCCACCTACCTCTGCCTCCCCAGTGCTGGGATTAAAGGCATGTGCCACCAAGGCCCGGCTCATTTCTTAAAATTATTTTCAGCTAGGTGTGGTGGCACACGCCTTTAATCCCAGCACTGGGGAGGCAAAGGTCGGAGGATAGATGTAAGTTCAAGGTCAGCCTGAGACTACATAGTGAATTCCAGGTCAGCCTGGGCTAGAGCGAGACCCTACCCTACCCCTTCCCCCACAACCTCTGCAAAACAAAACAAAACAAAACAAAACCTATTTTCATCCAGGCATGGTGGTGTGCACTCCTTTAATCCCAGCAGAGGTAGGAGGATCACTGTGAGTTCCAGGCCACCCTGAGACTACATAGGGAATTCCAGGTCAGCCTGGGCTTGCGTGAGACCCTACCTCAAAAAAACAAAAAAAAAACATTTTTTTCAGTTGTTCTATGAATACATATATGAGGTCTGAAGAGAGATGCCTGAGGCACAGTAATGCCAATCTGAGAAAATGAGGATGAAACAGCGTTAGGAGTGTGATAGCGACAAGAGTTTGAAAATCTTTCACATGAATATCCTAACCTAAGTAAGGATTATTATAATGTCAAAAATGTTTTGCGCAGTGTAGCTGTCCTTCAAGGAAGTGGTTTTAGCATGTAGCCGTGAGTGCTTTCGCAGCTACTTGGAAAGGAGACCCTGCCCTGGGCCAGCAGCTGACGCCTCTCTGAGGACAAGCCGCATTCTGCTCACTGAGCAGTGCCGGTGTCAGGAACCAAGTTGGCCGGGGTGAAGTGAATGATTGGTAGTCATACCTTCTTAGAAATGGCATGAATAATTGAACACTTATTAATCATCTTTAGGCCAGCTCTATTTCAGGCATCACTGGAGGAGATACATATTTAAACAATAAGTCTAAAAAGATGAATGGATGATATTTTTGCCCTTGGGCCTCTCACCAGGCCAGACCAGACCTCTTCTCTCCCTTGACTGTTAATCTGGTCTCCTTGCTTCCAGTCTTGCCCTCTGCTCTGTCCTCCCTATACTGGTGATTCAGAAAACGAGCTTGATCCATCTCCCTCTACTTTTGGTAGCCTCCTTCTCACCTCCCCAGTTTATTACTGTGTCTTTCAGGGCCCTCTTCCACCTGAAACTGAAGGGCCTTCTGGTCACGTGACAGACCCGACCAACTTCCTGCTAATCCTGGAACTGTTGCTTTCCTGTGTCATGTACTTCCTTCGCATCCGTTGAGACCCTGTTCTGATGGCACCACTTCTGTGAAGCCTTTTGGGCCAAGCTTCTCCCTCGGAGAGGCCTTCATGTTGCACTTCGCTGCTGCCATATCCTGTTGGATTATGAGTCCGTGTCTATTTGTGTTGGGAATATCAATTTAGATTAAAACTGCATCTTAAGCCAAATATAGTGGCTCAATCCCAACCCTAAACTGGGATTACCAAGAGTTCAAGGCCAGCTGCGCCTACAGTGAGACCCTGCCACCAACAAACACCCTGTGTCTTACTTATCCCTCGCTCACTGTTTCTGTCTTGGTCTCCATCATATGAGAAGTTCTAAAAGCATGTTGATTGGAAGTGTCATGTATGTACCAGTTATCTTTTCTGTGTAACAAATCACTCTAAAAGTCAGCAGCTTCAAGCAGCCATTCTGCACACTGAATCTATGGATTGGGAATTTGGGATGATGCACAGCTGTTATATCTGGGGCCTCAGCAGGTAGTTCAAGGCCCCGGGGGGAGGGGTAGCTCACACTGGATTCTGGATCTGCACATGGCTAGCAGGTGGTTACTGGGCTGCGGACCATGGTTTCTTCCTGTGTCTTGGGTTCCCTCATACTTTAGTGCTCCCCAGGACCATTGAACCTGTTACATGGTGGCTCAGGACACCTACCCCTGCACCAGATCCCCAGCCCCAAACTCTAACCTCTGGAGGGCAGTGTGACTTGGATACATTGCAGAAGAGACTGTGGGACAGGAAATTTCTATTGCCTGTGTTTGGAAACTACCACCCGCCATGCTGGGAGGGGAACTAGCATTATCTCCACTGCTGGAACCAATATTGCTTACTGCTGCTGCTACAGCTGGTAGCTTAACAGGTATTAACACTTCTGACATGCTGCAAAATAAATGTTGCATACATGGGCTTTCCATTCAGTCTTTCAGTGGTACCATGAAGATTTTAGCATTGTACAGATGGGGAAACTGAGGCACAGACAGGTTAAGTAGCCATCCTAGGATCTCACAGGCACTGCCTATGCTGTGAAAGTTGGTGAGGGTAAGATTTGGAAATAGTCTCCATTTCTTAGGTTTTCTGCTGAGGTGTAGTGCTATGTGGAATGTGGAATGAAAGGTCTCATTATGTTTCCCAGGTTGATCTTAAACTCTTAAACTCCACCTGTCTCAGCCTCTAGAATACCTGGGTTCCCTGTTACTTATCATCCAACAGAAGGGAGTTTATTTAAGACAGAAAACCTTTTTATGTTAGAATATATTGTACGAAACCAAGGGCTTCATTGTGATTGCTTTGATCATTTTTACGCACACCCCATTATCCTCTAACGCCCTCCCTCCTGGATTCCTCCTCTTAGTCTTTGTGCCTGCGGCCTCACAAAGCTGAGCCTTAGGTTGTCTTGCTTCGTGGCTAGCCCTGGTTCATACGGGCCTTGTTTAGAATGTCCTTGGATGGGCATGACGTTGACATAGTCCTGGCCTTCATTTTTAGCATACTTGTTATTGTGCAGCTGTGTTAATTCCCACTTTGCTCACTGCCTGAGTCCTTGCATCACATTCTGTCTCTGTACTGTGAAGTCTCTGAGAATGTGCAGCTCATACGCCTCCCGTGAAGGTTAACGGAGGTTCATGTACGCAGAGTGCATGGAACAGAGCTACGTAGGTAGTTGGGGCTCAGTGAGTACTGGCCGCTGTTCTATGAAAAGTTTAGGCTTACCAATGCCTGTCTCCAGTCTGGAAAGGAATCTGACAAAGGATCCAGTAGCTCATGCCATTTCTGGTCCTGCCTCGGCTGAGGCTAGCAAATGGGAACCCCCAGGTGTCACTGATGTCCCAGCTAAAATGGCCTTCCTAATGCTGTATATCCAGAGACCTTAAGTTTCATGAAACCCTTGGTTGGCCTGATCCCCCATCCAGCCTGCTGTGGCAGTTCCTGTTTCTACCTGGGGACTTCCAGATTCCCCATCATGCACTCCAGGACCAGCTGGACTAGAAGACCAGTGGATGCTTTATCACTTATCTGTGATACAGCCCACACTGAGTGTGAGCCATGGACTGGGAAAGCCATTAGTCATGTTCTTTGTCATGGAGAAAGTTACTTAATCTTGAAGACCATTTCCTCCTCTGATAAGTGTGGCTATAATGAAATCGACCTCGTTCAGTCTCCAGGAGGATTCAGAGCGAGGATGGGTACAAAGCAGCAGGGATAGGCTCTGGCTGAAGTGCCAGTTGCCAGCCTCATTATCTTAGGTCCCATCTACCTGCTTATTTAAAGACTGGGGGAATTGAGAGAAAAGGGAAAATGGAGAACATAAAGTATTATTCCTGTGGCAAAGGAGAGACTCTCACCCTGTCTATACCACTGAGCACTGCAGCCCAATATCATGAGTATTTTACTTGGTCATTTTCTAGGTTTAGGATGTGTGTGTGTGTGTGTGTGTGTGTGTGTGTGCCTGTCAAACTGACAGACAGACATAGACACTATGGGTGGTGTGCCAGGGTCTCTTGCTATTGCAAATGAACTTCAGACTCATGTGCCACTTAGTGCATCTGGCTTTATGTAGGAACTAGAGAACTGAACTTGAGCTGGCAGACTTTACAAGCAAGTGTCTTTAACCACTAAGCCATCTTCAAGGATCCCCAGGATTTTTTAAAAAACATAATTTCACTGCATATGCAGTTTTGCATCTTTATCTCAAAGTTAATGTTCTTTCTTCCTTCCCTCCTTCCCTCCCCTTCCTCCTCCTTCCCTCCCTCCTTCCCTCCCTCCTTCCTTTCCTTCCTTCCTTCTTTCTTTCTTTCTCCCCTTCCTTCCTCCCTTCCTTCCTCCCTTCCTTCCTCCCTCCCTCCCTCCTTCCCTCCCTCCCTCCCTTTCTTCCTTCCTTCTTTCTTTGTAAAGAGATAGGGTCTTACTGTAGCCCAAGATGACCTGGAATTCTCTCTGTAGTCCCAAGCTGGCTTCAAATGCATAGTGATCTTCCTACCACAGCCACCTAAGTGCTGGGGTTCAAGGCGTGCACCACTACTCCTGGCTCATGTTCTCTTTAACATTACTGGACTTGCAACTCTTTCCCTCCTGTTTTAGATTGAAATCTCACATTGGTAGAAATGGAATGGAGTTTTATACTATTCATTTGTTGGCCTTCATAGTATTATTTGATCTCCAGGAATTCCTGTGAGATTGTGCATGGTACATTACATTATTCTGGATAAGTTAATATACTAGCATGGCTAAGTCACATGAAGCATCTAGTATGAGCTTTGATGAGTTTGGAGGCCACCACTGGAGGAGTAGTTGCAGAACGTAAGGTGGGTTCTTCTGACACACTTGACTTCCTCGGTCACCTACCTTGAACACATAAATTGGATTCTGTGACAATAGATCTAGGTCTCCGAACCAAGGCATGCTCGAAAAAGTGCACGCAAAACACAAGGTCCATTCCCTGCTCATTAACTGCTGAATCTCGACGCCCCTAGCCAGCCTCACCAGGACTTGAGCCCAGTGAATGTGGGGCATCCTTGGATAAGCAGCATCTTGAAAATGAGTCAGATGACATCATGCAGTTATGTGACCAGGGACTGACAAACTCCACCCAAAAAGACATGGCTGTGCCCCTGACCATCATTTGTAATCTTTTGGGTCTTGGATCTCTTTGTGAATCTTTTGAATATGCAAACATGCATGTCAACTTAATCTTAAATTCCATTGAATCTTAGGACCTGAAGGAGTCATTATGTCTTAGCTCCAGATGACTTACTCCCAGACTTTCAGCAGCACAAATGGTGACATCTTACGTGGTGTTTGTAACTCAGGAATTCAGTGGCCTCTTACTGCGCAGTTCTGGCCCAGGCTCATCCAGGAGGTTGGAGTGAGATATGCTCTGGGCCTGCTGTTGTCTAAAGGCTTGACTAGGGCTGGAAGACCCAAGTCAGAGTGGGTCTGTAACATGGAACAAAGTAGTTCTGGCAGGTTAGTGCTGGCTGTTGACAATAAGCCTCGTGTGAGCCCCTGCCATTGGGTTTCTTTAATTTCCTCACACAGCCTTCAGCTTTCCTCGGAGTGTATGATTTGAGAGAGCCAGGCAGATACCACACATTGTTTTTGCATTTCCCCAGTCCACTCAGGCCAGCCCACCTTGGTACATAGGACAAGGCATGGAACCCTTGGTGCAGAGCTTCCTTGGCTTGTCCAGGGCACTACCCTCCTGGCACCTTGGTGTTCGCTAGTCCAGAAACACCCTAACTTATTCCTGAAGGTTTCTGTGAGGGGTTTCGTGCTAAGGGCATGCCTGATCAATTGTCAGCCCTTGTTGATTACATTCCGTCTCTAGCCTTCTCCTGTCCCTGGAGGTCTGCAGTGGGGTGAAACTTGCAACCTGCTAGGTATGGCCAGCTTTCCCCTGAAACTCTCTAAGGGCTGCCTTGAATCATCTCATTTAGCACAAACTCTGGTATGGCCCAAAGGGACTCGTTATGAGGATTATTCATGCTCCAACGGGTTTCGGAGCTCAGAATGTGGAACTGGGGACAAAGACCAAATGTATGTGTGTATGTATATTTCACTGTAATAGTGACTAATGTATTTGTGTATGTCTGTTATAGTAGTAGTGACTAATGCGTGTGGATTCGTATGTTATTCTATAATAGTGACTAATGTATGTGTATATGTCTATTATAATAGTGACCGCAGAAGAAATTTTGTACAGCAGTCATGTATTGTTTTTTGTTGTTGTTTTTCGAGGTAGGGTCTTACTCTAGCACAGGCTGACCTGGAACTCACTCTGTAATCCCAGGCTGGCATCGAACTCACAGTGATCTGTCTACCTCTGCCTCCTGAGTGCTGTGATTAAGGGTGTGTGCCACGATGCCCAGAAAATTGTATTTTTGGTTAAAGCTTTAGTCCATCATTATTGCAAAGCTGTGAAATATAATGAAAACCACTGCCCTATGGCTCTGTATTTTCCTTCTAGTCCTTTTTACATATATATAATACTTTGAGCATTTTGTTCATTTCAGGAGTGATATTTTCTTATTTCAAAGTGATCCATACAGCATATCTAAAGTTAAAGTTATTATTTTAAAGAAATGGCTCTTAGGAGGGAGGTGCTTTCTCTTGTGAGGCAAGGGTAAGCGATGCCTCCTTCAGGGCTGGGGTCCAGGTCTGTTTGAAGGCAGCAGAGGTCAGCACAGCAGAAGGACTTTATGAAAGTGAAGCATGGTAGAAGAATTAGTCTGCTGAGAAGAAAATTCACTTTTCCTGTGGGGTATGGTGGTATATACCTGCATTCCCAGTATTTGGGAGGCAGAGGCAGGGGAATTGTCATAAATTTGAGGTCAGCAGCCAGGGCTACATAGCAAAACCCTATCTTAAAAAAAGAAAAAAGGGCGCTGGAGAGATGGCTTAGCAGTTAAGGCGCCTGCCTCCTAAGCCTAAGAACCTGGTTCCAATCTCCAGGTCCCATGTTTAGCCAGATGCAGTGACACAAGGGAGCAATGCCGCGTTTGAACACAAGGGGGCGCACGCATCTGGATTTCATTCACAGCAGCTGAGAGACTGCTGGCACGCCCATCTCTATCTGTCTTCCTCTCCCTCTCTATCTGTTTCTTTCTGTGTCTCTCTCCAAAAATAAATAAAATAATTAAAAAAAAAAAAGAAAAAAAATCTACTTAAAACCTGCACAATTTTCAGGGATCAAGGGCTGTGTGTAGAGTGGGAGGAATATTAAAGAACTAAGGAGATAGTTAATGAACAGGTACAGCTGTTGTGTGCAGTTAAAATGCAGCCCTGTGTTTACTTGTCAGGGCTGATTATAACGTGCTTTGGGCCTGGTGCCCTCACTCATTCAGGCCACTTAACCCTGTTTACATTTGTGGGATGGGGATTGTATATGATGGGTTGGTCAAGTGCTTTTGTAAGGTCTGTGACTAGAACACCCTCTGCTAAACTCTTCACATCACCATGGATAGCATCGGAGGATCAGCTGCTTTCTTTGGACAAGGGAAGACGAGAGGCAAATGATACTTTCTTGAGTGGGATCAGAGAATTTCCAGAAAGCTATCAGGAGCTGTAAGCTACAATGTGCTCTTTTGTTTGGGCTCTTGGGTAGCATCATGTAGGTGGAGACATCTCAAGGCAGGCAGTTCTTGACCTGGACTACCTGGTTAGAATCACATAGGTGCTTTTAAAAGTCCTGATGCCTAGTCTGCACCCCAAACCAGTGACATCACGGGCACCTCCAGGCACTGTTGTTTTTAAAGACTTCCCTCCCACAGTGTCCCTGTGAGTCTAGTGGTAGCCCAGGGTTGAGAAGCAGTCCTTACAGGAAAGTGCTGCCTTCCTTGCAGTGGGTGTGGCATGTCTGTATCTGCTCTGTGATAGTACACTGAATTACCAAGGAGACCTGTGTTATGAGTGTGGTGAAACTGTTTTCAAAGTACTGTACATTCAGCTATCACAGTATATGTGTATTTAAATGATCAGAAAAAATACATGTAACTACATTATGGGCCAGGTTTTAAAATATATTTTTATTATGAGCAGAGAGAGTAAGTATGGGTGCACCAGGGCCTCTTGTAACTGCAAATAAATTCCAGACGCCTAAGCTACTTTGTGCATCTGGCTTTACATGGGTTCTAGGGAATTGAATTCTGAGTTGGCAGGGTTTGCACACAAATGTCTTTAACCACTGAGCCATCTCCCCAAATTTTAGCTTCTGCTAAAGCCAAGATGGGGTTTCCTGTAAGACTGGGAGAAAAGGTTCTGAACCACAGGCCTTCCCCTCACTTAGCCACCTTTGGAGATCTGTTTTCTTGAAGATTAGGTGAGCTTGCTTTGAGTCCCTTGAGCTGAGCTAGCTGCCTCCCACTGGAATTTGAGTTGTCCTGCCAGTTCACCAGCTGGATCCACTTAGCCATCACTCTGCCGGCAGCTGCCTTCCCTCTGGTGGTGAAAGGGAGGCTTTCAGGAAGTGGGCTGCAGCTGCGGTGGGCATGGGCAGCCCAGACATGGTGTCATTTCTGGAGGCCATTGAAATGCCCTTGAACAGTCATTGGCCAGGGCCTGTCTGTATGGGTGCAGAGCCATAGAATATTCCAGACACCTTGAGTCTTAGCAGCCTTTTACAGAGGACCCATTGAGTCTTATGCCCTGAGCTACAAGCTTGATAGACGTCTTCATATCCACAGCTCATCATTCCCATCTCACACAAAAGGAAACTGAGGCTAGTCCTTTCTGAAGCCGTCTTAGAAGTCCTTTTATAAAATGACATGGAGGTTTCGAGAGGAAAAGCATTTTGTCCAGGATGACACAGCTAGTTCTGGGCTGACCTGTGGCTGCTTCTAGGACTACAACTTAGGCATTCCTACTGCAGTGCTGTGCTTGGCCACTGCCACTTCCGGCTGTTGTTTGGGGCATCCCAGAAGTACACTTCCTCCCATTCTTACGTGGCTTAGCACAGTCAGTGTTATGTTGGTATACTATTCCATTTTCCGGTATTAGAACAAAATAGCTGAGGTGCTGTTACTAGAGTGGGTGTCAGGGTGTGCCATGACGTTACATACAGGTTCTTTGTGTCTCGAACAACAAAGTATAAAACACAGTAGTAGTGAAAATATGGGTTTACCAAAAGTGAGAGGAAAAGCATAGAATGTACTCCACAGGGTGGGGCAGGCTTGAGCAAACATGGCTTAAGAATCCCAAGCCCTTTTCTGGGGTTTCTTTTATGAGTTTTAAAAAAAATTTATTTATTTATTTATTTATTTATTTATTTATTTATTGGAGAGAGAGAGGCAGACAGAATGTGTGTGCCAGGGCCTATAGCTACAAACGAACACCAGACACATGTGCCACCTTGTCCATCTGGCTTATGTGTATACTGAGGAATCAAACCTGGGTCCTTGGGCTTTGCAGGCAAATGCCTTAACTGCTAAGCCATCCCTCCAGCCTTTTTATGAGTTTTGACAGGAGGCAAATGTGCTGGCTGTGCATCCCGTTATTTTAAGTATATGCATGCTCCATCATGCACACACATGAGGTGGTGAACAGAGGCTTTAACCGGGGTCACTTTAAGAACTATCGGCCTTTGCTTCATGTGTTCCCGTACCAGTCTAAGCTGTCCTGTCTTCTCATTCCTACTGGGATTTGCCTGAATACAGACTGCCCATAGGAGGGGAGGTGCTGAGTGTTGCCCTGCCTGGAAAGGGCTGACCACAGGGAAGGGGCACCTTGTTGCTTGGCTGTCCCTATACTTGCCTATCTCAGTGGGCTACTTTATTTTTAAAAAATTAATTAATTAATTAATTAATTTGCAAGCAGAGAGAGATAGAAGAGAGACAAACAGAGAATGGGCATGCCAGAGCCTCCAACTGCTGCAAACAGACTCCAGATGCATGCACCACTTTTTGCATCTGGCTCTACGTGGTTACTGGGGAATTGAACCTGGGTTGTTAGGCTTGTAGGCAAGAGCCTTAATCACTGAGCCATCTCTCCTTTTTTTAAAGAATATTTTATTTTTATTTATTAGAGAGAGAGGGAAAGAGGCAGGTACAGAGAAAGAGAAAGAATGGACATGCCAGCGCATCCAGCCACTGCAGACAAACTCTAGACACGCGGGCCACCTTGTACATCTGGCTTACATGAGTCCTGGGGAGTCAAACCTAGGTCTTTTGTCTTTGCAGGAAAGTGCCTTAATCACTAAACCATCTCTCCAGCCCCATCCCTACTTTTTTTAAAAAAAAAATTTATTTATTTGAGAGAGAGAGAGAGAGAGAATGGGTTGCCTGGGCCTCAAGCCATGCAAATGGACATCAGATGCATGTGCCACCATGCGCATATGGCTTACATGGGTTCTGGGGAATCGAACCTGGGTTCTTAAGTTTCACAGGCAAGTGCCTAAACTGCTAAGCCATCTCTCCTGTCCCATCAGTGGGCTACTTTATTTAAGCAAGTGCCTTTAATTGCTGAGCCATCTCTCCAGCCCATTGCTTTATTTTAACATTTTTTTTTTATTTATGAGAGAGAAGGAGGCAGATAGAGAATAAGCATGCCAGGGCCTCCAGCCACTGCAAATGAACTCCAGATGCATGTGCCACCTTGTGCATCTGGCTTTACATGGGTGCTAGGGAATTGAACCTGGGTCCTTAGGCTTTGCAGACAAACGCCTTTACTGCTGAGCCATCTCTCCAGCTTCCCCCATTATTTTAACAAGAGGTTTAGGGCTGGAGAGATGGCTCAGTGGTTGAAGGTCCTTGCTTGTAAGGCTTGACAACTTAGATTTGATTCTTTAGTACCCAGGTGAAGCCAGATGCACCAAGTGGAGCATGCATCTGAAGTTTGTTTGCAGTGGCAGGAGGCTCTGGTGCACCCATATACTGTCTCTCAAATAAATACATAAATATATCTTTTAAAGGTTTATCCTGCCCACAGTTTTTGAAGTTGAAAGTCCCAAGCCTGTTGCCTTTGGTGAAGCCCCTGGCTGTGTCACCACAGCGCAGGAAGCATCACATGGTGAGGAGGAAGCCGAGGCGCAGGTTCTGTCTTGCTGTAGTAGCACTTCTGTGGAAGCTGACTTCCTCCTGCAGCCAGCACTGAAGTCATGACTTCCTCCTGCAGCCAGCACTGATCTATGGTCATGGGCAGGCGATACACTCTGCCTCCCCTCATGACTTTGCCCAGGGTCCCATATCTTTTAAACGAATTTTTGACAGTTTCATACAAGTATATGTTTTGATCATATTCACCCCAATTACCTTGTCTTCCTCCCACTCCCACTGAACTCACCTTCTTCCCAACAAGTCCCCTCCTACTTTCATGTCTTTTTCTTCTTCTTTTGTGATACACTAAGTTTAATTAGGGTTGTTTGAGCATGGGTAAGGGGTTATTAGGAAAGCATGGACAACTTATCAGTGGCCACACCACTGAAGACAATATCTCATGCTGCCCAGCAGCATTAACTGTCAGTATCTCCTCAGTGATAGGTGGGTCCTCACAAGCCCCTCCCCTGTCTCTGATACAAGGTTGAAGGTGATCTTAAGTGCAGGTCTTGTTCAGGTAACCCCAGCAGCAGCCATGTCACTCCTCCCATCCTTCGTCTCTTCCATTCTTTCTGTCTTTGTCACAACAGTTGCCCATTGGGAAAAGAACCTCCTCCGACCAAGACCTAGAGCAACCCTGATCTATGGGCATGAACTTTTAGAAGGCAGCTTGTCAGCTATAACAAGTCCATTTAGCAAAGTAACTAGTAGCTTTCTTCCTAGACCCGTACCCTCCCTAGCTGTGGATTGTTAACCAGATTCACACTCCCAAGCTTGAGTTTCCTCTTGTGGAGTGGACATCAAATCCAGGTTACCCCCATAACAGTCATGCCATTGTTGTACCAGTTGGCACATTTTGCCTGGTAGGTCAGTTGTGTAGCTTAGAAGGTTCTCAGCTGGATAAGACTGTTGGTGACTTTTCTCCTCCAGCACCCTGCATGTTAGCATCCAACACTAAGAAAGCTAGCACTGGGGAGGAAGCTTCCAGCTCAGTTCCAGCTTGACTTCTCTATCTTAGAACCAAAGCAGGCAGTGTCGTCAGCAATAGAGTCATATCATCTATTCCTGTTGGGCAACTAAGAGCAATAGGTGCCACTTCTTTACAGTTCTGTCACCTCACCACTCTCACAGAATACTCAGCTTCCAACACATGAAACCTTGGGGGACTCATGCAGACCCTGTCCAAACAGTAGCACTTAGCATGGAATAAGAAATTACACCCCTGCAAGGGGGTGCCGTGTGGAGAATGGGGAGAAGGCAGCAAAGGCAGAAGTGACATTGGGGAACTGTCTATAGTGGACGGTAGGAACTTGGTAAACCAGTCAGCTGAGCACTCCAGGGCAGCCTGATTGTTCTTGCTTCAGGTCTTGCTGTGCACTGCCCAGCTCCCCTCCTTGGCAGCTGGTGGGAGTCTGGGCAGTTCACATTCCTCTATGCTCAGTTTAAGTTGACAGCAGATGTGGACTCTGCCTGCCTCCATTTATGGAGGAAAGGGGGAACAAGGAATGCTTTTTGGGATAGGATCAAAATGAAGAGTGCACCCCACATAAAAAGGGCTTAACTCTTGCCACCCGGCCCTCGTGAATTTCAGCCAGATTGCAAGATGACTGCTTTTATTTGTTTTCATTTGAACTTGTGCCAATGGTTCCACTTCTCCTGCTCATTTTATTAAAACTTTATAAACAGCATTAATAAATAGATATAAGACTGCTTGCTGTATAAATGACAGAGAGACTAAATGAAATTTACAAGGGTCAGCTGTTGACTAAGTAACAAAACCATGTCCTTGCCCATTAAATTCCCATATATGCAAATTAGAGACAGTGCTTTAGCACAGCGTTTTAATTAATATTTATAAATCACAGAGCGCCTCTGAAAGGCTAGTAAGCTATTCTTATTACTGTTATGTCACACAAATAACAAACCCTCTGGAGATTGCTGCTTGTTTTGCATTTGGTCTGAGAAGTAAGCAAACATAATGTGTTTGTCTCCCGCATAGGTGTGGCGTCTGCACAGCGGCAGGTTACTGTCCAGGAAGGACCATTGTACCGCACGGAGGGCTCCCACATCACCATCTGGTGCAACGTGAGTGGCTACCAGGGACCCTCTGAGCAGAATTTCCAGTGGTCCATTTACTTGCCCTCTGCCCCAGAGCGTGAGGTGCAGATTGTCAGCACCGTGGACTCTTCGTTCCCTTATGCCATCTACACCCAGCGTGTCCGAGGTGGGAAGATCTATGTGGAGAGAATCCAGGGGAACTCAGCCTTACTGCACATCACAGAGCTCCAGGCCCGAGACGCTGGGGAGTATGAATGCCACACACCCAACACGGACGAGCGTTACTTTGGCAGTTACAGTGCAAAGATGAACCTAGTAGGTAAGGAGACAATATTTTCATGTGGTCAGGGTTGGGCCTAAGCTCCTTTGGTTACCATATACCTTTGTTTTATACCATACATTTGACTGCAAAAAAGATTCCTAAAATATTTTAGAACTCAACAGCATATGTGAACAAAAATTCTTTTAAAAGAAGTATTTTAATTTATCTTATTATTTATAAGCAGAGAGAGAGAGTGTGTGTGTGTGCGTGCGTGCGTGTGTGTGTGTGTGTCTATGGGCATGCCAGGGCCTTCTACCACTGCAGATGAACTCCAGAGGCATGCACCACTTTATGCATCTGGCTTTATATAAGTACTAGGGAATTGAACCTTGGCAATCAGGCTTTGTAGGCAAAAATCTTTAACCACTGAGATATGTCTCTAGCCCCATGAACAAAATTTCTGAGCTCACTTATAAACTTGAAAAATTAAAATTTATAAAAGATCTCACACAGATGTTAAGAATGCCAGAGGTTGCCGGGCGTGGTGGCGCATGCCTTTAATCCCACACTTGGGAGGCAGAGGTAGGAGGATTGCTGTGAGTTCAAGGCCACCCTGAGAACTCCATAGTGAATTCCAGGTCAGCCTGAGCTAGCGTGAGACCCTACCTTGAAAAACCAAAGAATGCCAGAGGTTGACCAATCCTCTTGCTGGTGAAAGGCAACATGAAAATACAGAGCAAGAGCCAGATGTGGTGGTGCATACCTACAAACCCAGCACCCAGGAGGGTGACGCAGGAGGACAGCTGTGAATTTGAGGCAAGCTTGGGTTACACAGTGAATTCTAGCCAGCCTGTGCTCTGGTGTGAGACTCTGCTTCAGAAACAAAAAAGAAAGGAGGGGCAGGGTAAGGACACCTGTGGGCAGTGATCTGGAAAGTGGCATGGGAGGAACAACATATGACAAGAGAGCCAATAACCCCTAGGAGCCAAGGGAAGCTTCCCAGCCTCAGGCAGCTGGGATGGAGTGATGGGTGATACACTAACAGAATAGTAACACGCATGCGTTAATAGGGGAAATCACTGGAGAGTTTGTGCCCAAGTAATCCAGCAAGGTCCAGATGCTTACGGGGTGAGAGAAGGGAATGAAGCAGTTTAAAGGGATAATAAGTGACGTTAGTGAGTAAGCTGTGCTGATAGTCAGACAATGCTTAGTAAATGATTTTCTTTGTGAATGAATGGGCCTGGGAGCTAGTCGCCTGGCGGGGAGGCGGCCCAGGTGTGGTTGCACTCTTTAATCTTCCTGTAAGCAGGTGTTTAGTTAGTGAGAATCCAGGATTGGGAACAAAGGTAATTGCTTTCTTCTGTGGTAGGACTGCCTGTTAGGCAGATAGGGAACTATCTTGCAGAACAATCAGCATTCCATGGTCCATATTTTCGGGTGAAATTCCTGAACTCCACCTCTCAGAACTGATGGGTCCTTAGGCAGGTTTGAAGCTACAGGAACTACTGAATCAGGATGGGAGAAGGGCTTCAGGTCCCGACTCTGCCCTCCATGACTGCGTGCACAAGCAATGCTGAACTGCCTGTGTCTCTGGATGCTCCCTGAGAGATGGGGGAGGTTGAGGAAGAGGAGACCATTCATAGTGGATATCCCTGCCACATTGCTGCTGCATCAATTACCTTCTTGTTGAAGAGACAAGAGAACTGACAACATCAGCTTCTGAGAGGAAGAGTTGAATTTCAGCTTGCAATTCCAGGTTACAGTCCCTCATGGCAGGGACCAGCAGGAGCTGGTCACCATTCAGCCCACAGCAAGGAAGCGGAGCAAGAGTGCTGCTGCCCAGCCAGGACCCCGGCCCATGGAATGATCCCTTTAATTAACATAATCACAGACAGGTACCAAGGCTAAGCTGATCCACATAATCACAGTGATTCTAGGTCCTGTCAAGTTGACAATCACCAGAAGTATCACCTTGCCAGGGTGAAAGGGTGACCAGCAGCAAGGCTCTCCTGGCTTGTGTGCCAGGAGTGTCGTTGGTTCTTGTATGAACACAGATTCTGCCTTTGCTTATTTTCCCTCCCTTTAATGAGTCTGTGTCTTCATGAGGTGATTTCAGGACTCAGTCCCTTGTCAGACAGAAGGAGGTAGGGTTTAGTCTCCACAAAGAGGGAAGATTGGGAGAAAACTGAAGCCTCCAGACTCAGAACAATGCTTCATTTGCCAGAGTCGTCGACTTTCTGTGGCTTCCTTCCTCTGTGGGCCACTGTGATGAGTTATATGAAAATTAACTTGCTAATAATTGGGGAACAAGTCAGGTCTGGTGATATAGGCCTATACTATCAGGTACTTAGAAGGCTGAGGCAGGAGGGTCACAAATTCAAGGCCATTTTAGGGAACTTAAAAAGTCCCTGTCTTGCTGGGTGTGGTGGTGCACGCCTTTAATCCCAGCACTCGGGAGGCAGAGGTAGGAGGGTCCCTGTGAGTTCAAGGCCACCGTGAGACTACATAGTTAATTCCAGGTCAGCCTGGGCTTGAGCAAGACCCTACTTTGAAAAAAAAAAAAAAAAAAAAAAAAGAAAAGAAAAGAAAAGAAAATCCCCTATCTCAAGATACAGGGGTGTGTCCGGGGCTATAGTTTAGTGGTAGAGTATTTGCCTGGCAGGCATGAGGCCCTAGGCTTAATCTCTAGCATAATAAAATATAGATGTGTTTTTTGGGGAGAGTGGGGAATAATGATGGTTTTCTCTGTGCCTCACCCAGTTTTTTTCCTTTAGTAGCCTTGCAAAGACAATGCATGACCAAAGTAAAATGTAAGATAGGAAGGAAAGTCAGTTGGTGAGAAGAGAAAATGAGAACATTGTACAGACATGTAAAATTAGGAAGAGGCTGGAAGATGGTCCAGTTAGTCAGTCAGTGAAGCTCTTTCTTTCTTTTTTCTTTCTTTCTTTCTTTCTTTCTTTCTTTCTTTCTTTCTTTCTTCCTTCCTTCTTTCTTTCTTTCTTTCTTTCTTTCTTTCTTTCTTTCTTTCTTTCTTTCTTTTTTCTCTTTTTCTTCTTTCTTTCTTCTTTCTTTTTTTGAGGTATGGGGTCATGCTAGCCCAGCCTGACCTGGAATTCACTCTATTCCTAGGGTGGCCTTGAACTCATGGCGATCCTCCTACCTCTGCCTCCCTAGTGCTGCGACTAAAGGCGTGCATCACCACGCCCAGCTCTGCAGTTACTTTCTTGGTGCTGGGACAAAACATTCAACTAGAAGCAGCTTATGGAGGGAAAGGGTTTATTTGGCTTACTGTTTCGAGGAGATACTTCCTCATGGCAGGGAAAGCACGGCAGGAGCAGACAGCCAGTGTCACACTTTCATGTTGGCGGGAAGGAAGTAGGAAAGACAAGCTGGTTGAGTGCAGCAAGTGTAGCTGGACGACGACATCCCAAGGCCTGCTCCCAGCAGCATACCTCCTGCAGCAAGGCTCGCCTCTCAAAGAGCCCACAAACCTAAACAGTACCTCCAACTGAGGATTAAGTATTGAAACACATGGATCTATGGGGTATTTTATATTCAAACCGCCACAGAACCTGAGTTCAGATCCCCAGCATTTATGTCAGTACTGGGCATGGCAGCCTATACTTGTAATTCACAGACTGAGGAGGCAGAAACAGGCAGATCTCTGGCAAAGCTGTCTAGCTAGCCTAGCCTAATTGGTAAACTTCAAGTACAATGAGACACTGTCTCAAAAAAATCAGGTGGAGAGGGAGTTTATTGGCTATAGTAAACTTTCAAATTACAAGCCATGTTTGATCTTTTACTAAAGCCAGGTAAGTGTGAATGCTAAAAAATTACTGTTAGATATTATAATGTAAAACTCTTTGTTTACATGCCTTTTGGAGTTGTCTGTGGCTTTGGATTTATTGTCAGAGCATCACTTTATTGGGATAGTAACAGTGTAACTTGTGTAGTGTGAGGGCTGTACCTCGTGGAAGGCCACTTTCAGATTAGATAGCTTTGTGACTGTTTCCACTGGGGACATTCTGTTTTTCAGTGATCCCAGACTCCCTCCAGACCACTGCCATGCCCCAGACTCTGCACAAAGTGGAGCAAGACCCTCTGGAGCTCAGCTGTGAGGTGGCCACGGAGACGGTCCAGCACAGCCACCTGTCTGTGTCCTGGCTGCGACAGAAGGGTGGTGAGAAGCCCGTGGAGGTCATTTCCCTGAGCCGAGACTTCATCCTGCACTCTAGCAGCGACTATGCCCAGAGACACAGCCTGGGGGAAGTGCGGCTGGACAAGCTGGGGAGGACCACCTTCCGACTCACCATCTTCCACCTGCAGCCTTCTGACCAGGGCGAGTTCTACTGCGAGGCTGCCGAGTGGATCCAGGATCCAGATGGGTCATGGTACGCCATGACCCGAAAGCGCTCTGAGGGTGCTGTGGTCAACATCCAGCCCACTGGTCAGTCTCTGTGAGCTTCTTGGACTTATCTGGTAGTGACTCTAGCAGTAAAGTGGGTTTTTATGTGACATCCAGGATGATCCTGCCCTGGGCTGGGGAATGCAGAGGGTGTTCAGACCTGACCTTCCAGCAGGTCAAAGATAGATGCTACCTAACCACCCCCTCATTGTCATGTTTGTTCTCTTTACTTACATAGTGACAAAAAAAATAAGAAATTTATTGAGAGACTTCACAGAAAACATTTTTATCTTGACTCTGTTTGTTCTTATTAACCACAATTGCTACCCAGTTTAATGATGTTTCACTTATAGAAGACATTTGAGCCTTCCATTGGAGGTATAAAATTATGAAGTATGGAAGTGTTGACTTACAGTATTATTTTTATATTGATATTCCTATAATGGTGTTGTATAATTTTAACAATGCTTCACATGTTGTCACAGCCCCTCAGAAGTTCTGCAAAGTAAATGGTGAGGCATTCCCATGTCACAGGTGAGCATGCCAAGTCCAGTGTACTCCATGGTGCAGCCCTGGGCACAGTTAGAACGTGTGTTTATGCAACCAGCATAGAGTACCGGGTCCCACCGTGACACTTCCATAAGGGAAGACCTGTGGGACCCAAGGAGATCTGATGTGTTTGCTTGGGGCATGATGATGACCTGGCTAGCTGCAGCCCATCTTGGCTTCTCTTGGTGTCTCCTGTGATCTCCAGGTTACACTCATGAGCCTGCTGAGCTCCAAGTTAGGGCTGATAGCTGTTTCTGGTTGTCTTAGCTGGGCAATGTGTGGTGTGGTGGTGGAGAAGGTATGGGGAGAAAATGTTCTCCTGTGGGCATAGGTCCCTGGCTTCAGTTGGAGGGTGACTGTCCCGTCATTGGTGAGGTGACCAGAGAGCCTTTTGTGGTGACTCTCCTCTCTGATGAGGGCTGTGTTGAACTTGGGTGGGGGAGTGAAGGTTTATGGGTTACAGATGGGGTCCCCTTTCTCTTGACCTCTGGCCTGTTTGTCAGCTGTCTGGTTTTTGCATGGCTACTATGATATTTGAGAGGAACGCTTCATACTCACCTACTAGCCTACGTCCTGCCTCATCCTAGGAGTCCAGACTCTGAGGCGCTGGGTTTTTGTACACTTCCCAGGTTACTCTGCTGTCTGTGTTTCTCTCAGCACCACCAAGCCAAAGGAGGCCAGAGCAGAGTCTCTGGACACCCAGTGGGTGTGAGAGGTGTTTCCAGAAGGTTTTGGGCTCGTGAATAGGGACAGCACCCTTGTCTAGTTTTGGGACCCTGGGCTTCTTAGCCACTTCCCAACAGACCTTCCCAAGGTCTCCCAACATTAAGAAGTCATCCAAAGAGGCTTTAGTTCCTGTTTCTCATTTTCCTTCCTGGAGTGACTTTTAAGATCAGCTTCAAAAGTTTGGGCCACAATTTGAGTTAATGCTTTATATATTAGGTTGCATCAGTTAATCTTCTTTATTTTAATCTTACCAATTTGGAATCGGGACATTTTGAATTCTCCCTGTGAATGTATCCAAACTAAGCCAGCAAAGAAAAATTTTAAAAGAAAAAAAAAAGTTAATGACTTCAACTTCACTCTGCTTCCACTTAGACTCAGGCATCATATCTCCGCCTTAGGCCCTTTCTCTTAACATTAGTCAGTCTCTACAGCACAAGGACTAACCTCAGTCTGGGTACACTTAGGGTGCTAGCAGACCTGAGCACAGTGACCAAATGGAAAGTGTTGGGTGCTGTGAGAGCGTCTGCTAAAGAGCTTGGGAAGACAGAGCATGTGAGGGTTCTGGCTGCTGCCTGCGAGTGTTCCCTGGAGGGATAGCGACTTCCAGTCACTTTGCTGTCCTGAGCTTGAGGAGACAGCAGGAGGAAAGCATGAACTCACAGAGTTACTTGATTGTTGGCCAGCAGAGGAAAGGACTAGGTGCTGAGTGGTAGCCTGCAGTTACATGCTCTGAGGTACAGCATGGATTTGACTCTGAACCGGGGGTTTTCAGGCTGTCTTAGAAACTTAGGGACCCATTGGAGATGACTGAGCGATACACAGGCTCGTGGACATGTGTGGACGCAGGGGGTGCTGGGCAAGCACATGAAAGACCCATGTTCACCCCTTTTGCTTCCACCTAAAGTTCACTATATTGGACGGCAGAAGATTTTCCATGAAGAGGAGACCCCTTCTCCTCAGCCCACATAATGAAGTTTGAATACCCTTACTGCTGGTAGTTGTGGGTCACAAGATAGATAGATACATTTTTAAATATTTTTATTTATTTATTGGCAAGGAGAGAGAATAAGAGAGAATGGGTGTGCCAGGGCTTCTAGGCACTGCAAATGAACTTTAGATGCATGTGCCACTTTGTGCATCTGACTTTACATGGGTATTGGGGAATCAAACCTGGGTTGTTAGGCAAGCACCTTAACTGCTGAGCCACAGGATAGACTTTTTTATTGCTTTTTTTTTTTTTTTTTTTTTTTTTATTGACAACTTCTTTAATTGTAGACAATATCCCATGGTACTTCCCTCCCTCTCCTCACTTTCCCCTTTGAAACTTCACTCTCCATCCTATCTCCTCCCCCTCTCAATCAGTCTTTTCAGTTTGATGTCATGATCTTTTCCTCCTATTATGATGGTCTTGTGTAGGTAGTGTCAGGCACTGTGAGGTCATGGATATCCAGGCCATTTTGTGTCTGGAGGAGCATGTTGTAAGGAGTCCTACTCTTCCTTTGGCTCTTACATTCTTTCCGCCCTCTCTTCCACAATGGACCCTGAGCCGTGGAAGGTGTGTTTGAGATGTTTCAGTGCTGAGCACTCCTCTGTCCCTTCTTCTCAGCACCATGGTGCCTTCTGAGTCATCCCAAGGTTGCCACCATCTGAAAAGAGAAGCTTGTCTAACCAAAAGTGAGAGTAGTATTAATATATGGGTGTGGACATTAAGAGAAGTGCTTACTGGGCAGTTTGGTAAGCACTAGCAGACATTACACTGTTAGGGCTCATGACTACACCTGTCATAGGTTTTCAGTATCAGGGATGTATTCCCTTCCCTGGAGTAGGCCTCCAGTCCAATTAGAGAGCAGTTGGTTATTTTGTTTTATTTTATTTTTTATTTTAGAGGGAGAGAGAGACAGAGAGAGGAGAGAATTGGTGCACCAGGGCCTCAGCCACTGCAATCGAACTCCAGATGCTTGTGCCACCTAGTGGGCATGTGTGAACTATGTTTGCCTCCCCTTGGTGCATCTGGCTTATGTGGGATCTGGAGAGATGAACATGGGAGCTTAGGCTTCGCCAACAAGTACCTTAACTGCTAATCTCTCTAGCCCAGGATAGATTTTTTTTTTTTTTTTGGTTTTTTGAGGTAGGGTCTCACTCTGGCCCAGCTGACCTGGAATTCACTATGTAAATTAGGGTGGCCTCAAACTCATGGCGCTCCTCCTACCTCTGCCTCCCGAGTGCTAGAATTAAAGGCATGTACCACTATGTCTGGCTCAGGATAGATATTTTTAAGCAGGAAGTGACATTCAATCAGGTGTTTAGAAGGAAGAATTCTGGGGGAAGAATGGCACATGGACATTAGTTATACAGATTAGGTATGAAATCAAGAGGCCAGGTAGCAAAGATCTTATATGGCCAAGGCAAGGCTGTCATAGCCAGGGAGGGAAGACTTAAGGGAAGAAGGAAGCCAGCTAGCTGGGAACTCTGGGGCTGTGACTCCCGTGGTTCCCTGAGCTGTGGGAAGGAAGGAGCGAGGCAGAGTAACAAGGACACTCAGAGTCCTGCTGGAAATCTCTTCTTTCCTGGTAGTGGCAGCACTGGTTCTCTTTTTGTTTATGTAAATTTGTGTCAAGGAATCCATCTTGCAAGTAGGCATTCAGAGAAGCTCAGAGTGTGCCACCACTCATGGACATCTGGAGCTCCGTTAGGGATACTGAATTTGCCAGTGAGGAGGGCTCAGGGAGCCCATGGGGCAAAATAGGGCTAGAAACCACAGCGGGAAGAATAGACAGTGAGTAGTCCCTGGCAGAAGAGCAGGGGTCAGGCAGAGAGGAGGCAGGAGGAAAAGGCTGTCCTGGATCAAAGGAGGAGAGTCGTCCCAAGGGCTGGAGATGAGGGTGGGGTAGGGTGAACCATGGGTGTCATCCACTGGGTCATTGACTGTAGTCAGAGGGCTCGAAGCCACATTTCAGTAATCTGAGGAGTGCTAGAAAAGCATAAATCAAAGTCCAGAGGCTCAGCTGGCCGGGTATAAGCAAGGGCTGGCTCTGTAGACAAGGAGGCGGTTTGCTTCTTCAGCTGGGGATGTGGAGCTACATGGAGCCATGGAGGGCTGCCCATGGCATAAACAGGGTCTTGGACTGTAGCCAGTCTTGCCTAGGACAAACAGGAAGGTCTGAAGTCTGTCTTCCCTCCCCCTGTACCCTCATGCTGGTGTTCACATGGAGGGAGTGCCTTTGTAGCATTGATGGTGGGTTGTGAATTACTGTACTTTGCTTGACCAGAGGGCCAATAACAGAGCAGATAACTAACATGGGCACAGTCCCAGCTGGGTGTGTTCATCTAGCAGACAGTGATGGAGTAATAAAACTGGCTGTTGTCTGCCCCCATCTCCCTTGGGAAGGGTAAGTGGTGTGGCAGCTAGCCTATTGGAGATGTTGCAGATGGAGGTGCTGTCAGGAAGTTTGGGTAATACAGGGAAGAGCTAGTCACTGGCAAGGAATGTGTGAGCCAAGACCCTGGCCATGTGGGAGGAGAGGGTATAGGCTAGTGGAGGCTGCAGAAGAATAACATTTAAGCAGCTCACCATGATCCCTGTGTTCTTAGGGAACCAGGATTCTCCTGTGCCTAAAGAGTTGGGGATGGCCCCAGCACAGGTCCTGACACTGGTGGAAATGGCTGGGAAATGCTGCACAGGGAGGACCATTGTAGTTGAGGCCAGTGAATCTGTAGGGAGTTCAGGAATCAGGTGATGTGATTTCCCGTGCCATACTCTCCAGAGAGCACAGAACTGATGGAGCCAGCTCTGTGGTTCATATCCTTCAACCCTCAGCTCCTTTTCCGTTCTCCTCACTTCTGCCACAGGTGCCACTGAGATCACTAGGTACCAGCTATGTCGTGCTATGACATTGCTTGTGGTGACAGTCCCTGCTTAGGTCACCTCCTTGTGCCTGGTTAGACACGGGCTCTTCATTTGAAAAGTGCCTGGTTTCCTTGACCATTTCAGAAGCGTCTGGCTCTTAGTGTAAGTGGATCCTTTCCCACTCTGCTCAAAGATACGACCTGCCAGGTGGTGGGCCAATGAAAAGACGCTGGCGTTTGTTTTTCCCATGTAATGTTGTTTTATCCTCATGTCTGATTTCCAGTGTTCTCATGGGGGTGGGGAGAGAATTTCCATATCTTCATCTTTGGATGTAGATTAGGATTGGGGCTGGCACTTAGGCTGCTGTGTAATTTTGTCTCAGACCTTTGTGGGGTAAGACTTAGGATATCTGCTGAACAGACTTGTAATGGTGTTCCTGTTGTGGAGTTCTGGGTGTATACATGGGGCCTAGACCTTTGCAGTCTGCCATCTTGGTGATAGCCAGGCTAGCTTGCTGGGCTCTCACAGTTTAATTGCAGGCAGTGTCTGCCTGGAACAGAGCCCTGTTCGTCTAGACAGGGGATGGTAAGCTTCTTAGACTGTCCAGGTCAAGCTGGGACTCTATTACATTCAAGGGTTTCTTTGAGCCTCAGAGAGGAGTAAGATTTTCTCTCACAGGAAATGCTGTGGAGCCTCCTCTGTAGTTAGTTCATAAAGAAGGCTGGGGTGATAGGGATTTGCTCAGGCAGTGTGCAGAGTTGCAGATCTTATTTACCCAGAATGCATCTGTTTTGTTTGTTTTCTCAGACAAAGAGTTCACCGTCAGGCTGGAAACTGACAAGCGGCTGCACACGGTGGGCGAGCCGGTGGAGTTCAGGTGTATCCTCGAGGCTCAGAACATTCCGGACCGATACTTCGCCGTCTCCTGGGCCTTCAACAGCTCGCTCATTGCCAGCATGGGGCCTAATGCTGTGCCGGTCCTCAACAGCGAATTCGCCCACCGCGAAGCCAGGGGACAGCTTAAAGTGGCCAAAGAAAGTGACAGTGTCTTTGTGCTGAAGATTTACCACCTCCGCCAGGAGGACAGTGGGAAATATAACTGTCGAGTGACTGAGCGAGAGAAGACGGTCACTGGCGAGTTCATTGACAAAGAAAGCAAGCGTCCCAAGAACATCCCCATCGTGGTCCTCCCCCTCAGTAAGTAGAGAGACACGCTGCTTGCTTGTCCTCCCTTGGGGCCTGGTACAGTGGCTAGTGACACCTTGGAGAAGTGGGGAGAGAAAGAGTATCTGTGCGGAGGGAAGGCAGGACTCCGGGTAAAGCTGACCCGCAGAAAGCACAGACTTCTCTGCCTCCTCCAGCCCACATGCCCACACCCAGCAGCCCCATGCGCAGAGCAGCAGGGGCAGAGGTCAGGCTGGAGATGGTACCTACAGACCTGGGCTCAAGCAGCTCTGTAAACACCAGCCCTGCCAGCTCAGCTTGCAGGAAGACCAGGAAGCCACCATTTGCTCCTCTGTGGGAATTAAATTCCAGAAGTAGGTGGAGGCCTATCTTAAAAATCTCACATAAGGAGACTTCATTTCTTATGGGAAGGTTTTAAATCATAAAGTGCATTATAAAGATTGGCTATCTGGGATCTTCCTGGGATAAAGTTGGGCATTTCCCTAACTGTCTCTTCCCTGTGAAATTGCATTGTTAAAAGTAAGTGGGTGGTAAAGCAGTTGTCTAGGAATGCATGAAGCAATGGGTCCATCCTAGCACTCACAAAAACTAGTCTATTTTAGAATTTCTCTGTCTTCTTGGAGCATGCTTGGAGAGCTTAGGCCTCTCTTCGGCTACTCCAGGGGACCTGCTTACACACACACTGGTGTTATCTGGGGAATCCAGGGTAGACCAGTGCTTGTGCATGTCATGGTCAATATCCATAGTGTCAGAATGTTCTTATTAACCTCCTTTCTCTCCTAGTTCTAATTTGAGTAAAATAATAATAGGACTTATAGTGCTCTGATTTTAAACAAGATGATAAAGTTATAAAACTAACCTTTAACCTTTCCTCAGCTGTGCACACTGTTCTCTCTTAGCCTTGTAGTGATTTCCTTTATGTTTTTATTTATTCTTTTACATTTTTGAAATATTATCCATAAGTGTGAAGTCAAAAGTACAGGAGGCCTGCCACTCTTCTTTCTTTTCTCATCCACAGGATTATTTTCTATCACGATTATTGTTTCTTTAAACACATGCGCACACACACACACCTAGTTGTCTTGCCTTCTTTTGTTTTTTACACTCCTCTTGTGATGTCTAGCATGGTGCTTTGCAGAGTCAGTGCTTCCTGAGTGCCTGTCCAGTTAAACTTGAATGTCCATGCTCTTTACTGTTTTCTTACCACTCTCTGCTCGCCTTAACCATGGACTCTCTACTTTTAAATCTGTGACTAATTCTTCGTTTCATAAGGATGGAGTGAAGGGCAGCCACGCTGTTTACTTCCTGTAACTTTTGTACTAAAAGATTTCCCCCAACCCCTTCCAAGAACTTGTTTGATGATCTGTGGCCTGCTATATTGCTTTTCCAGCAGATAACTGGGTAGTTAAAGTCCCCCAGCACCACCAGATCCTGCCCCAAGGCCACTTGGGTAAGTCTGCTAAAGAACAACGACAATCACGTTGGTAATGGTGATAATTCCCCGGATTTCAATAGCGCTTTTCTTCCCATGAGCCCAAAGTGCTTCTGCATCGAGTCTTTTTCTGTGCTCTCACTTCTCCAGTTCCAGTAGAGGCCACTGTTACATCCATCCATCCTGTGAACGACGACGTCAGAGCACCACACAGAGATGTGCCTGAGCCCGTTGTTCAGTTAGCAGTCGAACTTGCAATTGCATTAGAAACATTTGCTTCTAACTCCAGATCCACTGCTCTGCGCTTGGCCACCATAAGCCTCCTGATTTGAAATTTCATTTGTGAACATGTACTCAGACTCTCATTAGTTCTGTCCTAGTTTTCATTTAATCCAGACAATTTTAACTTGTTGGCTGCCTTTTTACAGGCCTGGAAACCTTAATCATAGTCATAATGGGCAACCCAACACCAGGTCTGTGTTTGCCTGTGCCTCAGCTACTAGAATGGCTTTTAAAAAATATTTTATTGATTTTACTTTATTTATTTGACAGAGGGAAAGAGGCAGAGAGAGAGAGAGAGAGAGAGAGAGAATGGGCTTCCAGCCACTGTAAACAAACTCCATGTGCCATCTGGCTTACATGGGTCCTGGGGAATTGAACTGAGATCCTTTGGCTTTGCAGGCAAGCACCTTAACTGTTAAGCCATCTCTCCAGCCCTAGAATGGCTTTTCTTCTAACTGTGGGTTTTCAAGCACCCTTAACCACTGAGCCATCTCCCCAGCCCTTCACTGTGTTTTTTCTAAGCTTGCCCCAAATGGCAGCCCTTGCAGTAAGTCAGCCAGAACGAGCGTAGGACAGTGTCCTCCAAGTCATCCTTCTTCTTGAAATAAGCGAAGGGTTTTCTTCCTCAGCGCTGAAGTTGCCCTTTCACTCCCCAACTCTGGATGAGTCCTTTACCTGATGAGGAATGTTGTTATTAATAGTGATAAAAATCCTCTCAGGTTCATGACCCCGAGAAGCAGGCACTGTTAGTGTCTCTGCTTTGCACCTGAGAAGTTAGAGCTTAGGTAGAGAAGAAAGAAGTTTCCAGAGCCAGGAAGTAGTATATCTAAGCTCCCACTCTTGACCCCTAGTGAGGTGGAGAGTGGCTCTGAAGGAGGCTCAGCATCCATGACTTGCTTGGCAGGACTCCTTGCCAGTTGCCCTTCTGGAAAATTGCATTGCCCACCGTGTGCAGGCTTCTTTTCAGAGAAGCAGGCACATCTAGAATGTGTGGCATGCATACTCACTATGAAAGAAGCTGAGGCTGGGCTCGGAGCTCATCTTTGTCTGTCTTTGCCTGGGGGAGACAAGATTGATCCAAACGTCATTATGTGTATGTGTGTTTCTGGTAATTGGGTGTGCTTCTTAATCTGGGATTTGATTTAATTGATTGGTTTAAAATTGCTGTATGTTTCATCTGAGTGGTGCCCAGAAAATTGGATATAAATTGATTATGGCACTGTTTTGTGTTGTTTAATACTTATGGGCCTTGTGAACACCATATAGGTAATTGCACAAAAGTTACATATGCACAACTCAAATAAGTAAGGTATCCATGCTGTTTATAAAAACAAAATTCTTGGGAATAGTACAGTTAAATCATGCTCATGGCGACTTTTTGAAAACATACTGTGTGCTCTACTTAACTTACGGAAGAAGAAACCAAGGCGTGTGGAACTATAATCATTCAGCCGAGTGGCCAGGGAGGAGGTGAAACATGTAGCCCAAACTTTGGTTGGCAGAGGCAAAGGAGCCCCAGAGCCGAGAGTATAGGCAAGAGAGAGTAGATGCAAGCCGCTAGCTGTGGTTTGTCCTTCTGTGTTAGTGAAAGAATGAAAGCTCACTTCCCACACACTCTGTGAAACCAGACCATCCATTATCCACATGCAAGCAAGCTCATACCATCTTCCAAATACTTCCTGACAATTTTTTCTACTTCCTAACATTACCCTTAAGGGCTCAAATGGCACATTATGGATACTTAGCTATAGCATGGAATGGTGGAGGGTTGAGATGCATAGGATGTGGGTCGTATTTATCATCATGCTGAAAATCCAAGTTGAAAGCCCTAAACTCCAGCTGAGGAGGTTACCCCATAAATTATTTTATGCCATAAACATCATGTAATTGCACTGTATTTCTCAGGTTCTGACTCATCCTCAGATCTTAGCACCTCATTATCCCCGGGGATAATGCTGAGAGCATCCCCTGTTACCAGATCTAGAATCCCAGAACCAGCCAGATATTGCAGCCATAAGTGTTAGAGTGTTTGTAATCCTCTGAGCCCACTGTCAGAGTCGCATGATTCTGTTTGCACCCATCTCCTGTGGCATCTATGGGGAGGGCACCACGGAGACCGTAACATCCGCAGCATGGCACTCTTTCCTCTCCCCAGAGAGCAGCATCTCCGTGGAGGTGGCCAGCAATGCCAGCGTCGTTCTCGAGGGCGAGGACCTGCACTTCTCCTGCAGTGTCCGCACAGCGGGCAGGTTGCAAGGCCGCTTCTCTGTCATCTGGCAGCTCGTGGACAGGCAGAACCGCCGCAGTAACATCATGTGGCTAGACCGGGATGGCACCATGCAGCCGGGCTCGTCTTACTGGGAGCGCAGCAGCTTTGGGGGCGTCCAGATGGAGCAGGTGCAGCCCAACTCCTTTAGCCTCGGGATCTTCAACAGCAGGAAGGAGGATGAGGGCCAGTACGAATGCCACGTGACCGAATGGGTGCGAGCAGTGGATGGAGAGTGGCAGATAGTGGGGGAGCGGCGTGCCAGCACCCTCATCTCCATCACGGCTTTGGGTAAGTGAGCAGTGGGACCACTATGGAAGGTGCTCCCTTGTCAAGCCCAGCGCCCTGCTTAGAAGCTATGACATCTCTTGAAGAGTTTCACTGAAGGGTCCCTTAGGGGTAATATGTGAAGGATGGAGGGGGCCAGCAGTGGATGGTGATAAAGCTGGTGCTTAGGGATGCCCGGGTGCTGTGACCTTTCCTGGGTACGGGTAATGTACATGCGTGGGTCAAGTCAGGATTCTAGTCAGGTTAGTGCCACCACCCAGCAGGATCAAGGCCACTGGCAAAACTGGTCTGGAAGAGAGGAGAGGAGAGCAACAACTGAGTACTGCTGGAAGTGTCTTCTGTCCTCATGGTGTGCTATCTTGCTACTCATGGCCCAGCCTTCCCCAGAAGGCCAAGCATAGGAAATACCACTGAACCCCCATCATGCCAGGAGGTGGTCGAAATTTCATTCTACTGGGAAACGGGTGAAGCCAGGCTAACACATTTGCCCTAGATGACATCTGTTCAGTGACCAAGCCGCTAAGTCACTCAGGAGCCCAGCACTTCATCTTACTCTTTTTTCAAGGCCTGTGTTTTTTATCTGCTCCTCTCTAAGGCACCAACTTAAGAAAGCCATTTCCTCATTAGCACAAAGTGAAAAGATACCTTGAGATTCGCTAAAACCAAAGCTGATTAGATTTACTTCTCACCAGGTAGCTAAAGAGGCTTCTGCCAACATTTATCTGCCAAATACAATCAGTCGATTAAATTTTCAGAGGCCAGTTTGCTACTTTGCGAGGATACTGAAGATAGCTGATGGCAGGTCATCTGTCAGGAGGCTGATGTCAATTTCCTCAGCAGCTCCATGCCCCACTACTTGGGGAGTCTTATCACCGCTTCCCACAGGTAGGGCTGCTGTGCTGTTGAACACACATCAAATATGGCATCAAGTCCTTCATCTTCCATCTCCTCTGAGCTTAGGAAGACAATTGCTTTCCCAGAACTTCATTCCTGATGTGGGCTGCCTTCTGCAGCTACTGTGCAGCTCAGAGTCATTCTTGTTTAAACTGTACATGGGGGGAGGCCAGGGGACAAGCTTGGGGCCATCCTCAGGAACACCATCGTTATTTGAGACAAGATCTCTCATTGGCCTGCAGCTCACTTAGGTTAGCCTAGCTGGCCAGTAGGTCCCAGGGACCCTCCTGTCTCCACCTTCCCAGTGCTGAGATTACAAGCATGTGCCATCACACCCTGCATTTTTATGTGGATTCTGGGGAGCCAACTCCGGTCCTTATACTTGCAAGGCAAGCACTTTACCAACTGAGCTATCTTCCCCAGTCTCAGGCTCACATCACTATCTCTAAAACCTTCCTCCAAGTGATGGGATTTTCTGATGATTCCAGCCCTTGTGCTAGGCACCAGTGTGGCCCTGGGAAGTGAACTTGGGGCAGTGTTCTGGGCATCCAGAACTGGTAGTTTTTTCCATCTTGGGAGGATAGGGTACCCAGGGAATGCTTATTCGGGATGGTTTCTCTAGAAGTAATTTTACGGTGTCAGGTTATCTATCCTCAGAGTGTTTTCCTGCTCACCACACATCTTACTGAGGTCATGCTGCCTTGGGATTTCAGGGCCAGATCTGTTCCCCAACCGTCTCCCTCAGGTTGTGTCTAGTTAGAGCTAGAATCTGGGGAAGAGGGTTAGGTGACCCTGGACCAGTACTTTATCCATCCTCAATGCTTGCCAGAAGGAAACAGAGACTCACAGAAAGTGCTCTATCGACAGTTAGGTGTGGATCCTCACTCAGCAGGGAGGTTACGGTGACAAGGTACATGGATGAGATAACAGGCAGAACATGTTCCAAACACCCGCAGGCTGTTATGACTGAGGAACGCTTGGGTGCTGTGCTCCGTCTGTTACTGTGGTGTATGCCTGTCAGGCCTAGACATAGCCACTTGCAAAGGGTTCTGTCTCCCCTTGAGGTGTGGGACAGGAATGCCCTCATGCAGAGCCTGTCTCCTAGTGTCACACAGGTGCCCGAGTGACCATCACAAGCCATGTGGCCTCCACAGCCACATAATCTTTATTTAATGATGGGCTTCTGAGTCTTTTGTGTGTGTCGAGGTAGGATCTCACTGTGGCCTAGGCTGACCTGGAATTTACTCTGTAGTTCCAGGCTGGCCTCAAACTCACAACGGTCCTCCTATCTCTGCCTCCAAAGTGTTGGGATTAAAGGTGTGTGCCACCATGCTGGCAGGACCCAGAAGGGAAAATAGAGGCAGAGTGAAGTTGATCATTTCCACTTGTCTCAGTCAGATGGCTGCCTGAGTCTTTGACCACTGTGTCATGCTTCTCATGGGCAGAGTAACCTCACGAAGCCCCTGGAATGAGTACACACAGGTTTGTCGCCTGGATGTGCCATTTTCTAGCACTTTTTTGGGGCAGCTTATTTGATTTCTTTGCATCCCACATAAAGAAACACTCAGCCTACCAGCTACAGGCAGTTTGATTCAGTGAGGTGTGGTACAGAGCTGGCACTCAGTGCACGCTGGCCACGATGACTCTTGAGAGTACAACCTGTGCATGAATCTGACTTAGTATTTCCACCCTCAAGGAACGCTGAGGCATGTGTACTGAGAATTAGTATTAGATTCATTTTGCCGCCCAGTCAGTAAGGAACAGTGAGAGGCTCAGAGCCCACTGAGAGTCTGGAATCCTGAACTTCAGGCCATTGCTGCACCCCGCCTGGGCTGACCAACTACTGAGTATCTGTCCTCCTGCTATGAGCTGTTTGCTGCCTCTCCTACCTTGGACTTGTGGAAAAGTAGAGAGGCTGGCGGCCTCCTCCCCTGTCCCCGCCGACACCACGCACTACAGAAGCAGGGACAGGTGTAATTGCCTCCTCGCCCTGTCCCAGTCGACACCACGCACTGTAGAAGCAGGGACAGGTGTAACTGCCTCCTCCCCCTGTCCCCGCTGACACCACGCACTATAGAAGCAGAGACAGGTGTAATTGCCTCCTCCCCCTGTCCCCGCCAACACCACGCACTATAGAAGCAGAGACAGGTGTAATTGCCTCCTCCCCCTGTCCCCGCTGACACCACGAACTGCAGAAGCAGGGACAGGTGTAACTGCCTCCTCCCCCTGTCCCCGCCAACATCACACACTGTAGAAGCTGGGACAGTTGTAACTGCTGACTCCCCCTGTCCCCGCCAACATCACGCACTGTAGAAGCAGGGACAGGTGTAACTGCTGACTCCCCCTGTCCCCGCCAACATCACGCACTGTAGAAGCAGGGACAGGTGTAACTGCCGACTCCCCTTGTCCCCGCCAACATCACGCACTGTAGAAGCTGGGACAGTTGTAACTGCTGACTCCCCCTGTCCCCGCCAACATCACGCACTGTAGAAGCAGGGACAGGTGTAACTGCCGACTCCCCCTGTCCCCGTCAACATCACACACTGTAGAAGCAGGGACAGGTGTAACTGCTGACTCCCCCTGTCCCCGCCAACATCACGCACTGTAGAAGCTGGGACAGTTGTAACTGCTGACTCCCCCTGTCCCCGCCAACATCACGCACTGTAGAAGCTGGGACAGGTGTAACTGCTGACTCCCCCTGTCCCCGCCAACATCACACACTGTAGAAGCAGGGAAAGGTGTAGGGGTAGAAGAGTGTCTTCCATGCAGGCAGTAAAGGAAATTGGCATTATAGCTTTTTTCTCCTATTTTTGCATAGAATCCTGGGATTTCCAGGAATGGGCCTTGGCTATGTGTTGAGCCCCTGAGGGGGCTCTGGGGTCTCTCTTTAGAGGAGGACATAGCGCAAACAGGGTTGTACTGGTGCTGCTTGCTAGGACTGCCGGCTAGCAAACCAACACCTTTAACCACGGAGCCATCTTCCCAGCCCCAGGAGGTGGTTGGAAACTGGTGGATTGTTCCTTAGTTTGAAACCTAAAGTAATAGTGTACATATGAACAAAAAGTCAAAAGAGAGGCCTCGAGCCTCTTGCCGTGATCACTCTCTTTGCCAGAAGTCCATGGCTAATATCACTCTGCCCCTGGAGAGCCAGGTACCTCCTCTGGTTCATTTCTCTGCTTTCCCTGCAGAAACAGGCTTTGCGGTCACAGCCATCTCCCGGACGCCAGGAGTCACCTATGGTGACTCTTTTGACCTGCAGTGCATCATCAAACCCCACTATCCGGCCAGAGTGCCTGTGTCAGTGACATGGCGGTTCCAGCCTGTGGGTACTCTGGAGTTCCATGATCTTGTGACTTTCACGCGGGATGGAGGGGTCCAGTGGGGGGACAGGTCCTCCACCTTCCGAACTCGGACTGCCATCGAGAAGGCTGAGTCCAGCAACAATGTCCGCCTGAGCATCAGCCGGGCCAGTGACACAGAGGCAGGCAAGTACCAGTGTGTGGCAGAGCTGTGGCGGAAGAACTACAACAGCACGTGGACGCGGCTGGCAGAGAGGACCTCCAACCTGCTGGAGATTCGGGTATTGCAGCCAGGTACGTACTGCTGGCTTGAGGACCTCCCTGCTGAGGGATGTGTTCCTACATGATGTGGTGAGACACAAGAATGTCTGCTTTCATGATATGATATGCTCTTGCATGTCATAGTGGATGTATGAGGGTGCACGATTAATGACAGGAGACATGGGAAGAGGAAAGAAGCATACTGAGCCCTGGTACAACATCTTTGCTTCCCAACCCTTGGCGAAATCTCAGTACCACCAGAAGTTGCTAGAATTATGTACTATCCTTCTGCATGCCCTTTCCTTAAGGGGTGGTAGGCAGTTGTTAATGTCATAACACATTTTTCATTGTGTATATTCCCTGCCTCCCTCTGTCTTTCTTTCCATTCATTCATTCATTCATTCATTCATTCATTCATTCATTCGGGGATAAGTTGTGCTCATTAGGACTCTTCCTCCTAAATACTCCGGCATGTGACCCCTAAGAACAGGACCTTGCCTTACCCAGTCACACAGCACCATTATCATGCACGGGGAGTTATGCATTAGTATAGTCCCATGACCTGTGTTTCTCCAGGTGTCCCAGTAATGTCTTCAGAGAATGTGCCTTTTGTTTTTGAAAGTCTTATGTAACCTAGACTGACTTTGAACTAGCTGTGTAGTTGAGGATGACCTTGAACTCCTGGTACAATCCTCCTGCCTTCACCTCCTGGAATTGCAAGTGTGTGCCACCCTGCGTAGTTTTGTGTGGCACCGAAGACCAGGCCCAGGCAAGCACTGTGCTGAGCTGCATACTCAGCCCTATAGGGTTTAGTTTTGCTATTTTTTGTTCTTCTCAAGCAGACTCCAATCAGGGTCACAGAGCACATTTTGTTGTCCTGTTACCTGTCTCCACTCCTTACATCCATAACAATCCCTCAGCCTCCACGTGTATTTAGGTTGACGCTGACTTTTAAAAAGTAGGCAGGCCAGTTGTGTGGAAAGAGCCTCATCTCTCATAATTCTTCAGCACCCGTTGCAGTCAGCTTCTCATTGCTGGACAAACACCTGACCAGAAGAAGCAGCTCATGGGAGGAAAGAATTTATTTCAGGCTTACAAATTCCCAGGGATCACCATCAGTGGCAGAAGAAGCTCACTCAGTTCCTTAAATCCAAGCAGAGAGACATCATCAAGCAGCCAGCAAACACCAAGAAGCATGAATAGCCAAAGCTCCAAACTGCTTTCTCCCCCCAAACACACCTTGGGTTGGATTCCAAGATACCCAATGACACACTCCTATAGCTGCGATCTGCTTGCTAGGGGCTCACGTTGCAAGCTCAATTTTAACAAAACATCTTGGGTCTATGGGGCCATGCATTCAAACTATCACATTCAAACTACCATACCAGCATTGTGAAAGAGGTTTCCTTGTCCCCTGTTTATAAAAAAGAGATCCCAAGAGAAGGGGAAGACAGTGGTGTTTGCTTATTGAGCGTTTGTTGGTTTTGCTGCTGTGGAAGATCAATTGTGTGATTAGAATTTCATAGCTCCAGGCTGGGCGTGGTGGGGCACACCTTTAATCCCAGCATTTGGGGCACAGAGGTAGGTGGATTGCTGTGAGTTCGAGGTCAGCCTAAGACTACATAGTGAATTCAAGGTCAGTCAGAAAGAGCTACAGCTAGACTCTGCCTTGAAAAACAAAAATGAACAACAACAAACAAACAAAAAACAGAGTTTCATAGCTCCAGGAAGGATTAAAGGACAAGCCCAAGGTCACAGGCTACTCATTGAAGGAGCCAGGATTTAAAGCTTTGAGGCCCCTTTCGTACCTTCTTTCCTTGACCAGCTACTGTCACAGCCGTGGTGGTGATGGTTGGATTTTGCAAAAACTTTTTTTTTTTGACTTTCTGACCCATTCACTTTGCAAAGATGATGTGAATTTCATGTGAAGAACTCCCTTGTCACCCTCACTGACACACTAACAGCCGTGATTAGTGCCCATTCTGGTCACCTCGGATGGCCACAGGGCTGTTCTCAGCAATGTGAGGTTAGATAACGGTAATGTCTGAGTGTATCCCTACCTCGTCTGACCCCATCACAGAGAGGCGTGTTCTGTACTAGATTTGGAACAAGCACTTATACAAATGGCGAGACGGTTCCTTGGCCAATTAGAGTTGAACGTGGGCTGGCAGGATGCTCGGGGAAGAGGCTATTCTTAAGTGGATGTCCAGGTTAATGGAGGGTTAAGCAGGGACCCCATTTGATGTGAGAGCTTGTGGAAGATGCAGAGGCTCACTAGCCTGCCTTATGGAGTGGCATGTAACTGTATTTTGTTGTCACTGAAGGTCAGTGTTTTGAGCAGCAGTGCCTTTCATGCTTGGGAAAGTGGAGGAGACGCTGCTCCCCGCCCCCCACCTGTCATTGTTTCTGAACAAACCCCTGCTATTTGTTTGTTTCTGATCCTAGTTGGAATCTAAGACTGGAATACTTAAAGGGCAAATACAGAATTAGTTCACTGAACATTTCCATTGTTTAGATTCAGATTGATTTATGGGGGGACAAGAGTAAGAATTATGAAGGTGTGCTGACTTCTTATGTTTTCTTTTTAAATTTATTCAAAAAGTTGAGAATGTAGATGTCTGGGTTGTTCTGTGAAAGAAGCCAAGTTCATAGTGCTTGGGAACCTTGACAGAAGCCAACCAATCAGTTAAATGGCAGAATTGAAAGGTGGCCTGAGGTAGGACCCTCTGAACCTGTACATCAGCCCCCACTTAAAAAAAAAAAAGAAGAAGAAGACTTAGATGGGCTGGAGAGATGGTTAGGCACCTAAGATGCTTGCCTGCAAAGACAAAGGACCCAGGTTCAATTCCCCAGGACCTACATAAGCCAGATAAACAAGGTGGCGCATGGATCTGGAGTTCCTTTACAGGGGCTGAAGGCCCTGGCATTCCCATTCTCTCTCTATCTGCCTCTCTCTCTCTCTCTCTCTCTTGCCCACTCTCTTTCAAATAAATAAATAAATAATAATAAATTAAAAATTAAACAAAAAGACTCTGTTAGATTAAGAGAAGGAGAGAGAAGTGCACAGAACTCCTGCCCTGTGGAATGCAGGAGGGGGTAGATAGCCCACGTGAGAGCAGGGGTCAGATGGACTGAGATGAGGGGGGCTTATCAGAGCAGGGACCTGGAGGTTCAGGAGAAATGAACAGCCAAAGGGGCAATCTCCTCCCCTCCCTTTTTATGAGAGAGAGAGAGAATTGGTGCACCAGGGCCTCCAGCCACTGCAATTGAATTCCAGACACATGAGCCCCCTTGTGTGTATGTGCGACTTTGCATGCTTGCGTCAGTGTGCACGTGGCTTATGTAGGATCTGGAGAGTCAAACATGAGTCCTCAGGCTTGTGTGTGTATGTGTAGGTGCGTGCACACACATGTCAAAGCCTCTTGCTGCTTGCCAATGAACATTTGCATCTGGCCTATGTGGGTGGCTTGGGAATTGAACCCAGGCTGGTAGGCTTTGCAAGCAAGCTCCTCCAAACCGCTGAGCCATCTCCACAGCCCCACATCTGCCATCTCCATTTTACCATCTTATTGCATCTTGATAGAAAACAGCCAGAGAGCTTGGAGACCCCGGATCAGCTCTTAGGACTGACTTGATGTTTGCTTACGATTTCAGTGTGATGTGAATACAGTGGTGTTTAGCACTGGGGACATAGGAGCATTTCTGGGCTGGGCTGCCATGGGCCTCTCTTTAAAGGTGTACACTAATGCACTTTGTGGCCATCTGGAGGTGGGAAAGAGCAAAGGTGGTAGGTGCCAAGGCAGCATATGACTCTTGGTGTGGCTGAGGCACTGGGGAGAGTGCCTTCTCTAAGTGTTACTGTTTCTCCTTTATTAAATATTTACACACTTAGCACTTAATCCCTTCCAAAGAGCACTGTGCTCCTTTCTCCTCTTTTCCCTGTATGCTCGACGTACAGGTGATCTTCTCTGGGGGAGGAAGCGGAAACGACTGTGCTGGAGACAGTACTGGATGCTCGGTGTGGGTTGTCTCACCAAGTCTAGTCTGCAACCCGGAGAAAGGTGTCGCATTCCTGTGTGATGAGCGACCAATGAACAGCCCTGTTCGAGTAGCAATGGGGAAGTTGGGGTTGAAACCAGGTGTACCTTAATGAATAGCACTTGGAGTGGGGAGATTTTGCCCTCCTTCGAGGCCATGTAATCACAGATTATGTCTCCTGCCTTCAGCTCCTGGCATCCTTTACAGAAGAGGATTCTATTTACAGGTCGCTGGCCCAGGGGTGACTTGGCAGTGGTGGGACTAGTGATGTCTGTAGCAATACCAGCAGCAGCTGACGAGCATTTAATGTGGCCGTCACCACCATCAGTGCTTTCCATCTGATCACTTAGTTCTTCCTTAAGCCATGCAATGTCCTGAGGGGTGCTGCCTCACCCAGTTACAGAGGAGGACACGGCCATCAGGGCAGATAAGCTGCCCGCTGGTCCATCCTAAATGACAGAGCCTTTATTCAACTAGATAAGCAGTCTGGCCCCAGAGTCCAAGTCCTAATTTTATTATGTTATGTTCTGTCTAGACAATGTACTTATCTTTACTTTTTTAACCTTTTCCTCCTTGGGCATCCTTTGGTACCAAGTACGTGTTGAGGGGGCATCTGCTGAGGATGGAATGTAGGGCCTCCTGTGTTCTATACAAGTACTCTACCACTCCAGCTACTCCCCAATCCCTCTTTTCTTCTTCTTCTTGTTGTTTTTCGAAGAAGGTTCTCACTGTAGCCCGGGCTGGCCTGGGTATCCATGCATGTGAATGCGAAGGCCAGAGGAGAGCCTCGGGTGTCCTTCTCTTACTGCTCACCTGCATATTTCCTTGCTGGTGTCCCTCCCTCAGCCTGGTGCTGCTGTGTGTCAGCAATCACAGCAGCTCTTCCGTTCTGCCCCTTGGGCTGAGGTTATGGATGTGAATGGCCGCACCAGCTTCTTACATGGCTTCCTGGCCTGTGGGGCCCTCATGCTTAAGTGGCAAACACTCATAACCGCTGAACCATCCCCCCAATCCGCATGTACTTTCATCTGATGTTTTCTCTCTCTGGTTTGCCATCCTGATTTCTGCATCCTCTAGCTATTTTGTGGGAGTTGGAATCAAGGCATTCTTAACACTTCCTGAAGACACTGGTTGTTAAAGGCATAAACGTTTAATTTATGTTTCTTTGAATTTCTTGATTTTACATTCTGCCACAAGGTGGCTCTAGGACCTGGGGAAGACCAGAGCGCCAAAAGAGTGCCAGCCCCTCCCACCTACTCTCGCTGCTTAGCTTTCCTGTCTGAGAGCTGAATCCTTAGCCCTGCTCTGGCGTCTTCCAAAGAAATGTCCCTGCTACCCTTACCGCTAAAGAATACTTCAGTGAATATTATTATGCTTAGGGAATCAAATAGAAATCCAGGCCCTGGTGACTATATGAACTCAGTCCATTTATCATCAGCTTCTACTGTTATGATGTCATTTCTCCCAGGAAGGCTCTGTGTGGTCTGTTCTCAGACCCACCCCTGACATAGCCACCTGCTGATCCTGACCTCGGTGCCAGCATTTGATTCATCAATCTCTGGTTAGATGGTGTGCTTGGCCTGCTGTGGGTTTGTTACTGTCCATTCAGCATGTGTGCTTCTCATTCTGTATGTACATCTCAGAACAGTCTTTAAGGATGGAGTGTGGGCACCTCCCTCCCTTCTGTGCTTGATATAGCTAGACTTGTCCCATTGACTGCATACCGACACCCCAGGGGGCATTTAGGCGAGCCGTTCAGCCAGTTCAGCACACTCCATTCTTAATTCTCAGTTCATGCCTTTTATCTTTTAATTGGGAAGCATCACCTTGATTTCTTCTGACTTTCAGTACTTAACCCCCCTCCAGTTATACACACCTATTTACAGAAGCACTAAGGGAAAGGCCAGCACTCATTTTGCAAATGCTTATGAGCATCTCTTGGTCTGACTATTAAATAGCGCACATTAAAATTGACAAAGCAATAAACAAGCCTCCAGGAGGACAGCCTCCGGTGGTGGAAAGCCGCTTGTCAGTGGGTGCGTTCTGCTGGGAGCACGCTGATGGGTAGTCAGGATGAATATTTAATGCCCTCTGGATGCAGCCAAATCCGTTTTCTTCTTTCTTATTGCTGACCTAGCAGATTGGGTTAGCTGAGGGCTTGCTTTCTGACTTCCATGAGTCCAGAGCATGCGAACACTGGCTGTCCTTGTCACAGTGGCAGGTTGTCCCAGCCCTCAGAAGAATGGCCTGGCTTTCTTCCAGGGCAGCCTGGGTCCTCCTTCCCCCAGTGTGACTCTATGCCTGTGGTGCAAGATAGAGGACAAGAGCCCTAAGATGAGTCTCAGCCCTCTGTCTGTGCCCCAATCTCGTTGTCATGGTGACACTAAGTACACTTGTTATTGGTGACAGCCAGCCAGAACACTGCTATCTGCAGACAGGTCAGGCATGGTGGGCTGTGCCTAGGTTTCTCTTAATGAATTGATTCACCTCCAGACGCTGCTACCTTCCCTTTGCCCTGCCCCTCCTGCACTCTGGTAAGCATGTTTAAGCAACTACTGGGTGCCGTTTACCCTGGTGGGGGCTGAGACTGCAGAAATTGGTAGTCGCACAGTTCCTGCCTGATGGGCAGTCAGAAAAAGGTGGCAGGCTTGCAACAGAGAGCTGTAGTCAGACCTTCCAGGTGTGGTGGCAGGGCCCCCCCACCCTGGGGGAGGGACCCAGAAGGTCATGAAGGATAAGCCACCATATCACCTTAGGAAGCATGATTGTTACCTGGGGCGATAATATTACTTTACAGGGTTTATGAAGTACTTGTCAGGTGCTGAACACCTAGAAAGAAAGGGTTATGTGAAAGTTCTTTAAATAGATGAGAACCCCTAATCCAAAGAAGCAGAACTTTAGATCATATGCAAATCATATACTCCTTTTTAATAACAACTTTTAAGATTCCCTGGACTATCCTGAAATGAAATTCATAGCCAATATAATTTTTTTTTTTTGAGATAGGATCTCACTCTAGCCCAGGCTGACCTGGAATTCACTATGCAGTCTCAGGGTGGCCTTGAACTCATGGCGATCCTCCTACCTCTGCCTTCCAAGTGCTGAAATTAAATGTATACACCACAACGCCCAGCCAATACAACTTTCTTTCTTTTCTTTTTTTTTTTTTTTTTTGGTTTTTCGAGGTAGGATTTCACTCTAGCCCAGGCTGACCTGGCCCAGGCTGACCTTGAACTCATCCTACCTCTGCAGTCTCAAGTGCTGAAATTTGAACTCATGGCAACTTTCTTTCCTCCTACCTCTGCCTGACCTGGAATTCACTATGCAGTCTCAGGGTGGGAACTTAAACCTCTGCCTCCCGAGTGCTGGGATTAAAGGCATGTACCACCATGCCCAGCTTCAATATAACTTTCTTAATCTTTAGGAAACACAAGTTTTCTCAAACTTGTGTTACCTAATGCAGAATAAAGGATCATCATTATCATTATTATTATATTTTTGAGACATTTCCTCACTATGTACCACGCTGGCCTGAAACTCACAATCCTACTGCCTGTCTCTCAAGTGCTAGGATTACAGGCATTTTAAGTATATCAAAGTAAAATAATGTGCTTCACTGTGTAAATGCTCAGAGACAGTGACACCAGGACACACAGTAGCGGTCAGAGTGGCTGCGATCCCTGCCCTTAGCGCAGAGTGACAGAGAGGCTGTGAACGTTGCTCTTGACCACCGAGTGACAGTCCTACCACGCGGCTTTCTGAAGACCTGGCAAATCTGAAGAAAACAAAGGACACATGACTGACTGACAGGGTAGATTAAAACCATGAAAAAGAAGAAAGACTGTGTTTGTAGTAAAAGTAGGTTCGAGGCTTAAAAGCAGAATTTTTACTCATGTGAATGTCGCTTGAAAATCACATCGGACACAAGACAGAATTTTATTGTGAAAGTTGTCCATCTATTGTCGACTTTGATCCACTCAGCATCTGCCTGCCACTTCCAAATCAGTGTGACACTCTTAGTGCTGTTGTTACTTGTTTCTGGGACCCGACCTGACAAGAAGCGGCTTAGGGAAGGCGGGGCTTATTCTGGCTCACAGTTCCACAGGGTACTTCCCGTCATGTTGGCAGGAGCATGAAGCCAAGCTGGTTCATTGTGTCTGCAATCAGGATGCCGACAAAAACAGGAAGTAGGACCAGGCTATAAAACCTCAAGGCCTGCCTTGAGTGACCACTTCTCTAGCAAGGCTGCACCTCCTAAAGGCTTCATGATCTCCTCAGACAGTGTCATTAGCTGGGAGCAACTGGGCGAGCCCATGAGCCCATGAGGGACTTTACATAGTAAAAAACCTGCTTACAGAATGTCCTGATGCCAAGGCCTGGGCTTCCCCGTGGAGCACTGCTGCCACGAGGAGCCGAGAGCAGGCCGTGAGCTGGTGAATGACTGTGTCTGCTTGTCCTTTAGGAAGATTCCCTGGCTGGGCTAAGGCTGCAGGCTGGGAGAGTCAAGTGCACTGATTATACCACCTGAGAAAGAGATTCTTAGGGGCTTGGTAGGTCATGACTGTGCAGAGGGAGGAGAGCAGGGATCTGATGGGTTTGAGGGACATGGGCACCTCAGGTGCAGTAACCGTGACCACTGGCACACCTCTGCCTGTTTCCCTGAGAATGGAGGGTGTGTGCCCAGCACCCGTCCTTTCATTCTCTCCTAATCTTTTGGTTCACTTGCTTTCCTGCATTTCTCCTGCTCTAGTTACCAGCCTCCTCTGTCACGGACATTCTTGCCCAATGTTTTAGAAAGAGCAGTATCTCACTCTTTCCTCACCTCTGCCTGCTGCTTGCTTCGCTGCACAGAAACCGCTGGGCCTCAACTCCCCTGCAGCCACCTGGCCTCCACACCTGTGGCCTCTCAAACTTGAGTGTCCAGCAGGGTCACCTGCAGACTCCCAGGCTGCTGGGCATTCCCTTGTCTGTTGAATTTCTGCCCAACAGGTTCTAGCAAGTTCCCAGGTAAAGCTGTGCTGCAGTCTCATGAATCTCTGTATGAAAGCCAGGAGTGGGCAGGCCTGAGAATACGCGCTGGTCCCCATAGTCTAGCTGCAGCTCTTCTTACTTCATCCACCGTGCCCTTGGTGCACAGAGAAGCTGGCATCTGCCAACTCCAGGCACCCTTTCACTTCCCTTCTCCACCTCGTGAACACCTGCTCACGTGTCTCTCAGAGCCTGGCTCAGAGATCACAGCTTTGCAGAGGGTCCCTTTCTTATCACAGCTCGAATTAATTGCCCTTCTTTTAAGAGATTAATCACATTTTATACACCTTATCAATGTGATGAGCAATGAATGGGTCATAGTTCTTTTGCAAAAAGAGAAAACCTTCGACGAAGGACTTACAGTGTAAGATACCTATAGTCAGGTCTTAGGGAATCCTTTTCTGAGGAAATCAATGTGTTTGGCACGAGAAGAGGTGGGTACATTGATTGGCTGGAGAAGCAACTGCTATTCTTTGCTGCCTAGTTCTGTTTTCTTCTTTCTCACACCTTGACACTACCCTGTCCTGGCTTGTAGCATGAAAGCCTTGATCTCCTGCAGGCCAGCCATCCCTCCCCTTCTTCCTGCTGGGTTCTCCCTCCTGCTGATTCCCTGTGGGGACTGACCCTGCTCCAGTCCAGATCATCTTCACTTTCACCACTCCATTTATTGCCCAGGTCACTTCACTGACACAGTCAAGCCCCGAGTTTCCTGGGTTGAATGCGCATCTGCATTACTTAGGGATCATGTTCAAATGCAGTTTCTGACTTAGTGGGCCAGAGTGCATTTCCAACAAGCTCCCTATTGAATCCATGCTTCTGGCCTCTGACAGCACTTTTTAAAATTAATTGTGACTGTGGGCATATGTGCATGTTCGTATGTGTGGGTATACATGTGTGGAGGCTGAAGGGCAACCTTAGGCCTGGTTTCTCAGGCACACAGTCCACCTTTCTTGAGATAAGGCCTGGATGTTTTAGAAAGAGCAGAATCACCAATTAGGCTAGACTGACTGGCCAGTGTGACCCAGGGACCTACCTGCCCAGCACTGACTGCAGGTGTGTACCACCATACCTGGCATTTTTACATGGGTTCTGGGTGTTGAACGTGGGTTCTTCTGCAGTAAAGGCAAGCACTTTTCAAAGTGCAGTTGCCTAGTGTTTGACGGTTTCCCATCTAATGTTCTCTCTTTTGAACTCTGAACTAGAGACAGAAACAGAAAGGGAATGAGAATAGTGTTAATACCCCAGGCCTGGTTCTAAACTCTATAAACTTGCGTTTAATCTGCACAGCACTGCTAAGAACTAGATGCACTCTATTGTTGCTGTGTGTGCAGATGAAAACACTGTCCTTAAGGAATCCAGGCTCTCCTACCCGGAGGGAGGTGAGGCTCCCCATACACACTGCCCAGGGCAGTGCTGGGGTGGGCACGTGAGCACTCTCTAATTAGCTGTGGAGCCTCCGGTTTCCCCCAGGCTTCAGGCCATATCCTGATTGCCCCTGAGGTGTCAGAGGAAATGCAGAGCTTATAATAAGAGGTGACCTCTTGCCCACCTATGAGGCATGCACCAAATTTCAGAGTGCTTCTCTCTTAAGCTCCCTAACACTTCACAATATTTTGACATGGGAAGGCAAAAAAATAAAATAAAAATTAAAAAAAATAGAAATGCTTTGAAATATTTCTCTTCCTTGGATTCGGGCTCTCAGACTGTGGGACTGAAGTTGAGTCACAGGATTCCAGTTTAACATATGCAGTTACTATAGCAATTGAGGTTTCCTTAGTAACAGTTGCAAAAATAATCTGGCCTCAATTAATAATACATTCTAAAACTCTTTCTATTCTACACTGAATAACCCATTTTTTTTTTTTTTTGGCCAAGAACCAGATAATTCAGGTGGTGTCATTTGCATGGATAGAGATACCATGCACATGGGGTGAGTTGGGTTGGAAAGGAATGAAAAGGGAGCCGGTTGTTTCAAGTGTTACAGAAGTGCACGTGGAAAAAGTTGATCAACAGGCTAATGCCAGTCCAGTTTCCAGAGCTGGTAGCTTCATGGAAGCCCTGCACTGGCTTTGCAGTGTGCTCCAAAGCACTTTGTGTCTGAGGAAGGGAGAGGGCAGGAGGCTGGGCTCATTAACACAAAAGATGAAATTAGGGGTTGGCAGTGGGGCCCTGCTGTCAGATGGGTGCTCCGTGTGTTCTCCATGTGTTGGTGTGTGAGTTCAGATGTCCTCTAGAGAAGGTCTCTGGGCAGCAGCAGGAAATGAATCCTCAGAGGTGCTTTTGTAGCAGTGGTGCTGGGCGGGACATTGCCACGCCTTGTCATACATTCATAACATTTATTTATTTACAAGCAAGATAGAAGAGACAGAGAGAATGGGTGCATGGCAGAGCCTCGAGCCCCCACATTCATAACATTTGTCTGCATGGTTTTCAGAAGTTCCCATACCTTGACACGTGAAACTCAGCCCTGTCTCTGGCCTCTAAGCAAGTGTGCTGGCCAGCTGGCTTAGAGCCCCAGGGTCACAACCGGCAAGCTCAGTCTGCGCCTGGATGCTGTATCTGCTCCTACCGCTGGACTCTGGCCTTAAGAAAGCTGAGCACTGGAGACTGGCCAAGTGCCCCAGCTGGCTCCAGCCGCCCTCATCCCCCATGGAGCCTGGCCTTCACCCTAGGCTGCCCTCAGCTGGCAAATAGCCCAAAACCAAAGTGTAAAGAGGAATGGGGTGGGCGGGGCGGGGCATGGAATGGCGCTTCCTATGAGAAGGGCAGAACTGCTTCTTTTTCCTTTTCAGTAGGAGAGGCAAGTGGTTAGGAACAGAGAGCTAAGTACCGTCATTAGATACGTTTTATTAGAACTTGGCTTCTCTTCATTAGCAAACAAGGCAGTTATGGGAGTTGGCCCTCCCTGATGCTTTTGAACCAGCATGGTGAGAGGAAGCAGAGGCTGGAGTTGGCTCTGCTCTGTCCCATTGCTGTCATTGTCTTTTCAGCCTTCCCCCATCCCAGGAAGATCCATGCTGCCTTCCTCCAACTGTCTGCTACCACGTGTCTCCACTGCACTCTTATTCCCTCACCCACTCATGCATGTTTCAGCACTGAGGGCGCCATCCACTGCTTTTCTTTCTTTTTTTTAAGTATATTTTTATTAGAGAGAGAGAGAGGCAGATAGCAAGGGAGAATGGGTGCACCAGGGCCTCTAGCCAGTGCAAACTCCAGATGCATATGCCACCTTGTACATCTGGCCTACATAGGTCCTTTGGCTTTGTAGCAAGCACCTTCACTGCTAAGCCACCTCTGCAGCTCTTCTCTCCATTTCCTGAAGCCCAAAGCTGCTTGGCTCTCAAGTGCCACGATGAGAAGGTCCACCAGCAGCAAGCTCTGTGGGCTGAGGACTACGGTGTTCTTTGGCAATTCCCAGCTCTAAGCAGCCTGGGGAAGCAGATTGAGTGTTCAGCAGTACTGGATTATTGGAAAGGCCTAATCTCTGTCCTCAAGTGACCAGGTTCTGGGGTGGAAGAGATGGGAGAAAAAATAGCCAAGAGGTTGCCAAGGGAGGAAGAGCACAGTGCCTGATGGGACAGTAAACAGAGGGAGTTAAGAGGTTAAGAGAGAGAAGGTTCAGGCAGGGATGTGGCAGAGAACACAGCAAAGAGGACAGCAGAGACAATGGCCAGAGCTCAGAGTAAGGTGCATGGGTATGTAGGAGGTGCCTGGAGGTGAGTCCTAGGAGGTAAGTTAGGACAGGTGAACAAGGGCCAGGTTCTGAGGAGGCTTTGTGCTGGCAAAAGGAATGTTCTCATTAGAATCTACAGGCATTTGGGAACCATTACTTTTTTTTTTTAATTGACAACTTCTTTAATTGTAGAAAATATCCAATGGTACTTCCCTCCCTCCCCCCACTTTCCTCTTTTTTTTTTTTTAACCACTGAGTAGAACTCCATTGTGTAAATGTGCCACATCTTCATTATCCATTCATCAGTTGAAGGACATCTAGGCTGGTTCCATTTCCTAACTACAGTGAATAGAGCAGCAATAAACATGGTTGAGCAAGTATCTCTAAGGTAGTGAGACGAGTCCTTCAGATATATGCCTAGGAATGCTATAGCTGGGTTCTATGGTAAATCTATATTTAGCTGTCTCAGGAACCTCCACACTGATTTCCACAATGGCTGGACCAGATTGCATTCCCACCAGCATTGTAGAAGGGTTCCTCTTTTTCCGCATCCTCGCCAGCATTTATAGTCATTTTGTTTTCGTGATGGTAGCCAATGTGACAGGAGTGAGATGGAATCTCAAAGGTAGTTTTAATCTGCATTTCCCTGATGACTAGGGACGTAGAACAGTTTTTAGATGTTTATATACCATCTGTATTTCTTCTTCTGAGAACTCTATTTAGTTCCATAGCCCATTTTTTAATTGGGGTGTTTGATTTCTTATTATTTAATTTTTTGAGTTCTTTGTATATCCTAGATATTAACCGTCTGTCAGATGTATAGCTGGCAAAGATTTTCTCCCATTCTGTAGGTTGCCTCTTTGCTCTATTCGCAGTGTCCTTAGCTGTACAAAAGTTTTGTAATTTTATGAGGTCCCAGCGGTTGATCTGTGGTTTTATTTCTCGAGAAATTGGGGTTATATTCAGAAAATCTTTGCCAAGACCAATATGTTGAAGGGTTTTCCCTACTTTTTCCTCTAGCAGTTTCAGAGTTTCAGATCTGATATTAAGGTCTTTGATCCATCTGGACTTAATTCTTGTGCATGGAGAGAGATAAGGATCTATTTTCATCCTTCTACAGATACATATCCAGTTTTCCCAGCACCATTTGCTGAAGAGGCTGTCTTTTCTCCAATAAGTATTATTGGCATTTTTGTCAAAGATCAGGTGGCTATAGCTACCCGGACTTACATCAGGGTCTTCTATTCTGTTCCATTCATCTACATGTCTGTTTTTGTACCAGTACCATGCTGTTTTGGTTACTGTGGCTCTGTAATATAGTTTAAAATCAGATATGGTGATACCACCAGCCCTATTTTTGTTGCTCAAAATTGTTTTAGAGATCTGAGGTTTTTTTATTGCTTCCAAATGAATTTTTGGATTGTTCTTTCTATTTCCATGAAGAATGCCATTGGAATTTTGATGGGGGTTGTATTAACTGTATAGATTGCTTTTGGTAGGATTGCCGTTTTCACAATATTGATTCTTCCAATCCAAGAACAAGGGATGTTTTTCCATTTCCTAGTGTCTTCTGCAATTTCTCACTTGAGTGTTTTCAATCATGGACAGTACATATGCAGGTTGGTGTTTTGGCTCATGATCATGGATGGTGGGGAGAGCAGGCAGGAGGTGGGGTGTGTAGTCTAAGCCAGGATGTGGGAGGGAGGAGGTTGAAGGGGAGTGGCTCACACTGAGCCAGGTTTTGAAGGAAACATGGTAAGTTCTCTAGGGACTGTGCTGGACAGGACTAGGCTCTGAGCCTGGAAGTGAACTAGGGGCAGGCCTCATTTCAGGACTGACAGTTCTGAGCTGCCCTCTTCCCTTCTCAGTGACAAAGCTACAGGTGAGCAAATCCAAGAGAAGCCTCACCCTGGTGGAAAGCAGGCCCATTCAGCTGAACTGCTCTGTCAAGTCACAGACCAGCCAGAACTCGCACTTCGCTGTGCTCTGGTACGTCCACAAGCCTTCAGATGCCGATGGCAAGCTCATCCTCAAAACCACCCACAGCTCCACCTTTGAGTATGGAACATATGCTGAGGAGGAGGGCCTGAGGGGTCGCCTGCAGTTCGAGAGGCACATGTCCGGGGGCCTGTTCAGCCTCACTGTGCAGAGAGCCGAGGTCACTGACAGCGGCAGCTACTATTGCCATGTGGAGGAGTGGCTGCTGAGCCCCAACTACGCATGGTACAAGCTGGCAGAAGAGGTCTCGGGGCGTACGGAGGTCACCGTGAAGCAACCAGGTAAGGGCAGAGGGTGTGGCCATCCTGGGTCTGTGTGTCCAGCAGACTCTAGAAGACCCACATGGGACTGTGGCAGAGCACCCTGGGTGTGGCTGCAATGCCCAGACTGTCATCCTGGGGTCTTGTTGACACTTTCCTAGACTTGTTATGGTCCTGACACTGATGGGACACACCTAGGAGTGTCCTTTGCTTTCACGGACAGCATCTTCCTGAGATGCCAAATATGGCCAGATCCTCTTCAAGCCTCAGATCCACTCTGGGGCAGCGCCAGCTATCTCCTGGTAACCTCGGCCCCCAGAACCCACAGTAAGTTTAGTCATTTCCTTCTGAGTGTAGAAGTCTGTGTTCCTCCCACGTGGGGAAAGCCCCAGAAAAAATTTGGACCCATGAAAAGTCTCTTGACTTTAAACCAAATAAGAAGGGAAATGATGGTGGTGCAAGAGAGGAGAGGAGAGGTGGAGGAGTAGGGGGTGACAGAGACAAATGGGATAGTGCAGAAGGGATCCCTGACAACACATTTAGTGCCATCTTTGTTACAGTGCATTTTAACGCTATGGATAGAAAATCACGGAGCACTGGTTAGATCAGTGTTGAAGGTACCTTCTCATTGCTGGGATAGAACATTCAAACAAAAACAGCTAATAATGGGAGGAAATATTTATCAAAAGCCTTCCCAGGCATGGTGGCTTTAATCCCAGCACTCGGGAGGCAGAGGTAGGAGAATCGCTGTGAGTTCAAGGCCACCCTGAGACTACAGAGTGAATTCCAGGTCAGCCTGTGCTATGGTGAGACCCTACCTCAAAAAAACAAAACAAACAAACAAAAACAAACAAAACAAAAAAAGCCTTTCAAGGGGAAGCTTTATGATAGCAGGGCACAGCATGGCATGAGCAGAGGCTGGACATCACCTCTGCCACAGCAGGCGGGAAACAGCAGCAGGAGAATGAGCCAAAGAACACTGGCAAAGCTAGGGGCTAAGAAACCTCAAGGTTCACCCCCCAGCAACACACCTCCGCCAGCAAGCCTCCACCAACTTGCTATCAGCTGAGATTGAAGCTCTGAACAGCTGAGTTTATGAGGGACATCTGATTCAAAGCTCCACAAATAGCAATTGCTTTTGCAGTTAAGATTTGTGGTTTGCATCTTTTTCTCTTTATCCTGATCCTTATCCTACACCCTAATTTTTTTCTAGATGAAAAAAATCACACATTACTGAGCCTTTAAAAAAACGTGTGTGGGGGGGTGGGCTGGGGAGATAGCTCAGCATTTAAAGATGCTGGCTTCCAAAGCCTGCTTGCCATAGGTTGATTCCCCAGTACCCTCATAAAGCCAATGTACAAAGTGAGGCATGCATCTGGAGTTGTTTGGAATGGCAAGAGACCCTGACAAGCTCATACTCTCTCTCAAATAAATAAGTACAAATTAAAAAGCTTGTATATGTGTGCATGTATAGATCAGATGACAACCTTTCATGCCATTCCCCAGAATGCAGCCCAGCCTTTGTTGAGAGAGGACTTCACCAATTGCCCAGCAAGCCCCAGGGATCTTCCTGTATCCACCTCTCCAAAGATGGGATTACAAGATATATCAGTTAATTTTTGGTTCCTGGAACAGAATTTCAGGACAGAAGCAGTTCAAGGAAGGATTTATTTTCAGCTTACAGTCTCCAGGGAAAGTCCATCACAGTGGGGAAAGCAGGGGAACAGAAAGCCATTGTTACATAATCATATCAGCAGAGAGGCAGGAGGGAAGTGGGAAAGAGAAAGAAAAGAACTTGCAGGGCAGAGTTGTAAAAACCTCAAAGCCAGGTGTGGTGGCACATGGCAGAGGTAGGAGGATCACCATGAGTTTGAGGCCATCCTGAGATTACATAGTAAGTTCCAGGTCAACCTGTGCCAAAGTGAGACCCTACCTCAAAAAAACCAAAACAAGCAAACAAACCTCAGGACCCACCCCCAGGGACACATTTCCTCCAGGAAGGCTCTACCTCCTAAAGGTTCCACCACCTCCCTGCACAACCCTACCAGCACAACCACACCAGTGTGGGGGGGGGGCATGCTACATTCAATCAGCATACAAGCCTATACCACCAAGCTCAACATTTTCATGTAAGTTCTCGGATCAAACCCAGGTTCTCATGCTTGCAGTAAGCAGGTTACTGTCTAATCTGTCTTTCCAGCCCATTACTGAACCTTTTGCAGGGCGGGGGTGGGTGGCAAGGGTGACAGTGGAAAAGTTAACAGTCTTGCCACCCAAGGGTAGCCAGAGTTGACATCATTCATGTATATTTTGGTGAAACATATATTCTATTTTTGTTTTCATTTTTGGCCTTTTAGTTGCAACAGTAATCTTCTGAGTATTATGAAATACTCAGACCTTACTGAAGTGCTTAAAGAGTACAAGTGGGTGCTGTCCCCAGGCTGTCTACATCACTGTGTTGTAGCTGTTAGATTCGGCTGGTCCAGGAAGGCTCACTAGGGCCCTTGGTGAAGTAACAGCATGCTACAGCATGTGCCATTGTGAATGACGCTGCCTCGCTGGAGGGAAATCTTGTTCATGAGTTTTAGGTAACCATTCCCCTCAGGATCCATTTTCTCTTTTCTGACATCAGGAAGTCTTCTCTCCAACCTGAAAGGGAAGCAATTCTAAGGGCTAGTGAGTGCCTAAGCACAGGAACCAGGCTTTGTTGTTGACATTTCCACGTTTTTTTTTTTTTTTTTTTTTTTTTTTTTTTGGATCTTCGAAGTAGGGTCTCACTCTAGCTCAGGCTGACCTGGAATTCACTATGTATTCTCAGGGTGGCCTCGAACTCATGGTGATCCTCCTACCTCTGCCTCCTGAGCACTGGGATTAAAGGCATGAGCTACCATGCCTGGCTTGTCATGTTTTACATTAATTCCTCACTAGGCCTACTGGCACAAGCCTATGACCCTAATTACATAGGAGGCTGAGGCAGAAGGATCACAAGCCTCGGGGCCTGTGGGCGGTAGAGTGAGCTCAAGGTCAGCTTGATCCAACTTAGATCCTGTCTCAAAATTTAAAGGTTCAAAAGAGCTAGTGGTACAGGGCATGTCTGGGTTGAACCCTGCTGTCAACTGGGGGCGCTGGTTACTGTTGCTGTGACAGGGACCCCTATTTCTTTCTTGCCTTCACCTTCCTAGCTGCCCCATCATTCCAGTCATATATTTGGGGCTGTTATCGTTTGAATTCTAATCTTGTGCCCATAATCTGAGCCCATAGAGTACTGCACCAGTGACAGCTGCTACTGTACACTGGATCCCATGCACTTGGCACACACAATCAGAGACTTGGCACACTTAGGGAAATGTGCCCGAGGTGTGCTCCTGTACTTCAAAGTGCCATTCAGCTGCCCTCAGGAGGGTGCCATGAGCTGCTTGTTCATGTTATCTCTTTCCTCCCTGTTCAGACAGCCGCCTGAAGCTCAGCCAGGCCCAGGGGAACCTGTCTGTTCTGGAGACTGTGCAGGTACAACTGGAATGCATAGTCCTGAACCGGACAAGCATGGCCTCCCAGCTCCTGGTGGAGTGGTTTGTGTGGAAGCCCAACCACCCAGAGCGGGAAACTGTGGCCCAGCTGAGCCGGGATGCTACCTTCCACTACGGTGAGCAGGCAGCCAAAAACAACTTGAAGGGACGGCTGCACATGGAGAGTCCTTCCTCTGGTGTGTACAGACTCTTCATCCAGAACGTGGCAGTGCAGGACAGTGGGACTTACAGCTGCCGTGTGGAGGAATGGCTGCCCAGCCCCAGCGGCGTGTGGTATAAACGGGCCGAGGACACAGCCGGGCACACAGTCGTCACAGTCATGCGACCAGGTAAGGCTCATGTCCCCAGCCTCCACACACTGCTGTTTCTGCCTGAAGAACCCCGTGTTAGGTGCTTTTCATACTTACTTTCCTAGTCACTGTGTCCAATACCTGGCAAGAAGCAACGTAAAGAAGCTTGAAGGGTTTATGTTAGTTCACAGCTTTGTCACAGGGAAGGCAGGGTGGCAGGAGTGTGAGGCAGCTGGCCACATTGCATCCAGTCAGGGAGCAGAGAGACATGACAGCTGTTACTCAGCGTGCTTTCTCCTTTTTCCACTTGGTCAGTCTGGTACCCAAGCCCATGGGACAGTGCTGCCCACATTCAGGATGGGCCTTCTCACCTCAGTTAACTCTCTGGAAACACCGTCACAGGTACACCCAGAGGTGGGGCTCCTAGGGGATTCCAGAGCCTGTAAACTTAACAATAAAGATTAACAATTGCACTGTGGAATAGAATCACTACATCATTTGCAGTTATGAACATTTCTATTATTTGCCTTTTTAAAATATGTATTTATTTGCAAGCAGAGAGTGACAGAGAGGAGACACAGATGAGAGAGAGAATGGGCACACCAAGCTCTCTAGCCATTGCAGAAGAACTCCAGACGCATGGGTCACTTTGTGCCTCTGGCTTTGCATGGGTACTGGGAAATAGAACTCTGGTCATTAACCTTTGTAGGCAAGCACCTTAACTGCCAAGCCATTTCTCCAGCCCCATTTATGTTTTTTTAAATCTTACTTATGAGAGAGAAAATATGAATGAGAATGAGAATACGGGCATACCAGGGCCTCTTACTGCTGCAAATGAACTCCAGACACATACACTACTTTGTGCATCTGACCTTACATGAAAGGCTGGAGAGATGGCTCAGCAGTTAAAGGGGCTTGCTGACTTTACATGGAGAGGGAATTTAACCCCATGCTGGCAGGTTTTGCAAACATAACTGTTGAACCATCTTCCCAACCCATATTGTGCATTTGTATTCAAAATTCTCAACTTTTTTTCCTGTAAATGGAAAATTGCACATCTGGCTGTGACCTATAGATGTGATTGCTTAATTAAAATAAAGGTTCCAGTTAATTATTATGGTCATTGAATGTTTTCTTTTTAAGGAATACATTCAGATCTGGACAAGTGGTTAATATGACAAAAGTCTATAGCCATTTAGTTCAAGAGTTAAGCTGGTGAGTTTTCAGTGGAAAAGAGATGATTCTTTAAAAAGAAAGCAACAGATGCCTCCAGACTCCCCTCTCACCTCCAGTAATTGTATTACTGCTAATGACTATTCCATGTAGCCTTTTGCTTCTTCTCTATACTACTGTTTCTAACCTGTCTAAATCCATGTAATTACTGAGTATAGTCGTTACATTTAGACACATAATTAAAGCAAAGATGTGCAGAGTCCCTGTGGCGGTGACAACAATCACAACTTCATTGATCTGTGTTAGAGCAGAATGAATGTGACGCCTCTGCTGGTAAGGACGCGTTGTCTCCTTTCTTTTTGGAGCATCCAGTGTCCACACTGTTGTCTTTGTACTGCTGGACCTTCTTGTCCCTGTCTCATCTCTGTGATAAGCCAGTCCTGGCTATAGTAGCACACAGGAGCTTCACGGTGGCACTGTGCCCCATATGTCATGGAACCTGCTTCAGGGAGGTGAACGAACTCTTTGTTATCAGAGAGGGCACATTCTTTCAGCCCCTGGGCTAGCTTACATTGAAGGGGAAATCATCCCTGCTTTGACTGACTCATATATTTAGTGTATACAGTTTGATTTTTGTTATTTGTTTTTGGTTTTTCAAGGTAGGAACTCACTCTAGCCCACGCTGACCTGGAATTCACTATGTAGTCTTAGGCTGGCCTAGAACTCACAGCGATCCTCCTACCTCTGCCTCCCGAGTACTGGGATTAAAGGTGTGCACTAACATGCCCAGCTTGTTGTTTGTTTTTTAACCTTGGCTGTGGTTTTTCCTTGAAAGTAAAAGTGCAGGGAATGGTAGCTGAACATTCTTCTCCCAGCTCCTGCCTATTTTTCAGATACCACATGGAGCCCACCCCTCTGCAGTGGGAGGGGACACACATTTTTGGAGAACCACCTATGTCCATGCCATTTAAATTTATGTTCAATCTTCCTAAAACCCTGAGTAGTAGATTTTACTAAGGAGGGATATGAAGACAGACAGGAATTTCTGCACAGCTAGGAAGAAGAGACCAAGTAGTCACCAAGTTTCCATCCTGTCCCATGTGTGCCCTCAGCATCATCCTTATACCTGGGATCTTGCAAACACTCTACCATGGGTCCACCTTGATCATCCTTCCCTGCAGTGCATTGGTTTGTGACTGTGAAACTCCACCACAGATCCACCTTGATCTCCTTCTCTCCAGTGCATCAGTGTCTGACTGTGTGAACTTCTCCCATAGATCCACCTTGATCTCCTTCCCTCTAGTCCATCTGTGTCTGACTGTGTGAGCTTCTACCACAGATCCACCTTGATCTCCTTCTCTCCAGTCCATCTGTGTCTGACTGTGTGAACTTCTCCCATAGATCCGCCTTGATCTCCTTCTCTCCAGTCCATCTGTGTCTGACTGTGTGAGCTTCTCCCATAGATCCACCTTGATCTCCTTCTCTCCAGTCCATCTGTGTCTGACTGTGTGAACTTCTACCACAGATCCACCTTGATCTCCTTCTCTCCAGTCCATCTGTGTCTGACTGTGTGAGCTTCTCCCATAGATCCACCTTGATCTCCTTCCCTCCAGTCCATCTGTGTCTGACTGTGTGAACTTCTACCATAGATCCACCTTGATCTCCTTCCCTCCAGTCCATCTGTGTCTGACTGTGTGAACTTCTACCATAGATCCACCTTGATCTCCTTCCCTCCAGTCCATCTGTGTCTGACTGTGTGAGCTTCTACCACAGATCCACCTTGATCTCCTTCTCTCCAGTCCATCTGTGTCTGACTGTGTGAACTTCTACCATAGATCCACCTTGATCTCTTTCTCTCCAGTCCATCTGTGTCTGACTGTGTGAACTTCTCCCATAGATCCACCTTGATCTCCTTCCCTCCAGTCCATCTGTGTCTGACTGTGTGAACTTCTCCCATAGATCCACCTTAATCTCCTTCTCTCCAATCCATCTGTGTCTGACTGTGTGAACTTCTCCCATAGATCCACCTTGATCTCCTTCCCTCCAGTCCATCTGTGTCTGACTGTGTGAACTTCTACCATAGATCTACCTTGATCTCCTTCCCTCCAGTCCATCTGTGTCTGACTGTGTGAACTTCTACCACAGATCCGCCTTGATCTCCTTCTCTCCAGTCCATCTGTGTCTGACTGTGTGAACTTCTACCATAGATCCACCTTGATCTCCTTCTCTCCAGTCCATCTGTGTCTGACTGTGTGAACTTCTACCATAGATCCACCTTGATCTCCTTCTCTCCAGTCCATCTGTGTCTGACTGTGTGAACTTCTACCATAGATCCACCTTGATCTCCTTCCCTCCAGTCCATCTGTGTCTGACTGTGTGAACTTCTACCATAGATCCACCTTGATCTCCTTCCCTCCAGTCCATCTGTGTCTGACTGTGTGAACTTCTACCATAGATCCATCTTGATCTCCTTCCCTGCAGTCCATCTGTGTCTGACTGTGTGAACTTCTACCATAGATCCACCTTGATCTCCTTCCCTCCAGTCCATCTGTGTCTGACTGTGTGAACTACCATAGATCCACCTTGATCTCCTTCTCTCCAGTCCATCTGTGTCTAGAATCCTCCCATAGATCCACCTTGATCTCCTTCCCTCCAGTCCATCTGTGTCTGACTGTGTGAACTTCTACCATAGATCCACCTTGATTTCCTTCCCTCCAGTCCATCTGTGTCTGACTGTGTGAACTTCTACCATAGATCCACCTTGATCTCCTTCCCTCCAGTCCATCTGTGTCTGACTGTGTGAACTTCTACCATAGATCCACCTTTGATCCAGTCCATCTGTGTCTGACTGTGTGATCTACCATTCCACCTTGATCTCCTTCCCTCCAGTCCATCTGTGTCTGACTGTGTGAACTTCTACCATAGATCCACCTTGATCTCCTTCTCTCCAGTCCATCTGTGTCTGACTGTGTGAACTTCTCCCATAGATCCACCTTGATCTCCTTCCCTCCAGTCCATCTGTGTCTGACTGTGTGAACTTCTACCATAGATCCACCTTGATCTCCTTCCCTCCAGTCCATCTGTGTCTGACTGTGTGAACTTCTCCCATAGATCCACCTTGATCTCCTTCCCTCCAGTGCATCTGTGTCTGACTGTGTGAACTTCTACCATAGATCCACCTTGATCTCCTTCCCTGCAGTCCATCTGTGTCTGACTGTGTGAACTTCTACCATAGATCCACCTTGATCTCCTTCCCTCCAGTCCATCTGTGTCTGACTGTGTGAACTTCTACCATAGATCCACCTTGATCTCCTTCTCTCCAGTCCATCTGTGTCTGACTGTGTGAACTTCTCCCATAGATCCACCTTGATCTCCTTCCCTCCAGTGCATCTGTGTCTGACTGTGTGAACTTCTACCATAGATCCACCTTGATCTCCTTCCCTCCAGTCCATCTGTGTCTGACTGTGTGAACTTCTCCCATAGATCCACCTTGATCTCCTTCCCTCCAGTGCATCTGTGTCTGACTGTGTGAACTTCTACCATAGATCCACCTTGATCTCCTTCCCTCCAGTCCATCTGTGTCTGACTGTGTGAACTTCTCCCATAGATCCACCTTGATCTCCTTCCCTCCAGTCCATCTGTGTCTGACTGTGTGAACTTCTACCATAGATCCACCTTGATCTCCTTCTCTCCAGTCCATCTGTGTCTGACTGTGTGAACTTCTCCCATAGATCCACCTTGATCTCCTTCCCTCCAGTGCATCTGTGTCTGACTGTGTGAACTTCTACCATAGATCCACCTTGATCTCCTCCCTCCAGTCCATCTGTGTCTGACTGTGTGAACTTCTCCCATAGATCCACCTTGATCTCCTTCCCTCCAGTGCATCTGTGTCTGACTGTGTGAACTTCTACCATAGATCCACCTTGATCTCCTTCTCTCCAGTCCATCTGTGTCTGACTGTGTGAACTTCTCCCATAGATCCACCTTGATCTCCTTCCCTCCAGTGCATCTGTGTCTGACTGTGTGAACTTCTACCATAGATCCACCTTGATCTCCTTCCCTGCAGTCCATCTGTGTCTGACTGTGTGAACTTCTACCATAGATCCACCTTGATCTCCTTCCCTCCAGTCCATCTGTGTCTGACTGTGTGAACTTCTACCATAGATCCACCTTGATCTCCTTCCCTCTAGTCCATCTGTGTCTGACTGTGTGAACTTCTACCATAGATCCACCTTGATCTCCTTCCCTCCAGTGCATCAGTGTCTGACTGGGTGAACTTCTACCATAGATCCACCTTGACCTCCTTCCCTCCAGTCCATCTATTTCTGACTGTGTGAACTTCTACCATAGATCCATCTTGATCCTCCTTCACTCCCGACCATCTGTTTCTGACTGTATGATGTATAAATGATAAAATATTGAAAACAGAATTGTTCTGAAAAGTAGCCTATAATCTGTTAATAATTTGGTGTGTATTTTTGTCTACTTGTTTCTTCATGTTCCCGCTGTCCCTTTTCTAAACAGAAGCAGGATCTCACTGTAGTGATTTTTTAAGACCCATTCAGCATTCCTTGCTGAGCGTTATTTGGAATCGTTGAATGCATTTCATTACCATTTTCCCTGACTGCATAGCACTCTTGTATGTAGCTGTTTTTCTGGGATTTGCCTGGATGTATAAGTGAATGGATAGAGGATTTGCAAGCATAAAATCTCAGAGTGAGGGTTGAAATACATGAAATTGTTGTAGTTGAGTAGACAGTTGTTGGGTTCAGCCTCCCAAATTGGTAGAGAAAATTGCATATCACCCACAAACCCAGGGGTAGAGAGGTCAGAGTAACATCCCAGTAGCAAACTGGCTTGAGGTGGAAGAGACAGATGGGGTAGAATTCTCTCTTGTGTCTTACCCTGGGCAAACGAAGAAGACACCAAATAATGCTGGCAATGAATGTTGAGTGGGTAAAAGAAAAATCAGAACAGTGAGATTCTGTCTCTGTTTAGACCAAGGGACAGTGGGGAAAATGAAGAAATAAGTAGACAGTTGAAGTATGGAGTGAGAGGAGACTTAGCATGTTCTAGTAGGGAAGGCTGTTCTTGGAAGGAGAGTGTGGGAAGGTGGACATTGACTCCATTCAGAAATCTTGTATTGAGCCACTAATGTGCTCAAAGCTTTTGGAGGGTCTGGAAGCTGGTAGACCAGAAAGTAAAGAAAGAAGAGGTACCCAGGTGCCTCTGACAGCATCTTCTGTGACACATAACGGTCACAGGCACTGTGTGATGCTATGTTGGATCCCTGAAGAGAAGTACCACAGGACAGCCTTGGTCGAGAGCCTTGGGTCACTTGGCAGCTGTGCTGTCTGTAAGGATAGGTGGCCAAGATTGTGTGAGTTTGGTTTGCCTGTGGAAAGATTCATATTGGTCCCATTCTTCCTGTGAGACCTGAGCCAATGATCTCTCTCAGCTTGCCAGCTGGCACTTCTAAACCTCCCTATGCCTGGCACCTGCCTAGAGATTCTCGGTGGTCTGGGAAGGTGGAGGGGCTCTGCAGGGCCCCACGAAAGCTTAGGTATCCCAGCTTCAGGTTTACCTGCAAGCAGCATTGAACATTTTGTTGAAAGCCTAAGACAAATTGGAAAGTACTAGTTTCAGTCTCCGTCCAGTAGAATCTGACTTGGTAAGCTCACTGTGGATGGTTCGTTTATTGTCTGTCATAAACATTTTGTAAGCAGCGAGTAACTTCTTTAGCATCTGTCATAGTGAGCCAAAGACAAAAGGGAAAAAAGTAAAAATCGCAGATGAGCCCCTGTCTGGTGGTGTCTGTGAGCTGTGACTTACCTTTCTGGGTCACCACGCTGCCACTGCACTATGTTTCCTACCCAGGGTGAGAGACCTCTTATCCCCATGCATCTTCCTGGGCAGGCGTTGCTCTGAGGGGCCGGCCCTTCAGGCCTGTTGTTGGTCCTTTGCCTTGTCAGGCCTTGAGCAGGCTGTTTACCCCCTTGGGTTTCCTGTGGTTTCGGCAGTGAACTGTGTGCACACAGTTCAAATCCCAAAGTTCTCGGATGCATGTATTAATCTTGTACTGTTGCTATAACAAATTATCACAAATTCGGTAGCATACAAGAATTTCCTGTCTCTCAGTTCTGGAGATCAGCCGTCCAGAGTAAGTGTGCCATCACTGTCACCATTGCCAGACTCCCTGAAGCGTCTAGGGAAGAGCTGTCCCTCTTTCCTCTCAGCTTGTGGTGGTCCCCAACATGCCTGGGTACAGAGTTGTGTCACTACAAAACTGTGCCTCCTTTCCTACTGGCTTTCTTTTCTCTGCATATCCTGTCCTGTTCTTACAAGGACACCAGTTATCTTAATCTGCTTGGTTACCATAACAAAATATAGACAGGGTGCTTAACAGCAGGAATGTAATTCTCATAGTTCTAGAGCCCAGTGTTCTGGGGCCAGGGTTCCAGCCTAGTGGGGTTCTGGTGAGACCTCTAAGTTCTGGCATGAAGATGGCTACGTCCCCTTGGCCCTGTGTGTGAGTTCCTACAGAAAGACCTGCGTCTTACAAGGCCACCAGTACCATGAGCTCAGGCCCATTTATGACCTCATTTAACCCTAATGACCTCCTAACAGCCTCACCTCCGAATACAGTCACATGGGGATTAGGTTTTTAACATGTGAATTTGATGGGGACACAATTTATTGGATTGAGTACCCACCCTAATCCAGATGGACTTTGTCTTAGCCAAGTACATCTACAAAGACTGTCTCCAAATGAGGTCACATTCTGAGGCTCTGAGTGAATGGACATGGATTTTTGAAGGGGGCACTTCAACCATGGCAGTGAAAGTGTGTCCTCTTCCCTGGGTTCTTTACAGACCCGCTTCTACGAAATTCTTCCACAGATCTTTGAAACATGTATAAATAGACCTGTGCATGTCACAGAAAATACTTCTCTGCAGAAATCAGCATGGAGAGTAGGGTTTGGTTTGCACTTTTTCTTCTATCTCCACATCTCTGCACATGGTGCTCACTACCTCTGTGCCTTTCTGACAGCTGCACAGAATTCCAGTACATGGCATTAGTTTAGTTACTATTATTGGCAGTGGACATTTAGTTTTGAGCAAATCAACCTTTTCTCCTTTTTTCCCTTGTTGTTCCCCAGATGCCGCCCTCCAGGTAGACACAGTGGTCCCCAATGCCACAGTGTCTGAGAAAGCAGCTTTCCAGTTGGACTGCAGCATTGTGTCTCGCTCGAGCCAGGACTCCCGTTTTGCTGTGGCCTGGTATTCCCTCAGGACTAATGGTGTTGGGAAAAGGGGCAGCCTTGGCAGTGAAGAACAGGAGGAGGAGGAAGAGGAGGAGGAAGAGGACCATGAGGACCCAGCTGAGCGAGTGGTGCTGCTGAGCGTAGGCCCAGATGCTGTCTTTGGCCCAGAGGGCAGCCCCTGGGAAGGCAGGCTGCGCTTCCAGAGGCTCTCGCCCCTGCTGTACCGGCTCACTGTGCTGCAGGCAAGCCCCCATGACACAGGCAACTATTCCTGCCGTGTGGAGGAGTGGCTGCCCAGCCCTCAGAAGGAGTGGTATCGGCTGACTGAGGAGGAGTCTGCCCCCATTGTCATCCGGGTTCTGGACACAAGTAAGTTTTCCCAGTGACAGAGGGAAGGCATTCCAGCTGTGTCGAAAGAAATCCAGAGCTTGATTATGGCTACGAATCAGATTTCCTGCCTGTCGTGGGCATTCATTACTAGGCTTTGAGATGCTATAGAATTTGGTATACCAATCCAAGTACTTGACCTTTGATTGGCCATACAAAAATAGAGGTTCCTATTAAAATAATAACATGATAATAATTTTTATAATAAACTCAGTGCTCCACCAGAGTCTATTTAGTAGATTTCATTTCATTTCTCAAGTATCTTGTAAGATTCCATTGTGTGAGTATAATTATTTGGGGTTCTTTTGTTACATCTTAGAATAGCAGACCCAGTCTCTCTTCAGTGAATTATCAAGTGTTTCAGACTCAGGAGAGGGAAGAAGTGAAGCCTGACTCCTCACTGCCAGTCATTCTTCCCCTCACACTTCTGGATCATTTGTATTACGGAGGCTGGCTTGGAGGTTTAGGTTGCTTTTGCTTGGCCGCCGGGAGGGACCAGCTTAGAAAGGCAGTGGTGCCCCGGCAAAGCCCCAAGGTCCTGGGAGCACTCCATACTGCAGAATGACCTGCTGCGCAGTGTCTGTGTGGAGGGATGTTCACCGTGAACAGAGACGGGAAGACACGTTTGTTGGCTTGGGTCATTTTTTCGTTTTGTTTTGTTTTTTGAGGTAGGGTCTCACTCTGGTCCAGGTTGACCAGGAATTCGCTATGTAGTCTCAGGGTGGCCTCAAACTCACTGTGATCTTCCTACCTCTGCTTCCCGAGTGCTGGGATTAAAGGCGTGCGCCACCACGTCCGACTCAAAGCACTCTTTTGATTGTTTTTTTTTTATCAAAATGTAAAATGTATCAGATTTAAAATGATGTTTGATTCAGTAGAGTTAGACTAGAATCCAGAAAATTTTAAAAAATTGCTAGAATTTCATCTTTTCAGTCAAAACGTTTTATCACATAATTTTGCTTGGGGCTTGTAACTCAGCTCTTTCTTAGCCTGAATCACCTCCTCTTAACATGGCATTAAATGAGATTGAGATTTTGTAGGTTGAAAGTGGATGACCATTTAATGTGTGTGAAAATCCAGTAAGTATAAAGTATGTTAAGTTTCCTTCCTAATACTGATCATCAGCAATGCAGTGGAAGGAAAAAGACAAAAAGCATGCATGGAGCATGGACTGAGATTCATGCATAACCCAGAAACCAGAAGTAACAGAGAGGGTGTGGATGCCACACATTATCTGCCCACCGTGGACACCTATGATTATTAAGCTCCGTGGAGCATGGGGCTCACCCAGAGGCCAGGCCAGCCTGAGGTCTAAGGAGTTGTTGAGCAGCCTGACTGACGTCAGGGTTGGCTGGCTTCATCCTCCTCCATGGCTACATTTGTGCTCTGTGCACCCACGGACACGGCTCTGTCAATGGCTTATACTGGCATCTGAAATGATCATGTTAAGCAAGCATCATTTCTGGTCCCACTGCTCTCTGAAGCTGGCAGGAAGGGAGCGTGTTAGATTCCCCAAACAGGAAGTCTGTAGTGGAACAGGGATGTGTAAAATGTAACTACACAGACGGCTAGGCTAACCATGAACTGAGTCAGCTTCTTTACCAAGCTGGACACAGTTGAGTTCTCGAGCAGTAAATGCTTCATTTTACTGTATGATTTTTTAAGCAGAAATGATGGCTCTCAGTGGAAATGGAAGCATTGCAGTGTTTGAACTTATAGTTGTGAATGGGAAGAGGGGGTGGTAGAAGAGTCCAGGGGTCATCTGTACAGGTTTTGGTATTGGAAAAGGCGAGGAGTGTCTGTCAGGCAGGTGAGGTCTTTAGGAACTCACTGTACCGTCCAGGCTCACGGTCCTTACTGTCTTGTCCCCTTGCTTCATGCCAGGCTCCACCCTCCAGTCACTGATCTGCTCCAACGATGCACTCTTCTACTTCGTCTTCTTCTACCCTTTCCCCATCTTTGGCATTCTCATCATCACCATCCTGCTCGTGCGCTTCAAAAGTCGGAACTCCAGCAAGAACTCCGACGGGAAGAATGGGGTGCCTCTGCTGTGGATCAAAGAACCGCACCTCAACTATTCCCCTACTTGTCTGGAGCCCCCTGTACTCAGCATCCACCCAGGTGCCATAGATTAAGGAGGACGTCACCCCGGTGGACATCGACTCTGGAGGAGCTGCGGCTCTCCCTCCCTGCCTCTTGCTCTGTGATGGCAGCCCCTGAACCTGCACTGCAGAAAACTGTCAGACCTGGAATTGTTCGGCGCTCCAGTCAGTCACAGAGAAGGACTGCCTCCAGGGGCCAGTCTTGGTTGGTTAGCTATTCGCGCCGTGCCCAGATGTGATCCTGCCGTCCTAGGTTTCTAGTTTTTGGTTCTGGTAATGTAGCGAGTAGCTTCAGGTGCCACATCTACTCACTGGTATCTAGTATTCTCAGATCCATGTTACGAGGGTTCTTGCTCTGTGTGATGTACTCTTTTAAGGTCCCTTTGCTTTACCCCTTTCGGATCCAGTAATGTGGACGAGTTTCTCTACATACAACTGATGGCAAGAGGAAGAATGACTTGATAGTAACAAGAATCTCTTCCAAGACATTTTGTTTTTGCACAGTTGAAAATGCCACCGCAGATCAAAATATACCCAAACTTTTTTTTTTTTTTTTTTTTTTTTTTTTTTTACTTTCTTAACAAGACTTGGAAAAATGTGTGTAGCGTGGGCCCAATTTGTATCTTATCTTTTCCCTCAGCTGGAGTTGTTGGAATGACTTTGTAGTCAAGATGAAAGCATTGAATTCTGCTTCAAAGAACTGCATATGTGCAAGTAGAGTCCTGCATAACCCCGTTAGGAGTAGATGGTGCTCAGCCAGCCTGTCAGGGAGGCAAAAAAGGCTTTATTCTGTCCTTGCCAGAAAATAAGGAAACTACCTTGGAGAATGGGTCAGACGCTCCAGACAGCACACGCTTTCTGAGCCCTCTGCCTTTAGCAGCTACCAACCCCTGATTGATCAGAGCCAGCGGGCAGAGAAAGAAGGTGAAGGTAGGCTGGGTGCTGGCAAGAGTAGTCTCTGAGGCCTCTGAGCAGGTGGCTTTTGTCTGTGGGTGCTTTGCCAAATTCTCAAGGGAAAATCTCAGTGAGTCTGGAGAGGTACCCTGAGCTGCGCACAGTGGCCACTGTACATGCCCAGTAGAAGGCACTGGGTCACCTTGCTGAGCTTGGGACGGTGCGGGAGTGGGTCCCACATCCTGATATTGGAGGAATGTCTGCCTCTCCTGAGGTGTATAAACTAGGGTTTTCATTTTCTTCCAGTGAGCTTTTCTGAGATACTGGGCTCTTCCTTATGTGCATTGACCTCTGCCCACATCTCATGGCATCCTCCTCCTCACCTTCCTGGTCTTGGAGTGCAACACATGTATTGAGTGGGGTTCCCTTTCTCGGATTTTTTTTTTTCCATTTTAGGCGATTTGATTGTTTTTTTACTGTGTCCTCTCCATTGGGCCAGAAGACCCTTAGCTGGCTCAGAGTGACATCAGTTGCCGACACTGACCTTGGCTCATTCTGTGAGGATGCTTTTATGTCCCAGCTCCCCTACACTTCACTGGCCAAGGGTGCCATTGTCCCTTTGGAACTTGCTTCTTGAATCCCGAGATGAACTCCATTTGGAAAAAGCCACCAGGAATCTTGTCAGCCAATCTAATGAGAAATTCCTTTGCAAACAGGCCCAGAGAATAAACATTCTAAGGGAGGCTGTGGGACCGCCCTGCCCCTCCCCACCCCCAGGCCCGGTGGGTGCCAGTCTTTTCAAGAGGTCTGCAGGGTGCAGGCCGCATGGGCTGCTCAGTGGGTGCTGTGCTGTACTGGGTGGCTCACACAGACCCACCTCTTCCCTCCCCACACTCCAGATCTCTGAGATGGCACGTGGGCACCACCACCTTAATCCCTCTGGTGCCTGCCCCGCTGATTCTCACGTAAGCTGCATCAACATGGAAGAGGTACCGAACTGACCCAGTCATGAAGAAAGAATGTCTTTTGCTCCATTTCTTCATTTCAGGGGTGTGGGCGTTCAGTGGAAAATTGCTGACTCCAGATCTTTAGGCTGAGTCAACAAGAGACTGACTGTTCCTGTCTGAATAGAAAGATGCCAGAGGGCTGCCGGATTAAGACGTCTGTTCGAATTGGTTCGTAGCAGTAGAAGAGTAGGTGTTGCACATACACATGTGGAGCAATTACGGGATGTTTGAAAGGACGAAAGAAACCGAAGCCAGTATTTTAACAGTTGCTTTTTGTGTGTATTTTCTGCTGGGCTGGGAATACCATCAAAGGTTGAGCTTTTTATGAAAAACCCCAGGACCTTTCTGTGGCCCTTTCTATGGAAATGTGGTGTCAGATGAGTGGTGATGGTGCCCTCCAGTGGCTGCAAGATCTCATTGCACATTGTTGCTCAGAGCGGGATACTTTTGGGTTAGTACTCCACAGTGTTGCATTGATGAGAACCTACACTGTGCTAGGCACTCCCTGACGTGGACATGATCACGCCCTCTTTCACCAGGGTGTTTCTGTAGCAACTTTTCATATTCTTTTCAAACAATGGTTTCTCTGCGTTCATTGTTGAAGAAAAGAGACAGGGTAAAAAAATTACCCATGCATGATGTAGAGAGCTGTTGATTTGTTTCATTTTTTTAAAGGAAAAACTATTTGTAAGATGTTGCACTAAGACTTTTATATACACTTCAGAGACCTGTAGTAAATTATGTTGACAATATGGCTGCTTGCATTTTCTGGAGTCTGATGCCTGACTTCCCCTCACGTCACCAGTCACCTTCTCTGTGGAATGTGCTGCGGTGGGTGGTCTGGAGCTCTGCCCTGGGCAGTGGCTCCCTGGAGACTCAGGGTCCATGAATTGCAGCCTTCATGAGCATACCCTGCCCCTAGCCTGAATTTTATTTTTCTACAAATGGTTAAAAAAACATCCCTTTCTCAAGATACTTTGTTGCCATATGCTGAACTATTTCATAAATAAGTCTGTATCCCATCAAAGGCCCTGCCCCTGGAGCTCGAAGCACAAGGCATAGCTGTGGAACTTGGTATGCTGTGGGTTTTGTTATAACAGATTGACTCTCTCTGGTGGGAAGTTTAGGGCGAGATAAGGAGAGCAGGCACACTGGACAGCTTTCTGCATCACCAGGGCCTCAGCAGCAAGGCCACCATCTCTTTGTCAAACCATGGCGTTCACCTGGGAAGGGGGTCAGCACTGGGTGGTCCTTTGTAACAAGAACAAGAAACACAGCCGTCACTGCTGTGAGGGGCTGGCCATGGGTGCACACTAGTAAGTGTGAGGCTGATGGAGGCCCAGCAGTGATATTTGCTTTTTGAAGCATTCAGAGGAGCTGAACAGATAGTTAGGTACCCACAATGGTTCCATGTAGGTTTTGCATATTATTTTTACATAATTTTCCTCCAAATGCTCTCTTTCTATCAGGAAGTACATTTTCAAAAGGGAAATAAACCAGGCATGGTGGCACATGCCTTTAATCCCAGCATTCTGGAGACAGAAGAAGGATCACCGTGAGTTCAAGGCCACCCTGAGAACACAGAGTGAATTCCAGGTCAACCTGGGGTAGAGTAAGACCCTACCCCGAAAAACCAAAATACAAAAAAAAAAAAAAAAAAAAAAAAAAGAAATACAATATTATGGAATAAGATTATCCCTTTGTGAAAGTCCTCCCAGAGTTTACATAAATTAGCCCTCCCACCCCGTGAGTTGTGCAATGAAAATGGTGATTGAGGTCCACACAGGTTGGGGCTGTGTCTTATTCACTGTATTTTGTGATTTCGGAGTGTGGTAGGAACACTTACAAGGGTTTGGCATGACTAAAATCAACAACAGAGAAGGGTGTGCCACAAAGAGCAGTCCTAGGCTCCTGGGCCGACCTTTCCTACCTTCGCGTCCATGATCATCCTCAGTGACAAGCAGGTAAAACTGGGCCACACAACACTAGTGACAGGATGAAAACACACCCACAGTCCTTTCCGTTTTCTCAGCATGTGAAGGGAGCTCTTTTGGCTGTCTGCCGAATGCATTACGAGGGCAGTCTCCCAGAGCCAATTTTGATTCATGAAGTCCGCTAGGCTGGGCACATAAGCACAGCTAGAAATGCTTGATGGAAATCCGGCATTTCTTTTAATGAAAGGGCTGGCACTGTTCACTGGTCAGAGTGCAGTCAAGGAGGATCTGATAAACCATCCTCACCCAGTGTGTACTGACCATGACTTGGGTTCTTCCCCAGCCCCAGGTGATGGGTAGTCTTTTCTGTAGCCTGATTCTAGGGTCTGGCCGCTCAACCCCAGAGTCCCTTCATCTCAGCCTGTTCCTGTGTGGGAAGGCTTTTGAACTTAGCCTGGTTCACATTCAGCTCTGCCCCTTGCCATGTCTCTAGACAAGCCATTTACCTTCTCTTCGCCAGTTTCCTCATCTGTAAAAATAAACATTGGTCCTTTAAAACTCATCCGGAGATGCACTTAACACAGGCCCTGGCTCCTACCGATCCCTCACCACATGCTTACGGTTTCTTCCCGGCTCAAAAACGTCGAGTAGCTTACCTGTGTGTGGAGGTCCGACCCATCCTACCTTTCTAGGGTGGTCCAACTTCCTGACAGTCCAGGGCGGAGTCAGGAAGGACTTTCTCACTTTCTGGCCTACTGCATCTGCCTGGCTCCTGGGCTACAGGTGACAGGAACTGTCTAAGGCAGCAGGTTTCACAGAGCAGGACTTTATTCCCAGGAGATGGCTCAGCAGGAAAGAGTACCTGCTGTGAAGCAGGAGGACCTGAGTTCAACCCCATCACCCACATCAAAAGCCAGGCATGGTCATGCACCGCTGTGACCCCCATCCTGTGGGAGGTGAGGCAGGGCAATCGCTGGGGCTTGCTGGTCAGTGAGTCTGAAAACCACGATAGTTCTGGATTCAAGGAGAGACTCCATCAGGGAGCCACGTAGGAGTGACAGAGGTGTGCACATTCTGATGCATCGTCACACAAATCATTCAAAAGTTTTATGGCTAATTTATGAATATGGGGGTGAGTTCTCCATGGGTCTAGTTACTGAGGGAGATGATGGTAGTAAGAAAGCCATGTGTTTGCTTGAGCTACGTCAGCCCCATGGAGTATATTCTGTGTCTTGACTCTTGCATGTGTGTGCCCAGTGCATGCGTGTGGAGGCCAGAAGAGGATGTTGAATGTGTTCCTCTCACTCCTCTGCTATATTTTCTTGTCACAGGCTCCCTCACTGAACCTAGGGCTTGCACTTAGACTGTCTGACCAGTGAACCCCCGCAGTCCTCCTGTCTCCTCTTCCCGTCAGCCAGGTTGCAGGGGTTCATGATCACAGCCAGCTCTTCACATGGGCGCTGGGGCTCCAACCCAAGTCCTCGTGCTCACACAGCAAGCTCTCCTACCAGTGAACCTTCTCGTGTTTGATAAGTCTACACACGACTTCACTGATACTTGAAAAAGGAAAGGAGGCGCACTCCACTGATCCACAACTGGTGTCTGTGCAGCAGAGTCCTGTTGTGGGAAGAGAGATCCACTCACTGATGAGGTGAGACTTCTCTCCCTCAGCTGAGTGAAAGCAAGCTGGTGCTTTTGTTTGCACAGCAGGGACAGCAGGGGACATGGATGTGAGGAAGGTCTGGGAAGAGCAATTTGGTGTGGGATCTGGTAGAGAGTTGAGGAGGCCCAGCAATAAAGACAAATCAAGTGCAGCTTGAGCTAGACAGACTCAGGGAAGCCACGTCCTAAGGGGGAGAGAGGATGGGTCTCACGTCAGCCTGAGGGCAAGCCCACAGTTAAGATGAAAGGAGAGAGGGAAGGAAAGGGAGTGTGCTACCGTGGTCCCAGCACTTGGGCGGGGGAGCAGGAGGACTGGGAGCTCAAGGTCAGCCTGGGCTACGTGAAACTGTCGAAAACCAACAAAACAAAACAGCAACAGAGGGGAGAAACCAAGGTGGGAGTCCCAGCTGCTGAGTTAAGCAGGTAGTGGTGGGCTTAAGGACAAGTTGGCAGTACTTAAGTACAAGAGTAGAGGAAGAAGAGCTGGGATGGGGCATGCCAGGTAACCCACACATCCATGGCTCCTTTCCTTTAGTCTTTGAGGGGGAAAGTGGGTCATGGCTCCCTGACTGAGTAACTGGCAGAAGAAAATGCAGGCCACACAGCTCTTGCTGTTGGAATGCTGTGAGGAATGAAGAGCTTCTGTCTGACTAACGTCATCTCCAGATCAACCCATAGGACACAGCTTCCGGAACGACAGCTCCAGCTGGAATTGCCCCATCATGTCCCCAAAGCTAAGGAAAGCCTGGGGCTGCGGTAGGAATGAAGATGAGGTTTTTGAACACAAGCCATGGGGCATGAGGACAGAGGGACAGCTGAGGCAGGAGACTGGACGCTGCAGTAGGACTTCCTGGTCTTCATGTCCTCACCATGAGCTGTGCCCCGACGCTGCTCAGGCCAGGGATCACCCACCCCCAACCTATCTGGCATCCCTGGTGCAGGGCAACATCTGTCCAGTGCTAGCGGGCCCAGGTGGCTCACTGCTGGAGGCCAGAGAATCGGCTGACTAAAGTCATTTTGATGGAAGGTTTATTTGATCAAGAAAAAAGTGGACTGTCCTCCAGGGCTATTTGGGTATGGATGTTGATGCAGTCAGGTTTGCATTGCTGGCAGAAATCACTCAAGTGATGATGGGAAAATGATGGCATGAGCAGAGGGTGACCAACATAAGGTGGACAACAGGAACAGGAAAATATGCCAAACACTGGCAATGGGACACTGGCTAGAACACCCATATGCCCGCCCCCAACAATACACTGCCTCCAGAAGCTGTTAATACCCAAATCTCCATCAGCTGGGAACCCAGCATTCAGAACATCTAAGTTTATGGGGGACACCTGAATCAAGCCACCACCAATGTCCTTACCAAGATGTACCCCCCCCACACACACAGGCTGTGAGCCTGCAGGTTCAGAGGAAACCGCTCCCAGGGCCCAAGCCTTCCCCAGCCTGTGTGTTCACCGGGACCAAGGGAAAGACACCATGCCCACCTGTCCAAAAGCATTCCTTCTCTTCCACTCTGAGGCTCAGGGACCCTTCCTGCCGGAGGGGGTTAGGGCATTAAAAACAATGACATGGATGCTGGGAGTATTCAAGGCAGATGAAGTCATTGCTTTTCGGCCCTGTCATTTTTCAGAGCTGAGAAATGGGGGATACCCTGACACCTCCAAGACGAGTGCGACAGCTCAGCTCTCCTCCCTCTCTAGTCTCTGCCTGCCTTGTTCTTCTCTCACATCAAGGAGTCTATTTGTAGTACCGTCAAAATAGTATTCTAATCGGGCTGGAGAGATGGCTTAGCGGTTAAGGTGCCTGCCTGCTAAGCCTAAGAATCCAGTTCTAATCTCCAGGTCCCACGTTTAGCCAGATGCAAAGTGACGCAAGGGCGCAATGCTGCACTTGCCCACAAGAGGGCGCACACATCTGGATTTCGTTCACAGCAGCTGAGAGACTGCTGGCACACCCATCTCTATCTGTCTCCCTCTCCCTCTCTGTGTCTCTCTCCAAAAATAAATAAAATAATAAAAAAATTTAAAAAAATAGTATTCTAATCGATCTTAAACACAGCAAGGTTCTTTCGGAGTTGTTATACCAATAACATTACTAACCGTCAATTTACAGAGTACAGCTAACAATTCATTTGCATTTCTTCATTGGTCAGTGTGGTGGTTTGAATGTGAAATGGCCCCCACAGCCTCCTGTGTTTGTGTTTTGGTACATAAACCCAGCTGGTGGAGACTTGCTGCAGGATGCGTGATACTTGGGAAGGGCCTTGGATTTTAGAATCCAGCCCAAGAGCTAGGCAGCGCTTCCTCTCTCTCTCTCTCTCTCTCTCTCTCTCTCTCTCTCTCTCTTTACTTTCTTGCTGCCTTGAGATGTGACCCCCAGGTGTCCACTCGGCCATGCTTTTCCCGCCATGATGAAACTTTCCCTTGTCACTGTTAGCTGAAGTAAATACTTTCCTTCCCTAAACTGCTTCTGGTTGGGCGTTTAGTCCTGGCAACGAGCACGTAACTGCTCCATGCAATATAAACCATGGCATCTATGGGTTTACTGCATTCCAAGGTTCCTTGGATTGTTTTCCTTCTGTGTGGCCATGTTTTCAATTTGCTATAGAGTTGCATTCATTTGCATCTGTTTCTATTCAATTTTAGGGTTCCCCTTGAATTAATTTTATTTATTTATTTATTCTTAAGCTTTCTTATTGACAGCCTCCATAAACATAAACAATATAGCATGATCATAATTCCCTCCCATCAATAATCCCATCACCACACTCTCCTTTTCCCATCACAGACAAAGCTTGTTTCTGTTTATTTTTCCTATTGCATTTTAGAATTGTAAATAGATACATTTTATTTCTAGCTGCCCTTCTTTTTTTTTTTTGTTTTGTTTTTGTTTTTTCGAGGTAGGGTCTCACTCTAGTTCAGGCTGACCTGGAGTTCACTCTGTAGTCTCAGGGTGGCCTCAAACTCACGACAATTCTCCTGCCTCTGCCTCCCGAGTGCTGGGATTAAAGGCATGCACCACCACGCCCGGCTCTAGCTGCCCTTCTTAATCAAGGCAGTACTATATGCATTTCTTTGTACCTTGTTTTTAATCCCTTAACCCCTTAACCATGTATACGAAAAACCACCTCACAGAGGTCTTCACCACTCTTTCGTAACAGCTGATAGCATGCCATGTGTGGTGTAGTTCATTTATCTTCTCTGGTTAGTATTACATAGTGTTGTCTGGAGCGTCTTTTTTTAAGGGGGGTGTTGATTTTTCAAGGTACAGTCTCACTCTAGTCCAGGCTGACCTGGAATTCACTATGTATTCTCTGGTTGGCCTCGAACTCATGGCGATCCTCCTCCCTCTGCTTTCCGAGTACTGGGATTAAAGGCGCATGCCACCACACCTGGCTTTTAATAGTAACCAAAGACCTAACAAAGTTGAGCTAGTGGGCATGACTCATCCAGGTGAGTAGTATGCCAGGGAGAGGAGACAGCTGGAACAAAGACTCTGAGAGGCATTGAGCACTAAAAGACCTTCAAGAAAACCATTGTGAGAGGAGTAGCAGGAAAATAAGCTGTGAAAATAGGGCCATTCCCATAAGGTTTGGGGGCCTCTTACGGACTGGAGCTTTTACTCCCAGTGAAATGGGAAGCTTTGGAGTGTCTTGGTAGAGTGAAGTCATGATGGCTTGAGTGTTTAACAGCACGCTATAAAGGCCCAGGGCAGATGCAGGGAGACCAGTTAGGAGACTGAAGGACCAATAGTGGTAGGACATGGGTGGGGGTGAGCTGGTGGCAGAGGAGGTGAGAAACAGAAATGTTGATGGGTGTGTGTTGAGGGTAGAGCTGGCAGGATTCAGTGCAGTGATGTGGGCAGGACCTGGGCAGTGTTGGGCAAGAAGTGAAAGCACAACAACAGGAACAGTTTTGTCATTGCTCAGTGCTTCTCACAGAACCTGCCTTATTCTACTGTGGCTGGTCCTTTATCTTCCCTACCATGTCCCCGCTATCAGAATTTAAGTCCCTTGTATGTGAGAACCATATACACTAACATTTTTCCTTTCATTGACTTTGTTGTTGTTGTTGTTTGTTTTGGTTTTTCAAGATGGGATCTCGCTGTAGTGTACGCTGTCCTAGAATTCACTACGTAGTCTGAGGCTGACCTTGAATTCATGGCAATCCTCCTACCTGATTGTGTTTTCTTCTGTCTGCACATGAGCCGGTAGGGTATTTGTCAAAAATTTCTTCATCTGAGGTGATCATAGTATGATGTGACACTTGTTCACATGCTTTGTGGAGAACATGATTGTCATAGTTTGTGGTTTTACCTAGAAAAGGGAATCCAAGTCAAAACGGTGTCATGGTGGCTATATATAAGGAATTAAGTGCATGGTCTATATCACGTGGTGCACTTAGAGTTTGTTTTCATTCCAGTGTCACACCACAGCTCCTGACGCTGCCGCCAGTCTGTGTTCACTCTCCAAGTAGCCGGGACGACAGTGATCACCACTACAACCTTGGCTGTGACACCAGGTTTATTAGCTTTGGCCTATCAGAGAGGAGAAGAGGACGTTACGTACGCTGTCCAAGTCTGCATAGGACATCAGTAGCACAGTAGCTTGAGCTTAGCTGTGGTGTAGCTTTTTTCTTCGGAACTGCTGGAGATGGGAGGAAGTCTCACAAGACTCAAGGAGCTAACCACACCTTAAGGCTCAGGAAGCTCAGAAAGTCACAGGAGTCATGAGGCTCCTTCCCAGAACATGAAGGTAGTAAGCAAGCAATTGCTGGTAGTGGGTGGGGCAGGGGAAGGAGCTATCTGTAAGTTGTATAGGGAGCTTGAGATGTGGCCTCATGAGTCATTCCACATGCCAGGGCAGGCTCCCTGCTGAGGTAGCTGTCTCTTGTCACTCGTGCTCCTGTAAGTAAGCCCTCAGCCATTCTCCTGCAAGTAGCCCCAATATACTCACTGGTTCACTTAGCTAGACACAGGTGGAATTGTTTCTGTGGTCTGTCTCTGGTGCTCTATCTGGAGTGCATAGATGTTTATCCACACCTCCACAGGAAAAGTCCCATAATTGGCATTAAAAACCAGCAACCAGGGCTGGAGAGATGGTTTAGCGGTTAAGGCGCCTGCCTGCTAAGCCTAAGAACCCGGTTCCAATCTCCAGGTCCCACATTTAGCCAGATGCAAAGTGACGCAAGGGCGCAATGCCACACTTGCCCACAAGGGGGCGCACACATCTGGATTTTGTTCACATCAGCTGAGAGACTGCTGGCACGCCCATTCTCTATCTGTCTCTCTCTCCCTCTCTGTCTCTCTCTCTCTCTGTGTCTCTCCAAAAAAAAAAAAAAAAAAAAAAAAAAAAAAACCAGCAACCAAAGATGAGTTGGGAAGTGTTTGCATGGCCCCCATAGTGAGTCATAAGGCATGTCACCGAAGCAGATCTCTTTGTGGGTAGAGCATCTGTAGGGACAACCCAGACATGGCAGTTCCCATGTGGCTCGCTGGAGTGGCAGGTGTGCACTCCCTGCAGTGGATCATGAGACATGTGACTGAGGCTAAGCTGCTGGAGAGTGGACCTTCCCCTAGGGGGATGCCGGGTGGCCGTTTCCCTCTATCTGTTATGGGTGACATACCTCCTTGATGAATGTAGTCCTCCATGTGAGTGACAGAGGAACTAGAAAATATATTGCTGTCCCTGAAAGTAGCTTGTGTGGGATGGTATCATAATTCCCCATGAATATCAGGGATTGGAGGACACTAGAGGAAAGACAGACATTCTCAAGGGAAGTAGCCATTGACCAATCATTCTTGGCACATTTTTCACCTTTGATTTCTTCTCAAGTTGTTTCTGTCAGGTGCGGAATGCCATTTCCAAGCCATTATCCATGAGTCGACTAGTCGAGTGTAGTCCCTCAGATTCCACATCACAAGTCCGAGTTATGAATGAAACCAGGCTGCAGCCACCTGAATGTGGTGTGTGACTATGAGGCAAAGAGACTGCCCCTAGGAAACCTCGAAAGATGCTTTCCAGCTTCTCTGAGGTCCCTTTCAGTGCCTGCTCCCAGTCATCATGGAAGATGCATTTTGCTTCCTTCTAGGCGCGGACCCTCCTCTCTGACCTGGTCTTCTTCCCTTGCTCTCGGGGCACCTTGCCCTTCCCATTCTCAGCTGTTGTTAGTGGCTGTGCTGGTGATTTTTTTTTTTTTTTTTTAGCCCATGGACCCAGGTCTCAAAGGAAAATCCCAGCAAGTGCTTGAACCTCCTTCCTAGAGTCCCTGAAACATGTCTGCCCACCACCTGCCCTCACCTGGGACCCACTGTGTCAGTGACAACCCGGGCCTGCTCCACCACCTAATGACTCGATGGGATCCAGACTGCTTCCATAGGTGTCTTCTCAGGAAGCAGACTCACTTGGGATCCCACCGACCTTCCCATGCTTTCATAATGTCACCCAAGGGCTGGCTCAGCGGTAGGTCACCTCACAGCACTCTCGGGCCCTGGGTTCAGCACGACAAAAACAAACAAGCAAAAACTCATGATGTTTCCCAGTATGGTGAAGGCTACCTTGGATAATAGATTTTAAAAGACTCACAGAGTTTTAAATAACTCTAGTTATAACCTTATTCCCCAAGTCATGCTGTAGATCTCCACTACCTCTGGCCTAACATGGGCACAGTCAAAGGTAAATGTGACCTTTAAGCATGAGGGATGTGAGGGTCTTGAAAGGACAGGCTGCCATTGTGCCATCAACTAGCAATAAAATATGGAATAGGTCAGATTAATTTTAATAATGTACTTTATTTAACCTTATCCACAACATTTTTATTTCAACATGTTGTTACTATAAAAATGCTAATAAGAGATTTCATATTCCATCTTTTCATATTAAGCCTTCAGAGTCTGGTGTGTATTTTATATTCACAGCACATCTCAATGCACACTAACCACATTTCATGTTCTCACTAGCTGTGAGTGGCTAATGGCTACTGCACTGGACCACGCAGACTGAAAAGGAAACATCTTAGAGGATGAGAGAAGAACTTTATTATTATTATTATTATTATCTTGGTTTTTTGAGGTAGGGTCTCATTCTAGCCCATGCTGACCTGGAGTTCACGATGTAGTCCCAGGTTGGCCTTGAACCCATAGGGATCCTCCTCAATCTGCCTCCTGAGTGCTGGGATTAAAGGCATGGGTCACCACACCTGGCTATTTATGTATTTATTTATTAGAGACAGAGGGAGAGAGAGAATGGACACGCCAGGGCCTCTAGCCACTGTAAACTAACTCCAGATGCATGTGCCACCATGTGCATCTGGCTTATGTGGAACTTGGAGAATTGAACTTGGGTCCTTAGGCTTCGTAGGCATGTGCCTTAACCACTAAGCCATCTCTCCAGCCCTGGATTTTTTTTTTGAGAACTTAAAAAAACTTCTTATAAACAATTTCCATAAATAGACAATGTACCATGATCATAATCTCCTCCCACTTTTCCTTTTTCCCCTCCACTGAATCCCTTCTTTCTAACATGGCACTCTTCTATTTTGATATGATCATTTTTTTGCCTTCTATTATTCAGGTCATGTATGAGTAGCATCAGTCACTATGAGATCATGAATATCAAGGCCACTTTGTGTCCGGAAGACAGCATTGTAAGCAGTCCTCCCCTTCCTTTGGCTCTTCCATTCTTTCCACCACCTCTTCTACACAGTTCCCTGAACCTTGGAGGGTGTGATAGAGATGTCTCACTTACAACTGAACACTCCACTGTCACTTCTTCTCAGCACTTTGTGCAGTTTTTAAATATTTATTTATTTGCAAGCAGAGAGAGAGAGAATGGACATGCCAGGGCCTCTTGCCACTGAAAACAAACTCCAGACACATGTGCCATTTGTACATCTGGATTTATATGGATACTGGGTAATAGAACCCAGGCTGTCAGGCTTTTGCAAGCAAGTGCCTTAACCACTAAGCCATCTCTCCAACCCCACTTTTTCCAGTTTTGAGTTACCCTAGTGGTTACCGCATCTGAAAAGACAAGATTTTGAGAAGAGCTTTAAATGCAAGGATAAGAAATAATAGAAAAGTATTTCATCTGGGTAGGAGACAGGAACTTACAAAAGGGAGCTGATTTTAGGACTAACAAATCAATTCTCAATGAGCCATCCAGAAAGTACATTGAACACAAAGATTATATGTGAGGGCCAGAGAGATAGCTTAGCAGTTCAGGTGCTTGCCTGAGAAGCCAAAGGACCGAGGTTCGATTCCCCAGTACCCACGTAAGCCAGATGCACAAGGTGGCACATATGTCTGGAGTTCATTTGCAGTGGCTGGAGGCCCTGGCACACCCTCTCTCTCTCTCTCTCTCTCTCTCCAATAAATAAGTAAATAAAATGAAACTAAAATTAACAAAGAGTGTGTGTGAGGCAAGATCCAGGAGGTTTGGATGTTGGGGACCAAGGGGTTTATTCCCTGTTGGCAGACAGATGGTCGCAGTTCCAGTCTGACATGAGCAGAGGTGTTGGCTGTGATGATGTGGTTAAAACTAGTTGATCTCTGCCACTGGCCATCAGAGAAAGGAGGTGAACTGAGGGTGGAGCTAACCAGGAAAGATGAAGGATGATCAAGCTGTTATAGTTGCCTCTTGAGCCCACTGCTTGAGTCCAGACACCAGTTCCTTTCTGGACTGGATGAGAGACCATTAGCATCTGAGCCCCTCTCAGCCCAGGCTCTTCATCTGTGGCCTGGAGGTTCTTACCTCTGGGACATTCTGCCCCAGTCAGTCTCAAGTTCACTTCCTTACTCATCTGGGCTTTGCGCTGATGACAGTTGAAGACCATGTTCAATAACCAGCCTCTGCATTTCTACTCGCTTCACACTCTGCTGGGCTTGTCTCAATAGCACTTTACCACCACCCGCCATAGAAGATTTTGCCTTTCTGTGCTCTTCCCCACAGTGTTAGCGTAGACTCCAGGAAAGCAGGGATTTTGTCTGTGTTGCTCACTTGTCTGCTCTGAGCACTTATTACTGTGCCAGCACACAGAAAGACTCCACAAACATTTGAAGAATGAATAAAAGAATAAGAACTATCTTGTAGATTTCTGAAGATTGAGTGTGTGTGTATATATATGGCTTTGGAACAAGTATTTGGCAAGCAGTAAGCTTCTGTGAATGTTTGTTTTGCTCCTACCATGAAACTTTCCTTACGAGGCTGAGCTGTCCTTGGGCTCATTGGACTGGGTTTCTTAAGAGCTCACTAAAAGAAACCAGTTGCTTTAAATTGGCTTGAGTATACAGACTATGCTCCAAACTGAGCTCATGCCTTTATAAGACAGGTTTGATATCAAATCTGTGTATGAATGTGTGTGTAGAGGGAAGCATGCCCCCTAGATGACCGTGTACTCCCATCCTCCAGGAGGGCCTCTACCACAAGTGGACGTGAAGTGAGAGCAGAGCAGGGTGAGGAGCCGTGTGTCATCCCAGATTATGGCTGAAGAGAAGCCATGAGCTCACTTGGGAACCCAACTGTCCCATGGCCAACCCTGCTAGTACAGGGCTGGAGCCAAACTTTAAGCCAGGTTACTGGATGATGTCATGCATTCAGAAAGAACTACCAAGATTTATGAATTTGGGTATTGAAAAATTTTTCTTTTTACCAAATGAATTTTTTATACTGACTGCTAAAATCTGTAGACAATGAGGAGCCTGGAAATAAGAAAAATTTTATGTTAATTTATTTTTCAAAACTTTTTTTGACAACTTCCATAGATATAAACAATATACCATATCATAATTTCCTCCCACAGTCCTTCCTTCCAAATCCCCCTCCACTGAATCCCTTCTTCTTTCCAACTAATCTGTCTTCTATTTTTTAATTAATTAATTAATTTGAGAGAGAGAATGGGCATGCCAGGGTCTCTAGCCACTGCAAACCAACTCCAGGTGCATGTGCCCCCTTGTACATCTGGCTTATGTGGGTCCTGGAGAGTCGAACCAGGATCCTTTGGCTTTGTAGGCAAATGCTTTAACAACTAAGCCATCTCTTCAGCCTCCTCTCTTCTATTTTGATGCCATCATTTTTTCCTCCTACTATACAGGTCTTGTACAGGTAGTGCCAGCCTCTGTGAGGTCATGAATCCCATGGCTGCTTTGTGTCTGGAAGATAGTACTGTAAGGTGTGACAGAGGTGTGACAGAGATGTCTCATTTACTGCTCAGCTGTCACTTCTCAGCTCTTTGGGGAGTTTTGAGTCACCTCAGTGGTCACTACCATCTGAAAAGAGAAGGTTCTCTAACCAAAGTGAGAATAGCATTAATATAAGGGCCTAAACATAAGTATTTAGAGGGCAGTTTAGTGGGCATAATATATTCACTTAGCTAGATAATAGTAGTAGTTCCCCCCCCCAAGGCTTATGTTTTCTTATATTTTTATTTTAATTTATTAGAAAGAGAGAAGGAGGGAAGGAAAGAGAGAGAGAGAGAGAAAGAGAGAGAAAGAATGGGCACACTAGGGCCCCTGCACACTAAGTCAACGCATGTATCACTTTGTGCATCTGGCTTTCCATGAATACTGGGGAACTGAACCCAGTGCAGGCTTTGCAAGCAAGTATCTTTAACTGCTGAGGCATCTTCATAGCCTGAAAGGGTTTTTTAAGTGCATTGTCCACGTGTAAGAACAAACTCAAGGGAAACTTGCCCTTCACATTCTACAAGCCTGGCTAGCTGATCTCTAAGTGCATGCTATGAAGTTAGATTAAACAAATGAAAATATCAACCAACCTAAATCTGAGGGCTTGTGTAAAACCTGGCAGAGGAATTTGTGAGCCAAGGTGGGGGATTCTCTTTGCTAACCCCATAGTTAGAAATAGGGTGGTCTCATAAAGGGGGATGGGGAACAGTCAAGACAGAAGGTAGATAAAGCTTAGTCTTAAAACCTTGGACTCGTCGGGCGTGGTGGCGCACGCCTTTAATCCCAGCACTCGGGAGGCAGAGGTAGGAGGATCGCCATGAGTTCGAGGCCACCCTGAGACTACATAGTTAATTACAGATCAGCCTGGACCAGAGTGACACCCTACCTCGAAAAACCAAAAAACAAAAAAAAAAAAAAAAAAAACCTGGACTCTGGCTTGTAAAGCTTGGGCCCAGAATTGGGTTATCCCCCTGCCCACATACGCATACAGTGAGCTGTTGGCCAGGAAGATCCACAAGGTTCCCAAAACAATGTAAGCCATTGCCAAAACACTTGATTACCTGCCAGAGCTCAAAGGTGAGACCCTACTGCTAAAGACACCACAGGCTGCAGTCACAGGACACTGGAATATAATGCTGGAACCTAAAGGGAAATTAGCTCCCCCTGGCTAGCTGTCATAGTGCTGGAAAGACCTGTGAGAGCTGCTGGAGGACAGTGGCCACCAACAGCTTGAATAAGCAGGAGACCCTGCTGACTACAAAAACAACCAGCTGGTCAAGAAGTACACACTGGTGCAATAGTGGCACACAGCCTCTATGAATAACCAACTGTTCTCTCGATTGACATTGGACATTGTGCGCCCGGCCAGTTGCCAGTTTTTCCTCTGCCACGGGCAGTAGAGGGAAGAGAGAGAACGGGCCATCTGTTATTCAAGGCTGAGCGGGAAATCGGGTGGTCACTCAAAAAACCTCCCCAAGCCACCAGGAAAAGAAAGCCTCCACTGAAGTCCGAGAAGATGGAAAATCTCTCCTTTATTGTCATGGGAAAACATATTTTGAGAGAGGGTGGGAAAAAGGATGAGATAAAGGTTAAGGGCCAATATTATTTCACCATGTCAGCAGCAGCTGGGCGGAGGCAGTTTCAGCTTAGGTGCTGAGAGAATCTGTTTTATTTTCACCAAGGCCAAGAAAACAGGCTTCAAGGGCAGGGCCCAACAGGATCATGAGGCCCACTCAGTGGGAGAGAACTCCTATCTGGTATTAGAAATCAAGTCAGAATCCCATGGTCAGGAAAGTCATAGACTTCAGAGAGAAGCCTCCACTGCTCTCTGGAGAAGATGAGTGTGCTTACACACCAAAACATCTCTCAAATAACTTTGCATACCCACTTTAACACAAGCTGCTCTCACTCTTGGCTGGAGAATCTGTTTTATTTTACCAATGACAGAAAACAGAAGAGAACCAAGATCAAAAGAACTATCAGAATTTGGTATTGATAATTTGTAAGTGTTCTGTAACAGAATATTTGAAATGAGAACTTTTTACATGCATGGTCATTCTGTACATACAGGACTAACAAGTGTTAGGCACTCTCACATTCTAATTTAATTTAATTTTTTTTTTTTTTTTTTTTTTTTTTTTGGTTTTTGAGGTAGGTCTCACTCTGGCCCAGGCTGACCTGGAATTAACTATGTAGTCTCAGGGTGGCCTCGAACTCACAGCATGCACTACCACGCCTGGCTAATTTAATTTAATCTTTTAAAATATTTTATATTTATTTATTTATTTATTAGAGTGAGAGAGAAAGAGAAGGAGAGAAAATGGGTGTTCCAGGACCTCTAGCCACTGCAAACAAACTCCAGATTCATGTGCCACCATATGCATCTGGCTTACATAGGTTCTGGGGAATCAAACCTGGGTTTTAGGCTTTGTAGACAAGCACCATAAACACTAAGATCTCTCCAGCCCTCACATTTTAATTCTGGAAAGAAGAATATTTAAGACTCTTAGCTGAGCCTGGTGGCACAGGCCTATACTCCTGATGCTGTGAACATTGATGGAAGGTCTTCCTCAGCTACAGACTGAGTTCAAGGCCAACATGAGCACTGAGATTCTCCAAAGTAAAAAACTGATCTAGCTGAGTAGTAGAATGCCTGGTTAATAAGCATGAGGCTCTTAGCTCAATTACTAGTACCACAAAAAAAAAAAAAGTCATCAAAACAAGCCTCTAATAGTTAAAAAAAGAAATACTGAGCAAGGCATGGTGGTGCATGCCTTTAATCCCAGTACTGAGGAGGCAGAGGTAGGAGGACCACCATGAGTTTGAGGCCACCTTGAGAATACATAGTGAATTCCAGGTCTGCCTGGGCTAGAGTGAGACCTTACCTCCAAAAACAAAAACAAAAACAAAAAAGAAAAGAAAGAAATACTGGCTAGCATGGAAAATCTGTTCAGGTTGTCACTGAGGTACTGATAAAAGTTGTCCCTCCTTCCAGCTCTGTACCTTTAAACAGCAAGAGATCACTCCATATCCAGTTCTCACCCAGTGAACTCATCCCTGGGAAATGCCTTGATGTCAGCCTGATTTGTGGAAAGAAGAGAGAATCCTGTTGTAAAGCCTATTCCATGTGGCCAGTATGCAGACTATCAATCACATCCAAATTCCAAAGCCAGCTTTTGTGGCAGGCATTGTTTCTGCTTTACAGTCAAGGAGAGCAAATGTACAGAGGCCTTAGGGTGTGTTGTAAAGAGTTTTACATTGCTGGAATGATCATCCAACCAGACAGTGTTTATGGGAGTAAGGGATTGATTTCAATCCAGGGAAAGTTCCATCAGTGATGGAAGAAGACCTTTACTTCCACAGAGCCACTCCGAGAAACACTGGCAGCAAACAGAACACCAGCACCAGCACCAGCACCAGCACACACAACCGTGCAGAGTTCACACCCCTGCCTTACAGCTTTGGCGCGGGAATCAGATCTGTCCCTAAACACACCTTTGGGCTGGATCCCAGGATATACCCCAGAGACACCTCTTCCAGCCAGGCTGCTGGAGACCCAACTTACAAGCTTAACAAAGCACCTGAGTCTATGGGGGTCACATGCTCACACTACCACAGGGTACTACCCTGGGCTCATGTGACTTCCCAATGTGGGCACTTTATTTTTTTCTTTGAGGTAGAGTCTTACTCTAGTCCAGGCTAACTTGGAACTCACTCTGTAGCCCTAGGTTGACCTCAAACTCAAGGGGATCCTCCTACCTCAGCTTCCCGAGTGCTGGGAATAAAGGCATGCACCACCCATTTGGCAATTTGGGCACTTTCTATTGTGCACACTGGCATGGTTAGGAAGCATCCTTATGGTCTCTCTTCTGCCTCACTGCAGGCAGCAAGGCAACCCAGATCACTGCTTGCTCCCTTTCTTTGCAGCTATTGGTGTGTCCACCCATCCATCCATCCATCTGACCATGGATTTTGAATTTTGAGGAAAAAAAAATCATTACTTATGTAAGCTTCACAAAAAGTGAACAGTATACCTAAGCAAAACAGCTTAAATAAAGGAGGATTTATTTTGGCTCATAGTTTCAGAAGTTTCCGCTCATCATGTTGCAGAGGGTGTAGCAGACGGGGAGGGAAGGAGATGGGGAGACAGAGAGAGAGGGGATGACAGGGAGGGAGAGGGAGGTGCCTTTACTAGCAGGCTTATTTTTAATCCATTGAGTTCACAGCCAATCGGATGGTGCCACCCACATTCAGGGTGGCCTTCCCCCTTTAGTTAGCCTTCTCTGAAATGCCTTCATGGGCATGCTCAGAAGTATGCCTTACTAATCCCTTGGGCATCTCTCAAGCCAATCAAACTGACAATCAAAATGAACTATTGTGTGTCCCTGTGCATTGAAAACGTCAGTGGCAACATCAGGATCAGTCTTTGATTGTATATAAGGATGTCATGATGGACATGGCTGTATGCATACACAAAGGCCCATAGCAGCTTGGGAAGTAAGTTTTTTTTTTTTTTTTTTTTTTTTTTTTTTTTTTTTTTTTTTTTTTTTTTGAGAGAGACAGAGAGAGAGAGGGAGAGGAAGACAGAGATGGGCACGCCAGCAGCCTCTTAGCTGCTGAGAATGAAATCCAGATGTGTGCACCCCCTTGTGGTCAAGTGCGGCATTGCGCCCTTGCATCACTTTGCATCTGGCTAAACGTGGGACCTGGAGATTGGAACCCCTGGAGATTGGAACCAGCATTCTTAGGCTTAGGAGGCAGGCATCTTAACTGCTAAGCCATCTCTCCAGCCCGGGAAGTAAGTCTTAACAACTGCCCTTCATATTGTATGGCCTTATTTATTTTCTAAGAATGAATAATAATTTTTATAATAGCAATATGAGGCTTATCTTTACAATCAACACATTTGCCAAATGTGACATGTATAAGGTAATAAGTGATCTCATAGTTGGAAATCTCAGTCTTTGAAAGTAACCATGGTAGGTAATTCAGACATCCCCAGCCTAGAGAGAAGAGGAGTGGACATGCATGAACACTCGTCTTCATATGTCTATCTGTAGTACTGTTTTGTGGTGTGTGGTGCTTGAACCCTGGTCCTTCCCATGTCAAACAAGTCTTCTACACTGCACACTCTCTGCTCGTGGTAGTTTTATGGCAGGATCGTTCTGTTTTTTTTTTTAATGAGAGAGAGACAGAGGGAGAGAAGTGGTGAGCCAGGGCCTCTAGCCACTGTAGTCAAATTCCAAATGCATGTGTCATCTTGTGCACATGTGCAAACTTGTGCACTTGTGTCACCTTCTGCATCTGGCTTACATAGGACCTGGAGGGTCAAACATGGGTCCTTCGGCTTCACAGGCAAACACCTTAATCGCTAAGCCATCTCTTCAGCTCTGACTTTCATTTTTAATATCAAAGACTTTTTCCAAATTCCCAAATAGGAAAAGGACAGTTTATCCTTAAAAAAAAAAAAAAAAAAAAAAAAAAAAAAAAAGCTACAGGGCTAGAGAGATGGCTTAGCAGTTATGGTACTTGCCTGCGAAGCTGAAGGACCCAGGTTCAATTCTCCAGGTCCCAGAATAAATCCTGCCGGGGTACTACCATCCAATGAAAGCAGTTTTAATTCAAGAAGTAAATGAAAACAAATGGTGTGCATGCATGTTTGTGTGTGTTTGATCATGCTTATGTTTGAATTTCCTTGCAGCTTTCTTCTATTTTCTGAATAGTATTGTTAATGCCTTCTGTTCCACCATGTACCGCTCTAAGAGCTGTCTCTTTTTGGAGTTCTGTGTCACCCCCTGCTGTTCTTCTCTGTCCTGACCCATAACCATTGCTTGCTGCCTACCCAGGGGACACAGGACTGACCTCCTGTTTGAATGTTTGCTTGCTGTCTAGTCTTGCCCCTCCCATCATATTCCACACCACAGTCAGAAAAGAGAGATATTTTGATTATTTGAAGGTTTAGGTGCTTTGTATGGAAGATACCCATTTAATAAAGTCAGTTGGCAAAGGTTGGATTTTAAAAAGTTATTATACTGATAACAAAAAAGTTTCATCTATCAGGAGCTCTTAAACTTTGACAAGAAAAGACAAGCAAACTGATAGGGGGAAATGGCAAAGGGTATGAAAAGACACTTTTCAGAGCAGGAAATCCGAATCGTCAGCAAACAGAGAAGATGCTTAGATTTCTAAAGGTCAGGGAAATGTACATTCAAATAACTATGAAATGTCACTTTCTATCCAGTGGTTAAATGTGAAAATATTGCCTAGTGCTGGTAGGAGCACATAGAAAATGTGACTCAGACATCACTAATGGAAATTGCAAACATCTTTTTTCTAAGTAGTATGGCAGCTTATATCACAATAAAAAGATCTATTTGCTACTTGATTTAACAACCCCAGCCCCATTCATGGCTCATCATCCTCTGAGTATGAAAACATGCATACAAGAGAATGGTCACTGCAGCGGAAGAGCCGGAGACAAGGGGGTGCTCACCAGATCAGTGATGGTACATTAATTAGCACGCTGGAATATTGTGCACCACTGAAAAGAATAACGTACAGCCATATCAGGTGACTGGGTAGAAAGTGTCCATAAGAACCATTTTAACGGCCAGGTGTGGTGGCTGAGCCTCCAACCCCAGCATTGTGGAGGCCAAGGTAAATGGACCACTATGCTGCCAGCCTAGGGCTACAGAGGAAGTTTCAGACCAGCCTGAGCTAGAGTGAGACCCTGCCTTGAAGCAAACGAGCAAACAAAATCATTTTAGTTAAGCAATGACTAATTCCATACACATATGCATTAGGTGTGATGCACATTTGTCTCTCTGTGGGCCAAAGAATGAAGGTTTTATCCCAAATGTTGCTGTAGATTATAGAACTGGAGGTTGTTATAGGGGCAGGAAGGGGGTACTTCAACAAAGAAAACCCTGTATAATACCATGTTAAAACACACATATGATTATTATGTAGTTGACTATAATTATATACACATATGATTTATGTTCTCAATACTTTCTGCATGTGTATGTGGTGTGAGTGCACATGTGTGTATGTAGGTGCTTGTGGGGGAAGTGCAGGAGCACATGTGTGTAGAGGCCAGAGGTCACCATTTGGGTATCTTCCTCAATTACTTTCAACCTAATTTTTTTAAAAAGAATAGGTTATTTATTTATTTGAGAGAGAGAGGACGAGAGAGGGAGAATGGGTGTGTCAGGGCCTCTAGCCACTTGTGCATCTGGCTTTACATGGATACTGATGAAATGAACCCAGGTCCTTAGGCTTTGCAGGCAAGCACCTTAACTGCTGAGCCATCTCTCCAGCCTATTTTATACCTTATTTTTTGAGACAGGGCTTATTCCTGAACTCAGAGTTCCCCAGTTCTGCTAGATTAAGTGGTCAGTAAGCCCTAAGGATCCTTCCTGTCTCCACCTCCCCAGTGCTAGGACTATAGCTACACACTGCCATGCCTGACATTTGACATGGGTGTTGGGGGTCTGAACTCAGGTCCAGATACTTACACAGCAGCATTTTATGCACTGAGCCATTCCCCAGCGCCTTGCATACATTTCTGAAGCAAAGCCTGTGCCGTCACTGGGACGTTTGAATTCTTTGGTGCCTTTCTTACAATAAAGAGTAACATTTTGTCTGAGGCTATGTGAGGACTGGTCCGTGACTGAGTGGCTAACTTGCTCATACCACTCAACTGACAGCATTGTTTCCCTTACCTTGTGTTCACAGACGGTCTCCTGGTGGGAATGCACCCTAGCTCCTGCCAGAACTGCAACTGTACACTCCTCTATCTAGTACTCAGGGGAGCCATCAACTCCTCCTTGGTTCCCAAGATATACGCTCTCATTGGCACCCTTCCCTTTTTTGTTTTTCCAAGGTAGGGTTTCACTCTAGCCCAGGCTGACCTGGAATTCACTAGGTAGTCTCAGGGTGGCCTTGAACTCACAGTGATCCTCCTACCTCTACCTTTCGAGTGCTGGGATCAAAGGTGTGCGCCACCATGCTCAACTATTATGGCATCCTTCTGTTTTCATGCACATGTAATATGGTGGTGGTGGTGGTGGTGGTGGTGGTGTGTGTGTGGTGTATACACATGTATGTGCCAATATGGCAACCTTCCTTTTCCTAGATGCCACTTTCACAGCTGCAGTTGGTATTTGCTGATTATTTGCAGACAGCCTCTCCGACTAGAATGCAAGCTCTAAGAGGATGGGGATGATGCCTGGGCTGGTCTCAAGAAGGAGTGCTGTGCAGGTTAGTCTTCATGTGAACTTGACGAGGTTTAGAGTCACCAAGAAGACACACTACACATTTCCAGAGAGGTGGAACTGGGGAGGGAGTTCCACCCGGAATGGGAGCAGCGCCAACACATAGGCCGGGTTCCTGGACTGATCGAAGAACACAAGAGGAAGCCAGCTGGGCACTCTTTCTGCTTCTGACTGTGGACAGGGTGACCAGCTGCCTTACATTCTCACTTCCAGCCATGGTGGACCCTGTTAAGCCATGAGCCAAGATGTTCTTCTGTCTTTAAGTTGCTTTTGTCAGGTATTTTATCAGAGCAATGAGGAAAGAAATACAGATGCCCACTGACTATTTTGTGAATGAGAGGATCATGCTGTTATGAAAGAGGCCCCGGCAGGGAGTTGAAAAATGTGCATTCTGGTCCCTGTGCCACTCTAAATTTGCTGAGAGACACTGAGCAAGTTGATGAGCTTTGTGGAGCCCATTTCCTGCCTTTTAAAACAGGGTTATAACACGGTAGCCCAGGGATGTGGACACACCTGAAAACAGAACTGGGAAGATACAACTGCAGAGCCAGCAAAGACAGGCATTAAATAAAATTAGTTTTCACTTTCCGTGGTGCCTTGTCACTTCGCCAGTGGAATGAGAGTAATTTGACTACATCATTTTAAGTTTCTTCCAGCTCAAAATTACTGTGGGGTGTGTGTGTGTGTCAATTTCTGAGCTGTAGGCTTCCCTATCGTCCTTTCTGACAGCAGGTCCATTCTTCTTTCTTCTCCAGCCCAGGAGCTATTTTGGCTGTTTGGGAAACACAGATTTATCTTCATGTAGCCCACATGTGGCAGTTTATCTCAAACCTTCCGCCAACATTATTCATTCAGTCATTCCCACTTACATCATGTTTGATCCTCCACTTTCACGAGAGGGTGTACTCTCACTGCGCACTCTCTTCTTCCTCTGCCTTCCTGTGTTTTCTGTGGACAGGGTGCATGATTGACAAAGCAACTGTTTCAAGGATGAAGGTGCATTTGTTAGGACAGCCTCCTCCCCTCCCCCTACCCGCATAAGGGGCTTCCTTGAAAGTAGGCAAATGGGGGACATTTGCTTCTATTAAAAATGAATGAACTTAGTTGCCTATTTATGTTCTTGACTTTTCCTGGCATCTTTCAATTATCCTGGTTGCTTGTAGGCAAAAACTTGAAGATTTAGTTTATCATTTAGCAATATTATTTAGCAATAACTCATCTCTCCTGGGCTTGAGAGATGGCTCAGTGGCGAAGGTGCTCACTTGCGAAGTCTGATGGCCTGAGTTCAACTCGCCAGTACTCATAGGAAGCCAGCCAGACGCATAAAGTGGTGCAGGCATCTGGAGGAGGTTTACGGTGGTGGGAGACCTGCCTTGATCACTATCTCACAAATAAGTAAGGAAATAAATAAATATGTAAACATGCTCTTCACTCTTGAAAAGTCAAGCCTGGAATAAGAGGCATTTAAACCCTAATCTATCTCACCCCCCCCCTTTGAAACGGAAGTCTCAAAGACAGCTTAAATTCCAGGAAGAGCACAGACCACCTCAGATGAGAACCACGCTCTGTGATGAAGACATCCACCATCTTGAAGGAACAGACTGGTTTCCTTCATAGATGACAGAGACTAACAATTTATAGGACTAGACTGAAGCAGTTCAGAGCCACACCTCCCTTGACCAGGACTGCTTAATTATTTATGCCTCTTGCCTACTGTCTGAGTTCTTCCACTATTTAACCCTAAAGCTCACACTGTTACTGTTAAGACACATGTTGGGGTTAAAACTGGAGCATAGGAACACCAAGGAAGTGCAATGAAAGGCTTGCAGCTGCAGTTTGTGGTAGCATTCCCTCTCCCCTAGTAAATATCTCAGCCTCACGGGCAACTACACCACATGTTCCTGCATCCAATGCAACTATTAATAACAGACTGAAATGAGGACCAGAGAGCAGCCTATACAAAAAGAAAGATATGGTAGACATAGGGGCAATCTTCTGCCATTGTTCCTCAGTTTGGTCTACTCTCCATTCTGGATGAGCTCTGATTTTCCACATTTGCTTGCTAAAAAGTAAACATTGAAAATTGTCCTCTAAGTATTTATGCTTCTTCCCATACATTAGCGCTGCTCTCACCTGTGGTCAGAGATGCTTCTTTGTGTAGTTGCCAGTGACTACTTTCAAAGCCTGTGAAAGTAATGAGGATGGGTGAGTGCTGAGTGCTGAGCACCAAATGAGACATCTACTCACGCCCCTCCAAAGCTATGGAACACTGTGGAAGAGGGGACGGAAGGAATGCAAGAGCACTTGGCATGCTACCGTCCAAGTTCAAAGTTGCTGCTGCATTTGTAACCTCACGGCAACTATTGTTACCTACAGAAGACCTGCACAATATTGGGTCCCCCACATTCTGTCACAGATGGTGGAGGAGGGAGCAAAGACATCAGAGTGGCAGAGGGACTAGTGGAAAGAAGAAGGGGTTCAGTGGAAGAAGGGAATGGGGGAGGAGGGACAAGAGAAGGAAACTGGGGGGGATTATAATCAAAGTACACTATATACATGTATGAAAATTGCCAATAAAAAGTTAAAAAGATTATTTCCTTCCTCTGCCTGGGCCCTGGTGACTTCTTCTTTTCCTTGAGGATCAAAAGGACCAAGACTATTGCTGTGGCTGGGGTCAGAGGCAGGAAGGATAGGGAAGAAGCAGATGATTCCCATTCCCAATGGCATCACTACCCTGAAGACGCACGTAGTCACTGGGGCCCTTTGTGTCCTCCTCTTCCTAAGAAGTTCATTAAGTCTCCTTTCTTTGCTTCTCACCATTGCCGTTCTCTGCAACTGGTGCTGAGTGACCAAGCCAAGCTGTGGCTTCTGCCCTAAGACTCTAGGCACACTTCTGGGTTTCATAGGGTGTGACCCCCAAAAGTGTGGCACTCAAGACATGAAGTCAGAACTTCCAGGTAATATGGTGGCATAGGAGCAATACCAAACCAGCCTAGTGAGGGATTTAAGCAAAACCACAGCAAAATATACTCTTCTTCTGAAAAGTGAGGTGTATAGGTTTTTTCTTTTTTTTTAGCCACATCAGAGAAGCAGGAGAGACAAAGATCCACCAGAAAGGAGGAAAATGGCCAGAATCCCACTGAGATGCTTGCAGCCCCAATCTGCGCGATCTACACAGATCCATGCACCTGCCTGGCGCCAAGCTGCAGGAGCAGAGACCAAACAAGGGGATTTTTCAACCTCATCAGCCTCCTTGCAAAGTCAAGAAACCTGAAGCAAGACAGTGGAGATCAGCTAATGAGTTTCTGAAAGAGATACAGGTGGGACCAGCTAAGCAGTTCCAGTACAACTCCAGACTTCCTGCACTCTCCCATCCCCCATCCATCAGTACCATGAACCTCCGGAGAATGCAGTCAGCCCCTGGCAGCAGGGCATCCAGCACAGCTGATCAGAACACCAGCTCCACAGCACAACATAGAGGGATTGAAGCAGGTACTCAGTATTGGTGAGATTGGAAGCCACCCCAAAAGGTAATGAAGCCGACTAACAAAAAAGCAGGTACCTAGGCCTGCACTGGAAGTGCTAACCTTTCTTCCCATGTCAGGACAGGTTATGAGTTACATAGTCTTGGTTGGCTTTACCATTCTCAATTAAGCTGTATTTGGGGCTTGACTATTGTTGCCTTTGATGCTTTCAGATTTATAGGACCTTTGTCTTTTGCGTCTGTCATTTTTTGGGGCAGGGTTTGATTCAGATCCAGGCTGACCTGGAACCCAATTTAAAACAGAAATCACAACCTCCCAGCTGACAGGATTAAGGGTGTGGAGAAACACACAGCCTAAGGGGTTTTGGCTTTATAAGGCTATCTGTTAATTTTAATCCCCCAGTTGCATATTCTGTGCTAGTTTTCAGTGAATATGTATATTGCTCAGTTGAAGTTTAAAATTTGCCAGTAAATTGCTCCACCCAGCACACTAGAATACTTGACGAGCAGGGAAACTCAACACCTAGAATTACTTCTGCAGTTGGATTGGAGTACAATAGCTACACTTGGCACCTTAAACTCCTACTCTGAAGGTACTAAAGTTGGATTTCCAAATCTTAAAGCACCACAGATTATTAGAAAACCCAAGCATCAAATGAACTCAGGATGCAAAAATTCCAACATTATAATACAAGAAACACAAAGAATCAAGACAATACAATCCCACCAAAAATTATAAATCCAGCAGAAATGGCTGCCAATGAGACTGTTTTAGATGAAATGCCTGACAAAGATTTCAAAAAATGATTTTATCTATACCCAAAGAAATCAAAGAAGAAATCAAAGGAATCAAAGAAGAAAACAAAGGAATTAAAGAAGAAAACAAAACTCCTGAAGGAATTCCAAGAGAACACAGGAAACCAGCTTAATGATATAAGGAGGTCATTACAAGACATGAGTAAAGAAATAGAAATACTGAAAAACAAGCCAGGCAGAAATTGTAGCTCTGAAAAACACAGTCAATCAAATAAAAAACTTTGTGGAAAGTCTCACCAATAGAATGGATGAAGGAGAGAACAGAATATCTAAACTAGAAGACCAGGTAGCAGACCTAATACAGTCCAACAAAGGGAAAGACAAGCTAATAGGAAAGTATGAATGGGAATTTCAAGATATCCAGGACACTATGAAAAGATCAAACATAAGAATTCAGGGCATAGTAGAAGGAGAAGAATTTCAATCCAGAGGCTTAGTAGGCATCTGCAACAAAATCATAGAAGAAAATTTTACCCAAATTGGGAAAGAAATGCCAATGCAGATACAAGAAGTTTTTAGAATACCAAACAGACAAAAACCTGGAAAGAGCCTCTCCTTGCCATGTTGTAATTAAACTACTAACATGCAAACCTAAGAAAATATATTGAAAGCAGTTAGAGAGAAAAGCAAGTCACCTACAAAGGCAAGCCCATCAGAATAACAGCAGATTACTCAACACAAACTTTCAAAGCCAGAAGGGCTTGGAATTATATATTCCAAGTTCTGAAAGATAAAAACTGTCAACCAAGATTACTTTATCCTACAAAGCTATCTATCCAAATTAAAGGAGAAATAAGGACATTCCACAACAAAAACAGGCTAAAGGAATTTATGACAAGTAAGCCAGCTCTACAGAAAATGCTTGAAGGAATCCTTCACCCTGAAGAGAAAGCAAAACACACACACGAGGAAACAGGAAAAAATAAACCATACTCAAATAACACTTAAAACAAGTGAGTAGGGCTGGAGAGATGGCTTAGCAGTTAAGATGCCTGCCTGCTAAGCCTAAGAACCTGGTTCCAATCTCCAGGTCCCACGTTTAGCCAGATGCAAAGTGATGCAAGGGCGCAATGCCGCACTTGCCCACAAGGGGGCACACACATCTGAATTTCGTTCACAGCAGCTGAGAGACTGCTGGCGTGCCCATCTCTATCTGTCTTCCTCTCCCTCTCTCTGTGTCTCTCTCTGTGTCTCTCTCCAAAAATAAATAAAATAATTTTAAAAAGTTAAAAAAAAAAAAAAACAAGTGAGTAAAGGGAAAACAGGAAGCACTACAAACCAAGAAGAATAGCGAGAATAAATACATACCTGACCTGGAATTCACTATGTAGTCTCAGGGTGGCTTCAAACTCATGGCGATCCTCCTACCTCTGCCTCCCTAATGCTGGGATTAAAGGCGTACACCACCTCGCCTGGCTCCATTCATTTTTAAAGCAGAATAAAACACAACTGTGTATTTATACCTCATTTTTTAAAATTTATTTATCTGTGGATGTGAATCTAGGCCAGTTCCATATCTAGGCTGTCATGAACAGTGCATCAGTCAACATGGATGTGTAGGTGTCTCCATGTTATGCTGGCTTAAAATCCTGTGATAGACACTCAGGAGTGGTGAGGCTGGGTCCGTTTAGCTTGTTGAGTAACCTCAGTACTTATTTCCATTGTGTCTATACCACTTTACACTTACAGCAGCCATGCATCTTTTTAAAATTCACTTTTAGCCCACTCCAAACAGGGTCTCACCACCACTCCTCTTGACCCCCTTGGTTAATTCATCCCTGGCCCTTCTTAAGTCACTTCTTCTTGACCCTCAGCAGCAATGGGCACAGCTGGCCACTCCGCCACTCCTGAGACACTCTGCCCTTGCCGTCAGGACACTGCCCTGCCCTCTCCAGCTCACTGGCTGCTGCTTCCCAGTCTCCTTTGCTGCTTCGCTCTCCTGCCCAAGCTCTCCCACGAGAGATAGTTTGCTTGTGCCCTGGGCCTCTCCCTGCCCTGCCTGCACTGACCAAAGGCTGCCAGAGCGCTAAACACCATCTGGAAGCTGATGATGTAGAATTAGGCAATGCACAGCCCATGACCCCCCTCCCAAGCTCTGTGTGGGTATCTGACAGCCTACTCCATGCTCCCGATCAGATATCTAATACAATGTCACTTATCCCAAAATGGGCTCAAGTCTTTCCCTTGCTGGTTAATGGCTACTCCACCCTTCCAGTTGCTTTCCCAAAACCTCCACGTCATCCTAGACCCTCTTTTTCCTGACCACCACATTAACTCCATTAAGAAATTTTTGGCACTTTCTGAAGGAGGGTCCGGGTAAGATGGCGGCATAGGAGCCAGGCCAAACCGGATCAGGCAGAGAATCAAGAAAAACTACACTCATCTGAGGAAGAGAGCAGAATATTTTCTCCGGGAAATAGCGGAAAAGCAAAAGACAGCCAGAAACCCACTGTGGAGAGTGCGGCCCCCAGCAGCTCGCTCCCCAACGCCGCCATGGCCGCGGACTCCCCAGCCGCGGACTCCCCAGCCACGGGCTCCCCAGCCGCGGGCTCCCCAGCCGCGGGCTCCCCATCCGTGGGCTCCCAGCGGCTTCGCTCCACCCCAAGAGCACCCCAGCAACTTCACTTCACTCAGCCGGTTCCCCAACGGATCGGCACCAAGACTCCAACTCTCGATCCAAAGCTTCCAACCAGGTCAGCTAAGCCCCGCTGAGCTTCCACTGCAAACGCCGCCCGAACAAACAAACAAAAAAAAGGGACTTTTCAACCTCATCAGTCTCCTCACAGAGCCCAGAAATCAAAGAAAAATCTGCGGAGCTACTGAAAGAGACACACACCGTGAGTTGCTGCAGGCTTCCTGAATTCGCCCATCCCCATTCATCAGCTCCCCAGGGAATTGGTAGAATCGAACAACAACCAGTGGCAAATTTGAACCACATCGTCAACACTGGCCCCAGCTGACCTGACCCAAGCTCCACAGCCCAGGTAACGAGGTGGGCACCCAGCATTGGTGAGTTTAAAAGCCACACCAAAAGATAACAAAGGCCTGCATTGAAAGTGCTAACCACTCTTTCCAGGTCAAGGCAGGGTATTTATTACATATTTGTGGGTGGCTTTACCATTTTCAAATAAGCTGAATGTGAGGGGTTGAATATTGCTATCTGTACTACTTATAGATTTAAAGGGCCTTTATCTTTTGCTTCAGTTATTATTGAGGACAGGGTCTGATTCCCAAGCTGACAGGACTAAGGAGTGGACCATCACATGCCCTTAGGGATTTTAACCCTATAGGACTGGTTGTCTCAATTCTCACACTTGTATACTCTGTGTTCATGTCAATTGAATGTGTATTTTGCTCTGTTGAAGTTTAGAACTTGCATCGAAATTGTTCCACCAGTCCACTACAATAATTGCTTAACAAGCAAACTCAACAGCTAGGAGTACTTCTACTTAAGTACAAGTGCTACACTTGACACCTTAAACCCATATCCTAAAATAATATAAAGGTGGATCACAACACCTAAGAACACTGAAGATAAATAGGAAACCTAAGCATCAAAGCAATCCAGGATGCAAAAGTCACTACATTATAATACAAGAAACACAAAGAATCAAGACAATGCAATTCCACCAAAAATTGCAAATCCATCAGATAGGTCCAACAATGAGACTGTTTTAGATGAAATTCCTGACAAAGATTTCAAGGGAATGATGATATCTATGCTCAAAGAAATGAAAGAAGAAATGAAAGCAATCCGAGAAGAAAACAAAGGAATTAGAGAAGAAAACAAACTGTTGAAGGAGATTACAGAGAAACAGTTTAATGAAATAAAAAGGTCATTAGAGGACATGAACAAGGAAATAGAACTACTGAAGAAAAACCAGGCTGAAATCTTAACATTGAAGAACACAGTCAGTGAAATAAAAAACTCTGTGGAAAGTCTCACTAGTAGAATGGATGAAGGAGAGGACAGAATATCCAAGCTAGAAGACGAGGTGGCAGATCTATCACAGTCCAACAAAGAGAAAGACAAGCTAATAGAAAGGTATGAATGGGAACTCCAAGACATGAGGGACACTATGAAAAGATCAAACATAAGAATTCAAGGTATAGCAGAAGGGGAAGAATTTCAATCCAGAGGCTTAGTAGGTGTTTTCCATAAAATCATAGAAGAAAATTTTCCCCAAATTGGGAAAGAAATGCCAATGCAGATACAAGAAGCATTTAGAACACCAAACAGACAAAACCTAGAAAGAACCTCTTCTCGCCATGTTATAATTAAACTACTAAATACACAAACCAAAGAAAGTATACTGAAAGCAGTTAGAGAGAAAAAGCAAATGACATTTAAGGGGAAACCCATCAGGGTCACAGCAGATTACTCAACACAAACCCTAAAAGCCAGGAGGGCCTGGAGTGATGTATTCCAAGTTCTGAAAGATAAAAACTGTCAACCAAGATTACTTTATCCTGCAAAGCTTTCTATCCAAATTGATGGAGAAATAAGGACATTCCACAACAAAGACAGGCTAAAGGAATTTATGACAACTAAGCCAGCTCTACAGAAAATACTTGCAGGAATCATTCATGCTGAAGAAAAAGCAAAACACACACAGCAGGAAATAGGAAAAAAGAAATCATATTCAACAGTTAGAACAAGTGAGTAAAAAGAAAACCAGGAAGAACTACAAAACAAGAAAAATGGACAGATCAAATACATATCTTTCAATAATAACTCTTAATAAAAATGGCCTCAATGCCCCAATCAAAAGACATAGACTTGCAGACTGGATTAAAAAGCAGGATCCTACCATCTGTTGCCTTCAGGAAACTCACATCCGAATAAAAGATAGAAACATTCTTAGGGTGAAAGGCTGGAAAAAGATATATCAAGCAAATGGACCCAGAAAACAAGCAGGGGTTGCCATTCTAATTTCTGACAGGATAGACTTCAAACCAACATTAGTGAGGAAAGATAAAGCAGGTCACTTTATACTGATTAAAGGAACACTCCAACAGGAGGATATCACAATCCTAAACATTTATGCTCCCAACACGGGGGCCCCCAATTACATCAAACAAACACTATCGGACTTAAGGTCAGAAATAACACCTAACACAATAGTAGTGGGTGACTTCAATACCCCGCTCTCATCACTTGACAGGTCTACCCAACAAAAAATAAACAGAGAGACATCTGCATTAAATGATATCATGGAACAAATGGACCTAACAGATATATACAGAATATTCCATCCAAATACTGCAGAATATACATTCTTCTCAGCGGCACATGGGTCATTCTCTAAAATAGACCATATGATAGGACACAAATCAAATCTCAACAAATACAGGAAAATTGAAATAATCCCTTGTATGCTATCTGACCACAATGGGATTAAACTGCAAATCAACAACAAGAAAAACTACAGAGCATACAGAAATTCATGGAGACTAAACAGTACATTATTGAATGACGCATGGGTCATTGAAGAAATTAAGAAGGAAATCAAGAAATTCATAGAATCAAATGATGATGAGAATACAACATACCAAAACCTGTGGGACACAATGAAGGCAGTCCTACGAGGGAAATTTATAGCTCTAAGTGCCTATATTAAGAAACTAGAGAGTTCACAACTAAACAATTTAATGCTTCACCTTAAGGCCTTGGAAAGAGAAGAACAAGGCAAACCAAAAATCAGTAGATGGGAAGAAATAATAAAGGTTAGGGCAGAAATTAATGAAATGGAAACCAAAAAAACAATCAAAAAAATCAATGAAACAAAGAGTTGGTTCTTTGAAAGGATTAACAAGATTGACAAACCCTTAGCAAATCTGACCAAAAGAAAGAGAGAAGAGACAAAAATTGATAAAATTAGAGATGAAAAAGGCAACATCACAACAGATACCAAAGAAATTCAGAAAATCATACGGACATACTTTAAGAATATATATGCCTCTAAGTTTGAAAACCTGAAAGAAATGGATGATTTCCTTGATTTATATGACCTACCAAAATTAAATCAAGATGAGATAAACCATTTAAATAGACCTATAACAACCACAGAGATCCAAGCAGTCATAAAAAGTCTCCCAATTAAAAAAAGCCCAGGCCCAGATGGATTCACTGCTGAATTTTACCAGACATTCCTGGAAGATCTAACACCAATGCTTCTCAAACTTTTCCATAAAATAGAAGAGGAAGGAATTCTACCAAAATCCTTCTATGAAGCTAGCATCACCCTGATACCCAAACCGGACAAAGACAGATCAAAAAAGAAAACTATAGACCAATCTCCCTCATGAACATAGATGCAAAAATTCTCAACAAAATACTGGCAAACAGAATACAAGAATATATCAGAAAGATTATTCACCCTGACCAAGTAGGCTTTATCCCAGAGATGCAGGTATGGTTCAACATACGCAAATCCATAAATGTAATACACCATATAAATGGTCTGAAGGACAAAAATCACATGGTCATCTCAATAGATGCAGAAAAGGCATTTGACAAAATCCAACACCCCTTCATGGTGAAAGTACTACAGAAACTTGGAATAGAAGGTACATATCTCAAAATAATAAAAGCTATTTATGACAAACCTACAGCCAACATAATACTTAATGGGGAAAAACTTGAAGCTTTTCCTCTAAATTCAGGAACAAGACAAGGGTGTCCACTTTCTCCACTATTATTTAATATAGTATTGGAAGTCTTAGCCATAGCAATAAGACAAGAGGCACTCATAAAGGGGATACAAATCGGAAAGGAAGAGGTCAAATTATCATTATTTGCAGATGATATGATTCTATACATAACAGATCCTAAGGACTCTACCAGCAAATTATTAGAGCTGATAAACACTTTTAGCAATGTAGCAGGATACAAAATAAACACACAGAAATCAGTAGCTTTTCTATACACTAACAACAAACATGCAGAGGATGAAATCAGGAATCTCTCCCATTCACAATTGCCTCAAAAAAATAAAATACCTTGGAATAAACTTAACCAAGGAAGTGAAGGATCTCTACAATGAGAACTATAAAAACTCGAGCGACAAATTGCAGAAGACACAAGGAAATGGAAAGACATTCCATGCTCCTGGATTGGAAGAATCAATATAGTGAAAATGTCAATCTTACCAAAAGCAATCTACACATTTAATGCGATCCCCATTAAAATCCCAATAGCATTCTTCACAGAAATAGAAAAAACAATACTAAAATTCATCTGGAAACACAAAAACCTCGAATAGCCAAAACAATTTTGCATAACAAAAATCAGGCAGGTGGTATAACCATACCCGATTTTAAGTTATACTACAAAGCCATAGTAACAAAAAAACAGCATGGTACTGGCACAAGGACAGACAGGTAGATCAATGGAACAGAATAGAAGACCCAAATATTAATCCAGACAGCTACAGCTACCTGATTTTTTGACAAAACGCCAAAAATACTCATTGGAGAAAAGATAGCCTCTTTAACAAGTGGTGCTGGGAAAATTGGACATCTGTTTGTAAAAGGATAAACATAGATCCTTGTCTCTCTCCTTGCACAAGAATCAAGTCCAAATGGATCAGGGACCTTAATATCAGACCTGAAACTCTGAAAATGCTAGAGGAAAAAGTAGGGGAAACTCTTCAACATATTGGAATAGGCAAGGACTTTCTGAATATAACTCCAATTGCTCAGAGAATAAAAGCACTAATCAACCACTGGGACCTTATAAAATTACAAAGCTTTTGTACAGCAAAGGACACTGTGAATAGAGCAAAAAGACAACCTACAGAATGGGAGAAAATCTTTGCCAGTTATTCATCTGACAGAGGATTAATATCCAGAATATACAAAGAACTCAAAAAACAGAATAACAAGAATTCAAACAACCCAGTTAAAAAATGGGCTCTGGAACTAAATAGAGAATTCACGGAAGATGAAATACAGATGGCATATAAACATCTAAAAAAATGTTCTACATCCTTAGCCATCAGGGAAATGCAAATTAAAACCACTTTGAGATTCCATATCACTCCTGTCAGAATGGCTGCCATCAAGAAAACAAATGACAATAAGTGTTGGCGTGGATGCGGAAAAACAGGAACACTTCTACACTGTTGGTGGGAATGTAAGCTGGTCCAGCCACTGTGGAAATCAGTGTGGAGGTTCTTGAGACAGCTAGAAATAGATTTACCATATGATCCAGCTATAGCACTCCTAGGCATATATCCAGAGGACTCTTCTCACTTCCTTAGAGATACTTGCAAAACCATGTTTATTGCTGCTCTATTCACAATAGCTAAGAAATGGAAGCAGCCTAGATGTCCGTCCACAGATGAGTGGATAATAAAATTGTGGTACATTTACACAATGGAGTTCTATTCAGCAGTAAAGAAAAATGAAATTATGAAATTTGCAGGGAAATGGATGGATCTGGAAAGGATTATACTTAGTGAGGTAACCCAGGCTCAGAAAGCCAAATGTCACATGTTCTCTCTCATATGTGGATCCTAGCTACCAATGTATAGACTTGTGTATGAACTGGAACCAAAAATAGGTACCAGAAACCAGTAAGCGGGTAAAAGGCTATAAGGGAGGGAAGAAAGGGAAGGACTTAAGTGTATGGTAATACACATATGTAAGTAGAAGAACTGAGTACAGGAGGGGAATGGCCTAAGCGAGGCCATGGGAAGAGAATGCATACAAAAGGGCAGGGGAGGGACAATCTAAACTCAAGATATTATCAATAAGACATATGTAAAACTACTTTTTTGATTAAGGTCACGTCTAGAAGATGTAGACTGTTACTAGAAAATTTTCAGTACCTGGGATGGAACTCCTTCCAGTGAGATGTTGGCCAAGGAGGTCCCGGTAGCCTCCAAAACATTAAGGCTTTTGCCAAAGCCCTTGGTTTCCCTAGAGAAATAGATAGTAAGACCCTATTGCTGAAGACATCTCATGCCTGAGAGGCAAGGACACTGAGAAAGCAAGCTGGTGCTGAGCAGAAAACCTTCTCCCTGTAGACCAGCCAACTGAAAGCTGGAAAAAGCTGCACTGCACGCAGCGTATGGGAGACAGAAGCCATCAACGGTGAAAATAGTGGATGCTGAATATTCAAGCTTGGCCAGACAGGCCCAATGACTGAACGGGTGCAATAGTGGCGTGTCTACTCTTGGGGTAACCAAATGCTCCATAATTGGACTGAAGGCCCTCTCTACGGGAGGGAATACATACCCGGTACTGAAAAACCTAAGTAAAAGGCTATGGTAGGTGAGGTCATGAGCCTTGGGGGTATAAGCCTGCTCATGTCTGACTAAATGTATATATTATTCCCACCAAGCTGCCCTGGGGACACTACACTAAATGTTCATGTCCACATATTAACGCTATTCTCACTTCTGGCTAGAGAAGCTTCTCTTTTCAGATGGTGATGACCACTGGGACGACACAAAAGGCAACATAGTGCTGAGAAGAAGGGATGGAGGAGTGCCTAGCACTGAAACACCTCTGTCACATCCTCCAGTGGCTCAGGGACCATTGCGGAAGAGGGGGTGGATAGAATGGAAGAGCCAAAGGAAGGATATGACCTCTTACTATGCAGCTGCCCAGACAGAAATTGGCCTCGATATCCATGATCTTGCAGTGCCTAGCAATACCTTTGCAAGACCCTCAAAATAGAAGAGAAAGATGATGTCATCAAATTAAGAGAGAGACTAATGGAGAAAGGGAGGGGATATGATGGAGACTGGAGTTCTAAAATGGAATGGGGGAGGGGAGGGAAATATCAGGTGGGGTTTTTTTTGGTATGTAAGATTAAAAATCAATAAAAATTAAAAAAAAAAAGAAATTTTTGGCTATAATGAGTGATCCTTATTAAAACAGAACTCATGTCATGTTACTTTCTTCAATTCTCTGAGTTGAAGCTACAATCTTCATAGTGACTTGCAAGGCTGTGTGAGATCTGACCTCAGGGTCTCCATTTAGACAAGTAAAACCTGTTACAGTGTCCTGTTAGGACAGGCAATAGATCTCTTTGAAGAAGCTGAGTCTTGGGAACATGGATGTTGGGGATCTTGTAATTTATAGGCTAGTAAACATAAAGGGTGACTCTGAATACAAGTAATTATACACTGCACCTTAACAACTGTATATATACATACACGTGTGTAGTATATACACTATATATACACACTATATATCATCGATATATACATATTTTTGTGTGTAGGCATGCACACGACATGGTGTGCTTGTGGACATTAGAGGACAATCTTCCTTTCTCTCTCTGTCTCTTTCTCTCTGAGAGGGATGGGCCAGTCTAGCTAGCCTATGTGCTTCTGGATCTTCCACCCCTGTCTCTCAGTGCTATAGATGCATTGGGATTATGGGTGCTGCGCCACTTTGCATCAGGCTTTAATGGATGCTGGGGAACTGAACTTGGCCTGGCAGGCTTGCAAAAAGTACATTTAGTGCTGGAGAGATGGCTTTGCGGTTAAGGCACTTGCATGCAAGGCCAAAGGACCTATGAATCTGGAGTTCGTTTGCAGTGGCTAGAGCCCTGGAGTGCCCTGTGCCCATTCTCTCTTTCTTCAATAAGTAAATAAAATTTTGAAAAAGGTACATTTAACTACTGAGTCATTTCCCCAGCCCTTAAGCCCTTTTAAAACTGAGTTTGAAACATTTGAATGAGTTTCTAATTCTTTAACTTTCTTTTGCCTGTGCATATGTGTAGTAGGTGTGATGTCATGTATGTGGCATGTGTATGTATGATACATGCTTGTGTGTGCAGATGTGGTGCCTCGTGCGGTGTGGAGACCAGAGGAGAATGTGGGGTCCTCCATTGCTCATCCGCTTGTTTCCTTGAGCAGAGAAACTTCACTGATTCTGGAGCTTTTGTGTTTTTGTCAACCCCAGCAATTCTTCAGTCTCTACTCCCCACAGGACTGAGGCTACAGACGACTGGCCACTCCTGGCTACTTATGTAGGTTTCTGGGGAATGGAACTCAGTGGTCTCACACCCTTTTGCTTGCACAAAAGTGCCCTTAACTGCTGAGCCATTTCTCTAGCCAAGTTTCACTTTTTCAAACTTGATGAAATGTTTTAAAATGATCTGTTAAATCCTGTGGTGACTCAACAAAGCTTCATGAATTTTGTGGTCAGATCATCTAAGTAGATGCTGGGAAGCATCATGAGACCTGGAGAGGCTGCATGCATGGCAGGTGTGTTTTGATCAGGACACTTTGGAAGTCACAATGTTGAATGTGGGACATTGTGTTCTGGCTTGAAATACAGTATCTGATCTTGGAGCAAGGAAGTGCCCAGTGGAAAATGCTTCTAATGGGGGGAGGGTCTTTATGCTGGGTTAAAGAGGGAAATGTGAAGCTATGGGATCATCTAATGAGAGAGAAGTGTTAGTGGCAAATATTTTGAAAGGAAAAAATCAAAAGATAATTGCAAGCTAGGGATGCAGCTCTGTGGTAGAGCATTGCCTTGCATGCACCAGAACCCTTGGGTTCAATCCTGGGGAAAAAAGTTTCTATAAAAAGACATAAAATAACTCAAGGCTTCATACATGAATGATATAAACACTGATTATACTTCTCTTTCTTTTTGACCTTATTTTATTTTACTTTAGTTTTTTATTAGTTAGGTACATAGTGTGTATACAGTCATGCTGGTACCATCATTGGCCTCCTCCCTGTCTTCCCCCTCCAAAGGGACTCTCCTCTTTGGGGATTGTGGGTGGTGCATTATGGGGGTAGCCATCAGTTATGGAGAAAAGGCCATGTCTCTGTGCATAATGTCCCAAGTGTGGCTCTAACAATCTTTCCGCCCTCACTTCTACGAATTTCCCTGAGCCATGTTGGGTTTCTTTTTAGGTTCTACTTCAGTGATGAGGTCTTAGGAGCCTCTGTGTCCCTGGATCTCTGGTTTAGTAGAAGTTGAGTGTTCTCTGTGTCTATCTCCTTCCCCCTTGTGTTGGTATCAGGTTCACCAAGAAAGCAGCACTCTTGCTCATTTCCCCAGTTACTCTATGGTTTCAGCTGGGCCCTGGTGAGGTGTGATTCTCTCCTCAGGTTCTGCGTCGACTTTACTTCCCCGTGAGGTGAGGCATGCTTAGGCAGATGCCATCTTGACCGGAACTCTCTATACTTCTCTTTCTCTCTCTTCCAATCTTTCTTTCATTCTATTCTTTAATATTTTATTTTATTTTTTATTGACAACTTCTATACTTACATACAAAAAAAGTATGATATTTCCCTCCCTTCTCCCATTCCCCTTCAGAACTCCAATCTCCGTTGTATCCCCTCCCTCTCTCCTTTAGTCTCTCTTTTAATTTGATGTCATAATCTTTTTATTCTATTATGAGGATCTTGCGAAGGTATTGCTAGGCACTGCAAGGTCATGGATACTGAGGCCGATTTCTGTCTGGACAGTTGCATTGTAAGAAGTCATACCCTTCCTTTGGCTCTTCCATTCTATCCGCCCCCTCTTCCGCAATGGTCCCTGAGTCTTGGAGGGTGTGACAGAGGTGCTTCAGAGCTGGGCACTCCTCCATCCCTTCTTCTCAGCACTATGTTGCCTTTTGGGTGATCCCAGTGGTCATCGCCATCTGAAAAGAGAAGCTTCTCTAACCAGAAGTGAGAGTAGCATTAATATGTGAATATGAACATTAAGCATAGTGCTTTCAGGGTAGCTTGGTGGGAATAATATATACATATAACCAGACAAGCACAGGCTTTATATCCCTAAGGCTCATGACCTCCCCTGCCATAGACTTTTGCTTAGGTTTTTCAGTACCAGGTATGTAGTCCCTCCCGTAGAGAGGGCCTTCAGTCCAATTATGGAGCAGTTGGTTACCCCAAGAGCAGACATACCACTATTGCACCCGTTCAGTCATTGGGCCTGTATGGCCAAACTTGAATTTTCAGTGTACACTGTTTTCACTGATGATGACTTCTGTCTCCCATACAGCTGCATGCAGTGCAGCTTTTTCCAGCTTTCAGTTGGCTGGTCTATAGGGATAAGGTTTTCTGCTCAGCACCAGCTTGCTTTCTCAGTGACCTTACCTCTCAGGCAAGAGATGTCTTCAGCAATAGGGTCTTATCATCTGTTTCTCAAGGGCAACCAAGGGCTCTGGCAATAGCCTTAATGTTTTGGAGGCTACCGGGACCTCTTTGGTCAACAACTCACTGGAAGGTATCCCATCCCAGGCACTGAAAATTTTCTAGTAACAGTCTAAAGCTTCTGGATGTGCCATTATTAAAAAAAAAAAGTAGGTTTATATAAGTCTTATTCACACTATCTTGAATTTTGATTGACCCTCTCCCGGCCCTTCTTTTACACATTCTCTTCCCATGGCCTTGAGTAGGCCATTCCCGTCCCTGTAATCTGTTCTTCTACTTACATATGTGCAATACCATACACTTAAATCCTTCCCTCTCCTGCCTCCCTTATAGCCTTTTACCAGCTTACTGGTTTCTATAGTACCTAGTTTTGGTTGCATTTCACACATAAGTCTATACCTTTGTAGCTAGGATCCACATATGAGAGAGAACATGTGACGTTTGGCTTTCTGAGCCTGGATTACCTCACTTAATATAATCCTTTCCAGATCCATCCATTTCCCTGCAAATTTCATAATTTCATTTTTCTTTACCGCTGAATAAAACTCCATTGTGTAAATGTACCACATCTTCATTATCCATTCATTTGTGGAGGGACATCTAGGCTGGTTCCATTTCTTAGCTATTGTGAATAGAGCAGCAATAAACATGGTTGTACAAGTATCTCTAAGGTAGTGAGAAGAGTCCTCTGGATATATGCCTAGGAGTGCTATAGCTGGATCATATGGTAAATCTATTTTTAGCTGTCTCAAGAACCTCCACACTGATTTCCACAATGGCTGGACCAGATTACATTCCAACAAACAGTGCAGAAGTGTTCCTCTTTTTCCACATCCACACCAACACTTATTGTCATTTGTTTTCTTGATGGTAGCCATTCTGACAGGAGTGAAATGGAATCTCAAAGTGGTTTTAATTTGCATTTCCCTGATGGCTAAGGATGTGGAACACTTTTTTAGATGTTTATATGCCATCTGTATTTCATCTTCTGAGAACTCTCTATTTAGTTCCATAGCCCATTTTTTTAACTGGGTTGTTTGATTTCTTATTATTCTGTTTTTTTAAGTTCTTTGGATATTCTGGATATTAATCCTCTGTCAGAAGTATAGCTGGCAAAGATTTTCTCCCATTCTGTAGGTTGTCTTTTTGCTCTATTCACAGTGTCCTTTGCTGTACAAAAGTTTTATAATTTCATAAGGTCCCAGTGGTTGATTAGTGGTTTCATTCCCTGAGCAATTGGAGTTATATTCAGAAAGTCCTTGCCTATGCCAATATGTTGAAGGGTTTCCCCTTCCTTTTCCTCTAGCAGTTTCAGAGTTTCAGGTCTGATATTAAGGTCCCTGATCCATTTGGACTTGACTCTTGTGCATGGAGAGAGACAAGGATCTATTTTTATCCTTTTACATACAGATGTCCAGTTTTCCCAGCACCACTTGTTAAAGAGGCTATCTTTTCTCCAATAAATATTTTTGGCATTTTTGTCAAAAATCAAGTGGCTGTAGCTGCCTGGATTAATATTTGGGTCTTCTATTCTGTTCCATTGATCTACCTTCCTGTCCTTGTGCCAGTACCATGCTGTTTTTGTTACTATACCTTTGTAATATAACTTAAAATAAGGTATGGTAATACCACCAGCCTGATTTTTGTTGCGCAAAATTTTTTTGGCTAGTCGAGGTTTTTTGTGTTTCCAGATTAATTTTAGGATTTTTTTTTTCTATTTCTGTGAAGAATGCTATTGGGATTTTAATGGGGATCGCATTAAATGTGTAGATTGCTTTTGGTAAGATTGACATTTTCACAATATTGATTCTTCCAATCCAGGAGCATGGGCTGTCTTTCCATTTCCTTGTGTCTTCTGCAATTTGTTGGTTGAGGTTTTTAAAGTTCTCATTGTAGAGATCCTTCACTTCCTTGGTTAAGTTTATTCCAAGGGATTTTTTTTTTTTGAGGCAATTGTGAATGGGAGAGATTCTCTGTTTTCATCCTCTTCATGTTTGTTGTTAGTGTATAGAAAAGCTACTGATTTCTGTGTGTTTGTTTTGTATCCTGCTACATTGCTAAAAGTGTTTATCAGCTCTAACAGTTTGCTGGTAGAGTCTTTAGGGTCTGTTATGTATAGAATCATATCGTCTGCAAATAATGATAATTTCATCTCTTCCCTTCCAATTTGTATTCCTTTTATGAGTGTCTCTTGCCTTATTGCTATGGCTAAGACTTCCAGTACTATAGAAGTGGGGAAAGTGGACACCCTTGTCTTGTTCCTGAATTTAGAGGAAAAGCTTCAAGTTTTTCCCCATTTAGTATTATGTTGGTTGTAGGTTTGTCATAAATAGCTTTTATTATGTTGAGATATGTTCCTTCTATTCCCAGTTTCTGTAATACTTTCACCATGAAGGGGTGTTGGATTTTGTCAAATGCCTTTTCTACATCTATTGAGATGACCATGTGATTTTTGTCCTTCAGACCATTTATATGGTGTATTACATTTATGGATTTGCATATATTGAACCATCCCTGCATCTCTGGAATAAAGCCTACTTGGTTAGGGTGAATAATCTTTCTGATATATTCTTGTATTCTGTTTGCTAGTATTTTGTTGAGAATTTTTGCATCTATGTTCATGAGGGAGATTGGTCTATAATTTTCTTTTTTTGATCTGTCTTTTACCAGTTTGAGTATCAGGGTGATGCTGGCTTTATAGAAGGATTTTGGTAGAATTCCTTCCTTTTCTATTTTATGGAAAAGTTTGAGAAGCATTGGTGTTAGTTCTTCCAGGAATGTCTGGTAAAATTCAGCAGCAAATCCATCTGGGCCTGGGCTTTTTTTTAGTTGGGAGACTTTTTATAACTGCTTGGATCTCTGTAGTTGTTATAGGTCTATTTAAATGGTTTATCTCATCTTGATTTAAATTTGGTATGTCATATGAATCAAGGAAATCATCCATTTCTTTCAGGTTTTCAAACTTAGAGGCATATATATTCTTAAAGTATGTGCTCATGATTTTCTGAATTTCTTTGGTATCTGTTGTGATGTTGCCTTTTTCATCTCTAATTTTGTTAATTTTTGTCTCTTCTCTCTTTCTTTTGGTCATATTTGCTAAGGGTTTGTCAATCTTGTTTATCCTTTCAAAGAACCAACTCTTTATTTCATTGTTTTTTTTTTATTGTTTTTTGGTTTCCATTTCGTTAATTTCTGTCCTAGCCTTTATTATTTCTTCCCATCTACTGATTTTTGGTTTGTCTTGTTCTTCTCTTTCCAAAGCCTTAAGGTGAAGCATTAAATTATTTAGTTGTGAACCCTCTAATTTCTTAATATAGGCACTTAGAGCTATAAATTTCCCTCATAGGACTGCCGTCATTGTGTCCCAAAGGTTTTGGTATGTTGTATTCTCATCATCATTTGATTCTATGAATTTCTTGATTTCCTTTTTAATTTCTTCAATGACCCATACATCATTCAATAATGTACTGTTTAGTCTCCATGAATTTCTGTAAGCTCTGTAGTTTTTCTTGTTGCTGATTTGCAGTTTAATCCCATTGTGGTCAGATAGCATACAAGGGATTATTTCAATTTTCCTGTATTTGTTAAGATTTGATTTGTGTCCTCTTATATGGTCTATTTTAGAGAATGTCCCATGTGTTGCTGAGAAAAATGTATATTCTGCAACATTTGGATGGAGTATTCTGTAGATATCTGTTAGGCCCATTTATTCCATAATATCATTTAATGCAGATGTCTCTCTGTTTACTTTTTGCTGGGTAGACCTGTCAAGTGATGAGAGTGGGGTATTGAAGTCACCTACTACTATTGTGTTAGGAGTTAAGTCTAATAGTGTCTAATAGTATTTGTTTGATGAAATTGGGAGCCCCTGTGTTAGGAGCATATATGTTTAGGATTGTGATGTCCTCCTGTTGGAGTGTTCCTTTAATCAGTATAAAGTGACCTTCATTATCTTTCCTTACTAATGTTGGTTTGAAGTCTATCCTGTCAGAAATTAGGATGGCAACCCCTGCTTGTTTCCTAGGCCCATTTGCTTGAAATACCATTTTCCAACCTTTCACCCTAAGAAGGTTTTTATCTTTTACTTAGAGGTGAGTTTCCTGGAGGCAGCAGATGGTAGGATCCTGCTTTTTAATCCAGTCTGCAAGTCTGTGTCTTTTGGTTGGGGCATTGAGGCCATTGATATTAAGAGTTATTATTGAAAGATATGTATTTATTCTCACCATTTTTCTTATTTTGTAGTTCTCCCTGGTTTCCACTTTACTCAGTTGTTTTAACTGTTATTTGAGTATGGTTTATTTTTTCCTATTTCCTGCTGTGTGTGTTTTGCTTTCTCTTCAGCGTGAATGATTCCTGCAAGTATTTTCTGTAGAGCTGGTTTAGTTGCCATAAATTCCTTTAGCCTGTCTTTGTTGTGGAATATACTTATTTCTCCATCAATTTGGGTAGATAGCTTTGAAGGATAAAGTAATCTTGGTTGACAGTTTTTATCTTTCAGAACTTGGAATACATCACTCCAGGCCCTTCTGGCTTTTAAAGTTTGTGTTGAGTAATCTGCTGTGATCCTAATGGGTTTCCCTTTGAAGGTCACTTGCTTTTTCTCTCTAACTGCTTTCAATATATTTTCTTTGGTTTGCGTGTTTAGTAGTTTAATTATAACATGGCGAGAAGAGGATATTTCTAGGTTTTGTCTGTTTGGTGTTCTAAATGCTTCTTGTATCTGCATTGGCATTTCTTTCCCAATTTGGGGAAATTTTTCTTTTATGATTTTGTGGAAAACACCTACTAAGCCTCTGGATTGAAATTCTTCCCCTTCTGCTATACCTTGAATTCTTATGTTTGATCTTTTCATAGTGTCCCAGATGTCTTGGAGTTCCCATTCATACCTTTGTATCAGTTTGTCTTTCTCTTTGTTGGACTATATTAGGTCTGCCATCTGGTCTTCTAGTTTAGATATTCTGTCCTCTCCTTCATCCATTCTACTGGTGAGATTTTCCACAGAGTTTTTTATTTCACTGACTGTGTTCTTCAGAGCTAGGATTTCAGCCTGGTTTTTCTTCAGTATTTCTATTTCCTTATTCATGTCCTATAATGACCTTTTTATTTCATTAAACTGTTTTTCTGTATTCTCTTTCAAGAATTTGTTTTCTTCTTTAATTCCTTTGTTTTCTTCTCTGATTCCTTTCATTTCTTCTTTTATTTCTTCTTTCATTTCTTTGAGTATAGATAACATCATTCTTTTGAAATATTTGTCAGGAATTTCACCTAAAACAGTCTCATTGGTGAACAATTCTGATGGATTTGTAATTTTTGGTGGGATTGCATTGTCTTGATTCTTTGTGTTCCTTGTATTATAATGTAGTGACTTTTGCATCATGGATTGATTTGATGCTTAGGTTTTCTATTTATCTGCAGTGTTTTTCGATGTGGTGATCCACCTTTTTATTCTTTCAGGATATGAGTTTAAGGTGCCAAGTGTAGCACTTGTACCCAAGTCCAACTTCAGAAGTAATCCTAGCTGTTTGAATTTGCTTGTTAAACAAATATTGTAGTGAACTGGTGGAACAATTTACCGGCAAGTTCTAAACTTCAACTGAGCAAAATAAACATTCAATTAAAATGAGCACAGAGTATACAAGTGTGGGAATTAAAACAAACAGTCTTATAAGGTCAAAATCCCTAAGGGTGTGTGTTGCTCTCCACCCTTAATTCTGTCAGCTAGGAGGTAGAGGAGTTTGTTCTGACTTGGGTTCCAGGTCAGCCTGGAACTGGATCAGATCTGCCCCCAATAATGACAAAAGCAAAAGATAAAGGCCCTCTAAATCTAAAAGTATTACAGGCAGCAATATTCAACACCCCATATTCAGCTTATTTGAAAATGGTAAGGCAAACCACAAATATGTAACCCATAACCTGCCCTGACCTGGAAAGAGAGATTAGCCCTTCCAATGCAGGCCTGTGTACTTTTTTTTTTTTTTTTTTGTCAGCTGGCCTTGTTACCTTTTGGTGTGGCTTCCAAACTCACCAATGCTGAGTGCCCACCTCATTCCCTGAGCTGTGGAGCTTGGCTCAGCTGTGCTGGATGCACTGCTGGTGATGTGCTGCGGAGCTTGAGCTTGCCTCCACGGTGCTGGATACACTGCTGCTGGGAGCTGAATGCTGGCAGTTGGCTGTGGTTCTGATGGTTGGGGGATGGGTGAGTTCAGGAAGCCTGTAGTGGCTCACACTGTTCCCCTGTGTCTCTTTCAGTAGCTCAGCAGACTTTTTTTCTATTTCTGGGCTCTGTGAGGAGACTGACGAGGTTGGAAAGTCCCCTTTTTGGGGCAGCTGCAGTGGCGGCTGCAGCGGCAGCTCAGTGGTTTGGGGCGGCGGGCTGCTGTGGGTGGGGCCACAAGCTCCACAGTGGGATTCTGGCCATCTCCTGCTTTTCTGCTGTTTCCCAGAAAAAATATTCTGCTCTTTTCTAAAGAAGACTGTAGTTTTGCTTAAATCCCTCCCTGATCTGGTTTGGAGTGGATCCTATGCTGCCATCTTACCTGGAAGTCGAGTCGAGTTCCTCTTCTTTAATATTTTAAAAAATATTTTACTGGGATGGAGAGATGGCTTAGCAGTTAAGACACTTGCCTGCAGAGCCAAAGGACCTAGGTTTGATGTTCCAGGACCCACATAGGCCAGATGCACAAGGTGCTTTTCTGCTTCTCTCTCTCTCTCAAATAAATAAATAAGTAAACATTTCATTTTTTATTTGCAAGGAGAGATAGAATGAGAATGGGTGTGCCAGGGCTTCTAGCCACTTCAAACAAACTCCAGATTCATGCACCACTTTGTGCACCTGGATTTATAAGGGTACTGGGAATAGAACTCAGGTTGTTAGGCATTACAGGCAAGTGCCTTAATCACTGAACAATTTCTCCAGACCTAATTTTAAATTTTAAAAATTATATTTATTTATTTATTTGCAAGGAGATAGAGAAAGTGAGACAGAGAGAATGAGAATGGATGTGCCAGGGCCTAGTGCTACTGCAAATGAACTCCAGATACATGTGCCACTTTGTGTATGTGGTTTTATGTGAATACTGGGGAATCAACCCCAGGTCATCAGGCTGCAACCAAGTGCCTTTAACAACTAAGCAATCTCTCCAGCCCCTCCTTCTATTTTTAAGAAGTGAGAATGTCTCATTTCCTTGAAATTATATAAGCCTTCAGTTAAGACTTATCTGTTGTCTGTCTGATAGAAGTTCATCAATGTCTTTACAGGCAGAAGGATTTTCTGGCAGTATGTAAGTTCAGGGCATCCAACTTCCTTCTACGTGCAAGCTGACAGCTGGCTTTTGTCACTATTTCAAAGTCCCCTTAAAAATTTTCCCGATTAATATTTGTTTATTACTTCTTTCCTGTCCCCTACATACCTTTCTCACATTCAAGATGATGGTATTCATCTAAATCAATAATCACCTCTGTCCTGAAATGTTCTGATATGCAACCTTTATTAAAATTAATGGAAATATACTATGTTTCATAAAATACCAGATATATATATATAAATATATATAGATAATATATAGCTATCTATATCTATCTACATAAATAAGAAATTTTCATTTCTCATGTAACAGTAAGCCAAACTAATAATAAATTTGCTCTTAGAAATGAAATAGGCACATTTCTTGCCAATTTAATGATGCTTAAGATACAAATATAGCTAATATTTGACAAATATAGCTATATAAGTCCCACTACCAAAGAGAAGTGAGATTTATACAAGGGAAAGACCTGAGGTGTACAAATTCTGACCCAGATGCCTCCATGAGGTTGGCACACGTTTAGGAACATTGGACAGGTCCTTCTGGGCCAGCCTTCTGGTATTGGGTATGCTGAGGCCAAATAAGCTCCTGCCTAGGTTTGGGGAGCTAGTGGCCCAGAAGATAATCCTATTGCTTCCGCATTTCTCTCAATGACTTCAGTATTCTGTTTGATCTTTACAATGACCTTGCACAGTTGAAACAGATTTAGGAGTGAGCTCCTCCACTGGTAGAACCAGGAGCCTGGACTCAAGTTCTCAGCTTCCAGCTCTTAAAAGAACTGTGGTCTAAGGTCACATAGCAGGACAGGGCGACAACTCAAACCCGCAGCCCTGGTGAGTGACTGTCTCATCATGTGGCATCCGTGTTAGCTAAAGTCCTCTCTTAAGCACTAAGGCTGGGTGTGTCGACATACTATTCCTGTGTTGATGGTTGACTGCGAAGTGCGGAGGGGGCGGGCTATGGCTTGTCTTTTCACGCTGTCTAGGAGGAAACCTAGACATACTCAGGATCTTGTCAAGGTCAAGGCTATTAGTAACAGTCTGGGCGTGAGCTTGGGCACTCATTCTCCTGAGTTTGTGCTCTTCAGTTCCCTTCAGTGCTTCTTAGAGCCAAGCCTGGTAAAGGGCTCACATTGACAGGAGTGGAGAACACACTTAGAAGACTGGTGCCCTGCACACACTCACTTAGTTACTCATCTCGCACCTGCTCACCAAGGAGCTGTGGATGTGCCTGGATTGCGGGGGTGGGCGCAGATTTTTTATTGTTTATTTCTTTTCCCCTCCCTCCCTTCTTTCCTTCCTTCCTTCTTCACATGCTAAACAATGCTCTGTCACTGAGCTCTGGTCCCCAGCACCAGAATTCTACAAACATATTTTAAAACAAGCACCCTTGGTAATTTTTAGGTACATGAAAACCTGGTTTTCTGCCCCTAAGGAACACACAATCTGTTTGTAAGGGACGGCTCGGTACCCACGATGCTGAGAGGACGGCAGGCATTGCTGAAGTGTTCTGGAGACATGCAGCAGTGTTCCTTAGAAGTCCAGGAAGAGGCTGTCTGGGGATGTAGACAGCTATATGGATCAGTGGGGCTGACGCAGCATGGTTCTGAATTTTCCGATTTTGAGTCAGCTGCACCAACTCCACATTCACCTAATATGTCAGCCTACCAATTAAGATTTAACTTGGGGCATGCAGAGATGGCTCAGTGGACAAAGCTCTTGCCTGCCACATAAGTGTGAGTACCTGGCTTTGGATCTTCAGACCTTATATAAAAGGCAGAAACTGGGTAGGCTTTGTAATCCCAGTGCACCAATGGCAAGAAGGGAGGTGGAGACAGGAGAATGTCCCAGAAGCTTGTTGTATCAGATGCTTTCTTGTTGCTGGGACAAAAAGCCTGACCAGAAGCAACTTAGGGAAGGAAGAGCTTATTTTGGCTTGCAGTTCCAGAGGATAGAGCCCATCATGGTGGAGGAAGCATGGTAAGAGCCGGAAGCTGGCATCACGTTACCGCACCAGCAGACAGGAAGCAGAGCGAGAACGGCAAGCAGGGCTGGACTATTAAGGCTCCAGGCAGGTCTGCAGTGACGCACTCCCTCCAGCAAGTCTGCAACCTCCCAAACACTGCCCACTTGCTGGAGATCATGTGTTCCAAAACATGAGCGTATGGAGGGCATTTTACATCCAAACCACTGCATGTAGCCCACAACCACCATAGGCTGCATGCTCACTCATAATGCAAAATGCACTCAGTCCAACTTTAAAAGTTCCCATAGTCTTATAAAAACTCTATTTTGATTTATTTGTGTGTGTATTTATGTGTGGGGGTGTGCACTAGGGTCTCTTGCCACTGCAAAAGAATGCCAGTTGCTTGTGCCACTCTTTGCCTCTGGGTTATGTGGTGGCTTGGGAATTGGACCTGGGCAGACAGGCTTTGCAAGCAAGCACCTTTAACCACTGAGAAATCTTCCCAGCCCTATTACCATAGTCTATATTAGTCTTAACACTGTTCAAAAATTCAGTCTCATCTGAGATTCAAGCCAGTCTCTTAATTGTGAGCACTATAAAATCAAAATGCAGTACATACTTCTGATGCGTAATGGCACAGAATAAACAGTTCTATTCCAAAAGCAGGGGATGGAGGTATAGCAAGGAAAGATTAGACCAAAGAAAGACCAAAACTCAGCAGAGCAGTCACCAAATTCTATAGCTCCATGTCTGGTATCTGTGACTCCTAATAAAACAGATTGGGATCCAGAAGGCCTGTGTAGCTCTGTCCTCCAGCTATGCTGCCTAAAGCTTCTCTCTTGGAAGGCTCTGCCCCAAGCCTGCAGCTTTCCTTGGCAGACATCCCATGGTCCTGGCGTCTCCTACGTCCTTGGGTCTTCATTATAACTTAGGATTCACCTTCACAGCTCCATGCAGTGGCTTCTCAAGTACTCTGTGCAGCAACTTTGACCTTGCTTCACCTTGCTTAGCCTCAGTGACTCTCTGGAACCATGGTGAAATACTCCATGACCCCTTCCTTCTTGCATTTTTCTTTTTGTTTTCAGGTAGGGTCTCACTGTAGCCCAGGCTGACTTGGAACTCACTCTGTAGCCCTAAGGTATCCTCAACTCCGTGTGATCCTTCTACCTTGGCCTCCCAAGTACTGGGATTCAAGGCATGTGCAACCATGCCCAGCTCCTGCTTTCACTTTTCATGTCTCTAAAACCTGTCCCTGGTAGTGCTGCCAAGTGCTGCCAGCGGCCATGGATGAAACCTGGTGCTCCTGTTCACTGACCTTGGAGGTGTACTGACCTCGGTGGTGTACTTTCCCAGACATTCCTCTCCAGAAGCAGAGCACTCCTTCGGCTTCCTTCCTTCAAAGACTTTGCATTCTCTTTATTTTGAGCTTTAACGAATTAGGTCTTGTCCTCGGGGCATCTTTCCAGTCCTCCAGTGAAGAGCAGCATATGTCTACTTAATGGTGGTGATCTCCTTGACCATTACAGCTGACGTGGCTACAGTCTCCCTGTCAAACTTCACAGTTTTCATATTCTTTTGCTTTACATTTTGTGCTCTTTCATCTGATTATGAGCAGTTAAAACAAGTCACACCACAGACTCAAAATTATTCTGCCTTAAAATTTCTCCCACAAAACAGTCTGTTACTGTTTTTTTTCTTTTTTTGGTTTTGTGAGGTAGGGTCTCACTCTGGCCCAGGCTGACCTGGAATTAACTATGTAGTCTCAAGGTGGCCTCGAACTCTCGGTGATCCTCCTACCTCTGCCTCCCGAGTGCTGGGATTAAAGGCGTGCGCCACCATGCCCAGCTCACAGTCTGTTACTTTTTAAAAAAACTTTTCTTAGGGCTGGAGAGATGGCTTAGAGGTCAAGACACTTGCCTGTGAAGCCTAAGAACCTAGGTTCAATTCCCCAATACCCACATAAACCAGATGCATACATAGTGACGTATGTGTCTTAAAAAAAAAGTTTTAAAAAGAAAAGATTTTAATTTTATTTATTTATTTATTTATTTATTTATTTATTTATTTATTAGAGACAGAAAAAGGGAGAGAGAGAGTGAGAATGGGTATGCCAGGGCCTCTAGCCACTGCCAACGAACTCCAGACGTATGCGCCACCTTGTGCATATGGCTTACATGAGACCTGGAGAATTGAACCTGGGTCCTTAGGCTTTGCAGGCATGCACCTTAACCACTAAGCCATCTCTCCAGCCCTGTCTGTTACTTTTTTTTTTTTACATTTTATTTTTATTTGCTTATTTGAGAGGGAGAGAGGGAGAGAGGAAGAAGGAGGGAGAGATAAATGGTACCTGGGTCCTTTGGCTTTGCAGGCAAGTGCCTCAACCTCTAAGCCATCTCTCCAGCCCTAATCTGTTACTTCTGAATGCAACTTCACTCAAGTTCTCAAGACATGGGCAGAATGTGGTGCCTCTAGCCCAGCTCTTGATAAAGTCTCTTTCCCCCTCTCAAATCTCATGAGTCAAGCCTACATAGTTCATATTTCTCTTAGCCTTCTGGTCTTTCAAACTCCCATCATAATGGCCCATTAAGCTCTGTTTATAGCTTTATAAGATTTCTCTAGTACAAAGTTCCAAAGTCTTCCATATTCCTCTCACAAACCAATTTCAAAAGCCTATGAACCAGGCTGGAGAGATGGCTCAGAGGTTAAGACTGCAAAGTCTAATGACCTGGGTTTGATTCTGCAGTACCCACATAAAGCCAGATGTACAAAATGGCACATGCATCTGGAGTTTGTTTGCAATGGCTAGAGGCCCAGACATGTCCATTCCCCCCTACAAATAAATAAATAAAAATATTAAAAGCCTATGAACCACATAGTCAGGTTTCCCACAGTGATGGTCCTACTTCTCAGTGCCAATTTTCTGCATCAGTTACTTTCTCAGTGCTAGGACAAAGTACCTGACCAGAGGATAGAGTCCATCATGGCAGGGGAAGTGAGGAAGGAGCAAGAAATTGGTGTCACATCATCACATAGACAGGAAAGAGAGGGGGAGGGAGGGAGGGAGACAGAGCTGGACTATAAAACTTCAAGGTGGGGCTGGAGAGATGGCTTAGCAGTTAAAGGTGTTTGCCTGCAAAGCCAAAGGACCCAGTTTGACTCTCCAGGCTCCATGTAAACCAGATGCACAAGGAGGTGCATGCATCTGGAGTTCGTTTGCAGTGGCTGGAGGCCCTGGCGTGCCCATTCTCTCTCTCTCTTTCTCTAGGCCTCTTTCTCTCAAATAAATAAAGAAAATATATTAAAAAAAAACTTCAAGGTGCCACACTTCCTCCATTAAGTCTCTAAAGGTCCCACAACCTTCCCAAACAGTGCTAATTTGCTGAGGATTAAGCATTCAAAGAAATAAACCTATGGGGGACATTTTACATTCAAGCCATCACACTTGCAGACTCCCTAGCTTGGCAAAGAGAGCAGTGAATGAGGTGGAAGGTGAGGACTGAACCCCGACATTATCCCTCTGGAGAACCTCCACATGAGTACTGGGGCGTGAGCACATCTGAGCACACTCACACACACCACACACACCAAAAAAAATTAAGATTTAACTTGGACAAAGGTTTCTAAGGCTTAGAAAAGATTAAATGTCCTTTTAAAGAAAAGGGAACAGATAAGGAGTGATGTGAGCGAAATTAAACCTAAACCCTGATGAAGCCCCAGGTGGAAGGGATGCCTCTGGGTGACTTTGGTCTCCAACAAAGCAGGCAGGGAGCTTTTGTTCCTTTTTTTTTTTTTTTGTCTCTTGCTAAATTTGCAGTTCCCCATATTTCAGTTAGCCTGGCTGATCAGGAATCTCTAGTGATCTTGTCTTTATGCCTCCCTCAGCATGGTTTGGCCACACTTGGCTTTTCATGTGGATATTTTCTGAGGCTCAAGCTCAGGTCCTCGGACTTGTGCAGCAAATGCTTTCACCACTGAACCCAGGGTACTTTTTTTTTTTTCTTTTTTTTTTTTTTTGGTTTTTCGAGGTAGGGTCTCACTCTAGCTCAGGCTGACCTGAAATTCACTATGTAGTCTCAGGGTGGCCTCAAACTCATGGCGATCCTCCTACCTCTGCCTCCCGAGTGCTGGGATTAAAGGCGTGCGCCACCATGCCTGGCTCAGGGTACATTTTTAAAAAGTATGTATTTATTTAGTTAGTTAGTCAATTATTTGCAAGCAGAGAGAGATAGACAGAATGGGCACTCCAGGGCCTCTAGCTACTGCAAGCAAACTCTAGCTGCATACACCACTCTGAACATCTGCCTTTACTTGGATACTGGGGAATCAAACCTGGATAAGAAATAAGAAAGAATTCAGATGTGAGATTCGTTAAGCCCTTTCACTTTTTAGATTATTGAAGGTAAAGTATTCTGCTTTACTAATAACACACATTGTCAGTGCTGCCACTGGCAGGGTGGCATGGGCCACAAACAAGCCTCCTAGTGGAAGATTTGCTTTTTTATAATATAAGATCCCACATGTAGAAATATTATGCATGATAAATTCATCTGAAAATATAGTTGACTATTGTTATTCACAGTAATTGTGTCACCAATCAACTGAAGGTGTTCCCCCCTGAATTGGGGTAGAAATTGTAATAAGAAAAGTGAAGCTCTGAGCCTGGAGTCCTGGTGGCTCTCAGCTCTGCTAGCAGCTCTCCTTGCTGCTCTCCTGGCAGCTGGCGCTCGCGGCACCTCTCAGCATCCGGCAGCTCCACTGCTCTCTGGCTGCGAGCCCCACTTAGTGGTACCAGCCTCAGCTGCTGCTGTGTTCAGTGCCAGCAGCCATTAGTGTTAGCAGCTCTTAGTGCAACCAGTGCAGCCTCACCAACAGGCAAAACAGAGTCACCTGGAGGAGCCACTGAAAGAGTTAAGCAGCAGCAGCAGGAGGAAGACAGGGTCCAGCCTGATCTGATGAGGGTAGGAGCGCCCTCTTACACAGACAAGGGCATGCTCACGCGTGCATGAAGTCCTGCTTTCTTACTGCAACTCTCTGCTTAGTCATGCCAGCCAGTGTAGGTGCTTTGGCTGTCACGGACAGAGGAGCATCTCTGCACAGAGCACAGTCAATATATCCCAAGCAGCTGTAGATGGAGAGACAGCTGGAGAGGCCTCTGAACCTCTGGGGATGCTCTTCAGATTCAGTTACATTCTATCAAGTCATCATGGACCCTGGATTAATGAGCACAGAACCACTGTTCCTAAGGGAAGTATAGGGTGAGGGTTGTGGGAGCTCCTGGTCAAAGCACCTCATTAAGCAGTTGGCCTGTCATCTTGTTGCACTGTTTAACAATGGCTTGAGATGTATCACTGATTCGCTGGCACTGAACTCACAGCCAAACTCTCTTCCACTCATGCCTCTATAAAGCTTTCTCTGGGAGACGCTACAGCTTTCTTGAACTTGAGCATCCTATCCAGCACTTCAACATTATGCTTAGGGACTCTTTTTTTTTCTTGTTCTCTTTCTTTTTTTTTTAATTATTAATTTTTTTATTGTCACCTTCTATACGTACATACAAAAATCATATGATATTTCTCCTCCCCTCCCCCCATTCCACTTTAGAACACCAATCTCCATCATATCCCCTCCTTCTCTCCATTAGTCTTTCTTTTAATTTGATGTCATCATCTTTTTCTTCTATTTTGAGGGTCTTGTGAAGGCATTGCTAGGCACTGCAAGGTCATGGATATCGAGGCCAATTTCTGTCTGGGCAGTTGCATTATAAGAAGTCATACCCTCCTTTGGCTCTTCCATTCTATCCGCCCCGTCTTCTGCAATGGTCCCTGAGCCTTGGAGGGTGTGACAGAGGTGTTTCAGTGCTGGGCACTCCTCCATCCCTTCTTCTCAGCACTATGTTGCCTTTTGGGTGATCCCAGTGGTCATCACCATCTGAAAAGAGAAGCTTCTCTAACCAGAAGTGAGAGTAGAGTTAATATGTGAACATGAACATTAAGTGTAGTGCCCCAGGGCAGCTTGGTGGGAATAATATATACATTTAGTCAGACAAGAGCAGTCTTTATACCCCTAAGGCTCATGACCTCACCTGCCACAGACTTGCTTAGGTTTTTCAGTACCAGGTATGTATTCCCTCCCATAGAGAGGGCCTTCGGCCCAATGATGGAGCAGTTGGTTACCCCAAGAGTAGACATGCCACTATTGCACCCATTCAGTCATTGGGCCTGTCTGGCCAAACTTGAATATTCAGTGTCCACTGTTTTCACTGATGATGACTTCTGTCTCCTATACGGCTGCATGCAGTGCAGCTTTTTCCAGCTTTCAGTTGGCTGGTCTACAGGAAGAAGGTTTTCTGCTCAGCACCAGCTTGCTTTCTCAGTGACCTTGCCTCTCAGGCAAGAGATATCTTCAGCAATAGGGTCTTACTATCTGTTTCTCAAGGGAAACCAAGGGCTTTGGCAAAAGCCTTTAATGTTTTTGAGGCTACCGGGACCTCCTTGGCCAACAACTCACTGGAAGGTATTCCATCCCAGGCACTGAAAAATTTCTAGTAACAGTCTACAGCTTCCATGAAAGACCTCCTCAAAACATAAAAACACAAAACCATAGTCTTCAATAGACTACAAACAGGACTATTGTTACCAGTGCATCAGGGAAAACCAAAGAGGGCAGCACTGTGCTTTTCCACCTCAGCTGGGAGTGGTGTGGTGGGGACTTGGAGTTCTCACCTCTCTACTGGTGCCTGAGAGTGACTGCTGTGAACACTGATGTAAAGATTACCAACAGGGCTGGAGAGATGGCTCAGCAGTTAAGGCACTTGCAAAGCCTAAGGACCCTGGTTCAATTCCCCAGTGCCCACATAAAGCCAGATGTACAAGGTGGTGCATGGGTCTAGCGTTTGTCTGCAGTGGGTAAAGGCCCTGGTGAACCCATATTCTCCCTCTCTCAATCTCTCTCTCTCTCTCTCTGTCTCCTCCTTTCTCAGATAAAATACTTTAAAAATTACAAATAAATTTTAGCAAGTAGGCAAACTGCAAGTAGGAACCTGCAAATAAGGATTGACTCTGTGTGTGTGTGTGTGTGTGTGTGTGTGTGTTTCTTTTTTCTTTTCTGAGGCAGTTTTGCCAGGTAGCCCAAGCCAGCCTTGAACTCACTACTTTTTTTTTTTTTTTTTTTTTTTAAGGGTCTCACTCTTGCTCAGGCTGACCTGGAATTCACTATGAAGTCTCAGGGTGGCCTCAAACTCATGCCGATCCTCCTACCTCTGCCTCCCGAGTGCTGGGATTAAAGGCGTGCGCCACCACGCCCGGCTTCACTACAATCTTTTTGTTGTAGCCTCATATGTTCTAGAATTACAGGCATGAGCCACCATGTCCAGCTTTAAGATTTTTTTTCTTAGTTATTTTTGAGACAGGTTCCTCTCATGTGTGTGTAGGTAGTATGTGCAGTGTATGCATGCATGTGTGTGTGTAGAGGCAAATGGCACGCACATGCATACACAGGCCAGAGGAGAACTTCGGGCACCCTTCTCATTGCTCATCTTCTTTCTTTCTTTCTTTCTTTCTTTCTTTCTTTCTTTCTTTCTTTCTTTCTTTTGCTAAGCCATATACTTTATTTTTTTTATTGACAACTTCTTTAATTGTAGACAATATCCCATGTTATCTCCCTCCCTCCCCCACTTTCCTATTTGAAACTTCACTCTCCATCATATCCCCTCCCCCTCAATCAGTCTCTCTTTTCAGTTTGATGTCATGATCTTTTCCTTTCTTGAAGGAGGGAAGGTCTCTCTCTCAACCTGGAGCTTCCAGTTTTCCTCCAATGAGCCCCTGTGATCCTCTGGTCTCCACCTTGCCCTGTGGACTGGGTTTACAGACATGCGTGGCCATGCCCAGCTTTTTTTTTTTTTTTTTTTTTTTTTTTTTTTAGAGAGAGACAGAGAGAGAGAGAGACAGAGAGAGAGAAGGGGAGAGGAGAAAGACAGATAGAGATGGGCACACCAGCAGCCTCTCAGCTGCTGCGAACAAAATCCAGATGTGTGTGCCCCCTGTGGTCAAGTGTGGCATTGCGCCCTTGCGTCACTTTGCATCTGGCTAAAGGTGGGACCTGGAGATTGGAACCATTGGAGATTGGAACCAGCATTCTTAGGCTTAGGAGGCAGGCGCATTAACTGCTAAGCCATCTCTCCAGCCCAAGCCCAGCTTTTTATATGGTTCTGGAGAGTCAAACTTAGATGGTCTCAGGCCCTCACACTTAATCAGCAAGCCCTCTTAACTGCTGAGTCATCTCCCCAGTCCCTGTGTCCAGCTTTGATGACATCCATTTTGTTTCTTTCCTTTTTTAAAAAAAAAAATTATTTATTTTTTGTAAGACGAGAGACAGGGAGGAGATAGTGGGTGCACTAGGGTCTCTTACCATTGCAAATGAACTCCAGATGCATGCACTACTTTGTGCATCTGGCTTACATAGGTACTGGAGAATTGAACCCCAGGCCATCAGGATTTACAAGCAAGCGCCTTTAACTGCTGAGCCATCTCTCTAGTTCGACGGTGTCCATGTTGATGCCCTTGTCTCACTCTACTCCTTTTCTTTCACACAGTTTATTCAATGCTCACATGTTTGTATGCAGCAGTATCATTGGCTGCCTGTGTCACCTATGTTTCATTGCTTTTCAAAGGCACATGGGCTTCTTAGCAAAATTAATTTCAACCTAACTTGACTTTCCAAAGGCCAGGAAATAAATACCTCAAAGATGAATATGAAGCTTTAAATTTTAGATAGCTGAAAAGAAACAAAAGCTTTTTTTTTTTTTTTTTTTTGGTTTGTTTTATTTGTTGGGGTTGCTGTGCATGCCAGGTTCTCAGAGTCTGAGTTACTTTGAGGTGGAATGAACCCTTGAGTCACAGACAGCTTACAGGCTGGGAACACAGCCTGGTAGTCCAGGAGCTGTTCTAAAGCCTCCCTGTGGTTGTGGTCTGCTTCATCATATAGTTCTACCTCTGGTCTCAAGCCAGGCTTTGCCCTTCCTCCTGACTTTCCTAATTTCCATAATATGGAAATCAGGCAGCACTCCAAGGAGAAAAGGAATTTTTGTCAAGTTGGATGATAACTTGAAGCAAACAGTAATTACACTGCTATTACTTCTCAAGCGTCTCTCAGTCCCCTAGAAGTCTAAGGGCAGCCATATTCCTTGAAGAACTGGCCCCAGACTGTTCTTTCCTGTGACAAGGACTCTCTAAGTCCTAAAGGACATTGGCACAGCTGTAAATATGAACAGCAGATGTTTTTGATGCCTTGATAGTTAAGCCTTCACCAAAATGAAATTGCCAGGCTAATTTTACTCCTAAGGGAATGCTGAGGAGTACATTTTCTACAAGATAATGGCATCTAGGGTCCACATTATTTCACATGTGTGAAATTTGCTTCAAATTTGCAACATAGATTTCAGTTTCCCTAGACCTGAGTAGTTCTATACAGCAGCCACTGGTCACATGTAGTAACTTAATGTAAAACTTAAATAACTAAAATTAAATTTAAAGTTCAAGGCTCCGTCTCATGGTAGTCTCATTTCAAATGCTCAGTAGCTGCATGTGACCGGTGGTTAGCATTCAGGATGGCCCTTATGCAGCCCAGTTCCATCAGTGCAAAATGTTCTGTTGGCCTGTGCTGACCTGGGCTATTTTGGAATATTGGCACTAGAAGGGAATTTCTCAAGATACTGCTTCCATTTTATAGGCTGAAAGACCCCTTAGTAATGCATCATCAGCCCTGTGACACTTCTCTGAATAGTTACAACAATCAGTTAAAGAAAGTTGTGAAGGACTTCTGGTTAAGATGGGAGTGTAGGAACCACGCCAAAGCAGCCTAGGGGAGAAAAAAAAAAAAAAAAAAACAGCAAAATACACTCTTCTATGAAAACGTGAAGGTGTATAATAAATTATTGACCACAGCAGAGAAGTAGGAGAGATCCAGAGCATCTCCCCTTGCCAGTGTTTTGCACACTCTCCTGTTGCTATTGCCCACCTTATGTTGGCCAGGGGATAATGTCCACCCTCTGACCATGTCATTGTTTCCCCTGCCATTATGGAGCTTCCCCTCGAGTCTGTAAGCCAAAAGAAACTTTTTTTTTCCCCACAAGCTGCTCTTGTTCAGGTGATTTCTGCCAGCAATGAGAACCTGACTGCAACAGCAATGTTGGTACTGAGGAGTGGGATTGCTGCTAGATACCTGACTGTGTGGCTTTGGCCTTTTGGAGCTGATTTTCAAGAGAAATGTGGGAGAATTTGAAACTTTGGCCTAAGACACACATTGCAGTGCTGTAAGTGCAGCTTGATGGACTATTCTGGTCAAAGTAAAAAGATCTGAATGTAGTAAGAACTATGGACTGTGAGGTTTGGCTTATGAGGGTAAGAAAGAGCTTTGCTTGGACTGGGCTAGAAATAGTTTGTGTGAGAGGCTTGCTGTTATGCCCATGTCCTGAGAAGTTGTATAGTGTTGCAGTGTGTAGAAATGGACTGCTGTGAGTAGAGGGACATGGCACAGAAAAAATGAAATTTTGGGGCTGAAACTGCTGCCTTCAGCTACAATTGTATGTGAGATTACAACCATTGAGATTGGGCCAACTGACCTGCATTGGGACAACAGAAAGAATGCAGAGTCTTTTGAAAGGCCTGAATGCTGAAGGAGAGTCCTGTTCTTCAAAGTCTGCTTTATTCCCCCTGGATTAATAAATTGACACCCTACGTGGTATTGTGGAGTATAAGAAATGTAGGAAAGAGAGAGTCATTGAGTTTGCAATGCAGCCTTGTGTTTTGGAAATGGCCAAGGGCAGTGTGAAGCAGCTTTGCTAGATGCCTGCATGGAGACCTGATGGAGCTGTGAGGATGAACCATGGGTAGCAGTGGAGACCCATGGAGATGCCAGGACCACAAGATGGCTCCTAAGGAAAGCTGCCGGCCCTGATAAAGTTTTCCAGGACTGTGAGTAGCCTAGCTGGAGGGACAGAATTGGAATTCTAGAGACTTGTGGCTGGTTGTAATGATCTGACATGGAGACTTGTCATTGACTAGAGTTGTTAGACTTGGAGGAGCTCCAGAGTTTGATGTTTGCCCTGTTTAAATCTTGTATTGGTTGAATATTTCTTTGTTATTCTCAATGCCATCTTTTGCAGTATGAATGTTTATTTTGTGCCATTATGGGGTTTTGAGGGGGATTTTTTTGGTACTATGGGTCAGTTAAAAGACCTTGGATTATGGGGATGTATGAACATCATTGGAGTTGATACAAACTATGGGGACTCTTAAAGATGGACTGAATGCATTGTATTTTATATCATGGCTGGTTATCAGTTTATGGGAGCCAGGGATGGAATGTGGTGGTTTGATTCAGGTGTCCCCCATAAACTTAGGTATTCTGAATGCTAGGTTCCCAGATGATGGAGATTTGGAAATTAATGCCTTTTGGAGGCAGTATATTGTTGGGGGTGAGCTTATGGGTCTTATAACCAGTCTCCCTCTGTCAATGTTTGGCACAGTTTCCTGTTGCTACTGTCCACCTTATGTTGACCAGGGGGTGATGTCCACCCTCTGCTCATGCCATCCTTTTCTCCTGCCATCATGGAACTTGCCCCTCTTGCCTATAAGCCAAAACAAACCTCTTTTTCCCACAAGCTTCTCTTGGTTGGGGGATTTCTACCAGCAATGTGAACCAGACTGTAACAATAAAGAAAAAAATTCAGAAATACTAGCACTGAAAAACACACTTAGTCAAATAAAAAACTCTGTGGAAAGTCTCTCCAGTAGAATGGATGAAGGAGAGAACAGAATATCTAAACTACAAGACCAGGTGGCAGATCTAATACAGTCCAACAAAGAGAAAGACAAACTAATAGGAAGGCATGAATGGGAATTTCAAGATATTCAGGGAAAGATAAAACATAAGAATTCAGGGTAGAGTAGAAGGAGAATTTCACTCCAAAGGCATAGTAGGCATTTGCAACAAAATCATAGAAGAAAATTCCCCCAAACTGGGAAAGAGATGCCAATGCAGATACAGGAGGCCTTTAGAACACCAAACAGACAACCTAGAACAAACCTCTCCTCACCATATTATAATTAAACTACCAAACATACAAACCAAAGAAAAGATATTGAAAGCAGTTAGAGAGAGAAAGCAAGTCACTTATAAAGGCAAGACCATAAGGATAACATCAGATTATTCAACACAAACTGTAAAAGCCAAAAGGGCTTAGAATGATATATTCCAAGTTCTGAAAGACAACAGCTGTCAGCCAAGAATATTTTACCCATCAAAGCTATCCATCCAAATTGATGGAGAAATAAGGACATTCCACAACAAAAGCAGGCTAAAGGAATACAAGTTGGGAAAGGAAGAGATCAAATTATCATTATTTGCAGATGATATGATTCTATGCATAAGGACCCTAAGGACTCTACCAGCAAACTATTAGAACTGATACACACTTTTAGCAACATAAAAGTATACAAAATAAGCACACAGAAATCAGTAGCTTTCCTATATACTAACAACAAACATGTGGAGGATGCAATCAGGGAATCTCTCCCATTCACAATTGCCTTACAAATAAATAAATAAATAAATAAATAAATAAATAAATAAATAAATAAATAAATAAATAAATAAATAAATAAAGTACCTTGAAATAAACCTAACCAAGGAAGTGAAGGATCTCTACAATAAAAACTTTAAAACACTCAAGCAAGAAATTGTAGAAGACACTACAAAATGGAAAGATATCCCATGTTCTTGGATTGGAAGAATCAATATTGTGAAATGGCAATCTTACCAAAAGCAATCTACACATTTAATGCATTCCCCATTAAAATTTCATTAATATTCTTTACAGAAATAGAAAAAACTATCCTTTAATTCAAATTTGGAAGCACAAAAAACCTCAAATAACTAAAACAATTTTGAGCAACAAAAATAATGCTGATGGCATCACCATAACTGACTTTAGGTTATATTACAAAGCCATAATAACAGCACAGCATGGTACTGGCACAAAGACAGACACATAGATCAATAGAACAGAATAGAGGACCCAGATGTTAATCCAGGCAGCTAAGGCCATCTGATTTTCAACAAAATGTCAAAACTTATTGAAGAAAAGACAGCCTCTTCAACAAGTGGTGTTGGGAAAACTGGGTGTCTCTATGTAGAAGGAAGAAAATAGATCCTTGTCTTTCTCCTTGTACAAGAATCAAGTCCAAATGGTCATGGGCCTTAATATCATTCCTGAAACTCTGAAACTGCTAGAGGAAAACGTAGGAGAAACCCTTTAACATATTGGCATAGACAATGACTTTCTGAATATAACCCCAGTTGCTCAGGAAATAAAACCTCTAATCAACCACTGGAATCTCATGAAATTACAAAGCTTTTGTACAGCAAATGACACTGTGAATAGAGCAAATGAGACAACCTACAGAATGAGAGAAAATCTTTGCCAGCTATATATTTGACAGAGAATTAATATCCAGAATATACAGGAACTCAAAAAACTTAACAATAAGAAATGAAACAACCCAATTTAAAATGGGCTGTGGAAGTAAATAGAGAGTTCTCAAAAGAAGAAATACAGATGGCATATAAACATCTAAAAAAGTGTTTTACATCTTTAGGGAAATGCAAATTAAAACTACTTTGAGATTCCATTTCACTCCTGTCAGAAAGGCTATTATCAAGAAAACAAATGACAATAAATGTTGGTGTGGATATGGAAAAAGGGTAACCCTTCTACACTGTTGGTGGGAATGTAGTCTGGTATAGCTTTTGTGGAAATCAGTGTGGAGGTTCTTGAGACAGATAAAAATAGATTTACCATATGATCCAGCTATAGCACTCCTAGGCATATATCCTAATGACTCTTCTCACTACCTTAGAGATACTTGTACAACCATGCTTATTGCTGCTCTATTCATAATAGCTAGGAAATGGAACCTGCCTAGATGTCCCTCAACAGATGAATGGATTAAAAAGATGTGGTACATTTACACAATGGAGTTCTATTCAGTGGTAAAGAAAAATGAAATTATAAAATTTGCAGGGAAATGGATGGATTTAGAAAGGATTATACTGAAGTAACCCAGGCTCAGAAAGCCAAACATCACTGTTCTCTCTCATATGTGGATCCTACCTACAAATGTTTAGACTTGTGTGTGAGCTGGAACCAAAAATAGGTAGCAGAGGCCAGTAAGCTAGAAAAAGGCTATAAGGGAGGGAGGAGAGGGAAGGACTTGAGGGAATGGTATTGTATGTATGTAAGTAGAAGAACAGATTACAGGGAGTGGAATGGCCTAAGCAAGGCTGGGAGAAGAGATTGAGTAAAAGAAGGGTGGAGGGAGGTCAATCAAAATTCAAGATATTCTGAATAAGACATATGAAAGCCTACTTTTTTGGATAATGGCACATTCAGAAGCTATAGACTGTTACTAGAAAATTTTCAGTGCCAGAGATGGGATACCGTCCACTAAGTTGTTGGCCAGGGAGGTCCCTGTTGCCTACAAAACATTACAGGTGATTGCCAAGCCCTTGCTTTCCCACAATAAATAGATGGTAAGACCCTATTGCTAAAGACTCCACATGCGTGGGAGGCAAGGTCACTGAAAAATCAAGCTGGTGCTGAGCTGAAAACCTCCTCCCTGTAAACCAGCCAACTGAAAGCTGGAAAAAGGTTGTACTGTATGCAGCTCTATCAGAGACAGGTGTCATTAGTGTTGAAAGCAGTGGACACTGGAAGCCTCAAGTTTGACCAGACAGAACAAATGACTGAACAGGTCCAAAAGTGGCATGTCTGATCTGAGGGAAACCAACTGCTGTCTAATTGGACTGGAGGCCCTCTCTATGGGAGGGAATACATGCCTGGTACTGAAAACCTAATCAAAAGCCTATGGCAGAGGAGGTCATGAGCCTTAGGGGTGTAAAGCCTGCCCTTGTCTGGATAGGTGTATATATTATTCCCACCAAACTGCCTGTAAGCGGGACATTTAATATTCATATTCATATATTAATGCTACTCTCACTTTTGGTTAGAGAATCTTCTTTTTTCAGATGGTGGTGACCACTGAGATGACCCAAAAGGCAACATAGTGCTGAGAAGAAGTGATGGAGGAGTGTCCAGCACTGGAACATCTCTATCACACCCTCCAAGGCTCAGGGTCCATTGTGGAAGAGGGGAAGGAAAGAATGTAAGAGCCAAAGGAAGGGTACGACTCCTTACAATGCAACTGTCCAGACAGAAACTGGCCTTGATATTCATGACCTCGCAGTGCCTAGCAATACCTTCAGAAGGCTCTTATAAGAGGGGGAAAAGGCAATGACATCAAAATAAAAGAGACTAATGGAGAGAGGGAGGGGATATGATGGAAAGTGAAGTTGTGAAGGGGAAAGTGGAGGAGGGGAGGGAATTATCATAGTTTATTGTCTGTAAATATAGAAGTTGTCACTAAAAACATTATACATTAAAAAAAGAAAGTTGTGAAGTATTACCCAATGAGTAAAAGGTTTTCAGAGAACAAGGCTGGTTTTGTTTGTTTGTTTGTTTTGGTTTTTCAATGTAGGATCTTGATCTAGCCCAGGCTGACCTGGAATTCACTATGTAGTCTTCTCAGGCTGACTTTGAACTCATAGCAATCTTCTGACCTCCACTTTCTGACTAAGATTAAAGGCATGCACCACCATACTCATCTGAGATCAAGTTTTTTTTTTTTTTTTTTTTTTTTTTTTTTTTTTTTTGGTGTTTTGCAAGGTAGGGTCTCACTCTGGTCCAGGCTGACCTGGAATTAACTATGTAGTCTCAGGGTGGAACTCTCGGTGATCCTCCACCTCTGCCTCCCGAGTGCTGGGCTGCGCCAGGCTGGCTAAGAGATCAAGTTTTTTGTTTTTTGTTTTCAAGGTAGGGTCTCACTCTAGCTCAGGCTGACCTGGAATTCACTATGTAGTCTCAGGGTGGCCTTGAACTCATGGCGATCCTTCTACCTCTGCCTCCCAAGTTCTGGGATTAAAGGCGTGCGCCACCACGCCCGGCTTGAGATCAAGTTTTTTTTTTTTTTTTTTTTTTTTCGAGGTAGGGTCTCACTCTGGTCCAGGCTGACCTGGAATTAACTATGTAGTCTCAGGGTGGCCTTGAACTCTCAGCGATCCTCCTACCTCTGCCTCCCGAGTGCTGGGATTAAAGGCGTGTGCCACCACACCCGGCTGAGATCAAGTTTTTAAGAGTATTTTAATCCTGTAGGTAGGAAGATGGCTCACTGAAACCTGAGTTTGGATCCCAAGCACATTCATAAAAGCCTGGCAGCAAGTGCCAGTGTCAGGGAGGAGGAGACGGGTCTAGGGTCACAGCCAGCTGGTCTAGCGGGGTTGGTGAGCTTTGGTTCGGTGCATGTTGTAGTCACCTTCTTGCTGCTGGAACAAAAGTACCCGACCAAAAGCAGCTGGTGGGAGGAAATTATTTATTTTGGCTCTCAGTCTAGAGAGGAAGCTTCATGATGGCAGGGGAAAGCATGACATGAGCAGAGGCTGGACATCACCTCTGCCACAGCAGGTGGAAAAGAGCAGCAGGAGAGTGGGCTCATCTCTGGCGAGAAGGAGCTAGACTTGAACACCCTAAATCAGCCCCCAACAACATGCCTCCCTCCTGCAAGTCTCCACCTCCCAAATTGTTATCAGGTGGGGACTAAGCATTCAGAACACATGATTTTATGGGGGACATCTGATTCCAATAACCACAGAGTGAGACCTTGTCTCAAACAATACGGTGGAGAGCAACTGACCTCTGGCCTCTATAAACACATGCATACATGTGCACCTACAGACATACATATACATGCCTTATACACACACATACACACACACATGCACGTGTGCCAAAAAGGTATTTTATACAGTGTAGACTTAAACTTTGGCTACCTACTTGGTCTTAAGCACTCAGAAAGAAAGTATAGCCAGGAAGAAAAGGACTTACTCAAAGTACCATTCATGCCATTGTCAAGGTTATGTATTACTGACAATTCTGATCATGTCTCATCTGCTTTATAAGATCTGCAAGACCAGGTATTGACCATGCCAGCAACCATCAGGCCATCTGGTGAACACTTCTACTGTTCTGGATCTTCATGGTGAAAGAGAATTTTCCTATCATTTCTGGTAATAGTAACTCTGCTAGTTTTTAGACCTTATAACTCAATTGCTGTTTTAACTTGGTCTCCTCTTGCTTACAGTCAGCTTATACTCAGAGGTCCTGCAACCACCTAACTTCATCTACCTGGGTTCCCTCGATCACTTTCCAAGGCCATAACAGTAGGAACTCTAAACAGCTCCAGTTTACTCAATGCCTGCTTCCCTCTAATGCCTTGCTTTTGCTCTTTCTTGCCACTATTTTCTTCCAGCACTATCTTCCGGCTCTCTGCCAGTGTGCTTTCAGGGACCCTTAAATAAAACCACTGGAGAAGTTTTCCAACTGCCACATCTGATGACCCCATGCAGCTTGAAGAAGCCAGACCTGTCACTGCCCCAACTCCCTAATGGCAGTTAGAGTTGCTTCTTAGAGGGGAGATTGAAGCAGTTTAGGGTGACTGAGCCTCCCCAAAGTAAAAGTAGGTGTGTCCTTGAGCTTGCCCTTGCAGTCTCCACTTTGCTAGAGGTCGGAGGAAGATCTTGCTTTTCCTTATGTCTTTTTTAAAGGAGTTCCCTAGCTCTATTTTTCCATAAACAACCTGAGTCCCTCCCTGGGTAGGAATTCCTCTTTCCTATAATTAAGATTCCTGGTAGGATTAAAACCTTATCCTGGCATTGTGGCTAGTTAGCGCAGTCCCCCAAACTTGGCATCAGGGCTAGTGAGCACAGCTCTCATTCAGAACCTATAAATAACCCAAATTTGGGTCTCTGGGTGGGCTTTACCCCTTCCTGCCTTCTTATGGGCAGGAACTTTTCATAATTTCTTCACTTTTTAAATCTAATAAAGTCTCTCTAAACTTTTATTTTTAAAAAATGGTATTCTAGCTGGGCATAGTGGTGTATGCCTTTAATTCCAGCACTTGGGAGGCAGAGGTAGGAGAATTGCTATGAGTTCAAAGCTAGCCTGGGACTACATAGTGAATTCCAGGTCAGTCTGGGCTAGAGTGAGATGCTACCTTGAAAACAAAAAAGGTATTTTAATTCCAAACAGAAGTAATGCAATTACTCATCTTTTTGGCTAGTTTGTCTCCAAAAACCAAAATCATTTTCTGTTCAGTCACCAGGATCTCTTAGCTAAAAAAAAGGAGACTCAAAGCAACCAAAGACATTCACAACAATGGGTTGATTTAACTTTAAATAAGTTCTTTCAGTGTGAAGAAAATGACTCTAGTGGCCAGTGTTGTTAGTCTGAAAAAATGACACTTCACAATCATCAGATGAGCAACAGTGAACGTGGAACTACTGGCAGTTGAGAAGATGAGCAAGATAGGAATTCTTGTATGATGCTGGTGGAGGACCATTCTAGATAATTTGGCAATATTTAGTGAAACTGATATGCCTTTTGTTTTGTAATATGATTTCACTTATAGTATTTACTATTAGAATAATTTTGCCTTTTGCACCCAAGGAAGGCACCACAATGTTCAAAACTAAAAAGTTACCAATGAGTGATAGTTCTAGTATGTTCCTTAGCATACTATACTCAGTTAAAGTGAGTTGACTAGATGTTGAAGAAGAAAGGAAGCTGCTGAGGGATATGTAGATCCTGTTGCTTGTACAAAGTCTGAAAACTGTAACACACCCAGTATTTAATTGTATTTACCTATCTACCTGTATCCACACATAAACAGCAAATGGTTAGCTGAGAATGTGTGTACCTCTGCACACTTCAGAGAGGTGTCAACAACCTAGTATAGGAACCATGGGCATTGGTGGAAATAAAGTGGTACAAAGCAAAAAACAAAACAAAACAAAACAAAAAACTAACAATTCCTTCCTTCTCTAAGCAGCTCCTCCTCAAAGCAACTAATTGGGAAATAGTGTGGTATTTAGCATGGAGCCTTCAGGAGAGAATGAAGTTGGGTGATTTGAATGTGGAATGTCCCCCTTAAGTTTATGGAGCCTTGAGGTGGTGTGTTACTGGAGGTTGGCTTAGGGGTGTTATAGTCCAGCCCCACTTGGGGCTCTTGGGCTTTTCCCCCTCCTTCCTGCTGATGTGAAGGTGTGATCCCGGCCATCTGCTCCTGCCATGTCTTCCTCACTATAATGGGCATGCCTTCAAAACTGAGCCAAAATAAACCTGTCCTTCCATGATCTGCTTCTGCTCAGAAATTTTGGTCCAGCAAACAGAAAGTAACTGACAAAGAAAAGACTGAATAGCTCCATCCAGCCAGCTGTAGCAGACTGGAAGCTCTGTCAACTCAAGCCAACCCTGTGGGCCAGAGCTTCTGGATCATGGACCAGTGCTAGGCTGTGGAGGAACCCGATGCATCTATGTGTGGGATACAACTAGGATGTCCAGAACTGACTCCACAAGTTGCAACATTGGATTGTGGGAGTCCAGATGTGCTTGGGTGAGAGTAGAAAATGCACAGTATAGTTTTAAGACAGTCTGAAAAATGTAAAATATCTCATTAATGATGTTTATATTGCTTACTTGTTGAAATAAGTACTTGAATACATTGGGTTAAATAACAATATATTATTAAAATTAATATATTAAATATTAATATAATTAAATATTAATTAATTAAATATTAATATAAATTAATATATTAAAATTGATGTGACCTTTCTCCATTTTACTTTGTAATATAGCTATTAAAGATTTTTACATATGTGTGTGGCTCACACTGTATTTGCATTGGGCAGCACTGGTCCCAACCTTTCTAGCCTTCCCACCATGTTTAGTCTTATGCAGAAACTACCATAAAATTGCCAATTGGAAAAAAAAAAGCCAAGTGTGTGGTGGCGCACACCTTTAGTCTCAGCACTCAGGAGGCAGAGGTAGGAGGCCAGCCATGAGTTTGAGGCCAGCCTGGACTTACAGAGTGTGTTCTGGGTCAGCTTAGACTAGAGTGACTCAAAAAAAAAAAAAATTAACAGGGCTGAGGGTAGTGTTTACCTTGCAAACATGAGGATCTGAGTTTTCTCCCCAGTACTCATGGGAAATGCAGGGTGTGGTGGCATGCAGCTGTAATTCTAGGGCTGTGGAGGCAGACACAGGAGGATCCCTGATGCTCACTGGCCAGCTAGTCTAGCGGAATCAGTGAGCTCCAGACCAGTGTGAAACCCTGCCTCAAAAAGGGACTTATGGAGTTTCTGAGGACAACACCAGATGTTGTCCTTTGGTCTCTAGACACACTGTATATGCACATACAGATGTGTCCCAACACACAAACACACATACACAAAATCCAATTAATAAATATTGATTTTGTTTTTCCTGTCTGATGAGTTCTTAGACTGACTCTGTTCAGTTTGCTATATACATTTAGGGTACAGGCACTCTCAGGCTGATGTGGCTCTAGTTCCCAGTTTTTTTGAATTCAGATCTCTAATAGGAGGCCAGTGCCTCATATTTCAGCTCATCTTTCCATTCCTTAGTTTAGGTGAAATAAGAAACAAAGCCAGAGAAGCCAACACCCTGTGCACTGTACAGTGGGTCAACTGTAAATGGTGACAGGAGCAAGAGTTCCCCGATGTGGGCTGGGGAAATGGCTTAGCAGTTAAGGCAAAGCCTAAGGACCCCAGTTAGATCCCCCAGTATCCACATAAGCCAGATGCGCAACAGGATGAGCATGTCTGGAGTTCGTTTGCAGTGGCTGGAGGCCCTGGTGCTCTCTTTCTCTCTGCCTCTTCCTCTCTCTCTCTTTCTCTATCTCAAATAAATAAATAAATAAAATTTTTTTAAAAAGGAGTATCCTGATGTGGAGTGTCTGTTAATCAGGAGCCATATTCCACTATCTGTCTGTCGCCTTGGGCAGTGACATGAAGTACCATCAGCAGAGATACCCAGTGTGATTTGTCAGGTAGCAGCTGTGTGCCCTGTGCTGTGCCAGCCACAGGGACAGAGTTTTAGCAGAGCTATGTTAGTAAGAGCGGGTTGCTGGCATCGCATTGAAGACAAGAGACTGGAAATGGAGGCACCGGTTCCAGCCCAGCAGAGGAGCGGGCCTGAGTCAGGTACGGTGGCAGAAGTGAGCCCTGGTGCCACCCTCCCTGGGGTGACTTTATCTCCCACAGACTCAGACAAGACACTTGATTACTGTCTATGCCTCAGTTGTCCTCTATAGAAAATGGGTATTCCAGGGCTGGAGAGATGGCTTAGTGGTTAAGGCACTTGCCTGCAAAGACAAAGCACCCAGGTTCAATTCCATGTAAAGCCAGATGCACAGGTGGCACATGCATCTGGAGTTCATTTGTAGTGGCTGGAGGTCCTGGCATCAACAATGGGGAAGGCACAGTGACAAGTGACTTCATGGTGTTAGGAGTGTGCAGCAGCTGCCTGTGACATGGCGCCAACCAGGAAGCAGAGAGTTTGGGTGGGAAGCAGACCTGACGCTTGTGATGCTTTAAATACAAAATATGCTCCATTTTTATGTCTCTAGCTTGGAACCTTTAAAACTTGGGGTTGTGTGTGTGTGTGTGTGTGTGATGTGAGCTGTGTTCTGCACCTGGATGCAGCTTCTGCTCCACACAGCAAGCCTGAAATAAACCCTTTCCTCACCTAAGCTGAGTCCGATCATCCCAGCAGGCCTGTGTCCAAACCAGCAATGAGGGACATTTCACATTCAAACCACCACCAGGGTTTCGTTTTTGTTGTTTTTGTTTTTCTAACCATTCCCCAGGCTACTGCAAATACCACCAGGCCCAGCTTCAATTTTTACTTCTACTAAAATAATCAGACAAAAGTCTGATTTTACTTCTACACCTGCTCCATTTTTATGCCTGTCTGGCCTGTCTTATGTGGGTGACTGGAGAATTGAACCTGGGCCAGCAGGCTTTGCAAGCAAGCGCCTTGAACTGCCGAGCCACCTTCCTAGGCTCTCTCTACCCTTCTTTGAGAAAAGTACCTCAAAAAGGTGTGTGGGGCTGGGGAGATGACTCAGTGGTTCAGAGTGCTTGCCCCACAGATGGGAGGGCCTGAGATGATCTGTGTGAGACTGTTTGAGCTCAGTTCCCTAGCACCCAAGTTAAAACCATGTACCCCTAGTCCATCTAGGGCTGGAGAATCAACTGGAGCTTGCCGACCAAAACAATGACAGCTGTTGGTTGAGGGAGAGACACTGTCTCAAGGAAACACACAGATGAGTGAGAAGAGGGAAACAGTCCATGTTTTCTTCTGACCTTTGCACACATGAATACAGAGTGTACACATCTGCATACACATGCTTGCTTATACCACATACACGCCACTTCGCATACCACCTATGCTACACACACACACACACACACACACACACACAAACTGCTTTGTTTTTTTCCTGATTCCTCCCTTCCCAATCTTTCACCTGCACTTCTGGTCCAGACCAAAAGTAGATCCTCAGACTCTGTCTTACTCTGCCCATTAGTGATGTTGGGCACCACGGAGCTTCCCACACATTTATTCATAGGTACTAGGCTCCATGGCAGGGGAAGGCAGGTAGGGAACTTCCCAGCTGAAGAAAGCTTATGAAAACACAGGGAGGCTGCCCTGTGCACACTCGTAGTAAGAACACAAAGTTTTGAAATGTAAGGAACTATGCAAAGAACTGAGGATTGCAACCACATGGTCTGTCATGTGCACTAAGGAATGAAGCCATATGCCTACGCAAAACCTTGTTTACAACATTATTCATAATAATCCAATAGTGGAAACAACTCAAAAGTCCATGGATGGATAAATTGTGTGGTGTTCCACACTGTGAAGTAGTATTCAGGTATAAAAGGCATGAAGTTCTGCAGGCGTGATACAAGTATACCTTTAAAGCATTGTGCTATATGAAAGCCAATTTTTAAAAAGACACAGAACTTCTTGTATAATTTCATAATTTTGATACAAAAGTCCAGAAGAGACAAATCTATAGAGGCAGACTGGTATTTATCTAATGCTGAGGACAGGATGGCAAGAGAAGAAAATAGCTGCTAACGAGTAGAAGGATTTTTGTTCTTTTTGGCGACCAGGTCTCATTGTTCTTGCCCAGGCTGACCTGGAGCTCACTCTAGCCCTGAAGTACAGGATTTCTTATGGGAATGACAACAGTGTTCTAAAGTTGATAGTAATGGTGATTGTTCAACTCGGAATATACCCAAACCATAGACTTGCACACTAAGTGGGGGTTATACAATATGTGAACTATGCTTCAATAATGCTCTTCTTTCCAAAAGAAGCAAAGAGGAAGGAAAGTAAGGATTTAGAGGAGAGGGAGGCTCCACCTCCAGGCCTCTCTCCTGACAGGCCTTCCCTGCGGGCTCCTTACCCTAGCTCTCTGGAGAGAGAAGGCCCTGGCTGACTGCACCTGGTTACATTTCAGCACACTGGTTACTGGGAGACATTTCCTCCCAGTCCACCATGATGGGAGCTCTGCCCAGCACACAGGTCCCTGGGCTGTCTTCTTGGCACTGTGTCCCGTTCTGCCCAGTGCTCTCTGCCCTGCCCCTCCTCCTGGCTTGTCCTCTGCGAAGCCAGTGCTCCCTACCCCCATCCTCAGCCTCCCCCCTGGGTTTATTACTCCCATCTCTGCTCTCACACTTGTCCCCAATGGCTCACCCACTCATCGCCATCTCTACTGGGTGAGGCAGGTACCACTGCCGACCTTGTTTTGCAAAGGAAGGGACAGATAAGGTTGTGCCAAGGACAGTCAGGACTCAAACAAGGAAGAGTAACCCCAGAGACCTCTTTATTTTTTTCCAGAGGCGTCTGTCTTCCAAGTAGAGTTTCAAGCGCGCGGAAAGCCTTAGCCACGCTTGGTTCTGTGGTTGTCCAAGACAGAGTTTATCCCAGCCCAGGATTCTCTGCCAGGACTTCCTTCCATGCAGTCCTGTGCCCAGCTTAGACATCCTCCTGGCTGCCTCCTAGGCTGAGAGAGGAAAGGTGAGTGCACGAGAGCCTGGCCCCCTCCCATCCTCAGCCTCCCACCCTCTGTTTCTTGGCACTCCCATCAATGGGCCCTGAGGTCTGGCTGAGGCCAGCTCCTCCTGGCTTGTGGCACTTGCCAGTTTGAATACCCCCATCCTCAGCCTATTCCCAGTTTGCATCTGCAATCACCTTGCTAACGGCTCACCCACGCCGCCATCTCTACTGGGTGAGGGTTTACCACTGTAAAGATATGACCTTGTGTTTTGCAAAGGAAGGGACAGATAAGGTTGTGCCAAGGACAGTCAGGACTCAAACAAGGAAGAGTAACCCCAGAGACCTCTTTATTTTTTTTCCAGAGACCTCTATACCCAGCTGTTCTGTGGAGAAAGGAATGGGCATGGACTTGGTGCTTCTGTCTTCCAATTCTGTAGAGTTTCAAGTGCAGACTGTATTGAAAGCCTTAGCCACTGGCATAAGGGATGGCTACGTTCTGCTATCCAGGCCCAGAAAGTTTGATTGGTTCTGTGGTTGTCCAAGACAGAGTTTATCCTTCGACTTGGGATTTCTAAAACAATGGAGAGGATGCCTGAGGGACTTAGAAATGCAAACTCTCCCCATGGCTGTGTCCTGCACACCTGGTATTAGTTTTGGAGAAAAATGCATAGAATGCACTGAGTGTGAAGCAAGGCAGGAAGTCCTGTGCCCAGCTTAGACATCCAGCTCAAGACTGGCGGGTCCTCGGAGCCTCCTTAGGCTGAGAGAGGAAAGGTGACTGCACGAGATGCCCAGGGACAGAACCCCCATTCCTTGGCCTCCGCTCCCCTGCTTTTTCATGATTCTAGGGTGGGGAACCACCCAGCAATGCCCTCAGCAGCAAACTCCCCACCCTCTGACTCAGCTTGTGCCCCCCGCTGAGGACACAGCACTGGCCAATGGGCTCCAGGGAGGAGGTCTGGCTGAGGCCAGCGCCAGGTGAGGCTTGTGGCACTTGCCATCTTGGGAGGCATCAGTTCTGGGTCAGAGTGGGAGAGGAGGATGATGGTGCATGTAAGAACGAAGAGCCAGAGGGGGCCACCGTGCTGCCAGGGTTGATGCGGGCACTAGGGAACAGGGAGTATGCTTCCTCTCCCACACACTTCCGCTTCTTCATCTCAGCACTGCTCTGTCTTCAACATTTCTTTCTCTTGTTTTCTCTTTCTTTTCTATTTTTGTGGCTGTGTGTGTGTGTGTGTGTGTGTGTGTGTGTGTGTGCACGTATGAATACATGTGTACATGTATGCACTGGTGCGCGTAGGTCAGAGGGCAACTTCTAGTGTTGCTCCTTGGATACCATCCAACTTCTTTTTATTTCAGTCACTTTTTTATTATAAAGTTATTACTTGGATTATTCCAAGGTGTGTGTGTGTGTGTGTGTGTGTGTGTGTGTGTGTGTGTGTAAGAGAGTTCTATGCAGCCCAGACTGGCCTTGTACTCTATATGTAGCTGAGGATGACCTTGAACCAAGATCTCGGAGTGCCAACTACCCAGTTTATGGAGTGTTGGAAATCAAAGCCAGGGCCTCATACATGCTAGTCAAGCACTCTAGGAACTGAGCCAGACCCCCCAGCCTCCACCTTTTTGAGACAGGGTCTCTCACTGGCCTTGAACTCACCAGGCAGGTTAGATTGACTATCCTGTGAGCTCCGGGTTCTCTGCCTCCCCAGTGCTAGAATTACCAGTGTGTGCACCTGGCCCATTTGTCTTTTTACTTCGGTTCTGAGACTTGAACTCGGGTCTTCATGCTTACAAGGCAAGCACTTCTGCATTAGCTATCAGCCCATCGCTGTTTGTTTTTTCAAAGACGCAGTGTCACCCTATAGCTCAGGCTGGCCTGGAACTCACTACATAACACAGGCTTAGCTTCCCCAATGCTGGGATTTAAGTGGGAGCCAGCACAGTTTCAAGTCCCACCCCTTCTATGCCAAGGAGAAGCTAGAACTCACTGGAGCTAGTCCACATGGTTTGATTTGGGACTGGATCATTGAAAAGCACCTGATCCAGACAGTCTCCCCACCAGCTTTCTGGGCCCTCACCAATTCCTTAGAGGCAAGCAATGCAGGCTGCGAGCCTCTCAGGCATGGGTCTTGGAGGAATAGCTCATTAAACCACTTCATCAGCAAGTATCTCCTGAGACCCGGCACCCTGCCAACTCACTTGGTGCCTGGAGCAAAGGGGAAAAAAGTGTACCCTTATGTGCATGTCTTTATGTATCTTATTAATAGTTAATTGTTCCAGAATATTAAAGTAGCTTTAAAAAATTGAAACGTAGGTATATTAAAACTCTATATTATTTTAAGTTTAAATATTTTATTTATACAAAAAAATTCCACCCAAACCAGAATATATTGGAATGCTAGGTTTAATGGAAGAAAAATAATTAATAAAAACTTTAAAACTTTTCTCTGTGCTTATCTTAATTAATTTAATCAATTAAGAGCATTGGTATCTTTGGGAATTTCTCTTGACCAAGTGATAATACCAATTTTTAATTAACTCTAGCTTGGCTACAAGTTTGTTTTGATAGGGTCTTATTTTGTTCTTTAAAAAAATATTTATGTATTAATTTGCAAACAGAGAGAGAGAGTTGTGTATGAGCACACCAGGGCCTGCTGCCACTGCAAATAAACTCCAGATGCATATGCCACCTTGATTTTCATGGGTATGGGAAAACTGAACCCAGTTTAGCAGGTTTTGCAAGTAAGTAACCACTGAGCCGTCTCTCCAGCCTTATTTTATTCATCATAGATTTTTTTCTTGCATTCATTGTAATCTTTTTAAAAGATCTGTGTTGTCATGAGGTCTGGTGGTATATGTCTGGATGGTGGTATATGCCAGGCTGGGTGGCTTTGTTAGTAAAACCCTATCTTGAGATAAAAAATGACAAAAAAAAAAAAAAAAAAAAAAAAAAAAAAAAAAAAGGACTGAGTATGTAGCTCAGAGTACTTACCTGGCATGTGTGAAGCCCTAGCTTTGCTCCCATTACTGAAAGAAAAACTTGCATTAAAATATTACTCATTCCGATTGCTGAGGGTTGTGATGCCTCCTTAAGTTTTGTGCCCAAGGTGAGTGACTCATTCTGTTCATCCTTGTCCCAGCCCTGCACCCAAACCACAGGGAGGAAGAAAGGAAACCACGTCATCTGCTCAATGATGAACCCATCCATCCATCCATCCATGCCTCCCCCTCCCTCTGCATGTACTTCCATCCATCCCTCTATCCACAAGTACTGCTGTGTGTCAGGCACTGATCAGTACCTGGGCTATCACAGTCAACAAAGCAACACAAATCTGCCCTGTGGGGCTTGCCTCCTAGTGAGCACAGCTGGACACTGAGCAAGACAGACAAGGAAATGACAGCCTGAAGCACCACAGAGAAGACTAAACTCGGGAAGCAGGTGAGGAGTGTTGGAGAGGCAAGCAAGGACCTGCTGGGGACGTGCAGGGTGCTCCAGGGAGTGAGAGATGGGATCCCACGAACATGTCCAGCAGAGTCCCGAAGAGCAAGCAGGACTGATGAAAGCTGTTGGCTTCACCAGCCCACTACGGGCATGCCCCGTTTAGCTCTCCCAGTGTTCAATGCTTCCTGTGGTATGTGTTCAGGTGGCATCTCCCCCAGTTCCCACAAACCCTGGTCCTCCCTGCGGTCGTCACTCCTTTGTTTTCTGGCTTTGTGCCTCATGTGTGTGCTTCAGATATACCCGGGACAATAGAGAGTGGCAGGACAGATGGACGAGGCGAAGAGCCCATGTGATGGAGGATCAAATCAGCTCCTTCATGAGGGGAGTACTGGTCCACCATGCATGGGCCCTCCAGGAAGCACTGAGTCTTAAATTCTCTATCAACCAAGAGAAATATGAACTCAGAATCAGACGTACTTCGTTATAGAAACTAGAGGGAATCACACTTCTTTGGCATCTTAGTTTGTGGCCTTGGATGAGCCCCAGGAGCATCTATGGCGCCTGTTCCCAGTGAAGACACCTTCTCCTCCCATCCCTTCTCCTTCTGTGGAGGGGAAAGGGTTCGAGGTAGGGTCTTACTCTAGGCCAGGCTGACCTGGAACTCACTCTGTAGTCCCAGGCTGGCCTTGAATTCAGGGCAGTCCTCCTACCTCAGCCTGGGATTAAAAGTGTGTGCCGCCACACCCAGCCCCACCCGTAACGTCAGCTACAGCTGCTCCAGCTGGGTGTGGGCTGCTTACTGTCACTCTCCCCACTGGAAAATGACATTCACTGAGGTGAAGGACCGTGCCCAGGGGAGTGCAGTGGGCCCTGGTGATAGCAATCCCAGACCCCTCAACTCTAGAGCCCCCTTTTCCCAGAATGGCAGCAGCTTTGTGCATGTATGGAGGTCCCCCCTGTGCTCTCACTGCTGCAGATGTACTCAAGTAGGAAAACGGTGCTGTGACAAATACCTTCAAGAACATTCAGGTCTCAGAACAACTGGGTGGATTACTTAGTCCACCTTGAAGACAAAGGTACAGATGTGATCATATGGCATGGTGTGTCCAAAGTCACCCAGCACTTGGGCCAGAATTCCATCCTTGTATTGCATCACCTGTCCCCAGGCAGGGTGACAAGCATGCTATCTGCCCTGCTCAAACCATCAAACCAGGCCACCCACCCTAAATGTGCCGTGTCAGCAAAACGCCACCCAGTACATCATAAAAGGACGGAGGTCTGCTCTCTGCCTCCCACCCCCGATCTACTGTGTGAGTCAGCTTTCCAAATTACCCAAGAGAAAGCAACTAGAAGGAGGAAAGGCTTGCTTGGACTCCATATTTCAGTCCACAGGCCCTTGGCCCTATTGCCTTGGGCTTGCTCCATATATCATGGTGGGAGTATACAGTGGAGGACCGTTTGCCTCCTGACGTCCAAAACACAAACAGGAAAGGGCCTCCAATCACCTGACCTATTCCTACTGGGCCCAGACTCCAAGGGTTTCATCACCTCTCACTAGTGCCTGGGCTGGCACCAGGCTTTTGACACATGGGCCTTTGGGAGACATTCAAGTTCCAACTGTAGCACCATACCCACACTTGCAACTCTTGATATTTTAACTACAGAATCAATGACAGAATAATGCAAAGAGAGAGGTAGAAATGGGCCATGGCCTTTACCACTCACCAACTCATGGCACACAGTGAATCTCGTGAAGTTCTGTTCCAGTACTGACTCACCAGGTCGTACGAAGTGCACACTCTCTCTATGAGGAGGACTCACTGCTGCCCCTGTGGGTATACTTAATGCTCAGGCCAGAAGGCAGCCCACACTGCCCAGAGTGTCACATACAACAGAAGCATCTCCCATTACCGTAAGCATGCCCTAGGTGAGCTGTTTGTTGCCGGCTGTGCTTTCATCAGCCAGCGTCATGCACAGTGGTGAAATGTGAGTGTAGAGACAGAGTTATTGTTGCCATAAAACCAAGACTTACCCAAGGAGAGATGCTAAAATAAGATGATTGTTGAATTGGTTGTAGGGAAAGCAAGAGGCAAGATGAAAAGGGAAGCATGGCTTCTAAGATGTTTCCTGCATGAAAACGGCTTTCTGTGCCTTTAAGTTTCTGCTGCACTCTGCAGAAACTGAGTCAGAAATGTAGACAATGCTTTAAGGGTGTGAATTTTATATGAAAGACTGGGTGGGGCAGGACTCAAAAAATTTTTCAATAAAAACACATGGGCTCTATATTGAAATCTTAGCAAAGGAGCATACATTTCTATGTTTTAGGTTAACAAACACATGTAAGATCATATCCAGTACCCATGTAAAGTAAAATGCACAAAGTGTCACATGTGTCTGGAGTTCATTTGCAGTGCCAGGGGGCCCTGGCATGCCCATACACACTCTCTGTCTCAAACAAGTAAATAATATTTATAAAGGAAGAAAAAGAAGAGAGGGAAAGAAGGAAGGAAGAGAGAGAAGGGAAAGGGAGGGAAGGGATGGGAAGATTTCAGAAACAAGAAAGACAAATTTTAGGTATACAGAATCATAACTTTTGATTACATCCTGATTGTTAAGATTGAAAATGCTTGCCAGGCATGGTGGTGCACACCTTTAATCCCAGCACTCAGGAGGCAGAGGTAGGAGGATTGCCATGAGTTCAAGGCCATCCTGAGACTGCAGAGTGATTTCCAGGTCAGCCTGAGCTAGAGTGAGACCCTACCTCGAAAAACCAAAGAGAGACTAATGGAGATAGGGAGGGGATATGACGGAGAATAGAGTTCTGAAGGAAATGGGGGGAGGGGAGGGAAATATCATGGTTTTTTTTTTTATGTAAGTATAGAAGTTGTCAATTAAAAAAAGAGTGAAATGCTTTGAATATTAATCTGCTGCTCTCTTAAATGACATGAAATAAACATGTCAGCAATGAGGCTATATGAAAAGACAGAACTGATGAGTCACATCGTATACAGATTGGTTTGTGATGAGAAGGAAAGTGCAATGTTCATAAGGGACACACACACACACACACACACACACTCACACTCACTGAGTGTCATTCACTGAGTATTTGGCTGAGTGCATGGCCAGCATCTTGCCCTTCCTGAGGCTTGCAGTGTTGGGTCATGGTACAAGTGGGCAAAGGGCTTACAGACACGAAGGCAGCATGGTGGAGGTTGAACTCATTCAGCCCGTGAAGAACCTGCACTTGGCCCCGGTGTGCCTGGCTCCAAGCTGCTCACCAAGAATGGCCCCTGAGGGCATGCTTATGCGGGAAGAAGCTGGGAGAGCTGAGTTTGGTTTGAGCTTGAGCACTGTCCTGAGAACTACTCCAGGAGCCCCTGGGAAGGCTCCTGCGAAGGCTCCTGCCCTGGAAAGCCTCTCAGGGCCTAGGGTGGGAGGGAGGGCTGCCATAGGCAAGGGAGCCCTACACAGAGGAGAGGCATGGCCACACAAAGTGACTCACAGCCTACTGTCACACCACACCCCCAGCTAGCCATCATGGTGAAAGACAGTTTAAGGATGAGCATAATTATGAAACTGCCACTATTAATGGTTCAGTCCCCAGACAGAATGAAGAGCCTTGTTACCAACAAGTGCTCTGCTCTCACTACCACCTTTCCCTCTGCCGCCAGTCTTTAGGTGAGAAGAGCTCTCAGGGCAAAGTGTGGAGAGACTAGAGACAAGGGAAGGGAGGCCTCTGCAGTGGCCAAGAGTGTGGGGTCTGGAGCAGCCCCACAGGCCCCTGTGCAGCCTCCATCAAGACAAAAAGTCCTTGGGGCAAAATAACCAACTCCATCCACTCACCTCACAGGACAGGTGAAGAAACGTGGAGACCCTCTGTAAGTCTGTCTGTTTGGAGGAAAAAGGGCAGAGACGAGGGGGAGCTTCACTGACTGCAGGATGCATGGAGAGGACAGGAGGAGGCGATGCTTGTCCACTCTTACCAGAATGAAGGCAAGAGGGCCCTTGCTCGAGGCTTTCCCAAGAACGGGATGAGCTTGGTGTGGTAACTTGTGCTGTAGTCCCACCACTCTGGAGGCTGAGGCAGGAGGATTATTACAAATTTGAGGCCAGCTTGAGCCACATAGAAAGACCTTGTCTCAAAAAAAAAAAAAAAAAAAAAAAAAAAAAACTTTTAGGATTGGAGAAATGGCTTAGTAGTTAGGGTGCTTGCCTGTAAAGCCTAAGGACCCAGGTTCAAGGCTCCAGATCCCACGTTAGCCAGACACACAAAGGTGAGGCAAGCACAAGGTCACACATGCCTACTAGGTGGCACAAGCATCCAGAGTTTGGTTTCAGTGGCTGAGGCCCTGGCACACCAATTCCCTCTCTTTCTCTCTCTCTCTTGCTCACTCTAAAACAAAATAAAGTTTAAATTAAAAAAAACTTTTAAAAAAGTGAGGTAGGGACTGGAGAGATGGCTTAGTGGTTACAGCACTTGCCAGCAAAGCCAAAGGACCCAAGTTCAATTCCCCAGTACCCACATAGGCCAGATGCACAAGGAGGCACACGTGTCTGGTGTTCATTTGCAATGGCTGGAGACCTTCATGTGCCCATTCTCTTTCTCTCTTTTTCTCTCTTTCTCTCTCAAAAAGATAAATAAAATATTTCTTTTTAAAGTGAGGTAGTGGGGGGCATAGTGCACACCTTTAATCCCAGCAACTCAGGAGGCAGAGGTAGAAGGATTGCCAAGAGTTCGAGGCCACCCTGAGACTACATAGTGAATTCCAGGTCAGCTTGGGCTAGAGTGAGACCCTACCTCAAAAAACCAAAAAAAACATAAAAAGGCATGAGGAGAGGGATTGAAGAGACAGGTCAGTGGTTAAGGTGCTTGCCTTGGGAGCTTAAGGACCTGAGTTTGATTCCCAGAACCTATGTAAAAATGCTGAGTGTGGCAGAATGACCCTATAATCTCAGCACTGGGGAAGTGGAGGCAGGAGGATCCCTGGATTTGCTAGCTAATGGGTGGGCTCCCGGACAATGAGAAACCCTGCCTCAAAGAGAGGCAGACAACATTCCTGAGGATCATGCCCAAGGTCATCACCACATGCACATGCATGCACATGCACACACATGCACACACAACATGCATACATACATGCAAGCACACCATACACACATGCAAGCCCAACAACAAAAAGAACCTAAGGCTATAGACGGTGGAGCTACAGAAAACAATGTGGTTCTCAAAGCTGCCCCCAAGCAGGAGCTTGCCCAGGGCATTGCCCTGAGGGTCAACCCCTGATTGCAGCAGTGAGGCTGTGGAAAGGCTGTAGATGGTTGCATTCTGAAGATGAGGTGCAAAGCTCAATTCTTCTACTTAGGTGCTTCAGCCAACCTGATGCCATCTGCACAATGGCACCGGTGCCTGCTCCACGTGGTCGCTGTGTTAGCTGTGAAAAGGTTAGGGAAAGCACAGGGCACATTACAAGTGTGAACTCCAGAGACCCTTGAAGAAGCTGGAATTCAGCTGAACTTCCGCCTCCACTTTGGCTGTCCCTCCCCAGCGAGAGGCCAGGGGCATCTATCAGGGGTCCGCTTGGCTCTTTGCTCTCCGAATAAACAGGATCTCAGCTCCCTCCCACACCTAGGAGCTGTGTGCTGTCACCCTGACTTTCCAGACATGCGCCTAGTACTCAGAATGGGTGAGTGACTCAGTGTGAGGCAACACCCAGGGCTGATTCAAATCTAGAACTTTCTTGCTTATAATTAAGGAAGCCTCAAGGTATGAAACATGCAGATGTGGTAAGTGTCAAGCTTGGTCAGTTACTGCACACACCCAATGATTGGTCTCTTAAAGGAGGCCCTGCCCCAGTGTCTCTTCTTTTGTTTTAAACTTTTTTTATTGAAAACTTCCACAAGTGCACACAATATGCCATGGACCATGGGTGTGGCAGGGCCTCTTGCTACAGCAAACTTCAGGCATGTGAATCCAGGCCAGCAGGCTGTGCAAGCTAGCACCTTTAACCACTAGGCCATCTCCCCAACCCCCTTCCTTATGTTTCTCCACTTCCGTCTTCAGGCCCATGATGGAGTAAAGACTTAGTGACTGCCTGGTGTGGTGACACTTAGGAATTAGAGTCAGAGGTTCAGGAGTTCAAGGACAGCCTTGGCTACATAGTGAGTTCAAAGACAGCCTGAGCTACAAGAGACCTTGTCTCAAATACACACACACAGAGACAGAGGAGAGAAACAAAACAATACAAACATATACACAAAGACAGACTGTAGACCTAGCCCTGAGAACACTGAGGGCCACCCACTCAGAGCCTGAGTCCTCCAGGTGGCCTGCATGTGCTCTATCTGGGGAAGCGCAGAGCTCGCCTCCCCCTCCATTTGTCCCCTTTAAAATTTTTTTTTATTATTTTATTTTTTATTTTTGGAGAGAGACAGAGAGAAACAGATAGAGAGGGAGAAGAAAACAGAGATAGGCGCGCCAGCAGTCTCTTAGCTGCTGTGAACGAAATCCAGATGTGCACGCCCCCTTGTGGTCAAGTGCGGCATTGTGCCCTTGAGTCACTTTGCATCTGGCTAAATGTGGGACCTGGAGATTGGAACTACTGGAGATTGGAACCAGTGTTCTTAGCTTAGGAGGCAGGTGCCTTAACCGCTAAGCCATCTCTCCAGCCCTTGTCCCCTTTTTAGAAGTCGGTATCAGAGACACAGCACTTGGGCCAAGGGAGCATCACTTCCTTTGAGCTGTGCAGCTGGCCCACCATACTCACCTTCTCCCAAATCAGTACATCTGATTGCAGAGAAGTTAATGTTTCCATGGAAACAGTTCCTTCTGCCAAAAGGAATGAAGAAGGAATGGTTACAGTTAGACAAATTGTGAGGATTAAGATATTGTACTGAATTTGTGTAGCATTTTAATTAAAGTCCTTTTCTTTCCTTCTTTCTTTCTTCTCTCTCTCTTTCCCCCTCTCGCTCTCTGACACATGTATGTTGTTCAGGTTGGCCTTGAACTCCCAAATGCAACACCACACCTGGCTAGTGAGTTCTTTTGTTTGTTTGTTTTTTATTTTTATTTTTTACCTGAATTAAGCTTTGGCACTAAAGAAAGGGGAATTAGATATAATCTTTCCATAATGGACTATCAGAACTCAGGCCTGATTAGACAGAGCGTGACCAAATAAACAAGTACAGGATTGTAGCCCCATGGAGCACTCAGCCAGAGGGGCCACGGAGCCTGCGCCATCTGCAGTGGGGTCTGAGCTGCTGGTGAGGTCAGTAGACATACCGCTGAGGCCCTGCACAGAGCTCTGAAGGCTAAGAGAAGATAATGGGATTTCCAGGCCCAGGACCAGGCCTAATAATTTCAGTAAGTGGGGACAAGGGTGTCACAGAAACCAACCGAGAGAATAGGAAAATACTGAAGAGGGTGGGGTGAGAGAAATCTGAAGGGCTTGGAGACATTGATCCTGTGGGACATCAGGGCCTGGGTGAGGGGAAGGGTCTTGGGTTTCCTAAGAGCAACTGGAAGCCCCCATGTGTGCAGGAGGAGGAGCTCAGGAGTAATGGTGGGAAGAGTGAGTGGGTCCATTAACACCTGAGCTCCCTCATCTCCCTCGGAGTTAAACTATTGTCACTTAGCAGATGCTTGGCTGCTTGGCCACAGCAGAGGACATTTGGGAGGTGACCGGGGATAGGAACCCAGAAGGTGAAACATTTAGAGTTTTCCCCTGGTCCTAAGTCAAAGCTGTGTCCCTGGGACTCCTGGAGTACCTCAAGCAGATGTCTGAGAAAGCAGAGTATGTTTACCGCAAGAACGCTCCCTGCATGGCTGAGGTCCGCTAGTCATTCTTGAACTCATTGTGTATCAATCAGACAAGCCTAGTGATTGTGTGGGGACTTCACTGAGCTGGCCATATACTCTAAACCACGGAGAGGGGTCCATTCTCTCACTAAAATTCAGTTCAACCTCCTGGTTCTTAGGGATACTTTTGGTCAGTTTAATCTGACTTTTGTTTCTTGTGGGGTTAAATTCAGGCCTGCCTGACTGGCCCCGGCACTGAGGAATCTGGGGCAGATGGATACATAATGATGATGGTGGATGGAGCTCGGAGTGAGCTTAGAACTCCAACCTCAAATTCTTATCCATGTTTAGCAAAGAACTGAAAAAATGCAGACATGAAAGATAAGTTACTAAAGCTTTATTTGAAGGAAGGATATAGGTAAGAGGAAAGAGAAGTTCCCAAGCTGGGTTGCTGGCAGTGTGGTGGCCCATACTGGACTTCTTTATAACCCTGGAAATGCAAGTTAAGAGGTGCTTAATTGGCATGTGTCTCATTGTCAGGCTTAGGTGCATCTTGGTTGGTTGGTGGGCACCCAGGCGAGGAGTGCAGGCTTAGGAAAAGCCCACCAACCGGGAAGGAGTGGAAACTCAGGTTTGGAGAAAGCCTGCCAAAGCTTGCCAGGATCAAGGAATTTTCATTCAGAATGGAGTTTCTTTCTAGTCTGGTTAGTGTGGGTTGGCACCCATGCTTTTCTTGGGGCCCCTGTCCCTGACTGACTACCTAAGAAAAGTGGTCTGGCTCCCATTCTCTACCACAGATAGGAATTAGGAGCAAGGACGCCTCCATTTTGTGCACAGCTAGACAGGCCACATGGCCCAAATGTCTCCACATGCTCTGTCAAACACTAGTAATCTCCCACAGAACTTCTTGTAGGACATCCTGCCCTCAAGATGCCGCTCTGGGGATACCAACTGGAACCACCTGATAAGGAGGCCTTGGGGGCACCAATCACCAGCCCCATGAGAAAAATGCAGGAATACACATTATTTTAGTGTGATATCTCCAACTTAGCGTGACATCTAAAAGTGGGAAGGAAAAGGTCTGGACCGAACTGAGGGCCCTGCTCAGATTGGTGGCTCTCCTTTGGACCAGTCAAACCACTTTCTTTGTTCTCCAATATCTATAAACCTCTGGTACAAAATGCTATGTGAGGGCTGGAGAGATGGCTTAGCAGTTAAGCGCTTGCCTGTGAAGCCTAAGGACCCCGGTTCAAGGCTTGATTCTCCAGGACCCACGTAAGCCAGATGGACAAGGGGGCGCAGGCATCAGGAGTTTGTTTGCAGTGGCTGGAGGCCCTGGCACGCCTATTCTCTCTCTCTCTCCTACCTGCCTATTTCTGTATCTTTCTCTCTCTCTCAAATAAATAAATAAAATATTTTTAAAAAATGCTATGTGATCAGCCAGTTTTGGGTCCTTTCTAATTGCAGGGAACCATTACTGTGCTCGATACAACTTTTGCTGCTTGCCCCTTTCCTGCCTGTGCTCATCATTGTTCATGTTGTGGGACAATGAACTCCAACCCAGAAAATCAGCGACAATGGGCTACTGACCCTGAGCTTTTGCATATAGAAATTGGCAATTATCATGCTTGTCTTGCTGCCTGGGCGTGGTGGCACACGCCTTTAATTCCAGTTCTCAAGAGGCTGAGGTAGGAGGAACACTGTGAGTTTGCCACCCTGAGACTACACAGTGAACTTCAGGTCAGCCTAGGCTGGAGTTATAGCATAGTGACTGCTATCTATGGCAACAGCTATTACTTTGGTAATTATCCTATGTGTGAGATAAGTATGAAGCAATCAAATAGTAGGGCAGGGACAAGAGGCAACAGGGAGTGAGGGGACAGTGGCCAACTAGCAAACCCTGCCTACAACTCCTCAGCCACAGCCATTGGCTTCTGAGTAGTCATACAGGAACTCAGAACAAGTACCATTCGATTTTTCCAGACACACTGCTGATCCCAATTTATAATGTTGGTGTCCAATTCAAACATTATTACTGTTGCTACTGCTACTGAAGTAACAGCTGGGGTGGTGGTTCATGTCAGTAATCCCAGCACTCAGGAGATGGAGGTAGGTAGATGTTGAGTTTGAAGCTAGCCTAAGCTACATAGTGAGCTACTGTCCAAAATCAAAAAAAAAAGAAAGGAAAAGGAAAGGAAGAAAGAGAGAAGAAATGAAGAATGAAAGGAAGGGAAGAAGGAAGAGAGAGAGAGAAAGCCCATCACAAACATTAAAAACAACCCAGTTACTTACAGAAGCTATGAGGTTCAGAGTCTGGACCCTGGCAGCCCTAATAAGCTAGGCTCAGCTACTCACCCTCAGTTGGCCGATTAAAAAGACAAAGTAGGGCTGGAGAGATGGCTTAGTGGTTAAGGTGTTTGCCTGCAAAGCCAAAGGATCCCGGTTCAACCCCTCAGATGCACAAGTGGGTGCATGCATCTGGAGTTCATTTGCGGTGGTTGGAGGCCCTACCTCGCCTATTCTCTCCTCTCTCTCTCCTTCCTTCTCTCTCAAATAAACAAATAAATAAATAAATAAAAATACATTTTAAAAAGACAAAGTAATATTGAAAAACAGAAAAAGGAGATTTAATTCAATGTGGCCTATTAGGAAGAAATCAAAGCTCTCCATCATTATCTCCAGTGTCCCCTACAAGGTGGGCTGACAAGTTGTCAGAGCCATGTGAATTCTCTTCCTGCAGGACAGTTCTTCCTCCGGCTGCCATCAAGCTGCAGCCTTTTCTTTCTCCCAATGTGAGATTTCTGGGGAAATTCCAATTGCTTGGAGTCCATTGTCTCAACTGTCTGCTAGCCAAAGGAAGAAGGGCAAGTGTCTCTTTAGAAGCCCTTCATTCCTGCCAGAACGGTTACAGTCCCCAAACTGACAGCAGCATTGGGACACACAAGATGCCTTCCAGAGCAAAGCTGGGCAGAAGGCAGCTAAGGCAAACTTCACAAAGGACAAGCTGTCAGGGAGGCTGGCTCTGACAGCTGACCAGACTAAGAGACCATGAAGTGAGGTGGGAAGGAAAGGCACCTTAGCACTCACATGCACCAGCTTCTTAGGGAGCGTCTTGGAGAGGGAAACGCTCATTTAGCTTTACATACCAGATGGCAACCATAGCTCTGCAGCAGACCTCTTCAGTTTAGGAAATGGTTGCCCTGGGAACAGCAGCCCTTTGCAGAGCAGTTCTTATGGGGGAGGGAAGTTCCATAAATGGACACTAGAGGGCGCTTTCACACAAGTGATGGCTCAGCCAATCCTGGTTCTAGAGGAAATGGCAGCCCTGGGGTTGCGCAGAGCCTTACCAGTTCAGGCTTTGGTGGAAGGTTCATGAAGCTTGGTACCTACTACATGTTTGCTCAAGCCAAACCTATCTTTTAGGGGACAGCCTCAGGTCAGTCAGCTTTCTTTCCTGTGCACAGAAAGCCCTTGTGACCTTCGCTGCTCGCTGGGATTCTGTGAGCGTCTTCAGGGGAAAATGTCCAGTTGCTTCCTGTGCCCACCTCTCTCTCAGACTTGTCACCAACAGGTCTTCTGCGGTCCTGTCTGATGGGGCCCAGCAAGACAAACACTCCAGCATTCATAGCTGTGCCTTTGATGGGTGGCGGCACATGTTGACCAAGCAAAGCCCTCCTCCAGCTGGGAGATCTGGGTTTGAGTTCTGGTTGTGCCTCTTGTTGGCCATGTAACCTTGGGAAAGCCTTTCTAGACCTCAGCTTCCTCATCTGTAAAACAGCAGATACTAATACCAAAGATGGTTTCAGTATTAAGTGCAAAAGGATGCATGAAAACATTTTATGAATCGGACTACTTGTGAGTTATTTACATTATTACTTTAGAACTGAGCTTGGTAAATCTTTTCTATTAAAGGCCAGATGGGAGCTGGGGAGGTGGCTCCGCTGTTGAAGGTGCTTTGTTAGAAAGCCTGCCAGCTCAAGTTCAATTCCCCAGTACCCAAGTGGAGCCAGATGCAAAGTGGCACATGCATCTGGAGTCCATTTGCAGGGACGAGAGACTCTGGCATGCCCATTCTCCACCCCTCTTTCTCTCTCCCTCCCCCCCTCTCTCCTCTCTTTGCTTACAAATAAATCAATAAATATTTTTTCAAAGGCCAGATGGTGAGTACTTCTGGCTTTGTTGGCCTTATAATTCTCTGTCTCAACTACTTGTCTCTGGCAATACATAAACTGATTAGGGTGAATGTGTTCAGTAAATCTTATTTTACAAAAACAGGCAGTGAGTTAGATTTTGCCTAGGGGCTTGGCTTGGCCAACCCTCACTGTCTGCTTCGGGAGGGCCTGACAGGAATGACTTTTACTTTCGAAAGAGCTGTAACAAAAGTGCAAACTAGGCTTAGTGACACAGGCGTATAATCCCAGCGAAAGCAAGTTCAAGGTCTCCCTACCTGAGCTGCAGAGTGAGTTCAAGGATAGCCGAGGCAATTTACTGAGACCCTGTCTCAAAATTAAAAGTATAAGGAGGCCTGGGGACACAGCTCAGTGGTAGAGTTCTTGCTTGGCATGTGTGAGGCCCTAGGCTTAAACCTTAGCACAAAGGGAAAAATTTTTAAAGGTGGCAAAGACTAGACTGTATGTGACTCCCAAACCTGAAGTACCTACTGTCTGGCTTTCATAGACGTTCAAACTGCATTGTGGCATACCTAGAGAGCAGTCAACTCAGTCCCTGGGTCAGTTACAGGACCTCCCTGGCAGGTCACAGTAAAAGAAGTGGACCCCGATAACCCCAGGACCCTCCAAATCCAGGATTCTGGGCTCCTCATAAACTCATGGCTCTGGGGCTGGTGGAGGAAGAGCAAACATGGCCCCCTGACTCTCTTTATATGCGAGTCCGCAAAATTTCCATCGGTAAAGAAGTCCAAGTCTTGTTTGTCTGGATTGTTCCAGTATATGCGTTGGTGCTTTACAGTTTTCTGGGCTCTCTCTGAACTTGGACACTGAGTCACAGGGGACCCTAGCACCTGTCTCTTGGGGCATCATCAGCAGTGACACACATTCAAATTCAGAGACTGCCATCAGGACAAGATGTCCCCAAGCCAAAGACAGTCCATTTTTGTTTGGGAGTAAATCACAAATGAGCAGAGGTAGCAGGCACCAGGCCCCAAAGGAAGAGAATGAGAAACCTGGTTGCACAAAGCAAGCTGCACTAGTTAGATAATGCATGGCTAACAGCACAGTGCTCAAATGGAGGGGCCAGTGTGTGGAAGCTTGTCCTGGGGAGGGTGTGTGCACCCGTGCATTGGCTGGGAGATATGGTGAATGTTGGTGGGCTGGGAAGGTGGCTGGTCCTGTTTTTATTCCTCCTCCCCACCACCAGCTCTCCTGACCCCAAGACAAGGTGCCCCGATATAAGCAGGGTTGATCAGCCTGCTGAGCCCCCCTGTCCACCATGAGAAGCCAGTGGTTGTGACATGGTTCAAGTTGATGGCACCAAACCTGGCCTGCAGGCCCAGAAGGGCTCTGGGCAGGGCCTGCCTTCATCTTACGTAATTCCTTAGCAGAAAGAGTGACCAAAGAATGGCCCCAGAGAAAAGATTGTATTGCTTTTTGTGACTCTAAAAACAATAGGTATTTATTACATAAAAATGTTAGCAGAGTCGTCTACAGAAGAACATGCACAGAAGTAATTTTAGGCTCAGTTGTACAGTGCTGTCCTTGGAGCACAACCATTACCATCTTCCTCAGAGCAGCTGTGACAGCTCCAAAGGGACCCTCACGTGCAGGCCTCGTTGACTCTCATGAGCTCTGTATAATCTGCCCACTGCACATGGTCTGGGGAGCAGGCAGACTATGCGGAGGCAGAGGTTAACTGAAGGGAGACCCTATCTATGCAGCAGTGGGTAGTCATCCATGCTGAGCTGACCCTTTCAAGTCGTCCTGCTCTGGGGCTGCCCATGCTCCTGATAGTAAGCCCAACAAACTCGTCGGTTCACCAGGATAGACATAGGTAGAGTCAGTACTCTGGTCTGTCATTGGTGTCCTATCTGGGGGTAGCAGGTGTTTGTTTACAATTCTCCAGGGAGAGTTCATGCAAGAGACTCAAAACCACCAATCTAGTCGGGTGTGGTGGCATATGCCTTTAATCCCAGCACTCAGGAGGCAGGGATAGGAGGATCGTGGTAAGTTTGAGGCCACCCTGAGACTACCTAGTGAATTCTAGGTCATCCTGGGCTAGAGTGAAACCCTGCTTCAAAACAAACAAGCAAGGGCTGGAGAGATGGCTTAGCGGTTAAGGCACCTGCCTCCTAAGCCTAAGAACGCTGGTTCCAATCTCCAGGTCCCACGTTTAGCCAGATGCAAAGTGACACAAGGGCACAATGCCTCACTTGACCACAAGGGGGCGCACACATCTGGATTTTGTTCGCAGCAGCTGAGACACTGCTGGCACGCACCGATCTCTGTCTTCCTCTCCCTTTCTCTCTGTCTCTCTCTCTCTCAAAAAAACTTTGCAACCACAAATCTGATGGCTGGGCATGGTGGTACACATCTGTAATCTCCAGCAGGATGATTGTGAGGTCATGAGAAGTCAGGGTCTGTCTGTCTCAAAAAAATAAAACCATTTGGGACTGGAGAGATGGCTTAGGGGTTAGGGCGCCAGCCTCCTAAGCCTAAGAACACTGGTTCCAATCTCCAGCGGTTCCAATCTCCAGGTCTCACGTTTAGCCAGATGAAAGTGACGCAAGGGCGCAATGCCGCACTTGACCACAAGGGGGCACACACATCTGGATTTCATTTGCAGCAGCTGAGACACTGCTGGCGCACCCATCTCTGTCTTCCTCTCCCTCTCTCTCTCTGTCTCTCTCCAAAAAAAAAATAAAAAAATTAAAATAAAGTTTAAAAAAATAAACCCATTTGTCCACCAGAAATAGATGGTGAAATCCTAGTTCAGAAGAAACTGCATGCTTGGGCTGCAGGTCACTGAAAAATCAAGCTGGAGCTGAGCTGGAAGTTTCTTCCCTGTTGACCTCACCTGTCAGAATTCTGGAAAGAGTTTTGTAGCCTGTTGGAGGAGAAAAGTCATCAATTCTCTTAACCATTAGAGGACCCTGAAAGTTGCATAGCTGGCCAATCAGGCTAGATGTACCAATTGGTACAATGGTCTGTTATGGGGGAAACCAACTGCTCTCTGATTGAATTCCTGCCTGGTACTGAAAACCTAATCAAAAGTCTATGGTTGGAGAAGTCTTAAGCCCTAAAGGGGAAACTACTACTGTTGTCTGGATAAATGCATACATTATAACCACCAAACTGCCCTTAAAGCACTTACGTTTATGCCCATAGATTAATGCTGCTCTCAATTTGGTTAGAGAAGCTTCTCTTTTCAGATGGTGGTGACCACTGGGGTGACTCAAAACTCATCAAGGTGCTGAGAAGAAGTGACAGGGGAGTGTTCAGCAATGAGACATCTCTATCACATCCTCTAAGGCCCAGGGACCATTGTGGAAGAGTTGGCAGAAAGAATGTAAGTACCAAAGGAAGGGGAGGACTGCACACAATGCTGTCTTCCAGATACAAGGTGGACATGATACTCATGACTTCACAGTGACTGATGCTACCTACACAGGACCTGCATAATAGGAAGGGCGAAAATGATGAAATCAAAATAAAATAGAAGAGAGACCAGCTGAAAAGAAGAAGGGATTCAGTGGAGAGGCAATTGTGGCAGTGGAGAAGGGGAGGTGGTAAGAGAGGATTATGATCATGGTATATTGTCTATATGTACAGAGGTTGTCAATAAAAAGTTTTTTAGCCGGGTGTGGTGGCTCATGCCTTTAATCCCAGCACTTGGGAGGCAGAGGTAGGAGGATCGCCCTGAGAGTACATAGTGAATTCAGGTCAGCTAGAGTGAGACCCTATCTGAAAACAAAAAAGTTTTTTAAAAAGTTGATTGATTCAGGAAAATATTACTTCCTGACCACGTGCTATGTGACAGGCATTGTTCTTGGAGCTGGGGATGCAGTGTGAGTAACACAAAGTCCTAACCCTCATGAGATTTGCCCTAAAGGGGAGAGGGTTTCTGAAGCAGAAAAAGGGGCAAGAGGTTGATAAAACAGGACACCACTTTTTGACAGGACCAAAGGAAGCCAAGTATGGAAAAAGTATTTCAGACAGAAGGAACAGGAAGTTCCTGGGCGTTGGATAGGTGCCTCCTTGGTATGGACAGATCTGAAAGGGACCAGCCTGCCTGGAGGTAAGGCAGCTACGAGAGATCATGTGGAGACATGCAGGCCCTGGTGAGAACCTGGCTTTCACTGAGTGTAATGGGAATTCCATGTAGGGTCTGGAACAGAAGAGTGCTATAGCTGCCTTATGTGACAAATAGGGTCCTGGGATAGGGGGTGGTGGAGAAGCCTGGACATCAGTCAGGTGATGGTGTTGGGCAGGCAAAGCTGTGGAAGCACAGAGAGGCAGAGGGGCCAGCCGCCTTCCCACCAAGACTCTCTACACCATGGTCTCCGAGATTCCATGTGGACACCTAGGTCCATAGGAACGCAGCTTGAAATGAATGAATGAATGAATGAATGAATGAATGAATGAATGAATGGACTAGACCATCTCCAAGGACCCTTCCATCTGCAGGCTGCTGTGTTCTTGTAAGGCTGCTTGGTGGATTGTTTGGGGCTCTATGGAAAAGGCCCACCTCCACCAGCCAGGCCTGGGAAAACACCAGTGTGAGCACCGAACAGGTCTGGGCAGGGGAGCTGGTTAAATGATTCAGCTCCACATGCCATATGGGGTTACAATGCTGTGCATGAGATCAAAGAAACTTGCTTGCTGAGATGGGAACTAGGAAGTCACATACACGGCCAAGTCCCATGGTTGAGGGAACCTGGCTTTCCTTGCTTGCATTTCTTCTCTGTGCCTCTCGAGCCAGTGGCCTCCCCACCAGGCTCATCATGTTGTCACCTGAGGACTTCCAGATGTACATACTACTAGACTGCTTTTCCAAGACCCTGGCTCAGCTGGCCCAGAGTAAGGCCTGGGAATCCATATGGTTCTCAGGGGAAAATGGAAGAGCTGATGGGTTGGAAACCTATGGGAATTCCTCGTCTTTCTTCAAGTTCACTAGCTTGCCTCTCATGTTTGAGTTAACTGCTTACTGTCTCCCAAGTCTCTTAGGCTGAGCTGTTGATGGGAGCAACCAAGAACAGCCATCACTGAGAGGCAGGGCAGCACAGATCCTGGAGGGAGAACCTTATCTGGGAAGCCAACACCATAAGGGCCCCTGACTGGGGTATCTTAAATGAAAAAACCAGCCATTTCCAAACAGGGAAAGGGAGGAAGGGGGAGAACATGAATCTTACATGAATGAGTGGTTAAGTTTTTAATGGTTATCTGGAAGAGAAAAGTATCAACAAAACCAGACCCGGAAGCCGGGCGTGGTGGCGCACACCTTTAATCCCAGCACTCGGGAGGCAGAGGTAGGAGGATCGCCGAGAGTTCGAGGCCACCCTGAGACTACATAGTTAATTCCAGGTCAGCCTGGACCAGAGTGAGACCCTACCTCGCAAAACCAAAACCAAAAAAAAAAAAAACCAGACCCGGAGCCATCAACTCAACTCAGATTTCTCTGAGTCCAACTTCTTTCCTGGAAGCTGTGAACTTTATCCTCGGCAGGCATTAATCTAATATTAAACCCGGTAACCTTCCTAATCGTTCTCTTTCAGTATCAGCTGCTTTCATAATAACCTTCAATCTTTTGTGTAATGCAGTTACCTCCAAGTCCAGCTGGACCTGCCTTAGAGGTTTCAAGGGGCTTTCTTCCTGCTGCATCCCCCTCCATGCACCCCACCTCTGTCTGCTCTCTCTTCCTCAGGCAGGCTGCAAAGGAGCTGCCTGGGTGTGGAGAAATCTCAGGGACACACCTTATGCTTCAGGCTGCTGCGCCTAGGGTGACTGCTCTTACTTGGGACGGGAGGCCTTCCTTGGGCTGCAGCTGTGTAGCCTGTCAGCTAAGGGGCCTCAAGCTGAGGCTACAGTTCACTGTTTGAGCTTCCTTTCTCTCCCAGGAGGAACCAACTGAAATCGTGTGCTTGGAAAAGGCAAGGCTTCTGGCCCAGATGCTGAGGGAAGACTTGGTTCCTGTCTTGGGCGACAAATGGCCATGAGAGGAGCCATCATTGACCCTGTGGCTCTGTCTCCAAGATGGCGAACTCATGAGTATGGTCTTGTGGTGATCACTGCCTGAGTTTGAATGCAGGTCTTTCCCTGTAGAAAAAAATGACAGTTTTAGAGAGAGGGCCTTTGGCTCCCTGGGTAATTGGCCAGCCGACCAAGCATAAGCAATGGGGGTTGGGGAAGGTCTTTTGATCTCTGAGAGAGGCCACTGGGGCACTTCTGCTCTTGAATACTCCTGGTGGAAAGCTAGTAAGCAGGTTATCCTGCTACTTGCCCATGCTGGGCAAGTTGGGAACTTTGGATGTCTTCCCAGTAGAGCTCTGGGTGTCAAGGCAAGAGGAAGACAGTTTCACTTTGAGTGTCTTAGAGGTCTTCTCCCAGCCCCTGAGCAAAGCAGGAGCGGTGTAGGCTGGTGTCCTGCTGGAGGCTCCAGCCCCGTGGGCGTGGTTGGCAGGTTAAGCCTGTGCCTTGGGCCTTTGCCTAGTGGGGACACCCTGCTCAGCACTTCAGGCCTCACATGGACCCTCGTTGAAACAGCACCGAGGGTGGGGAAAGGCCTGCGTGCCATGTCTCTCGCACAGAAGCATATGCCCTGTCCCCATGCCATGACCCCACGTCTCGTCCCTGTGCTCTGCCCCCACACTTCCCTGGCTTGCTGGGATGAGTGTGAGGTAGCCCTGTTCCACATTCCCTGCCAGCCCTGGCCTACCCACCCAGCCCGTTCTTCCAGCTTGCTGCTGGGACAGGGTGCTCTGCTCCTGTAGATCCCACCCTGGAGGCTTGCTGTCTTCACGCCTCTCTATGAGATAATGGCCACCCTAGGATACACAATAGGAGACAGATTCCAGAAAGAGGAATTTGGGCACCAAAACCAGTCTCATGACAAAACCAGAACAGCTGTTTGTCTTTTCGTTTTTGTGGTGCTGGGGCTCAAACTCAGTCTTGTGGATGTTGGGCCAGTGCCCTACCAATGAACTTCATCCCCAGCTTTTGTGGGGTTTTTTGACACAAGATCTTACTATGTAGCTGAGGTTGGCTTCATATTTGCTATGTAGCCCAGGCTGGCCTAGAACTCGCCTCTGCCACCTGGGCCAGCAGTTTGTCTTTACCCATAGCAAGAAGGAACTTATGAGCCCGGGTGGTGGTGGCGCACGCCTTTAATCCCAGCACTTGGGAGGCAGGGGTAGGAGGATCGCTGTGAGTTCGAGGCCACCCTGAGACTACATTGTGAATTCCAGGTCAGCCTGAGCTAAAGTGAGACCCTACCTTGAAAAAAAAAAAAAAAAAAAAAAAAAAAAAAAGAAGGAACTCATGGTTCGGTGCCCTCAGACTCCAGACGTAGGAACACAGAGCGTGTGACAAAGGGCAAGCCCCAAATCCACGCCCTGGGTTTGTGAGCGTGGTTTCTGTCCTAGAACTCACTCTGGGAAGGTGCAGGTTCTCCAGCCACAGGCACTGCAGTGGGCTACCTGCTGGTCTCAGCTCTTCACCTGAACAGGTGGAAGGGGGAGCCAAAGGGACTTGCCAGTCCCAGACCTCAACTCTTCCCTGGATGACAGGGAACTGAGATGAAAGAGTCTTAAAACATCAAGTGGGTCACTGCCGCTACAGTAAAAACCTTGTAAATAATGAAGTGCTGTTTTCTCATTCATCACCCCAGGGCACCAGGGCCTTTAGCCAATGCAAACGAACTCCAGACACATGCGCCACCTTGCGCATCTGGCTTTTTAAATTTTTTTGAATATAGGCTCTTCCTCTAATCCAACTCTGTAGAACTCACTCTGTAGCCTCAGGATGGCCTCAAACTCACCATAATCCTCCAACCCAGGTCAGCCTCTTGAGCACTAAGATTAAAGGAATGCACCACCATGCCCAGTTCATAGTGAAGTTTTATATGCCCACTCTTACCTGGGCATGTACTCGTGCATGCACATACACAGCTTGATGGAAGACAGGGGTTAGAGGGACAAGAAAGATCAGTCGCTTGTCTCCACAGCTGCACTCAGGGCTGGGGGAACCTCTGAGTGGTAGAGAGCTCACCTAGCATGCACAGCGCTCCTCACAGCATCATGCTCCAGCCTGGCCCTCCCCACTCACCCAGCTCTACTTTGCTCAGGCATTCAGCCCTTTGCTTGTGGTGACACAGGCATTTCCATAGCAACCAATTGTTCTGTTCACAGAGACATGATTCCGACTTCCGATGGGTTATGAGCAGAAGGGACATATGAGACAACGAAGTGACAGAGATCTAATTTTCCAGTAAGTGCCCCTTGCTAAGGCAGAAGAGAAAAGGAGCACACTGGCAGACAAATGGAATGGGAGGAGCAAGCGTTAAATGCTGCATGAGGTATCAGCTGCTTGCTAAGATGAGGATAACAATCTAATAGGTGCAAAAGAATAGTGCTGGCGAGGGTGGCTCAGAACAGCTCCTGCTGGTCTGCAGAAAAAGGCAATGCAGGCCTTGGGTTTGTCCGACACAAGGAAGGGCCTTGATGCAGCGTCTCCTTAGACTGGCTGTCAATCCCAGGCCTGGGCTGGAGACGCTGGCCTGTTGCTCCTTTGAGCACTGTGAGAGCTTAGCAGCATGGGAGAGTCTGATGGTGGAGCAGTCCTGAGGGTCCTGAGCTCATGATTTCATTCTTACACAAATGCTCTGCCTGGAACGGAGGCTGGTTTAAGTGAAAAAACTATAGATGTCACATTGACTGGACATGTTGAATGTTTTTGTAGAGCAAAGCCAAGGTCATTTTTTATTCATCATTCATTTCCGCCTTTGATTAATATAGAATGACCATGTATACAACAATCATGGTGTTAGGCATCAGGAATAACAGAAAGAAGTGGGTCTTCACAGACAGGTGGGGAGGACAGCAAAGCACATATCAGACCCACTGGATCCAGGCTAGCATGTGTCGTGGGATGTGACCATAGAGCTTCTCTCCACATCCCAGCTGAGTCTGGAGAAGGCGGGAGGTGGCCTGGGAGAAGGGAACAACGCTTAGCAGAAACCCAGTGCCTTAGGGACTGCAGGGCTGCAGACACAACATCCAGGCTGCTGCTGTGACATCGTCGTTCTTCCCAAGATCTACCTCCAGATAAATGGACCATAGAGAGGAAGGATCCCAGGAAAGAAGAGTTCAAGATGAAGGATTTTGCAATCCAATTTGCCACTGGAAGAGACTTCTGGTGACGCTGGTGACCAGGGTGCTAATGCCATCACCATGAAAGCCCAGGAAGTGAGGCTGAGAGATCGTCACCAGAGGAGTGATGCTGAGAGAGAAGACTAAGGGAACAGGCGAGACACTGAACAGCCTGAGTTGAAGGCGCAGAGGCAGGGCAGGGCGATGTGAGCTCCTTACCCAGAAAGCGCCTGGGAAACGGTTATGCACTGTGGCCAAAAGCAAGCCTCCAACTAGGAGACAAACGCCTGTCCCCGATCTCCTGTGCTTCACCGGAATCACAGGGCCGTTCCTGCCTCTTCTAAAAGTTAGCCTGTAAGCCCTCAGTATGTTTGTCAGCAATTTCTCGGTGTTTTCAGTGTGCTAAGAACTCTCAGGCTCAGCAGAGACACTGTCTACGTTCTTAAGGGGCTTGCTTGGAGCATGGCTAGGAGTTGTATATGCTTGTACATGTTTATATGAACTAAAATATATCCTATGTAAGGGCTAAGTCAGGAGTGCAGGCAGAGATTACTGAGGTGGGGGAATCTCGGAATACTGGTGAGGAAGTCTTTATTGTGAAGGGGAATTTGGGTGGGTCTTGAAGAGTAGATAGGTGGAGAAAAAGAGGTCAGAGCAAGGACATGTTGGAGAGAGACAGTGCTTGGAGAACGGGCATCAGCAGCTACTGCCAGGTAAGCAGTGTCCTTGGAGAAGGCCCAGGCACCAGCAGGAAAGACCAGAACTTTTCTAACACTGGAGATGTACTTCAGTGTCAACCTGGGCTCAGGACGGAATCCCAGGTCTGCCACTCAGCAGCCAGATGTCTGGCCTGGGTGAGCTCATTTCTGCGTGCTTGAATTTCTTCATCTGCAAAATGAAAGTGGTGATAAACACTTATCTCAAAGGGCTATTGGGAGGATAGAATCTCATGTGATAACAGGCAAAGCCCTTCTAAGGACAAGGATCCCTTTACCTGTCCCGATCCTTTAGACATATCACACTTGAGACCCAAGAGGATAAATTTTCCAGAAGTCCTGAGTGCCCTTGATAAGTAAATACACAAATTGATCAGTGCAAAAAAAACATGTTCTCTTCTAGCCTGTGGGTGAGTTGACCATGCACACTTGTCTCCGGATGTTTGACTTCCTGAGTCTTCACTGAACAATGCCATCACTGTCCTGGCACCCCTGACAAGCAGCCCCATGACAGCCAGGTTCTTGTCACATGTCCTTTCCTGGAGTGAGTCACTAAAGTATTGAGCTGTAGTTATAACCTTCACCAGCTAAAGGAGGTGAAAGTAGATTGCAATGAACACATAGCACAGCTTGACTTAATGTTCCTTCCATGGACATTTTGCTCCAGGCTTAACCTTGTAAACTCAGGAAAGTAGGGTCATATAATGAGTGGGATAAACTGAATGACCTGCTTGTAACCCATACACAAAGGGCCTTTCAGTGGCCCAAGATCTTATCTCTTCCCTTCCAAACTATCCATTGCAAATGAGAATGGAACTTCTAGGGACCCCTGTTGTCCCCAAACAAGCAATGGCCTGCTGTCATCTCCTCGAGGAGGAGGATAGTAAACAGAGTGGGGAAAACTAAATGGATTGAAAGCTATATCGCACCTGGGCTTAAATAACCATGAATGTTAAAGCGTGAGGCAGTGGTTGAGTATTTGAATTAAATTACCTCTACAGGGCTGGAGAGATGGCTTAGCGGTTAAGGCGCCTGCCTGCTAAGCCTACGAACGCTGGTTCCAATCTCCAGGTCCCACGTTTAGCCAGATGTAAAGTGACGCAAGGGCGCAATGCCGCGCTTGCCCACAAGGGGGCGCACACATCTGGATTTCGTTCACTGCAGCTGAGAGACTGCTGGCGTGTCCATTCTCTATCTGTCTTCCTCTCCCTTTCTCTCTGTCTGTCTTTCTCTGTGTCTCTCTCCAAAAACAAATAAAAATAAATTACCTCTACAAACTTCATTTTCCGATGCAGAACTTCAGTCATGGAGAAGCAAGACCATACATGGTCAGGCACTAAGGTCATAATGGCCGTCATGTAGGGCGGGTGTAGACGCTGCAACACCTGCTCTACTCTTTTTCTGGCCTGCCACACTAGCTTTTTCCAGTCATTTTCTTCTTCAAATGCTCTTTGCGGGCCCTGAGGTGCTCCATACTCATCAATACTGTGAGCACACCTACACAGCGCACCCTGCAGAATCCTTCTGGAACAGGGAAAGCTAAGGTACTTGTCCATCTAGAAGAAAGCTTCCAGGAGGAGAAAGCCTTAGTGCTGAGCATTGTGAGATGGGTGGAGTTCCAAGACTAAGACCCAGGAAGAGGGTGTGTGCCTGCCGAGCACGGGGCCTAGGCATAGGAGAGAGGAGCACAAGTACAGGTAAGAAGTGACAAGTGGCCCTTCTCTCTGGAGCTTCAGGCAAGCAAGTGAGCTATGCTTTGAGCATCTGCTTAGAGTCTCTGGAATTCTGGGATCTTGGACATCGGGTCAGGAAGCAGCATTCTCCATCAGTCCTGTATCATTGTGGTACTTGGGTCTAAGGTGTCAGCAGGAGGCCTGAAGAAACAGGAATAGAAGTGGAGGGCACCACAGGGCAGTAATACTGGGGCTGTGGGATGCAGTGGAGACACAGACCAGGGGTACAGTTTGGACAGGCGGGGTCACCTCAGAAATGCTTGTGGGGGCTGGAGAGATGGCTCAGCAGTTCAGGCACTTGCCTGCAAAGTCTAATGATGGGAGCTTGATTCCCCAGTACCCATGTAATGCCAGATGCATAAGGTGGCGCATGCATCTGGAGTTTGTTTTCAGTGGCTGGATGCCCTGGTGCGCCCATTCTCTCTGTCTGTCTCTCTTCTCTCTATCGCTCTCTGCTTGCAAATAAATAAAAATGTTTAAAAAATTGCTTGTGGGGGCTGGAGAGATGGCTTAGCGGTTTAGGCACCTGCCTTCTAAGCCTAAGAACATAGGTTCCAATCTCCAGGTCCCATGTTTAGCCATATGCAAAGTGATGCAAGGGCACAATGCTGCACTTGCCCACAAAGGGGTGCACACATCTAGAGTTCGTTCACAGTGGCTGAGAGCTGCTGGTGCACCTATGCTCTATCTGTCTCCCTCTCCTTCCCTCTCTCTCTCTCTGTCTCTCTCCAAAAATAATGGCTATGGAGGTCAGTGGAGAGACCAGGGTTATAGTTTGCATAGGAGGGATCACCTCATAAGGGCTCATGGGTTTATGGCTTGGTCCCCAGCTGGTAGAGGTATTAAGAGATGATTGAATCACGAGGATGCTGACCTCATAATCAATTTTTTAAAATGATTCTTTTCTGTGTGGTGGGGATGTGCTTTGGTATGCATGTGGAGGCCAAAGACATCCTTGGGGTGTCAGTCCTTCCACCTTTTTTTTTTTTTTTTTTTTTTTTTTTTGAGACAGGGTCTTTCTCACTTTGTCCCCTGGGAAAGGCCCATTTCAGTGGTGCCAGAACTTTGGGATTCTCCCAGGTATGCCTCCCATTGCCATAGGTGCACTGGGATTCCAGATACATTGGCCACTTTCTAGCCAGATTTGTATGGGTGCTGGGGATTTGAACTCTGGTTGGCAAGTGATTTAGCTGCTTAGCCTTCTCCCCAGACCACTTATCTTGATGAGTTGCTTGCATAGACTTTGAGAAAGTAGAGCCTACTTGGAGGAAGTGAGTCTGGGGTGAGCCTTGACAAGTGCATGTGTCTCTGAACTAACTCTCCCTTACCCTCCCTCTCCTGGATGCCATGGGGGCAGTGGCTTTCCTCCACCATGCCCTTCTGCTGTGAAGTTTCTACCTTACCTCAGGCCTAAAGCAATGAAACCAGCTGACCATGGCAACTGAGCCAAAATGAATCCCATAAGCTGTTTATGCCAAGTGTTTTATCATAGCCACGGGAAAGTGACTAATGCAAATGGACATGAGGGAAACTTTCAAAGGTGCTGGAGAGGCACCGAGTGGGCTCTGTGAGGGAGGGGTTTGGGAATTAAGGTCAGTGAGGCAGAAAGATGTTGCAAGAAGGAATCCATCCAGATGCCACCACATGCTGGCCGGTAGAATAGCATATACTGAGGACTGTTATACAGAACTTCCCTGGCAGAGAAGTAAGCAAGCTCGGGAAATTGTCTGCGATGGTAGTCTATGGCCACTATCTGTTTTCCTCTATTAAAAATACAACTTCTGGGGCTGGAGAGATGGCTTAGCAGTTAAGGCACTTGCCTGCAAAGCCAGATGATCCAGGTTCGATTCCCCAGGACCCGTGTAAGCCAGATGCACAAGGGGGCACATGCACCTGGAGTTTGTTTGCAGAGGCTGGAGGCCCTGGCATGCCCATTCATTCTCTCTCTCTCTGTGTGTCTATCTGGCTCTCTCTCTCTCTCCTGCAAATAAATAAAATAGTTTAAAAAAATAGAATTTGCTGGGTGTGGTGGCGCACACCTTTAATCCCAGCACTTGGGAGGCAGAGGTAGGAGGATCGCCATGAGTTCGAGGCCACCCTGAGACTACATAGTTAATTTCAGGTCAGCCTGGACCAGAGTGAGACCCTACCTCCAAAAAAAAAAAAAAAAAAAGTAAAATGCCTATGGTTGGGGCAGTGGATTAGCCAGCAAAGCACTTGCCACACATGAGTGAGGTCCTGAGTTTGGATCCTTAGCACATGCACATAAATATTGGGCATGGAGGTGTGTTCCTATAATCCCAGCACTGGGGAGGTGGAGACAGGATTCTTGGGACACGGTGGCTAGCTTGACTAACCAAACTGGTGAGCTCTGCGTTCAAGGAAGAGACCTTGTCTCAATAAACAAGATGGAGAGTGATCGAGGAAGACAGCTAACATCAACTTCTAGCTTCCACACACATGTGCCCACAAGTGCACCTGCACACACATAAATGCAATCGCATGTACACACACACACGCACGCACGCGCACAGACACACACAGACACACACACACTACACATGTACATATGCAAAAACAAACAGAACCTCTAATTTTTCACTAGGTACATGCCTGCATTTGGAATAAAGACGGGTTTTCTTGTATCTAGGTCAAGTCACATAACAGCATCTGGCCAATGACTTGACTTTTGGACCCCGCAGCCTTCCTGCTGGCTGGAGGGCAAACTTGATGACTGGGAGCCTCTAGGGCCATCTTGATCCATGGAGTGAACACGTGGAGAACAATGGAGCCCTGGACACCGACTGCTCCCAGGATGGAGGCTTGGGCACACCTGTCCCAAACTTCCAACCTCTGAATTTTACTGGCATGGGAGAGAAATCAACGTTTTCTTGGTTTGAACTTCTGTTTTATGTTTTCTATTTTCTGCAACCAAGTCTCATCTAGTCTTATTCTATTTGACACAACTCAGGAATGTGTTGTGCAAACTCATCCATAACTTTCTAAGAAGAGAAATACTCGTGTCTGCTTTACAAAACATCACCTCCCAAAGGCTTCAACACCCAAAGCCAATTTGTCCAAAAGTGGATGGGCGAGGGCCATGTGACCTATAGATATTTTCCCCACATTCCTCACAGCTCCACCAAGCTCTCTCCTGTCATGCTAGGGAAGCTCAAGGACACTCCTCTTCTCCAGCTCCTGGGTCATCAGCCCCTTGTTAACACAGTCTTTTCCCAAATTAGACTTGGTAAAGTTGAAGGCTAAACCAGGAGGAAACCAGGGGCCATGGTACACATCTCTCCTCCACACACTTGGGACGCTCAGACATGAGCCAAAGTTCAGCCTGGCCTACATGAGATACTGTTTCAAACAAAAAGAAAAAAAAAAAAAAAAAGTCAAAACAATTAGATCTGGCAGTGAGAATCATATGTGAGTCGTGAACTTATAAACTGGATCTCTTAACTGACTAGTGGCCTATTTATAGAGAATCATCCTGGCTCCTCTGCAAGTGCCCACTGTTGAAGACCTTACTGCTTTTTTTAATCCAGGGGGCTACTTATTATATCATTACAATATAATTAGATAACACATAGTAATTAATTATAATCATGTATAACTATAATTAATATATAGTATAAAAAATATATAATTATAATATAATATGTTCTATGATGGAAGATCCCCTGTCCTAAGTACTGACTGCACAAGACAAGGAAATTGCTACAAGTGAGGCTGTCAGAATTTTGCTGCTGGGAGAGGGAAGGAACCTACTCCTCCCTCCTGACTCCTGCAGAAACCTCTAGAAGCAACCGGTCTTAACAGGGAGTTGGCAAGATCAGTTCCAGAGCTGCTGGGGTGAGGTTCTACTCCATGACTGGTAATACTTCTCACGTGCTGAACACTTGCTGTGTCCCAAGTGCTTCGCGTTACAGCGACCATGACTGGTCCTCTGCTGGCGAGCAGGGAACCTGAGAGATAAGGGGCAGAGCCATTCGCCCAGTGACAGCCTTAGCAAGCAGGAGAGCTCTTGCTGGAATTCGGTGGGTGCTTCTGATTTCACAGCCCTCAACCACACATCAGTTATTCCTCCGGAACGGACAAGTCCCTTCTTCCTGGTCTCCCTCTTATCTCTTACCAGAGCACAGTCTGCATTTCCTGTGACATCACTTCCACACTTCCATCACTTCCAGCAGGCTTAGACTCCCTCCCCGAGTGGGTGACAGTAGATGCTTTTTTCTTTTCTTTTTCTCCTGGGAAGAACGCAGGTCCTTGCACATGCTAAGTAAGTGCTCTATCTCTGAGCTCCGCCCAGCCTCTTTGAAGTTTGCTGGGGACATCACAGGGGTGTGGTGTCAGATGAGATGGGGGGGGGTTAGGAGCGGGAGAAAACTTGAATGACAGTGTTTGCCAATTTCAGCGTGTAAATACTCTCGCCAAGACTGATTACAAGCTGACAGTGCAGCCTGGAAAATTCCTGAATACTTAATAATTGACTGCCCAGCAGCCAGCTCCAGCCTACCGCTGGGGCCCAGGTCCCCAGTGGATCTGAGCTTGGCATCGGGAGCCAGCCCTCCAGGCTGCTCACTGGGCACCTTTTAGGGGTCCCCGGTTTAGTCTCCAGGAAGTACTGCGGTCTATTAGGGCTGGGCCACCAGCGTCGTCCTGCAACCAGCAGGTGGCAGCCCACTCCCGGTCAAAGCTTGGTGGCTCTGCCAAATGAGCGGCCTTTGTTCTGAGCCAGAGGCTGTGTCACCAAGAGAAAGGCCCCAGGGGCAAGCTAATCAGCCTGTCCTTAGCTGACCTTCGCCTACGGGAGCCCAGTGGCCAGGCTCCAACAGCCTGTTAGAATGTGAGCAAGCTCATCAGAGGTCTACATCACCTTTGCCCATCCTGAGGGCTCAGGCTCCAGCAGGGCTGGAATCAAGACAGCATCTGGGCTCCTGTCAAAAAGGGAGCTGAGGGGCTGGAGGGATGGCTTAGTGGCTAAGGCATTTGCCTGCAAACTTAAAGGACCCAGGTTTGATTCCCCAGGACCCACATAAGTCAGATGCACAAGGTGGTACATGCATCTGGAGTTCGTTTGCAGTGGCTGGAGGCCCTGGCATGCCCATTCTCTCTCTCTCTCTCTTTCTCTCTCTTTCCCTCTTTCTCTGTCAAATAAATAATAATTTTTTTGAAAGAAGGGAGCTGAGCACCAGCAGTGGGGTTTCCAGGTCTAAGGAGGGCAGCTCTCGTTCCTCTCTGCCGCTTCCATAAGTCAATACTTAGCTGTTGAACTGTCTGAGGTGGCCACTTCCTGCTGGGGTCTGCTGTCCCAGTGTGTCTCAGGACTGTTCTGGGCTTAGTAAGCAAAGACTGGTGTCCTGGGAACCCTCCCCCCACCATACTGGAAAATGCTGGGTGGCCACTCCTCACGGAGTCCTTGTACATTTATATAGTGCCTCTCTGGGCTGTGTCACTGGGGCAGTGGCCTAAAGGAGAGAGGCAGAGCAAAGTCAAGGCTGGCCCAAGTCCACAGACAGGACTGGATGTCACTTTCAAAACTTGCTCCCTCCTTTTCTCTCTCTCTCTCTCTTTTACCAGAAATAAGGCCCAAATGTGTTAGGCGGAGCCCGGCAACAGTGTTCCCTCCTACCCTTTCCATCTTTGACCTCCCTCCCCTTCCCTACATGCCCTACCTGGACATCCTGCATGGTTGGTCTAGTACAGAGGCCTCTGTGTTCCAGGGAGCGAAGGTGGAGGGTGCTGGGGAGGCCGAGGCAAGCCCAGAGACTCTTCAGCCACTGAGGAGGGAAGGATCAGGGCTGAGGCCCCAGTGTGGTGTGGAGGGTCTGCTTCCGTCACTGTTGGCCCTCAGCTACTTCCTTTTCCTGCAGCACTTCCCTTGCTTGGGGGAGTCAGGCATGATCATTGCTCCCCCTGGGCTGTGGTGGAAGAGTGCAGAGAGCTTTGAGTAAGCAGAGACACGTGTGAGCATTCTGAATTCTTTCTGGCTCTAGATGTTGGGGGAAAGGTCAGAGCTGCTGCCGGGGGCCCCAGTTGGGCATGGACTGTCCTTATCTGTTCTCCAAGCTTATCTCATTTAGCTTTTCTCAGCACTTGCTCGGATGGCTACTCTGGTCTTGGGCCAGTCCCAGTCCCTAGCGCACCAGGCTCTCCTGCCCTGGTCTTTGCTCAGATTGGCCTCTGTGCCTTAGAATAGTAGGTGGTGCCAGAGCCTCTCTGAGATGGTAATGTTAAAGGTTTGATCTGAAAGATGACAAGGGGCCATAGCATGGAACAGAGGCAGGGATAGGCTTAAGAGCATATTACACCCAGGCGTCAGGTCTGTCATGCTTCGGGACAGAGCTCACGGATATTCAGATGTTAACCTTTCATGGGCTTGCTGCTTCAGTTTCTGTGTAATTGGCCTCCCCTCACTCACATCCAGCTCCATCATACTCAGTGCACTCATATCTCGTTCCGATAGGGGACAAGTTAATGCAGGCAGAGACCTATGCTACATAAAAATTGACTTTGCAGGAGAATCCTGCTGACTCTGGTCTCCTGGCCAGCATGTGGATTTGTGGGAGCCTGTCTTGGAGACTAAGGGCTTGGTGGTTTTTATAAGTGCCAGATTCCCCTCAGAGAACAAAGGCAAGAAAGTGTGCACTGCTTTGGGCCACTGGGATAGCAGTCAATGAACACTGAATTTGTTAAACAAATGCTGAGTTTGGGGCATGAAATTTGCCAAGCAAACCAAATCTTAGAACAAATGCCCGGTTACCTCTGGTTATTAATTCATGCCAGGCTAAACTCTTCAACGTTTTGAGAAGATGATACTGGTCTTCCTTGGTGTGGGCGGTCTTCTCTTGTCTCCAGGGCTGGGGGAGGGGCGGGGAGCATGGTGCATGGCGGCCCATGTGCGCTCCATGAAGTGTCTCCAGTTCTCTTCTACCCTGCACAGAGCCATGGATCAATGCTGCTAGGAAATGCTGCGCTTCCCCACCTGTGAGCAGTCACCTTCAGGATGCTGGGCGTACCATCTCCTTAGGTTAGCACGGCGTTGACTCTTTCCCAGGACCTTGTTTATCTGCAGTGGCTTGCTTTCCCGATTAGCTCCAGGCTTATTCTCAGAGAGGAATAGCTAAACTTGGGGAGAACCCTCAGATCTGTGGCCAGGTCATGGCTACTCTTGGCTTCCACCTATGTGACTAAAAATGTAAACTTTCCATGGTGAAGTCACAAGTTAGGGAGCCAATGCATAGTGGTGAGGAGTGGGATGGAAAGGACCCAGGAACCTCTGATGTCAGGTTTTGATACTCTGATGTTTAAGGTTTTTTTTAAAGACAAGATCTCACTCTAGCCCAGGCTGGCTTCAAACTTGCAGTGATCCCTTGCCTTGGCTTCTCATGTGCTGGGATTACAAGCACACACTATCATGCCCTGCACTAATTATAGATTTATTTTATTTTATTTTATTTTATTTTATTTTGGCTTTTCGGGGTAGGGTCTTGCTCTAGCCCAGGCTGACCTGGAATTAACTATGTAGTCTCAGGGTGGCCTTGAACTCATGGCGATCCTCCTACCTCTGCCTCCCGAGTGCTGGGATTAAAGGCGTGCGCCACCACGCCCGGTTTATTTTATTTTATTTTATTTTATTTTATTTTATTTTATTTTATTTTATTTTGGTTTTTCAGAGTAGGGTCTTGCTCTAGCCCAGGCTGACCTGGAATTCACTATGTAGTTTCAGGGTGGCCTTGAACTCATGGTGATCCTCTTACCTCTGCCTCCTGAGTGCTGGGATTAAGGGCATGCGCCACCACGCCTGGCTAGATTTGTTTTAATACAAGGTCTCACTCTGTAGATCCAGCTGGCCTCGAACTTGAAGCAATCCTCCTGCCTCAGCCCCCCAATTGCTGGGATTATAGGTGTGCACCTTGGGACTCAAATTCTGCTGCTTTGTTTGTAGGTGGTTGAAGGGTCCCTCAAATTGCCACTTACTCCACCCTTTTCCTCACCTCCACCCATCCTGCCCTTTTTACCTACCTTGCTACCTGATTTTCAGTAAAAACCCCACCCCACCGAGAACATAGTGTTCCCTGGCTTCTGGGAGGCAGGCCGTGGGTGGGGACGGGCAGTTCGAGTTTGAAATGAAGAGGAAGGAAGGACTGTTTTATTGTCCCTATCCAGAGTACTCTACTGCTACCTCCCCACTGTTGTTAAAGAGCTGAGGGAGCAGGTTTCTAAGATGATATGAAATGAAGTCTTGCTTGCTGGGGTTAGTCTTATAAGCCCACCCCGTTGGCTTGGCCATCTTCTTCAGTACCACTACATCCTGCAGCAGCATTCCCAGGGTGCCAGTATTATACTGGGCTCCGGGCTGGGAGTTCATGGTACACTGGGGTCACAGCCAGAGGAACAGCTAAGCCTTCGCACACTGAAACTTGGACTAAGTGCATGGTCCATTCAGAGAGTTAGAAATTAGAATTAGAGCCGGCGTAGTGGCACACACCTTTAATCCCAGCACTTGGGAGGCAGAGGTAGGAGGATCCCTGTGAGTTTGAGGCCAGCCTGAGAATACAGGAGAATACAGAATAAATACCAAGTCAGCCTGGGCTAGTGAGACCCTACCTGGAAAAACCAAAAAAAAAAAAAAATTAGAATTGGAATTAGAATTAGAAATAGGCGCCCTATTTTAAATGTAAGTGCTGGGGATTAAGCCCAGATCCTTGTGCTTCTTGGCATGTGCCCTACTGCTGAGCCCTGCCCTCATTTGCCTGTTCCTTTAAGGAGTCCCAGCAGCTCATTTCCTGAGGATCTCCCAGACAGTGTCAGCACCTGGGTGGAATGGGGTCAGAAAGAGGCTTGAGACTCTCATAGTGCTTGTCCATGCGGTCCCCACAAGTGAAAGGCAGCACACAGGACAGCTTGCCCTGCAGAAATATTTTCTTCAAGGAAAACAGCCTGTGGCCCAAAGACTTCTAGGCCAGGCATGTAGAATGACCTCTGGGACAGTCACACCTATGGCGGCCCTATCAAAATCAAGTTCTTTCCCAGTGGGTTTAATGTGGACAAAAAATGGCGTAGTTGATTTGGGACATAAGAATATAATTTAGTCACATCAATGTGACTGAATACAATTTAACAACTAAACAGGACAAAGGAGCCGGGTGTGGTGGCGCACACCTTTAATCCCAGCACTTGGGAGGCAGAGGTAGGAGGGTCGCCAAGAGTTCGAGGCCACCCTGAGACTACATAGTTAATTCCAGGTCAGCCTGGACCAGAGTGAGACCCTACCTCGCAAAAAAAAAAAAAAAAAAAAAAAAAAAAAAAAAAAAAAAAAAAAAAACAGGACAAAGGAGGCCTGGAGGGATAGCTTAGAAGGTAAGGCATTTACCTGCAAAGCCAAAGGACCTAGGTTCGATTCCCCAGGACCCACGTTAGCCAGATGCACAAGGGGGCACACATGTCTGGAGTTCATTTGCAGTGGCTGGAGGCCCTGGTGTGCCCATTCTCTCTCTCTCTCTCTCTCTCTCTGTCAAATAAATAAATAAATAAAAATAAAATATTTTTTTAAAAAAGGATAAAGGAATGACTTGCAACAATGTAGATGAGTCTCAATGTGATTGTGCTGAAAAAAGCTAATCTCAAAAGGTTTTGCACAATATGGTTTCATCCTGTTACATCCTTGAAATGCCAAAATCCTAGACGTGAGGGGCTAGAATAGTATTAGGGGTTAGAGATTGTGAGGAGGGACTGCAGAGCCTGGTTGTGTGGTGTCACATACTTAGGGACTGGAATGTGGTCGCACAGTGCTACACATGATACACTTGCAGAAAAGGGCATGCAGTGCACAGGTACAGAGGAAGGCACCCCGGGATGCCTGTAAAACAGGTAAGGTCTGAACTAGCTTTGGGTTGAACCAACATCAGTTTCCTGGTGTTGATAGTACACGGTAGTTATGCATGGTGATGCCATCTGGGTGGTTGGGTCAAAAATGCCTGGGGTCTTCCTTGTACTTTTTTTGTGGTAAAGTACATGTAACATACATATTGATGTTTTAATTGGTTTTACATACACAGTGCTACAGTTTTCATCTTGAAGATCCCCGGGAGGCCTACATGTTGAAAGCTTAGTCCCCAAGCTGTGGTGCTATGGGGACCTGATGGAACCTCTGGGAGGCGGGGCTAGTGTAAGTAAGTCAGGTCACTGGAGGTGTGTTCTTGGAGTGTGTATTGGGTTCTTGACCCCTTCCTGTTTCTATTACTTCCTGTTCACCACAACGTTTGGCAGCTCCTTCACCACACACTTATGATCGTCAGCCTTGCCACAGGCCCCAAAACAGTAGGTCAAAGCAGGCTGTTTCATGAGCAGAAACCTCTGAAGCCATGAACCAGAGTAAGTCTTCCTTAAATGTTCATTTTCTCTAGTGTTTTGTCACAGTGATGGAAAGCTGACCAATACAGGTAGCATTGCATACCTTCACATTGTTGTGAAATAAATTCTACCAACCATTTCCAGAACCTCCCAAACTCAAAGATCACACTCGTCAATCAGCTCTGGATCCTTTCTCCAGTCCCTAACAACGTCCACTCCACTTTCCATCTTGAGTTTGGCTTTCCAGGTACCTCTTCATAAAAGTGGTATCATGTAGCCACCCTCTGTGACTGGCTGCTTTCACTTACCTCAGTGGCTTTGTGTTGTGGCACATGTCAAAACATATTGACACCTTTAGGCCAAAACAATATTTCATCACATTTTGTATCCCATTCATCCATTGATAGATACTTTACTTTTTACCTTTTAGATACTGTGATCCTTATACATTTTTGGAAGTTTTGCCCATTTATTATTTCAAAATGAAATTTTAAAAAAATATTATCAGAGCTGGGCATGTTGGTGCACACCTTTAATCCCAGTGCTTGGGAGGCAAAGGTAGGAGGATTGCTGTGAGTTTGAGGCCAGCCTGAGATGACATAGTGAATTCCAGGTCAGCCTGGACTAGAGTGAAACCCTACCTCAAACCAACAACAAAATTATATATATATTCAGGAATAAAATATACAAATTGGTTTGTTCCTCTGTCAAGCCTGAAACCTGGTGATTCATGTGTGTAATGCAGTGCATGCATGTGTGTGCACACACATCACGAACCCAGAGGAGAAAGGTCAGCTGTCCTCCCGCCTCTGTTGGTCATCTTCATGTTTTCTTGAGATGACTGCTCCACACATAACTGGGGTTACAGACATGTGTGGCACCCCAACTGTTTATGTGGGTGTTGGGGAATTTCAAGTGGTCTCAGGCCCATGCAGGAAGCACTCTTACCTGCTGACCCATCTCTCCGGCTCCATAAAAGTTTAGGTATCTTTTTGTGTGTGTGCTGCTGAGGATTGGGCCCAGGGCCTTGTGTTTGCTAGACAAACTTGCTACCACTGAGCTACATTCCAGCCCTCAAAGAAGTAAAATACATTTATTTATTTATTTAGTTAGTTAGTTAGTTTAGTTAGTTTGAGATAGACTCTCATGTAATCTTGTACATTGAGTTCAGGCAGGCCTTAGACTCAGTATGGAGCTGAAGGTGACTTTGAACTTCGTTTTCTCCTGCCTCTATCTTCCATGTGCTGGGATTGCAGGCCTGTGGCCCTATGCTTTGGTTTATACAGTGCCGGAAATCAAGTGCAGGGCTTCAGACATGATAGAGGACCATTCTACACACTGAGCCCATTCCTAGCTGGATAATTTAACCTTTTAATGGCATCTCAAACCTGAGTTTGCCTTTTTACTCTCAGACAAACAACATGTATGTCCAGAGAAAAGCAGATGGGGGTTCAAAACACTGTCATTATCTAGCCCATGGCATTGTTTAGAGGTTAAAGGAAGGGGAGAGGAAATTCAGAGGCCTATTGGCACTAACAGATGATTGCAGTCGACATTGGCGCTCCAGTTCCTGATTACAGGGAACATGGAGTCTTCAGAGCATGGACGCCTGGCTTGGCAGGACTTGTTTGCTTCAGAATGTCTCTTCCATTGATGGATTGACTACCAGTCTCTCCGGCATCTGTGTCATGGTCTTATGACCCTGGAACATGTCTTGCAAGCATGGACAGCACTTCATGTGGGCACATGGATGGCCTGGAGTGGCTGAGGGACATCCTCCTGGAAGCTTGCCCCCAGCAAGCCTGGCCTGCCCTGAGGGTGAAGAGGAGAGGCTTCACAGGGCTCAGCAGAAAGCCCGCCCTCTCTTGCTGATGCCACTGTCACCTTCCCAGACTTGTCTCTGAAAGGCGTCATGTTACAGACCGGGTGTTGACAGAGGTGACAGAGTCCTGGCTGCTGCTGAAATTCCACCCGCTGAGCACAGGGTTTTGTTTTGCATGTGGCTGTTTGTATGTTTGTTTATTTGTATGTTTGTTTGTTTTCTAGAGATCTAGGGACTTAGTGAACTTCTAACACCAGAAACAAAATTTCTCTTAAAAAACAAAACAAAACAAAACAAAAAAAACAGCTCTGGGGGCTGGAGAGATGAATCAGCATTGAAGGCGCTTGCTTGTAAACACTGCCAGTCTGGATTGGATTCCCCAGTACCCATGTAAAGCCAGATGCACCAAGTGGTGCGCGCATCTGGAGTTCATTTGCAGTGACAATGGGCCCTGGTGCATTTGCTTTCTCTCTAAGAAAACAAAAACAACAAAAAAAACATTTTGTCAAGTATTCTTGAGTATCCCACCCCCACCCCACCCCCGCCCCAGTGCAAAATTTCATGCTAACAAGTGTGTGGTCCAGTACACGATTTCTCAGCAACTGATTTGACCTCCTTCCCACCAGCATGGTCAGGAGAGACCGCCTACTCCCCAGGGCTTGCCTGGAGGTGTCACCCAAGGGAGGGAGAGTACTGCTCTTCCCACTGTGGCTGCTGATTTTTCTTCTTTCTTTCTTTGGCTCCCCACCTCCCCCACTCTTTCCCCTTCCTCCTCCTGTGCCCACACATCACTTTCCTGTCTGCCTTTCTCATGAAACTGATTGGACATATTAATCATTACAAAAACAGCTAAAAGTTCCACTGTGCTTCATTAATCCCGAGGAAAATACCCTGTCAGCTGGTGAGTGCTGCGTGTGCGTGTGCGTGTGCTTGTGCTCATGCACTCTCCCTGGGGCCCAGGATCCTGGAAGTTTCTCCGTTTCCATGAGTAACAAAACAGAAGGCCTCTATGGAAGGCCAGGGTGACCTGGCTGCTGGCTGGACACAGGATGCTGGGAATGTTCGTGGGCTCCAGTCGTCCCTGCAGGCAGAGGGAGCCAATCATGGACCTTGCAACCTCGGGCTGGTCAAGGACTCCAGTCATGGAAGCCAAGTTGTAAAATCCCGTTAAGGTTGCCAAGACCAGAACAATGTGATTTTAATAAGGTTAAAGTTTGGCGTGTTTACAGCTTTTATGATGATAAAGTTTTTAGTCAAATGAGGAAAGAACTAGAGAGGGTCTGTCCAAACTGACCTAGTCAGATGTTGGGGTGTGGTCAGGTCTGGCCTCTAGCCAGGCTCTCCAAGCTGTCCGCTGTACATGGTCCCAGCTTCCCAGCTACACGTTCTGACCTGCACGTGAACAAACCCTGTTCCCCTATCTCTGGTCTCTGGGACTGATAGGGGAATGAACCCAGACAGCTATTTTCAGATGTGAAGAGCCCTTGAGACAAGCTGACTTAGAGCAAAGCCAATGCCCCTGGGCAAAGGTGTCGCCCTGCCTTTGACTTCCCAACTTCCCATGCTACCACCATAGGAAGAGCAGGGAGGTGGTGCCTTCCCCTAATGCTGCTGAGGTCCGATGTTTTCATTGTCACCCTCTGGCTTGGAATACTCCGTTGTCAATCTGGGTCTGTCCTTCGAATGTGCTCTCCTCTGGAAGTCCTCTCCTAACCTTGTCCTCCCTTCCTGCCATTAGCATTCCATTAGCTCCCTCCTCCTTCCAGCTAAGCTCAGGCCATGTTTCTAAAGCAGCATTCACCCTGTCACTGACTCCTTCAGACAGTTCCTACAGCCCCAGGAGTCCATCAGCCCTCCACACAGGCCACCTTCCCTTTGCTTTCCTTTGACTACCCAGGGACAATACAGTGCCTGCACTCAGCCGCTGACCACTAGCATGGAATAAAAGAACAATTCACCAGGCTGGGCAGCTGACCTCAATGTCATGGTCATCTTTGCCCATGTAAAGTATCATTTTCAACTAGACTGCTGGTTTTCTGAAGGGGGAATTTGCATCAGTTCATGTATCCATAGCATCTGTTGTCATGTGCCCGTTTATGAAAATTCTAAATGCAGCATCCCCATTGCATCACCAAGTGAACTTGTTTCGAAAGTTCTTTACTCAAAAGGAAAATACAAGCTGCCATCTTTCTTAACGGCTTGGTCTGTGTGAGAAACGCAAAGAGGGGAGGTCCCTGGCCTCAGAGAAACACTCTAGTAGCTAAAGAGATCTGGTCAAGGGCAGGGTGTTCATGGGGTTTTTGTTCACATTCTGGCTGTGGGCTACTGCACGGGGACACAAAGAGTAGACACAGCCTGTCTCAGGGAGGAATTGTAGTCCATCCAGGGATCTGAGCCATTGTCAAGAAAAGGCCCAAACCATAGCTGAGTGAGGACTCACAAGCTATGCAGGGGTGTGTGTACCTGTGGCCCCTGAATGGTGGCCTGCAGGCTTCTCAGGGGCTATAGAGAGAGGGACTTGCTTTCGGTGATGGGCTCTCAAAGGCTACTTCTTTTTGAGGCTGGAGACTGACTACCAGGGAAATGGTGGAATGGAGCCAGCTCTCCAGCTAGACCCTGGGGCGCCTTCTGCTTCAGGACTCTGCTTAAGAGGTGTCCAGGCCTGGGGCTTGAGTTCCCCGGACACTTTGGAACACAATGGGCTCCAATTCTCACCTGCCCTCGGCTCAGGACCAGGCCAGGGTCCCCAGGACTCTCCAAGCAGCAGGATCACGGGTGGGTGACAGACAGATGGTGAATAGGCAGGGTTAAGTATGGGAGCAGAGTCACCCACCTTGCCTCATGCACAACTTGGCCCTTAAGTCTTCAGCATGTGAGCTCTGCAATATGTGGTCAAGGGCCCCAGTGTGTGAATGGCAGGTCCTGGATGGGGCTGTACTCTCCTGTGGGGTTCTGAGTGGCTTTCCCTGGTCCTTAGGATGCGTGTGCCATTGGTGGGGAAGGGACAGCTTTGAATCATCCCCGGTGCCTGGCCAGGAGCCTGGATAAGGGGAAATAAGGAAGGGAATCAGCTGCTATCAGTTAGTGTTTCTTGATACTAGGCTCTCCCTTTCAGGGGAAGGAGACATCCTCAGACATGGTGTTCCTTAACTGTACATGTCCCTCAGCTGGCCCGGAGAGGCATGCTCCCTTGCCCCTGACCACTCCTTTCTTGTGCAGGAGAAGCGTGACTCACATCTGTGGGGAAGGACCCACAGTGAGGTGAGCCTAATTCAAATGCCAGGCAGACGCAAATAGCAGGCTTTCCTATGAATAGCCTTCCCAGCTGTTCTGCGGGAGGCCGAGCTGTGTTCTTATCCAAAGTACATTCGCACTGTTCTGATTTATGAGCCGCATCAGGAGCCCTGGGCTGCCTACCTTTGGCCCCTCAAGGCTAACTTTGTGTTCTTTGTTCCCTAAAGTCTCCCCAGAGTGAAATATTAACTGGTAGTGGGACAAAAGGGCCTGAGAACCTCTGCCGGCAAGGCTGGTGGAGAAGGATACCTGGAGGGTGTGCTGTTCACAGACCTGGAATTTTCCATTTCTCTGATGTTATATGACCTGGCCAGTGTGTCCTTCAAGTCACACAACTAAGATGGCTGCTAGAGTGGCACGTGCTAAATAACTGGATGGTGACAACCACTGTTAAGGGCCCAGTGGTCACTGAGGGAGTGGGCCTGCGTGTCAGGAGACCAAGGTCTTAGATGTGGCTTTGCTTCACAACAGGAACGCTGGGTAGGCCACACCATGTCCTGTGTCTCTGTTTACTCAGCAGTCAGATGAGGGGCTGATGGCAGCTCAGAGGTTCTTTCCTGCTCCAGCAGAATCTATGTTAGCTGCTGGGACCCCTCAGTTCTATGGATAGCCAGTGATAATGGCTACATTTCATTATTACTTCTGAGAAGTGATTAAAATCTGCCTGCCACTATCTCCTCTCTCTCCTCTCTCTACCATTTCTTGGCCCCGTGTCTTTAATCTCCATTCCTTTATCTTAAGGATGAGGAAGGACTCCTAAGCTAGAATGCAAGTTGATCACGTGCCTCTGAGTCCAGGCCTCACCTTTGTCACTCCCTACCTGTGTGACCCAGGTCAAGTTATTTGGTTTCCCTGGAGGTTGATGTCCTCACCTGTAAGGAACGAGTCATGTTCTGGCTTCTGTAAGATTTACACCTGGCATCTCTTACACAAAGGCTGTGCAAATCCAAGTCCATGTGTATTTACAGGTTGAATTGGGCATGCACAGAGAACTCCTTCCTCTGCCCAAGTTGCTGTTTAGGCTCTGTGTCTGTTCATGGGGGCATGCTCTGCCTAAGCCATGGGGCTTAACTCTCTTTTTTCTCTTGTTCCAGGCAGTGAGCACCTGCAGACCTGCCACTCAGCTCTCCTGGAGTGGGGGCGTTGTGGGAAGAAGGTGGCAGGCTCAGGATCAAGCAAGCGCTTTGCTGAGAGGGGGTACTGTCTTTGGAAATCACTCAATCTCACTTGCCTAGGAACTTTTCTAGAGAAATTAGTTTAGACCATAGTTAACTGACCAGGATTCCACAAAAGTGCGCTGGGCCTTGCTGTCCAAGGTCTCATGGATCACACTACACTTTCTTGGACTTGATGTTGACCTCCTTATTGGCCAGAATCTGCCTGTTAATAGATTCATGTTGCCTGGGCACTGCAGGTTATGCCTGAGACTCCCTTCAAATTTGCATTCTCATGAAAAGTTAAGGGAGGTGGCCGCTCCTAGATAGCCTATAGAACGCTTTGGGGAAAAGTTTAAAAATGATTTATTCTGGGCTGGAGAGATGGCTTAGTGGTTAAGGCATTTGCCTGCGAAGCCAAAGGATGCAGGTACAATTCCCCAGGACCCATGTAAGCCAGATGCACAAGAGCACATGCATCTGGAGTTCGTTTGCAGTGGCTACAGGCCCTGGTGTGCCCATTCTCTCTCTGTCTGTCTCTTGTCTATCTCTGTCCCTCTCTGCTTGAAAATAAATAAATAGATAAAATAAAGTCTTAAAAATGATTTATTCTGTGGGCTGCTGCTCAGCGGGCTCACAGCTTAACAGAACACGAGCTGGGCTTTAGGACCACTTTTCTCCTGGGTCAGGAAGCTTTGTGCAGGCCACACCATACACAACTATAAGTGCTAATCCAAGTCCCACTCCAGACCTTGGCACTTACCCATTCTGTCTCAACTTCAGGGAGGGCAGGGTCCATGGTCTTTCATCAGGGAGCCCCAGGATCTAGCAAAAGCCCAGTACAGCACAGCTGCCACACCAGAGATGATGAGGATAAGAATCTCTATCAGGATATGTTGTAACTGTCACCTCATGGGGAGCACAAAATCTGGGCATCCCCAGAAGCTCCCAGAACTCAGTCTCCAAGCCTGCCTTGTCATTCTCAGTGGAGAGCTTGGCTATAGATTGAGGTTGCAATGATTTGTTTGCCCTGGCACCCATCCACAGGCAGTTACTGGGGCCTCAAAACCCATTAAGCATCAAGCATTCAGCACTTCATGCATTTCCCAGAAAGGGCAAGACTTCTGTTGGTTAGATTACAAATACCTCCCACAATTACTGTTTCCCATTACTGAGTCCAGAGCTGCTTCGGCTGCGTGGTGCTGAAGACTTGCCCTGTCCTGTAGCTGATCGTGTGCTATCAGCAAATGCAAGAGAAACAATGGTCTGTTCTGAAAATGTGCCCTCTCACAGGCTCAGGCGCCACCAGACGTATAGTCCTACATGGCTTTGGACCAGGAGCCCAAGACCAGTTATGCAACACAGCCAGACCCCATCTCTTAGAGGAAGAAAAGGCAAGACCATGGAGTGGAATATGCACCCAGCTGTGGCAGGCGTGACTTCTCTAGTCTGGGGGTCAGGCAGCCCATATTCTGGTTCTATGACTTATTTGTGAGGTTGACACTTGAGGGATGGCAACAGGCAGGCCGAAGAGACCTGTGGAAGATTCAGGTCTGTTTCTCCTGAGGCAGCTGTCTTCTTGATGATCACAGGCCTGTCCTTTCCTGCGGGCAACAGGACTTCATAGCAGGCACTGAAAGGCTTCGTCCATTGTAAGCAGGCCCACTGGGGGTGGGAGGGCGGACTACAGAGAACACGCGGTCCTCGTATGGATGGTGGGTGAGGCATGTGGAAAAAGCCCAGCTGCTGGAGGGACAGGGAAGGTCCAGCTGGGAAGAGAGGAGACCAGCGAGCATGAGCTCTCTAGCTGGGGGCCAAGTGAAGCCCCTACAGTAGGGACCCTCTGGTATAATGTTAGTATGCTATTGCTGTGGCTAGAAGTGAGCAAGGTGGAAATGAAAAGCCCCGGTAATCTAAGTCAATGATTGTATAAAAATATTTTTATTTACTTATTTGTAAGTGAGACAGGCAGAGAAAGGAAGAGAGAGCACAGGTGCCTCCCACCACTGCAAACAAACTCCAGGAGCATGCACTGCTTTTTGGAGCTGGCTTTACATGGATACTGGGAAATCCAACTCTGGCCAACAGGCTTTGCAAGCAAACATCTTTAACCATGGAGCAATCTCTCCAGCCCAACAATTTTTGTTTTGTTTTGTTTTTTTGTTTTCCGAGGGTCTCACTCTAGCTCAGGCTGACCTAGAATTCACTCTGTATTCTCAGGGTGGCCTTGAACTCATGGCGATCCTCCTACCTCTGCCTCCCGAGTGCTGGGATTAAAGGCATGCACCACCATGCCTGGCTCCAATAATTGTATTTTAAGACACACTTTCCTTGACTTATGATGGAGTTGCACCCCAGTAAACCCTATCCTTTGTTGAAAATATCAGGCAACAATGTATGTTAGCTTAGCAGCTCAATGCACTGAGGGCTAATGGTGGTCTCCACTTGTGCTCAGGCCTCCTCCAGGACCGTGGCTTGTTGCCTCTGCCAAGCCTTGTGAATTGTACTGTGGTGCCTTTTGAAAGTTTCACAGAAGATAAACTCAAAATTCAAAGAATGGTTTCTACTGAAAGCATCTAACTGTTGCATTATTATAAGGTTGAAAAAATTGCAAATCTCATCACCCTGTGGAACCATGCAGATTTAAATAAAACTAAAAAAAAATGATGGGGCTGGCTTAGCAGTTGAGGCACTTGTCTGTGAAGCCTAAGGACCCAGGTTCAATTGTCTAGGTCCCACGTAAGCCAGATGCTCAAGGTGGTGCATGTGACTGCAGCTTGTTTGTAGTGTATAGAGGCCCAGGTGTGCCTATTCTCCCACCCTATCTCAAATAAAAATAATTTAATTTTTAAAAATATTTTATTATTTATTTATTTGAGAAAGAGAGAGATACAGAAATAGGCAGGTAGAGAGAGAGAGAGAACAGGCATGCCAGGGCCTCCAGCCACTGCAAACGAACTCCAGATGCGTGTGCCACCTTGTGCATCTGGCTTATGTGGGTCCTGGAGAATCGAGCCTCAAACCGGGGTCCTTAGGCTTCACAGGCAAGCGCTTAACCGCTAAGCCATCTCTCCAGCCCAATAATTTAAATTTTTTTAAAAATCATGATGAGCAACTGCACCAAAATTTAAATAAAATCAGCATCTGATTTGCATGTGTTTGATTTGGCTTAGCCCTGTTGGGTATCCCACTCAACCACAGTTCTGAGAGCCCCTTCCCATGTGACTCCCAAGTGAATTTCTTTTCTGGGGTGGGGTGATACTATTCGTGGTGACACTTTCTCCTTGCTAGAGGAAATTTAGCATATACTACAATGTGTGCACACGACATCCCAGGTGAGGAGTGACTGACTGGGAAAGCGGTGCGTTGCGTTGTACACACCTGGGAGGGAGACTAGCTAGTTGCTTGCGACTGGTTTTCTTTACATACCCTCCACTTCCCACCTCCTTATCATCAGAACACTGAAGTTGGGCATTCATTCATTTGTATAGTCGGCAAATATTTATCCAGCTCTCATGATGGGACAGGCATTTGCTTCGTGCAGAGAACAGAGGTAAATTAAACAAACCCTGACCTGGAAGTGCTCCAAACCTGATGAAGGAGATATTTGAGAAACCATGTTGGTGAGGATATTGGAGGATTTTCAGGGGGTGCTACTGTACATGGGGGTGGAATATCTAATGTGCCCCTAATACAGGGAGGGCTGAGAGTGATGTAGGGGTGTGGCATTCAGCTAAGGGAAGACAGTAGGAAAATATTTTAGGCAGAGGCAACTGTATGTGTAAAGCAATGACTCCCTTGTATCCTCCGTGTGCCAAAGGGTAATGGGGCCATGCCCTGGGCACCTCCCTACAGGCCATTCTGAATAAATCCACAGTCCATTTAAAAACAATGGGCCTTGATACAAGTACAGCTTCCTGGCCAGGGCTTCTCAGTCCTGGCTGGCTGGCTGCTCCTTGTGAATATGTGTCTAGCAGCTTGCCTTCTTCCTCCAGCATTGATCTCATGCCTGCGATTGCCAAGGTCCCTGTCTCACCACCCCCTCCACCACCCCCATGAGACTGCTAGCTTCGTGATGCAGGGATGAGTTGGTCTTGTCCACTGGTGTAGCTCCAGGGCCCAGTATGGAGTGTGGTTCACAGTAAGTGCTCAATAAAATATTTATTTAAGGAATGAATAAATAAATAAATGGAGGGAAAACCAATAAGGGCAAGGAATGGCAGGTCACTTAGAATTTAGATGTGCTTGTCTTAATATTATGTAATTCTGACCCTTGGCTATAACCAAAAACCCAATGAAGACTGTCAAATACTATTTTTTTTTTGGAGAGAGACACAGAGAGAGACGGAGTCAGAGGGAGAGGAAGACAGATAGAGATGGGCACGCCAGCAGCCTCTCAGCCACTGCGAACGAAATCCAGATGTGTGCGCCCCCTTGTGGTCAAGTGCGGCATTGCGCCCTTTGCATCTGACTAAATGTGGGACCTGGAGATTGGAACCACTGGAGATTGGAAGTGATGTTCTTAGGCTTAGGAGGCAGGCGCCTTAACCACTAAGCCATTCTCCAGCCCTCAAATTCTTCTTTTTTTTTTTTTTTTGGTTTTTCGAGGTAGGGTCTCACTCTGGCCCAGGCTGACCTGGAATTAACTATGTAGTCTCAGGGTGGCCTTGAACTCATAGCAATCCTCCTACTTCTGCCTCCCGAGTGCTGGGATTAAAGGCATGCGCCACCACGCCTGGCTCAAATTCTATTTTTAATTGACATTATAACAATATATATTACACATAATCAAGAAAAGGCTGATAATTTCATAGAGTTGTAAAATAATCAGTCTGGCTAATTAGCATTTCTATCTCCTTAAATACTGATCATTTCTTTGTGTTTGGAAACTGAACTTATCTCTTCTTGCAGTTTAAAATGTGTGAATTGTTCTAACCATAGTCACCTTATTGTGCTGTAGAACTCTACACCTAACTCCTCTACTCTAACCGTATTTTGGTACTGGCTACCCAACATCCCTCCTCCCCCTCTCTCTACCCTCTTGGCCTTTCGTAGTCACATTCTATTCTCTCTTTTGATGAGAACTTTTTTTCAAACTTCCCCATAGACGTGAGAACATGCAGTATTTGTCCTTCTGTGTCTGGGCTATTTCATTTAACATAATATCCTCTAGTTCCATCCATTCTGTTGCCAGGATTTCAAGAAATGAAAGCCACAGTGAAATACCATCTTGCCCCAGGCAGAATGGTTATCACAAAAGCACAAAGTAACAAATGCTAGCAAGGAGGCAGAGCAAGGGTAACCAATACACAGCTGGTGGGACTGCGAATTAATACAATCGCTATGGACAGTGTGGCCAGTAGGCAGCTTCTCCCAAGAAACTGAAATTAGAACTTCCATCTGATCCAGAAATCCCACTCCTGCAGATACACCTGAAAAAAATGCAATTGGCATGGCTTTATTGTAACACTTCCCACAATGGCCCAGATATGCAACCACCCAAGATTCCTGTAAGCAAAGGAATGAATGGAGAGAAGAGGGAGGCGAGGTGGGCAAAAGCACTTGCTATACAAGTCTGAAGACCTGAGTTCTTATCCCCAGGACCCACAGAAAGCTAGACATAGCAGCATGTGCCTGTGTCCCGAGGTGGAGCTGAGAGAATCCCTAGACGTTTGCAGGCCAGCTAGCCTAGTATACACAGCAATGGATAGCCAGAAAGCCTGCCTTAGGTTGGGGAGATGGCTCAGGGGTTAGAGCATACGCTGCACAAGCATGAAGACCTGTGTTGGATCCCCAGCACCGTGTAAGAAGCTGGGCATGGCTAGCATGCTGGTAACCCCAGCCCTGAGGGAACAGAAGCAGGAGGAATGCCGGGGCTCCCTGGTCAGCTAGTCTAACTGAAAAACAGCAATCTTCAGATTCCGTGAGAGACTCTGTGTTGGAGAAATAAGGTGGAAAAGTAATAGAGGGAAAAACCCAGTGTCCTTCCCTGGCCTCTGTACACATGTCTATGGGCTGTGTGCATCTACCCACACACTTGCACACACGGCACATGTGCATTGTATGCACATACACACACACACACAGAGACTTTCCTTCAAACCACAGTGGAAGGTAAGGACCAGAGGTTGTTCTCTGACCTCCTCATATGCACTGCGCCATGCTCACGCCGCCGCCCCACAGATTTTAGAAAAGAAAGAAAACATGGCATATATACATATCTATATACTTTCCTGCCACCATGACCAAAATACCTTACAGAAACAACTTAAGGAAATATGCATCCTAGAGTTCAGTTTCAGTGGTCTGGGGGTCCCTCACGACAGAGGAAGAGTGTCAAGGAGCTCAATTCACGGTGACGGGAGCACATTCACACCATGGTGTGAGCCAGGAAGCAGAGAGAGGGACCAGAACCAGAACCAGGGCCTGGAAATAACCTGACAAGGCCCACCCCTAATGACCTGCTTCTACCCGCTAAGCGCCACCTTCGAAAGGTTCCACAGCCTTCCAAAATAGCACATCAGCTGGGGAACAAGCACTCAAAATATGAGCCTGTGAAGCTGGGCGTGGTGGCGCACGCCTTTAATCCCAGCACTTGGGAGGCAGAGGTAGGAGGATCGCCAAGAGTTGAAGGCCACCCTGAGACTACATAGTGAATTCCAGGTCAGCCTGAGCCAGAGTGTCACCCTACCTCAAAAAAACAAAACAAACAAAAAAAATTAGCCTGTGGGGGGAATTTCAGATTCAATAATAATATGCAAAGAAATATTATTCAGCTATAAAATACTTCCAGTTGATTATAATCCATAGACTGGGAAAACTGGACCCACAGCCTAGGCAAGCCTCATCTAAGGACTGAGGCTCTTCTGCCAACAGTTCTCTAGGGAAAACCGTTACCAGCGAGATTAATCATTGTGTTCTTTGTTTAGCCTTTTAAGTAAGGCTTACAGAAATTAAGAGCTGTATTATGTAACTGTGGACATCATCGATGCAATAATTATAGAGTGGGTTTAAAATACCATACAGGAATGTTTCCCATTCTTTCCAGTTATGTTAAGCAATTGATAGCTTAATGAAACAAATGTTTTAGTTATTAATCTGCAGTGTTCAAATACTATAGGATCCAGAATAAATGAGATGGAAAAGTGCAACCTTGAAGCTAAGGTGGAACAAGAATCCTGGGGCCTCCCTTTAATTTGAAACTGATATGAAACAGATCCTGCACATAATCTTAGCAAAAAGGCCAAGAAGAGATCCTTTTACTTTTATTTTATTTATTTATTTATTTACTTATTTTGGTTTTTCAAGGTAGGGTCTCACTCTGGTCCAGGCTGACCAGGAATTAACTATTTAGTCTCAGGGTGGCCTCGAACTCATGGCAATCCTCCTACCTCTGCCTCCCGAGTGCTGGGGTTAAAGACGTGCGCCACCACGCCTGGCCCTTTTACTTTTATAATTGCCATGGGCACATCACATACTCTCGGTGAGCATTTCTGCAGTGCAGGCAGTGAGAGCTGGCCTACCTACCTCACAAAGCTATTGTGAAGATCGAACAACATCACACAGGTAAAGACATTCTACAAAACACAATGTGCTTTAACCATGTAAGGAATCATCATTATTGCTATTAGCTGGGCCCAAATCTTACAGAAAAGAGACATGAATAATAAGCATATAGGATGAAAATTTGCTAAATGTCTGGGCACCTAGGGGGTAGCAGAGAAAGTGGTCCTTGGCAAAACTTGCGGCACCACTATCCCAGAGCCTGCAGCCTGAAAAGCTGGGAAATGAGACAGACTTCTGGGGATCAGGCGGCTCTGCCTTCATTGGTAGTAAGCCAAGACATGCAACCATTTGACTGAAGGGCTGGGTTACATTCAAAACTCTGTTCCAGGTGAGGCTGACATCATTCTCAGGAAGGCGAGCCTACGGATGATTGGAGAGCACAACCCTGTGCCAGCATGCCTCCAAGGGTGTTCATCAAAGTCACCTGCAACTTGTACGTCACTGTGGGTGAGAGTTGTTAAAATGCACATTCTTGGGCCCCATACCTTAGAACCAAGAGTCAGGATGAGTGGTGGTGAGGGCAGGGGACCAGCACACATCCCAGAACGACTCTCAACCCCACCTGCTACCAATCCACTCTCAGGCATCTTTTATACAGAAAAATTAAATATGCATGGGATTGAGTCTATGAAGTCATGGACATGGTTTATAAATGTTGGAGAGGAACAAATTCAAGTGGTAGAATTTGATTTTTGTTGTTGTTGTTGTTTTTCGAGGTGGGGTCTCACTGTAGCCCAGGCTGACCTGGAATTCACTATGAGTCTCTGATGGCCTCGAACTCCTGGCGATCCTCCTACCTCTGTGTCCCGAGTGCTGGGATTAAAGGTGTGCGCCACCACACCTGGCTTAGAATTTGATATTTTATGCAGGTACCAGACAGTGTAAGTAGGAGTAATAGAATGACATAAGTAAGGAAAATTTAGAGTAGATATCAAAGAAAACATCCTGACAATACAAAAAAAAAGTTACAGAATCATTTCACATGGTGAAGTCAACCAGTATCAGTCCACTCAGTGAATAAAAAAAAAAAGAAACACTTGTTTAGCATTTGAAAAAAAAACACCCAATTGAATGATTATAATTTATTTCTCTTTTATTTATTCATTTATTTTAAGAGAGAGAAAGAGAGAGAGAGAATGGGTGCACCAGGGCCTCTAGCCACTGCAAACAAACTCTAGACGCATGTTCCTACTTGTGCATCTGGCTTACATAAGTACTGAGGAATTGAACCTGGGTTCTTAAGCTTCTCAGGCAAGTGCCTTAACCACTAAGCAATCTCTCCTGCCCCTCTTTCTCTTTTAATAATTGTCTTGATATCTAAATCCTAGGAATAAAAGGATTCCTTATAAGAAAACTGTGCCTAAAGAAAAAAATATTTAGGGCAAGCCAGGCGTAGTGGTACACGCCTTTAATCCCAGCACATGGGAGGCAGAAGTAGGAGGATCACCATGAGTTCGAGGCCACCCTGAGAATACATAGTTAATTTCAGATCAGCCTGGACCAGAGTGAGACCCTACCTTGCAAAACCAAAAAATAAAATCATAAAAAGTACTTAGGGCAGAAAAGTGATGAGCAGAGAGGCAGAACATTAGAACTGCTTTGGGCATGGTGATAGGGAGTGGGGTGAGTGCCAAAGAAACTGACATTAATTTAGAGTGGTGGGCCAGGCCCTGTCTTACTGAATCTACACATCCTTGTCAAATTGGTATTGTTTTTCTCATTTCATAAATAAGGAAAATGAGGCTCAAAGATTCCAAGTCACAAGGAAATGAAAAGCCTGAAATTTTCTTTCTCATCTATATGACTTTTCTATATGACTGACTTTTCTCTTCTATATGACTTTTCTCATCTATATGACTTTTCTATATGACTTTCCTCTTCTATATGACTTTTCTCTTCTATATGACTTTTCTATGACTTTTCTCTCCTATATGACATTTCTATATGACTTTTCTATATGACTTTTCTCATCTGTATGACTTTTCTATATGACTTTTCTCATCTATATGACTTTTCTCATCTATATGACTTTTCTATATGACTTTTCTCTTCTATATGACTTTTCTCTTCTATATGACTTTTCTCTTCTATATGACTTTTCTATATGACTTTTCTCTTCTATATGACTTTTCTCATCTATATGACTTTTCTCTTCTATATGACTTTTCTCTTCTATATGACTTTTCTATATGACTTTTCTCTTCTATATGACTTTTCTATATGACTTTTCTCATCTATATGACTTTTCTCTTCTATATGACTTTTCTATATGACTTTTCTCTTCTATATGACTTTTCTATATGACTGACTTTTCTATATGACTTTTCTCATCTATATGACTTTTCTATATGACTTTTCTCATCTATATGACTTTTCTATATGACTTTTCTCTTCTATATGACTTTTCTCTTCTATATGACTTTTCTCTTCTATATGACTTTTTTCTATATGACTCTTCTATATGAATTTTCTCATCTATATGACTTTTCTCTTCTATATGACTTTTCTATATGACTTTTCTATATGACTTTTCTCTTCTATATGACTTTTCTCTTCTATATGACTTTTCTCTTCTATATGACTCTTCTATATGAATTTTCTCATCTATATGACTTTTCTCTTCTATATGACTTTTCTATATGACTTTTCTATATGACTTTTCTCTTCTATATGACTTTTCTATATGACTTTTCTCATCTATATGACTTTTCTCTTCTATATGACTTTTCTCTTCTATATGACTTTTCTCATCTATATGACTTTTCTATATGACTTTTCTCTTCTATATGACTTTTCTATATGACTTTTTTCATCTATATGACTCTTCTATATGACTTTTCTATATGACTTTTCCCTCCTATATGACTTTTCTCTTCTATATGACTTTTCTCTTCTATGTGACTTTTCTCTTCTATATGACTTTTCTATATGACTTTTCTCATCTATATAACTTTTCTATATGACTTTTCTCTCCTATATGACTTTTCTCTTCTATATGACTTTTTTTTCCTATATGACTTTTCTATATGACTTTTCTCTCCTGTATGACTTTTCTCTTCTATATGACTTTTCTTTTCTATATGACTTTTCTCATCTATATGACTTTTCTCTTCTATATGACTTTTTTTTTCCTATATGACTTTTCTATATGACTTTTCTCTCCTGTATGACTTTTCTCTTCTATATGACTTTTCTTTTCTATATGACTTTTCTATGTGTCTTTTCTCTTCTATGTGACTTTTCTATATGACTTTTCTCATCTATATGACTTTTCTCTTCTATATGACTTTTCTCTTCTATATGACTTTTCTCATCTATATGACTTTTCTCTTCTATATGACTTTTTTCTATATGACTTTTCTATATGACTTTTCTCATCTATATGACTTTTCTCATCTATATGACTTTTCTCTTCTATATGACTTTTCTCTTCTATATAACTTTTCTCTTCAAGCAGGTACTGGGTACCAAGAATATCCTTGTTGAGAGATATCAACATGATCAAAAAAGTACCAAGGGGAAGTGAAAAGTAATGACAGGTACAAATAATAGAAGAATACAGCTTTCTCTGAGGAGCCATGCACTGGGAAGCTCTGGGAGAAATCTGTTTGCTCACGTCAGATCTCACTGTTACGCACAAAGAAGGGCTTTTTGAATGCTGGTCAGGTAGACTAACGGGGCAGCTAATGGAAGGAGATGCTACTTAGATAATCTTTCAAGCTGAAAGATTGTTAGAACCAGGAACAAGGATGCTAACAGGTCTTTCCCTTTTACATCCTCCCTCATTCCTCATCATCTATATCTTCTTCCTCTCTACCAATCACATCCCTGTCATGGGAAACAACACTGCCACCATCACAGCCACTGTTACTACCACCATTATCACCAGCAACACTGTCACGACTGTCACCACTGCCACCATCATCACCATGCACTCCTGCCACCTTACCATCTCATGTTTATGGAGGAAATGTTAATATTATGCATGTAATGTTTGTGTGCATTACTCGCTAGCATGTCCATCCCAACGAACTGGAGCTCTCTGTGCTAGACGGTTCTCCCTTTCAGGCCAGCCACACTTTGGGAAACATGAAGCAGATAATAGATTGTGCAACATACAATAAAGAACAGTTGGATAAAGTGGTGCACACCTGTTACTCCAGTACTTGAGAGGATGAGGCAGGAGGATTGTGAGTTCCAGGTCAGTCTGGGCAACATAGTAAGATCCTGTCTCAAGAAACTGAAATTGGGCTGGAGAGATGGCTTAACAGTTAAAAATGCACACTTGAAAAGTCTGCTGAGCCTATATTCTCCACCCCCCCGCCACCCCACACACCTGTTCACAAAGAAATGACTAAAATATTTTTTAGAAAAGAGTTGGGCATGGTGGTGGAACCTTTAATCCCAGCACTTGGGAGGTAGAGGTAGGAGGATCACTGTAAGTTCAAGGCCACCCTGACACTACATAGTGAATTCCAGGTCAGCCTGGGCTAGAGTGAGCCCCTACCTCAAAAAAAAAAAAAAAAAAAAAAAAGAAAGAAAGAAAGAAAAAGAAAAAAAAAGAAAAGAAAAGAAAAGAAAAACAAAAAGAAAAGAAACCAAAATCAGGGGCTGGTGAGATGGCTCAACAGTTAAGGCACTACCTGACACAGCCTAATGATTGGTGTTCGATTCCCCAGTGCCCCTGTGGGGTCAGATGTACAGAGTGGCGCATGCATCTGGAGTTCATCTTCAGTGGCAGAAGGCCTTAGAGCACCCATTCTCTCTCTCTCTCTCCCTTCTCCCTCTCTTTCTTTCTGTGCTTTCAAATAAATAAATAAATAATTTTTTAAAGAAACCAAAATCTAAACAAGACAGAAACAAGACAAAGCCATATTTCCTAATCCAAATTTCACAAAGAACAGCCCTGTGCCACATAGTTAAGGCTTCAGAGTTCTCCAAAATGAAAACAGGTACAGGAGCTCAGCTTTCTTCACGAGTAAAAGAAAGAAGCTCTGGCAAACCCAGACACCATGATGCTGTTGTGCATTGCTTCCTGTGTGGCTCGGGGCAGAGGCAGTGGCAAAGAGGGGCCTGCAGAATCCGCCTCACACATAAGCGCATTTGGAGTTCAGTTCAGCAGCGAATGCTTCCCGCCACCAGGGAACCTCAGACTTGAGACTAAGCTGATTGGTAGCAAGGGAGAGAGAGGTTTGGTAGCAAGTCAGAAGGCTTGTTTTTGGAAGCTGTAAAAGCAGTGGTACAAAGCTGTCCTCCTGGCTCTGTAATTGCACCCTTGCTGGGGAGGTCTGGAAAGGCTCTAGAGGCCTCTGGGCTTGGAATCAGCTCTGCTTAGGTAAATGCGCTGTGCAAACAAGCCCCCGGGGGCTGCAGACATGTAAACACCTCTCAGCTGACACCCAGACACAAGCTGAGGGTTGAAACAACTGACTGAAGATCTCGGAGTCCAGAGCCAGCCAGGGCTGGCCTTGTGCCAAAGGAAGGGATCCCAGGAAGTTTGCTGAATCACAGCTGACCTGAGGACAGGCAGTGTGAAAAAGAGGCCCATGGGGAGATTGGGGGTGTGGGACTATCCCTACAGACAGGACTTGCAAGGGGAAAGACTGGGGTGGCCTCAGCAAAGACAAGCTTTGCTGACAGAGTCAAAGGAAAAGACAAGAGCTAGGGGGAGAAGGGCCAGGTGCTGTGGAACCAAGGGAGCATCCCACATCTTCTGAGGAACTGATTGTAAGGGGCAAGAGACAAACATTTCTTTGTCTGCCCTCTCCATAATTGCAGCTTAGTCAGTGACTGGTCAGGATCTGACATCATCAATGTGTTTAATACACTGGCCTGCACACAGAATAATGGCAGATTTGATGCTATATATATTTTTTACTGTAAACAAAACAATTGGGGGAAAAGATTAAAGGGTCTAGATAAGATCCCAAAGTATTTACTTTTAAAAATTAATTTATTATGAGACGGGGGGAGGGAGATAATGGGCATGCCAGGGCTTCTAGCCACTGCAAATGAACTACTACATATGTGCCACTATGTGCATCTGGCTTACATGGGTACTGGGGAATCCAACTTTGGCCCTTAGGCTTTGCAGACAAGCACATTAATCACTTAAACCATCTCTCCAGCCCAGGACTTTTTTTTTTTTTTTGTCCATTAAAAAGTAAAATATGGCTCAGAATGAATGGGTATGCCAGGGCCTCCCGCCACTGAAAACAAACTCCAGATGCATGTGCCACTTTGTGCATCTGGCTTTTAATCCCAGCACTCAGGAGGCAGAGGTAGGAGAATCACCATGAGCTCAAAGGCCACCCTGAGACTACATAGTGAATTTAAAAAAACCAACTTTTTTTGTTGTTGTTGCAAGCAAAATGAATTTAACTACAGTTATTTCCATGACCATGGACAACTTACCAATGGCTACAGCACTGAAGCAAATGACTCCCTCTTTCGCCAACTTCCATAATTATAGACAATAAACCATGGTAATTACTTCCCCACCCACTGTCGCCTTTGTAACTTCACTCTCCATCATACCCTGTCCCCCTCTCAATAAGTCTCTCTTTTTTTTTTTTTTTTTTTTTTTTTTCAAGGTATGGTCTCACTCTAGGTCAAACTGACCTGGAATTCACTATGTAATCTCAGGGTGGCCTTGAACTCATGGCGATCCTCCTACCTCTGCCTCTTGAGTGCTGGGATTAAAGGCGTGCACCACCACACCCGGCTCTCTTTTGTTTTGATGTCATCATCTTTTCCTCCCATTATGATGGTTTTGTGCAGGTAGTTTCAGGCACTGCGAGGTCATGGATATCGAGGCCATTTTGTGTCTGGAGGAGCACGTTGTAAGGAGTCCTACCCTCCTTTGGCTATTACATTCTTTCCACCACCTCTTCCAGAAGGACCCTGAGCCTTGGAAGGTGTGATAGAGATGTTTCAGTGCTGAGCACTCCTCTGTCCCTTCTTCTCAGCACCATGGTGCCTTCTGAGTCATCCCAAGGTCACAGGCATCTGAAAAGAGAAGCTTCTCTAACCAAAAGTGAGAGTAGTATTAATATATGGATATGAACATTAAGAGAAGTGCTTACTGGGCAGTTTGGTGAGCATAGTATATACATTTAGCCAGACACCAGCAGACCTTACACCCTAGGGCTCATGATATCCCCTGTCATAGGTTTTCAGTATTAGGCATGTATTCCCTCCTATAGAGTGGGCCTCTGGTCCAGTTAGAGATCAGTTGGATTCTCCCATAACAGACATGCCACTATTGCACCTGTTGGCTCATTTGGCCTGACTGGCCAAAATTAAGGCTTGCAGTGTCCACTGTTGTTTATCCCCACTGGTGATTTCCTATCTCCCATTGAACTGCATGCAGTGTAGCTTTTTCCAGCTTTCTGTCAGCTGGTCTACATGGAGGAGGCTTTCAGCTCAGCTCCAGCAGGATTTCTCAGTGACCTTGCAGCCCAAGTATGTGGAGTCTTCAGCAATAGGGTCTTACCATCTATTCCTGGGGGAAACCAAGAGTCTGGCAATGGCCTGTAATGCTTTGGGGGACATCAGGGACCTCCCTGGCCAACAACTCACTGGAAGGTATCCCATCCCTGGCACTGAAAATTTTCTAGTAACAATCTATGGCTTCTGGGTGTTCCATTGTCCAGAAAAGTAGGTTCCATAGGACTTATTTATATCCTCTTAGATTTCGATTAGCCCTCTCTCCACCTTTCCTTTACTCAATCTCTTTCCCTGAATTCACCTTTAGACCTTTCCATCCTCATTAATCTGTTCTTCTACTTACATATGTATAATACCATCCTCTTAAGTACCCCCCTCCTCCCTCCCTTTATATTCCTTTTATGTCCCCTTTTCTGGCTTATTGGCTTCTGCTACTGAGTTTTATTCCAACTCACATAGAAGTCCAAACATTTCTAGCTAGGATCCACATATGACAGAGAACATGCGACGTTTGGTTTTCTGGGCCTGGATTACCTCAGTAAGTATAATCCTTTCCAGATCCATCCATTTCCCTACAAATTTCATAATTTCATTTTTCTTTGCCATGGAATAGAATTCCATTGTATAAATATACCACATCTTCATTATCCACTCATCAGTTGAGGGACATCTAGGCTAGTTCCATTTCCTAGCTATTGTGAATAGAGTGGCAATAAACATGGTTGAGCAATGATCTCTAAGGTAATGAGACAAATTCTTAGTATGCATGCTTAGGTATACTTAGGTCATATGGTAAATCTATTTTTAGGTGTCTCAGGAACCTCCACACTGATTTCCACAATGACTGTACCAGACTGCATTTGAACAACAGTGTAGAAGGGTTCCTCTTTTTTCACATCCTTACCAGCTTTTATTATCATTTGTTTTCTTGATGGTAGACGTTCTGACAGGAATGAGATAGAATCTCAAAGTAGTTTTAATTTGCATTTCCCTGGTTGCTAAGGATGTAGAACTGTTTTCTAGATGTTTATATGCCATCTGCATTTCTTCTTTTAAGAACACTCTATTTAGTTCCATAGCCCATTTTTTAATTGGGTTGTTTGATTTCTTATTATTTAGTGTTTTTGAGTTCTTTGTATATTCTGGATATCAATCCTCTGTCAAATGTATAGCTGGCAAAGATTTTTCTCTCATTCTGTAGGTTGTCTCTTTGCTCTCTTCACAGTGTCCTTTGCTGTACAAAAGCTTTGTAATTTCATGAGGTCCCAGTGGTTGATTAGTAGTTCTATTTCCTGAGCAACTGGGGTTATATTCAGAAAGCCATTACTTATGCCAATATGTTGAAGGGTTTCCCCTACTTTTTTCTCTAGCAATTTCAGAGTTTCAGGTCTGATATTAAGGTCTTTGATCCATTTGGACTTAATTCTTGTGCATGGAGAGAGATAAGGATCTATTTTCATCCTTCTACAGATACATAAACATATCCAGTTTTCCCAGCACCATTTGTTGAAAAGGCTAGAGGACAATGTTTTTCTTACAAATGAACTTGTGGGAGACATAGCCTTTTTTTTTTTTTTTTTTTTTTTTTTTTTTTTTTTTTGGTTTTTCAAGGTAGGGTTTCACTCTGGCCCAGGCTGACCTGGAATTAACTATGTAGTCTCAGGGTGGCCTCAAACTCATGGAGATCCTCCTACCTCTGCCTCCCAGAGTGCTGGGATTAAACCACGCCCGGCTCCAATTTTTAATAATATGTAAATTGGTCTCTTCCTAGTTTTTTCCCCATTTTGGCAACCTTCCTGCCCATCCCCCACCATTTGATTTTCTATTCCCATCAGTTACGCCCTTAGGGGAAAAGAGCAACAGGCTTTTCTGGTTCGGTTAAGAAAAGTGGCATTGATAAGGAAGGAGGACCTGGTCACAAAGAAGCTTGTCAAAAGTCTGTGTCACCTAACTTCCTGACAGTTGTTCAAAGGGATTATGTATATATTTTCCATTTTCAACTATTACAATGATCTGTTGTCTTATGCAAAACTGAATGTCCTTGAGGCTGACAGTAAATTAAGTTTCTAGAACACACAATTCACTTTTCACTGACTTGCTCATAAGAGTGCGAATTGTGTTCCCACAGGAAAAGAAAATCCCTCAATAATCACAGATGCAATGCTATCTTCAGAAGAGGTTAAGTAGAGGCCAGGCCTGTGGCGAACATGATTACTTGATGTTCCAGCAAGATTCTACCTGCCTGAGATCAAATGAGAGGACAGAACAATACAGGAAACGAACATGGCATTTGCAGTTAAGCAGATTTGGACCTCAGCTCTGCTCCTAATGATTCTAATGGGTATTAGAATCATGTTAGCAAACTCATTAACTGCTGAGCTTAAGGTTCCACATCCATGAAAATACAATAAGCATGCCTGTTTCGTGGGCTTATTGTGAGTCTGAAATTGGAGGGTGTTATAAAGTGCTTGGTATGTAGTAGTCCCCTATAAATAGTGGCTACCGTGACCTACCAGCTCTCTTTTCTCCAGAAAAAAGAACTGCAGTAATTGCTGCCCACTGCAAAAAGAACCTTCTCAGACCAAGGCTGACAAGAGCCTACTGTGTGCTGCTCACTGCCCACAGGTCCTCTAAACACCAGCCTTGAGCACATGGCATGTGACTGACAGTCATATGCTTTGTGACTTCACTGATAATCCTTCCAGCCAGAGCTCTGTACAATGTCACTGTCCCCTGCCCTGTGCAGATGAAGAAATAAAGGCTCAGATTTCCATGCAGTCGCCTGCAGACCTGAGCCTCTTCAGGACTCTGAGGCTGCTCGTCCACCTTCACCCCTGCGTCTATGGGTTCCTTGCCTCTATCTTGGACTTAAAGTCATCATGTTTAGCAACTAAAACCACAGCATGCCCCATTAAATTTGAATTTCAGGTCAACAAAAGACAAGATTTTTGTTTGAGTATGCCCCATGTGGTATTTGACCAAAACTACCATTTAAAAGACACCCCTTGGCTGAGCTTCATGAGGCAAACCTGGAGACCCATTTACAACAGGGCATTCTCCATGTTCCATTCACAGAGCCTGAATCTGGAAGTGCTGGGAGCTGCTGGCTCACTTCCTGACAAATGCCATCTTCCCGCATTCTGCACTCATAGGCACTCTCTGATTCACTGGGTGGGTTTGAAATAGCCATATGTGCATTTTCTTTAAAAATGAGAGTCTATGCATTTATTTCTGCTGAGATCTGTAAATATTTTATTCACCACTGCTCTTCAATCAAACTTCCCCCGTTTCATCCTGTTCTGGCTGGCAAGTGTTTGAAGTGTTCGATTTTTAAAATAGCTCCCATTCTCTTTTAATTAGATATTTAACTTAATTGGATGCTAGTCAGTAGTTTCGGGATATTTGTGTTCAGCTTGGTGAGAATGGCAAGGGAACATTTGTGCATAAAATGGTCCACAAGTTGCCTTTGTTTTCAGCACCGACTTTGGTTATTGTTCCTCTGTAATGCCACTAGTGTTCTGCTCAGCCCTTTAAATACCCTCCACAGACCTGATTAGTCCCATCTACATTGAAATTAGCTGCAGAAACACGGGAGATGCAGGGCAGTGAGGAAATTGCCCTGGGGATGTGGGAGGCTGGGGAGGCAGGTTGGGCTGGCTCCTTGACTGTGCCTGGGGCGAGGTCTCAGGAAAGGTGGCAATGGTACGTACCTTCCACCATGAGACCTTCATGGTCTCTGAAGCACCCATTTGCTTTCTTCCCTGGGGGAGGAACAAGAAAGGGAAGGTACCCATATCCAAGTTCCCCCCAAGCTTAGGGAACAGATTCTTTGCACTCATGAAGTCTAGCTCACCAGACCCAGACCTGGTAAAGGCAGCCATTGTGTCTCATGTCTATCAGTTTTCCTTCTGTTGTCTTCTCGTGAGTAGGTTCTACACAAAGCTTACTACAGTGTTCATCACTCAGGCTTGCGTTTAACTCCAGCGTGATGTTCTACCCTGTAGTTTAAGACTCCTGCTAGAGGAATAAGTGAGCACTGTTTTTAGATCTCTTCTCAGTCTGTCATCAGCATCGGGACATGCCATTCAGTGGCATCCATTTTGCATAAAGAAACACAAGTTTGTGTGATTCCCAAGTGGCTGTGAGAACAGCAGCAAACAGAAGAAAACCACCATGTGCTGAGAGGCAGAAGCAGGCTTGCCAGTGAAGGCCAAGGATGGCTGTCAGCTGTAGGTCTTTAGACAAGCCCGCTCCTCAAGCGCTGTACGTCAATCATCATGTTTATGGGATTGTTTTGTGTGGCTCTGCAGCCCTGGGTTGACCAGAAGTGCCATTTACCAGATGATCTTAGGCACCAGAGCATGTGCACTAACTTCTCAGTGGTCAAGGGCAAGGACATGCCCTGGCTTTGCATGGTGCACAGTGAGAGGATCAAATTTGCCCCAATTTAAAGCTACACCTAAGTTTTAGTTTCCCAGGAAAGCAAACAAGGCTTCTGGGAAAACCACAACCAAAGGGCCATTAATCAACAGCGACCCTAACATGTGGCTGGAGAAAATGGCCGCCCTGGGGCCTGAGTCAGTCCCTGCAAAGTCTCTAAAAAATGTCTAAACATGTCCTAGGATGGTAAATCAGGGCCATAGCCAATCAAAGGTATAAAATGTAACTCCTGCTTGCTTAGCCAATCACATTAGATTCCTGCTTGCTTAGCCAATCACGTTAGAAAATTATCTAATCCACCTAGAAATTCCCGTAACTGTGCTTAAAAGGAGTCTGCTGCTCCTCTGTGGTCGCCATTTTGTATGAATGGTTGATCCCCGCATGCTGGCTGATTCTGCAGAATCAATGCTCTATGCTTGCTTTTTACATACTGTTTAAGTCCGGGGTCTTTCTTCAGTCATTCTCGGACCCTTACACACAAGTTCCCATTTCACCAGAATAAGGAATGACTATAGTTGTATGTCTTTTAACAAGCCTGCACATCAAATGCTGAATGTCAGTCATGTACCTAGACTTATACTTTGTCTGGCTCGGCAGCTCTGAGTTGACCAGAGCTGGCTGTTTACCAGATGAGCTTAGGCATGCCTGAGGTTATGGTAATGGAGTAATATTAAGCCTTCTATCCCTGTCCAGGATCCTGCTCTGTGCCAAGTGCTTTACATTAGGCTTCATGTCATGATTAGGGCTGAACTTCCTGAGTTTAACTTCCGGCTGTGCTACTTACAAGAATCGCCTTGGGAAAATTACTTTGTCTCTCTTTGACTCCATGTCCTCATCTATAAATAAGCATGTGGACAGTGTATGCCTCTTAGAATTGTTAGGAGAATTAGAGATGCTAATCTTTGTCCAGCACTTAGAACAGAGCCTGGCATAGAGTACTATCTGGACTTCACAGGTCTGTGTAGCATGTGCGCATGTGGGTGTGCAACTCATATTCACATATGCTTGTATGAACCTCATCCGATGTATGTGGCATCTAGTGCATCAGTTCCTCTGAACATGGAGGCTCTTTAAAGGAATTTTTTTTTCTTTTTTTGGTTTTTCGAGGCAGGGTCTCACTCTAGCTCAGGCTGACCTGGAATTCACTATGCAGTCTCAGGGTGGCCTCAAACTCATGGCGATCCTCCTACCTCTGCCTCCCCAGTGCTGGGATTAAAGACATGAGCTACCACGCCCAGCTAAAGGAATTTTTAAAGAAAATGAGGGAAGGCCTATCAGGATGTGTTGCAGGGTCTTTAGAAGCTCGGCGTTGATGTCAGCCTTCTCCTCACACAGAAGCCAAGTTAGCTCCTCAAGGAAGTCAGTGGTGTTGAGCATGCGTGGAGGGCTTGGCTGAGGCAGTCAGCAGCCTCTGAGCCAGTTGTCACTTCCGGGTATCTTTGAGACCTATGTCTGAGTCCCTGAATGGGCAGCTAGGTCTGGTGCGTGACATTGGGACATGACAGCGGGGCTGGAGATGGCTGCCTAGAGCCTCCTTCTGAGAAGGCTGGGGAAGCAGCACCTCTCAGATGCCCACATCTTCCCTGCACAGATGCAGAGTCGTTCCCAGTCTTTGGGCTTCTGGGCCCAACAGCCAGAACTCCGATGCATCAGGAAGCCTGTCTTTTCTGGGCTGGCTGTGGAAGGACCGCCATGCCCCCTATGCCCCCTGGGGCCCAGCATTTGGACATTAAGTGTCCAGGCCTCCTCTCAGAGGATCCAGGTGGGTAAGCTTTCACTCTATTTTTTTTTTGTTTTTTAATTTTTTTTTTCAGGTAGTGTCTCCCTATAGCTCAGGCTGACCTTCACTGTGTAGTCTCAGGCTGGCCTTGAACTCACAGTGATCCTCCTACCTCTACCTCTTGAGCGCTGGGATTAAAGGCATGCGCCACCACGCCCGTCTCACTCGGTGTGTTAAGGCCAGACACCAAGGGCACTTGAGCAGGAGGGCTGGATGGACTGTTCATTATTACAAGGAGCTGGAGTGAAACCTGTGGATTGAGCTAAAATCTTTTAAGTCCAAAAGCTAGAAATTAAAGGAGCTAGATGCAGACAGAAGTCCTGGCCATGGCATTCAGAATGTGAGAACTGGGAGATGAGCATGGCACATGGGCCCAGAGTCAAGCTATGGTTGCTCTCCATAGCTGCAGCTGGTGTGGCTCGTGAGCTGGTCAGCTGAGCTCTTGGCGAGACGCCTAGTGACACAGAGAGCCGGTCCATTTCTTGAGGCTCCATGTTTCACCATGGCTGCAGGCTGAAGAGAGATGGTATTTGCTGGGACTGAGACACCCACCACAGTGTGTGTTAAGGATCCAACTTCAGGTCCTCATGTTTGTGAGACAAACACTTTACCAATTGAGCCATTTCGCACTTTTTTTAAAATTTGAGACAGACAGACAGAGAGAATGGGTGTGCCAGGGCCTCTAGCCACTGCAAACCAACTCCAGACTCATGTACCACCTTGTGCATTTGGCTTACGTGGAACCTGGAGAATCAAACCTGGGTCCTTGGCTTCACAGGCAAGCACCTTAACCGCTAAGCCATCTCTCCAGCCCTGTTTTTGCTTTTTTTTTTTTTTTTTTTTTGAAGTAGGGTCTCACTCTAGCCCAGGCTGACCTGAAACTCACTCTGCAGTCCCAGGCAGGCTTTGAACTCACAGTAATCCTCCTACCTTTGCCTCCCTGAGTTCTGGGATTAAAGGCATGCACCTCAAAATTGGCTTCCCAATTGCACTTTTTTAAAGTTTTATTTATTTATTTAAGAGAAAGAGAATGAATAAATAGGCATGCCAGGTCTTCTCGCTGCAAATGAACTTCTGAAACACGTGCTACTTTGTGCATCTAGCTTTATATGGGTTCTGGGGAATCAAACCTGGGCCATTAGGCTATACAAACAGGTCTGTTAGCTACTGAGCCATCTCTCCAGCTTCCCCAACTGTACCTTTTAAATGACCTATTTTCCAAATTACTATTATGTGTAGCAATGTAAATATGCAGAGAACAAAATTTACTCTTTTAACCATCTTAAATGCACAGTTCAGTGGTATTAAGTACATTCATGTTGTTGTGCAACCATCACCACTGTTTCCAGAACTTTCTCATGTTTCCAAAATGAAACTCTAACTATTATATGAATTTCCCTTTCTTCATCCTTCAGCCCCTGACAATCATCATTCTGATTCCATCTCACAGAGTTTGGCTCCCCAGGTCCCTCACGAAAGAGAATCGTGTAGCATCTGTCCTTTTATGCCTTATTTAGCATATTGTCCTCAAAGTTTATCTATGTTGTAAAATAGCCAATTTCCTTCCTTGTAAAGACCAAATAAGCCAGGCATGGTGGTGCATGCCTTTAATCCCAGCACTTGGGAGGCAGAGGTAGGAGGATCACTGTGAGTTCAAGGACAGCCTGAGACTGAATAGTGAATTCCAGGTCAGCCTGGACTAAAGTGAGACCCTACCTCAAAACAACAAAATAAATAAATAAATAAATAAATAAATAAATAAATAAATAAGACCAAATAATATCCCTTGTGTGTGTGTGTGTGTTTATTCATTCCTCTGTTGTGATGGTTTGTGTCAACTTGATTTGTTTAGGAACCCACAGACATTCCTCATAAGTGTCTCTGAGGTTGCTTCTAGGAAGGATTAACTAAGGAGGAATCCTTCCCCCAGGGTGAGCCCTTCCTCCAGAGTGGGCGGCCCCTCGGAGGGGGGACTTTATCTAAGGAAGCTCTAGGAAGGCAAGTTCTCTCTCCTCCCTGTTGGCTGTCGGTGCTGCTTGCTGTTCACTGCTTGGTGCTTTCCAGTGTGGACTGAAGAGCAGCATCTCTCCAGGACACCTCCAGGCCTTCAGTGCTGGATCGGGACTGCTGAGGTATCCAGCCTCGTGGACTGAGCAGCTACTGGGTTCCTTGACTCTCAGGCCTGCAACCTGCTGTTGTTGGACTGCCGTAAGCTAATCCCAATAAATTCCCTTTTAATATAATTCATTCTATCAGTTCTGTTCCTCTAGAGAACCCTGACTGATACATCTGTCAATGTGGAGATTAACCTTTTGGCCAATGTAAGTACTGCTGGAACAAGCTTAAGTGTGCATGCAGATAAGGGATGGGGTTCTAGAAGCATCTTTGCCCTAGGGCTGTAGCTGCAGTGATGTTTAGCAGAGGTATGCTCCCATTGTGAGGCCATGTTCCACATGCAGAGGTGATTCCCTTTGTCCCTTTCTTGTCAGGCAAAACTGAGTTTCCTTGGACTGAGTCAAGGCCACCTATGTGGGACCTAGAGTGGGGCACGGGGGTAGCACCAGCTGGGAGGTGAACAGAGTGACTAGCTGCCTTAGGCTCCTGTTGCCAGGCCTCTCCTGCCATGACTGTGTACCTCAAACTGTGAGCCAAAATAACCCTTTTCTTCTTCATGTTGCTTTTGTCAGATTTTTTGTTAAGGCAATGAGAAAAGTGATGAATACAGCCCTAACAACTTACCAATCACAGCAGAGCACTGTCCTGGGAATGGTAGCACTCACGGCTGCATGGTCCTAGGATTTGAGTTCCATATTTCCCATGGAGAGGCCTATTTTCAGAGGCGCTTGTCCTCAGTTTCTGAGGGTGGACCCTGTTTGCTTCTATGCCATAGTTGGAATTTGTGGTTTCCCAGAGGGCCTTGTGTCCTCAGGGCCTTCCCTCATAGTTGCAGACAGGAGCAAGGTGCAGAGGCTTCTGCTCCCAGAATGCTAAGCTGTGCACTGTCTATGCACTGTGCTCACAGGACGTCCTTTATCCTCTCAGGAACACACAAGGGGACCTTCACCGGCTAGCCTGTTGTTAGGCTAGGCCTAAGAGGGATGAGGTGCCAGAAAGCTGGGATTCCACTGGGCCTGCCCCAGCTGTGTCCTGAATGCCATCAGCTCCTGGGCCCCAGCTGCGCTGGCCCAGCCACAAACGATAGGCAGCTGTGACGTATCTGTTGTGGAAACAGTCTCAGCTGGCAGCTTACTTGTCCTGCTGGGTTGTTCTCCCCACACAGTTTTCATAGGGGCAAGGGCAGGGTGCGAAGGGGGCGTATTTATCATTTGTGCCATAAATAAGACAAGTTCTGGGCAGCTGCTGTCCAATTTACTGCTCTTGAAGGTGAACGCTTTGGCTGAGATCATTGGGCGGCTCTCCCAGCACTTGCCCTAACCATAGAAGGTCCCTGGCACACCTACCTGCCTGTCACAGCTACCTTCTCATTGCTGGCACAAAACACATGACCAGAAGCAGCTTATGGAAGTAAAGATTGATTTCAGGCTTACCGCTTCGAGGGAAGTTACATCGTGGGGCGGGGGTGGAAGCATGACGCAGCAGACATCACATCTTCTCTCATCACCAGAGAGGAAACAGGGAGAGCGAGCTAGCACTGGTGAGCGGGCTGCATTATAAAATCCCCATGGTCTAAATCGCTCCACTTCAGGGCCCTGCCCAACCTTCCATGCATGGTTCCAGGACACCCATCTTCCCAGAGTGCTCCTTGGTACTGGCAACTCTGCAGCGGTCCTGGGGCAGCCAGTTTAGGCAGTGCATGAGGAAATAATAGGTGGCTTTGAGACACAGCTGCCACCTCAGGGGTAGGGAAAGTGGCAGTATTTAATATATTTATGTGCACATTGAGCCTGTGCATTAGAAACCCAGATCAAGGTTGGCAAAAATATGAAAAGATGATGTTTAGATGTTAGATGTTTAGAGTGCATAAGAGTGGAAACCAACATGAATGCTTGGATAGCATTGGTATAGCCAAATAATGGAACATTATGCAGTTGTAAAAAGGAATGCAGCTGGGCGAGGTGGCCCATGCCTTTAATCCCAGCACCCGGGAGGCAGAGGTAGGAGGATCGCCATGAGTCCGAGGCCACTCTGAGACTACATAGTGAATTTCAGGTCAGCCTGACCTAGAGTGAGACTCTACCTCGAAAAACAAAAACAACAACAACAAAAAACAAACAAACAAAAAAAAGGAAAGCAGAATATTTCTATACATTGCTATTCAGTGATCTCTGAGCTATAGTACAAAAAAGTCATGTTAAGCTGGGCGTGGTGGCTCATGCCTTTAATCCCAGCACTCGGGAGGCAGAGGTAGGAGGATCGCCATGAGTTCGAGGCCACCCTGAGAATACATAGTTAATTCCAGGTCAGCCTGGACCAGAGTGAAACCCTACCTCGAAAAACCAAAAAAAAAAGTCATGTTATAAGAAAATATATACATACGTATTTAATTATTTTTTCAAATATTTTATTTATTTATTTATTGGAGAGTGAGAGAGACAGAGGAAGGTTGAGAGAGAATGACGTGCTAGGGCCTCTAGCCACTGCAAACAAACTCCAGACGCATGCACCATCTTGTGCATCTGTCTTACATGGGTACTGGGGAATTGAACCTGGGTCCTTAGGCTTCTCAGGCAAGTGCTTCAACTGCTAAGCCATCTCTCCAGCCCCATATTTGTTTAATTATTGATGGAAGTATAAATCACAAAATCTAGACGAAAGGTCTTCCTGATGAGAGGCAGTAAACAGGGTGTCAGGGAGTGGTCTGTGAAGACAGGAGAGCCAGAGCTTCTGCGGGTGATGCCAGCTTTGAATGCCAAGGCCACTTTGTGTCTGGAAGGCAGATTCCAAAGCACTCCTCCCCACCCTCTGGCTCTTACATTCTTTCCACCACCACTTCTGCTATGTAGCCTTGGAGGACGTGACAAAGATGTCTCATTTAGTGCTGCTCACTCCACCATCACTTCTCAGCACTTTGATGAGTTTTGAGTCACCCACCCTAGTGGTCACCAACATCTGAAAAGAGAAGCTTCTCTAATTAAAAGTGAGAGCAGTATTAATGTATGGGCATAAACATAAGGATTAGCCAAACATCAGCAGTAGCTTCCCCTCCTCCACCCACCCAGGGCTTATGACCTTCTCAGCCATAGGCTTTTGTCTGGATTTTCAGTATCAGTCCTCAGTGAGCACTTGGTTACTCCCTAACAGACGCACCACTATTGCACTAGCAGGCACAGCTTGCCTAGCTGTCCAGTTGTATGCTTGCAGGGTGCACCACTGGTTGTGACCTGGATGCCTCTTCTCCCCCCGCAGGCTGCAGAGCTCTTTCTAGCACTGACTTCTGTCAGCAGGGAGGAGGCTTCCAGCTCAGTTCTAGCTTGATTTCTTGATGTTCTGCAACCAAAGCATGTGCAATCTTCAGCAATATAGGGTTTTCTCATCTAGTTCTGGTGGGCAACCAAGAGCCTTGGCAAGAGCCTGAATTGTTTTGTTTTGGCAGGAGGACCTCAGGTGCCTCCCTGACCAAGAACTCACTGGAAGGTAACCCATCGCTGGCACTGAAATTTTTCTGTTATAAGCTATGACTTCTGGGTACAGTATTATCCACCCCACAGGGTACTTCTGTCTAAACTCTCTCTTTTTAAATATTAGCTAACAAAGAAGGTTTCCATTATTGTTCGTACTTGTTCATAACAGCTTTAGTTTTGATTAACTTTCCTCCCACCCCTCCTCTCCTCCAAGATTCTTCCACTCCCGGTATGCCATTCCTCTACTTACATATTACTACCCCTCCCCATAAGCTCTTTCCCATAGTCCCCCTCTCATTGGTCCATCAACAAATTGTCATGAATGACGGAGGGCTAGAAAACAGGACATCAAAATAGAAGAGCGAATAGAAGGGAAGAAGAAGAGGATGGGGAATGGGGAGCAAAGGAAGGTGGTGGGAGGGAATTATGTAGCTTTTTAATTTTAATTTAAAAAAAGAAAGCCAGAGCTTCAGGGTCCTTTACCCATAAGGACCTATTTCAAGGCCCTAAAAGAGGCCCTGCTAACTTTGTCCTTTTTGTTTTTTTAAAGCAGTGTGGTGACTTATATAAGTTCCTGTAGACACTTGAGTAGGGCCTATCTGCAGGAAAAGCCCAAAGGTGTTTGTTGACACACTTCGTGAAATCTTCCATTGAAGGTCCATCGGCCTCTCCACTATCTCACTGTCTGAGGCTCTCATGTCCTGGAACAACAGAGAGAAGCCTTTCCTCAGAACCCTGCCCAGCTTTCAACTTGACTTCAAACATTCTAGCCTCAGGATGTTCCAGTAATGAATCCTCAGGATAAATCATTGTGGGGCTCTTTTAATCTTGACATTTTTTTCTTCTAAGAAGTTCTAGTTTTTTCCAGGTCTGGTAGGAAAGTCACCAACCCAAGGCAGAGCATTGCTGTAGAAGGGTCATCAGATACATACATGGGAGGTCAACGAAGGACAGAAGAGTCTTGATTTATGGTCATCAAAGTTCATTTCATCAGCTTAGCGGCTTCTTAAAACAATACATTCTATGGACATTGCTCTTGCTGAAGATACATGCAGGACACTGAGAAATCAAGCTGGAGCTCACTGGAAGCCTCTTCCCTGCTGGCTAGCTGTGATGAGGCTGGGAAGTGCAACTTAGGCTGTTGGGCGAGAGTCATCAGTAGTTTTATGAAGTGTGTTCCACAACCAGCACGTCAGGCAAGGTGCCTTCCTTGGTGCAGTAGCATCGTGACTGCTGTGAGTGTAATCATCCACTTCATGAGTGGATGTTAGCCCCGCCCACTCCACAGAAGGGAAGAGCATGCTAGTATTATAAACATGCTCACAGGCTTTGGCTAGGGAGGTTATAGTAATTCAAATCAGATGTCCCCATAAACTCATAAGTTTTGAATTCTTGGTCCCCGGCTGGTGGCAGCTTGTGAGGTGACACCTTGGAGTAGGGGTGAGCTTTGGGGTGTTATAGCCCTACTTGCCCCTTGCCAGAGCTCAGCTCGCTCTCTTGCTGCTCTTGGTCAACTGTGATGTCCAGGCTCTGCTCTATTACCTTCTCCCTGTCATACTGGAACTTCCCGTCAAAGTTCACAGAACTGCAGAAGTGAAACAAACGGAAATAAACCCTTTCCTCCCATCGGCTTCTTTGGTCAGGTGTTTTGCCCCAGCAATGTGAAGGTAACTCCAAGAGAGGCCGTAGACACTAAAGAGTGGGAAACCTACTATTGCAGTCATGCTGAATGGACAGGCTGCCAAACTGGCCTCCAAATACTGGCTCCCATTTCACCCTGGATCACAGCAGCTTCTTTGTGCTGTGTGCAAAGGTCAATGCCCAGAAGAAGCGTAACTTACAAAAGTGCTGAGAGCAAGTGACTAGTGTGTTTTCAGCCCTAAGTGAAAAATCTACATAACCCCTCCACGGCTCAGGGAACATCATGCCAGAAACGACTGTCCTGACAGAAAAGATGTCCTATTGGTCTGGCAGCATTTTGAGGGGCTCCGTGTCTGCCCAGGCTGACTCATTTCTCTTACTACTCATGGGGGAAAAAAAACCCCAAAACCTCCATCTTCCTTTTCTCCTGCTCCTCTCTTTCTCTGCCCCAACCATACCAGGGGATGGCTCTAACTTCAGCTCACCTTGGAATACACAGGTGCTGGACTGGGGAGGTGGCTCAGTAGGTACCCGATTGTTGTAGAAGTGTGATGACCGTAGATTGCATTCCAAGAACCCACGTAAAGCTGGGTGCAGTAAAGTGTGTCTATAATCCCAGCACTCCTATGGAAAGACGGGAGATGGAGACAAGGGAACGCAGAAAGTTCATGGGCCAGCCAGCCTGGATTTACAGTGATGAACAACGAGAGACCCTGTCAAACAAGGTGGAAGGTGAGGAACAAACTGCACCCACTCTCACACACAAACACACACACAAACACACACAGGCACAAAGAGTTTATTTCTTGAACTTTTATTGTTGTATGTGGTACAGCACCTCATGCACTTGCCGACAGTGAGGGGGTGCTTAGCGTGGTGGCCAGAACAGAATGCCGCTCTATTGCTCTTCTGCCTGTTTTTGCTTTGAACTGGAGTCTCTCTACTGATTCTGGAGCTTGGCAATGATTGCTTCTGTCTCTGCTCCCCGTGGGTATTGGGATCACAGGTGCACATGGCTACACCCAGCTGTTTACATGGGATCTGGAGGTTTGAACTCTGGTAGCCTTACACCCTCATGCTTGCACAAGAAGCACACTTAACTGTTGAGCCATCTCTCCAGCCCAACAAAGATTTTTTTTTTTTTTTTTTTTTTTTTTTTTTTGGTTTTGCAAGGTAGGGTCTCACTCTGGTCCAGGCTGACCTGGAATTAACTATATAGTCTCAGGGTAGCCTCGAACTCTTGACAATCCTCCTACCTCTGCCTCCCGAGTGCTGGGATTAAAGGCGTGTGCCACCACGCCCGGCTTTTTTTTAATCTTAACCAAAAAAAAAAAAAGAAAAGGGGGAAACATGTGTGGGCTACCTTGGTGAATTATCACTGGCTGTTCGGTATTGGCCGAGGGGCCATGAGGGCAGTGTCTACTCTGTCACAGCTCTGGTCCCAAATAAAGCTGGAGAAACCAGTTACTCGTCAGGTGGGGGCTGTTTTAGAGCAGGACAAGCAGGGTAAGGAAGACAGGGATGTGATAGTTTGAATTGATGTCCCCCAATATAGTCAGTGTTTTATTTGTTTATAGTTTGCATCTGCAGCCACATGGCTGGAGGCAGTGTCACTGGGTGGATCTTAAGATGTGGTGGTGGGTTTAGGATTTCAATCTAAAGATATGCAAAGTGTGGCTAGCTGGACTTCCTGAGGTGTGCTGTGCTATGTGGCTTTTGGCTTCGCTCTCTGTGTTTGGTCCTGTGAAAGCAGGCCAGCTTCTTCTGCCATTATGGAACTTCCCTTGGATCTATAAGCTTCAATAAATAGCCCTTCCTCCATATCTGTGCCTGGTCTAGAAGTTCATCTCAGCGAACCTGAAGCTGTCTGCTGTAAGGGGTTACACACTGGACACAGGAGACTGCCATAGCCGTCGTTCCTATTGCTGCCGGTGGCCGGTTCTGGCAGCACTGATGGGACAGAACTTGGATACTGGATCCTTGGTTTCCCTCCAGCCCTCCTCTGGCCAGGGTTCCAGGAAGTGGCAGGAAAAGGAGAAACTGTCTTCTGTCCATTATGGTCTGGAAAGACACTCTGACACAATTAGCCATCCGCCTGCCTCTGTTTTCAGAACAGCACCAGCCCTGAACATGTACCTCTGGGTCCACATCCCATCTGCTGCTGTCTCTGTGTGACTGGTAAAATGATTTTTTCCCTCTGGCTCCATCTTTACCATCTGTAAAATTCCTACCTCATAGGTGAAATGATTCCTATAAAGAGGTTAATACAGAGCTAGTCTGGCATCTAGCAAGACCTCAATAACTAGTTACTGTAAGTATAATTAGCTGTCATTTAGGGAGCTAGAAGTCTTAGGAGGTGAGGAGCAGTTGACTCTGAGTGGGGAGGGAAGCAAGGAAAGAAAAGTTGTCCGGTCTAATGGCACAGGCTTGGCTTCCGGCACTTGTGGGGGGGCGGTAAGCACAGGAGGGTTAGGAGCTCAGGGGCACACTCAGCTACATGGTGAATTTGCGGCCAGCCTGCACTGCATGCAACTCTATCTCAAAAAAGAAAAAGAATAGAAAAAAGTGCTGATTTTTTTCACGTGTGGCATTCTTTTTAGATTTGTGGTCTCTAGCCTACAAATCCCATGCACTATAGGTAAATCCTCCTTGTGATTATTCTTGTTTCTAGAAAAGAGTTCATAGGTGTTTAAGTCTCTGTTAGGTATGTCCAGCCTGTGGCCTGTAGGCCATATGTATTTCAGAATAACCTTGAATGTAGCCCAATATTTGCAACTGATAACTCTATGTCATAATGTTAAAAAGCTGGACACCCCTGCTAGACAATCTTTCCAGAGTGGATACTTTTTTTTTCTTGAGACAAGGTCCGGCTATGTAGCTCAGGCTGGTCTTGAACTCAAGATCCTCCCACCTCACCCTCTAGACTCCTGGAGTTTCAGGTATGTGCCTACATGCCAGGCTCGTTACATCTATTTTACAGATGAGAGAGCTGTGGAAATGGCTTAGTGGTTAAGGCATTTGCCTGTGAAGCCTAAGAACCCTGGCTCAATTCCCCAGGACTCACATAAGCCAGATACACAAAAGGGCGCATGCATCTGGAGTTCATTTGCAGTGGCTGGAGGCTCTGGCGCACCCATTCTCTCTCTCTCTCTCTCTCTCTGCCTCTTTCTCTCTATCAGATAAATAAAATAAATTTTTTAAAAAAGATGAGAAAACTGAGGCCCAGTAATGAAGGGTGGCTTGTCTGCCCAGGGCTTTGTCTCCAGCTTTTCAGGGAGCCAAATCTCATGGCAAAGCTTTGCCCTTCCTGTACCTTGTGACAGGGCCTCACAGCTGCTCCCCTTACTGTTCCCAGGGCCTCTGTCACATCCCCTTGACCCAGCACAGCCTCAGGGCTGGTGAGATCATGTCTTCCAAAGGCTCCACTTTGGTTCTACTTTGCCATTAGGCTAGCATTTCAGGAACCTCAAAAGTGACCAGTCCCAAACATTATGATTATGAAAATCACAGAGTCTCGCTGGAATTTCATTGTATTAAGTCATCAGCCTGTCCTATGCTCATAGCAAAGATGTCCATGCAGGACAGCCATGTCTCTCGACTGCAGTTGCTGTAGATGGCACTGCTTTATCTTCTCTCTCTCTCTGTCTGTCTCTCTCTCTCTCTCATTTCCAAGGCAGAGCAATAGAAGCCCTCAAATTGACAAGCTTCCCCTTTAATACAAGGTAGAGAAGAGTTGTCACAAGAAGATGCAGAACTGAAGGGTTTTCCTGCAGGCTGAGCCTCTTGCCTGGGATCCCTTGGGGGTTATTAGCAGAGCCTGTAAGATGCAGGCTTTGCAAACTGATGTGACATGTTGACAATGCAGAAAGCTAATCCTGGCCTGAATTCAGTGAGGAGAGGGGAGCTGAGCAGAGCTGAGAGTGCTGGGAGGAAGCAGCCACTGGTGCTTGGATCCAGCTTTCCAAGAACAGAAACTCATCCCAGAGCTGGGGTGAGGGGCCGTGGTGAGCAGAGAGGTGCAGGCGTGCAGTGGGCCGGGGGAGACTGCTTTGCAGAGCATGTCTGGGCTCTACACTTCCCCATTAGTGAGCTATTTACCAGATCCATATGATGTCACTTAGAAACTTGTTCTAGAGCATTCCTTCGGTGTTGGGCAGCAGTGACTCCTGGGAACTCCCATAGCATTTCACCTGTGGCTCCTACAGAACCTGATTCCATTCCTCCTGATGGTGTGGTCAGCTTTGCTATGCTCTTCCACTAGATTCTCGGACTTACTTGATTGGGGCTGCCTCAGCCGCCTCTGGTCTTTGAGCTGCACAAGAGGACCTATGTTGCATGCGCTTGTTTAGTAAATGAAATGTATCCTTGTGCTTCATCAGTGTCTGGCTCCTCAGCATAAGGCAATACTTGTGGGACGACGAGTTCCTGAGCCGAAGCCTGAAAGAAATACCATGTGCTCAGTGCTACCTGCTAGCTACCACTGAGCGCGCAACACATATCATCGTCCCGTAATTCACACAGCACCACTAGGAGGTAGGCATTTTAATTCCTATTTAATAGATAAGTGGTATCTGACTCACTTTCCCAAGATTCATCAAGTCCCAAGGTGAAGAACCAGGATTCTGTCCCCAGCCTATCCAAGACCAAGCCTTTCCTGGTACCCATGGTACCATTGCATACTCTGAGTATCTTCTGCTTCCCTTCTAGATGCATGAGAAACACACTTGCCAGCTTCACACGGCTGTAACTCAGCCCCTACACAGTCAGATGTTCTATTCAATTGCACAACAATTTCATCAGGGATTTCTATGGCATACATACCTTATAATGGTTCACTGAGAGGGACACTCAGAGCATTCTGTGTTAAAACTACTAAATTAGACACTAGGTTTTCTTTTTTTAACCCTTAGACGAGTTGGAAGCCTGTAGCTAGGAACGGCCTCCCAAAACTCATCTTCAACCTTTGCGATCAGTGATGTGACCTGTTGACAGAGGTTTGTGTGTTTTCCTGCCCATCTAGCTGGGTTTGAGTCCTTGAGATATAGATATTAGCAAGAAATTTTAGCAGTTTTTCCAAAGGACATCAGGCAGGGCTGGGCAATCAGTGGTGGCCACGGAAAGAGGCAGGGACCTCCATTAAGCTTTGGCAAACAGCCTTTGATGCGTGGTGAAGGATTCCTACGACCCCAAGTGATGGGCTCGCTGGAAACCACTGAGAAAGGGCACTCAGGATGTGAGATTCTGCTCTCTGGAGAGTGAGTGACATTCACATACAGTGGTGTCCTTCTGTCCTGGGTCACTCTCACCAGCAAATTACTTTCCCCCAGCTGCACCAGTGATGTTTGCAATTCCTTTAAGATGGCACATTTAAGAGATTGGAAAGATGGCTCAACAGCTAAGGGAGCTGGCCCAGATTCAATTCTCCAGCCACCCATGTAAAGCCAGATGGGTATTCATTTGCAGCAGCAAGAGACCTTGGTATGCTCCTGCACGCTCATGCACACACATGCACATCTGCTCCTTAAAAAGTTAGCCATCTGGGGGGCTGGAGAGATGGCTTAGCGGTTAAACACTTGCCTATGAAGCCTAAGGACCCCGGTTCGAGGCTCGATTCTCCAGGACCCACGTAAGCCAGATGCACGAGGGGGTGCATGCATCTGGAGTTTGTTTGCAGTGGCTGGAGGCCCTGGCGCACCCATTCTCCCTCTCTCTCTACCTGCCTATTTCTGTATCTCTCTCTCTCAAATAAATAAATAATAAAATATTTTTTTAAAAAAAGTTAGCCATCTGGGGCTGGAGAGATGGCTTAGCAGTTAAGGTGCATGCCTATGAAGCCTAAGGACCCAGGTTCAATTCTCTAGGTCTCACGTAAGCCAGATGCACATGGTAGCACAATGCATCTGGAGTTCGTTTGCAGTGGCTAGAGGCCCTGGCATGTCCATTCTCGCTCGCTCTCTCCCCCACCCCACCTTTCTCTTTCTCTAATAAATAAATAAATGAAAATAAAACCTTTTTTTAAAAGTTGGCCATCTAGCCGGGCATGGTGGTGCACGCCTTTAATCCCAGCACTCGGGAGGCAGAGGTAGGAGGATTGCCATGAGTTCAAGGCCACCCTGACACTACATAGCTAATTTCAGGTCAGCCTGGACCAGAGTGAGACCCTACCTTGAAAAACAAACAAACAAACAAACAAACAAACAAACAAACAAACAAGTTGGCCATTTAGTCATGCCAATGTAATGTTCATATTTGTATGGAAATTTCTACAAGTAATTACAAGTCATTTACAATAGCTTACTATGTGATGAATGCATACAGCAACCCGTGGGGTATGCCCTGTTCCTGTTTGCTTTACATAAAAGGAGGCAGAAGTTTACATAAAAGGAGACTGGACACTGAAGTCAAAAGAGCTGTAATTTTTAGTGACAGTAGGTGACAGCATTAGAACTAAGACCTGGATTTTATGGTTCTAATCTAGAGCTCTTTTCACTATATCCAGGCTTTGAACTTACACATGCAAGCACATGCATGCGTGAGTGCACACTCACGCATGTGCATACACACACACTGAGCTTTACATGACCATTTGTAAAACCTGCTTTTGCCTGTAGAAAGGAAGAGAATCAGCTTTTAGCCCTGAATCTCCTAAGGGGACATGGGGCAGGGAGTGATGAAGGTAGAGAAATGTAGGGAACATCGTAGCTACTGATTGATGAGTCCACTTTTAGCTCCTACGTGGCCACAGGAAACCCTCCTACACCTCAAGGCCTTGCTTTAAAAAAAAATTGGGGCTGGAGAGATGGCTTAGTGGTTAAGGCACCTGCCTGCTAAGCCTAAGAACCCGGTTCCAATCTCCAGGTCCCACGTTTAGCCAGACGCAAAGTGATGCAAGGGCGCAATGCCGCACTTGACCACAAGGGGGCGCACGCATATGGATTTCGTTCACAGCAGCTGAGAGACTGCTGGTGCACCCATTCTCTATCTGTCTTCCTCTCCCTCTCTGTCTGTCTCTCTCTGTGTCTCTCTTCAAAAATAAATAAAAATTTAAAAAATTTATAAAAGATTGCCGGGCGTGGTGGTGCACCCCTTTAATCCCAGCATTCAGGAGGCAAAGGTAGGAGGATCGCCATGAGTTCGAGGCCACCCTGAGATTACATAGTGAATTCCAGGTCAGCCTGGGCTAGAGTGAAAAACTAAAAAATGAAAAAACCAAAAAAAAAAAAAAAAAATCACTGCCTGACTTGCCTGGAGCAGTGAAATGTTTTCTCTCCAGCTAAGCAATAATGGAAGATGGAACAAATGCCAACTCAGTGATCCCAGGGGACCTCTTCTGGGTTGTGGTGTTTACACAGGATGAGATGGGAGGAGCTGCTACTGGCCCCGGGGAACTGAGAGTCCAGTAGAGCGCCACAGGGTCTGGGGAGATGGGAGCCCTGGCTGTGGGAAAGCCGCCCATCCTACTCGGGCTTAGAGGCACAGGGAAGAGATGGCTCAAATTGCCTGTGCTGGGAGGCTAAGCACAGCTCAGGAAGAAGGAAGAGACCTGGGTGCGATTGCCGCCAGGCTGTCTTTGTCATGTTCATCCGTTCAGTCCACACATACCTGCAGAGGAGCTACATGGAGAGGCTGGGCTGGGGCTTCTTGGAGCTCACAGTCTGGGTGGGGAGGCAGATGTGCCAACGATGGAACAAAGACTGTGTGAGGTGATGCAGTGGCTGGAAAGGGAGTGGGTCACTTCTAAGGGAGGGTATCCAGGAAGGCTTTCTGGGAAGGGCTGTCCAAACACAAAGCAATTACACAATGCACAGTGTGAAGCTTGAGGAATTCCTTTTTTTAAAAGTTCCTATTTTCTGGGCGTGGTGGTGCATACCTTTAATCCCAGCACTCGGGAGGCAGAGGTAGGAAGATCGTCATGAGTTCGAGGTCACCCTGAGACTACATAGTTAATTCCAGGTCAGCCTGGGCCAGAGTGAGACCCTACCTCGAAAAAACAAAAATACAAAAAAAAGAAAAAAGAAAAAAATGTGTTTATTTATTTGCAAGAGAAAGAGAGAGAGAGAGAGAGAGAGAGAGAGAGAGAGAATGGGTGTACCAGGGCCTCTAGTTGCTACAAATGACCTCTAGACACATGTGCTACCTTGTGCATGAGTACTGGGGAATTGAACCTAAGTCCTTAGGCTTTGTAAGCAAGTGCCTTAACTGTCACGCCAGCTCTCCAGCCCAAGCTTGAGGAATTCTTACAAACTGAGGTAAATTCATGTAACCAGCGCCCAAATCAAGGAACATGGCCAGCACTGTAGATACTCACTCCTGTCCCCTCTCAGTCACTAGCTCCTACCTCCAACTAAGAGGTAACTGCTATCTTGATTACTAAAGTATAGGTTACTTTTGCCCTTTTTGAACATGATCTAGACAGAAGTCATTCTACAAGAGCTCACGGGTGGCTGAGATGGAACTGAACGGATGAGGCATGAATGTATCAGGGCCAGGGAAGAGAAAAGAAAGCTGTGTGGGATAGCATCGTGTAGGTGACACTGTCAGCTATCAGCAGAACACTTGAGATGAGGAAAGAGGCAGTGACGTGGGGAAAGGGGAGCAGGCAGACCAAGAGAGCCTTCCATGCCAGGCAGAGAAGCTGGGCCTGCCGCCTGGCAACCTGAGATCCCAGCGTGGCTGGTCCTCATTTTGTTTCATGATTTAAGAGGCTCAGAGCTGAGTAGCAAACCTATGACAAAGACCACAGGGTAGAAACAGGGGTTGCCTGTGGCTCTGCTCTGGGGCCACGCGCAGCTCAGCTGTGGCCCTGCTGCTCCGGAATTAGCTGGGGGTATTTGTTGTTGGTATGAGTTTGGGGAGGTCAGGGTCAGGGTCAGGGACAGGTGTGGCTGGGGACTGTTGCTTTGCTGGAGAGCCTTCTGCAGGCTAAGAACAGGACATAGGAGGGTAGGAGGAGACCAGCCGTCCTTCCACAATTCTTGCCCAGAGCCTCAAGCTATCAGGGGTCTACTTTGGATGCTGGTTCAGGGCTGAGGTGGTCTTGGGAACATCTACAAATGAAGTAGAAATGAGCATAACATTTCTTGCCAACATGTGATCAACAAAGTGAGAAAGATCTGCTCTGGGAAAGGAGGGGAAGGACAGCAAAGGACAGCTGAAGACCAACCTCACACAGGAGCCGTGTTTGGCCTGCACCTGCCTCATAAGGCCTTCAAAGCCCATGCTTCCCCTGGAAGAGTACACTAAGCTTCTGGAACACAAAGTTTCCCAAAACATCTATTACAAGGACTGTCAGAACCTGTACTAAGGGAAGATGAGTGATTAGATTATCCAAAGCAAAGGGACTGAAGTCAAACAGGATGACGGGCACACAGAGCATGTTTAATGACCATATTGCTGACATCTGCTTTTGGTCCAAATATAAAAGTTGGACCACCTTACAGAGCAACAACAGGGAATACCTCCTTCCTGTGTTCTTCCCAAGGTGCTGTGTCACCTTCTACCCTTTTCTGGCTAAGGCCTCCTGCTGGTCATTAATATTGTGGGCCACCATGGACACACAGATCTTCCCTTTCCAAACCCCACTGCCAACTGGCCCTGCTCAACATGCTGTAGCAGTTAGAATTAAAGGGAAGGTGTCCTTCAAGGACAGCCTCCAATGACACACCTCTTCTAGCAAGGCTCCTCCTCCCCAAGGCCCAACAACTTTCCCAAACTGCCACCAGCTGGGGACCAAGCATTCAAAACACATTTTACATTCAAACCAGCACACTCTCAAAGAACTCTGTGCCCTTTATCAGTTACCTACACATTTTCCCAAACTCCTTCTCCTCCCTCTGCCTGAGATCAGCCACCAGTCTCCTTTTTTTATCAACAAGTTTGCCAACACTGGATATTTCATGTTCAACTGGTGAGTAGTAAGGTACAAGAACAGTTTGACATAGGACAGAAAATCTATCCACAAATGATGTTGCACCAATGGCCAGCTATGCACAAAAATAAATAAGAAAACTAACCAACCAACCTTAGCCTAAGTCCTACCCCCATGTAAAAAAATAACTCATAATAAGTCACACAGTTAAGTTTAAAATACAAAATATAGTGTAAAATAAAACACTTTTTACCAAAAATAGAAAAGTCTTTGAGGTATAGGGCTAAGCAAAGAGTTTTTAGGCTTGACCCCCAAATCAGGATACATGAAAGGAGAAATCAATAAACAGGACTTAATAAAACTAAAAAATCAAAATGCCTCTGTTATGAGGCTGGAAAGACAAGCTATAGAAAGGGTGATAATATTTGCAGACCATATATTCAACAGTGAGTTAGTATTTAGAATATAAGAAGGTCTCTCAAAACTCGATGGTAAGAAGCAAGAAAGCCAGTTAGACCACAGGCAAATGAAGCCCAGGACACACTTTACTGAGAAGATATACAGATGGCAGATAGCACATGAAGATTGTACAAGATCATCTGTTAGTGTAACTCGGATTAAGACCACAGCGAGAGATCATCACACATATATCACAAGAGCTTGCGAAAGAAACATCACACGTGCTGGTGGGGAAGGAGAGAAAAGGATCACTCATGCATTGCTGGTGGGATTGTAAGATGTTACAGCTACTCTGAAAATAATTTTCTACTTTCTTGAAAAACTTAACGTACAACTACTGTGTGGTCCAGAAATTACATTCCTGAGCACTTATCCTAGAGAAATGCAACAAATGATCATATAAAAATGTGTGTACTACTCAGGCTGGAGAGATGACTTAGCAGTTAAGGCACTTGCCTGCAAAGTCAAAGGAACCAGGTTTGATTCCCCAGGAACCATATAAGCCAGATGCACCAGGTAGCACATGTGTCTGGAGTTTGTTTGCAGGGGCTGAGGCCCTGGTGTGCCCATTCTCTCTCTCTCCATATATATATATATATTCTATCTGTCTCTTTCTCTCAAATAAATAAAATAAATTAAAATTAATGTGTGCATTACTGTGTGTCGTGGCCCATGCCTGTACTTGGGAGGCAAAGGCACAAGGATTGCTGCACATTCAAGGCCAGCTTGGTCTATCTAGTGAGTTCCAGGCCAGCAAGGGCTACGTAGCAGGACCCCGTCTAACAATTAAACTCCTGTGCATGATGCTTCTAGCAGCGTAATTGATAATAGCACAACCTTGGATCCAACCCAGATATCCTTCAATGGGTGAGTGTTAAAACCAATCAATAGCTACAACTTAGACAATTATGCTAAATGAAGAAAAAGCCTATCACAAAGTCACCTACAGTATGATTCTTTAAATATAACATTCTTGAAGTGACATAATTTTAGAAATGGAGAACAGATTAGTGCTTGATGAGAGCAAAGGGATATTGGGATGGGAGGAAGGAGACTAGAATAAAGGGCCATATGGGGATTGTTGTGATATGGGAATGTTCTGGTTCTTGACAGTATAGTTTTGCAGGATATCACCACCAATGGAAATGGGGCACATGGAATTGCTGCCATTCTACCACTACCTTATCTCCAAATACGTGTTTAGGCAAAGGGTTGTGTCACAAATTATTCCATTTATGAGACATTCTTGACAAAAAGACTATAAGCAATGGAGCACAGACTCAGGCTTAGGAGTGGGTGAGGGTGAGGCTGCAAAAGCATATGGAGGAGTTTCTATGGGGTGATGGGACATTCTGGATCTTTCCCGTGGCAATAGCGACATGAATATACGTGCTGGGTTGGGAAGATGGTTCAGCAGTTAAGAGCATTTGTTAATTAATTATGAACGCCTAGGAGGGCCTGAGTCGTCCATGTTCCACTCGCCAGAACCCACATGTCAGTATGGTCACACACATATCTGTAACCCCAGTCCACGATGGGGAGACCAGAGAATCACTGGGGATCACTGACCAAAAATAGCAGCTCCAGGTTGAGGGAGAGAATCCATCTCAAGGAGCTATGTGGTTGAGCAATAAAGAAGGGAACCAAAGTTTTCCTTGGCCTGCACATGCATGTGCATGGAGTGCATGCATCTGCATACACATGCATATACAACACACACTCTACATAAATATACACAAAAATAAGGAGCTAGAGAGATGGCTCAGCAGATAAGACACGTGCCTGAAAAGCCTAACAACCCAGGTTTGGTTCCCTAGTACCCATGTAAAGCCAGACGTACAAAGTGGTGCATGCATCTGGAGTTTGTAGTGGCTAGAGAGTCTGGCATGTCCATTCTTTCTCTCTCTCTCTCTCTCTCCCTCTGTCTCTCTCTCTGCTAACAAATAAGTAAAAAAATTAAATAAATAAATAAAATAAAAACATTTCATATGAGGGAAAGGTTGCAGGAGAGTTAATCAAAATTTAAGATGTTGTGAATAAGCCATATGGAAACCGATTTCTTTGGATTAAAAGCACACCCAGAAGCCATAGACTGTTAGTAGAAAAATTCCAATGCTGGAAATGGGATACTTTCCAGTGAGTTGTTGGCAGGGAGGCCCCTGATGCCCCCAAAACATTATAGGCCATTACCAAGGCTCTTGGTTGCCCAGTAGAACTAGATGGTAAGACCCTATTGCTGAAGACTCCACATGCTTGGGCTGCAGGTCACTGAAAAATCAAGCTAGAGCTGAGCTGAAAAACTCCTCCTTGTGGATCAGCTGACAGAAAGCTGGCAAAAGCTATGCTGCATGCAGCCCTATGGGAGAGAGAAGTCATCAACGGTGGTAAACAGTAGTGGATGCTGCACCCCTTAAGTTTGGCTAGCCAGGCGAAATGTGCCAACTGGTGCAATAGTGGCATATTTGTTACGGGGGAAACAAATCTCTCTCTAATTGGACCAGAGGCCTGCTCCACGGGAGGGAATCTATGTCTGATAATGAAAAGCTAGTCAAAAGCCTATGGCAGCCATCACGAGCCCTAGGGGAGTAACACCTGCTGTTGTGTGACTAAATGCATATATTTTGCTCACAAAAGTGCTCTGTAAGCACTTTTTAAAATGTCCACACCCATATATTAATGCTACTCTTACTTTTGGTTAGAGAAGCTTCTCTTTTCAGATGGCGGTGACCACTGGAATGACTCAAAAGGCACCACAGTGCTGAGAAGTGACATGGAGTGTTCAACACTAAGACATCTCTATCACACTTCCCAAGGAGCAGGGTCTATTGCAGAAGAGGTGGCAGAAAGAATGTAAGAGCCAAAGGAAGGGGAGGACTGTTTACAGTGCAGTCTTTTACAGAGTTTTGTTGCTGATTATACTGAACAGCAGGAGAGTGGCTGTAGTCATCAGTGCCATTGACATAGACACATGCGCTGTTTCACTGGCCTTCACAGTGGCCTGTGTGGCTCTAAGATGAGGGTTACAAGCCCTAGTTGATGGTGGAACCAAAGGGTTTTGTCCAGGATCATGCAATTGGAAGTTGTCATCCCTTGGAGGAGAAGCCTGCCTCCCAACTGTGAAGGCATGAGCCCAAGAAACCAGGGGAGGTGGTCACTGTGCCAGTGAGAGGATGTTGTTAGCACATCTAGAGAAAGAAACACTGCTCTGAAGTAGCAGGTTGCTCAGTGGTTTTGCAGCATGGCTAAGAATAGCAGGCAACATCCCAGGGTGGGGGGAACCTCATCCGCAGTCTCCACTTGGGCAATCTGCTTAGCATTAGACCTGGCTGGAAATCAACCTGGTGACAGGTCTAGCTTCATGGGAAGCCTGTCTCCCTCTGACTTCTCTGGGACATGGTCTAGGCCCTTCAGTGGGGCTGGCAAACTCAGGGGAGCTCAACTCTACTACCAAAAGACCACTGCTTTTGGGGTGGGCCCATTTGGCACTAGGATGCTTCCATCCCAGACTCAGTCACCTCAACTGCAATGTGTGGGCTGGCCTTGATCTTGGGGACCTTCCAGCTGCTGCATTGTGAAATTCTGACACTTGAGGTGGTTGAGTCTGCAGCTGTCTGGAGACCCCTGAGAGCCAAGACAGGACTTGGGTCACATACCACCTACCGGTTGCGTGTTCCAAGACAAGAGGAGGCACCGCCCAGGCAGAGTGTGTCCACAGGGAATACTGGGCCATCTGGCCCATAGTCGTTTAATCCTTTGACAATGCATTCTGGGGACATGTCTGTAAAGGACGTCACTGAGGTGGGGGAAGAATGCGCCCTGTTGTCTGGGTCCAGAACACAAAGGCTGATCTGTACACACGTGGGCACTCCGACCCAGGCTGGGTCAGCTGCTCTTGTTTCCTCCTTCCATCACAATACATCTACAGAGTTCCAGTCAGCCCTAACCCCCACCCTAGGAGAACTGGGCAGTGGGATTTCTGCCCACTGGGTGCCTGCTAAGCACAGCCAGTAACATTAGCCTCCCGGCCCACTTGGCTGCTGGTGCGTCTAGAATTTCAATTGCCTGCCTCTCGCTGCCCTCATTCACTGCCCTCTCTCATCTTCCCTTTCTCTCGCCCGCCCACACACACGGGTGAGTGGCAGATCCAGGGTGATCTGGACCCTGCTGATGAGCAGGGAGCCAAGGCTGAAAGCTGGAGCCATTGCCCGCTGGGCAGTGGCCAGCACTGGACAGGTTACTCCAGAAGCCCTTTCTCCAGAGCAGCAGCTGCCTAGCTCACTAGCACGATCCTAGCAAACTGATCAAGGGACATTTTACTGGGCAGAGTCCCTGACAATGCCCAACAAGGAGTCAAAGTGGCATCAGAATGAGATGCTAGAGGGATGTGAGGATGGACTCAGACATTTTGGTGACAGAAATAGCAGAGACAAGATCCTTAAACTCTATGCTGGCTTCCTCCTTGATAGAAGCTGAGGGGAATAGTTCTTTCACACCGGGCTGTTGGGCCTTGAAGTAGTGCTCAACATGCACAGATCTAGAGAAACCACCCAAACACCCACAACCCACATTGCATTGGCCACCAGCATCACTCATTTCCTCATCAACTACCGAGTGCATTCTGTGAGTCAGGCCCTGTGCTGGACACCAGGAAAACCCAGTGAACAAAGCAGACAAAAATCCCTCCTGTTATGTAAAAAGTGGCTCTCTTTCTTCTTCTCTTCCTTCCTCCTCCTTCCCTCCCTCTCTCTTTTCCTCCTTCCCTTTCTTTCTTTCTTTCTTCCTTTGGTTTTGGAGATAGAGTCTCACTATGTAACACAGATTCCTCAGCCCTCCCCTCCCAAGTGCTGGGATTCTAGGTGTGAGCCATACCGGGCTCATGTAAGGTGCCTTTGAATGGGGGAAATTTAGAAACATGAGATGTGCTCATGAGGAAGGCACAGAATGTGAGATGGTGGCCAGGGCTCCTGGGAAATGGGAATCAGGAGAGGGTTGGGGGTAGGCCCATGTTTGTAAGGTGGCAGGAAATGTTTACAAGGTGGTCAGGAAAAGCCTTATTGGTAAGGTGATACTTATGTAAAAATCTGAAGGCGGTGAAGGAGGGTGCCAGGCACATTTCTAGGGGAAGAATCTTCCAGGCAGAGGGGATACTCCACCAGGTCCCTGTGGTAGCATTGTGCCTGGCACATCTGTGGAGCAAAAGGAGCACCATTGATTACACTGAGTAGAACCAGGAGAGACTGCTAGGCCAAGGACATAAAGGATCCAGGTTACATGGGGCCTTTGAAATCTTTTGCCAGGACTTCCATCCAAAGCACCATGAAGAGAGTGGCTTACACAGTGGAACACCTTGAGTTCTAGCGAGGTGTCCTTGCAAGGTGTCAGGTCCTTGGTCTCCAACAGGCTCTTCTAATTGCTCTTCAGAAAGTGTGAACTGTGGTGCCCTCCCTGCTCCCACCCTTCTACCACCCGGATTACCAGTCCCCTGGCTGGGCTTCCACAAGCTCTTCTGGTCTTCCCATGCTCTGTTTTCTTCCACAGCACATGTCAACTTAGGCCCTGAAGATTGCTTGTCTTATCTGCAGCATTCCTCGTGGGTCGAAGTGCATCTCACCGCTCTGCTCCTTCTTGCCTGACACTCCAGGACATGCAAGTGTGGCTTCCTTATCTCCGTCCTCTTTGACCTGAGAGACCCTTTCCCGACTTTGTTCTCCATGACTTGCAGGGCTCTGCCCTGCACTCAACTAGGCCCAGCCCACTTCTTTTTCTGCATGGGCATTTGTACAATTGCATGGAAAAATCACTCCAATTCTTGTAAAACCCCATAGTAATTCCCAGGGTCAGTAATGGTCCCTTATGCCTGGTCCTGGTATGTTTCATTATAATTGTTTAGGAAAGTAATTTGGTGAGTAGAGCATAAAGAGATCTAGGGGTGCTTATACCCTTTGATTTGGGAATTTCACATTTGAAAATGTTTCTAAAAAAATAAACCTGATTAGAAAAATATCTCACCTTCATGAAAATATACATCTTAGAAATTCATAGTATGGAACATGAAATGATTAGCAATGACTGATATTTATTAATTATGCACAGAGCAGCAATAAGCTCTTTATCACTTCTTATGAAACAGGAACAAGAAGCATCTGGTAGAAGCTACAATCCAGTGAGGGGAGGATGCAAGCATTTGGATTCCTTCCTTGGGGAATGCCCTGAAGGTAGATTAATTCCCTTGATCTGGCACACAATCATTTCCTGCCCCACCTTTCCCACTCCAGTAACTGGAATACAGCAGAGTAAGTGCTACTGCATACAGCCAATTAATTATATGACTCACTACCACCAAGTGCTCCTTCCTTCTTGTAAAGTAAGGGCAATAAATGGGACAGGTCTTTAAATAAATTGCCTTAATTTTTGTAATTAAAAAATCTGAGTAGGGGCATTTGTACTAGTTAGCTTTTTAAATTTTATTTTACTATATTTAGTGTGTGTGTGTGCGTGTACATGGGAGCACATACACACGCTTATATGGGGAGGTGTGTGTCATGGTGCATATGTGGAGGTCAGAGGACAACCTCAGCATGTCAATCCAATTCTTTCCACCTTCTTTTGAGACAGAGTCTCTCCTGTTTTTTTTTTTTTTTTTTTTTTTTTTTTTTTTGTCACTGAATAGTCTTAGGAGTTTCTGGATTCTCCTGGCGCTGTCTCCCATTGCCATAGGTGCTTCGCCATTACAGACTGTATCCTACTTTGTGTCTGGTATACATGGATGTTGAGGAATTGAACTTGGGTTGGCAGGCGTTCAAGCAAGTACCTTAAACTGCTGAGCCACCATCCCAGTATCTCTAGTTAGCTTGCTGTTGTTGTTGTGGCTATGACAATATTCCTGAGGAAAAACAACTTAAAAGAGGAAAGATTTATTTTGGCTCACAGTTTCAGAGGCGTCAGTCCCTGGTTCACTGTTTCCATTATGTGGGCTGAGGGTAGGCAGAACATGGGAGTGGGAGTAGGATGGAGCAAAGCTGTTTGTCTCATGGGAGGAGAAAGCAGTGAGAGGGAATTACTGAGGACAAGGTGTATCTTTCCAGGGTATACCTCTGTGACCACTACCTTCAAGTAGTTCCACATTCCAACACTATCATCATGTTGTGAATACATCAGGAGAGTAATCCACTGAATAGGTCCAAGCCCCCAGAATCCAACTACCTCCCAGTGGTTGGGTCTACCAGGTAGGGACCAAGCCTTTAACACACGAGTCTTTGGGAAGAACCGGGAGCATATCACACCCAGACTTTTTAATTTCAGTTCCTCATTCAAACCTTTAAAATACAGATCCAAATTCTTCATTTTATTAATATTCCTCTGTCTCTAGCTATCTCTCTGTCTTCAGATCTTAAAAGACTTAAAAGTCTTCATTCTGATTGATGTTGCTTAGTTCAGGGACAAGCAGGACAGTACAAGGGACAGCCACCAAGAGACCCTCTCCAGATTAGGATAATTGAGCTACAACTCATCTACTCTCACCATCTTTATTTGTTTTTTAACGCTAAAGTACTTAGGAATTTCTTATGTGTTTAGCCACAGACCAAGCATTTTTAGGCCATCTGGTAACTCCAAACCACCCTTGAATGCTGGGTTGATTGTTTGGCAAATTGCCCAAGTTTCTCACCTTGAACAGGAGTGATACCCACTTCACAGAATTGCTACAAAGATGATAGGGAAGTCGGTGAAGGTATCTCCCACTAGTACAGTACTTATCAAAATGGTGTCCCTCAGTACACACTAATTTGTCATTCATTCATTCAAGTCAGCTTCCATCATTCACTCATGCATGCTATGAGGGGTGTGCATGCATACCTAGCTGGCCCACAGTCCTCCTCTGTTCCTGGGAGCTGCAAGTTAGTGTTTAAAGCCCAGGCAGAAAGCAGAGCTTATCTGGCTTAATACCTGTGGCCCTTGCCATGTCTCTGGGAAGGGCTGGCCCCTCTCCAGCTCCCTGCCTCCACTGACTGCCTTCTACTAGGAGGGGGAAGAGGGAGGGAGGCACTGGGGAGAGAGGAAGGAAGGCAGAAAGAAGGAACCACAGTGCTGATGGAGGGAATGCCCTGCCCAGGCCCTGCGTAAGACATATATAGGGCTGGGCCTGAAGGGAAGCTTTGTTAACTTTAATCCACAGGCTTAACCTTTTCCTTTTCCTTTTCCTTTCCTTTCCTTTCCTTTTCTTTTCTTTTCCTCTTTCTTTCTCTTTCTCTCTTTTCTTTCTTTCTTTCTTTCTTTCTTTCTTTCTTTCTTTCTTTCTTTCTTTCTTTCTTGGTGGGCACCATCAAGTTCTTCATACTTATTATTTTATCTAATACCCCCAGAGGTGAGGAGAATGATGGTAGGAAAATAATCTTTTTTTTTTTTTTTTTTTTTTTTGGTTTTTCGAGGTAGGGTCTCACTCTAGCTCAGGCTGACCTGGAATTCACTATGTAGTCTCAGGGTGGCCTTGAACTCACGGCAATCCTCCTACCTCTGCCTCCCAAGTGCTGGGATTAAAGGCGTGCGCCACCATGCCCGGCAGGAAAATAATCTTTATTGAGTATATGAAAGGTTTATTTTACCATCAAAATTAGCAGTGTTGTTTAGGTGTGACTGCTACCCACAGGGGTTCAAATCATGCTAAAAATCACAATCTCTTTCATGGCTGTAGTTTTTGAAAACTGTCTTGTTGCAGTCAGGTTTGCATTGCTGGTAGAAATCACCTGACCAAAAGCAGTTTGAGGGAAAAATAAGGTTTATTTTGGCTTACAGGCTTGAGGGGAAGCTCCATGATGGCAGGGAGAATGATGGCATGAGCAGAGGGTGATCATCACCCCTGGCCAACAGAAGGTGGACAATAGCAACAGGAGACTGTGCCAAACACTGGCAAGGGGAGATAGGCTATAATACCCATAAGCCCGCCCCCAACAATACACTATGTCCAGGAGGCATTAGTTCCCAAATCTCCATCAGCTGGGGAGACTAGCATTCAGAACACCTAAGTTTATGGAGGACACTTGAATCAAACCACCACATTCCACCCCTGGCTCCCATAAACTGATAACCATCCATGATGTAAAATGCAACGCATTCAGTCCAACTTTAAAAGTCCCCATAGTTTGTATCAACTCCAATGATGTTCATACGTCCCCATAATCCAAGGTCTTTTAACTGAGCCATAATACCAAAAATATCCCTCCCAAAGCCCATAATGGCACAGAATAAACATTCACACTGCAAAAGATGGCATTGGGCACAGCAAAAAGACATTCAACAAATACAAGATTTAAACAGGGCAAATATCAAACTCTGTTAACTCCAAGTCCAACAACTCTAGCCAGTGACAAATCTCCAAGTTCAACAATTCTAACCAGCAACAAGTCTCTGGAGTTCCAATTCTGCCCCTCCAGCTAGGCTACTCACAGTCCTGGAAAACTTCATCCTGGGCTGGCAGCTGACCTCAGCAGCCATCTTGCAGTCCTGGCATCTCCACTGGGTCTCCACTGCAACCCACGGTTCATCCTCATGGCCCCATGGAGTCTCCATGCAGGCATCCAGCAAACCTGCTTCACACTTCCCATGGCCATTTCCAAAACACAAGACCATGTTGCATACTCAATAACCCTCTCCCGCATTTCTTATACTCCACAATACCAGGTAGGGTGCCAATTTGTTAATCCAGGGGGAAATAAAGCAGACTTTGAAGAACAGGACATTCCTTGAGCACTCAGGCCCCTTCAAAAGAGTCTACATTCTTCCTGTTGCCCCAGTGCACATCAGCTGGCCCAATATCAAAGGCTGTAATCTCTCAATTGCAGCTGAACAGGCACCAGTTTTGGCCTAAACATTTCTTTCTGTGCCATATCCCTCTGCTCACATCAGTCTGTTTATACACAAAGCAACCTGCACAAATTCTCAGGACACAGCCATAACAGCAAGCTTCTCATACAAACTACTATCCCAGTCCAAGCACAGCTCTTTCTCACCTTCATAAGCTAATAGTTCTTACTGCATTCAGGTCTTTTTTTAAAAATATTTTATTTTTTATTTATTTATTTGAGAGAGAGAGATACAGAAATAGGCAGGTAGAGAGAGAGAGAGAGAGAGAGAGAGAGAGAGAGAGAGAATGGGTGTGCCAGGGCCTCCAGCCACTGCAAATGAACTCCAGATGCATGCACCCCCTTGGCTTACGTGGGTCCTGGAGAATTGAACCTCAAACCGGAGTCCTTAGGCTTCATAGGCAAGCGTTTAACCATAAGCCATCTCTCCAGCCCTGCATTCAGGTCTTTCAACTCTGACCAGAATAGTTCATCAAGCTGCACTGCAAGGTATCTCTTAGGCCAATGTTTCAAATTCTTCCACATTCCTCTTGAAAATCAGCTCCAAAAACCCAAAAGCCCCACAATCAGGTGTCTAGCAGCAACCCCACTCCTGGTACCATAATCTCTATTAGTCAGGGTTCTCTAGAGGAACAGAACCAATAGAATGAATTGTATTAGAAGGCTTGTCAATTTGAGGGCTTCTATTGCTCTGCCTTGGAAATGAGAGAGAGAGAGAGAAAGAAAGAGAGACAGAGAGAGAGAGAGAAGATAAAGCAGTGTCATCTACAGCAACTGCAATCAAGAGACATGGCTGTCCTGCATGGACATCTTTGCTGTGTGCAAACGAACTCCAGATGCAAGTGCCCCCTTGTGCATCTGGCTAACATGGGGGCTGGGGAATCAAACCTGGGTCCTTTGGCTTTGTAGGCAAATGTCTTAACCACTAAGTCATCCCTCTAGCCCTAGAAGCTTCTTTTAGGGATGGCATTATGAGTGTTTTTCCTTTCCTTCTTGTTGCTTTTTTACTTTCTACATTGAACCTGTGCTGCTTTAAAACCCTCCTTATATGTTGTTTAGGCATGAAATATTGACTGCATGTTTTTATTTATTTTTTAAATTTTATTTATTTTTGGAGAGAGACACAGAGAGAGACAGACAGAGAGTGAGAGGGAGACAGATAGAGATGGGCACGCCAGCAGTCTCTCAGCTGCTGTGAACGAAATCCAGATGTGTGCACCCCCTTGTGGTCAAGTGCGGCATTGTGCCCTTGCATCACTTTGCATCTGGCTAAACGTGGGACCTGGAGACTGGAACCACTGGAGATTGGAACCAGCGTTCTTAGGCTTAGGAGGCAGGCGCCTTAACCACTCAGCCATCTCTCCAGCCCTGACTGCATGTTAAATAACCCATGCAGGCACTAAGTAAGGGCCAGGCTGACAGGGATAATATTAGATATGAACATGACTTAGTCCAGCAGGAAAAAAAAAAGGTTTATACTGATATCTGACTGGCGAAAGTGTTCTGAAAGTTTTGGGAAAGCTATTATAAAGAACTATTCTTCTTAAAGATTTCAGTCTCATGGCTTGGTGTGGTAGCACACATCTGTAATCCTAGCACTGCAAATGCTGAGGCAGGAGGATTGCTGTAAGTTGGAGGTCAGCTTGGGTAAACAGCAAATTACCAAGTGTTGTAGTCAGGTTCACATTGCTGGCAGAAATCACCCAACCAAGAGCAGCTTTTGGGAAAAAGGATTTATTTTGGCTTACAGACTCAAGGGGAAGCCCCATGATGGCAGGGAAAACGACTGCATGAGCAGAGGGTGAACATCACCCCCTGGCCAACATAAGGTGGGCAATAACAACAGGAGAGTGTGCCAAACATTGGCAAGGGCAAACTGGCTATAATAACCATAAGCCCACCCCCAACAATAGACTGTCTCCAAGAGGCGTTAATCCCCAAATCTCCATCAGCTGGGAACCTAGTATTCAGAACATCTAAGTTTATGGGGGCACCTGAATCAAACCACCATACCAGGCCAGCATGGATTACTGAGTAAAACCCTGTCTCAAAACCAAAAGAAATCTTAATCTTATCGGGAAGACAGAGCCCACCAAACAGAACAATGAATGAAGGAATGTCTCAGTTGGGCAGACAGACACCAGGAGAGCTGCCTTGCATCTGGGCCACAGGCGACTGACAAGTTAAAAGTGAATAGGCTGGGTGTGGTTTCCCATGCCTTTAATTTTGAGAGGCAGAGGTAGGAGGATCGGCATGAATTCGAGACCACTCTAAGACTGCATAGTGAATTCCAGGTCAGCCTGGGCTAGAGTGAGACCCTACCTCAAAATAAATAAATAAATAAATAAAAATAAATAAATAAAGTAAGTGGTGGCTGACTCCTGCCTACATGGGAGAAGGGGTTTACTTTGATTCCTTCTGTAGGCAGGAAGCAACCTGTTGGAACAGCTCAACCCAGAGAACCCAGGACAGCTCAGGCTGTGTAGGAGCACGTGTTGCCAGACCAGCTGTGAGGAGCTGACCCAGCTTGATGTGTCATAGCAGCAACAGAGGAAGCGGCCAGCTGTCCTTGGTAAGCCTGGTTCCAGATGCACAAGCAGCAGTTCCTGTGCTCACAATGTCCTGCTGAACTGCAGGTGTGGCCAGGGCAGGGCAGGAACGTGGGTGGAGGAGCAAGTGACATCTGGTGAGAACGCCAAGTGTCCATGTGGCCTTCGATTACTGGTAATAACCTTTGGGTGTGAGCAGAAGCACTCACAGAGGTGCATGGACTTCAGTTGCTACCCAGCCCACTCCATATGCACATACAGCCAGGTTCTCTCAGAATGCGGGCTCAGAAGGAATGCAGATCATTTCTTCCTGTCTCTAGGTGGGGCAGCAAAGAGTCCCATGCTGGCCACTCCTGCAGGGTGGCTCTACTTCTGATTAAGAAGCCTTCACTACCCTGACATCCTGTGAGTCAGGATGAGCCTCTGTGGTCTGGGGGACCTGAGGAGGTGCACACTCTCAGCCAGCTTGCCCAGCCTCCTCAACTCTATAGGAAAGGGCTGCCCAGCAAACTGGCAAACCCCAGGCTTCTTCCCTCAGTCTGCATATGCCACAAAGAACTGTGGCAAGGTGTAACTGCCATAGTGGTAATGCCCTCCCCCCCACAAAACCTCCTAATAAAATGAGAGACCCTTAAAACTGTTTCCAGAAGCCATGGGTTATTAAAAAGCTAAGTGTCACACTGGGCGTGGTGGCGCACGCCTTTAATCCCAGCACTCGGGAGGCAGAGGTAGGAAGATCGCCGAGAGTTCAAGGCCACCCTGAGACTACATAGTTAATTCCAGGTCAGCCTGGACTAGAATGAGACCCTACCACAATAAATACAAAAACAAAAACAAAAGCTAAGTGTCAGAAGTGGGTTACCTCCATATGAGTTATTGGTTAGGGAGGCCTCCAAGGTCCCCAAAACAATCCAGGCGCTTCCCACTACTATTGGTTGCCCACTAGAATGAGATGGTGACACCCTATTCCTGAAGACATCACACTTTGATTTTTTTTTTGTTTGTTTTTGTTTTTCCAGCTAGAGTTTCACTCTGGTCCAGGCTGACCTGGAATTAACTATGTAGTCTCAGGCTGGCTTTGAACTCAGGATGATCCTCCTACCTCTGCCTTCCAAGTGCTGGGATTAAAGGCGTGAGCCACCACGCCCAGCTCACACTTTGATTTTTGATTGTAGGGCATAAAGAAATCAAGCTGAAAAGGAGCTGGAAGCTTCTTCTATACTGGCTAGCCCTTTTGGCTGCAGAAGATGCTATGTAGGCTGCTGGGAGAGAACTGTCACCCCACAGTCTTGCTCAGCTGTTGAACCTGCATGACACGTAAGATGTGCCCACAGGTGAAATAATGGCACGTCTGTTACGGGGGTAACCAATCACTTCCTGCCTGAATTTGAGACCCACTTCACAGAAGGGAACGCACATCTGGTCTTATAAACCTGGTCAAAAGCCCATGATAGGGGATGTCATGGGACCCAATAGGAAAGCTAATGCTGTTGTTTTGTGGTCAGCATGAGGCCCCTATCAAAATGCCTTCTAGACAGTTCTGTTGGTGCCCAGATGCTACCATCAGCTTTGGTCAGAAATGCTTCTTTTCACAGTGGGGAGCAGTTACTGGTCAAAGTTCTGAGAATACTGACTGTTGAAAGCTAGGTTCTAAGTTCCACTTCCCCCAGGACTCAAGAAACATGGCCAAAGGAAGGACGGAAAGAATATAAGAGCTTGAGGCCGGGCGTGGTGGCGCACGCCTTTAATCCCAGCACTCGGGAGGCAGAGGTAGGAGGATCGCCGAGAGTTCAAGGCCACCCTGAGACTACATAGTTAATTCCAGGTCAGCCTGGACCAGAGTGAGACCCTACCTTGCAAAACAAAAAAAAAAAAAAAAAGAATATAAGAGCTTGACGCAAGGATGAGTGTTGTGGAGTGCTTTCTTCCAGGTGTGACACGGCTATTACACTTGTGAATTCACAGCAGCTGTGAGTATCAGCACGTGACCTGTACATGAGGGGTGGCTCATAAAGCCCCATCCCTCCCTGAGGTGTTACAGGCAGTTAAACATAGCTAGTGAAGAGGAGCTATTCCTCGTTGTTGGAGGAAGAGACGGTTCTTCAGAGGCATAGCCAGTGGTTTACCTGCCCATGCTCTCATAAACTTACCCATGCTCCTGTACACCACCCTAATTTAAATGTGTTGGGCCACAGAAATAAAAGAAAGGGGGAAAAAAGGCATGACAACAAAGGAAGATTGGTGGGGAAGAGGAAGGGTAGATGGCAGTAGTGTAGGGGAGGTGAATATGAACAAAATACATTATATACATGTAAGAAATTGTCACAATAAAAAATTCTTTAATTTTTATTTTTTAAATTTATTTTTATGTGAGACTTAAAGAGAGGGGGAGAGAGAGAATAGACACACCAGGGCCTCTTGCCACTGCAAACAAATTCCAGATGCATGTGCCATCTTGTGCATATGGCTTATATAGATCCTGTGGAATCGAACCTGGGTCCTTAGTCTTTGCAGGCAAGCGCCTTAATGGCTAAACCATCTCTCCATCCCCAAACCAATTATTAAGTATAATTAATACATGCTAACTTAAAAGGCAGAAAATCTTCGATAAATTTTGACTTGGAATTACAACAGCATTTTCAACAATTTCTGAAATGGCCCTAAATAACCTGTTGCCATTCTGTATTGTATCTTTATGAAAGTAGTATTCTTGGTATTGATGATTATAAAATTAAAATTTTGATCAACTCGTAAAAGCACTGAAAATGCTTGGAGTCCTGTGGCATTAAATATTTAGTCAAGACTGAATTTTTCATGTAAAAGTAAGAAAGTAGACCCATCTTGTTAGTATGCTAACTTGCCTTTAATTTATTAAATTATAAAATTATATATATATATATATATATATATATATATATATATATATATATATATATACATATACATACACATACATACATACACACACACACAAAAATGAGAGGCCCTTTATCCTACTGCTCATTTAATGTGTATTTATTGATGTTAGGTAAAAGGGAGAAATGGGATGAATAAAAAAGACTCAGTCAAGCACAACTAAGTATATGCGTAAGAAAATTAAAACACTATAGATGAATATTTATTTGTAGCAACATTATTCATAATGACCAAGAGACAGACATAGCCTAAGTATTCATCAACTGATGAATGGTTAAATAAAACGTGGTAGCTAACCTGCTTATGTAGGTCTGTAATTCCAGCTAAAGTTCAAGGCTGGCCTGCATACTTCAGTGAGATTATGTTGAAATAAAAAAATTAAAAAGGGTTGGAGATGTAGCTCTGTGATAGAGTGCATGCCTAACACATATGAGTTCTTAGGTTCATCTGCAATACCTCCTAATAGATAAATGAATAAATAAATAAATAAAATACTGAATGTGGTATATCCATAATGGAACATTAGTCATCAAAAAGGAATAAAGTACTGATACATGCTGTAGCCTGGGAGGAACCCTGAAAACACTAAGTGCAAGAAGCCAGAGAAAAGAGTTCTTATTATATGAATCACTTGCACAAGATTCTCAGAATAGGCAAATCTCTGAGATTTCTGTAGCTAAGAAGTAGGTTAGTGGTTGCCTTGGATTGAGAAGGTGGTAGGAAGTGTTGAGTGGTTAAGAAGAAATGGATTTTGTTCTGGGGTGCTGAAAATGTTCTAAATTTAATTTTGGTGAAGGGGCAAATGAAGTTCTACCCCTGCAGATCCAGCTCCAAGTTGAGAGAATGGGGTGTCACTGAAGTGCCAGGTCCCCCACACGAGTGTTGGGGACCCCCAGGGTCGCCCAGTGAGCCAAAGAAAGCTGAGACTTCGAATGCAATTCACATCAGGATTCGTTTATTTTCCTGCCTAGGCCGGGGCTCAGTTCACACAACCGACGCAGCGGAGTGAGAAAGAGAGCCCTGGGCCTCAGAGGGAAGGAGTTTATATAGAGGAAGGAGTGGGGGATAGGGGTTACATCTCAGGTCAGTAGATGGTTTGCAGAACTTATCTGTTGCAAGGACTGGAGGCCCCCCGGGGCTGAGCATCTCTGGAAGGTCCTTTAGGTGGAGACTCCCCAGAAGCCGGGCAGGGGAGGGATTTACTGCTGGGCAAGCAAGCAAGCATAGATTACAGAGGTGGAGGTCAGCACATTAGTTAGCTAGTTCCTTATCTGTCAGGCCTGGGCTTCTTTGTTTAGAATGACTGTCTGTTCTATAATGGCAGTACTGTCATCTGGCTAGTGAATGATGTCTCCTAAGTAAGGAAGAAGAAACTTTAACTTGGTTTACAACAGTAAATTAAGGGAACTGATAAGCTGAGGAATTTCCAGGGGGCTTATTTCAACAATGCAACTGCAACTTGTTTCAACATACAAAAATGGTTGTACCTGAGTCAAGCGAGCAAGCAGGGTTACAGAAGCTAAATGTAGCAAGTTAGTTAATTTCTTTTTTTGGTTTTTCAGTCACTGTGCTAGCAGGGCTGAGTCCCCATGGGTCCCTTTGGCTGGTGGTTCAGGGGCTGAAATCTGAGTGAGCTTGTGGCCCTGGCCACCAGACTACAGCAGAGCTTTGGTTTCTACAGTTGGAGGCTAAAGCATGAGGTTGGACTACGTGCAGGCTGTAGCTATTATAACTGGTAGGAAAACAAGCAAGCAAACAAACAGGCTTTAACAGCCATTCTCTCTCCCTCTTCCGAGCCTTTAAAGAGTGGCACTGGTGGCAAGGACAGATGGCATGACCTGATAGGGTACCACTCTTCTTCCCAGCTGTCCAGCCACCTTGATCCTTCAGGACAGCGTCCTGCAGCTACCCAAGATCATTCTGAGCAATTCATCCCTCCACCAGTGCCCTGGCCTTTTCCTGCTTTCACTCCTGTTCCCACTGTGTTCTCTGCACTGAATGCCCACTCCCTATCATATCCTGTGAGAATTCAGTGCCTCTTCCTCCACTTTCCACGTGTTGTTCCTCCACCCTCTCTGTTCTTCTGACTGGCCAGCACTGAATGTCCCTCCCTCCTCTATGACTCCCACTGCACCATTATCCCCCGTGCTTGCATGACATTGCCACTTGCTTAGCCTATTTGTGGGCACTTCTATCTCTTCCAGGACTGTAGCGTCATTAGGGATTCAATATTGTTATCAGAGATTTTAGGGTGAAATCCTGGGGTCTGCAACCCTAATAAGCTAAGCTCTGTCACTAGCTCCAATACACCGACTGAAGAGACAAGTAGGAGAGAAAGCAGAGAAAAGAAAATGGGGCTATGCTGGGAAGAGGAAGAAATAAAGAGGCCTAGAGATTCTCAGTCCATCTGTGGGTCCAGGCATGAGGTTATGTTTAAGTAGAGAGCAAGTGGTATGCAGAACTAAGCATCCCTGGTCAAGGTGGGGTCACATTCATCATTGACCCATCATTGTCTGGGTTCATCTGTCAGAACTGTGTGCAATTTCTTCCTGAGAAGCAAATTTCACCTCTGGATGGCACCAGACTTTAGTCTTTTCTTTTCCCAGCATGAGATTCCTGGGGAAATTCCAATTTTTTGGGAGTCCATTGTTTCAATAATCTAATAGCTGAAGGGAGAGGGCATGAGTGTGTCTGCAGAATACCTTCTCTCTTGCCAGAGCAGTTACAATGTGATGCCCATTTGCAGCCTCTCTGTGGCTTCATGCAACACCTTGCTTGCAGTGTACCCTTGGGAAATGTCTGCAGAATGATGCAGGGACATTTTTCTAACCCAGTGAGTTGTACTCAGCAAAACTCAACATGAAGAAATTCACCATCACAGGTTTGAAACTCCAGACCCACTGGCAGGATTTTCAGCTCCCTCGGCCCATTTTCTTGCTTAGGGCTGCATTTACTGGTTGTGCCTGCATCTCTGAGCCTCCAACTTGAACATCGCTGGCAGCTGCTCTGCAGAGCATCTGGGGAACAGGTCTGAGCAGCCACAGGGAGTGCTGGGAGGGCCAAGGAGGGAGAACTGAATGCAGAGATTCTGTCTGTTCTGCTAAACCATCCGTGGTATTTTTTCTTCAGGCCTTTATACTTTTCTGCCACACAAAAATACTCTAGTCCTTTCCATCCATGCTGGTGACTGGCAGAGAGTAACATGATAGATCTTTCAGCAGAAGATGGTCGTTTTACTCCTGTGGAATGTTTAAAGGTTGTTCTTTGTGTAGACTTGTGGGCGGTGAGTGCCAGTGTTCTCCAGATGAGTACGTCTCCAGACTGTGATGAAAGGTGAGCGGAGCAAGACTTGTGGCCTGGGCTGGATACCAAATGATAGCTAATGTTTGTAGCAAGAAAGATGAAATAACAAGTGCCTGGATTGCAATTTTGGTTTCTCCTTCTGTTCCCAAACAAAATTGTTTGAAAAACACACTCCTGTCTTTAAAACAAAACAAAACAAAAACAAATTATTGCTGTGCATGGTGGTGCACACCTTTAATCCCAGCACTCAGGAAGCAAAAGTAGGAGGATCGCCATAAGTTGGAGGTCACCCTGAGTCTACATAGTGAATTCCAGGTCAGCCTGAGCTAGAGTGAAACCATACCTCAAAATTCCAAAAAGAAAAAAAAATTATTTATTTGAGAGCAAGAGAAGCACAGAGAGAGAGAGAGAATGGGCATGCCAGGGCCTCCAGCCACTGCAAATGAATTTCCAGATGCATATGCCACCGAGTGCATCTGGTTTTACATGGGTACCAGGGAATCAAACTTGGGTCCTTAAGCTTTGCAGGCAAGTGCCTTAACCACAGAGACATCTCTCTAGACCGTCCTGTTTCAATTATTATTTAATGAAAACATGTCTGTATTTGAATGTATATTTTTATTTTTTAGATTTTAAATGTCATCCCTGGATTGGAATGTATCTTTGGGCTGTTGGCCTTTGATTAAGACTCTGGTTAGTGGGCTGGAAGAGCAGACAGCAGTCCACTTGACTAATTGTTACTCTTCTATTAGTTGCCACCTAATCATTGGTCACTACGTACAAATGATAAATAAGTGCATTTATTGTGAAAAGTGGACTCCCATTTATGCTAGAAATAATGCATTTAGAAAGAAGACTGTCATTGTAAGCTACAGTTGATGAACCTTCTTGGATTCTCACTTGTTTCTAAAACTAAATGAAGATCTTAAAAATGTTTGTGTATGGGCATATGTGGTAGGTGGGTGGGTAGGCCAGATGTCAGTGTCAGGTGCCTTTCTCTATCCTGCTCCACCATGTTTTGAGACAAGGCCTCTCACTGAACTTCGACTCACCCATTCAGGCATACAAAATAGCAGCCAGCCTCAGGGGTCCTCCTGCGCCTCCCAGCATTGGGATGACAAACATGCACCACCACACCCCACATTTTCTGTGGGTTCAGGCTCTGAACTCACATCCTCATACTTCCATGGCAATCACTTTACCTGCTGAGCCATCTTCGCAGCCCAAGTGAGGATCTTAACTTAGTTTTTTTCTGCCAGCCAGAAGACAAATGCTATGTGTCCATCCTCCCTCCTCTCATGCTTGTTGGCTGTTCGGGCCCCTCATAATGTGGAGACTCTACACATACAAGTTTGAACATACACACACACACACACACACACACACACACACCCTGTGTGTGCAGCCCTTCCTGCTATTCTCCCTCTCAACTAAGTTCTCCTTTGAAATTTTCTTTTCTTTGTGCAGTCTGATCTCGGCTTCAGTCTCCAAGGTGCTGATGAGTTAGTCCATGCCATATTCCTCCTAAGTCACATAGCATGTTTCTTCAAATCTAAGATGTCTGTGATTGCAAGATTCTACATGCTTTTATGGACTATCAAGTAAAAATGATTATAATTGCAAGAATCCAAAGATTTTTGTTAGGGCTTGATTTTAAAGACATTTAAATATAACACAACCTGACTCTTAGACTCATGAAATGTATCTGAATGTTGAAGGGGCATGCTGGGGAGGCAAGGCTTTGATGACTAATTGGGTAGTGAAATGTCAGGCATGTTGATGGGGAGAGAGTCTTGATGTCACATGGGACTTCAGTTGTCTATCAGTTGCATAGTGTATGACTTTACTATTGCTGTGATAAGAAATGACTATAAATGGGCTGGGAAATTGCTTGGTGGTTAAAGGCATTTACTTGCAAAGCCTGATGGCCTGGGTCTGATTCTCCGGTACCCACATAAAACTAGAAGCACAAATTGGCACATGCAACTGGAGTTCATTTGCAGTGGGGTTTGGTGTGAGGGGGTAGACTCTGGCATGCCCATACTCTTTCTGACTTTCTCTCTCTCTCTCTCAAACCAATAATTAATTTTTTAAAAAGAAATGACCATAACCTTAATAGGCTGAAACAACACAGACAATTAATTCACAGTTTTGTAGGCTGAGAATCTGACATGTGTCTCACTGATGTACAGTTTCCCTGTCTTTGGCAGCTTCAGAAGTCAACCTACATCCCCTTGCGTGTGGTCTGCTTCTCCACCTTCAAGCAGTAGCGAGCCTGGCACTTTTCACCTTGCATCTCTCTGATCCTCCTCCACAGTTCCATCCCACTCTGACTTCTGCTCCCCCTTCCACTTGAAGGATCCTCGTGATTACACTGAGCCCCTTTTATCCAGGATAATCTTCTCATTTCAAAATAATCTGATTATCAACTTTTATTCCATCTGCAATCTTAATCCCCTATGCCATATGTTTTCATTACTTTTCTCATTGTATGACTAAATACCTGAGAAGAAGTAACTTAGAGAAGAAGGGGTGGTTTTGACTTGAACTTTAGAAAAGGATATAGTCAAGCTGGAGTGGGAAGGCATGGCAGCAGAGGCTGAGGCCACTGGTCAGGTGGCATCCAGTCAGGAAGCAGGGAGAGAGGAGTGCTGTGCTCAGCTGGCTTGCTCCATGTGACTCAGTCCAGGACCCCAGCCCAGGGAATGGTGCTGCCCACAGTTAGGGTAGGTCTTCCTTCCTCAATCACCCCAATCCAGAAGCTCTCTCACAGGCATGCCTGCAGGTTTGTCTCCTAGGGAAGTCTAGATGTTGTCAAGTTGATAATTAATATTAGCCATCATATCATGCAATTTACATACTCACAGATTCTGCTATTAGGACATAGACATCTTTGAAGATCATCATTGTGTCTGTAACACCTATAAATAAAGAGAAATCATAGTGAACAGTGTTTGTGAAAAACACAAAACTAAAAAGAAACAATATGTTGCTGAAGACTCCACATCCTTAGGCTGCAAGGTCACTGAGAAATCTTGTTGGAGCTGAGCTGAAAACCTCCTCTGTGTAGACAAGCTGACAAAAAGCTGGAGAAAGCTATGCTACACCCAGCTTCATGGAGGAGAGAGAAGTCACCAGTGGAGACAAACAACACTGGACACTGTGCAAGCCTTAAGTTGGGCCAGCCAAGCCAAATGGGCCAATGGGTATAATAGTGGCAAGTCTGTTATGGAGAGAACCAACTGCTAATCAGACTAAAGGCCTGCTCTACGGCAGGGAATACGTGACTGATACTGAAAACTTATGACGGGAGGGGGCTGTCAAGAGCCCTAGGGTGTAGCGCCTGCTGATATCTGGCTAAATGCATATATTATGCTCACCAAATTGCCCAATAAGCACTTCTCTTAATGTTCAGACTCATATATTAATGCTACTCTCACTTTTGGTTAAAGAAGCTTTTCTTTTCAGATGGTGGTGACCTTGAGATGACTCAGAAGGTACCATAGTGTTGAGATGAAGTGACAGAGGAGTGCTCAGCACTGAAACATCTCTAACACACATTCCAAGGCTCAGGAGCCTTTGCAGAAGAGGTGGCAGAAAGAATGTAAGAGCCAAAGGAAGAGTAGGACTCCTTACAGCATGCTCCTCCAGACACAAGGTGGCCTGGATATCCATGACCTCACAGTGCCTGACACTACCTACACAAGACCATCATAATGGGAGGAAAAGATCATGACATCAAAACAAAAGAGACACTGATTGAGAGGAGGAGGGAATACGATGGAGAGTGGAGTTACAAAGGGGAAAATGAGGAGGGAGGTAATTAACATGGTTTATTGTCTATAATTATGGAAGTTGTCAATTAAACTTTAAAAAATGAAAAATAGAACAAAAAAGCCACAAAGCCATAAACTAGCCTACTTTGAGTTGAGATCTTATCCCCAGATTATTATTAAATGGCAATTATTATTAGCTAAGGAACCCAGAGAATAGAAGTGAGTACCTTATGTGAGCAGGTGCAGAGGTGGGATTTCATGCAGGAGCACCTTTGAGATGACACCATTGGAAAAGGAGAGTGAGAAACAGTTTGGGTAGAGAGAGAAAGGGGTGCTGTAAAGAATGTCTCCAAAGGCCTCAGTTGATCCTCTTGGAGCTTTGAAGGTGAGTTAGGAACCAGACTTGTGTACCTCACTGGGTGTGGACTGTCCCAAGAAGGTGGCATGAGGCCTGGAGGGGAACATGTTGCTCCAGCAGAGGCGCTTCTTGGAGAGGCTGCCTGCCAGCAGGTTCCTGGCAGCTTGTGGAATACACCCAAGAGTTCAAAGAGGAATGTGTGCAATGCCCACTACAAAAGCACTCCAGCATGGGCTGGTGACCTGGAGGTGCTCGAAAGGGTTGGGAACAGGCCCCAAGGCAGAGTGTGAATGGGAGAAGAAGGGGTGCCCAGCCAGGCAAAGAGGACATTCAGAAGGGACATTTTTCATTTCCTACCTGCAGGATCATCTTCATTTCTTTTTGTTCTGTTGTCATCTATAGGAAAAAAAGACATGATCACCCAAGGTCTGTGGATCTGTGAATTATTTTACTTCTCCCAAAGTGAACTCTGTCTCACTGCCATGACCTTTGGCCTCTCTCAGAACTCTAAGACTGGGAATCAAGTTTAATTTTAAGCATAGGCAGAATTCATGGCCACCTATTCAAGATCAACAGAAAATTCTGACCCAGAAGAAGTCCCTAACCTGCTTTCTGACGCCTCAAGATTGACCATGGTGACACAGTTACTATTTCAACTCAGCTCCATTTAAATGTAGACTCTCAGACGTTTACTGCCTTCAGTACAGATATATTTACATGTTTTCTTGAACGGAAATTTTAGGATTCAAAGTACCCAAGCTCTGCCTATGTCCCCAGGGGATGCTATTTGACAGCACTCAGAGCCTTTAAAGGTCCTCACTTTTTGACCTAGCTGTTCTGCTCTTGGGGATGTAATCATCAAAACTAGTCTAAACATTGAGAGAACTTCAGATCTCAAGAATGTTCATCATTGAAAACACTTTAAACATCTGGAAAATGCTCAGATAAATGATAGCATATCTTCCCAGTGTAAAAATAACTCATCATTGAAAATTATAGTTAACAAGGGTTGGTGATGACATGACAAAGATGTTGATGCTGACAGGTGGAGACATCCCTGAATACACATTAATGTGTGCGTTTTATCTAGGTGTGTAAAAATAAACCCATACACAAAGAAACAGAATGAAGCAAAGTGCATACAGGTAGTAACGCTTGGTCGCAAAATTAGAGGTGCTGTTAAAATTATTATTTTGGGTTTGTTTCGTGTTGTAGTAGTGGGGATGGAGTCTTATAAGTGCTGGCAATATCCTTGGCCCTATTGTTTAATCAGCATTTTCAAAATGGCAGAGAAGGGGTCTACAATACTTCTGGAATGAACTGTGATTTTTTAAAAACGTTTTATTGACAGCTTCCATAAGTATAGATAGTAAACCATAATTCCTCTCTCCCATTTCCCCCTCTCAAATCCACCCCCCATTGAATCCCTTCTTCTTTTCAATTATGACCTTTAAGTCATAAGGCACTGGATGTGTCCCCGCGGGTGGTGGGGCGCCTACGGTCGGGTCAGGGGCCTGCGGCGCTAAGGCAGGAAGACCGGATCCTTCGGTTTTGCTCAGCCCTGCAGGGGTTTGAGAGTTTAAAACGGCTTTACCGGACCCAACACGCGATGCTCTGCGGCGTGGTCCTCGGCGGCCGCCGTAGCGTAGCGACATCCGCGTCCCTGGCGAAGCTAGCGGCGCGGCGGGCGCGATCAGACCCACCTGGGCCTGCTCCCAGCATCCCCTGCGCCGCGAGGCCTCTGCCTGCCGGGCCGTGAGGCTGGAGCAGGGCCGTGACGGCGCTTACCTCATGGCCTGTGCGAGGACTGAATCAGGTCCTGCGTTTGCGGTAGCCAGGTTTACCACAGTGCCTAAGCCCAGGACAGCAGCCATCCTGCAAGCGCAGGGCGCTCTCCGCGCGACCCAGGGGAGTCTTCTCGTGGCTCCCATGGAGCCGGCGGCCGTGACAGTCACAACCCCGCCGGGCACGGCAGTGGGCCCAGATTCTGTATGCTGTAGTAAAAAGGGTGCTGCAGGGTCGTTAAAGGTATAAACGAGACGTTGTGGGTCTCATTTGTAAAGTGGAATTAATGGGTGTGATGTGAGTATTGAGAGACAAGTTACATGCATACAAAGCTTGGCATTTAACTAGGATGTGGGTAATAGATGCAGTACCTATGGTTGGCACAGATCCTTTATTTACACCAGCCTCTTAGGAGAGTAGGGACACAGAGAGGGGACACAGCACGGTTTAAGCGGAGAAAGCCAGAGAGGAGTCAACCAAGGCCAGGCACAAGCCCAGTGTATACTCTGTCAGGGCCTCTAGTAGGTCTGCTCTCGACTGTGCCTGTGTGTCTGTCTTTTGCATCTGCAGTTCCCACACCGGGAAGTTAGGTACTCAGGGGTACACACTCCTGGTCAAGTTCAATGCAAGCCAATAGTGGTGTCCCTGCAAGCAGCCCGTGAAGGCTCTGCACTACTTCTTGTAAACAGCCGACTCCAGGACTGCCCAGGTCAGTCACTCTTCTCTCCAGTAAGAGAATCAAGAAAAAACACAAATCTATTGTATTGTCCCAGTTAATGGTGTTTGAATTTAAAGTGCTTTGTAGTAGCAGCTACATTTAGAAAGTCTTTCCGCATTGTAGTCATGGTGCTAAATGCTCAGTAATCTCACTTAATCCTCACAACCACTCTTGCAATGTTCTGTCCATTTTACATATTGGGAAAATAAGACTCAGAAGTTAAGAGAGACTTGTTGAAGGTCACAACTTGTAAGTGAGGGGACCATAGTGTTAAGTCTGGGTTTATTCTGACTCTAATCAGTTTGCTTTTAGCAGCTACTCTTTCCGAACACTTCACAGTTTCTTCTGTAAGTAAAATACCTTCAGAATCTTAATTTCCAGCAGCTGTAATAAAACATTTTGGGGAATATATTTTCCAGACCCATTCACCCTTCCCAGCCAGTCTTCTTTCTCTGGTCTTTTACTCATTACACAATAGATTCTGACATCGTGAACACAGCACCATGTTTGACTAGCTCTGGTTATAGAATTCAGGGGCAAGCAACACATTGCCCAGACTGCCAAAGCCAGGGAATGCAAGGAGCCCTGGCTCTGAAGTGCCACTGGGGATGACTTCCTGTGTCTTGCCTCACAGGCCTTTCAAGTTCCCTGTCCTAAGGAATGCACTTTTTCTTCCTTGAAGTCACTGGGACAGAATGTCCTATGCTTTTTTTTACCCCCTGTGGCTTCAGATGTTGTATTTTTTGTTGTTGTTGTTTTGTTTTTGGAAGTAGGGTCTCACTCTAGTCCAGGCTGACCTGGAATTCACTATGTAGTCTCGAACTCACAGTGATCCACCTACCTCTGCCTCCCAAGTGCTAGGATTAAAGGTGTGTGCCACCACGACTGGCTTTATTTCTTTGCTAGAGACAGAGAGAGAGGGAGAGTGAGAATGGGCACGGCAGGGCCTCTAGCCACTGTAAACAAACTCCACACACGTGTGTTCCCTTATGCATCTGGCTTACATGGGACCTGGAGAATCGAACTGGGGTCCTTAGGCTTAGCAGGCATGTGCCTTAACTGCTAAGCCATCTCTCCAGCCCTGTATAATTTTCTTAAAGTAAAATACTGTAGCAGAAATGTGGTTTCAAGTCAGGGATGTGTGTGTGTGTGTGTGTGTGTGTGTGTGTGTATGCGTGTCTATGTCAGTGAAAGCCAGTCTTTTAGCACCAGCTAAACACGTGAAGCAGTCCATCTGTGCTGGGAATTGAGGGCACCATATGCGTGTATTTCTAGGTCTTCTGAAGAGTTATATAACTGCCCCCAAACTGGGGGCAGGAGCAGGGCCAGCCATGAGGAGACATTTCCAATGAGGAATGCTGAGGAGGGACTGACCTTGAGGGGACCTAGCTTGCCAGGCCATGGAATGTTCCAAGCCTTGGGGCTTAAACAAAAACAGTATTCAGAGAGTGAGTGCTCTGTTGAGAACAAGCCCTATCTGTCTCCTTGCTTTGTCTTGGGGGCTTATCAAGGTGAGCCCTTGCCCTGTGAAACACTGGATATTGAATTTGGAGCTGGGCATGGTTGCCAGAGCAGAGCCCAGTAATCCTTCCAGCCATCTCTAATTAGCAGGCTTCAGGGCCCACAATGTCCCCGGCCAGGCAAAGGCAAAGGTGAGATAAGAGAGAAGTCTGCTCCCAGAATAGTACTGCAGAAAGGAATCTTGGGAGGAGAGCTGTAGGAGGGCACACAGCCAGTCCACAAAAGCTTATCAAGGGCTCACTCTGTGCTCACCCTTGTGGGAGGAGGTATCTGATTGGCCCAGACCCACTGAAGGCTTCTGCACTGTTCTTGCCTAGAAAGCCCTCCCCTATTAAGCACTCTTACTTCACTAAAACCCCAGTGCAGAGATCTGAGACACAAAGCTTTGTTTTACTGTGGGTCATGAACTATTAATATCTGTATAATTAATTTAGTGGGTCATACCCAGCATAAAAAAAAAAACAGAGTAAATTAGGTGTGTAACTGGGTGCATTCAACACGATAAAAGTAAGCATAGTTATGTGAATGCTGGGTCATGACATAAAAAGTAATTCCTTTTTTTTCCTTTTATGGTACTGGGAATTAAACCCAGGGCCTCACACATATCAGGGATGTGCTCTACCACTAAACCACATTCCCAGCCCAAAAGGTAACTCTCACTGGTGATTGTGACCAAAATATTTGAAAATCTTTTGCTTAGAGATTGTATCTGTCTCTGTCCTCCTCACTGTAAATATCAGAAAACCTGGTTTATTCTAGTTTAGACAATAAGGCTATTTATTATCTCACTTAAAAGGAAGTCCTGGGGCCAGGCCCTTGGGACATAATGCAATGACTGAACCATGCCACCAAGAATGCCAAGCCTTTGGGTAGGCTTTATCCTCAGTAAAAGGGCCACAGAAGCTCCTTGTCGTGTCTTGACAGCACCCAGGGGGATGGGGGAGAGAATGCGAGAATGCGAATGAATGATGCCAGGGCCTCTTGCTGCTGCAAATGAACTCCAGATATATGCGCCACTTTGTGCAACTGGCTTTATGTGGGTATTGGGGAACTGAACCTTGGCCAGCCAACTTGGCAAGCCAAGTACCTTTACCATTGAGCCCTCTCCCCAGTCCCAGACAGGACCTTTTTTTTTTTGGTCTCTAAAGAGTGAGGAAATCTTCCTTGGAAGTCCTCTACTTAGCTTTTCTCTGTCAGAGGAGAGATGGCACCACTTAATTAACTCCCCCATTACTGGCAGGGGTATATTGGTCTATTAGTCCCATGAGTAGGTGTTACTGGGCAGATAATTCCCCTGGAGCTGAATACTCCTGCTCAAAAGAGTTCCACACATGGGCCAAGAGACAAAATGGCTGAAGCTGCTTGTAATGTCTATAACTAACCAATCTCTAGAATATATAAAGATTTTCTACAAATAGGGAAAAGATAGCTATTCTAATAACAAAGTGGGTAAAAAAAATGTATGGACTGTCTAAAATGTAACATATTACAAAATACTAAAAATTGTTGTTCACCAAGGAAATATGCACTTAAATGAGACTTTACATTCACGAGATCATCAGCAACTATGACACAATTGGACATTTTCCATGGCTGAAGCATGCGGGGACACAGGAACTCTTGTATACTGCTAGTGGCATGTGGACCACTGCATCCGATGATACAGTCCTTCATAGGGGGAAGGAAGTCAGGTCAGGGTCAGACTATAATGTATGTACCATGGGGCCCCCCAAAAGCTCAGAGAAGTATATGATGTCATAGAACTTTTCCCCTTGGTCCAGGGCAGTTGCCTACCACCTAGGTTTCCATTACTTTGGAAAAGAATAGGTGAAGTGTAGTGGATATACTCAGGAGGGCACTTGTGGTAGATGCACACAGTAGGGTGCTGTGTAGCCACTGGAAGCAGTGATTAGGAGTATCCATAGTAACGTGGATGAATCTTAAGAAAAATATTTTATAAAATATTTTATTTATTTATTTATTGGAGAAGAGGTAGACAGAGAGAATGGGCATGCCAGGGCCTCCAGCCACTGTAAACGAACTCCAGATACATGAACCACCTTGTGCATCTGGCTTACATGGGTCCTGGGGAATCAAACCTGGATCCTTAGGCTTCACAGGAAAGTGCCTTAACCACAAAGCCATTCCTCCAGCCCCCTTTAAAAAAAATATTTATTTAGCTCTTTATTTCTCTCTCTCTGTGCTGCACACATGCCAAGGTACACATGTGCAGGTCCGAGGATAATTTCAGGGTGTTGGTTGTCTCCTTCCACCTTGTTCGTGACAGGGTCTCTCTAGTTGTTGACCACTGGGAAGACCAGACTAATTGACTGACTGACTGAGTCTGGGATGCTCCTGACTGCATCCTGAGTACTTTAGGCATACACTGGCATACAGCTTTACATGGTGCTCGAGGTCCAAACTCTGGTTGACAGGCTTGTGAAGCAAATGTTTTCAACCACTGAGCTATCTCCCCAACCCCAAAACAAAGTTTTTTAATAAAGAGAGGATTAGGGGAAGTGTCTGGTTGGAGGTTATGAGATTTTTGAGTTCATTTTTTGTTGGCAAAGCATCCTAAAGTTTTTGTGGGTGAAATGACATGACGTCAAAGAAGAAAGTGGCCTGGAAAGGTGAGCATAGAGGAAACTAAACTGTCAACACATTGGCAATCATTCAATTTAGATGGCAGCCACATGCCCTCTTGTTATCTGTCATCTGTGCTTTTATGTTCCCCTGAAATCTTTCATAATAAAAGTTCAAAAGCACACAGAAATGTAGAATTGTATTCATGCAAGAATACATTGTAATTAAAAGATTAACATTAAGCGGTTACCTGTCAGGACTGGGAGTATAACACAGTGGTAGAGTGCTTGCCTAGTGTGTGTGAGGTCCGTGGGATTCATAACCATGGCCCCAAAGGTGACTTAGGAGGCAAAAGAAAGGAATGACAGATGCTTTTTTCTAATTTTTTTTCCAATGTAGGGTTTTGCTCTGGCCCAGGCTGACCTGGAATTTAGTTTTAGGCTGGCCTCGAACTCACGGCAATCCTCCTACCTCTGCCTCCTGAGTGCTGGAAGTAAAGGCACGCACCCCCATGCCCGACTGGAATGGGAGTTGTGCATGGTGGGAACAAGAGGGGTGAGAGCGCGGGTCAGGAAAGAACAGAGGGGAGAGAAGTGTTGCAGGCTGCAGGAGGCTCAGCACAGCCCCCACCCTGTTTTCTCAGGAAGTTCCCGCCCTATCACCAGGGCTTGCTTTGGCTCCTCCCATGGAAACAACTTTTTCCTGTTCAAACACTTACCACACTTCATCTTGTGCCCTGATCACAGCACTGTCTTACTTCCACGCTGAGTAGCAGAGACTGGACCTGTGCATTGTGTTTTTCTCAACACTGTATCCCCAGGTTGGGGTACAATGCCCACCACACTGTATGTTCAATAACCTCTGATTAGTGAAAACAGTAGTTGAGTATTATTTTCTTCTCACAATACTCTAAAGAGGAAACAGTGTTTTCTTCCATTTGATCAACCAGAGAGGACAAGAAATTAAAATCACACTGCTGAATCACAGCAGAGCCAAGACCCAGTCAATCCAAATGGCATTTGCACCAGTATTCTTAGTCACCTCACCAATATGTGCTAAGGAGGGATGAAGGTAAGGGGTGGCTGAGGAAGGATGCTAACCCACCTGAGTCACTCTGAAACTAAGAGCTGAATGTGGTGATGAAGGTATGGGTTCTGAGGTGGTGTGGTTGAGAGGGCATAACGTGAATAGAGGCATCAGGAACACAGGAAGAGGTAAGAATTAATAGAGCTGCTGTGGGTGGTGCGTGTGAAGCAAGTGAGGTAAAGCCCACCTGTACACCTGTATGGGACTGCGGTGGCTGGGCCCCGTGCTCCTCCATGAAGGTGTCTTCCTGATCTTCTGTTCGGTGTTATTTTTTGTTTGCTGTTGTTTTTTGGTATTTTGAGAATGGGTCTTCTGTAGCCAGGGTGGCCTCAAATTTGAAATATAGCTGAGGTTGTCCTTGTACTCCTGAGTCTCCTGACTCCATGTCCTAAGTGGCAGGGTTAGAGGTATGCTCTACCATCCCTAGTTTTTTGGTTTTGGTTTTTACCAGGTAGGGTCTCACTCTAGCCTAGGCTGACCTGGAATTCATGGTAGTCCTCCTACCTCTGTCTCCTGAGAGCTGGGATCAAAGACATGTCCCACCATGCATAGCCCATCCCCATTAAAAAAAAAATTATTCATGAGAGAGGGAAAGAGGCAGATAGAGAAAACAAGTGAGCATGCCAGGGCCTCTAGCCACTGCAAACGAACTCCAGACGCATGTGCCACCTTGTGTATCTGGCTTATGTGGGTTCTGGGGAATCAAACCTGGGTCCCTAGGCGTCACAGGCAAGCACCTTAACTACTAAGCCATCTCTCCAGCTCTCATCCCTGCTGTTTTAAATTGTTCTCAATCACTGGTTCTCAACTAAGGGTGAAATTGCCCTCCTGTCAATTACAAATTTGGTGATGTTTGGAGACAACTTTGGATTGTCACAACATGGAGAAAGCTTGTATCCTGATCAATATCATCAACTTGATTGGATTATGAGGTTCATAAGAGATTAGGGAAGCACACCTATGGGCGTATCTGTTTGGGAGAGGATTAAGTAAGGTGGGGGAGCTACTGTGAACGGTAGACTGTACCATTGCATATGCTGTGGGCCCAGACAGAATGATAGGGAAAGAGAGACAGAGCCCCATAGCACTGGCATGCTATTTGACAGGTGAATTGAACAGCTCTGTGCCACCACACTCTTCTATCATGATAGATGGCCTCATGGCAGGCCCAACTCACCATAGGCTGAAACCTTGGAAAACCTTCTCTTCATGTTAAATGGTTTTTCTCTGGTATTTGTTATAGCCACAAGAAGCTACAAGAAGTGGCTAATGCTATCTAACATGTGGAGACCAGAGATGGCTGCCAAACACAGAAGAATGCATAATAGGAGAGCTCACACAAAGAATTCTTCCATCTAAAATGTTAGCCAGGCCAAGATTGATAAATCCTGCCCTAAGCCACTGTTTCCTAGAGTGCCCTTCTCTCAGCCCCACAGGCTCTGAGTCCCTGGGCTTGGCACATGCGGGGGGTGGGGGGGTGGTGGCTGTGGGAAAATGCCTGTGCACTGGCTGGGCCTGGGGAATCTCATGTAGTGGCATTTCCTTGGCTGGTTTGTTACAGTCCAGAGCTATCATGCCATACTGCCTCTGCCTTTTTACTCTCTGATGCTTGGTCCCACTGTTATGCTTGTTAATGTTTAAAGCCACTCTCTGGGAAAACCCACTTTTTTTTTTTTTTTTGCCTGGTTGGTAGTGTTTGACAATTTCCATGGTGTAAGTACTCCAACCTTGGCTAATTCTGTTGCACAGGTGAAGTTTGCTGGCTTGTAAAATTCCTAAAGCTGAAACAAATACAAATACTGACACAAGATAGCTCCTGCACACCGCTTAGTCTCCACCTTCCCTTCCACTGCTCCTGTCAGCTCCCGCACACCGCTTAGCCTCCACCTTCCCTTCCGCTGCTCCTGTCAGCTCCCGCACACCGCTTAGCCTCCACCTTCCCTTCCGCTGCTCCTGTCAGCTCCCCACACCGCTTAGCCTCCACCTTCCCTTCCGCTGCTCCTGTCAGCTCCCGCACACCGCTTAGCCTCCACCTTCCCTTCCGCTGCTCCTGTCAGCTCCCGCACACCGCTTAGCCTCCACCTTCCCTTCCGCTGCTCCTGTCAGCTCCTCCACACCGCTTAGCCTCCACCTTCCCTTCCGCTGCTCCTGTCAGCTCCCGCACACCGCTTAGCCTCCACCTTCCCTTCCGCTGCTCCTGTCAGCTCCCCGCACACCGCTTAGCCTCCACCTTCCCTTCCGCTGCTCCTGTCAGCTCCCGCACACCGCTTAGCCTCCACCTTCCCTTCCGCTGCTCCTGTCAGCTCCCGCACACCGCTTAGCCTCCACCTTCCCTTCCGCTGCTCCTGTCAGCTCCCGCACACCGCTTAGCCTCCACCTTCCCTTCCGCTGCTCCTGTCAGCTCCCGCACACCGCTTAGTCTCCACCTTCCCTTCCGCTGCTCCTGTCAGCTCCCCGCACACCGCTTAGCCTCCACCTTCCCTTCCGCTGCTCCTGTCAGCTCCGCACACCGCTTAGCCTCCACCTTCCCTTCCGCTGCTCCTGTCAGCTCCCGCACACCGCTTAGTCTCCACCTTCCCTTCCGCTGCTCCTGTCAGCTCCCCGACACCGCGCTTAGCCTCCACCTTCCCTTCCGCTGCTCCTGTCAGCTCCCCGCACACCGCTTAGCCTCCACCTTCCCTTCCACTGCTCCTGTCAGCTCCCGCACACCGCTTAGCCTCCACCTTCCCTTCCACTGCTCCTGTCAGCTCCCGCACACCGCTTAGCCTCCACCTTCCCTTCCGCTGCTCCTGTCAGCTCCCGCACACCGCTTAGCCTCCACCTTCCCTTCGCTGCTCCTGTCAGCTCCCGCACACCGCTTAGCCTCCACCTTCCCTTCTGCTGCTCCTGTCAGCTCCCGCACACCGCTTAGCCTCCACCTTCCCTTCCGCTGCTCCTGTCAGCTCCCGCACACCACTTAGCCTCCACCTTCCCTTCCCCATCCCCTTCAGCCTCACAAATGCTTTATCTACTGAGTCTAGGGTGGAACACAATCAAAGTTGACTCTTTACCTGAACAGTAGTCAAACATAAATTTTCCTACCATTATGACTCTCCTACATGGCCTCCTCAGAGCAGCAACTCGGGTCCCAGGTTCCTGCTGTTTTGAGCCTTACCTTCCTCCAGGACATGACTCTTGGGCCTCACTGAGCTGTAGAATCACTCTTATTTCTTAAAATATAACTCCTCAGAGTCTCTCTCTCTCTCTCTTTCTCTCTCTCTCTCGTTCTCTCTCTCTCCCTCTTCTTCCATTCCTTACCTCCTTTATTCTTTTTATCTTCCTTCCTTTCTGAAAGAGGAACTCACTGTATACCTCAGGCTGAGTGTAGAACTTGCTGTGAAACCTCCTTCTTCAGCCTCTGGAGCATTAGGGTTATAGCTACTGTACCCCTATGACTGACTGAGATTATGCATTTCTAGCAAGATCCTAGGTGTTGCTGATATTGTGAGACTGTGTGAAATTTTGGGAATCATTCCCTGAGGTGATAATTCTTGACCTTGACCTCACACTGGATGGAGTCATCTGGGGAGTTTTAATAGGTTCTGTCTGATGCCTGGGCTCCAATTTGAGAATCCCTGATAAAAAGCCTCACTATTTCTTTCACCATCCAGTGGAAAGACTGGATCATGAGGGCTCTGTCTTCATAAGTGCATTAATAATATGGTGGATCTATGGGGAAATGGTAGAAACTTCCAGAGGTGGGGCCTATTTGAAGGAATAGGGCCCAAAGAGACTGCTTCTTGCCTTGGGCTACTTCCTTGGATAGTCTCTGTTTCTTTTGTTCTCCCCGATGCTTCCCACCATTAGTTCATTCACTTTGGTATTTAGACCCACGGCAGTGGAGACAACTGCCTGTGAACAGAAACCTCTGAAACTGTGAGCCAAAATAAATCTTTCCTCTTTTAAGTTGCATATGTGAATCTGTCAATCAATGTGAAAAGATGAATCCCAAGATATAGGAAGAGAGGAACTTTTTGTGTAACGGCTTCTATGATGGGCATGGAAGTGATGCACATTTCAGGCTTTCTTACATTCCGGTGTCTAGAATGGTCACATGACTGAACCTTCACAAAGTTGAGAAATGTGATCCAGGTGGGTGCTAAAAGTAATGGGATGTGGATTGTTTACCAAACAACCAGTGAGTTGCTATTTTGTTCATTTATTATCTATTTATTTATTTAGGAAGAAAAAGAGTGAGATAGAGTTAGAATATAAGTACACCAAATCCTAGGGCTGCAAAATGAACTTGACACATGTACCACTTTATGCATGATTTTTTTATGAGTACTGGGGAATTGAACCAAGCCAGTCAGCTTTTTTTTTTTTTTTAATAAGAGATCAAGATCGAGAGAGAGAGAGAGAGAAGATAGAGAATTGTCATGCCATGCCAGGGCCTCCAGCCACTGCAGTCAAACTCCACATGCATGTGCCATCTTGTGTGCATGTGTGACCTTTCACTTATGTCACCTTGTGTATCTCGTTTATGTGGGACCTGGAGAGTTGAACATGGGTCCTTAGGCTTTGCAGGCAATTGCCTTACCTGGTAAGCCATTTCTGCAGTCCCCAGTCAGCTTTTTAAGCAAATACTTTTAAACACTGAGCCATCTCTCAGCACCCAACTTATCATTATTTTTATTTGAGGGAGACACAGAGAGACACAGAGAGAGGGGAACAGGCAAAGAGAGAATGGGCACATCAGGGCCTTTTCAGCTGCACTGAACGAACTTCAGACCTTGTGCTCATGTGTGCTTGTGTCACTTTTGCGTCTGGCTTTACATAGCACCTGGAGATGTGAACAAGCATTCTTAGGTTTCACAGGCAGGCGCCTTAATGGCTAAGCCATCTCTCCAGCCCCAAACTTTATATATATATATATTTTATTTTGGAGAGAGACACAGAGACAGAGAGAGAGGGAGAGGAAGACAGAGATGGGCGCTCCAGCAGCCTCTCAGCTGCTGTGAACGAAATCCAGATGTGTGCTCCCCCTTGTGGTCAAGTGCAGCATTGTGCCCTTGCATCACTTTGCATCTGACTAAATGTGGGACCTGGAGATTAGAACCACTGGGGACTGGAACCAGCATTCTTAGGTTTAGGAGGCAGTCACCTTAGCCGCTAGGCCATCTCTCCAGCCCCAAACTTTTTTTTTATTCTTTTGGTGGTACTAGGGACTGAAACTAGGGCCTCAGAAGTGTTATTTTGGAATAAGCATACCTAGGCAAATACATTAGTATGTGGGAAACTTCAGTTTTAGAGTGAGAACATTATTGTCAAATTACTAATGGCACTATTGAGTTTTTTTTTTTGGTTTTTCGAGGTAGGGTTTCACTCTGGTCTAGGCTGACCTGGAATTAACTATGTAGTTGTAGTCTCAGGGTGGCCTTGAACTCATGGTGATCCTCCTACTTCTGCCTCCCAAGTGCTGGGATTAAAGGCATGCGCCACCACGCCCGGCTATAAAGTGCTTTTATATCCACACCCTAAATGGAGGATATGTAAAGACCAAGGCTTACATACAGATCAGTGCTCAAACACTTCCTCAACCACTCTACAAATTATTAAACTCTCTGGACTTCAATTTCTTCTCTCTGCAGAGAGAATACTCTTTATGGGGACCTACTTCATAGGATTTGGTGAGATAACTATAAACTGCCAAAAAGTGCTTTTGGCCATATAACCTGTTCAGATAATGTTGGTTCCTCCCCTATTGACACCAGTGATATAGGATCTGAGTGGGTGACCTACAGGATGTAAATGCATGTATGATAAAGACATGACTTTAGACATTTTGTCTATTTCAGAGGAGAGAAGATATTACTATAGTGAGAGAGGAGAGCACCTTTCCAGGGTGATGGTTACTCTAGTGTGGGGAGAGAGCGCCTTTCCAGGGTGGTGGATACTGTAATGAGGGGAGAGAGCGCCTTTCCAGGGTGGTGGATACTGTAACGAGGGGAGAGAGCGCCTTTCCAGGGTGGTGGATACTGTAACGAGGGGAGAGAGCGCCTTTCCAGGGTGATGGTTAATCTAGTGAGGGGAGAGAGCGCCTTTCCAGGGTGGTGGATACTGTAATCTAAAGAGGAAACAGTGTTTTCTTTCCATTTGATCAACCAGAGAGGACAAGAAATTAAAATCACACTGCTGAATCACAGCAGAGCCAAGACCCAGTCAATCCAAATGGCATTTGCACCAGTATTCTTAGTCACCTCACCAATATGTGCTAAGGAGGGATGAAGGTAAGGGGTGGCTGAGGAAGGATGCTAACCCACCTGAGTCACTCTGAAACTAAGAGCTGAATGTGGTGATGAAGGTATGGGTTCTGAGGTGGTGTGGTTGAGAGGGCATAACGTGAATAGAGGCATCAGGAACACAGGAAGAGGTAAGAATTAATAGAGCTGCTGTGGGTGGTGCGTGTGAAGCAAGTGAGGTAAAGCCCACCTGTACACCTGTATGGGACTGCGGTGGCTGGGCCCCGTGCTCCTCCATGAAGGTGTCTTCCTGATCTTCTGTTCGGTGTTATTTTTTGTTTGCTGTTGTTTTTTGGTATTTTGAGAATGGGTCTTCTGTAGCCAGGGTGGCCTCAAATTTGAAATATAGCTGAGGTTGTCCTTGTACTCCTGAGTCTCCTGACTCCATGTCCTAAGTGGCAGGGTTAGAGGTATGCTCTACCATCCCTAGTTTTTTGGTTTTGGTTTTACCAGGTAGGGTCTCACTCTAGCCTAGGCTGACCTGGAATTCATGGTAGTCCTCCTACCTCTGTCTCCTGAGAGCTGGGATCAAAGACATGTCCCACCATGCATAGCCCATCCCCATTAAAAAAAAAATTATTCATGAGAGAGGGAAAGAGGCAGATAGAGAAAACAAGTGAGCATGCCAGGGCCTCTAGCCACTGCAAACGAACTCCAGACGCATGTGCCACCTTGTGTATCTGGCTTATGTGGGTTCTGGGGAATCAAACCTGGGTCCCTAGGCGTCACAGGCAAGCACCTTAACTACTAAGCCATCTCTCCAGCTCTCATCCCTGCTGTTTTAAATTGTTCTCAATCACTGGTTCTCAACTAAGGGTGAAATTGCCCTCCTGTCAATTACAAATTTGGTGATGTTTGGAGACAACTTTGGATTGTCACAACATGGAGAAAGCTTGTATCCTGATCAATATCATCAACTTGATTGGATTATGAGGTTCATAAGAGATTAGGGAAGCACACCTATGGGCGTATCTGTTTGGGAGAGGATTAAGTAAGGTGGGGGAGCTACTGTGAACGGTAGACTGTACCATTGCATATGCTGTGGGCCCAGACAGAATGATAGGGAAAGAGAGACAGAGCCCCATAGCACTGGCATGCTATTTGACAGGTGAATTGAACAGCTCTGTGCCACCACACTCTTCTATCATGATAGATGGCCTCATGGCAGGCCCAACTCACCATAGGCTGAAACCTTGGAAAACCTTCTCTTCATGTTAAATGGTTTTTCTCTGGTATTTGTTATAGCCACAAGAAGCTACAAGAAGTGGCTAATGCTATCTAACATGTGGAGACCAGAGATGGCTGCCAAACACAGAAGAATGCATAATAGGAGAGCTCACACAAAGAATTCTTCCATCTAAAATGTTAGCCAGGCCAAGATTGATAAATCCTGCCCTAAGCCACTGTTTCCTAGAGTGCCCTTCTCTCAGCCCCACAGGCTCTGAGTCCCTGGGCTTGGCACATGCGGGGGTGGGGGTGGTGGCTGTGGGAAAATGCCTGTGCACTGGCTGGGCCTGGGGAATCTCATGTAGTGGCATTTCCTTGGCTGGTTTGTTACAGTCCAGAGCTATCATGCCATACTGCCTCTGCCTTTTTACTCTCTGATGCTTGGTCCCACTGTTATGCTTGTTAATGTTTAAAGCCACTCTCTGGGAAAACCCACTTTTTTTTTTTTTTTGCCTGGTTGGTAGTGTTTGACAATTTCCATGGTGTAAGTACTCCAACCTTGGCTAATTCTGTTGCACAGGTGAAGTTTGCTGGCAAATAAAATTCCTAAAGCTGAAACAAATACAAATACTGACACAAGATAGCTCCTGCACACTGCTTAGTCTCCACCTTCCCTTCCACTGCTCCTGTCAGCTCCCGCACACCACTTAGCCTCCACCTTCCCTTCCACTGCTCCTGTCAGCTCCCGCACACCGCTTAGTCTCCACCTTCCACTGCTCCTGTCAGCTCCACACCGCTTAGCCTCCACCTTCCCTTCCGCTGCTCCCTGTCAGCTCCCCGCACACCGCTTAGCCTCCACCTTCCTTCCAGCCTCCACCTTCCCTTCCACTGCTCCTGTCAGGCTCCACAATCGCTTAGCCTCCACCTTCCCTTCCACTGCTCCTGTCAGCTCCCGCACACCGCTTAGCCTCCACCTTCCCTTCCCCATCCCCTTCAGCCTCACAAATGCTTTATCTACTGAGTCTAGGGTGGAACACAATCAAAGTTGACTCTTTACCTGAACAGTAGTCAAACATAAATTTTCCTACCATTATGACTCTCCTACATGGCCTCCTCAGAGCAGCAACTCGGGTCCCAGGTTCCTGCTGTTTTGAGCCTTACCTTCCTCCAGGACATGACTCTTGGGCCTCACTGAGCTGTAGAATCACTCTTATTTCTTAAAATATAACTCCTCAGTCTCTCTCTCTCTCTCTTTTCTCTCTCTCTCTCTCTCTCTCTCCCTCTTCTTCCATTCCTTACCTCCTTTATTCTTTTTATCTTCCTTCCTTTCTGAAAGAGGAACTCACTGTATACCTCAGGCTGAGTGTAGAACTTGCTGTGAAACCTCCTTCTTCAGCCTCTGGAGCATTAGGGTTATAGCTACTGTACCCCTATGACTGACTGAGATTATGCATTTCTAGCAAGATCCTAGGTGTTGCTGATATTGTGAGACTGTGTGAAATTTTGGGAATCATTCCCTGAGGTGATAATTCTTGACCTTGACCTCACACTGGATGGAGTCATCTGGGGAGTTTTAATAGGTTCTGTCTGATGCCTGGGCTCCAATTTGAGAATCCCTGATAAAAAGCCTCACTATTTCTTTCACCATCCAGTGGAAAGACTGGATCATGAGGGCTCTGTCTTCATAAGTGCATTAATAATATGGTGGATCTATGGGGAAATGGTAGAAACTTCCAGAGGTGGGGCCTATTTGAAGGAATAGGGCCCAAAGAGACTTCTTGCCTTGGGCTACTTCCTTGGATAGTCTCTGTTTCTTTTGTTCTCCCCGATGCTTCCCACCATTAGTTCATTCACTTTGGTATTTAGACCCACGGCAGTGGAGACAACTGCCTGTGAACAGAAACCTCTGAAACTGTGAGCCAAAATAAATCTTTCCTCTTTTAAGTTGCATATGTGAATCTGTCAATCAATGTGAAAAGATGAATCCCAAGATATAGGAAGAGAGGAACTTTTTGTGTAACGGCTTCTATGATGGGCATGGAAGTGATGCACATTTCAGGCTTTCTTACATTCCGGTGTCTAGAATGGTCACATGACTGAACCTTCACAAAGTTGAGAAATGTGATCCAGGTGGGTGCTAAAAGTAATGGGATGTGGATTGTTTACCAAACAACCAGTGAGTTGCTATTTTGTTCATTTATTATCTATTTATTTATTTAGGAAGAAAAAGAGTGAGATAGAGTTAGAATATAAGTACACCAAATCCTAGGGCTGCAAAATGAACTTGACACATGTACCACTTTATGCATGATTTTATGTGAGTACTGGGGAATTGAACCAAGCCAGTCAGCTTTTTTTTTAATAAGAGAGATCAAGATCGAGAGAGAGAGAGAGAGAGAAGATAGAGAATTGTCATGCCATGCCAGGGCCTCCAGCCACTGCAGTCAAACTCCACATGCATGTGCCATCTTGTGTGCATGTGTGACCTTTCACTTATGTCACCTTGTGTATCTCGTTTATGTGGGACCTGGAGAGTTGAACATGGGTCCTTAGGCTTTGCAGGCAATTGCCTTACCTGGTAAGCCATTTCTGCAGTCCCCAGTCAGCTTTTTAAGCAAATACTTTTAAACACTGAGCCATCTCTCAGCACCCAACTTATCATTATTTTTATTTGAGGGAGACACAGAGAGACACAGAGAGAGGGGAACAGGCAAAGAGAGAATGGGCACATCAGGGCCTTTTCATCTGCACTGAACGAACTTCAGACCTTGTGCTCATGTGTGCTTGTGTCACTTTTGCGTCTGGCTTTACATAGCACCTGGAGATGTGAACAAGCATTCTTAGGTTTCACAGGCAGGCGCCTTAATGGCTAAGCCATCTCTCCAGCCCCAAACTTTATATATATATATATTTTATTTTGGAGAGAGACACAGAGACAGAGAGAGAGGGAGAGGAAGACAGAGATGGGCGCTCCAGCAGCCTCTCAGCTGCTGTGAACGAAATCCAGATGTGTGCTCCCCCTTGTGGTCAAGTGCAGCATTGTGCCCTTGCATCACTTTGCATCTGACTAAATGTGGGACCTGGAGATTAGAACCACTGGGGACTGGAACCAGCATTCTTAGGTTTAGGAGGCAGTCACCTTAGCCGCTAGGCCATCTCTCCAGCCCCAAACTTTTTTTTTATTCTTTTGGTGGTACTAGGGACTGAAACTAGGGCCTCAGAAGTGTTATTTTGGAATAAGCATACCTAGGCAAATACATTAGTATGTGGGAAACTTCAGTTTTAGAGTGAGAACATTATTGTCAAATTACTAATGGCACTATTGAGTGCTTTTTTTTTTTTTTTGGTTTTTCGAGGTAGGGTTTCACTCTGGTCTAGGCTGACCTGGAATTAACTATGTAGTTGTAGTCTCAGGGTGGCCTTGAACTCATGGTGATCCTCCTACTTCTGCCTCCCAAGTGCTGGGATTAAAGGCATGCGCCACCACGCCCGGCTATAAAGTGCTTTTATATCCACACCCTAAATGGAGGATATGTAAAGACCAAGGCTTACATACAGATCAGTGCTCAAACACTTCCTCAACCACTCTACAAATTATTAAACTCTCTGGACTTCAATTTCTTCTCTCTGCAGAGAGAATACTCTTTATGGGGACCTACTTCATAGGATTTGGTGAGATAACTATAAACTGCCAAAAAGTGCTTTTGGCCATATAACCTGTTCAGATAATGTTGGTTCCTCCCCTATTGACACCAGTGATATAGGATCTGAGTGGGTGACCTACAGGATGTAAATGCATGTATGATAAAGACATGACTTTAGACATTTTGTCTATTTCAGAGGAGAGAAGATATTACTATAGTGAGAGAGGAGAGCACCTTTCCAGGGTGATGGTTACTCTAGTGTGGGGAGAGAGCGCCTTTCCAGGGTGGTGGATACTGTAATGAGGGGAGAGAGCGCCTTTCCAGGGTGGTGGATACTGTAACGAGGGGAGAGAGCGCCTTTCCAGGGTGATGGTTAATCTAGTGAGGGGAGAGAGCGCCTTTCCAGGGTGGTGGATACTGTAATGAGGGCAGAGAGCGCCTTTCCAGACTGATATTGGCATTCATATTCTCATGTCTGTCACTTCAGGAATAAAATTTTATTTATTTATTTATTTATTTATTTTTTGGTTTTTCAAGGTAGGGTCTCACTCTGGCCCAGGCTGACCTGGAATTAACTATGTAGTCTCAGGGTGGCCTTGAACTCATGGCAATCCTCCTACCTCTGCCTCCCGAGTGCAGGGATTAAAGGCGTGTGCCACCACGCCCGGCAGGAATAAAATTTAAACCTGCAGCCAGTTTTGAATGGAGCAATTATTCATACCACTAGAGGATTCTTCCTATTATTGGACAGCCTTCTTACACAGTTCTGCTTTCCTTCATGCAAATTAACCTTACTCAGTGAGAGCCACAAACATGACAAGGGAGGGAGAAAGGAAGAGGAAAACAGGGCTTCTGCTTTTATATCAGCCAGTCTGGTAAGGAAAGTGTTAAACAACAACAACAACAAATAATCTCTGGCTGCTGCACAGTCTGTAGGAGGCTGGGTACCTGCCTCACACCAGAAGCCCTGGCCTGAGAAGCCAGTTGCCCCTTAGCCCCGATGGAGCAGGCGGGCTGAGGTGCGTGGATTAAGCAGCCTGCCTTCTTGCTCTGGGTTACGCAAGTTGCAGCCTGATCACTGAGCAGCTCCTGGGGGCAAATTCATTTGAGTAACTGTTCAACATCGTGTGCTTAATTTCCAAGAAACTTTCCATGATCTTATGTTTTAACACCAGCTCTAACCTTCCTGCTCTTTGTTTTTCACGAAAACACTACCCTTCTCTGGTCCTTGCCTCCAGCCCAGGCTCTCTGGTGCACAGCCAACACCTCTCTTAGCAGGTAGATATGCCAAGTACAATGCAGTAGGATCCCGGACACCAAGCTCAATGTCTCGGTTCGAGGGGGACCTTCCCACCTCTGCCACTAAGTAGCTGTATGGACCTTAGGGAGGTGGCTTCACTTCTCTGCGTCTCGTGCGTTGTTCATAATGCTGCCTAGCCAGTGTAATTGCTACTTAAAAGTATTGAGTTCCATTACATGGGAATACCACACTATGCCCTCTGGGTTTATATTTAGGGAATGGGGGTGGGTGCTGAGACTTTTATCCAACTTATGTGAGACTGAACATTTTTGAGTTATTCTTTGAACTGTCACAGTAGCTTCATGGGGATGGTATGGGTGGTTGCCCTCACTATAGGGAGAAAGACAGGCTTGAGGAGCAATGACTTGCTCCGTGGAAAGCTAAGAAGCTAGCTTCCCTGTCCAGAAATGTCTCTCCCTCCAGGTGCCCTGGGGAAGGGAAGGGGCAAGCCAGAAACCTAGCACTTATCACTCAAAACCTGAGTGTGCTTGGGGGCAGCCTGAGCCCAACAGGAAGCTCTGTCCCAGTGGCTGCTGCAACATCTGTACTTGGGTTTACACCTCAGGGTGACATTCTGAGTGGCATGGGGCAAGTGTGATATCAGTCTTTCTCTCCCTAGCTCTCCCTTCTGAACTCATGGTGCTGCCGACAAGGCCCTTTGGGTCTTTGTAGCCCCTGTGCTGTGTGCGACATTATCTTTGATGGACTGAGCTGAGCAGTAGAGATAAAGCAGAAGACAGGTTCCTTAACCTCACAGGCTAGCTGGGAAAGTGTGAGTTGGTGACTATTAGAACTACAGTTAACTAGGTATTGGGCATTAGTCCACTATCTCATGTGCCGTTCCAACACAGCTGTGGGTGGAGAGGGCTTCTTATATGATTACAAGCAGCCCAAAACAGCAGTGCCCTGGAGCAGAGACAAGTCCAGGGACCAGTGTCACCCTTGGTGTCTCTGCATCTCATCGTTTTTACCTATTAACTTTGTTTGCATGGTCCTCCTCACTAACATCCAGGCACAACTCAGTCTCAAACTCTAGTTTCAGACTTCAGTCTTGAAAGAAAAGTAGAGCGTCTAACTCAGGTTAGGGCACAGTTGGGTAAAGTGTCAGCTTGTCACTTTAAGAAAGACTTAGAAGGAGTATCCAGTATTGAAATTATGGATGCTGTATATTCACTAACTCCCCCTGCCCCCAGGGGAAAAAAAAAAACTCTTGAAATTTACTGATGAGGATTCATTCACTCAACAAATGACCTTCCCAGTATTTGGGCTATTGGAAGACACAAAGCCTGTCCTCAGCCAACTTGCTAGAGTTCACAGTCACTGAAGGGTCGTGGCAAGGGAGGTCTCTACAGCTTTGGCAGCAGGGTGATGGATGCCATCACTGCTTACAGCAGGCTCATTTTATGGTAGGCTCTCAAACAGGTTTGGATTTGGGGTTCTCAGGTGTGCTATGTTCTTCCAGAACATACAAAAATGCCCAGGATGCAGCTGGATTTATGGTTCTGGGGCTTAGATGAGAGGTCTAGGTAATGGTGGGACAGGTGGAGAGGAGGGCATGAAGCCCTTCCTGAAGAAACCGAGTGGGTGGAGAGGTGGTGACTGGGGGTCAAGGAGTCATTTCAGGAGGGGTTTGATGGATGGTGTAGGTGCTGTGGAAGAATTAAGAAGTGCCCATGCGTGACGTCAGTCTTTGGGGACCTCAACTAGGTAATTTCTGTGGACAGGCAGGTGTTAAGAAGAGATGGAGGAAGCAGGTACTCAAGAGAGGCGGGCACTCTTCCCAGGAGATTGTTTTCTGTGTATGAATGAGAGTTGGGTGGTGGTGGCGGAGGATGTAGCAAGTGGATGACTCATTTAAATGCTGAGAGGATCAATATGGCAACAGATATGTGGTCCACAGCCATGGAGGACATTTAAAAAGGTGGCTAGGGGGCTGGAGAGATGGCTTAGGGGTTAAGGCGCCTGCTTCCTAAGCCTAAGAACGCTGGTTCCAATCTCCAGGTCCCACGTTTCAGCCAGATGCAGTGTCGCAAGAGCGCAATGTCGCACTTGGCCACAAGGGGGCGCACGCATCTGGATTTCGTTCGCAGCAGCTGAGAGACTGCTGGCGCGCCCCTCTCTCTGTCTCTGTGTCTCTCTCCAAAAAAAAGGTAGCTAGGACGGGCACAAATGCACACATATAGGGAATGAGGATGGGGCGGTCACTGAGGTCATCCTCACGTTCCCGTAGTCTGTCTGGAGTGCTTCCAGTGACTACAGGACACAGCTGAGTTTGAGCTTTAGGACCTAGAAACGAGCCCACCTCCTTCATGTAGAAAGCTTGGAAAGCTCCAGCCACTAGTAGGCTTGACTCTGGCACCAGCTTTCCCTGAAGAGCAGGTAAGTAGCTGCTTATTCTAGGTCAAATATTTGGCTACATTTTTATTCAAAGACCAGTGATCGTCAAATAGATAAGGGCAGGAAAATCCTGGTGGGAGAGCGGGTGGAAACTTGGAAGCCCCTCCCTTTCCCCAGGGTATTTTCCACACCAGGCTGTTTTGAACAGCATATAGGCCCTGGATGGCCCGTTCTCTGCAACCTTCAGGTTCTAAGGTCTCTGGCTGATTCACAACCTGCACTCCAGGCCTACCTGTAACCTTTATCACCATAATGATGGCTAACTCTCCAGAGGTGCAGGAAGACAGACATATGGGCCATTGGGACAAGTGTGCATCAGAAGAGTACCCCTCCCCTCCCAGGTCCTGTAGTTTTGGCTTCAGCAAAGAGCACTGGTATCTTCCCTCCCCCCACTCCAGAGTGGTATGTAAGCATGAGGAATGAACTAAGCTTCTCAGAAAAAACAATGATTATTTGGCAATTTCACTGTTTGGTGCCAGAGGTAAGCACTGCCACTTGTTTAGTGAGGGTGACAGTTGCAATGACCAGAAGTGCAGGCAGTTAACAGCTCTGCTTCCGATGGAAGGGCCTCTGAAGACAGCAGGTCCTTTTCTCAAGACCTGGCACAGGAGCAGCTCCTGAAGCAGTGCTGGGTGTTCAGGAAGGAACTCTGTGGAGGGAAGCACTTAAACGCACAAGCCAGGCAGACTTGTACATGGACTCCTGCTGCTAAAGCAGCCCCGTCTAAAGCATGTAAGGCTGTGTTGAAATACGGAGAGCAGGCAGGAAGGCTGTGCTTGCACAGGCCTGCGCTAATCCAAGTTTGGAAATCAATCCCTCAGGTGCAGTCTCCCTACCAAGCCCAGAGAGCAGGTGCAGGCACAGCACAGGACCTGGGGCAGTGCAGAGTAGACTGATTTCCTCCTGGCTCCTGGTTCTCAAATGTTAATGAGTCCGTCACCTGGGGAGCTTATTAAGTGCACTGCTGACAGACTCAGAGACTCAGGGCTGGCCTTCCTAACAAGCCCCAGGGGATGCTGCTGAGCTGCGAACCCAGGGCTCATCCCGTACGGCCACTGTACCCAAGAAGTGACAAGAACACAAGACAAAGTCCATTATAATAGCCATCTTTATTGTAAAAATCCTGATATAAAATGTATTCTTTCAGTCCTTCCAGGTTTTCCTTTTTTACAAAAACAAAAAGGCACATATAAACCTTCCCCACTGTCGTTTCTCTCCCTTAGACGGTGTTTTCAGGCAGCCCTCCCCCCGCCCCCATTACAGCTACATGCTTCATTCCAGGACAGCTGGCTCCCACATGCTTCGGGGCTTTCCTACCAGGGTAGAGTTCTGAGCTCCAAGACTGAAGTACACAAGGGGGTGGGGAGGGTGCAGTATGTGGCATGATGTTCCACGGCATGCAGGACAGGGGACTAGTAGTAGGTTTCTTTTTCCACCCAGCCTGCAGGTGTCAGAGAGAAAAATGACAAAGTAAGACCTCCTCGCTTGCTGGCTCCAGAGTCTAGGATGAAAACCAGGGGTGGGTGCTACAACCCAAGCCCAGTATGAAGCCTCAGGTGTACTCAGCTGAATTCTACATGGGGAAGACCCGAGGGAACCCAAACCCATCAAGGAAAACCTAACAAAAGCCAAAGAATCCCTATCCCACCCTCCACCAAAAGTTAAAATGCCAAATTTACCGCCTGGGCGTCGCCTGATGATGAGTTTGCGGACTTCATCATACACAAAGATGAGGAGGGAGTAGGGGAAGGCACAGAACCACCAGGTGGGTCTGCAAATAGAAGCAGTGTTGATTTAGACACAAACACAACTCAGGAAAACACACAGCGCTCCGCTCCGCAGTGATGACACAATCAGCTGATGAGAGTTGCAGACTACTGAGTCAGTTAAAAATGCCTCAGAGGCAGGCAGACAGCTGCCTCGTCCTCAAGAAACCAGCCTGCACTTTACAAAGAAAGCCTGCTGGCCCTCAGCTGGGCTTCCCTAAGAATCCATTTAGAGAGTGAGCTTGCTGACAGTTCCAGAGCAACTGACCATTTCCTTGCTTCTCAAGTGCTTAAGGAACATCTGGGTGAGTGCCTTGGCATCTTTAGACAAAGACCTGGTGGTGTGAGCCAAGCCAGTCCATTCATCCCTAAATGTGCTCTCTGGCAATGGAACTTGGGACAACCAGCTGTGTTGTAAGTCCCTAGCCTCAAGAATAAATGAAATAGAGCCCTAACAGATGACAAAGGCTTCTGGAGGCCTCCCCAACATGGAGACAAGCTCCAGTGTTCTCCTGCAGGCTACTCTGACTACCAGCTCCTGGGTAAACACACTGCCCTCCTCCTCTTCCTATGCCATCTCCGGAGCAGTGAAATGGTGACCTCATCTGAGCCAGCCACCAGAGGAACTGAACCACTTTCCAAGTTAGGTAAAACCTGTTAGGGTTAAGTTCTCTGGTGGTCGTATATCTGAAAATGGCAATATCCTGAGGTGTACTCTGTCTTTCCACCTTGGCTTCTTAGAAAGCTGTGACTCTCCTACTCTCCTCCTGCTTAGCAAGGCCCAGGCCGATAGAATCCAACTTGGATGTGTCTTGCCTCTGATATATACCAGCTCTGCATAGAGTATTGGGGGACAAGATACAAAGACACTGTAGCCTATGCCTTGAGAGATTAAAATCCACTGGGAGCATGGATGACAATACCAAAAATAAAACGTATGACTGCCCAGGGCCAGACCACATTTGAGATTAATGGGGTGGGAGAGAACATCCTTACAAATACACAAGCAGGAGAGGAGAATACTGTCTTAGGCTCGGGCTGGTCCAGAAAGGCCAGCCCCACTTTATACCACAGGCCATGTGTGCATGTACCCAACAGGGAGTTGATGAGGCCAAATGGTTTTGATTTGCTCAGAGATGAGAAGTAGGAGTGTAGGGAGTTGAGAGGTGGTCTACGTAGGTCCGAACAAAGACAGAGCAGGGGGTTTGAGAGCAGGACAATAAAAACCAAATGCCTTTTCAAAGAAACCTATGTCATGTGGGCCTTGCTTCTACAGGTTAGCATGTATACTCAAGCTGTAGTGTTCAACCTCAGCCAGTCAGCTTCTAGACCCCAGCACACAGACCCAAATGTTTGCAAGAGCTGCCAGAGTTTAAGGTGAATCCTATATGTGAAAATTCAAGTTTATCAGAAGTACAAAATTATTCACTGTGCTAAGGCTGGTCTGGTTCTGGCCAAAGGCTTAGTGATCCTTCCTCTGTTTGGCTTTACCCATAACTAAGTGTGAATGTGAAGTAAAAGGGGCCCCAGATCTTCTGCAGCTGCCTTCAGAGTCCCAGAAATGTGTATAGGAGCAGGAACTAGGCTAAGCCAATCAGGAATTGGGTCTGGGAACCTAAAACCCATAACAGGTCTAGGCAGCCTCCAAGGACAGCTGGACTGTTACTGAGGACTTAACAGTTTGCTGTTGAGCAACTGCAAGGAACCAGAGCCTGTGCGGCCTCACCTTGGGCCACATCCCAGGCTCAGGTTGCAGTCACACACGTCTGGATCTGCTCATTTGATTTCCCTACCTTCCAATCCATAGGAATTCCTATACACACCACTCAAGAGCCATAAGCCATGTCCACAACTTACTTGAGAGGATACATCCTAAGGGCAACACCCATGCCAGGGCAGTAGGACAGGAAAGCAGCAAGCGCCGTCTCTTCAAATAGGCCAAATATTAAGATCTTGTTCCTAAAATTAAGAAACAGAAGCTTAAAAGATGCAAACACAGACTTGTCTTCTAATCACCAGTGCCTTGAAGTATTCACTATAATTAGACCCTCAGGGGTCAAGTGGTAGAAACACAAAATTTGACTTCGCTCATTAAATTTGCTCCAAAGACTAGCAATTCTAGAAACTTGGCCAAGGGTGTCAGATGCTGGACTTTTCGTGAAGGTTTGTTTAAACATCACCAGATCTTATGTGTCCCCCACTACTTACTTCATCCCCTGCTGGAAGACAGAATTCCTCCTGGTCTTACAGATGACCAAGTCAGCCCACTGCACCACCACAATACTGACGAAGAAGGCTGTGTGGCAGGTGAACTCCACAATCTTCCTCTGCTCGTAGGTCTGAAAGGCAAAGCAGGGCATGAACCACGGATCTTCATGTGCAAGGCCATGGCAACACGGCCAGCAGTACCTGAGCCATGGTCAATACCCTCAAGGCCAAAGCAACATGGATGGCAGTACCTGAGCAGCAGGTCTTCAGGGTTTGATGAGTTACTCACCCACTGTTGCCCATAGCTGTCTTCCACATCATTGATCCAGCGGTCTTCCCAGTCCACTCGGATGCCCAGCAAGTGAATGGGGAGGAAGCCGTTCTCAGCCAGAATCACAAAGTAGGTGAAGAAGCCCCCCAGGGCCTGGATCATCCCTGAGAAGTTGGAGAACCTACTTCAATGCTATGACCTCACACAAGGTCAGCTCACACCCTCCACCTGACCACTGTGATGGCTTGTCTGTGCCACTGGCTGATGAACGCAGGAAGTGATGCTCATCATTCACTTCTGAGTAGAGACACACCAAGCACCCAGAAGTCTTCTCTCCTTTTCCAGTTGTCTCAGAGTTAGCAGAAGATAGAGGCCTTGCCCTTAAAATACTCACTTCTCACACTTGTTCATCTGCATCTATCAGGATACAAGCCCACTTTTTTTTGTTTAATTTTTAAAATTTATTTGCAAGCAGAGAGACAAAAGAGAAGCTGAAAAAAGTATGATTTCTTTTCTACCTCTCCAAATTTTCACACCTTGTCATTTTATTGGTCACTGTGGTATCTTAAGACCCAACCCTTTCTTTTCTCCTGTTACAGGGCACCCTGCCTGGTCATCTTGAAACTAGGTCTTCTGGAGGAGGCCAGGGACGCCAGCCAGCTGCATTATTGCCAGCAGCTGTCTGGTGAATGCTATCATGTCCATAAGGCACTAATCTGTGCTACTACACTCATGTGTACAGATCTAACCGCTCCAGGTCGAGCTGTCATGGTGGCATTAACATGTCCCCATGAGGGAGACAAGTCAGAGCACCTGCTGGCCTCACTGTCAACCTCATGGGTTTCTTCAGTGCCTAACTCTCTCCACCTGAGTGACACTGAAGTGTGTTCCAGCTCACCCACAGGGAAAGAAGGCTGGCTAACACATAGAGCTCCTATGTACCATGCCTGGTGTTCCATGGGACTCTACAGGAAGGTCACATTCGATGCTCAGGTAAAACTTTCGTTTCCATTAAAAAGTCACCAGGCAGACATAAAATAATTTTTCCCATGGAAGAGAACTTAAAATGCCAGTATGCTCCTCCCCAGCCCATTTTTCTTGTACTAGGGACTGAACTTAGTGCTTTACTCATATTAAGCCAACCCTGTTCTATGGCCCATCCTGGACTTGAAGTCTTAGAACTAAGTCTGAGGCCAACTTGTCGCTGTAGACCCTTCCCAGGAGCCAGCTCCGCATGTGGGGAGGTGGCTCACCAATCTGCCCATAGGCCATGCTGATTAGCCGCTCATTCACAAGCTTGTCAGTTTTGGGGTTTCTGGGCTGTCTCTTCATGATGTCACTCTCGGCTTGCTCATAGGCCAGTGAGATGGCAGGAACCTGGGGAGGCGAAAAGGGCCTTAGAGTTATTAAAAACAGAGGAAGAAGATGGATTAATCATGAGCCTTTTATTACTAAAGTCTTGTCTCCCTTAAAAATATATTTTTTAAACCTGTAAAACAGTTTTTTTTTTTTTAAGGAAAAATATACAAAAAGGAAGATTCCTTGCTTAAAAAAAAAAAAAAAAAAAAAAGATTCCTATCTGATATGCTCATGGGGAGGAGTGACCCATAGACTGCTAACAGTCTTTGATGCTGAAGCTGGAGCAGAGTGGCGATTATTCTGAGGGTTTCTGATCATACGCGAGCCTCACAGACCCTGGGACGAAGGAGTACTATGCCAGTGTATGGGACAAGTCACCACTACTTGATGTGTGTCCAAGTATTTACTTACCATGTCAGTGCCCAAGTCAATGCAGAGGATGGTGACAGTACCCAGCGGAAGTGGAATGTTGGCAATAATAAATATCAGGAAGGGGGTGATTTCTGGAATGTTACTGGTTAGGGTGTAAGCAATGGATTTCTTCAAGTTATCAAAGATCAAACGTCCTGGAAAAGTAAGATGTTTTTACTGTAAAGCTTAAAGAGACAAGCAGACTGGAAACTGAACACACCAAACACAGGAAACATGCCAAATGCAGCGTCAGGATGGATTTTTGGTGAACACCTAAAGTGCTCTCACCTTCCTCTACTCCAGTCACAATTGAGGCAAAATTGTCATCCAGAAGAATCATGTCAGCAGCTTGCTTTGACACATCTGAGCCAGCAATCCCCATAGCAACCCCGATGTCTGCTTTCTTTAAAGCCGGAGAGTCATTGACACCATCACCAGTGACAGCCACGATAGCACCCTACCCAGGAACAGAAAGTGATGGGGTAAAAAAGCCTGTTCTATGTAATGTGGCATAAGGGAGATGTGTGCCTCCATGCAGCAGATTAGTTCTCTTCTCACTGTCAACTCATGACTCACATAGACTCCCACCCACGTGACAGAATAAAGAACTGACAAACATTTTCCATATAACCAAGGCTACTAGAAGGAATGTCCTTGGTGAGTGGCACTCTGGGAAATCCCAGTTCTATGCGAATAGCACTAGTCTTTTCAAGTAGGGAACAAGAGTCTCCTAGCCATCTGTACCTCCACTGTAGATAACAGGTCCTGGGCCAGTGTCACATTCTTCTATTACTACTGACTGACCAAATCAAGCTCCTGTGCCTGGAGCTTCCCATCACATAGACACACGGAGCCTGCTCCCAGCTCTACTCACTGGAATCAGGCTGCCAATGGTGCCTGGCCCTGTGGCTCACTGACCTGCCTCTGGCAGCCCTCCACGATGATGAGCTTCTGCTGAGGAGAAGTCCTGGCAAACACAATCTCCGTGTGGTACCGCAGAATGTCATCCAGCTCCTCAGAGGTCATGTCCTTCAGGTCACTACCGTGAACAACACAGGCCTTGGCATCTCTAGAATTAGGGTCAAGAAAGTAACAAAGGTTAGCAATCCTGCACCATCGTGATGCCTGTCACTTCATACACAGAACCAAGACTGAAGCGCCTTTTCCATTGCTTTGCAAGACCAGGTCTCTGTTCAGTGTTTTCCAAGTCACAGAACACTTGCAAACAGACTACCTCATTCAAGCTCATAGCCACATGCAGGAACCTTGCCTATCACCCTTCCTTTCCCCAGCTTTATCAGGTAGACTGAAATAATGTGACCAAGTTTTAAAAACTGGCAGAGCTGATAAAAGGCCCACCTCTTTCCTAGCCTCAAAGTAGGCTGAGTAGGCCTTCCACACCAACAGCACAAAACAAAACTCCTTTCTTTCTATTATCTGTTGTATTTAATGTCATTTCCCTGCTTTTGATCTGAACTATCTCAGCAATCAATCCTTTCTCACTGTATTGTCTTAGTGTGGGCCTGGACACATAATCGACTAGACAACAACAGCTCCAAGGTTAACGGCCTTCAATCAGATGCAGGTTTATTGTAGACTTCTCAGTTCTGACAGTGGGAAGCTGCATCCCCACTCTCCTCTGTCCCTGCAACAAGCACTTCTAAAGGCAAGCACAAGATGCTGACATGGCAGCTCTCACACACACTATCCTCGCCAGGAACAAGGCTGCTTTCTGGCTCACACATGCATTTCCCACTCCCAGCAAGCCAAGATGCGATTCCTGCCTTACCTGGGATTCACCTGGTTCACTGGGATGTTGAGGCGAGCAGCAATGTCTTCAACGGTCTCATTGCCTTCTGAGATGATGCCCACACCTTTGGCAATGGCTTTGGCTGTAATGGGATGGTCTCCTGTCACCATGATGACCTGTAACATGAAACTTACTGAATGCAGTTGCCAAGACAATGGCTTTAAAATGTAAGTAGGCAAAAAAGTATTAGATACTTCAACGTGTAATTCCAAGAGAAACAGAACGCAAATATAAAGCCAGTAAGCATCAGCTTGCCAAAAACATAAACACATAGTTACAGAAAGAAAAAACTCAGTATCAAAATGTTAGCTTGCGCATGATTATATTATGTTGCATACATATCTCTTTCATAGATGCACAAAAACTCAAACAGAATATAAGTAGCAAAAATATAAAAACTTGATGCTGCTGAAACTGTAGGGTGCCACATATTGCTGCTCAGCATTTTCTCACTAGCCCAAATTTGAGGAGGGCGGCAGTCAACAAAAATCCAAAATTGTTGCTATTTTTAATACTCAAGGTTTGATTCCCCAGTACCCACATAAAACCAGATGCATAAAGTGGCACATGTATCTGGAGTTTGTTTGCAGTGGCTAGAGGCCCTGGTGTGCCCATTCTCTCTGTCCCTCTGTTTGCAAAGTACATAAAAAATATTTTTAAAAAAAAGAAAAAAGGAAGATACCAGCAACAGGCTATTAACAGGATCTGCACATTCAGTTACTTAAAAGACAACTGGAGTTTACCAGTAACTAAACAGTTATGGAAACGCAGGAGAGATGCTATGCACTGCACTTCCATGTTTGTTGATTTTTTGAGGCACTTTAGCCTCACTTTACCCTTGGCTGACCTGTACCTCACTCCGTAGCCCAGGCTGGTCTTGAACTCCTAGGCATGAGCCACCATGCCCAGTTCATTCCCAAGTTTAATAATATGCATCTTTTATACTTTTTGCTTCATTGACATTTATTAAAAGTAGGATTTCGGGGACTGGGGAGATGGCTTAGCAGTTAAGGCGCATGCCTGCAAAGCCTAAGGACCCAGGTTTGATTTCCCAGGTCCCACATAAGCCAGATACACATAGTGGCACATGTGTCTGGAATTTGTTTGCAGTGGCTGGAGGCCCTGGCATGTCCATTCTCACACTCTCTCTCTGCCCCTCTCTGTCTCTAATAAATAAATAAAAATAAATCTTTTTTAAAAAAATAGGATTTCCCCCTTAATCTCCCATCTGTCCTTTACACCAAAGCCAGGGAGGCATGTGGCCATTACCTTAATTCCAGCACTTCGACATTTGCCCACAGCATCAGGGACAGCAGCCCGTGGAGGGTCAATCATGGAGATGAGCCCCACAAAGCAGAGATTTTCCACAGGGAAATTCACTTCGTCAGTGTCAAACTGAAACCCCTCAGGAAATTGTTCATCTGGCAGAAGGAGATGGCAGAAACCTGCAAAGAGCACACAAGCCCGTCAAGCTCTCCAGTGAAGGACACCGCAGCCTGTTGTCCATCACAATTGCCTTCTGTCCATATCTCGTGTGAGGACTGCAAAATGGGTTTTATTTTTCCCTAACATTTGGGAACAACACAGAGTCATGGAAAGGAAAATGAAGAACAGAATCCATTAACAGGCATTACACCAAGGAATAGGAATGGTCAATGTGCTAAAAACTGAATCAGTCACTAACTTTTTAATACCAACACATCAGGTTTTTGTTCATAGATGGTGAGCTATTTAGGTTTGGCAAACTATGCAAAATAATCCTTGACTCAACTAACCTCTCTGGAAAAGCTGAGGCTACATCTCTGTCCACTTGTTCAAATATGACTGAGCATCAAGGTGGGCATTCGTGTTATCTACCTACTTTGAGACCAGATGTTCTACCAAAGGGTTTATCATCTACTATTATCATTATAAGAGTCAAGATATTCAAGACTTTGTGAGGGTTACAATGTCTAGCGTGGAATAGGAGGTACTGTATGGACTCAAGCATGGCTGCTAGCTTGGGATGGTGGAGGCAGGGAAACACGACTTGAGAAGATGGAGATACTCCCTCATTTGGGCAGATTAGACAGATACTAGCTACAGGTCAGAAGCTGGAGTTAACTAAGAGGAGAAGAGGAGGAATCAAATAATGGATTTGTATCTGTCAGTCCACAAAATACCATAAATACCATTAACCCAAATATGTTAGACAGTGGGTAAACCGAACTAGCCTCAGTGGCTGTCAGGTTATTAGACAGAAGCATCCCAGCTTCAAGTTTGCTGCTGGTTTAGTATGAACTGAGTGGTAAGGCTTCATGGACAAATCAAGTACAGTAAGAATTGATTAGTTTTAATTAAGCATAGGTAAAATAATAAAACTCCTTTTATTTATTTGAGAGAGAGGCGGAGAGAGAGAGAATGGGTGCACCAGGGCTTCCAGCCACTGCAAACAAACTCCAGATGCATGTGCCACCTTGTGCATCTAGCTTATGTGGGTCCTGGGGAATCGAACAGAGGTCCTTTGGCTTTGCAGGCAAGTGCCTTAACAGCTAAGCCATCTCTCCACCCATAAAGCTCCTTTTTGCAGAAAGCCCTGCAAAGCGCTAAATGAGGAGCCTGGAAGTTAAGGTCAACATAATGGACTGTAGCTGTCTATGGCAAAGCAACGCACAGCTGCTGGCAGCGTACCCAGCACACGCTCGCCGAGGCCTCCCAGCTCCAGGTAGGCATTCTGAAAGGCATCTTTAAGCTCGTCATCCAGGGGCTGCTCCTTGCCATGGAGGAGGATAGAGCTGCAACGGTCCAGAATCCTTTCTGGAGCACCCTTCATCACCAGCAGGTGTCGAGACTCATTTGTATTCAGGTTCTTGTGAATGGATAGCTGTGAATAACATTCATATGGAAACGTTGGCTGGCTTCATGTACAAGTTTTTAACTGGTATTTGTAATAAAATAAGAGCTTGCCTTTCTGAACCCTGAAATATCTCACACCTTGTGATATACACTGAATGCTACAGAAGAAAAAATAGGCACTGAACTGTATTCCTAAGTTTACCTGTGAGCACTCAAAATCTTATGTACACGTGTTCACAAGGAAACCCTCCTGAAGAGAGCAGCAGAACCAAGGGGTTGGCACACATTGTGTATATGCACCCTTCCTTCTCCCCCAACCCCAAACTGTATGTTTGAGTATTCAAAAGGTCCCAACAATATTCTGGGACAGGATCCTGTTTATCTTACGATTTAAATAAATGGACACTTTCTGTATGTAGTTTAAAATTAACCTTCCAAAACATGAAGTGAAGAGAATTTCTTCTAGCTGATGCTCTCCAGTGCCCCCTTTCCACTGCATGATGTCCCACCTGGTACTTGTTGGTGGAGTTGAAGGGAATCTCCACAATCTTGGTGTATCTCTCCCTCATCTCCTTCACGGACCCACAGCAGACCTCGATGCACTTTAAGAGTGCAGACTCAGAGGCATCTCCTGCAACTGCCCTCTGGGGACACAGACATCATTTGTTAAAGACCGGAAAAGGCTTCACACAGGCACTATTGAGAAACAGGAAAAATAACTCTGGGTATACTCCAATCTTACCAATGGTGGGAGTCCACAGGCAACGAGAGGCATTATTGGGAGTGACAGGGCCCAGACCACTGCTATTCACTGTGCCTTAGACTCAACTCCAGCTTCCTTCCTCTCCTAACTCAGCTTCTAGGGAAAGGGCACCTGAAGTGTCACTTACCCTACATATACCCTCCTAAACCTACTCCAGCCTAGTTTCACCTTCCCCTGGCCTGCTGAAAAGCCTCAAGTCAATACTATTCCCAAGTGAACATTTTTGGTTATGAATCTGAAAAACCAAACAAGAATGTAAACATTTCTAGTACTCAGTACTGTAGAATTTAAAAAAAAAATGGCTTAGGTTTCAGAATAAGGCACAAACTATGTTAAGAGCCAAGTAAAGAACTCTATGTTCTAAACATAATTTAACTGTGCAAAATTACCTGTGCTTGATGTGTATGCACTGAGTGAAAGCTGTTCTCAGCTGACAGTAATACAGTCAGCCAGCAATTCAGTTACTGACTCCATCAGGAAATACATATGCATACTTTATGTGACACACGTACTTAGGATGACACATATGTTGTGACTATCTACAGACATTTCTAGTTGTAAACACTTTTATATAGGTACACATTTTAGAACTCTGCATGCAGATGGGCAGCAGTCCTGTATAAGAAGAAAGGTGGCTGTTTTGTGGGGATCATGTTTAAAAGAAAACAACCATTATTATCGGGGGGGGGGGGGATTTGTAATCACCCTACTGACTGGTTCAACTCCCTGAACACTTTGAACACATCACTTGCTAATCCTTTCTGAGTTTTTTCAGTCAGGAAAGACTTGTGACTTGTGGTTCCCAAGACTCAAAACTGAGACAATTTCCACTTTGAGTTATGGCATGACATGAAGTAGGTCTCCAGTTTTACCTCCAAGATCAACACCATCACCAGCACCAACTAAGTGCCAAGTGAGCTGTCTTCAAAGAATAAATAGGCCCCATCTTCAAAACAGAAGCCGTGTTATCTAAGCCACACTGGCTTTGGCAAGTGGGTCTGTCCAGAGAGCTGCCATAGGCAGCCAGTGCCACAGGACACTTGAGAAGAGCCTTGCAGAGCTCTTCGTCCCCCACAAGTCCTCAGAAACTCACATCCTGTCACTTGAGCAAAACAGTCAAATCTCAGCATGTCAAACTGCTTGAGTGTTCCTTGGGGCTGAGATTACGTGCCTTGATCTTATTTTTACATCATTAGTAAACAAGCTAAGAACAAATGATAAGAGAAATAGCTATGTTATTTTAAGAACATGAATGGCTTAAGGGATTTACTGGAATCTAGAGTGTCCTAATATGCAAATATAATTAGTCACTAAAGCAGCCCTCACTGTCCACTTCGTGTGAACTGGAAGAAGTTTTTCACCAGACAAGAAAAACTGTCTTTCCCCTTTCCTCTATCCCATGAGTCTCATTTTATCTTCCTTTTTTAAGGCAAAAGTACTTCAGCACTACAGGGAACATGATGAGTGCCAGAGTCAAGGTTCATACCACCAGCCAGCATTCTGCAAAGAAATTATCACCCATACCAGAGAGGCAAGGTGCTGTTTAAATGAAATGACAGTTCTTGTGTAGCAACCCCACTCCCCCAGAGCATCCTTACAGCCTTCACACTCCTGGGGCATACCTTTAGAATAGGTAGGTTTTCCTGGTTAGCCTGAAACACTGCCCTGTTACAAAGACCTGCAATTCTGGACAGAGCGAGCCAAGTGGCTGAAGTCTTGTCAAAGGAGACACCTGAAAGAGGCAAGAAAACATGACAAGAAAATGACTTATTCCAAATGCTTTGTCATATTCTTGGTTCTCCTACTCAGTATGCCCTATAAAAATCTTAAGTGCTACACTAGCTTCTGAAGTAATAAAACAGTAGATTTCAGTCACTTTTCAGTCACATAAGCAGGGAAAATTATTTTTTCTACTGACATGCAGAAGCAAAAGTATCTATCCAACAATAAACATGAGCTTAATGAAAACAATGCCAGCAATGTGAACAGGTTCTACAGCCTGAGGCAGGCCCTAGTCTTACCGCTCTGATTCTCTGTTGTGTCAGCTTCATGGATTTGATTGTCAAACCACATGTGGGCCACTGTCATCCGGTTCTGAGTTAGAGTTCCAGTTTTATCTGAGCAGATGGTAGATGTGGACCCCAAGGTCTCCACGGCTTCCAAGTTCTTCACCAAGCAGTTCTTCCTTGCCATGCGCTTGGCAGTAAGCGTCAGGCAGACCTACCAAGATGATGGGCACTAGATGACTTCACTCAACTATGCTGGAATTCTACAAACAGCTGCTCCATCCCAATATGAAAGAACTCTGGCTAAAATTAAAATTTCTGTGAAATTTTCTGAAGTTATAATGGTAACATATATGGGTTTCCCCACCCCCAAAAGCAATATATTAAGAAAAAATAGTAATGGCTAGAATTTATCACTTTTTATTTTCTATAAATAGTCATCTCGATTCCCTGCCAATGACCCCTATGGTTTTTGTTCCTCCATGTGGATCAAGTGACCATTTTTTTTTCAAGCAAGTTCTGGAGTTTCTGAATAAATAAATAGAAGCTGAGGTTTTCTCCTTGTCAAGGCTTACCATGTGATGTAGTACTAAAGGAAGGAAAACTATACAAGCATCAGTGAAGCAATAAGAGATAAGCCAGAAGTTCCTTAGAAGAGGCCAGTGAAGAGTCTTACAGCCAGGCAAGCTGATCTACCCGAGTCTCTTACCGTGACAGTGGCCAGTAAACCTTCTGGCACATTGGCCACAATGATGCCGATGAGGAAGATGACAGCCTCTAGCCAGGTGTACTCAAGGATCAGTGAAAGAATGAAGAAAGAAACACCCAGAAACACAGCTACACCCGTGATGAGCTGGATAAAATGTTCAATTTCTGCAGCAATGGGTGTCTGGCCTCCCTCGAGCCCTGATGCGAGTGTGGCAATTCTTCCCATCACAGTGCGATCCCCAGTATACACAACAATGCCACGTGCAGTGCCTTGGAGAAAGGGGAGAGGGAATTGTACCCAACGGTATCACATTTACACAGTGAGCACAGCTAAGAGCTTGTGTTCAAAATGGGACAAAAAACACATTTAAAATTCCTATCCTTCATAAAGGACCATCTCTTTTGTTGAACTTGTCATTTGCATAAAGATTTTGGTGCAGGGATTTCTATCCATGAATGACAGCAGCTCCCACATATCTATACTGGCTTCGTGCTGAGAACACAAGAGTGGGGTGGGTAGAGGGAAGAGGAAATACAGCCACAGGGCTTCCCTGCCAGCAAGTGAACCATCTCTGCTTTGTGTTGACACAAGTTGTGGGAAATGGAGCCAATAAAGTGAGAAAGACCGTGACTATGGTCCCACACCCACATCCTAATTAATGCCCATTATAAATACATCATTCTGAACAGCGCTTTAAAGTGGTTTACCTTCAACACAGTTGGTTGAAAAAAAGGCAATGTTCCTCGTCTCCAGGGGGTTCTCATTTGTGAAATCTGGAGACCTAGTCTGGGGTTCCGACTCACCGGTGAGTGAGGAGTTATCCACCTGTATGTGGGAAAAACGAGACACATTCCACAACTACCCCAGCCTCATTATGGGACATGCTGCTCCCCAATTCACCCTGTCCTTTGAGCAGAGCTGGCTGGCGAGGTCTGATGGAAAGCCTACCTTGCAGCCATTCGCAGATATAATTCTGAGGTCAGCGGGGATTCGGTCTCCTCCTTTCACCTCCACTAGATCCCCGACCACAACTTCTTCTGCATTTATGCTCAATTTCTCACCATTTCGAATCACAAGGGCTTGCTTTATAAAGGAAAGAGTGGACACTGTTACATGGGTACCAACAAGTCAAGGGTAATGTTCAAAACAAGAAAACCAAGTTACAGATGCTTTTATTCCTAGTTACTTGAATACGTGACACAGATTTTATTACTCATCTTTAGACTGACTTCTCCAACAGCTTTCCCAGCAGTGACCTATGAGCTGTTCTTCTTGGACTGTGTTTGCTATTTGTGTAGATGGTATCACTTAATACTTGGAAAATGATGACTTCACATTAACTTTATATTTTAGGGGCTGGCTGCCAATCACCTGAAGTAGAAGGATAAAGCAACGGGTACCTGAGGGACCATGTTTTTGAAGGATTCCATGATCTTTGAACTTTTAGCTTCTTGGTAATAGGAGAAACAACCAGTTATTATGACGACAGCTGACAGCACCACACCGAGGTACAGCTGGAAGGGAACACACCAGTTAGGCTCCATGACTGTACTTGTAAGAGAACAGTAGGGACACTCAGGCGCTTTTTGACTGAATTAAAAAGCATATATTTAATGGAGAGATCCAGGATTCATGCACCTTCCTCTTTGAGAGCCTATATGCAAGAGGGTCGGAAATGGAGGCAGTTACAGACCGCACACCACAATCTTCGGGATGAATTTGGAAATATTCTTGATGAATCTGTCTTCTGCTCTATTCTACCATCCATAAGTAGCAGCCAGACCTGGGCCAGGATCACAGCAGAGCTGCTAGTGCACAGTAGCCACCAGTGGGCAGTGGGGGGACATCTTGTAGCACCCAGATTTGGGGTGTGGGGGAAACATGAGGAGAAAGGCAGCAGTGCTCAAATCACCAAACAACTAGAAAACTGAAAATCGGAGGGAAGCAAGGACAGAGACGTGTGTGCCTAGGAATTGGCACTTGCACAACTCACATTATCATTTTGAGGTTCCTCTTCTGTGGCCGCCTGGATGCCATAGGCCAAGAAACAAAGAATGGCTCCAATCCACAATAACATGGAGAAGCCCCCAAACAGCTGCCGACAGAATTTGACCCACTCAGGAGTGGTGGGGGGAGGTGTGAGGGCGTTGGGGCCATCCCGGGCCAGGATCTCAGCCGCCCGAGCAGTTGTTAAGCCCTGAGGAGAGTAGAGAATGAGTCAGACAACCACACCAGCACTTACAAGACACCTTGCTTTTTTTCCTGATGACAGGAAGTGGCAGGAAGGGATTTAGGGATGAACCATCACCTAAGCTGCAAAGCCAGGAGGATGATTTCCCACAGGGTGCAAACAGTAAGCCTACATTTCCCGAGGACCCTGTAACACTCCAAGACCCCAGTTAATTCTCTTGAAGCAAGGTGTGGTGGTGCACACCTGTAATTCCAGCACTCGGGAGGCAGAGGTAGAAGGATTGCCGGGAGTTTGAGGCCTGCCTGAGACTACATAGTGAATTCCAGGTCAGCCTGGGCTACAATGAGACCCTTCCTCCAAAAAACAAAAAACAAAACATAAAAACCAAACAAAAAACCTCTTTAAAATGATCTGTGGGCAAATTTGAATCCAGCTTGGCATTTTTTTTTAAAGTTGTGAATCAAGAGGCTCATGCCAAAATTACATTTTTATCAATTTTTTAATCCTATAAATTAGGAGCTTTGTGTTTTCTGTGTATCAATTCTGTTAGGGAGGGGAAAACCCCGACAAACAAGAAAGGCGGAAAGGTTTTCTGCAGGAATCCAAGCTTTTACTGGGTTAACAGCCATGTTTTAAATACAGAACTCTATTCTTGGGATAGTAATAGAAACACTGAGCTGGCAGGGAAGGGCTCACAGGCATGCATATTTCAGCTAACTCCCAGGAAACCTGTCAGCTTCACAGTACTCACTGGGAAAGGCTACCACACAGAAACCCTGCCTGTTCTGATGGACTTTAACCAAGACCACGCATGGATACATGACTCCCATTTTAATGGGAAAGATTACTTTTGGATTGTCAGAACACTACCTACAAAAAGAGACAGAGAACACATTTTTACCTAAAGTGTCTATCCACATGTATTCTGTGATCATGTTGTTTTTAACATTGGTGTTAACTATGGAATGTGGGCAAAGCAAAAAGAAGAAAAAAGAAAGAAAAACAAGGGATGACTAAGAGCCCTCCTTTGCCTCAAGTCTCTGCTGGGTTATCCTTTGGCAGGCTAATAAAACATGGACCTGACACCCGAGCCCTATCCAGGCACTGGATTTGGGCCTTTGATTAACCTGCTTCATTTCAGGACAATCGTTTGTAAGCTATTATCCCCATATTTCAAATAAGGGAATAGACTCACAGCATGTGAATTAGCTGGCTTAGGTCTCAGACAGTACTAAAACTCTCAGAAGCACATTAAACTCTAATGTGAATGTGAATGACTGAAGGGCTGAGATGGCTTGGCCCCTGGTGAGCCGCAGAACCAGGGCCTTTCTCTGAGAACAGAGGGAGGTGCTCTGGGAACGCTGTGTGTTCTACTGAAGAGGTATGCCCAGAGTTGGGATGGTGATAGTCCACAATCAGCAAAAACCATCTCCCCTCAGACTACTGTTCGTAGTCTTGGTAGAAACTTTAGCATCCAAATTCTTATTTAAGTAACAAGGATGAACAACACACATATATATTCTATACAGTTTGTTTTCAAGGTAGAGTTTCACTCTGGCCCAGGCTGATCTAGCCCACTCTGTAGACCCAGGCTGGCCTCAAACTCACAGCAATCCTCCTACCCCTGACTCCCAAGTGCTGGAATTAAAGGTGTGAGCCACCATGCCCAGCAGAGAGAGAGAGAGAATGAGAATGGGTGTACCAGGGCCTTTAGCCCTTGCAAACAAACTCCAGACATGCACTACTTTGTGCATCTGGCTTTACATGGGTACTGGGGTATCGAACTTCAATTGTTAGCCTTTGCAGGCAAATGCCTTAGCTGCTGAGCCACCTCTCCAGCCTCGGGAATGTATTTTTTATTGAAAGGTTTCTTTAAATTTTGTACCAAAGTTGTTGAACTGTTAAAGGTCCAACAATCTGAATGTAACTCAACTTCACCCATGCAGAATAAAGGCAGGCAGTGGAATCATTAGTGTGGGGCTGAGCCTGGTTCTGGAGGCTGCTGCAAGTCCTGGTGCCTTCACTCACTGCTTCTCACCACTGTTGAGCAAGGAAAGGACTGTCTGCTCAAGGAGCTTCAGGGAAAGCAAAATGGTGGCAGAGTGGGCTAGATCAGCCTGGGCCAGAGTGAAACTCTACCTTGAAAACAAACTGTATAGAATATATATGTGTGTTCTGCATCCTTGTTACTTAAATAAGAATTTGGATGCTAAAGTTTCTACCAAGACTACGAACAGTAGTCTGAGGGGAGATGGTTTTTGCTGATTGTGGACTATCACCATCCCAACTCCACGCACATCACATGACCAGATGCTTAGCTGAACACTGTCATTATACTACCCCAAGGTCAGACCTGTGAGAGGGAACAAGATGCAACAGGGAAACATAGCATTTTGCACAAAAGGCTTCAAATGAGAACATACTCGGCTCAAGTCTGTTCCATATTTGCGATGAAGTTCATCAAGGCTAAGTTTATGGTCATCCTGAAGGAAAAAAAAAAAAGAATTAAAACAGTGTAGCATAAAACTTTATCCTTATTTCTCATTCCTATTAAGATCAATTTTAGCCGGGCATGGTGGCGCACGCCTTTAATCCTAGCACTTGGGAGGCAGAGGTAGGAAGATCGCCGAGAGTTTGAGGCCACCCTGAGACTACATAGTTAATTCCAGGTCAGCCTAGACCAGAGTGAGACCTTACCTCGCAAAAACCAAAAAAAAAAAAAAAAAGAGATCAATTTTAAAAATATTTTTTATAGCTGGGCGTGGTGACACATGCCTTTAAATCCCAGCACTCGGGAGGCAGAGGAAGGAGGATCACCATGAGTTCAAGGCCACCCTGAGACGACACAGTGAATTCCAGGTCAGCCTGAGCTAGAGTGAGACCCTACCTCGGAAAACTGAAAAAATAAAATTTATTTATTTGCAAGCACAGAGAGAAGACAGAGAATGGGTATGCCAGGGCCTTTAGGCATTGCAAACGAACTCCAGATGCATGTGCTACTTTGTGCATGTAGCTTTATGAGGGTCCTGAGGAGTCATACCCAGGCAGTCAGGCTTTGCAGGCAAGTGCCTTAACTGTGAGCCATCTCTCCAGTCCAAGATCAATGTTTTTTTAAAAAAATGTTATTTACTTATTTGTCTGTGGGGAGGGTCACAAGCCACACATGTGCCAACTTTGCTTTGCATGTGCTTTAACATGGTGCTGGGAATCAAACCCAGGCTGACAGGCTTTGCAGACAAGTGCTTTTAACCACAGAACCATTTCCATTTAGTTGATGTAATTCCCAGTACTGCCCATTGGTTGAGCAACCCATCAATAATAGCTGTTTCCTAACAGCTTCATTAGGTCTGGCCAATGCTGGATTGCAGAGAACCACTATCACCAGAGAAACCTAGCAGCTCTTGGAGATTAGACAGCCCTTGTTTGCCCAAGTAGGCTTTAGATAGGGTAAGCGGGGAAACCTCCTTAGAACTAATGTTCAGCACCAACTCTCCAAGTGGGTAATGACTACACAATGTTATGATCACTTTTAAAGGAAACCAATTCTCTGAGTGGTGGATGGGCAGAGTGCAAACACAAAGCAATTAAGCTCTAGGAAAAATTACAAAAAGCCACCTTCTTCCCAACGCTTACCATAGAAACTTCCTTCTTGAGCTCATCCATATCCCTTTCTTTCTTAGCTTTTTTGCCCTTTTTGTTGCCATGCTCTGAAACAGCTGCAGGCTCATATTTATCACGTCCAACCTATAGAACAGAAAAAGGGGGGATTGTGAGTTCTGCACTCTGTGAGGTCCTACTGCATGCCACATAAGCAAAGGACCAGCTGCTAATATTGTCACCATCACTCAAGACAACCATCTCCACCCAAGGGCACGAAGCAATGGAAATGTTGTGACAGGCCTCAAAATGGCCTTGCCAAGGCAACCTCCATCTGGGGTAAATGAGAATCGTGCTGCCAAATTCCCTGTTCTGCAGCCTTCCCCCTCATCCACTGTAAGAACCTTTACATTAAAACCTAGACTTGAGTGCAGTCCCTAGGAGTTTGCATGCTGACAGACCTCAGTTCAAAGTTCTGGGCTCCACAAAGCTGAGCTGAGGGAATATCTTGGGGAAGCCACTAACTCATCAATTTCCTCTTCCATCATATGGTGATAACAAGACAACCTCATTTGTTGTTGTTGACCGATTAAAGGACATATCTAAATATTAATGACTTTTGCATTGCAATTAACTTCTTCCCATTGCAGACATTATGTATTGCTTAAACACCCTGAATGTTCACATAGACACTGATCACTTCATCTTCCAAGACTAAAACATTAGCTTAAAAGTCCCCCAAATTCTTTAAATCAGAACCCCCCCAAAAAGGTCCCACCCCTTTCTGCAGCCTTAAAATAAATTCCCAACCTGAAAGTCACTGGACATGCTTTGCCATCAGCAGGATGTAGGAAAGCATGCGCATTACCACAGCATAATTCACAGGACCCACCCACGCCTCCTGAAAGCTGGAACAATTTTTAGAAAAAATGTTGATTCCATAGTTTAAATTTAGATTGGTCTACTACCCCACCCTGCTTAAAGTGCCTGAGCCTAACTACATGAACCTGAACTTGATGTTCTATAGTCAAGTCCACAGAGCAGAAGAGGCCTCCCACCCCAGACCTTCCCCACACGACTCCTCCAAGTACACTTGGGTGGACATATAGGTATTAGCAATTTTCTTCAAATGGATGGTAAATGCTGCTATTATTCTTCGTCCGTGGTTCTCACTTGCTCTTTTCTAACTTTTCTAACAGCTACTCAAGAAACTCTTGTGAACTAGTGTGCCAAAACAAAAATAAAATTATAACATATCTGTGATTCAGTCACAATAGAGTTGCAAGTAAAACACAATATTCACTTAAATTTGGAAGGCTCCAAGGAGAAAGCCTGCTCCAAATTAGTGGGTGCTGGAGACATAGATATTAGTTAAACTGCTCCACTCCTGTGTTGTTGGCAGTGTACCTCAACGAATAACTTCTTCCTAGACAACACGGTCCTTGAGTGTTCACTGGATCTGCTCAGAACAGAGCAGGTCTAAAGACGGTTGGCATTCTTGACACTCTCTCCACAGTTTTAAGTGCCTCTTTGAGTACCGCTCTGGCGCCAAAGTGGAAAAAAAAAATCACAGATGAAAGGAAAGGACAGGGCTGCTATGGAGAGTAACACATTCTTTCACATAGGTAACAGGAAAGCACAACACTTACAATATCTTCCAGACACTGACCAAGTGATCACTAAGACTTATGTGACAAGTATGTATTGACTTTCAAAATAGAGCTTATAGGGCTGGACAGATGGATTAGCAGCTAAGGTACTTGACTGAAAAGCCAAAGGACCCAGGTTAGATTCCCCAGGACCTACATAAAGCCAGGTGCACAAGGTGGCACATGTGTCTGGAGCTCAATTGCAGCAGCTAGGGGCTCTCATGTGCCCATTCTCTCTGTCTACCTCTCTCTCTCAAATAAATAAAAAGATGGAGCATACAGGCCTAGCGTGGTAGCACACACCTTTAATCCCCACACTCAGGAGTCAGAGGTAGGAAGATTGCTGTGAGTTCAATGTTACCCTGGACTATATGGTGAATTACAGGTCAGCCTTGACTAGAGCAAGACCCTACCTCAAAAAACTAATATAAACCAGGCATGGTGGCGCATGCCTTTATTCCCAGCACTCGAGAAGCAGAGGTAGGAAGATTGCCGTGAGTTCAAGGCCACCCTGAGACTACATAGTGAATTCCAGGTCAGCCTGGACAAGAGCGAGACTCTACCGCCCCCAAAAAAAAACAAAAAAAAGAAGAAAAACCTATATATTGGCTCACTAGTTTTTGAGCAAATTGAGTATCACTGAAATATACTTAAATAAATGAGAACTGGGGTTACACTCCTGTGCACTGTGATTATTCTCAGACTTCTAATATTTTCCACTCCAAAAAAAGGAAGAGAAAAATGTTAATGCAACCATGCCTTGGACACAATCCAATGTTTTATCATCCTTCACAAAATAAATGTCTTGCTTGCAGCTAGCTTCACAGCTATCAATGGTAAGGTTAGTTAGGAATCTAGATATCTTATGAACATTCCCTTTTATTCATAAGTTTATGAATATATTATGCCACATAAGGCATAATTTAAAATATGATCATTTGTCAGGGACATGTAAAATTGCTTTTTCTTCAAAATTTATTATTTATTTATTTATTAGAGACAGAGAGAGGGAGAGAAAGAGTGAGAATGGGAGTGCCAGGGCCACTAGCCACTGCAAACGAACTACAGACACATGCATCACCATGTTCATTTGGCTTACATGGGACTGGGAGAATCGAACTGGGGTCCTTAGGCTTTGTAGGCATGTGTCTTAACCGCTAAGCCATCTCTCCAGCCCCAAAACTTATTTTTTATTAGACAATGTCTAGAAGAAATAGGCAGCTTATATGATTCAGTTATTCCCCATAAGCAAATAGTAATTTTTTTGTTATTTTTTTCCTTTTCTTTTTTGTTTTTGTTATTTTATTATTTTTTTGTAGGGTCCCACTATAGCCCAGACTGACCTGGAACTCCCTATGCGGACCCAGGCTGGCCTTAAACTCACACTGATCCTCCTACCTCTGTCTCCCACGTGCTGGGATTAAAGACGGTTGCCCCTATGCCTGGCTATAAAATAGTAATTTAATGAATATTAATTACTGTAATTTCAAAGCAGAAAGCATATATGGATGAGGGAGTGAGACAGAGAATACAGATAAAATCAGATTACAGCATTTTCTTTTTTTTTTTTTTTTTTTTTTTTTAAAGCACTTGGAGAAAAAAACAAGATCACGCCAAGGGGAATGATGATATGGTGTTTTCTCAATGGGCTTCGACGTCCTTCCCACTGGTCTGGGCCCTGGGCATGCAACTCCTATTCCTCAATTGGAAACTCAAGTAACTCCCCCCACCCCCCCGCAGCCCTATTCCCATGGTGAGCCCCTCAGTATCTCTGAGGAAAGAGGTAGGAGTGCTCAACAGGACACAGCAGCCTCAAAGGGCCATGGGGGGGGAGCAGAGTAAGCTGTGTTATAGGTTCTTTTTTCCATTCTAATTTAAGAACTCGGAAGTTGCAGCACAGGCAGGGCTTGCTCAACAGGACACAACTTAAGGCTGTGCCATCACTTCTCCCTGTCCTCAGAAACTCACTCATCAGGACTCCGCTATTTGATCTGGGCAGAGAGGGCAAGAGAATTCTGGACAGGAGGAACCAACGTTGAATCTGTAACAAGGTTTCCTGATCCTCGCAATGGGTGAATGAGAATTCCCCAGGACCTGGGAGAGCAGAAGAGACGCCTTACTCTTCTTTAGTAATTAATCACTTGCAGGGCAGGGCAAAGAACAGATGACAGCTGCAGAAATTTACTCAAAATAAGGGGGGGTGTGCATGTGCATACACACAGAGGGCACAGAGCTCTAAGTAAGAAGAGTCCATCTCAGAAGGCCAGCACTTGAGATCTAAATAAGCTGCAGCTGTTGTGAGCACTGTCCTGCATCCCTCACGCACTCCAACAAGCAGCCGCAGCAGGCAGACTTCAATTGCGCATCATAGAATGGATGTTCTCACTGCCAACACAAGTCTTATGACCAGCAGAGAACATGGAAGTTTTCTCATCTCTGAAATTCCTGCAGGAAATGCCTAAAGGGTACTTGGAAGCCTGAGATGCCCACTCTCCTTCACAGGGCTGTTAACTCCAGTCATTGTTCCAGCACTGCCACTGGCCAGCTACCTCGAACAGTCAGCAGGGTTTTCTTGCTTTTTGTCACTATTAACCTTCAAGGGACATTCTGAGGGATGGCTCATCAGATCTGAAAACACCTGTAACAAAGCAAAAGCCTGCACTGGTTCCAAAATCTAAAACCAAACTTTTTTATTTTTAAATTCATTCAAATTTTTATTTAAATTTATTTGCAAGCAGGGATAAAGAAAAGACAGAAAGAGAGCCAGGCGTGGTGGCACACGCCTTTAATCCCAGCACTCGGGAGGCAGAGGGAGGCAGAGGTAGGAATATTGCCGTGAGTTCAAGGCCACCCTGAGATTACATAGTTAATTCCAGATCAGCCTGGGCCAGAGTGAGACCCTACCTCGGAAAAAAAAAAAAAGAAAGAAAAGAGAAAAAGAGAAAGAGAGAGAGAGAATGGGTACACCAAGACCTCTAGCCACTGTGAATGAACTCCAGATACATGTGCCACTATGCATCTGGCTTTACGTGGGTACTGGGGAATCCAACCTGGGTGGTTAGGCTTTGCAGGAAAGCACCTTAACAGATGTGCCATCTTTCCAGCCTATAAAACTAAAGCTTTTGACTTGCCAGAGAGGACAGAAAGATGGCAATCAATGTTCCTCCCCACTGTAAGCACCCATGGAAATTCTTAGCACGCCTGCCAGTCCATCTTTTCTGCAACGAATACATTTGTGATCATTTGAAAATTAAAAAGTATAAACCGTGCAAAGCAAAGAATCAATGTACTTTTAGTTTTCCACCTCTTAAAAATGTACTTTGGCCGGGCGTGGTGGCGCACACCTTTAATCCCAGCTCTCAGGAGGCAGAGGTAGGAGGATCACCGTGAGTTCAAGGCCACCCTGAGACTACATAGTTAATTCCAGGTCAGCCTGGACCAGAGTGAGACCCTACCTTGCAAAACCAAAAAAAAAAGTACTTTGTTTTTCCACTTACTAAGAACAAGTGAGCATAGCTCCTCCCTGCCACATCTTTCCCCATTGGACACTCTACCTTAGGTGCCTACCTGGAAGAGTTAAAACATTCTGCTCACTCCTTAATGCCTCACTTGCTGTTCCTCTGCAACCCCCCGCCCCCGCCATGCACCTCAAATAACTCTGGTTTTGAGAATGGGCTAGTAACTGGCACAAGCACTACCAACTGCTCCTCAGCAGGTTGCCTGAAGACTAAGGCTAAGAAGCAAACTGACCTTTGGGCCAAAGTAGGTAAAGGTGCTACCCAAGGCCTGAAGAGACACCACAGCACTGAGAGGGTAAAATAAACATGGTGCCATGGAAGCATGGCATCAAAATAAAAGAAAAAGACAGCAGCTAAGCCCCCCCACTCCCAAGTGCCCCAGGACCCTGAATAACATCAGGATAACAGACTGGAAAGATAAACACCAAGGCCTGGAATCACAAAACCTTACACTGATTACCAAGCCCTGAGACAATGAAGGTCCCAAGATAAAGCCCCAGCCACCAGCAATCAACTTTTCAGATCACCCACAGAGAATGTGGGATTGCAGTTACTAAACAGGGTTTGAATCAAGCCAGATAAGAGACAATGCCCAGCTAGATTTCATTGTAAAGTCACAAAGAACTGGGGAATGAGGTCTATTGGATAAAAATCCCTTGGCTCAGGACCCAAATGAAACCAAATCAGAGAGAAAGTAGAGGGTGGAGGACAGCCTTTTTCTCACTGACAGAACCTGTTATCCCAAATATCAAATAAATGAGAAGAAGGTCTGTGAATTCTTGACAGCAGATTTCAGCACAAGTAATGGTGAGTCATAAGCAAGGAACAGTCTCTCTGACTCTAGCCAAAGAACACACTTCCTTTCATACTCCCAATTCATAGCAATGTGCGAAAGTTCAGACCTGACTGGGTTACATATCCCTTTCCAAAAATATATAAATGAAGGAGTGTTTTCAAAAGGAGTTAGTTTTGAAAGTTCCCCTCACTTCATATTATCACTCTCTGGACACATTCATAGAACAACCTAGAGCTGGACAGGCCTGGCAGGGCCAAGGCAACAGTATGCGCAGTATTTTGCTATCCAAACCCAGCCACTCTGATTACCATGAGCCCATCTGATCTGACACTCAGTTGTTTCTTCTTCTGGCCTGCTGGCTGGCAGGGGGCCCTGGGCAGCCAGGAGGTGGCACAGCCAGGATTCGGGCTAAGAAAAGCTGATTTCACTTCATAAGACTTGAAAATACAATTGGCCATGGGGAAAGTCCTTTGGTTGAAAAGTGAAAGTAGATGGAAGCTTATGATGCTATTAGACTTGCTGGCTAGGTAAAGACAAGAGTTCTCTGTAGCATCAACAGACTCTTTATCTTGGTGTTCTTTGAGGAGCAGTTAATTGTAGTTCCTATTTATTATTTCCCATCTTTAATATGTTCTCTAGCTTTGAGATGCTGAGGACTAACTGATCAATAGCAAATGCAGTCTACGAAGAGCAGATCTGCTCACAGCTGCAATTACCTCACAAGCTCCAGCAATAACCATTGCACACACCAGCATGGCACTTACTCTGTAAGCAGCACAGGATTCCAGGTGGCCCACGGGGCCAGACCAGAAACCAGAGCTTCAGGACTTTTTGCCTACTTTTCTATGCACAGTACTTCAATGCTATTTACTTAATAATATCTCTCTCTCATTCTTAAATTTAGCTACTCTTCAAAGAATAGTCTGTTAAGGTAAGCTCACTTCTTTGTGCACTTGCTAAAATAACCCTCAGGCAACAATGTTGAGGGTACTGGGTAGAGCACGGCAACGGCCAAGTACATACTACTTTAACGGAACCCACTCTGTATTCTTTTTATTTTTATTTGAGAGAGAGAGAATTGGCACGCCAGGGCCTCCAGCTGCTGCAAATGAACTCCAGATGCATGCACTACCTTTGTGCATCTGGCTTATGTGGGACCTGGGGAATTGAACCTGGGTCCTTAGGCTTTGCAGGCAAGCACCTTAATTGCTAAGCCATCTCTTCAGCCCCAAATTTTATTCTTAATGTGATTTGAAGCTTTAGCCTTCATCTGGACCACACCTTACTGGGTTTTCTAGTGTGGTGTGTGCGGCTGTGGTGGTTTTCCATCTTCTCAGGTGGATAGGACCTTTCCTTTTCCTACCCTCCCACCCACCCGAAGGTGCGTCACCATAGTGTTACAAACTTACCAACAGAGATTACAAATTAACAAACTGCAAGTTACCAAAAGAGGATACATCCTCACAAGGGGGTACAGAAATGAACCCCAGGCAGAGAGGGAACAGATACAGTCAGTGTCTGACATCCTGGTGACTGACAGTCAAGTGGGAGGCAGCCTCTCCCCTGATGGTGTCGCCTGTCTAAGTGCTCCATTTGCTCTGGCCAGGCTGGGCAACCTTCCACAGGGAGGACTCTGCTTTACAGTGTTTTGAGTCTAAAGTTCTAGCTTTATAGCAGCCGAAGGATACTTAGTCACACTTTCAAGTTGAACTCCAAAAGGGCAGCTGATAATGTTACCATACAAGCAGGATTTCTGCTGACATGTGAACCCCTTGTGCAACCTTCACTTGAACCCTTCCCTACCCCTCTTTAAGTCACTATTCATAGGCTGTCATTTATTTTCTAGGTAACTAAGTTAATCTTCAAACCAAACCCAGAACTGCTGTGAAAAGATTAGGGAGACCCTGCCCTACCAAGTTTCTTATAAACTTTAGAAAACCATTTCTACACAATCATGGTGTATGTGTACATTTGGTGAACTAAATGGTTGAGGGTGGTAGGCCTTGTTGAGGAATTAAGCAAAGTCATTGGCAAAAATACCCAGTAAGAAAAAGGGGGGGGGGAATCCTAATTTATCCACAAATGATTCAGCAAGAGCTGTTCTTTCCCTTTCTTAACAAATACTTAGGAACTAGACTTTTAAAGATATGTAGAATCACCTGAAATCATCATCAAAACTTAAACCCTAAATAGCACTGAAAAAAGAAGAGGGCAGAAATTAACAATGACCTTAAAAATTAGCTGCCGGCAGGCTTCCAGGCTAACCAATTATCAGGAGGACTTTAGTCACCACTCCACCCACATTTTAATCCCCATGTGGAAAAATCCCAACATTTCGGTATGAAATATTCCTCTGAACATTCTGGCTATCACAAGTCACTGGGAAAGACACACATGCACCCTACCATTCAATTTATCAGAGTGCTCTACGGACTAAATATGACCAAGCAAAGCACACCACCCTGTGTTGACCAAGACCTTGGTGTCCTATCAGTAGTCATTTTGTTAGGCTTTATTAAACACCTGTGTTGAATCTCCACTATCTACCCAGGTGGGCTGTTATTGTTTATTGATTAGGGCATAACGCAGCTACCGGAGCTGCCTTATTACGGGCATCTCACAAATATCATACCATGTGAAGAACGTTGGAGTTTTACATTGTTCAGTAAGAAGTAAACCCATGCTTAGATCCGACAGGCTACAACAGACTGGTGCCCATTCTGTCACTAGCCAACCATTTGACCTTGAGCAAGTCACTTCATCTTCCTAGGCCTTAATCTGTCTCTACAGTCCCTAAAATCACTCATGTCTCCATTTGGAAAAGATATTTTTCCTTTTTAGGGAAGATGAGATAAAAGAATGAGCTTTAAGGAATGGCATAGAGTATGCATATTGGAAGGCTACAGGCAGATGCCACCAACCTAGTTTCTATGGTGGGGAGCAGAGGCTGGTACTTAGCGTTTTGCTCTGACGCAGGCCAAATTTTAAGCTTTCTGGAGATGCACTGTGGGCACTCCCACTGTCTCTATTCTCCCAATGTCCATTTAGCCTCCAAAGAATGCACCTCCCTTAGCCCCATGTCAGTCCACACCCAGGTGTCTTAGGACCAGCTAAGCCGTCTCCGGGAAGTGTCCGGCGTGCAAAGCAGGCCCCGGAGCACATCAAGTGCACTGTCACACCTGTATTCTCGTGACTGTAGCTTCTACCCCAGAAACTGATACTTTTTAGAATTATTCTGAGTAAATTTTTCTTGGCTGGACTTGGGCTTCTTTGGGGTCTAGAACTCAATTTTCTGCGGCGGATAAATAAGGAATCAAGGTTTCGGGTCACATAAACGTGAGGACTCAAGAGTGATCATGCTCTGTGCCAATCACCTTCCAGGCCCTGGGCCCCTCACTCCCTCCGCGCAATCCTGTTGGTTGGGTGACTCGGCAAGGCATTTCCACCATCTACTGCCATGGTGTCCAGTCCTTTGTCGGGTTTATTGTATCCAGGGGCCCGAGGGGGTCCGCCTGTGTTCAAGGACCTTGCCCTGATATAAATCCGCACACGCGTGCAGCAGACCGATGGGACCACGACTGCTGCTACCGGGGGCGCATCCTGCTGCGGAACAGCGGCCCCCTTAAAGCCCTCGGCCCTATACCTTAGGGCCATCTTAGGGCGGGCTGGTCACACCCTTTCTGGCACCAGCTCTCGGGGCTGGCTCCGCGGCAAGGAGAAGCCAGTTTTTTTCCTCTGGGGGGGAGGGGAGGAGGAGGGCTGGCGGCCCGCTCCGCGGGGAGCTGGCGGGGCCCGGCGCCTCCGGGAGCCGCGGCCCGACCCCGCCCGCGCGCCGCAGCCCGGAGGAGCCGGCGGGGAACCCCGGGAGGGAGGAAGGAAGCGCGGCCGCGCGGCGAGGGCGACCGCGGGCCCTCGCGCCTCCGCCGGGCCCGAACTCGAGCCCGCCCCGGCCGGTGCGTGGTCTCCGGAGCCCGGCCCGCCCGCAGCGCGCCCCGACACTCACCCCCTTCCCCATGGCGCCGGGTCCCGCGGCAGGAGACGGAGAGGACAGCGGAGAGCAGACAGCGAGGAGAGCGGCTCCCGGCCGGGGAGCGGGGAGGCGGGAAGTCGGGCTGCCGGGCGGGAGCACGCAGAGGAGGAGGAGAAGGAGGAGGAGGGAGGGCGGCCGGCGGCTCGGGCCGGTGTCGGTGCCGCAGCGGGGCTGCCACGTGTCCGCCTCCTCCCGCCGCTGCTCGCGCCCAGACCAGCCGCAGCTCGAGCCCGCGCCGCCTCCTCACGGCCTAAAATATGCAACCTGCGCGCCGGCTCCGCCCACGCCGCGGCACGTCACCGTTACCGGAGCAACCCGACACCGGCCCGGCCCGCCGGCCCCGCCCCGCCCGCCGCCCGCCCCCAGCCCCGCGCTCTGCGGTGCGGGCCCCGGGTCCGGGCCGCGGTGGGGGGGGGCGCCGCCGGGAGGACAGCCCACCGCGCTCGCGCCAGCGGCCCCGGCCCGCCCCGCGTGACCGGCAGACCCACGGGGCGGGGAGGTCGGCGGCGCGGGCTTAGCCGGGACCCCGCTCTCTGCCCGCCAGCGCGCAAAGGGAAGCCGCGGTCGGAATGGCTCTTCTTTGGAACGTCCCCGGGTCTCCGGTGGAGCTGGGGACGCGGCCGTGACTGCGGCTGGCGCGCGCCCCAGGGACTCCGCCTCTGCGGACTCCAGCTCCACCTGCAGGTCCCTCGGGCGGCTCTGGGTGCTCGTGGCCGGCGTGCTCCGGCCTGTGGTCCTCCCAGCCTCCTTCCCACCCCGCGACGCAAGAGTAAGACGTCTGCACGGGCTTCACTGGCGGGGTGGGGGGGTCCCCAAGCATTCTCCCACCCCTTTTCCCTCAAGACCCCGAAATGGCCACTGACGAATTCATTCTCAACACCTTGTGAATAACATCCGATTGTCAAAAGAAAAGCTAAGAAATGAAACCTGCATGAGTATTTGAGAGAGAGAGATTACCTTTTAGGGGAGGGTGACTTGTCTGCTTCCCCTCCCACCAACTCAGGGAGCCCTTGGATGCCATGAGGAGGGGCCGGATCTCCCTGACCCCTTCCCACCCGTGCTGGGTAGCGCTGCACAGTGTATCTCGGCTAGTTTCTGCTTCTTAGTAGAGCCTGATGTTCAACGTAGAAAAACACGCAAAGTAGTATTAACATAAGAGAAGTCGCTCCGTATCTCTGGGAATTCCTACAAGAAACAAGGAAAATGTTAATTCCTCAAGTTATCAATTTTAAGTATCAATTCAGTGTAGGATATGAAGCTTGAAAAAAGAGGGGGAGATGAAGGAAGGCGAAAAATAATCTAGCAACTATGTTATCAGTTATGCCCTAAGAGCAATTCTCATCACTTCCTAGAGGCAACTGTTGCTAACAGGAGAATGCATGGTCCCCAGTGACCTACTCCGTCTCCTCCAGTGATCGAGCCAGTCCAGGCGTTTGGTGGCAGAAAAACCAAACAGAATTCAAGCCACGATTGTGGAGAAAAGCCCACAAAATCCAGAACAGACGTCCCCACACTGTTAGTTCAGTGAAGGTCCCAAAGGGTTAGCGAGGCTGTATAAAAGCTTATTCCCGTGCTGACCCCCATTACTGCTATTGTGCAGGAGGCCCTTGCTTGTTGAAGATTTCTTAGCTTGTTCTGGATTAATTAGCCCTGGGGCCCTGGCCCAAAAGAGAAAAATGCAGCAGCAACAACACAATGTAGAAAGCACAGGTCTGTACCAGGGGGATTTCACTTGGCGGCTGACCTTACTCTCCCTCCATAGGGGTCTTCCATTCAATCGACAGGAGAACCCCAGAGATCAAGGCCTTTCTCCTTTCTCTAGAGCTGTTTATTTGGCAGCTGTAGGTTGCTGATGGTTTTTAGTCCCCTATGCCTCAGATCAGCTCCAAATTTCTACTTGCATTCAAGAATGGAGAAAGAACAAAATATATAAGGAATCATCATTAAACTGTATTGTGAGTTTGACTCCACAAAGGAGTTTTACATGTACAAGGCCCTTTTATTTTCTTAAGGCTACAAGGCAGCTAAAGGCCCAGGGATGCTCCCATGGGGTTACTCAGCTATTGACTGAGGGAACCTGGCCTCAAAATTACAAAATGAGAACTATCTTCCCGCTTCCAGAGTTTGGTTTCAGGGCATAGAACTGGCTTCCATGCAGAGTAATGGAAAGAATGCCTGCGTGGTGGAAATATGTAGCCCTGGACATGTGGACTGAACTGTGATCGCTAATCTCAGTTGTCAACGGGATTGGATCTAGGCTCACCTAGAAGACAAATCTCTGAGTGTGTCTGTGAGGGAGTTTCTAAATCAGGTTCATTCAGGGCTGGCATATCCACCCTCCCTGTGACCAGCACCTTCCCTCTGCTACTCTATGTACTGTGACCAGCTGCCTCAGTTTCTGCTGCCACGCCTTCCTCCTCCCCCCCCCCCATGGAGGACTAGATTCCCTAGAGCTGGAAGCCAAAGCAATCGTTCTCCCTTAAGCTGCTTCTTGTCAACTGTGAGAAAAGTAAAGAAGATAGGAACCAAGCAAAAGGCAAGGCTTGGCCAAGACAGGTGCAGAAGTCTCCAGAAGAGACACGCCCTGAAATGTAGGTGACCAAAGGTAGAAAAGGTCTTTTCTTGGAAAAGGCCTTTTTCTACTCTTTTTTCTTCTCTTAGGAGAGGCTTCTGAATGAAATCATAGCGACCAAAGATCAAATCCACTCCTCACTTTATGATCAGAAACAGGCTCGAGGAGATGGAACAATGGTCATTCCAACCACAGTGCCAGGGCCGTCAGATACCTTTTCTAGCTCCCAGTCCAGTGCAGAGGACACATGTGGATGTGAAGAGAGCCAGCAAAGTAATGCCCACCTCTGTCACCTCTGCTCTTTTAAAGCTTCAAATTTGGGGTATAATTAAACTGATGGACCCAGAGATTCCACTTCTGCAAAGCTCCAAGCTGACAGGTGAGGACAGCTCAAGCAGGAGCTGGTCACGGCTAAGGAGGGCTGATCCAATCACTGTGAATGGAGTCAGCAGATGTATGAAAATATGATGCAAGTCAGTATTTTGAGCCAAGAATGTTAGCACTTAGAGTAAGTACATGCTGAATTGAATAAACACACCATTGCAATTACGGATTTTAGAATATAAGTTGGAGCCCACAGCAAATTAGCATTTTCTATAGGAAGCAAATATCTGGGACATCAATGACAAGATCTGCCTTGCCTAGCTTGCCTGAGAGTTAGTGTGAAAATGGTCCATTGATCAATCAAGCTCCTTTATGCTTTACCAGCTTCCCAGGCTCCCTCAGAAAGCCCCTCTCTTGCCTTTAAGCCAACTCTTCTCATTACCCTCAAAGTTCTTCTGAGCCATTTCTGCCCCTGTATGGGAAGTTCCATTTCCTTTCTCATATTACACAGCAGATAGATTACATCTGATTTAAAAGCACAGTTCCACGTACATCGCTGACCATTCCAACTGGGAGAGAAAGAATTCTGACTCTTGTAATATTTTCCTTCCCACCCCATTTTCTATGCATCTCTCAATTCAGTTGGAAAGCTATTTAGTATTTTCAATGTATTTTCTCCTATTAATGACTGTAGAAGACTTCATATTTTCTATGTGGAAAATTGAAAGATGCAACACTTATTTGGTGACTGTCAGAAGTTCATACCAACTACAGTAGGGGGCTGGGGAGATGGCTCACTGGATAAAGTGGACACTGCTCAAGAGTGAGTAGCTGAGTTCTATCTCCATACTCCACAGACAACCTGGAAGATGGGCTGGAGAGGTGACTCAGAGGTTAAAGTGCTTGCTTGCAAAGCTTTCCAGCTTGGGTTCAATTCCCAGCCCCCATGTAAAGCCAGATGCATAAAGTGGTACATGTGTCTAGAGTTCACTTGCAGCCCTGTTGCATCCATACTTTCTCTCTTTTGTCTTCCAAATAAAAAGTAATAATGAAAAAAAAAGTTGGAAGCTGTCGTGGGCTTCTGCAATGACCAGCACACTGATGCTGAGAGTGAGATAGGAGGTGGAGACAGAACTGCCCAGAAAAGCTAATGGCAGATATAGCAGAGAGTGGCAGAGTGCCTCCAGAGAGAGAAACCCTGCCTCAACACAGACGAAAAGGGGAAGTCTGACCAAAAGTTGTCCTCTGGCCTCTGCATACATGCTGCAACACCACGTGCCCTCCCCCCACACCAACATGTGCACACACACAAAATGAATAAAAATAAAAGAGTAGCAAGGGATCCTTCAGGTGTTTTGTTTGTGTTTTCCCTGGCTCCTGAAATTAAGAATCAGGATACATCCCCATCCCCAGCACTTCTACACCTCTCATCAGAATACTAAGCAATCTTATAATATCCTGACATTGAAAAAACACAAGTCAAATGGCAACAGAGAAGGGATCTGGAGTGAAAGCTATTTTGCTCCCAAAGTTCCATCTTCATCCATCAGGAGATGCAACTTCAAGCAGGCTTTTCCAGCATGGGCAAGCCCTAAGCTGAGAAGGGGCAGCAGCAGGCACCTGTCATCCAACCCTACCTGCCCTCAGGGAGGTATAGCCATGGGTACTGAGGAAAGAGTGTCATGGATTTGCTATTCTTGGCCTGAAAACCTTCCATAGAAAAACAATGGAGAGTGTCTGTGAAGGCTGGTCCTACTGAGAGCAACACTCTCCCATAGGTGCCAGGGCACCAGAGCTGGCCATCAGAGAACATGCAGATATTCATTTCTGTCAAGAGCTACCTTAAGAGGAGAGCATACAAAGTCATCAAAAAGTGGTTTGGTTCATTTATAAAAGTCTGGAAGGTTTTGCAACAGTCATAGAAGTAACCAAAAAGTAGGTCAGATGCAAAAATAGTAACCAGCCTAGCACAGTGCTTGGTGTTGGTGTAAAAGATTAAATGCACCCTTACACTCAACGAGCTCACCATTTGTCATGACAGACAGGCATGCACAGATATGTTCACAACAGTGAGAGGTGCTGGGCCAAGGCAGGGTTCGCAAAGGCATGAAGAAGGAAATGCTTGGCTCTGCCTGCAGACCTGAGCAGGACTGTGAGAAATGAGAGCAGTTCACTAAGTGGACAGCATGTTTTGAAGGGTTGGGGGAGCCAAGTCAAACACAACACATAGGCAAAATCTTCAGGATATACAGAGTCTGTGGAAGACTGAGTAGCCATGCAAAAGGGCAGGAACGTGGGGGGAGGAAGAAAGAAGCAGGAAGTGGCATGTGGAGATGGCAGAGTGCAGAAGGTGGAGGACTTGGAAACTATAGAAGGGCTTGAACTTCATCCTGTAGAGCATGGGGAGACAGCATGAAGCCTTAAGAAGCTGCGTGGAGTAGTCAGATTTGTGCTTTGAAAGATTTATTTAATTAAATTAATTTATTTATTTGAGGTAGAGAATGGGCATGCCAGTGCCTCTAGCCACTGCAAATGAACTCCAGATGCATGCGCCCCCTTAGGTGGGTCCTGGAGAGTCGAACCGGGATTCTTTGGCTTTTCAGGCCAACACCTTAACTGCTAAGCCATCTCTCCAGCCCCTTTAAGTTTTTTATTTTTTTTGTAATTCTTGTTTTTGTATTTTATTTATTTGTTTATTTATTTGAGAGAGAGAGAAAGAGGTAGAGAGAGAAAGAGTGAGAGGTTTTTGAAAAATTTTTTCTGGCAGAAAACAATGCCAGGACAGGTCTCCACAACCAGCACATCAATCAAAGTTCCTCTCGTGAGTCACATTATTGAGTTCAGAACTCCACAACATCTGCTCCAGCAAGTATGCTTGTGATAACATACTTACTTTATTTTCAGCTTTTTAATTTTATTTTTATTATAATTCCCATCATCATCTTCATTATCCATGACTTCCCTAAACAGAACCTTTCAAATTTCTGGATAGGAGGGAAAGCTGGAATTATGAATACTTTTAACTATCAGTTAACATACAACCCATAACTCTGAAATACAGCTCAACTTTCTGGGCAGGCTCTTGCATTTTATCTGGCTTCGTGGTATTTGTTCACTGAAAAAACTCCCAAATAGACCAGGGACTTTTGTTTTGTTTTGTTTTGTTTTTGGCACTATCAGAGACCAGGGCTTAATGTAATTCCACTGACAAAAGAAAATTTAAGCCACCTGGCAACCAATATTATAATAAAGACTGGAATTATAAGGGATACAGAAAGGAGGAAGAGACCAAATATAATGAGTAATTTAGCTTCCACTGTCCAAATAGCTCAAGTTAAAGATGTCCCTTGTGCCAATAAATCTTAGCATTTTGCTGTTTAGACAAGTCTTTCCCAACTGAAAGTTTGATCCCTGATTGTTGACATGGGTAAGGTAGTGGTGGAGATACTAATGATGGCGACAGTAATGAAGGTGGTGGTGAGGAGGCTAAATGATCATAGGAGTGATGGATATGGTGGTGCTGGATGATGATGGTGGTGGTGGAGATGATGGTGATGGTGGAGATATTGATGGTGATGGTGGAGATGATGATGGTGATGGGGAGATGAGAGTGATGGTGGAGAGGATGATGGTGATGGTGGAGATGATGATGGTGATGGGGAGATGATGGTGATGGTGGAGATGATGATGATGATGGTAATGGTGGAGATGATGATGGGGAGATGATGGTGATGGGGAGATGATGGTGATGGGGAGATGATGGTGATGGTGGAGATGATGATGGTGATGGGGAGATGATGGTGATGGGGAGATGATGGTGATGGTGGAGATGATGGTGGAGATAATGATGGTGAAGGTGGAGATGATGGTGGAGATGATGGTCATGGTGGAGATGATGATGGTGATGGGGAGATGATGGTGATGGTGGAGATGATGATGATGATGGTAATGGTGGAGATGATGATGGGGAGATAATGGTGATGGGGAGATGATGGTGATGGGGAGATGATGGTGATGGTGGAGATGATGGTGGAGATAATGATGGTGAAGGTGGAGATGATGGTGGGGATGATGGTCATGGTGGAGATGATGATGGTGATGGGGAGATGATGGTGATGGTGGAGATAATGATGATGGAGATGATGGTGATGGTGGAGATTATGATGGTGATGGTGGAGATGATGGTGGAGATGATGATGGTGAAGGTGGAGATGATGGTGAAGGTGGAGAAGATGGTGATGGTGGAGATGATGGTGATGGTGGAGATGGTGATGGAGGAGATGATGATGGTGATGGGGAGATGATGGTGATGGTGGAGATGATGATGGTAATGGTGGAGATGGTGATGGTGGAGATGATGATGGTGGAGATGATGATGGTGATGGTGGAGATGATGGTGGTGGAGATGATGATGGTAATAGTGGACATGATGGTGATGGTGGAGATGATGGTGATGGGGAGATGATGGTGATGGTGGAGATGATGATGGTGATGGGGAGATGATGGTGATGATGGAGATGATGATGGTGATGGTGGAGATGATGGTAATGGTGGAGACGGTGATGGTAATGGTGGAGATAGTGATGGTGGAGATGATGATGATGATGGGGAGGTTATGGCGATGGTGGAGATGATGATGGTGATGGTGGAGATGATGATGGTGGTGGAGATGATGATGGTAATGGTGGACATGATGGTGATGGTGGAGATGATGATGGTGGAGATGATGGTGGTGATGTGGAGATGATGGTAATGGTGGAGATGATGATGGTGATGGTGGAGATGATAGTTAGTGATAGTGGTGTGATGATGTTGGTAATGGTGGACATGATGGTGATGGTGGAGATGATGATGGTGGAGATGATGGTGGTGATGTGGAGATGATGGTAATGGTGGAGATGATGATGGTGATAGTGGTGTGATGATGTTGGTAATAGTGGACATGATGGTGATGGTGGAGATGATGGTGACGGTGGAGATGATGGTGATGGTGGTGGAGATGATGATGGTGGTAGTGGAGATGATGGTGATGGTGGAGATGATGGAGATGACGATGGTGGTGGTGGAGATGATGATAGTGCTAGAGATGATGTTGGCAGTGGTAGTAGTAGAGGTGATAGACTCCAAACTGTTGATCAAGTAACAGTATCCCAACCATATATATCTTCTTCAAACAATAGCATTTTGCTTACCTACATGATGTTCTTACCATATGAATTATGTTTTATTAATTATATTTGTCACTGTGCTGCTGTGAGGATTGACTAACATGGTATTCACAAAGCAATAGAACATTCTGCCATTAGTAACTGTTCTAAGCGTGTGAGGAATTATCTTGATTCCAATTCCTATGAAGCCTGGGGGATGCAAGGGCCCAGGCATCCACAAACACTGGTCTAGAAGAGGAGAGAGGGGCAGCAGAGTTTCCTCCCTGCTGGCACGCCTCTTCCCTTAGCCATCTCTGATCCAACAAAGAAACCGTCCACTGAAACACAGTCAGCTGGGGCCACTGAGCCAGAGGACAGAGGTCACTGAACACTAATCTGAACTGGTATGGTTATTTCCACCCACCCCCACCATGAGAACCAGAGAGATAGCCCACTGAAGCCCCACAGCTGCAGTCCAGGCAAGAGATGGTCACCTCCAGAACATGAAGCCTGGAATGCCAGGGTCCACACTGCAGGCCTGTTGCTGAACAAACTCCTTGGGAAAAAGAAAGCATTGCCTCCCCAAAGGCAATTTAAAACCTTTTCTCATTTTTCCTTTTTACTTAAAAAAACAGATACCATCTGCTAATGCAATCACTAATTAGTGAGGGAGAGTTATCCTAGCTTCCTAAGAACAGACCCAAGAGAAGGGTGAGTTATGGGCCCGTGGCTTCTGTTCCGGGAATAAGCAGCCGCACTGTGCCAGGCAGGCATCGTGCTCAGGGCTGCAGCTGCCGGGACATGCTTTCATGACTCTAATCTCATAAACCAGAAGTGCTCAAACTCAATGTATTTTCTTCCCCCTCTCATTTTTCATAATGGAAAAAAAAAAGCACTGTTCGAGTTTTGAATTAAGAAGCAGTTACCATGTGGATAATTGAGTTCTGCTTGAAGCAGGCCACCTGGTTCATATCAGCAGCTCTTGGCAGGTAGGGAAGTGTCAGCTAAGGTCCCGGATTGACTTCTAAATGCAGGCTCACATTCCATGAGCAGTGCAGAGAAACCGTAATTTCTGAGTAGTGAGAGCTGCCTCCTATCAGGTTACTTCAGCATAAGGGAGGGAGGGTTCTCAGGCTGCAGACACTGAGAATTTGAGCAGGAATGGTTGCCCCCGTCCATTCCTAGTCACACACTGACGTTATAAAACAAAAACTGAAAAGCTCGTTCCCTTTGGCCTCATGTTTGGACATCCTTATCAAAGAAACATACGTGACTTAAGTCATCTTGCTCTCCCAGCAGATCCAGGAGGCTCAGGAGGGGTAGGCACCTTGGGAGGAAGCTCAAGCCCCTTCCTTTCTGATGCTTTCCACAGAGCCAGCCACTCCTGTTCTGCAAAAGGAGGCATGCTCCTGCAGCCTGCACAGCATGTGGGGCTGCAGTCCTGACTACTCACCTCACATCCCCCACACAGTGAGATAAAAACAAAAAAACAAAAACAAACAAAAAAAAACTGGAGTCAAAGCTTTGCGCACAACCCCCTAGCCAAGAGTATCTTGTATTTACATGGGCAGATAGAGCTGATGTCTAGAAGGGTTGGCTAGGACAAAATAAAGCGAGAAACAGACCTAGCTACTCTGGGTTTAGGGGGTCTTGAGCAAGTCCTTCTTTAAGTCCACTTCCTACACATCTGAAATGTCTACAGCAGAACTGAGTGCAAGCAGGAGGCTTGCACAGGTGACACTTAATTCTTGAGTTGGAAAGGGAGCCTTGTACTGGGTTTTGCAAAGGGCCCTGAGGATCCATGCCAGGAATAACTTGGTCTGCCCTCTGGTACAGGATGGGTGCTTACAGAGCTGCTGCTTCTCGTCAGAGCAGGGTCCCCAGCCCTGTCCCTTCCTGTCCCACCAGGCTGCGTCTTTAGCTTCAGAGCAACTAGAAGAAGAACCAGTTCTGAGAACAGAAATATTTTGCGTCTGAACAAAAGAAAAAAAAAATAAGACTTATCTCAAGCATGTAATTTAAGGAATGAGTTCCTTTAAAATAGAATTTTCCATGATGCCCTGGATACTCATATAAGTTCATCATAAAAATCTCTTTAAAAATATTTATTTAAGAGAGAGAGAAAGAGAGGGAGGATGGGTGCACCAGGGCCTCCAGCCACGGCAAATGAACTCCAGATGCATGTGCCACCTTGTGCATCTGGCTTTACTTGGGTACTGGGGAATCAAACCTGGGTCTCTTGGCTTTGCCAGAAAGTGTCAATCCCTCCAGTCCCAACAAATTAGCTTCTGTGGTTTATTTTATTTATTTATTTTAGAAAAAGAGCAAGTGAGCGAGACAGAGAGAGAGAGAGAGAGAGAGAGAGAGGCAGGTGGAGAGAATGGGCATGCCAGGGTCTCTAGCCATTACAAATGAACTCCAGACGCATACACCACTTTGTGCATCTGGCTTTATGTGGGTACTGGGTAATAGAATCTGGATGCTTTGGCTTTGCAGGCAAGTGCCTTAACCACTAAGCCATCTCTCCAGCCCTATAAAAATCTCTTTTAAGAGAGCTGTATCTTCTATATCTACTTGGGAGGGGGAGGCAGGAGAATCATGAGTTCAAAGCCAGGCTGGGCTACACAGAGACTGTTAAACAAAACAAAGCAGTCAAGAAAGGGCCGGGGAAAGCCGGGCATGGTGGTGCATGCCTTTAATCCCAGCACTCGGGAGGCAGAGGTAGGAGGATCACCGAGAGTTCAAGGCCACCCTGAGACTACATAGTTAATTCCAGGTCAGCCTGGACCAGAGTGAGACCCTACCTCACAAAACCAAAAAAATAAAAATAAAAAAAAATAAAATAAAAATCTGAGTTTGGAGCTCTAGAACTTGGGCAAAGCCAGATGTGGCTACACAGAGTATTATCCCAGCACCCTTGCAGAGAGATGGTGCAGGACAATCCTCAGTAGTGTGCAGGCCAGCTAGCCGGGTCCACACTGTCAAGAACAAGAGCCCTGCCTCAATAAAGGTGGAAGGTGAGGATTGTCCTCTGACCTCTGCACACACACTGCAGCGTGTGTGTCCATACTCACACACAGGAACACGCACATTTTTCCAGTTAAGAAAGAGAAAGCTGTACCTGTACACACATATACATGCTAGTGTTTTTAACTTTGGACCATTCCAAAATAAAAATCTTTCTTTTTCAACATGATGTTAAGATAAAATTAAATTATGAGACAATGTACAGGGCTCTTAGGCTCAGGAATAATCCCCCTGTATCATCTTTCCTGGGAGGACTTTTCTCTCTCCCAGGACAGACCTGCATTACAGCTGCACGGAGCACCCCACAGCGTTGGGCCCACCACTCACCTCTACTCCAGGGCCTTCTTGCTCCCACAGGAACTGCTAAGAATTCATTCTGAGGGGACTGCAAGGCAGCAGCCGGGGCAGGGGCTGGAGTGGAGCTGGGGGAAGTTTGGAACAAGCAGAAGTCCACAGAGAGGAGCTAGAGGTAGATACAGGGCCTCCCATGGTCAGTACCACCTCCCAGTGGCATCACTTCTGTTCCAGAAGCTTCGTGATCCTTCCTAATCCAACAAAGTACTTGCTTAAATGTGAAAAGATGCTTTAATATTAGTTCATCCACAATATCCTGTCCTCAAGCATTTAAGTTCAATGAGTGTCCTCAAAACTAATTTCTGTCCAGTAGTGTTCATTCAGGGTCGATTTTAGAATCACTCACACTTTAAGCCTCTGAGAAATTATTTTCTTTTCTTCTTGCCAAATGGACCCCCTTGTTTCTTCACCCACTCTTTTTTCTTGTTGCTGTGGCATCCATTCGCCTCACCTCTCCTTTTATGCAGAACTGCCTCTTCTCTGGGCTTGGATGACCTAGGAGGACTAACCCCATCTTTCCACAGTAGGATTTGTACAGAGTGTGCAGGACATCAGATCTGTTTGCTTTGGCATGTGGGGGTTCGGGGGGAGGGACCGATTCTCCTTCCAGTTTCTAGACAGTGATGCAGAGAAGCTGGAGGGACCTGCAAGTCCCAGAACCTTAGGGAAAAGGGCTGCTGTCTTAGCCATGAAATTCCTTTTTCAACACAAGTATCAATTTTGGTAACCTTGTTTGTTTTTTAAAGCATGCTTTTTTTTTTTTTTCTTATCATATCACACCAATGGTTGGCTTTTTTTGGAGGTGACTTGTACTGTGATTTTCCAAGGGTGCTGCCTATCCATAGCCTCTATCTACATCAAGAAAACAGGTTTCTCCCAGGTATATCTTTTGGGGTCATCGGGACATTGGGAAAATGTAAAATATCTAACAAGACTTGATTCTCACTGCAGTATTTTTCTGGAAACCATGTGGAAAATTCTAAAACTCATCTTACCCATGTGATCTGTGTTATAATTGGATGTTGCATTTTTTTTTTTTTTTGAGGTAGGGTCTCACTCTAGCCCAGGCTGACCTGGAATTCACTATGTAGTCTCAGGGTGGCCTCAAACTCACGGCGATCCTCCTACCTCTGCCTCCCGAGTGCTGGGATTAAAGGCGTGTGCCACCACACCTGACTGAATGTTGCATACTTGACCAAAGACTTGGCATCATATAAATCACAGGTACTAAGTATGTCATAGAGCAGAGGTTCACAGCTTAAATCTTCAGCATCAGAATTGTCAAAGAAGATTAAAAAAAATACTGATGTCTTGGTTGCATCTGAGACCAGTTAAAGCCAAATTTCTATGTTTGAGTCCAGGTAACTTTTTTTTTTTTTTTTTTTTTTAAATCAAGAGCCAGGACCAAGTAAAGGAAATAGTTGTCATTTGTCACTTAAAAACTTAAGAGGTCTAGGGCTGGAGAGATGGCTTAGCAGTTAAGGCGCCTGCCTCCTAAGCCTATGAACGCTGGTTCCAATCTCTAGCGGTTTCAATCTCCAGGTCCCACGTTTAGCCAGATGCAAAGGACGCATTGCCACACTTGACCACAAGGGGGCAAACACATCTGGATTTTGTTTGCAGCAGCTGAGAGGCTGCTTGCTCACCCATCTCTATCTGTCTTCCTCTCCCCCCTCTCTGTCTCTCTCTCAAAAAAAAAAAAAAAAAAAAACCAAAAACTTAAGAGGTCTAGAAAGATGGCTCAGCCATTAAGAGCACTTCCTGCGCAAGCACATGGTGAGCAGGCAAGAGGGATTGACAGGGTCTGAGATTGCCGAGTTTGATTCCCAGAGCCCACAGAAACAGCTGGTGCAGCCATGCACATCTGTAACCCCAGTCAGGTGGGAAACCAAGACCAGAGAGTCCCTGGGGCTTACAAAACCACCAGAGCTCCAGAATCAGTGAAGAGATGCCTGTCTTAAATCTTCAGCATCAGAATTGTCAAAGAAGATTAAAAAAAATACTGATGTCTTGGTTGCATCTGAGACCAGTTAAAGCCAAATTTCTATGTTTGAGTCCAGGTAACTTTTTTTTTTTTTTTTTTAAATCAAGAGCCAGGACCAAGTAAAGGAAATAGTTGTCATTTGTCACTTAAAAACTTAAGAGGTCTAGGGCTGGAGAGATGGCTTAGCAGTTAAGGCGCCTGCCTCCTAAGCCTATGAACGCTGGTTCCAATCTCTAGCGGTTTCAATCTCCAGGTCCCACGTTTAGCCAGATGCAAAGGACGCATTGCCACACTTGACCACAAGGGGGCAAACACATCTGGATTTTGTTTGCAGCAGCTGAGAGGCTGCTTGCTCACCCATCTCTATCTGTCTTCCTCTCCCCCTCTCTCTGTCTCTCTCAAAAAAAAAAAAAAAAAAAAAAACCAAAAACTTAAGAGGTCTAGAAAGATGGCTCAGCCATTAAGAGCACTTCCTGCGCAAGCACATGGTGAGCAGGCAAGAGGGATTGACAGGGTCTGAGATTGCCGAGTTTGATTCCCAGAGCCCACAGAAACAGCTGGTGCAGCCATGCACATCTGTAACCCCAGTCAGGTGGGAAACCAAGACCAGAGAGTCCCTGGGGCTTACAAAACCACCAGAGCTCCAGAATCAGTGAAGAGATGCCTGTGTCAAGGAAACACGTGGATGGTTAATGGAAGAGGGCACTGAAAGTTCTTCTCTGGTTTCCACACACATGCATGGGTGCTGCTTCTGCACACATATGTGCATGCATCACACATACCACATCACACCTACCACACACATCATAAACACGCACAAGAAATTAAAAGAGCTATTTGCAAGTCATTTACAAGTATTATTTATTTATTTATTTATTTATTTATTTATTTATTTATTTGCTTTTTCAAGGTAGGGTCTCCATCTAGCCCAGGCTGTCCTGGAATTCACTATGTAGTCTCAGGGTGGCCTTGAACCCACAGTGATCTTCCTACCTCTGCCTCCTGAGTGCTGGGTTTAAAGGTGTGTGCCACCATGTCCAGCACAAGAGTTTTTGATTCTCCAAATGGACATTAGAATTCTCTCCTTTAATGAGCGTGTCATTTCACTTGGTAATAAGAAGTTACTTTCTGCGCACACTGTCCACCAAGTCTGAATTGAAATTAATGCCACAGGTCCCACAGCTGGTGACTAGTGTGTGAACGTGTATTATGAGGTGTAGCAGACAGCTTGAGGTTCGCTGAGATGAACTTCCAGACCAGGCACAGTTATGGAGGAAGGGATATTATTTATTGAAGCTTACAGATCCAGGGGAAGTTCCATAATGGCAGGAGAAGCTGGCCTGCTCTTTACAGGAACAAACACAGAGAGCAAAGCCACCAGCCACAGCACAGCACACCTCAGGAACTCCCAGCTAGGCACACTTTGCATATCTTTAGATTGAAATCCTAAATCCACCACCACACCTTAAGATCCGCCCAGAGACACTGCCTCCAGCCAGGTGACTGCAGATGCAAACTACAAACTAATAAAACACTGAATATATTGGGGGACATCAATTCAAACTATCACATGAGGAGTCCACAATAAATATATCTTGGTATCGAGAGTTTGTCTGGTAAAGAGTCAGAAGTCTAAGGAGAGAAGAGCACTTTGAACCTGGAGTTAGGCTTCAAGCTATCTAGTCTTGTCCTCAGGAAGTGTTCGAGGAAGAAGAGCACTGGAATGTGGAGTTGGGCTTCTAGAAGCATGGGGACGCTGCCTTCCATGGCAGCAGCCTTAGAATCTGAAATCATCTCAGCCAGATAAACGCAGTGATTTGAAAGCTGATAGTCATTTCAAGGTTCTTCCCTTCACTTGTTAGAGAGCTGACAGGAGAGGTCCAGGCACTGGAGGTTTAGTCAGCCCAGAGAGGTAGCCACCCAGAGGCCACATCAGCCTGCAAGTGTGCAGAGCAGCCTGGGGAATCTGCACTGGCAGTGCAAGAGCCAGTTTCTCTTTCAGAGAAGAGAACTACAGTTCTTTGCTGCAATTGTGTTATCACAGTGAGACATTTTATAATGTCTCAGTATTTCCATTTTATTTATTTTATTTTTTGGTTTTTCAAGGTAGGGTCTTGCTGTAGCCCAGGCTGACCTGGAATTCACTATGTAGTCTCAGGGTGGCCTTGAACTCACAGTGATTCCCCTACCTCTGCCTCTGGAGTGCTGAGATTAAAGGCACGCACCACCACGCCTGGCTAATATTTCCATTTTAAAATGGAAGAATACAGTTAATTCCCTACCTACTTCAAAAGGGACTTTAAAGAAAAATTGCATTCTATTGCAAAGATATCCGAGTCTTTCTTGTTAATTTTGGTGGACTTTAAGAGTGAAGAGAAGTTATTGAAGAGATTTCAGAAATGAGAGAAGAATTGTTACAAAACATAAGAAATGAAATTTAGCCATAATTATACCCAGGATTCTATGATCCTTTTAAATATAACGAAACACAAGTGAATAGCACTTTATGTATAGTTTTGCAGAGGAAGGAGGATCACTGTGAGTTTGAGGCCACCTGAAAATACATAGTGAATTCCAGGTCAGTCTAGGCTAGAGCAAGACCTTAACTCAAAAAACCGCTATATATTTTTCTTCTGAATATCTTAAAATATTTTAAATATGCTGCTTCATGACCCTTGAATATTCCATTTTTGACAATATCATACTTTATTTATTGCAAGGGATACAATACAAATATTTAAATACATGACGGTAGGAAGAATATAAGCATTTTGCTTACTCTTATTTATAACAGTGCATTTGGAATTTTTATTTATTTATTTATTTTTGTGTTTTTGAGACAAAATCTCGCTTGTAGCCCAGAGTAGCCTCAAACTTGTGGTAACCTTATTGTTTCAGCCTCCCCTAGTGCTGGCATTACAGGCATGAGCCTCTATGACCTGCTTGGAGTTTTAAAATTGTGGACAGCACTTTGAAACAATCTCAGAAGCACAGAAAATGAGATTAAAAAAAAAAGATCAGCATCAATTTTATTTTTAAAGGTCAATTTGCTTAGAATGGAAAGAGAGAATCTGCAGTAATTGCCTACAACTACATTTCCATTGATTTTTTTTTTGAGTGGTAATTTTATCTTTAACACCCCCTGCTGGTTTCCCTAATGCTTTTAGTGTTATCATTTTCTTAATTTAAAAAAATGTCATTAGATGTCTGCTACCTTTCCAATCTTGTTTTCTTTATTCTCTCTCTCAAAAAAATAAAATGAGAACCTGATATGATGGAAGCCCAGCACTCAGTTGCTGGAGGCAGAATTGAGGCCAGCCTGGGCAATTTAGAGAGAATTTGCCCAATAATAAATAACAATAAAAGGAAAGGAATGGAAAAAAGAAAAAAAATCAAAACATTTGATTATTACTTTATATAATCTTTTCCTCACCCCACTCACCATGTGCCATGAACAGAGTCTAGAGGATCACAAGAGAATGAGATATGCTTAAACTTCTTTTAAAGAACTTTGTAACTTGTGCATTATTCATTCCAGGCCATTGCCAAGGCTCTATATCTCACAGTACTCCATTATAATCTAAATATAAACCAGGAATGTGTGTATTCACAGGGATGAATTCACAGGGTTAAATCAGAACGGGGACAATGGGCATCATCCTTCTTACAGCTAGAGTTCCAGGCACATGGACTGAGATGGCCCTTAACCTAGAGATTGGTGGTTCCACCAAGACATTCATTATTATTATTATTATCATTTTATTTTTATTTCTTTATTAGAGACAGAAAGAGAGAAAGAGAGGGAGAGTGAGAATGGGGCATGCCAGGGCCTCTAGCCACTGGAAATGAACTCCAGATGCATTACATCTTACGTGGGACCTGGAGAATTGAACCGGGGTCCTTAGACTTCTCAGGCACGTGCCTTAACTGCTAAGCCATCTCCCCAGGACATTTTGCAGCAGGCCCTATCCTCTAACTTCACCTCTACCACAGAGGTTACCAACACCAACATGTGATGTAAGGACACAAGAAACAGCCACATGATGACTAATCTTTACTGTCAGTTTGAAGGGATTTAGAAGAGCCTAGAAGACAACCTCTGGGTATGTTTGTGAGGGGATTTCCAGAGAAGTTTAACTGAGGCGGGAAGATCCACCCTGAGTATGGTTGGCACCATTCTTTGACTTGAAGTCCCAGACAGAATTAAAAGGAGACAGTGAACAGAGCACCAGCATCCATCTCTTTCTGCTTCTGACTGCAGCACAGCGCAGACAGCTGTCTCACACTCCTGCTGCCACGCACCCTCAAACTGAGAGCCAAAATCAACCTCCTTTCGCTAACTCACTTTTGTCAGACATTTTATCACAGCAATGAGAAAAGTAACCAATACAAACTTTTACCCTATTTCTGCTAGATCTGGGCTCCCTTCATTCTCCAAATGACATTTACTGAATGTCTGCTCTGTCTGCTGATGTAGGTGCAAGAACAGACAGATCAGGTCGCTGCTCTGGTAAAGTTTCCAGCCCAGGAGAAGAGATGAGAACTAATAAGGCAAACAAATCACTAAGAAGATGAGGCAAGACGGTGCTCAGCCCAAAGAGGACCGACCTAAAGCACAGAGGCCTGCTGGCGCCTTACGTTCACGGCAGACATATCTGCTAGGTGCTGAGGGAAGGATGCTTTGGAGGAAGTACAGTTGTTGACCTCAAGTCTTTCGTAGGTGTTGATGCCTGTGTAGAAAATCGTCTTGGCCTCTTTCTTTCTGCTTTGGCTCTTGGGACTTCATCTGAGGGCCTTCCCTCCCTCCTTTCAGCTGTAGGACACTTGGAAGGCTTTGCAGAGACTCCACAGCATGCGCTATGGTTTGTGATCACTTACATCCACACTCTCTATAACCACCCTTCCATCAGCACCTCCATCACGGAAAGGAAAATAAAAATGGCAATAAGGGATTCATATTTGTTTCAACCACTGTTGTCTCCCTTCATCTGAGGCTTCACATTCTAAGATTTCAGTTTTCTGTGGCCAATTGGAAAATGCCACACCGCAATTTCTAGAACTAAACAATTCATAAATTTAAATAACTTTTTTTAAAATTGATTTTTTATTGACACCTTCTATATTTACATACAAAAAACAACATATTTTTCCCTCCCCTCCCCTTCCCCATTCCCCTTTAGAACACCAATCTCCATCATATCCCCTCCCTCTCTCCATTAGTCTTTCTTTTAATTTCATATCTTTTTCTTCTATTTTGAGGTTCTTGCGATGGTATTGCTAGGCACTGGAAGGTCATGGGCAGTTTCTGTCTGGGCAGTTGCATTGTAAGAGGTCATATCCTTCCTTTGGCTCTTCCATTCTATCCGCCCCCTCTTCCGCAATGGTCCCTGAGCCTTGGAGGGTGTGACAGAGGTGTTTCAGTGCTGGGTACTCCTCCATCCCTTCTTCTCAGCACTATGTTGCCTTTTGGGTCATCCCAGTGGTCATCGCCATCTGAAAAGAGAAGCTTCTCTGATGTAATTATAGTAGATTGCTTTAATGTTCTTTTTTATTTTTAGTTGCTATTCATCTCTTGCTATGTCTAATTTATGAATTGCACTTTACCATGAGTATGCATCTATAGGAGAAAACGGTGTATGTATTTGGTGTTGTCTGGCTTTAAGCATCAATTGGGGGTCTTGAAATATATCCCCCTTGGATAGGACGACTACTGTATATTTATTTTTAATATGTACAGCATTTTCATTTCAGTACAGCTAACTTTATGGCACTATTTGAGATTCTGCTGAAATTATGTCTTTGCAGAGGAAGAGTATCTCACCACCCACAGTGCTTCCTCCTGCACCCAGAAGAACAGATTCCCAGAAAAAAAAAAGCTCCTTGGATTGCTATAAGAAGTCCAGGGCCAGAATGGGAGCCTCACTTTTCAGCCATGACTGATGAATGACTGTGTTATCTGGACACACTGCTGTCAGTTGTCTTTGATGACTTTGCCTGGAGAAAGCTTGGTAATAATTTTCAATCATTGGAAACATTCAAGCATTGGAGTTCATAATGCTATCATTGCTCTTCTCTTTATTGTCTTTAGATTCAAATAGCCAGTCTCAGTTTCACATGCTAAATCCTGTGCAAGATACATGGACTTTTTAGAACTTTTGTGATGGTCTCATTAGTCCATATTAGGAATGGGAGGATGAGACTCAGAGGGACACAAGGCTTCTGATTCCAGCACTGGGCCCTCAGGTTGCAGCCCTCTCCCCGTCAGTGTGCATTTGAGGCAAGTGAGGTAAACTGTAGTGTGCAGGTGGCCATCTTAGTGACAATTCCAACCTCACTGGGGCCACTGGACACAAATGAAGCCTACAGTTAAAGACATTGAGGATGTATATGATGTTGTTAAATATGGTTAATGGACAAAAAGGGGAGCCCCTCAGTGTTGCCTCCAGAGTTCAACTAGAACATGTGGTATTAATGTATAAAGTCATATGTGTATGACTATGCATGCTATGTATTATACATGTGTATAAAGACATTATCATATTTATAATCACAACCAAAGTGTCTGGCATTATAGTAATAAGGAATGTATAGGACTTTTATTGAAAAAATTAGCTGCATCAATTTATTAAAGAAAAAAGATCTAAATAAACAGCTGAAGAAACTTAATGTTGCTCTGATGGCATTTGTCCCTAGATTTTATGTATTTTATAACAATTCTAATCAAAATCACAGCAGAAATTTCTGTAACTATGATAAACTGATTAGCTTAAGTAACTAAGTAATTTTGAAAAAGAAGAGCAGAAGAATAGGAGCATTCTCCTGGAAAATGAGACATTTGAGATGACACAGTAAGTAAAGTTACAAAGTCTAGATGACGAGCAAACAATGGGCCAATGGAAAGTTCCCACATCAAAGCACACGTCTATGAAAAGCAAGTATATAATAAGAACGACTTAGCAAGCATGTGGTAAATGGGTAGGCTATTTAGAAAATGCTTTGCAGGAAAGTCTTATATGGAGAAAAATACAGTTTAAGTCTTATCTTGACCTATTTAGCAAAACAACCTCAAGATGGATTAATGTCAAAATGTGAAAGGAAAATTACGAAGCAAAGAGGGCCAGGTGCAATGGCGCACGCCTTTAATCCCAGCACTTGGGAGGCAGAGGTAGGAGGATCACCATGAGTTCAAGGACACCCTGAGACTACAGAGTTAATTCCAGGTCAGCCTGGACTAGAGCGAGATCCTACCTCAGAAAAACCAATACACACACACACACACACACACACACACACACAGAGAGAGAGAGAGAGAGAGAGAGAGAAGTAGGGAATATCTGCCTGCCCTTCAGCAGTGAAGAAATTCTTCAATGAAGGCCTAGGCTTCCACTGTCAAGAAACAGATTGATGAATTTACAATGAACAAAGGTGAAAGGCATGGGTTCAATAAAGGACATCACAGACAAGGTTAACTGTGACATATTATGGTGACACGGTAGAAGATCTTTGCAATGTGTAAAACCTTGAAGTATCAGCATTCAGAATGCACAATAATGCAAAGACAGAAACAAGTAACTGAATCAAGAACAATAGACCTGCGCTGGCAATTTACCTAATCCTACAAAAGACAGTGGTGTTCACCTAACCAGCATTTACTCAGGAGTCCCACTGAGCTCGTGGAGAGGCTGCATCCATCACCCCCACGCTCCTGGCAGGATCTATGAAGCCAGACAGCAGCAGGTAGAAGACAGCAAAGCCTCTGTGCAGGGAGGGTCAACTGCCGTGGCTCTTCCTAGGAGCCGCCCAGCGATCTTGCTAGAAATTACCAGTGTGTGAGCCTATAACTTGCTCATCTCCTTCTTGGGCACATACTTCCGAGAAACTGTCCATAACTAGAAACTGTACACCCTTCCTTGTGGGCATTTTCTCTTACAGAACAATTTAAACAGAGCAAACTTAAGAAGATGTTCAGGAAAGTGATTGTCTGGATGAGCATGCATCTTGCAGTATATAAATAAACATGCTTGGTGTATGCATTTGCTAGAAGAGTCTTTACTGGGCACAAATATTAAATTAGGGCTGGAGAGATGGCTTAGCAGTTAAGGCACTTGCCTGCGAAGCCTAACGACCAGGTTCAATTCCCTAGTACCACCTTAAGCCAGATGCACAAGGTGGTGCATGTGTCTGGAGTTCATTTGCAGTGGTAGGAGGCCCTGGCAGCCCATACTCACTCTCTCTATCTTCCCCCTCTCTCAAATAAATAAATAAAAATATTTTTAAAATATCAAATTAGATTTACGTGCAGCATATGAATAGCTGTAAAAACATAATGTCGGAGAATTAAAGTCAGATCAAGTAAGATATATAGCACCATTATTTACATATATTAAAGTGGCCATTTCTGAGGCCAAGTTGATGGCAGTGCTCATTTGAAATAGTTTCTTGTGCCTAATGATACACTGGGGCTTAGGCAATGGCACAGTGAAAATTGCTTGCCATGCAAGCATGGGGACCTGAGTTCAGATCCCCAGCACCTATGTAAGTTTCAGGCTTATAGCATGCCTGTGTAATCCTGGTGCTGGGGACTTAGAGACAGGGGCTTACCGGCTAGCTAGGTCTAGCATAATTGGTGAGTTCTGGGTTCAGTGAGAGAGATCATGTCTCAAAAAATAAGGTGGAGACCAGTTGAAGAGATACCTGATATTAACCTCTGCCTTCCACATGCACATGAGCAGACACACATGTACACACACACACACACACACACACACACACACACACATCCCTATGTTGCTTATGAAAAATTAAACTCCAGAGTCGTACAGGTCTCCTATATTTGCTTTAATTTAGAGATACTTATTTTGTAAACCACTTTTTATATATCATAATTGAGCACTTGTGTGACTTATGCAAAGTATGAATTCATTTTAATTCACAAAAGTCAGAAAATGTCATGTCTGCTGTGGGTATAACCAGCTGGTGCTCTCTGACTGGATATGAGGTCTACTCAACTGGAGGGACTCCATGCCTGGTACTGAAAACTGAGTTGAAAGCCTATGGCTGGGATGGATCTGGAAAAGATTATACTACATGTGGTAAATCATACCTATACTAAAAAAAGAGTTTGGGAGTCAGGCGTGGTGGTGCACACCTTTAATCCCAGCACTTGGGAGGCAGAGGTAAGAGGATCTCTGTGAGTTCAAGGCCATCCTGAGACTACATAGTGAATTCCAGGTCAGTCTGGGCTAGAGTGAGACCCTACCTCGAAAAAACAAACAAAAAACAAAAAAGAGTTTGGGGCCCAGAGAGATGGCTCAGCAGTTAAGATGCTTGTCTACCGAACCTAACAACTTGGGCTTAGTTCCCCAGTACCCACATAAAGTCAGATGCACAGTGGCACATGCATGCAGCAGCTAGAGGCCTTGGCACACCCATTCTCTCTCTCTTCTATTTCTCTCTGCTTGCAAATAAATAAATAATTTCTTAAAAAGAGTTTGGACAGAAATATCTTGTCTAGGTGGATAATGTTGTGTCCAGAATCCATAGATTATTATTAGAAAGATTCAGTGCCAGGAGTGTGATACCCACCAGAGAGTTGTTGACCAGGGAAGTCCCTGATGCCCCCCAAATATTACAGACCATTGCCAAGGCTCTTGGTTGTCCACCAGAACTAGATGGTAAGACTCTATTGCTAAAGACTCCACATGCTTGGGCTGCAGGTCTCTGAGAAATCAAGCTGGAGCTGATCCGGAAGCCTCCTCCCTGTTTACTAGCTGTCAGGATGCTGGAAAGAACTAAGCAGCCTGATGGAGGAGCAAAGTCATCAATGGTGTTAACCTGCAGTGGACCCTACTAGCTTTATAGTTGGCCAGTCAGGCAATGGTGGCACGTCTGTTTGATGGAAAACCAACTGCTCTCTGATTGGACCTGAGGCCCTCTCCATGGGAGGGAATTCTTGCCTAGTACTGAAAGACTAATCAAAAGCCAGTGGCTTAGGAGGTCATAAGCCCTAGGGAGAAACTACTACTATTGTTTGGATAAATGGATATATTATGACCACCAAACTGTCCTTTAAATACTTATGTTTATAGCCACATATTAATGTTACACTCAATTTCAATTAGAAAAGCTTCACTTTTTTGATGATGCTGACCACTGGGGAGATGCACAACTCATTCAGGTGCTGAGAAGAAGTGACAGTGGAGTGTCCTGCACTAAACAAGACATCTCTATCATACTCTTTAGGGCTCAGGGACCATTGTGGAAGAGGTGGCAGTTAGGACGTAAAGGTCAAAGGATGGGAGGAGTGCTTTGGAATGTTATCTTCCAAACACAAAGTAGTGGTGGCATTCATGGCCTCACAGCACATGTCATTACCTGCACAAGACCCTCAGAATATTGGGCCCATCAACGTGATGTCATGGATGGTGATGAAGGACATGGCGATGATGATGGATGGACATCACAATAGAAGAGGGGCTAGTCGGGGCTGGAGAGACGGCTTAGCAGTTAAGGCGCCTGCCTGCTAAGCCTGAGAATGTGGGTTCCGGTTCCAATCTCCAGGTCCCACGTTTAGCCAGATGCAAAATGACACAGGGTGCAATGCCGCACTTCCCCACAAGGGGGCGCACGCATCTGGAGTTCATTCACAGATGCTGACAGGCTGCTTATACGCCCATTCTCTGTCTTCCTCTCCATCTCTCTCTGTGTCTCTCTCAAGAAATAAAAGGAAGAGGGGCTAGTTGTAAGGAAGAAGGGGTTCAGAGGAGAGCCAATGAAGGAGGGGAGACTAAGGAAGGAAGCAGGAGGGAATTATGATGAGGGCACTTTGTGAATATGTATGGAAAACTCTATGGAAGGTTTTTTTTTTTTAAAGAAAAGACAGAAAATGTAATGGTTAAAAATATACCTTTTGGATATTTTTGATATGCAAAAGTGGATTTCCAGGTAGGTAAGGTGAGAAGACAGAATTGAGATGATTTAAAAAAAATTTATTTTTAAATTTTTACTTATTTGAGAGAGAGCTAGATAGACAAGGGGAGAGAGAGAGAGAGAGAGAGAGAGAGAGAGGGAGAGAATGGGCACGCCAGGGCCTCCAGCCACTGCAAATGAACTCCAGATGCATGTGCCCCCTTGTGCATCTGGCTAATGTGGGTCCTGGGGAATCAAACCTGAGTCCTTTGGCTTTGCAGGCAAATGCCTTAACTTCTAAGCCATTTCTCCAGCCCCAGATGAATATTTTTGCAGGTGGTAATACTGCATCCAAGCTGACAAGACGAAATGCAACAGGCATACATATGACCTCCAGCATGTAGATTCGATGAATCAGCTGCCCAGTAGAGAAGAATGTGAGAAACCGGCTCCATAATAATCAGTGAAGATAGATAGGGTCTCAAAGTATTCAGCTGGGCACAGCTTGATTTGAGTAGTGGTGTAATGTGTCTGCTGAAGAAGGTAGCCCAATGCTTTGGCTGCCTTCGTAGCAGTGCACAGTGCAACCTTGCTTCGCCTGGATGATTAGGTCCAATGACAGACACCAAAATCTTTTTAAAGATCAGCACTTTAAAGCTGGGCATGGTGGCTCATGCCTATAATTCCAGCACATGGGAGGATGAGGTAGAAGGATCACTGTGAGTTCAAGGCCAGCCTAGGCTACAAAGTAAGTTCTAGATCAGCCTGGTGACCTAGTGATTCCCTGCCTCAAAAGAAAAAAAGTCAATACTTTGTGAAGATTCTACAAAGCCAAATGAAAGAAATTCATGGTTACGAAGAGTTAAAATGTTGCAAACTAGAACCAAATTTTCTTGGGTTATTGCTAGTCCCTTTGAAAGCTACTTATTGCCCGTTCCTGTTTCTGACTGAATATCCTTTTGTTTATCAGACCACTAGCTTCCTCCACTTCAAAAGCTAAGAATGTAACTGGATAGCTTCTGAAAGCTGTAAGTTTTCCCTACTTTGCTGTAAGCCACATACCTGTGGTTCTCACTAATGTATTTGGTAAGTGCCTTGATTTATGACTTCCCTTGTTTTGTAACTAATAACAATCTCATGGAACTACTCAAGAATCAATACTTTGGATTGCTATGAAAATAATACATTTTGAAAAAGACATGTGCAAAACATGCCAACAAGCACATAAAAAGAAGTTCGTGTTACCAGTTATTGGGAACAGCAAATCTGCAGTTTTGATTCCTGTATTTTATCAGCTTCCATACCAGGAAGTATGAATCTTCCACCTTTGTTTTTGTCAAGCTTGTTTTGGCTATTCAGGTTCTCTTGAGGTTCCATGTTAACTTTAGAATGCTCTTTTTTTTTTTTTTTTTTTTTTTTTCTATTTCTAAAGGATTTGGGGGATTTTGTTTTCATAACTTATTTTACAGATTGCTCATTGTTACATAGAAATGCAAATGGTTCGTTTGGTATTTTGACTTTGTATCCTACTATCTTGTTGAATTAATATATTAGCCCATATTTTTAGTCTTTATGATTTTCTGTATATAAGGTTATATAACCTGTGAAAGGAGACTTTTTATTCTTCCTTCTAAATTTGGATGTCTTTCAATTTGTTTTTCAAAACTATGTTTAAAAAAATAGCAAGAAGTCCTTTTTTAGCTTGTTCCTGGTAGAGGAAATTTACTTTTTTAGTCTTTTTATACATATGTCTTATTTATTTGCAGAGAGAGAGAGAGAGACAGAATGGGCACACCAAGGCCTCCAGCTACTGCAAACAAACTCCAGATGCATGCGCCACTCTGCATCTGGCTCACATGGGTACTGGGGAATTGAACTTGGGTTATTAGACTTGGCAGGCAAACACCTTAACTGCTGAACCATCCTCCAAACAAATTTCTGTGTCAGGGGCCAGTGTTTGTTGAATATTCCAGTTTCTAACTGACTAATAAGTTAGCTTTGTGTTACTGCTATGAAACAACTGAGGCAGATAACTTGTTAAAATCATAGGATTTTTAACTTGCAGTCTGGGAGGTTTAAAGTCCAACTGGTACAGTGCTTGGCTAGGGCTGCCTCTTGACTGCGCCAGCCTATGGGGCAGATTACAATGGCAAGAACACAGGCTGGGAACAAGCAAGTGATTGCATCTTGAACCAGGAGAAGGAAGGGAGAGAAAAAGAGCGAGGGAGGGAGAGGGAGAAAAAGAAAGAAAGATAGAGAGAGACAGTACGTACCCAGTAACCTGATCACTTAGCACTAGACCCACCTCCTAAAGATGTAGAGTGCCTTCCCATATAGCTAACAGGGAAGTAAGCATCTAACATGTGGATTCACGAGGGACATAATTAAACAATAAAGACACACCTAAACCATGGAACTGGCTATAGTCCAGTTCTCCATCTGGGCATCAGGACTATGGGCAAATTGTCACCAGATTTACCCAACTATATCCACTTAAGTCCACGAGTACCACTTATTACAGATGAGTGTTGGGCTCTGGATTGGGAGAAGAGTGCAAGTGTGCAGTAAGAACACCTTGGCCTTTGGTCTCCAAAACTCCTGAACTTGTCACTTCCTTCTAAACTGTCGACGTTTCCTGTGTGCGTGGGTGGTTACCCAAACCCCAGCCCAGAAATCTGCCTTGACTTTTCTTTAACCCTCACATCTAACCCATTACCCCATAGGCCAATGTCAACTCTCTCTTCTCTGGATTTCCCCCCCTTTAAAACGGTATCGTGTAATTCTATTTTTAAGGCCCATTTTACCATGCTAACTATCTAAGTCACTTTTGTTGATGGTCTCCTTAGCTCATACTTGAAAGTCTGTTAATCAGGAGATTTAAATGATTTTAAGAAAAGAATAACAGAATGAAAAACATGTTTGGGAAAAATGTATTGGTTATTTATATAGGAACACAATAGGAAAAGGGTTTTGATGGTTTCCTTAGTGGCTGCCAAAGTTAACTTTTTGTGGTCCTGTGATTATAGCTATCAAATTTGTCTTTCATTCCAGCAAGACTTTTGGCCCTGGGAGTGCAGGCACCACAGCTCACTCACATCTCTCCTGCCTCACAACTCTGAGCAGGGGCCAGACATCCTTGTGTCACTAGTTCTTGCTGTGTGGGGACCTTCTCTCAGCAGGGCCACTTATCTACAGGATAGTGTAGGCACAGTGGATTGAGCCCACAATATTCTTAGTGGCCAGTGAAAATATTTTAATTTATTTTTATTTTATTTTATTTATTTGAGAGAGAGATAGAAAGAGGGAGAGAGAGAGAAAGAGAGAGAGAGAGAGAATGAGAATAGGTGCACCAGGGCCTTCAGCCACTGTAAACTCCAGACACGTGTGCCACCTTGTACTCTGGCTTATGTGGATCCTGAAGACTAGAACCTGGGTCCCTTAACTGCTAAGCCATCTCCCTAGCCCTTAATTTATTTTAAAATTAGGGGAAAAATGAACGTTATCCAATAAAATGCTTATTTACTAATGAGTTCAGCCTGAACTCTATTTGTTTAAGCTAGTATTTAAGATACTAGCACAGTCACAAAAATACTATTTCTAATATTTTATTTTTGGTTTTATGATGCGCAGTGCCATGCTAATGCACCCCGTTTGGCTCTTTCTCCCATCATGAAGTCAGAAGCTTCTAGACGTGTATGGGCTTCACAACTGGAGTACTTTTTCATTTCTGTTCGAAGAGCTCTGAGGACTGGGTATTGTCTGCCTTGTCTTGGTGTCTTGGTCTCTTGATTCTAGGACAAGAACAGCCCAGGGCCTTTTAGGCTAACTGAACTGAAGACAAGTTTAAATGTAAGAGGCTCTAACTTCAAATATGGAAGAGAGGATGAGAAAAGAATCCAGACAGCCTGCTTTAATTCCATCCCAATCGAACTTTTATTTCAAAGAACTATTTAAAGGACCTGACATATGTGAGAAACAAAACTCTTTTTAAAAACCTTTGGGGATTTGACAAAGCCTGAAATGAGACCCTCCCCCATTCCTCCAACGCTAGCTACTCTGAGTGCCAAAGGATTGACTGTGTAGATAGGCTAGCCCTGTTTTGCCTGTCCCAGGACCATGTGTGGCACAGAATTGTGTGCTTCCTGGACTCCTTGCAAGCTGCACACATTTGCCCAGCAAATCAGATTAAGTTGAATAAATGTAACCTTGAGCGGGGATGTCTCCAAAGGGCCTTGCAGACCAAAGGCTATGAATGTGTAGTGCATAAAGATAGATGGAGCAGATTGGGGTGGTACAAAGATGTTGCTAGGCAACCAGACCCAGTGCCTTTGTAAATGTAGATATATTTTATTTGACACAGCAGCTGGCAGAAACCACTTCTTCAATCTCCCTCTTCCTCCCCGTGTCCAGGACACAGACCTGGGCTAGAGCTCTCAGACAAGCCCAGGGAGGATAGACCAGGGACCATGGTTAGGGCTACAGAAAAATTAAGTGCATGGAGAGGCAAATATCTTTCCAGGTCAGCATGGACTTGTGGAATCAGGGCATTTACTCCCATGAAGATCTTAGGCAAGCTTTTTCCATCTCTCTGATGCTTGTGTTCCCTGGTTGTAGAATGTAGGACATATGTCTTTTTACAGATATATTATGAAGATTAGAGAAAATATATGCAGGAGACCTAGTTTGGTACCTAGAACATAGAAGATGCTCAGTGGTAGAGTGGGATGCGTGTGGGCTGGCACTCCAGATTGCCCGAGTCCTCATCTCAGCTCTGCCACTTCGCTGCAGCCTCCCAGGCCTACTCCTGCAACTTTCAGTGCCTTCATGGTCTCTTCATCTAGGAAGTGGGGTGCACTAAATGCAATACAATGCAGTGTGCTGAGACTAGCGCCCGGCACATAGTAAGCATGCAACAAACATTAACAATTATGTGAGGTTGGCGGGATGGTGCTTGCTTGAAAACCGTGCTGGCTCAGGTTCAATTCCCCAGTTCCCTTTTAAAGCCTGATGCACAAAGTGGCACATGTGTCTGGAATTCATTTGCAGGGGCAAGAGGCCCTGGAGTGCCCATTCTCTCTATCATTGCCAATTAATAAATAATTTTTTTAAAAAAAGCAATTATGGGCTGGAGAGATGACTCAGTGGTTAAGGTGCTTGGCTGCAAAGCCTAAGGACCCAGGTTTGATTCCCCAGAACCCACGTAAAGCCAGATGCACAAGGTGACACGTGTGTCTGGGATTCATTTGCAGTGTCTAGAGGCTCTGGTGTGCTCCTTCTCTCTCTCTCATAAATAAATTAACAAATAAATATTTTAAAAGCAGCAACTATATGTGCTGCGTCCTATTGTGTCTACAGAACAGGTCATTGTGTCATAGCAGAGCTGACTTGAAGGAACTCAAATTTTTAGGGTTTTCAATTTTGACCAGAAAAGACAGAGGACAAGGTTGAGACTTTGGTGCTGTTTTGCCTGAGCCAGGACCTTAGTAGAATCTGGAATCTTCAATCAAGTGAACTGACTGTTTTATTAAATGCTTATAATAAGGGTGACTAATCAGTATAAATGATGTGCCTGCAAGCCTTGCTCAGGCTGGGGCCACAATTCCCATGTTTGTTATTGGCAGGATTCATTTCCTTGTGGTTGTAGGACTGAGGTCTCTGTTTCCTTATAGGTTCTCCACTAATATGGAGCTAGTGGCACTCTTAGCTTCAAGAGGTGACCACATCCTTTAAATGTGGCTCACTCCACTGTTGAGCCAGAAGTGGTGTATGGAATTGGTCTCACACTTTGAACCCCAAATTCTTCTGCCACCACCAACCTTAGGAAACTCCCTTTAAAGAGTCCGTGTGCTAAGATCAGATCCATCAGACAGTCAATCTCCCTTAAGGTCGGCTGATCTGGAGTGGGAACGGCACTGACAAAATCCATTTAGAGAGGCTCCAGCACTGGGGTTGGGTAAGTGGAAGAAGGTGTATGAACGCCAAAGTTGAGAACACCTTCTTCATACCCCTGTCAATCTATTCAGACCGCTATGACAAAATGCCTCTGACTGAGGAACTTGGAGCCAGCAGATAGACATTCCTCATTGATCTAGGGGCTAAGAATTCCAAGATCAAAGTTTCCAGAAGTTTCAGTGTTTGGTGAGTCCCCATGCTCTGCTTCATAGATGGCACCTTTTTGCTAATGGAACAAGAAACAACTGCACTTCCTCAGGCCTCTTTTATAAGAACACTAATCCCATGAATGAGGGCAGAGCCCTCACGTCCTAATCTTCTCGCAAAGGCCCTGTAGCAGACAGCTTCAGGTTCGCTGAGATGAACTTCCAGATCAGGCACAGTTATGGAGGAAGGGATATTATTTATTGAAGCTTACAGATCCAGGGGAAGTTCCAATAATGGCAGAAGAAGCTGGCCTGCCTTCACAGGGCCAAGCAGAGAGAGAAAAAGCCAACCAGGCACACAGCACACCGAGCAAAACTACAGCCAAAAAGTCACACAGCACACTTACAGGAACTCCTGCTAGGCACATTTGCATATCTTTACAATGGACTCTCAAATCCACCACCAACACCTTAAGACCGGCCCCCAGTGACATTGCCTCTAGCAAGGTGATTGCAGGTGCAAACTATAACTAATAAAATACTGAATATATTGGGGGACATATATTCAAACTACCACAGGCCCCATATCCCCAAACTACTGCATGGGGATTTACTTTTAGAATGTGGCTTTTGGGAGGATACAAGTATAAAGACCATGGCTCCCTGGTCCCCAGATCATAACACTCAGGGACTGTTCTCCAAGCATCTGTATGTCGCTGGGTTCTAACAAAGTACCTGGTAAATAGTTCCCATATTGAATATCAATATCAATCAATTTTTTTAGTGAACTAAAAAAAGCAGTCATTCCTGTTTTTCTTTTTGGATAGAATCACTGTATTGATCCCTAAGGTGGGGGTGTCATTAGCAGAGAGCCTATAATCTTGGGACTAAGAGGCACCTACAGTCCTAGAAGAAGCTCTCAACAGCATTGAGAATCCGCATGGTTACAGAATGGTGTTCATCAGACTGGATTGTCCTGGCTGCAAGCACATTAATGCAAAGTAGTTTTTTTTTTTTTCTTCAGTTTTGTATTATCTTTTTGGCAGCTTGGCAAACTGCTGAGTCACTGCATTCATGGTTCCCTGAAAGCTGTGCTGACTCAGTTCTCTGGAGCTGCACGGGTCTCTCCTGGCTCGTTCTCAGGCAGGAGTTTATACTGCTTCTTAATCATCGTCAGGGGTCCAGCCCATCCTTGCAGCCTTGTGTAAACCTCTAGAAATTATGATTTTTATTACTCAACTTCTTTACTCTCCTAATTAAACAATACATGAAAATATAATAAGCACATTTTCTTTGCTTTTGTCTAAATAGTTCATTAAAAACCTTGGATGAGGCAAGGCCAAATTCAAAGCCCTGAGACACGTTACTTCGTTCAAGTCAACAATGATTTAATTACCTCTCTTTGCATAAAGATTGCTTAACCTGTGATGATGAATCCACCTTACTATTATTTCTTTGAGCATATTATGAAAGACTTAATGAAATATTTGGCTGAAGGCTTTACCTAAGCAAGACAGTACAATACCGTTCAGTTTTACTCCCAAGTACGCAATATGTATTGTTTGCAGTCTTCATATGCCAGGACATCTTCCCCAAGTTCTCAGATATGCAGAGACCTGGCTATCCTTTAACCTCCACATTTGATTGATTGCCTCCGACATCGTGTAAGCCTTCATTGTTGGTGTATTAGCTGGCAAGCATGTTCGCTTCTTCTCCATGGATGATGGGAATTTCCACTGGGGAGAGGAGATGGCTGTCTCGACTTGTGAGGACTAAATGTTGGGCGGCAGGATTGAAGCAAAGGGTGTGTCCCTCGTTGAAGGGACTCTTACTGAGAGAGCTGCGTGTTCATCATGGTTTTCTCTTGAGCATTTACACTTACAGTTTACTTCCCCAATTCTCAGTCATCACACTTTAGGGAAATCAAAGTTTCCTCGTTTAGAGGAAAAGATTGTGGGGCACCATGTATTGAAACAAAGTAATTCCTAAGGTTTTCATCTGAGAAAAGTTTGGGTGCCCTCAAACCCTTAAATAGACCAGTGACGTTTCAAGGCTAGATCTGCACTTTACAAGTTCTTGGGTCTGTGAGCTTTGAAAGGGAAGGAGGAGGAGTGAGGAAAATGTGTTGGGATCTTCAAGAAAGCCTTAATGATCCCTGGCTGTGGGCATTTGCTCTCTTGAGTACTCCCCTCCCCCACTGTAGCGCGCAGTCTCCGTGACCAGCAGACTGTCACAGAGCTCACAGTACATCGTTTCCAAGATGAGGCTATAAACATCATTGTTCCCACCATGGTTTATCTATCTTCTCTGGCCAAGCTATGCCCTGCACCCAGGCCCAGGCAGTGAGGAACTAAGGCCTCTGGTGACTAGCTCCTGAAAGACTTTGCCCACAGTTATGTGAGAGACTTGGGTGTGAAACCTCCAATCCTGGGCAAGCGGTCCCATGACTAGCACCCCAGCTAACACCTTGACCACAACCTCATGAGCACCTGGCATATGACTCCAGGGATTCCAATCCTCAGAGGATGTGTGAGACAATCAATGGTGACTGTTTTCAACCAGTAAATTTAAATATATATATATCTATATATAGTTGCTTATTTATTTGAAAGGCAGACAGAGAGAAAGAGGCAGATAGAGAAGCATACCAAGGCCTCCTCCCACTGCAAATGCACCCAGATGCATGTGCCACTTTGTGCATCTGGTTTTACATGGGCACTAGGGAATCGAACCCAGGCCACTGGGCTTTGCAAGCTCTCAACCAATAAATTTTGAGGTAATTTGTTATGTAGTGACAAATATTGTATATACCAGGAGCTGGTGAATTAGATTGTTGGATTTCCTTAAGAGAAGTCCATAAAATGCTAAGCTTCCAGAAAACAGTGAAAACAGGTGTTTCTAAGATGGAGGTGTGTCAGGAGGATGCTGTTCGTAAGGTCTGCGCAGTTACAGAAAATGAAAATCTCAAGCCCCGTTTCTGTGCTCCTGTCCTGCCACTCAGAAACGACTCTGATGTCAGGCTGGGTTTGATCTTCTCAGTTCTTGGCCTTGGCAATTCTACTCATACAGGCACCCTGATTTATGTGTGTGAGCTGACTGGTAGATTTCATTTGTACTTTTACAATCCGTCATAGCTTTCCCGATGCCAGCAGACCTGGCTCTAGTGCAATTCTAAAAGGTACTTTATAGCCACGTCTTATTAATTAACTAATGTTTTGATGTTTTAGTAGACATGATGCCACAATGAACAGCTTTGGGTACATGTATTAATATTAATAGAAATTAATAGTAATATATTAATATTAATTGATGTTATTGATTAATGTTAATATTATTGATTAATATTAATATTTCTGAGGGCTAAATTTCTAAACGTGGAATTGATGATGAAAAGATGTGCATAATTATATACTGCTAATTGCCTTCACCAGTTATCTCACTTCTTTGCCTATTGGCCTGCTCATATCCAGTTACCTTCTCGTTGCTGGGACAAAACACCCCACCAGAAGCAGCTTATGGGAAGAGAGGATTTCTCTCGGGCTTACAGTTGTAGGGAAGAAAGCATGGCAGAGCAGACAACTGGCTCATATCTTCACACACCAGTAACAGGGCAGGAGAACCACGAGAGAGCTGGTTAATGAACACTCAGTAAGGCTGGACTAATACACCTCAATCCCGCCCCCTAGTGACACAGCAGCACCCTCCAACTCACAAAGGCTCAGCCAGCTTAAACACAGCTGCATGAGGCCACGTTTAAACCACCACGTATTGTAATACCATGTTACTAATAATCTACTTTTGTTTGCAATTTGATGGAAAAATATAATATATATATATATATATATATTTCTGATTTCCAATAAGAAGTCCACAGTCATTTGAACTGTTCTCCTATAAATAATATGTCATCCTTTCAGATACTTTTGAAAACGTTCTTTAATTATCTGGACATGAGCATATGGATTTATACTGTTTAGAGTTCATTAAATTCTTGTATGTATGGATTTATGTCTTTTACCAAATTTGGGAAGGTTTTGGTTATTATGTTTTGCAGAAAATGTTCTGTTCTGTGTTAGTGTTCCTCTTTTGGGGTCTCCAGTGTCATTGTCTTTTCTTTTCCCCTTCTCCCTTATTTATATCAGACAATTTCTACCAGATTATCCAGTGAACTGTATGATTTTACTTCTACAATTTGCATTTGGATCTTCTTTGTGCTTTCTGTTTTTCTACTAAGCATGTCCATATTTCCATTCATCTCCAGAGTGCTCCTCCCTACTTCTTGAGATATTTTATAAAAGCTTTAAAGTCTGTCATAAAATTCCAACATCTATGTCTTCATAGCCCTGACGTTTCTGATGTGAGTTGAGTTGAAGGCAGATGAAAGTATCCATCAAAAATGCTTACATCTGGGAATGGAGAGATGGCTCAGCAGTTAAGTTGCTTGCCTGCAAAGCTTAATGACCAAAGTTTGATTCCCTAGGACCCACATAAAGCTAGATGCACAAAGTAGTGCATACATCTGGACTTCATTTGCAGTGGCTGGAGCCCCTGGTGCACCCATTCTCTCTCTGCTTGCAAATAAATAAACAAACAAACAAATAAATAAATAAATATTTTTAAAAAAAATGTCTACATAGCCAGGCATGGTGGTGCACACCTTTAATTCCAGCACTCAGGAGGCAGAGGTAGGAGGATCACTATGAGTTTGAGGCCACCTTGAGACTACAGAGAAAATTCCAGGTCAGCCTGGGCTAGAGCAAGACCCTACCTCCTACCTTGATACACACACACACACACAAATATCTGGGACTGGGGAGATGGCTAAGTGGTTAAGAGTTCTTGCAGCATAAATGAGAAGACCTGAATTCAATTTCTAGCATTCAAATAAAATGCCATGCATGGCTGTGCACTGCGCATGCTGTGACCCCAGCACTGAGGTGGGCAGATTCAGGAGCGTCTCTGGGGCTTGCTGGCCAGCCCGTCCAATCAGAAACTGGTGAGCTCCAGGTTCAGTGGGAGGGTCTTTTTCAAGGAAGTAGGAGGAAGAGTAAGTGAGAGGACACCAGTATCCTCCTCTAGCCTCCACGTGCACACAGGGCACATGCCCTTGCACACACATCCATACCTTGCACACAAAAATGCCTGCATTTTCATTTCCTGAACTTGTGGCTGTGTTATGTTACATGATAAAAAATTAAGGTTGCAGATGCAATTAGAATGCTCATTTGCTGACCATGCGATGGGGAGAGTAATTGGATTATCCAGATGGGCCAAATATAATCACAACTATTCTTTATCATCTGTCTGTCTATCTATCTATATGTCATATATATTTAAATATATATATATTTGCAAGCAGAAAGAGACAGAGAGAGAATGGGCACACCATGGTCTTTAGCCACTGCAAATGAATTCCAGATGTGGGCGCCACTTTTTGCATCTGGCTTTGCGTGGGTACTGGGAAATCAAACCTGCATTGTTAGGTTTTGCAGGCAAGTGCCTTAATTGTTGAGCCATCTCTCCATCGTCACTCCCATTCTTAAAAGCAGGAACCATTCCCGGGCTGTGGGCAGAAAAAGATGTAACACTAGAAGGGTCAGAGAAGTTTATATTGCTGGCTTTGAAGGGGTCCATGAGGCAATGATGGTGGCTAACCCCTAGAAGCTAGACAAAATAAAGGCCCAAGTTCCCTGGAGCTCCAGCAAACCCTGCCCCCTCCTTCCAGCACACCACCTTTTTGCCTAGTGAAGCTAACTTTGGACTTTTGACCCAAGAACTTTAAAATAAGGTAATTGTAGCCAGGCATGGTGGTGCCTGCCTATCATTCTAGTACTTCAGAGGCTGAAATGGAAGGATTACTTGAATTTAGGATTTGAGAGTACCAGACTGGGCTATGTATTTATACCCTATTATTTTTGTTTGTTTGATGTATGTATGTATGTATGTATGTATGTATGTATGTATGTATGTATGTATCTATTTTACAAAGGTTATAGTCTTGTGGTGGTTTGATTTAGGTGTCCCCCTTAAACTTATGGGTCTGAGTGGTAGGTCCCCAGCTGGTGGCAATTTGGGAACTGGATCCTCCTGCAGGTACTGTGTTGTTGGGGGTAGACTTACAGGTCTTATAGCCAGCTTCCCCTTGCTAGTGTTTGGTACATTCTCCTGCTGCTAATTGTCCATGTAATGTTGGCCAGGAGGTGATGTCCACCCTCTGCTCGTGCCATTGTTTTCCCCTGCCATCATGGAGCTTCCTCTCCAGTCCGTAAGCCAAAATAAATCCTTTCCTCTCACAAGCTGCTCTTGGTTGGGTGTTTTCTGCCAGCAAAGAGAAGCTGACTGCAGCAGGTCTCTTAACCCCTCTCCTCTGGACCCACTTTCCCTGAGGATTCTCTTCAGTGGGGTTATTGGTATTCAATGTGGGATAATTAGGCCTTGGTCCATCTCTGTGGTGGGGACTATGCTTCAGGTAATTTCTACCCTAACCCTAGAGCTCTTAAAATCTTCCTTCCACCTCTTCTGCAATGTTCCCTGAGCCATGGTAGGTCTGTGGATTTAGTGCTACGTTCTATGTGGCCACTGGGTTTCTGCTTCAATGTGTTTTGATTAACCACTGTGTCTGTCACTGGTTCCCTGAAGCTGGTTGTCAAGCTAGCAGTGGGAGCAATATTCGTGTTGTTGCTTCCTCTGCAACTTTCTCTGGGCTCTGGTAGCTGTGGTATGAAGGCAGTCAAGTATCTTTAATTGTCATACTGATGGATCTTGGATCTCTCTGTTATTCTCTGCCATCTGTAAAATAAAACAGAATCTCTGACCAAGATTGAGAGAAGTTTTGAGTTAGGGGATATGCATAGTGATTTGAGAGACTGCTTGATGTGTATGCTCACTATCCTCATCCAGTGAGCACTGGGGGCTTCTCTCTGGGGTCTATGAGATTCCTGGCTATGGGGTTCTGACTTGGTTCCCAGTACCAGGAATGAGTTCTCTTCCACTGAGCGGGAGTCATATCCAATCAGTTGGTACACACAGGGCAGTGTGCACTGTGGCACAGTGTGTACTTCTTGCCTGGCAAGTTGGTTGCACAGCTTGCAGCATCCTCTGCTCGTTCATGCTGTTGGTGATCTTTGTCCTAGCAGCTCCCAGAGCACTTTCTGGGGCCATGAGGATTGGCCAGGAGAGGACTGGGTTTCCTCTCAGTTCTCATGTGGTCTCTCAGTGTCCTGTGACAGCAGCCTGTGGTATCGTCAGCAATAGAAGACCCTGTTATTGGAATGGATTCTTTAAAGCCCTAAACTCGGGCCAGGTGTGGTGGTGCAAGCCTTTAATCCCAGCACTCGGAGATGCAGAGGTAGGAGGATCGCAGTGAGTTTGAGGTCACTCTTAGATTACATAGTGAATTCCAGGTCAGCCTAAGCTAGAGTGAGACCCTACCTCAAAAAACCAAGTAAAAATAAAAATAAAGCCCTAAACTCATGGCTACTTGTTCCAACAGCAATAGAAAATGAATATCCTGAGTAACTTTGGATTGTATCCTGAATATTTTGAATACTGTGATAAGGGCCTGGATTTGTCTATCGTCCAAGAGCATTTGTGTTTTTTCTGTTAATAGTCATTTAAGATGGATAGATTCAGGCTAAAACATTTGTTTTCTACCTTTGAAGTTTTTCATACCGTGTGTGTGTGTGTGTGTGTGTGTGTGTGTACCTTAGTGTACCTGGGACCCGGATGCAATGGCCTCGCCAGCCTTTCCTACAGACTTTTGTGTGCTATCGAGGCCTGAGCACACACAGCACAGGCCGTGGCCCCGTCTGCATGTGGCCATGTCCTCAGCTGCCTTCCTGTTTGTGCTAACCCTAGCACCTTTTTGTCCTAGGTGGCTCCTGTCTTCCTCCTCTGTGAAGAAGCCACTGCTCCGTTTACCCTGCTGTAGTGTATTCTTCCTGGGAGAGCAGCCATGGCAATGGGATGACCAGAGAAGAAAGAAAGGAATGGGACTGAAGCTTCTCCAGTCAGAGTGGGAGTTTCCCCCACTTCCAACTCCTGTCAGTACCGTTGCTGGGGGTGCCACGGGTTGACTGGTGGTGTAGTATAAAAGAGTGGGTAAGAGAACGAATGAATGAAGAGAGCTGCCATAGACTCCCCTGCAGTGTCCAGGTTTTCTGGGTCCTGGGAGCACTAGGGGCTTTCTATCTCAACCTGGTGCCACTTTAGAAGTTAGGAGTGGAGGACAAATGAGACACTTGTGGCTGACTGAACAACACTGTGAATTCCGTTCTTTGCAGTCCACAGCTACCGTTCACTTTTGAGGGCTGCCCCAAGTGTTCTGATCAGATTTTGATCCCAGCATTGAGTGGCTAGGCGAGTGTAATGACCCGCCCACTACAGAAACCCCTCTACCTAGCGGAAGGGATGGGCTGGGATGCATTTCCTCTGTCTTGTCTGAAACCAGCCACTCGGTGTCTCCCCTGGGCAGCAGCTAACACTGACCCATTCTGGTGGGGTTCTGTCCTCCCGGGCCTGGCTCAGTCACCTCTTTCCATGATGCCCCCAAGTGAGAGCAGGCGCAGCCCAAGAGAGACCCATCACGCTGTGTCATTGCTCCTCAAGATGGCCACTTACCTCTTCTTGCCTACTTTTATTGGAAGAGCTGCCTAAAGGCCACACTTTGTATAGATGTCCCTGCACAAAGGAATGCCAAGAGGCTGTGTATTGTAGTGTTTTATGAGCAACCAAAGGATGATTGTGAATGACTGCATCCCACCAGCCTTGCCTTTCTCAGGAGCAATGTGTGGTAACACGGGAAGTGTGTTCAGGGGCGCCATCATCTTGCTCATCGAACATGTGTGCCCCAACCTGGGAAAAAGTCCTTAGACTAGGTTCCTCTTTGCCAAGTGGGGAAGTGTAGTCACCACTTGTGTTCAAAGTCCATGGCTTGGGCTTCCAGGGAGGCTGCTCCTCTTCCTCTCTGCTCTGAGAAGCCGCTCTTTGCTCCGTGTCTTTCTTCTTCCCAGCTCGCTCACTGCCATAGCTCCGGTAACTGGCTCAAGCACGGTGTTTCACCATACATCTTTGCTTCCTGCCTCATTGTGATTGTTCTATGACAAGGTAATATCTTTGAACTCCTTTTAATAAAAGCAAGTTACTGAACTATAGACATTTTACTCTCACTGGGCAGGAGAAGAGAGGCAGATACCTTGCAGTCAATGAGCCTTCCCACAGAACACTTCCTCACCCAGTGGTCACAGGAGCCAAGGTCTCAGCACCAGTGTCCATGCGCTTACATCTCCTGAAGATTGGGGCTTAGGTGGTGTGGCATGGGGCTGAGTGGCTGCATTTCTAAGATGCCTGCCAAGGACAGCGAGAGTGCTGGGTCAAGAATGGAGGCGTCACAACAGCAGGTATCACTTCTTGGTGAGCTTCACTGGGAATTGGCAATGGCTCAGCAAAGCAGAACAACCCCAGACTGAGGCGGGAATGTGACGCAGATCAGGAACAGCTGCTGGATTCTGTTGGTTATGTCCCACATTGTTTTTTTTTTCTGGAAAGCAGACTGTGAGGAAACGTTGCAAGCAGGAACGTGTTGGGAAGAGCTCTTGAGATTCTCGAGAGCTGAGAACTGTGCAGGTGGAAGAAGCAGAGGTTGGACTTTCTTGTAGCCTCTCTCTGCTGTAGAGTTGTCTAAGAATACTGGAAGCCCCACCTTCACCATCAAACTCTAACAGCCATTGGCTACAGACTGCCCAGGAGGGGGATGTGACCTTGAGCAAAGTGCTGTCCTTCAGGTAACACAGTTCCTGTCCAGGGCTTGAAGCATATGGAGGAGCATCTGGCTATGCACTGAGATGCATAATGGAGCCATCTCAGCTGCTATCCTGCACAGGAGCTACCTTATAGCCCCCCCCCCTTCATCTTTATGCAGAAAAACATACTCATTCTCCTAGCTTTGATCCGCTTGTCAACCATTGTCCACTACTGATGGTCCCAGCTTCTAAATGATAGTTGCATCATGAAGGATTTGGGGGCTAGAATTTTATCACTGAACAGGCTCCATCTAACATTCCCCTGTAGCTTTCTGCTACATCAGAGATTCCGTGGCCAAGGGAAGATCAGTATCTGACCCCAAAGAAAGACAGAAGCAGTGAACAAAGGCTTTGATGCATGCTTAGGGGGGCTGTGTTAAAGGGAGAAGCTTAAGAAATGAAAAGGCCAGTTTGTAAAGGAGTGAAAACGTGAAGGGACCTAGGAAAGGTCATTTAATGATTTAAATGTGTGCTCTGCTGATTGTGTAATGTGAACTTTAACCTCTGCTAAATATAGTTTTGATCCTGGAAGGCCTTCACACCTTAGTAAAAATAGTTGTACACTTGAATGGTTCATGTGCTTGATGACTGTAGGGCAAGGGTCTGGGGACATTGGGAAAGGAAGGGAAAAGGGGCTGGGGATTCCTGCAGCTAGGAATCTGGAGCTATTCTTCCCATTTAAATGATCTAGACAGCTGGCTGGAATGAAGCTTGGTGCACTAACTTATCATGCAACAGGCCCCGAGATCATTCCCCAGCACTTCAAACAATAAAACTCTACATAGTAATAGAAGAACTGCCCAATGAAAACATTAACAAGAGGCAGCTGCTGGCTGCTAGATGGTGACTTGGAAGTTTCTTGGGTATGGTGGCTTGAATGTAAAATATCTCCATACTCTCACGTGTTTGAATATTTAATCCCCATTTGGTAGCTCTGTTTGGAAAGGCGGTAGACCTTTCCCAGGTGAAGCCTTGCTGGGGTGGGTCTTGAAGCTCTATAGTCTAGCCCCACTGGGTGGTCTTACTTCCTCCTTGCTAATGTGAAGCTGTGAGATTGGCAGTCTTCTCCTGCTCTGTTCCTCCTCACTCCCCTTGCCATGGTGAAAACATCCCTTAAAACTATACGCTGAAAATAAACCCTTTCCTTCTGTAAGATGCTAATGGTTGGGTGTTCAGTGTCATGAAGCTGTGGTAGCTGCCACCCATTGCCACCATACAGCACATTTCTGCTGCCCATTCCACCATAGACCATACTTGTGACCCCATCTCCTGTCCATGCTGGACTGTGGCACCCAAGGAACAAAGGTTCTCTTGAATGAGCTAGACTCTTGCCCATTGCACACTCGGCAGTCCAGTGCCTAGATGTGGGAAATGTGTACAGAGAGCACAAAACAGGATGGGAATGAAAGACCATACACACCCCACAATGGAGCAGAGGCGCCCTCGGCTGTGAGGACCCACTGTGCTCTCACTGGACTCAGGCCAATGCCAAATAGTGACCATAGACCGAGTATCGAGTGTCCACAGGGAGAGGGCTGAGAACGAGCTGATGAAAGGACAAGGAATAAAATCACATCTGGGGCTGGAGAGATGGCTCAACCGTTAAAGACACTTGCTTGAAAATTTGCTTGCCTGTCCAGGTTCAGTTCTCCAGTATCTACATAAAGCCAGATGCACAAATCAGCACATCCTTCTGGAATAAGTTTGCAGTGGCAGGAAGCCCTGGTGTGCCCCTATTCATTCTCTCTCTCCCTTATAAATGAATAAGTAAAAGTATTTTAAAAGAAAATCAAATCTAGTTGTGCTAGTTTTGGGGGTGGCCCAGAGCACTGAAGGTATCGATTGCTACTCTTTACTTTCTCCAGCTTCATGCCCTTCTCCCTTTGGTACCAGAATTTCCCTGTGGTCTGTGTTCAAAGATAAAATTGGAAACGCTGTCAGCTGTCTTTAGGAAAGACCGTGATCATCATTTGGACAATCACCTGCAGCATGGTACATGGGTGGGTGGAGAGTTGCCTCATACAGGTAGAAGCAGCACAAAGTAGTTCTGAAAAGAAGCCTCTGCCCTTAGCCAGTCTCTGGCTGCTTTAACCCTGCCCTAGAAGATTCTCCTGATAGCTGAATGCACACAACTGACACCTGTACAAATGAAGGTTCCCAGAAGCTGCACAATCTGGACAAGGTGGTGCAAACCACTGAGTGGCCGTATGAGATCCTGTAGAATGCAGAATGCCTAGCAGTGGAGCTGGAGTAAACATCCCGACAAGGAGAGTGCATAGGGCTGGGAGGAATTCAGATACATTGATATTGATCCAAATGTCTCTTACAATGCCAGGCCCCATAATTCTCCTCCTCCTCCTTTTGTCCTTCACAGGAGTCATCTACTTTCGGTGCTATAACTGCCTACATGAGAAGAAGAAAGACATCTCAAACATACTGAGAAACTGGTTGATATTTTATATACTGATCTAGTTCAATGTTCGTAACAAACTAATGAAATGAAAATGTTTGCAGCATCCTAATTAAAAAATATATAATGTTGTTATCAATCATTTATCTGAATTATTTTCAGTGCATGTGTGCACACACATGTGTGCGCTGTGCGTGTTATGTGTATGTATGTGTGTGCAAGCGTGAGGTTTTGAGTTGCTCCTCCGTGGTCAGAGTGTTCAGAGACCCGTGCTGGGAAAGATGAGGGTTCAGGGCCGCTGCATGTTTCTGGTGGTTTGGCTGATTCCTGAATGAAAGGTATGGAGTATGAAATAAGATCCACATTATCTTGCTTATCTGTCTGAGGAAAACTCAGAAGGAAAGGTACACTTGTCAAGGTTAGGGAGTTTAAAAAAATATATTTAACTTTAGGGTGGGGGAAATTGCTTAGCGGTTAAGGCATTTGCCTGCAAAGCCTAAGGACCCTGGTTCAATTCCCCAGGACCCATGTAAGCCAGATGCACAAGGGGGCATATGTGTCTGGAATGCCTTTGCAGTAGCTAGAGGCCCTGGTGTGCCCATTCTCTTTCTCTCTATCTACCTCTTCCTCTCTCTCTCAAATAAACAAATAAAATATAAAAAAATAGAACGCTAAAAAAATCTCTCTAAGTGATTCTCTTGCATACAAAGTTGAAACCTGACAAGATCACTGTACTGTCTCCTTCCCACCCAGTACCAGCCCTGTGTTCTGGCCTTCTGCCCACTGTCTTCAGCTTTTCAGAAATATTTCAATTCTTCTTAAACCAATAAGAGAGACATTTGAAATCCTGAGGATCATTGGCTTATAGCAAATATACACAGGACATACCTGGGCAAGTTTCCATGTTAGCTACATCTAAAAGGCTTTGATGGGGCTAGAGAGATGGCTTCACAGTTAAGGTGCTTGCCTGAAAAGCCTAAGGACCCAGGTTCAATTCCCCAGTACTCACGTAAGCCCAATGCACAAAGTGGCACATGCATCTGGAATTCATTTGCAGTGGCTAGAGGCCCTAGCATGCACGTTCTCTCTCTCTTTCTGTCTGCTTTTTCCTCTCTCTTAAATAAATTAATTAAAAGGCTCGCATAGGTATTATTTAAGTTGCACTGTAGGCAACACAGTGGGTCTGAGAAATACTAGTTGCTTTGTAGTTGCTCCATGATGTAGTAGGAAAAGCATCTGGAACCCTATGTTCAGGGCTTTCATTTGTATGTGCCCATGGCCTGGCTTTGAGACAAAGAAAATCTCTCCCCCTGGGTTACAAGTTCCTTATGTATAGAATGGGTATGTCAGGTGTGATTATATCTTAATGTCCTGTTATTTAATTGGAGTTTACCTTAAACATGCTTTTATTGGGTTAGAGAGATGACTCAGTGGTTAAAGGTGTTTGCTTGCAAAGTCCCATGGCCTGTGTACCACCTCCCTACATAAAGCCAGATACACAAAGTGGTACATGCATTTGGAGTTTGTTTGCAGTGGCAGGAGGCTCTGGCATGCCCATACTCATTCTGTCCTCTCTCTCTCTATCTCAAATAAATAAATAAATAAGTAAATAAATAAATAAATAAATAAATAAATAATATTTTATAAAACATGCTTTTGGGGGCTGGAGAGATGGCTTAGTGGTTAAGGCATCTGCCTGCTAAGCCTGAGGACCTAGGTCCCCACGTAAGCCAGATGCATGTGTCTGGAGTTTGTTTGCAGTGGCTGAAGGCCACGGTGCACCCATTCTCTCTCTCACACCCACTTTCTCTAAAATAAATAAAATAATTTTTTTTTTAAAGAACATGTTTTTATCACTTTGTAAAAGAAAAGGTTAGGGCTGGAGAGATGGTTTAGTGGTTGAGTGCTTGCCTATGAAGCCTAAGGACCCCGGTTCGAGGCTCGATTCCCCAGTACCACGTAAGCCAGATGCATAAGGTGGTGCATGTAGTCTGGAGTTTGTTTGTTGGAGGCCCTGGTGAACCCATTCTCTCTATCTGCCTCTTTCTCTGTCTCTCTCAAATAAATAAAAAGAAACAGAATTTTTTTTTAAAAAAGAAAAAGTTATGAAACCAAGAAAGGTTTTTTTTTTTTTTTTTTTCTAAATAAAACTTAAGCTTCTTTCTCTCTTTCACACACAACACTCTTTTAAGCACAGTGAGGCAATTTAGAGAGTCTAAAGCTATGCTTGGATGTTAATTATAGGGTCCTTCAGTGACATATATGACCTTGACTTTTAATTATTCAGGAGTGGCAAGTTTGGAACCTAAAGTGGGTTGTTGATACAAGATGCTTGGAAATGGGGCAATCTTTCTCTCTTTTTCCCAAATCACAATGCATTAATTTGTTTTTGGTATGAGCACTAAAGGGCACATTTATCCTAGAGAAGATTAATTTAGTCCAGTGGTATAATTGGGCAACAGAGGCAGTATTCATACTTGCTGACAGTGAGAGGAAGTCCAAGAACATGGCTCCACCAGGCTCTTGCTGGCTTGAGGCTTATATAATGAAGGTTCCAAAGGGCCTGCCAGTAACTCCTGCGGGGATTGGAACTGCTGGTTTACCAAGAGGATCATTTCAGCCTCATCCCAGACAGCTCCCGCAGTACCTGAGAGGAGAGAGATTATAAGTTAATGAGCTGGCCATCCTGGGCTATGCTCAGCCGCTCCTGTCAACTCTATCTGTGCAGGGGAAAGAGAGCTGGAGGCAGACAGTGCCTTCAAATTGAGTTCAGAGGAGTGGAGGGCCCCAGCGATGTCCTGAGGGAGACCTGGGAGGCGGCAGGAGGCGCAGAACCTGGAAGGACACTAACTGGCTTCTCAGGTTACCCAGGTGTAGATTGAATTTGAGAAAATGTTTAGCAAACAAATAAACAAGTTAATATCTGGGGAGATGGCTCAACAGTTAAAGTCCCTTGCTCGCAAAGCCTACTGACCAAAGTTCTATCCCCTAGGACTCATGTAAAGCCAGATGGACCAAGTAGCGTATGCATCTGGAATTCATTTCCAGCAGCAAGAGACCCTGGTGTGCCCATACTCTCTCTCTCTTTCTCTCTCAAATAACAAAGCCAGAAGTGGTGGTCACATGCCTTTAATCTCAGCACTCGGGAGGCAGTGGTAGGTGGATTGCCACTAGGTGGAGGCCACCCTTAGAGGACATAGTAAATTCCAGGTCAGCCTGGGCTAGAGTGGGACCCTACTTCAAAAACACAAAAAACAAATAAATAACATTATTTTTAGAAAAATAAATACCTCATTCAGTCAGAAAGACTTGAACTAGCATTTATTCCTGAGGAGAGCCACTCTTTCCACCGCCAGAGTGGGTGGTAGGGACTTGCAAATGGAACTTGCATCAAGAGACATGGACTTCTCAAGCAGTGCCAAGTGAAGGGGCCTTTCTTACCCAACTGCCCAGGCCTCTTACATTGGGCTATTGGTTGCCAGACGGATGGCCACGCCCACCCAGATAACTTTAGGTGCTTGAAACTACAAGCCTGGAGGAGGCGAGTCTCCCTTAAGCCCCTCCACCACCACTTCCTTTCTCCCCAGAGCTGACCCGCCAGCAAGGCCACCACACACCCACAATGCTTTTCTCCTGCTTTCCACGGGTCACTACCTGGAGACGTGGTCTCTCTAGTTCCAGCATTAAAGCCTTAACATTCCAAGTACTAATCAAAACAGGGACAAATTCATCTAGAAAGGTCATGAGTGCAACTTGTGGGAATATTATGTTCCGGGCCTAGGTACTTAGGAACCTGGATTCCATTGCTTCAGGCCCACCCCGGTGCTTACAACTGATGGCACAAATCATTTCTGTCTCGAGGCAGACTTTTTGCATGATCACAGCTCTATTTTAACAGCTGGGTGGCTTTAGACTTGCTCCCTCCCCCTTGGCCGGCCCCTCTGGTTATAATAAAGACTGGCTCTGACATGCGATTTCCAACCGTACACTGTGTTTTCTTTCCATCTGATTGAACATTTCCTGTGCTTTCTTTGCCTGTGACAATCCTGCCAGAGCCTCCATCGCCTTCCTGATCCTCCAGTTCCCAGCCCCCATCTCTGTGAAATCAGAACGGGGCTATTTCTCACAAGTGTTAAGCCGTAAGTTTTCTTCCTGAGAAAGCCCTTTGAAGATAAGCAAGGCTCACCAACTATCCGGCCATAGCTAGGCCCTGGCACAGGTGTGCCTTATCTTTTGCAAGATAGATCCCGTAAGCAAGATTCTCATGGATGAACACATACTAAAATTCATCTATTATGGTGGTGGGAAGAAAAATGCACAGAAATTGCCTTCTCATTTCTCTGTAGCTTGGATCGTTGTGAACCTGGGCTTTCCTTAAATTGAGAGTTTTCCAAGGAGAGACCTTTGGACTGTGTGTAAAGTGATTCTCCCGTTCGAGGTGAAAGATCTTCTCCCTGTGAACTTGTTGTCTCTTTGTCTTCTGTTCTACATAGAAAGAGCTCTCGCTCTCTTGTCTTCTACAGTCTGTTCCTACCTAGCATGCTTCTTGGGACTGTAGGCTTTCAGTTGTCTGCCAGTGGGTCAGGCTGTCCAGAGGCTTGTGGCAGGAAAGGTGAGGGCTCAGAGTCGCCTGGTACAGGTTCCTGCTTGTTTGTGGAGGTTTAACCAAGCCCTGGCAGTATGAAATACGATCCGTGCTGCTGTCTCGCTTGTCTGCAGGAAGAGGAAGGTGGACAGCATTTATTTTTATGATGACTCATGGTTCACAACAATCTTTGTCTCTGTGGATGATTTCTGAGTTGTGATGAATGCAACAAACTCATGGAAAACTTCTCAGAGAAGAGACCCTCTCTAGGGGATGCTAGTTGGAGTAGCTGTTTCTGGACTTCCTTCTCTGGGGATTGTGGCCATTGAGGAAGGGCAGCGCTGGGCTTGAGTTCACCTCCCATTGTTACCAGCCGGGACTTCTGCTTTTTTTTTTTTTTTTAATGGCCTGTTGCTTGCATGACTTCTGCTAGCCGAGGGCTGTGTTGGATAGGTATGCGTTTGGTACCATTCACCAAGGTTGACCTTGATATTCATTCAAACCAGAATTGGTCTGTATACAGGATTATGTGACTAGGAAAGAGGAATCCTGCTTACTTAAACTACATTGGAAATTGCTCGTAATTGCTGTAGTTCTCCAGAATTCTGTTGTTGGCTCGTTTTTCTCACATTGTGCCCCCTAAACTGTTTCATCTCCTCCAGTGGACATGCTTCCACCTGCGTGCAAAGGTTTTCCAAACTTCTGTTTCAGGATTTCTCCAGTGCGTCTAGATTCACATACCCACTGCCCTTGCTGGCCCTCCGCGGGGCTGAAAGACGCCTTGAATTTAGCAGTTCCATACTTATCTCATTATTCTCTCCCCCCACAGCTTCTGTTTCTGAGGCACTTCTGGTGGGTTGTATATATCATTTACACATAAACTTAAGATCAAAACTCAGCCACTGGGCTGGGTGTGGTGGCACACGCCTTTAATCCCAGAACTCCAGAAGCAGAGGTAGAAGGATTACTGTATGTTTGAAGCCAGCCTAGGATTACAGAGTGAGTTCTAGGTCAGCCTGGGATACAGTGAGACCCAATGTTGAAAACCAAAACCAAAACAAACAAAACCCTCAGGCGTCAATCTAGAGCCCTTTCCCTCTCCCTCTGACTTACTTAAAAGGCATCACTGGTGGGTCTGGGAGATGGCTCAGTGAATAAAACCACTTGGCACAAAAGTGTGAGGCCCTGAGTTTAGATCCTCAGAACCCAGGTGAAGCTGGTTGCTGTCGCCTGCTCTGTGGTCTTGTGCTCCTGCAGCAGATGGAAGGCAGAGATGCAAGAATCCCCAGAAGCTCACAGGCCTGCTAGTGTGGGGTATGCAGTGGTGGACAGTAGAAGGCTCTGTCTCACGTGGGAAGTGAAGAATGACACCCAAGCTTGTTATCTGACCTCCACATGTGTCCATGGCATGCATGTGCCTACACTCACACACATAAAAATGAAACAAAGGCTGGAGAGACGACTTAATGGTTAAGGCGCTTGCCTACAAAGCCGAAGAGGCCAGGGTCAGTTCCCCAGGACCCACGTAAGCCAGATGGCAAGGTGGCACACGCATCTGGAGTTTGTTTGCAGAGGCCCTGGCACACCCTCTGTCAATAAACAAACAAATAAATAAAACAAAATCTTCTGTGGCTTCCTATCTCTTTCTAAACAGCATTAGAAACCTTGAGTGTAACACAAGGGATGGACTATCAAATCCCTGTCTATGACCCATGCACTTGCTTCAGCCATGAGTGGCTTCTGGCAGGTTTCTGGATTAGCTATGTGTTTTTGTACACCCAGCCTTTGTACGCTGCTTTTTATTCTGGGAACACGCTTGGCTTCCTTCTTCCCCACAACTTTCTATTGCTTCTTCAAGTTGCCCTGGTATCGTCTCCAGAAAGCATTCTCTGACATCATCCCCACAGTGGGAATTGGTAGTTATTAAATTTCTGCCAGGAGCTTAATACTTACACTATATTATTGCATATGATACCTTTTTCCTACTCTGCTCAAGAATCCTACAAGTTGGTCTCATTGTCTTAGTTTACTGATAAGGCAAGCTGGGAGCTTAATAAAATGCAAATTTTCATGCCCTTTCTCTGACCCACTGAAGCCGAATCTCTGCGGGTTTCATGGTTTTCTCCAGGAGACTGGTACACAGTGACGATTTCAGGAACCTGGGATGCCAAGCTTGAAGAGAATGCCCAGGGCACCTGGGCCTGGAAGACAGATGCCACTTAGAGATGGTAAAGGTAGAGCTTTAGGGAAGCCTCTTGGAGATCAGGCCCACACACTGACTGTGGTCTTCTGTGACAAACAATTTAGTCTTCCTAAAGGATGCTGGAGGTGGGGGGGGGGAGTACGGACAGATTCTCACATGTACGTAGTTTTTCTTTTTGCCACCCAGATATTCTCCTGGCCTAGCAAGTATCTTATTCCCTAACTTATAACTATAGAGATATGACTAGAATTTAGGGGAACCACCCCTCAATACTTGATATTTACCTTTCTTTAATAGTATCTTGAACTTGAGAATCATTTATCTCAATGGCATGCATATTTCTCTCACAGTGCAATTCCAGACCATGAGGGATTGTGGGAGAAAGAATTCTCTGCAATTCTCTTTCTTCACTAGGCTGGCCACATTTCTGTGGTAGAGTGCTTCTGGAGTATGCAGGGAGCCCCTGGGACCCCCGCAGCACCATAGTGGGTGAGGGCGATGATGAACAACTGATCAACTTAAAGAACTAACATTTGTTATAACCAAGAAGTGAGGGAGGATTCCAGAGAGGGGAATGGTGTATTACAGGATGTCCTTAGCTATCCCTCTAGTTCTGAAAATACTAGTAACAATAGCTACCATTGATAAAGCACCAAGTTTCCCATAAGGGTACTGAAATTTAGAGGGATAACTTGTCCCAAGTTATAGTCTAGGATTATTACCCATTTTATTTATTTATTTATTTATGAGCGAGGACTAGGAGAGGGGTGGGGTAGAGAATGAGCACACCAGGGTCTCTAGCTTCTGCAAATGAACCTCGGACTCATGTGCCACTTTGTGCATCTGGCTTACATGGGTCCTGGGGATCAAACCTGGGTCCTTAGGTTAGCAGGCAAGCACCTTAATCGCTAAGCCATCCCTCCAGTCTATTTCCATTTTTAAAAATAAATATAATGTTTTATTTATTTATTTATTTACTTATTTAAGAGAGAGAGTACAGAAATAGGCAGGTAGAGAGAGAGGGAGAATAGGTGCGCCAGGGCCTCCAGCCACTGCAAACGACTCCAGATGCATGCACCCCCTTGTGCATCTGGCTTACATGGGTCCTGGAGAATCAAGCCTCGAACCAGGGTTCTTAGGCTTCATAGGCAAGCACTTAACCGCTAAGCCATCTCTCCAGCCCATATTTCCATTTTTTTTTTTTTGTATAGAATTCAGGGTGATGTAGGATGGATGAGCTCCACTTACACATACATTAATCTTAGCAATTAATGTCAAACTGAGTTTAACATTTCCTTCGATCATGAAAGTAAGCCACAGATCACTGCAGTAATAGCAGTACCCATGTCTCTCAGTAGCAGAAATTGCTGATAACTGCAAGTTACAGTTGTGAGTCTCTTGAAATGGCTACCAGAGGCATCGTTGTATTCATATGTTGGATTTTCAGAAATCTGCCCCTCGACCTCATTACTTCACGCACCAATAAAGAAGCAGAAGCATCGTGATGGCACCGTTACACCATCTGTAAGTAGTCTGAGAACTTTTGGTATTGACTCAACTGCATGCCAATGAAATGTGTTCCTTCTGTAATCTTACAAGATGCAGTTTATGCATCAAAAAGCTTCATAGTGGGATACAGTCCATGGGCTTCACCACCAGATTTATGATATTTAGAAAAAGCAAGAGCCCTGAGGATGATGGGCTAGAGAAAATTCAGACCCAACAAATGCCCACTTCTTTTCATGGCACCTGCCAACTCATATGTTTTGGCCCAAGGCTGCCAGTAAATTGAGGAACTTTCTGTCAGTACCAGAGCTGCAGCCAACCAAAGCTAGTCAGGCCATTAGGCTCAACTAGAGATAAGGATGAACTGTTCTAAGTTTAAGTCAAACTCTAGCTTAGCCCTTCAACTGAATTCAAAATGCTTTGGTGGTTTGAGAATAAATCTCTGAGTTCCTGTTCCTATTACCTCTGACAGGAGGAATTTCAAAATCGTTAGCAGCATTTGTAATATTTATTGCATGCCAATAATGTGTTGGCTTCTATCCAGGCACCTTAAGAGAAGTTCAGTAAATATTTATGGGGCAGCTGCAATGCACGGTGACACAGGCAGCGGTAATCATGTGGGGACAAGGCTGCATTTCTGATTTCGGTACACAATCCAACAGGGCAAAGCACATATTTTGGGAATTGCTGATGGAAACTAGTGCAGTGGAAACTAGAGATGGGATCTAGTCATTCTGAGGGTGTAGGATGAGGCAGTGTTGCAGTGATCATCACATTGCTGGCATAAAACACCTGACCAAAAGCAGCTGATGGGAGGAAAGAATCTGTTTTGGCTTACAGTTGAGGGAAAGCACCATGATGGCAGGGGAAATGATGACATGAGCAGAAGCTGGACGTCACTTCTGCCACAGCAGGTGCAACACTGCAGCATGAAACACAAGGGAGTTGGCAGTAACACCCATAAGCTTTCCCCCAACAACACATCTCTGGCAAGACTCTAATTCCAAATTAGATCTAGCACTCAGCACAAATGAGTTCATGGGGACACCTGACTCAAACCACCACAGGTCAAGGAGGAGAAGGAACTGGCTGTGAACACAAAGGTTCGGCAGGGCATGTGGATGTGGCGGTGGGAGAGGGGTGGTTTGGGGAGAATGGGTCAATATGTAAATGTCATAGCGGGCAGAAGAAACAGGGAGAGACTGGTCAGGAAATACCAAGAACTGAGGCAATACCCACCGGTGTGGGGATCAGTAAGTTTCACTTCCAGGGTGCCAATGTAGTGAAGGGTAGTTCTGAGCTGTTCCTCTAGCAGGAGAGTATAGGTCAAATGTTTATCCTTTGGTAATTAACCTAATTATTGGATAATGAGTGTGGTTTTATTAGATTTATAAGTGGGAGGAGATGAAAGGCAATGGTTAGTAACACAGCCTTTTGGGTGGCAGGCCCACAAGGATTCAACACCTATTCCACGCTGCCTTTTTTCCAGCTATGTGACGTGGATATTGTCTTAGATCTCTGCGCTTTGTTTTTCTCATTTGTAAACTAGGAAAACTCATACCTAAATAATCTTGCCGAGTTGGAAGAACTGAATGAAATGGTGACTGTAGGCCCTCAGTGTGGTGCCTGTGTGGGTGAAGTTAGTCAAGCGTGGTCTATTTGACAGCACACTTGTATTTCTCAAACCAAAGTCATGACACCTAAGGTGATATTGTCTATGAGCTTTCATGTATACATAGCCTTATCGTGTTTTTATTTTTTTAAGTTTAATTGTTTGTGCATGGTGTGGGGGAGGGGCTCTTGCAGCTATAAACGAATACTAGATGCTTGCGTCCCGCTTTGTGTCTGGTTTATGTGAGTGGCTTGGGAATTGAATCCTGGGCCCACAGGCTTTGCAAGCAAGTGCCTTTCACCACTGAGCCATCTTCCCAGTCTCTTGTTGTGCTTTTAGTATATCATCATACCTATCTTACAGATAAGGCAAGAAGAACATAGCAAGAAGAGCCCAGTGGTTTACATTTCCAGATCCTTCTTGCCTCTACTGGAACATTAACCAAGGTCCATTAGCATTAAGGAACAATTAGAAAAATAATGAACGGCTTGTTCTTGGATCCTTACAAGATAAGCCTTTATCAGCAGTTGTACCACATAAAGTATTTTATGAGTCTGCCTTCCAGTGGTGAAATGGCACACTTGTGACTATTTAGGTGGCTCATGAGTGCACACTGACTTCATTTGCTGGAGTCCATAGAGTCCCTAGGGTTTGACAAATAATGGTCATGAGCACGTTTTCCAGACTTGGGCATTGGAAACGAGTCTTAGAAGTTGAGAAGACCAGAATCAACTCTGTAATTTTGGACGAACCACTTAACTGTTAGAAGCCTCAGTGTATCCACCTGTGAAAGAGGAATCCTGTCCAGAGTAAGAAAGGAGATATGTGGCCCAGGAAGTATTCATAAGGTGCAAGTTTTCTTGTCCTACATCAGCCCTTTCTTCATCTCCGAAAGCTTTAGACTATCTTGGACAAAAGGCATGTAACACTGTAGATACACAGACAATGCTAAAACATAACTTTATCAGAGGTTTTAAATGTTAGGTAGAAATAAACCTTACTTCTGGGCATGGTGGCACATGCCTAGAATCCCAGCACTGAAGAGCATTGTGAACTCAGGCTATACATGTCGAGACTCTGAATCAACAGATAGGAAACAAACAATAACAAGTAAAGGAGTGAATCCTGACAAGAGCAGGCCTTCGTTGACAGGTGCAGGTGGGCCTCAGCCTGATCCTATGTTATCTATAATCTAAAGTGTGGTCAGAATGCTTGTCTCTGTGAGGTTTCTTGTGTGTGTGTGTGTGTGTGTGTGTGTGTGTGTGTGTGTGTGTGTATAAAAATAAATAGCTGGCAAATGTTGCAAGACTACCAAACTCATATCCAAAGGCCCAGGCACTGTATACATATATACACACACACACACACACACACACACACACACACACACACACGAGAGCCTACATTGCAGAAGGAACTCCTACTCACTGGGAAGGCAGAGCAGAGATACTCTGGCAGAGCCCTGCGATGACAGAACTGCTATTGATCGATATTTAAATAGAGGCACACGGAGGGGCACAGGTGCAGCATGGACTTCCATGCACTTCCTGTGTCCTGACTGGACTCAGATGAAAGCACCAAACTGCAAACATCTGCTAGAGAACAGCTGTCCACCCTGAACTCGGATGCCTGATCTGAGTTGTACATACTCAGAGCTCAATGGGTGCCGGCTGCTCAGCCAGGCATTTAGCTACGTGTTGGGACTGGTGGGGTATCAAGACAGTATTTCACTTACCTGCAGGAAACTTGCTACTCCCAATTGTCTTTAATATTTCAAGTGAATTCCAGATCTCTCCCCACGGTCTTCACATTACACGGGCATTATGCTGCCACCCATGTTCCCATTGTCCTGAGACCTGTTGAAAGGCCTGTACCCCACACACTTTTTCCTCTAGATGATTAAAACCAATAGAAAGCCAGCTTAGCCTTTCCTGTCTACTCTCAAACCCAACAAATGGAAATCGCCATTCCTATTTCATTCACCTCCAAAGATTTGGTGAACATAAAATAAGACTATGTAGCAGAGGTGAGTACAAACAGTTAGGAGAAGCATGAAGGAATGAAGGTGTGGAGGTGGTTTGCACAGTGACACGGAGGGGTTTCGGGCACCTCTTGTGCAGAATTCATGGCTACCCAGAAAGGGCAGTGCAAGAGTTCACCTTTACAAGCCCCATTATAGAAAAGGATTTATTAAATAATTGAACAATGTGAAATAATAGATGAGGGATATGTTTAACCTACTTATGAGAACGATCAGGCTTCACAAACTTAACAGCAGTCATCTGCAAATTAAAAATTCATGAGCCATTCCTCTGTGTTCTCTATAGCATGCTGAAGAATACCTTGATTCAGCTACAGTCAGCTCTGAAAATCAGGAACATGTCACTGCGGTGAAATGTCCCCACATTGTGAGACAATAAACCCGGGCTGGGAGTGTGGCTCAGTGGTAGAGCTCTTTCCTAGAATATAGGAGGTGCTGGGTTCCATCTTCAGTGCCACAACACAAACAAAAGCGAGTTTAAAGCCAGATGTGTTGGCATGTACCTTTTATCCCAACACTCTGGAGGCTGAAGTAGGACGATTGAGGTCAGCCTGAGCCACAGAATTAGTTCCGGGTCAGAGAGAGAATTTAGACCGAGAGAATGAGGCTGACTTTTGGGGGCCAGGAGCATGTCTGTTCTCTTATTCTGTCAGACAACAAAAACCTGCACCAAAATGTAGAGTCTGCTGCCAGCTGAGGCCACCTCGTGTGCCAGTCTTGTTAAGAACTAGTTCTCACTTCTCGTCCTGTCAGCAGTATGCGGTGTCCTGTGAAAGGGGTTTACTATTCTCTTAACAGAGAAAACCTGATAAATCACACAAACCAAGGACTTCGAGTCTTTATGCTCATCTTAAGAACATCCAGGAAACTGCCTAGGCCATCAAAGGTATTTCTATCCAGAAAGCCACCAAGTATTTGAAAGATGTCACTTTACAGAAGCAGTGTGTCCAGGCTGGATACAGGATCAGTGGCCCAAAAAGAACGCTGAATTTTTAAAAATGCAGCGTGATGCTGAACTTGAGTTTTGATGTAGATTCTCTGATTGTTACACAACCAGATGAACCAAGCACCCAAGATGTGCCACGGTACTTACAGCACTCATGGTTGGCTTCGTCCATACCTGAGCTGTCACTGAATGCTGCCAAAAGGATGTTGTACATTAGAAAAAGATATCCTAGAAAAAAATGAAAGAAACAGATGCTTGTGGCATGGTAATAAATTCAGCATGTAATAAATTTTAAAGAGTTTAATTTCCCATTTCTTTCTAAATAGATCCTAGTCAGATGTGGTGGTTCATGCCTTTAATCCCAGCACCTGAGAGGTAGAGGTAGGAGGACTGCTGTGAGTTTGAGACCATTCTGGGCTACAGAGTGAGTTCCAGGGCAGCATGGTCTAGAGTGAGAGCCTTCTTTGAAAAAAAATCAATTAAAATCAAAATAGGGCTAGAGAGATGGCTTAGCAGTTAAGGCACTTGCCTGCAAAGCCTAAGGACCCAGGTCTGATTCTCCAGGTCCCACGTAAGCCAGATACACAAGGTGGCTCATACATCTGGAGGTCATTTGCAGTGGCTAATAGGCCCTGGCGTGCCCATTCCCGCTCTCTCTGTCTCTCTCTTTCTCTCTCTCCCTCTCTCTGTGTCTAATAAATAAAAAAAAAAAATTAAAAAGATCAAATAGATCCTGTTTCCTATGAGGGTAAGGGCCAAGTCCTATCTTTGCATTCCTGCCCCCCTGCAAAGTCGGCACGAAATTGGTACCTAGTAAGTATGAATTCTGAATTCCTCTCTGGAGTTTAACTCAATGCTCATAGTAACTGTACACTCCTTCCAAGTAGAAAGGTGGTATCTGATAGAACATTCTGTAACGATAGAAATGTGCCTAGGGGACTGAGGAGCTTTGCAGTTCTATCAGAGACCCTGCTTGCTGCCCTCATTGCAGGCTGTGAGGACCGACGTTGTGAGTCAGTCAGTTGACCTCACAGGATCTTGGGGTCATCTAGGCTGACATGGAAATCACTGCGTAGCCCGCTGTGGCTTCAAACTCATGATCCTCTTTGCTTCCAAGTGCTGGCATTACAGGTGTGTGCCACCATGCTGGGTTGGCTGTGTGAAGTTTTACTAATATTTGGGATAGGAATGATCTAGGCACAGGAGAGAGGAGGGGTGCCATTTTGCTTTTCTTCACCATAGGGTCAAAGAACTATAAGATTTCTGTCCAGAGAAGAGAACCTTTGAAAGTCAGGCCAAGCTCAAAAGCTAGAGTGCAGTTGGCTGAGAGATGGGAGAGATATACAGGGCCCGGGCAGCACTACCTAAGCCCTGACGTCCAGCCTGGCCTGAGGCCCAAGTTGGCTCTTAGACATCTACTGAACATGAGCACATTTTGTCCCTGATATGCTAGGCCAGTTTTGTTGACTCTCTGCCAATTGTGGTGGAGAGAATCCTGACTGATGCGGCAGAGACCGAAACGAGGCAAGAGGGAGGATCTGAAGCTGCTACCGTGCACAGGATTGGTCAGGTGGTGAGAACTGGGCTGAGGTTATTGTCTGGTGGCCTGGTGCAGTAGAAAGCTGATCGGAGTGTGACTAGCAGCTCACCCAGTAAGTAGCTTGATAAGCCTGAGGCCTCTGTCTAGAAGCGAAAAAGAGGACTCGTCTGCAAAGTAAGGTGATGTATGTAGGTTCCCAGCAGAGAGCTGACAGATAGCACTTCTAAGAGCTACTAGCTCCTGGGCCAGTGAACAGCAGGTACCAGAGGAACTGTGATAAAATGTCCCAATGAAGAAGCTTCTTTTTGCAGTTGTTCATGACTACTGGGGAGACTCAAACTTGTTAAAGTGCGACGAATAAGGGATAAGCGCTAAAACACACACACACACACACACACACACACACACACACACACAGAGTCACTCCTTCCCTCCTTCCAAGACTCAGTGAACATTAGCAGAAAGACTGTAAGAGCCAAAGGATAAGAAGGAGTGCTGTGGAGCACTCTTTCAGACATGACACGGCACTTGCACTACAGCTTCACAGCAACTGTTGTTACCTGCACAAGATCTGAATAAGATTGGGTCCCAAAGCATTCTGTCATGGGTAGTGGAGGACAGCACGAGGCACCAGTCCCTCCATGGGGAGTTACTGGTAGTTAGTGGTTGCTGGGGGAAGGAAGACATTTTCTGCAGTGGTGTAGCCACTGGTGTCACATGCTAATGACTCCTCACCCATGCTCATGCAAGCAACGCGGTCACATGCACACAAAAGAAAAGAAAGAGGCACCTTGATGTAGAAGCAACACTAGTTAGGAAAAAGGGATTCAGTGGAAAGGGAGGAAGAGAGGGAAAAGAGATAATGGGAAGTTGATTATGGTCAAAATATATTATATACATGTATAAAAATTGTCATTATATTAAATATACATTAAAATATTCACATTCAGTACTACATTCCTTGGATTTTTTTCTCATTATCACCTCTTTCTTTGATCTCTTTTCTTACAATGAATCCTAGCAGATTCTATTGAAACTAGAAATAGCTGCATATTTTGCACACTTCATTTTCATGCTTTAAACACATCATCTTTAACCCTGACAGAAATGATTCAAAGCAAGTGACGCTCTGCTATGTCTTGATGTGTCCCCCAAAAATCCATGTGTTGGAACAAATTAATCCTAAGATTCATGTGAGTGGTATTTGGAACTGGGCCCTTGAGCAAGGAATTAGAATTAGATGAGGCCGTGATGGCTTGGTGGCTTTGTAAGCTGAGGAGAGACCCCAGCTAGTGTACCTGCTCCATCTCACCTAGTGGTGCCTTCTACCATGTTATAGCACATCAGCAAAGCCCTCACCCCCAGTCTCTAGAACTGGGAGCTAAATAACCTTCTATTGCTTATAAGTTACTTGGTCCCAGGTGTTTTTATAGCAACAGAAATAAACAAAGACGCATCATTTGACCATTAGCAGACACAAATAGATTAGTGACCTGTCTACACTATTAGTGTAAAGGCAGGCCAGGATGGTATGCCCGTGCAATTCCTGAGGAAGAAGAAACTCTAAATGGTCTTGTTTACCACTAGTATTTTTCTTTCTGGGGACAATGATGAGACATGCTGGTGTTTTGAATTTCAAGCCACTGTTACATGCATAACTAAAGTCACTCAGTAGGAAAAGGTGGAAGCTGACCCAGCAAATGGCATATCCAAATTGGACATATCCAATTGCTACTGCTCCTAGGATATAGGAAAGACGATGTTCTTGAACTTCACACTGCCCGGTCCAAAACTAAGACTCTGAGTAAAATTTAGATTAAATTAAGAAGGAACACTTTTAGGGTTACAGAGCTAGAAAGCAAGATGCATGTGAATCGGGCTTTTTTCTCATGACAACAATTCTCAAGCCCAACAGTCACCATTGTCATCATCACCCACGCTCTGCACCCTCTGCTGTCCCATTGTCATCATCACCCACGCTCTGTACCCTCTGCTGTCCCATAAAAACATTTTTATTTATTTATTTGCAAGGACAGAGGAAGAGAGAGAGAGAGAGAGAGGGAGAGAGAATGTGCCAGGGCCTCTTGCCATTACAGAAGTCATTGCAAATGAACTCCAGGCACATGCACCACTTTGTGCCTCGGGCTTTTCATGGCTACTGGGGAATCAAACCCAGGCCATCAGGATTTTCAAGTAAGCATCCTAACTGCCGAGCCACCTAGCCCTGTTGCCCCATTTTTAAAACTATAAACAATCCCTTTTTGATTAACTGCATTGTCTCCTTGGGACACAAAAGAAACTATTTTTGTTCCATTGGAAATGCAATTGCAAAGACATGTCTGAGGGTATTTGTGTCAGCCTGTGTATCGTTGTGGAAATGTGCTTTTCCTTACTGCTGATGGACAGCAAGGTTGTGCTGTTGCAGTGCTATCTATGGGCCAAGTACAAAGAAGGGGACAGACCTACATGAATGTGTTAGTTACCTTTCTCATTGCTGTGCCTAAACAACTCACAAAAACAACGTGTGAGAAGGACTTATTTTGGCTCCTGGTTGGAGAGGGTACGGCCCATCATGCGGTGTGGTGGAGTTGCTAGTGACAGTATCACGTGACTGGGACTCTTACTTTTACGTCTTGACGGGTTAAGAAGCAGAGACTGGGCACACAGCATTCAGCTCGTTTTCTCTCCTCTCCCTTTTTATTCAGTCTCAGCCCCCAGCCCATGGGTGGTGCCACTCATCTTCAGAATGGGTCTTCCTTCCTCAGCTAAACCGTTCTGGAAACACCCTCTCAGACACATCCAAAGGTGTGTCTCTTAGGTGATTCCACATCCAGTCAACGATCAAGATGAACCATCTAATGTGCTAACATGAAAAATATCAACATACTGTGTACTTAAAAAATAAGTTGCAGAATGATACATATAGTGTTTTGTAAAAAAAAAGCAAAGAATTTGAAGAAAGAACATCAACCGTTTATTATTGGTTTTAGAGTAATTGTTTATAATGGGCCACAAAAGGTCTTCACTTTTAGATTAATGAGCCAGTGTTATTCCTATATTCATAAAAATAAAAATTAAGGTTACCACTGAATTGGTCAACCCTTAAGAGGAGAAGTTAAGCTATGAACTGATGTTATTATGAAAGTCAGTCTATATTCTATGTATTAACCTTGTGTCTATTTGCAGAACCCAGGGTGGGGGATACATTGGGAAGAGGAAAGGGGAGGAGGTGACAAGGGAGGAGAGACAGAGGGTGCATTGAGGGAAGACCCTGTCCAAAAGGTAGAACAAACAATCTGAAGGGTCTTGGGGACTTTGAGGAGTGTAAGTAGGGCTCATTGCTAGCTTACAAAACAAACTTGAAAAATATACATTTTAAAAGGAGGAAATTCTTAGTAAATAAGACAAGCATGAAATAGAAGGAAAATTACAGAGGGAGGGCAGTAAGGCTTTCTACCTGAACGGAATGGCAGTGCATGCCTGCAATCCCAGCACTTGGGAGATGGAGGTGGGAGAATCAGTTAAGACCAGTCTCTACTACATAGTAAGTTCAAGGCCAGTTTGGGCTACATGAGACCCTGTCTCAAAAACAAAGAAAGCCAGGTGTTGTGGTTCACACCTTTAATCCCTGCACTTTGGAGGCAGAGGTAGGAGGATGGCCATGAGTTCAAGGCCACCCTGAAACTACATAGTGAATTCCAGGTCAGCCTGGGCCAGAGTGAAACCCTACCTCAAAAAACAAAATAAAACAAAACAAGAAACAAAGAAAGAAAAACCAAGCTGAGCATTCATGCCTTTAACTCCAGCACTTGGGAGGCAGAGGTAGGAGGATCACTGTGAGCTCAAGATTAGCCTGAGACAGTGAATTCCAGGTCAGCCTGGGCTAGAGCAAGACTTTACTTTGGAAAGAAAAAGAAAAAAGAAAAACAAAGGAATGCTTGGCATGAGACCAGAAAAAAACGAGCCCTTTTGCAGGGTGGTGCTGTTATGGTGGGTAGGCTAGGTTTGGGCCACTGTTGGACCCCATAGCCAGGCCCATTGTGGAGTTCCCTCTGCTGTTTTGCATGGTCCAGGCTGGTGTTATCCACTATGTAGCCTTGGGCAAGAAGCTTCCCTCTTTGGACTCCCTACCTTCCATAAAAGTAGGAGCTGGCAAACTTCTCAAGTACAACAAACTGGAGCAAACAATGCCAGCAAACAGGCAGACAATGCCCTGCTATTTCCACAAACCTGAGCCCTCCCCAGCCTCGTCAAGCACCTTCCTTACTGAAGCTCAAGGAAATCAGGTTTCAGATATGAGCAAGAAGGCAGTCCCCTCCTTTATGCCGCACAACACTGGCCACATGGGTTATGCTTAGAACAACTCCTGGGAACCGGATGAACCAGTTTAGTGAGAAACCAGGGGGCACCTTCAGAACCTGCCAGCCTCTACCCATGCCCCCGCTGCTGCTCACACCAGCCATGAGTCAGGTGGGGTCACAGGAGAAGTCTGAACTCGCTGAATCTGCCTGGGACAGCTCCGTGGATCCTGGCCTTGGCCCGGCTCACTGGGGCTTTAATAATGCAATCATTCCCGCTTCTAAAGCACAAAAGCTTTTGGAAAGCAGGAGATAAAAGCGACCTTGTTCTGTTCTTGCTGGGAACAGTATACAACCATAGGTGTTCCCACAGCCGGTGGCCCCTTGCTTGGCAGTGGCTGTTGCTGATCCCCCATCCTCACAGGCACACTTGTCCCCTGCTGACTGAGAAGGCTCAGGGTGAACCTGTGATCATACATAAGGTACGCTTTGAAAAGTACACCAACAGGGAAGTGCAGATTGGAGAGTTGGGTGTGCATTCTGCAGAGCTCTTCCCTTGCAGGATGCAGCCTACACTTCATTGAAAGCAGTTAAGCGCTTGCCTGTGAAGCCTAAGGACACTGGTTAGAGGCTCAATTCCCCAGCACCCACATAAGCCAGATGCACAAGGTGGTGCATGCATCTGAAGTTCATTTGCAGTGGCTGGAGGCCCTAGTGCACCTGTTCTTTCTTTCTTTCTGCCTCTTTCTCTCTCTGTCTGTTGCCAATAAATAAATAAAAATAAAAATAAAAATAAAAATAAAAAAGTCATTGTGGGACCAGTGTGAACCTTAATGCAGTCATAGCACGGATGAGAGCAGAGACAAAGCTCTTCCTCCTCCATGGTCTGCACTCAGCAGGCTCACCTTACTGCCACAGGGATAGCCAGGGCTATGTGCCCTGGGGGAGTGCTATGCCTCACTCTTCTGCCATGGAACCCGGGATGGCCCACACCCTCTCCTTCCCCTTCCACCTGCCTGGCCCCAGTCTGAATGCCTAGGTTTATAAAGTTGCCTTCTTCAAAGCCATCTCCCTCTACATCACCCATCCAAGCTGAGAGCTAGCTATGGACAACATGAGCTCTGCCTCTAAGACTACAGAACAAGAAACACGACCCCTGGAACAAAGCGATAGGGCCAAGGAAGCACAGAGGGAGCCATGTACTCACTGGCCTTATGCAACAACAAAATGCTCTATTTATAACCTTGCTTGTCATCTTGAAGAGGGTGGGTCCTACACTGGGGGGAGGAGCAGGGGTTTTTTTAAATTTTTTTCTTTTTCTTTTTTCCTTTTTTTTTTTTTTTTTTTTTTTTTTTTTTTCGAGGTAGGGTCTCACTCTGGCCTAGGCTGACCTGGAATTAACTCTGTAGTCTCAGGGTGGCCTCGAACTCACAGCATCCTCCTACCTCTGCCTCCCAAGTGCTGGGATTAAAGGCGTGCGCCACCACGCCCGGCTGAGGAGTAGGTTTTTAAACTGTGCTATGGGTTGAACAAGAACCCTGTGGTGGTTGTTCAGCAAAGGAAGGCTTAATGAAGCATGTATTTCTTAAAAAAAAAATGACAAGTGAAATCATATATATGTCACGTCACATACCACATGATGCTTTAACTATTTATGTAGTACAGAGTGCTTAGACATGGTTCATTAACAAATGCATTACTTTCATGCACTTACCATTTTTTGTGGGGCAAACACTTCACATCCACACTTTTCCCAAATTTCTCAAGACAATAAATATTGCAGATTGTGCAACCGCTCTTTCAAACCATTTTGTCCTATCTGGCGGTGTAATTATATATCTTTGACCAACACCGCCCCATCCTTCACCTCCCACCCCCAACCATTCTAACCTCTGGAAACTACCATTCCACTTTCTACTTCTCTGAAATCAACTTTTATAGGGTCCACGTGCATGAGCTCATGTGGTATTTGTTGCCGTGTGTGGCTTATATTACATAACACAATGTCTTCCGGGTTATCACAAATGACAGGATTTTGGTTTCTTGTAGCTGAAGACTATTCCATGGTAGATATGTGCCACATCTTCCTTAGTCACTCATCTGTAATGGGGTGTTAGGGGTCCAGGAAAGTCCTTGAACCCCAAACCCTAGGTTAGTTTTTAATTTTAATCAAAGAACTGAATAAAAAAGACCGAGAAGGATAATTGTTAAATTATTATATTTATTGAGGGAAGTATAGAGCCAAGGAAAGGCACCCATGTGGAGGGCCTAGAAAAATCGTTGACATGTGACATCCAGACCTATAGCCCTTCTGTTAACCCCATGATAGCTGAGGGAGCTTTGCAAGGGGATCTTGGAGCTCTTCCCCAGCAGCCAGAGCAGCAGGCCTAGCTGGTATCTTTTTTTTTTTTTTTTTTTTAATTGGTCCAAGCTGCCGACCTAGAATTCACTATGTAGTCTCAGGGTGGCCTTGAACTCACAGCAATCCTCTCCCGAGTGCTGGGATTAAAGGTGTGCAGCACCATGGCCAGCTTCCAGCTGGTATCTCTCACTTCTTCCTAGCTCAGGAAGACCACGTGGGTGACCGCCTCCCTCAGCTCAGGCTAACATAGAGTTCTTCTTCCCATCACACACTGCTTTCATCCACATTCAGTTCATCACTGTGGCCTAGGACAAGCGTGCTCTTTTATGGAAAGACTTGTTTGCCAAAACGTTGTCACTTTTCATATGCCATATTGACGGCACCTCCCTCCTGTCCCAAAGTGCCAAAGCTTCCTGGAGGGTGCAGAATCAAGCCTAATGTCTTCATCCCACTACTCAGCACTTTCCCTCCTGGTCTTGCCTTCTGTTCATTCACCAAATACCGGTTTGGCTTATTTAAAAAACTTGGTATGTGTCAGATATTTTTATGTCCTACTTTTTTATAAAGTCCTTATTCTACCTCCCATTTCTCATGCCACAATCCTGGCTGACCTGGGCTCCTGGAATCCTTTTCCCTTCTTCTCTGCCCAAGTGAATCTGTTCCAGTTTAGTTCAAAGCTTGTAAAGAATAGCATTCAGTCCTCAGGAAAAGGGCAAGGAGGAGTGGCTGGAAGGCTACGTGGGGGGTTTAGACTGGAGCTGTCAAGACTTCAAGCTCCGAGGCTGACCCAGGGGCCAGCTGACTCACCCTCCGTTCCTGCTTTGGTTGAATGGTCTCTCCTTGTCTTATTCATGGCCCCTCACTGAGTGCCCACTCCTCTCCTGACCAGCTTATTCTTTGTTAAAGCTATCTATTGACAACTTCCATAATTATAGATAATATACCATGACATAATCTCCTCCCACCACCTTCCCTTTTCCCTTCTCCCAACCTCCTCTCCACTGCATCCCTTCTTCCTTCCAATTAGTCTCTCTTCTGTTTTGATGCCATCATCTCCCTCCTATGATGCAGAGCTCATGTAGGGAGCATCATCCACTGTGAGGTCATGAATGTCAATCATCTGTTTCTGGAAGACGGTATTGTAAGCAGTCCTCCCCTTTGGCTCTACATTCTTTTCACCACCTTTTCCGCAATGACCCCTGAGCCTTGGAGAGTGTGACAGAGATGTTTCACTTAATGCTGAACACTCCACTGTCACTTCTCGGCACTATGGTGAGTTTTGAATCTCCCAGTGCCGACCAGCTTATTCTTCCTACCCCACAGTTTCTATTTCCCTCTAACTTTAGCTTCCCTATGCTTTAGCTAGCCCTAGACTTTGCAGCCCCACCTTTACCTCAGGTATCACCAGAGTAAGTCTGTTAGCATCCGCCTGTGCTCCCAGCTCTGTAACATGGTTTCCCAAGTCTAGTCCAGAGAAGAATCTGATCTACGTTGTTTTTGTGCTGTGTGCACATCACAGATCTCAGGCTGCCCAAGGGTGATCGCACCCTGGATCTGATACCTTCTCTGGTCAGTTAACCTTGGCTGGTGGGGACCTGAGATGGGATATTTCCACATGGGCAGTTTGGGGCATGAGATGGCACTCTTCTGTTACAATGGCCTTAAAAAGCTGACCGAGGTCACATCTCCTCTCTGTTCCCTTTCTCATTTATTTGATACCCACAATATTGTTCTTTTAATTATTCATGTTGCATTTATCGTTGTTACCTAGAATTACGGTTTGAATCTTCCATGCCCTCAGAAGGCCCTCATACTGAAAATTTGGTAGTCAGTCTGTTGTGTTATGGGAAGGTAGGCCAACTGGAAAAAAAAAGGCAGGTCATCCAGAGCATGCCTTTGAAGGGGATGTTAGAGCCTGGGCCTTTTCATCTCTTTCCTTTCTTCCTGTCTACCAGGGGGAAAATGAGGCACTACTCCACTGTACACTCCCCAAGTGATGATCAGACACAGGCCCCAAAACAACGCAGCCATGTGACCACGGGCTGAAGCCTCCAGAACAGTGAACCAAAGGAAAATATTTCCTCCGCTTACGGTAATTATCTAGGTATTTTGAAACAGCATTGAATGCTACCACAATCGATAGTAAATAACTCGAGATCTTGGATTCTTAAAAATGACACTCAGGAATCTTACACCCAAGGTCAATGGCCATCCAACCTGAACTGTTAGTGACATGTTTTCAAATGCCGTCCTCTGATGTTTTTGAAAATCACTGAGATATTTCAAGAAGCCTGACCTTTTAGGATATATATGTGTTTCCAGGATACTTCATATATAAAAGGGACAAAAAATTCCATGTCCCAATTTTAATGGTTGCAAATGTGGCTGCGGTATTCAGAGGGGATAGAGAACTTCTTTAAAGGAGGCAATAGAGGGCAATGGACATGCTGGAGAGAGAAAATAATCATAGTGAAACTGCCCTCGTAACACTTACGTTTATGCTCATATGTTAATGCCACTCTCACATTTGGTTTGAGAAGCTTCTCTCTTTTATTTATTTTTTACTTATTTGAGGCAGAGAGAGAAAGAGATAGACACACACACAGTGGGTATGTGCACACCAGGGCTGTCTGCCACTGCAAACAAACTTGACACATATGCCACTTTGTGCATGTGGCTTTATATGGTACTGAAGAATCAAACCTGGGCCATCAGGCTTTGCAAGCAAGTGCCTTTAGCAGCTGAGCTATCTCTCCAGCTAAAAAATATTTTTATTTATTTATGATGAAAGATAGATAGAAAGTGATAAAGAGAGAGAGAGAGGGCGGGAGGGAGGGAGGGAGGGAGGGAGGGAGGAAGGGAGGGAGGGAGGGAGGGAGAGAAAGCACAGCAGGGCCTCTTGCTGTTGCAAACAAACTCCAGATGCATGCATCCTTTTGTGCATCTGGCTTTATGTGGGTACTGGGGAATAAAACCCAGGCTGGCCGACTTTGCAGGCAAGCATATTTAACCTGAGCCATCTCTCCAGCCCCAAGAAGCTTCTCTTTACAGATGGTAGTGACCACTGGGGTGATTCAAACCTCACTAAGGTGCTGAGTAGTGACAGGGGAATGTTCAGCACGAAGCGAGACATCTCTATCACATCTTTCAAGGCTCAGGGGCCATTATAGAAGAGGTGGCAGCAAGAATGTAAGAGCCAAAGGAAGGGGAAGAGTGCTTACAATGTTGTCTTCCAGATACAAAGTGGCCTTAATATTCTTGACCCCACAGTGGTTGACCCTATGTACACAAGGCCTGTTTAATAGGAGGGGAAAAATGATGACATCAAAAGGGAGGGAGAAAAGAGAGGGTAGTGAAAGGGGATTATGATCATGGTGTATTGTCTATATTTGTGAACGATGTCAATAAAGAGTTAAAAAATAAAATAACTTTCAAGAAAAAAATACAGTCTTCAAGAAATACATTCATAGACATATATGATGTACCAAAATTAAGTCAGGAAATATAAAAACTTAAATAGACCTAAAAGAGCAATGAGATGGAGCAGTAATAAATGATACCCTTCCCCCAGGCCCCCCAGAGCAGATTCACTGCCAAATTCTACCAGACCTTTAAGTAAGAGCTAACGCCAATGTTCCTCAACTATTCCATACATTAGAAAGGAAAGAATGGTATCAAATTCATTTTATGAAACCAGTATTATTCTCATACCAAAGCCAGATAAGGACATAGCAACAAAAAACCAACAACTATGGACCAATTTCCTTGATGAACAGAGATTTAGAAATTCTCAGTAAAATACTTACAAAGTAAATTCAACAACATTTAGTAGAGCATACATTACAATAAAATTGGTTTGATTCCAGGAATGTAAAAATAGTTCAACATATGAAACCAATAAAGACAACATAGCACATAATAAATAAAATATACCTGGGGACAGAAATCACATGATCCTCATAATAGATACAGAAAAGGGTCTTTCAAGGTTCAAATCCCTACATAATAAAAGCCATGAAGGAATTACAAGTCACCGTGCGTGGTGTCGCACACCTTTAATCCCAGCACTCAGGAGGCACAGGTAGGAGGATCACCATGAGTTTGAAGCCAGCCTGAGACGACATAGTGAATTCCAGGTCAGCCTGGGCTTGAGTGACACCCTACCTTGAAAAACCAAACAAAACAACAACAACAACAACAGAAAGAAATTAGAAGTAAAAGAAACACACCTTAACATAGTGAAAGCTGTACATGACACATTTGCAGCCAACCTTTTAGCATTAAATAAGTGTGATGTACATCAAACTTCCAATGACATGCTTCACATAACTAATAAAAACAATTCTAAAATTCATATGAAAATAAAAACGATCCTAGGTAGCCAATGCAACCCTCGACAGAAAGAGCAGTACTAGAGGTATCACAATAAGTTAGTCAAAGTATACTATGAAGCCATAGTAGTGAAACCAGCATGGTATCATCACAAAAACGACACATGCAGCTATACATACATACATGTGCAAATACAGACCTTGGACGAATGACGGCTTCATTAACTAATGATTAATTAATACAAGAGAATGAAACTGGACTCCTAGCTTTAAAAGAAGTGGAGCAGCTGCTGGCAGGCTCACTGCTGAACCTCCCACTTCTTTTGGCTTTAACTTGAAAAGTGTAATTTTCACTGTTTTTTTTTTTCTCTCTTCTTTCTTGCTCTTCTTTGGATGTCAACTGAAATACTAAGCATGCTTGCCCTGACATTTAGGGGCATTCCCACGTTTTCCTCAATAAATCTCCTTCACCTTATTTAGAAAAAAAGAAAAGAAATGAAAACAAGTGGATGTGAGGCTAGGCAGCCATTTATACCCTTACACGCCGCGGGTGGGAATGGAAACTAGTGCAGCCACGATGGAAGGCAGTATGGAGGTTTCTTACAAAACAACATATAGACCCACCACACAAGCCACCTATACCCTCCTATTAAAGGATTTTAACTCAGTATACAGATACTTGCACAAACATGTTTATTGCAGTGCTATTCATAATAGTCAAGTTATGAAACTAGTTTAGATGCCCATCAACAAATGACTAGATAAAGAAAATGGAATAGGGACTGGGGAGATGGTTCAGCTGTTAGAGGCAATAGTTTACAAATCCTTCCTTGGTTTGATTCCCTAGCACTCATGTAAAGCCAGATGCAAAAAGTGCTGCAAGCATCTGGTACTATTTGCAATAGTAACAGACCCTGATGCACATGCATATGCACACACACACACACACACACACACACACACACACGTACACATAAATAAAATATTTTTAGGAAAAGAACATGTGGCATATATACACATCATGAAATTGTATTCAGCTATAGAAGAAGAATAAAATGATGCCACTGGCAGGAAAATAGAAAGAACCGTAAATTATGTTAGAAATAAACCAGACCCTCTTCAAAAATCATCCAAAGCCAGACATAGTGGTGTTATGTCCCACTACTCAGGAGGCAGAAGTAGGAGGATCACCATGAGGCCAGCCTGGGACTACATAGTGAATTCCAGCCTGGGCTAGAGTGAGACTCTGACTTGAAACTCCCCTTAAAAAAAAGAAATAAACTAGACTTGGAAAGACAAACATCATATATTTTCTCTCACCTGTAGAACTAGGTTTAAGTGTGTGTGTGTGTGTGTGTGTGTGTGTGTGTGTGTGTGTGTAATATGACATGAAAGTAGAAGGTGGACTATGTGGGGAGCTGAAGAGGCCTAAAAGAAGAGGGTCATGGGAAAGAAAAAAACCATAGTTTCTCTCATGCAGAATCTACAAATTCTCAGTAAAATACTTACAAACCAAATTCAACAGCACATTTAATAGACCATATATCACAATCAAATTGGTTTTATTCCAGGAATGCAAAAATGGTTCACCATATGAAGCCAATAAAGATAATACATCGCATAAATAAATATATGTACCTGGGGACAGAAGTCATATGATCCAATAGATACAGAAAAGTCATGAAGAAATTAGAAGAAACATACCACAACATAGTGAAGGCTATATATGGCAAATTTATAGCCAACATTTTAGTATAAGATAAATGAGGGGCTGGAGAGATGGCTTAGCGGTTAAGGCGCCTGCCTCCTAAGCCTAAGAAGGCTGGTTCCAATCTCCAGTGGTTCCAATCTCCAGGTCCCACGTTTAGCCAGATGCAAAGTGATGCAAGGGTGCAATGCCGCACTTGACCACAAGGAGGCGCATGCATCTGGATTTCGTTTGCAGCAGCTGAGAGGCTGCTGGCAGGCCCATCTCTATCTGTCTTCCTCTCCCTCTCTCTGTCTCCAAAAAAAAAAAAAAAAAAAAAGTCACAGTGCAGTGAAGAGATGACAACATCATCTAGGCCTGGTTTAAATTTGAGCTCTGCAAGTGACTGTGAGCAAAGTACACCAACATCACTGAACCTGTTTCTTCATGTGTAAAATAGACTTCCACCCTTATGCGGGTTTTGTGAGGATAAAAAGAGGCAATGCTTAGCACAGGGCCTAGTCCAGAGTGAAAAGTTAATAAATCTAGCTATTTTCACTGAGCCTTGTTAATGAGTGGTCAAGGTCAGCTCTCCAGCTTGGGGGATGTAAGGGTGGAGGAGCTGCTGGGGACACACTGAGAAGAGATGTCGCTGACACACACCTATTCTGCAGTGAAGTCCCTACCTTCAAGACCTGTCGCTTGTCCCTCACAACTGTGAGGTGGGGTGTTAATTCCTATTTACATGGGATAAAACAAAGACTCAGAGAGCTTAAATATGTTTTTGTGAGATCCTACTGGTTGTTAGTTATCCACTTGAATGCAGGTCTGGCTGCTTCTCAGGTCAGATTCCTCATTTCATTGTCATGGTCCCAGCTTGTCACCCTTGGTTGTCTTGCTTCTTTTCCGTCCTGCCTTCCACTGAGCCCACTAAAAAATAGGCCTGTCCTTTGCCAAGTAACTTCCTCTGTCAAATTTCTCTCCTCTTCCCTCTGCTCCAGCCTCAGGCAGCTCCTGCAGGCTGGCCTCCAGGCTTCAGTGTTGGAGGCCAAGATGGACTACCTTACAGCACCATGCCGAGGTGACCCCAGGATTGAGTATGGTTGGACCACAATAACATTTTCCCAACCTCAAGTGTGAGCTCGACTGTTCCATCACCTCCTCTGAGTCCTCCAAGTAGAGTTTGTCTTTCTCATCTCTGTTTCCACAATACCTGTCCAGACCTCCACTGCATGTTCACCATCATCTTTAACTGTCTGTCTATTTGTCCATCTGTCTACCAGACTCAATCTACGTTTTTCACGCTCCAAAGCTCCAGCCTCAATTAGGAATTATGTCATCTGTCCCTCTTTGCAGTCAATTAAGCCTATGAAGCATTTCTCAATTTATAAATGCATAAAGTAAAATACTGGCTGAGCCACTCTAATTCAAAAGCAGAAATGTTAAAAATCTTAAACATTTTGAGTACCACCACGATATTACAAGTGGAAAATTTCACACCCCACATCGTGTGAATCAGGCACAGTCAAAACACAGAAAGAAACACTAAGAAATTATGTAAAATCATATTCAGTTTATATCCTATGACAGCTATCAGTCATAAGGTATATATAAAACATACATGAATTTAATTTTCATTTATTTATTTATTAGAGACAGAGAGAGGAGGAGGAGAAGGAGGAGGAGGAGAGAGAGAGACAGGGAGAGAATGGGCACGCCAAGGCCTCTAGCCACTGCAAACGAACTCAAGATGCATGTGCCACCATGTGTGTCTGGCTTACATGGGACCTGGAGAATCGAACCTGGGTCCTTAGGCTTCACAGGCATGCGCCTTAACCGCTAAGCCATCTCTCCAGCCCCATACATGAATTTTTTGTTTAATTTTAGATCTTATCCCCAAGATATGTCATTGTATATATGCACATATCTCAAATTAAAAAAAACCTCCAAATTCAAAGCTTTTCTAGTCCCAAGCATTTGAGACTATGCATAAAATCATGAAAAAACAATTATATTGAAATATTGATATATTTTTTTAATTTTGCATGTCTTTAGTTTTAGTTATCTTCTGACTATCCCTACCCTCCCTACTCCTATCCCTGTTTAAGACCTTTTCCTGTCACTATTACCCCCTCTATTTTCATGCCCATGTAGTCTGCTGGCTTCTTCCATACCCTTTCCTTCCCCATGCCTCTTTTCTAGCTTCCTGGCCTCTATGAACACTCACCCTGACTTCAACATGAAATTACAAAATTTGCAGGAAAATAGAGAGAACTGGAAAAGATCATTCTGAGTGAGGCAACCAAGACTCAGAAACCCCAACACTGCCTGTTCTCTCTCATATGTAGATCCTAGCTTGTAATTCCTAGATTAGTGGGTATAAAACATGCAATTCTGAAGAGGATCCCCTGGAAGACCACTTTGAAATCTGCCGAGTGATAATGCTGAGTGTATTTATGTCCTGTGACCTAGGAATTGCACTCCTAGGTGCACACTCGGCAGAAACATGCATGCATACTTACCAACAGTCAAATCTTATGATTGCGCTATTGATTATAATGCTAAGTAGAACACACCTAAATAATTGAATGAATAGAGTTGGGTAAAGTCATACAATGTGTTATTACACAAGAGAGGGAATAAACTATCTAAAAACCACATGCAAATAAATGTTCAATGAAAGAAGCCAAAGACAAGACCCAGAACATGAATCCCATTTCCAAATAGAGGTGAGAGAGGTGCTGGGAAACCTTGTATAGAAGCATGGAGTGCTGGCTAAGCGTGCTCCTTATTTATCTGGACTCTGGCTCTGTGAATGTGTTGTGCACATGAAACTTCAGCAAACTGCAGCATGTGCATACTCGTCCTTTAAAAAAATATTTTACTTATCTATTCATTTCAGAGTGACAGAGAGTAAGGCAGAGAGAGAGAAACTGAGAGAGAGAGAGAGAGGGAGGATGGACATGCCAGGGCCTCTAGCCACTGCAAACAAACTTCAGACGCGTGCACCACCTTGTGCATCTGGCTCACGTGGGTCCTGGAGTCAAACCTGAGTCCTTAGACTTAGCAGGCAAGCACCTTAACTGCTAAGCCATGTCTCCAGCCCACATGCTCTTCTTTATGTATGTTATATGTCAATACAGATATCATGATATGTTCCTGCTATATAATGAAATTTAGTGATTTCATGTGCAAATTGCAAAGAGCGTTACTATAAGTGTGGCTTATAATAGTGCTAATCCATCCTGACTCTCACTTGAATGTTGTGGCACAACTTGAGCACTTCAGTTGTGCGCACAAGGCTGGCAGTGTGACTGTCCTGTCTTAGGTGCAGGCAGTAATGGTACTGGCTCCAAGACAATAATAAAATGGACTGAAGTCAATTGCTTTTTCGTTATTACTGTGCACTGGCAATCCTTTACAGCATCAGTGGAGAAACATTTCCACATTTTCCCCAGAAAGAGTGTACTCATCAAAACTCTAAACAAATGCTACACTGCTGATAGCTCCATTGGGCACTCCCACTGTCCGCCCCGGGTGCGTCAGCGGTAGAAATACCAACTACAGCTTTGAGGTTTGTAATTGTCAGAGACTAGACCTGGTCCTTTCCTGTATAAACCTTATCTAAACCTCACAGCTGTGTGGGCTAGGATTATTAGTTCCATGGATGAGGGCCTCAGAGGTTGAGGAACTTCCCCCAAGTTCTCTTGGTCAGTAAAGACAAGAATGAAGAGAGATGGCACTCTAACCCTCCAACTCAAAGCTCATAGCCAGGCGTGGTGGCTTTTCATCCCAGCACTCGGGAGGCAGAGGTAGGAGGATCACTGTGAGTTCGAGGCCAACCTGAAAGTACATTGTGAATTCCAGGAAAGCCTGGGCTAGAGCGAGACCCTACCTCAAAAAACAAACAAAAGCCCATTTTTCCATTGGGCTTTTGTATCCCTTTGGCATCAACTGAACCATGGTAGCCTTCAGCATGCTGTTGCTGAGTGGAAGAGGAAGTAGATGAAGACTTTAGCATTATTTTAGTCATTTCAAGGGAAAGATCTGCATGAATCTAACCTCTCATCAAAGTTGATGTAGGCCAGAAAACTCTTTCCTTCCAATTTTAAGGTAAGGCCTTTGGAAAGTATAACTGCCTTTTCTCTGCCTACTGCCACATATATATCACCTGTCTTACAACTATTTTAAGTTTTATTTATTTATTTATTTATTTGAAAGCAACATACAGAGAGAAAAAGAGGCAGATAGAGAGAATGGGTACACCAGGGCCTCCAGCCACTGCAAATGAACTCCAGATGCATGTGCCACCATGTGCATCTGGCTTATGTGGGTCCTAGGGAATCAAGCCTTGAACCGGGGTCCTTAGGCTTCACAGGCAAGCGCTTAACCGCTAAGCCATCTCTCCAGGCCATTTTAAGGTTTTTTATTACTCCCATGTTGTGCATGAGGAAACTTTTGCCAGAGCACTCAAGTCACAAAACACCATACAGGAAGCTAGTAAGAGTATGGGGCTTGCTGGGTGCCTAAGAGCATGCGCTGTCAGTGTCAGTTACACCTCCCGATTAGCAATGTACCTTTGATAGACATCTGTAACATTTTCAGGTGTCAGTTTTATAAATAAGGTAAGAATTTTTAAAAGATTTTTTTATTATTTAATTATTAGAGACAGAGAAAGAGAGAGAGAGAGTGAGAATGGGCGTACCAGGGCCTCCAGCCACTGCAAACGAACTCCAGATGCATGCACCACCATCTAGTTTATGTGGGACCTGCAGAATTGAACCGGGGTCCTTAGGCTTCACAGGCATGCACCTTAACTGCTAAGCCATCTCTCCAGCCCAAGGTAGGAATTTTTATAAAGTATGAGTTCTTGCCTCAGCAGTTGCAAACTTGAATGCAGGAGCCAGAGGCAAGGAATTCTCAGCACTGGTCACTACAGCCTTGGCCCTGCTGGTGTGCCCCTGAAGGCTGTTGGGAAGGAAAGAGTGAGCACCCACACTCACACGTTCTATCCTTCACTCAGTCACCATTTCTGGAATACTTATGAAGTTCTAGCATGGATCTAAGCTGTGCAAATCCAAAACAAAACATCGTGCCTGAGTATAGTTTTTCAAGTTCCAGGCGTCTCCTTTTAGCAAGTCTGAGGCTGACGAGGTTGCTGACAGCTCACATAGAATTTCTGCCTTTCAGGACTATATCACCAACTGCCTCCAGCCTGTGAAGAGCAGTTTCAGTAACCCCTGGAGAAAGCATATGTTATAATATTACTTGAATTCATCATTAAGGACCCAAGGACCCTCAAGGCCAGAAGTCAAGTCACTTAGCCAATCAACATACCCATGAGGACAGTGTTGCCCATCTTTGTGATTACCTGCCGGGGCCCTTTGTGCCTGATGGGCCCAGGGCAGCCGTAGATCCTGAGGTTTGCAGTCTCAGGAAAGCAAGCCAGTCTGGACAGAATCGTATCTCTGTTTGGCTATGTGGAATGTCTCATACTGACTGCATCCTTCCCTGCCTGCCTCCTTCTTTCTTGCCCAGCCCTCACCTCTGCCCTCCTCTCTCTTTCCCGGAAGGCAGAGCCCTCTCACCCATTCTTTTCAATGGACCTGGGTATATCAGCGTGTTTTCTTTGGACTCCCCTGAATGAACACTTTAGATTCTTTGTGGCGGCACACCTCATTCTGTGCTTGTATTACACGCTGCTCCCGGGGGCCTGCAGCTGCCAGCGTGTGTGTTCTTGCTTATTTGGAGGACACTGGTGTTTATCTGCATGACTGAATGAACAAGGAGAATATGTGAACAGATGGGATCAAGACTACTCTTGTTCCAGAAAGAACCCTGGTGGCCATATGAGTTCTAGTAGAGAGAAAGACATAAGAAAGTTAGAGGTCAGAGCTAAGTAGAACAAGAATCAGGCAAAAAGAAAATTTACATTCTGTGACCTCTTGCTAGATGAATATAATGTAACTGTATGGATTTCAAGTTGGAGTTGAACTTGCCCTTCAGACTAGATCAAGTCCTCCTGCCCAGCCCCCTGAGCCTTGTTTGGTGGAGAGGGGCCCTCCTTCATAGTAATCTGTGTCTCCCTCCCCTCTCTCCCTCCCCTCCCCCTCCCTCCCTCCCTCCCTCCCTTTGCTTTCAAAGCCTGATATCTCAGGTTCTGAAATGGAGGAATTAGGGTACTGCGGTGCTTCTTGGAACCCCAAGCCCTGAGTCCATATCTGCAAACTAACCAAAGAATTGGCAATTCCAATTCAAGAGAATTTTTTTTTTTTTTTTTTTTTTTTTTTTTTTTTTTTGGTTTTTCAAGATAGGGTCTCAGTCTAGTTCAGGCTGACCTGGAATTCACTATGTAGTCTCAGGGTGGCCTCGAACTCATGGCGATCATCCCACCTCTGCCTCCTGAGTGCTGGATTAAAGGCGTGCGCCACCACGCCCAGAGAGAATGATTTTTAAAATATCACATTTTTTATTCAGATTTTACAAAGGAGTGGGGAAAGGGGAAGGCTGGGAAATAAGGGGAAACAAAGTGGGGAGAAGAGAAGTATACCACGTGGAGCCCAAAATCTCATGTGGACCACGTGTAGCTCAGGAGTCCACGTGACCGGATATAGATCTTAGAAAAAAAATGTGAGAAGGAATTTAAAAAATAACATGCACTTTCAAGAAGGACCAAAAGTGAAGATAGTAATAAAAGAAGAAAAGTTGTCTCTTCCCATCCTGGCATGGAGGCTGGGGTGGGACAGAGCTCTTACCTGTCCCAAGAATGGAAAAACACTGCTGTTAGCTCCAGAGAGGAAAAAATGGGCCCCTCTCTCAGTGGGATATAAGATTTGTGTCATCCCATCTGGGAACACCTACACCAGGTGTCCCAGCTAAGTGGCCTGGGCTTAGAGGAGAAATCCACCCATACCTGGGCAGGATGCACTCGAGAGAGACCTCATTGGGTGGGATGGATAAACACTAAATCCCAGGATCAGCGCAGGTGGGACAAGATAGGTGGGCCACCCTGATCCTGCCTAATTAATCTAAGTGCCTATTCTGCCCACCCCAGTTCCATTCCTCAGTACTCACATAAACCAGATGCACAAAGTGATGCGTGTCTGGAGTTGTTTGCAATGGCAAGAAGCCTTGATGCACCCATATCCATTCTCTCTCTCTCTCTTTCTGTGCTTGAAAATAAAGAAGTAAAAATGTTTTTAAAATATAAATAAATAAAACAGCATGGACGTGGTTATAAGAAAATGGTTCATTGTCCTTCCAGCTTCCAAAAGGATTTCCTGGGGCCACAGCTCTCCTAGGGGAAAATGGGTGGGAGAATAAGGTGAAGAGTGAGCTTCCAAAGCCCTTACACACAATGGCTGCAAAGTAGCATATGAAAAATCATTTGGTAGAGAGGGAGACTAGAACCTCTCACCACCAGCATCATGGCCAACATGTGACAGACAGAGCACACACAGGAAAACACACACCACACAAATAACTTAGGAAAATCCCAATCTTTGTGCACAAGGCTGTTGAGCTTCTAACCTTTTTCCCAGCTTAGGCGTGCATGGTGGGCATGCTCATATATGTGTGGAAGCACATGTGTGTGCATGTGTGTAGAAGCCAGAAGTTGGGTGTCTTCCTCAGTCACTCTCTGCCTTATTACTTGAGACAAGGTCTTTTCACTGGGCCTAGAGCACTTGCTTGCAAAGCCTGATGGCTCCAGTCCCCAGTACTCATGTAAAGCCAGATGCACAAAATGATGCATGTGGCTGGGAATATAGCTCAATGGCAGAACGTTTGCCTAGTATTCATGAAGCCCTAGAAGAAGCAACGTTAGTACTGCTAAGCAGAGCAAAAGACTCAGCTTCCCAGATGTGGTATTCCTCTACAGCCCAGAGAGCCAGGGCCCTGGGAGATGAATGGTGCAGCCCGAGGCCTCTGCACAGTGTTACCTACAGAATACCTTCACTGAGTAATGGAAGTTTTTGTGCAAAACTATCACAGGAGACCTCACGCAGCCTTGCAGTTCCATTCAATTTCACAACCTAGCCTTTAGACTGGCAGAGGTGCTTCTACTTCTGAAGAAAAGCCACCTTTTGTTGAGGGTTAATGATGCCTGTCGTCCTGACCTATACTGGGATGTTGAAAGGAGACTAAGAGTGAGTATGGTGAGATGAAAGGAACCCCCTCCTGGCCAGCACCTCCTTTTTGCTTCTCTTTACCCAGATGTCAGCTCTGTTGTTGCATTTTAGAGAAATTAAAAATCTGTTGGGTTTTTTTTTTTTCAATTCAAAGCAGAGTATTTCTGGATTTGGAGTCATGATGGTTCATCTTCATTGACCATTTGACTGGATTTAGAATCACCATGGAAGCACACCTCTGGGCTTCCAGAGAGGCTTAAATGAAGAGAGAAGAACTACCCTGAATGTGGGCCACACCATCCCATGGCTGGTGTCCTGGATCAAATCAAGAGGGGAAGGTGGAAGCATGGGCGCCAGCATTCCTTTGCCTCTGCTTCCTGACCGTGAATGCAATGTGAACGCTCATGCTCCCACTGCCACGTCCCCTCCTCCTGTCAGACTGTCTCCCCTCCAACTGTGAACCAAAACAAACCCTTCCTTCCTTAAGTCTCTTTTGTCGGGTATTTTGCTACAGCAGTGAGAAAAGTAACCGATACAGGAGTGATCTGTATTTTAGCTAGTTCATTGCAATATCGAATCTTGACAGTTAATTGCTTGAGAGGAAAGAGTGTGGCCAGAGTAAGTCATATGAGGAAGATGAGATGGAGAACGAGTCCATGCCTGCCCGTGAGCCCTGCAGCTCCTCGGATTTCTCAGCGGGAACTTCTGCTCCCATCACCTGCCAAGTTCTCCTGTCCTTTAAGGATTCTTCCTCACATGGCTTGGGGTTGGTCCATAGTGCTTGGGGGAGCTCTTAACCTGGGCTGTGCTTCCTTGAAGGTTGTAGTGACATGCTTGAGTTAGTAGTGAGACACACAAAGTTTGTGCTATTTTGGAGTGAGCTTGGTGGTTAGTGAGAGTGATTATTGGTTGATAATCATACTTAGGGGTTGAAGGATGGGAAAGGATAGACTAGTTGAGAGCTTCAGAGACAGAAGACTCTCAGGTTTTTTAGCTGCCTTTGGTGACAAATGACTCATGAGAGAGTTATTGTGGTTTGGATCCATATAAGAAGCTAAAAACATTGAGAAATAAAATCCAAGTTATACTTCGTCAGCTTTCCTTTTCATTAAATCTCTGTTCTTTGGAACAAACACAGTAGATTCTCAGACCCCAGAGATATCTGTAATTGAATTCTGCATGGCAGAGTGAGCAGTTCTTAATGAGATCTGTGGTTTGAGGGCCAGGGCCTGGCACTCAGAGCATGTGAATGAGGACAAGGAGGAAGCTTCCAGGGTATCATTCTCACATGTGAAAACAGACTTGCCAGCCTTGCCCCAGAGAGTTCTAGGGGTGACCACATCTCCCTCAACATGGGAAAGGAAAGGCAACCTACAGCTATGTTGGAAACAGGAATGTGAAGTAGTTTGCAAAATCTCAGAATCAAGGATGCTGGCTGTAAACATGAACCTTTTGGGTCCTGAGTTCCAACATGTTTCTGACTCAGCCTCCCATAGTGTGGGTTTGTACTTGCCTGTAATTAATTTCATCCCTGAAATCCCTGGGAATATGTAGGGCTTGGAGGCTTCTGCCAGAACACCTAGTTTATACTGAGCTCTTGCCAGAAAAAGATAATGAGTAAACCACCACCACTGGAACACCAAGAGACCATCTTTCCACTTAAGGAGTGTTTGATGAAAGTCGTGGTTAGTCCAAGACCAGGCAGACCCCAGGGGCTTGCAGGTCTCAGACTGCTCAGCCCTGCCTGACCCAGCTAGTTATACACAGTTGATCGGGGGACTAGGCCACAGCATGTAGGTGGCTCATTAACATTCACTATTGGAAATACACGTGAAAGTTGAGAAGGCCTTGGTGGCTCATGCCTGGAATTCCAGAATTGTGGAGGCTGAGTCAGGAGGATTTCTGCAAGTTCTAGGCCAGCCTGGACTACACAGTGGAACCCTGTCTTCAAAACAAAGGAGGAGGAGAGAGAAGAGAAAGTCTAAAGCCAACTGGCTCTTCCCTATTTACTTAGCGTCTTAAAGACGATCAAATGTAAGCTGACTGAACAGTAGCTTCTCCAGGTCCAGAGGTTGGGTTGCATAAAAATCACCTGTGAACTTGTCCTTCCACTCCTTCTGATGACAGCCTATGTGTGGGTATAGAGTCAGGAAGAGGCCAGTGGGCCTTTCTCGTGGCCTATGCCCCACTTCAGGGCCAAACTAGCTTGCCTGACTCTCCCCTGAAGACCTCTCCTGGTAACCAGGAGACCTGTCTTGGGCAGGTGCAGTATGTAATTTGATCCTTCATCATAGGTGAACCCATCACAAGTGGCTAGGGTCTTGCTGTTTTACAGGTGAGGCGTATGAAGCACACAGAGGCTAAATCATTTAGCCAAGCTCACAACCTTGTAAATAGTGGGGCTAGAATTCAAGCCCAAGTCTCCCATCGGTGAATTCCACGTCTTTGTCCCCTGCACTTTGTGCCACCAACAGAGAAAGCAGACCATTCATTCCTTGAATGTTTAATGAGCATTTGGCCACGATACAAGTGATTGTTTAGATTAGGGATTATCAAACTCTATAAAGGAGCAGGCAGTAAATATTTTAGTTTTTGTAGCCATATGGTCAGTCACAATGATACACGTCTGCTATTGTAGTTACAGAGGCCGAAAAAAGCCATAGGTTGAATATGAATGATTAAGTTCCAATAAATTCTCATTTTCAAAAAAAAAAAAAAAAAAAACCAAACCAACAGACTGTGGGCTGGATCTACTAGCTGTATCCCTGCTTTAAGCACTGGGGTCATAATAGTGAATAAATACCACAAACAAAATCCCCAAACACCTGCCTTTGTGGAACTTCCATTCTAGAAGGGCTAGCATCCGTATCCCGGATCTGTTTATCATGTGAAAATCAACTCTTGGAGTTGGGGAGACCTTAGAGGTGGTCTACTCAGATCTCCCCTGGGTCTTATAGTCTTATAGCTCTCCTCACTCTGTGAAGGGTGAGGGAAGCTCACCACCCCTCCCCAGAAAGCACCCTGTCACCACATAGGTCTTTCCTATGTAGCTTCCTGTCTGTGGTAACCTTCTTGTCTTAACTCTGTTCTCAGAGCGGAGAATCTCCAATGGGTGCATCAGAGTTACAACAGTTTCTTGGCCCACTTGAAAGTCTGCTTCAATAGGAAGTGGGGGTGAAGCCCATGAGTTTCCATTGCAAACAAGTTCCCAGGTGCTGCTGACACTTCCGGTCCTTGGACTGCGCGCTGAGAAGGAGTCTAACACAGCAGTGTGCGTGGCTTCTTTGCCTTTCACTGCAGCTGTGTGCAAATCTTGCGTGTCAACCCGTGACCTGGTTTACATTAGCCTAACTTTTTTTTAATCTAGCTTAGGTCGAAAAGCAGAATGCTGGTTGGGGCCTTCACAATCTGTTTGCAAACACAAAAGTAAGCCAAACTGCTTTCCTGTTTTTGTCACTTGGCCTTGGGTGGTCATAGCTGGCTTCCAGGTCTTCTGGGTCTATCAAGAGTTGGGTAGTCCCAAGACCACCTAAAATGGGCTTAAAAGTCTCCTTCTACCCTAAGGTCCAGGCCTTAGTTAAAGAGCAAGAGATCTTTGGGTCCTGGCACCTAGCCCTGAGGAGTTAAACTATCATCTCCCCGGTGTCTGCTCAGGCAGCTCAGCAGCCCTCGAGCCTAAGCAGCAGCACAAAGCAAATATCATGGAGGACTCGGCAAGGTTCCGCAGTCCAGTGTCAGTCAGGCAGTCCTGGGAAGTGGGTTCATTTCCCTTTCTGTGAAACGCTGCTCACAACCATTTGCATACAGAGAATTTAGCTGGTTAAATGGAACAAGGTGTGGGGTGGAGCAGTCTCCATCCATCCTCTGAAGGTTGTACAGTGGGAATCTGAGCAGCCAGGTGAGTTGGGAGGAATCTCCTGGTGAAGAAGGGGCGTTACTCATACCTGGTGTGGGGAGGAAGGGGAACATGACTCACACCTGGTGTGGGGAGGGAAGGGAACATGACTCACACCTGGTGTGGGAGAGAGGGGAACATGACTCACACCTGGTGTGGGGAGGGGAACATGACTCACATCTGGTGTGGGGAGGGAGGGGAGCATGACTCACACCTGAGTTAGGGAGGGAGGGGAGCATGACTCACACCTGAGTTAGGGAGGGAGGGGAGCATGACTCACACCTGGTGTGGGAGAGAGGGGAGCATGACTCACACCTGGTGTGGGGAGGGAGGGGAGTATGACTCACACCTGAGTTAGGGAGGGAGGGGAGCATGACTCACACCTGGTGTGGGGAGGGAGGGGAACATGACTCATACCTGGTGTGGGGAGGGAGGGGAACATGACTCATACCTGGTGTGGGGAGGGAGGGGAGTATGACTCACACCTGGTGTGGGGAGGGAGGGGAACATGACTCATACCTGGTGTGGGGAGGGAGGGGAGTATGACTCACACCTGGTGTGGGAGGGAGGGGAACATGACTCACACCTGGTGTGGGAGGGAGGTGAACATGACTCACACCTGGTGTGGGAGGGAGGTGAACATGACTCACACCTGGTGTGGGAGGGAGGTGAACATGACTCACACCTGGTGTGGGAGGAGGGGAACATGACTCACACCTGGTGTGGGAGGGGAGGGGAACATGACTCACCTGGTGTGGGAGGGAGGGGGAACATGACTCACACCTGGTGTGGGAGGGAGGTGAACATGACTCACACCTGGTGTGGGAGGGAGGGGAACATGACTCACACCTGGTGTGGGGAGGGAGGGGAACATGACTCACACCTGGTGTGGGGAGGGAGGGGAACATGACTCACACCTGGTGTGGGGAGGGAGGGGAGCATGACTCACACCTGGTGTGGGGAGGGAGGGGAGCATGACTCACACCTGGTGTGGGGGGGGGGGGAACATGACTCATACCTGGTGTGGGGAGGGGGAGCATGACTCACACCTGGTGTGGGGAGGAGGGGAACATGACTCACACCTGGTGTGGGGAGGGAGGGGAACATGACTCACACCTGGTGTGGGGAGGGAGGGGAACATGACTCATACCTGGTGTGGGGAGGGAGGGGAGCATGACTCACACCTGGTGTGGGGAGGGAGGGGAACATGACTCACACCTGGTGTGGGGAGGGAGGAGAGTATGACTCACACCTGGTGTGGGGAGGGAGGGGAGCATGACTCACACCTGGTGTGGGGAGGGAGGGGAGCATGACTCACACCTGGTGTGGGGAGGGAGGGGAGCATGACTCACACCTGGTGTGGGAGGGAGGGGAGTATGACTCACACCTGGTGTGGGGAGGGAGGGGAGCATGACTCACACCTGGTGTGGGGAGGGAGGGGAGTATGACTCACACCTGAGTTAGGGAGGGAGGGGAGCATGACTCACACCTGGTGTGGGGAGGGAGGGGAACATGACTCACACCTGGTGTGGGGAGGGAGGAGAGTATGACTCACACCTGGTGTGGGGAGGGAGGGGAGCATGACTCACACCTGGTGTGGGGAGGGAGAGGAGTGTGACTCACACTTGGTGTGGGGAGGGAGGGGAGTATGACTCACACCTGGTGTGGGGAGGGAGGGGAGTATGACTCACACCTGGTGTGGGGAGGGAGCGGAGCATGACTCACACCTGGTGTGGGGAGGGAGGGGAGTGTGACTCACACCTGGTTTGGGGAGGGAGAAGAGTATGACTCACACCTGGTGTGGGGAGGGAGCGGAGCATGACTCACACCTGGTGTGGAAAGGGAGGAGAGTATGACTCACACCTGGTGTGGGGAGGGAGCGGAGCATGACTCACACCTGGTGTGGGGAGGGAGGGGAGTGTGACTCACACTTGGTGTGGGGAGGGAGAGGAGTATGACTCACACCTGGTGTGTGGAGGGAAGAATGATTCATACCTGGTGTTGGGGAGGGGAGTATGACTCACACCTGGTGTGGGGTGGAGGGGAGTATGACTCACACCTGGTGTGGGGAGGGAAGAATGATTCATACCTGGTGTTGGGGAGGGGAGTATGACTCACACCTGGTGTGGGGGGGAGGGGAGTATGACTCACACCTGGTGTGGGGAGGGAAGCATGATTCATACCTGGTGTGGGGAGGAAGGGGAATATGATTCACACCTTTTATGCGGAAGGAGGTGAGTGTTACACCTGGTGAGAGAAGGGAGCATTACTCACACCAGCAACAGTTTAGTCTTGTTCAGTTCATATAACAGTGATATTCTTTCTAAGGCCCTAGGTTTCTGTTCAGAAGAGGCAGGAAGGAGTGCAGTGTGCATGCACTTAGATGGAGGGTTGTTATCTGTGCCCTGCTGTTCCCTCACTATGTTTCCTGGGTCAGGTTTCTTGAGCTCTCAGAATTTTTTTTGTTTGTTTTTTTCCTATGTAAGTGGGGATGACATCTACCTTCTGTGAACTGAGGAGTAAGGGAGGTAATATACATGACAGTGTTCAACATATTATTTATTTATTTATTTGAGAGAGGAAAAGAGGGAGGGAGGGAGGGAGGGAGGGAGAGAGAGAGAGAGCAAATGGATGCACCAGGGCCTCCAGCCAAAACAGACGAACTCCAGATGCATGAGCCCCCTTGTGTATCTGGCTTACATGGGTCCTGGGGAACTGAACCAAGGTCCTTCGGCTTTGCAGGCAAACACCTTAGCTGCTAAGCCATCTATCCAGCCCCAAGTGTTCAACATACTGATGATAATACTATCTATACTAATTGTTTCAAAATATCAATCCAGTTGCTTAACACGTGTGCTAATCCTTTAATAAATGTCTGATTAACTCGATGCTGTGGGTGGGATGTGCCAGTTATCACTTACAAAGTGGCTGGAGAGAAGTGGAAGCATTTTGATGTTCACTTACCCTTTTCTGTCTGGGTTACCCATCATGATCCTAAAAGTTTAGAGTCCAAAAACACATGTGAAATGTAGAGCTCTGAGGAGAATGTTCATTTGATAGAAGCTCAGGTACCATAGACCCGGTGTAATTGAGAGAGAGGAATTACCTGCCCAAGGTCCTCGAGTGGGCTAATGGCAGCCCAGGTGTTAGGTTCATCCTACCAGAGTCTCTTCTGTGTGTGTTTTCACTGTGGCTTTGCACATTGTTCTGGCTGTTGGTGCCAAAGCCACAGTGATCTTCACACTGAAGAGACCAAGGCCGGAGCAGAGGCAGGAGGGAGCCTGTGTGGGCTGGGGAATAACTGGAGGGAGTGGAGAGGCAGGAGGGAGCCTGTGTGGGCTGGGGAGTAACTGAGGGAGTGGAGAGGCAGGAGGGAGCCTGTGTGGGCTGGGGAGTAACTGAGGGAGTGGAGAGGCAGGAGGGAGCCTGTGTGGGCTGGGGAGTAACTGGAGGGAGTAGAGGCAGGAGGGATCCGGTGTGGGATGGGGAGTAACTGGAGGGAGTGAAGAGGCAGGTCTTCAGGCCTTTTCCACCCAGTCCATCCAGCACACCTTGCCCATTGCTACTGCCTGTATCCACGTGGAGGACCTGACTTTTCATTTACCATACCATAGACTCACCCTTCCTGGAGGAACTAAGTCCCAGGAAATGGCCAGAAACCTGTCACTGGCTCCCCTATTTGTTTTGAAGTTTTTATTCCAACTTCCATAAATATAGACTATATACCATGGTAACTCCCCTATTTTTTGTATCTTTGGTGGTAAACCTTTTGTTTTTTCTTTGAGGTAGGGTTTCACGCTAGCCCAGGCTGACATGAAATTCACTACATAGTCTCAGGGTGGCCTCAAACTCATGGTGATCCTTCTACCTCTGCCTCCCAAGTGCTGGGATTAAAGGTGTGTGCCACCACACCTGGCAGTGGTAAACCTTTTGATTGCATCCTGTAAGTTCTCCTCCCCTTCCTTCTTCAGGTAGTTACTGTCTTTGGAAATCCATTCGTTCCCAGGGATGTGTGTGTGTGTGTGTGTGTGTGTGTGTGTGCGCGTGTGTGCACCCTCTCCTCTGGACACCTGTGTCAAGCAAGGCTTTTATCCCAGGTAAACCTGGATCATTGACTTTGATACTCGAAGACCTCTGCCTCTATAATGGCATAACAACCAATGTTTGTTTCCTCTCTACCTCTGTCTCAATTTAGTTTCCTTCTCCAACTCTCTTTTTTCCAATGAAACTAGGTCCTTAAGGGTGAGGACAATCTTCTCTTTGTGACCATTGGCTGGATCATTGGTAGTACACTGTTTGGCATGCAGCAGAATGTGGTACATGGATGAATAAGCTATGAGCCCTTCTCCCTTCCCAGACATCACTACTTACTTGTTCGGGCTGCTCTAGAACGGTGTGGGGCTGGGAGCCCCAACAGCCTGAGAGAGGCGCGGGAGACGCAGTCAAATGCTGCCCCGTTATGACGGAGATCTTTGTGGTGCTGGAATCAATCATCCACAAGTAGTGGCAAGCCTCACTTGACACTTAGCTTTGAAAGTGGTCTTCTTCATGCAAGAAAATTAGTTTGGACGAGAGAGAACTGTTCAAGCAATTAAAAACATTTGCTTGCAAAGCCTGACAGCCTGGGTTCAGTCTCTAAGTACCCACATAAAGCCAGATGCACAAAGGGGTACATGCATCTGCAGTTTGCAGTGGCAAGAGGACCTGGCTTGTCCATTCTCACTCTCTCTCTCTCTCTCATCACTCTCTCTCCCTCATCACTCTCTCTCCCTTTGTCTTTTTCTCTGTCAAATAAGTATTTTTTTAAAAAAAAGAACACTAGTCTCACCAGGTGGTGTGATGTGCGCCTACAATCCCAACACTAGGGATGCTAAGCAAGAGGATCATGAGTTGTAGGCCAGCCCAGGGAACAGAGCAAAATCCTGTATCAAAAACAAAACAAACAAACAAACAAATCCAGGTGTGTTAGTGCATGGCTTTAATTCCAGCACTCAGGAGGCAGAGATGGAAGGATTGCTACGAGTTCAAGGGTAGCCTTGGATTACACTGTGAGTTCCAGAGCAGCCTGGGATAGGATACAATGAGACCCTATCTTGGGACTAAAAAAAAAAAAAAAGTGTTAGGTCACACTTATTATTAGACTATGGGCCCTTCAGTCACATATGTATTTCTTATGCTCCAAAGTGCCGTAGACAAAAATGGGAACTGAATGTGGCTAAAATGCAAGCTGAATGTCAAAGGTCTAAATTTATTTTTCACACACACAACTGACCCACATGGGAATCCTGGACTTAGCACATTAGCTGCAAAATCTTTGGCAAATTGCCAGGTGATTTTTACGTAGATAACTGAGGTTCCCCATATAAGGTATCGATGCCTCAGTCCTATCCCACCCTCCACACTGTTATATGGAATAAATGGATAACAAGTGCAAAAATAAGGGCTGGAGAGATGGCTTAGCAGTTAAGGCATTTGCCTGCAAAGCCAAAGGATCCTAGTTCGATTCTTCAGGAAACACATAAACCAGATGCACAAGGGGGTGCATGCATCTGGAGTTTGTTTGCAGTGGCTGGAGGCCCTGGCGTGAACTCTCTCTCTCCCAAATAAATAAACTTAAACTTAAAAAAAAATTTTTTTAAAAGGAAAAGGAAAAAAGAAAGAAACAAAACCCAGGATACTAGAGTCAGTGATCACAGGGCATAGAAAATAATTTGTTTTTATAAACAACTACAGAGAAGACATTTCCCCATATGCATCTGTCCAACAGTCCCTGAGGGGCTTTGACATGGACACTCCTCTCCAAACAAGTGGAAACCAGATGTGGTGGCACATGCTTTTAATTCCAGCACTCAGAAGGCTGAGGTAGGAGGATAGCCATGAGTTCTAGGCTAGCCTGGGTTACAGAGTAAGACCCTGACTTTAAAAAACAAAAAACAATGGGCTGGAGAGATGGCTTAGCAGTTAAGGTGCTCACCTGCGAAGTCTAAGGATCCAGGTTCAATTCTCCAGGTCCCACATAAGCCACATGCACAAGGTGACACATGCATCTGGAGTTCATTTGCAATGGCTAGAGGCCCTGGCATGCCCATTCTCTTTCTTTCTCTCCAATAAGTTAATAAATAAAAATAAATGTTAAAAAAGAACAGATTAAAACAAACAAACAAACAAACAAAACAAATCCTCAAACAAACAAGAAACAACACATAACCCACAGCTCTGCCCTCAGAAAGCCTTGTCTGCCCGCAAACAGTGCAAAGGCATGGTGGGGTTGCCACCGGGGACACTAGCCTCACCTAGGGGCGAGCACCATTGGGGAGAACATTGGAAACAAGGGCCTGACAGCAAGGCCCAACGCCTGGGATGAGAGCCATGGTGGCAGGGGTGTGGGGTGCTGCCAGCCAGACAGCTTTGCCAGGGCAGGAAGTGAGAGGCAAGAGGCAGGAGGGTAAGAGGCAGAGGCACCCAGAGGAGACTCAGAGGTGGACGAGGCAGATCTTAGAAAGCCTGGCCAGTACTAAAGAGTGAGGTTCACGCTTGTTTATCGGTACATAAAATCAATGTATACATACAGCATAGAAGGTGAAGAAGTGAGCGGGGAATAGGAGAGAGAGAAAACTTAAAAATGCCTAAAATTTTCTCTTTGCCAATCTCGCTGTCCCTGATTCTTCTCCACAAAGAGATTATAAAAAGCTTCCAAGTCATCTTTCTAGGAAAAAAAACATACATGCTAGAATATGTAACTATTTATGTATGTGTCCTTCCATATAGATAGATAGATGATAGATAGATGATAGATGGATGGATAGATAGATAGATAGCCGGCCTTACATTGCACTACTTTGGCTTAATGATGGATGAAATGGGGTGTCTTTTTTTGCTTATTGACCTCTTGAATTTCTTTCCTATGAACCTCATGTTTGGGCACTTTCCTATAGAACTGCTGTCTTCCTACAGAATTCGGCTTGCTCCTCATAAATTAAAGAACTTAGTCCCTTGTCATATGTGTTGCAAATATCTTTTCCCAGTAACCTTTTGTCTTTGGCTTGGTTTATGGTATTTTTTTTTTTTTTTTTGCATTGCTTTCTTGTGGAGGCAATGTTCAAGTTGAATCTTGAAGGATGAGTCACAATATTAACGACTGTTCCTGCCTTGTGCTTCCTGGTATGAAGCAAGCCTCTAAGTGCTTACGGATACTACCTCGTTTAAATGTTCTGACAACCCCAGGAGGAAAACTGAACATCATCTCCATTTTAAGAGAAGAAACAAGCGGACAGGCAGTTAAGTAACGTGTTGAGGGACTCAGAGCTGCTGGGCAGTCCAAACCATGAGAAGGAGTTATGAGGTAGCCTGGGGATTGTAGCAAAGATGTGGAGGTACAAAATATTGGGGGGATTCTACAAGCTTCAGGATGAGGGCATGAAGATTGGCAGCTTCTGTGGAGAGTAGGGAGATGAAGCTAGCCCGGTTCATGCCTCTGTGAAGTATGCCAGTCTCGTCTCTAAGTGGGTGTGGCTTCCTTAGCTCAGGGTCCATGTCTAGAACTCATGTCACTTAGCATCCCTAAGAACACGTCCAGGAAGATGCAAGACAGTGGACAAGCACACTCATGTGCCTGCATGGGGCATGCGTGATGTGAGGCACTTCGCAGGGCTGAGCTGGTGAGTCAATAATCTCTCCTGGGGTCACTGATTTTAATTTTTTCTGGGATCCCCAGCCATGGGGTGGCAGGGCTTTACACAGTCTGTGCTCTACCTGGTGTAGATGGACACTGCTTTATGGGCTATTTATAGAAAACATCTTAGTGACCATCTCGCCATGTAAAAGCACATCCCAGGACCGTCTTCCACGCTCTGGGTGCAGTCTCTGACAGGATCCCATTCCCCGGGAAAGCATGGCTCGGAGATAAGTCTACAGTGCAGTGCACAGGTCATGTAATGCCTCCCAGAACATATATAAATGATTGTGAGCTAGGTGTCCCCTGCCATTAACATCCTGGAGTGGAGCATGTGGCGTGATCTTGGAACCCCAGCACGTAAGAGGTGTGAGCAAGAGGTTTAGTAGTTCAAGGATAGCCTCAGCTACATAATGAAGTTGAGGCCAACCTGGGCTACACAAGATGCTATCTCAAAAGAAGAAGAGGAGGAGGAGGAGGAGGAAAAGAAGGAGGAGGAGCAGCAAGAAAAAGAAGGAGGAGGAGGAGGAGGAGGAGGAGGGGAGCAGCCAGGTGTGGTGTTACACGCCTTTAATCCTAGCACTTAGGAGGCAGAGGTAGAAGGATCATCATGAGTTCAAGGCCACCTTGGGACTACATAGTGAATACCAGGTCAGCCTGGACTAGTGTGAAATCCTACCTCAAAAAAGAAAAAGAAGAAGAAGGAGAAGGAGAAGAAAGAGGAAGAGGAGGAGGAGAAGGAGGAGGAGAAGGAGGGAGGGGCTAGAGAGATGGCTTAGAGTTAAAGTGCTCGCCTGCAGAACCAATGGACCCCGGTTCAATTCCCCAGTATCCACACAAATATCCCAAGGTGGTGCATGCATCTGTAGTTCATTTACAGTGGCTAGAGGCCCTAGTGTGCCCATTCTCTATCTGCCTCTTTCTTTCTTTCTTTCTTTCTTTCTTTCTTTCTTTCTTTTTTCTTTCTTTCTTTCTTCTTCTCTCTCTCAAATAAATAAATAAAATGAAATATTTTTAAAAAGAAGAAAGATGTGTTAAATATTTAGATGTCTATATTCATTATTTTTTTGTCACTCTGACAAAAACCTGACAGAAGTGATGCCAGGAGGGAGGGGTCATTTGGCTTGCAGTTAAAGAGGATTCAGTCCATCATGGCGGCACAGGCATGGTAAGGAGGCTGAAGCAGATGGACACCTTGCATCTGCAGTCAGGAAGGACAGGGCTGGCTGCATCTACTCAGCTCACCTTCTCCTTTTTTTTCTTTTTCTTTTTTTTTTGCTTGTGTGTATGTGTGTGTGTGGTATATGTGGTGTGGTGTAAGCACTGTATGCACTTGTGTGTACAGATGCACACACCTTGTGCCGTGCATGTGAAGCCAGAGGAGAGCATCAGATGGCCTCGTCTATTCTCATCTATGTGTTTCCTTGAGACAGTCTCTCTCTTTCTCAACCCGGAGTTGCAGTTCTCATGTAGAAAAAGGCAATAACCTAGGAGAAAGAGGGATGGAGGACAGGATAATCCAGCTAGGAACCGTCCTATGTGCTGTTGTTAACAGTTAGTCAAGGGGCCACCACTCACGATGCCTTTCATTTATTTATTTATTTATTTTTGCATGTGTGTGCAGTGTGAGTGTATAAGGCTGTGCACACTGGTGCATGTGGAGGTCAAAGGTCACCATCTAGTTCCACCTTCTTTGCTCAGACAGTGTCTCACTAACCTGAAGCTACCAATTCCACTGAACTAGCTAGGCAGCAAGCCCTGGGGATCCTCCTGTCTCCACTGCCCCAGGGTTGGGATCAAAGAAGAGCAGACCACTCACTGTTAGGCGGGTTGTGCTCAGAACAAAGGGGCGGCCACGCCCTCCAATAATCCCACCACCACATTCCCCAGCATGATGGGACCAGCAGTCTCAAGACTCCCCTGCCCGCCAAACAGTTGCCACGCCCCCCCACTTGTGACCTTATAAGAAGACCTCTGCCCCTCGCATCCTTGAAACAGTTACATTGCTCAGCCTGCCCCTGGCTCCCAGCTAACACATCACCTTCCCCGCCCAAGCCTTTAAAAGACTCCATCTTAGGTCCCGGTTCGACTTCCCTGGCCTCGTGTCTGGAGACCGGTGACCCTCACCGGAGAGCTGTGCCAATAAACCTGAACTAGCTTTGCTGATCTGTCTGATCTGGTTCCTCACGTCGGTCAAGCCTTTCAACCACCATGCCCAACAAAAATGTGGGTGCTAGGGATACAAATTCCCGCATGGTTCTGCTGCAATCGCTTCAGTATCTGAGCCACGGCTGCAGCCCCTGATGTGCTGTGGAGAAAACTTCCCTAGGCCCAGTGTTATAAGACCTCTGGGTGACCTTGAAAGAAATGGAGGAGTGAGGAGACAGGAGAGGGTGGGAGTCTTCTCCCTTTGATAACTCCACCTCCAAAGGGTTATCCTGGAGAAGGGTGTGTGAGTGGGGGTTGAGATGGAAAATCTTTGGAAGCAGAACCCACTTATAAGAAAAAGTATTGCAAAAGAAAAGGTGAGAAAGATCCAAACACGGGGGAGCGGAGAGAGAGCTCCCTGTGGCCTCTCATTCTTGTGGTGTCACTGAGACAGGAAGCTCTCACTGACAGTCTCCACGGGCCCTCAAGAGCCCTCAAGGGCTACCTTCATCGTTCCCTCTGTAGTTAGGCAGTGATCCCAAAGTCTTCAGATGGCGTTGCCGCAGGCATCTTGCAAGAGGGATGACAGGAGGGGCTAAGACTGCCACAAGATAGCAAAACCACAATGGCAGGGCGTGGTGGCGCAGGCCTTTAATCCCAGCACTCGGGAGGCCGAGGTAGGAGGATGGCCATGAGTTCGAGGCCACCCTGAGACTACATAGTGAATTCCAGGTCAGCCTGGACCAGAGTGAGACCCTACCTCGAAAAAAACAAAACAAAACAACAAAAAAAAAACCAAAAAAACCACAAAGGGACAGGTCTTCCGCTAACTGGAGGCTATTGATAGGGGTCTGAAGAAGGGATGGGAGTCCAAGGTTTGGCCCAAGAATTAGGAAAAAAGATACTTGGCTCAACATACTTATTCACTATTTATCAACAGAAGCCATTCTAAATAACTTATGTTTATTATCTCATTTGATTCCCTTAGTTTCTATGTCAGTTCTATGAAGTATGTGAGATTATCCTCATCTTACAGATAAGAAAATTAAGGCCTCATGTGGTTTAAGCAACATGTCCAGGGCATCTCAGCTAATAAAGAGCAAACCAAAATCAGTAAGTAATAGATAACTGAGTGTGGGCTGGTAAGATGGATTAGCAGTTAAGGTGCTTGCCTACAAAGCCAAGGGACCCAGGTTTGATTCCCCAGGACCCATGTAAGCCAGATGCACAAGGTGATACATGCATCTGGAGTTCGTTTGCAGTGGCTAAAGGCCCTGATGCATCCATTCTCTCTCTCTGCCTAAATCTCTCTCAAATACAAGAATAAAGCAAAATAAAAATATTTAAAAATAACAGATGAGTGAATGAATACAAGAATGATATGTTAGTCTCTTTTCTTCCTGAAACATTTTAATAGAGCAATAGGTCCCTTGGACATGGCTCACCAGTGCTCATCACAGTATTTGATAAATACTGCCTCAAAATAGAAAGCAAAAATAAAGGTGAGGATATGGGGGGGGGGGTCAGAGCTCAGTGGTGAAGCACTTGCCTAGCATATTTGAGACCATGGGTTCAATCCCCAGTACCAGAAAAAGAAAGCGTTCTTGTAGAAATGAAGCACGGAGAGTGGAGGGAGAGTTCATGGGAGTGACTTATGAGTCACCAAGCCCCTAAGCGCAGCTCCAGGGGTGCTTATATTCTGGCCCCTACATGGCCAGGGAGGTTCTCGCCTCTACCTCGGTGAGGGAGTGAGCTGGTTTCGTTTGGTTGGGTTTCTCACTGCCTTGACAATGGCTTGATATTTGTCAAATCTGAAGATGATCCAGCTAATACAGATAACTGACGTGCAGCATGTTTCACGAGAAGTCCCAGAGGGAAGGAACAATAAAGTGAGAAAAACAGGGTGACATGTCACCAGGATAAAGGTAAGGTTCTGCTCTTGAGGCTCCGAGAAGTTCCATCTTATTAGACCCTGGTAGGGGGGAGGCTCAAAGAAGCTGCGCTGAACCAGTGAAGTGTCACTCTTAGTGAACTGTGTACACCTTCCAGAGGTGTTTGGATAAACGCGAACAGAGCACACCACAGGCAAAATATGATTTAATGGAGGGTCAGGGGATGTGCTCTGGTGCTCCCTGAACTGACTGTTCTCCCAGCTTTTATTCAGATTCAGGCAGTCAAAGCTATGGGGAGTTTGAACACAAGACAGATCACTAGTTTGAATCATATCACATCAGAAAGTCTTTAGAGAAGCTGAGAGTTTTCTGTCTTCAAGAAACTCCACCCAAAGCACATAGTCTTCCATATCCCCAGTCTTAGCTTGGGCAAAGATTAGCTTTTGCCAATTAACTTGACCTCCACAGTGAACCAAACGTAGTCAGAACTGTGCTGGTGGGTGCTGACTTAGCCAGAATGAGTGGTCTGTAGTATTTCACACTGTTTAATCCTATTTGGAACAGAATGGATTTTCAGCTTACCCAAAGAAGGGAATTTAGTGAAAACTCCACAAAGCAGTTTATTTTCAGAATACAAGAAAATATTAGGGAGACATACCTTAGAAAGCTGAAGGCATAGAAGGAGTATAGTAGCTACCTACTTTTATTTGAAGAATTTACCAAAGAGCTTCCGAAGGTCTCTGGGCATGAAGGCATAGGACTGTCATCACAGCTACTTGGGAAGCTGAGGCCATAGAGTGAGTTCAAAGCTAGCCTTGGCAACATGCTGAGACCCTGCCTCAAAATAAACAAGTAAACAGAGGCTTGGGGATATGACCCAGTGGAAGAGTGCTTGCTTAGTATGCACACAGCTCTAGATTTAATCCCAATATAGAAACAATCAACCAAGAAAAAAAAGGTACTAAATAATGTGAGGCCTAAGTCACTAGAAAACATGGCAGTAATGGCAGACGTCATGCTCAGACATGAGGTGCAGATTCACCAGAAGAACTTTCTTCCAAACACGAGAGGTGCATAATTCTCTTACTCTTGTTTTCCCCTTCTGTAACGTGAAGCTAGTAAAGGTGACTCTTCACAGAAATGGAGGAAAAGATTGAAACAATACCTGCAACGTGTATAGGCCTGTGCTTTAAAGAGTTAGTGTGGATTTGCTTCACAGTGATGCAGAGGTGTGTAGTGCTTTTGAAAGGCAATAAGGAAGTCAGCGGCTAAGTATGTAGGTGTTTGCAGGTTGGTATTAAGGGATGCCACCTCTGTGTGGAAGTTGAAGGTCTTCAGTGTCCCCACATTAGGTGACCCCATGATTCTGCACATCTACTGACCACTGCCGAGTGAAAGTGACAGTGTTCTCCTTAGCATTGCTAGGGAGTCTGAAGTTGATTGACCTCAAGTGTGACTGCCCAAGTGTGGTCAGACTAGTCCCAGTGAAGGGTGTGTAAGTATATGCCTTTGTCTTGGTCTACAGCCTCCCATCTCCCACTCTGTTTTCTGTCATCTTCAGCATTAAATCATATAAATAGGCCAAGTGTGATCCCATCTCCTGGATCTGAAGTTGGCACAAGACTTAGGCCTGACTGTGCATTCCTATCTCCTGGTCAGAATGATGTATGTAAATATATTATACCAGTCAGTTCAAGAAAAGTGCTAAGACCTCAAGTGAAAACCCTCCTGCTGAGCCCAGTCAACCCACAAAACAGTGGGGCCTCAGAAAATCCTAGCACATGTGTGGAGCTCCTGCCCTAAGGGTTAACTCCCTGCTTTCACAGCATCAGCAGTGATCAACATAGGTCTTGAACAAGAAAGCCCAAGCGTCCATAGCAAGTGATAGAATCAGAGGACCTTTAGAACCTTGTCCACCTCTTTCTACTCAGTGGTCAAGAGGACATCAAACATCCACTCCAAACAATTTACTTTGTTCTCCCACATCCATTCCGCCTCTTTATTTTCTTGTTTTTTAATTTTTTTTATTGACAACATCCATAATTGTAGACAATATCCCAAGGTACTTCCCTCCCTCCCCCCGCTTTCCCCTTTGAAACTCCACTCTCCATCATATCACCTCCCCCTCTCAATCAGTCTCTCTTTTATTTTGATATCATGATCTTTTCCCCCTATTATGATGGTCTTGTGTAGGTAGTGTCAGGCACTGTGAGGTCATGGATATCCAGGCCATTTTGTGTCTGGAGGAGCACGTTGTAAGGAGTCCTACCCTTCCTTTGACTCTTATGTTCTTTCCGTCACCTCTTCCACAATGGACCCTGAGCCTTGGAAGGTGTGTTAGAGATATTTCAGTGCTAAGCACTACTCTGTCACTTCTTCTCAGCACCATGGTGCCTTCTGAGTCATCCCAAGGTCACTGCCATCTGAAAAGAGAAGATTCTCTAATCAAAAGTGAGAGTAGCATTAATATATGGGTGTGGACATTAAGAGAAGTGTTTACTGGGCAGTTTGGTGAGCATAGTATATACATTTAGCCAGACACCAGCAGATGTTACACCCCTAGGGCTCATGACTACCGCTATTGTAGGTTTTCAATATCAGGGATGTGTTCCCTACCATGGAGTGGGCCTCCAGTCCAATTAGTGAGCAATTCGTTTCCTCCATAACAGACATGCCACTATTGCACCCGTTGGGTCATTTGGCCTGACTGGCCAAATTTAAGGCTTGCAGTGTCCACTGTTGAGTATCTTCACTGGTAATTTCTCTCTCTCCCATTGAACTGCATGCAGCATAGCTTTTTCCAGCTTTTTGTCAGCTGGTTTACATGGAGGAGGCTTTCTGCTCAGCTCTAATAGGGTTTCTCAGTGACCTGTAGCCCAAGTATGTGGAGTCTTCAGCAATAGGGTCTTACCATCTATTTCTGGTGGGAAACCAAGGGGCTCAGCAATGGCCTCTAATGTTTTAGGGGTATCTGTGACCTCCCTGGCCAACAACTCACTGGCACTGAAAATTTTCTAGTAACAATCTATGGCTTCTGAGTGTTCCATTGTTCCAAAAAGGAAGTTTCCATATGAGTTATTTACATCTTCTTAGATTTTAATTAGCCCTCCCTCCACCTTCCTTTACTCATTCTCTTCTCCTGACCTCACTTAGGCTTTCCACTCCCATTAATCTGTTCTTCTACTCACATATGTACAATACCATCCTATTAAGCCCCCTCCCTCCCTTTCTATTCCTTTATATCCCCTTTCTAGCTTACTGGCCTCTGCTACTGACCTTTATTCCTACTCACATAGAAGTGCAAACATTTGTAGTTAGGATCCACATATGAGAGAGAACATGTGACGTTTGGCTTTCTAGGCCTGGGTTACCTCACTAAGTATAATCCTTTCCAGATCCATCCATTTTCCACCAAATTTCATAACTTCATTTTTCTTTACCACTGAATTGAACTCCATTGTGTAAATGTGCCACATCTTCATTATCCACTCATCAGTTCAGGGACATCTAGGCTGGTTCTGTTTCCTAGCTATTGTGAATAGAGTGGCAATAAACATGGACAAGGAAGTATCTCTAAGGTAGTGAGATGAGTCCTTAGGATATATGCCTAGGAGTGGTATAACTGGGTTATATGGTAGATCTATATTTAGCTGTCTCAGGAACCTCCATACAGATTTCCACAATGGCTGGACCAGATTGCATTCCCACCAGCAGTGTAGAAGCGTTCCTCTTTTTCTGCATCCTTGCCAGAATTTATGGTCATTTGTTTTCATGATGGTAGCCAATCTTATAAGAGTGAGATAGAATCTCAACATAGTTTTCATCTGCATTTCCCTGATAACTAGGGATGTAGAACACTTTTTAAGATGTTTATATGCCATTTGTATTTCTTCTTTTGAAAACTCTCTATTTAGTTCCATAGCCCATTTTAAAATTGTGTTGTTTGATTTCTTATTATTTAATTTTTTTAAGTTCTTTGTATATCATAGATATTAATCCTCTGGCAGATGTATAGCTGGCAAAGATTTTCTCTCATTCTGTAGGTTGTCTCTTTGCTCTATTTACAGTGTCCTTGCCTGTACAAAAGCTTTGTAATTTCATGAGGTGCCAGCAGTTGATCTGTGGTTTTATTTCCTGAGCAATTGGGGTTATATTCAGAAAATCTTTGCCAAGACCAATATGTTGAAGGGTTTTCCTTAATTTTTCCTCTAGCAGTTTCAGGTCTGATATTAAGGTCTTTGATCCATTTGGACTCAATACTTGTACATGGAGAGAGAGAGAAGGATCTATTTTCATCCTTCTATAGATACATAACCAGTTTTCCCACCACCATTTCCTGAAGAGGCTATCTTTTCTCCAATGAGTATTTTTGGCATTTTTGTCTAAGATCAGGTGGGTATAGCTACCCAGACTTACATCTGGGTCCTGTATTCTGTTCCATTGATCTATATGTCTGTTTTTGTGTCAGTACCATGCTATTTTTGTTACTGTGGTTCTGTAGTATATGTTAAAATAAGGTGTGGTGATACCACCGGCCTTATTTTTGTTGCTAAAAATTGTTTTAGATATTTGAGGGTTTTTTTGTACTTCCAAATGAATTTTTGGATTGTTTTTTTCTATTCCCATGAAGAATACCATGGAATTTTGATAGGAATTGCATTAAATTGTAGATTGCTTTTGGTAAGATTGCCATTTTCATAATATTGATTTTTCCAATCCAATAACAAGGGATGTCTTTCCATTTCCTAGTGTCTTCTGCAATTTCTCGCTTGAGTATTTTAAAATTTTCATTGTAGAGATCCTTCACTTCCTTGGATAGGTTTATTCCAAGGCACTTTATTTTATTTTATTTATTTTATTTTTTTAAAAAATTTATTATTATTATTTTTATTGACAACTTCTTTAGTTGTAGACAATATCCTATGTTATTTCCCTCCCTCCCTCCACTTTCCCCTTTGGAACTTCACTCTCCATCATATCCCCTCCCCCTTATTTTATTTCTTTGATGCAATTATGAATGGGAGTGATTCTCTGATTTCATCCTCTGTGTGTTCGTTGTTAGCATATAGGAAGGGTACTCATTTCTGTGTGTTTGTTTTCTATCCTGCTACATGGCTATAGGTATTTATCAGCTCTAACAGTTTGCTGGTAGAGTCTTTAGGGTCCTTTATGTATAGAATCATATCATCTGCAAATAATGAAAACTTGATCTCTTCCTTTCCAATTTGTACCCCTTTTATGTGTGTCTCTTGCCTTATTGCTATGGCTAAGACTTCCAGTACTATATTAAATAAAAGTGGGAGGGCTGGAGGGATGGCTTGGCAATTAAGGCATTTGCCTGCAAAGCAAAGGACCCAGGTTTGATTCCCTAGGACCTACGTTAGCCAGATGTACACGGGGGCGCATGCATCTGGAGTTTGTTTTTAGTGGCTGGAGGCCCTGGCATGCCCATTCTCTCTCTCCCTCTTTTTCTGTCAAATAAATAATTTTTTTTTAAAAAAGTGAGGATAGTGGACACCCTTGTCTTGTTCCTGATTTTAGTGGAAAAGCTTCAAGTTTTTCTCAATTTAATATTATGTTTGCTGTAGGTTTGTCATAATAGCCTTTATTATGTTGAGATATGTTCCTTCTATTCCCAGTCTCTGTAGGACTTTTATCATGAAGGGATGTTGGATTTTGTCAAATGCTTTTTCTGCATCTAATGAAATGATCATATGATTTTTGTCTTTCAGCCATTTATATAATGTATTACATTTATTGATTTGCATATGTTCAACCATCCCCGCATCTCTGGGATGAAGCCTACTTGGTCTGGTTGAATGATTTTTCTAACATATTCTTGTATTTCTGTTTGCCAATATTTTGTTGAGAAGTTTTGCATCTATGTTCATGAGGGAGATTGGTCTGTAATTTTCTTTTTTAGTTCTATCTTTGTCTGGTTTTGGTATCGGGGTGATGCTGGCTTCATAGTAGGAGTTTTGTAGCATTCCTTCCTTTTCTATTTTATGGAAAAGTTTGAGAAGCATTGACGTAAATTAGTTCTTCCATGAAGGTCTGGTAAAATTCACCAGTGAATCCATCTGGGCCTGTACTTTTTTTTTTTTTTTTTTTTTTTTTTGAGGTAGGGTCTCACTCTAGCTGGAATTCACTCTATAGTCTCAAGGTGGCCTCAGACTCATGGTGATCCTCCTACCTCTGCCTCCCAAGTGCTGGGATTAAAGGTGTGCACCACCACACCCGGCTCTGGACTTTTTTTAGTTGGGAGATTTTTAATAACTGCTTGGATCTCCATACTTGTTATAGGTCTATTTAAGTAGTTAATCTCATCTTAATTTAATTTGGGTAGGTCATATAAATCAAAGAAATCATCCATTTCTTTCAGATTTTCAAACTTAGTGGAGTATATGTTCTTATAGTATATCCCTATTTCTTTTGAATTTCTCTGGTATCTGTTGTGATGGTGCCTTTTTCATCTCTAATTTTATTAATTTGTGTCTCTTCTCTCTTTTGGTCAGATTTGCTAAGAGGGTTTTCAATCTTGTTTATCCTTTCAAAGAACCAGCTCTTTGTTTCATTGATTCTTTGGATTGTTTTTTTGGTTTCTATTTAATTAATTTCTGCCCAAATCTTTATTATTTCTTCTTGTCTACTGATTTTCAGTTTGCCTTGTTCATCTTTTTCCAAGGCCTTAAGGTGAAGCATTAAGTTGTTTACTTGCAATCTTTCTAATTTCTTAATATAGGCTTTTAAAGCTATAAAATTCCCTCTTAGGACTGCCTTCATTGTGTCCCAAAGGTTTTGGTATGTTGTGTTCCCATTATCATTTGGCTCTATGAATTTTATGATTTCCTCATTGACTCATTCATCATTTAGTAGTGTATTGTTTAGTTTCCATGATTTTGTGTATGTTCTATAGCTTTTCTTACTATTGATTTGTAGTTTGATCCCATTGTGATTAGATAGAGTGCAAGGAATTATTTCAATTTTCCTTTATTTGTTAAGATTTGCTTTGTATCCTAATATATAGTCTATTTTAAGGAATGTTCCATGTGCTGCTGAAAAGAATGTATATTCTTCAGCATTTGGATGAAATGTCCTGTAGATATCTGTTAGGTCCATTTGTTCTATAACCTCACTTAATCCAGATGCATCTCTGTTTATTTTTTTTTCTGGGGTGACCTGTCAATTGGTGAGAGTGGCATGTTGAAGTCACCCACTGTATGGTGTTATCTGTGACCTTAGTTCTAATAACGTTTGTTTGATGAAATTGAGAGCCCCTATGTTAGGTGCATATATGTTTAGTTTGTAATGTCCTCCTGTTGGACAATCAATATAATCAATATAAAGTGACCTTCCTTATCTTTCTTAATTAATGTTGGTTTGAGGTCTACCCTGTCAGATATTAGTATAGTGACCCCTGCTTCTTTTTTTAGGCTCATTTGCTTGAAACACTGTTTTCCAACCTTTCACCCTAAGATAGGGTCCATTCTTTGTAGAAAGGTGAGTTTCTTGGAGGCAACAAATTGAAGGATCCTGCTTTTTAATCCAGTCTACAAACCTATGTCTTTTGGTTGGGGCATTGAGGCTGTTTATATTAAGAGTTATTATTTAAAGGTGTGTATTTATTTTTGCCATTTTTCTTGTTTTGTAGTTCATCTAGTTTTACCTTTGCTCTCTTTTATTAACTAGTATGGACTATGGTTTCTTTTTTCCCAGATTCCTTATATGTGTGCTTTTCTTTCTCTTCAGCATGGAGGATCCTTTTAAGTATTTTCTGTAGAGCTAGTTTTGTCTTCAAATATTCCTTTAGCCTGCTTTTGTTTCTCAGTCTATTTGAATGGATAGCTTTGCAGGATAAAGTAACCTTGGATGACAGTTGTATCATTCAGAACTTGGAATACATCATTCCAAGCCCTTCTGGCTTTTAATGTTTGTGTTGAGTAATCTGCTGTTATCCTGATAGGCTTTCCTTTGTATGTGACTTTATTTTTCTCTCTAACTGCTTTCAGTATATATTCTTTGGTTTGTATGTTTGGTGGTTTAATTATAATATGGTAAGGAGAGGTTCCTCTTAGGTTTTTTTTTTTTTTTCTCTCTCTCTTTTTTTTTTTTTTTTTTTTTTGGTGTTCTAAAGGCTTCCTGTATCTGCACTGGCATCTCTTTACCAATTTGGGGGAAGTTTTCTTTAATGATTTTGTTGAAAACCCCTACTATGCCTTTGGAGTGAAATTCTTCTCCTTCTACTATACCATGAACTCTTATGTTTTATCTTTTCATAGTGTCCCAAATATCTTGAAATTCCCATTCATGCCTTTATATTAGTTTGTCTTTCTCCTTTTTTGGACTGTATTAGATCTGCCACCTTGTCTTCTAGTTTAGATATTCTGGTCTCTCCTTCATCCATTCTACTGGTGAGATTTTTCTACAGAGTTTTGTTTTGTTTTGTTTTGTTTTGTTTTAATCTCACTGACTGTGTTCTTCATTGCTAGTATTTCTGACTGGTTTTTCTTTATTATTTCTATTTCTTTATTCATGCCTTGTATTGACCTCCTTATATCATTAAATTGGTTTCCTGTGTCTTCTTTGATTTCCTTGAACATATTTATAATCATTCTTTTGAAATCTTTCTCACTATTTCCTCTAAATCAGTCTCACTGGAGGTCATTTCTAATGCATTAATACTTTTTGGTGGATTTATATTGTCTTGATTTTTTTGTGCTTCTTGTATTATAATGTAGAGATTTTTGCATCTTGGATTAATTTAATTCTTGGGTTTTCTAATTATCTGCAGTATTATTAGATGTAACAATCAATCTGATGTTATGTATCTTCATGGTAGGAGCTTAAGGTGCTAAGTATGGCTCTTAAGACTCTCAGAGTAACCAGAAAAGTGACCCTAGCTGTTGGGTTTGCCTGCTATGAGAGTATTCAAGTAGGCTTAATGGAACAAAATACAGCCAAATTCTAAAAATTTAACTAAACAATGTATACATTCAATGAAAAACAGCACAGAGTATTTATGCAAGAGTAGGTATTACGACAAACAGATCCTCTAACAAAGTCAAGGTCCCTAAGGATGTGTGTTGCCCCACACCCTTAATCCTGTCAACTGGGAGGCTAAGATTTCTGGTCTATAGAGGGTTCCAAGGTCAGCTTGACTGAGTGAGACCCTTCCCCAACAAACGACAGAAGAGGAAGCAACAAATGACAAGCCCAAAATATGGCTTATTTAAGAATGGCAAATCTGACCATCCATCAGATTTAACATATAATTTATCCTGACATGGAAGGTGCAATTAGCACTTCCAATGCAAGCCTATATACCAGGCTTATTTGATGGGTACTGACCTGGTGTAATCCCAGTTACCTTTTGGGTTGGCTTTGGTCTGAGCTCTGCTGCATGGCTGCTTGGGTCCCTCTTTGCTGTGCTGTGGGCTCAAGTAGGCTGGCTGGGTCGGTGGGTCGCTGCTCTGATCACCTGTGCTGGGTGCTGTGTAGGTGAGCTCCCTTCCCCAGGTTTCTGGTGCTTGTTGGCACTGTGCTGGCAGTGGGGGAGGGGAGGCTGTGGATGGTGGCTGAAGTTCTCCCATTGATCCTCATGATCCTCTTCCTCCTGAGCCACTCCACTGGTGCCTGCCATCCTCCCTTCTGCGTTTCTTGAGTTAGCAAGGAGGCCGGTGTGAGTAGAAAATCCCCTCACCTGATTTTTTTTCCCTATGGCTCAGGCTGAGCCTGGCGGCTGCAGCCACATGGAACTGGTGCCACCGCTGCTGGAGCTGCTTCTGTGGGCTCTAGATGCTCTGGATCTCTCCTACTTGTCTGCTGCAGTTGCTAATTTATTATACACTCACTTTTTAGTAGAAAAGTGTATTTTGCTGTCTTTTTTTTTTTTTTTTTTTTTTTGGTTTTGCAAGGTAGGGTCTCACTCTGGTCCAGGCTGACCTGGAATTAACTATGTAGTCTCAGGGTGGCCTTGAACTCTCAGCGATCCTCCTACCTCTGCCTCCCGAGTGCTGGGATTAAAGGCGTGCACCACCACGCCCGGCTTTTTCACCCTCTTAACTGGAAGTCCCATTCGGCCTCTTTTCCATCCACACTGGCCTAAGCATTCAGCACTGTATGCAGAAATACAATGATTCTGTCCCAATGTCAGGTCAATCCTTCAAGGGAGGTGTTAAATCAGGAAAACCTTTTTATTCCTTGGAGCCATTGCTCTTACATGAAAGTTCTGGATTATACAATATATAAAAAATTAAAATGTACATTCATGCAATTAGGAATACCACTTATAAGAATTTTCTCTCTTTACATATATAAAAGTTGGTCAAGATATCTGTACAACAAGTTAACTGGAGAGTTTTTGTAATGAGGGAAGGGGGCAAACTGTCCATTCACATGGAACCAGTTGAAGAAATTATGATGCATCCAAATGATGAGCTCTGTGAAGACAGATGCTTTAGAAAATGAGATCCATGTATAGGTGTTGATTATATGGACATGTGGAAGGGATACTCCCACCACAGTGCTGTGACTCAAGTGGACGTCATTCACACTGTGGACTACGTGGGAATATCACCCTACTCCAGAACCATGGACTGCAACATGCTTGGTGTCCTGGAGCCGTGCAATCTGGAGGCTGTTTTATTGAGACAGGGTATTTGCTATACATTGCTCAGCATGAGCTTGACTCTTGATCTTCTTCCCTTTACTGCGCAGCTGCTGGGAGTCCAGGCACACACTCCTGCTTGTTGAGGCTATTTTCATGTGTTAAAAATGCCTGTGAATGGATGAGGATAAGAGGGTAGGAGCTCTTGTACCTGGGCACATGCATTGTTTAACCAAGTGCTGGGATTCTTTTTAGATTTTTGTGCAATGTATGTGTGTATAACGTGTGTGCATATATGCATAGTGGACATACATGTGCACGTGTGTGTGGAGGCCAGAGGTTGATACCAAATAGTTTCTTCAATTCCTGTCTACTTTTTTTTTTTTTTTTTTTAAATAGGGTCTTGCTCTTGTCCAGGCTGACCTGGAATTCACTATGTGGTGTCAGAGTGTCCTCGAACTCACAGTGATCCACCTACCTCTGCCCCCCCCCAGTGCTGGGATTAAAGGGGTGCACCACCACTCCCAGCTCCCCACCTTTTTTTTTTTTTTTACTAAGTAGAAACTTTGTATGGACACATCATGTGTTAGTATATCATTTCCCTCCTCTCTGCCCCCACTCCACTGAGGGCTCTCCTTAGTGGGATTGCTGATGTTCACCATGGACTTGTGGGTTGTGAGTTCACAGAGCAGCAGTCAGTCATTGGTGGGGGGGGAATGCCTCTTGATAGTCCCTCACAACCTGTGGCTTTTGCATTCTTTCTGCCCCCTCTTCTGCAAACTTCCCTTAAACTTGGTGGGTGTGCTTTAAGTCTACCTTAGAGTTGAGCTCTCAGCAGCTTCTGGATGTGCTTTGGTGTGTTTTGAGTGTTCCCAGTGCCTGTTTCCATCACTCTGGGGCACGTTGTCGGGCTCGCCATGGAAGAAGCACTCTTGTTCATCTCGCGAGTTCCGCTGTGGTTTCGTCTGGGCCCTGGCTGATGTGCCAGGGGTGGTTCATCTCCTGCCAGGCAGCCAGCTATCTGTTCTTGTCTTGTTGATAGATTTTGGTTGTCCTCCGTTCTTGCTGCCTTCTGAAAAAGAAAAACAGATTCTCCAACCGAGCGTGAGATCAAGATAGGTTAAAGGGGACAAGCATCGTTAATTCAGAGAGATTTTGATAGATGTAGCCTTACTTTTAGCTAAAGACTATGGGAGCTTCTCATCAGAGTCCAAAAAATATGGAACAATTCATGAATTTGCATGTAATCCTTGTGCAGGGGCCATGCTAATCTCTCTATTATTCCAATTTTACTATATGTGCTGCTCAGATAAGCACTCATATACCTACCTCTGCTTCCCAAGTCTGGGATTAAAGGCGTGTGCTACTACACCTGACCCTGAACATAATTTTTGAAGCTTTTTCAAGTTAACCACTTTCTCATGCAAAGCTTTACATTTCTCATGTTACAACTCCCTCTTCAGATACGCTGTTGCTCCTTGTGGTCTGGACACCCTTGGGTGATTTATTTTTTATCCTCAGTGTAGTTAGAATGTGGGGTTGGAGTGGCAGGTGGCTATGCTCCCCCCTCCTTTGGTTAGTCCCTGCCAGTTGGCCAATGCCATCAGACCCCTCGGGGCTACTTCCTGAATGCCAGATCCCAGGCTTGTTTAGAAGAGGGTGATGAATCAGCAGATTTGCCTGAGGAGCAGTTGGCATGGCACCAGCACCAGTACCAGCCCTGCCTGGCTTCAACTCCAACTTCAGCGGTACCTGAGCCGAGGGTCAGAGCCACGTCCGGGGTCTGGAAATGAGTCACCATTTCCTTTGGCTGCCATAGGGAGGCAGATGGCTCTGCCAAGAAGGAGAACGTTGGATACTGAAAGAGAGCTTGGCACCAGCACCACCCACAGCCATTAAGGCACTGAGTACAGTCGGAGGAGCCTCTGCTCTGCCATCAAACACGTCTGTAAGCAGGGACAGCTCCCAGAGTGTCCCCTCTGTCACCCTGTCCACAGTCACTTTTTTCTCTACATTTTTTTCCCTTGAGGTAAGTTCTCACGCTAGCCCAGGATACCTGACCTGGAATGCACCCTCTAGCCTCAGGCTGGTGTCAAACTTATGGTGATCTTCCCATCTCAGAATCCATGCCAGGCTTTCTCTCCATATTCTGTCTCTGCTGGACTGGAGATCACAGGTCTCCCATGTCAAAAAGCCGAAGGATCCCGGTTCGATTCTCTAGGACCCACATAAGGCAGATGCACAAGGGGGCGCATGTGTCTGGAGTTTGTTTGCAGTGGCTGGAGGCCCTGATGCGCCCATTCTCTCCCTCCCCCTCCCCCTCCCTGCCTCTTTCTCTCTCTCAAATAAATAAAATATTTTGGGGAAAAAAAGTGCTAGCTTATTTCATTTCTCTTGTTTGGCCTTCAGAGTACCCTGAGAGGTGCTATGAGAATGTGCTGTGTTTCCTGGCCACTTGCTTGTGTTAAACTTGAGCTGCTCTTTTACAGAGGCAAGAGCTCCAGAGACCTCAAGCCCAGGGAAGCCTTTTGGCTTTAGCAAAGAGCACTAGGGAAGACCAGAGCTCCAGAGAAGATCCTCCTCCACCAGCAGCTCCTCCCTGGGGATTCTACTGCAGAAAAGAGGGGTTCCCACCACCCCACTAGACTGCAGCATTGGGGTAACCAAGAACACGGGAACGAAGGCAATATTACCAATTAATACCAGTTGTACAGGCGCTATAAGAACAATTCTGAGTGCTGAACAATTTTAGCACCCCCACACTATTTATTATTTTAGCAGAACTAAAGCTCAGAGAGATCCTGTGATTTTGGGGGTCATGAAGCTTAAATCAACGTCCAACCTGTCAGGTGAAAGAGTGGACCCAGGATCTAAGGAACAAGCACCCCAATGAATTCACCGAGGGAGCATTCGGGTGCGATGCCTACCAGGTGTATGACTGCGGGGGTCTGCACCCACCAGCCTGAAAGGCCATGAGAAGGCAAGTCTCTACCTGCAGCATAGGCCTGATCTATGCCCTGATCTTAATTCCCATGACCTTCTATGTCATCCTACTGAAAGAAAAACCAAAGGAAGCTTTAAAACCCTTCCAGACTCTTCCCTCATATAAATCTTCTGCTTTAAAAACCCTGGTTCATTTGTTCCTTCCTCATGGACAGGTCTAGTTGGTGAAGACCACTGTCTTTCCCGAATACATGGCCTCTAGTCTTTGGTCTTTCCCACATGTGATAAGATGGCTGAAGGCCTGGGCAGGGGCACCTTCCCCCAGGTAAAGACAGCAGCTCTCTGTTTACTGGGGAACTTTGTAAGTCTGGCTCTGGGCCCTGAGGTTATTATGACAAGGCTAGAATGGAGTTCCCTTGGCCTCAGCTCTGACCAAACCATTATAAGATGTCAATTTTCAAATAGAGGCAACTCTCAATTATTCATAAACTAATGGCTCAATTTGTACCTATTCTTTTTCCTCCTCCCCCTTTGACTGCCCACTCCTGCCAACTGCCTTTTGGCTCCCCTCCTTAATCAGCCACCAGATAAGGACTAGGCAGGGGACAGAAGGTCGTCAGTGTTAAAGGCTGACAGTGATCACACTGAGGGGTCCGTTTGAGAAGCAAGCTGGGTGGATTGTACATAGTCTGGTTAATCCCATCTCCATTTAGCATGTACAGTAGACAACTTGAGTGCTTTCACCCCCTCTAGCTCATTAAGTCTTACTAGAAGAAATAGGAAGTCTGAAGTCTGTACATGTGGAGCCAGCCGGGCCGGACTAAAGGGTGGGACTGGGAAGGCAGCGGGGCCTGCTTTTTAATCTCATCATGAAGGCTGTGAGCCTGTGTGTGCTTACCCGCACTGGACAGTACTGTCTCATAGTGCAAGACAGAGACCGAGTTCTGAGATAAACAGTATACCCAGGCTTCTCTGTCTTGCTTTTATGTGTGTGTTTTTTTTTTTTTTTTTTTTTGAAGCAGGGTCTCATTTTAGCCCAGCCTGTCCTAGAACTCACAGGGACTAAAGGCATGTACCACCATCAGGCCCAGCTAGGTTTTCCTCTTTTGAATGGCTGGAGTTTTATATTTCAAAATCAATTGAAGTAGCAAATAGAGTATGAAACATCATTTAAAAATATAATAATTTACAAGCCCAAAGTGGAGTCATATACTTGTAGTTCTAGCACTCAGAAAGCTGAAGCAGGAGGATGATGAGTTCAAGGCCAACTTGGTTGTATAGTGAGTTCAAGACTAGACAGAGCTATCTCAAAATGCCAGCAGCTAGGGATGCAGTTCAGTGGGAAAAGCACTTGCCTATCATGTGCAAGGTTTGATCTCAAATACTGCAAAATCGTGTATCCATGTGCTGCAGCATAGTCCTCTTTCCCAGCAAAAATACACCCAAGGTTGAAGATGGGCTCCATTACCAAAATATAGATTAATAAAAGATACTGTGTGTCTGGGAAATTGGCTCAGTGGGTGAAGAGCTTGCCATGTAAGTATGAGAGCCTGAGTTGGCATCTCCAGTACCCACATAAAATACCAGGAACACACCTGTGATCGGAGGGCTGGGGAGGCAGAGACTGGGAATCCCCGAGGCTGGTGGCTTGCTAGGCTAATCAAATTAGCAAGCAAGGTTCCGGGCAAGACTCAGAGAATTAGGTGAAGAGTGACTGAGGAAGACACCCTTCAAGTACCTCTGACGTACACATGTGCACACCCAGAGTTGTCCAACTTATGTTGACCAAAACTACAAGAACTCCAGCCACCATCACTAGCAGTGGCAGCAGATCCCTCCCTCCTGTCCTCTCTATAATGTCTCTTGATTCCCAAGGCCAAGGCCTCCTCGTCTCTGCGGTCCATCCACCCCACTGAGCTGCAAACTATATTTGTGTCTCTGAGGTTTGTTCTATCAACATTGTTGTCTTCTCTGATTATCTGTGTTGTGTATTTGTTTAATCTCTCTACAGGAAATGTAGCACAGGAAGGGTCCCTGTCATGCTTCATGTATGGAAACCATATGGAGGACCCCACATTGTGTGTCTCCTGGTGATTAACACAGCACTACGCCCATACTCAGATATTCAGTATATATTTTTTTAATTTTTAAAAAATATTTTTATATATTTTTTTAAAACTTTATTTGTTTGAGAGAGAGAGAGAGGAGAAAAGGCAGCTAGAGAGAGAGAATTAGCATACCAGGGCCTTCAGCCACTGCAAACAAACTCCAGACACATTCACCACCTTGTGCTGCTGGCTTATGTGGGTCCTGGGAAATTGAACCTGGGTCCTTTGGCTTTGTAGGCAAGCACCTCAACCACTAAGCCATCTCCCCAGCCCCTATTTTTATATTTTATTTATTTATTTGAGAGAGAAAGGAAAAAAAGAGAGAATGGGCATACCAAGGCCTTCAGCCACAGCAAACAAACTCCAGACACATGTGCCACCTTGTGCATCTGGCTTGCATGGGTGCTGGGGCATGGAACGTGGGTCCTTACGTTTGCCAGACAAACACCTTAACCGCTAAGCCATCTCCCCAGCCCTTCAGTATAATTTTTGATTGAATGACTACCTGGAAGAAGGTATAGTCCAACCCTGGCTGAGCATCTACCTGCACGTTCTGAATACTACCTAAGTCAAACTTCAGAATGTGTCCTAGACATTGCCTCTGCTTTTCACACAGCCTCCGATTACATCGTTGGTGAACGTTGGGGCTAGGTTTCATAAACTAGGCCCTGGCCTTGTACCTAAGGATGTTGGCTTGAGACAAAGATCACCCTCGGGGACATCCAGGAAGTAGTCATGCTGTGGGAAAGCAAGGGTCTAGAGTTAGACAAGGGGGGCTTAGGAACCTCTGAGAAGTGAAGCAGGTGTCCCAGTCAGCTGCCCCCAGAAACATCCTGGTTTATAGGGAAGTTCCACCCCCAGACCCTGGGCCAGGTTTTGTCATCAGGCTACACCCATATTGAGCTGTGCTCTTTGAAAAAATGACAACAACCCCTCTAGCAACAGAACAGAGAGAGCGCTCCCTGGAAAACTGTGGGAACACAGGGGTGTGTGCAGGAGACAATAGGGTTAGAAGAATTAATGAAGAGAGCATTCCTTACCAGGAACTGTGCCCAGAAAACCGGCTCTGAAGCATTTGTGAAGTGGAATTTTTTTTATTTTAGTATTTATTTAGTTATTTATTTTTAGCCTATGTAAAAGAGAATTTTTATTTCCCTAAATCTCTACAGAACACCAGAGCTGCTAGCCCATTTGTTCAGGAAAAGACTAGATGGTTTCCAAGGTTCCCAGCCCATTCTGCGAGATCTCTGCTCAGAACAACTTTGAAAGTCTTCCTTAAAGAGGCTGACGGCTGCCTACTGAGTATTGTTAAATGTGTAGTCAACAAATACTTCCTGAACACCTACTCCATGCAGGCACTGGTCCAGGCGAGTCACGGGTAGGTGAGGGAGGACAAAAGGCTATGCTCTGCCTGAGCCTCGCCCTGCCCAGCCCCAGCACGCACCTGCCACACACAGGTCTACATGACCTGGTCTACACAGGCCACTTCTTGTCTGGGCTTCATGCATGGGATATCTGTCATCCATCCTCCCAGCTTTCTCCAACTTACAGATGAGAAAACTGGACCAGAGAGGGAGAAAACTTCCCCCTCAGACACTGCCTCCACAAGCCCTCCTCATACTGCCTTTCAAGCCTCTTTAACCACTCCTCATGTCCTAACAAGTCCTGGTGCTTAGACCAACCCTGAGACCCCATAGACTCTCCTGCCGTAAATCCGCAAGCTCAGCTCTCCTCGTGCTCCTGTCCACTAGGCTTGCCCTTTCCAGGATCTGCCAGTTCCTGTCCTCCAGGGGCCGTTCTCTCTTGTCTTGCTTTGTCTGAGAAACTTCTTGTACTTTGGATTTCACAGCCATCACCTCCTCTGAGAAGTCCTCCTGGGATGCCCCCAGGCTATCTCAGGCAGCCCTTGAGTTTCATAGTACCCGAGTTTTTCTTCATTGTGTCCTTACCCCATGCAACAGTGATGCATTTGGGTCATTCAACTTTGTCCCTATCTTTTCTAGGGGTCTTTAGCAGGTACCTACCATGTGGTACAATCTCAACAAATATAACTAAAGAATAACAACTCCAATATGTTCAAGCCATGTGCTTTTAAAAGGCTCTCTACATATATCATACTCACTTAACCTTCCTACAAGGATTATTGCTATACGTAACAGCCCCATGAAATAGATGATTGTGTTTATTTCTAGAATAATATAATCATTATGGACACCCCACTTTATAATCAGGAAATGAAGGCATAAGCTGGTGGGCAGGATGAAGCAGTCTGGCCCCAGAGCCCATGGAAGTCACCACCTTGCCACAGCTCACCTTCAGAACCTCCTCGCAGATCTAGGGCCATGCTCATCCCTGCCTTCTTAGGAATTCTCCCGCCCAGTGGCTTTTTAAAGTGACCGCTGCCTCCTTTGACCATTATGCTCAGAGTGGATATGAAGAAACCCTTCCCCTGTGAAGCTCCAGTGTCCATCTGTGATATAGATGAAGTATAAGCATGAACATCAGCAGCCTCTTCCAGAATATTCATCTACAACCACACAGGAGTGCTTGTCATACCACTGGACCGAATCAAATTGTCTGGTGGGATGACTGAGGCTCACAGTTGTCACGCCCCCACCATCACCAAATCCATCCGAGTGGGCTGTGTGTGTGGCAGTCTCCTTGTTGCTGGCGCAAAGCACCTGACCAGAAGCAGCTCATGGGAGGACAGGGTTTATTTTCACCTATAGTCTCAAGGGGAAGCTTCGTGATGACAGGGAAAAGATGGTAGAGCAGAGGCTGGGCATCACCTCCTTGCCAACATCAGGAGGACAATAGTCGCAGGCAAGTGAGCAGAACTCTAGCAAGGAGGAGCTGGCTAGAGCACCCGTAAGTCTACCCTCACCAAAACACATCCTCCGGAAAGGCTCCACCTCCCAAATTGCCATCAGCTGGGAACCAAGCGTTCAATACATGTGAGTTTATTATGGGGGACATCTGATTCAAACCACCACGTGTGTTTCGCTTCTGAGTGAGACCCGATTCTAGTCCTGGCCCTGCTACTCCCTGGCTCTGAGATGCTGGACTAAGTCAGTTTGCTTCTCTGAACCTCAGTTTCCTCATATAAAACGTATAAGTCCTCATCGGATTGTCATGGGCTACAATATCTTATGTATATAAAAAGTTTGAAACAGCCGGGTGTGGTAGCACACTCCTTTAACCCCAGCACTTGGGAGGCAGAAATAGGAGGATCAGTGTTTTGAGGCCAGTTTGAGACTATATAGTGAATTCCAGATCAGCCTGGTTAGAGCGATGCTACCTCACAAACTAAAATTAAAAATATAAGTTTGAAAGCTTGAAAGAGGTTTCAAGAGTTCTTGACCAGCATCATCACCTGGATTTTAATGGGCTTGAAATATCAATCCTTCTATGGGCTTTTCCAGCCTGGCATCTCTCCTTTTTTATCCTGTTGCTGTTTCCTCTAAGTCTGCTATTTGTTCCTCAGCACAAGGGCCTGCTGACCATGTCCCCTGTTTTTCCCAATTCAGTAACTCCTGGTTCTCTGGCTCCCTTCCTGTGCCCCCCAGGCTCCAGTATAAGTCATGGTGTATGCCACCTTTGCAAGGTTGGATGTCTCTAGGGTATGTTGACAAGCTGTGGGTGCACCTGTGCCCCTGAGCCTTGCCCAGGCTGCCACCACCACAGAGGCCCTGAGCCAGGTGCTAGTTAGCTAACAGCGAAACGCATTTACCTGTCACTCAATCCACATACCTTGGGAACCTTACTTGTGAACTGAGAATTTCATTGAGTTGCAGTAAAGACTGAAGGTGATGATAAATGCAAAGTCTGGCTTACCACTCAGAGCATAGCCTTGACACTGCAGTTATTATCATGTCTGCAGATAGATCACTACAAATGCAAGATCCTGCTTGGTTGAAGAACCCTGACTCTGGTCATTTTCAGCTTGTTCTGAACCCTGTCTTTCTCCCCTTCTGCGGTACAACACACCTATCATTTGAGTTACCATCCAGTGGAGCTCCCTGAAGCTCATCCAGCATTGTTGGGCTCCAGTCTCCATAACAGCGCTCATGGTGCGGAGCAAGAATTCCTAACTAAAACCATTACTGCCTGGTCCTCCTCCCTCCAAGATCCTGGCCACCCTTGTTCTGCTCTCCGCAACAGTGCTCACCTTGCTAAGCAAGAACTCTGTACTTACTGAACCCCAACTTCTCATTCCTCCTCCCCCAAGATCCTGGCAATCATTGTTCTATTCTGTCTATGTCTTTAAAATGTCTATGACATCTTTAATTTTTTTTTTTGAAACAGGGTGTCACTAAGTAACTCAGGCCAGCCTGAAATGCACAAGTTAGCCCAGGCTACCCTCAAACCCATGCTGATCTCAACCCCATGCTTCCTGCCTCACCCTCCCGAGTGCTGGGATTGTAGGCACACACCGTTTGTGCCTGTGAATCCAGGGTGCATGTTTCATGTTAAGTAGAATTACACCGCATTCCGTGCTTTGTCTTTCTGGCTTGTTTCTCATGGAGAAATGCTCTCGAAGTTCATCCATGTTGTATATTTCAGAAGTTTCTTCCTTTTCAAAGCTGAGTAGGGGCTAAAGAGACAGCCCAGTCAATCGAGTGCTTGCTTACAAGCCATGAGGACCCGCGTTCAGTCCCCAGAACCCATGTAAATGCCAGGTGTGGTGGCATATGCCTCTAATCCCAGCTTTAGGGAGACAGACATAGGTGGATTTCTTGGGGCTCACTGGCAATCCAGTCTAGCCCAATCAGTGAGCTCCAAGCCAATGAAAGACCCTATCTAACAAAAAAGATGAATGGCTTTTCTTTGGCCTCCACATGCACACATGCATGCTCATGCTCATGCGGGCACACACACACACACACACCAACACACATATGAACACATACACACATGCATAAATGAAATTAAAGCTGAACAGTATTTTATTCTGCATGGATGTCATATTTGTTTACCCATTCATCCATTAATGACCACTGGGTTGCGTCTACATTTCAGCCACTGTACATAATGCTATTACGAACACTAACAAGCAAACAACCCTTTCAATTCTTTATGGTATAATCTATAGTGGCTACAACATTTTATCTTTTCATTGACAGTGCACAAATATTCCAGTTTCCCCAAGTCTTGCCATCCTTATTTTCTGTGATTTTTGTCGTTTGTTTGGATAGGAGCGTCTTGGTGGGTGTTGGGTGCCCAAAGATAGGCTTTGGGGTAGATTTTCCAAACTGCCCCAGCAACTGGCCAGATTCTTGACAGAAGCAGCACAGGCCCATTTTAACCTCATATCTAATTCATTTGCTCATTAGAATTTTCCAAAATAATATAGTCTTCATTTCACAAGCAAGAAAGCAACTGAATGTGGGGAGCAGAAGGTCCACAGCTGGTCAACTGGTGTTTGCACAGCTCCAGGCCACGTAGGTGTGGAAGACGTGCCCAGTCAACAGCCACACTGCCCTCCCTGAGGCCAAGGTCAGAGCACTCCCTCCAGATCCTGTAGGAGCCATTCCACCCTGGGGCTCTGCTCAGCTGCTCCACCCTCACCCGCAGCTGCCCAGAGACGGCAGGGGGGTGGGCACGAGTAGGAAACAAAAGCAGATTGCATTTATTATTTAACCAAGGCCCCAGGTGCACCTGTTGTGGCACTGGGAGCTGTTTATGGTTACCATAAAACACAACCCCAGCATTAGAAGGTTTATGACATTTGCTTCAACTCCAAAACTCAGTGAAGGAGGGGCAGGAACCTGCAGCTAACATCCATTCAAGTATGACCTGCTTGCCCAGCAAGCCCTAAAAGTGGTGCATTGGGTTTAGTTCTGCCTGATACTTGTCTAACAGCAGCAGTTTAAAGAAGTCTCCCCTGGCAGTGGGGGCAGGGTTATCCTGACACTCTACATTTTGTACGGTGGGTAAATAAGGAGGTGAGGCAGGGTCAGGCTGCCAGGATCTCAGCCGGACTGGACTGGTCCCATCCAAACAGTTTGCAGAATCAGCCGCCTAGTCTACTTGGAAGTCTTTGTCCCAAGCCTTGTTATCTTAATTGTACCTTAAGGCATTCCTGACCAATAACCCCCCAGTCTTCAGAGAAGTCTTGGGAACCTTTCAAAGGTGAACACATAATTACTCTAGTGTGTGCCTTACTGTCACATATACCTATTCTGCTCTCTACTTACTTCAGAAGTGACAACATGTTGTGACCTGGTCATGCAGGCGTCAGAGGCCGGCCCAGTGAGAACTCTGACTTCAGGGAAGGCTGAGGGGAGTCCAGGTCTCAACAGCAACACAACACAAACTGGGAGCAGTGGAGGCTTTGAATAGAGGAACCCTCTGGCAAGTGTTGTTGCCTCAGTGCTGAAGAACCTTGACAGGTGGGTTCGGAGCTGATTTAGCTTGGAGAAAAGTTGTGCGCATATGGCCACCTGTGAGTTGAAACATGAAATGGAGTGAGCACAGAGTTGCACAAGCAGTGGGTGATGCAGAAGGAGCCATCACAGGCTTCCTGAGTGGGAAGCAGAATGGATGGCTGGTCACTAAGACATTAGGTGTGAGGAAGAGAGTGGGCAGTTTCATGTCATCGATAAAATAACTATCAAAATATACTGGAGTTGCTGGGCGTGGTGGCTCACGCCTTTAATCCTAGCACTCGGGAGGCAGAGGTAAGAGGATTGCTGTGGTTCAAGGCCACCCTGAGACTATAGTGAACCAGGTCAGCATGGACAAGAGTGAAACCCTACCTTGGCATATTTCATGGGAATTTTAATTTTAAACATAAGATCAGGGGGCTGGGTAGATGGCTCAGTGGTTAAAGGTCCTTGCTTGCAAAGCCTGTAGGCCCAGGGGGACGGGATTGGGGATGGGGGCTCAATTCCCTCAGCCACCTATATAAGCTGATGCAAAAAGTGGTACAAGCATCTGGTGTTCATTTGCAGTGACAAGGAGCCCTGGCATGCCTATACATACACACACGTGTGAATAAGTACATGTTTTTGAAAGCAAGTACACCTTTCAAGCCTTCTACAATATTGGGCCAATCAATATCCTATGATGGAGGAGGGCTTAAGGCCCCATCCCTCTCTAAGGACTGATTGGCAGTTAGTGGTTTCTGGAGGACAGGGGACATTTTCTGCAGTGGTGTAGCCACTGATCAATTGCACACGCTCTGGTAAATAACCTCACACCCATGCCTATGCAGGCAATGCGAATGAAACTCAGTGAGTCACACAAATACATAAGGTGGGGGTGGGGGCTGTAAAAAGACATCCAATTAGAGGGGGAACTATTTAGGAAGAAGATTCAGTGGAAGGGAAAGAGGGAAGGGGAGAAGAGACAGCAATGGTAGAGGTTATGACCAAAATACATTATTTACATATATATATATTAATTTGAGAGAGAATGGGCATGCCAGCAGCCTCTCAGCTGCTATGAATGAACTCCAGACGCGTGCGCCCCCTTGTGTGCATGTGCGATATTGCATGCTTGCATCACTATTGCATCTGGCTAAACATGGGACCCGGAGAATCGAATGGGTGTTCTTGGGCTTTGTAGGCAGGCGCTTTAACTGCTAAGCCATCTCTCCAGCCCTACATTTATGTTACTTTTTAAAATTTTTATTATTTTTTATTGGCAACTTCTTTAATTATATACAATATCCCATGTTATTTCCCTCCCTTCCCCAATTTCCCCTTTGCAACTTCACTCTCCATCATATCCCCTCCTCCTCTCAATCAGTCTCTCTTTTCAGTTTGATGTCATGATCTTTTCCAACTGTTACGATGGTCTTGTGTAGGTAGTGTCAGGCACTGCTAGGTCATGGATATTCAGGCCATTTTGTGTCTGGAGGAGCACATTGTAAGGAGTCCTACTCTTCCTTTGGCTCTTACATTCTTTCCACCCCCTCTTCCTCAAGGGACCCTGAGCCTTGGAAGGTAGGTTTGAGATGTATAAGTGCTGAGCACTCCTCTGTCACTTCTTCTCAGCACCATGGTGCCTTCTGAGTCATCCCAAGTTCGCCACCATCTGAAAAGAGAAACTTCTCTAACCAAAAGTGAGAGTAGCATTAATATATGGGTGTGGACCTTAAGAGAAGTGCTTACTGGGCAGTTTGGAGAGCATAGTATATACATTTAGTATGACACCAGCAGACATTACACCCTTAGGGCTCATGACTACCCCTGTTGTACGTTTTTAGTATCAGGGATGTGTTCCCTCCCATGGAGCGGGCCTCCAGTCCAATTAGAGAGCAGTTGGTTTCCCCCATAACAGACATGCCACTATTGTACCCATTGTCTCATTTGGCCTGGCTGGCCAAATTTAAAGCTTGCAGTGTCCACTGTTGAGTACCTTCACTGGTGTTTTCTCTCTCCCATTGAACTGCATGCAGCGTAGCTTTTTCCAACTTTCTGTCAGCTTGTTCTCATGGAGGAGGCTTTCAGCTCAGCCCCAACAGATTTTCTCAGTGAACTTGCCACCCAAGTATGTGGAGTCTTCAGCAATAGGGTCTTACCATCTATTCCTGGTGGGAAACCAAGTCCAGCCCTACATTTATATTTTTTTAAAGTAAGTGCAACCCTCAAAGATGCATACATTGAAAATTTTATACTCAGGGTTTACAGTAGATGGCTGAGAGTGTGGATACTGGCCTCAGAGAGGGGTTCCCCAGGCTTCAGTTCTTAGTTTCACATTTATACTGTAAACTAGTACAAGTTCCTCACCTCCGGCAGTTTCAACACTACTCTGTGAAGAGGGAATGCAGCGGTTCTGATTGCCAAGCACTGTGCATACGTATATACAGTACTCTACTTAGCAATGAGTCCTCAGCAATTATTTAATGGATTTAAAGCCAGGGCTAATAAGAAGAGGCACCTAGGAGGTGCAAGGCAGTGGGCCAAATTATATATGTGAAGGTATGTTATTTACTGACCGTAACTTTGGCTAGGCAGCTGTTAACGTGCTCATGCTACAAGCAAGGGGAGGAAATGACATCTTTAGGTGGCTGGCTGGTTGGATATGGCTATAAAGCAAGGTGAGCTTCTAGAAAAATGGCAATCCATGCATTATTCGGGCTGGCTTAGTGTTTATTCTGGCTTAAGGAAGGAAAGCAGGAGCGGGATTTTAGGGTCCTCCTTGTTGATTAAGTGGGATGGGATTGGACTTCCTCATGGCGTCATGTTTCCCAGGCTGAACGGAGGCATCGCTTGCCTCACATGCTTTGCCGCTGCCCTGCACTAAGTCCCCAGCATGGGCAGCGCCTGTGGGAGTCCCACGGGAGATAGTTTGCACCAGGGACTAACGGAGGAGAGGAGGGAGGCTGAGGCAGGGCGTCCAGTGAGAACAACGGCTTCACTTCTGGAAGCTTTAGAAAGGGGATGCCAGGCAAACTAAAGAAAGGAAGGACGAGGCACCAGGTTTGTTTGAAGATGGCCTCTCGCAGGCTTGGGTTTGTTTATGCTCTGCTTCTATTTTAGACCTGAGAGCTCTACAGCATCCTTGTCCCCAAGAGGACGTAAGGAGCATTTGGCCCAGCCACACCATTTCTGGCTCAGTCAGGGAAAGTCACTCGCCTGCTGTCACAGAGCAGTGGCAGTCCAGACCAAGACCTTGATTTCCACCCTCCCTTGGTTGCTGTTGCCCTCTCTCCAGATGGGTCTCCAAACTGCTTCTTTTCCACATCCTCCTGTCAGCAGGAGCACCTGGGGAGGCATGCCTGCCTGCCTGCCTGGCCACCAGTTGATTTATTCACTTCTGGGGGACCAAATGGAAGGAGCATTAGCTGGTGAGCTCGCCTCGCCTCAGCCCTGAATACTAACCAGGGGGCTTAGATGCAGCTAAAAATAACTGGCTAATCACCACCAGGAAGAGGTAATGAGGACTCCGAAGAAAGGAAAATGTCTTAATATTCCATCGCTCCGGCAGCTGGCATCCAGCTGGGACCACAGGCTCCTCCAGCTTCCATGGGCAGGTAATTAGACCAGGTGGCAGCTGGGGTGCTCCCAGGGACCCGGGAGGGCCCCACCTTCCAGGAGGCTGAACCACCAGGGTTATTCAGGGTGAGGTGAGTTGGAAATAAGTGAACACAAAGGAAATGTGCTGCACAGGAAGTGATCTGAGGAATAAAGCCGTCGTCACAGTTTACAGCCTTTCCCCTTTGAGAAAGGAAAATCCTAAATTTAACAGAAGCTTCATTTGATAATGCTCTGCATTCTTCCTTGAACACACACACACACACACACACACCTGCCTCCTTCTGAAAGCATCCCTGGGGTCCACTGTATGGCACAATGCCTGGCCCTAGCCAGGCCTCATGGCAGAAGAAACCAGGAAGTGGCTTCTGTGGACATGGCGTCCTGCACAGGCCTGGCATGACAACAGCTACAGTCCCATGCTCAGGAGAAACCTGCTACGAGATGACCTGTCCAGAGAAGGCTGTCATTGATCACAAAAAGTGGGACCACTCCATACAATGATTGGCCAGCCAAGCCCCTTAAAACCCCCTGCACTTTCTCAAGAAACGAGTTTGCAGCAGCTCGCCCTTTGCTGCTTCCACCTATCTCCCAGAGTCTGCGTCGTGACTCCACGCCTCTCACCCCCAACTCAGCAGAGACCCTGCTGTCCCTCCTGGGCTGGCCCTAGGGGGGACCCCAACAGTCCACGACCTGAGGGCTGCCTGGAAATGAATTCTCCTGACAGTTTCCTCTTTGCATAGGACCAGGGAAGGCCCACAGTTGTTAGGTCAGGGGCTGAGACCAATTCCAGTGAGAAGTGTGACTAGACTCCTCCCTCTGATCTGAGAAGAGTAAGGAATCTGATTAGTGCAAGTTGACAGGGGTCCACTCCAGAGAAATAAAAAGTCTTTTGTAAAGAACAAGCCAATGCTCTAAGATCTCTTGTAGCGGAGATAAGGTTTCAACAAATGAATATAAATTGATTTTAAAAGATCTACAAATGACAAGATCTGTTATTAAAATCAACTGCTCATGAGGAACTGTTTGGGGACGCTTCCTTAAGCTAAGCCTATGGTTCTTTCGCTGGGCTGTGTACTTGGGAAGAGCCAGCCCCGGGCCTGCTTTGCCATTTTTTTTTTTTTAAGCTGGAAGTACTTGGCAAAATAATTTTGCTCTGTGGAAGTGTATTTGCTCACCTGCAAACAAAGATGCTGGGATAGCCTTGTCTCTGAGCTGCACTGGGGCACAATGATGTTGTCCAGTGAAGACACTTCCTCTGTAAACCAGTGGGAATGTTAGGCTGTGCTAACAGGTAGAAAAGGCCAAGTTCAGACAATCCTTCTGATACACAGTTACGGACAGAAGTATTTCAATGCTTAGCATCTACACCCACTTCCCATTGACTCCTTCGTGGGAAAGTCTCATGTCCCACTTTCTCTGCTGTTCCTGCCTGGAACGCTCCTGGGTGGGAATCTCCATGGCCTCTGGGGTGCTCTTGGGCAAGTCACCGGGGGCTGGTTTGCTGGAGTCACCAAGGCTCTGCTTGCATTGTCTTCCCACAGCCAGATCGGGCCTCCTGCTGCGTGAGTCACATTGCAGTCCCCTGGGAGGAGCTGAGCAGTTCGGCCTGGGGCACTAAGGAAAGTCAGACCAGCAGTGGTTTCTCCTCAAAGATCCAGACAACATAATGACATAGAAGGGGGAAAGAGTAGAAATCAGGAAACCAGGTTAAAATTCTAGCTGTGTCACACAGCAGCTCAACACTGTGAGCCTCAGCCCAGTGAAAGGACAAAGAGGGGCTCCCTGTCACCTCGCAGGGGTGCTTGAGTCTCGAGGTTAACACTGGGGTAACAGGGCTGTAAACAGTACCATCTCCATCAGTGGTGAGGTTAATTCATTTTTTTATTACTAATACAAGCTACTACCTTGTATTAGTACAACATTTGGGTCTAGATTACTGGATGCATCCTTTTAGAGTTTTGACAAAACACACAGCTGTACCAGCACCAGCACAACAGCCTCTGGCCTGTTCTCGAACCCACTGGCACTTTCTCTAGAATGTCTGCAAGTGGAGTCATTGAGCTGTGTGAGACTGGCTCCCCTCACTTAGCAAATGCAAACACTTCACAGGGCTATAGCAGGTATTTGGGAGCTCGTCCCTTATCATTCATTGCAGAATGCTGCTTCATGCTCTGGATGTGTTCTTGAGCATCTGGCTTGCTTGGGTCCTGGGGAATTGAACCTGGGTTCTTTGGCTTTGTAGGCAAGTGCCTAATCTGCTAAACCATCTCTCCAGCCCTAAAAAAAAAAAAAAAAAAAAATGTACTGTACAAGTAATATAGCCGCTTAAAAATAATTTTTCACTTTCTTATGGAGTTAAACAAAACCTACAATATGCTCCAGCAATCCCACTACCAAATATTTTGCCAAAGAGCAATAAAAAACTTATATCAAAGCCGGGCGTGGCGGCACACGCCTTTAATCCCAGCACTCGGGAGGCAGAGGTAGGAGGATTGCCATGAGTTCGAGGCCACCCTGAGACTACATAGTGAATTCCAGGTCAGCCTGGGCTAGAGTGAGACCCTACCTCGGAAAACAAAAACAAACAAACAAACAAACAACTTACATCTACAGTAAACCTGTGTATAATTGTTAACAAAGTGTTTTGTTCACGGTGGCAGCCCACGTGGATAGTGAGGACACAATCACCATCTGGGTCACGTGCGTACCATTCTCTAGGCCAAGAGGCTCCTTTCTTCTTCTATCAGCTTCGGGTGGTTCTCAGGAGTCCTTGGCTTCTCTGGCCTGTCGTTTTGCATTAGCATATATTAATTGTATGAAATAATGCGGTTCATTATGTTTTCATAGATGTATGTAGTTACTTTGTTCATATTCACCCCCCATGCATTACACTGTTTTCATTCCTCTTCCTAATTTGCATCCCTTTTACTTTCATGTCTTTTTGTTTATTTATTTATTTGCAAGCAGAGACAAAGAGAAGAGAGACAGACAGAGAGAAGAATGGGCACACAAGTGCCTAGCTGCTGTAAACAAACTCCAGATTCATGTGCCACTTTGTGCATGTGACTTCCCTTGGGTACTGGGGAATCAAACCCAGCTCGTTAGGCTTTGTAGGCAAGCTGCTTAACTACTAAGTCATCTCTTCAGCCTCTCATGTCTTTTCATTTTTTAAACTAAAGTCTGTATATGAGAAAAAACAGTGTTGTATTTGTCTTTCTGACTCTGGCTTACCTTGTTGAACATGATGACATCCAGTCCCATCCGTGTTCCTCTAAGTGGCATGATTTTGTTCTTATTTATGGTGGAATAATATCACATTGTGTATATAAAAATATATTTTGTAACCATTCATATATTGATGGGTACCTATGCTGACCCTATAGCTTGCCTGTTATGAGTAGGGCTATGGACATGTAAAAAGGGCGTGGTGGCGCACGCCTTTAATCCCAGAACTCGGGAGGCAGAGGTAGGAGGATCGCCATGAATTCAAGGCCACTTTGAGACTACATAGTGAATTCCAGGTCAGCCTGGGCTAGAGCAAGACCCTACCTCAAAAAACCAACCAAAGAAACAAAAACACACCATGGGTGCAGATATCTCCACTGCATACCAACTTTGTTTCCTTGGGTATATATACTCAGGTATGCAGCTGGATTATGCAGTTCTTCAAATTTTGCATTTTGAAGAACCTTCATGGTGATTTCTAGTGGTCGCATTGACATTGTTACTAATGTTATATAAGCCCCTCCCCCTGCCATATTTGCTATCATGCTCTCTGTTTCCTGACTGGTGAGATGGGATCACAATGTAGCTTTGATTTACATTTTCCTGATGGCTAAGGAGGCTGAGCTCCTTACCCTGTTTTTATTAACCAGTGTACTTTCTCTTGAGTATACTGTTTGTTCCGTTTAAGTGCCCTTTTATTAATGGGATTATTTGTTCTTTAGACATTTAATTTTCAGTGTTCTTTCTGTGTTCTGGCCATTGCTCCATGTCAGATGAATAGCTGGCAAAGCTTCTCCTGTCTGCAGACCGTCTCTTCACTCTGGTGATTGCTTCCTTTGCTGGGGACTTTTGTAATTTAATTCACTTCCCTCAACCTTTTCCTCTGGGTGGCTCAAATCTTCTGTGTCCCTTTGTTGTTGATGTTGCTTTTTGAGGCAGGGTCTCACTGTGTATCAAGCTGGCTTCAAGCCCACCATGTAGCCCAGTTGGTCTTTTTATTTTTCCTTTTTGTTTTTTTCTAGGCAGGTTCTCACTCTAGCCCAGGCTGACCTCAGATTTACTGTGTAGCCTCAGGTTGGTCTCAACTCATGGCAATCCTCCTGCTCTGCCTCCGGAGTGCTGGGATTAAAGACGTGCACCACCACGCCCGGCTCTAGCTGGCCTTAAAATCTCAATCCTCCTACCACTATCTCTTCAGTTCTGGGATTACGTAAGTGAGACCCCCACTCCTGGCTCTCCGTATCTCCTATAAAGACACTGTTGTTGATGTCAGCCCCCAGATAATCCAGGATGGTGTTTTCATCTCAAGTCCTTTACTATTGTCTGCAAAGACCTTTCTTCCAGTAACAATACTCATAGGTTCTTGGAAATAGGATGTGCAAACATTTTCTTAACTTAAAGGGCATTCTAGAACCTTCTCCTAGTCCTTCAGCAGAAACACATCTTCTCTAACATACCACAACACAATTCTTTTTTTCTTTTGAGGTAGGGTTTTACTTTAGTCCAGAGCTCACTCTGTAGTCCCAGGCTGGCCTCTAACTCACAGCCATGCACCTACCTCTGCTTCCCAAGTGTTGGGATTAAAGGTGTGCGCCACCATGCCCAGCCCACAACACAATTCTAGAACTCACTGTGAGTTCCTCACATAAGCTACTCCATTTCCTGTCTGCAGCCTTAGTCTCCGTTGCTGCCTCTTTCTAGAATTCCTTCAGCTTTTCTTCTGGCAGCACCTCCTCTCTGACGCCTTCTCTTCTCTCCCAGGGTGCATGCTGGGGACCCATGGTATGGATGTATCTATTGTCATAACTTACCCTGTGTAGCCAAAGTATCTGTTATGTGTTGCTTGCCCTTGCCTACAATGTTAATCATCTTTGGACCCGAGCAGCTAGTCCAGGGCCTTGTGTAGTATGGATCCCAGGCTACAGTGCTCAGTAGGAGCTCCATCCCCAGTTTACACTGCAGAGTTGCCAGAACAGTCAAGGACAGAGACATAGCTCGCTGTGGGTGGGCTGTAGGAGGACATGTAGTGTTGCCAGAGGGTGAGATGGGAAAAGGGCATGGCAGGATGTGGAGCAAGGATGCAGTGGCCTCTGTGTCCTTGGGGTCAACAGATGGTGGTGACGCCTTGCTGACAGTGTCTGCCACATGAGGACTTTATATGCAGGATAGTGCCCTCCAGAGCTCCCACGGGCTCATTATACCTATACCAAGAAATGAGGCACTGCATGAGGCGTAGCACAGAGGTAGGGACAGAAGGCTGTCAAGACACAAGGGCTCATAGCCCCATGAAGGGTGGGAAGGCATTTGTACTTCCTTCTCAGTTTGCAGCCAGCCTGGGGAGTACACACTTATTTACCTTCCCTCCCTTGATGGCTGCTTCTCCCAAACATACTGGTGGTTTTATCTTTTGGGTGGAACAGATTGGAACATTCTGTCTTGGCAGGCTGCCTCTTCTTGGAGAGAGTTCAGAAGGCACTGCCTGCTGACCTAGAGCACATGGGGCCTGAGGTAGATGCTATTGCAGTTCAGGTTCTTTCCGGTTGTTGCGGCCCAAGAGGAAAGCTGCCCTGAGAAGAACAGGTGGAGCCAGCAGCCACTGTTCCAGAAGGGGATGCATAGAGGTCCCGCTTCAGTCTTGACAAAACCAGTTCAGGTATAGTTGACATGTGTAAAATAATGGTGGTGTTGGTACATACCTATAATCCTAGCAGCACTCAGGCAGGAAAATCAGGAGTTCAAGGCCAGCCTAGATTCATGAGTGCCTGACTCAAAATAAATAACCAAGTAAAACATGGCATTTGCAAGTTTTTGATAACATCAGGTTCCACACATATTCTCTTTATGGATGTGTTTAAAAGTATAGAGTTTACTGCAATGAAAGGAGTGACTGGAAACACGAAACATGATACTGGTTTGCAGAATTTCTAGGAGTTAATGACTGGGTTTTCTGGGCCCAGGGGAAAGGGATTTGGTTTCAGAACATGAGTGCCACAAATTGGCAGGGTTCCCTCCAGCTTTTAGGATAAATGTCAACCCTCCCACTTCCCCATCCTCAGCCTTCCCTGTTTTTAGTTTCAGTGGGGCAAGCTCTCCTCCAGAACCCAGCAGTGGACACACTACATTTCCCAATGTCATGGCATGAATAAAACGAGTCATGCTAATAGCTATGCTTTGTTCTTTCTCTAACCAGCTCCTCCTTGAGCCAGCAACCTTTTATCACCTTGCTGATTTCATCTTAGCAAGATAATAAACTTTGGCACATGCCTAAGATCAACATGCCATCCCACTGTCCTTCAGTGACCCCAAGAGGCAAGATTTCCTCTGTTCACTTCTTTAGCCCCTGCAAATGAACTCCAGATGCATGCCCCACTGTGTGCATCTGGCCCTATGTGAGCACTGAGGAATCAAACTCATGCCATCAAGCTTTGCAAGCTCTTTTAACCACTGAGCCATTTCCCTAGCCTCTCAGTCCCCGTATTTATTTGAGAAAGAGAGAGAGAGAAAGAGAATGGGTATGCCAGGGCTTCCAGCCACTGCAAATGAACTCCAGACACATATGCCACTTTGTGCATCTGGCTTATGTGGGTCCTGGGGAATCGAACCTGGATCCTTTGGCTTCATAGGCAAGCACCTTAACCACTAAGCCATCTCTCCAGCCCAGCTTGCTTGTTTTTAACCAGCTACCTTTCAAGACTTAGGTAAAGATAGCCTTTTTCTGAGAAGCCTTCGCTGGCTGTCTCTTCCCGCTCCTCACCTTTCCATTCTCCACACCAGCTAAGGGCTCTTCCTTGGCACTCCCATGAATACCTTGTTAGCATCTATCACTGGACGTCTTAAGAAAAATATATTTAAAACAGTGCCTAGCTTTGTGACTTAATTGTGAAGTACACAAATTCTTCTATGCACCAGATATCTCTCCAAGTGCTGCATGTAACTAAATTATCTTCTTAAACATATACAACAGTCCTGTGGAGATGCTACTGTTGCCTCCCAAGCAACCCATTGCTTTCTTAGTGACTGACAAAGCCTGAATTGTGTGTGACTGTCTGCGGCTTTGTAGTCATTCAAGAGGTGATATACCTTTATCTCTGTGATCTCACTTCTCAAGCTGATTAGAGGCAGCATGTTCTGACCAACAAGACAGGAAGAGAAGCCCAGTGAGTGGGAGAAGAGGAAACCCTTACCAAAAGCACCTGGATGCCACAAACTATGGGAGTGGCTTTGTCAGTGGCAGTGGGAACTTGCGGCTAATATTTCTTCAAATGGTGGAAGACAGGCTGAAGAGAGCTCCGGCCGGAACAAGAAGCGGACATAACCTTCCAGGCCCACCCCTGGTAACATAGTTCAGTTAGTTAGGTCATATATCTCAAAGGCCCCACGGCCTCCCAAAATAATGCCACCAGCTAGGGACCAAGTGTTGAAACACATGAGCCAGCAGGGGATATTTTGCATGAAAACTGTTAACAGAAGGAACTGGTCTGAGAGCAAAGATACATAAGAAAACATTGAAACCAAGAAATGAAAAGTAATTGAGTCCATGAATCCATTGATTACAAAAGTAAACAACCAAGGAACATTAGGGTTTTTTTATGTGAGGAGATAAATTTCCTTATTTTTCAAGTAGAAATATTAGTAGCCTCTTAATCATTGCAAAATCCATTAGACTATCTGACATTGTTACATTATAACATGAGCATGCTATAAATCAGGGAGTTGGCACTTATAGAATTTGAGTAATCTACCCAATCTCAAGTGCCTACATAAAGCTAATTTGGCTCCAGGACTTTAAAAAAGATTTTATTTTTATTTATTTATTTATTTATTACAGATAGAAAGAGGGAAAGAGAGAGGAAGAGTGAGAATGGACGTGCCAGGGCCTCTAGCCACTGCAAGTGAGCTCCAGATGTGTGTGCCCCCTTGTGCATCTGGCTTAAGTGGACCTGGAGAATTGAACCAGGATCCTTAGGCTTCACAGGCAAATGCCTTAACTGCTAAGCCATCTCTCTAGCCCACTCCAGGACTTTTAAGCACCACACAATGTTCTCTCTCTCTCTCTCAAAGGGGGTAATCATACTCAGCTGTTACTGTTGTCTTTTCAAAAATATTTTGTTTGTTTGAAAGAGGGAAAGCGAGAGAGAGAAAGAGAGAGAGAGAATGGATGCACCAGGGCCTCTAGCTACTGCACATGAACTCCAGATGCATGCACCACCTTGTGCATCTGGCTTATGTGGGTCCTAGGGAATCAAACCTGAGTCCTTTGGCTTTGGAGGCAAGTGCCTTAACCGCTAAGCCATCTCTCCAGCCCCTGTTGTTGTTGTGCTGAACAGGGTCTCACTCTTAGCTTAGGGTGGCCTGGAACTTGTTATATATATAACGCAAGCTGGCCCTGCCCTCTTGGCAGTCCTGCAGCCTCAGTCTCTTTAGTGCTGGGATTATAGGTGTGAGCCACCATTTCTCAATTCTTATTCAATTTTTTTTAGTATTTTTTAAAAGTATTTTTTAATTTATTTATTAAAGACACACAGAGAGAGAGAGAAAGTGAGAAAAAGAGAGAGTGAGAGAGAATGGGCACGCCAGGGCCTCTAGCCACTGCAAACAAACTCCAGAAGCATGCGCCACCATGTGTATCTGGCTTACGTGGGACCTGGAGAATTGAACCTGAGTCCTTAGGTTTTGCAGGCAAGTGTCTTCAGTGTTTTTCTTTTTTCTTTTCTTTCCTTTTTTTTTTTTTTTTGGTTCTCCGAGGTAAGGCCTCACTCTAGCTCAGGCTGACCTGGAATTCACTATGTAATCTCAGGGTGGCCTCAAACTCTCAGAGATCGTCCTTAAAGGCATGTACCACCATGTCCGGCTCCCTTATTCAGTTTTTAAGCCCTGCTTCTAGCATAATTTCTGGAATATAATGAAGATGCCAGTGCTTATGTGAGGTCAGAAGTTTTATGGACTGCTATGCTTGAATGTGAAATGTCCCCCTAGGGCTTGAGTGGCAGCTGACAGAGCTCTTTGGAGGTGATTGGATCATGGGAGTTATGACTTCAACACTAGATTGATATATTGATGGGATTTTATTTGATGGCATTATTAGGGTGTAGTGGATATTTAGGAGCTAGGGCCTAAGTTAGGGGAAGTAGTGCACTGTGGGGGCATGCCTTCAAAAGACACCTGAGGAGAGATGGCTTAGCGGTTAAGGCGCCTGCCTGCTAAGCCTAAGAACCCGGTTCCAATCTCCAGGTCCCACGTTTAGCCAGATGCAAAGTGACACAAGGGTGCAATGCTGCACTTGCCCACAAGGGGCGCACGCATCTGGATTTCGTTCACAGCAGCTGAGAGACTGCTGGCACGCCCATTCTCTATCTGTCTTCCACTCTGTCTCTCTGTCTGTCTCTCTCTGTGTCTCGCTCCAAAAAAAAAAAAAATTTTTAATTAAAAAAAAAGACACCTGAGCCCTGGCCCCGTTCTGTCTGTCTCTCTCAGTTTCCTGGACAATGTGAGGTGAGTAACTTTGCTCTACCACATACTCTTCGTGCCTCTGATGTTCTTTGGTAGCAACAAAATATGTAAGCAACAAAATATGTAAGCTCCCTAGGAATAAAATCCACAAGAAACATACATACATATATATATCTTCTTAGAAGAAAATAAGAAAGCAAGCTGATTAGTTGATCTAGCTTATTATAAAAATTACAGTTCTCCCAATCTAAACTGTGAATCCAATGTGAAAAGAACAGAGAAGAAACTTGATTTAAGAGACTTCAGTATTTTATAAGATTAAGATTTCCAAAGCACTGAGAAATAGACTTTTCAAGCTCTCCTGGAGCTCTTGTTCACCACAGATCCTGCTTTGCAGGTGTGGACAGAGCTTGAGCCTCTGTATTCCTAAGAAGCCCCTGAAAAGCCCATAAATAAAAGCCCATAAAAAAGAAGCTGGCCCATAAAACACACTTTGAGAAATACGGCAGGCAATAGTTAAGAGCACAGAGTAGAGAGCCCAGCAAGAAGCTATGTGTTCATGAAGGCTTTCTGTGTGGTAAAGAAGCATAGAAGGTGTAGTTGTTCCTTCATAATGCTTCGACAAAAATACCTGACCAGAAGCAGCTGGTAGAATGGAAGGGGTTATTTCAGCTTACAGTTCTGAGGGAAAGTTTTATCTTGGCAGGAAAAACATGGCAGAGTAGACAGCGAGGATGTTACATCTGGTCACATTTTGCTTGAAGGAGAGAGCAGCAAGAGTGAGCTAGTTCTGAACATCCAGTGGGCTGGACTAATAAACCTCAAGGCCTCCCCCCACCCCATGACACATCCACTCCAGCAAGGCTCCATCTCCCAAATTGCCACAGGGCGGTGGGGGGGACAACCAGGTATTCCAAACTCATGAGCCTACTGGGGGACATGTCACACAAACCACCACATTGGGGTAGTACGAAAAGAGAAGTATACAATCAATTGGGTTCCCATGTTACTGCAGATACCACACGCTTGCTCGGTCTGCAGGACACTGAGCAATGAAACTGGACCTGAGCTGGAGGCCTCCCCCCACCGACTAGCTGTGTGATGCTGGAAAGACCTATGCAGCCTGATGGAGGAGAAGTGTCATCAATGGTTTTAACCAGTAGTTAACCTACAAGCTTTAGGGATGGCCAGCTTGGCCAAATGTGCCAACTTGGGCAATGGTGACATGTCTGGTATGGGGAAATGAACTGCTCTTTGATTGGATTTGAAGGCCACACCATGGAAGGGAATCAATGCTCACTACCTACCAAAAACTTAATCAAAAGCCTATTTCTGGGGCTGGAGAGATGGCTTAGTGGTTAAGGCGCCTGCCTCCTAAGCCTATGAACACTGGTTCCAATCTCCAGCGGTTCCAATCTCCAGGTCCCACATTTAGCCAGATGCAGTGATGCAAGGGCGCAATGCCGCACTTGACCACAAGGGGGCGCACACATCTGCATTTCACTCGCAGCAGCTGAGAGGCTGCTGGCGCGCCCATCTCTGTCTGTCTTCCTTTCCCTCTCTCTCTCTGTCTCTCTCAAAAAAAAAAAAAAAAAAAAAAAAAAAAAAAAAAAGCCTATTTCTGGGGAGGGCATAAGTCCTAGTGGAGAAACTACTGCTGTTGTCTGGCAAAATGCATATATTATACCCACCAAAAGGCTCTCTCAACACTTTGGTTTATGTTCAAGCTACTCTCATTTTTGGTTAGAAAGGCATCTTTTTTTTACATGGTGGTGACTGCCTGAAAACTCACTAAGGTTCCAATAAGAAATGGCAGTGGTGTGTTCAGCACTGAGACATCTCTATCACACCTTGTAAGATTTAGGAATCATTTCAAAAGAGGTGGCAGAAAGAATGTAAGAGGCAAGGAAGGGAGGAGTGCTTACAGTGCTGTCTTCCAGACACAGACTGGTCTTGGCATTCATGAGCTCACCATGGCTGACGCTATCTACACAAGACCTGCGTAATAGGAGGGAGAAGTGATGACATCAAAATAAAAGAAAGGCTGGATGGAAAGAAGAAGGGATTCAGTTGAGGGGAAATTTGGGAGGGGGAAATGGAAGAGTTATGGGAGGGGATTGTGATCATGGTATATTGTCTACATGTACAAAGGTTGTCAATAAAGTTTTAAAAAAATAAAACAAGTTGGGCTGACTCAATGTCCATATAAGAAGGAGTCAGGAATGTTACATTAAGAGATTTTGAGATTTTATGGCTACAGCTTTGCAAACAGAGGAGAGACCAGAAGCCAAATAATGTAAGTATCCTTTAGAAGCTGGAAGAGATGCAAAGAAATTTGTGTCTAACCTGTTGCCTGCAGGCTGTATGTGAGCAAAGACAGCTCAGAATAATGTAGCCCAAAAGAAAATCATAAACTTACTTAAAACTTGAGACTTATTTGTAACTGAGTTTCACAGTTCTCGAATGTGAACTTTGCAGACATCAATGTGCTACCACAATGCCAACAGTTGGGCACACTTGCTAGAAGGAGTTAGCCTGCCGACTCCCTGACTGTGGCACAGTGAAAGTTGTCCTGGGCATCTGACCTCCAGAACTAGAAGATAATAGGATTTCCACTTTCAATCACTAAGCTTGTGGAGACTCGTCACACACTAGGAAACAAACACCCCATCTAACTCAGGGCACCAGACAACAGAGTGGAAAGATAAACCACAGGTAGGAAGCATTTTGTAAAGCATACAGCTGGCAGGGCTGGAGAGATGGCTTAGCGGTTAAGGTGCCTGCCTGCTAAGCTGAAGAACCCGGTTCCAATCTCCAGGTCCCACGTTTAGCCAGATGCAAAGTGACGCAAGGGCACAATGCCACACTTGACCAAAAGGGGGCGCAAGCATATGGATTTCGTTCACAGCAGCTGAGAGACTGCTGGCGCGCCCATCTCTATCTGTCTCCCTTTCCCTCTCTGTCTCTCTCTGTGTCTCTCTCCAAAAATAAATAAAATAATTTTTAAAAAAAGCATACAGCTGACAAAGCATTCCAGTATAAAACCACCAGATGAATGACAAGCTAACAAAAATGAGATGAAGCTGACAAGAATTCCAGTGTAAAGACACAAGATGAATGACAAGCTAACGAAAATGAGACGAGTGGTTCTCTGGTAAGACAAGCGGAGGATGTGTCCAGATTCACAGAAGAAACCCTGTGCCCACAGGACATAAAAGGACAACCTCGCTGGTCATTTCAGAAGTGCACTGTAGGAAAACAGAGATATGCCCTACCCATCATGGTTTAAACTTTTTGATAATAGCAAGAGTTTATGAAAATGTAGAATAGTGCTGAAGTTTCATAAAATACTGACAGGAGGGGATGTTTTTATCCGTGACTTTGGCAAGAACAGTTTGAGATTAGTAGACTTAAAGGCATCTCAGATTCTGTGACTGAACAATTTCATCTGTGGGTTTTCACTAAACACTGTCACGTGCGACTACTGGGAGAAAATCATAAGGCTGCTCACATTGAGGCAGTTTTGTCATACTAATAGTTGTACAAAAAACTAGATGTCGTTCTCTGAGAAAAGGGGTAAAGTACATATTCCTGCCACAAAATACTACACAGTAAATAAATTAGACCACCTCTCTTGCCTGCATACATGTGTGATTATTTCATGGCTGTTTCCTTATTTCTAGTGTCTTCTCCATTTCTATATAACTGGGAGATCTCTGAAGACTTGATCATGTCCTTTCCTCAATTAAAAATGCTAGGGCTGCCTGGTTTGGTGGCGCACACCTTTAATCCCAGCACTCAGGAGGCAGGGGTAGGAGGATCACTGTGAATTCAAGGTCACTCTGAAACTACATAGAGAATTCTAGGTCAGCCTGAGCTAGAGTGTGACCCTACTTTGGGAAAAAAAAAAAAAAAAGCTAGGACTGTGGCAATAGCTCAGTTGGAGTTTGCTCTCCAGAACCCATGTAAAAAATGCCAGGTCTGGACTGGAGAGATGGCTTAGTGGTTAAGGTGCTTGCCTGCAAAGTCTAAGTACCCAGGTTCGAATCCCCAGTATCCACATAAGCCAGATGCACAAAGTGGCGCATGCGTCTGGAGTTCATTTGCAGTGGCTAGAGGATAAACAGCTGGGTGGTTTCTAGCTCTTGACTCTTGCAAAGACACTATGGACACTGCCTGACGTGCACGTCTCTGTGTAGATCCACGCTTTCTTTTCTCTTCGGTGACTGTGTTCAGGATCATGGCTGGACTGAAAGGGGAGCTTTTTGATAAGCTGCCTCGGTGGTTGCATCATTCCACATTCTTACCCGCGAGAAAGGACGAGATTGGAGCAGTCCAAGGGCCCTTAGTAGGCACTGAGATATTTAACCCACTCTCCTGGAAGACGGAAACAGTGGGGCTGGGAAGGGATGGAAAAAGGCCCCCCGGGGGTTTCTGGAGCAGCTGAGTCAAGACTCTTTCTCCCAGGGGGCACATTTTTCACTGCAAAGAGGGTTTCCTGGTCTTGGAGGATCTGATCCTGCCTACTCCATCAGATGTGTGCTCCTTACATGGGCACTATTGAAACGTGCACAGAGTTTCATATGACACTCATCCATCCAGCGCTACAGGAGGTAGTGGACAAGACATGTCCACACCTTAACCCTCAGAATCCGAGACAGCGACCTTCTTTGGAAAAGGGTTTTTGAGATGACATCACCTGGGTCGGTGACTGAAGCTGTGCTGCTAGAAGGTGAGGAGCCCTTATACCACCCAAGTCCCAGAGCAGGCCAGGAGAACCTCTGCAGAGGTGCCAGGAGAGCCGCCTTGCTCACACCTTCACTGTGCACTGATGGCTGTTAGAACCGTGAGAACTGATTTCTCTGAAGTCACTCAGTGGTAACCGGTTATAGCAAGAGATTCGATGATTTAGATGTATGGGGCTGGAGATGGTTCAGTGGTTAAAAGCACTTGCTTGCAAAACCTATTGGCCAGGGCTGGAGAGATGGCTTAGCGGTTAAGGCGCCTGCCTCCTAAGCCTAAGAATGCTGGTTCCAATCTCCAGCCGTTCCAATCTCCAGGTCCCACGTTTAGCCAGATGCAAAGTGATGCAAGGGCGCAATGCCGCACTTGACCACAAGGGGGCGCACGCATATGGATTTCATTCACAGCAGCTGAGAGGCTTCTGGCGCACCCATGTCTATCTGTCTTCCTCTCCCTCTCTCTCTCTGTCTCTCAAAAAAAAAAAAAAAAAAAAAAAAAAAAAAAAACCTATTGGCCAGGGTTCAATTCTCCAGCCACCTACATAAGCCTGATGTCACAAGCCTCTGGTATTTGTTAGCAGTCACAAGAGATCCTGGCACCATCTATCTCTCTCTCTCTCTCTCTCTCTCTCTCTCTCACACACACACACACACACACACGTACAAGTAAATAAAATTTCTTTTAAAGTATATTTTTCAGCATTAACAGTCCGTAATCCTAACACTGAGATGGCTGAGTAAGGAGATCAGGAGTTCAAAGATAACCTGGGCTACATACTGAATTCCAGGCCAGCATGGGCTACAGTGAGAGACTGTTTCAAAAACAATAATGATAATAATAATGAAAGGGTAGAAATTCTTTTAGAAAATTTTTATTTTAGAAATTCTTTATTTTGAAGCAAGTCTCTCTCTGTAGTTCAGGCTAGCTTTGAACTGCCTGTTTTGCCCAGGATGACCTCAAACTAGTGATCCTGCTGCCTCAGCCTCCCAAATGCTGACATTATAGGTGTGTGCCACCATACCTGACTGGACCCATGGTCTTTTTAAAAACTTACCTTTGTGTCCCAAAGTCACAGCCTGCTCCTTGTGCTAGAAACTACTCAAGTTCTTTCACTGAGTGGACGAAGATGTGGCGCCATGGTTTATAACATTGAGGAACCAAAGACAGCACATTGAGAGCACATTGAAGAAATGGTGGTCTAGCCATGCTATGTAACACCATATAGCTCTTTCAAAAAATGAACTAGGTCTGTGCTTACTCATCTGAAAACCTTGCCATGATAGATTTTGAGTAAAAAAGCAGCAAAATAAAAAGTCAAAGAACAATTCTTAAGGTGAGTCACTGGTTTATAATCAAAGCAATAATTTTATTATAAAAATTATTTTAATAACAAATAAAAATGTAGAAAGACAACAACAAAATTTTATTTTATTTTTTAAAGATATTTATTTATTTATTTATTTATTTGAGACAGGGAGGGAGAGAGAGAGTTAGAATGTACACACCAGGGCCTCTAGCCACTGCAAATGAACTCCAGACACATGTGCATCTGGCTTATGTAGGACCTGGAGAATTGAACCTGGGTCCTTAGGCTTTGCAGGCATGTGCCTTAACCTCTAAGTGTGGGGCCTGGAGAATTGAACCTGGGTCCTTAGGCTTCACAGGCATGCACCTTAACCACTAAGTCATCTTTCCAGACCTATTTTTTGGTTTCTTGAGGTAAGGTCTCACTCTAGCCCAGGCTGACCTGGGATTCACTCTGTAGACTCAAGGTGGCCTCAAACTCGTAGCTATCCTCCTACCTCAGCCTCCCAAGTGCTGAGATTAAAGGTGTGCACCACCACGCCCAGCCCAAAGTTTTATTTTTGTTGTTCTGTTTAGTTTGGGGTCTCACAATGGAGCCCTAAAAACTAGAAGTCTCAGGCTGGCCTCATACTCATGTGATCCAAACTGCTAACAGAACTTGCTACTTACCAGGGACACTGGGAGAATAAGTGAAGTAATTTACATGTATTTTATAAAGAATTTATGAACATTTTAATTGGTTACATCTTTTCTTTTTATAAGTGTGTATCATTTTTGAAGTTGAAGGCATTTTTTATTTTTTTTATTTTTGGAGAGAGACAGAGAGAGAGGGAGAGGGAGACAGATAGATGGGCACGCCAGCAGTCTCTCAGCTGCTGTGAACGAAATCCAGATGCATGTGCCCCTTTGAGGGCAAGTGCGGCATTGCGCCCTTGCATCACTTTGCATCTGGCTAAACGTGGGACCTGGAGATTGGAACTGGATTCTTAGGCTTAGCAGGCAGGTGCCTTAACCGCTAAGCCATCTCTCCAGCCCTGAAAGCATATTTTTAAGGAAAGCATGGTGACATGTGCCTGTCATCTCAGCATTGGGAGGCCAAGGCAGCAGGATTTTAAGTTCAAGACCAGCATGGGCTACAGAGAGAGATCCTGCCTCAAAATCAAAGCAAAGCAAAACAAGACAAAAAGAACCATGATGGGAGAGAATGCCAAGTAGACAAGAAACCACTAAAAGATAGGAAACGCACTGTCTGACACCATACCACCACCCTCCCTCAAGACCCATATGTGCTTGGCCCTACCAACGTAGCCATAGATCTGTGGCTGTACCCCTACCTGTGGCCATCCCCTCACCTGTGTTTGTAGCCTCTTACCACCTTCCCAGAGTGTGGGATTCTTGGGGGGGGGGGAGGGGAAAGGAAGGCAGAGGCTGGTGGTGCTGTAGTTAACTTCAGGTCGGTCAATTCATGTTAGTGACTTTCCTTCTCTAGCTAAAATGCAGGGTCCAAGGACACAAAAGGGAAAGAAAGGAAAGGAGAGGACAGGAGAAGAGAGGAGAAGGAGGGAAAGGGAGAGAGAGGAGGGAAAGAAAAAAAAAATGACATATTTAAAAATCAAGCTCTTAATGCCTCTCAAGCCCGTCACATCCTCACAAGAATCCCTTAGACAGTTCTTTCCATCTGGAATTTACAGAACACTGAACTCAGCTGGTCACTGGCTCCGAACTGCACAGTGAGAGCTAAGCACAGCTCTAAGCTACGCTGCATCCCAGGCCTGCTGCCCCCTGGCCTGCACCATTCCACCTGTGCGTCTCTCAGCTCAACTCCTCCAAAGCAGTGTGTGGATAAATGTTTGCAGAATGATGGAAATAGTTTGTCTTTCAGCCAACATGTTTGGTTTTGCATTTATTTTCCATTAAAGCTTCACCTCCCCAAAGTTTAAAATAGAATTGGAAATTTGCTATTCGACCTATTTTCGTCCATCAGCAGAGCTTATCAAATTAGGGCACTGAGAAGCAGCCAGAGTAATAGGAGCCAGCCCAGGCTGTCTCAGGTGGGATCACCAGAGGCCTCATTTAGAATGTGGGGTCCCAGGAATAGAACGGGGAGCTAAAAATAACTTAGAAGTCATGGCAAGAGCAAAAGCAACCACCATTGCTCTCTATTCCTTTTTTTCTCTCCCTTTTGTTGTTTTTCCATATTAGAGATCAAACCCAGACAGGGCCTCTCACATGCTAAGCAAGTGCTCCACCCTGAGCCCCACCCCAACCCAGAACTACTCCTTTTGCTGTCCGGTGGAAAGAGCTCAGACTTTCTGAAAACGGAGGCACTATTAACCTTGCAAGGGAGACATTAGGTTTAAACAGATAACATACGTGAAGCTGTTGTGTCGAATGGAGACGGAAAGGCACTCAGTGTTCCAAATGGCTGATTTACATCAGGACTTGAATTCTATGTTCTCAGTAGAAATTTGGGATCTCGTGGGATTTATTTAAACATGTTAGAGGCAGGGCATCCTTATGTTTGCCTGTCTCCCTCCCCCTAGGACAGTGCCTTGCATCTGAGAGGTGCTCAGAGAGATCCCTGTGAACGAATGCTGAATGGATGAATTTGGCTTATAACCTGCGCAAGCAGTGATCTTTGAACGGTGTTGCAGTTACTTTCTCATTGCTGGGACAAAACACACAACGTAAAGCAGCTTATGGGCGGAAAGGGTTTATTCTGGCATGCACTCTTGAGAGGACATTTCTTCATGGCAGAGCAGAGGCTGGCTCATATCTAGTCACATAGATGGGTGGAAGGAGTCTGAAGTGAGCTCGGAGCTGGGCTAATAAACCTCAAGGTCCATCCCTGGCAACACATCTCCTCCAACCAGACCTCCCAAAGGTTCTGCCAGCTGGGAATTGACTTAGTCACAAACACACGAGGCTATGGGGGACTCTTGACATCCAAAGTACCACAAACAGTATCAATTATTATAGCAGGGTCCCTGAGTGTCTTCTCAGAGTACCCTTGGGTGACACCCACCTAGCAGCCATGTAGGGATTCATCAGACAGGTAGGAAGAGCCCCTGGAAGTGGGACCAACTTGGTGAGCAGAGTGCAGGTTATCCCCTGGGAAAAAGTGGCCCCTGAGTCTTTTATATACAGTACACACCCAGTCATTCTAGTTGTTGATATACCCAAGGCAAGTAAGATTGTGTTTGGTGTTGGGATCTTAAAATACAATGTTTCCTCTGTGTGTGTGTGTGTGTGTGTGTGTGTGTGTGTTTCTTCCGACCCCAGTAGACATTGTACAGTGTTTCCATCCATACGTAGAACTTATTGCTGTAACAAGAAGAAACTCAAAGAGGGAAGGGTTTATTCTGGCTCATGACAGGGAGGCCAAGGCGTCAGGAGTGTGAGGCACATTGTGTCCATGGTCCAGAATCAGAGAGAAATGAGTGCTGATGCTCAGTTCATTTTCTTCCACGAGAAGGTGCATGTTCAGGGGGCAAGGGGCAGGGGTCTTCCTGTCTCAGTGAAACCTTTCTGGAAACATCCTAAACACACAGAGGTGTGTTTCTATGGTGATTCTAAGTGCAATAAAGTTAATGAAGGTTAGCCATAGCAGGTGATAGTGCCCATACAGTTATCTCCCAATTGCAGCTCTCGGTTGCTTTTGGCAGTAACAGCACCATGCAGGTGAAGAGATGACTTGGTACAAGCAGAAAGTGGAGATGGGTTCTTACAGTCTGTTGAATGATGATCCTGAAAAAAAACATGTACTCATTCCAGCCCCTGGAATTAGTGAATTACACCTTATTTGGAGAAAGTGCCTTTCCAGATATAACTAAATTAAGAATCTTTGGATGAGATCATCCTGGAGTGTTCAGGGGCCATAAATCCTGTGAAGGCCATCTCACAATAGAGAGGCAGAGGGAGACTTGAGGCAGACAGAAGAGGAAACCATGTGAAGACAGGGACAGAGGCTGGGCTGATGGGGCTGCAAGCCACGGATGGCCACCAGTCACCCATACTGACGAGAAAGGCACAAAATCAATGCTCCCAAGATGGAGGAAAGGAATGTTGTCTCTGCTCACAGCACAAATGTGACAGAATGAATTGCTATTGTTTTAAGTCACTGAATTAACAGTAATTTGTTACAACAGCTCTGTAATTGGGTCCAGTTCTGAATGCAAATGTTCAATGGGAAAAGTTTCATACAAACTGTCAAAATTTAATCCAAACTCGAATGGTGAGAACTCCTTATGGGAGTTCAAGCCAGCCTCCCTGGGCTCTCCTAGGGTGCTTGCCCAGGATTCCTGAGCTCCTCAACACTTCCATCAGCCCTCTTCCCCTCGTGCAGCAGTGTAGATCCTATGTCGCCATAGATTTAGAATCATCATAGAGACACACCTTGGAGGTTCTTATCACAGTATTTTCAGAAAGGCTTCACTGAGGGGGTAGACCCACCTTGACAGATCAAAGAAAGGGAGAAGACAAGCTGGTTTGATGAGAGGCGGCTGAGATGAACTCCCCCTTCAAGGTTAAAGTTTGATTAGGTGAGTATAGCACCATGTCAAGGCCGCATGGTGGGGTCCTGAAGTAGGGGGTAGAATGCTAAGGAACAATATGAGTTTTGTAGGGGAAGTTTCGTGCCACCTGGCTCAGCGTGAGTTCTAGGAGCCTGGAGGAAATGGAGAGCAGAGATTAAAGAAGGTCTCTAAGTGGAGGGGCCCTTCTGAATGCTGCCCTGCTTGCACATAGGACCAGAAGGCCAGAACTCAGGTGACCTTGGGTTTCCTTGGCAACAAGGGGCTGATCTTGCTTCCCAACCTGGCTCTGGATCTCTTAAAGTGAATCTATGCTCGAATCTATGCTCTTGCACCACGGTAAAGGTGGGTGGCACCATCGCATGGACTCAGTGTATGTGCACCCTTCCCAGGCATATTTAGCAGAGCCCAGCACAATCCAACTCTTAAGGATGTTTGGAACATTTTCTCACCTGCCCATGCTCAGACCTCAAAGACTCTCTGAGATTCTTGTCAATTCTGGAAGCAGAGGATCATCTTGGCAGGTCTGTGCTTGTACCATGTCCCACCACAATTCTGATACCCGCATGCGCTGTGATTAGCTTGAGCACATCTCGCCAGTGAGGGAAACTCCCAAGGGAGGAGGTTGTCTGCTGACCCCTCCTCTTTCTAAAACTCTCTTGACAGCAGGGCCTTGGTGCTCTTTGGATCTTCTCTTTGTGATGCATCTCTGACATTCACAAAATAAACTTCCCTTATGCCTGCAGGTTTAGGGCTTTCTGCAGTGGCTAAAGAACAATTATAACTAGTACATTCATTAGAGTGGATCCAGAATTCGACAAATCCGTCATCAAGGAAACACAGAGGGGAAATGTGGTTTGAAAAGAGAATTCACAGGTGGATTCAAGATTGAGTCCTGACCGGGGGAAAATTACCTGGCCTTCTGAAGGGAAGGTTCTAGGTCCATTGCTGTTGTCTTGGCTTGTCCAACATCTTAACCACAGATTTGAATGAAGTCAAAGAGGCAAGATTTCTGCTTTGAAAACAGCCCAACTCTGAACAATGCAGAAAATCATGTTTGTTGACATATCCAGTATTTTAAAGCCACATCATGATGGACCACAATGAATAAAGCAAGATGAATAGAACTTCTTCCACTTGCTCTCAACAAATAAGCCACAAAGGTGAAGGGTGGGTTAAAAGCACTTCATGAGAAAAAAAAAAAACAGCAATGTTTCAAATCCATATAAGTCACTAGTATGAAAAGAATTCTTGTGAAGTCATAAACAGTGTATTACTCAGGGTTCTTCAGAGGAACAGAGCAGATAGAAGGAGGACATATTGCAAAGGGGGGTTATTAGGAAGGCTTACATGCTACTGGCTGGGTAGCCCAACATGGCTGTCTGCATGCTGGTAGCTGTTCAGTCTACAAAAGCACATGTCTCAGCAGTCTCAATGTGGTGCTCAAGACCTAGAGGACTCCTAGAGAGCTGGACGTCCTCAGCCACACCTGAAGACTGAAGAAGCCGGGTTCTATTGTCAGCGAAGGATGGCAGCTACAGGGTAGATGCACTCACCAGCAAGAAGCAAGGGCATCCAGGGAAATGAGTCGCCTCTCTCAAGACCCTCTTTATACATAGGCTGTCACAGGGAGGGCTGCTCACTGTGGGAGGAGGTTTTCTCTCAGTTAATCCTTCCTGGAAGTACCTTCACAGACCTGCCAAGAGACTCATCTCTTACTTGATTGCTGACTCAGTCAAGTTAAGAACAGTGATTAACCATCACCCTTAGGCTGCTTGTCTAGGGTGTGCGGGTTCCAGATCAAGGGTTATTTTGGTACACTCCACCTTGGCAGAACAGAGCTGTGGTTGTGACATGGTTCTGGCAATCATAGTGGAAGAAAGAAACTGGCTTATGATGGGGACACAAAGAGAAAAGGCAGATAATGAAGAGTTTGATAGCTTTGTTACCTGAACAAAGTTGATTTTCACTCTGAAGACGAAAAGACTCAGGCAAACAAGTTATTTATGGCCCCATGTTGGAAGAACTCCTTTTAGAAGGAGGAAGAGCTTTATAGAAGGATGAAATGCTATGTATTTTCAGAGAGTGAAATAAAGACCAAGAAAAAAGGTCAGAGGGACAGCCTCTTGTGACTGCACAGTCTGTTGCCCCTCACAGTCTGCTCAATAAAACTGCCCCCTCAGATGCCCCCCCAAAAGATTAGGGATATCAAATTCCATTATATTTCTAAGAATCAGAAGTACCCAGCAATAGGGTGGTCTTCCTTGTGAAGAATTAACATTCCAATTCTTTTTTTAAAATCTTTTTATTTTATTATTTTTTTATTAGAGAGAGAGCAAGAGAAGGAAAGAGAGAGAGAGAGAATTGGGGCACTAGGGCCTCCAGCACTGCAATCGAACTCCACATGCATGTGCCACCTTGCATGCTTGCATCACCTTGTGCATCTCGTTACATGGGACCTGGAGAGTCAAACATGAGTCCTTAGCCTTCTCAGGCAAGTGCCTTAACCACTTAGCTTAACTTAACCTTAACTCTCCAGCCCATCATTCCAATTCTTAAAAACAAGTCAAAACTATTATTTCAGTGATCATGAGTATGGGCCAGGCTGGGCTCACTAGCTGGTGGGACATTCTTGGTGTGTGTGTGTGTGTGTGTGTGTGTGTGTGTGTGTGTGTGTCCCCTTAGAAGTCACATGCTTGGTCAAAATGAATGGCCTTCTCTTACCAAAATAGGTCATTCTTAGTTAAATAGTTTCAAGTAGCATTGTCGCTGGCTAGAATCTCTACGTATGCTCTCTAACTCCACAAGAATGAGTTTTTTGGATAATCATGTTACTTATATGTGTAATATTTTATTACAATAATTTTGATTTCAAGTGAAAAATATCTAACTCACATTGTTAACTTAAAGAGAAGAAAGATTTTATTTAATGCCAAACATAATATGCTCATGTGTCCCTGGGGGACAGAGGTTGAGTAGGTCTGAGGCCCAAGGCAGAGGTGCCCTTTCCACCTCTGGACATGTCTTCCTCCATCCGCACCAAAGGCTGCAAGGAGCTCGAGGTGGACTTTATCTGGACTTGCAAAGCGGGGAGGAAAGTGGCCATGGCATTCATTGCTACCGTTCTCATTGGCTCAGCCTGTGCAGGTCCCTTGTTCACCTTAGATAAATCACTGTGGCTGTGATATTGGAGCCTATCACTGGCCACACCTGGGTCACGTTCTCACTATTTTGACCCACGAGAAGGAACTGTAACTACCAGCCAAACCAGAACCACATGGATCTATAGGAAGTTACCAGGCAGATAGAACAATGGCCATCTGCCTAACCATTTCCAGAGCACCTTCCAGCACACACTCTTCAATTCTCCCTAACCCTGTGCAGAATGAAGGACACGTGTGAGTTCTCTCTATGATGCCACTTCATCGCTCAGAAGTAGTTGGTTGTACTTTCACCCAACACTGGATTTCTTAGCATCACCAGCAGAAGGAGAGGGTCATAGGAGTGTCTTTTAGTGTTACCTGATCCTTGTTGGGACACCTAGCCAGTGGCAGATGCTCCAACTCAACTCTTAACAGCAGCAAATTCCCTCCTGCTTTTTCTGATAGTGGAGTCTTGGGGAAGTATCCTAACATCACATAGAAAGGGAACATTTCTTGACAGACCCATCCTTGGAGACAGGTTTCTCCTCTCCTCCCTTCAGTAGTCACTGACTCTTTAGCTGTCATGAAAATCAGAGACACCATTCGGACAAGATAGGTGTTATTTCAAGAACTGCAAGAATGAGTATGGTGGCACACACCTGTAATCCCAGCACTTGGTAGGCAGAGTCAGCCTGGGCTACATATACAGTGAGACCTTATCTCAAAAAGGCAAAACCAATATAAACTGACTGTAACAGGCATCAGATCATATGTATACTCATTTTGCTTTAGTTTTCATTCATCCATATATCCATTCATTTACCTACTAAATTGTATTGAGCACCTATATATTGATTAGTGATTAGATATAGTGGTTTGAACAAAGAGATACGAACATAGACTAATTAAAGAAAAACATTAGCTTATTCCTCTTTCTCCTTTTGGGTGAGCAGGGGACACCAGGGAGTTTAGGTAGGGACCAAGGTTCATTCCATTGGGTCACTCTGCCATCCCCAGAGTGTGGAACTTGTATATCATGTTTGTTTTCAGACCATGGGCAGGGAAAAGAGCAAAGGGGAGCAGTTCCTCCCATGTCCCAAATCAGAAGTGAATATCCACCTGGCATCAGCTCTTATCCAGTGAACAAAGCCCCAGGGCTATGCCAAGTTGCAAACGACCCTGGGAAATATAGCTCTAGCTAGGCAGGGGAACACTGCCGAAAGTTACCACAGGAAGAAGCACAAGTTGGGACAACAGCATGTCTAATTGGTTGTACATAACACAGCAAGAGGCAAGCTGTAAGCAAGGGTCCCGCTCTCAAGTTGCTTGTGAATGGTAGGAAAGAAATATCTTTGTCCCCTCGCAAAAATAGAAGTCATATGGAGGAAGGGTTAGAAGAACGGCACAAACAGCTTAGAAAGTTTAAAGAACAGTGAGGAATGCCTTGACCTCGAGATGATCAGAATTCAGTCCTGAAGAAGGTACATGTGAGCTGGTTAAGCCTGAACTTACAGAACTGGCTCACTGTGAAGATGGGTATGGAGTAGGGACGCCAGCAGAGCAAGAGCAGCGACAATAAAAAGCAGTCTCCGGAGGTGCATGGGCTTCCACCAGAGAGCCTTTTCTGCCAGTGCTATGCAGATGTACACCTATTTATTTCTGCTTTGGATCTGCCAAACGCCAGACTTCTATGTCTTCCTGATGCTGGAAGATACTAGAGCCATCCTCCAGCCTTCAGCACAGAGGTTACCCAGTCCAAGAAGACAGCCAGGCTGTGAGTCGGAGGTGGGAAGTGCAGGGTCAATAACGTCTTAATGACAGTCACTTCCTGAGCTTTGCAGCTCTTGGAGCATGCAACCTGCAGAGGTTAACTGAATGATCCTCTCATCTCACTTCAAAGCAGAGCAGCTGGCTAAAGTAAGACACTGGATATGGAGCTGGTTTGAAAACTCAGGAAGCACTGCAGAATGGAAAATGTCTTAAGAGCAGCACTAAAATCTCATTATTTCAAATCCCATTGGCTCAGGAGGAGGAGGAATTTGTATAGGAATCTAGGCTGAAAATTATCTTTATGCTCAATAGAACAGGGAGGATTTTCTAAGCAAACTAACGATGTGCTACAATTTCCAGGAGAGGGGTACACTCAGGGGGGTGACTCTACCACTGTGCAAGGAGTAATGGACTTCAATTAATTTTGAGCAATGCTCTTTTTCATTCCTGTAGGTCTGGTGGGACTTCTACAAGGCAATAAAACTTTGCTAGCTATTTGTTTGAGCTTTGGAATATTCTACAGAGAAAGCATATTGCTAAGCAAATTAGTTTGGGGCCTCACAGGGAATTTTTGTGTTTAAGAAAATGCTGGACAACCATCAGGCCAGGATGTTGAAGAAGAGGCTCTGGCAACTACAAGGTTGAACTCATTTTGGCAGTGAACAAGCTTTCTTTTCTGGTCCCCTAAAATCTAGCAGATGAATGCATCAGGACTCTGGTTGCATTAGGGTGTGTCTGCTTGAGTCCCTGTCTTTCCCCACTCCTGCAGAAGCACCCTTTGATCCAGCATCAGTCAGAAGAGCTGGCTCTGAAACCTGCTGGTGGTTGAAATCTCTGTAGTCTATGGGGACCGCATGAAGAGTGGCTAGCATTTTCAGTGTATTCTGTGCTGAGTGCCTGCTCCCCAGATGGAGAAACAGGTTCCGAGAGGCTGAGAAGCTGGTCCATGGCCACACTGACAGTCAGTGGTAGACTCAGAAGTTGGACCCAACGAAAGTACATGTGACCTTTTTTTCCTTTCCCAAATATAGGGCTCTCTTTGTTCCAGGTCTACCTGCCATCTGCCCTTCCATCTCTCCCCCCTCCGTCTCTTGAATATAAAATGTCCCCCATAGGCTCATGTGTTTGAATACTTGGTCGCCAGCTGCTGACACTGTTTGGGAAGGTGGCTGAACCTTCAGGAGGTGGAGCCCTGCTAGAGGAAGTCAGTCACTGGCAGTGGGCATTGAGGGTTTTTTTTTTTAATGGAAAGAAGAGGTTTGATTCAAGCTTACAGATCCTGGGTTCTATCAGCGGTAGAAGAAGATGCTTCCCTACATCCAATCACAGGGAAACCACCACCAGCCAGCAAATACCAAACTCGACAACACAAACTCGGCAGCAGGGAGCAGTGGAACCCCCCCCCCGGCAGAGCTCACATCTCTCTGCATACCTTTTTGTTGGAATTCAGTTCAACCCCCAGTGACGCCTTATGAATGGACTCCCAGGCCTGTCCCCACCCAAGCAGCTGGAGGCCCAAGTTACAAGTTTTAACAAAACACCTGAGTCTATGGGAGACATACACTGAACCCACCACAGTGACCACTTCTTTGTTTAGATTTGGAAATTCCTGCTATAGTCTCATTGAATCAATTCTCGGCTTTTAGGTTCTAGCTCAGCTCCTTTATGATGTCAGATTTCGGGTTTCGTGTCTTGATAGCATCCAAGAGTTCTTGGGTGTTATGGTCACGCATATTTCTTTTAAATTTATTTTTATTAGTTATGGACATACGTAGCATGTAAACAACACGTGTTGGTATCATCCTTTCCCTCGTCCCTGCCCCTTTTCTGAAGAGACCCTCCTCATTGGGGATGCAGGTCAGCCCCGTGGAGAGTGTGGGTCATGCATTGTGGGGGCAGCAGTTAGTTATGGGAGAGAGGCAATGTCTCTGTGCATAATGTCCTAATGTGTGGCTCTAACAACCTTTCTACCCCCTCTTCCACAAAATTCCCTGAGCCATGCTGGGAGCATTTTAAGTCTACTTCAGTGATGGGCAGTTAGGAGCCTCTGGATCTCTGGTTCGGTAGGTGTTGAGTATCCTCAGTGTCTGTCTCCTTCACTCTTGTGCTGATATCAGTTTCACTGAGAAAACAACGCTCTTGCTCATTTCCCCAGTTCCTCTGTGGTTTCAGCTGGGGCTGGGATGGAGTGCACTGGGTCGTTTATCTCCTCAGGTCCCACTTCCATTCCATGTCACCATGTCTGTCTGCACACCATCTGGTGTGAGTCCCTGGCTGCTCAGGGGCTGTTGCTCACCAGTACCCCGGAGATGTCCAGGAGGCTGGGGATCAGTGACTTTAGTGGCCGTGAGCACAATGGGAAGAAATACCTGGGAGACTGCATCAGAGGACAGCTCATTTATTTGCCAGGGGAGTGGGCTTATAAGTGTTCATGTAGTGGCAGGAAGAGGTATAGGGTATGGATCACAGGGGAATTGGCTGTGTGAAGGCTGCTGGCTGATACCTCATTAACATATAGGGACCTCCTGGGTGAGCGGTAAAAAAGGTCACATGGCCATGGGGAAACTGAAACCTAAGTCTTATCAGGACATCCAGGTGCCCCAGGCAGGGGAGGGAGCAGCCCCACTCCTGCCAGTCTCAAGACAAAATTATTGGGGTCTAGGCCTGCTGCAACCTCCCATGGCCTGGGGCCCTTAGTCATGCCTGACAGCTCAGGCCTGCTTAACCTCTGGTGGCCTGGGGTCCTCAACTGTGCCCAACAATTCCCCCTTTGTTTTTATAATGGAGGAGTATCATCACATTGAGCAAGGTCTTTGTAGTCTATCACGGGTTAGGTGGTACATGAGAACCTGATTTGTAGCAACCTTAGCAATGCTAATTATTTGTTGTCTGAGAAATTTGTTAAATCAGGGGGCCACAAGTAACAGGGTTCCTATAGCCAGAAGGGGCCCAAGGAAGGAGCCAAGTGACTAAGGGGTTAGAGAACCAGGTGGTGGGGTCATCAGGTTTATAGCATCAAGTAGCTCCTTGCTGAGTTTTTTTGTGAGAGTTGTAACATTTTTTCAACAACATTTGATTCATTGACAAAAAAACACCATTCTTCTCCCAAGACCATGCATGTCCCCCCATGTTCAGGAGTGATGAGGTCTATGGCTCTACGGTTTTGGGGTACCACACCCACAAGAGCTTGTCTCTGAAGAGACTCGAAGCTGTTGGTAGTGGATATCATGGCCTGGTCAAGCTTGTCTCGGAAGTCCCCTGCGAGGTGGTTGGTTTGGACAAGGGCAGCTCCTGCAGCACTGGAGGCACCCAGGGAGAGAGTCACGCCGAGGCCCACCAGTAGGAGGATGAAAATCTCTCTTGGTCAACATGGGCGGAGTTTGTAGGATACTTCTTCTTCATCATAGAGATACACCTGTGGAACAATCAAGACTGGGGAACAATAAGTGGGATAGGAAACATTTATGCATGGGGTGATTAGCCCTTCACACCATAGGAGAGAGGGTGTCTTGACACAAGTGGTCCTGGTTATGGAAGTATTGAGGAGACATTCAGATCTGGTCGGCTTAGAGCTGGACAGGCAAAGGGGCATATGTTGACCAGCATCAAAGAGGGGAATATCAAGAAGGCAGGGTTGGGAATAATTCATTGTAGATGCGGGTATTCAAGGGTGGCATTAATAGGGACCATGGTTAGCCAGGGGCAGGTGATGGCTGCACAAAAAAAGCAGTTAGAAGCATTGGGGTGGTTAGTACAGGGGAGAAGGTCAGCCACATATTGGATGTGTTGTGTCCAGTTTATGGTGGCTTGTATTTCTTCCACGACTTGTTTTTCCTGCGTGTTGGGTCCCTCCTAGGGCCAGCCCAGGAGGGACAGTAGGGTCTCCTCTGGGTAGGGGGTGAGAGGTGCAGAGTCACAACACAGACTCCAGGAGTTGGGTGGAAGCAGGCAGAGGGTGAGCGGCTGCAAACTCATTTATTCATGGAAGTGTAGGGGGTTTAAGGGGTTTGGCTGGCCAATTGTTGTATGGGGTGGTTCTCTTCTTGTGACCAATGACAACCTGTCTCCAGGCAGATCATCTTGCAGCAGGTTGCTCGTGAGCATGGGACTGTAGCTGTTGTCACACCAGGCCTGTGCAGGATGCCATGTCCACAGAAGCCACTTCCTGGTTTCTTCTGGCAGGTGGTATGGGTAGGGCCCAACATGCATTGTGCCATACATATCCTCATTTTTGTTTTTATTATTGATGACCCTGGGAGGCATGGTTCTTTGCCAAGCCATTGTTGACCCCAGGCCCCAAGGGATCATCACATGCAATAGTGCCTGTCTTAGGTTTCCCCATCTCATGGGGTCTTACCCATCATTGGCTACCTGCCATCCTGTGGGAAAACCAGAGGAGTGTGGCTGTCACCTAGGAGGCATGGGAGGACCAAGTGGTGGTGGCTCTGTGGCGTGTGAATGGTCCCAGCAAGTGAGAATCAACTATAGAACCTGAAAATGACTGGGGTAGGACAGGTTTACAAATGAGAAATGGTGGATAAGATATCATATGGTGGTTCATGAGGGGTTGCCCTTCCAATTGATAAATGGCTCCCTGTAGTAGAACCTGGTTTGTTTGGATGGTGGTGGTGCGCTGAGCAAAAGTTCTGAGACATCTGAAAAGGATCAGCATGATGGCGAGAATAACTAGGATTCCCACCAGGATAAGAAGGGAGAAAGGGGTGAAGAAAGAAATGTAAAGTTATCGTCAGGAGAAACAGCTGCAAAACCAACTGGCACCTGTCTAACGATAACATGGAGATCAGCATGAATAGTCATGCAAGGGCTGAGTGTACAACTAAGGAGGGAGTAGTTAAGAAAGCCCCCGGAAGAGAGTAACAAGCTGGAGGCATAGAAAGTTGAGACCAAGACAAAATAATAGGGTGTTTAACATAAACAAGTTGTTGGGTGACTGTTGTGAGCTCATCCTTAGCGCCATAAATAGTAGCGTTGAGTGTACTTAATGGTAGCAGATCAATGCAATCAAAGGAGTTGCAAAGGAATTTATGGCTGCTTGGAGGGTAGCATTACCATAAGAGGCATTAATAAGCAAAAAGGCAAAGGTGTAGCTAAGGAGAAGTACGTGCTTGAAGGGGAGAATACAGTGAAATAGAGTGGCTAAAATGAAGCCTAGGCAAAGCGTGGGAATCTAGGCCCACCGCACCAAACAAGTATGGCCTAAGAAGAATTGTCCAAAATGGTTTCTGGGAAGTGGTAGTAGGGAGAAAAGGAGATAAAAGGAGAGAAGGGGGAATAAGCTAAAAGTCCCGTATCCAGACTGAGGGGTTTGGCATCATCCTCTTCATCAAGGTCAGATCCCCAAGTCAGTGGCTGGACAGATGTTTCTGGCAGGGATCCAGATCAGGATCTGTGAAGTTTCTGGAAAGACACAAGCATACCCTCGGCCCTGTGTTAAAAGAGGGTGGGGTCCCTTCCAGTATTAGTAAGAGGATCCTTCCAGCAGACTAAGGGTAAGGGTGTTGTGGTTGTTTGGGATCTCCAATGTTTGTAGGCTGGAGAGAGTCCTGCATCATCAAAGGTGAGAAAATTGAGGATGAAGAGAGCTTCCACCAGGGCCAAGTGGGGATCCTTGGGTGACATAGTGGACTTTTGTTTTATAATTAGTTCCTTTAGGGTCCAGTTAGTTCTCTCCACTATGGCTTGTCCTTGTGGGTTGTAGGGGATCCCAAGGCAGTGTTTTATTCCCCAAGATTCCATGAAGGATGTGAATTGGGCAGATGTGTATGCAGGGCCATTATCATTTTTAATTGAACAGGGTATACCCATGACCAATATGGCGGTTTTTGTCACCTTAATGACATGGGAAGCCTTCTCCCCTGAGAGAGCAATAGCAAAAGTAAGCTTAGAGTAAGTGTCCACAATGACATGGACATATGTGAGGTTACCAAAGGAAGGTATGTGGGTAACATCCATCTGCCAGATAGAATTTAGGGTAAAACCTCTAGGATTGACTCCTTGAGGCTGTAGGGGGTCCAAAGGGGCTAGGGGGGCACATGCCTTACAGGTACAGGTTAAATGTTTGCATTGGCTAAGCAAGAGCTTGGGGTATAGGGTTTGTAGGTTAGTGGGGGATAGATGGAACCTTTGTTGTAATTGTCTAGCTTGTTCTAAAGGTGGCAAAGATGAGACAGCAATAAATTTTTCTACCTGAGAATTCCCATCAGCAATAAAGCCAGGCAGACCAGTGTGTGAGTGAACGTGCTCAATAAACCAAGGGTACGATCTGTTTGCCATCTGTAATTGTAAAGTGGAGGTCTAATTGTAAAGTGGGATGATGAGAGGGCCTGGGATTGGCTAAGGGCAGTACCTTTGTCATTTGAACATGTAACTGCTGTCAGAGAAGTTGTTGATGGGCTCTTGTTGACAGAGCTCTAAGACTCTGATGATGGCATATAGTTCCCCTAGCTGGACTGAATGGGAATTAGGGAATTTAAGGGCATCATCCGGTCAATTGGCTCTCTTAATAATTAGTCCATAAGTATGTTTATTGGCATCTGTAAAGGCCAAGGCTGCTAAGGGTATTGGCTGACCAGAAGGCCTGAAGAAATAGTCTTTATGGTCAAAGCCATTAGGGATTGAAGTAGTTTGAGAGTGGGGAGGTGATTGTCTATCTCATTGGGAAATCCCATCATTAGGATGTGAAAAGGGGTCCTCCCTAAAGAGGGTTGAGGTTCTGACATGGGGATGGGCAGAATTATTTTGGAGGGTTCCGTATTATACATTCTGTTAGTGTAGGTATGGGCCTTAATTGCTATGAGGAGCATTGCTTGTAGGTTGGTGGTGAGTTTATGGGCCTGTGACCATGAGGGTGCACCCAGTAAAGGGGCGATTGGTTTTGCCAGATGACTCCCAAAGGTGCCCCTGCCATCCAAAGGATCACATTTAGGATTGGAGCAGACAGTTTATATCTTGCAAGGGTCATTGAAAAGAGGTAGCGGGATATTTTATGTAACAAATTTTTGGAGTAATCATTTAGAGGAATTTTCTTTGAAGGGTTATCAGTAACTCTAAGGAGGTTATAAAGTGGTAGGAGTTCACTGGGAGGGGTGGGCAAGAAAGGTTTGAGCCAGTTAATTTGGCCACAGACTTTTGGGGGTGTGTGCGCCCTTTGTAAACCTTGTGTTTCCTTATGAGGAAGAGAACCTGGGACCAAATGGAAGTGTCCCAGATGTTCTCTGGACTAATCCATGGGGCTAAAACAACAGTTTCATCCCCAAAGCCATGGAGGTCCTTTTGTTTCACTTTTAAGCCACGTTGCAGAAGGAGGGCCTTAAGAGCCTGCAATGGCGACATTCTCTGATGGGGAGGGAGGTTGCCCATTCTGGCGTGGTGGTGTTTGGGGAGGGGCTAGGCTGGGACACTCCTAAATCAAGGAGACTGAGAAAATAATAACCCAGATCAAAAATGATAGCCCAAAGGATAATCATGCAAATTACAACTCCTAATGCCAGGGCCAGCTGAGACATATGGATAGAATGTTTAGGACCCACATGTCTTGTGTTTAGTGGGGGACTTCTGTGGGTCATTACTCCACGGCCATATGCCCACATGGTGTCTCCGGGGAAGCTCAGCCAACAGCCTTACCTTGGTTCCAAAATCGGGTGGGTCAGACCCTTATGTGATATCTCCGGGATGAACCAAGAGTGGAGGGGCTGACACAGACTTCAGAACCATGTGGCAATGTGTGCCTTCCTGCCAGGGAAAACGACAAACAAAAGGAAAAGGGGGGAGGAGGGGGCTGCCTGCTAACCCTTGGGCAGCCATCAGCACACAGAACAGAAAGGGGCCTGCTCGCCAACAATCAAGAAGGGGGCGTCTTGCCAGCGCCGAGGGGGCTACTCACTGACAATCAAGGAGGGGGCATCTTGCCAATGCTGAGGGGACAGAAGGTCCCTGTTCAGGCACCAGATGCTGCAGTCCCTCCTGGGCTGGCCCTAGGAGGGACCCCAACACCTGCAAAAGAATGTAGTGATGAGTAAGAACTGGGTGGGAAGTGGGGACAAGCTGTCCAGAACAATGAAGGTCGGCAGAGGGAGATAGTGAGAGGACATGAGCATAAGGTTTTCCTGTCACCCACACCCACCAGAGTTCATCCCAGGGGTTTGCCATCTTTGTCAAAGGTGGAGTAGAAGTCTTTTTTCCAATGAAATCACTTGCAACATCTAGGGCAAATCATTTTTGGAGGATAGATAGACATATCTGAACCTTTAGTGGTCTGGTGTTGAGGATATTTCCCTTTATAATGGCCTTCCTCCTCACAATTGAAGCATTTTCCTTTACTTTTCAAGGCTGCTGCAAAGGCCTGTGCTAAAGAATTGGCCTTGTGTGAGGCAATCCTGATATCCTGGTCAGCAACTATCCATTTATCATAGTGTTCATCCTTTAGACCTGGGCAAGCTAGCCTACATTCTGAGGTCATGCCTTCCCAAATGATATTTTTGAGGAGGAGGTCCCTGGCTGTTGGGTCAGGAATTTTTCTCTCTAAATTGGTTTTTGTTCTTAATATAAAGTCAGAGAGGGTTTCCTCTATCTTTTGACAGAGGAACAGCAAGGAGGAGATATTATCTTGGAGGCTAGAAGGGGGGTTATTCTGTCCCATGCCTGAAGGACGAAGAAGTGGACTTGCTTGTAATACCCTGGGGGCTGTTGAGCTTGTTGAGCACCCACAGAGAAGTTGCCCTACCCAAATAATTCATCAACCCCCCCCAGGGGGATGTTTTATTGGTTTTGGTTTCTCATTTGTTGGAGGCATTCATCTTGATAGAGAGTTTCTCATTGAAGGAATAGGGGGCTGGGCAGTGAGAACCGGCAGATGTCACGCCAGTCCTGAGGGGCATTAAGGGAGCCCCATAGGCTCTGGAGGAGGGACTTAGTCCGTGGCGCATGGATCCATCCTCCCTGACTCCCTGATTGCCTGTCTGAGTTCTTTGAGATCATTAGCCTGATAAGGATACCGTTGTAGGGGCTGAGTCCATGTTGGTTGGACATTAACAGGAAAAGCTGCGACTCCTTGATTATATGTATTTGTATTGATACCTCAGAGTTTGCATAGTTGTTGTGTGAGTGTCAGTGGGGGGCGGATGAAGAAGGGTCCTGGTTAGGGGAATTTATCATGTTGGGTTCTTTTGGCTCATGTAACATGAGTCTGGAGGGGGCAGCCCAGATCGGGAGGTGGATAGGGTGGTAGGGGTGGGTAGAGGGGGGTGGACATAGGGGAGTCTGTGGTAATTTTCTCCCTCAATTTTTCTATAGCCTTTTCAAGGGAACTGAGGTCCACCACTGGCCAGTTCTCAGGGCCTTCGTGCTCACTGGAGTCATCATGTGATTTTGGCATGGTGGACTTGGGAGGACAAATGCACTGCCTAATAGTGGCTATAATTGTGAGGAAAGAGAGAGAGAGAGAGAGGATTTCCTTCCTGAACTTCTCGTCTTCTAACCAGATAAGCTATGTGGGTCCGCAGGTCTGGGTCATATGGATCCCCAGAAATCATCCAGGGGCAATCTGGAGGACTTCCTTCCAGAAAGAGATGGCTTTCTTCTGGGGGAAAGCTTAATGCCTCTAGCCTTGAGAAGTGCTCATAAACCTTGAATTTGTGGCTCCTTTTGGTGGGAGGAGATATTACCCATGATAGAAAAAGAGTGGAGATGCCAAGACCAGAGGGCAACATTCCTGAGGGCTTGAGAACACCAAGGAGGATTCCCCAAAGGCCCAGACGCAAGCCTGTGCACAAATTTAAGAGTCCGGCGACTGCCCTAAGGGCTTTTAAATGGTCATTGCGTTACCAGTTTGGGAGTTGGACAGAAATAGACAGGAGGTTGTTGCCAACACCCGGGCAGGCTGTCAGGGTCTGACCAGCTAGGGGCCTTAAGTCAATGCTGAAGAGTGGCCTCAGCCAAAAGATGTCAGTTGCCCATTCACCTTATTCGGTCCCTCGCAATGGCATGAACCAAAAGCAAAGAAGGAGAGAAGAGAAACCTGCCAGCCCTCAAGTGTGGAGGCAAGGCCACAGGGGCCAATGTCCCTCAGGGGAGTACTCACTTATCTCGGTGTGTTTAAAAGGTCACTGTTTCACTGTTCAGGCACCAGCTGTGGGTCCCTGGCCACTCAGGGGCCATTGCACACTGGCACCCTGAAGACATCCAGGTGGCTGGAGATCATGGTCTTGAGTGGCCGTGAGTATGATGGGAAGAAACAGCTGGGAGACTTATCGGAGGACAGCTCGTTTATTTGACAGGGGAGTGGGTTTATAGGTGTTGATGTAGTGACAGGAAGAGGTACAGGGTACAGGTCACAGGGGGATTGGCTGTGTGAAGGCTGCTGGCTGATACCTCATTAACATATAGGGACCTCCTGGGTGAGCTGTAAAAAAGGTCACATGGCCATGGGGAAACCAAAACCTAAGTCTTATCAGGACGTCCAGGTGCTCCAGGCAGGGGAGGGAGCAGCCTCACTCCTGCCAGTCTCGAGGTAAGATTATCGGGGTCTAGGCCTGCTGCAACCTCCTGTGGCCTGGGGCCCTTAGCCATGCCTGACATCTCAGGCCTGCTTAAACCTCTGGTGGCAGTCTAGCATCTTTCTTATTCTTTTGAAATTATTTGTTTATTTCAGAAAGAGAGAGAGAGAGAGAGAGAGAGAGAGAGAGAAGGCATTCTAGGGCAGGAGGCTTTAATGGGTCCTGGAGAATTGAATCTGGTCTGCCATGCTTTGCCAGCAAGTACCTTTACCAGTTGAGCCATCTCCCCAGCCTCAACTTGAGGTTTTATAGGCTGGTCCTGCTTCCTGTTCACCCTCTGCTTCCCCACTCTGGCTGGAATCTGACCAGCTGGTCTGCCTTGCCTTTACTGCATGATGGAAAGAATTTCCTCAAAACGGGAATTACAGCCAGAATACAACCCTTTCCTTCCTTAAGTTCCTTCTGGTCAGGTATTTGTTTACAGCAACAAGAAAGTAACTAATATACTACCTATCATCCATCTATCTATCTATCTATCTATCTATCTATCTATCTATCTATCATCTATCTATCTATCAATCTATCATCTATCTATCTATCTATCTATCTATCTATCTATCTATCTATCATCTATCTATCAATCTATTATCTATCTATCTATCTATCATCTATCTATCAATCTATCTATTATCTATCTATCTATCTATCTATCTATCTATCTATCTATCTATATCTATCTATCTATCTGCCTGCCCCTTTTTTGTGGCACTAACAGAGGGCCATACAATATACTAAGCAAGCTCTCTCTGTACCACAGTTTTATGGTTATCTTCCTTAATGCTCATGCCTTTATAATAACATTCTCTGTTTAGCAAGGTATGACTTTCATGGTCTTGCTTTCTGCATGTTCGATAACTTATATCCTGACAAAATTCAGAGAACTAGGAACACCTTCCAACTGTATCCCTTGAAGGCTTACTAAGAAACCTTGATAAGGTGGTTTGTGTTCAGAGGGGTCTAGAGCTCTATGAAAAAGTTGACAATATCTTAGGAACCTGTAAATCAAAACCTAAATGTTACAAATATGACTTGCATTTCAAATTGTTTTCATTACGCTAAGGGTATTATTAGCAGTGACCAGAAGTCAGACATTTGGGGTAGCTATAGAGCCAGTTTGTGGAGCTTCATTATATTTTGTGCTTTTCTTTTCTTTTTTTTTTTTTTTTTTTTTTTTTTTTTTTTTTTTTTTGAGGTAGGGTCTCACTCTAGCCCAGGCTGATCTGGAATTCACTCTGTAGACTCAGGTTAGCCTCGAACTCATGGCGATCCTCCTACCTCAGCCTCCCAAGGGCTGGGATTAAAGGCGTGAACCACTACATCTGGCCACTATGTTATGTTATTTTAGCTGAAGGTCAGTCATTCAGCATACATTCATTAAGCCCTATTCTATGTCAGGCACTAGGTTGAGTATTGTGGGTACAGAAGAGAAAGTCTCATGGGAGATTAATTGGAAAAGCAATTTTAAAGGGCTGGGGCAGAGCTCAGGGTTAAAGCCCTTGCCTAGCCCTGGGTTCCATCCCAACACTGAAGAAAAAAAAAATCCACAATCAATCAATAGTCACATACATACTGCTAACACAGCCTGGGCCATGAGCAGTTGAAGCAGATGTGGCCATCAGTTACCGGTCCTCACAACAGCTGAGGGTGCACTGAACACTGCAGTGCACTAGAGAGGCTTCATAAACCCCGCTCTAGTGACACCTCAGGCCTCTGCAGATGATGCTGCAGAGGGAAAGGCCTGGCCAGAGGAGAGGGGCCCCAGTCCAAGGCCACTTGCCTCCTCTGCAGTCTGCTGGCCCTGGCTGCCTGCATTCCCAGAACAGACATGATTGATGGGAAGATGGAAGCCTGTTCTCTCACCTCAGACACCCTCTCCCTTCAAAGAGGGAGCTGCCTCCCACCTGTGGTCAACCCTGCCTGGCTTCCCCATCTGGTAATCTGCCTAGAAGAGACCCTCACCCACAGGGGAGGGCTGTTTTCTCTTCCCAGGGTTCTGCATTTCAGTGAGAGAAGAGCTGATGTCCATGAAAAACAAGAATTGCCTCCTTACAGGGGTGAAGGGAGATGGTGAGGGGCTGGTGGGGACAGGGGAATGAGCTGATAACAAGAATTGCATCCTCTGGTTTGTTTCTTGCTTGCTAGCTTGTTCCCAGGCACCCTTCTGCACTCACTGTTGGGAAGGCAGTCCTGGGTCTTTCACTTTCTGACCTTGTCTTAGGAGTTATAAGCCTTTAGCAACAGGGTGTCTCTCAGGCTCCACAAAGTAAAGGGCTTGCTGTGCCCAGGGCACGTTTGGCTGTAATTGTGGGGCAGCTGTACACGTGACTCTTCCAGGCCAAGAGCCAGGGACCCAGAGAGCCGAGGATTACTGCCTTTCTCCCTCACCTCAGCCCCAGGGCTGCATCTGTCTCTCTCCATCACAGGAACTCTCCTTTCCTTCCTCCCTCCCTGCTTCCCTCTTCCCTCTCCTGTTACCCGGGCTGTCCTTGGGAACACCAATACTCGTATCCTGTCTACCGCTTCTGTTACTGGTGATCTCTGCTAACTTCATAGTCCTGCTTGACCCTTGTAATGACTAACTTTCAATGTCAACCTGACTGGATTGAGAGGTACGTAGGAGATTAATAAATAAAACACATCTCCAGTGTTCCTGTGAGGGTGCTTCCAGACAGGATTAAATTGCAAGAAGTATGACCTAATCCATGGTCTGATTCAGAATTCTAACAGATGATTGGGAGGTGGTGGAGCTGTGGAAGGTGGGGCCTCGTCACTAGGAGTCAGGCCTTTGAAGAGCGTGTCTTGGCCCTCGGCCCCTTCCTACCTCCGCTCTCTGCTTCAAGGCTGTTGTTGGGAGAGCTGCCTCCTCCTTTGCCCTCTCTGCCTTACCACAGGCCTAGAAATAAGGAGCCAAATACCATCAACCAAACCCTGTGACTCTGCGAACCACATCATTCTCTTGGTTTGACTTTCTCGGGTACTTGGTCACAGCAAAGAACAGCTTCATAGCTGGCTCTCTGGAGATCTTCTCCTCAGTTTCTTTCTCTGATTCCAAATCTCTTCCCTTCTCTTTGTAAGTACTTTACATCCTTGTCTGGCCCGAGGCTTCTTGCAGTATTGCCAGCTCAGCTGCCAAGCAAGGTGGCCGCAGCAAGAAAGCTAGGGTTGCTTGTGGCGCGGTTCCTTCTGGGAAAGGGGCGTCCCTTGGTAGAGGTCTCTGGGTTGATTTCAGCTCTTCTCCTCACCACCTCTCTTTCTACCACTTTCCCCAGCAGGGAACTGTATGTAGGCACCGATGGTGTTGGGGCTTATCTTGACCAGCTGTGGCCTCTGCCTTCAAGAAGCAGGCTCTAAGTAGGAAGGAACTTGCAAGCCAGCGGTCCAAGGCTCTGAGGGTCAAGGCATTGCCCTGCCTCTTTTGTAACTAGCTCCTGTGAGGAGAGGCCCTCTGTCCCCGGAGACAGTTCAGTCTTCGTGCGGTCCATGCTGACTGTATGAACAAATCCCTCACAAAGTCTGCTGCCTGGAGCTTTCCCCAGTGCTCCTGCCCCATCCTTCCAGGACTAACAGGGAAAGTCTAGTTCCTTCTAGATTTGAGGCCTGGTGTTGGGGATTTGGCTCAGTGGTAGGGTGCTTGGCTAATAGGTAGGCAGCCCCAGTAGTGCAATCCCCAGCACTGAAGAAAAGTTATGTCCAGTAGATATTAGAATATGGTTTTCTTTCCTTCAAGAACTAAATAGCTCCAGTTTCTGTAAAAATTCTTCATATGACTTATTTTTGAATTATTTTAGCACCCTGACCATTCTCCCTGAAGTGTGGTCCCACTCGCCTATATTTCTTTTAAGATGTAGCCCAGAAGAGAAAGCAATTCTCAGAGTGTGGGCTGACAGATTCCCAGCCAAGTGTGGGGAGGCCTGCTCCCATCCCGATTCCCAGTTAATGTCGTTCCTCTTTTTACTTTATTCCAAGCCAGGGCTCAAGAGCCCCAGTGGTATACCTGAAGAGCATACCGCTGTCCTCAATCCTGGTTTGGGGTATGTATACTTCTAGGTGTGATGATGTATAACTGAAGAGCATACTGCTGTCCTCAGTCCTGGTTTGGGGGTATGTATACTACTAGGTGTGATGATGCATATCTGTAATCCCAGCACTTGGGAGGCTGAGGTAGGAGGATTGCTGTGAGTTTGAGGCCAGCCTGGGGTACAACGTAAGTTCTAGATCAACCTGGGCTAGAGTGAGACCCTGCTTCAAGAAGAAGAGGTTATGCATATTGTCAATACCAAATCACCCAAAGGCCATCAAAGACAAACTTGCAGATACCTGTTCCTACTCCCTCTCCACACACACTGGCTTTTCTCATCAAGGAAGAACATTCCAGAAGAACAAAGGGGGACTGCTGGTCCAGAAGGAGGGCCTGCGTGTTTCCTAAGGGTTGTGTTTTTGCTGCAGGGTCAGCCCTAGGCTTTGCTTTCTGAGGTGAGATCAGGGGAGGCAAGGAGAGATGGGTGCTGGGACTAGGCTGGAGCAGCATCGCAATTGGGTATCTTTAGTAATTGGGGCGTTACAGTGACCTTCTCATCAGAAACAGTTTATGGGAAGAAAGGTGTAGCAGACAGCTTCAGGTTCGCTGAGATGAACTTCCAGACCAGGCAAAGTTATGGAGGAAGGGATATTTATTGAAGCTTATGGATCCAGGGGAAGTTCCATAATGACAGAAGAAGCTGGCCTGCCTTCACAGGAACAAACAGCAAAAGCCACGACCCAAAAGCCACACAGTACAGCATACCTCAGGAACTCCAGCTAGGCACACTTTGCAAATCTTTAGATTGAAATCTCAAACTCACCACTACACTTTAAGATCCACCTAGTGACACTGCCTCCAGCCAGGCGGGTGCAGATGCAAACTATAAACTAAGAAAACACTGAATATATTGGGGGACATCTATTCAAACTACCACAAAAGGGTTTATTTCACTTTCCAGTTTCGAGGGCGGTTTTATCATGACAGGGAAAGCATGGCAAACAGATAGCAGTGTATCACATCAGCTGGAGAAGAAATAAGACTGGGACAGGGTCTGAACACCCAGTGGGCTGGAGTACTGAACCTCAAGGCCCGCCCTCCATGACACACCTTCTCCAGCAAGGCTCCACCACTTGGGATCAAGTATGAGGCGTATTTAACAAACACACAAGACTATGGGAACATTTTACATTCAAACCACCACAGAGGGCTTTACAAAGTGGGTCTGGAGAATCACTGGAAGAAAGGGGGAGTCACCTATTTCACAGCACCACATGACCTCCAAAAACAAGGTGCCCTGCTAGCTTTGGGCTTCTCTATGGGCATATGGGCACCTGTTTCTCAGTCTGATTAACCAGTCTCCATTTTTTTTTTCTTCAGTCCTGGGTGGTGTTTTCTTTCAGTCCCTTCATTTGAGGTAGGTAGTTGTTTTTTTTGTTTGTTTTATTCTGTTTGTCTTTTGCTGTTTCTGTGGATTCTGTATGTGTGGTAGAGTGAACATCTCCCTCCTTGTCCTCAGGAGGAGACCGCAGACGAAGTACCCAGATGAATGTCACAGGTCTGAGGAAGGTCCTTCTGACCCTAGTGCCAGTACATTTACTCAGAAGCGCTCTTGGTCTATGGCCTCCCTTCCCAAGTTGCTCAGTCTTCATGTCTGAGCTCCACATTCATTTATGTGTTTCTGCTGAATCGAGCTATCTGGCCTGTCCTGGGCTTATGCTTAACTCTTCTGGGGTCAAAATTCCAGCCTTGATCATTTTGTCCTGCCTGAGAGTCACTGTACAGGGGCTTGCAGCCCCCTCCACCCAGTCATCCACACCGGTCACCAGGCATCTTCTTCAACAAAGACCAACTGGTTACCTTGGCTTGTTCCCTCCTTCCAGCCTCCCCATCCCCTAGTCTATCTGGCTGTCCCCTAAGTGACACCATTTAATTGCTTCTGTAAGCCCAGAGCAAAGTATGCATGACTACACAAGCCACAGGCTTTTGACTCATCGGGGCCTCCTTTCCCAACCTTGTTTTCTTTCTGCTATACCTTCATTGGACCTGCGTGATACAGCCATACAGAGCCCCCAGCCCCTCCCAGAACTGGCTACTTTCACTTATGAGAACTTAGCACAGGTGTTTTCTGGGATGCCAGAAGCAGTTATGCTAAGAATAGTTACCGCTTACTGCTCACGTGCCTTGGGCTGGCTGGGCTCTCTTCTGATGAATATGTACTTACCCTCATTGCAATCCTGGGGCTTGAAGTTGGGTGTGATGAACTAGTTGCTACTAAGGAGGCTGAAGCAGGAGGAGCTTGTGAACCCAGGAGTTGAGGAAACAATGCCCTATTGTGAAAAAGAAAAAGAAGCTGGGGCTTGAAGAGGTTTACGACTTCTGCAAGCTGATGCAGCTGATAACTGACAGAGCTACGCTATGAATCCAGGAGTCCAATGAGGTGGATTCTACTGTGCCTCCTTTTGCGTATCTAATAAACTCAACAGCCACATTCCTTTATCTTCCAACCTTGCCTAACCCTTTACCAAGCAGTTGGTTAGTTAGCCCCTCCCTTTTTACTCCTGTAGCTTATATGTCATTGTAATATGCCAACCACTTCTCAGCTATACTGGACAGGCGGGTGGTCCCATGCCACTCAGCATAACCTCCCTATGGAGGCAGCTGTGCATGACTTCTGCCTGCCAGCACAGGCTGTGACTGAGTGAATGTCGAAAGGACAGCTAAGCCCAAAGGGCTAGTGCTCAGGCTTGGAATGTGATGCATGACTCTCTGTCTAAATTGAGACTGCCTGGAAGGAAGGCTGTGTTAGCCTGGAAGTATTCAACTCATATCTGCCCCACGCTCTGAGACCTGCTTCAGATGATGTGGTGAACTGAGCCTCTAGCTGCTATCCTTTGGAGCCAGCATGGTTTTGCAGTTCCCATCCACCCTCTCAGCCAATGTATACAGCAGGCTTATTACAACCTGGCCTGTTCCTGCCGCTCGTGGGCTCCTCTAGCAGCTGAGCTTTGATGGAGGAGCTGCTGGCTAGCTGAGCCCTTCTGAGCCCTACTGCCCCCTTGTCCTTTCCCCCAGCGACCACATTGCACTGCGGCAGAACACTTCCACCCCTCCTGCCTCTTTCTCCTTTATATTTTGTGAACCCCCAACCCACCCCTTACATTCCAAATTCTGTTTTGGTGTCTGCATCTTGGAGGAGATAAATTTACACGAGACCAGAAAGCATCTGTGTATGCCTCACTCAGCCCCCAGACTGAAGCCACACCAGTGCCAGTAACTGCGCACTGCATGACTTGAAGACATGAAGTCTTTCAGTCCATGGCTGATTTCTCTCCAGTCTATCTGTCTACCTCTTCCAGAACAATCCTCAACAAGACCTGGTGCTCATGACCTCCTTCCCTTTCTGCAGACACAGTCGTAGAAGATTGTGCTTTAATAACCAAAAGAAGGAGCTGAGGATGTAGTTCAGCTGGCAGGGTGCTTGTTTAACATAGGGCCTTAGGTTTGATTGACCCTGGCACTGCATAAAACTGGGCATCGGGGTGCATGCCTGTAATCCTAGCACTCTGTAGGAAGGAGCAAGAGGATCAAAAGTTCAAGGTCATCCTGAGTTTGAGAGTAGCCTGGGACACATGAAACCCTGTCTCACCATATCTATACTTATGTGTAGATAAAATGATCAAAAGAAAATATGGAGCCTCTTTGAAAATGTGGTAATGGATTGTGGTGGTAGTAATGATATGGGTGTGATTGTTTTCATACATTATTGGAACTTTAAAGGACAAATTCAAGATGGCCTGCTTTTTTGACTGCTGAGTAGTAGAAATGGATCAGGAAATGATTTTAGAAAATGGGGGCTTGCATAGATTATTACTAGAAAAAATTCAGTGCCAGGGATGGGATACCTTCCAGTGAGTTGTTGGCCAGGGAGGTCACTGATGCCCCCAAAACATTAGAGGCCATTGCGAAGGCTTTTGGTTTCCCACCAGGAATAGATGGTAAGACCCTATTGTGGAAGACTCCACATGCTTGGGCTGCAAGGTCACTGAGAAATCCTGCTGGAGCTGAGCTGAAAGCCTCCTCCATGAGGATCAGCTGACAGAAGGCTGGAAAAAGCTACGCTGCGTGCAGTTCAATGGGAGAGAGAAGTCATCAGTGGAGATAACAGTGGACACTGCAAACTTTAAATTTGGCCAGCCAGGCCAAATGAGCCAATGGGTGCAATAGTGGCATGTCTGTTATGGGGGAAACCAACTGCTCTCTAATTGGACTGGAGGCCCACTCCACAGAAGGACATACATGCCTGATACTGAAAGCCTATGATGGAGGAAATCATGAGCCCTAGGGGTGTAACGCTGGCTGGTGTCTGACTAAATACATATATTGTACTCACCAAACTGTCCAGTAAGCACTTCTGTTAATATTCATACCCATATATTAATGCTACTCTCACTTTTGGCTAGAGAAGCTTCTCTTTTCAGATGGTGGTGACCTCTGGGATGACTCTAAAGTCACCATATTGCTGAGAAGAAGGGACAGAGGGGTGCTCAGCACTGAAACATCTCAAACACACCTTCCAAGGCTCAGGGTCCATCACGGGAAGAGGTGGAAGAAAGAATGTAGGAGCCAAAGGAAAGTAGGACTGCTTACAATGCACTCTTCTGGACACAAAATGGCCTTGATATTCATGACCTCGCAATACCTGGCACTACCTACATAAGACATCAAAACAAGAGAGACTGATTGAGAGGGGGAGGGGATATGATGGAGAGTGGAGTTGTGAAGGGGAAAGTGAGGGGGAGGGAATTATCATGGTTTATTGTCTATAATTATGGACGTTGTCAATAATAGAATAAATAAATAGATGAGAAAATGAGGGCTTGGTTGTGGCGACAGTGCCACTGATCCTCCCACCTGGCATGTCTCCCATGGAGGTTGTGAGCTGGACTGGCCCCTCTGCTGCCTCTGCTAGTCCCTCACTGTTCTCCCCTCGAAAGTCCCTGGGCCCTCCTACAGGCGCTGAAGCAACAGTACCTCCTGTCCCTGCTCTTCTCTGCAGGACTTAATGTCACCACGGTCATCCACTTCAGCGGGTGCCATCAGTGTTGTCACAGTGCTCAACTGCAAGGCGGAGTGTGTTAGTCACTTTTCTTGTTGCTGTCACAAAATACCTAACAGAAATAATTTAAGGAATGGTTTGTTTTAGCTCCTGGTTTGAGGGTACAGCCCATCACAGTGGTGAAGGCACGGCAGCAGAAGTGTGAGGTGGCTGGAAACATTGACTCTGAAGCAGAGAGAGATGAACGCTTGTGCTCAGCTTGCTTTCTCCAGCTTTCATCTCCATGGGATGGTGCCACCCACATTCATCATGGTCTTTCCCCACTCAGTTCAATCTCTGTGGAGGCACAGACATGCCCAGAGGTTTGTCACCTAGGTGATTATAATCTAGCCAAGTTGACAATGAAAATTAAGCATCACATGTACCATCCTATAGTAATCTCTAAGGCCGGTGGCCCCTGTGGCATGCAGTGCCTAGTCCCCGGTGGTCTCTCCCAAAAGACTCCTGAGAAAATCTTCCTTCTCTCCTAGACTCTACAGCTTGACACCAACTCCAAACCCTTCAATGGGATCAGATACATTTTGCCTTCCCTGGCAAATTTCCTTGTGAAAGACTCTTCGTGTAGTGATTTTGGCACGAGCATCCAGGAAAGGGTTATAATAAGCATCTGTCTGAAGCCTTAAATATAGTCTTTGGTTCTGCAAATACCATAATGACAGACTTGTATTCTCAGTACTAGGAAATTTTGTGGGCACTGGAACTTAGAAATGTCCTAGGCATGTAAGCAAGCTTTATTCTTATGTGCGTCTGGGATCCGCGAGGAAAATGAGGGCCTTGAGGGCCAAATCCCATAGCACTCTCCTGGAGAGACAGAAACATTTCCACAGAGGCATTTCTGGGATGAGAATATGCCTTTGTGGATCCCTTGGTGCACACAGGGTGATGGAGCCTCTCTGAGTGCAATGCCAGGTTAGCATTGGAATAAGTTCATGACCTACAGCAGAGGCAGAGGCGGGGCCAGAGCAAAAGGGAAGAAGCTTCCAGTACACAGCCTGGACTGTAGTTAGAGATGCTTATGGCTGTTGCTGAAACTCGACAATGCTGAGTTCAAGCCATGAAAGAGCAACCATTGAGCTTCCTGCATACATCACCCTCTCTTCTTCCTCTCTGGAAGGGCTCTGGGGAATTAAACCTTGGCCATAAGGCTTTGCCACTAAGCACCTTTAACCACTGAGCAATCTCTCTGGCCCCAAATATAATTTCTTAAAACTTCAGAGCCGGGCATGGTGGCGCACGCCTTTAATCCCAGCACTCGGGAGGCAGAGGTAGGAGGATCGCCAAGAGTTCGAGGCCACCCTGAGACTACATAGTTAATTCCAGGTCAGCCTGGACCAGAGTGAGACCCTACCTCGCAAAAACCAAAAACAAACAAACAAAAAAAAAAAACTTCAGGGACAAAAGAGATGGCTTATTAGTTAAGGCGCTTGCCTGCAAAGCCTAATGACCTGAGTTTGATTACCTAGGACCCACGTAAAGCCAGATGCACAAGGTGGTGCACGCATCTGGAATTCATTTGCAGCAGCTAGAGGCATGCCCATTCTCTCTGTCTGTTTCTCTTCTCTCTCTACTTGCAAATAAATAAATAAAAATTTAAAAAAGTATTTTTTAAAAAATTCATATTTTTGTTAGGCCACCAACTATCTGTTGAAAGAACTTCAGTTGTCAGTGTTTAGATAAATTACATTCAGTTTGTAAAGCAGGGTTGTTTACGTTAAGCTCCTTAAGGCCTGGATGAGACTGCATTTTCCTAGGGCCTTCAGATCAACACTGGTGTGACCCTGTGAATCTGACTGTCTGGGGCCATCACAGCTATACTGATACTGCCCTCAACAATGGGCTGGGGTGAGATGAATTCCAGTTTCCAGAGCACCCCCTTCCCCCACAGGGCATCACAGCTTAGGCCTGGATTGTGGAAGATTGCTGCAGACTTCCCCAGAGGTGTGTCAGAGAGAGGCCAGGCTGGAATCCCTGCCAGGAGCACTCTTCAGCAGTGGCCACGTGTTATAAAGTGACCTTGTGGCAGGGTGGCTGCTAGGACTTGGAAAATTCCCAACTAGAAGCAAAGAGAAAATGAGGGTGGGCTGGATCAGTGAGCAACTGAATCTCAGCGGTTGTCCTAATCTTCCCAGGCTGCCACAGTGAAGTACCGGCCTCTTGTATCTGTGGAGTCTGGGTTCCAGGACCCCCTTGGATACCACAATCCTCAGGTGCTCAGTTCTTTGTGTCACACAGCAAGCTATTTCCATGACACCATGGATGTCCTGTATTATTTAAATCTTTTCTAGATTACTTATTATACCTAATGCAATAGAAGTGCTGTGTAAATAGCTGTAAGGTGTTGTTTATGGAATCATAAGAAAATGTCTGTGTGTTCAGTTCAGATGGGGATCCAAATAATCTTGACCTGCAGTTAGTTGAACCCACCTACAAGGACCCTGCAGATATGGAGGGTTGACTCTGCCAGAGACCGAGGAGCTTAAACACCAAGCATTTATTGCTCACCAGTATGGAATCTGGGAAGTTCAAGGTAAAGGTGGAGGCGAATGTATTTCCTGGTGAGGGCTCTTTTCCTGCCTTGCAGACAGCAGCCTTGTACCTGTGACTTTGCCAGCAGAAAGGGAGGAAGCCAGCTCTGTCTCCTGTGGTGAGGCATCCCATCCTGCTGGATCAGGGCTACACCGTTTTGGCCCTGTCACCAAGTATGTCACGTTTGTATCAGGGGTCAACACTGGATGTTTGGAGGGATACAGTGTGGTCCACAGCAGTAGTCCCACACCAAGACACTCTGGAAGGTGGCATCCTTCCAAGGGTTAGCTGCTGTCCATTCAAAGCCCCAGACCTTGCCCACTGGCCTGCCCACACCCAGGTCCCCTTCCTTGTCTCAGACATTGCTATACTCCTGTCACACCAACCAGGGTTGGGACACACTTTTTTTTTTTTTTTTTTTTTTTTCAAGGTAAGGTCTCACTCTGGCCCAGACTGACCTGGAATTCACTCTGTATTCTCAGGGTGGCCTCGAACTCATGGCAATCCTCCTACCTCTGCTTCCCAAGTGCTGGGATTAAAAGCATGCACCACCACACTCAGCGGGACAGGCACTCTTAATGCACAGTGCTAAAGCACATTCTGGCAGAGCTCTCCAGGTGGCATCTGTCTGGCCATCTCACCAGCAATTATCAGGGATGTCCAATCTGTTGACATTGCAGCCTGATGTCATCTAAAATGTATTGGGCTTCATGCATAGCTATATGGGGATGTTATGTGTCCCACAGACTGCAGGTGGGCCATATCTGACAGATGATGCTCTTGACTATTAGTCATGTCCTAGGATGGGGAGAGCCTCAAGGAGGAGAAAGAGGAAGCAGAGAGTGACACGTGTTCGCTGTTAGTTAACAGAAGGCAGAACCACCTGAGACAGAATGCAGCTGTCTTACAAAGCTCTGCTTGACTCTTCACACCCCTCACAGGTTAACCGTGTAGGAGCTGGATGAGGGCTCAGCATCCTGGCCAATGATGCAAGCATGTTTGTCATATGTAAAGGCTCAGTTCATCTATTCAAGCAAAAATCACAGGGTTTGCTTAACAGTGCAGATAATTCTAGCAAAAGCTACCACCAAGTCTCTAAGCCTAGTTGTTCCTCCTTTTCACCTCGGAAGGTTCCAGGGTCTCACCCCCACTCTCCTTCCCCACCGTGCACCTTGTACTGTGGCCTTTGGTGTTACAGAAGTGAATGGCAACAAACAGCCTTTGAAAGCCCAGGGACATTCTTCTCTGTCACTGTCCAGCCACACCCCTCGGGCAGCCCCACTTATGACTGGTCTTCTAGCCATTAGTCATTGTTGTCATCTTGCCTGGGTGCTTCCTGAAAGGAGACAAGGAAAGGAAGGGAACCGGACAGCTTGTAAAGCAAGGGACTCTGCACAAGGCAGTCAGAAGACAGCCCGACTGCTCTGGGCAGGGGCAGGAAGGATGCCTCTATGGATCGGAGGGACCTGGGATGGCATCATTAGCACACATCCAACAGATATAGCTTTGAAATTCAGACTCTTGCTCTTAGCATCGTGGACAGGTTACCTAGCCCCGTGAGCCTTATTTTCCTCACCTAGACAGTGGCTGGCAAAATGGAATGCTTGTCTCTTTCTCTCATCTCTTCCTTCTCTCCTTTGGTCTTGTATTAATTATTTTTCTTGTTTCTGTGACCAAATACCTGACAGGAAGCAACTTAAGGAAGGAAGGTTTTTTTTTGGCTTACAGTTTGAGGGTATTCAGTCCATCATGTTGGGAAGGAAGGCATGGTGGCAGGAACAGGAGGTAACTCTCCATGTTGCACCCACAGTCAGGAAGCAGACAGAGATGAATGCTTAGCTTACTTTCCCCTTTTTGTTTAGTTGGGACCCTAATCCATGGAATGGTGCTGCCCACATTCTGGTAGATTTTTCCATCCTCAGATAAACCTCTATGGAAATACCCTCCTACATACCATGGTGTCGTTCCATGGTGACTCTAAATCCAGTCAGGTTGACAAGATTAACCATCTCCCCCCTGCTAAGAGGAGAGCAATGGTCCCTATACAAGCATGAGTCCTCAGACTGTACAAAGTGCCACCAGTCTCCTGCCATGGACTCAGAGGGGAACATCACCAAGCAGAAGGCCTGGGCTCAAGAGAGCATGCACGTCCCTACTGAGGGGCCTTAGCATCCTCATCTATTCCACTCAGTGCTGTGCTCACAATGATTTATTAGTCAATTCTCACATCTCAGACTCATGGCCAGAATTTAAATCTCCATTTAAAGGCAGCTCTCCTCACGATTCAGCTCCATAATCATCATTCACTATTCATTATATTCAGCACTTGCTTCCAAACACCATCTATTTACTTCAGTTGGAAAGCTGAAGGCCAAGAAGGGCTGTTAGGGGTGTCTCCAAGGTGCAAAGGGTACTTCTAGCTGGGGTGGGGTGAGGGGGGGAACGAGTCTTTTTCTCACATATCCCAGCACATTTGTCTTAGGAAGGTGACATTCGAGCAGTAGGACTTTTAGGACCAATGAAAGGAAATGCTATTTTGTCTCTAGCAAGTATGAAACTCACAGAACTGATTAGTCAAGAGGGAGTTAAATGTGACCGTAGAAAATCTGCGCAAAAGTTCCAGGCACATTCATAATTGGCTGGTCTCTGTGTGGGGTGCACTATGACCCTCTGAGATTGCCACAAGGAAGGTCACCCAGCATTTTTCAGGGCTCAAAGAAAGAGAACGTGCTGCCCACAGGCTCTGGGTTCTGATCCATGGAGAATCACGTGCGGGGGTATGCCCTTGCTTCGTTCACACCCCTGTGATTTTCCAGTGCTTGTAAGCTGAGCTATGGGGGACGGAAAGTGAGTATTGCATTCCTGGAGTAAAGGACTTTTCAGCAAGGGGATGACCTCCCAGGCAGCTGGGTATTTCCTGCCTAAAACCCCAAAAGTCTGAATCCTCTTAAGATAGCAGCATTCTCCCCTTACTCACAAGAGACCTGGCTTCCTCGCAAGAGAGCAGCACTCTCCCAAGAAGCTTGCCATGGAAGGGAGCTGCTAGGCTCAGCCCTAATTGCAGCTTCTGCCCTGAATAGCCCTGTGGATTCGTAGCAAACCAAGAAACAGAAGAGTGACTGTGCTGGAAATGCAGTGCTGAGTGGTCTGTGTGTGTGTGTGTGTGTGTGTGTGTGTGTGTGTGTGTGTGTGGCTGGGATGGTTGGGGATTAAACTCAGGGCCTTAGACATGTAAGGCAAGCACTCTGCCACTCAGTTACATGCCTAGCCACTGTGATATAGCTCTTTAAGTCAAAGAAGTTCATACATTCAAGGACTGAATGTTTACTCTTTATGCAATACATTTTTTGAGCATCAAATCCGAGCCATGAACTTAGAATATGAGAATGGATATGTCTTCTGGGCGTTTAATCCAATGGAGATAACAGATAAGCAGCTCCACCCTGACTGTGATGTGAGGGCAGGGAAATGAGGCTGTGCTACTCCAGAGGAATGCCAAGGGCAGAGGCTTGGGCACTCACTAAGGAGAGCAAGCAGAGGGGGAGAGAGAGAGTCTGACCAGAACACTAAGCAAGGACAGGTTTTGAAGAAAGGGGGTGGCTCCTGAGTCTCAGGGGGCAGAGACCAGGGAACATAAGGTCTGAAAAGAAGTTGTTAGACATAGCACCCTAGTACCTGCAGCTGACCAGAGGAGGGCCGTGCTGTGCAGAGGGGCAGGGATGGCTCAAGAACGTGGTGGTTCATCCAGGAGGTGAACGATGGAGGTTGTCTGAGCACCAAGGGGGAAATTTAATCATGGAGACTTGATGCCACGCACCCGAGAAAAACAGCTTGTGGAAGAAATTTTGGAAACCAAAATGCTAGGTGGAAGAAGCATGCTGAGGGTGCTGGGAGCTCAGTTTAGGTATGATGTGCTCCATTCTTTCCTCCCTGTTCTATTATTCCTCCTCCTCAACCCCAAAATATGTGCTTGGATGACCACTCACCTAGCTCACACATCTTCGTGCACTGTTTGAGAGAATCCTCACCGGAGTGTGTGTCTGGTCCTTTGAGTTAATCTGGAGTCTCCTCTAGAGAAGGAAGACTGTCTTCGATGCTCCTGTGCTAACCCATGACACTTCTCATCCGTACTTCCCTCATTTGAACAGAACCAACCAAGTTCCATAGTGTTCTTGTTACCCTTTAGGCAAGGAACACAAGTATGCAGCTTGATGACCTTCTATGATATGTACACACTCATCAAGCCAATGCAGGGACTATTCCCACCACAATTCAAGGCTCTCCCATAGTCCTACCCAGTCACTGCTGCCCTACACACATAATGGCTTTCTGGCCTCTACCACTATATCATCTTGCTCTTGGCCTTCTTCCAAGGTGGGATCATAGGGTATGTGCTTTTATGTTTATGTGTTTGAATCTAGTCTCTTTCATCCTCTCAACAATGTTGTTGTATATAGTAGTTAGTTAAGTTCTTTTTCCATTGCTATGAACTTTTCCGTATATAAACATACTGGTATTTCTACCTATTGATAGATAGTAGGATTTTCCCAGTCTGGGACTACTACAGATACAGCTTACAGGAATACCCTTGGTGTAAGGTTTGGGAGTGACCACGGCCACGCAAACCACTCTGAGGCAAAGATGAAAGCTTTTATTTGGAAAAAGCATGAGCTGCCAGGGCTGACTCTCAAGAGCGGAGCATAGCCCACCTCCGTTTCTTGGGTAGTGGGCTTTAATAGGGTCAGTTGAGGGAAGGGGAGGACAGGAAGAACTGAACAAGAAAGGTTCCTGTAGGGGAGATCTAAGATAGCCAGGGTGTGACATCAGAACAGTGACCAAGTGATTTACAAAATAAGGGGGGGGGCAGGAAACCATGACCTGGGGGCATTGCAGGCAAGGAGGGGATAACGGCTAGGTGGTTTCTTGAGGAAAATGGATTATTCACTTCCTTATGTCTCTGGCGACTCCATCTTGGGAGCCCATCCTGACCTTACACTTGGTATATGCACTGCAGAGCACATCACTCACTCTGCTGGATATATATACCCGAGACTGTTATTGTGGGAGCATCAGGTAGATATTTGTTCAATTTTAGTAAGTTTGCCAAAAGTGTCTGTGCAAATGTAAAAGCTTGCAGGGGATGAGAGTTCCGGCTCTATGAGACTTTTCAATAAAATGCAGTTCTAGGAAGAATGCTGAAAACACCAAAGAGAACACCTGCTTTCACGAGCCCTCAGTGCTTCAGAAGAATCTATTACTATGATAGCAATTGTTAGGGGAATAACACATCCCTCCTCTCCACCTGTTTCTTTTGTATAACCCTTTTTGTTGAGCTAATTTTGGTTAGGTTAAGTTCTTTTATAGCAATTATTTAATTTATTTATTATTATTATTTGAGAGAGAGTATTCCAGGGTCTCCTGCAAACAAACTCCATGGATCAAATTGTATATCTGGCTTTTATGTGGATACTGAGGAATTTAATCCAGGCTATCAGGCTTTGCAATCAAGCACCTTTAACCAATGAGCCATCTCTGTAGCCCAAGATTCAGCTCATAAACATTAAATATAAACACACTTCTTTAAAAAATAACCCTGAGCCAGGCGTGGTGGCCCACACCTTTAACCCCAGCACTTGGGAGGCAGAGGTAGGAGGATTGCTGTGAGTTCAAGGCCACCCTGAGACTACATAGTGAGTTCTAGGTCCGCCTGAGCTACAGCGAGACCCTGCCTTGAAAAACCAGAAAAAAACATTCTGAAAGTTAAAATTGCTATCTGTTTTCAAAGACTCTGTCACTGGCAACTCGTATTTATAAGGTATGACTTGCTAGTGGAGTGGCTTGCTCTCAGAATGTGATGTGTGTACCTTGCAGGTCTTAGGAGATAACATCAACCCCAGTGCTCACCCACCCGGTCACTCCACACGTAGACAGTAGACGACCACTCTGTGTTAGGCACATGGAAGGTAGGAGGATGTAAGAACTCAACAGACGTGCCTTCCGCCCACAGTGAACTTAGTCTAGAAGATTTGGTTGCACAGAACTACACTGCTAAGAGAAAGTTTAAAATCCCCATGCTCCACTGAACTTTTACCAGGCAAAGCAGAACCAAGTTAAATGACCATCAACAAAAGAAGCTGTCCTGTGCTGGGGAGATGGCTTGGTAGTTAAAGGCGCTGACTTACAAAGCCTGCTGACCAAGGTTCAATTCCCCAGTAACCATGTAAAGTCAAATGCACAAAGTGGCTAATGCGTCTGGAGTTTGTTTACAGTGGCAAGAGGCCCTGGTGAGCTCATACTTTCTCTCTCAAATAAGTAAATAAATAAATAAGAATATTTGGAAAAAGAAACTATCCTTTGAAAGGACCAGCTATTTTCTCCTTAACCGCTAAGCCATCTCTCCAGCAGAGGACCAGCTATTTTCTGTCTAGGCAGAGACAGCAGGTCATACAAGGGCAGGTTTTTAAAAAATATTTTATTTATTTATTTGAGAGAGAAGAAGACACACACACACACAGAGAGAGAGAGAGAGAGAGAGAGAGGGAGAGAATGAGTGTGCCAGGGTCTCCAGCCACTGCAAACGGAATCCAGATGTATGCGCCCACTTGTGCATCTAGCTTATGTGGATACTGAATAATCGAACCTGGGTCCTTAGGTTTTGCAGGCAAGTGCCTTAACCATTAAGCCACATCTCCAGCCCCACACTACAGATTTTTATTCTAAAATTCCTCATGTATTCCTTCTGTGTTCCCAGACCATTACCTAGAGGGCAAGGTAAGTGACAGAAATTTTCTGGGCTTGACAAATCTGTTCTTCCAAATATCTCCAGAGAGAAATTGGACCAAAGTTGTCTAAAGTCAAAGAATTTCTTGAAAACAAGAAGGCCTAGGTTGGGTCTTGTTTATAATGTTTCTGATGATAAAATCTTGGTACATGGTCAAGAATGATATTGTAGAAAGAAAACACCAAAGACTTTCCAGGGAACCCACTGATCTCAATTCTAGGCCTAGACAGTCTGAAGTTCTGATTTGGGCACAGTGAGCAACCCAGGACAGACTTCTCCAGAGCTACTGTGCCAGAACAAAAGACCTTCTCTGGGGCTGTCTGGTCATCAGGGGAATGTCACCCTTAGCTGAGCATAACTCACGAGGGAGTAGCAGCATTACAAATTTTCCTATTGTCCACTTTGCCTCACAATTATAGAAAAATTAGGCACATGGCCGATGAGGCATGAGTAAGGCAAAGTAGATTTATTGAGAAAAGATGGAAGGCCTCATAATGTGAGGGCAAGCATGCTTAGGATTTTGACTGGCATCCAAAGACGAAAAAGACAAGTGGAAAAAAGGAAATTTTATGTATTTTTTGAGTTAGAAGTCAGAAAATCAGGCAGGCTCAGTGAGGATCTGGGAGCCACTGCCCTGTGGGAGGGACCTCTGACAGTATAGTGTGCCATCTTATTAAGGCCATAAAGATTCCTCCCACCTCTTCAGCATGCTTAGTGAGGGGTGGTCTCTTGTCCAGGTGAGTGATTGACAGGCTCCACCTAGGACCAGAGGATTTGTTCCTCTGGACAGGAGAAAGTGGTTCTTCTCTTTTTAATGGTACCCAGGAAATAGGAAGTGGGGTCTGTCCTTCAATAAGCTTCAAGTCTAATGTCTACCTGCAACCGAGCAGGACATGGACATGCAAAAGCTGAGTTCCCAGCTGCATGTTAAGCTGTGCATGGTCATACCTAGGCTATAAGCAGATAGTGTTGGTGGTTATTGTAGTTTTCATTGCAGTTTCCTTCTAGATTCCTTTACTATTTAGGGCATGTGAGTGCCCACAGCATTCCTACATGAAAACCATCATGGGAAATGGACTGCCTTGAGTAATCTGCCTCTAGGTTCACCTGCTCTTACTTCCCTTCCTAGGAGTGATTCACAGCACAGTGCTCTGCAGGAGTGAAACAAGCTGAACTAGGTGGAAAGACGGATAGACAGAAGCACTTGCTGTCAACAGGGGGTCATGCTTGCCTGGACCTGGCACTCATGGGTTGGAAAGAGGAGTCCGTGGCTCTGGGCTTCTTAGAGTTTTGTCATATCTCCTGATGGATGTAGATGTTTGAGCTGTTGCCCTCTGTGGTTAATGTACAATATCCTCCTGGGAGTACCATTTTCTTCTTCCTTCTCTGGAACTTATGTTCTTGTGATATCTTTCCCTTTCTTGAGAAAGGTGACATAGCAAATGAATTTTTGAGATGCCGTCTGCATTGAAATGTCTTCATCCTCATACATGTTTGATAGTTTGGCTAGGTATAGAATTCCAGATTGGAGCCTTTCCTTTCAGAACTAGGACTATCGTGTCCTTGGTTTCTTTCTCTTCAGTGATGTTGTTGAGAAGCCCAAAGCCAGCCCATTTCCTGATCCTTTTTAGGTGACCCCTCATTCTCGGGATTCTTATAGACTATGCCCATCCTTTTGGAAATTTCCAGTGAAGTACTTTAATGTGTATCTATTTTCATTGGTTATTCTGAGCATTTGATATATTACTCAAAGCTTGAAAAATTTGTCTTTCACCTCTGGAAACATTTCCAGAATCATTTCACTTATGGGAATATCTCTTTAATTTTCTGTCTTCTTTCTATGGACTCCAATTATTTAGATATTTGCCTTCTTAGATTAGTGTTCTAATTTTACTTTATTTTTCTGTTCAACTTTATAGCTCTTTGACTTTTTGCTTTATTTTCTGGGAGACTCCCTACTGAGTTTTTCTATTTCTGTTGCCATGCTGTTAATTTCCAAAAATTCCTTTTGGCCTCTAAACATTCCTGTTTTGTTCAGTCATGTTTTCTTTCTTTGGATGCAGTACATTTTGTTACCTAGCACAGATGTAATGTATGTACATTTTAACCCTCCTTGCCCTGTGTTTTCTCATCACCCCACACAATGCTTTTGTTTAGTTTGTTGTTTGTCTTGCTGTTTTGGTCAGGTTTGCATTGCTGGCAGAAAATACCTGACCAAGAGCAGCTTGTGTGGGGAAAAAAAGTGTATTTTGGCTTACAGACTTGAGGGGAAGTTCCATGATGGCAGGGGAAAATGATGGCATGAGTAGAGGGTGGACATCACCTCCTGGCCAACAGGAGAGTGTGCCAAACACTGGCTAGGGGAAGCTGGTTATAACACCTATAAGCCCACCCCTAGCAATACACTGCCTCCAAGAGAATCCAATTCCACAATTGCCATCAACTGGGGACTTAGAATTTAGAACACCCAATTTTATGCAGGACACCTGAATTAAACCACCACACTTGATGTTTATCATCCATGATTAACAGTTCTCTCAGGTGTTGGGTGATATTGAGACGTCTGATCATGTTTAAGACTACAGAACTATTGATTTGACTGGGAGGTCTTACATGGATTTAAACTATGGGCAAATGAGTAGAGCCATGGGCTTTGTATGCAATTTAAGCTTGTGGGAGAACTTCCTGTGTCAGTGTTCTTAGATCTGCTCTTCTTAGGTTTTTCCCTTGGCAATCTGCCTACTTCACAGACTGCCCGTTGCAGAGCAAGTGCTCAGTACATGTCAGCTATTATTATGTTAAAATTCATATAGATGGGGCTGGAGAGATGCCTCACAGTTAAAGGTGTTTGCTTGCAAAGCCTGCTGGCCCAGGTTTTTAAATTAATTTTTTAAAAATATTTTATTCATTTATGAGAAAGAGGCAGAGAGAGAGAGTGAGAGAGAGACAGAATGAGAATGGGCACGCTGGGGACCTCCAGCCACTGTAAACAAACTCCAGATGCATGCACCCCCTTGTGCATCTGGCTCACGTGGGTCCTGGAGAGTTGAACCGGGATCCTTTGGCTTTGCAGGCAAATGCCTTAACCACTAAGCCATCTCTCCAGCCCTAAATTAATTTTTATTTTATAATAATTATAATGGGTTATTCTCTTTTATCCCTTGCCCCTGCTCCTGTTACCCTGGAGACCCCCTCAGTGGGGTTATGGTATTCATTGTGGGATCATGAAGGCCTCAATCAGGCCCTGTGGGGTCATAGGACACTGTGCACACCTCAGGATATTCCTACCCACTCTGTGGCTCTCACAATCTTTCTGCCCCTCTTCTGTAATGTTCCCTAAGCCATGGCAGGCCTGTTGACAGCCTAATTTAGTGTTGAGTTTGGCCCAGGTTTGACACCCCCACCCAGGACACACGTAAAGCAGATGCACAAAGTGGTGAATGCAACTGGAATTCCTTTGCAGTGACAAGGGGTCCTAGTGTATCCATTCACCTTTCTCTCTCTTTCCCACCCCCCACACATTCATGCATTTAAATAATAAATATTTTTAATACACACAAAAGTTTCCTCATTCCCATGATGGCAGCTTGGATGGTTCAAGGTTGGTGAGAAAACAGGATGGAGGATGGCAGTGTCAGCACAGGGAAGGGTGGGGAGGCAGCTGGGTGAGAAAGCATCAGTGGAGAAGAGATGCCAAGACTCTGAACAGCCTCCAGAGCCTCCTCACTAATCCAGTGTCAGGGGGCTCCATCTCTGCACTCCTAATGGAATGGGCTTTGGCACATTTCAGGGTAGATTTGTTAATTGGCAACATGACTCCTCTGGTTGCCTTCCACTTTATGGGTGGTGGCACCAGATGATCAACTAGGCCAGGGAAGAGAAGGAATATTCCATTAATCTGGTTATGGGTTATTAAGCCACTTTCTCTTCCTGACACATGCAGATGTGAATCAAACTGCTGTCTCCCACCCAGCCTCTCTGTCTCTTCTCTTTCCATAAGCTAGGGAAGACAATGAAATGAGCATAGCATTGCTCATCCTAGTGGGTACTGCCCTGTGCAGCTGTTGGTAAATGGGCAGGATGCCCTTTTTCTTCCTCCTATGGCTCAGTCCACAGCCACCTGGAAGTTCCTCCAGAAGCAGGTGCTTCCATGGAGCCTGGTGGAGCCTCCCAGGAGCTGCTGTGGCCTTTGGCAGGGAGCAGGGACTCAGCACTGCAGGTCACTGACTCCCACTGCTCAGCATCTTTGTCTCTGCTCTCCTTAGGCATCTGCCTCTCTCAATTCAATTCTAATAACTTCATTGGCATAGAAAGGTGGAGAAAGCAACGCCAAGGTCAATAATCAAGTTCCTGCCACAGAGGATGATTTGCATTTCAATGTTTTCAGCAGATGAGAACTAGATGGGATCATGTTGTGTTTTGCCTTCATATCTTCTCTGATAAGTCCATCTTGGGACACCCGAGCTGGCCTCTTTCTCCCAGTCATGCAGCCTCATTATGCTCTGCGGCTTCTTGCTTTATTCCTGCTTGTTTTCAGGTCTTTTTTTCACACCATTGTTTTAATTGTGAAGAGTCAAGTAAACAAGTATTTATTGAGTACGTCCTATAATATAGGCATTGAGATGGAGGGTCTTGAAAACCCATATTAAAAAAAAAAATCTAGAGTATGAAAAATCTAGGGCAGACTAGTGAAGAAGTGTTCAGATGTGGTTTAACCACCCATCCAAGGAACTAATCATAGAATTCCTATAAATTGGAGAGAAAAGCCAATTGAGTGGCTAAGTATATGGTTTCATGGCTTCTACCCTTATGCCACTTTAGGCAAACTGTTATGCATGGTTTTCTGGGATGGACTGTGTTGAATTCAAATAATTAGATTCAATTTGGATGTAAGAGCCATCTCGCTGCTTGGATTTATTGGCAATTAGATTTCTGAGCCAACATTCATAAAGTACTATATAATTTATAGCTGTCATATATCATCCATGTGGTTCTTGAAAAAATCTACCAGCTCCATTTTCAGAGGTAAATAAAATCCAGGCCTTTAAGAGATTCAAATAAGATCATACACTTAGCAAGTGGCCATCAGATTTCCTGGTTTTGCTGTTTTGTCTTATTTACTTTTTCATATAAAATCTTGTGTTTTTCTACCCCCATGCTACTAATCACATACCATGAGGCTAAAACTAGTAGCCCACAAGTGACTATCAGTTACCAGTGAAATTCCCAAAATTGCATGTGGAATTTGAATGAAAGTATGTGTGTGATCTTTTTGTGAGGATGAAACCCATAGTTTAAGGAGATTCATAAAAAGTTTTTATGGTGGTTCAGAGATTAAACACCCCTGATAAAAGGAAGAGCCATCACCCACCTCCTGCACACATCAGCTCTTATAGGGTGGACTGTGTTGAATTCAAACAAGTAAATTCAATGGGGAGGTAAGAACCATCATGCTGTTTGGATTTGTTGTCAACTAGACATACTAAAATTGAATTGTTCGATTAAGTATTGTTATGGGGTCCAGTGTTGCACAAGTAAGACCATCAACTCACAGAATGTGAAGCAAAGTTTTATTGGGTAAAAAAGAAAAAGAAGAAAGACGGGTGTACCAGGTCTGCACCTCAGAGGTTAGGATCTCAGGATGCAGCCCCGAACTGTTCGGAGGGTCAGCTTTTATTGAAAATAACCACATGACATTTATAGCAAAAACATAATGGGAGTTAAACCACAAAGTTACATAAAGTTACTGTTAATTGGGGGGGGCTATTACAAGAAGTCATAAGGTATGCATTACATAGGACACATAGACAGAACTGAGGCAAGAAACATTCTATACTATGTAATCACAAAGGTATTTAGAAACAAAGAGATACAGGAAGGTCATGGTACATTGCACAGAGTGGGTCATCCCATTCCTTAGATAACAGAAAACACCTGCATTTTGCAATGAGGCCTGTGGTAATGATTCCTGGAACTTCTTTATTGGTCAGGAAGATCAACTAGGGTGGTTGGTCCATCATGTGTGCCTAAAGACAAGGGCTGCACAGGAGGATGTTTAACCAGGTCTGTTGTGTCCCTTTACAGTCCATCTTCCATTTCCCCCTCTGATATGACACTAAGTCAAATCCTTGACTCATGTTTTCATCTAAGGGGGTGTATTGCATCTGCAATACCATGAGTTTAACAGAATTCATTCTATTCTTCATATATCTACTTAGAGCATTAATAATGCAGGGTCCTATGGTGAGGCCCAAGAGCAGTAGTATCAGGGGACCAGCAATAGAAGAGACAAGGGAAGTTAGCCATGGAGACCAACTATACATAGACTGAAACCAATTTTTAGTGGCTTCTCTAGCTAAAGCCAGTGTATTTCGGATTATTCCTGATTGATTGGCATAAAAGCAACAAGTTTCACCTAAAGCCATACATAGCCCCTTTGTTTCATAAAAAGTAAGTCTAATCCTCTTCTATTTTGTCTCTTCCATTTTCATGGCCCTTGGAGTGGTTAGAATGACCTGGTGGGGGTTCTTCCAACATCCCCATATGGTGTCTCTTGATCCAAACTCTGTTGCCGGACTGAAAGGGATGGAGCAAACAGAGTGTGTCTGAAAGGCAGCCTTGACTGCCAGAACAATGGATTCCTGGACTCTTTGTAAGGCTTGGATAGAACAAAGAAGCCTTTCATTAGTAAAGTCAGTTATCTGTTCAAGACCCATGGGGCAGGATGGGGTGGGGGGGTTCCATACATAATTTTTTTTTTTTTTTTTTTTTTTTGGTTTTTCGAGGTAGGGTTTCACTCTGGTCCAGGCTGACCTGGAATTAACTATGTAGTCTCAGGGTGGCCTCGAACTCTCAGCGATCCTCCTACCTCTGCCTCCCGAGTGCTGGGATTAAAGGTGTGCGCCACCACGCCCGGCTCCATACATAATTTTAAATAGAGTAATTCCTTTTACATAAGGGGTTACACCTGGCCCGTAAGAGGCAAAAGGAAAGGATTACCACCCATCCTTTGCCAGTCTCTAGGGTTAAAGTCTCCTTTAGGATCAAATTCATTCTTTTGTGTGTGTGTGGGGTTGAGGTAGGTTCTCACTCTAGCACAGGCTGACCTGGAATTCACTCTGTATTTTCAGGGTGGCCTTGAACTCATGGCGATCCTCCTACCTCTGCTTCCCAATGCTGGGATTAAAGGCGTGCACCACAATGCCCAGCTCCAATTCATTCTTTTTATTTGTCCTGAACTTTGGGGATGATAGGTACAATGTAGTTTCCAATTAATCCCCAATGTCTTGGTCAATTCCGTAGTGATTTTTGACACAAAGGCAAACCCATTATCTGATCTTATCCTGAGGCGCAACCCATAGTGGGGAATTAGTCACTATTTGTGCTGTCTCAGATGTGGTCAGGAAAGCTTCTACCCATCCTGAAGAGGTATCAACAAAAACAAGTATATATTTATATCCATATGCTTCCTGCAGACTTTCTAGGAAAGCAGCAGGGGATTGTGTTGGCCCTTGGGTCACTTCATTCATCTTAGACAAATTTTAGGGTGCCGAGTGAATGGCTGCCTGGAGACCACCCATCAGAGTCCAGTGAAAGAGATTAAGGGATGCCCTACCTTCAGTGGTGTTGGGATCCCAGTCCGGTCCTGTGGAAGGAAAACCTCATCAATAACATTAGGGTTCTCCGTGAGATGGCTGTCGGCTCCCAACACTAGTTTCTTGGCTTCCCTTCTGATTCTTTCATGTTCCTCTCTGGTGAAGAGGATCTGCAAGAGTTGCTGACAGTCCTCCCATGTGGGCTGATGGGTGTAGAAGACTGTCTCGAAAAGGGATATCAGAGAACCTGTCTTAAATCAGATTTAGGGGCTGGAGAGATGGCTTAGCGGTCAAGGCGCCTGCCTACTAAGCCTAAGAACACTGGTTCCAATCTCCAGGTCCCACGTTTAGCCAGATGCAAAGGGGCGCAATGCCACACTTGACCACAAGGGGGCGCACGCGTCTGGATTTTGTTCGCAGAAGTTGAGAGGCTGCTGGTGAGCCCATCTCTATCTGTCTTCCTCTCCCTCTCTCTCTGTTTCTCTCTGTGTCTCTCTCCCCCCCCAAAAAAAAGAATGGGGGTGCTGGGGAATCAAACTGGGATGCTGTTTGGATTTGTTGACAATTAGACATACTAAAATTGAATTGTTCTCATAAGTATAACAAAAACCCAACTAAGCCCTCTAAATTTTTTGTACTAGGCATCATGAAGATTCAGAGCAATGGAGTCTTCACTTTTATCAGAATGGAGGGCTCTGTGTAGACAGACCCAGCCCGCATGTTCTCAATTTCCCATGCCTTTTTCCCCTTCTTCTCTTTTCTGTATCTTTATAGAAAGTGATTTTCCAGCCCCTTTGGCTTCCACCACAAACTTCAGTGTTTTTCTCCATGTTCATTCCTCAGTGAGCCCATGGACTCTTGAATTTGGCCCTGTTCCCAACCCTAGCACATCAATCTTCATAATCCAGCCAATCACGGTAATTTTATTCTCCTTGCTAGGCAGAGACTTAAGAAGAAACACATAACTCAATTCTGAATAATGAAATTGAATGGTAACTCTTTTTTGTGTGCTTCTGGAAAAGATGTTTTTTAGCTCTTAAAAGAATTACAGGGAATATAGAGGTCTCTTTTCTGGCTTTGAACATGTTTGCCCAGAGAAGTGATTAGCAGAGGTCTGGCAGCCATCCTGTGGTTATGAGGGAAAATGGCTGGCAGGTTGAAGATGCTTGGGCAGAAGTACAGAAAAACCCATGGCTCTTTCTGAGGTTCTTTCAGTACTGAAAAGTCAACTCTGCAGTTTCCCTTTTTCTAAACTCCATGTTAGCTGGCGTGCATCATATTATGCTGAAGCTACTCGAATAGGGTTGACAGTTGGCAAGGATGTGCTAATTAGCAGGAGCCCAAGTCATGGAAGCACCTTCTGTGAAGGTCTGGAAGCAAGATGGCTCTCCTGCCTGTGGGATGAGCCGCCTTAGAGAACAAAGAGCTGCTGAGGCTGCGTGGGTGACAAGATAGGAAGGATTCAGTCCATTTCTCAGTCAGCCTGAATAACCCCAAACTGTAATTTTAGAAGGGACTTTTGGAATAATTATTTAGATGCTTGCAGAGCATAAAGCTCTGATCAATGAATGCATGTAGTTATGCAGACATGCTTTACATTTTTGTTTTACAATCTAGATTCCTTTCATCCAAACAAAAAACAAACAACAAAAACCTCGAACCAGAGCTGTGACATGGTGCTGCATGCCTTTAATCCCAGCACTAGGAGGCAGAGTTAAGAAGATTGCCATGAGTTCAAAACCACTCTGAGACTACGTAGGGAATTCCAAGTCATCCTGGGCTAGAGTGGGACAGAAAGAAGAAAGAAAGAAAGAAAGAAAGAAAGAAAGAAAGAAAGAAAGAAAGAAAGAAAGAAAGAGAGAAAGAGAGAAAGAGAGAAGAGAGAGAGAGAAAAGGGGAGGGAAGAAGGGAGGGAGAGAAGGAGGGAAGAAGGAAGGAAGAAAAAAAGGAAGAAAGAGAAAGAAAGTCCTTGAACTAACATCAGGTGGCATGTCTATAAAGCCCCACTTTGAGAAATAGAGGCAGGAGGATTGTAAATTCAAAGCTAGCCTAGAATACATGGAACCATGTCTCAAAACAAGAACAAACTGTTTTTAAAAATCTACTTAAATGTTTCATTCACCCAACGTTTCTGTAATAGAGATGGTGTATAACGTTACACTGACAGTTTTACATGGCTGTACATCTGTAGCCGCTGCCTTAATTGTATTCTGAGTGTTTGTTAATTCGGAATATTGTTACTCTGACCTGGTCTCTTCTCTATGATTATTATTGTCATTTTAAAATATTTTTATTTTTATCTCTGCGTGTGTGTGTGTGTGTGTGTGTGTGTGTGTGTGTGTGGGCGCACGCGCACATGCATGCTTGCATGCACCAGGGTATCTTGGCACTGCAAACTCCAGATATATGCACCACTTTTTGTATCCAGCTTTGCATGGGTGCTGGGGAATGAACCCAGGCCAGCTTGCTTTGCAAGCAAACACCCTTAACCACTAAGCATCTCTCCAGCCTTCTGTTATTATTTTAATACAGACCTTTTCCCATATTTGTTTATATAAAATTATATACATAAGTCAAATTTGACATGCACAGGCCCTGTGATATAAAAAGCCAGATAAAATATGCTTTTGGCTCAGCATTTTGTGTACAATAATCACCTTTTTAAAAACATCTATACCAAGTTTGTAAAATGTCACATCATGCATACTTATGAACTTATAAGATGTGGATGCTTCTCTCTTCCTTTCAAAGGTTGAATAAATTCACTTTGGCAGAGCAAAACTTCTGCATTAATTCTAGATCATTGGTCAGCAAAAATAAAGAGTAAAGTGTGCATTCAGTGTTTCAAGAAAATAAATTTATATATTTTAAATTTCTAAGTAAATATCGGACAGAGACCAGCACTGGGGGACCTGGGACATCACTTGCCATTGTATCCCTGCTAATGGTTTCAACCACGGGCTGGCAGTGTTCTTGACTGATCTAAACCTCCCACCAACCTTGGACATTTTATGGATGAGAACACCAAAACAGAGATGTTCAGTGGGTAACCATCATTCCAGGATTTGAATTCACGAAGGGTCTGGGCATTTACTATGTCACTCTGTCCTCTGAACAATGACGATTTCCTTGGTGGAAGAATCTGTTTGTTCCCTGGCTCCTCCAGACCAGACACTAACCAGCTACAGAAAAACAGCAGCACTCACTTTCGTTGTTTAGAGGCAAGGTTTCACTGTGTAGCCCAGGCTGGCCTACAACCCACTATGCAGCTTAAGCTAGCCTAAAACTCACAGCAGTCCTCCTGCCTCAGTCTCCCAAGTGATGGGCTTACTGGCACCTCCATGCCTAGCAACATGGAATCATGCATAATGTCAGTGACTTCACCATTCAAACACACCCCTCTCCTAAGTTCTCACCTGAGATTTCTGAGCAGACTCTTCATCTGCAACCCGGCACATGTGTGTGACAATTCCATACAATGAAACCCAGATCATTAAATATACTGACTGATGGGTGGGGGGGACTCCATCAGTCATTGAGTTGTAGATTAACTCAGTGACAAGAAAATGTTACAAAACTAAATGCATAACCATTATGGAATGGAGTCTGCATTGCATTAATTGTTCATCTCAGATGTCCTTCCTGGTCTTGGCAGTGATCTTAGAAAGATCCTGTAGGGGCTGAGGAGATGGCTTAGGGCTAGCTGTGCAAACATGAATCTCTGAGTTTGAACCCCCAGAACCCATGCAAACCAAATTTCATAGCAGACCCTTGTAATCCCAGCACACCTGTGATGAGAAGAAAAGCGGAGGCAGGAGAATCCCCCAGAAGATCCTTGGCCTGCTAGCCTGTGAATGGAGTGATGGACAATCAGAGACCCTGCCTTGTGCAAGGTGCAAGGCAAGGATCAATAGTAAAAAGTTGTTCTCCGAGCACACATACACCGTGACACACGCACATCTGCACTCACACACATGAGCACACATACAGATACAGCACACACATACTTACATACCACAAATATATATATATATATATATATATATATATATATATATATATATATATTTTTTTTTTTTTTTAAAGAAAGCCCCGGAGCTAGAATAAAGAATATAATAGGAGAGCAATCAAAAGTCACAGACGTCGGTGGCACAAGCACAAAAGACCTGTTCGTCTTGCATCACCAGAAAGTAGGAGGTAGATGGAACTGGTCGTGGCTGCTCACTCAGCAGGATCAGGGCCAACAGCTACATGTTTCTGGACTTTCTCCTATGGGAACAGGAAGGCTGACATGAGTGCAGCCAGCACTGTTACCCTCCAGGCAAAGAAAGGAGAAAGGAAGACAAAACACTGGCACCCTTAGAAACCCACTACAGACTTCTGCCTGCCTCTCACCGACCAAACTGTCACAAAGTCATTCAAGTGCAGAGGAAGCTAGGACAGCATTGTAAGGAAGGCAAGAGACGTGGGGCCAGCTAATATGCAGTTCACACCACACGCTACAGAGGAAGACGCAGAGATTTCCTTGTTACTGCCCATCCACCAATACTGGAGCGATGCGTGATCATTTATTATGTACCTAACACTGTGCTACGTTTGGCAGTAGAGGTTTTCACAGTGCTAAAGAATCATGGGAAATTCCTAGACTCTGACGTGTGTGTGTGTGTGTGTGTGTGTGTGTGTGTGTGTGTACAAAAGGACTGGATCTCTGAGGATACTTCAAACTCCAGAGTGCTCTGGTTCCCTGTGAACAGTTATCATTTGAGATCTTTCTGTCACTGCCAGTGTTCTTGTCCGTAGCTTGCGATGATCAAAACTTTCCCAGAAGCTTAACTGGTATACATTCATTTGATATAAGGTTCAATCAAGAGTGTGTCATGTATTCAGGCGCACGCCTTTAATCCCAGCACTCAGGAGGCAGAGGTAGGATGATCACCATGAGTTCGAGGCCACCCTGACACTACGTAGTGAATTCCAGGTCAGGCTGAGCTAGAGTGAGACCCCACCTAAAAAAAAAAAAAAGAAAAGAAAAGTGTGGCATGTGAAATTTGTCTTGGGGGGTAGTGTCACAAGCTTAAGAAACAAGGACAAGGGTTGGGGGTGTCACTGCACTATTAGAGCACTTGCCTTCATGTGTAAGACCCTGGTATATTCAATTGCCAGCAGCAAAGAGGGTTTTTTTTTTTTTTTTTTTTTTTTTTTTTAGTGTTTATATATTTTACACACAAAAGGATTGGCCTAGAGACACTCCCTTCCTCGCCCTTTATTACGGCACCGGAACCTGGGACTCCTCACCGCATGCCCTTCACCTTCAGAACATTCACCAGTGAGGTGCCCTGGCTTCCTATGTGTAGATGGAAGGGATGAAGAGGTAAGCCTCATCATTCTCTGCCTGGCAGTGGTCTGGTGTTCTAAAGCATCCCCACCATCCCCACCACCACCTTCCCTGCTGTCGGGCACCTGGGATCTTCTGTGGCACTTTCCTAAGCTGGGTTATAGCACCCCTGCTTGGAGGACCCTGGCCGCTGCTGTGGGGAACTAAAAGCCAGCTGTGGGTCCTTGCCTGCACAGCTCTCTTCTTCCAGCACCCGACGCCCTCTGCTCTGTCTCTCTGATGTTTTTCCTCCTCTGTGTTGCCCGATTGTGCACCAATAAAACAAAACAGTGAGACCCTACCTCGAAAAACCAAAAAAAAAAAAAAAAAAAAAAACATTCGCGCCTGTCTACCTGGAGCTCCCTCCCCTCCCCTAAAGCCCCGCCTTGTCTCTTTAGCAACTTCTGCTGACTCCAAACCCTGTAGGTCTTCTATCACTTTGTGCCCTGCTGTCTCATTCGAGCCCTGAACACACTTTATTGTTTCTGCCTGTTAGTCTTCATTCTGCATCAGACAACTGTAAGCTCCATGAAAGCGGACAGTGTGCACATACTGTATTTTTAGTGTTGGTTCCTGGTGAGTACTTACAAAATATGTAGGAATGATAAATCCTCTGTTCTAGCCCTTTTTAATTTTTTATATTTATTTTTATTTTTGGAGAGAGAGACAGACAGAGAGAGAGGGAGAGGAAGACAGATAGAGATGGGCGCGCCAGCAGTCGCTCAGCTGCTGCAAAAGAAATCCAGATGTGTGCGCCTCCTTGTGGTCAAGTGTGGTATTGCACCCTTGCATCACTGCATCTGGCTAAATGTGGGACCTGGAGATTGGAACCGGTATTCTTAGGCTTAGGAGGCAGGCGCCTTAACCACTAAGCCATCTCTCCAGCCCTCTAGCCCTTTTTAAATGGTGGGTTGAAAGATGATAGTTGGGGGAAAAGAGAAGGCCAAGACAAAGACAATCGGGGTTCTTTAGAGATCACTGCCCTGCAAATCCACTGTAGAGGAGGCCAGTGAAGCTCATCCACATCTCAGAAGACCAACATGTTATTTCTTTTATATATATTTTTTAATTTGTTTATTTATTTGAGAGAGAAAAGGAGACAGAGAGAGGGAGAGAATGGGCGTACCAGGGCCTCTATCCACTGCAAACAAACTCCAGATGCACGCTCCCCCTTGTGCATCTGGCTTACATGGGTCCTGGGGAATTGAAACGCTAAGCCATCTCTCCAGCTCCATGTTATTTCTAATCTCATAGCAAAGAGCCCTTAGGATGCCAGAGAGACTGAGAATAATAGCCCAGAGCCCCTCCTGGGTATTGGGAACATTGGGGACGCCAGAATCCCTTTGTGATGAGCACTGAGCTTCCTTTTGCCTTTGCCCAGCGTTGTCAGGAGGTATGTCATCGTAGCTGTGAGGGGCATGACTCTTAGAGAAGGTAGGTCACTTGCTCAAAGCCATAAGCCTGTGAGAGCTCACAGCAATTTCCATCCAGTATTGTCTTTCCATATGCTACACAAAACTGGGGTTAAGATTCTTATGTGAGTAAAAGATTTATGTTGTTGTTTTGAAACAGGATCTCACTCTAACCCAGGCTGACCTTAAACTTACTCTGTAGCCCAGGCTACCCTTGAACTCATGGCTATCCTCCTACCAGAGCACTGGGATTAAAGGCATGGGCCACCACACCTGGCTGAGGCAAGATTTTATAGTTTGCTGAGATTCCTTTCAATAAATGGGATCTGGACAAGAGAGATGGCTCAGTGGTTCAGAGCACTTTCTGAGCAAGCATGAGTACCTGAGGAGGCTTGACAGACTGTTCAAGTTCAATCCCCAGGACCCACATAAACAGATGGGCATAGCCATGCCCATTGGTAGCCCCAGTCCTGTAGGGGAGCAGAGACCCAGGAATTACCATAGCTAGCAAAACACTGGCAAGCTCCAGCTCAAGTAAGACTGGGTGGAAGAGCCATGGAGCTGGACACTTGATATTCTGCTGTGGCCACAAGCAAGGGCACCCTGCCACAAGGGTGCCACGCATGCAAATAGTGGCATATATGCATGCATACACTATACACACACACACACACACACACACACACACATCATCACATCACATCACTTATACAAACACAAACACACAAGCAAAACTAAAAAATGTGATCATGTTACATATTCCATTCAGCAAATTCTTTTCTATGTGTTTATATGTGTGTATGAGTGCGTGCATGTATGTATGCTCACATATGGGTGCACTGTGTGTAAAAGTGCATGTGCATATATGTGAGCATGTGTGTGGAGGCCACACGTTGATGTCCTGTGTCTTTCTTTTTTCTTCCTTTTTTCATTGTTTGTTTCGAGGTAGGGTCTCACTGTAGCCCAGGCTGACCTGGCACTCACTCTGTGGTTGCAGGCTGGCCTTGAATTCATGGTGATCCCCCTACCTCTGCCTCCTGTGTGCTGGGATTACAGGTGTGCGCCGCCCCGCCTGGCCAGTGTCCTCCTTGACCACTCTTCTCCTCCCATGTTTGCTGAAGCAGGGTGTCTCACTTGAACTCAAGGCTCACTGATTTAACTACTCTAGCAAGGCCGCTTTCCAGAACACCCTGTCTCCTCCCGAGTTCTGGGATTACACACCTACCTGGCATGTACAAGGTGTGGGATCCGAACTCCAGTCCTCCTGCACGCATGACAAGCATGTATCCACTGAGCACCTCCCAGGCCCAGCAGATACTTCTGAGCCACCCAACGTTGTCAGCACTGTCCTAGCCACTTGCAAAACAGACAAAAATATGTACCTTTAAAAATTTTTATTTATTTATTTGAGAGAGAGAGAGGCACATAGAGAGAAAGAGATAATGGGCATGACAGGGCCTCTAGCCACTGCAAAGGGACTCCAGACGCATGCATCTGGCTTTAAGTGGGAACTAGGGAGCTGAACCTGGGTCCTTTGGCTTTGCAGGCCAATGCCTTCGCCACTGAGCCATCTCCCAGCCCCAAAATATGTACTTTTATGAAGTATTTTTTTTTACTTTCTATTTTTTATTATTTTTTTGGAGAGACACAGAGAGAGACAGAGAGAGAGAGAGGGAGAGGAAGACAGAATTGGGCGTGCCAGCAGTGTCTCAGCTGCTGCAAACGAAATCCAGATGTGTGCGGTCAAGTGCGGCATTGCGCCCTTGCGTCACTTTACATCTGGCTAAACGTGGGACCTGGAGATTGGAACCAGTGTTCTTAGGCTTAGGAGGCAGGTGCCTTAATCCCTAAGCCATCTCTCCAGCCCTGAAGTATTTTTTTACTCACTTTCAGCATATCTTTTAATACTTGCCATGTCAGTATATATAGCACTTCATTCTTTTTAACCATGGAGTTGTATTTGATAGGCATGGAGAACATCACTCATTAAATTTCTTTCCTATTGATGGTTAGCTGGATGACTGCCCCTTGTTTTAAATATTTTAAACAATACTGCAGTAAACTTGCTTGTACATGCATACACGTATTGACGCAGTTAGGTCAGATTTCTGTATGCAAATTGCTAGGTGAGAAGTTATGTACTTTTTGGCTCACACAGGTACTGGCAAATCTCTATGCCTTTTTCCTCAAGGCCATGGCAATTTCACTCCAGTGCCACAGCAGGAGGAGGTCTTTTTCCTTTGCCTGCAGTTAAACTGACAGGTATGGTGGCTCACATTTGTAATCTCAGTACTAAGAAGGCTGAGGCAGGAGGATCATCATGAGTTTGAGATCAGCCTGTGCTACATAGTGAGTTTCACTCAGGCCAGCCTGGGCTACAGAATGAGACTTTGATTAAAGAAAAAAAAACTAAACTAAATAAAAAGGCTGAGGAGATGGCCTAGTGCTTGTTATATAAGCATGAGGAATAGAGTTCAGATCCCCACTACCCGTGTAAGTCAGACATGGTGGCAGCTGCCTGGAATTCCACTGCTGTAGAGGTACAGACAAGTGCATCTGTGGGGCCCACTGGCTAGCTAGTCTAACCAAATTCATCTGTTCCTGATTCCGTGAGAGATCCTGTCTCAGAAAAACAAAATGTAGCATGATAGAGGATCTTACCCAACATCACCTCTGACCTCCACACACACACTCACACACTCGTGCACCCACACATGCACATACCACATACACATATGCAAATTAAATAATAAGCCTGTCCATGTTGGGTTGGTAATGTTTTCCTATGCATGTCTCTGATAACTGAAGTGGAAGATCTTTTCATGTGTAGGGAACATTTACATTTCTTCTCTAAGTTGCCTATTTTTTTCTACATTGCTTTCTTTTTATCTTTTTATAGAAGAGCTTTAAGTAAGATTGTACATGAACTCTTTGAATATTGGATAATGTCAAATGCTTTCTCCCAAACTGTCCCTTAAAAATTAACTTTGTAGATTTCTTTTATTCAAAACTCATTAAACTTTGTATAGTTAAAGCAATCTTTTATTGTTATGGCTTTGGGGTTGCTATTTTATTTCATTTTGAAAACTATTCCTTGTAGATTTATTTATTCATCAATTTAACATACATTTCTAAAGTAATTTTTATGAGGTGGTTACTGTTCCATACATTGGTGAAAACTAACTTTTCTTGTGTTTTACTAATTCCACTTTGTGGTGTGTTTAATTTCTATTCTCAACTTGACTGGGTCAGGAAGGACTAATGGAGCTGGGAAGACCTTCATCCGAAGTGAGAGGCCCTCGCAGTGTTGCCTGGCTGCCCGTGCTACTCCTTGGTGCTTGTGTCTGCCCCATTCCTCCATCCTTCACAGGCATCGTAACCCGGCTTCATCAGTCTTCCATGTGAATTGAAGACCAGCAACACCCCAGGAATCCTCCAGGCTTTCAGCGGCGGGGGGTGACTGCTCAGGCATCCAGCCTTGTGGACTGAGCAGCTACCCAGTCCCCTGACTCTCCAGCCATTATTGGACTGCACAGCCCATATCCTATAAGACAATCTAATCAGTCCTCTGTAAAATACATATTCATTTTATCCATTCTATTTCTCCAGAGAACCCTAACCATATAGGCCTTTAATTCATTAGGTATTTATTTCAGAGTATTGCATAAAATGAGGAACTAACTTATTCTTTTTTAAAAAAATTTTTTTAATTTTTATTTATTTGTTTGAGAGAGAGAAAGAGAAATAGGCAGAGAGAGAGAGAGAGAGAGACAGAGAGAGAGAATGGGTGTGCCAGGATCTCCAGCCACTGCAAACAAACTCCAGATGCTTGCGCCCCTTGTGTAGCTGGCTTACGTGGGTCTTGGGGAATTGAACCTGGGTCCTTTGGCCCTGCAGGCAAGTGCCTTAACTGCTAAGCTATCTCTCCAGCCCGGAACTAATTTATTCTTCTCGTTAAAGGAGAGCAAATTTTCTCACCGCTATACATTGACTGTTCATCTTTTTCTTATTGACTGAAGCTAAGTCCAGCATATGTGAATTCCCATAGCTAATAGATGATTTCCATCCATAAATGTTTCCGAGCCTCTTTTTAGCTACACTGCTGCTGGGCCTTCACCACTCTGTTTTAATTACCATAAATTTGTAATAGATTTGATATCTGGAAGCATGAGATTTTCTTGACTATCCATGTCCAACAGGTGAATTTTAAGATCAATCAAAATTGATCACACACATCTATTGTCATTTTGATTGGGATTATATGGGATATAGATTAAAGCAGGTAAAGCCCATTTTCTCTTGACAGTATTAAGCATTTCCATAAAAAAAAAAAAAAAAAAAAAAAAAAACAACCTTTGCCACTCATTTTGGTCAAGGTTTTTCTTCACTTTAGTCAAGGAAAGTATAGTTTTTACATATACCTCATTATATTTTTTTTTTTTTTTTTTTTTTTGGTTTTTCAAGGTAAGGTCTCACTCTAGCTCAGGCTGACCTGGAATTCACTCTGTAGTCTCAGGCTGGCCTTGAACTCATGGCGATCCTCCTACCTCTGCCTTCAAGTGCTGGGATCAAAGGCGTGTGCCACCACACCCGGATATATATATATATATGGTTAAATACTTGTTAAATATATTCTAGTATGGGGATGATGGGGATGGGAATGTAGCTCAGTAGTGGAGCCCCTGCCTAGTAGGCAAAGGCCCTGGGTTTGTGTGGTGGTTTGAGTGGAAAACGCCTTATGTGCTTGTAATTGAGCTTCACATTTGGTCTCCGATGGTGGAGTCTTTGGGAGGTGGAGCCTTGCTGGAGCATCAATGAGGTCACCTTGTGGTGAGACAGCCCAGCTGTGCTCGCCACGGTTAGCTAGCCTCTCTACATTCTTCCTGCTGATGTGACAATGTGACATGAGCTGGCTGCTTCTACCAGCTTTCCCCACCATGAAAGAAACTTTACCTCAAAACTTTAAGCTGAACTCCTAGGCATAGATCCTAATGACTCTTCTCACTACCTTAGAGATACTTGCACAACCATGTTTATTGGCGCTCTATTCACAATAGCTAGGAAATGGAACCAGCCTAGATGTCCCTCAAGAGATGAATGGATAATAAAGATGTGGTACCTTTACATTATATTACAATGGAGTTCTATTCAATGGTAAAGAAAAATGAAATTACGAAATTTGCAGGGAAATGGATGGATCTGGAAAGGATTATACTAAGTGAGGTAACCCAGGCTCAGAAAACCAAACGTCACATGTTCTCTCTCATATGTGGATCCTAGCTACAAATGTATAGACTTGTGTGTGAACTGGAACCAAAAATAGGTACCAGAAACCAGTAAGCTGGTAAAAGGCTATAAGGGAGGGAAGAAAGGGAAGGACTTAAGTGTATGGTAATGCACATATGTAAGTAGAAGAACTGATTACAGGGAGGGGAATGGTCTAAGCGAGGCCATGGGAAGAGAATGCATACAAGAAGGGCAGGAGGAGGGTCAATCTAAACTTAAGATATTATGAATAAGACATATGTAAAATTACTTTTTTGAATAAGGGCACATCTAGAAGCTGTAGACTGTTACTAGAAAATTCTCAGTACCTGGGATGGGATACCTTCCAGTGAGTTGTTGGCCAAGGAGGTCCCGGTAGCCTCCAAAACATTAAAGGCTTTTGCCAAAGCCCTTGGTTTCCCTAGAGAAACAGATAGTAAGACCCTATTGCTGAAGACATCTCATGCCTGAGAAGCATGGTCACTGAGAAAGCAAGCTGGTGTGGAGCAGAAAACCTTCTCCCTGTAGACCAGCCATCTGAAAGCTGGAAAAAGCTGCACTGCACGCAGAGTATGGGAGACAGAAGCCATCAACAGTGAAAACAGTGGATGCTGAATATTCAAGCTTGGCCAGACAGGCCCAATGACTGAACAGGTGCAATAGTGGCATGTCTACTCTTGGGGTAACCAACTGCTCCATAATTGGACTGAAGGCCCTCTCTATGGGAGGGAATACATACCTGGTACTGCAAAACCTAAGTAAAAGTCTATGGTAGGTGAGGTCAGGAGCCTTAGGGGTATAAGCCTGCTCATGTCTGACTAAATGTATATATTATTCCCACCAGCTGCCCTGAAAGCACTATACTTAATGTTCATATTCACATATTAACGCTACTCTCACTTCTGGTTAGAGAAGCTTCTTTTTTCAGATGGTGATGACCACTGGGATCACCCAAAAGGCAACATAGTGCTGAGAAGAAGGGATGGAGGAGTGCCCAGCACTGAAACACCTCTGTCACACCCCACAAGGCTCAGGGACCATTGCGGAAGAGGGGGCAGATAGAATGGAAGAGCCAAAGGAAGGGTATGACCTCTTACAATGCAACTGCCCAGACAGAAACTGGTCTCGATATCCATGACCTTGCAGTGCCTAGCAATACCTTTGCAAAACCCTCAAAATAGAAGAAAAAGATGATGACATCAAATTAAAAGAGAGACTAATGGAGAGATGGAGGGGATATGATGGAGACTTGAGTTCTAAAGTGGAATGGGGGGAGGGAAGGGAAATATCAGGTGGGGTTTTTTTTGTATGTAAGTATAAAAGTCAATAAAAAACAATAATTTTAAAAAAGAAAAATGAAATTATGAAATTTTCTGGAAATGGATAGATATGGAAAGGATTATACTTAGTGAGGTAACCCAGGCCCAGAAAGCCAAACATCACATGTTCTCTCTCATATGTGGATCCTAGCTACAAATATTTAGACTTGTGTGTGAGCTGGAACCAAAAAAATCAGTAGCAGAGGACAGTAAGCTGGAAAAAGGCTATAAGGGAGGAGGGAGAAGGAAGGACTTTAGGGGATGGTATTGTATATTTGTAAGTAGAAGAACAGATCACAGGGAGTGGAATGGCCTAAGTGAGGCCAGAGGAAGAGATTGAGTGTACACAAGGGTGCCACGCATTTGTTTTTGGAGACAGGGTCTTACTTTGTAGCCCAGGTTGGTCTGGAACTTGTGACCCTCCTGTCTTAGCTTTCCAAAGGATTCTAGGCATATACCACCATGCCTTGTTACTGCTGCTTTATTTTCTACTCCTTCATCTTACCTGACTCTAAAATGAAGCACACTTTGAGCACTACACTACTAACGTCATCCTTAGCAGGTTTCCTCCCCTGGCAGACCACAGCAATCTAGCACACACCCACTTCCCAGTGATTCTCACTGTTTCCTGCCGCCGTTGGAGAGGAAGGAGTGGCCAGGACTGACCATCCAATAACTGGGACACCTCATGAGATCTTTCCACATCCTTTATGGGAAATCACAGAAAGTTCCCACATATGACAGGATTCTGTAAGGGCAACTTCCTTCTGCATAGTCTCCTGGGATCCGCACGGCCGCTCCGGAAGGCAGTGTAGATGCTTAGGCGCAGGGAAAGGCAGCCACTCCTTGTCTTTCTTCTCAGTGCTTGGCTGGAGCCTCCACGGAGGAAAATGATGTCCTGACTGATTCAGCAGGGCCAGTTCAACTCTTCTCGTCCTTTCCAGGAGGATTTGCCCGCTGTTGGCTGCCAGGTATGTGGTCTGCTGGGGAAAGAAAGCCCAGTGGGTGGGGTGAGGGGGCGGGGCTGAGGTGCACAGCGAGATCCCAGCAGATGCAGCCCAGGATACAGGAGCACTCAGTAAACACCTAGTGGTCAATAAAATATACCATTCTGTCCTACCGAGAGCCATAGAGGACCAAGCAGAGGAAAAGGAATGTGAGAAGTGATCATGGGGCCAATCAGAGTGTCTTAAGGGCAGGGAAAGGACAGCATTGCATTACAGAAGTCACAGCAGGTACAAAATGTTTAACTGTAAATAAAGAGAGGAAAATGTCATAGCAATGACTAAAAAGCAAGAATATTGATATTATCCTTTGGAGCATGACAGGAAGTTCACAAGAGGTGGTCTGAGAGTGGGGCAGTGCTCAATGCTGCCATCAGAGGCCCACCTTCTTCCCAGGTATAGAGCACTGGATGTCCTCTTTGAGTCACAGAAAGATTGCTGTGCCTACATCCACAACATGCAAGTCCGGGATCACTTCCTGACCAAAATCTTGAGAGTCCACCACTGTTTCAAGTCAGTTTCATCCTTTATGCCCAAGGAAGGGCCTCTCCTTTATATCAAGCTCCTTAAGGGTGACTGAAAAGATTGGGTTCTGATGGAGTACGGATGGGTGTTGGCCAGATGATGGACAGTGTCTGCTCCTGAAGTTACACATTAAAATGACTCCAGTAGAACAAATTGCACCATTTACAAGGCCCAGGGCAAACTGAGAATGCAGAACTCCTGGTTCAAAATGTTTAAGAAGGGCTGGAGAGATGGCTTAGCGGTTAAGGTGCCTGCCTCCTAAGCCTAAGAACGCTGGTTCCAATCTCCAGTGGTTCCAATCTCCAGGTCCCACGTTTAGCCAGATGCAAAGTGATGCAAGGGCGTTATGCCGCACTTGCCCACAAGGGGGCGCACACATCTGGATTTCATTCACAGCAGCTGAGAGACTGCTGGCACGCCCATCTCTATCTTTCTCCCTCTCCTTCTCTGTCTGTCTCTCTCTATGTCTCTCTCCAAAAATAATAAAATAATTAAAAAATGTTTAATAAGCCAAGCACTTAGGAGATAGAGGAAGGGGGATCACTGTGAGTTCAAGGCCAGCCTGGGACTAAAGAGTGAATTCCAAGTCAGCCTTGGCAAAAGTGAGATACTGCCTAAAAAAAAATAAAAAAAATTTTTTTTAAAGTTTAAGAATTTCAAAACAATAGCAGTAAGTCATTTAACCTCTGAATTCAGGGCCCTGTGTGATTAGAGGTACCATGCCCAGAGTGGGTAGCTGGGGACTGCTGGTTGATCCAGGTAAAATGGGAAGGACAAAAAGAGAGGAGAGGAGAAGAGGGTTGGAGATATGGCTTAGCAGTTAAGGTGCTTGCCTGTGAAACCTAAGAACCCAGGTTTGATCCCTCAGTATCCACATAAGCCAGATGCACAAGATGACACATGTAACTGGAGTTTGTTTGTGGTGACTGGAGGCCCTGGTATGCCTGTTCTCTCTCTATATATATGCCTCTTTCTCTCTCTCTCTCTCATAAATAAATAAATAAAAGAGAGGAGAGAGTGAAAGGTGAATATGAATGAGGAAGAGAGAAGACACCATCTGCCTCTGGAGAAATAGCCAGGAGAAAGCTGACAAGACAGGGGAAAACAGAAGAAAGTGGATGGCAGCTTGTGCTGGAGCCTAGGGTTGGGGTGCCTTTGTCTGGGGCAAGGTGAGAGGAGGGCCACAGCCTAAGCCCCTGTGGAAGCCCAGCCCTGGCAGCGGACAGGGTGGCGGCGGGGGTGAGGGGGGCAGAGGAGTCAACTGGGTTTCAGTCCCAGCTCTGCTCAGTTCTTGCCAAGCTCAGCCTCTCTATACCTCAGCTATCTCACCTGTCAACACAGCCTGTGAGCCAGTATCACAGGGTTCATTTGAGGGAGACTTGGGGGAAGCACCATCGTTTCCTCTTGAGTGGACATCCCCCTCCTAGCCATGCCTCAACCACCATTGACCATATCCCTTCAGTACTAATTTTGAGGATGGCCCTACCCTCCTTATGAGTGGTGGACCGGGTGATTCAGGAAGATAAGCAGAGAGCATTTGTTTATATAAACCTACTCCACTCCCTCCCCACTCCCACCTTAGCTATCATCCAAGCGTGTTGTGCCCTGCGGCGATGTACACAGTGACATCACCCCATCGCTGCCAGGAGACATAAATTCCACTTCCCAGAAAATGCAGCAGACAGTGGCTTCTGGGCAGACAGTGACTGTGGCAATAAATCCTACAGACAGGCCTTAGCAGAGAAGCTTTACACAGCTGCTGCTGCGGCACAGCCAGGGGTGTGAATCCCCAGAGAGGGCCTCACAGTGCAGACGAGAAGACAGACGCACCTGCAGCACAAAGCCTTTCCAAACCCACTCAAAGGAATCGGCAGCGACAATCTAAATGTGAAATGAAAGCCATATTTAGCCAAGGGAAGGAACTGTGAAAATGAGGCAAAAGCCACTATCCTGAAAAAAAATCCCATTCTGCCATTCTGGAAGTCTCAGAGGGGCAAGGAACAGAAGGACTCAATTGTGGTACTCTGGAACAAGTGAGGGGGAAAGAGAGGAAGTGGGGAGAGAGGGAAGGGGGGAGGAAGAGATGATGGGGGGGCGCGTCTACCATCAGGCAGACAAACTTAGGGACCACAGCTTTACTCGCCCTGAAGCAACTCATCCAGAGATCCTGGAACTCTGAAGTTTGAAGCCAGGGTTCACCTAGGTGACCAGCTTTAAAATTGTCCCCAGATACCACTTGTCAACATACTGCAGGAGGAAAGGACATCTAGGACACTGGAAGGAAGTTCACACTGTCTCCCTGTGCAGGCGAGCTCCCCTCAGGTGCCATGGATGCTGCCTGCAGGGACAACACAGACTCTTCTCCTTGCCTTGCAGGACGGTGGGGTGCCCGGCACTCTAGAGAATGTTGTCTAGAGGTGAGCCAGCATCCAGGGACAAACTCCGGCTTGGCTGTAACACTGCAAGCCACTGCAGTGGGCAAACTTACCTGGAGAAGACAGCAGGCCTCCCAATGCCATGACACCCAACTTCCTGTGCCCCCTCTCCTTCTTTTGCAATTTTTGCATAGGGTGGGATGTCAGGCTGGGCATGGTCATCATTGTTTCATTGTCTCCACATGCAAGGAAATAGAAGTTCAGGGTTGCATAAACCTGGAGCTTCAGACTCAAAGCTCCAGCTTTCCTCATGTTCCTGGGCTACAGGATCAGTCCCTGTTCCAGCTGGGTGAAAGGCCTCCCCTAGTGGAATTCTGTCTCTGGTATGAAATGTTCCCACCTACTCATAGTGGGTTTGGAGACTTCCGTTTTTTTTTAATTTTTAAAATATTTTATTTATTTATTTGGGGGAGAGAGAGAGAGGCAGAGAGAGAGAATGAACACACCAGGCCTCCAGCCACTGCAAAGGAACTCCAGATACATGCATCACCTTGTGCATCTGGCTTTACATGGGTACTGGGGAACTGAACCTGGGTCCTTTGGCTTTGTAAGCAAATGCCTTAACTGCTAAGCCATCTCTCCAGCCCGGGGTTTAGAGACTTTTACCACTAAATTCTAATCTAGAATTGCTCCCACCTGGGTTGAGGATCTAGCTCCGTTGGTGGAGTGCTTGAAATGCTGGGTTCTAGCATGCATGAAGTGCAGGGTTCAATCCCCAGCACTACATAAAAGTGTACATTGCAGTGCAGGCTTGTGATCCCAGCCCTCAGAAGGTGGAGGCAGGAGGATCAGAAGTTCAAAGTCATCCTCTGCTACACAGTAGGTTCAGAGCCAGCCTTAGCTATATGAGACCCTGTCTCAAAAAAAAAAAAAAAAAATCACTGTCTGCCCCCAGCCTGTGCCACCAGCCTGGAGTGAAGGTGCATCCTTTATAACGAGGGCCAGCCTCTTCCCAGCCCGGAGCTGGGTCAGAACTGAAGATGAGACAGGCCTTGGTCTAAGGTCCTTTGCAGTGTTTGCTCCAACCAGAACTCCAGCTTTTGTACACCAGACCTGGTGAGAGTCCTCCTTTGAGACTCCTCAGGGGTTCAAGGCCAAGCATCTTGGAAGCCATAGCATCAGAGGGGCATCTTGAGGACACAGCCATCTCTTCATCTTTATGACACTCAAAACTGGCTTACTGAATAAATGAACAAATACATTTTTCATAAAAATCCCTGGATCTGATCCTGACTTTGTCACTTAAAGGTTATGTGACCATAAGAATCCCAGAAAGCTCTCCCTTACCGGGCTGTGGGAAATAAGTGAACTTGGGTGTAAAAGAACCTAATAAATTTAAATGCACTCAAAACATAAGCGCTCAAGAGGACACGTTGCTGAAGGGAGATGTGTTCTTCCTGTCATTTGTCTGTCCTTACCGCGTCACATAGTTCACAGTCTCCCACCCTGGTCTAATACGCACGCACGGAGGAGGAGACGGAAGGTAGAGGAGGTGGGAAGAGAAGTCAGCTTCAAGTGGCTGACCAGCTACACTGCTCTTTCCTCTTATTTAGAAGCAGCAGCATTCCGAAAAGAGCATCTGCAGTTACCATGGCAACCTGAGACTGCTCACCTCACATTCTACTGTCCAGAACAATAACCCTGTTTTGGACAGCTGCGCGTGTGTGTGCCAGCGCGCAAGAGCGCGTGCAAGTCCCATAGGGGAGGGCGAGGGTGATTTAGCGATTTAGGTATTGGGGTGTTGCGCACCCTGATGGTTATTAAGAGAAGTTGCAGGAGGAAGACCTTTGTTTACTCCCCCGCCCCCAAGCCACAGGAAATAGGCCATCTTTGATGCTTCAGACAGGCATCCTAAGCTTCAGCCTGGATTATGGACTGCTGTCTGTTTTTGTGCAGCCCATGAGCTAAGAATGGTTTTCATATTTTCAACTGGTTGAAAATCAAAAGAAGAAAATTCTATGACTGTTACAATCATGTGAAATTAAACATCTGTCCCCTCACATACTGTGTTATGAGCACAGCCCACCCACTCCTCTGCTTACAGGCTGGCTGCCGCTGCTTCCCAGCGGAAACAGCGCTGTAAAGGAGGCTGTTTTGGCCCACCAAGCCACAAATATTTACTCTTGGGCCCTTTGCAGGAAAGCTTGCCCACTTTAGGTCTCTGCCTTTAATTCCATGAACTGTCAATGGGAAAGGACTTGTGCCAGGCTCTGTTCAGCTTGGGGTTGGGACACTAAGGACTAAGCGCCACCTATGTCCTCAGTAGGCCATGCAGGAGAAAGGCACAGGGCTGAATACGAGTCCAGCGTGCTCCTAGAGGGGCCCCACCCAAGCAAGTTCACCTCAAGCCATGAGGGCCCTGTCCCCTGCTCTGTATAGAGATCTCAGTAGGAGGTAGTGTGGGGCTCCGTCAGGGTCCACGCCTTCTACTTCCACAGAGGGGCGATTGTGTGGGGATTCTGTGAGGGTCTCTGCCTGCTTCCACAGGGGTGGAGGGTAGTGTGGGGCTCGGTCAGGGTCCATGTTGCCTGCTTTCACTGGGGGTCGGGAGGGGGTAGTGGGGGCTCTGTCAGGGTTCACGCCTCTGGCTTCCCCAGAAGGCCCAGTTCTACAGCAGAGTTAGCTAACCCACTGAGGCAGTTCTAGTGGACTCTGTCTAGCGGACAGTATCTGGATGTGGGTGGCTCTCACATCCAGGTGCCTCCCCATTCCAACTTGTTCCATCTGTCCCTTTGCAAACAGTTGTGGGTAGACCCAACAGTGCTAGGCCGAAGTCCCTCAGGCAGCATTTGCAACAGTCTATGGGTCATCTGCCCTCTGTTTCCCCTGTTCCTTGAGTGGATTGTTTTATTGTTTCTCTGTTACCTTTTATTGCAGATAATTGCATGCAGTCTGCTCTCTCCCTACTTGAGTCCTCTTCCTTGCTGTCCTCATGAAGCCTTTCCTGATGTCACAGGGGACAGAGGCAGAGCTGGTGGTCAGCACTGCACATGATTCAGCACCAACATCTGTTAGCCTGGTGCAGAACTAGAGGGTTCTCAGCCAAATGGGACCTGGTCAGGCTGAAGTTCATGGTTTTACAAGCACAGCACTTAAGCAGTGGTGTCAGTGAGCTATATGAGATAGTGGAGAGGGCTAATGGAGCTTTGAAATTCATAATTACAGAAACAGACTTGCTGCTGAATGGGCAGGGACCTGCCATGGTCCAGCGAAGGATACAAAGGCAGCAATCTGCGAGAGGTCACATGTTGTCACACTATGGGGAAATGAACTCTGGTTGGGGCCCACAGGGACTCCTCAGAGAGAGTAAAAGATGTATCCAGGCCTCCTGAAGCAAGATTGTAAGGACTGTGACAGATTGTGTGATAAAGGAGGTTCTGTCGGCTACAGAGGGGACACTCAGGCAAGATGAATGCTGTGTCCTTAGGGAAGACTTGAAATGAGTGGTGGAATTGACGCACGGGTGAGAGGCATTGTGTGGAGGAGGAAGCATGGCTCTGGGTTGGATGGTCTGCCCTTCCTTTCTGTTCCCAGGTGTTGTGGGGTGGGACTGGCCTGCTGTGGCTGCTGAACCAGTGAGCCACACTCACCAGTGTTGGCTCCAGTAGCGCCTCTTTCTAGGAGTCCTGAGGTAACTTGAAGGATTTGTACAGGGACAGCTGACTTGGTAAGAGAGAACCCTACAGGAGTCGTAGTGCGTTGTGGCCTGTGCCATCTGTATACCTCACTTCTGCTATAAATTGAAGTTCCCAGAAAAAAAAAAAAAATACAGCTTACCCCTCTGTTAAAGAGTTTACATGAGCTGGAGAGATGGCTTAATAGTTAAGGCACTTGTCTGAAAAGCCAAAGGTCCCAGGTTCAATTCCTCAGAACCCACATAAGCCAGCTGCACAAAGTGGTGCATGCATCTGGAGTTCATTTGCACTGGCTGAAGGCCCTGGCATGCCCGTTCTGTCTTTCCCTCTTTTTCTTCCTCCTCTTCTTCTTCCTCTTCCTCCTCCTCCTCCTCTTCTTCTCTCTCTCCCTCTCTCTCAAATAAATAAATATTTTTTTAAAAAAAAAGAGTTTACATGGCGAAATGACTAAACTTTATGACTGTGGAGAGTTAAAATGTTGCATATCTAAGTCAAATTATCTTGGGCTATTTTTAGTCTCTTTGAAAACCATCCATTGCCCACCCCTGTGTCTGACTGAACATCTTTGTCACTATAAAAACCTTTAGGAGACCCTTTGCTTCCACCAATCCAGAAGCTAGGAATGTATCAGATAGCATTTGCATTTCCAAGTGTTTCATAAATGCCTTGATTCCTCACTTTCTTTTGTTCTAAAGCTCATAAAATCTCATGTCTCCACTTCCACAGTGGAGTGTGTCTTTCAGGGAAGCCAGAGTTCGTATTTTGTTCAAGCATAAGTGATGTTTTATTCACTTCGAGGTGAGAGTTCTGTTTTTGCATTGACCCTGAGATGGTGTGCACAAGCAAAACGTGTATAATTTGAGCAAAATATAAGTGCACTGTTGGAAATTCTACCTGTAAGATGCTTTGCAATGTTAGAAGCTATTTTTCAAGCCATGATTTGTGCTTAGTCCTTATGACGGCCATGGACCACAGCTATCATTTTATAGACAAGGATGGAGAGCCAGAGGGAATGGTCCTGTAATGGGGTGCTTGAGGTTCAGGAATGTCCTTGAATACTAATTCTAATCAGAGAACTGAATAAAAAAGAAAAGACTGCTGGGCGTGGTGGCATGCACCTTTAATCTCAACACTCGGGAGGCAGAGGTAGGAGGATCTCTGAGAGTTTGAGGCCACCCTGAGACTACATAGTGAATTCCAGGTCAGCCTGAGCTAGAGTGAGATCTTACCTCAGGGGAAAAAAAAAAAAAAAAGACTGACCAGCACTTGGGAGGCAGAGGTAGGAGGATTGCTTTGCGTTCAAGGCCAGACTGAGATTACAAAGTGAAATCCAGGTCAGCCTGGACTAGAGTGAAACCCTACCTCGAAAAAAAATAAAAATAAAAAGACTGAAAGGGAAATTATTAAATTATTATATTTATTGAGGGAAAGACACCCACTGGGCTAGAAATCCCACATGGAGGGCCTGGTAAAACCATGGAAAAAAGAGAGAGAAAAGAAAGTTTAAAGAGCTTCTTTCCATGTGGGGAGCTGGGTTGGTAAGGAGCCCATGTGGAGAGTAAGGGCTAGGAGTCTCATCTCTCAGCTCAGCCCAGACCCAGCCAAGGGAAAATCTCACCCATAGCTGGAAGTTCCCAAGTAGTCAGAGAGCCTGCCCTCCCCTTGCAAAGGTATTTATAGCTTTATAGTGATGGGCTGTCTTCCGGCTCAGGTGAACCAGAGGGACAGCTGGTTGGTTAGGACTAGGGGCTGTCTCAGGAAGAGGCTAGCCCTGACACCAAGTTCCAGGGGCCAAACTTGACCAACCACAATGAATGATCTCCCTCCCAGGAGGGCTCCTGGTTGTTTGTGGACAAACAGGTCTAGGGAACTAAGCAAGAGATAAGAAGTCAGACCATCCTTGATTTCTAGCAATTATAGACTTTTCTGCCTTCTTTACTTTCAGGGGGCCAGTCACCTTAACTGTACCCCCTCTCAGTCCAAGGCTACTTCCCTACCTGGTAAAGTGGCTGTTACAGTCTATCTAAGTCCACTGGCGCAGAGATTAGCTCTTCCTTGGGTTCCTTTTCTTTTCTTTTTTAAGAGACAGGGTTTTACTCTGTAGCCCAAGCTGGACTCAAGCTTGATCCTCCTGCCTCAGCCTCTCGAGTGCTAGGACAGTCATCTGCCACCACACCTAGCCCCTTGCGTTCATTTTTAGGAGAGTAGAACCCTTCACTAGAAGCCCTTTCCTGTCCCCAGCCTCATTAGGTAGAACAGGGTTGGTGTCATTATTGATCCAGTGGATGGACAGGGGAATGAAGAACCAGGTTGCTTAGGATGGAGGCCTTGACTGGGCACTGTTCAAATTCATGGTTCTGATTCCAGGATGCTCTTAATGCTGCTTGGTATGCTTAATTATATTGCTTTTTCTTTTTTGTATTTTTAAATTTTTTTATTGATATATTGTATTTTCTTTGATTAGCGACTCTCAGACTTAAGTGTGGGACAGAGTCCCCTAGAAGACAGGAAAGACAAAGCCCATGTTTACACTGTGAAAATCCTACCTGACATACTTCACCTCTCCTTGCCTCACACAAGACAACATGCCCAATTAAAACAGCCAGGTCATCTGGAGGAGGGTCATTTTGAAGGTTGTGTCTAGTCACAGCATAACAACCTGTACCTTGACAAGAAAGCCTGTTATTCTATCTGGACAAGTCTCGCTTCTGTTGGCACTTTTGTGACTTTCTTCTCTCATGACAGCCAAAATCTTTTCTCATCCCCAGACAATGTTCTTTTGTTAAAAATAGAAAACACAGCATCCTGTGGAAATGGCCAGCCTTTCCATGAGGAATTGTCTTGCTTGGAGCCTGGCCAGGAGGCATTGAATATATGCCTGCAATCCTGAGAGGCTAGAAGGCACTATGTATATGAGGTTTTCTCTTCTTAGGAAGATGGAAGGCATGATAAGATTGGCAAAGGGAGGCAGAGGGGCCAAACCAGAAAGCAGCCCTGCCTCAACCCTGCACCAGAAGAGAATAACTGGATAAGGAGCGAAGGTAAGGAGTCTTGGGTGTTGAAGGAGTAACAGGGACATACATGGTCTTCAGCAGAGGACCCTTTACCCTCATGGAAGGTTGTTTTTCTTCCCTAATCTTTTTTGTAAGCTAAAGGTCCCCTTCTGACCTCAATGGTTAAGAAGTTCAGTACAAAATAATCTTTTTTTTAGATTTCAGAACTCAGAGCTTCTGGGGACTTTTGTAATAGCCCTCCTCAGACTATGGCCCTTAGCATCAAGATATACTAAGTGTGTAATCTCTGTGAGGTTTAACTTGCAGAAAAGTAATCTGTATTTTTTCTTTTTAAATATTTTATTATTTATTCATTTGAGAGAGAGAGAAAGAGAGGAAGAGGCAGATAGAGAGAGAGAAAGAGAATGGGCATGCCAGGGCCACCAGCCACTGCAAACGAACTCCAGCACATGCACCCTTTTATGGATCTGGCTTACGTGGGTCCTAGGGAACCGAACTGGGGTCCTTAGGCTTTTCAGGCAAATGCCTTAACTGCTAAGCCACTTCCTCAGCCCATAATCTGTATCTTTTAAGAAAATACAGGAAGTAGCCCCAAGAGGTCAAGGAAGGTCACAATGTTCTGGCATGGAAGGAGGGGCACATGCCCTGAATGATGAAGCCTTGCTTCCTATTGCCTCACTGCACCCATGTGGCCTTTCTCTTTTCCCTCCCTGTTAAAGCCCTTTGAGAGCTTGTTTGGAGGTTCTAGCAGGGGAGCGCAGCTACTGGTATACCCTTGACCGAAGACCGGTCTTCCTCTATTCGGGAAGGTCGTCCTCTTTGACTGAGCGCCCAGCTTTGGGAGGGACACACATGGAGTGGTGAGGGAGGAAGGGGACACCCACCTAGCCAGCCAGATCAGCCAAATCAACCCTGGCAATCAATGGGGTGACAGATGTCGCAGCCAGATCGCCCTCCCATCCCTGTTAAAGCCCTTTGAATCCCTGACTCCTACAAGACGGATAATGCCCCCTCCATCGTCCACGATGCTGGCCTTTGAATCAATCCGACTCCTCCCATCAACTCTCATCTCTTGCATACTCGCTTTCAAGCAGTGAGCAGCCCACACCAATGTCCAGAAGCAGAAGGGGTTGACTCCTTATCTTACCATGGCTGGTCATGTGATGTAACTGATACCAAGTCTTGGTTGTAGGGCACGGTGGAAGGCCCCCAGGCTACTGGAGCTGTCAGGCATAACTAGGGCCCCAGACCCCAAGGTTGCAGTGAGCCTGGATCCCAACAATCTTGAGGCCGGCAGGAGTGAGGTTGCTCCCTTCCCTCCCACCCCCGAGGTTTCAATCTGGAGACCAGCAGGAGTGAGGCTGCTCCCTCCCCTCTGGCTGGGGGAACCTAGACATCCTGATAAGACTTAGGTTTCATTTCCCCAGAGCCTGGTGACTTTTGTCCACTTTCTTCCCTATGTGTTAATGAGGTATCAGCCAGCAGCCTTCACACAGCCAATCCCCCTACAGCCCCTTCCCTATAGTTTTTCCTGCCACTACTTAGACCATGTGACCCTTTACTGCTCATGCGTGATGTCACTACATGCTAATTAGGCATCCGCAGGACCTTTGAACTGACCAATCCCCTTATGACCCGTACCTACCCATACCTCTTCCCGCTCTTTCACAAATGCTTATTAACCCATTCCCCCAGCCAATAAATGAGCTGTTCTCTGAAGCTATCTCCGGGGTGTTTCTTCCCATCGCACTCACAGCCATTGAAGACCCCGCTCCAGTTACCTGGACGCCCCTGGAACACCAAGGTGCCACAGCCCCAGGACGACCAGAAACCACATTTGGTCAGTTTAAAGAAAGCCACAGCAGAAGATTAATTCCACATCCACTAGATAACACCTTAGTGGACTTCACTGTTGTCAAGTGGAAGCAAAATCCCATAGGTAAGGCATGAAGGTCCTTGAGCAGCAGCAGAGCCCCGTGAAGATAATCAACACCTGAATCCAAGCAGCGCTTCATCCTATTGGAACTGAGCCAAAAACTATGAAGACGACGGCCCAGGGCCACCAAGGCGGTGTGAGGTAAAGACATTTAAAGCAGCAGACGCTCCACACAGTTGAGCAATTCGAGTTCATTTCCCTTCACAGTGCTTTAGGTTGGGTGCTTCAACATTTTCAATATAGAGCTAGTTATAGTTCATTATCTGCAAATGGCTAAAGCCCCCACAGATTTGGAGTTTGTTATCTGGCTGCTATTAATCCAAATTCACAATGTTGCTATTAAAGTGATTAAGGAGTCTGTGTGTTACATAGTCCTTAGTCATTGGCCCCAAACAACTCAATCATCATGGTGGAAGCTGGGGATGTTAGCAAGACTCTAGTGCTGATGAGGAAGAACTGAAGTCACCCAGAGCAGAGCGTCTCTGTGCCTTCACTACGTGGACAACCTTTTAGGTAGATTCTGATCCACTAGGTCTGGGAATAGACGGACTGGATGTCAGCCCCGTGGCGGCTGGTTTCAGTTCTCAGCTTGATTGGATGGATAAACTTCCAGGGCATTAGTGAGAAGCACTTAGGTTGTTTCCAGAGAGGATTACCTGAAGGGGTAAAACCTTTCCTGACTGTGGGTGGCACCATCCCATCAGCTGGGGTCTTGGGCTGAATGAAAAGGGCAAAGGAGGCTGGAGAGATGGCTTAGTGGTTAAGGTGTTTGCCTGCAAAGCCAAAGGACCTCGGTTTGATTCCCCAGATGTACAAGGGGGCGCATGTGTCTGGAGTTGGTTTGCTGTGGCTGGGGCCCTGGTGCACCCATTCTCTCTCTTCCTATCTATCTCTGCCTCTTTCTCTCTCACCCCACTCTCAAATAAATAAATAAATATTTAAAAAAAAAAAAAAGGGCAAAGGGAGAAAGCCAGCTGAGCCCAGCACCTCCCTCTTTCTACTTCCTGATTCACCTGGTTGTGAGTGCTCACCACCACTGCTACAAGCCACTCTTGTCTCTATCCGTACTGAACTGGGCGCCTCAATAGACCTTATCTCCCTCGTGCTACTTTCTGTCAGGCATTTCATCATAGCAACAAGAAGAAAACGACTCACACATCCAGGGACTTCACTTGGGACAGCAGGGCTTTGGCCTATACTATCTGTAACCCAGGATGTGTATAGGGTGATAGCCACAAACCTGGGCCCACAGTGCTGGTTTTGTTGTCAGGGAGCGAGTGAGGCTGTCTTCTGTGTCATTTACCCTCAGTGATTCAGTTATCCAAGAGCTCCAGGATATAGGTTATTTTGATTATCTTCCCAGCGTCTGCACCCAGCCCAAGGTGGTCAACTGAGGTGCCTTGTAATTAATTTGCTCTACTGAGTGGAATTAGCTTTCTGTTCTCCCCCAGCTGTTCTCAACATTGATGGCATGCTGGAATTTCCATGGATGCTTTTAAAATATCCCAATACCTCAGGAACTCAGAGTGACCAGTGGATTCTCTAACTGGGACTCAATTCCTGATCGTTTTGTTTGTAACTGATTTTAATGGGCTGCAACCATTGTTCTCAAATGGTAAAGTATATCAGAATCAAATGGTGGTAAAGTATATCAGATTCAAATGGTAAAGTATATCAGATTCAAATGGTAAAGTATATCAGAATCGGCCCCTGGAGGGCTTATCAAGCCATGTCTTACTGGAACCCACCCTTAGGTTCTAAAAACCCCAAATTCTGTTGTCATTGCCTGGAGGCAGGCTGGCCTTGAACTCCCGAATCTCTCAAATGCTGGGATTAAAGTTGTGAGCCACCACACCCAGCAGAGTTTTGTGACTCCCAATAATTCCTTATGATGCTTGGGGGTTTAGGGGGTGGGTAGGGGACAAAGAGTTGCATATGGGGGACCTTTAGCCCACATAGTGTTCCCTTGGGAGACAAGGTTTCCTTATCTCCCAGGAAGTATTTTAGGCCATGTAAAACAGGTTTGTACCTTCTATTTTCCTGTCTCACGAAAGTGTGAGAACTGTATTCTAACAAAGCATTAGTGATATTGGACAAGAGTGAAAATAGAGAGAGAAAACAACCATGCTATGTGGCTTATCATTCTCTTTTTCCTTGTCACAGAATCAAGTGGCGATTTTGCCTAAGACAACATCTGGAGGACACACAGTTTAAATCCGCTTGGGGGTCTGAGACAAGGTGGGGGCGCGCAATCAGCTTAAGATGAATCGAAAGAGCACACGATAATTTATTAGTATGACTTATATTACAGTAAGGTAGGAAAAGTGAGCGAAACAGAGTAAAATTTCACTATGTTGACACTGATTTAAAGTCTCAACAGCCTTGTGTGGCATATATATTTAGTTAGGAAAACAAGTCCCTGGGTGCCTCAAGATCATTCCCCCAGCCAGGGCATACGTAATCCTCTGGCAGCCACGAGTATTGAGGTAGATTGCATTTTCAAGCAAAGACAGCCTACCCATAAGGCATTTTCAAGATTGTACTTGGAAGCCTGGGTTCTACAGATTTAAATCTCTGCCAATTGGACCCTAAATAAATTTAGGATCTAAGGATTTAGACTCTTACTGATGAGACCCAGAACAGAGTGTATGGATTAAGATCTATCCCAGAGCACAGAGAGCTCCCACCCATGAAAAGGCAGGATGGAGTAAAACCCTGGAAATCTAGAGAAAACTTTTTAGTGGAGACTGGCAGTGTGGGCCTTATGTGTACTTGTCCTTGATCTTGGAGCCTTAATTCCATGTTAGAACCATGTTGCTGGAGAGACTGTGTGGGGAGGTCCCGAATCTACATGGAAAGAGAGGGGGCTCATAGTGTCCAGTCTCATGACCTTTTTCTGGGAAGGTACCAGTATTGTGAGTAAAGTCATGGTGGACCTGCCAGACAAGCCTCAGTGCTCAATGACCACAGACAAAGCCTCCCGTGAGCAAGAGAATCACCCAGCTGATCCCAGCCCAAACTCCTGATCCTCAAAATCAGGATTCATATAAGATCAGCTGCTTAATCCACTAACTGTGGGGCACCTTGTGATGCAGTACTAGATAACCAGATCCTTGTTAATATCACTACTCTTGTATGTGAATTTCATGTAGTTTAACATGCAAATATTTGACCGATACTAGAGGAAATGGATGCAAATATGCATAAAGATGATATGGGCTTGAGAAGATGTGTGACATTTTGTGCTCTTGCCACTAACTTTGATTCCTCACGTCAGTTAAATGTCCTTTGAATACATTTCCACAGCAAAACACACAACTACTAGAAACAAGAGTCTCCTTGTGAATTGTGCTGAGGCCTACGACTGAGCATCAGATTCAAAGTTGGGACTTGTCAAGAGGATGTAGGAGGAGCCCGTCCTTTGTGAGGAAGGCTGGAGAAGGTGGGGCCCCCACACGATGAGGGGGCTTTGTCTGCTCACCAGCACAGTGTGGCTGTTTCCTGAGGTGGACCTTTTCATTTGGGAGAGATTTGCATTTTGAAAAAATGGATTTTATTTCCTCCTCTCTCCAACTAATTTAAATCTCCCTCAGCCCAAGGGAAATTTTTAGTGTGGTATAATAGGGACACTTGCAGAATCACAGCCTCTTTTTCTGAACATTTCTTATGTAAATGCTGCATCAGAGAAATTTGCCTCTGCTTTGAAAATGTGCAAAATAGAAACAGAGAAAAATATACCTTGAAAACACATTGAGTTTCATCTATTTTCCATTTTACCTTAGCTCCCACAAAAAAAAAAAAAAAAAAAAAAAAACCTTTATTCTTCAGGTTTAGCATATTTCTAAATCATCCTGTGTTGAACTGGTAAAGCAAAATAAAAATGATGATTCCTAGAGGTAGGAGGATCACTGTGAGTTCGAGGCCACCCTGAGACTACATAGTGAATTCCAGGTCAGCCTGAGCTAGAGTGAGACCCTATCTCAAAAAACAAAAAAAAAAAAAAAAAAAAAAAAAAAAAAAAAAAAAAAAAGTGATGATTCCTGTGTGCTTAGGTTGCCCAAACGTGTCATCAAGAAAGGCAGGGCAGGGCAGGACTGGGGATGGCTCAGTGGTTAAGTCATTTGCCTGCAAAGCCAAAGGACCCAGGTTTGATTCCCCAGGACCCGCTTTAGCCAGATGCATAAGGGGGTGCATGCATCTGGAGTTCGTTTGCAGTGGCTGGAGGCTCTGGCCCGCCCATTCTCTCCCTCTCTCCCTCTTTCTCTGTTAAATAAATAAATAAATATGTTTCAAGAAAGGAAGGGCACTTTATAACTATATTACAATCCTCAGAAAGCTATACTGACATGACCCCCATCAGGGTGGGTCATGGGACATTTTAAGAAGTCCCATCTGAAGTCACTGTGGCTCTCACTCCACCCACAATTGCCTCTGGGGGGAGGTGGTGATCTGGATCCAGCACTCCCAAGGCTCTCTCTTTTCCCTCTTCACCTCTGGCACACATGTGCTCAGTGCCTGTGTTCAGTGTCTGTGCCCCTTGTCCCTCTGGGAAGGCAGACACAGGGGATCCCTCAGGCTTCTGGCCAGCTAGTCTAGCCAAATGGGTGAGCTCCAGGTTCAGTGAGAGACCTTGCCTCAAAAATAAATAATAACTAAATAAATAAAGTGGAGAACAATTGAGAAAGACAATCCAATGTCAACCTCTGGTACACACACACACACACACACACACACACACACACACACACACACACGAGGGGGGTAGAGTTAGGGTGACTGGACCCCTGAAGTTGAAAAGCACAGGAAAGTTTGCACTTGCTAAAAATCAAAGATGATCTGACTTATCTCTTGTCTAGTTTCCCAGACCTGTTTTTCCACAAACAGCCAGGACCCCTCCTGGGAGGGAGGTATTTCATAGGATTTAAATGATGAGGTTGGTCAAGTTCAGTCCCTAATCTTTCCTGAGACAGCCCCTAACCCTAACCAACCAGCAGGCCCTCTGGTTCACCTGACAGCCCACCCCCATGAGGTCATAAATACCTTAGCAAGGGGAAGGCAGATGCTCTCTCTCTGATCATTTGGGAACCTCTAGCCGTGCTTGAGTTTTTCTCCCCACTGGCCTGGGCTGGGCTGGCTTGGCCCAGGCCCAGCAGGGATGCCCCCTAGTCCTTACTCTCCACATGGAACCTTTACTCCCTCTGCTCCCCACATGGCAGGAGCTCCTTGAACTTCCTTTACTCTTTTCTTTCCACTTTCTCCTCGCCGCCTCCCCCCCCCCCCGCCCTCCACGTGGGATGTCTAGTCATGTCCTTGGCTTTCCTTGGCTCTGTACTTCCCTTAATAAATACAATAATTATCCTCCTGAGTATTTTTTTTTTTTTTTGATTTTTCGAGGTAGGGTCTCACTCTGGCTCAGGCTGACCTGGAATTCACTATGTAGTCTCAGGGTGGCCTCGAACTCTTGGCGATCCTCCTACCTCTGCCTCCTGAGTGCTGGGATTAAAGTATTCTTTTTTTATTATTCAATTTTTTGATTAAAAAATAGAAGTGAGGGCTGGAGAGAGAGTTTAGCGGTTAAGGCGTTTGCCTGAAAAGCCAAAGGACCTCGGTTCGATTATCCAGGATCCACAAGTGGGCACATGTTGGGCCCTGCCCGGTGTGAAGCCTAGTGGTTAGGCCAGCCAGTCTTGGTTTACTCCCGGTGAGGCCTAGTCGAGCTTCCAGAGCCTGAGTAGAGTTTCACGACCTGTCCTTGAAGTGACTCAGCACCTAAGCTGAAACTGCCTCCGCCCAGCTGCTGCTGACGTGGTGAAATACTATTGGCCCTTATACCTTTATCTCATCCTTTTTCCCACCCCTCTCTCAAAATATATAAATACCTTCCCATGACAATAAACGGAGAGATTCCCACCCTAGACGGTCTCCGCGGCTCATTGTGGTTTTTCTCCCCAGTGTTTTGTGGGGAGGGGTTTGAGTCACCGACACCCGCCTTCTCGCTCAGCCTCTAGAGAAGCAGCTGGCCCGGTTCTCTCTCTCTTCCGCTCTACCTGCCGGTGGTGGAGGGAAAAAACCACCGGCAACGGGTGCCCGCATCTGGAGTTTGTTTGCAGTGGCTGGATGCCCTGGTGTGCCTGTTGTCTGTCTGTCTGTCTCTCTCTCTCTCTCTCTCTCTCTGCCTCTTTCTTTCTCTCAAATAAATAAATAAAATATATTTTTAAAAAATTAGAAGTGAGAGCAGGGCATGGTGGCACACGCCTTTAATCCCAGGACTTGGGAGGCAAAGATAGGAGGATCGCCATGAGTTTAAGGCCACCCTGAGACTACATAGTGAATTCCAGGTCAGCCTGAGCTAGAGTGAGACCCTACTTCGAAAAACAAAAAAAAAAAAAAAAAAAAAAAATTAGTGAACCTAGGGTTTGGGGTGCAAGGACTTTCCTGGACCCTTAACACCCGTTTTACACACACACACACACACACACACACACACATACACTCCACTTGAAGCTTAGCTTTGACTTCAAAGGCAAGGGCAAATCACTTCAAGCTGTTATCAGTCACTGCAACTGGTTTCAGATCCTTCTCAAGGAACACGTTAGGGAAAATGAACGCCCGAGGAAAGGTTGGGATGAGGTGGGTGGGAGAAGGTAAAGAGAAAATTCAGATTGCTCCAATGAACAGAATCCCGAGGGGCCGTATGTAAGGAGGGGGCTGCTTGGTATTCAGGCTAATACAAACGCAGTTCCACGTTCAAACCCAGCTCTTGCTGCGGGCAGTGTAACTAACACTCCACAGTCAGCAGCAGGTTGAGCCAGGTTCTATCTGTGGCCCATCTAGGCTGGAGTTATTTCCTTTGTCTCACCTCCATTTCTCAGGCTGTCCTCTGCCTTGGGGCAAGCTGTAGCCATAGTGACAGCCTCCTAAATTATGAGAGACTGAGTCTTTTCCATCCTCAAATTCCAAACCAGGAGCAGAGGCGAGAGTACAATAAACACTCATTGTAGCTGGGGCGGTTGGCCTCAACCACAGCTCCAGGAAGGAAGCAGAGAAAACATGTCGCCCTTTCAATTGACAGCCAGGAGAAAATGCGCAGGCGCGGGCGTGGGCGCTGGTCCTCTAGGAGGTCGGCAGGGGGCGCCGCCGAGCCAGCCCGCCGCCCTGCGCATGCGCACCTCTGCGGACCCGCCGCCCGCCCCGCCCCCCTCCCCGCCCTAGCTCTGGCGCCGCCTCTACTGATGCCCCAGAGAGACCAAGGGGGCTCAACTCCTGGGGTGGGCGATCGCCGAGCCAGCCGTCCCCTCCTCATCTCCACTTCTATGGCAGGCATGACCCCCAGCCTCCGGCTCCCGCGCCCCCAGTGTCCCCAGCACCCCTCCTCTGAGAGCCGTGCTGGAGCAAGTCCGCGTGCTGCTGCTCTCCTGGGCGTGCACGCTCCCTGGGTCCCGGTGGTGCCCAGGCGCAGTGGGCTGCAGGGTGGGACAAGCCAGGGCACCCGAGTGGTCATGGGGACTCCTGCACGAGGCTGTAGGTCTTTCAGGCCAGGCAGGCACAGGCCTCCTCCGCCTCCGCGCTGCGAAGCCTTTGACATTTTCTTCTCCAAGCCTCTGTATAGGTCACACAGCTCCAGCAGAGAAAAGAATCGTGATCCGAATTGTTGTCGAGAAAGTGTTTACTTAAAATCTTATTAAGGTCTATTTTTAGAGCCTGTGTCTGCTGGCCTTATCAACAGACAAATCTAAAGGGGTCTCTGCTCAGCTGACCTTTAAGGAAAAACTTCAAGACAACAGGCAGGGCAAATCACGTTGTCTTGGGAAGTGGGTTTGCATCATGCATGCGCCCTCACTTGCCTTGACATAGAGGCAGCCCCAGGAGGAATCTTCCAGGCATTAGTGAGACCAGAACTCTGAGTCCTTTCCATGGATGAAGGAGTTGTGTCCCTCTCTTCTTCTAATCCCAGACCCAGCAAAGGCAAGGCCCCCTCCTTCCTTCCTGGAGCAGGCTCAACTGGCAGTTCAAGATCTCCTCCTTATCTCACGTGGAGTGGTGAAGTGGCAGCTTTAATTCTTGCCATCCCATTTTATAGACTAACAAAGCAAGGCACATGGACTTCAGCAGTATGTCCATGTTCATAGAGTTTCTGATTGGTTTCCTCACCACAACACGCGCCGCACCTAGAGACCCCCTGCTGCGCCTTTCTGGCTAAGAGCAGCCCAAAGGTAGCCACTGGCAGAGGAAGAGCTGGGCTTAGGGCACTGAGGCCTGGGGCACGATGAGCAGCTGCACCCAGTGACATGGCTTCAGGCCTCTTAGGATGGGTATCTTAGGATGGGTATCATCACCACCATCTGCCTCTGGGAGTGCCTTCCTTTCTTTTCCTGATGGCCTAAGACTGCTCGTGTCCCTCTCCAGCGTACAGACAGTCACAGGGTCAGTGGCCCCACAATGCACAACTGTGCATGGCAGGGTGGAGTGAGACCTCCCAACCACCCTCATGCCCTAGAGAAGCCACGGGAGGCATCCCATTGAACCAGTTTCCTCCTCAGCATCCTTGGAGGCTGCATGACCAAAGAGAGAAGGGCCATTGGATGGGTTATACCTTCCTGGGTAGGGAGGGAGGCTGGAGGCAGAAGGAGATGGTGGGGTGGGGTGGGGTAAGTCATAGCCTGCCAGGGCTCTGGGGCACTGACTACTGAACTACTGACTCTCAACTTCAGGGCTTTCAGCTGCCTCCCAGTACAAACATGCCAAGACTCGGGCGCCACCTTGTGTATCTGGCTTTATGCAGGTATTGGTGTAAAGGGATGCTAAGGGTCCAGGAAAGTCCTTGAACCCAAAAACCTAGGTTCATTTCTAATTTTAATCAAAGAATTGACAAAAGAAATCTGAGAAGGAAAATTATTAAATTATTATATTTATTGAGGGAAGTAGAGCCAAGGAAAGGCACCCACGTGGCTAGTGATCCCACAAGGAGGGCCTGGGGAAGAAAGTGTGGAAAGAAAAGAGGAAAGAAAGTTCAAGGAGCTCCTGTCATGTAATAAGCTGGAGGGGATAAAGAACCCATTCGGAGAGTAAGGACTGGGGGGTCCCTCCTGGCTGGGTGGGTTTACCTCCAGTAGGTCTGTTGATGGTTGTATACAAGAAGCTAGTAAAATTTGTCATATGTCACTAAAATATGGACAGCGAAAAAAGGACTCCTTTAGATCTGTAAATGGTGGAAACAAGGTAGATTGAGCATGATCTTGGTGTATGGTGCTTTAAACTTGATGCTCTGCAGCCCTTAACTGCTGCTTTTTCTATGTGGTTCTAGGTGCAGAGTAAACCAAGCAGGACCCCTGTGGAGTCCATCTCACAGCTCACATGAGAGGAGGAGGCCCTGCAGAGCTTCAGGTCACCACCAGTCCCAGTCCCGGAACCAGATGGCCTGGGTGGCTGTTGCCGTTCTCACTCTGCCACTTGGTTGCTGTGTGACCCTGATCCATTACTGAACCTTCCCTGGCCTGTTTCCTCAGGCATAAATGAGAGCAATCTTCCATCTGCCTCCTGGGGCCATCATAGAGACGGATTAGGGAACCCAAGCAAAGTGCTTACACATGTGCAGTGCTCCAAAGTGGAGGAGGACAGGAGGGAGGGCACCTGGCCCACAGGAGCCAGGAGCTGAGGACATAGGAAAGTGGGGTGGGAAGCAGGTAGCTGACCTGAGTTTGGCCTGTCAGCAGTGATAACTCTGGCGAGAAGACACATGCAAGCATCATTCCTGTAACCACGTGTCCTCACTGAGCACAGTGTGCTCTGCCAGAAAGCCACAGCCTGCAGGAACATTTTCTCATCACTATATAACAATACCAAAGCTAATGACCTCTCTCTCAAAGAAGCCCAGAGCACTTGGAAATTGCATACTCAGTGCTCAGCTTGCATAGGCCTTGGGCTGGGGCTGAGGCTGCCAGCAGCCCGTGCCAGGCTGCTACTGCGGTGGGAAAGTAGAAACCAAGCAAAGGGTGTCACCGGGAGCTGCCCACGCTCAGCCAGAGTTCTGCATCTTCGATGCTCATGGGACTTCTGCATAGGTTTCCCTTGAGGACACCATCAGCTTGAAGGGACTCCAAGAAGGAGGGACCATCTACGTCATTATACTACTAAAGGGAGAGATGGGGAGGGACTTTACAGGCCTAATCTCCAAATTAGTGCTTGCTCCCATCTTCTTTGCAGCTGCCCTTGGAGTCTGAGAGAGTTTGCATGTGGCGGGGCAGAGTGAAGAGTAGGAAAGAAGCCCTTTTCCATCCAGTGTGAGCCTTCGCTGCATGGTGGGTGCCATTTGCAGAGTGGTTTTTGCTTTGGGAATGGACTCACATGACCAGAATAACAGACTCTCCTTCCTGTGCAGCACAGACCTATTGATGGATCCAGAGGCCGCTGCGGACACCCACTGAGGGATCCAGAGGCCTCCAGAAAATTTTATGGTTGATGATCTCTGATGAGATCACTGGGGCAAAGAAACCTAGCCCTGACCAAGAATGAATCTGACAGAAGACTTGAAGCTTCTCTCTGCTGTTGAGTCATAGTTGGTATTTTCCTTTAAGATAAAGAGGGAAAGGTTCCAAATGCCATTATTCCAGAGCCCTGCTTGGCTGAGCTCAAATGCCTGTATGCTTTCACTGTCTCCATGGCCCAAATGCTCTGGCCTCTGGGAAGCCCATGTTCATACTTTTCTCTTGGGTTTCCATAAGGTCCAGTCTCATGCAGATGTCACAAGGAATTTCTTGGGTGCTGACAGCAGCAGGGGCCGCCTACACAGAGGGAGTTGCAGGCTGGCACAGTTCCCATGCTTCTTGTATGTGATCGCATTTAATGCTGTCAACAACCCTGTGAGGCAGGGACTCCTAACCCTGCAGTGCGAAAGGAAGTTGTGGCCGAGCATCACATAGCAGCTAAGTGGTGGGGCCAGTGTCTGACCTGGATGAAGGCCAAGCATCTGAGACAGCCTGGGGCTGGAACCTCTTCTCCCCAGCTTCCTTTCCTCCTTCTGTTTACAACTCTCTCTTCCCTCCTCTGCTTGTTCTGTCTGACTTCCCATCCCCCCACTTTCACTTCTGGCTAAAACCTCCTCCAGAGGGAGGGATCTCCTGATCTCTGCTCTAAGTCCCTCAGGCTGAGCAGTCTTTGATGTCAGAGTGCTGTCTTTTCTCCCACACATGACTCTGGTCCCTTAGGCCAGCGGTTATAGTGCATTTGAACTTCTGAGAGAGGGAGGAAGCCAGGGAGGAAGTTTCTCGGCTAGGCAGAGCTCATGCTGACATTCTCCTTCTTTCTCCTCTACCTGATCCTGCACAAATGTAACACTCACTTTCACTCAAGAATCATACAAATCCTCATTTCTGTCTGCACTGACCTTGGATAAGATGTTTGTAAACAATAATAAAATATCGTTTTCTAATTTAACCAAACTACTTCAGTGTTGAGGGCCATACAGACACCTCAAAAACTGAGGGGGACAAGGGCAGTTAGATGTCTTGTAGTTGTCATAATCACTAGGAGAGGGGATTCCCAGGACTTACTGTTCAGAGAGATAGACATTAGGGATCCACTCCCTTCTCAGATCCAATTGTCCAAGCAGCAAGGATAAGGAGAAGTGAAGTTACAAGTCTGGCTGTTTGAAGAAAGGATCCTCTTAGGTTCTTTATGGGGTCCTGGCACAGAGCCACATGGACCTCTTTCTGGCTCTTGCTTACAGTGTGGCTGATGTGCGACAGAGGTGGCACCTCAAGAGCAGGGCTGGCTCTGAAGAGCCAGGGAGAAAAACATGGAAGATCCTCTGAGGGTTTTGAACTGAGACAGGAATTCCTAAAAGTGGATCAATAATGGTCCTCTGCAGGCCAGAGCCATATGAAGGGCCTGTTCCTTGTGAGTGCTGGGGTGGGCTTCACTGACGTTCTTGACCATGGACCGGGAGCACACCCAAGCAGGAATGGTGTGATGATGGAAAGGCAAGTGTAACGTGTCTCAGTTCACTTGAGCTGCTACAGCATAATACCTTGGACTGGGTAATAGTAAATTATAGGAATTTGTTGCTTACAACTCAGACTGGGAGGTCGAAGGTCAGGGGACATACAGAGTGGGTGTCTTCTGAGGGTCTATCCTCATCAGTGGTGTCTGATTTCTGTGCCTTCACATGGCAGAGGGGACAAGACAGCTCTTCTTCTCCCACACATGACACCAGTGCCATCTAGGAGGGTGGAGCCCTCACAACTTCACCACTTGATCACAGATCCCAGTGTGGGGAGGATCAGCATTCGGATGAGTGATAGCATTGTGGGGAGGGCATCAGCATTCGGATGAGTGATAGCATTGTGGGGAGGGCATCAGCATTTGGATGACTGACAGCAGTGTGGGGAGGACGTCAGCATTCGGATGACTGACAGCAGTGTGGGGAGGGCATCAGCATTCGGATGAGTGACAGATGGGAGTGACATTCGGATGACAGCAGTGTGGGGAGGGCATCAGCATTCAGATGACTGACAGATGGGGAGGTGACGGATGAGTGACAGCAGTGTGGGGAGGACGTCAGCATTCGGATGACTGACAGCAGTGTGGGGAGGGCGTCAGCATTCGGATGAGTGACAGCAGTGTGGGGAGGATAAGCATTCGGATGACTGACAGCAGTGTGGGGAGGACATCAGCATTCGGATGACAGCAGTGTGGGGAGGACATCAGCATTCGGATGAGTGACAGCAGTGTGGGGAGGGCATCAGCATTCGGATGACAGCAGTGTGGGGAGGGCATCAGCATTCGGATGAGTGACAGCAGTGTGGGGAGGGCATCAGCATTCGGATGAGTGACAGCAGTGTGGGGAGGACATCAGCATTCGGATGAGTGACAGCAGTGTGGGGAGGACATCAGCATTCGGATGACAGCAGTGTGGGGAGGGCATCAGCATTCGGATGACTGATAGCAGTGTGGGGAGGACATCAGCATTCGGATGACTGACAGCAGTGTGGGGAGGACGTCAGCATTCGGATGAGTGACAGCAGTGTGGGGAGGACGTCAGCATTCAGATGACTGACAGCAGTGTGGGGAGGATAAGCATTCGGATGACTGACAGCAGTGTGGGGAGGGCATCAGCATTCGGATGAGTGACAGCAGTGTGGGGAGGGCATCAGCATTCGGATGACTGACAGCAGTGTGGGGAGGACATCAGCATTCAGATGACTGACAGCAGTGTTCCGGCCATATCTCACAGGGGCTCTGCATGAAGTTCACTCAGCCCCCCTTCTCAGGTCACTCCTGCATGTCCACCCTTTATTCTCAAGGAGTCACATAACTTGAAGTTCAGTTTTTCCACATACTCTCATCATGGAAACTAATCAGAAAAGGTGGATAGATGATAAATAGATGATAGGTCTCACTATGTAACTCGGGCTGGTTTGGTGTCCATGACTTTGTGTATGCTCTCTAGCTTTTCTTGCTGTTGATTTGTAGTTTGATCCCATTGTGATCAGATAGAGTACAAGGAATTATTTCAGTTTTCCTGTATTTGTTAAGATTTGCTTTGTGTCCTAATATATGGTTGGTTTTAGAGAATGTTCCATGTACTGCTGAAAAGAATGTATATTTTGCAGCATTTGGATGAAATGTCCTGTGGATATCTGTTAGGTCCGTTTGTTGTATGGGCCTATTTAATACAGATGCTTCTCTGTTTATTTTTTGCCAGAACGACCTGTTAATTGATGAGAGTGGGGTATTGAAGTCACCCACTACACTTGTGTTTGGTGTTATCTGTGACCTTAAGTCTAACAGTGTTTGATGAAATTGGAAGCCCCATGTTAAATGCATATATGTTTGGAATTGTTATGTCCTCCTGTTGGAGTGTTCCTTTAATCAATATAAAGTGACCTTCTTTATCTTTTCTAACTAAAGTTGGTTTGAAGTCTATCCTGTCAGATATTATGATAGCAACACCTGCTTGTTTCCTAGGCCCATTTGCTTGAAATACCATTTTCCATCCTTTCACCCTAAGATAGTGTTCATCTTTTTTTCGAGGTAGGGTCTCACTCTAGCTCAGGCTGACCTGGAATTCACTATGTAGTCTCAGGGTGGCCTTGAACTCATGGTGATCTTCCTACCTCTGCCTCCTGAGTGCTGGGATTAAAGGCATGTGCCACCATGCCCAGCTTTTATTTATTTATTTTTTTTTTTTTTTTTTTTTTTTTTTTGGTTTTTCGAGGTAGGGTCTCACTCTGGCCCAGGCTGACCTGGAATTAACTATGTAGTCTCAGGGTGGCCTTGAACTTATGGTGATCCTCCTACCTCTGCCTCCCAAGTGCTGGGATTAAAGGCGTGCGCCACCACACCCGGCTTATTTTGCTTTTTAACTGCTTTATTAACTTTATGTTTTTCATGCAAATAGGTAAAACTACTGTTGACAGAAACTTACACCAAGTGTAAAGGCAATCTCCAATTAGAAGCTGGCAACACAAGACCCACCAGACACATGGAATTAATATAGGATTCACGGCAAACAGATCAATAAAGGCATAACAGGAAAAAGCAAGGAACGGGAGAACCAGCAGGAATCACAGTATCAATATCATGGAAGATGGAAAAGTCAAGGCATAAAGCAAAATTCATCATGATGGTGCTGGTCATTGGAAAGCTACCCCGTAAGAATGCGCAAGCAGTTCCTCAGCTGCAGCTCCCTAAGCTTCCTCCTGATTTCCCGCATCATATCCGTCTCCACCCATCCTATCACTAATCTGCCTGTTGGGTATGGCCCATCGGAAAGTAGGGGAAGTTGGTGAGCCTGTCCTGTCTGTTACTTTCTGCAGGTTGGTGGCCTTCACCTCCCCCCAGAGGCCTGTCCTCCACTCCACAGAGGCTGCTCCATTTCTTCATTTTCCTGGTGGATATTTGCCATGATGAATTTTTTTTCTGGTTGTTATTCTGGGCCTATCTTGTCTTTCCCTCCTCCTCCAGAATCTGCCGAGACACTCAGACCTGCAGACCTGCTCTGCTTTCTCTGGGCCCAATGCCAGCCTACTATGCGCAGGGCAGCTGGGAGCTGGTAGCCAGGCACAAGTGTCTGATAGTGCCCATCTTTTATGAAAAGGTGAGTTCTTGGAGGCAACAAATAGAAGGATCTTATTTTATTTTTTTATTTTTTAATTTTTATTTTTTAAGGTAGGGTCTTCACTCTAGCCCAGGCTGACCTGGAATTCACTATGTAGTCTCAGGGTGGTCTTGAACTCATAGTGATCTTCCTATGCCTGCCTCTCAAGTTCTGGGATTAAAGGAATATGCCATCATGCCAGATTGGATCCTGTTTTTTAACCCAGTCTGCAAGCCTGTGTCTTTTGGTTGGGGCATTGAAGCTGTTGATATTAAGAGTTATTATTGAAAAGTATGCATTTCGTCTTGATATTCTTTTGTTTTCATTTTTTGGTTTATAATTCTTCCTATTTTTCCTTTACTCTCTTGTATTAACTATTATTTTAGTATGGTTTATTTTTTTCCAGTACTATATTAAATAAAAGTGGGGGCAGTGGACACCCTTGTCTTGTTCCTGAGTTTAGTGGAAAAGCTTCAAGTTTTTCTCCATTTAGTATTATGTTGGCTGTAGGTTTGTCATAAATAGCCTTTATTATGTTGAGATATGTTCCTGCTATACCCAGTCTTTGTAGGACTTTTATCATGAAGGGATGTTGGATTTTGTCAAATGCTTTTTCTGCATCTAATGAGATGATCATGTGATTATTTTTTTTTTTTCGAGGTAGGGTCTCACTCTAGCCCAGGCTGACCTGGAATAACTATGTAGTCTCAGGGTGGCCTCAAACTCACAGTGATCCTTCTACATCCTTCTACATGCCTCCCAAGTGCTGGGATTAAAGGCGTGCACCACTATGCCTGGCTGATCATGTGATTTTTGTCCTTCAGTCCATTTATATAATATATTACATTTATCAATTTGCATATGTTGAACCATCCCTGCATCGCTGGGTAAAGCCTACTTGGTCAGGGTGAATGATCTTTCTGGTATATTCTCATATTATGTTTGCCAATATTTTGTTGAGAATTTTTGCATCTATCCAGATGCATGTGCCACCTTGTGCATCTGGCTTATGTGGGACCTGGGCAATTGGCTTTGCAGGCGAGCACCTTAACCACTAAACCATCTCTCCAGCAGCCCTTCTGGCTTTTAAAGTTTGTGTTGAGTAATCTGTTGTTATCCTGGTGTGCTTGCCTTTATAGGTGACTAGATTTTTCTCTCTTGCTGCTTTCAATATATTTTTTTTGGCTAGGGTTTTGTAGTTTAATTATAATATGGCAGTGAGAGGTTTTTTCCTGATTTTGTCTGTTTGTCATCCTAGAGGCTTCCTGTCTGTATTGGCATCACTTTCCATATTTGGGGAAAAAATTTCTCCTATGATTTTGTTGAAAATAACTATTATGCCATTGTAGTAAAGTTCTTCTTCTTTTTCTGTATCCTGAATTCTTATATTTGATCTCTTCAATGTGTTCCAAATGTCTTGAAATTTCCATATGTGGCTTCATATTAGTCTTTCTCTTTGTTGGAGTGTATTAGATCTGCCACCTGGTCTTTAAGTTTAGATTTTCTGTCCTCTTCTTGATCCATTCTACTGGTGAGACTTTCTATAGTGTTTTCTACTTGACTTACTCTGTTTTTCATTTTTAGTATTTCTGATTGGTATTTTTTTGTACTTCTGTTTCTTTATTCATGTCTTGTATTGGCCTCCTTATTTCATTAAGTTGGTTTCCTGTGTTCTCCTTCAGGAGTTTGTTTTCTTCTTTAATTCCTTTAATTTCATATATATATGATCATGTTTTTTGAAATCTTTGTCAGGCATTTCATCTACATCAGTCTTAGTAGAGGTCATTTCTGATGGATTTATAATTTTTTTTTTTGACGTAAGGTCTCACTCTAGCTCAGGCTGACCAGGAATTCACTATGTAGTCTCAGGGTGGCCTTGAACTCATGGTGATCCTCCTACCTCTGCCTCCCAAGTGCTGGGATTAAAGGCGTGTGCCACCATGCCTGGAAGATTTATGATTTTTGGTGGAATTGGATTGTCTTGATCTTTTGTGTTCTTGTATTATAATATAGAGATTTTTGCATCTTGAGTTAATTTGATGCTTGGGTTTTCTAATTATCTGTAGTATTCTTAGATATGTAAATCTGAATTTATATCTTCAGAGTAGGAGTTTAAGGTGCCAGGTGTGGCTCTTATATTTTTCCCAGACTAACAGCAGAAGTGAACAAAATGCCAGCATAGAGTATTTATGCAACAGTGAGGATTAATACAAACATAATCTAATAAAGCCAAAATCTGGAAGAATGTGTGTTAACCAACACCCTTAATCCTGTCAACTGGGAGTTTGAGATTTCTGGTGTGAAATGGGTTCCAGGTCAGCCTGGGGCTGAGTCAGACCCTCCCCCCAATAATGATAGAAGAAAAAGACAAAGGCCCTATAAATCATGAAATGTCAAAGGCAACAATAGTCAACACCAAAATACAGCTTATTTGAGAATAATAAATCCAACCAAGAATATATCAATGAAATCTAACACATAACCTTCCCTGACATGGAAGGTGAGATTATGGCTTTGTGTAAGTAGGCCCTGTTACCTTTCTAGATGGCTTCCAATCTCACCAATGCTGAGTGCCCACCTCCATCCCTCTCTGTTGCACTGAGGACTTATGCTACTTGGGTCACTGGATCTGGTGTTCTGATTGGCTGTGCTGGATGCCTTAGGGTGTGGGGATGTGGATGAGTTCTCTGGTGGTTCACAGCATTGGCGGTTGGGGGATGGGAGGCTGTGTAAAATGTCTGGATTGTACCAGAGCTGCTCAGCTGGTCATGGCTGTGTTCTCCTTCAGCAGCTGGTCATTGCTGTCTTCCTCTTCAGGTTTCTTGACTTTGTGAGGAGGCTGGTGTGAGTGGAAAATCCCTCCACCTGGTTTCTGCTCCCACATCTCTGTGCAGATTGGGGCTGCCAGCGCCTCAGTAGGATTTGGCTGGTTTCCTGCTTGATAGAAGATCTGAGTCTCTTGCTTCTCCGCTGTGGTTGATAATTCCTTATACACCTTCACTTTTCAGTATAACAGTGTATTTTGCTGTTTTCTCTGCTTATTTCCCTCCCTAGGCTGCTTAGACATGGCTACTATGCCACCACCTTACCCGGAAGTGCTCTCAGATGGGCTTCAAACTTAACAATGGTCCTTCTGCCTCTGCCTCCCAAGTACTGAGATTGCAATCACACACTACTACAGTCAGCTAAAACCAAATCAAACACTAATTGAAACCCTTGCCCAAAGTGTTTTCGGGGACTTTGTGTGCAGATAAACAGAAGAATGTACCTGTAATTGGCACAGAGTTCAATCACTCTTTTGTATAGCTTTGACTGCCGTCTCCCGAGCCAAAAAGGCTTTGGAATTAAACATAGAGATTGTGTCTGAAACAGTATCAACTTTTTTTTTCTTGGAGGTAGGGTCTCACTCTTGCCCAGGCTGACCTGGAATTAACTACGTAGTCTCAGGATGGCCTTGAACTCACGGCAATCTTCCTACCTCTGCCTCCCGGGTGCTGGGATTAAAGGTGTGCACCACCACGCCTGGCAATATCAACTGTTAACTGGCAGGTGAGGTCCTTACTCTCAGGGTTTTTTTCTCCTTTGCAGTCCCAGAGTGATCACCTCCTTTCCTTTCCTGGGGGTGATTTTGGTAATCCGAGAGACCAAAGCATGTTAAAGACCACTCTGAACTAATTTACATCATAAGAAACAAAATCACTCAAAATATCTGTTTTTACATAAATCTGAATCTGGTTTTTCATAAACATTCCATCTGGTTTAGGATTATTTCACTTTAAAACAAGCTAGTAATTTTGCATGAGAAAACAGGTTATATTGATCTTTCATTCTGGAGCCCGACGCTAACTGACTAGGATGAGTTTGGTTTCTCAGCATTATTTGGAAGTTGGATGTTTAGAGTTCAGTCAGCACTGTGGTGACGTATTTAGCGGTCCACAGCCACACCAACATCTCTACCATCACCCTGGTTGTTGTAGGACTTTTTCTGGGGAGATGTGAACACACATTCATCCCAGATAGTGCACCAAAGGCAGATTCTACCCAGCAGTGGCTTGGTGAGCCATTGCTCATAGGGGCACATGTGAGGGGTTGCTTATGGGAGTGGGGATGAGGGGTACTTATAGAAGCAAAGGTGATACAAAGACAAATGCATCACTGAAAATCCCACCCCCAAATGGCGAGGACACATGAAAGCTGCATCTCTGGAGCTCCTGACTTACAGATAATTCCAGGAAAGAGTCAGTCCCCTCATCCCTAGCAGTTATTTACTGCTTCTATATAACCCAGGAAGAAAAAACATCAGCCCAGAGAGAAGGCTTGTGAATCTAACTTTTCTGTGAGTCCAGCAAACCTCCCCTCTTTCCCTCAATGAAAGGATGTTTCTATCCTGAGGAAATGATTACACAACCCTGCTGCTGCTGGAATTGCTGTCATTGTTGTGGTGTGGCAACCTGTGAGGTAGGTGTTATTATTATTTTAATTTTATTTTATTTATTTGAGAGAGAGAGAGAGAGAGACAGACAGACAGACAGTTAGACAGAATGGACTCACCAGGGCCTTCATCCACTGCAAATGAGCTCCAGACACATGAGCAACCTTGTATATCTGGCTTACATGGGTCTTGGGAAATTGAACCTGGGTCTTTGACTTCACAGGCAAATGCCTTAACTGATAAGCCATCCCTTCAGCCCTGAGGTAGGTATTTATTTGTTTTCCAGGTGGGGAAACTGAGCCTAGAGCCCAACAAAATTCAAGGAGAAACCATTTTTCCTTTAATCCCAGCACTTGGGAGGCAGAGGTAGGGGGATCATGGTGAGTTCGAGGCCACCCTGAGACTACATAGTTAATTCCAGGTCAGCCTGAGCCAGAGTGAGACCCTACCTCAAAAAACCAAAATAAAATAAAATAAAATAAAAAGTAAATAAATAAATAAAACACAAACTTTCTGGCTAATTAAGTGTAGTTATTTTAATCTTTGCTAGGAGACTTTTTATAAAGCAATTAAGTCACTTATTTATTTAGTTTTGAGACAGGTTTTTAGGTAAGCTTAGGTGGCCTCAACGTCATGATCTTCCTGCCTCCACATCCCCAGTGCTGGGATGAAAGGTCTGTGCCATTATGCCTGACTTAGCAGATTTAAATTAAAAAAAAAAAAAAAAAAAAAGATTTTGTTTGAGCGGCGGTGATGTCTGAGGATGCCAGCCCAGAGACGATTGCCCCTGTGTTCCCTTTCTCCATTTATAGTTGCACCTTAAGAAACAAAAAAAAGATTCCTTCATGAAATGGGGAGGAGGTTCAGTGGTTAATGGTGTTTACTTTCAAAGCCTGCCATCCTGGGTTTGATTTCCCAGTGGCCACATAAAACCAGATGCACAGTGTGATGCATGTGTCTGGAGTTCATTGGCTATGACAAGATGCCCTGGCATGCCCATTCTCTCTCTTCCCTCTTCTCTCTCATAAACAATAACAAAAAAAATTTGTGGGGGCTGGAGAGATGGCTTAGAGGTTAAGGCGCTTGCCGGCAAAGCCAAAGGATCTCGGTTCAACTTTCTAGGCCCCACGTAAGCCAGATGCACAAGTGGTGCATGCATCTGGAGTTTGTTTGCAGTGGCTGGATGCCCTAGTACGCCCATTCTCTCCCTCTTTCTATGACTCTTTCTCTCTCTCTGCCTCTTTCTCGCTCTCTCTCTCTCTGCCTCTCTCTCTCATATAAATAAATAAAGAAATAAAAAATATTTTTAAAAAATTTGTAAGGCAGGCATGGTGGTGCATGCCTTTAATCTCAGCACTCTGGAGGCAGAGGTAGGAGGATTGCTGTGAGTTCAAGGCTACCCTGAAACTACATAGTAAATTCCAGGTCAGCCTGAGCTAGAGTGAGACCCTACCTCGAAAAACCAAAAAAAAAAAAAAAAAAAAAAGTGTCAAATCCATCAGCTAAGCTTCCACCTCTGAAGCTAGAGCAAGAAGAGAAATATCAACCCAGAGCAAGTAGCGGGGAAAAAAATGAAGTGCAGGAATCAGATAAATTAAAAATAGAAAAGCAGTGGGGGAGATCAATGTGGCCAAAAAATGGTAGTTTGGAAGACTCTTCCTCTTGAGGGCCATTTGTACAGTTTGTCCCTAGAAAAATTGTTCTGAACATGAAGAGAGGGCTGGGGACCAGGAAGAGACACAGGGTCCTCTGCTGAGAGTGAAGGTGGACCTGACCTGGAGTGGCTTTGTTGCAACTGCCGCTGGGGATCTTTCTTCTCTTCTGTGGGAGAGCAAGAAGGAGAGAATGTAGGCTGAGTGGTTGCCATTAAATATAAATAGATGGGGTGGTTGGGACTGGCTCAGCAACTAAAGGTGCTTGCTTGCTTGCAAAGCCTGCCAGCCCAGATTCAATTCTCAAGCCATCCATGTAAACTAGGTTCAACAGTCGTGTAAGTGTCTGGTGTTCCTCTGCAGCAGCAAGAGGCCCTGGCATATCCATACACACATGCATTCACACACAAACACACATGTGCAAACAAATACATTTTTAACTTTGTATTGACAATTTCCATAAATGTTGACCATATACCATGATCATAAACCCTTCCCATCACTATCCCCTTTTCCCTCCCAAATCCTCCCTCCACCGAATCCCTATTTCTTTCCAACTAGTCTCTCTTTTATTTCGATGACATTCTTTTTTTTTTTTTTTTTTTTTTGCCTACCTATTATGCAGGTCTTGGGCAGGTAGCATCAGCCATTGTGAGGTCACTTTGTGTCTGAAAAACAGTATTGCAAAGCACTCTGTGGTAGTTTGAATATATGGCCCCCAATATATTCAGTGTTTTATTAGTTACAGTTTGCATCCTCAGCCACCTTGCTAGAGGCAATGTCACTGGGCATTAAGGTGTGGTGGTGGGTTTGAGATTCCATTGTAAAGATATGCAAAGTGTTCCTGAAGTGTGCTGTGGCTTTAGGGCTGTAGTTTTGCTCTGTGTGCCTCGTTGGATTTTTTTTCTCTCTTGCCTGGTCCTGTGAGAGCAGGCCCCTTCTCCTGCCATTATGGAACTTCCCCTGGATCTGTAAGCTTCAATAAATAATATCCCTTCCTCCCTAACTGTGCCTGGTCTGGAAGTTCATCTCAGCGAACCTGAAGCTGTCTGCTACACACTCCTACTCTTCGTTTGCCTCTTACCACCACCTCTTCTGCAATGGTCCCTGAGCTTTGGAGGGTGTGACAGAGATGTCTCACTTAGAGCTGAACACTCCATTATCTCTTCTTCTCAGCACTATGGTGAGTTTTGAGCCACCCCAGTGGACATTACCATCTGAAAAGAGAAGCTTCTCTAACCAAAAGTGAGAGTAGCATTAATATATGGCAGAAACATAAGTGTTTAGAGGACAGTTTGGTGGCATAAAATATCCATTTAGCCAGACAATAGTAATAGTTTCCTCCCCAGCCAGAAGCTTTTGATTAGGTTTTCAGACAAAGCAGGAATCCCTTCAATGGAGTGGGCCTCAAGTCCAATCAGAAAGCAGTTGGTTTCCCCATAACATACATGCCACCATTGCATCAGTTGGTACATTTGACTTGACTGTCAAGCCGTAAAGTTTGCAAGATCCACTACTGATTATTAATACTGTTGATGACTTTTCTGGCACAACAGGAAAATAAACATATTTTTTAAAGATGGTTCATTGAAAAGATTAAAAAAATTAATAAACATTAGTTTTAAAAAGACACAAATTGTTGATACTAGGAACAAAAGAGGGACTATCACTATGGACACCACAGGTATTAAAAAGATAACAAGGGTCTGGGCGTGGTGGCTCACACCTTTAATCTAGCACTTGGGAGGCAGAGGTAGGAGGATTGATGTGAGTTCAAGGCCACCCTGAGACTACAGAGTGAATTCCAGGTCAGCCTGGGCTAAAGTGAGTCCCTACCCTGAAAAACTGGAAAAAAAAAAAAAAAAAAAAAAAAAAGATAACCAGGGGCCAGGAATGGTTGTCTGCTGGTAATTCCAGCCCTTGGGAGGCAGAGGCAAAAGAATCAAGAGTTCAAAGTCAGCTGAAGCTCTTCACTCCTGGAAACATCCTCAAAGACACAATAGTGGTGCGTCTCCTGTCTCCTAGGTGGTCCCAGATCCTGTCAAACTGATAGGGAGGATTAGCCATCACGTGCAGTGCCTGTACCTAGCTTCCACGGAGGGAACTAGTAGTGCACATGCGTGAGGATGTGGGCCCTGGGGAAGCTGCACTGATCTGCGGGACTCTGATTCTTCCCTCATGGGCACTACATGGGAGAATATGATGGCAAAAGATGGTTCAAGTAGACCAATGGAAGACCTTGAACCCAGGAGCTTTTGCAGGCTACCATGTTCCTGTCTGCCTTCCTGTTTAGGGTCTGTCACCCAGCAACAACAAGCAGAACCAACCTACCTTCCTTCCTTCCTTCCTTTCTTTCCTTTCTTCCTTCCTTCCTTCCTTCCTTCCTTCCTTCCCTTCCTTCCTTCTCTCTTCCTTCCTTCCCCTCCCTTCCTTCCTTCCTTCCCTCCCTTTCTTTCTTTCTTTCTTTCTTTCTTTTTTTCTTTTGGTTTTTCAAGGTAGGGTCTCACTCTGGCCCAGGCTGACCTGGAATTCACTGTGTATTCTCAGGGTGGCCTTGAACTAATGTCGATCCTCCTACTTCTGCCTCCTGAGTGCTGGGATTAAAGGCGTGCGCCACCACGCCCGGTTTAGAACCCATCTTTCTTGTTTGCTACTGAGTTCCCAGTGCCTGGAAGAGAATCCGGACATCATTGCTGGTGTTCACTGCATACTTATGGCTGAATAAATAAGTGAGACATGGATCCTCAGTGGGGGGCCTTCTTAAAGGAGGGATTTTGTTTTTGTTTGTTTGTTTTTGAGGTTCAGTTCAGTTCAGCCTTTGTTAGAGGAGAAGCCTGACAGAGCTGTGGACTATTGGCTTGATCTAATATTCTCACTTTTCTATGCATCAGAGTGGGGGTGATTGGCTGCTGGGGGTGATAGTAGCAGGGAACCCAGGTGAGAGAAGACAGGGGCCTGTGCTGGGCACAGATAGGGGGCTATGAATAAGAAGACACTTCACAGATGACTTGGGTGTTAGGATCATGGAGGATGAAGGGTGGAGAGATCTCAACAAAGCCATGGAACTTCTCAGGCCAGGTGTCTGGAGAGGAAGTTATAGGGGCCTGGCTGCAAAAGGGAAGCAAAGGGAGGGTCCATGTATTTGCTCTGTCATAAGTTTGAGTGTCCCGTGGGATGCCTGGTGAAAATGTGGGCCAATTGCCAGAATATCAGATACAGGGGTGGTCCAGTTAGCCCTTGTGGATCCCTGAGCCATATAAATGGTCCTGGGAACCCAGCAGGAGCCGTGTAAGGAGGTTTGAGGCACTCACTGTCTCAGGAGAGACTAAGTCCTCCACCTCTGACAGAAGAGGATCTGAGGTCAGGTGGCTCACTGAAGTTCATACAGCCAGTTTGTCCTCCCTGATCTGTACAGGAGGTCACTGAACTTCCAGATTACTGCAGTTTTACTGTTTCACTATATCTCTGTTTTAACAGAAACGCTCCTGACTCGTGCCTCTCTCCATGTGCAAGGTTGGCTTAGAAGTTGTTCTAAGCAAATCCAGATCCCTTTCTGGGGTGTGTGGATTTTGTCACTGGCTTAAGGGGTATTTTGTGTGCTTGGTTCTCCTATGTATAGACCTCTGCGAGAGCCCCAGCTACAGAAGATCAACTTTTCTAGTCTTTGGAGCATATTCTCCTGTTGAAGAAATGGGAGATGGGAAAGGAAGGCGAGGGGAAAACTCAAGCCTTTCACCACCATTTTCCTTCTTCCTGGCTTGAGGGACACAATTGCAAGTGCTAGCTACAGGACTTTTAAGAAAAGCAAACAAAATCCCAACCACATGGCCAAGGTCATGAGGCCTGCGGAGAAAGTAAATGAATGATTAACTTTTGTGAAAGTGAGTTTTGAGGATTTTTATAAGGTTCAAAGGTGCAAACAGAAAAAATTTAGTCCAGAGCAAATCCCAAGAGGTCTTTTCCCTTCCATCTGTCACCTCACCTCATGAGCTCCACACTCCTTCCCTGGAGGACACTGCTGGCCCAAGCTGGCTTGACCATATGTCAAGGGCCCCACCCGGCTGCCCCTGGGCTCTGGCCAGGCCCAGCAGGAAGGATGGAGGTTTCCACCTGGATCTGGGCCTGGTCGGCTTTGTCTCCATGTGTTTCTCCTGTCACCTGCACTGTAGCTGCCTGTGACAAATATGTACACCCAACCGGTGACACTGGGCAAGTTCTCTTTTCTGTGTGACCTTCAAATGCTCAAGGGAAAAATGCGTTGATGGTGCCTACCTACCCATCTCAAAGGACTTGAAATTTTAAATGAATCAAAGCAGGAAGCACCGCAGAAACAGGCCAGGCACATAACCAGTGTCTGCCAGTCTTGGTGTCCTGTCCTGTCCTCTCTAGGAATATTCTTGCCACCCACCCATTCTCGCCCACCTGCCTGAGGGACTGGCACTCTCCCTGGGCTTTGGCATGAGCAGTGTGAATGTAAGGAAGAGATGTCCAAAAGATCAGGGCCGCTTCTTTCCCTCCCCTGCAGCCCGCTGATGGCGCAGGCAAGGCGGCCGAGCGCCCCGCAGCACCAGCACCCGCACGGTCGTGGCCGCAGACCTGATCTGGGTGGGGACTGCGCCCTCGCGCGCGCAATGAGAGACCTGGGGCCGTAGGGACCGGTGGGTGACGGCAGCTTTATTGGGCTCTGGGTAGACGGCAAGGTCACCCCAAGGTGTAGAGCCCGGCGATGGGCGTTGTCCGCCTCCTCCACCTCGCGAGAGCTGGCGTGGGCGAGGCGGCAGCGCCCCAAGAGGTCGGCTGTGTCGCAGCGTGTCCCCGGCGGTTCCGAGTTCCTCCGTGGTGCCCGCGGGAGCGGCCGCGAGCGCCCCCTGCTGCCTCTGGACCGCGGTGCAGGCGCAGACGGCGGACACCAGAGCAGCCATCAGCCAGCAGCGGTTAGCCAAGGCCCTCCCCGAGCAGAACATGGGCAGCGCCCGTCTCCTCTCTGCTGCTGCTCCTTCTGCTCCGGGAAGGAGCGCGTGCCCTAGTCACCAAGGACAGGAGTCACAGAAGGTTGCTGCTGAATAGAGAGAGCCAAGGGCAGTCAGCTTTCCCGAGACCCTCTCGCTGGAGGGTGGGCGGGGGGCGCAAAGAACATCTTGGAAGGAGAAAGGAGAGAAAAAGAGCAAGAAGAGAGGAGAAACATCTCTCGGGGCTGGCAAGAGGAAGAAAGCATCCAAGAGGCTACCCAGTACCCCAAACTGCCCTTCCCAAACTGGGCACCTCTCAGGCTCCCCCGAGGGTTGGCCATCTCACAGAGGATTCTCACATCCCCCAGGAGGGAAGAAGTGTGCACGCTACCCTCTAAGCAAGACACTGCCTGCCTTAGGTTGTGCAAGCGTTCAGCTCCCTTCCAGACATAGACTCTCACACAGCCCTTGCTCTCTTGTGTCTTTGTATCCAAACACCCATGGGTTGGCTCCTGACAGGAGACTGTAAGTCTGAGAACACAAGATAAAATCTCACAAAGGAAAGGCGCTCCTCCAGCACCGCTGTTGAATGAGAGGAAATGAATGGTGTAGATTCGGAGACAAAGAAAAAGGACAAAGAGCGTCTGCAGGACCACTACTGCTCGTCCCCACACACGGCGAGCCCAAGCTCCTTTTGACATGATAGTGTCATGTGTGGGCTCACGCTGCCCACACAGCACACCTTGGATCCCTGTGAAGCTAGAAGTATGCAACACACACACACACACACAGCTGGCAGGGCTGTGGAGAGGCAACGAGAGTGTGCCTTCCCAGATCTGCTGTGTGTGGCTGCGCTCTGCACAGAGATAGGATCCAGGCTCTTCCGGGAAACAACGCTGCTGCTGGAACTAGAGATCATTATTCTTTCCCACTGTGATTCTTCAAATCCTCAGAATGTTACTTGATCAATAACCTGGCCTTACCATCACAGAATTTCGGGTCAAGTAAGTCCAGGCTCTTCCACAAAGTAGATAATGTCAGGGAGCAAAATCATTTCTTCCTTCATCTCTCCATTTAATGTATATTAGCAAAAGCATTCCTTTATCTGACTTCATTTAGCAAATGTCTGCTATGGCATGGTTCCAGGTGCAGGATAGAGCAGTGAACAAAACAAAACAAACTCCTCTTGCCTGTGTTTATATGCCCATAGGAGAACACGCCAACTGCTATGGGGAAACTGACAGAGAAGTTGGGAGCCTCCTGTGTTAGGGAGGAGTGGGGCATATCCACATATGGGACAAAGGATTGATGAGCCCAGGAAAGATAACACAGGCCGGTGCAGGAACAAGCTCAGTGCGCAGGAAGCAGTGTTGTGGAATGGAGTAAAGGAGCGTGGCTATGGGCAAGGGAAGAGCGCATGGCAGCAGCAGACCATGAGGGCCTTATGGGCCATGGTGAGGAGTTTTGAATTAAATGATGAAAAGCGACTGGAAGGGTTAGAGTAGGGGGGAAACCCACCATGACTTTATGTATAAGTTGTGGAGGGAACACTTGTTCTCATGTAGGGAAGTCTGTGGTGGAAGTGGCAGGACTGGATCTGCATAGCCCGGAAGGGCAGTCTAGGGTAGAGGTGGAAACTATTCTTAGGAAACAATGAGAACGTTTGGACTGGCTTGTGTCAGCGTACTGTAGACAGCAGAAGAGCAGATTAGGACTTTGGCATGACCCCTAAACTGACAGGTCCAATATATTGATTCCAAAACCTTTCAATCTGCATTTCTGAGGTGGAAGGAAAAGAAGGCTTTTAAAATGAAGCCAAACCAGTCACCTGGTAGATGAGTAGGCTGCCCAGCTGGCTTTGATTCTCAGGGTTTGCTGAAACCAAGCAACGGGGAGCCTGCAGTCAACAGAGCAGAGGTCTAGGAACAGAGAATGTCTATGGCCTTCATGAGAGAGAAATCTAACAGGATTCATCTGCAAGAATTTGGGTTCAACAGGCCACACTTTCAGATAAAGGGAGAACAAAGTCGCTATGAAGAAGAACTGCATACCTGAGTGGAGGAAAATAATATATACATCCACTCGGGATGTGTAACCACAAGATGGCCTCAAATGATTTCTGGCTGTATTTGGCTACCTACTGGCCAGAAAAGCCACAAACATCAAATGTAATTTAAGTGGTCTTGGGTTGGCAGTGCTCTTGCATAACAGACAGAATTAAAAGTAAATCCTTTTAACGTAGCTCAACTTTAAAGAAATTCCCACAGATGAAGTGTAAGGTGGGAAATAAACAGTTCTCATTAAAGATTAACCAAACCCACTAAGAAACAAGCACTATTATTATCAAAACAACAGGCAGGGCTGGAGAGATGGCTTAGCAGTTAAGGCGCCTGCCTCCTAAGCCTAAGAACACTGGTTCCAATCTCCAGGTCCCACGTTTAGCCAGATGCAACCTGACACAAGAGCGCAATGCTGCACTTGACCACAAGAGGGTGCACACATCTGGATTTCGTTTGCAGCAGCTGAGAGACTGCTGGAGCGCCCATCTCTGTCTTCCTCTCCCTCTCTCTCTCTGTGTGTCTCAAAAAAAAAAAAAAAAAAAAAAAAAAAAAAAAACAGGCAATGGAAACCACTCCTCAGTGATGTTCATACATGGAATAAAATGATTTTTATTGTTTAAATACATAAAAAGAAAAGCTTTATGAAAACCTGATCAAAAACAAGTCAATTTACAGAACATGCATAGACACCCTAAAATGAGAACTGAAACATTAGACTTATTATTTAGAGGAACATCAAACATTGGATTAGATGCAAATGAAGAGAAAATTAGTGGATTGGAAAATAAATGTGAAAATTATTCAGAATGCAGTTCTATAAGATAATAAGATGTGAATATGAAAACACACACAAAACAAAGATGTGAATTTGAAAGAAAAGTTGAAGGAGATAAAGGAGATAGAGGGTAGAATGACTGGGTCCTATATGTTTATACTAGAGTTCTCTTGAAAAGAATGAGGAGAGATGATATGAATTAAATGCTGAAAATTCCCTAGAAGGACTGGAAATAATTCTTCAGATTTTGAAAATAAATAATCCAAATTTAAAAAGCATGAGGGGAGGCTAGAAATGGTTCAGTAGTTAGGGTGCTTGCCGGCAAAGCCTAACAACCTGAGTTTGATTTCCCAATACCCATGTAAAGCCAGATGCATAAAATGGCACATGCATCTGGAGTTTGTTTGCAGTGGCTGGAGGCCCTAGCACATCCATTCTCATTCTTTTTCTCCCTGTCTCTCTCTTCTTGAAAATAAATCAATAAAAATATTTTTTAAAAGAAAGAGCATGGTGTGTGTGTGTGGGGGGGGAGAAAAACCATCTGGAACCCCAGCATTCGGGGCGGTAGACAGGAGGATCCCTGGGGCTCACTGGCAGCTCTAGGTCCACTGAGAGCCCCAGTCTCAAGAAATAAAATGGAAAGTGACTGAAAGACTGAGGGTGACCTCTACCCTCTATACTCATGAACACACATCCAAATATGCATAAGCACATGTACACACACACCATGCACATGCAAAACAAAAAAAGAACAAGAAAAATAAAGTTAAGGGTATTCTAAGTAACTCCAATAAAGTTAATATTTAAGTAAAATGTTTACAAGTGCTCAAAAGAGGTCATTTCATAATGATAAATGGTTCATTTAACTTGGAAGATACAAATATCACAAACCTCCATGCCTCTAATAACAGCCTCAAAGTACATCAAGCAGAAGTTTACTAGACCTGTAAGGAGAAATTGCAAGGCCTATGACCATAATGGGAGATTTAAAAACGATTTTTTTCTGTGAAGGTTGGAAAATGCACCCCCCTCCCAAATTCTGAAATGTGGAAAGTTTGAGCAGTGTGTGATCTCAGACATTTATTGAATAGCACATTCATATTTGTATGTTTTTTGTTATGCATGTAGGATAATGAAAAACTGCTGGCAATAAAAGGGCCTCAATGTGAAAAAACTGGGGTCTTCCACACCACTTTTACTGATCATAATGCAAATATAACCAAGAAATCTAAAATTTGTGAACAGTAATGTTTTTAAAATTTCAATGCACTTGATGGGTCAAAGAGGAAGTCACTGTAGAAATGAGAAAATGAATAGAACTGAATGAAGAAACATGGAAATACAATTTGCTCAAATCTATGGAATTTCACTAAATAGGAACTATATACACTTAGAAAAGAAGAAAGGCTGGGAGTTCGAGCTTAGCAACTAGTTTATTAACTAGTTTATTAACAATATAAGAGTAAACTTATGAATAAACCTTTATAAGTCATATGGAAACCCACTTCTTTGGATAATGGCTCACCCAGAAGCCATAGATTATTACTAAATTTTCAGTGCCAGGGATGGGATACTTTCCAGTGAGTTGTTGGCCAGGGAGGTCCCTATGCCCCCCAAATATAGGCTATTGCTGAGGCTCTTGGTTTCCCACAAGAAATAGTAAGACCTTATTGCTGAAGACTCTACATATTTGGGCTGCTGGTCACTGAGAAATCAAGCTGAAAACTCCTCGCTGTGGATCACCTGGTAGAAAGCTGCAAAAAGCTATTCTGCATGCAGCCCTGTGAGAGAGAGAAGTCATCAATGGTGATAAACAACAGTGCACATTGCAAGCCTTAAGATTGGCCAGACAGGCCAAATGTGCCAACTATACAGTAATGGCATGTCTGTTATTGGGGAAACCAACCACTCTCGGATTGGACTGAAGGCCTGCTCTGTGGGAGGGGAATAAATATCTGATACTGAAAACCTAGTCAAAAGCCTATGGAGGCCGGGCGTGGTGGCGCACGCCTTTAATCCCAGCACTTGGAAGGCAGAGGTAGGAGGATCGCCGTGAGTGAGTTCAAGGCCACCCTGAAGAATACAGAGTGAATTACAGGTCAGCCTGGGCCAGAGTGAGACCCTACCTCGAAAAAAAAAAAAAAAAAAAAAAAAAAAAAAAAAAATCCTATGGGGGGGAGGGGGTCACTAGGCCTAGAGTAGAAACACCTGCTGTTGTCTGGCTAAATGCACATATTATGCTCACCTAACTGCCCTGTAAGCACTTTTCTTAACGTTCATACTGATAAAATAATGCTACTCTCACTTTTGGTTAGAGCAGCTTCTCTGTTCAGATGGCAGTGACCACTGGGATGACTTAAAAGTCACCATAGTGCTGAGAAGAAGTGACAGTGGAGTGTTCAGCACTAAGACATCTCTATCACACCTTCCAAGGCTCAGGGTCCATTGCAGAAGAGGCGGTAGAAAGAATGTAAGAACCAAAGGAAGGGTAGGACTGCTTACAATGTAATCTTCCAGACACAAAATGACCTAAATATCCATGACCTTGCCGTGCCTGGTACTGCCTGCACAAGACCCTCATAAGAGTTGGAAAAGATGATGACATCAAAATAAAAAGATTAATTGAGAGACAGAGGGGATATGATGGAGGGTGGATATGTAAGGAGGAAAGTGGGGGATGGGAAGGAATTATCATGATTTATTTCTATAATTATGGAAGTCATCAATAAAAAGAGTAAACTTAAAGAAAGCAGAGATTAAAGACAAATGTATGAGCATAAATTATTGAAACAGAAGAGACATACAACACGTTTAATATACCAACAATTATTCTTTGATAAATTTCTAGCAAATTGATAAAGATGAGAACAGATGCAGTCAAACTGATAAAACTAGAGTGGTGGTTTCCTTGTAAAATGTCCCCCATAGCTTCATGTGTTCGTGATTAGACCTCATACCTAGTCCCCAGCTGGGACCCTTTAGAAGGTGGATCCTTGCTGGAGGAGGTGTGTCATGGGAATAGGCCTTGGGTTTTTGTTGTCCAATACCCCTTGCTGGTGCTCCTAGCTCACTCTTGCTGCTTCCTTCCAGCTGATGTGAAAAGATGTGACACCCTGTTGTCTGTTCTTGCCATGCTTTCCCTGTCACAATGAAACTTACCCTCAAAACTATAAGTTGAGGGCTGGAGAGATGGCTTAGGGGTTAAGGCGCCTGCCTCCTAAGCCTAAGAATGCTGGTTCCAATCTCCAGCGGTTCCAATCTCCAGGTCCCACGTTTAGCCAGATGCAAAGTGATGCAAGGGCGCAATGCCGCACTTGACCACAAGGGGCACACACACCTGGATTTCGTTCACAGCGGCTGAGACACTGCTGGTGCACCCATCTCTGTCTCCCTCTCCCCCTCTCTCTCAGTCTCTCTCTGTGTCTCTCTCCAAAAAAAATAATAATAAATTTTAAAAAAACTATAAGTTGAGCTGGGAATGGTGGTACACACCTTTAATCCCAGAGGTAGGAGGATAACCATGAGTTTGAGGCCACCCTGAGACCACACAGTAGATTCCAGGTCAGCCTGGGCTAGAGTGAAATCCTACTTCAAAAAAAAAAAAAAGAAAGAAAAGAAAACCGTGTAAGTCAAAATAAACCCCTTTTTTCCATAAACATCTTCTAGTCAGGTGTTTTGTCCCACCAACAAAGAGATAACTGCTACAATTAGAAGTTAGAATCATTTTATGTGAATAAGTTTGGAAACACATATCCCAGTACAATACAAATTAACATATTCTCAAAAAGAATTAGAAAACTCAAATATCCTTTATTTCTAAAAGAAAATGAATTGCTTCAGACCTTCTGACAGAAAACACAAAGCTCGGCTCAGTTTTTAGGCAAGCCAGTGAACTTTCCAGTATGAGATTGTTCCAATCCTATTGGGATACAGCAGCAGCAGTAAGGAGTGACTTCCTTAATGCTAAATGTTTTCACAGCAGTTATCCCATGCTAAGGGCTGAGGGTGGGTACAGTTAGGGTGACTGGACCCCTGAAGGTAAAAAGTGCAGGAAAATTTGCACTTGCTAGGAATCAAAGATGATCTGACTTTTTATTTCTTGCCTAATTCCCTAGACCTGTTGTTCCCCCAAACAATCAGTACCTCTCCTGGGAGGAAGGTCTTTCATAGGATTTAAACATTGTGGTTAGTCAAGTTCAGCCCCTGGAACTTGGTGTCAGGGCTAGCTTCTTCCTAAAACCACCCCTAACCCTAACAAACCAGCTGTCCCTCTGGTTCACCTGAGCTGGAAGATAGCCCATCCCCATTGGGTCATAAATTGCAAGGGGAAGGCAGGCTCTCTGATCACTTGGGAACTTCCAGCTGTGGCAGGGCCTGAGCTGGCTGGGCCCAGCTGAAAGGGTCCCCTAGCCCTTACCCTCCGAATGGGTTCTTTACCCCCTCCAGCTCCCCACATGGCAGGAGCTCCTTGAACTTTCTTCTCTCTTTCTTTCCATGCTTTTTTTCCAGGCCCTCGACGTGGGTGCCTTTCCTTGACTCTGTACTTCTCCCAATGAATATAATAATTTAATAAGTATCCTTCTCAGTCCTTTTTATTCAATTCTTTGATTAAAATTAGAAACAAACCTAGGGGTTAGGGTGCAAGGACTTTCCTGGACCCCTAGCACCCCATTACAAACCATCCTAAAGTTCCCACATCCACTTGTTCCCTTTATGGCTTTTATCAAAGTGATGGGTTAGAAATGTTCCTTGAGGCTGTATTCATTTGCTAGGGCTGCCAGAACAAAACAGCACAGTCTAGGTGGCTTTAGAAAACAACATTTACTTTCTCAATGGTCTGGAGGTCACAAGTTCAAGGTCAAAGAGTGGACAAGGCAGGCTTCCACTGTGGTCTCTCCTTGGCTTGTCTGGTGCCTCTTCACAGGATTGAACATCCCTTTTAAGAGATACCCATCAGATTGGATTAGGGACCCACTCACAGATGCATTTTATCTTAATCACCTCTTTGTGACCCTGGTGATTAAGGGCTTCAATTCATCACTTGGGGGAGGGTCACAATTCAGGGTCTACCACAGAAAGAGGGAAGAGGAGAGTCAGAGAGGCCCAGCAACTTGTTCCTCACAACCCAGCCTTAGTATTGAGCTGCTCATGCAGCCCTTGCTGAAAACCTGCCAGGCCATGATAAAGCATCGTGTTGTGCCTAGAGGAGTGGGAACGGATAGAAGAGGTAATGTAGACAGTCAAAAATGAAACAAAACTGGAAGCTGGCCAGGGCAAAGGAGTGCTGTGGTCAGGATTTTCTGTGCTGGGCAGTTATCCTCGGAAACGATGGAGCTGACCACTGTGGTGCCCAGGCTGTGCTGGCCCTGGAAGGTTCCCTCTTCAGACCTCAGCTTTCAGCAATAAGAATGAAATTTCTGAAAATGTCACAAAAGGCAGACAGTGTAACAGCAGCTGAAATCCACCTATTTTGAAGAAGCCAGGTGTAACTTTTGAGAGGGGAGACCCCTGCTGGGCTCCAGGACTGAGGCCCAGGCTCGACCTGGCGCCTCTCATCTGTGGTCTCCCGCTGCTCTCTGCTGGTTAAACATGGGAACACTCGGATTCTGGAGAGAGTCCTTCCTCCATCAGGCACAGCACTAAATGGTAATGAGGATCAGACTGGAGCATGTCAACCCTACCCCCTCTACACCCATCCACACATTTTAAACAATGGCACAGCCATTTTTTTTTCCATACAGGACTGCAAAGCAGTTTGAATTCCTCCTACCATCTTAAGAAGACATCTTAAGAAGGTGACAGCTGTCAGCGTCTCAAACATGATGATGCTTCCCATGACCCAAAAGTATGACCGTCAGGACACACATCTGGATAATTTAATGCTCATCGTTTTCTGTTCCCAAGGTCTACATTTAGCAAGACTGGTTTACAACCAGCTAAGACAGGGGTTTTTCTATGTGATAACCTGTGGTTCCCCACAGGTTACAGTACTTTGAAAAAATAATAATTTTAATTTTCATCAAAACAAAATCAGAGCCACTGGCACACGCCTATAATCCTAGCTTCTTGGTGAGCTGAGGCAGAAGGATTGTGGGTTCAAAGAAGCCTGGACAACTTAATGAGATCTGGTCTCAAATAGTAAAGAGAGGGCTGGGGCTACAGCTCAGGGAAAGAACACTGCCTGGGTTCAATCTTTACTACCAATTAAAAAACAAATCAGTGGATCGTGCTTTTTAGAAATTTTGTTTTGTTGCACAGATAATAGAGAAAATGTTCAAAAGTCATAAAGGATCCCCTTGAGTTGAGAATCATTCAGTAAACACCAGAAGCCAATAGTCTCACCCACGCCTCCTAGAGATCCTGGTAACTTATGTCTGTCATGTTGTGGGCCTCAGTGCTCTGCCACCTGCGTGACCACCAGGCCCTCCTCATGCTGTTACCAACACAAGAATTTGAAATGCAAGCGAGACCATGAGGCCCCTCTGCCGCGGCAGAGGACACACACCACACCTTGAATCTAGGACATAATACTGATGCCTTCCCAGCTTTGCACAGCAAGGGATGAGACGCATGCCACCCCTCCAAGCCTGCCTGTGGTCACTTGTCCTCCCCCTTCTGCAGCCTGCATGTTTGTCCTTTGGAGATCTTTCTGTGACTCTATTTCCACATCGTTTCCCTCAGAGCAATTGCTCAATCTGTGATGACCGTTCAGTGATCTGTTGCTCGTGTCCTGTCTTCCCTGTCTGGTGAGCCCACCTTGCTCTTTGCTGGATTCTCAATGCCTAGTAAGTATTCATATCTAAGCAAGTGGGTGAACTAAAACAGAGTGATCAAAGGAATGCATTGTGTGGTGGGCGACACCAAAGTCATGGTACGGAGTTTGTTACTGAAGTAGAGGGTCGTGACTGGTGTCAGATGAGTTTGAACTGCGTGTTTCTCCTGGACACAATCTGCCATCAAGATGATATCTTCACACAGAGGAGCCATGGGGGCGGGGCAGGACCATGGACCACTGACCCACCACTTGAAGGCTGGAGGGCAGCAGGCTATGCAGGCGAACCTGGTCCATTTACCTGAAGTCTGGTGCAGGATGCAGACATCAACTGCTATACCAACTGGAAGCACATTGTGTTGTTGCAATGCCTTCCCCTTGCAACTGCCCAGCACTGGACCACAGACTGGCAGCCTGGCTCCCAGGGAGGCACATTCACACCCCCCACTCTGCATATGGAACCATACTCGTCCAGGCCACTCCTGGGCAGCAGGTTCATGTCGGACCTGCAAGGGATCGTCTCCACTCTTCCTGCAGAGGAGCAGAGCCTGAGCCCGCAAGGACAGTGAGCTCAGAGCTGCAGAAAATGAGGTCTTCCTAAGAGAGGCGAGAGGGCCAATGATTGCATGGCTCCAGGGCCTCAGCAGGCATCTCATCTCGGGGTCGTCTTGCTTCTCAGAGGAACTGTGTTCAATTATGTCCTCTGCATTTCACTACCATCTCCTGGATGGGCTCCTGGCACCAGACTGGAACCACGAGACCAAGGTCAGGCCAGGAGGCCAGGTGCAGGGGCTGAAAGCAAGCACGGCCGGCTGGCCCTCAGGGCAGGCTGACCTGGGGGCTCTTGAGGAAGAAGGCCAGTCTCTGGGCCACCGAGTCCAGTTCACTGGAGTTGGCCGACTGGAAGAGGTTGCTCCTGGGGACGAAATAGTGTTTGAGGAAGTGCTGGCTCACACACTTATGCAGCTTCCGCACCAGGCGCAGGAGCGCTCTGCGCAAGTCCTGCCAGTCCCTGAGGTGGGGATACTTCTCGCAGGTCCAGAAGAGCACCGTCTGCGGAGAAAGGGCCGTCAGGCAGCTGGGAGGACCTACTCACGATGCATGGCCTTCCAAGGAAGGATCAAGGCACTCTGGGAGAGCGAGATCCTCTCGCCCCTGTTGGTTTTTCACTCACTGACCTCGGATCCTTACCGCAGATCTCCAAGTACCTGCTCCAGGCAGACGTCTTACTGGGTTCTTACCCACCTGTGTGGCAGTCTCCTTTCCTCTGTATGCACCACTCATGCTGGGGCGACTCTCCTCAGGCCAGTACCCTGCCTCCCAGGAACCACACATCTACTGACTACTGTCCCCCGGAGAAGCCTCTTTCCCTCTTTCTTTTCTTTTCTTTTCTTTTCTTTTCTTTTCTTTTCTTTTCTTTTCTTTTCTTTTCTTTTCTTTTCTTTTCTCTTCTTTTCCTTTCTTTTCTTTTCTTTTCTTTTCTTTTCCTTCCTTCCTTCCTTTTTTCCTTCTTTCCTTTCTTTTTTCTTTCTTTCTCTCTCTTCCTTCCTTCCTTCCTTCCTTCCTTCCTTCCTTCCTTCCTTCCTTCCTTCCTTTTTTTTTGCAAGCAGAGAGAGAGAGAGAGAGAGAGAGAGAGAGAGAGAGAAGAGAGACAGAGAGAGAATGGCCATGCCAGGACCTCTAGCCATTGCAAATGAACTCCAGATGCATGTGCCTCTTGTGCATCTGACTTATGTGGGTCCTGGGAAATCAAACCTGGGTCCTTGGGCTTCACAGGCATATTCCTTAACTGCTAAGCTATTTCTCCAGCCCCAGTCTAGGCACTTCTGCACCCTCCACCCCCGCATTCTGCCTCTGCAAATCCAGGCACCCTCTGTCTCATTTTCTCTCTTTCCATTTATACCCTGCCGCAATCTACTCCAAGATAAATTCCTCAGCCACTCATCCTTAAAGCTGCTCCCTTCAGTCCAACAAGCCTGAACCCCCTGGCCTGCTTCAGCCTCACCTCTTATTTGCTTTCAGCACATGCTCTGTGCACACCCCACCTCCAGTTTTGGTTGGCTTCCAAGACCAAGTTCTCTCAGCTTCCCTTATCATTACAGCTACTCCTTGGCACATCCTCCCGTACCTGCCTCTGACTTGGACTTCTGGAGGACCCCTTTCTGTCCTTCTCCTCCTGTGCACTGGTCCCCAGCTCCCTGCTCCTCCTCTGCTGAGGCTTTTTTTTTTTTTTCTCACTTAGATGGAGGACTTGCCAGTCATTTTCTGCACCCTAGAGTTTTGCTCTGACCTGCTTACCTGTATGTTTTGGATATTGTGAAGTTACCTGTTTCAACATGTCCAGACGGAACTCACAGCCTTTCCTCACAAACTGGCTCTGCTTCCATAGTTGCTAATCCAGCTAGTTACGAAAGACGTTCCTATGGGACGTATCCTTCCCAGCCCACAGCCAGGTCTGCTGTCCACCTCCTGTTGTGTCCTCAGCCCTGCTCTTAGCCTCTTCTCTACCCCATCCTCCTCCTCCTGTTGGACCTCTGTGACAACTGTCTAGCCAATCTGTGCCTATACTAGACCCTGTCCAACCGTCACCATCCTTGGTGCTGTCAGTGTGACTTTTAAATTAAAAGTCCTTCTTTTCTTTCTTCTTCTAAGTACTACAGTTCTTCCCACTGTTTGATAACAAAAAGTACAATTCCTAACATGCTCAGTAAGGTTTGGTCCCAGCCTTCATTTCTAGCATTTCAACACTGATGTCAAGAAGGATATGGAAGCAGCCTAGGTGCCCTCAACAGTGAATGGATAGAGAAAATGGGGCACAAACACACAGTGGAGTATTGCTTAGCTGTAAATAAGAATGAAACCTGCCTCGATTGCAAAATGGAAGGAACTGGAGGATATTGTTTTGACCTCAGAGAGCCAGATACAGAACACTAAGAACCACATGTTCACTCTCCCATGTGGCAGCCGAGGGAGAAGTGTACATGGATGGAGGTGATGATGACTGGATATGGGAAGGGCACGGGGAAGTCTGGGCAAAGGTGTGTGCCAAGTGCACACGTGGAAAATCACACTGAACTCTATTAGTATGTACAAATGATACATTCTAATCAAAAATAAAAACAATTGTTTTAAAAAGATTTTGAGAATGGACAATATGTTCAATTAAGTGGACCTTAGGAAACTGGATACACATGTATGTATATATGTATATATATCATATGTATATGTGCATATATCAAATAATACCTCTCACATGTACAAGATCAACTCTAAATGGATCAATGACATGAGTGTAACATCTGAAACTATAGAACTTCTAAATGAAAACAGGGGAAACACTTCACATCAGTGCAGGTGAAGATTTTTTGAATATCACCCAAAAGCACAGGCAACAACAGTAAGCAGACAACTGGGATGACCTCCAACTTGGAAACTTCTACACAGCAGAGGAAATGACCAACTTGGAATCTTCTACACAGCACAAGAAATGACCAATTTGGAGCTAGCACAGGGCACACCTGACAAGGGGCTGATATTGTACAAAACTCAGTAGCAAAGGAATAAATCAGCCAATGAGCAAAATGGGGAAATGATCAGAGCAGACATTTCTCAAGAGTAAAATGGGGAAATGATCAGAGCAGACATTTCTCAAAAGAAGACATACAAATGGCCAACAAGTCCATAATAAATGCAAGGTAGTCATCAAGGAAATGCTGGTCAAAAGCAGCTGGGGAGATAGCACAGTGGTTAAGGTGCTTGCTTGCAAAGCTTGCCTGCCTGGGTTCCATTCCCTAGTCCCCACATAAGGCCAGATGCACAAGGTGGTGCACATGTCTGGAGTTTGGTTGCAGTCATAAGAGGGCCTGGTATATCCTTTTTCTCTCTCTCAAAATAAATTAATAAAAATATTTTAAAACTATTTTTAAAAAAATGAATGAAAATCTGACACAGGAACGTAGAGGAAATTATGTTGAGTAGAATAAACCAGGAAGAGAAGGGTGAATACCACATAGCCTCACTCGAATAGGATACTAAGACAGCGGAATCACGAAAGTGGAGAGGGAGAGTAATAATTATTAGAGGTTAGTGAGGAGTGAGGGCGAAGGGACAGAGGAAGGCTGGGTGCTGGTACCATGATAGTTGGACAGGAAGATAAATTCAAATGCTCCAGAGCACAGCAAATTGTTTACAACAATTTATGCTTCAAAATAACTAAGAGAAGAGCTCAGCAACACATAGAGGGGCTAAATGCTTAAGAAGAAATTACTTATCACGCTGGTTTAACATACCCATGCTAGATGTTCATATCATCATATATCTCACTGATGCCATGCGTTGTAATGTGTATAAAATATGTTAGTTTAAAAAAAAATCAACGCTCACTGATATCAAAAAAGAAGAGGAAAGAGGGAGAGGTAGAGAAAAAAAAGGAAGTGAAGTAGAAAGGAAATGAGTCAGAGCCTCTGTGTCCCCTGACAGTCGAGCAGCACAACTCTAGGGCTCATATATGGCCATGGTGAGTGGAAATGCATGCGATGTGGAAACCTATGGAAGGAATCCCACAGCCTCATCCTGAATCCATCACCCACACTGCCCTCTTCTCAGGAGATCTGAGCAGCTCGACAGAGGCCACATAGACTGTGCTCACAGCTGTCCCTCACTCTCACCACTGTGCCCACACTCACCTGCAAATGGTGAGAGGTGATGACTGGTCTCCTCCCAGGACACCACACATCCTCCTTCAGCTGCCTCATGACCTGAAAGCTCTGTCTGCGGCAGCCCCCGTCCTCATCCAGCTGCTGGAACAGCACCTGCTCGGCCTGGGAGAAGCTCAGCTGCCAGTGGTGGCTGGAGCGGGCCACCAAGCTGAACCCAAAGGACTGGAGAAGAGAGCAATATTGGGGAAAATGAAAAAAAAAAATGAAGGTGGCTGAAGTAGAAAGCTACTAACTAGCGTGGGGGACTTGTGTCCTGCAACATGCAGCAAGTCTATGACATGGAATGCCATTCAGCCATAAGGGAATGTGGCCTGTCATCCAGGGGAACATGGATGGAACTAGAAGACAGTGAAATAGACTCTGCCCCCTCGGTCTCAATCAATCAGCAAGTTCAGGGTGGGGCTCTGCACTTCTGACAAGATTGCAGGTAATGCTGTGCTGGCCTAGCACCCACAAACTGCACACCTGGGGAACCCTCAACTTTCAAGCTGTTTGGGGCCAGTAATCTTGCTATTGGCGACCCTGTTAGTACTGTGCTGGGTGAGCCGGGGCCGAGTCACCATACCTTGATGCACTCCACTCTCTCTGGGGAAGGCCAGCGCTTCAGACACCGAGGCCACTGAGCTTTCTCAGACCAGGCAGTGGAGACCTGCACGGTGGGGGCCAGCTCTATCTCCACCGGGCCGCTGGATGTTTCCATGGCAACCCATACAGCAGAGCGGTTTGGTAGTATGTTGACCTTGCCTGATGGAAAATGACCAGAGAGACAATTGAGAAGAGGAAGGGGGAGCCTTGCTCCGTGCAAGCAGCACAGGAGGAATCTGTGAGCAGTTGCTCTCCACAGCTCCTTGCAGCTGATGGGCAGCAGACCAAGTGGGGGAGTCTCCAGCCAAGCCAGACAACTGTCAGCCAGTCGTTCAGTGTTAGAGCGTCCTAGGAAAGCTCGCTGTTGGTGAATCTTTCCTTTCTCTTCCCATTCCTCCAAAGCCTTAAAGATCTATGTTATTTTGTTTTACATGTGTGTTGCTGGAGATTGAATACAGGGCCTCACACATGCTAACTTGTGTACTGCCTCTGAGCTACAACCCCAGCCCAATACCTTTCCATTGAAGTCAACAGATTCCTTTCAGATTTTTAATGTAATAAAAGTCATGGAATAAAATGATACAGAAACCGATTTATTACTGCAAGCGGAAACGGAACCATTCTTTTCTGTCCTTTCTTCCATCCAAACACCTCCACATTGGGTTTCAGGTTTGTAAGGCAGGCATGGAGAAGGGCAGTGCCATTTTTTCACTGTTTAATCAGATGTTCTGACATTGTTCAAAAACAGCTTTGGTTCCCTCTTTCATTCATATGCTTCCAGTAACATTCTGCTAAGCTGTTTGTTTTCTAACTCAACCTCCTAGGTGGTATTTAGCTCTACTGTCCATCCACAGAACAGCCCAACCTCATAGTGTTTAATCATCATAAGCCTTTCAAAAACATGGCCCAGCCACTGTGGGAAGGGCTCAAGGGAGCTGAAAGAAGCCCTCCTGGACCCTCATGGTGGGACTTCCTGCTCACAAACCAGACTGCTCTCATTTCTAATTTGCTTCCCTTTCTTTCAAAACACCCAGTTGTTTTTGTTTGTTGGACTTACAGGTTACAGAGATGGAAGAGGGTCATGAATCTGGATCTATTATTGTACTTTTCCTTGCTTAGGAGAAAATAGAAGCTCATCAATTGTGTGGGGCTGCTCAGAGGAAAGCATCGCTCTCCCTGGCTGGATGTAATAAGTGGCTGATAGCTTGTGTGCATGTCATCAGATTTGCTCAGACAGGAACGAGACACGGACGGGCACTTAGCATCATTGACCTTGACTAAGAGCATCTCGATGACTTGACCCTGCCTGACTCTCTTATTCCTACTTTCACTAGTAATAATGTCCAAAGTGAGCGAACACGGAGCCAGCCCGCTTGGCCCACACCCTGCTGTTGTTAGCCTGCTCTGTTTCTATGGTATGTGACCTCCAGCTGTTTAATCTTCAGTTTTCTTCTTCTGAAACATAGGTATACAAAATAATCTTACTCTATAGAACTGTTATGAGAATTAAATAATCCATGCAAATATCTTCTGTCTCCTAACCCTCCATGAAACATGAGTTGTAACCAAGATGGGGACTTCTAGAGCCATTCTGTTTAGACCAGCAAATGCATTCCTAAACATATCCTTTTCTAGGTGAGCCCTCATCAGGACCTGAGAGGGAACACCTGAATCGAAGGGCCCTGGAGAGGGTAAGATGAGGCCTAACCTTAATTTTCTCCTGTTTCTTTTTTTTCTTTCGTTTTTATATTTTATTTCTCTTTCTTCTTTCTTTTCCCTTGGTACTGTGTCCGACTACCAGGATGCAGTTAACACCCACAAGGAACTGTAGATCAGAGAGACCCACAAGGTTTCCCAAAAGAAGACAGACTTCTGTCAGAGTACCCACCAGAGGTTAATGGTAAGACCCTACTGCTGAAGATACCATATGCTATCAGTATGGAACATGGAGAGAGACCTGGCTGGAATCTGGAAGACAGCCAGTCCCCAGACAGCCCATCTAGTGCTAGAATGTGCTACATGAGCTACGGGGGGAAAGTGGCCAACATCTGTCAGAGCAACTCAAGGTCTAAGCCACTCAGAAGCAAACAACCTGACATGATGCTCACACAAGTGCAATAGTGGCACACAGCCATGGTGGGTAACCAGCTGCTCTTGGATTAGCTAACAGATCCACTCAGTGGAAAGGAACCCATACCTGGAACTGGGAAACAAGTCAGAATCATATCCAGATAACAAGTTTGCTCTCCAATATCAATCTCCCACCAAGCTTGGGCTACAAGAGGGCCTACACCCATTAAATTCTCTCTAGACTAACAATGGTTATCCCGTTTAACTTGTGCTGACCTCACTCTCCATTGGAGAATCTATTTCTCTTTTTCAGAGGGGAGTGGGACCTCAGGAGAGAAACAGCCCATCATACCTCGGACCCAGCTGAAACCATAGAGGAATTGGGGAAATGAGCAAGACTGCTGCTTTTTCAGTGAACCTGATATCAGCATAAGGGTGATGGAGACAGACACTGAGGACACTCAACACCTACCAAAGCAAGAGATCCAGAGGCTCCTAAGAGCCCATCACTGATATAGACTTAAAATGTACCCAACATGGCTCAGGGAATTTTGCAGAAGGGGGGCGGGTGGTGGAAAGATTGTTAGAGCCACAAGTTGGGACATTACACCCAGAGACATTGCCTCTTCCCCATAACTGATGGCTACCCCTACAATGCATGACCCACAATCTCCTTGGGGATAACCGGCATCCCCAACAAGGAGGCTTCTTTGGCAGGGCGCAGGGATGAGGGTAAGGATGATACCAACAAGAGCTGTTTTCATACTGAGTATGTCCATAACTAATAAAAAATATCCTTTTTTCTTTTCTAAACAGCTGGGATCCTGAGTTGTTCAGCATTTCAAGTATTCTGGCCGGAGCATTTTTCATAGCCCGTGCGAATGTTCCTCACTTCTGGAGAGGCCATGGCAGTCCCCAGTCAGAGGCAGCAGAACCCGCTAGCTTTTCTTGGATCAACAGTTAGATTTTTTTCTAGTTAGTTACTATTTATAAAACCCATGACAAAGGCTCTCCTGAGGCATATTTCTCTGTGTATTTGCAATTGTTTATTTATAGAACTATAATCATTGAATTGCCAGTAAGCATCTTATAAAAATAATGTACGATTTGCCTTTACAATGCATTGATCTTCACTTCAAGAACAACATGTAATAATGCCTATCTCACCAAGCACACCCCAAACTGAGCAAGATCATACTTCTCTAGCATTGATCTGCAAGGCATTTTGTTTGTGGGACAGGATCTCACTATGCAGCTCAATGCAGCTTTGAACTTATGTGTAGCCCAGGTTGGTCTCAAACTCTCAACCATCCTCCCACCTCAGCCTCCCCAGTACTGGGATTACAGGCATTTACCACCATGCCTGGAAACCAGGTAGGCATTTTAACATGTATTTCAACCACACAGTAGATGCAATGTTCTTTCTCTTATTTTTACTGAACACTAATACTCTTTATATTTTTTTCTGGTCATTCTGGTCATTTTGTTGATTTGTGTGTTTTTTTTTTTTTTTGAGGGGGTCATTATTTCTATTGGTCAGCTCATATTGGCTCTTTTTCAAAAAATATTCTTTATTTAGAGTGAGCAAGTGAGAGAAAGTGTTTGTGTCTGTGTGTGTGCATGTGTGTGTCCGTGTGTGTGCGTGTGTGATTATGGGCTTGACAGGGCTTCTTCCTGCTGCAAATGACCTCCAGATGCACGTGTACATGTGCCACATTGCACATCTGGCTTTACGTAGGTACAGAGAATGAAAGCTGGGATGGCACGCTCTGCAAGAAAGAACCTTAAACTACTGAGCCATCTCCCCAGCCACCGTGTTGGTTCTTATTAGTTTATAGATACTCTCTTACAATTAAGGAAGTTGGCTCTTCTTTCCATATATGCGTATGTCACATTCAACAACTGCAGTTGTCAAGCTTAGTTACTTCTTAGGACTGTGGGATTTTATGTTCTAGTACAGGTCTCAGGTTTCCAAATGGGACATCTCCACATCCTGGGTACTGTAGTCAAATGCAGTGTGCTGCTGCAGCCATGTGCCGGTGACAAAGACCTGAGGCTTGGGAATCACTTGCAGTTTTAAACAAGTACACTGAGGTCTGGGGAGGGTGTAAAAGCCACAGCCTGACATCAGCCTGCCAGGACAGTAATCTGCCTGCAGCTCCAGGAGTGTTTTGTGAGCATGAATTCATGAATTCTAAGCAGAAGGGAAAATCTAGTTCCTACCAGGGGGATTTCACTTGTATAAAAGGCACATAATGACAGTCTCTAGTCACATCCAACAGAGGTTTTGGTGCAAAGGGGGAATGCAAAAAAAAAAAAAAATTGTTTCTTATACCTTTTCCTGCACAGCTCACCTGAGAGGTGACAGGTTCTGATGGCGTTTTCCAGCAACTTCCGGAACACCTCCAGGACCTTGGCGGGCACGATGTCCCCCTCTATGTTCACATCGGCCTCATGCCACTGCCACAGGGTCTTTATGAACTGCTCTGCCTCCAGCCACTGCTGCAGGCCCTCAGGGTCCCTCAAGGGGCAGGAGAGCTTGGTGCCCTTCAGGGTGTAGTATCGCCAGCGCTGCTCCCTGGCCTCTCTATATCCTGCCAGGCCTTTCAGAGGCACTGTGACAAGGAACTGGCTGGGGGCCAAAACCTGCGGAGAGGGAAGGAAAGAAATGAGCATGAGTTCATAGATTGGGGGAGGTGAGACCATGAGTTAAGACCTGTCCAGCCAGGCAGCTCAGGAACTGCTCAACCCTCAACAATGTGACGTGGTTGACCAGAAATGAGACCTGGGCATTACAAGAGAAGTACATTTTTGTTTTGCCACTAACCCATCATGAGGCGATAGTGGGCAGATTAACTCACTGCGGTTTTAGGTTCATCACCTCGCAAGTTAAAAGAGTGAAGAAATCCTGGCGCTCTGGTGGGGACTTAGCATCCAGTGGAGAAGAGAGAGGAGGAGCAAGTGCTCATTGGTTTCTACACACAAAGCAAGGCGATTTTCAAGCACTTGCTCACCTGATCTTCGCATCACTCAGTGAGATGGCTTTGTTGCCATTTTACCAGTGAGGGAACGGAGGCCCAGAGGGGTCCAGAGACCTCTTCCAGTCTCTCAGCCAGCAAGCAGAGAGCCAGAATTTGAGCTTCATTCTTTTGGCAACTTGTTCAATGATTATTTTCCAACTAAGAATGAATGACATGAAGTGGGTGAGAGTTCATGATGAATAAAGTTGGGAAGGGATGAAAGAGGAGGTGACAGAATTTTCTAACATGCCACCTTTTTTTTTTTTTTGCCTGTACTGGTGATCCATGATCAGTATCAATGACTAACCGTTAGAAAATCCAAGGGGAAATGAAAGCCCATTAGTTTAGACAATGTGAGCCTTTGAGATGGTTCTGTTTAATGAAAAAAGCCATCAGAGTACTCCTACTCCCTTCCTCCAGGAACCAGCTAAACAGTGTCCAGGGGGGAAAAAAACAGGCAGGATCCAAAGAATGGAACAAGCTGGTCATCAGTTCAAAGCAGCCAAAGGGACCTGCACTTGGGCTGGGTGGCAGGGCAGCCCACTGTGCTCATTACCATGCACAGTTCTGACAAGAGGAGTCCCAGAACTCTTGCCCCTGGCCGGGGTTCAGGAGTGAGCTTAACAGCAGCTCCAACTAATCCTGCCTCGCTTTCATATAGATTGTGCTTAATAAGTACTTGTTGGATTATTCCAGGTAGCATTGAAGTCATTTTGTGTGCTGCATTATTTTAAAGCTTATTATGCAGAGCCCGACAACACAAACTCTCTTTAGAGGGGTGAGTTCTAAATGGGACCACAGGAGGAAACTTCCTTGGCTGGGAACATGATGGAGCATGTTGAACCCCTGCTCAATGGCTATATTTGTTTAATGTAGGTTGGCTTGGGGAGGAAGAGGTGGGGAGGGAGTATTTCAGCATGCCAGAGTCCAGCCTCCTTTTACAATTTCATCCTGGAATGAATTTCCTGAGCTCTGACTTTGTCTCAAAATCTAAAAGCAATTGAATCTTGTGGTGGAACTTGGGTCCACCAGCCTGGAGAAGGACTGGGCCAGGCATGGCTCTTGGCTCACATGCTAATTCTTTTGCTCATCCATACATTCATTAGGCACAGGCTGAGTTTGCCATGCTATGTGCCAGGAACAAAGCAATCAACAAATGTGGTTGGTCCTGAAAATCCATCTACATGGATACATACAAGTATAAAACGAGATGAAAGAAGGAGGTTCTGACATGGAACCAGAAAGCATGAGATACAGAATGGTGAGGATTCAGAATGACAGAGAACCTCGGTTCTCCTGTCCTTAAGCGGAAACAAGAATACAGCCCTTTCCACAGGGTCATTAGCAGATCTGAGTGAGATCACTGCAGGTAGAATGGTTCCGTCCTTAGGATAGTGCTGCACAAATGTGGGGTGTCAGGCACGGGCCCTGGTGGCTTAGTCTTGATGGGATCCTTATGCGGAGAGATGGACTGTGATGTCACTCCTGCAGTTCCTAAAGGCTACCTCTTCTACCTTCTTTCCCCCACTTATAACGCGACATCACCTTCAACTATTTTCCTAGCAAAGCTTTCATTTTCTTTTGCCTAGTCCCCAGTGTATGAAGTTAGCACTTAATGTCTGTGTGCTTAACTGGACTTAGGCCACTAGGTAGAACACACTTTGGAATCAGAACCCTTGGAATGAGTTCTGGTTTTAAAAAGGACTGGATCAACCCTTGGCTTCTCTGGTCTCATTTCTATCAGCTAGGAATGTGGGGGAGGGGTCACCAGAAGAGCACCTTATCACTCACACGCTGAGTCCCACTCGTCCAAGTGTGGGGGGCTCTTAGAGCTAGCAAGAGCTGCTTACCTTGATGCTCCCATTGTACATGTCAGAGGACAGTACCGCTTGGAATCGAATGTCCTGGTGGCTGATTTCTGTTGTCAGACACTGGATAACCTTCTGTACCTCTTCCACAGCCTGGGAGATCTGTTGGCGCCGCAAGTCCACCTGAGTGTGTGGGAGATCAGTAAGCGGTTATTTCACGTGTGGGGCCCAAGCACTGGCATGAACAACAAGGCAAGGGAACGGTGGGGTCTGAATCAAGTTCGGGAGAAAAAACATTTCGTTTCCCAAGAGAATTCTTGTTTCTCAAGAGACGCTGAAATTAGGTCTGACAGTGATGGTGACCAAGCCAAATCTTCTCAGTGCCTCGTAGCCTCGTGCTCCTCTGGAAAAAGGTACATCTGTTCAATATTTGCCTAGTATCTATTAGGCAGCTGGTGCCAACACAGGTGCTGGGACACAACAGTGACCAAGGTAACCGCAGAAGCTAGGCATGGTGGCACATGCCTGTCATCTGAGCACTTGGGAGGTAGAGGTCGGAAGATCAGGCGCTCAAGGCCAGTTTCTGCTACATACTGACTTGAAGCCCAGTCTAGGCTACAATGATGCCCTGTTTAAACAAAAATCAAGAGCAAATGAGTCAGAGATACTGTCCTTGTGGTTGAGAGAGAGAGAGAATACATATGAGTGTGTGTGCAGAATATAATATCAGGTTTGACAAAGGGCTCTACTATTCAGATAGGGTGGCCAAGGAAGATGACATTTGAGTGAGCCATGAAAGACCGTTCAGGAAAGTGACTCAGAGACCCTCTGTCATGAATTTGCTTCACAGTGTTTGGTGGCCAGCAAGAATGTCATGTGCCTGGAGCCTGGGAAAGGGGAGCGAAAGTGATGGGAGTCACTGGGAAGGGGTTGGGTCTTGTGCTCCACAGCAAGGCCAGAGTGCTGTAATGCCAGCTACCACTCCCCAGCTCAGTACACTTGAGAGTTTAATGTGTGTAAACACCAGCAGGTCGTTTCTCACTTGAGCCATCATGGATGACGGTCCATTACCTCTGTACTCACCCCTCCCTGTTTCTAGACTTGGAGAGAAGCTGTGCCCTGTATTCTTCTGACTGCTTTCTGAGTCACTGCGACCTGGAAATTCCATAGGAAACCAGCCACCAATATGATAATCAAGGTTTTGGAAACTGGACATTTGTGGGAAACACAAAAGAACTTTCAGTGAACTCCAGGAGAGACCCAAGAATCCAAAACAAGAAGAGATGAGAGTGTGAAATTTTCTTCGGTAATGGAGGGGACTTGGGAGGGCCCAGCTGACTGACAACTCTCCTTCAGTAAGCAGCTAATTTTGAGTACTGTTTGTTCCATCAGAATATGAATCAAATCATTAGTGAATCTTTCCCGTCCTCAAGGTTTGGTATAATGTCTATTTCTACATATTCTAGAGTAGTTTGGGGACACCCACAAATGGTTAGAATAGCAAGAAAACAAAAGCCCAAATCTAAGATATTTCTGTTTCCTAAGCTAAATCATCCAGTCAGCTGAGATCTGATACTTTCCGACAACCAACAAGCCATTCCAAACAGACTAGAATACAAAGGGAGTACATACCTATTTGCGCACATGTTGTATAACTATAGAATCAGCCCATCAATAAACATTTAGCATGTGCTGTTTGCTGGCACTGTTTCATGCTGGGTGGCAGCAATGAGTAAGGCAGACATGGCTATGCACTAACAATAGTGGGGAAATTAAAGGAAATGGAACACTGGTGTGGGGATGCGATCACGGAGAAGCGTAGGCTGCTGGTGAGTACAGCAGGGACAGGAGCCCTAATCTCAATCTGAGACCTAGTGTATGTACACAGATCCCCGTACCATTTTCCTGCCTTTGAAAAACAAGTTAATACCTTCCAGACATCTACAAGGCACAGAGTATAGCAAATATGATTTCCCTACCCCTCCAGAGTCTGCTCAGAAAAATATCACATATGTGAATTGGCCATTTCAAATTTCATGTGTGCTGACTGACCTTGAATATGGTAATCACATCCATACCAGCATTGTGTGTGTGTGTTGTGCATGCATATACATATGTGTGTTCACATGCATGTGGTGCATGTGTGTATGAGAACACATGTATGTGTGTGTGCGTGTGCATGTGGAAGATAGACGTTAATGTCAGATGTCTTCTCCATTGCTCTCCACCTTACTTTTTTTTTTTTTTTGGAGAGAGACACAGAGAGAGACAGAGAGGGAGAGGAAAACAGATAGAGATGGGCACACCAGCAGCCTCTCAGCTGCTGCGAACGAAATCCAGATGCGTGCGCCCCCTTGTGGTCAAGTGTGGCATTGCGCCCTTGCATCACTTTGCATCTGGCTAAACATGGGACCTGAAGATTGGAACCGGTGTTCTTAGGCTTAGGAGGCAGGAGCCTTAACTGCTAAGCCATCTCTCCAGCCCCTCCACCTTACTTTTGATGGGGTCTCCCACTTGAACCTATGGCTCCCTGATGTGGCTAGTCTAACTAGCTGACTTTCTTCAGGGATTCCCTGCTGCTGTCCCCCCAGCACCAGGGTTACAAGTGGGGACCCCACAACTGTCAGGCATTCACATGAATTTTGGGGATCTAAACTCTGGTCCTCATGTTTGTGTGCAGCAAACACTGTACCCCAGCCCCTATTTGCTACCAGCAGCCGCTTATCCCTCTCTGTATCTGTAATGCCCACCCTTACATTCCTCATGCAGGAGGGCCCAATGTACTGTCCCTGAACACTTTTGTAAAGACTTTACCATCTTCCACACTGTATGAGTGAAGGAGAAAGGTTGATCACAGAGGAGCAGGTCACTCACTATGCCAAAACAGAATGAAGGAACTTTTGATTGTAGGGTCCTCTCCAGGCTAAGACTTCCCCCGCATGTTGTGAGCCAACTTTATTTGACCAGTATTTCCCAAACACCCACTTCAGCTACAGCTAAACTTGCAAAACAAGACAGATTAAAATTGTCATAATCTGTTGGGCTTGGTGGCACATGCCTTTAATCCCAGCGCACAGGAGGCAGAGGTAAGAGGATCGCCGTGAGTTTGAGGCTAGCCTGAAACTACAGTGAGTTCCAGATCAGCCTGAGCTAGAGTAGGACCCTACCTCAGAAAAAAAAATTGCTATAATCTGGTGTCAGAGAAAGGTGTGCATAGGTTGTTGGGATGCCAAGAAAAGGGACACTGTCCACTCTGAAGGACATGTGCCCTTGGGGTCTGCGAATGCTATCTTGAAAGATTGGAAGGAGCTAGCTAGAAGAATAATGCATGAGCCGGGCATGGTGGCGCACGCCTTTAATCCCAGCACTTGGGAGGTAGAGGTAGGAGGATCACCGTGAGTTCAAGGCCACCCTGAGACTACATAGTGAATTCTAGGTCAGCCTGGGCCAGAGTGAGACCCTACCTCAAAAAAACAAAAACAAACAAACAAACAAAAAAAGAATAATGCATGACATTGTTTCAGACAGTCTAGTTTATACAGGCAGGAGGATCATGGGAAAGGATTGAAATGGTTCTCACGATTGTTGGAGCACAGGAGGGTGGTGAGATGAGAGCTCCTCAAAAGAAAGGAAAACGTCTACAGAGTTTCCCCAAGCAGAACAGAATGAAAAGTAACCAGGGACAGCTGGAGGGGATAGAGGAGCACACTCCCCCTGGAAGTCTGTCTGTGGAAGCAAAGGGGAAAAAGGATAAAACAGCAGGGGCAGCAACAGGGTTTCTCCAAACGACACACGAGGCAGGCTTGGGCATGTATGCATGCTGACGAAAGCATCTGAGGAGAAGGAAGCGACAACAAAGAATAAAGCCGCAAAGGAGGGATTTCCCAGGAGGAAGGAGTCATGCAAATCCCAAAGGCCATGTGAAGATTCACCCTCACCTTCACCCCCATGTGTCAGAAAAGGAAAGAAAATGGTGTGGAGATGAGGAAAGGGAGGGGATGGCAGGAACTGGAGAGGAGCCTTCGTGCCCAGACGTTTTTACAATTTGTTGAGGGGCAGCTGGAGAGGTGGCAGGCGGGACTGTCCAGGTGATGGACTGCTAAGCTTCCCAGGATGAGGAGGTAGAGATGGTCAACTCGCCGGGGTGAAGCCATGGGTTGTAAGGTACAGAGGGCCCACTCAACCATAGTGCCCATTACTGCTCAGTCCTCCAGGAGCAGGGGAGGGGCTGAGACTGGGGTTTACTGGGCAGGAGCTGGAGAGGATATGGATACAGCTGGTTTGGAAAATGACAGAGCATTCAACGAGTTCAGAGACTATTGCCCACTACTCAGGTCTAGTGGGGAAAAGTAATACAAGATAATAATAAACAACACAAGTTAAAAGTACTGCAAGATGTTCTAAGCACGTAGCGCATCATGGTCAGAGAGGTTAGGTTAGGAAATAGCAATCTGAGTAGTTACCTTCTCAGAAGCCAAACTTCCCAGACTTCCCAAATCCCAAGTCCACTCTCTTTTTTTTTTTTTTTTGGTTTTTCGAGGTGGGCTCTCACTCTGGTCCAGGCTGACCTGGAATTAACTATGTAGTCTCAGGGTGGCCTCGAACTCTTGGCGATCCTCCTACCTCTGCCTCCCGAGTGCTGGGATTAAAGGCGTGCGCCACCACGCCCGGCCCAAGTACACTCTTGTGGTTCCATAGAACTTGAATGAGAATAACACGTGGTGACACACATTTACATTTTGTTTCCTGAGTTAATAAACTAAGGAAAGATTCATTGCTATATTGACACTACTAAGCTAACAAGAGTGTGTGAGCGATGGAAAAACCAAGAGAATAAGAGAGAGAGAGAGAGAGAGAGAGAGAGAGAGCCTGCACACAGCACACCTCCAAGCAGCTCAGTGGCATTGCGAACTTCTAGACTTGTGCCCTCACTGTGCAGTGGGCTTCTTACGAGGCAGAACAAGACCAAACACATCCTGGAGGCTGCTTATAATCACATCCTCATTAGCCAAGAGCTTAGCTCATCTTTATGATCTGTTTTGATTTGCAGCTGAGAAAGTCAGAATATGGAAACATCTGGAAACGAAGGCCGAGAATTCGTCTCCATTCCTTCTGCTACACTTTAGAGTTAGGGTCTCAGAATCGGAAGGGTTTTCTGAACTCCTTTTACCTAGGGTCACTGCAGAGAGGCCCAGAGCAACAGGGGGCTCCTGATGTCACACTGGAAGCTAGAAATAGAGCTAGGCCAAACACCCCGGTTTCCCATGACTTTTCCCTCCCCTCTGCCACACCCTCAAGTTCAGAAGCACTGTGCATAATCATACCCTTTATCTCCTTGCTGAACTTAAAAAAGGCCCTCAATTTGGACTCAGGACTCATGAAATAATGAGTCCAAAGCCTCTATTTATGTGGGTATGACCAACTGTGCTGGCATCCCACAAGCAGGGCCAAAAGGTGGTGTGGGTATAGACGAGAGCTGAGGAAAGACAGGGGCCTGATTCAAGGAAGTCTGTCCTCATAGCAGCCTGAGCCGCAGGAGCTGGGTGGCAGTTCTCACTAGGTGACAGTCACACGTGCCATGACAGGTTCTCACCATTCAGGGTGCTGAGCAATTAGCAGCCCCAGAAATACTTTGCACTGGGGGCTCCCAGGCACAGACCATGACCCTCCTGTTACTGCCCTGCGGCAACCCCAAGCTAGAATCTCCTGGCTGTCATTCTCCTTACTCTGGTCCAACACAGAGAAACAGAGCAAAAAGATGCCATGTCTGAGTGAGGAAAAGCAGACAGTGGAGCCTAAGAAGGCTTCCAGAGAGTGGTTCTGGTCAGACACTGGGGCCTAAGTAGAGACCCCTCCAAGCCCAACCCCAGAATCCCTTTATCACCCTTACATGTCAGGGAGCCAGCAAGACCACAGTGATGACCACGAAGCAGTCTTATCACATTTATTTCAGGGAAAGAAAAGCTCTAAGATAAATAAGGGGGAAATAGAATAAGAAAATGGACTGAAGCACAATTCAATCCAAATTTGATCTCAGAAACCTAACCAAGTTTCAGTCCCCACCTTTGCAGATTAAGACAGAGATCAAAGTTCATTCTGCAAAGACTGCATTTGTAGCTGAGGCAGAACAAAGGCAAAAACTAACTGTACTTAACAAGCCAGGCACACAGGCTGGCCTTTCCTAGGCCATCAGGTCCAGTCCTCCTGTTGGACTGAACCCAGCAGAATCAGGCCATGGAATCATCACTTTGCGTGGGCCTCCCTCTCTGTAGGCGTGTGTACGTGCTTGCACACATGTACACACCCCTTCCTAGCCTCCTTTCCCTCCTTCCCAACCACAGTCTCTTACCTTTTGTTATCCCACAAATCATTGGCTACTATTAATAGCCCAAGTTTGTGAATTAATTTACTGTTTCAAATATAAATGATTGGGAATTCAAGATTGTTCCCTGTAATAACACCACTGTGACTCATACCCAGGGTACATGCTTCCTTGAGAGTGGTGGAGAGCGCTAAGCAGCATGCCAGGAATGTCATGTGGGCCTGGCCACACCCAGGGCAGGTGGTCTGTGTGAGCATCACCCAGGATGAAGGCGCAGAGGAAAAACGTCTGAGAACTTTCTATGGGACAACGGGAAGTCAGGCGTTTTATTCTAGAATTGCTTTAAACCCAGTAATTGGTTAAAACAGAACAAACAGGCACCGTCTGAGTTCTCCAGGAGCTACTCTAAGGGAATATGGATTGAATTCAGTGGTAGATGTGGAGGAGACAGTGGACCTTCCTCCATCACACTGCTGTCTGTTCAGACTAATTCTGTGAGTGGAACTCCTGGGCCAACCGGTACCAGCAGCTCCCAAGTGCGCAGTGGGACTGAGATTACCGAGTGCTTCCTGGGTGCCAGGCACTCTCAAGAGCAGCTCATAGAGCTTCCTGTACTATTTTAAAAATATTTTATTATGTATTGATTTGAGTGAGGAAGAGAGAAAGAGACAGAGAGAGAGAGAGAGAATGGTGCATGGGGGCCTCTAGCCACTGTAAACAAACTCCAGACGCATGTACTACCTTGTGCATCTGGCTTAGGTGGATACTGGGGGATTGAACCTGGGTCCTTAGGCTTCACAGGCGAGTGCCTTAACCACTAGGGCCATCTGTCCAGTCCCCCTCCTATACTATTTTAAAGATGGAAAAATTGAGGCTCAGGAAATTAAAGCAGCTATTACTTAGTTAGTTATAGGTGGGCAGGATCTCATTCTGAAGACCATGTTTGCAACTTCCTGCCCTGTTCCACCTCTCCAAAACAAAGGGTAACTGAGAATGAATCTGGCTTCCTTCACCAAGACCTTTCTTCTGCTTCTGCATTTAGTATAATGACACCCCCCCCCCCAAGCCTTCATCTCCATTCCTCTTTTGGTGGAACACTTCTCCCATCAGAGCTAAAGTCCTTGCTCTCTCCAGAACACAGCTGGGACCTGCACGGCTGCCCTGGGGTCTGCCGCGCACTAACCTGAGCACCACACGTGTCTGTGGAGGCGAGTGAGTGTGTGTGTGCCTGTCTGTCGTTTTTTTTTTTCTTTCTTTTTTCTTTTTCTTCTAGGTGCGCAGAACTCCTCCTCCTCCCTTTGCACTTAGGTGCAAAGTCTGCAGCTGGGGGCAGGCCATCCTTGAGACTCACATAGAATTTTTCCTGCACTTAGCAGGTCATATCACAGGCCTGCAGCTCTCCACAAACCACCACCTAGGACTTGATACAAAAGGGTTTGAGTCAATGTACATTTGCAGAGATACACAAAGCTTTAGCAGAAGAAATGGGGTCTCTGGAGCGAAGACTCCTGAAACCTCAGCACCCTCACCCTCTAGCTATGCGACTGGGCGAAGGATTTCTTCGCAAGGCCTCTTTCTCTTCTCTGTAAAAATGGAAGCAATATGCACATCACATGGTTGATGGTTAGATTCAAGGAGGTGCTGTTGTACCTCAACCTGCCAGCACCTTCTGTAGTGGTCTTTCCTTATCCTCAGTAAATCCTGAAGACATTTCTGACACCATATATGTGACATACTCTGCGGATGTCAAAGGAAAGAAAGATATCCAAGACACTATTCTTCCCTCACCCCCAAAGCTTGTAAAGAATAAAATCATACACTGGGATCAGGAGGTGGCTCAATGGTAAACCACTTGCATGAGGACCTGCGCTCAGATCTGAAGCACCCATTTAAATGCTGGACATGTAGGTGTGTGTCTGTAATCCTGTGCTGGGGAGCCTGAGGCTAGTCTACCAAACTGGTGAGTTCTAGGTTCAGTGAAGAGCCTGCCTCAAAGGATAAGGCAGAGAATGATGGAGTAAGACAGTTGGCACCAACCTCTGGCCTCTGCACACATATATATGCATGCGCACCTGCACACGCACATCAAGAGGAAAAATGACATACGAGACTTAAATCACCAGCCACAGCAATAATAGGGAAAGCGACAGGAGCTGGGATGTGATGGATTGCCTAAAAATGGCATCAGTTATAATTTTGTCATCCCTAAAAGGGTACAAATGTCTTGTGCTGGGGTGTCGGAGGAATATTGAGACATTGGGGTCTGGCCTGAGTGTGAGGGATGAATATGAGAGGAGGAACTGGGGCAGAGACCTGCTCAGGTTACAGTTCCTTGTGGGGCAGAAGTAGAGACTTGGCCGCCTCCAAGGGACAAGACACCCAAGAGGGTAGTGCTGAGGGGACAGGCATCAGACTCGGGAAGCTGCAGTCGCCTGAGGACTGGCCAGCACATGTTCTAACAGTAAGACCCCATCCATTCCTGGTCAGAAATGGGGGCTTGTGCTTGCCGGGTGTCCCAATTCTTGTTATCCCCAGAGAAGAGATAAATCTGAATTTCTTTTTTAAAGACTTTTTTTTAATTTGAGATAGAGAGAAAGAGGGAGAATGGGCATGCCAGGGCCTCTAGCCACTGCAAACAAACTCCAGACACATGTGCCACTATGTGCATCTGGCTTACGTGGGAACTGGAGAATTGAACTGGGGTCGTTAGGCTTCGCAGGCATGTGCCTTAACCACTAAGCCATCTTTCCAGACCAGAAATCTGGATTTCTATATAAAATCCCACTGTTTTGAAACGTTTGTAAGAGTTTTTTGAAAATTTTAGAAAATGTTCTGTAGACAAAATACAGCACAGTCTGGATGCACACGGGACAGTGGTGAGTAGCTCTCCTGCTGTGGTGAGGCCAAGGGAAGAACAGCACAGGCAACATCAGGTGATCAGGTGATTGGCAAGCTAAAAGCTTCAGAGGTTTTCTTGTTTGTTTGTTTGTTTGTTTGTTTGTTTGTTTTAATTTTCTGAGGTAGGGTCTCACTCTAGCCCAGGCTGACCTAGAAGTCACTATGTAGTCTCAGGGTGGCCTTGAACTCATAAAAAACCTCCTATCTCTTCCTCTGGAGTGTTGGGATTAAAGGCGTGTGCCACCATGCCCAGCTCAGAGATTTTTCTTACAGAAAATACAGGACCCTGAGAAGATGCCATCCAACACCCTTTGTGTTCAGTCCTCCAAAAGAAAATTATTTTTCCTGTAATTTTAACATAGACTTTCCTACTTGTGTCCCCCTAATGGTTTTGCCTAAGAAATGCAGTTACTTATCTGCGTCTTAGTGATCTTTGTGTCCTGCACTGTAAAGGTATGAAGAATGGAGATTGGTCCCTTCCTCTTACTGGAAAGCCTGAGGTTTAAACGTTAACAATATGCAATAATAGCTTCATGTGCAAATGAAAAGTATTAAATTAGATAAATCTTAAAGTTCCTTCAAATTCTAAAGCTGTAAACAACTAGGATTTTATAGAGAGGAACTTAATTTGCTTCTCTTTTATTTTTATTTTTTTAATTTATTTTTTGGAGACAAGGAGAGGGAGGGAGAGAGAGACAGACAGAGACAGAGAAAGAATGGGTGCACCAGGGCATCTAGCCACTGCAAACAAACTCCAGACGCATGCACCACCATGTGCATCCTGCTTACGTGGGACATGGAGAATCAAACCAGGGTCCTTAGGCTTCACAGGCATGTGATGAGATGCTAAGGCATCTCTCTAGCCCCCCCGCCCCTTTTGAGGTAGGGTTTCACTCTAGCCCATGTTGACCTGGAATTCACTATGTACTCATGGTGATCCTTCTACCTCTGCCTCCTGAGTGCTGGGATTAAAGGCATGTGTCACCACGCCCAGCAGGTTGCTTCTTAACATATGCTAAAAATGAAATAATGTTTTTAAAATTTAGCAGTTTCACAGTTTTAAATAAGTTTTGACTTAGCCGGGTGTGGTGGTGCACGCTTTTAATCCCAGCACTCGGGAGGCAGAGGTAGGAAGATCACCATGAGTTGGAGGCCACCCTGAGACTACACAGTGAATTTCAGGTCAGCCTGGACCAAAGTGAAACCCTACCTCGAAAAAAAAAATTTTTTTTTTCACTTAAATTCATGTGATCTTTTTCTGCTCTCTCTCTTTTTAAAGCGGTCTGGCCTTGAACTTGTTATACAGCTGGTACTTCCATCTCCACCTCCTCAGTGCCAGAAGCACAGGCATAGCCTCTGCACCCATGCCCGGCTTGTTCTTTCCCAGTGACCCCATTCAGACATAATGTCGCCACCCTCATTTTATGGAGAGGAAATCCGAGGCTTCAGCACTCTTATTGACCACACAGGTACAGTGATGTTCTATCCTCTAACCAGCACACTTCTGGACCCTGCGCTTGGAGGCAGGACTGAGCTATGTAACTCAGGGCTCTGGGGAAGCAGTGCTCGGCTCTTGGCGCAGTGGCTGTATCTTCAGAAGCAAGGGAACCCCACCCGACCAGTGCCAGTGGGTTTGGCAAGGAGACAATGCACAGCAGAGACGCGTGTCCTTACCTTACTTAGCAGGCAGTCATCTAAATCTTCAGTAAGGGACTTCATGGTTTCCTTGTCAATCCCGAGGAGAGCAGCAACTTTTGGGCTTTTTTCACGATGGAAGACAAGACTTGTAGGCAGCTTCCCCAGCCACATTACTCTCTGCATGAAGCTTCGCTGGAACTGTGGACATGGGCCGGTCCCTTCACTCAAGTTCTCCTTTCCAGCTTGTGAGATTCCGTCTGTCATCTTTGAAGGAATTCAAGAAAGATTTAAAAGGAGAACTGATTAAAATGAATGAGTCCACCCTGCAGTTCTCTCTTTTAGTTCTGCTGACGAGCACTTCTGCCAGAGGGCAGGTCTCCAGGTTGTATTTCCCACCCAAATTCTTAGCGTTGTTTCTCTTGGAATAGAAAACCTTGAATCGACTTCTCCCCTCTTTCTTTCTTATGTTGTTGTCCTGACACTAGATGCATTTTGGAGCTCAGTTCCTTTATAGCTCCTTATCCTTTTTCTGTTGATAGTAAATATACCCTGCCCTCCAATCCAGAAAATCCCACAATCGATTCACCTTCTTTACAATAAACACCAAGAAAGTTTCAAACAACAAGCCTGAGTCTCAGAGCCCTGCCCCCCCCACCAATGGTCAGGTCTTGTCAGTCAAATCTGGGACCAGGGTGGGCATGTGCAAAAACATGCACACAAATACATGTGCACAGAAAGTCAGGCTTACTCACAGGTATATACAGACACATGTGTACAGAGAAGCAAGCTCACTCACAGACATACACAGACACATGTGTATACAGAAGTAGGCACACACATAGGTGTATATATAGACACATGTGGATACACAGGCAGGCTCACTTTCAGGCACAAGTATACACCGAGGCTGGTTCTCGCACAGATGTACACACCGATACACGTATGTACACAGAGGCAGGCTCACACACAGAGCACACACACTCCCATTGCTCACCTGTGGCCTCTGACTGTGATGCCCTCTTCCCGCTTGAAGGCTGGCATTAAAAAAATAAAGTCAATGTAAACAGGCCCTTTAAGAGCTGAGGGCATGTCTGGTTTTGCCAGCAAAATGCATGTTGGAAAACAGCTCAGGCAGTAAGCTCCCAGTCTGACTGGCTGGGACTAGTTTTACTATCAAAAAAATAAAAAATCACAACGGACCTATCGTCCAAAGCTGGTAAGTAGTACCGTGGCTATCGGATATGAACTGAAGAAATGGCAGCAGGGCTGGGAGCTCAGCACATTTCAAAGCTCCCAGGCAGCTCTTCCCAATGCAACTCCTAAGTGCTCCTCCAATGACAACAGCCCTCAGCACCTGACCACTCTCTCCCTCTGCCCCCGCATTTGCATATCCTCCATGATAGGCCGCCAGGTGAAAGGCACATCGGAGCCCCACCTACCTCCTCTGTCTACCTTTTCCAGACAGCATCTACCCATCCATAGTCTGTTACCAATATTGAAAAGCTACAGACTTTCCGGCGAAGAGCTAGTAACCCTCCCTCCAAACTGCCATGGTTTTTCCACTTTCTTCTCTCTATAATCAGAATTCCCCCTTTTTAATGTCATATGCTCTCAAAGGTTCCAGAATCTTCTTCCCCTGACTTCTCTTACCCCTAGTCGTCATGCCCAGCTACCGTATCAGTTTTTCACAAATGAAGCAAGAACTTCTCCCTCTGAACCTGTCTTTCAGAATTCTCTCTCCATGTCATTTCAACTTTGCAAAAAATTCAGTTTCCCTGTATGCTCCTATTTCTGCTTTCGCTGGACCCATGAGCCCAGAGTCCACTCCCTTTAGTAGCAGCTTTCCTGATAAATCAAGGCTCCCCTGGGCTTCTGGCATCAAACACACAGACCTTCGTCATTCTTGCACTGGTGTCTGCCCTAGATCACTTACTGCACCTGGTTAAAGATGCTATATGTAGAATATTCTCTTGCCATAAGGCCCAAAGACACTTGCCAGATGTGAGCAAGAACAGCAAAGGATTGAGCCACTGAGGAGAAGAGAAAAGCTCCACGTGCTCAGGTAGCTAGCTACAGTCTGGTTTCACCTGGGTGCGTATCCAGAAAATAGGCCTGTTGTGTTACCACAACTTTGTTCCTTATGAGCAAAGGTCCCACAGTCTAGGGCAGTTCCAAGATACGCACTCTGAGCTCCCCTAGACAGGTTGGTGAAGGCAGGCTTTCCTGGGAGATACAAGTCGCTGGCTATTTGGGTAATGGAGTAGCAAGGATCTGTGAGTAAGCTTGGGCCTGAGGCACTGTGCTAGACTTGGAGAGGGACCCAGAGAGTTCTCCTCCCTCCTCAGGAAACCAATGTCCTCATTTTTCATGACTTACATTCAATGCAAATATAAAACTGGAACCTGCTTCAGCTCAATTTCAAAGGTGAGGATGAAGGACTTGCTTTTTAAATTCAGAATGACAAAGTATTCGCAATCATATAGAAGCTAACCGTCAACAAGAGTTGATGGGAGATCATGCTGGCCCTGGCTCGCTTGCAGAAATGCATTTACCGACTTCCTTAGTGGCTGAAATTTTCATGTCAAGAAGGAGAAAGATTGGCTTGGTCCAAATACATCTTCAATAGGCAAATTTGCTAAAGTATGTCAGAATTCCTTGAATCTAATACTGACTCAGCCCAGAACACCAGAAAATGGGTGACTAAGCCAACAATTGTGAACAAGTTGAGGCAGAGGCTGCGTCTGCAGTCCACTTGCAGTACAGCCAAGGATCTAACACAGATGACCCTCACTAAGTGTCAATTTAATTTCATTAAAATTAGTGACATTCTTAGGGCTGGAGAGATGGCTTCATAGTTAAGGCACATGTGTGTGATACCAAAGGACCCAAGTTCAGTTCCCCAGGACCCATGTAAGCCAGATGCACAAAGTGGTGCATGCATCTGAAGTTCATTTTCAATGGCTGGAGGCCCTTGTGTGACCATTCTCTGTCTATATCTGCCTCTTTCTCTCTCTCTCAAATAAATATAATTTAAAAAAAATTAGCGACATTCTACTACAAAACCAGTATAGAATACAGGGCTGGTGATGTAGCTCCGTTGGTAGAGTGTCTAACATGTGCAGGGCCCTGGATTTGATCCCCAGCACTTCACAAAATTGAGCTTGGTAGCATGAGCTTGTAATCTCAGAATTTAGGAGGTAAAAGCAAGAGGATTATAAATTATAAGTCATCCTGGGCTACATAGTTCAAGGCCAGCCTGGGCTACATAGTTCGAGAAGTTCTGTCTCAAGAATAAAACAACTGCCGGGTGTGGTGGTGCACGCCTTGAATCCCAGCACTCGGGAGGCAGAGGTAGGAGTTTCACTGTGAGTTTGAGGCCAGCCTGAGATTGCATAGTGAATTCCAGGTCAGCCAGCCTGAGATAGAGTAAGACCCTACCTTGAAAAAAATTTTAAAATAGAATAAAACGAAACAATAAAGTTAAAGATCCCAGGCCAGGCATGGTGGCTCCCATTTGTAATCCTAAGCACTTAAGCTGAGGCAGAAGGATTGCTGTGAGTTCCAGGCTAGCCTGGGCTGCGTGTGAAACCCTGTCTCAAAAAACAAAAACAGTTTGGGCTGGTGAAAGGGAGACTTATATGTTTCCATCTGTCCATGTGTCCGCTCGTCTGTAAGAAATAAAATATTAATAAATTACAAATTAGGGGTTGGCAAGATTTCTCAGTGGCTAAGGCACTTACTTGCCTACAAAGTTTAAGGAGCCAGATTCAATTCCCCTGTACCTGCATAAAGCCAGATGCACAAGGTGGTGCACGCATCTGGAGATGGTTTGCAGTGGCTAGAGGCCCTAGTGCACCCATTTTCTTTCTCCCCCACCACCTCTTTCTTAAATAAATAATAAATAAATAAAATATTTTTAAAAATTACAAATTGTGCGACTGGAGAGATGGCTCAACAGTTAAGGCGCTTGCCTACAAAGCCTAACAACCTGGGTTCGATTCCTCAGTACCCATGTAAAGTCAGATGCACAAAGTGGCGCATGCGTCTGGAGTTTGTCTGCAGCAGCTGGAGGCCCTGGCTTGCCCATTTTCTCTGTCTGTCTCTCTTCTCTCTATCTGTCTGCTTGCAAATAAATAAATAAAAGTATTTTTAAAAATTACAAATTGTTGCACACATATACCAGGGATCACTTAAGTTATCATCCTCTTTTAAGAAAGGTCTAATGTACAAGAGCAAAATTAGCATAGGACATGACACAAAGTAGGATCCCAGCAGTATTTGACTGCATAATCCGAAGCAAAGATCCTTTTTGTCAAGTGTGTCATGATCCTGTCTGACCTGTGGTCAGATGGTGCAATGGTTTGCTCATCACAATTCCAGCAAAAGGCTGGTGGGACTCCTTCCTTCTCATACTGAGGCAATTTAACCTTGATCTTTTGTCTAGGTTCAGAGCCAAGGGACCCCAAATTCACAGGCTTTCATGGGCAAGGCAGCTCATAAAACGAATCAGGACAGTGTAGAAATGGAGAAAGGTAGAGCTCAGGGTGCTTTCACGACACGACTACCTGGGACACTCTGGTTGCTGGGGGTTTGTTTGCTTTTTGCCTTCTTTCCAGCAGCACCGTGTTCCCCAGACTGTACTCCAGGCCAGTAGGGCTGGAACAGCTGTGCTTCACCAAGGAGCCAGAAATCTTCTCTGTGCGCCAGCCCCCCCAAGGTGGTGCTTTCTGCTTGGATACCCCCTTCCTCTCTCCCCTCTTCTGGGCCAGCGCCTCCAAGGCTGACCTTTGAAACTCCACTCAGCCAGATAATGCTGGGAGGCCACCCAATCCTAGACCTCTTCAGGGTTTTTTTGTTGTTGTTGTTGTTGTTGTTGTTGCTTGTTTTTTGGTTTTTTGAAGTAGGGTCTCACTCCAGCCCAGACTGACCTAGAATTCACTATGCAGTCTCAGGGTAGCCTTGAACTCACAGGAATCCTCCTACCTCTATCTCCTGAGTGCTGGGATTAAAGGCACGCACCACCACACCCAGCTAGTTTAATTTAATTTAATTTAATTTAATTTTAGTTATTTTTTTATTTGAGAGAGACAGGAGGGGGGCAGAGAATGAGTGCACCAGGGCCTCCAGCCACTGCAAACGAACTCCAGACACATGCGCCACCTTGTGCATCTGGCTTATGTGGGTCCTAGGGAATCAAACCTGAGTCCTTAGGCCTTGCAGGCAAACGCCATAAGTGGTAAGCCATCTCTCCAGGCTCTCTCCCTTTTTTAATCACAGTACATTTTTCTGGTTTACTTGTAGCTTACTGAAGGTTTCTTGAGAGACGAGATTTACCTTGTTGGAAAAGGAATTTGACGTACAATAGGTGCTCAGTAAATCAGTGACGAAATGAACATGCATGAAATGTATAAGTAAGGGTAGCCTCTTTTCTCCTTCCAGTCGAATCTCATCCTACCAGGCATATCGTAGAGCAGTGTAAATGGTGACTATCGAGTCAGCTCCCATTGGTTTATTTGGGAGAACAGGTAAGAAAGCAGAAAGGGAATGGGGACATTTCCCTTGGGGAAGCTGACTTTGGCTCAGAAAGAGCAAAGCAAAGGGATAAGATGTGTTTGCACCTGAAGGAAGCCACTATTCATAGCCTAATGCTGCCAGGAATGCTGAGAAACCACCCAATAATTAGAATACTCATGTGAGCCTTGGAAGCCAAAACCTCACATGTCTTCATAAAAGTCACTGCTGCGTTTGGCCATTTCAATAAAATGACGCTATTTTCTGATTGCAATGATAATCCCAATGTGTCCAGAAAGAGCAGTACCCTTCTGAAAGAAGAAAACAAGTGTTTACTTCACAGCAAGGGCTCTCAACTTGAGGTGAGTTAGGAAGAAAGGGAAGACCAGGCCGTCAGCCCCAGCTTTCCATGCCCCAGTCAGTGTCTTAGATCGCAGCAGGCATGTGTATCAAAAGATCCCAGTGTGGGCAGGGGGAGAGGGCACTCCCAGAATTCAGTCATCTGTCCGTGTGCCCAGGCACCCCACCTTATGAACTAATATGTTTTTTCCCCATCTTCCTCATTCAGTGTACTCAGGCCCCAAGGCAACGCAGAAACTTACTTTTTTTTTTTTTTTGCAGAACAAATTTATTTTGATTTGTGAAAATATTAGGAACTTTGAAAACAGCTTGAATATTTGACTATAGCAAAAACAAAATACAAGTAAATATACATTTGAAATTAGATTCACCTTTAGAGAAACATATTTGAAAATATCATGTTAAACTCTTTTCTCTAAAGTAAAACAAGTTCACTAACCCACAATACTGAAATTTTTTGCTTTTATTTTAACTACCATACCTTTAAAAAAAAGGAAGAAGAAAATAAAACACAGCATTCAATTCCTACCCAGAAATTATTTAGAAACTTACTTTTAACAGAAAACATTTGTCAATTAATAAAGCTCTTGTTATGGTTTGGATGACACTTTATTTTCAAATCAAATAGTAAAAGGTGTTTGCATGTTCCTCTCTCTCTGCCTTGTTATAAAAAAATAAAATAAAAAATAGTGTGTTTTCATCTAAAGCTTTTCCTGAAGTCAGGGTGGAATGCCATCCTCTTTCCCTGAGTCATGTAAGGCCAGCCCGTTTTTAAGTGGAGACCTCCAGAAAGGCTGCTTGGACGAGAACGGTACTTCAGGAAGTAGACCTCTAGTTTGATTCATTTGTTATACCATGAGAGTAACTGGTAACTTTACTGAACTATTCACCTCAGTTTCTGAGACGTCTGAGTCAGGAGGTGACAAGGAAACAGGTGGCTGGAGGAACTAATGTTTGCTAGCTCCTGGGCACACAACAGAAAGCCCCTTCCCGCACCCTGCCCGCCCTGTCCTCTAGTGCTCATGATGCATGACAAATTGTCTGATTGCTTACTCAAAAGAGTCCCGGAGTAAAGATACAGACAGAGATAAGTGGAGATGGAAAGTCCAGTACAAGATTTATGCAAATACAGCCATTTGGCCTTTGACAAATTATCAAACTCATTGAAGAAACCATTCTTCTAAACTAAGGGTATGAAACAATTGGCCATCTGTAGGAGAAGAAGTAAACTTTTCTGTTTTTTTTTTTTTGTTTTTTGAGATAGGATCTCACTCTAGCTCAGGCTGACTTGGAATTCACTATGTCATTTCAGGGTGGCCTTGAACTCATGGCGATCTGCCTCCCAAGTGCTGGGATTAAAGCCGGCTGTCTGTCTGTCTTCTTTCTTTCTTTCTTTCTTTCTTTCTTTCTTTCTTTCTTTCTTTTTTTTTTTTTTTTTTTTTGAGGTAGGGTTTCACTCTAGCTCAGGCTGACCTGAGCTATTTACTCTGTAGTCTCAAGGTGGCCTTGAACTCATGGAGATACTCTTACATCTGCCTCCTGAGTGCCGGGTGAATAGAATAGAGTTTGAAGCCAGCCTGGGCTACAAAGCAAGAGAGGAAACAAAGAAAGAAGAAGAAAGAAGGAAAAAAAAGACATACAATTCACTTAAAATAAAAGTGACAAATGGACCAAGCAAACACTCCTACTCTTCCAAAGACACCAATGTGAGGTCGAAAGGGAAAGACGCAGGCTGGAGTATACTTGGAAACTGCATACCCCACAGGGGACTTGTCTGCAGAATTTAAGAAGTCTAGAATTCAACAATAAAAAAAAAAAAACCAAAAATACCTCCTCAAAGAAGATGGAAGGATATTGCCAAGAGATACATGGAAAGGCATAAAATCACCACTTATTATTAGCCATTGGGAAATGTAAGTTACCAATCCCAGAGGTTGCTGGGTTTTTCCTTGAGCCTTGAGCCCTGGTGATTCTGGGATCTGTGCTCCACATCACATATCATGCCCAGCTGTTTATGTGGCTCCTCCTCAGGCCTCATGCTTGAACAGGAAATCTCTTAACTGCTGAACCTGCTCCCCAGGCCAGGAAAATGCAAAGTAAAACACCAATACTTACATACTTATTTGAATGGCTAAAATAATACTAATGATACCAAACGTTGACCAGAGCAACTGGAACGCCCATATATTTCTAATGGGAATGTAAAAGGCTATCACCTCTCTAGAGAATGACTGGGTGATATCTCACAAAATTAAATATACATGTTCTATGACCCCCCCAGCCTCCACACTCTTAAGTATGTACCCTAAGGAGATGAAAACTTGGTTTATACAAAACCCTGTACGTCAATGTGCACGTATGTTTCATTGGTAATAGCCATGAGCTAGGCACAGTAGCCACTCTTCAAAAGGCAAGTGAATAATCAAGTTGTACAACCCGCCCATACCACAGCACATAACACAAAGAACACATGATTTAGAAGAAGCTTATAGACTCACGTGGAATGACAAAACCAATCTCACACGTTGTTAGTTTCATTTATTTGGCTTTTTTTTTTTTTTTTTTTTTTTTTTTTTTTTTGAGGTAGGGGCTCACTCTGGCTCAGGCTGATCTGGAACTCACTATGTACTCTCAGGGTGGCCTTGAACTCACAGCGATCCTCCTACCTCTGCCTCCTGAGTGCTGGGATTAAAGGTGTGTGCCACCACGCCAGGCTTTATTGGGCTTTCTTAAAGAGACTACAATAACAGATTAGTAGTTCCAGGTGCAGGCGGGGTGTGCGTTCCTGGAAAGGGCTGGTGGGAGTTCTGTTCTCCATCCCGATTTAAGTGGTGATTTTATGAATCTAGACATTTGTTAAAACTCATGGGTCTTTGCACCAAATAAAAAAGAGTATTTTTACCCTAACACAATTTTTAAATGAAGTGACCTAATGAAAATAATCAGATAACCAATTTCCTCAGACAGTATTTACTGTGTAATTTTATTGGAAAATACATGTATTGTGTGAATGAAACAGTCCATTATTAAATCTGAAACACCATTGATTATGAAAATGCTAATAATGGTTTTAATGTTTTAATTTTTTAATTTTTATTTATTTTTGGAGAGAGACACAGAAAGAGACAGACAGAGAGAGGGAGAGGAAGACAGATAGAGATGGGCGCGCCAGCAGTCTCTCAGCTGCTGTGAACGAAATCCAGATGTGTGCGCCCCCCTTGTGGGCAAGTGCAGCATTGTGCCCTTGCGTCACTTTACATCTGGCTAAACGTGGGACCTGGAGATTGGAACCGGGTTCTTAGGCTTAGCAGGCAGGTGCCTTAACCGCTAAGCCATCTCTCCAGCCCGGTTTTAATGTTTTAAAACAGACATTGAGCACATTAAGATAAGTAAGTCTGGCCGGGCATGGTGGCACACGCACACCTGTAATCCCAACTCTGGGGAGACAGAGGTAGGAGGGTCACATGAGTTCAAAGCCACCCTGAGACTACATGGATGGGCGTCTGGCCTTGTATTGATGGCACATCCCAACTGTACTTGCTGCAGGGAAGCCTGGCAGAGGAGGTCTAATGCACACTGAGGTGTGAACCAGGGAAGTACACATGAAGTGTCCTAATGCTGCAATACCTGATGTATGCATTCCAGTAATTCCCTCTTGGGAATCTAATCCAAAGAAATAAATGATATTTATTTATTAATAAATAATAAAAGATATAAGTAGTGTATATATTAAGCTAGCATAGATATGGAGCACATTTGATATGCTAGAGAATATTTTAAATATTTTACACATACTAATTCACTTTGAACTTCAATTCTGTGAGCTAAGTATGGTTATTTTTTCCATTTTACCAATCAGTGATAAACTATATTACAAAGATGTACACACATAACAGTTATTATAACATCTTGATCGTGGAGACATAGGAGTTGCCTAGCAAAGGAGGAATAGTTTAACAAAAAGTGACCATTCATATTATGCAACTATTGAAAGTAAAGTTTTGGATAGGTATTTATATATACAGAAACATCTGGGAAGTTTTTGAAATTATAGTGATCAGCATCTAGCCCAAACCAATCAAATTAATATTTGAGGGTCAGTTTAGAGTACATGTCATTAAGTTAGATATTTGGTCAGTAACATGAAAGAATGTCCATAATAAGTTGTTAAATATGACAAAAAAAGCTTATAATGTAAGCTAGTTTAAAAAAAAACAATGACACGTCAAGAGGCTTCCTTATGCAGGGAACAGTGATGGGTCCCTTCTAACTCATGCCAGAACATCATTATCCTCCAATCATCAGAATGTTTGCTGCTGAATAAGTCCTGAGGCCAGTAGCACATTGGGCAGCCCCTAATGGCACCCAGGGGCTCTGTGGCACTAACCTTTGGCCCTGGCTACCCCGAGGCTAGATTGGAAGGTACACTCTGGGATTTCCTTGCATACAAGGGCCAAGGAAAAACCTTAAAGTGTCCAGCCAATTTACCTGTATTAAAATGTCTATTGACTAGGAGTGTTTTTCACTGGTATGATCATTTAGTCTGTTTTTATTCCATCTATTGGCTTAGAAGATGTCATCTGGCACATAGAAATTTACTAAATATATCTAAAAGCTTTCAATGACACAGCTGAGGGAATCTCCCTTCTCAATTCTGAGGTTCAAATGATGGGAAATGCAATTATACAAAATCACAGGGCTTTAGAAATCCTCACAACAGCCCAGGGTGATATGTGCCATTATCAGGATTAAATGTATATGTGTGTGTGTGTGTGTGTGTGTGTGTGTGTGTATATATGTATATATATATATATATATATTTCTGCTAATGTCTCATCTTCTTTATAAAACCTACAGGAACAGATTCAGACTATGTCAGACACTACTGTGCCATTCAGTGAACAGTTCTGGGAGTGGATCACAGGTCTTTCATGGTGGGAAAAGATTATACCTATTATAACCCTGTGGTAGTTTGAATAGATGGCCCCCAATATATTCAGTGTTTTATTAGTTTGTAGTTTGCATCTGCAGCCACCTTGCTGGAGGCAGTGTCTCTGGGCGGATCTTAAGGTGTGGTGCTGGGTTTAGGATTTCAATCTAAAGATATGCTAAGAGTGCCTACTTGGAGTTCCTGAGGTGTGCTGTGCTGTGTGGCTTTTGTTTTTGCTTTGTATGCTCTGTGTTTGGTCCTGTGAAGGCAGGCCAGCTTCTTTGCCATTATAGAACTTCCCCTGAATCAATAAAGCTTCAATAAATCTCCCTTCCTCCATAACTGTGCCTGGTGTGGAAGTTCATCTCAGCGAACCTGAAGCTGTCTGCTAAAAACCCTAATAGGTATTCTGTTAATTTTGGGACTCTGCATACTCACTTGCTATTTTAGCCTTATCTCTGCTCATTTACAGTCAGCCCACACTCACATAGCCCTGAGACAATCTAACTCCATCTACCTGGGTTCTCTCAATCACTCTGAAAGGCCTAAAAGTCTACAGCAAGGAAACTCTAAAAGCTCCCAGTTTGCTGTGTGCCCATTCTGTCTTCTTAATGCCTTGCTTTTATTCTTTCTTCACAACACATTTTGCCTTCCTATACTTCACCAATACACCTTCAGGGTCCCTTAGAAAGTCCCACTGGAGAAGGTTCCCACCTACCACCCCCGACAATCCCACTCAGCTTGAAGAAGCCAGATCTATACTCCCCAATTCCCTAACGGCAGTTACTTCCTCAGAGGGGGATTGAGGCAGTTAGGGTGATTGGGCCCCAAAAGTGAAAAAGCAGAAATGTCTTTGGGCCTGCCTTTGTGGACTCCACTATGCTAGAGATCAGAGAAGAAGTTGGCTTTTTTGTATCTCTTACCTAAAGGAGTTACATAGTTCTGTTTTTCCATAAACAACCTGAGTTTCTCTCTGGGAAGGAGTTCCCCTTTCCTAAAATTAAGGTTTGAATCTGACCCTGGAATTCTGGTTGGTTAAGCTCAGGCCTGAACTTGGCATCATGGCTGGCCTCTTCCTGAATCCACCAATCCGCTCTCTCTCAGATTCACGGAGTGTGAGGGTAAAGCCCTCCACAATAGCATTATAAATAGATGCTTCCCAGGTGCGCACAGCCTCTTGGCTTTCCCTCTCCTGAACTTCCAGGTCCTTGCTCTGGTAAGCCTCCTTCATCTAGTAGGTTCTCTACCCCCTCCTGCCTTCCACATGGCAGGAGCTCTCTATACTTTCTTCTTTAATCTAATAAAGTTTCTCTAAACCTTAAAAAAATGACATGTTGTAATCTCAGTTTCTGAGCAAATGGCAGTGCTCCTCCTGTGAGTTTCTGCCTTCTCCTCCCAATGGTACTTTATGATCTGGCTCCTCTTGTTTGAAGCAAAGTCTCAAGATCCAGGACTCCAGACGAGAACTGTATTTGGTGACAGGGACATGAAGGACATGAAGGAGGTGAGGAAGGTTAAATGAAGGCATTAGGGGGAGCCCAGTCCAGTGGCATTAGTGTCACCCCAGCGGGTGAAGGGAAGCAAACAGGTGTGCCTGCACTGAGACGCGGTCTCAGAGAACCCAGCTCTCACACACCTTGGTCTTGGAGTTCTAGCCTCCAGAACGGAGAGAAAACGGCCTTGGTTTTCACTCCACCAGGCCTGTGGTGTTTCTTACCTGCCTGACAAGGTGACAGACAACACTCTTCTGTGGAAGACCTCCCGAGGCAGAGCCATCTTAGTGGCTCCACCCTTGGCTGCACAGTCAATTGTCCCACACAGGGACTGCAGCCTTTCTGCCAGTGTCCTCAAAGGACTTGTGTCTTTCTTGACTTTTGGGTGTGGGTAGTACTGAGGGTCAAACCCAGGGCCTCGCACATGCTAGGCAAGCTTTATACCACGGAGCCACATCCTCAGCCCTGTGAATCTTACTTTTGGGGGACAGGTTTCTGCTACTCTTCCTACGTCCACCAACAGTTGAGGACAGCTTTCTCTTCCCTCTCTACTCAGGTGTTCCAATCCTGTGCTCAGGCTGGTTATGACGACCACCACCACCCATTTCGCCCCTTTCCCTTTATCATTGTTTTCTTCAGAAGGCTTAGCAAGTGCCCTGTAAATAAATCTCCTGATACCCGGGATACACAGTGCTCCCGATGCACGCATGCATTATGGTATAGGAAAGAGGAATGTGTCCTTCGTGGTTCATGTGAAGTGATGTTGAGAGGAGGCGTGGGACCTTAAAGAGGCGGAGCCTACTGGGAGGTTGCCCAGCCACTGGGAACCTGTCCTTAGATGGGGTTGATGTCACTCTCCTGGCATCCCGGGTTCTCATGAGAAGGTTGTTGTAAAAGAACAAGCCTGGTCCTCCCCATCAGGTATTCTTTGTGGCTCACCTTGTGATCTCTCCCTCCCACTGGACTCCTGTCATGATGTCATTTTCCATGGATTCCTCACTAGAGAATAAGGCCCAGACGAGGCCAACATTATGTTTTTGGACCTCCAGGCTATAAACTAAATATAACTTTTTAATGTATGAGTTATCTAGTTTCAGATATTTTGTTGCATTGATGAGAAATGGATTATTGTAGTAGCCAAACTAAGATTACAGAAGCAAGCCTGCTTTCCCCCAGGATTTACTAAAATAATGAACAAAGGCTACTTTGGAAATAATGCTACGTCCTTCCCAAGAAAGATAACATCTCCCAAAATGAACATCAGAGGCATCCCAGAGAAAACATTCAGCCCCGCTTCTTGGTTTCATTCCTGAAAAACCACAGTGTTTGTTGTTGAAGCATGAATGAGGAAATCGAGTGCCAAGGAAAATGGGCTTTTTAGCACAGGTTTATGAGTGTTTATCACCAACACTCAATGCAAAGAAAATAAAATTGGGCACCTGAGCCTGTACTCTTTCAGTGAAAGTGATCAAGCTTGGCCATCAGACAGACGCCAACAGAGGAAAGGACAGAAAGGAGATGAAGGAAGCCTGATGCCTAAACATCATTTATTAAACATAAAAACATTTATTATTAAACCGCACATAAAAATAACCAGTGGGGCACAATGGCTAATCACTGGCACCAATTGAAATAACTGTTTTATATTTGGTTTGGGACCTAAAGTTATAATAAAAAGTCTAAAATATTTTTTGTTACCAAGTATCTAATCATTTTTTTTTGGGAGTATCAAAGAATGGAGTGGCTACGCAGGCCTGGCTTGCAGAACTGTTGATACTTTTACTGACTCCACCTTGTACTCCTAGCATTGGGAAGGGCAACATGACACTTCAAGCCCTAGTTGATGAAAGGCTATTAATAAAGTCCTACTAACAAATGATGTACAGGTTACGATTCCTTCTTCCATAATGCATTGCCTCTCACAGCCACTTCTCAATTTTCCCCTATCACTATGACAACCCCATTACTCATAAGCAACCAGCACAGTGTCAGTCAGAAGCAGCAAGTCTGTATCCTCAGCTCACGCGGCTTGATTTCAGATGCTGACTGCTGTGTCTCTTGGTGAGTTCTTGCCATGTGCTAACACTGGAGAGCACTGGAGGGCCCAAGGGCTCCAGGGCTCCTGGTACCAAGGACGGCTCAGATTCCAGTTTTCTCTTTAATGACCAATTAAGAGCACAATTACACAAATCCCTGGCTTCCTAGCTCAGTCTCTACCTCAGTCATTAATGAGACTAAAATGATCTAAGATAAAAGGTGATAGTGAATGACATGGGACAACACATACATCATCCAAGGCCCTATCCAAAAGGAAAGGAAGGGTGCAGCAAACAGGCCAACCACATGTGCAGTTCACATAACTCCTTTTGATTAACCACTTCTAGAAACTTCCATGGCCAAAATATATAACTATTTCAGGTTAATGGAAATGACACAGTTAAAGTAACATCCAGGCATGGCTGAAATTATTAAGGAATTACATAGCTTTTCTTCCACAAACTGTGAACACAGTGCTCCCAGAAAGACCACAGGTCAGATAGACAGAAGCATATACAAATAGTTTACCTGCCTGCATTTGGATGTCTCCAATAAATTGTTTTTCTTTTCTTAGTAAATAGAGTTTACCTTTTCCCCTTTGAAGCCTTAAGTCAAGTCTCTCAGGGTAGCTGTGGGTATTTAAGCTCAGCTGTGGGACACCGATAACACCTTACATTGAACTCAGCACCATATTGAAGAGTTGCAGATGCACGGAGCAGAAAGAGTTCTTTCAAATGGCAAGCAGGACACAGAGACTGAATTGTAAGACAGGGTGATAATAAGTATGAGGAAAATAAATATTGGCTGGCATATTAACTAAAACGTCACTAAGAAAGTATTTAGATTGAGTCACAAAAGGTGGAAAGATTAATGAGATCGTTTGGGAAGAGAAAGATGCTACAGAAAGATGAAACAGACTCAAAACATGGAGGCCCCTTATGTCAATGGGAATGGCACAGACCTTTGCAAATCCTTAGACTCAGAAAGACAAACAGCTCGTGTTTTCTCTCACCTGTATTTCCTAGATTTTATATAGATGCATACAGTCATAGGATCACATGATGTGAAAGTAGAAGTGGGACTGTCTGGGGGAAGAAAATGGACTCATAGGGTTGTGAGGAAGAAGAAAGGAGAGGAGTGGGTGGGTATGTTTAAAAGTACATTGTAGCCCAGTGTGGGGGCGCACGTCTTTAATCCCAGCACTCAGGAGGCAGAGGTAGGAGGATCATTGTGAGTTTGAGGCCATCCTGAGACTACATAGTGAATTCCAGGTCAGCTTGGACTAGAGTGAGACCCTACCTTGGAAAAACAAAAAAAAAAAAAAAAAAAAAAAAAAAAAAAAAAAAAAGAAAGAAAGAAAGAACATTGTATTCTTGTAGGAAAATGTCCTTATGTAGCCCAGTACCATGTACAATGAATATACACCAATAGGAAAAACAACTTAATCACACTGTAAAATAAGTAAATAAATGGAAATGTTGGCAAAATTGACAGAATATATTTTTTTAATCAGGAAATTAAGGATTTTCCATTATCTGAGGGGCATTTATTCAAGAGAAATAGCTGATTTGGGGTTAGAAGGATGAGCTTTGTGGTGTTTAAACGTGTCCCATATTTCCCTCTTCAGCTCTGCAGCAGCCTTGTGCAATGCTCGTGGTGAAAAGCCAAGGATCCTAGCAGGCTCGGGGGAAGCAAAGAGGCCAGAGACCCTTCAAAGCGTCATCCCAGAGGCTTGCCATTGCTACACCTGGCACTTCCCTGTGAGACCTCATTGGCTGTCTGTACTTCACCTGTCTCACTGAACCCAGGCACAAACAGCCCTTTTGCTAAACAATTACAAGTAATTGTTTCAGTTCATGGCTGCCTGAACAAATGAACACTAGGACTTGAATATATTAACCAGAATGTTAAAAGGCAAAGCTATGGAGAGAGATGTCCACGGGGACTTTGACAAGCTACCTATTTCTGGAAATGTGGAAGACCCTGTCCGGTATGGGCTGTGTCCATGCACATGGCCGTACACCCACGCAGAAAGACCTTGGGAGGTTCTAGCTTTCACGTCTGCTGACTTGTGGCTCTGCACAGAGGTGAAGCTTAAGCAGAACAGTCAACTGCCTGACTGTTGTTAAAGAGAGGCTCCAATACGCAAGTCCCTTGACAATAGCTGGGGAACTTATTGTTCCTGGTAATGAAGAAAATCTACTTGGTGTGGGATACTTTCCAGTGAGTTGGTCAGGGAGACCCTGATGTTGCCCAAACAATATAGGCCATGGCCAATGCTCTTGGTTGCCCACCAGAACTAGACGGAAAGACCCTATTGCTGAAGACACTCCACATTCTTAGGCTGCAGGACACTGAGAAATCAAGCTTGAACTGAGCAGGCAAGTTCCTCCCTGATGGCTACTTATTTTAAAAACTTTTAAAAATATATTATTTATTTGAGAGAGAGAGAAATAGGCAGAGAGACAGACAGACAGACAGAGAGAGAGAGAATGGGTGTTCCATAGCCTCCAGCCACTGAAAACGAACTCCAGATGTGTGCACCTCCTTGTGCATCTGGCTTACATGGGTCCTGGGGAATTGAACCTAGGTCCTTTGGCTTTGCAGGCAAGTACCTTAACTGCTAAGCCATCTCTCCAGCCCCTTTTTGAAAAATTTTTTAAAAATATTTTATTTTTATTTATTTATTTGAATGAGAGAAATAGGCACAGAGAGAGAGAGAGAGACAGAGAGTTTAAAAACTTTTTATTGGGCTGGAGAGATGGCTTAGTGGTTAAACGCTTGCCTGTTAAGCCTGAGGACCCCGGTTCAAGGCTCCATTCTCCAGGACCCACGTAAGCCAGATGCACAAGGGGTTCATTCATCTGGAGTTTGTTTGCAGTGGAGGCTGGAGGCCTTGCCTATTTCTGTATTCTCTCTTTTTTTTTTTTTTTTTTTCTCTCTCACCTGTCCAGGCTGACCTGGAATTTTGTGTCTTATCGGTGATCCTCTCTCAAATAAATAAATAAAATAAAAATGTTTAAAAAAAACTTTTTATTGACAACTTCCATGATCATAATCTCCTCCAAAAGCCCTCCCAAATCCCCTCCATTGAATCCCTTCTTCTTTCCAACTAGTCTCTCTTCTATTTTGATGTCACCATTTTTTCTCTCTTATTATGCAGATCTTATGTAGGCAGTGTCAGCCTCTGTGAGGTCATGAATACCATGGCCACTTTGTCTGGAAGACAATATTTTAAGCACTCTCCCCTCCTTTGGCTCCGACATTCTTTCTGCCAACCCTTCTGCAATGGTCCCTGAGCCTTGGAGGGTGTGGTAGAGATGGCTCACTTAGTGCTGAACACTCCACTTCTCAGCACTTTGGTGAGTTTTGAGTCACGTTAGTGATCACCACTATCTGAAAAGAGAAGCTTCCCTAACCAAAAGTAAGAGCAATGTTAATATATGGGCATAAACATAAGTATTCAGAGGGAAGTTTGGTGGGTATAATGTATCTATTTAACTAAACAACAGTAGTAGTTTCCTCCTAGGGCTTATGACCTTCCCAGATATAGGCTTTTAATCACGTTTTCAGTACCAGGCAAGAATTCCCTCCTGTGGAGCAAGCCTTAAGTCCAATCAGAGAACAGTTAACAGATAACAGGCATGCCACTACTACACCAGTTGGCCTGGCTGACCAGCTGTAAAGCTTGCAGGACCCACTGCTGGTTATGACCATTAATAACTTTTCTCCTCCAACAGGCTTTTTAGCATCCTGACAGCTGGTTAACATATGACACCTAAGTCATGAGAAAGATAAGTTAGGTATCAGAAAAATGAAATCTTATTGTGTTTTGAAAAGCATGACTATATAAAAAAGAACCCATAAAGAGCTGGAAAGATGGCTCAGTGGTTACATGTACTTTCTGGGCAAGCATGAGGGCCTGAGACTGCCTGAGTTCAAATCCCCAGAGTCCATATAAAACAGCTGGGCCTGGCCATGTGTGCCTGTAACCCCTGTCCCACAGGCAAGCAAAGACCCAAGAATCTATGGAGTCCTGCAAGCTATGGAATTAGTAAAAAATAAAAATAAAAAAATAAATGGAGACTCAGCTCAAAACAAGACCAAGGCAGAAAAGCAACGGAGTGAGACACCCTATGTTCCACTTCAGGTAAGAAAGCCCCACCCAGGTGAGCATATATCCGTGCCCACACACACTTGCACATAAACAAAAAAATACAAAAAAGTCCCATACAATGGGAAAAATACAAATCACATTTCTGGTAGAACTTGGAACACACAGTATATAAAGAACTCAGAAGATTCAACACCTGGCCTGGGGAGATGGCTCCGTGCATTAAGTGTTTGCTCACAAGTGTTCAGATCCCCAGTATCCGTGTAAAAGCTAGGTGTGGAGATGCACACCTACAGTCCCAGTGCTGGGGAGGCAGACAGATATCCATGGTGCTCCCTGGCTAGCTAGTCTATCCAAATTAGTAGACTCCAGGCTCAGTGAGAGATAAGATAAGAAGAGCCCAAGTATTGTCCTCTGGTCTCTACACAAATATACACACACACACACACACACACACACACACACACACACACACACACACACGGCCCAGTAATTTAAAAGATGAATAGCATCAAAAATGAGCAAATTATCTGAATGCACATTTGAACCAAGAAGACACACAGATATGCCAAGAAGCACCTGAAAGATGTTCCATAATCATTAGGGCAATGCATATCAAACACTACGAGCTGTCACTTCTACCCACTGGGATGTCAATCATAACAAAGAGAGGCCACAGTAAGGGAGCATTGCCGAAATGAGATCTCTCCTACAGAGCTGATGGAAATGTAAGAATGGTGCAGCCACGTTGCAAAACAGTCTTCAAATGTTAAACAGCAACTATCCTCCTGTGTGTTCAAGGGAAAGGAAAGCACATTGTTCCAGCTAATTGGGATGCTGTAATAACATCATAGGCAAGGTGGCTTTTAAACAATGAGAGTTTGTCTTTCACAGTTCTGAAGGTGAGAAAACCCAAAATGAAAAGGTTGGGCAGATTGGTGTCTAATGAGGGCCTGCCTCCCAGTTCATATATCGACCGCTGTGTCCTCACATGGTAGGAGAGGCAAGAGCATGGTACTGGATCTTCTTTTGAAAAATAAGGGCAGTAATGCTTTGCATGAAGGCTCTGCCCTCAGGGCCTAACCGCCCCTCAGTGGCCCACCTCCTAATACCCAGCATCTTAGTGACTAACCTTTCAAAATGTGAATTTTGGCAGGGGGGCAGCTCAGAGAACACCTGTCCTTCCAGAAGCATGTACAGGATGGTTCTAGCAACATCATTCATAATAGCCAAGGTGGAAACAACTACATATTCCCCAACTGATAAGTAAATAAATTGTGGTATGTCTACACAGCTGACTTATCAATGGGGGGAGGGAAGTGATGGTACATGCCACAGCAGGAATGACACAAAAGGCTACATATGTGAGACCATTTGAAATGTATGTAATAAGCAAATAGAAAACAGATAAATATCTGTCTTGGCCTGGGGGCAAGTGGGTACAAAGTATTTGGTGGTGGGGGGGTGATGATGAAAACGTTCTGGAATTAATAAGTGGTAAAACCTGTTTAAGCATGCGAATATGAGCCTGGAGTGGTGGTGTACACTTTTAATCCTAGCACCTGGGGGGCTGAGGTAGGAGGATTGTCATGAGTTCAAAGCCAGCCTGGGACTACAGAGTTCCAGGTCAGCCCAGGCTAGAATGAGACCCCACCTTAAAAAAAGGGGGGGGCTATAAACTTCTCAAATCATATACTGTCAAAGATTAGATTTTATGGTATATGAATTATATGTGACTAGTAATTCCAATGGAGGACAACTTTCTTAAAATAGTCTCTATATGTTTCCTTGTGATAGCAGCCACCAAAACAGCATTACAAAAGTTGGTACACTTGGGCTGGGCAGATGGCTCAACAGTTAAAGACACTTGCTTGCAAAACCTGATGGTCTTGATTCAATTACCCATGTGACCAGGTGCACAAAGTGGCACATGTGTCTGAATTTTATTTGCAATGGCAGAAGACCTTGGCTTACCCACACACACATATTCTCTCTCTCTCTCTCTCTCAATCTCTCTCCCCAACAAGTAAATGGAAATACTCTTTAAAAAAAAGTTGGAGCTGGGTGTGGTGGCACATGCCTTTAATCCCAGCACTCGGGAGGCAGAGGTAGGAGGATTGCCATGAGTTCAAGGCCACCCTGAGACTACATAGTGAATTCCAGGTCAGCCTGGAGCAGAATGAGACCCTACCTTGAAAACAAACAAACAAACAAAAAAAAAGTTGGTACACTTGTCTATCTCAACTAGTCTTGGAAGACCCTTGAAGGTACATTATAACAGAAAGAGTTTTGTTTTCCTAGAGCCCAGCACAATGCCTATCACAGACCGGATGTCAATAAATATTCTGGAAAAGAAAAAAATGAATACAGCATGAGGTAGGCAAGAAGCAGGAAGTTAGCACTTGCTAATGGCCAATGGGTACAGGAAGATTTTAGACCCTGTGGTCAGCAGCCTCTGGGAAACTACTTGGAGAAACATACAGTGTTTGGGAACTTTATGCTGGAGATAGAGTCACTGGGTTTTTTTTGGCTGGGATGTAAAAATATAATATCTACGTCTAGAAACAAATCTGTATGATGGCCGAAAAATATCACAACAGTGGTATTACTATTGAATGGTCATAGATTTCAAATGAAATGATAACATCCATTTAGATATCACTCTTTCCCCTTTGCCCCACCCCCAAGCCACCTGAAATGACCGATGTGTGCTTTGGTTTTCATTAACATTGAAACAAAGGGCGGATGCCACGAAAATGTCACAAACTGCAAATGGATACAAACTGGAAGATTGAGAGCCAATTCCCTTAACAAAGTGAGGCTGGGGTGTTACGGTAGGTTAGTATGACACGAGTTCTGCCCAGAGCTACCAGTAATCGCTCATTTGGAAAGAGAGGATGGGATCCAGCCAGAGGCTAGATGCTTTCCTCTCCACTTCTGACTGTGGGCATCTGTCTCCAAAGCTGCCCAGTTGGAAATGCCTGGATGACAGAAAGCCCCACCAGACAGCAATCCTTCTATAGTTGGCAAGAAAAATAATTAATAAGAACCTGGTGTAGTCACATCACTTGGGAGGCAGAGGTAGGACGATCGCCATGACTTCAAGGCCAGCCTGAGACTACGTAGTAAATTCCAGGTCAGCCAGGGCTAGAGTGAGAACTTACCTCAAAAAAAAAAAAAAAAAAAAAAAAAAAGAAAGAGAGAGAGAGAGAAACAGAGATGTAACATTTAATAGGACAGAATCAGTAAGTAGATAAATAAGAAAAGGAAGCTTTCCTCCATGAAGAGATGGGGACTCCACAGAGTCAGAAGCTCTAAATGGTATCTCAACACAAATGGAGATAGCATTAGATTATCTGAATTATCTTTAAATGATAAGCAAAGAATTCTACAGCATGCAGAATAAAGAAGTAAAAACGGCTCAAAACTGGGCTGGCCTCAGACAGCTCTATGTTAATGCATCATCAAGATAATCATCACATTGACAAACTGGGGAGGGGCATGGTTTCAGACACGAGTGGAGGTTTCAGAAAACATTCAATTACCTAGACATACCTGAAAATTTTCAAATTCATGCTGGGGGAAGCTGAATATTCACTTGCAAAAGAATGCAGTTGGGTCCTTACCTTATACCATGCACAAACTTTGAAATGGGCAAAATAACTAAATATCAACATTATGGCCATGAAACTTATAGCAGAAAACAGGAGAAAAGTATCATGGCTTTGGATATGATGCCAAAACTATAGACAAAAAAAAAAATAGATAAGCTGAACATCAAAATTTACATCTTGTGCATCAAAGGACACTGTCAAGAAAGTGAAATCAGGGGTCTGGAGAGATGGCTTAGTGGTTAAGGTGTCTACCTACAAAGCCTAAGGACTCAAGTTCAATTCCCCAGGACCCACATAAGCCAGATGCACAAGGTGGTACATGTGTTTGGAGTTTGTTTCCAGTGGCTAGAGGCCCTGGTGCGCCCATTCTTTCTCTCTCCCTCTCTCTTTCTATCTGCCTTTCTCTCTCTCTCAAATAAATAAATAAAATAAAATAAGTTTAAAAAAAAGAAAGTGAAATGAGGGCTGGAGAGGTGGCTTAGAGGTTAAGGTGCTTGCCTGCAAAGCCTAAGGATCTAGGTTCGATTTCCCAGGACCTGCATAAGCCAGATGCATACAGTGGCACATGTGTCTGAAGTCTGCAGTGGCTGGAGGCCCTGACATACCCATTCTCTCACTATGACTGCCTCTTTCTCTCTCTCTCTCCCTCTCAAATAAATAAATAAAATATTTTTAAAAAAGAAAGTGAAAAGATAAGTGAACTAATGGGATAGAAAAAGGGCGAATCATAAATCTGATAGGGGATTAGCATACAGAAGATACAAAGAGTAACAATAACAACAAAACCTAGTTTAAATATGGGCCAAGTCCTTGAAAAGAGATTTCTCCAAAGAAGACCGACAAGTGGCCAATATGCATGTGAGAACAGCATCCCTGTTCACTGGGAAACACACATCAAGACCACAGTGAGGTCCTACCTCACAGCCACCAGGAAGGTTTTAATTAAAAACAGAGACACCGACAACAACATGACAGCTGCCGGTGAGGACTGGGACAGGTCGAGCACTGGTGCGTTACTGGTGGGAAGGTAGACAGGTGCAAAGTCGTATGGCAACTCTCCCCCTCCCAGATTGAACATACTTACCATATAATTTAGCCATACCACTTCTGGATATATACTCAAGAGAAATCAAAGTAGGAGCTCAAATAGATACCCGTACAAACCATACACATTTATGGTAGCATTACTGACAATAGCCAAACGGTGGAAGCAACCATGTCTATCAACAGTTGAACAAATTAAAAAATGTGATATAGGGCTGGAGAGATGGCTTAGGGGTTAAGGCACTTGCCTGCAAAGCTAAAGGACCCAGGTTCAAGTCCCCAGGACCCATGTAAGCCAGATGCACAAGATGTCACTTTGTGTCTGGAGTTCATTTGCAGTGGCTGGAGGCCCTGGCATGCCCATTCTCTCTCCCTCTCTCCCCCTTTTTATTCTCTTTCTCAAATAAATAAATATAAATAAAAATATTAAAATGTGATATAAGGGCTGGAGAGATGGCTTAGCGGTTATGGCAATTGCCTTTGAAGCCTAAGGACCCAGGTTCGATTCTCCAAGTCCCACGTAAAGGCCAGATGCACATGGTGGCACATGTATCTGGGGTTCGTTTGCAGTGGCTAGAGGCCCTGGTGCACCCATTCTATCTTTCTCTCCCTCTCTCTGTCTATAATAAATAAAATTTTTTAAAAACTTAAAAAATACTAAAAAAATAAAATGTGATATAAACATAAAATAGAATATTAAAATAGAATAAAATAGAATATTATGGAGTTTAAAAAAAGAGGCAAAGCAGGCTGGAGGGATGGCTCAGTGGTTATAGGTGCTTGCTGGCAAAGTTTGATGGTCTGGGTTTCATTCCCTATTATCCACATAAAGCCAGATGCACAAAGTGGCACTGCAACTTGAATTTGTTTGAAGTGGCTAGAGGGCCTACCGTGCCCATTCTCTCTCTCTCTCTCTCTCTCCTTGCAAATAAATAAATAAAAAATATTTTTAAAAGAAATAAAATCCTTACATATGCTACAGCCTTGAAGACATTACACTAAGTGGAATAAACCGGCCATGAAAGGTCAAATACTGTATGCTTTCACTTGTGGCGGTACCTGGAGCTGTCAAAGCAGCTGCAAGGTAAAGTGGCAGCTCCCCAGGGCTGTGCGGGGAGGACGGAGACTTCCTGGCAGTTTGTGGAGATGGATGGTGATGAGGGTTTCACAATAGTGTCAATGTATTTAATACCCAAAAACTGTTTGCTTGAAATGACGAATTTTGGTCCGGCATGGTGGCACACACCTTTAATCCTAGTACTCAAGAGGCCAAGGCAGGAGGATTGCTGTGAGTTCAAGGTAAGCCTGGGACTACAGGGTGAATTCCAGGTCAACCTGGGCTGGAGTAAGACCCTACCTAGAAATAAACAAAAAATCAAAAGAAATGGTAACATTTTTTGTTTGTTTGTGTTTCAAGGCAGAGTATTCTGTAGCCCAGGCTGACCTGGAATTCACTATGTAGTCTCAGGGTGGCCTCGAATGCAGAAATCCGCCTACTTCTGCCTCTCCCAAGTACTGGGATTAAAGGCATGCACCACCATGCCCGGTAGAAATTGTAAATTTTATGCTATACATATTTTAACTCAATATTTTAAGCCCATCATAGGAGAAGGTAGAAAACACAGACTACAGCAAAGGGGTGGAGCACCAAATCAGGAACCAGAGGAGCAGCCTGGCACAGCAGTTCATGCCCGTGATCCCAACACTTGGAAGGCTGAGGCAGAAGACTGCTATGAGCTGAAGGCCAGCCTGAACTGTATGGTGAGTTCCTCATTAGCCTAGGCTACAGAGTGAGACTCTATCTCGGAAAACTAAAAAACCCAAAACCAGACAAAAGGAAGAAACAAGCAAAGGAAATGACAGCAGAAGACGGAGCCCAGAATGCCAACCATGACACGAAACCTCCATGAGCTAAGCTGCCCAGAGCCCCTCAATGCAACAAAATAATTTCGCTTTTAAGAGATCACAAAGATATAACAGTCTCACGAGAACATTTGTATACCATTACTAACATTGTGAACAATCATGAGGCATACATTGCTGGAAGAAAGTTTGCAGGAACACAGATGTCCTAAGAGCTTTCAGCATATCCCCTTCAATCCTCAGCAGAATAAGTAAGCAGAAAAGTTCTTAAAATAGAGACAGATTAATCCCAGTACTTGGTATGCTGAAGTAGAAGGAATACTGTGAGTTCCAGGACAGACTGGGCTAGAGTGAGACCCCATTCACAAAAGCAAACAAAAAATAGACAGGGACAATGTTCTCAAGTGCTCATAAAAACTGGCAAACAAAATCATGACAGGTACAGCCTTAAATATTCCAAAATGAACTGTACATCCCATGTCAATAACAGCAAAATAAAAGCGAAATAGAATGATTATGTCCCAAATAATGCCAACTACTTGGAAATTTAAACAATTAAAAAGCAACGGAGACTCAAAAGACACTTGCACTGCTCTGATCAAATACAAAGAAGAAAACAACAATACACAAATAGGGATCAGAAAGACAGAGACACAGTTATGGAGGGGTTACTCTGTAAAACCTTATGAAAATCAGTTTAAAATCTGAATGAAGTAGATGTTGTCCTAGAAGAAAATTAATGAAGAAAATCAATTTTAAAAAACCCCAAAATAAGCCGGGCGTGGTGGCACACGCCTTTAATCCCAGCACTCGGGAGGCAGAGGTAGGAGGATCACCATGAGTCTGAGGCCACCCTGAGACTAGAGAGTGAATTCCAGGTCAGCCTGGACCAGAGTGAGACCCTACCTTGAAAAAAAAAAAAAAAAAAAAACCCCAAAATACAATTTAAAACTTATGTCTGTTGACCCAGTAAGTGTGCATTTTAAAAGCTAACTGAAGGGAAAATGGGAGGTAGGCTCTCTGTGCCTCATGTATACTGGAAAAGTGGACTGAGGCTCAGTATGTAACAGTTAGACACTGGCTAAGTAAACTCAACACAGCCCTGTCATAAGACTGTCCTGCTGTGAAAACTAGTAGAGAGGGGCTGGAGAGATGGCTTAGCAGTTAAGGTGTTTGTTTGCCTGCAAAGCCAAAGGATCCCAGTTCGACTTTCTAGAACCCACGTAAGCAAGATGCACAAGGGGACGCATGCATCTGGAGTTCGTTTGCAGTGGCTGGAGGCCCTGGCATGCCCATTCTCTCTCTCTGCCTCTTTCTCTCTCTCAAATAAATAAATAAAATATTTTTAAAAGTTAAAAGAAAATCTAGTAGAGAAAGGTATTTAATATCAGAAAATGTTCTGACACATTAACAAGTGAAAAATGTCACAGGCATCACCACAGATGGAGAAAAGTTAGGAGCGACTGCCTGCCTCCAGGTGGGAGGACTGTGTTTAATCACCTATGTAGCATGTAATGACCTAAACGAAGTACCCCAGGCCAGGCATCCTCCTCCTGCCTCAGCCTCTCTACCAGTGGGATTACAGATGTGTCCTGCCATGCCTGGTTGATTTTTTTTCCATGTTAGCTTTTTGTCTATAGTCCAATATTATTTTCTTTTTGCAATCAACAATTACCTGTATAAGAAAGAAAAGAAATACAAAGTACAAAACTCCATATTCTAAGCTGATGGTGTTGAGCTTGCTCAGGGAGAGTACACAACTAGTCATTGGAGCCTAGTAATATACTTTTGTCCCTAAACCAATGACACCTGTCCATCAACCTTAAAAGTGGTTTATTATGACACATAAAAGAATTTGCTTCCTATTCATTCACCTAGGGCTCCATTGGGTTTCCATAATTTAAACATAGACATCACTTTCCCCTGAGCACACATGTAGCCAGAAAGAATACTCAGGATGTTTCCCTCTGTGGAGCCAGACACAGAGAGCCCTTGCCGAGGCCTGAAACACACACACAGAGTCCCTAGTGCCCGCTGACCACACTTACCCCGGCAACCTGCTTCCAAAGGCAAGAGAGAATGTCCGTTGTCCAGGGGCAGTGGAAATGGTTTTTTGTATAAACCTTGCACTCCTCCCATCAGGAGGCTAGAGTCTCCCACCCACACCCTGGATTCTTCAGAAAGTGGGAGGAGAAGTCAGATTCCCCTCAGGGGCAAGGCAGTTCAGACATTCCTCTAGAGAAGATGACAGGTCTTGAAGGGCAATAAAGAAGGGGGAAATGATCTCATAAACAGTTACACTATCAGCAAAAGAAGTGGACCAAGCAAAACTATGGGTATGTGAAATATTTCACAACTTCATTTTGGAATTTTTGGAATTCATTTTGGAATTCAAGTATAGTACTATAAGAGATAACTTAAAAACAATCTTAAAACTCTTGGTTTTCTTGGTGCTGAAGATTAAAACCAGGGCTTCAAAGCTTAGGCTCTGTTACCCCCTTAAACCCCAAACTCCTTTATTATTATTATTTTTTAGATGGAGTCTCACTATGTTGCCCAGGGGGCTTCCAGCTGCTGAACTTAACTGATCATCCTGCCTCAGCCTGTCAAGTAGCTGGGACTGCAAGTGTGGACCACTAGCTTAACCAAAATCAAAATCAACCAAACAAATTAAAAAAAAACACTACTTTAAAAAATATATATGCATTAAGACCATTTTTTAATTCTGTGACAGATCCTACTGTATTTTTTTTTTTTTTTTTTTTTTTTTTGGTTTTTTGAGGTAGGGTCTCGCTCTGATCCAGGCTGACCTGGAATTAACTATGTAGTCTCAGGGTGGCCTCGAACTCTCAGCGATCCTCCTACCTCTGCCTCCTGTGTGCTGGGATTAAAGGCGTGCACCACCACACCCGGCCCTAATATAATTTTTACAATATATTGAAGCCCTAGTCCATGGTCATTGAGATTTTTATAAACAAGATTATTTAGTATTCCTCAAAACAGATTTCTAATACAGGTTGTTAATAGTTGATGGCACCGATGAGGAAAATGAGAATGTCTCCTTGATTCCTAAACCAATAGTTATACCTTATCAGCTGTGAAGATATCAGAAAGTAATTAAAATGCCTTTTGGGAATACTTCATACTACTCCAAAGCTAAAGGTTATTGACTATCAAATAAATTGAATGAGGAATGTAAAAGAAACATCGGCACAGCTGCTTGTCTGCCCTAGGCTGCGAACTGTGGCTCACTGATAAGGGGAGAGAGGTTTCTGAGGAAATGTTCTTATCCTTCTCCTGTAGCAGGGGCTTTAGTCACCCCATAAAGTACAGGAGAGGCGAGAGCTTAGGAGTTCTGTGACACAGACTTTGAAGCTATAGGAGACATCTTTGTCTGGTATCTCATTTCTCAAGAAATTCTTCCTCAACAGCAAATACATTTGTGATCAACCAGTTGCCCAAATGTGGATATCCGAGGCTCTTCACTGTCACCTTTGAGGTATTTCAAATACTTTGGTAATCTTCCCCACTCCCTAACCCACATATCCTATTAAGGTCAAACTCAGGGAAGGCTCACAGCTTGACACAGTCATGTCACTCATCTTGAACTGTCCCAGGCCCACCATAATGCCTGACATTCAGTGAAGATTTCTTGCATGTACTTAAGCAGAATCATTTTCCCAAAGCAAATCTAAGCAATCTCCAAGCACCCGAGAAATGAGAAGAAGGCTACCATGGTTTCCATGAGGCCCTACCTGGACACAGTCGGTTAACGAGGGAGTGAATCCTGACCAGCTTCTCAGTTATTCCAGATTGAATGGCAAATGTCTTCTTCTACTGATTTAATTTGGAAGAAAAAAAAAAATCACCATGTTTCTTAAAAAAAAAAACAAAACAAAACAAAAAAAAGTGTGTGTGGAGGGGGGTGGAATCCTTAACCAGTCATAATTCTGACATGTTCTGCCTCCAGAAGGAGCCTCGTGAGAAGGTCAGAGGCTGGCTTGGTAAGGGTTCCACCAGTGTCTGGTCTGCTCAGTTGCCTCTTGTCGTGAAAGCCAGGGAGGAGGAGGTGGAGCCATTTGGGGTTGTCTAAAGAGCACGGTGGCCGCTTCTGGACTCGCCGTCTTTCACAGGAGGCAGCAGGGTAGAAGGAGCACGCGTGGCCCTGCCACCACAAAGTACCATCTGGACCAGCACTGCTGTTTCCCAGCTGTGACCTGAGAAAGTTAATGTTTCCCAGGCTCACTGTTTCACCAACAGAGCAGGGAGTCCACACCTGTACAACAGAGCTCTGAACACGCGATGACAGACCCTGGCCTCTCTTTCTTCTTCTTTTTCTTTTTTTTCGAGGTAGGGTCTTGCTCTAGCCCAGGCTGACCTGGAATTCACTATGTAATCTCAGGGTGGCCTCGAACTCATGGCGATCCTCCTACCTCTGCCTCCTGAATGCTGGGATTAAAGGTGTGCGCCACCACGCCCGGCTTCTTTTTCACTTTTTACTGACAACTTTCATAAAGACAGTAAACCATAATTCCCTCCCCTATTCCCATTCCCCTTCCCACATTCACCCTCCATTCAATCCCTTCTTCTTTCCAACTAGTCTGTCTTCGGTTTTGATGTCATCATTTTTCCCCTCCGATTATGAGGGTCTTGTGTAAGTCATGTCAGCACTGTGAGGTCCATGGCACCTCTTTAACAAGGTGCAGGGTGCTTGGCACCTTTGGCATGGTAGTGATGACACTCTGTACTGCCTCCTCATCAAACAAAGCTTCAACTTCAGCTCTGTGAGATGGGTCGAAATGCTTTAAAAGGAAACAAGACAGACAAGTCCTAGGCTATCCCTTTATTTCTCATGTGGGTATTATCTTGACCCACATTTGTTGACTAAACTTACGAATGATTCTATCCCTCTGCTTGCTTGCTCTTAATACCTTATTCCATGTGACCAAAGACATTTTGATGACATCTTCCCTCCAACTTTCTTAGATGCTCATGGGGCTGCCCCCAGCCCTCACCTTTCACCTTGCCATCTCCTTATCAGCTCACTCCTTATCAGGCCGCTCCCTGCCCAGTAGACTGATGGGGATCAGACAGCATTCTGCTGCTGTCTAAGTGTGTCTGCTGGGCTGTGTCTGTGCTGTGACGTTGCCTGGTAATAGCTCTGGAATTCAACAAGCACTTGGGGGCATTTTCTGACCTCAGGTATGGCTTGGAGCTTACTTACAAACAAAGAAATGCCCTCTTGTGTTCTGGGGTGCCTCTAGGTGGAGAAAGAAATTCAAATAACCAGTTTGTCTCATGTCCACTTAGGCTTTATTTCCAGCTGTGTTCAGGTATGTACTCATTTCTCTAACAAATCAGAGATGACCTATGTCTTAGTGAACCTATGAGAGGCAGCTTTTATAACCAAACAAATGGGAAATCTCTTCTTTTTTATTTTTATTTTTCTTTGAGGCAGAGTCTCACTCTAGCCCAGGCCGACCTGGAACTCACTATGTAGTTCAGGCTGACCTTGAACTCATGGAGATCTCCTGCCTCAGCCTCCTGAGTGCTGAGACTGTGTGTGTACCATTACACCCGTGCAAATAGGGGTATAAACACTGACTTAACACTGGTGATTTTTCTTCCTGTATTAATCCTCAAGTGCCTGGAACCACACTGATAGCATCTCCAAGCTTCTTATGCTATTTCATTCTTGCCTTTGAGTTCAATGGAGCAACAGAGCTCACTGGAAAGGATAGTGAGAGACTCATACAATCCTTCAAAAATACCTGAAAATCTGTCCAATACTGGGGCTGGTGCTCTAGAATATGGTAGGAAAAAGAAAGATGCATGTTATCTTTTTTTTTTTTTTTTTTTTTTTGGGTTTTTCAAGGTAGGGTCTCACTCTGGTCCAGGCTGACCTGGAATGATCTATGTAGTCTCAGGGTGGCCTCGAACTCTCAGCGATCCTCCTACCTCTGCCTCCCGAGTGCTGGGATTAAAGGCGTGCACCACCATGCCTGGCTGATGCATGCTATCTTCATAGAGCATATGGCCTAGGAAGGAAGACATAATCATTTAAGCTACACAGTAAGTTCTATCATGGAAAAGAACAGGCTGGTTGTGGAGAACAGAACAAAATATAAGTCATAAGCTGGGAGTGGTGGCGCATGCCTTTAATCCCAGCACTCGGGAGGCAGAGGTAGGAAAATTACCATGAGTTCGAGGCTACCCTGAGACTACAGAGTGAATTCCAGGTCAGTAAGAGCTAGAGTGAGACCTTAGCTTGAAAAACAAACAAACAAACAATATACACATACACACACATACATATATATACACACACACATATATATGTCATAACAAAACCGATCTTGATCAGGCGACTGCTACAAATCAAGGTACAAGCACAGGGGCTGGGAGGTGTAAGTAGGTGGCAGAGTGCTTGCTTAACCTGGTTGGGGGTTCAATTCCAGCACCAACAAAACAAAGCAAAAAACACACAGTAACAAATAAAACTCAGACTTCAAGACACATTAGATACAAACAGCTTATTCTTTCAAACGATTAGCTACAATAGTGCTCAGTGATAGGGAATCTCGGGCTTAGCCACATGGTACAGAGGATCAATAATGTATTATCTGCCTGTAGGCAGACTGGGGGCTCTGACTCATAGTCTCTTCTGGCTTCTCCAGACAACTAAATCATTCCATTGAATTTATAGTATACATTGGTGACCCCACAAGACCCTGTCTACTTGATGCCTCAGTAACACATACTTTTAAGACGTGACTCTCCACATTCCACTTCCTAGAACCTCAGCAGGTTCTCTCTTTATTGCAAAAGGTACTTAGGGTAAGGACCTTCAGATGGGCAGATTAGCCTAAATTATCTGGATGGGCTGAAAGAATCACAGGGTCTATCTATGAAGGAGGCAGGAGATGAGAGCAAATAAAAGGCCATGTGACTAACATAGCAGAGAGGAGTGATGTCACCGGGAACTAAGGAACGGTGTAGTCTCTGGAAGCTATAAGAGGCATGCAATTAATTTTTCTCTGGAAAATGTGGAAGGCAGCCCTGCTCACACCTTCATCACAGAATAAATCAACTTCATACAAAGTCAATGTGATACTTTCTTACAGCAGCAATGGGAAACTAACACACTACCTGTTTACTTACAAGAACTAGCAAGGCCCAAGGGACTAATCTTTGTGGAGAAGTTGGTTTGACTGGCATTTCCTAAGCACTGGTCTTTCCTGCAGTTGTTTTTCTGTGAAGGCACGTGTCCCAGGATAGCCAGCATATCATGTTGCAATGTCCAAAGGTCGGACACCCTGGCGTCCTCCCTCTTGTTTTTATTTTTTTTATTTTTTGTTTTTTTGCTTTTGTGAGGTAGGGTCTCACTCTGGTCCAGGCTGACCTGGAATTCACTATGTAGTCTCAGGGTGGCCTCGAACTCTCGGCATTCCTCCTACCTCTGCCTCCTAAGTGCTGGGATTAAAGGCATGCGCCACCACGCCCAGCTCTCCCTCTTGTTTTACACTCATGTACGCATACCTTGATCGAGCTGCCATCTGGGAGGCGTGCCATCTGCAGTAGCAAATAGGAAAGCAAAATCCTATAGGGCGGTAAAAAGGTTCTATAATAGTCAAACAGGCTCTGGCATATTGTCACCAGGAAGCATAGCTTCAGCAATTCTAAAACCCTGCTTTTCTGAGGTGACAGATGCTCACCAGCTTTTAAGTGGCCTGCAGTGATATCTTTCCATTCCTCAGGCTGGGTACTGCTCCAGGAAGCTGAACCTCAGATTCCCTAGGCTTGCTCCTCTGCCCTCATACTGGTAAATTACTCATTAATTAAGCTATTTGAGTGTTTTTTTTTTTTTTTTTTTTTTTTTTTACTTATCAGACACCATCATTTCATTCAATTTCTTTTGAACAAAGAGATTTTGTATGACATAGATTTATTCAAAACCAATTATTCTATAGGATCTAGACTAAGGTTCTGTTTTTAATTTCTATTCATTTATTTGCAAGGAGAAAGAGAAAGAATGAATATGGGTACACCATGGCCTCCCGCTGCTGCAAATGAACTCCAAACACATGCTCTGCCTTGTTCATTGGGCTTTACATGGGTTCTTGGGAATAGAACCCAGACAGTCAGGCTTTGGAAACAAGTGCCTCAATCACTGAGCAATCTCTCCAGCCCGACTAAGGTCCTTTTAATACTAATTTAGATATTTCTTCCCTCAATGCTGTTCAGTAAGTAAGCTCTTCTAAGCTTTATAATGTGGGGGTTGGGGAGTTGTCCAGATGTTTCCACAGATGCAAAGGTCATTTTTTAGGCGAAATATAGGTCAACATGTGACCACATATGTAGATGTTTCCCTTGGAGAAGAGAGCTACTTCATTTGGTGAGAGCAAGCCTTCCTGTGCTCTCTGGATGGGGGATGGAGGAGAGAAGAGGGTGGGAGAGGGTTGATCAAAACCTAAGAGGTTGTAACCCTCTTAGGAAACCTACTTTGTTAGCTAATTAAAAAATATATATGTTTAGACCCGGGCATGGTGGCGCATGCCTTTAATCCTAGCACTCAGGAGGCAGAGGTAGGAGGATTGCCATGAGTTTGAGGCCACCCTGAGACTACAGAGTGAATTTCAGGTCAGCCTGGGCTAGAGGGAGACCCTATCTCGAAAAACAAAAACTATATATATGTTTAGGACTGGAGAGAACACTCAATGGTTAAGGTGCTTGCCTACACAGCCTAATAACCCAGGACCCACGTAAAGCCAGATGCACAAGGTGGCACATGCATCTTTACCATGGCTAGAGGCCCTGGAGTGCCCATTCTCTCTATCACTCTATCTGCTTTGTTCTCTGCCTCTCAAATAAATAACTAAAATATAAAAAAAGAAAAAAATAGTAACATCTCTTTAAAATTGCATACATTTAAAAAGGGAGAGAGTTTGAGTAGAAGTACCCTTGGAGGTGGATTATGCTGCACCCCAAAGCCATAGGTTGTTGCAAAAAAAAGTTCAGTGTCAGGGGTAGATACCTACCGGTGAGTTCTTGGCCAGGAAAGCCCCCAAAACAATACAGGCTATTGCCAAGGTTCTTGGCTGCCTACTAGAACTACGTGGTAAGAGTCTATGGCTGAAGACTCCATATGCTTTGGTTACAGGACACTGAGAAATCAAGATGCAGCGCTGAAGCATCCTCCCCGCTGACAGCAGGTGTATACTTATTGCTGGAAAGCACTACTCAGCCTGCTGGGGGAGAAAAGTCATCAGTGGCCTTATCCAGCAGTGGATCCTGCAATCTATACAACTGGGCCCACAGGCAAGACACACCCACTAGTGCACTAGTGGCATGTCTGTTATGGAGATAACCAACTACTCTCAAATTGGCTTTGAGGGCTACTCCATGGGAGGGAATTCATGCCTGATATTGAAAACCTAGTTAAAAGTCTACGGCTAGGAAGATCACAAGTCCTAGAAAGTTACTACTATTGTTTGGCTACATAGATAAATTATACCCACCAAATTGCCCTCTAAATACTTATGTTTAGGCCTGTATATTAGTGCTGCTCCCACTTTTGGCTAGAGAAGTTTCTTTTCTGATGGCAGTGACTGCTGGGGAGACTCAAAACTTATCAAAAGGTTGAGAAGAAGTGACAGTTGTGTGTTCATTATTTAGTGAGACATCTCTATCACATCCTGCAATGACTCAGAGACAAGATCCAAAGAGGTAGCAGAAAGAATTTAAGAGCCAAAGGATGGGATGGAGTGCTTTGGAATGCTGTCTCCCATACACCAAGGGGTCATTGTATTTGTGCCTTCACAGTGCCTGTCATTACCTGCATAATACGGGCCCATCAACAGGCTGACAATGGAGGAGGGCAAAAACAAAGACAAGATACCAATATAGAGGAGGGAATAGTGTGAAAGAAGGAGGTTTTAGTGAAGGGGAGGGGGACAAAGGAGTGTAGTGAGAAAGGATTATGTAATTTTTAAAAGTATTTTGAAAAAAAATTTTAATTTATTTAGTTGAGAGTGAGAGAGAGGCAGATATAGAGAGAATGGATGCACCAGGGTCTCCAGCTGCTGCAAATGAACTCCATATGCATGCATCACCCTGGTTTATGTGGGTCCTAGGGAATTGAACCTGGGTCCTTTGGCTTGGCTGACAAAGGCCTTAACCGCTATGCCATCTCTCCAGCCCAATAAAGTCTTTTATTTTAATTGAAAATAATATGGCCAGGCATGGTTGTGCATGCCTTTAATCCCAGCACTCAGGAGGCAGAGGTAGGAGGATCACAGTGAGTTTGAGGCCAGCCTGACACTACATAGTGAATTCCAGGTCAGTCTGGGCTAGAGTGAGTCCCTACCTTGAAAAGCAAAAAAAAAAAAAAAAAAAGATTAAAAAATTAAAAAGTGAAATCATTGACATAGCAAAGAAAAAGGAACTTACATATTACTGCAACAGAACCTCACTTGTTCTGACTAACCAATGTGACACAAAAAGGAACTTTTTAATTAGCAAGTACTGTAGTCGATTACTAGAGAATTTAGCCATGACTTGACCTTGATGCAGCAAAATCTATCAATGTTTTGCTCACCATTCTTGAGATCTTTCCACCTCAGTGCAGAGAACTTGCTTTTACTCCCTCCTGTACACATGAAATTACATAGGCATATACACTCTCTACTGAATTATATCTAAACACACATATACAATCTCATTGTTTTATGACAAGTAGCAGCACATATTGCACTAGACAAGAGTTATGGCACATAAAGATGTTTCACTTTTACCACCTGCATGTTTTGGCTTCTTCATAAAACCACCTTAATGTGATATTACCTGTGTGTTTTCGTTTGTTGTTGTTTTTGTTTTTTTGGTTTTTCAAGGTAGGGTCTCACTCTAGTTCAGGCTGACCTGGAATTCAGTCTCAGGGTGGCCTCGAACTCACAGCAATCCTCCAACCTCTGCCTCCTAAGTGCTGGGATTAAAGGTGTGCATCACAACACCTGGAAAACTATGATTTTTTTTTTATTTGAGGTAGAGTCTTGCTTTAGCCCAGGCTGATCTGGAATTCACTATGTAGTCTCAGGGTGGCCTCAAACTCACAGCAATCCTCCGACATTCTGCCTCCCAAGTGCTGGGATTAAAGGCGTGCGTCACCACACCCAGCCTTTCTTTTTAAAGTAAAATAGAAAATACATACATGCAGTCCTAAGGGCAGTTACTGTTTTATAAAAGTTTGTTTCATAGGGCTGGAGAGATGGCCTAGCAGGTAAGATCACTTGCTGTGCAAACATGATGGCCTGGACCACACAACTAGCTGGGTATGACCACACATGTCTGTAACTCCAGTTCTGAAGGGAGCAGAGACCAGCGACTCACGGGGGTTTGAGAAAACAAAGAGCGAGCTCCAGGATCAGTAAGAGACTTGGACTCAAGTAAGAATGGAAGTATACAAGGTGCTCCATGGACACATACACGTGCATACGTCACACACACCCCATATATACCACATTACACACACTTGCAAAAATGTAAAAGTTTGCTTTATATATGCATGTATGCATGTGTTGTGTGTCACTGGGAGAAACACTGTTATAATGGATTAAAATATAACATTTCAAAAACACTGCTCAATGATGTCTACATAAATATAGATTTTCTGAATTATAGGATATGTACATTTTCAAACTGACTTGGTCATAACTACTTGATGAATACATTTATATTTTTATTAGGATGTCAGTAAATTCCTTTTTCAGAGTTTTAGCATTTGATAGTTTGACCCATTTCCCAAATCTAATGGGTTTTAAATAAAATATTTACATTTTTCAATTTTTATTTCCCTGATCTTCTCACAAGGTGCAGCATCTTTTCATTTATGAATTGTCTAATCATAATAAAAAATTTTCCTATTCCTTTTTTCTGATTTGCAGGAATTTCTTATATGCTTTATATATTTTCTCTTGTAGATATTAAAATGTGTTTTCCTAATGTATTTCTTTTTTTCTTTATTAAATATTTTATTTTTTTATTTGAGAGAGAAAGAGAAAGAGAAGCAGATGCCAGGGCCTCTAGCCTCTGCAAATGAACTCCAGATGCATGAACCACCGTATGCATCTGGCTTATATGGATCCTGGGAAATTGAATCTGGGTCCTTTGGCTTTGCTGGCAAGCACCTTAACTGCTAAGCCATCCACCCAGCCCCTGTATATCTCTTTTATTTTTTTTTTTTTTTTTTTATTTTTTTTTTTTTTTTTTTATTTATTTATTTATTTATTTATTTATTTATTTATTTATTTATTTATTTATTTGGGTTTTTGATGTAGGGTCCCACTCCAGCTCAGGCTGACCTGGAATTCACTATGTAGTCTCAGGGTGGCCTTGAACTCATGGCAATCCTCTTACCTCTGCCTCCCAAGTGCTGGGATTCAAGGCATGTGCCACCATGCCTGGCCTTATTTTTTATTTTTATTATTTTTTTAATTATTCATTGAGAGAGAGGCACTGCAAACTCCAAACGCATGTGCCACCTTGTGTATCTGGCTCATGTGGGTACTGGGGATTTGAACCTGGATCCTTTGTAGGCAAGTGCCTTAACCGCTAAGCCATGTCTCCAGCCCTGTATCTTTTTTAAAACTATGCAGTACATTAGTCATAAAGTTGTTTTAAATTCAGACATAGTCACATATTTGCCATGACTTTTGATTCTTCACTTCTTATTTGAGAAATCCATGCAGTCCCAGCATCCTTAGGCTATTCTATATTATGTTCTAATGATTTGAAAAGTTCATTTAGGTTTTCAACTTTTTTGTACGTTTTTGTCATGGTGAAGACCTAATTTTGTTTTCTTTGATATGGAAATACCAATCACTCTCATGCCAATAACTAACTTTTCCCACTGATTTGCCGTCTTTTAAAATATCAAGCTGCTCTTTCCTGGGCTCTGCCTCAGGCCCTACCTCTTTCTTGCTCATAGCAGTCACAGCTTCTTGAGTCTTCATTCCTTGGGAGCCAGTTCCTTGTGGTCGCTCTTCATTTTCGGGATGGTTCACTATTTTTTGGATTATTGTTTTCCTGTGTGAAACTGGAATTATTTCAGGTTCTGTGTTTAAAATATCTTGTTAAGATATTAGGGGCGGGAGAGATGGCTCAGTAGTTAAGGAGCTTACCTACAAAACCTAAGGACTGGGGTTTCATTCCCTAGTACCCACGCAAAACCAGATGCACAAGATGGCACATGCATCTGGACTTTGGTTTCATTGGCTAGAGGCCCTGGTGCACCCATTCTCTTTATTTGCCTCCCCTCAAATAAATTTAAAAATTTTTTTAAGATATTAATTAAGGGCTGGAGAGATGGCTCAGCAGTTGTCGCTTGCCTGCAAAGCCTAATGACCTGGGTTTGATTCCCCAGTACCCATGCAAAAAGGTACATGCATCTGGAGTTCATTTGCAGTGGTTAGTGGCCCTGGTGTACCCATTCTTTCGCTCTCTCTTTCTGCTTACAAATAAATAAATAAAATACATTAAAAGATATTACTATTGCCCAGTACTATCAATATCTCTGCTAGTACTGCCCCAGAGAAACTAAATGGCTCTACTGTGAACCTCAGCAGTAAGAGACAGACCTCCACCTCCTTCCACGATCCACATTTTGTCTGTCTCACTGGTTGAAGCTAAGTTGCTCCAATAAAACTTGGGCAGACTGTACCTTCAGCCTTCAAGCTTCTGCAACTCAAGATAGATAAGAGTGAATTTCAAACTATGGGGTGCAACCTACTAATTAACCATGAAACTGACGTAGTGAGCCACAAATGACATTTAAAAATGAAACAGAGGTGAGGAGGAGCTCAGTGGTTAAAGGTGCTTGCTTGCAAAATCTGCTGGCCTGGGTTCAATTCCCAATCACTCATGTAAAGCCAGACACAAAGAGGCACAAGCATCTAGCATTCATCTGCAGCAGAAATGATTCTGGCACACCTGTACAACACAAACACACATATGTGAAAATAAATTTTAAAAATAAAACAAAATGTACCCAGCAAAAGGTATACTTTCATGAAAGTTCTACACACATTATGTTTTTTAAAATTATTTATCTTGGGCTGGAGAAATGGCTTAGCGGATAAGGCGTTTGCCTGCAAAGCCAAAGGAACTCAGTTCGATTCTCCAGGACCCACGTAAGCCAGATGCACAAGGGGGGCATATGTGTCTGGAGTTTGTTTGCAGTGGCTAGCTGCCCTGGCATGCCCATTCTCTCTGTCTCTCCTGCTCTCTCCCTCTTTTTCTCTCTCAAATAAATAGATAAATAAAATATATTTTTTAAAAATAAAAAAATTATTTATCTTGCAAGTGGAAAAAGAGAGACAGAGAATGGGCACGCCAGAGCCTCCAGCCACTGCAAATGAACTCCAGATGCATGTGCCACTTTGAGCATCTGGCTTTACATGGGTACTGGGAGAATCGAACCCAGGTCATTAGGCTTTGAAGGCAAGCACCTTAACTGCAGAGCCATCTCTCCAGCCCACATTATGTTTTATAATTTATCTATGTCTCTACATTTCAAGTGGGGAAGAGTGAATATAGAAAACCATCTATTAGTTTGGATCAGGACCAATCACTGCATCTATTGTCTAACATCCCTTATTGATTCCTAATGTGTTCCTAACTTATTTTGAATGAGAACTGAATTTTCTCAGTCTCTTTGTAACTACATAAGTGGCCATAAGATCTTTCTCCTCTGATATACTACACTACATTTTCTTCCCTGGCAATGTTTTCCTATTATTTATGGCCACATCTCCCTAACTTTGCTCTAGATGCTGTCCCACAAATACTCATGATTCCTAGCAGGCTCTGGATTTGTCAGATGCTACAGCACATCCTGACACATCCTTCAAGAGAAAGGCAGAGGCTGGGTTGTGATCCTTCAATGGATTCACAAGAAGCCAAAATCCTGCATGGTTTTAGAAGGCAAGCAAGGTGTTATTGAGAAGCAAAAGTGATGTAACAGCTCCCTGCAACAGGGAGGGGTCCTGGCAGGGGTTGCCCATGCTTACGTGTTATTTAGTTTAAAAATATAGCTGGGCGTGGTGGTGCATGCCTTTAATCCCAGCACTTGGGAGGCAGAGGTAGGAGGATCACTGTGAGTTCAAGGCCATCCTGAGACTACATAGTTAATTCCAGGTCAGCCTGGGCCTGAGTGAGACCCTACCTCGAAAAACCAAAAAAAAAAAAAAAGTCTTTTCAACTGCCTTTGCAATTTATGGGACAATGATCAAATATTTGTATGAAGAATTAAGTCCTACATTTTAATTCTGGTGTCGCCAGTGACAACTAGTTTAGTATATATGTGTTGATAATGTAAATTATTTACTAAGTGTCTTCATTAATGACTGCCATAAAGCCACCTGCTGAGGTCATAGGCAATTAGGTAGTGTTCTAAAAAATTTGTTTTTTTCATATTTTTTTTGTTAATTTGCTCATTTTCAAATATTAAAGAATGTCTATCTTGTTTAAAAGCAGACAAAAGATAAGGATTGGCCATGTTTTTTGTTTTTGTTTGGTGTGTGTATGTTTGTGCACACATGTGTGTGCACAGGTGCCCTGGCACATGTGTGGAGGTCAGAGCACAATTTCCGGTGTCAGTCCTTGCCTTCGACCTTGTTCTAGGCAGGGACCAGGGACTTTCTTTCACTGCTGTGTTTACCAGGCTCTCTGGCCTGGGAGCTTCTGGGCAATTCTGAAGTTTTCCTTCTTGTCCTGGATGCACTGGGATTACAGATAACACCACTACAGTGGTCCAGCTTTACGTGGGTTCTGGGATCCAAACTCAGGGATTCACGCTTGTGCAGTAAGCAATTTATCCACTGAGCCATGTTCATAGCCCAGGACCATGGTTTTAACTCACAGAATCAAGAAAATCCAAAATGATTTCATCCAACACACCATGCAGTATGAAGATCCTGGACAAGCCATTAGCAAGACCTGTGACCTAAAGACCAAAAACCTTGGGATTTCTGATATGTGTTACATTTTTCTTGTCACTTTCTAAAAAATATTTTATTTAGAGAGAGAGAGAGAGAGAGAGAGAGAGAGAGAGAGAGAGAGAAAGTAAGTTAAATACTGGGAATGGGCACACCAGGGCCTCTAGTCACTGCAAATGAACTCCAGACACATGTGTCACCTGGTGCATCTGGCATACATGGGTACTGGGGAATCTAACCTGGGTCCTTAGGCCTCACAGAAAAACACCTTAACTGCTAAGCCATATCTCCAGCCCTTGTCATTTTCTTTTTTAAAGAATATATTTTTATTTATTTGCAAGCAGAAAGACAGAGAGAGAGCAAGAGACAGAGAAAGTATGGGTGTTCTAGGGCCTCTAGCTGCTGCAAATGAACTCCAGATCCATGTGCCACTTTATGCATCTGGTTTTACATAAGTACTGGAGAATCAAACTCAGGTTGTTAGGTTTTACAGGCAAGTGACTTAACAGCTGAGCCATCTTTCCAGCCCTCTTGTCACTTTGTTTGTTTTCAAGGTAGGGTTTCTCTCTAACCCAGGCTAACCAGGAACTCACTCTTTAGTCCCAGACTGGTCTTGAACTCAGTGATCCTCCTACCTCTGCCTCCCAAGTGCTGATTAAAGGAGTGTACTACCATGCCCAGCTTCTTGTCACTTTTCAAGAAAAAAAAAATACCAAAACAACCATTGAATAAAATTTAAAAATTAAGACAGAATGCATTTTTTTAAATCAGTCACACAAAAATATATTACCGATCAATTAAGAGTTTTCTCAGCCAGGTATAGTGACTCATGCCTTTAATCTTAGCACTGGAAAGACTGGGATTTGAGGGTCACCATGAGCTCAAGGCCAGCCTGGGCTACAGAGTGAGTTCCATTTCATCCTGGGATAGAGTGAGACCCTGCTTCAACACCCTTTAAAAAGAGTTTTCTAGTAGTTTAATTGATGCACATATACATATGTGCACAATTTTACTATCAATATTTGTTGATAATTATCATGGGAAATAAAATCTGTTTGGTGAAAAAAATCTGTTTTGTGAAGGCAGCAGAAATAATTATTATACTTTGCTAAAGGACTACCCAGAAAGAAGCAAAATTTACAAATAAATCTGAAAAGAGCATCTGACAGCTATCCCAACCTTAGTCAACAACATGTAATTGGGCTTGTGGAGATGAGTGAGTGGCTAAGATCATTTGCTGTGCAAGCATGAGGATCTGAGTTAGTCCCAGCACAAACATAAAAAGCTGGGTATGGGCACATGTGCCTGTAACCCAGTGCCGAGGGGAGCAGAGGCAGGAGCCTCGCTGGGGTTCCTTACGTGGCTGTTCTAAGTGGAAAACAGCAAGCTCCAGGTTCAGCGAGCACCTGTCTCAGTGAAGTAAGGCAGAAGAGTGATGGAGGAGGACAGCCCACCTCTTCCTCTAGCACACACATCACATACTACACACAAAATCATTTTAAAAATCAGTTAGATGAAAACACGTAACCCAATTTGTGTATCTCTCTCTCCTTGCTTTGTACTGGCCCCTTACTCACTTGGCCAGAAGCAGCAAGAACCGTGGGGCTAAGAGAAGAGGGACCTGCAGCTGTCTTCTTAGGAAGCAAAGCCAAAACACTCATTTCCTCCAAGGTCACAGCTTGTGGGGGACATATGTTCTAACTTCCAGTTTCAAATTTTTCTATAATAGCATATGTTGTTCCTATAAAAGACAACTTCAGGGGCTGGAGAGTTGGCTTAGTGGTTAAGCACTTGCCTGGGAAGCCTAAGGACCCGGTTCGAGGCTCAATACTCCAGGACCCATGTAAACCAGATGCACAAGGTGGCACATGCATCTGGAGTTCGTTTGCAGAGGCTGGAGGCCTTGATGTGCCCATTCTCTCTCTCTCTCTCTCTCTCTTTCTCTCTGTGTCTGTCTGTTGTTCTCAAATAAACAAGAACAACAACAAAAAGACAACTTCAGCCAACCAAAACCTATCCATACATTATTTCATTGCTTTATTTCAAATACTTGATCATTTAATAAGAGCTAGGAGTCTCTGTAAGTCCCCTTTTTCTCTTTTCCAGTGGTGGGCAGACAATTTTCTAAGAAAGAAAAACAGGACTCCATATTTAGGGGTGTGGGTCAAACCTGCCTGGCAATGATGATACTGGGGAGAACTCCACAATCTCCCTGAAGGCTAGAAACATGGGCTCACAGTGTTGGGGCCAGTGTCTGGGTACAGCAGGGAGTAGCAGGTGGTAGTTGGAGATGGCGCCTGTTTACAAGAACACATCACATAATCACAAACATAAAGAAAAGACAGATGTGAATACTGTGAACCAAGAAGCATGCATGGGGGGAAACCAGGGCCCTATCTGGAGCCAACTGGGAGGCATGCCTCTAAGATTGCTAGAAGCAGTCGTGGCGACACGCCACCTTGTCTCTGTGCAATCCCTATTGCTGAGAGATTACCAGACATGGCAATTCTGAACATATACATTTCCTTGGCTGGGGATGTGAACTAGAGCTATCTCAGCATGTGGACTTTTGGCTCACACTCCTGACATAGTATTCAAGTTTCATGAAAAACTGGGTTTTAGGAAATTATGTATGCATTTTGATTCATTTGAAAACCACTGAAAGTACTTTATAAAAGTTACATTTCCTTGAAATTACTATGCCTTCTGCCTAAATACATAACTATGGGTAAAAACAGTTTGAGTTCTTAAATGTCCAAATTTCTCATTGCACATTGAAAACAAAAATTGTGAAAGACAATCTTCTTCATTCCCTTATTTAAAACTGCATTTTTCAAAGCAGCCAAGGCTGAACATGTCACTTGAGAACTGCCCTCTTCATTATAGAGCTTTACTGTTTAGTGCGCATGATTTTGAAGTTACTGCTGATCCTAAAATCTCACAAGGACATTTTTCTGGAAGAGCTTTCTAGTGGTAAATAAAGAAATCACACAATGGGCGTGTGAAAGGGAGCTACCAGGTCACTCACTCCTCGGGCCCCACTCGACTGCTCTGGTGCATTTGGTTTTTACTAGTCAATCGTCTCTGGGCCAAAGGCACAAGCTGCCGACTCAGCCCCCAAGCTGAGAACCGCTGAGGCCCAGGAAGAGGGCATCTGGACACATCAGCCAGCACCAGCAGATTCCTGGTGAGGAGCAGCAGGTGAAGGGGCAGAGGAAAGATGTCTGGATGACATCTTAAGCAGGGCTGAGCTAATCCTGGTAAAGTGGTGAGATGTTTCATGTCTCCATTCTGAGATTTCCAGGAAGGTCGGCCACACGATGACACTGGGACACCAGTCAGCCCTCCGGAATGTGACCTGAGCCGTGTGGCCAGAGGTCACAGTAGTGAGGTGAACTTCACTGTGGACAAAGGAACGCTGACTCCCTTGATGCAGAGATGTTCTCTCTTCTGGAATCTCTTCTCCAACGTTCTCTGGGCCTGGAACATGCAGGTCCCTTCTGTGTGTGTTCCAGCTTAAGGCCCAAGCCACGCTCCTGGTACTGCGAGGGGGCAAGGGCTCTTCACTTGATCATGGGAGTCTCTTCATTGGCATCATAAAACTCCTCTTCCTCACTCTCACTCCCTAAAGTGCTCATCTGGTCTTCGGGCTGCAATGGCAAGGGGGTAGAGGTGGTAAAACGACATCATGATATTCCTAAAATGAGAATTTCCACCCAGGTTTTCACCTGACAAATACATTTTTATGGCATTTTTTCCCCCTAAGGAATAGTCCCTAAAATGTTCTAAGGCTAGTGAATCATTAACCATCTTTATTTTCCTACAAATCAGCTGCTCTTAGATTCCAACTTTGTTTTCTATTTCAACTCAAATATTATTTTTTAAAACCTTAAAACTACCCTCATCCAAATGGAAGATGGGGAGAATTAAAACAGTCATCTCCGTACCTGTGGTGGATCCAAGGTTTGCAGAGACAAGGCTTCCTCCCCCAGCCTCCGGTACGAGTAGACCTGAAGGTCAGAAAACGTCTCCAGCAAAGGACTGTTCAGAGTTTCTGGCAATAACAAACTCAGAAGGCCGGAGGTCAGGCCAGTGGTTCCAAACACGATGAAGGGCAGAGACCACTGCACGTACTTCTGTGGGGTCAGGGAGAAGAATGGAAACAAACAGACTTGTGTCAGTTTCCTTAGCCGATGACATCCGTAATCTTATGACTAAGAACTGTCCCATTTGCTTTCAGTCAGTGCTGTCCTACTAGATTCTTCCATAGACCATGTCTGCGTCACTCAAAGAGAATCACAGAACTCCTCAAGCATGCATGCATGGGCTGGGGTAAATCAGGTGGACCATCTCAGGGAAGACTGGCCTGTTTCTAGTCAGGCAGGCCCACAGGGCCAGAGTTCATTGGTGCTCTCTCCCACTGGGCTCCATTCCAAGGAAGAAGCTTGTAACATTGCCATCTCCACATTCTCTTCACATGAGAGGCACCCCAAATTATTAACTGACAATGAATTTTGACATTCTCAGTTGTGGAATCAGTCTAACAAGCCCACTTTCTCAACGCCATAGCTGAGAGGCCCCAGACTGAAGAGGTGAGCACTAAAAAGCAAAGCTCTCACCATATACGTATGTCTTGTAAACCACTAAAGAGTCAGATGGCAACACAAGCAATCGCTTAGAGATTCAACAGTCATTCTTAGGGAGTTACTGTTTTCTTTCAATACAAACAGGTTTAGAGATTAGAAATAGTTGGTTTGGGCCCTTCAGAGCTGGTAACATTCTGGACTTCTTTTTTTTGTTTTTTTGAGGTAGGGTCCCACTCTGGCCCAGGCTGACCTAGAATTAACTATGTAGTCTCAGTGTGGCCTCGAACTCATGGCAATCCACCTACCTCTGCCTCCCAAGTGCTGGGATTAAAGGCGTGCGCCACCACACCTGGCTCAATTCTGGACTTCTTGTACAAAAGGTGTGAGGCTTTATGATCTTTTAGTCTGGGCTTCCAAATTAGACTAATTAGGATTTCCCCTGTAAAGTGTTTTTTTCTGGGGGGGGGTTGATTTTTCAAGGTAGGGTCTTGCTGTAGCCCAGGTTGACTTGGAATTTACTATGTAGTCTCAGGGTGGCCTGAAACTCACAGAAATCCTCCTATCTCAACCTCCCAAGTGCTGGGATTAAAGGCATGTGCCTTTTTAAATGAAGCCATGACCCAGAAAGGAGGAGGAGAAGGGAATCCTGTGGGAGGGAAAAGCGAGTGCGCAGGATAGGAGGGGAGGCAGCAGTGGGGGATCTGTCATCTTAGCCCTATGTGCAAACACTGGCCCTGCCCTGGGGTGTTGCTGAGGTAAAGGGAACACAGCAGTGGTCCTCCTCCCAGGACAGCACAGTGTTGGACGTGATGTACCAAGATAGCCGTCCAATGTCTGTTTAGGAATATGCACTTAATGTCACACATACTTTGCTGAATAACACATGGAGCAAACAAGAAAGGACTTGTGACCTGAAACTGAGCAGACAACATGGAGAGAAGCTCAGAAAATGGAAGTGATACAACTCTAAGAAAAGACTATAGCAGCATTCCAGAGACATCTATGCTACAAAGAGGTGAGTTGAGCAGCTGGAGTAATGAACAAAGTGTCTATCAGAACAGCCTACAAGCCCCACACCAAATCTCGTCACCTTTCAACAAGTCCTGGCTAGAGAGTCACAAGTCACACTATTGTGGGTTGGGAGGGTCTTGTGGTTATTTTCTTAAGGGGAAACATTCAGTAGATGCAGACAGTGTAAGCAGAAGTTTACGCAGCAAAGCAAGCACTCCAAAAAGAGCCTGGGGCTGTCCTAGCTGGGAAAGCAGCACTGTGGGTTCTGAAGAGTTTTTAAATGAGTACTTATGAGGCATGTGACCTCATAATACTATATGATATTAATATATAATATTCATGGGGTGGTATGACCTTTTTTCTCAAATTCTGGTGGACCAGATCTCCTTTCTTAGGGTATTTCTTCCCACAATTCCAGAACAGAATATGGATGTGAGTATAAAAACCACCATGCAAATGATACTGTAATGTAACCAAAGACTTCTGAGAATGCAGAACCTGTGTCAGTGTGCCCATGTGGGGAATGCCCTGGCACCTTCCTCTCTGGTCTAGGGGGAACAATCTACTGCAGCTTTGAGGACATTTAACCACGCAGGACCATTCTGAACCCCCCGCATTTCTTGGTGACCTCATATCTAACTCCTTTTTACAGTTGTATAAGGTCCCATGATCTCATGACAGACTGCTGTTAAGACATTCTGTTAGTTTTTAAATTGAAGCTTTATCAGGAAAGCTGGGGCCAGGGTTTTACAACGAGTGCAAGGCTGTATAAACAGGCAGGACTTGGACCATCTTCTAGAACCATCTCTCCAAGCTCCATCACTCATGTTTATCATCTACCTAACAGGACCAAGGAGAGGCCTGCATAGTTCTTGGGCTCTTTCAAAGAACTTTAACGTTTGGAGGATTTTTAGTGTCATTTAGTCTCCCACCATCCCTTGTTTGGATGACAAAATTTAGAAAATGCCAAAAAAAAAAAAAAAAAAAAAAAGTGACCAGACACATTGCCAGGCAATGTGTCTCCTTCAATTTCCTTTTCCCAGTGTGTGCCTTTGGGGAGGCATTTACTGTCTCTGTAGCACTTTTCATCTTTATAACAGGAATGACAACAAGGCCCGCTTGATACAGCTATTACAAGAGCTGCTTGCAGTTAAACACATGAAGTGCTTAGCATACAGCCCATCACACACTAGAAGCTTATGAATGGAGACAGCTGACCCTCCAGTGAGTAAAATAAACAATCAGATCCATCAGGGTAAATGCACCCCATCTACCCACCCTGACAGTACTGGGTTCTTTATGTAAAAGGCACAAGATTCACACTCATGTAGCCTGCTCTCAGTTGATGCCTGCTTATTACCTTTTTCTACACAAAAGCACAAGAAACTTCCAACTCAAGGAAGAAAACTAGGAAGTACAAACCAACCAGTGAGGGGATGAAAGGAGCAATGATCCCGCCGATTCGAGAGAACATGGAACAAGCTCCCAGCCCAACATTTCTGAAAAGCAGAAGAAAAAGCAAATAAATAAGTCAATAAAACAAAATCGACAAATTCCAAGGGGACAATTTAAAGATCCTGGAGCGGGGTGGTGGGGCACAAAATGAGTCCAGAATAGTCTATTCCACAGTGGAAGCATGGGATCCTACAGATCTGTGCTGCCTACTAGAACTTTCTGTGATGCTGGAGATGTTTTGTACTGATACCATCCTATATGGAGGACACTAGACACATGAAGCTACTGAGTACTAGAACTATGCATGTGAGGATAAGGAAATGTTTGAAACAATGTCCTGCTATGTAACCCAGCGAGCTTGGAACTTGCTATATAGACCAGGCTGGCTTCAAACATGCGGCAATGTCCCTGCTTCTGTCTCAAGTTCTGGAATTACAGACGTGAGCCTCTATATCCGGTAGGAACTGCTTTGTAAATTCTTCAGTTTTAATTAACTGAAATAGCCACACGAAGATAGTAACTATTATGGTAGACAGTGTGTCTAATTAGGATGATGCAGAAATGGCATTTTAATATTATCACCTAACCTGCATTTTAGTTCTCTTATCAGTTAACACTGCCAAAAGATCCCGGTTCGATTCTCCAGGACCCACGTAAGCCAGATGCACAAGGGGGCACATGCATCTGGAGTTCGTTTGTTGTGGCTGGAGGCCCTGGCGTGTACATTCTCACGCGCTCTCTCTCTCTCTCCCTTTCTTTCTCTCTCTCAAATCAATAAATAAAATATATTAAAACAACACACATGTGTAAATAGGAAATGGCTATGTATACATTATCATTAGCCAGAACATGGCCTCTGTGGGACAAACAGACATAAAAAAGAGGGAGGAGTGAGGGAATGGTAACATTTCTAGACAGGAAGGTCATGTAGTACTCTATCTCAGCCCAAAGGTAGATGTCCACATTGACTCTCAGGAATGTCTGCATTTGGCTGATCACCGGCAGGGCAGGCAGACAAAGGAGGCTCTAGGGACAATCAGGAAATGAGTAGACAATGGCAATCTGATCTGTTACTTGGGAAAGAGATTTTTAACTTTTATTTTTCTTTTGAAGTAAGGTTTCACTCTAGCCCAGCCTGACCTGGAATTCACTATGTAGTCTCGGGATGGCCTGGAACTCATGGCGATCCTCCTACCGCTGCCTCCTAAGTGCTGGGATTAAAGGCATGTGCCACCTCGCCTGGCCATGGAAAAGAGATTTTAAATGAACAGGTAGAAAGTACCCTTGAGTTTCTTACATGGCTAAGGGGAAAAAGATCTCTTGAGGAAAGCTCTCCCAAAAGCTCAGGGTAGGGTAGGCAGAGAGCACACGCCCAGGCCATGGGGTGGGAGGAGTAAAACTTACACTGTAGCCCCAATCTTACAGTTCAGGTTTGTTTGTTTTTGTTTTCAGACTTATTTTATGAGAGGAAATTTAGGGTCAAATGTATATTTTTGTGATATAAGCATGCCCTACTCATCAAAATCATTTTACCCACTAATTAAATTTAATATCCACTTATTACCATATGAAGTAACTTTAAAAATATTTTATTTATTTATTTTTGTTTTCGAGGTAGGGTTTCACTCTAGCCCAGACTGACCTGGAATTCACTCTGTAGTCTCAGGGTGGCCTTGAACTCATGGTGATCCTCCTACCTCTGCCTCCCAAGTGCTGTAATTAAAGGCATTTGCCACCATGCCTGGCTTATTTATTTGAGAGAGAATGGGCACACCAGGGCCTTCAGCCACTGCAAACAAACTTCAGACGCATGTGCCACCTTGTGCATCTGGCTTACATGGGTACTGGGGAATTGAACCTCGGTCTTTAGGCTTTGCAGGCAAGCACTTTAACTGCCAAGCCATCTCTCCAACCCTGAAATGATATTTTTGTTTGGTATGGTTTGTTTGTTTGTTTTGAATTGGGGTCTCTTGTAGCCTAGCCTGGCCTTGAACTTGCTATGTGGCTAAGGATGATTTCCTGCCTCCATCTCCCAAAGTGCTACGATTATAGCATGCACCACAATGTCAGACACAAAATGATCTTTAAAAATCTGTGTATTTTGTGAGGAAAGGGACCTTGTCTGTTATGTACCTAATTCTGAATGGGTGACTGAATAAATGAAATCTATTCCTGACCCTGCTTGGGTGACGGGCTACCTCTCTGATACAGCTCCCTATGTTTGGCAACAGGGAACTCAGCCCCACAGGCAAATGGCTGTCTCCACACAGGCTCTGCTCCACGCTGCTGCTGCTGGCTTGTGCTGACTGCCGATTCAGCAGCCGGGGAGGCCACCTCTGCTCATGCCAGCGCAGTCAGCAAAGCCCAGAAGGCATGAGAGGGACATACCAGCAGGAGACCCACCCATACCTGATGATGGTGGGGTACAGCTCTGAGGTGTAGATATAAACAATATTAAAGGCAGCGCTGATCGTCAGCTTCCCCAGCAGAGATAAAGAATGGCTGTTCACCACGGCAAACACACCTGTGTCTGAGAAGACAGGACAACACCTGTGAGAACAAGTCCTCTAAGTGTGAAGAGCAAGAGACATTCATGTTGGTCTCAAATAGCAGCGAGGCAGCACACCACTCACAGAGGGTTGAGCCACCCCCCACCCTCGCCACTAAGCACGCAGGATTTTCTCTGTCTTGCCTCTCCCTGTGGTCTGACATACTGACAGTCTTGAGTGAGCGACTCCTTCCTGAGAGCCCCTAAACACTGATGGCAGAGAGCACAGACGTCACCCTTCTTCCTGCTCTCTCAGTCGGTGTGGAAGGTCGGCTGGTAGGGCCTTCCCTAATGGACACAGGCAGGAGAGAGTCCCAGGACCATCTACCTGCAGTTCTCATCCCACGATGGTCTGCATGGAGGGAGCGCGGGTGGAGCATGGTGCTCACCTCATGGTGACCAGGAAGCAAGAGAGGAAAAGGAGGGCCAGGGCCCCAATATTCCCTTCAAGGACAAACCTCCAGTGACATGACTTCCTGCCATTAGACCTTACCTCCTAAGAGTTCCACCCCCTCCCAGCAGTATCCTGGGCTTGGAGACCGAGCCTTTAGCACATGGGTGTTTTGGGAGACATTTAACATCCCAAAAATGGCAGTATTCCATTGAGAAGGTAAATAATCATCTCATTAAAATATTGACAGAAAATAGGACATTAATGTTCTTTTTCTTTTCTTTTTTTTGGGTGGGGGTTTCAAGGTAGGGTCTCGCACTAGCCCAGGCTGACCTGGAATTCACTATGTAGTCTCAGGGTGGCCTTGAACTCATGGCAATCCTCCTACCTCTGCCTCCTAAGTGCTGGGATTAAAGGTGTGTGCCACCATGCCTGGTGACATTAATGTTCTTTAGAGAACAAAGATGACAGATGGGAAACTTCTAATCCTTCCTCTTCCCAACTTCTTATTTATTACTACTTAAGATTACTAATCAGTATTTATTTCATATTTTAAAAAAGATTTTATTTTTATTTATTTATTAGAGGGGGGAGACAGAAAGAGAGAAAAAGGGGGGGTGGGGGAGAATGGGCATGCCAAGGCCTCTAGCCATTGCAAATGAACTCCAGATGCATGCACCACCATATGCATCTGGCTTACATGGGTTCTGGGGAATCAAACCTGGGTCTTTAGGCTTCACAGGCAAGAGCCTTAATCACTAAGCCGTCTCTCCAGCCCATATTTCATATTCTTAATCTAATGAAAAAACATAATCTATGCCAGTTTATGTCCTTACCAAGATGCTATCAATTATCCTGTCGTTCTTTCCTTTATAAACATTATGTTTTCTGAGGTTGTACAGCTTGTTACCTGTCAAACAACGGAGCTCTGAACGGCTCCTCTTCGGCAGTCCATGTGCCTCTACCTTTAAACCAGCAGGTTTCTCCTCATGAGAAGATGATTCTCGGGCTAGGCTATGCTTGCTCCCTTCCCAGAACACTACCATTTCTATTTTGCTCAGTACCTCCCTGTGCTGGCTTCTCATACCTTCCTCTCCCGAAGCTCCTCTTCCTGAAGGCCACAGCAGTGTCCTACTCAAGGTCCTTTACTGTCCTCGGCATTTATTCCACACAGAAAACTCTTGTCTCCTTCCTTGACCATGAGGCTCATGCAAACTCTTTTCCCTTTAATATGGACAGTGAGACAACCCCTCTTTGACCACACTACCCTGTTTTACCATTTACTCGAGGGGCACACCTCAGATGTTCTCTGTGATTATTCACTTTTCCATCTTGTTTGTATAGAATATATTTCAGAGCACTCCAGGCTAAGCATGGCATCTCATTTTCATTGTTTTCCTCACAGCATCTCCCATAGGACGGGACACACTATTGTTTACTAAGTATCTGTGGACCTAAGAAGTGGAGGAACTCAATAGGGATCAATGTGATAAAAAGAATTTGTGTTCATGTTCTCTCAACTTCTAGGAAGGAAGACATACCATATGCTTCATTCAAAAACAAAATAGGGGCTGGAGAGATGGCTTAGCGGTTAAGGCGCCTGCCTGCTAAGCCTAAGAACCTGGTTCCAATCTCCAGGTCCCACATTTAGCCAGATGCAAAGTGACGCAAGGGTGCAATGCCGCACTTGACCACAAGGGGGTTCAAGCATCTGGATTTCGTTCACAGCAGCTGAGAGACTTCTGGCGCACCCATCTCTATCTGTCTCCCTCTCCCTCTCTCTCTGTCTCTCTCTCCAAAAATAAAAATAAAAAAATTAGGCTTCACCCTTGCTGCCTGACTGAGCATGAATCTTCATCTACGTCTACATGGTGTTGTCAAACAGTGGCCAGGCATCCTACCCATGTTGGGCTGCATTCTCCTCTCCTGCTGGGATATTTGGGGAAAGATGTTAACTTGTGCAAGTACTATATAAGTACTATGCACATTTTTGTCTTACTGTTTTGCTTGTGTGTGCATGGGTGGTGTGTATACAATGTAGTGTGTGGTGTTTGCATGTGAATGTGCCCTGCAACATCCCAACACACTTAAAGTGCCTGCAGTAGGGACCTCTTCCCTGTGGTGGCCAGAGTGGGATGTTGCTGTCCTGCTCCACTCTGAGCTGAAGTCACTAGTTTTCACTGTTTCCAGAACTTCTGGGGCTGCAATTACTTTTTGGGTCTCTGCTTCCCAGCAGGACTGGGTCCACAGGTGTGCATGGCTGTGCTTAGCTGTTTACATGGGATCTGGAGTGCAGTTTTACTTCTGTCTCAATGTGGGTCTCTAATTTCTCCTTGCCTTACTGCATTTCTTGGTATTTTCTTTATAGTGTTCTACAGAATGGGAGGATAGACACTTTGACCTTAGGGAAAAGCGATTCTTTCACTAGTAAAGGAATTGATTACAGGGCTTCCCTTGAATCTCTGTCAGGTAAGAAAATTCCCTCACCTCCCACTGCGAACCTTTTGATAATGAATGAGTGCTGAATTCTGACAAGTGCTTTTTCTATTTGTATGGAATGATCCTGTGACTTTTCTTCTGCGTGTGGTTCTAATAGCGAACCTGGTAAATGACACCGATTGGCCTCTGCTTGCGGGACAAACCTTCCTCAGCTACAGGACTTCTTCTCCTCTTATGTTGGGCTGGATTCAACTTGCTAAGGTCTGGTCAGTGGCTCTTGCATCTGTGTCACCTCAGAATGATGCTGGTCAGTATCTTCCTGGTCTTGTCTTGCTTTTGCTTCACTTAGGCCTCAGGGGAATTACTGGTCTCATGAGCTCAGCTGACAGAGTAGTTCTTCTGTGGTGTTCTGGCAAGTCATGTAGAATTGGTATGAGAGAATTTACCAGGAAAGCCAGAAGGCCTTGACCTTCTCTTTGTGGGAATTTTAACTGCAAATTCAAGTTCTCTAGAAGACATGGAACTATTAAAGTTATCTATCTTTTGCATAAGCTTTCTGAATTTTTCTAAAGGAATTACCTATTTTGCCTATACTAAATTTACTGGCATAAAAATATCCCCAATATTCTCATATTAATGACTAAAGGCTCTTTAGTGATGTTCCTACTTTGATATCTGACACAGTAATCAGTGTTTTCTCTATTTCTTATTAGCTTAGAAGGAGGTTAATTAATTTTATTGTTCTTAACAGGCATTTGTTTCTTGGATTTATCTCTCTTTTTTTTCTGTTTTCATTCCATTGCATTTTGTTCCTCTCTTACATTTCTTATTTTAATTTACTTCTTGCATTGTGTTGTAGTCAGGTTTGCATCACTGGCAGAAAACATCTGACCAAGAGCAGCTTGGGGGATAAAAGGTTTATTTTGGCTTACAGACTCAAGGGGAAGCTCCATGATGACAGGGAAAATGATGGCAAGAGCGGAGGGTGGACATCACCTCCTGGCCAACATCACGTGAACAACAGCAACAGGAAAGTGTGCCAAACACTGGCAAGAGGAAGCTGGTTATAACAGCCATAAGCCCACCCCCAACAATACACTGCCTCCAGGAAGCTTTAATTCCCAAATTGCCATTAGCTGGGGACCTAGCCTTTAGAACACCTAAGTTTATGGGGGACACCTGAATCAAACCACCACATTCCACCCTTGGCTCCCATAAACTGATAACCATTCATGATATAAAATATAATGCATTCAGTCCAACTTTAATAGGCCCCATAGTTTTTAATCAATCCCAATGATATTCAAACATTCCCACAGTCTAAGATTTAAAAAAACAAAAAAACATTTATTTATTTGACAGAGAGAAAGAGGGGGAGAGAAAGAATGGGCATGCCAGGGCCTCTAGCAACTGCAAATGAACTCCAGATGCATGAGCCACCTTGTGCATCTGGCTAACATGGGTCCTAGGGAATTGAACCTGGGTCCTTTGGCTTTGCCGGCAAATGCCTTAACCACTAAGCAATCCCTTCAGCCCTAGTCCAAGATTTTTTAACTGATCCACAATACCAAAAAGCAAACAAAAAATCCATAATGGCACAGAATAAATATTCACAGTGCAAAAGATGCCATGAGGAATAGCAAAGAAATATTCAACCAATACAAAATTTAAACAGGGTAAACATCAAACTCTTTAGCTCCAAGTCCAACAACTTTAGTCAGTGACAAGTTTCTAAGTCCAATAATTCTAACCAATAACAAGTCTCTGGAGATCCAATTGGCCCCTCCAGCTAGGCTACTCACAGTCCTGGAAAACTTCATCCAGTGCCAGCAGCTCTCCTTGGCAGACATCTCATAGTCCTGGCATCTTCACTGGGCCTCCACTGCAACCCACGGTTCATCCTCATGGGGTCTCCATGAAGGCAATCTAACAAGCCTGCCCATGGCCATTTCCAAAATACAAACCCGTGTTGTAAATTCAATGACTTTCGATTTCTCTTTCTTTTTCTTCTTCCCCCTTCCCTCTTCCTCTCTTTCTTTCCTTCTTTCTTTCCTTTCTTTGCATTCTTTTTCCTTCCTTCCTTCCTTCCTTCCTTCCTTCCTTCCTTCCTTCCTTCCTTCCTTCCTTCCTTCCTTCCTTCCTCTCTCTCTCTCTTTCTTTCTTTGGTTTTCCAAGGTAGGGTCTCACTCTAGCTCAGGCTGACCTGGAATTCATTATGTAGTCTCAGGGTGGCCTCAAACTCATGGCAATTCTTCTACCTTTGCCTCCTGAGTGCTGGGATTAAAGGCATGTGCCACCACACCTGGCTTCTTTCACGCATTTCTTATGCTCCATAATAACAGGTGGGCTGCCAACTTGTTAATCCAGGGGGGAATAAAGCAGACTTTGAAGAATGGGACACTCCTTCAGCACTCAGACCCCTTCCAAAGAGTCTGCGTTCTTTCTGTTGTCTCAATGTAGGCCAGCTTGCCCAATCTCAATGGTTATAATCTCTCAAAAAATTACAGTTGAATGGGCAGCAGTTTCAGCCCAAAGATTTCATTTTTTTCCTGTGCCATATCCCTCTGCTCACACCAGTCCATTTCTAAACAATGCAACCCTGCACAATTTCTCAGGATACAGGCATAATAGCAAGCCTCTCACACAAACTGCTTCTAGCCCAGTCCAGGCAAAGCTCTTTCTCACCTCATAAGCCAAACCTCACAGTCCACAGTTCTTACTGCATTCAGGTCTTTCAACTCTGACCAGAATAGCCCATCAAGCTATACTTACAGCACTGCAAGGCATCTCTTAGGCTGATATTTCAAATTGTTCCACATTCTTTCCTCAAGAATCAGCTCCAAAAGGCCAAAAACCACACACTCATGTGTCTAGCAGCAATAATCCCACTTCTTGGTAACACCTTTATTGTTGTAGTCAGGATTGCATTACTGGAAGAAAACATCTGACCAAGAGCAGCTTGTGGGAAAATATGGTTTATTTTGGCTTACAGACTGGAGGGGAAGCTCCATGATGGCAGGGGAAAATGATAGGATGAGCAGAGGGTGGACATCACCTCCTGGCCAATATTAGGTGGACAAAAGCAACAGGAGATTGTGCCCAACACTGGCAAGAGAAAGCTGGTTATAATACCCATAAGCCTGCCCCCCATAATACACTGCCTCCAAGAGGCTTTAATTCCCAAATTGCCATCAGCTGGGGACCTAGCATTCAGAACATCTATGTTTATGGGGGACACCTGAATCAAGCCACCATACTTTGTGTTTAACTTGGCCTTCCTTTAAAAACTTGCCTCTGTTGTCTTAAAATGGAAGTTTAGATCATTTGATTTTTTTATGATTTTAAAAAATTATATAAATTTTCATCTAAGTCTTGCTTTATCTGCACCCCATAACCCTTGGTGCTATATATTTTAATTACTGTTAAACTAACATATTTTATAATTTATTGTGTGGTTTTGTGTCCCATATGTTTTTAGAAGAGTGCTGTTTTATAACAAATGTCTGAGGACTTTTTTTGGTCTTTCTGTTACTGATTTCTATTTTAATTCCACTCTAGTCAAGCAACTTATTTTATAACTTTTCAATTATTTAAGATTTCTTTTTTACATTTTCTAGCCCAGAATCTGTGGCAGAGCAAGTAGGAGTCATTGCAGCATTGGTGCACTGCAGATCAGTTGGGCTGTGCTGCCTGAGCAGGGCCCCATTTTCTGTCTTGTCAATCATCACTGAATGGGGTAACAAATCACTCGTCAGTCACTGAGAAGAGTTAAAAAAATCAGCCAGTCACTGAGAGGGGCAACAAATCAGCCAGTCACTGAGTGGGGTGACAAATCAGTCAGTCACTGAGTGGGGTGACAAATCAGCCAGTCACTGAGTAGAGTAACAAATCAGTCAGTCACTGAATGGGGTAACAAATCACTTGTCAGTCACTGAGAAGAGTTAAAAAATCAGCCAGTCGAGAGGGGTGACAAATCAGTCAGTCACTGAGTGGGGTAACAAATCAGTCAGTTACTGAAAGGACTGAAAGGGGTAATAAATCAGTCAGTGAGAGAGGTAACAAATCAGTCACTGAGAGGGGTAATAAATCAGTCAGTGAGGGGGTAACAAATCAGTCAGTGAGGGGGGTAACAAATCAGTCAGTCACTGAGAGGGGTAATAAATCAGTCACTGAGAGGTAACAAATCAGTCACTGAGAGGGGTAATAAATCAGTCAGTGAGAGGGGGAACAAATCAGTCAGTCAGTGAGAGGGGTAATAAATCAGTCAGTGAGAGAGGTAACAAATCAGTCACTGAGAGGGGTAATAAATCAGTCAGTGAGAGGGGGAACAAATCAGTCAGTCACTGAGAGGGGTAACAAATCAGTCACTGAGAGGGGTAACAAATCAGTCAGTCAGTGAGGGGGTAACAAATCAGTCACGGAGAGGGGTAATAAATCAGTCACCAAGAGGGGTAACAAATCAGTCAGTGAGAGGGGTAATAAATCAGTCACCGAGAGGGGTAACAAATCAGTCAGTGAGAGGGGTAATAAATCAGTCACCAAGAGGGGTAACAAATCAGTCACTGAGAGGGGTAATAAATCAGTCACCGAGAGGGGTAACAAATCAGTCAGTGAGAGGGGTAACAAATCAGTCACTGAGAGGGGTAACAAATCAGTCAGTCAGTGAGGGGGTAACAAATCAGTCACTGAGAGGGGTAACAAATCAGTCAGTCACTGAGAGGGGTAACAAATCAGTCACTGAGAGGGGTAACAAATCAGTCAGTCACTGAGAGGGGTAACAAATCAGTCACTGAGAGGGGTAACAAATCAGTCAGTCACTGAGAGGGGTAATAAATCAGTCAGTCACTGAGAGGGGTAATAAATCAGTCAGTCACTGAGAGGGGTAATAAATCAGTCACTGAGAGGGGTAACAAATCAGTCAGTCACTGAGAGGGGTAACAAATCAGTCAGTCAGTGAGAGGGGTAATAAATCAGTCACTGAGAGGGGTAACAAATCAGTCAGTCACTGAGAGGGGTAATAAATCAGTCACTGAGAGGGGTAACAAATCAGTCAGTCACTGAGAGGGGTAATAAATCAGTCACTGAGAGGGGTAACAAATCAGTCAGTCAGTGAGAGGGGTAACAAATCAGTCACTGAGAGGGGTAACAAATCAGTCAGTCACTGAGAGGGGTAATAAATCAGTCACTGAGAGGGGTAACAAATCAGTCACTGAGAGGGGGTAACAAATCAGTCAGTCACTGAGAGGGGTAATAAATCAGTCACTGAGAGGGGTAACAAATCAGTCAGTCACTGAGAGGGGTAATAAATCAGTCACTGAGAGGGGTAACAAATCAGTCACTGAGAGGGGTAACAAATCAGTCAGTCAGTGAGAGGGGTAACAAATCAGTCACTGAGAGGGGTAACAAATCAGTCAGTCAGTGAGAGGGGTAACAAATCAGTCAGTGAGAGGGGTAACAAATCAGTCACTGAGAGGGGGTAACAAATCAGTCAGTCACTGAGAGGGGTAATAAATCAGTCACTGAGAGGGGTAACAAATCAGTCAGTCACTGAGAGGGGTAATAAATCAGTCACTGAGAGGGGTAACAAATCAGTCAGTCACTGAGAGGGGTAATAAATCAGTCACTGAGAGGGGTAACAAATCAGTCACTGAGAGGGGTAACAAATCAGTCAGTCAGTGAGAGGGGTAACAAATCAGTCAGTGAGAGGGGTAACAAATCAGTCACTGAGAGGGGTAATAAATCAGTCACTGAGAGGGGTAACAAATCAGTCACTGAGAGGGGTAACAAATCAGTCACTGAGAGGGGTAACAAATCAGTCAGTCAGTGAGAGGGGTAACAAATCAGTCACTGAGAGGGGTAATAAATCAGTCACTGAGAGGGGCAACAAATCAGTCAGTCACTGAGAGGGGTAATAAATCAGTCACTGAGAGGGGTAATAAATCAGTCACTGAGAGGGGTAATAAATCAGTCACTGAGAGGGGCAACAAATCAGTCAGTCAGTGAGAGGGGTAACAAATCAGTCACTGAAAGGGGTAATAAATCAGTCACTGAGAGGGGGTAACAAATCAGTCAGTCACTGAGAGGGGTAATAAATCAGTCACTGAGAGGGGTAACAAATCAGTCAGTCAGTGAGAGGGGTAACAAATCAGTCAGTGAGAAGGGTAATAAATCAGTCAGTCACTGGGTAGGGTAACAAATCACTCAGTCACTGAGTGGGGTAATAAAGGGGCAAATCTAAGTTTGGCCTTGTGCTATTTGCATCACTGTACAGGTTTGTTGCATGTTCTCTGAATTTTTTATGAGAGGCATACACATTTGGGGTTATTAGAGCCTTTGTTTTTTGTTTTGGGTAAATGTTTTATTTGTTACAACAAAAGGCAGAAGAAACATAGAAAACTCACCTCTGTTTTCCTTCAAGGTAACCTCTGTTAGTCATTCAATGTGAAATCTAATGGCTCTTTTCTCTACATGCATACATTTGATTGGGTAATAATTTTTTTTAGTTGGCATACAGAAACTTAGGTGTGGAGGAAATGCTGGGAGAAGGAGAATCAGGGGAATTGGAAGATTGGGGATAAAAGAGGTGATGGGAATCAACAAAAACAAATTACATTTGAGAATGCCAGAATTGATCACTATAGCCTTTTAAAAAGGCCACTTAATTTTTAAAGATTTTATTTATTTATTTATTTATTTATTTATTTATTTATTTATTTATTTATTTATTTAACAGAGAGAGAGAGAATGAGAATGTACCAGGGCCTCTAGCCACTGCAAACAAACTCCAGATGCATGCACCACCTTGTGCACCGGCTTACATGGGTCCTGGGGAAATCAAACCTAGGTCCTTTGGCTTTGCAGGCAAGCACCCAAACTGGCCCCCTTTTAATTATGCACTTAGAGCTTTCCCAAATTTGTAAAGTTCTGGTCATCGTTTTTACAGACATTTTTCTTTTCCCTTCTTCCTGAGACCCCAATTACACATCAGGCCACTAGATATTGTCTCATCGCTCACTGTGCTTTGTTAGACTTTATTCATTTATCCTTCTGAATGGTTTCTTTTGTTGTGTCTAGCACGCCGGTCTCTGTCTGCGGTGTCTGCTCCACGGTTACTCTCACCCACTCTGTTTGTTGGCACCCTGCATCTTCATCTCATCTCCAGACCCCACGCAGGTCGTCTTGGCACCAACCATGTTGCTCATGGTGCACGTGCTGCCTTCTTCGCCATGTGGACGAGGTCTGTAACTGCTGTCTAACGCTCTCCTCTCACTCCATCATCTGTGCCACGTGTGGTGATTGTGACTGAAGGCCACCTGTGAATAGCACACAGCTGGGTGCTGGACCCTATTGCCTTCTTTTACAAGCAGGTGCCTTTAACTTCTGAGCCATCTCTCCAGTCCGTCTTCTTTTAAATGTTGTTTGGACATTGTTCTGTGGTGCAGTTAAATTATTCAGAATCACTTGATCCTGTGTTTTGTTTTTAAGTACTTTTAGGGCAAGGAGAGAATGGCCTCTTGTCTAGGGCCAGTTTGGCCCAGGAGGTCTCTGCTTCATGTTTAGTGCCTGGCTAAAGAGCTCAGGAAACATTCTTTTTGTATTTTTTTAAAACTGACTTTTTTAAAAATTTTTTTTTAATTTTTATTTATTTGCAAGCAGAGAGAGAGTGATAGAAGAGAGGCAGACAGAGAGAGAATGGGCACACCAGGGCTTCTAGCCACTGCAAACCAACTCCAGATGCATGTGCCTGTCGTGCATCTGGCTTAGGTGGGTCTTGGAGAATCAAACCCAGACCCTTCGGTTTCGCAGGCAAACACCTTAACTGCTAAGCCATTTCTCCAGCCCACAACATTCTTGGCCCTAGGTTCCTAGGATGGTTCTGCCTGTTCTTGTCTGGTGATCTTTCCTCCTCTTGTCTTCCCACTTCCGTCTGGTGATCCTCCCCACTCATCTCTGGCGATCCTCCCATTCCTGCCTGGTGATCCTCCCTACTTCTGTCTGGTGATCCTTCCCTCTCTTCTCTGGTGATCCTCCCCACTCCTGAGCTGTCTGGTGTTCCTCCCCTCTCCTCTCTGGTGTTCCTCCCCTCTCCTCTCTGGTGGTCCTCCCCACTCCTGTCTGGTGGTCCTCCCTTGAGCTCAGTAGCCTCCTCTGCTGAACACACAGATTAAGCAGCAGCACTTACAGTGGATTCCTCAGCAGACCCATGGCAGCCTACTCAGTACAACTTACTCCTCTCCAGTATTTTTCTCCAGCAAATTCCAGCCACCTGGGGCTCCCCAAACTTAACATCTATTTCCTCAATTCAATAAAGATGCCAGGAACTGCACTTCCCTCCCTGCCCTGTAGCTTGGAGACCCTGATTGAGGACCCTCCCAGAACCCACTGTGCTTAGCTGCCTTCTCACAGGAATCACTGTCCTATGCAGCCTGCTGACCAGAATCTGGATAGCATCATGTTAATATGTATTCTCTCTGGTTTTATAGCTGTTAAAGATAGCTGGTGTCCATTTGCAACATGGCCTAAAGTTCAAGTTCCCATAGCACTAGTCAGTTCTCACACGGCACTGTCCTTTATTTTAATTTTGGCTCAATAATTTCCCTCATTAGATTGGATGACCTCCTATACATAAAGGGAATCCAGCACACAGTCAAAACTCAAAAACTGGCCACCAATATTGCAAGCTTAGGGTCCTCCAAGCAAGCGTAGATATCAAGTACATGTCTAGAGACCAGTCTGTATAATAAATATAGAGGCAACGCCAACTGCTAACATCACTTCTAGAGAAGAGCATAGGGTCCTCTAACCAAGAGTAGAGCTCAAGTACTACCTAAAGACCAGTCTGTATAATAAATATAGATGCAAGGCCACCTACTAACATCACTCTTCGAAAAAAACATTTACTAGGAAACTCCCATCTAACACAAGATAAATGTCCTTTATCTGAAATGCTTGGAACCAGAAGTCTCTTTTTTTTTTGGGGGGGGATTCTGGAATATTTGCACATGACAATGAAATATCTTGGGGATGGGACTGAAGTGTAAGGAGAAAATTCATTTATGAGCTACATCTGTCTCATACACGCGTGATCTGAAGGTATTTTATAAAGTACCTTAGTGCCCTTGTGTTGTGACTACAATCTATAACATGAGGTCAAGTCTGAAATTTTCCATCAGGCACATCAAGTCAGTATCATGTCAGTGCTCAGAATGTTCAGGTTTTGGAGCATTTCAGAATCTTGGATCAGGGATGGTTAATTTATAAATTACAGGCTTCAAGATACCAATCTAAGCCAGGCGTGGTGGTGCACATCTTTAATCCCAGCACTTGGGAGGCAGAGGTAGGAGGATCGACATGAGTTTGAGGCCACCCTGAGACTACAAAGTGAATTCCAGGTCAGCCTGGGCCAGAGTGAGACTCTACCTTGAAAAATCAAAAAAAAAAAATCTATTTTTTAGTTAGAGATATAGTCACAATATCCACAAATGCCTCATATACAAAAAACAAACAAACAAACAATCCAGGGCTGGAGAGATGACTTAGCAGTTAAGGCACATGCCTGTGGAAGCCCAAGGACCCCGGGTCAATTGTCCAGGTCCCACGTAAGCCAGATGCACATGGTAGCGCATGCATCTTGGAGTTCGTTTGCAGTGGCTGGAATCTCTGGCATGCCCATTCTCACTCTCTCCTCTAATAAAAAGAAAAAAAAGCCAGAATCACATGTAGATGTTAAAAAGAAGTCAGTGGGTACATGAGCATCTGAGTTGGCAGAAAGGAGAGAATGCAAGTGTGTTTGGTGGGAAAATGAGGGAAGTGAGTAGAAGCAGTAGTGGGGAAATAAGTGGTCTCTAAATTCACTGTAGACAGGAAGAAAAGTTTTCAAATGGCTAGGTCTTTTCTTAATATGTATGTACTGGAACTTCCATAGTATGTATCCTAAAACTTTGACAAAAACAAATTTATAAGAAAACAAAATATTTTAAACAGTGAGTATAAATAGTTTAAATAATATTTTTTTAAACTTCAAAGAAGGTTCAGGAATAGCTGAAAGACTCTGAAAGTATAGAAGGATTATGCAAAAAAAAAAAAAAAAAAAAAAAGATGACCATCTGTTCTCCATCTCCAGTGATGAATCAAATTAAAGGAAATGGGCTCAATGATAAGAGAAAAGGATCCTTCTAGCAGTAATGGTTATTAAAAATAGAAAGCATTTACTAAGGTACATTACCAACTTCTTTCCCAGGAAATCTTTAAAGATAGACAGGACATCCACTTTCTCTATGTATAACAGAAGTCTGTTCCTGAGGCATCTCTGAGGCATGTGGAAAACACTCTGCTTGGTTGTGTCTCACTTAGTGTCCACCAAGGGGCACAATCAACAAAGGTCCAGCTGCTCCTAGGACAGATGGGAACGAAGAGGGAGGGTCTGGCTGATCTGGGTAGAAGGCCAGACATCTACATTCACCTTGGATTTTTGTTTTGTTACTTATAATGAGATGATTTTAAGAAAGGGCCGTGTGCAGAGTCCTAGTGTTGGGGGGCAGTATCTGGAGTGTTGAAAGAAGTAGGAGGAAGGCAGGCAATCAAACGCCTTGGCTTCCAGAGATGTGGTGAGACACAGGTCTGTTTATGGTAATAATGAAAGTTTCTCTCTATGAGGTGACATGATACGATACTCAAAATGCTGGTCTTTGATGGGCAAAGAACAACTGAATCCCCAATGTGCCTATACAAAGCAAACCTTGCTGAGCATAAAGCTACAATAATTGGAAGCCCATAATCTCTTGCCTTAGGCAAGCACAAGGGGCTGGCACTGGCAGAGATGCCAGTTTGCTTAGAGAGGACAAGAAATGGGCAAACTTACTTATTCTCCAGTTTACATGATTCAGTGCAAATCCCCATAGGCTTGCTATAATCCGGGCTAAATCTCCAGTGAAGTTAGAGAATAGTTTCCACTCTGTTTCAAGACACTGCACTTCAGCTGGCAACTGACTGCAAAGTAAGTATACTGAAGGGTCACAAAGCAAGAACAGGCAGCCTTGCCAGCATCCGCGCAGCAGACACTTAACCCAAGGGGCACTTTATACACAGTATGCTTGAATGAGAAATGAGTCCTTCACATGTTCAAGAAGTTGTCAAAGCTATGTCAAACCATCTCTTAATGATTTCCACTTGGAATACAAGCTCACTAAGAGATATCTGTCAAACTCCCAAAGCCACTCCCCCCCAGCTCCCCACAACAGAGCTTTCGTTAGACCACGTGCCCCTGCACCATACGGTTGTTAAGACCCACTCCTCCTTGTTCAAAACCACTACTCAAGCCACAGTTCCCATGTAGTAACTGGCATGCCTTTGGTTGTGCAGGTACAAACAACAACAACAAAAGTTGAAAGCCGGGCTGGAGAGATGGCTTAATGGTTAAGGCACATGCCTGCAAAGCCTAAGGACCCCGGTTCGATTCTCCAGGTACCACATAAGCCAGATGCACAAGGTGGCGCATGCATCTGGACTTTGTTTGCAGTGGCTAGAGGCCCTGGTGCACCCATTCTCACTCTCTCTCTCTCTTTCCCTCTCTCTGTCTCTAATAAATAAATAATAAATAAATAAAATAACATTTTTTAAAAACAGTTGAAAGCCTGCAGTATGTATCTGTGTTTCTACATATAGAATATACTCCTCCCTTTTCTTCCTCCCTCCACTCCTTTCTTTTCTTTTTGGTTTGCTGACAGTGTCTCACTCTAGCCTGGGCTGGCCTCCAACTTGCTAGTAGGTTGGCCTCAAGCTTAGGATGCTACTGCCTCAGTGACCTAAGTGTGGGGAGTAGACACGCACCACATCTGCTTCTGCAGAATCTCCGTGTAGGGGAATAAGCAGATGACGCGAAGATGCCAAAGGGACACCTTTTGAAGCTGCTGGCATAGCAAAGCAGCGATCCCAATGCTTCCTAACGATGCTTTATCTACGTTAAAATGACCTTTCATTGTGATCAACAGGAAGATTACACTCATGGTTGTTGCTGCTATTATTATTGGGGTCCCATGGGAGCACAGATGGAGGTACTGAGGGGTGCCAAAGCGCCCTCTGAGAACCAGAGTCTCCAGTTTAGGGATTGGCTGGAATGTGGAGTGCCATTTGCAGCCTGGGATGGAGCTTCTTTCTGTGCAGCACTAACCAGCCTTGGCTTTCCCCATCATCAAATAAACTAACATCACCAGTGCTGCATCGCAGCCACCCCAGATGGTAGCTTAATAGGCTGAAAGAATTAATAGTGCACCTCCAAGCACATTACTCACCCAGAGAATGGGGGAATCTGGCCTATTGTCCCCCACACAATTGCTAAATAATATGCAATCACAGAAATGAAGCATGGCATATGGTAATCTCTCCACTACATTGAGATTCATTGTAATAAAAGTGCTGCTCAAAACCCACCGAGAAATTTGAAAAGCGCACCTTTCTTTTCAGGAAGAAACATCACAATGAGACAGGACATTCCTCCTAGGCACAGAAATGCTGCTAATGTCCGCTTCCGGCCGAACCTAAATAGAAATAAATTATCGATGTCTGTTAAGGATCTTATAGATTCATCTGCTCCTTTCTCCCAACTTTGCTATTTAAAATGTCCTCAGCCTGATTTTTCTTAAGGCGTGAGTAGCAAATGTGCTGGTCAGGAGAGGGATCAGATATAAAATGAGCATCATAAAAAGAGAGGCGCACTGGGTGGCAGGGATAGATTATGTGCCCAGGAAAGAACATGGAGCCATTCTGGTTCTGAGAGTGTGAACTCTGTTCCAGGCACTGTTTGAAACGTGTCCTACCAATTAACTTAACCCCAACAACAAGCCCAGAAGCCTGCACTGACGCTTCCAGCTGGCCCGTTCCCTGGCTTCCTGACTCTTATGGAGGTGAAAGTTTTCAACATGGTTTTTAGAAAGCCTCTCTTAGAAATACAAACAGGAAAAACAATTCTTGTTAGTGGTTTTGAATTAAGTAAATATAGTGTACACTTCAAAGTGATTTTCATATATATATTCATATATTTACAAAATTTTTTTTTTTTGAGGTAGGGTTTCACTTGAGTCCAGGCTGACCTGGAACTATGTAGTCTCAGGGTGACCTCGAACTCACGGTGATCCTCCTACCTCTGCCTCCCGAGTGCTGGGATTAAAGGCGTGCGCCACCATGCCCGGCAAAAATGTGTTTTTTAAAAAAAGCTATTTGCAGGCAGAGAGATGAAAGAGAGAATGGGCATGCTAGGGCCTTTTGCCATTGCCAACGCATTCCAGATACATGTGCCACTTTGTGCACTGACTTTATGTGGGGGTAGGGGAATTGAACCCACGATGTCAGGCTTTGCAAGTGAGCACCTTTAATGGCTAAGCCTTCCCCCCAGTCCCAGAGTGACTTTCAAACAGGAACTCTAGGTTAACATCGATGATCAATCTCAGTAGGTACTCAGCTAGCAGCTAAAATAGCACTTGTAGTTCTGCTAACAACCAGTCAGGAGAACTATGATCCCTGCTTTGAGGATGGAGGTGAATGGAAGCTTAATGAGGAACTTACTGAGGTCATAAAACTAATACATGGCTAGATAGGAACTAAGGTCAGCTTGACCCTGCCCTCTGCTCTGGACTCCAGCCCTGCCTCTAGGCAATTGTTGCTGGGAGACAAGAAAGAAAGGTCTGGAATCTTCTCTTCCAGATCTTTTTGCTTAATTTAACAGCCAGTATGGAATGCCTTTCAAGTGATATGTACCCTGCTCAGCTGGTCCTAGAGATGGAAACACAGGCTGCTCTCACAGCTTCCTGGTGAAACTGCAAGTGGCCACCAGAGGTATGCACAGGAAGTTGTAGCAGCAAAGGAACAGCACGTGGCACAGCGGGACGCGAGGGGAGACCCCTGAGGATATGGCTGATCTGGGTCTGGGATCATGATGAATGTGATCCACGGTCACCAGCCCAGGAGTCAGCCTGGGCTCAACCACTGCCTGGGAGAAAAGCCACCCACTGAACAGAGTCGTGACGGTGAAGGGCTCAGCTGAGGCAGACTGGCAGCAGCATGAGCCACAATGCTAAAGTGAGCCCAGTTTGGGACAGACTGATAACAGCACAACACAACTAAAAACAAGCGATTTTTGAAACCTAGTACACTGCTGCTCTATGGAAACTGAGTCAAATGATGACTGAATACTGAAAATGTGGTAATATACATAATGGAGTTTCACTCAACTGTAAGGAAAATGAAGTTATGAAATTTGCTGGAAAAATGAACAGAACTGGAAAAAATTATACCCAAGCCCAAAAGGACAAAAGTCATATGTTCTTTCTTATATGCGGATCTTAATTCTATATATGTATGTGTGTTTATGTAGATATGGTATGTATGTAAGTAAGTAAGGGGGTGCAAAGCAGAGTATGGGCTATGGTTGTAGATAGGAAACCATGGGAGGGAACAATAGGTGACGAGAAGTGTAATATGAAAGGAGAAAAGAGGCTAAGTTGTGGGGAAGGCACAAGAGGAGGTGGGAAAACTCAATTCTTTATGCTAATAAATAAAATTTTAAAAACAAGGAGATGGGGCTGGAGAGATGGCTTAGCAGTTAAGGCACTTGCCTGCAAAGCCTAAGGACCCATGTTTGACCCTCCAGATCCCATGTAAGCCATACGCTCAAGGTGACACAAACAAGCAAGGTCACACTTGTGCACAAGATGGTGCATGCAACTGGAGTTCAACTATAGTGGCTGAAGGCCCTGGCACACCCATTCTCTCCACCCCCCCCGCCTCCTTCTCTCTCTCTCTTTCAAGTTAAAAAAAAACAAAACCCCGCGGAGAAGGTGTTCCATGAAGCAACTGTGAACATGTGTTTCAGTGCTGTACTTCCTGCCCACGAGAAGCAAAAGCAGGACGTGCGCTCCCCTCCACAGAGCGGGCCTTGGGAGGTAGGGAAAGTCCCTCTCGTCCCATCAGGGAGTTTTATTTTACTTTTGTCTTTCTGCTTTTAGGAACTTCTAAAGCTAACTGTCAAGTCTGTAGAATTTTATCTACATGGAGCCAACTGCCCAATCACTGGGAGCAAACAGTTTATACATAAGACTATTCAACAAGCCTCGGGTGGTAAATGCCTTCAACACGGGTTGAAGTCTACGTAAGCACTCTTACGCGTGAAACTCAAAGGGAACTGCTCCTGTGAAAACTGAAATTAACTGCCCATGGCCTGAAAGAAACTCTAGTCACCATGGCAAGAAATAGCCACTGCCCTAGAGAAGCTTCTCTTTTCAGATGGTGATGACCACTGGGATCACCCAAAAGGCAACATAGTGCTGAGAAGAAGGGATGGAGGAGTGCCCAGCACTGAAACACCTCTGTCACACCCTCCAAGGCTCAGGACCCATTGTGGAAGGGTGGGCAGATAGAATGGAAGAGCCAAAGGAAGGGTATGACTTCTTACAATGCAACTGCCCAGACAGAAATTGGCCTCGATATCCATGACCTTGCAGTGCCTAGCAATACCTTCGCAAGACCCTCAAAATAGAAGGAAAAAGATGATGTCATCAAATTAAAAGAGAGACTAATGGAGAGAGGGAGGGGATATGATGGAGATTGGTGTTCTAAAGTGGAATGGGGGAGGGGAGGGAAATATCAGGTGGGGTTTTTTTTGTATGTAAGTATAAAAGTCAATAAAAAATAATAATTAAAAAAAGATAATTTAAAAAAAAGAAAGAAATAGCCACTGCCTATTGCCCCAGAGTAGAATATTTAGGCATGGACACACATCCTCTGTGGCGTACCTCATTCTCATCCGTACTCACCATGTTTGGTTGATGAGGTAGATGCAGAGAGGGTAGGATGGAATCTCTATGAGGCCGGACAGGGCCAGATTAGCATAAATACTTCCCCCTAGGTCTCCAGCACTCAGGGTGAGGCCGTAATACACCAGACTGCACACAAACCTACAGTTGGGGGTGGGAGGGTCAAAAGACAAGGAGGTAAGAGATAGGACCTTAGGAAAAAAAAAAACACAAAAGCATTCTCAGGAGAGATTAAAATACTACCAGTTCAGTATAATACAATCTGCTGTAAGCCATGTGGCTCCCACTAAGCTTCTATCCTATTAGAAAACAAAACATAATGGGGTGTACTAGTGATTTATGTGTCTGTACTAGACAAAGCAAATGGATGGCCAGTCCCTGAAGGAGGAAAGACATTGTTCCTGCCTCCTGAAGCATTTGTGCACTGAAGAGAAAACAATGGCTCTATTCTTGCTTTATTGAATCCAGCACTTTAGAAGGCAAAGGCCTCCAGCCTTGTGATAGTATCTGAAAGGCTGGAGAGTGTCCCATGGAGAAAGTCTCCTGTGGAGAAAGCCAACAGGGTTGGCCTAGCAAGTGTGGGCTGGGATGTGACTGGATCCGCAGAAGGGTCAGCTGCAGGCCACAAATGCCTGGTTTTATCCAATCCCTATGATCCAGCCACTTCCCAGCCAAGGCCTTCACCACATTCTACATTTCGTAGGAACACATGCTACAGAGCCCAGAGCGGAGAAGAAAGGTACCTCTAGGAAGTCCCAGGGCCTGCTAAGGAAAGAGGCCCTTAAGAGGAACTTAATGTACTTCTGCACGCCATTCCTGAAATCCACACGAGTGAGAACCTCCCAGCCTGGGCACTGTGTGAGACACGTGGCATCTCCTGTGGCGGGAAATCAAAAGCCAAGGAGCTTGGGCCACCACAGTGGCCACCTGAAGCTCCAGGTCAGAGTGAAGAGAGTAACCGGAGCTTCCGGGACCAGTCATCTGTGGTATTAAAAACTAGAATGAATAATTATACGAACTCTGGAGCTGGACTTACTACATGAAGGTGTGTGGCAAACCATAAATTCCTCTTCCAGATCTAAATTTTACCTGGAGTTACCAACTTCACCAGTTTCTATGTTTTTGCAATTCAGTGTGGCCAGTGCCTGTTAAAGAGGTGCTCATTTGTATCCCTTTCATTTTCCTTAAACAAAGCTTGGGGAATTGTGTCTGTGTTAGGATCAAATGGGGAAGAGCAAGCTTGATTTCTCTCTCCACTAAGAGACAGCAGTGGCCAAGTGTTTGGGATTGTTAAGAATAGACTACGGGGGCTGGAGAGGTGGCTTAGTAGTTAAGGCACATGCCTGCGAAGCTTAAGGAACCAAGCTCAATAATCCAGGTCCCACATAAGCCAGATGCACATGGTGGTGCATGCATCTGGAGCTCGTTTGCAGTGGCTAGAGGCCCTGGTGCACCCATTCTCTCTTTCTTTCCCCCCACCCCTCTCTCTGTCTCTAATAAATAAATAAAAATAAATCTTTTAAAAAATAAGAACAGACTATGATGGGCTGAGGATATGGCTCAGTGGCAGACCAGTAGAGCCCTTGGCTAGCATGTGTGAGGCCCAAGGTTCAATCCCCTGCACCACAGAAAAGTAGGCTATGGAGATGCAAGGAGAAGGGAGGTGGCAGAAAGAGGACTCCCAGTACTAGAAGGGAGGCGACTGCTTCCCTCTGCTTCTCAGTGGCTAGAGCTGCCCGCTGTATGCTAAGTGGATGGGCAGCACTGTAGCTGGACCACCACAGTAAGAATGCAAGGTGACAGTTTCTGCTTTCCCTGTCCCCTAGGTCCCTTGCACAAACATATAAGGCTAAACCAAGTCAAAGTCATGACGTTTTTAAAAATAGTTTTTAAAATGCTTTCTGCCTGAGGAACAAACCTTGCTCTCACCTAATGCTTTGTGTGTGTATGTGTGTGCGCATGCAAGTGTGAGGATCTATTCCACATTTAACATAGAAATTCTGACCATGCAAACACACTTATGTAAACCAAATTGGGATAGCAGTGAGTCAGGGCAAGAATAAACAAAACTGCTCTTTTCAGATGGTGGTCACCACTGGGATGACCTAAAAGGCACCATAATGCTAAGAAGATGTGACAGAGGAGTGTTCATCACTGAAACATCTCTATCACACCTTCCAAGGCTCAGGGTCCAGTGCAGAAGAGGTGGTGGAAAGAATGTTACAATGCAACTGTCCAAGCAGAAATTAGCCTCGATATCCATGACCTCACAGTGCCTAGCAAGACCTTCACAAGACCCTCATAACAGGAGAAAAAGATGATGACATCAAAATAAAAGAGACTAATGGAGAGAGGGAGGGGGTATGATGGAGTGTGGATTTGTGAAGGGGAATGTGGAGGAGGGGAGGGAATTATGGTTTATTGTCTGCAAGTAAGGAAGCTGTCAAAAAAGAAAATAGACAAAGCCCATTCAGGTCAACAGGGGAATTTAGTTAGCAGTGGTGGTGAGAGAAGAGGACAGCAAGAGGCGCGGGAGGCTGCACTGTCCCACAGCTGGCCTCTGCTATGAAAGGAGCCTTGATACCAGAATTTGTCACTGGGATCCACTATTAAAGCTATTAAAATCATTTCAATATTCTTTAAATATCCAAAACAAAGTTTAAAAGGCTTGCACAATATTTAACAGTGTATTTAGGGTATGAACAAACCATTTTAAGAATTTTGTACCTTATAAAAGTCAAAACCTGGTGGTTAATATACCTGGAAGAAAACTGAAAATTTAAGCAAAAATAAAAACAGCAAGCAATTCTCCACAAGTAGGTGCCTCCTCCAAGCCAAGGGGTTTAACTGACTACCTGCTGTGTGACATGCAAACGCAGAGTATGACAGAGCACTACGTTCCTGAACATATTCTATAAGCAATTACGTTTACTTGGTAAAAAGCTCAAATCAATAGCTGTATGATGTGCTACTGGGTTTGGTGTGTAGAGGATCTCTTAAGGTCCATGCCCCAAGCTTGTAGACTTTGCTCAACATTCATATGCACCTGTGCATATATGTGGTGCTGGCTCTGTGGCAGGAGGCAGTAGCTGGTGAGAAGTGGCCTGTGACCAGGATACAGAGAGTTACCTCCTTGGTGCTTATTCTCAAGCTACTGTTGTTTTCAGCTTTACATGTACGACTGCTCTCATAGCGGGCAAAAAATGATGACATTAAAATAGAAGAGGGACTAGTTGGAAAAAAGAAGGGGTTCAGTGGAGAGCTGAACCAGGAGGAAGGACAAAGGAGGGTGGTGGAGGGGACTGTGATAAAGGGATCATTGTGCCTTGTAACATATATGTGGAAGTTGTCAATAAAAAGTTTTAACAAATGCTTAAGCAGACATTGTTCCAATATTAGCAGAAAAATTAAAGAACATTAGGCTGTGTATTCTACTATTTTGCCTATTTTTAGGTACCTAAATAATCCCATAAACTAAAAAGAAGATTGCTCTCATAGTTACTTTCCCTTTCCCTCCTAGGAAAATCTACGTAAGCGGCCCAGTCACCCTTCGGCCAGCATTATGATGACTGCGCACAGTACTGGGCAAGTAACAGGCATTTTCGCTGAATGGACAGAATTAAAACTAAAACACACAACAAACCGCACGTGCACATCACTTCTTCCTTCCCACAGCTTCACTAAATGGAGCTATCTGGAGACACTAAATGCACCTTACACGAACCCTGGAGGATGAGGAGACATGTAAGAATATGCCAAGCAACTAGGAAACCAGGCTCAGACTGCTAACATTTTATGCCCTGATTTGCTGTGTGGCCTGGGGCCGTCACCTCAAACTCCTAGGATCCCATCAGTACAAGGGAAAAGATGTTGCTGGCCTCAATGAATGAGTGAGCTGGGCTCCACATATAATGTGGCCCAGAGTGATACAACTGAACTGTGCTATGGAGCTGCTGGAAATCAAAACCACAGGTAGCTATTTTTAAAGTCTTGTTTAGAAACTCTTTAGAATCTGCTATACTTGTTTGCTCGCTTGCCATCTGTTTTTGAGAATGAGGTCTTAAATATTTCTATTAAATACTTCACGAGTAAAGATGTGTTTCTAATGTCTACTTACTCAAATTCGGAAATCCTGCCACCTAGGTACCATCACCTTCTGCCTGAGAGAGCAGAGGAGTGTGTGTAGCCGGTGGAGGACAGGGACCTTGTTTTTGTGAAAATAACTTCATGCTAACAAGTGGTAAACATTTCTGCAACCCTGAAGAAGGAATAGATTACTGGAGACCTTTAGCACCCTGAATTTAAGGTCACAAAATATCAAATTACCAGATGAACATCAGGATCATTGTGTGTCCCAAGAGCACCCGGTACCGGAAGAGATCCAGGAAACTTCCTGTCTCCTTGGAGCTCCGGTTGGCCGGATGTGACAGTGAGAATGTGCACTTGAGTCTGCGGTTCCTCCTGGCGATGAGGTACAGGGCCTCTTCGGCTTCACTCAGTCGACCCTGGGAGTATAACCAACGAGGTGATTCAGGAATGTATCTGAAAGAGACGTCATTAAAGGCTGTATATTCAAACAGGTGCATGTGCAGTGGGGAGACAAGCACCCCTCAGGAGGTGCATTCCCTCACCACATCTCGTGCTGTCTTAGGCCTAAAGCGTGACTTTCCCAGGGCCATATGAGACAGGAAAGAGAAAGGACAAGTTTTAACACTGTACCAATGTTAAATGATGGCCCACTATTTTTTTGTTTGTTTGTTTGTTTTTGAGGTAGGGTTTCGCTCTAGCCCATGCTGACCTGGAATTCACTATGTAGTCTCAGGGTGGTCTCAAACTCATGGAAATCCTACCTCTGCCTCCCAAGTGCTGGGATTAAAGGCATGCACCACCATGCCCAGCTGGCCCGCTTTTTTAAACGGAACCAAGAACATGTTTTTAAAACTGATAAAAAAAGAAAAAGGTACAGTTTACATTTATTTTGAAATAAATTTCATTAAGTAAATGGCATGTCATGAATGATGCATATTCTCCACAAAGCATAGGTCAGACACAGTTTAAATCTCAGCCAGATGTCTTTAGAATAATATAGTAGTGGCAATGTTTTATTATTTATTTTTTTCTGAAACAAGGCTTTGCTGTGTAGCTCAGGTGGGGCTAAAACTCAAGACCGTCTTGCATCAAAAATGTGGAGATTAGCTAGAGATGGCTTAGTGGTTAAGGCACCTGCCTGCGAAGCCTAAGAATGTCCGTTCGATTGTCCAGGTCCCACGTTTAGCCAGATGCAGTGATGCAAGGGCTCAATGCCACACTTGCCCACAAGAGGGCGCATGCATCTGGCGTTCTTTCACAGCAGCTGAGAGGCCACTGGCACGCAAATTCTCTGTCTCCCTCCCTGTCTCTCTCTCTCTGTGTGTGTATCTCTCCAAAAAAAAAAAAAAATGCTCAGATTAAGTTGGGTATGGTGGTGCACACCTTTAATCCAAGCATTCGGGAGGCAGAGGTAGGAGGATTGCCATGAGTTCGAGGCCACTCTGAAAATACAGAGTGAATTCCAGGTCAGCCTGGGCTAGAGAGAGACCCTACCTTGAAACCACCCCCCCCAAAATGCTGAGATTATAGGTGTATACCATCATGCTTTGCACTGGGAGTTTTAAGTTCTGAAAAAGTCTGACATTAAGACAGAAATCTTTGTTATCTAATTAAACAAAAAACTGTTAAAAGTGTTTGTAACCTGAGACATACTATTGAGGAGGGAGAGATTATTTTAGAGCACACAGACAGATGAAATAGTCGTCCCCTTAACCACTTCTGAATTTTCACTGCCTCAAGTCATCTAGTCAGCCAACATTTTTAGTATGTCCTGAGGACATTTCCTGGTGCACCAGGATCTTAAGGAATCAAAGTCATTTTCAGGAGAACTTCTAGCTATAAAACAACAGTTATTTTCTACAGTCCCAGAGTGTTGAATAATTACTTTGCCACAGGTATCGTCACACAATTTCAAAATGTATATATTATATAGTTCTTATTTATTTGTTTTTGTATCTTCACCATTCTGCATATATTTTTTCATGGACTTTTCAAAGATAAAACCATATCACAATGACACACTTTCTGCCTAAAATGAAATTTTGATGGATAAAATTAGCTGTTTGAGGAATTCCCCATGTCTGTCCATAAGGACAGTGAATTAGCAACAAGCATTACAGGATTTGGAAGCCCAGTGGTCAGTCAGCAGTAACGATGTGTTGAGCGTTTTCATTTACACAGAGCAGTGTAACAGGCATCTAGAGGAAAGACACTGGAAACACAACATGGGAATTTTCACAGGAGTTTGACTACCGAGAAAGAGAATATTCATGCACATTAGACTGTCACCAAAAGCAAGAATGAAGACTACATCATCTCGGGAAATCCACTACTCATTTCCTCACTGTCATTACTACTGTTAGACAAGCAAAAATGACACAAACAGTGTTCCGTTGGAAGCAGTCTGCCAATTAACTGGATCGATTGGCCCAATGTACATGGAACTACTGTGTATAGCCACCTGGTCCAGTTTCACTGTCACGGAAAAGAACTAAAAGACACTTGCCCTGGTTATATAGATAATGTATATGAAAGTGAGTTAAAAGTGAGCAGGATTGGAAGGAGTAAGAAAGAACCCTCAGGAAAGAACAAATTACTAACAGGGAGTGAGTTTGGTAATGTCAGTCACCTATTCCTCTTGAGCCTCTTCATATTCTCAGAATTGCTTACAAGAATCAAAAAAACATTTTAAAACTTATAAGCAATTTTAAAGATGATATTTGAGAGACACTTAGGTTTTGGAAATTTAACTCTAAGTTCATTGAACTGTTTCTAGCTGGAAAAGGTTTCTCTTGATTATTCGAACTGTGGAAGCTGTAATTCTCTGCATGTTGTGGGGCCAAGACAGGAAAAAATTTTTTAAAGCAAAGACAGATCTTTTTTGTTGTTTTGAGGTGTTTGTTTGTTTGTTTGTTTGTTTTGAGGTATGGTCTCATTCTAGTCCAGGCTGGCTTGAACTCATAGTGGTCAGTTACGTCAACCTCCCAAGTGCTGGGCTTAAAAGCATGAGCCACTATCCCCTGCTATAAAAGCAGGTCTTTGAACATGATGGTGCCCTCTATTAGGCAGCATGATTGTGTGTGCCTATAGTAAACTTTGGAAGCAAAAATGCTCTTTTAACAATGTTCCTTCTGCTCAAAAACATTTAATGGGGTCTCACTGTTTAATACAGTATTAGTATAGAGGAGCTTGATATATAGCCCTGGCTGGCCTTGAACTGGTAATCCTCCTATCTCAGTGTGGTGGCTTGAATGTAATATGTCCCCTATAGCCTCATATGTTTATGATTAAGCCTCAAACCCAGGTGGTGGGGCAGTTGGGAGGCAGATCCTTACTGGAGAAGGTATGGTTCTGGGGATGGGCCTCGAGATGTTACAGTTCAGCTCTGCTGGATTTTCTACTTCCTCCCTGCTGATGTGACAAGGTGTGACACTGTCTTGCTCCTGCATGCATTCCTTACCATGATAGAAACTTGCCCTCAAAACTGAAAGCTGGAAATAAATCCTTTCATTCCATAAGCTGCTTTTAGTCGTGTGTTTTGTTCCAGCAGTGACAATGCAACTGCTATATTCAGCATCCCAGGAAGGGAATCACAAGCACGTGCCATGATGCTCAGCTGAAAAGATAGCATTTTTGACCCAGGTGAAATGTTTCAGATACATAAGTAGGGTATCCTCTAAAATAATGTTGATGGGAGTTAATTCTGAAAGTGATTACAAATGTGATTAGTATTATTTTTTTTTTTTTGAAGTAGAATCTTAATGTAGCCCAGGCTGACCTGGACCTTTGTAGTCCCAGGCTAGCCTTGAACTCACAGTGATCCCCTACCTCTGTCTCTCCAGTCCTGGGATTAAAGATGTGCACCACCACACACAGCTATTACCAATGTTTTTGTCTCAACCTCTGTCCATGGATGTGAAAGATCTACTACGTGGAAGTCCCTGAGTTTCAGTGTGGCAGAAAAAAAATTATGGGTTGAAGAACAAGCTGGTGTCTGAGGGTCCCAGTTTAGAAACAGAGATGACTTCAGCATGAGGTAGATATACAAGGGCTATCCAAAGGGGCCAGATTATATGCTATGTGACTCAGAAAAGAATGACTTGTGGCAGAAGTGTGGTCAAGAAGAGCTGGGGTGAATGACACTTGAGCAATCTGGGCAGCTATGAGCAGCTGGGAGTTGGAGGGGCAGGCTGAGCACTGAGTAGAGCCACAGCAGAAAAACACAAAGTGCAGACTGGAAACAACACACAGCTTAGTGGGTCTGAACAAAGGGCTCAGGACACAGGGCTGAATACAGGCTCCGGGAAGCCTTGTGCTTCAGGCTTAATGGAGTGAGTGTACACTTAAATTGCATGTGTCCTCTCCCTTTGCATCCTATTGTGCATGACCTGAGCTCATGTCCCAGTGAGAAAGCACCCTCATCTAGCACTAAGCCATGACTAACTCAGACTATACCCAGAGAAAGGCAGAAAGGCAGAATGGCTTGGGTCATCCCGAGTCCATGCTGCTGCTAGGGAGAGATGAGAACCAGGCTCGATGGAGAAGTATGATCTTACTAAATATTTGAGAAGTAAACTCATTTATTCATTAGTATTTACATGAAAAGCACTGTACAAAACACTCATTTATCACTATCAGGAGTTCACAGCACAGGAGCAAGGAAAACACTGTTCACCTCTCTTTCTTCCTTCCTTTCTGTAAATTGTTTTTAAATTTTATTTATTTATTTGCAAGCAGAGATACAGAGATAGAAGAGAGACACAGAGAGAATAGGCACGCCAGGGCCTCCAGCCACTGCAAACGAATTCAAGATGCATGTGCCCCTACATGGGTCCTGGGGAATCGAACCTGGGTCCTTTGGCTTCACAGGCAAATGCATTAACCGATAAGCCATTTCTCCAGCCCTCCTTCCTTTTTTTTGAGGTAGGTTCTTGTTCTTGTCTCTGCTGACCTGGAGTTCACTATGTAGTCTCAGTGTGGCCTCAAACTCGTGGCGATCCTCCTACCTCAAAACTCATGGTAATCCTACCTCTGCCTTCAGAGTACTGGGATTAAAGGTGTGCCGCCACCATGCCCGGCTTTGTTAGCTTCTCTTTCTAATACCGTTACCTCATTTCAATTCACATAGCCCAATACTTTTAATGAAGTTGTAATGAAGCTTTACTGTAATGATTCGATTGTATTTGATTCTGCACTTAACAATTCTCCTGCTTTCAAAGATACCATGAAAACAAATTTTAGGTCAGTTCCTATAAAATCTCAGTTTGGATCCTAAATAAGAAGTGATTGAATCACAGAGAGCTCTGAATTGACATATTGTGGCAGGTCAGTCTGTGTGACACAGAAGAAAGCTGGTAGTATGGGCTAAAATTTGTTTATGGGAATGATTTTAGTGACTGTAACCAGAAATTGGCTATGTTAGAGAGGAAAAGCCTTCCGTTGGACACATGGAAGCTGACAAATGGGCTGTGGTTGGCTGCTCAGCACCATGTGGTGACACTTTGGCAGTTATCTACAGAGCCCACCCTGGCTTGGCATCAACCTTGGACTGCTCTGAGTCCTGCACTCCAAGGCTGTTTCCTGGACCCAAGACTCTTCCAGACTCCACATGACAGGATCTGAAATGAGACTCAAGCATGATGGACAATCCTCACTACATGGTCACCATGCGTACTTAGCTCCACAGTACTCTTCCCCACTCAATGCCCAGTCCATGGCCTCACCCAACCTGAAGTATTAGCATTAAAAAAAAAGGAAATGGCTGGCCAGGTATGATGGTGCACATCTTTACTCCCAGCACTTGGGAGGCAGAGGTAGGAGGATCGCCATGAGTTCAAGGTCACCCTGAGATTACAAAATGAACTCCAGGTCGGCCTGGGTTAGACAAGAACCTATCTTGAAAAACAAAAAAAATAAGAAAAGAAAGAAATGGCCAATAATTGGAAGGTTAAAATGCAGTCAACTGACAGGTTACTTAAGCAAGGGACACCCACATTCTCAATTAATGAACTGGCATCTCTCTTGCTAGGAGCTGCCAAGCATCTAAGCACTTACAGAGTTTAGCTCTTCTTGGAAGTTACTGCAGGCATGCTCCTAAAAGGGAATAATGCCACTCACTGACCCGCATCCTCTCAAGATGTCCCCTCTGTTTACTGATTTCAAATTTCAAGAGGGCTGAGTGGTTAAGATGCTTGCCTGCAAAGCCAAAGAACCCTGGTTTGATTCCCCAGAACCCACATAAGCCAGATGCACATGGAGGCACATGCATCTGGAATTTGTTTGCAGTGACTGAAGGCTCTAGCGCACCCATTCTTTTTCTCTCTCTATCTGCCTCTTTCGCTGTCTCCCTTAAATAAATAAATAAATAAATAAATAATTTTAAAAATTCAAGGAAAAAAAAAAACCCTACTTACAAAGATAAGAGAAAGACCACCGTTCCCTGCAGGTTAACCAGAACAGCAAGGGTTCTCCAGGAGCGGATGAAGTATCCTAACAGGGCATACTGGGCGATGCCAACAGCAAAGAAGAGGCCACCAATCGATCCTAATGCAGGAAAGAGAGAAAGGTCACTGGAGGAACCCATTGGCAGCACCGTTTCCAACCTCAAATCATGGGAGCTAATTTTAGACACCAGCCCTACCCTGGAGTGCGAGAGGAAGAACAGAAAGAACAGCCTAATGGTGGGGTGAGAGGATCAGTGGAACAGAGTGAGCACCGCTGGAGAATACATACCACATGTACACAAAAAAGCCAGAAACTGTGTGTGTGTGTGTGTGTGTGTGTGTGTGTGTGTGTGGTAGTTTGAATGTGAGATGTCCGAGTCGCCTCAGTTAATTCCAAGCTGGTGGCAATTTGGGAGGTGGAGTCTTGCTGGAGGAAGTATGTCTCTTGGGGTGAGTCTTGTGTTGTTATTCCCAAGCCCCCCCTTGCCAGACCTAGCTCACTGTCTTGCAGCTTCCTGCAGCTGATGTGACAAGCTGGGATTTGCCACCTCTGCTTTGCCATGCTTTTCTCTCCATGATGTAGCTTCCCCTCGAAACAAAACACCTGAAATCAGCCCTTCTTTCCCATAATCTGCTTCTGCTTGGGTGTTCTGTCCCAGCAACAAGAACGTAACGGCTACTGTGTTGTACTTCTAGCTGCCTGAACCTGTGGTGGAGGCTAGGAAATAATTTGGCATGTGAAGACATGGTTTTTAGGCAACTCAATTACTGCAGTGCTGGGTCTTAATCCTTAGCAGAGGCTGTCCTTGAAATCCTTACGCTAAATTATAACACATTCCCAATTCTCCCCATCACCCTTCCCTACTTAACAGATCACCATGGAGGTCCACCATTTACCATTCATGTGTTTCTTGTCTGCCTCACCCGAGTAGAACATAAGCGCTGTTTGCCAACACACTGATGGAAAAATATTAACTATGGAATTGCAATGAATCCTATGATTTTTAAATTAAGTATTAAGGGCTGGAGAGATGGATTAGTGGTTAAGGCGCTTGCCTGCGAAGCCTAAGGACCCATGTTTGACTGTCCAGATCCCACATAAGCCAGATGCACAAAGATGAGGCAAGTGCAAGGTCGCACATGCCCACTAGGTGGCACAAGTGTCTGGAGTTTGATTGCTGTGGCTGAGGCCCTGGTGCACCAATTCCCTCTCTCTCTCCTCTCTCTCTCCCTCTCTATCTCTAAAAAAAGTATTAAGATGGGGATTAAATGCATTAGTTGCCAAATATTCCGTACTTTTGACAGACTTTCTACGACTGCTGTTGTCACCGTTAGTAGGTTAGTGAGCTATTTGTTGAGCATGCTGATTTAGCGTGCAGTGTTCTGTGAAGCAGAACCACATGCTGAAGTGATGAAATGGCTCAGAGAGGTTAGGAGCAGGTAAGGCCAGAGCCCTGAGTGTGGCAAGGCCAGGACCTGGAGCAGGTCTGTCTGAATGGAGGTCCTGCATTCTGTCCATTTTCTATCTCCTGTCTCCTTTCAATGGAAAAGCAGTTACTGTGGAAGATCTTTGTTGGTCTTATAAAAACTTTCTACAATGATCTCTTGAGACTTATTTTCCTTGATTACTGTCCATAGCTTATACTTGTATGGTGGTTTGATTCAGGTGTCCCCCATTAACTTAGATATTCTGAATGCTATTTCCCCAGCTGATGGCAATTGGAAATTAAAGCTTCCTGTAGGTAGTATATTGTTGGGGGCAGGCTTATGGGTATTACAGCCAGTTTCCCTGTGCCAGTGTTTAACACAATCTCCTGTTGCTGTTGCCCATCTTATATTGTCCACGGGGTGATGTCCACCCTCTGCTCATACCATTGTTTTCCCCTGCCATCATGGAGCTTCCTCTTGAGTCTGTAAGCCAAAATAAACCCTTTCTCCCTCAAGCTGCTCTTGGTTGAGTGATTTCTGCCAGCAATGTGAACCTGACTGCAACAACTTGTATAACAAAAAAAATGATGACCTGTATACTGCTTGCCCTAGCTAGGAAAAGAAGCCAAAGGGGCATGTGTGTGTATGACAGCATAGTAGGTATACTCAGAGCCCATGACACAATGACCAAGACAATCGGGACAGTGTGATTTCCCTGCAAATTTAAAGACAACTAATCTATAGCTATTATGCATTTGTTATAGTGAATCAAATAGCATCAGATTTCAAAAAGCAATGCTTCCCTGGCATTGCTCAGCACAGTTTGGCTCTGTGCACTCAGCATCCACCCACCGCAACGCTGACAAGACAGCCCTGAAGTTGGAGCACCCACTGTCCACGATGCAGACACAGTCCAGAGGATGGGCTGGTTTCAGAGGCATCATGTTCAAGCCCTGGTTCTACCACACACTACGGTGTGAACTTGGGCAAATCAGTAACTATCTCTGAACCGAAGTCTTCTCATTGGTGAAGCCGAAACAGCACCACCTGCCCGAAAGCGCTGTTTTATTAGTTTCTGACGTAACAGCATATACTGCGCAAGTGTGAGTTGTGTCTAGCAGTCACTTTTCTCCTTGCTGGGATGGAATAAATACCCGGCAGGAAGCATCTCTAGTGGAGAATGATTTCTTTTGGCTTACGACTGGAGAGGGTTACAGTCCATCCTGGTGGGAAAGACACAGCGGTGTGAGTGTGGGAATACATGCTCCTTCTGGGCAGATCAGGAAGCAGGGAGCGAGGAACATTGGCACTCGGCTGGCTTTCTCCTCCCCCTCAACCACCCTGGCCTGTCTATTTATTAATCCAATCAAATGTCCTATTGTGATTTGGTGATCTGGGTTCATACCCTTATCTATTAATTAAAAGAAAGAGTGAGGGTGGGAGAGAAAGAAAGAAAAAGAGCAAAAGAGGAAGAAAAGAGAGAGGGAAGGAACACTGAACAGGGAGAGGAGATGATAGAAGGGTGGGAGAGAGGTACCGGGAGGAGGGAAGGGAAGAGGGAGGCCACTTGGAAACCTCTGGTTGTGAGTGTCCGTTTCAGACTGTTTTCTACCTTACTCTCCTTTCTAATCCCAAGAAGTCCTCAAACTCATGCTGTCCAAGAACTAAGCCCATCTTTCCTCATCTCTGTAATTCAGATAGGGCTGCCAATCAGTTTCCCCTGCTGAAACAGACCTCTTTTCAATTATTATGCTTTTTTAAAAAATGTGTGGTATGTTTCCATGTGTATATTCATGGGCTTTTAAAAATTTATTTATTTTTATTTATTTATTTATTTATTTATTTATTTATTTATTTATTTATTTAGACAAGTATGGGTACACTAGGGTCTTCTGCCACTGCAAATGAACTCCAGATGCCTGTGCCACTTTGTGTGTCTGGCTTTACGAGGATACTGGGGAATCAAATCTGTGCTGTCAGGCTTTGCAAGCAAGCACCTTTAACCACTGAGCCACCTCCCTAGCCAGCATTGGCTTTTAAATCATATGTGTGTGGCACATGTATGTGTACATGTGGAGGGCAGAGGTCAACATCAGGTATCTTCCTCAGTCTCTTTCCACTTTATTTTTATTTTTTTTGGAGAGAGACACAGAGAGAGAGAGGGAGAGGAAGACAGAGAATGGGCATGCCAGCAGCCTCTCAGCTGCTCTGAACAAACTCCAGATGTGTGCGCCCCCTTGTGGTCAAGTGCAGCATCACGCCCTTGCGTCACTTTGCATCTGGCTAAACATGGGACCTGGAGATTGGAACCGGCATTCTTAGGCTTAGCAGGTAGGTGCCTTAACCACTAAGCCATCTCTCCAGCCCTCCACTTTATTTTTTTAGACAGGATCTCTTTTTGAAGCTGGAACTTATTTTATTTTGACTTTTGGTTTTGTTGTTGGTTGGTTTTTTTTTTTTTCCCCCTAAGGTAGGGTCTCACTCTAGCCCAGGCTCTGTATTCTCAGAGTGCCTCGAACTTATGGCATCCTCCTACCTCTGCCTCCTGAGTGCTGGGTTAAAGGTGTGTGCCAGCACTCCTGGCTTGAAGCTAAAGCTTATTAATTCAGCTAAACAAGCTACCAGCATGTCTGAGGAGTCTCCTGTCTCTGCCTCTTTCAAGTCAGAACTCTTACTCATAATTGTAAATGTATACTTGGAGCTGCTGGGTCTTGTGCCGTGCTAAGCAGGGGAAGTTTGCTGAGAGAATATGGAGCAGAGATGAGAAGCATCTGACTTCCTGGTGTCAGGCATCTCGAACAGCTGATTTCCTGCTATCTATAGACCCTTAAAGTTGAATCTCTGTCACAAGCAGTAGAATTGGTGTCAAATGAATTTGGTGGACAAGTATCTCGTTTGGTGACTTAATACTGTAATGATTTTCCACAGAAATAGGTTCCAGAAGAGGGGCACAGCACAGAGCCATGGTGGTGACGAGGATCTATGTTACCTGGCTCAAACATTTTAAGCATTTCATATCACCATTTTTACATGTTATAAATCTAAATTACCACACAGTTTTGTTACTATTTATACCTTATACCATTTATGCTTACTTTTATTTATTTATATTATTTATTTGAGAGAGAGGGAGAGAGAAAGAAGCAGATAGAGAGAGGATGGGTGTGCCAGGGCCTTCAGCCACTGCAAATGAACTCCAGACACATGTGCTGCCTTGTGTACCTGGCTTATGTGAATCCTGGAGAATCGAACCTGGGTCCTTTGGCTTTGCAGGCAAATACCTTAACTGCTAAGTCATCTTTCCAGCCCTTTATACTTATTTTTAAGATTTATTTTCTACTTTTTTTTTTGTTTTGAGGTAGGGTCTCACTAGTCTAGGCTAACCTGGAACTCTGTAGTCCCAGGCTGGCCTCAAACTCACAGTGATTCTCCTACCTCTGCCTTCCAAGGGCTAGGATTAAAGGCATGTGCTACCACACCTGGTTTCTACTTATTTTTATTAAACTTCAAGCACCCTAGCCCTGCTCCATTAGCACTTAGCTAGACGGTGACAAGTGAGAAAGTGGCACATCATTCTTACTTGACTTTCTGACATAAAATGTTCCTTAGTCCTTTTCCTCTATCTCTCCTGATCCTTTCGCATGTCAAAGCCCACTAAATCCATCTCAAATATACCTTCTTTCTCCTCCACATCCATCTCTTGTCCGGGTTCCCATAACCAACTACACAGCCTCCTACACCAACCCTCAACTTCCATTGCTCCTGTTGAATCTACCTCACTGGCTTCTTCTCTCTGTGCATGAGTCTTAAAGAGACAACAGTCCTCTCTTCCAGACAGCATCACTCAGATACACTTGAATTTTTATGTGTGTGTGCACACATACACGTGTGTGTATGGGCAAGTTGGGGGTCTCTTGCCTCTGCAAATAAATGCCTGTCTGGCTTTCCATATGTGGCTGAGGAATTGAACCTGGGATGGCAGACTTTGCAAGCATGTGCCTTTAACTAGCTCCTACATACATTTTTATCAGTCACAAGGCCAACTTGCTATCCGTATCAGTACAATAACAAATGAATTTTTTAAAAAGTTATTGTAAACCTGAAATCTAAAAGGTAGAATCTTAGACACAGGTACTTTCCCAAGGCAAAATTTTCAGTCAAAGTAGCCTTTTCAAATAATTCTTTTTACTATATGTGTGGGTCTTGAGAGGATGATGGGATGGTTGAAAGTAATACAGAATATGGCCTCAAACTAGAAATGCAGCACCAGTAAAGAAATGCTGCATGATGCCATCTACTGATTGAAGAGGACAGCAGAAATGAGAAAAGTCGTGAGACAGGACTTACTAGAATTCAGTAAGAAGGCTCAGGAAAGGGGTTTTCAGCATGTCCTATCTCGGCACTGCTTCCCACTTTGAGGTAAAAAAGTGGCTATTACCATCCTGAAGAAATGGACAGTCCCCACAATCTGCAGACAGGCCATCATCAGGTGGGTGGCAAGCTCAGCCACTGTGAGGCAGCCCTGAGCAGACTCTACTGAGGACTATGAACAAAATGATTCACCTGATGTCACAAAAAAACACACTCAGAAAAGCAAATATAATACAGCATCTCTAATGTGAAAACCCCAAATCCAAAGGCTCCCAACTCTGAAGTGTTCTGAGAGCTGACTGGATCCGACAAGTGGGCAACACAGGATCTCGAATGTGATGGTTCACACCAACATGCTCACACAGGAATTAGACTGTATAGCTTCACCTTCAGGCTAGGTGTATAAGATGTATATGAAATGTAAGGTGTATGTATATGAAATGTTTTTTGTTTAGAGTTGGGTCACATTTCTAAGATAGTACTTTATGCATAAAAATCTAAAATCCTTCTGGTCTTTAGCATTTGATAAGTGATCTATATTCAACTTGGAGATGGATGAAACGACTCAAGTCAAAATGTGTTTTCAGACTTTGGTTAAGCTGGTTCCCCGGCAAAGCTTTCTGGACCACTCACCACATCCAAAGTTGCATAGATTTAAGCAGTACCTGCGAGTGCCCAGTAGGCGGTGCCCACACATTCATTTAGCAAGACAAAGGCCACCAGGGACATCCCTCCATTCATCATGCCCACCAAAAAGCGAGTTATTGCAAAGAACTCATATGTGGGAGAAAAGCCATTTGCAATAGCAAATAAGATGTCAAGAGCAAAACCTAGAAAGAGAGGAACAATATTCAATATCCAGAGGCAAACAGCATTTGAGAAAAATAATAAACCATATTCATTAGCTTGTAAAATAAACCTTGGTGAACTTATATTTTCTGAGATATGTTTTCCCCTTAATAGTTTGTTTTGAAAACTATGAAGGAGAAAACTAAGGCTTATTCTCTTTGTTTTACAATTTCTGTCAATCACACATGGTTTTCAGTTATTCATAATAATGCCAGAAATTGAAAATCCTTGCTCATATTGGTTTGCCAAGAGAACTATGCCAAGTCTTATAGAGCTTGTTTGAAATGAATCAACACAGAGATACAAGGAAATGGATCAGAAGACTGTCTCAATCTTTTACTGCTCTCCTTAGAAATAAGGCATAAATTGCAATTTGAGGGCCATAAAAAACACTGTCACACACACGTGCACACACATACACACATACAAATAACACAAATATCTGGCCTTAACCAGGCAGGCTAGTTACTGAAAACCACTGAATCAGAATCAACGCTAGCTGAAGCACGGTCTTTTGCCAGTGTAATGAAAATAAGTCCTGTGTCTAGCTGCTAATTCCCTGAGAACATTAAGGAAATATCTCCTTGTTATCACCGTCTTAAGGAGTAAATCCTCTTACTCAGTGCATAGACACTCTGGGTTACCTGTAAGGTAGACTCTTTTCCTCCCGAAGCGATCTGAAAGCTGACCAAAAGAGATCACGCCGACAAACACACCACTGAAGAAGGAGGAACTCGCCACACTGACTTTGTATGATCTGTTGGCAATTAAAAACCACTGGGGAAAAAAGTGGGACATTTAGGTCACAGAAAACAGCACATGCACAGAATTATTTAAAAACGTAATGTAGGGCTGGAAAGATAGCTTAGCACTTAAGGTACTTGCTGACAAAGCCAAAGGACCAGGTTCGATTCCCCAGTACCCATATAAAGCCAAATGCACAAGGTGGAGCATGCATCTGAGTTTGTTTGCAGTGGCTAGAGGCCCTGGTATGCCCACTCTCTTCTTCTCTCCCTCTGCCTATCTCTATCATTCTCTGTTTTTTTTTGGTTGTTGTTGTTTTTTGCTTTTTTGAGGTAGGGTCTCACTCTGGCCCAGGCTGACCTGGAATTAACTACGTAGTCTCAGGGTGGCCTCAAACTCTTGGCAATCCTCCTACCTCTGCCTCCCGAGTGCTGGGATTAAAGGTGTGAACCACCACGCCCGGCTTCCCTGGCATTTTTTGAGAGGAGGAAGCTGTTTCATTCCTTTCCAGTCCTCTGATGCCCACATATTGCAGGGCACATACGAAACCATCCATGAATCCATGGTGTTTAAAATTCCTGAGTGCTTCCCTCAAAGTATTAAAACAAAACATCATATGTCCCTGCAATTCCACTTCTGCCCATAGCTCCAGAAGGACTGAATGCACGAACATGCACACCTATGTTAATAGCCCCATTAGTTATAGTAGTCAAGGGGAACAGAACCTGTCAATCAGTTGTGTGAATGGCTAAACAAAATGTGCTGTCCACACACACTGCACTGGAGCAGTAGTCACCATCAAAAGGGAAAAATGAAGTTCTCATTCATGCTACAGCTTAGAGGTACAAAAAGCCATGTATGTATAAAAGGACACATACACCTGATTCCACTGCCATTGGGTACATGCAAGAGTGAGACTCATAGCCACACAGAGTGCAGTGGTTACAGGGGCAGGAGGAGGAGGAACAGGGAGTCGCTGTTTAATCGGAACATTTTCTTTGGAAAGATGAACATTTTCTGGTGATGGACAGTGGCGACAGCTGCAGAATAATGTGAATATACTTCACGCCACTGAAATTACACACTAAAATATGAAAATGGCATGGTTTATGTTACCTATATTTACCATAATAAAATTTTGTTTTAGTACTTTGATCATCACTTTAGGACAATGTGGACCTTAAAGAGAAAGCAATCATCTTCACTTACTACCACCTGCTGTCCTGGCTGTGATATCACCTCTCTTTCCAGGCCCCTTCCCCACAGCCAGTGACGCAGGTGTAAGATAACCCTTCTCACTGAGAGCTGGCTCGACCGTTCTTTCCCAGGTTCTTTTCTCCACCTGTAGGGCATTCCTTTCCCTTGCTTTCACAACCAGTCATTATGGCTCAAAACGCACACCAAACTTTTCTCCCTGCCTAGTATTTCTGATTTGAATTGATAAATGTCTTGATAATCAGCTTTACGAATCTGTGAGAGAAGGGGCATAATATATTTTAGAATTTCATATAAAGGAGATGTAAAGAGCTCTGGCATTTGAAGGAAAATTTTTGCATTGTGAAAGATTAATTTATTTTGAATAGACTGATAGTTCTGTGGAAATTTTCCCTCACAAGGAATCCTTCAGTGACATTTTTCTAGATCAAAAAATGAATCAACAATAGATACCCAGTTATCCTAGAGAGGAGTGGTCACTGTCACCACAGGGATAGCTGTCCCTTCTCTTGCAATGACCAGTAAACAAGACCAAATTGAATTGTTCTTAAGTACAATTGACCTTGAAATTCAAACACTTGCTTTTATGCTCTTCAGGTTCATGTTGTATTTTCGTGCTTTTAAAATCTAGCCTGCAACTATAGCCTTGCTTATTCTGCACTTCAATATTTGCTGGTCTGTTTACTGAGACAAGATATTTAGGCTTATACTGACCTTCTATTGTGCTTCACCAGGAAGAAATGACTAATTTGGCCACTCCACAATCAGCTACTCTGTTGATGATATTTTCAGAATCTCTCATGTCAATCAAAAAGGCTACAATTGCATCCTTCCAGCAATTGGATAGCTGTCAACTTGGGACAGTAATTTTAGGAAGAAATGTCCAAAGGAAATTTAACCAGAAAATTCCAAATTCTCATTCCCAGGCTGCCAGTTCCAGGTGTCAAAGTCGTTTCTAGGAATTTTTCAAGTCAATGTTGGTTAGGCTAATACATCTCCCTATTTTTCAAATAAGAGGATTTTATCTGGAATCCAGAGATCCCCTTCCTGATAGATCTTGATGAGCTGGGAGTGGTTGATGAAGGGATGGCCTCTGAGTGACTCAGGACAATGTGCTGGCAACTAGATTTCCACAGCCCCCGCCCTTCAACATGTGAGGTTCCAGTTTAAATGTCTTGTTTTGTTTTCAATTGGAAATATTGTTCAAATATCACTCACATGTGATGTAAAGGGCTTTGCTTTGTCAAGACTCACACAAGATGCACCAAGGCAGTGGTCCCTGTGGTACAAAGGACAATGTACCAGTGTCTCCTGTCTTATAGGAAGAACCTAGTTCTGGAAGGACTGGACTCGGTTGCTAGCTCACTTCTTGCCTCTTTGGTTGATATTAAGAATCAGGATAAAATCTAAATCAAGATATCAGAATGTGAGAAGTCAAGCTAAAATAAATTGAATATGTTGTCTCTGACATTCCCAAGAAGCATTTTCATGAGTCTTTAGATTAAAAAAAAAATCAAAATCTTGTAATCATGCAAATCTTCATTGGCTAGAGAGTACTGAACTCTTATTATTTTTTGTTAATAGTGGGATAAATTCTAAAGTTATAGAATGATTGTTCTTTTCATACTAATTCATTCTCAACTGAAAAAATCACTTGCAGATTAAAAAAGTAAATGTCCATGTTTCTTCCCATCTACATTAATAGAAAAGGAAACACTGACCTTTCTAAACCTATTTGCATTTTATAACCAATTTTTATTCATATGGTCACCAAATTAAGTGAGTATTTATTATATCCTACTTTCAAAATGGACTGGAGGGACCTACCATTAAAAACACAGATATTGGGCTGGAGAGATGGCTTAGTGGATAAGGTGACTGCCTGCTAAGCCTAAGAATCCGGTTCCAATCTCCAGGTCCCACATTTAGCCAGATGCAAAGTGACGCAAGGGCGCAATGCCGCACAAGGAGTGTACGCATCTGGATTTCGTTCACAGCAGCTGAGAGACTGCTGGCGCGCCCATTCTCTATCTGTTTCCCTCTCCCTCTCTCTCTGTCTGTCTCTCTCTGTGTCTCTCTCCAAAAAAATAAAATAAAATAAAATAAAATTTTTTTAAAAACACAGATATTGGGGCTGGAGAGATGGCTTGCCTGCCAAGCCTAAGGACCTAGGTTTGATTCCCCAGTACCCACATTAAGGCAGATGCACAAGATGGTGCCTGAGTCTGGAGTATGTTTGCAGAGGCCCTGGCATGCCCATTCTCCATCTCTCTCTCTCTGCTTTCTCTAATAACTAAAATAAAAATAAAACACAGATATTACTAAACATTCATTCATCTCCAGAAAGCTTGCAGAGAATAAGTTAGGCACAAGGTGGGCAAAACCTGGAGCAACTGATCTGTGATGAAAATGAAAGGAACATCAATACAGCCAGGGCAGGTCAGAGCCAAGTCCCAGCTGTTCAACAGAGCTCCCCAAGCACGGAAAGGAGAGGAGGGGAGGGGAAGGGAGGGGAGGGGAGGGGAGGGAGAGAAGGGGAGGAGAGGGGAGGGGAGGAGAGGAGGCAGGTGAGCAGCAGTGCACAGTAGAGGCTGGGTATCACAGAAGCATTGGGAGGCTTGGTGTTAGACCTCTGGAGGTTTTAGGGGCTGAGAATAAATGGCGTGTCTTGGTAAGGGACGAAGCATGGGCATGTGACAGAAAGAGCTGCCCTGGCTGCAGAGAAGGGGCTGGAGGTGGAAGGCCTTAGTGAGCCAGGCTGGCCTGGTCAGAATGGGAGCTCTGAGAAGAAGAGGATGGAGTCAAGCTGGACACGGAGGGAGACTGGGTGTTCCTCAGGGAGATCTGTCATCCATAAATAAAATTACTCACGACCACTAGAATGGATTACATTCACCACACCTGGAGTGAAGTTTGGAGGCATGTTTTAAAGGAAGTCCCAGAATGTGTTTTCAGCATCTTGAGAACTTGTCAATCGTTAGGCTTTATGAAAATGTCAGGTTGAATCAATCATTTCTCTGACACAGCAGAAATATGACCATCTGAAAAATTAAACTATTTCTCTAAGATGGACTGCATGCTTGGATGCAATCCTGAAAGCAAAATTTGTAGCGAAGTAATGAAAAATCTAGATATCCAAGATATTTCCCATGGGCACGCTGCCACACTTCAGCCAGACAATTAGCTAACTAACTTCTTCGTGTTCCTCTCCTCCTGTCCCCACAGCACAGAATAACAATGTACTAGAGAAAGACATTACTTTTAAGCCTTGGCATGTGCTCCATTCAGGGAACTTTTGAAAAAGCCAACCGAGTACTAGCAGGGATGTTAGGAACAAGAGGCCTGTGGCTGGAGGGACAGAGCGGGTGTTGCTGGAAAGGAAGGAAAAGGGAGAGCAGGAGGGATGGGATGCGTGTCCAACACTAAGGAAAGCTCTGTGGCCTTGTGTTTGGGAAACAGAGGGCTAAGACTAATGTGTGCAAGAAGAGAATGCTGCTTTTTGTTGTTGTTGTTTTCATGAGCAAGAGAGAGAGAGAGAGAATTGCCTCCCAGGGCCTCCAGCCACTGCAGTCGAACTCAAGATGTGTGCACCACCATGTGTGTCTGTGTGACCTTGCGTGTTTGCATCACCTTGTGCATCTGGCTCATGTGGGACCTGGACAGTTTAACATGGGTCCTTAGGCTTAGTAGGCAAGCACCTTAACTGCTAAGCCATCTCTCCAGCCCAAGAATGCTGTTTTGTTTGTTTGTTTGTTTGTTTTTACAGAGAGGGAAAGAGAGGGAGGGAGAGAATAGGTGTGCCAGGGCCTCCAGCCACTGCAAAGGAACTCCAGAGATGCATGTGCCACTTAGTGCATCTGGCTAATATGGGTCCTGGGCAATTGAACCTGGGTCCTTTGGCTTTGCAGGCAAATGCCTTAACCGCTAAGCCATCCCTCCAGCCTCATAATGCTATGTTTTAAAGTCAACTTCCACAGGGGTTTCATTTTAAGTTTTCATATTTGACTGGGGTCTTGTCTCTTGGGATGTATCTTGTTCCACAATGTGTGTGTGTGTGTGTGTGTGTGTGTGTGTGTGTGTGTGTGTGTGTTTAATTACAAGGACCTAATAAGGTTTCTGATTTTAAATTGCACTTGTGTTAGGTGTGGTAGCTCACGCCTATAATCCTAGTACTAAGAAGACTGGGGTAGGAGGATCACCATGAGTTTGAGGCCAGCCTTAGCTATAGAGTAAGTTCCAGGTCAGCTGGGCTACAGCAAGAGACTAAATCAAACAAAAAAATTTGTACTGTGTCACTGAATTATGGCCTGTGTGACATCCTGGTGTCTCCACATGGTATCAGCCCCCAGGTGTCTTTCTCCTTCTACCCTCGTATCGCTGAGCCACCTTGCTCTGCCCGACTGTACCAGGCAGGCACATCACAACACATGCGCCTCAGGCGGCCATGGCGACAAGGAGGCCAGGAGCTACCGTGACCTCTCACACCCGCTCTGAGAATGGTGACCCGAGTAGCCTCAACTCTGACTGCCACAGGTTTGTGGCTTCAGCTTTCTCTGTGACCTCAACTGCCTTTTCTTTTCTGCTGTATTTCTAGCTGGTGGACCCTTCATAGAACAACACTTGAGAGATACTCCAAGCATGACTCTTGCAGAGGAACGGCATCACTTAGTCCAAAGTTGTTCACACTAAGCCCTAGGCCATTGCCTTCCTCTCAGGGACTTGTACCTTTCTTGCCTGCCTTGCTTTAGCCAAGAACAGGTGATGAAGCTGTGCCACCCACGTATGAATAATGCAGCAGTGCCTGTAAGGGCACGGTTATTCAAAAGAAAACAAACACTTCGGCTCCATTCGGGAAGCCTATCACCTATAGGGAACTGTCTACGCTTTGTGCATGCTGGGCTCTTGTCTCCCAGCCCCACTCCATTCCCTCCTAAACTCCCAGCCACCCTCTTCAACACACTTCCGCAGTGCAGGGCTGGCCGACTGTCTCTCCTCGCTGTGCCATCCCCCCACTTTGGTTACACATGATCCACAGTGAACTATGCGTTCACGTGTGTCTCCCCTATGATGCTGTGTGCTACCTAAGGGCACACTCCTACCACACTTGCTCATCTTACAGTGTATGCCAACACTAATTAAACACTCACTGAATTGTTTATGGAACAGCAGATGTTATAGTCTTATAGGCATCTTCACAACCAAAAGTAGACTTTTTAAAATTTTTGTTTATTTTTATTTACTTATTTGAGAGCAACACAGAGAGAAAGAGGCAGAGAGAGAGGGAGAGAGAGAGAGGGGAGGGAGGGAGGGAGGGAGGGAGGGAGGGAGAATGGGTGCACCAGGGCCTCCAGCCACTGCAAACTAACTCCAGATGCATGCACCACCATGTGCATCTGGCTTACGTGGGTACTGGGGAATTGAGCCTCGAACCATGGTCCTTAGGCTTCACAGGCAAGTGCTTAACCGCTAAGCCATCTCTCCAGCCCCTGGATTTTTTTTTTTTTTGGACACAAGATCTTACTACATACCCTGGCAGACCTTGAACTTAAAGAAATCCTCCTGCCTCTGTCCTCTGATTGTCAGAATTATAGGAGCATGCTCGACCATGCTAGTCATAAATGCTATGTTGACATCACTACTTCAGGCACTACCCTGGGGTTTACAAATCTGCAGGGACACAGCTAACTGGTCCTCTTTGTTTCAGAACCAGTGTGTGCCAGTGTGAGGAAGATTCGGAAGCTGGGGGATTTCATTCCTACTATAGCCAGTCAGACATGTACAATAGTTTGATTTTGTCATTAGCCTCTGGAAGCATTTCAAATGGTTGACAAATGTCTCCACCAAGAGGCGCAGGGATGAGAAAGGTGCCATGGATGGTCCACAGTGTATCAACAAACCTGAAAGCCAGGCAGGGGCTCCACATGTCAGAGCACCACCGAGGCCTTCCCCTGACCATAGAGTCTCTTCTGTAAGGTGGGCTTGTTCTGGAGCCCAGTGTGATTCACTAGTACTTCCTCGGCATTCCCAGAAACAGGGGCAGACCCCATGGCTAGTCAGGACAAAGTCAACCTTTGTCAAGGGCAGAGGCAGACAAAAGCAGCTTTCCTGGCTGCCCTGGCAAGTCCCCAAAATGGGCCCACAAGACTGGCCTGTGCCCACTGATCAAACTCCTTGTGTCCTGAAGTCACACTTTGTGGGAAGCAAGTCGTATGATCCCTGCTACATACAGCTCAGTGTTCCAGCTTGTGGTGGTTCAAGGCTGCAGCTTCCTCAGTGCCCCAGAGCATGACCTTGAGGCCTCTACACAACCACAAAATGGCATGGATGACAATTCCAACTAAACAGCAGCCCCGCCCCCACCTGCCCATAAAAATTATTTACAGCTTTGTGCAGAAAATTCTCCCTTCAGTAGAAAATCAGGTAATGAGAGGCCTCGCGTGATTACGGAGTACTTGGACAGGGGATTTCGGGAACAGTTTCATGGTGATTAACTAACTTGCTTCATTTCAATGTAGTTGTCACTCTGAATTACCACTTAATGGGTGAAGTGTGCAGGCGATAACAATCAGTGGCACAGGCGTAAGGAAGCAAGACATTAAAAAAAAATTAGCCCCTACAGCAATTAATTGCAGTGAATTTTTCAAATAGTTTTAATGTTCTGTCTTTTGACCCCAGGGTCTGGCTTGAGGAAAAATATATTAATCTCAAGATAATAGTCAGTCAATTTTAGCTCTTCAATATCCACAATGATATTAAACATTCCAACCTTACACTTTTTGGTTGCAAACATTAATTAAGCATGATAATTGTGTGTCTCCGTGATATTTGGTGCTTTCTGTATGAGTCAGAGCTCAGGGAATAATTTGAATACAGCAGACATCAATTTGCTACATACATTCACCCCAATGGCTATTAGTTCATTGCAGAATAGTCAAGGATTCCTACATTAGAGGACCGTTTTTTGCATTAAATACCATGTTAACCACATAACCTTTTATTCAGCCTTCCCCAAACCCTCCATTTAAAAAGTTCAGCAAGGCTGACCAAATACGAGAAGATGCTGGTGGGCATGCACAGCCTGCATTTCAACACGGTGTTCTAGACTACAGAACTCTGGGGGCACTGTCTTGCTGACTGCAGGAATTTCGTGGGACAGATAAAGTGAACTTGTGTTTGAACTTCAATTTTTATAGTTTTACATTGTCCACACACCACAGGCTGCTTCAATGTCACCACTGTGAAAATTAGAACTGAAAAATTACCAAGGTGGCTGAAATTGAATTAATGCTTAGGAGTGAAGTGACGGATAATCCCAGCAAGGGGGTGCAGCAGGGCAGGGGCTGAGGCAGGAGGATTGTGAGTTTGAAGACAGCCTGGGCTACATAGTAAGATACACACACACATACATGTACATCAAGATGAAATTAACAAGTGCCCATTCCTCAACATCCTTTGTGCCTGGAGCACAGCAGCTTTTTAACCAGTGGCAGTCACTGGCACACCTCGTCTTTTGGGGTAGATTCAGGAAGACCTAACAGGCCCCCTCTGCTTTACATTTTAATATGATATAACTTATTATTTGGACGCATGCATGCATTGTGCCTTGTGTGTCCTCATTTCCATGGTCAGTGTATGTGTACCCCGTGCTGGGATTATACATCACTTGTTTTATCCATCGCTCCTTAGACTAGTGTCAGGAAAGGAGACACATTTTCCTGGGCTTGATAGTTAAAGCTGAGCAGAAAAATCGGAACTCCACTGTCCTCAAGTAAGTTTACGTGCACAGGACAGGTAGCCAGCGATCCTCGTGGGTCTGGAACAAAGACCTCGCTTAGAGAAGGCAAGAGTGCGACACCATTCATAGGTAGGCAGCCTCTCTGCCTGCTTGCCCTGTGAGGCTTCAAGTGGACAGGAGTCAGCTGGGCAGTCTCTTCCCTCTACTAGCTAGGGACACTGAGTTACTCTGAGCTGCTCTTGTTGTGAGGGGCAAGCCACAGCACCCATACATTCCCATGTTTCCCTCTTCCCTCGATTCACTCTCAAGCAGGTGGCTGGCAGCTGGGAAGGTATTTATTTCACTCAACCTTTAGCCTAATGTGTGTGCCCCATATGCTGTCTCCCTTTGGTCACCTTGATTCCTAACATTCTTACAACCTGCCCTACCACACTTCCACTCACCACTTTCTGTCACTGTACCTACTTAGCAGGAAGAGGAAGGGCTACTGGTGACCCCTGTGGAAGGCCTCTGACAGGAGCCTCTGTGACCCACCACCACTACAAGGCAGCCATGGCAGTCTGCCTCTTGACCCTCCTCTCTACACACAAAAGCGTGCTGAAACTTATCTTCTCGTCCACCAGATTGGTGAAAGTATCGAAGGTCTTGCCACAGTTGAGGAGCTGGTGGGGGTTGAGGAGTTTTGATGCCATCTGTACTATTTCATGAACCAGGCAGACAGGCCACGGCCACTTGTGCAAAGATCATGAACCCACTCGGGCTGAAGCAGCTGGTTTGAGCTGCTACAAAAATTTGTCTGGAATCATGGGCACAGCATTCCCTGGAGGTCTTTGAGGGGCTGACATCATCCATCTGTGAGCAGGGGCACCCCCTCCCACAGTTCTGGATATACCTGCTGGAGACCAGGGCTCACTATTTGCATAAGTGATTTGTACCTTGTTTTCTCCTTTGCTCCTCTGACTAGTATCAGGAAACAGGCACATTTAGCTGGGCTTGACAGTTGAAGCTGAACAGAATAATCAGACCTCTACTGTCCTCAAGTAGGTTTGCATGTGCAGGATACGTAGCCAGCAATCCACTGAAGGTGGATCACTGTCACCCTGCTGAAATGGGAACATAACATGTGCCTCTATGCCGTGGGAAGAAAGTACTTATACAGCTGAGGTGAAGGTGGAGAGCACAAGCATCCGGGTGTGAGTATCTCAGCAGAGACTTATGGGTCAGAATGAGAATAGGAAAGATGCATAGCACAGAAGCGGGAGGGAGAGATAGAAACGGACATGCAAAGACAGACAGAAATGTCAGCAAGAGGGAGAGAGACAAAGGCCAGTCAGAGTTGGTGAGGGAGACACGTAAGGATGGGAAAAGAAACAGAGAGAGGTACTATGATGGAGAGATATGAGGACAGAAAGAAAGAGACACAACGACAAAGTGACAGAGATAGGAAGAGAAATGAGAAGGGGAGGGAAGGAGCCAACACAGATGCAGACTAAGAGACAGCTACTGAGAGACGCTGTGACTCACACACACTGTCCAGGGGGGACAATGTGCAGGTAGTAGGAAGGAAAACACCCAGCTGAATCACATGCACAGAGGTGAGGCCTGGCTGGGCCCTTTCTTTACTTTCTCAAGATGGTCAGCACTTGCTGGAAAGCTCTTAATTCCATTTCTCCTACATCTACCAACTCAATCTTGGTGGAGGCAGCTCTCACGGCTTCCACTGTAGAACTCCCTTCTCTCCATCCTCGGTCTTCCGTTGAGCACTGCTTTCTGTTTCTCCAGGGCATCAACACAGGAACAAGATGGGGCAGGTGCCTCAGTCCTACTGTCTTAAAGCGTGGGGTCGAACTGCTGTCCTCCATTCTATGGAGCCTATTCTGGCTGGATGGGGCCAGTAGTAGTTGCTCAGTGAGCCCTGGTTAATCATGGTACCCTTTCCAGTGATAGCTAAAAGGGTTCCTGATTTCTTTAATGTTAATTTCATTCAATTCCACGTCAATTGGTGGCATGCCTGCTGCACCTAGGCAGTGTTGCCATGTTAACTAATTGGAAGTGTCAAGCACCAGACTGCACAAATGTCACTGCCACGTAGCGTTCACCTGAGCGCTCTAAGCAAGACTGCGCTGCTCAGCAGGAGTCGGGCTGCCTTCTCCTCAGAGAGCCCGTGTCCAGAGGGGTTTCTGTACCCATCATCTCCATCAACAATGGACACTTTGCTTTACGAGAATGGTGGCCCGTTGACAACCACGATGAATGTAACAAATGGGCCACTGGGCCTGGTGGCACAGGCCTGTCATCTCAGCTCCACAGAAGGCTGAGGCAACAGGATGACAAGTTCAAGCCCTGACTGGACTACTGAGTGAGTTCAAAGACAGCCTGGGCCACTTAGTTCTGTCTCAAAATAAAAAGTAAAGTAAAAAGAGGGCTGGGATAATGAGCCTGGGTTCAATCCCCAATGCTGGGGATAAAGGGGGAAGCTACTACTGGTGCGATGCAAAGCAGCTGTGACACATGGATAAGCACAGTGTATCAGGGACACTCCCGACCCTTACATGAACTTCTGGGACAATCAGCGTGCTCTGTATTCTGTCTACCCACTTTGATCTTGTCCGGTCTGAAGTCTGAAAGCTTCCATATGCCCAACACTGGGAGGGATGAGGACACAGAATGGATCGTATCAGCACCCTGCCTAGGGACACTTGACATTTCTTTCTTGTGACTATCATGCAAACAGTATTCAGAATACCCAGGGACCAAAGAGCTAGGATTCTCGAGCCTGCAGGAGGTGAGCTTCTTTGAAGGCAATCATAAGTTAATAAGTGATTACACGTGTAGCAGACTTTGGTCCGAGACCCACTCTCCTTATAATGTGATAATGGATTTGTTGGAGAAGAGACCTGTGGACCTCACCCACACTAAATGAAACCAGAGATTCCCACAGAAGCGACTGATGACAGTCAGGGCAAAAGTACCAGATAACTTGAGGGATCTTGTTTTGTCGAAAGTCTTGGGTGAGGATAACTGGAATTAAACCCAGGCCCTTGTGCATGCTCCCCAAGTGTCCTACCATTAAGCATCCCTAGCCTACGGTAAAAAGTCATTGAAGTACTCAAAGGAAAAAAAAAAGATCTAGATGTAGAAGATGCCTACTTCTGGGAGGATAAAGTCAACACACTTTTCTTATTTCTCCCACTAAGTACATTAAGCATCACTCATAAAGCAAACATAAGACAACCCTGAAAGATGGAGAGAGGCCAGACCGGGGACCACAGCACCTGCAGAGTGACACAGTGGCAAGTTCCCTGGTTTCTTGTAACCTCATTTATCCAAGCCTGGGTGCTGGAGAGGCTGGCATTTCAGAAATTAAAAGAAGCAGACACAGATTACCCCACAATAGGACCCGCCCTCCATAAAGGATGTCTGTCCGAACATTAAGTACTGTTCGGAATGTGACTGTAAGCACTCTCTAATGTTTAGTTTTCTTTCAAATAAGCTAAGCTTCTTAGGAGCTGTGCTAGCAGACCTTACTCTTGAGCAGGGTACTGTCAATGAAGCAGCCACTTTGCCACCTGGCCTGACTGCAGCCCAGCTCCTTTGAATACCCCACGGTTGCTCCAAGGAAATTCCACTACAGCTGTAAAAAATCCTGCAACCAAGACTGACGCTGAAGCCACCTCTTCCGCTTCAGGAGGCTTTGTTCAGGTCATGACCACTCTAGGCAACTTGAACGAGCTCCAGGAGACCTCACTTCAGCAGGAACACGCCTTAGTGAACTCTACATATCCTGTTCATCTGCAGCTATTCTCACTCGGGATCTGTGGTAGCTGGAATGGATGTCCTACAATAGATTCAGGAGTTTATTAAAGCTTATAATTTAGATCTCCAGCTGCCTGGCTAGAGGAGATGTCACTGTGGGTAGATTCCAGGGTCCAGTCTTAAGGTGTGTTTGGGGTGGATCTGAATTCCTGCCAAAGATACACAAAGTACTTGAGTTCTGCCTGGAGTTCCCGGAGTGTACTTGCTTCTGTTGGTGGTGTTTGCTTTTCTCTCTGTGTGGATATGTAAAAGGGGGGCCAGCTTCTTCCACCCTTATTAACCGTCCCCTGGATCTGTAAGTGTCAAATAAATTCCCTTCCTCCCATAACTGTGTTTGGTCCTGAGGTTCATCCCAGTAATGTGAAGCTGACTACAACATAAGGTGAGCAATGGAAAAGAGCATGTTAGTAGTTGGAAGGGTTAGGGACCGGGTGAGGGATGGGAGAGAACACATTGGTAGTTGGAAGGGTTAGGGACCAGGTGAGGGATGGGAGAGAACACATTAGTAGTTGGAAGGGTTAGGGACCGGGTGAGGGATGGGAGAGAACACATTAGTAGTTGGAAGGGTTAGGGACCGGGTGAGGGATAGGAGAGAACACATTAGTAGTTGGAAGGATTAGGGACCAGGTGAGGGATGGGAGAGAACACATTAGTAGTTGGAAGGGTTAGGGACCGGGTGAGGGATGGGAGAGAACACATTAGTAGTTGGAAGGGTTAGGGACCGGGTGAGGGATAGGAGAGAACACATTAGTAGTTGGAAGGGTTAGGGACCAGGTGAGGGATGGGAGAGAACACATTAGTAGTTGGAAGGGTTAGGGACCGGGTGAGGGATAGGAGAGAACACATTAGTAGTTGGAAGGGTTAGGGACCGGGTGAGGGATGGGAGAGAACACATTAGTAGTTGGAAGGGTTAGGGACCGGGTGAGGGATAGGAGAGAACACATTAGTAGTTGGAAGGGTTAGGGACCGGGTGAGGGATGGGAGAGAACACATTAGTAGTTGGAAGGGTTAGGGACCGGGTGAGGGATGGGAGAGAACACATTAGTAGTTGGAAGGGTTAGGGACCAGGTGAGGGATGGGAGAGAACACATTAGTAGTTGGAATGGTTAGGGACCGGGTGAGGGATGGGAGAGAACACATTAGTAGTTGGAAGGGTTAGGGACCGGGTGAGGGATGGGAGAGAACACATGAGTAGTTGGAAGGGTTAGGGACCGGGTGAGGGATGGGAGAGAACACATGAGTAGTTGGAAGGGTTAGGGACCGGGTGAGGGATGGGAGAGAACACATTAGTAGTTGGAAGGGTTAGGGACCGGGTGAGGGATGGAAGGGAAGTGACACAGCCCTGCAAGGCTGGCAAGGTTATCTTTCAGGGGACAGGTCTATTTTGTGTTGTAGCCATAACAATAGTGTCTTAGCGCAGATATTTTCATAGGGTGTTGGAACATGTTACTGTTAGGGAGGCTTGGTAAAGGGCACAAAGAATTCCTTTGCATTATTTTTGGCAACTGTGTTTAAATCTATAGTCATTTCAAAGTAAAAACGTTCACTAAAAATGTAAAAGGTGGCTGGGGAGATGGCTCAGTGGTTAAAGGCACTTGCTTGCAAAGCCTTCTGGCCCAAGTCCAATTCCCCAGTACCTTCATAAAGATTTTCTTTTGGAGAGTTGGCTGGGGAGATTTCCAGAGGTGGTAATGCTAAAGGTATCCTTTACAGGGGCATCAGGACACCATAGGTACAGGCTGGGGTGAGTGCGGATGGCTTCTCTGCCTCAGGTCACAGGGATAGCTTGAGAGCTCAGAGCACCTGTGGGAAACTGAGTGCTTCTAGGAAGGGGTGGCAGGGCTGAAGTACAAAGCTGGGCTATAAAAGGACACCCCGACCAAGCTGTGAAGTATGAGGGACCCTCAGCTCTCCACCGTGCCTTGATTGCAGTGGGAGAATGACTGCAGGTTTCTGAGTGAGCAATGACATGACTGGGGCTCTTGCTAGAAATAGCATTGTGCTTGGGAAGTAATCTAGCAATTATCCCTAACGATGGGGGACTTCTAAGGAAAAGCCAAGCAAATGCCACCCTCAGCATGTCTCCCCTGTCTTTAGTATGAATCATGCAAAAGGCAGTGATCAAAAACTAAATCAGTAATAGGTAAGGCTGGGTGGCATCAGGGTGCTGATAGGTACACACACACATGCACGCATGCAAACATGGGCAACAGAGGAGGCTGGTTTCCAGGCCTGCACTGGTGGTGACAGCAGGGCAGCTGGCAAGTACTGTGGCTTCCCTGTAGGGCAGTGGCCAAAGGATGGCAGGGTGCTGATCAGCTGATCAGCATGGCCATCAAAACGTGCAGCTGGCAAGGATCCCAAGGCCTCTGCTGCTCTGGGCATTAATTGGATCACTCAGTCCAAAGGCAGCCAGGTTGGTAACTGGCACATGGCAGCTATGACAGGCAAAGGAAACAGGAGTATTTCAACATTTGTAATGGTCAGTACCTGTTTGCCTGTCTCTCCTGTCCTGAGGCTTCTCCTCAGGAGACTTCTACTCTCAGTTGCTCTATCTCTGGTTGGCTCTGAAGGCTCAGAGCATTCTCCTTGGCCAGAAATCCCTTCAGAGTAGGACCCCATGTCCACACCAATGGTACCATTTGTGCTTAAGTCCATGCAGACAAGGTATCCCATGTCTGCACATGGGAGGGTTCAAAAGTGAGCAATGGAGCTGGAAAGATGGCTCAGTGGTTAAAGGTGCTTGTCTACAAAGCCTGATAGCTGGGTTTAATTCCCAGTATCCACATAAAGCCAGATACACAAAGTGGTGCATACAACCTGGAATTTGTCTGCAGTGGCAAGAGGCCCTGGCTTGCCCATATTTATTCCCCAACTCCTCTCTCTTTTCCTCTCTGTTTACCTCTCTCTATCTCTGTCTCTTTTTCTAATAAACAAATGAAACATTTTTAAAAGAACAGTGGCAGCTGTAGATAGGCCACCGCACGTCCTTTGCTGTACTTTGCAGCATTTGCAGTGATGACAGTGAAGTTTCCATTCACTCTTTTAAAGGATACTAGAGTCAAAATGAGCTTTCTTTGGAGCTTGTATCTTATCCCAGCTAGCCTACAGTATAAAGGAAAATTAATGTTTTCATAGGACATTATTCTTAACTCAAATTTACAAGAAAGCTACTTGACGATGTGGTTGAAATCCACACCATCAAGACAATCAAGTGTTTCCACCTGAATGAAGAGGACCATTGCCCAGGTGCTCACGTTACCTCGGAGGCGATGGAGGTGAAGCTGCCGCTGAAGTGCACGTGCTTGTGGACCTCGCTGCCATTGGCGGTCAAGAGCCAGTCCCCAAAAGCCTGGTCTTTGCCAGCTGACTGGTTGCTGTGGCTCTGGTTGGGTAGGAGTTGTTCGGCCAGGTCCCAGTGGTATGATGGTGTGGCCCCAACCAGTGCAAGGAGGATGGCCTCTGAAGCCACATAGAGCTGGAAGCACAAACACTCCAAGTCAGATGCTGCAGACACCTCCACGTATGTGGAGAACGCATGTATGTGGCAAACTGTGAAAGACCTTATTCTTGGGCTAGAGATGTGGCCCAACTGGTGGAGTGCTGGCCTAGCATGGCGAAAGTCCTGGGTTCAACCCCAGCAGTGCACAGATGGGATGTGGTGGCTCACGCCTGTCATCCCAGCATTCGGCATATAGAGGCAGTCAAAATTCAAGATCATGCTCAGCTATACAGTGAGTTCAAGGTCAACGTGGACGGCATAAGACCCTGCCTCAAACAAAACAAAAAGGAGAAAGGAGGGAAGGAGAAAGAAAGGGATGATAGACAGACAGACAGACAGACAGACAGTAAGCAGATCTGTTTCTTTTCTTGTGGACAAGGCCATATCAGAAGTCACGAGGAAAGCCATGAGCAGGAGGCTCCCTGGCAGGATGGTCAGGGCCACCAGCAGTCCGCTTGGAGAGCACTGAATGCTTCTTTGGAGGTTTTCTTCCTCATCTGGGATGTAGCTGATGTGAGAGCTCTGTTTAAAGGGTTCAGTGCTGATGGCAGGAGCCACACTGTTGTTGGCGCTAATTTAAAAAACTAACATTTCAGTTATTTCCTTCTTAGCATTGTTTTTTCAGCCAGAAGTACCTTGGCTGTGGACTCATGATCTAAGAAAGACACGTGTGTCATGATTGAGCGTGTGAGTGAAAACAATATATATATAGTTGCTTTGTTAAATATGTACACATGTTGATATTTTCAAACATGGCATCTGACTCCTTAAGATTTAAACAGTTCAAAACCCCATGCCATTTTTTACCACCTTTAGCTGTATTTAATCTTGGCTTAATCTAACTCTAATTGTCCTCAACAAAGAAAAAAACATAACACCCGTTCATTCAACAAACATTTATTGATTATATATGCCATTTGTCACTGATGGCTCTAGATTCACTAGCTACTCACAATTGGGTTTATAAGCTGTTGAGCCCCAGGCAGTCTTTGTATGCTATGGATTTTCATTTATATTAGGTCTCATCGTTGGATGATATTTCAACCTTAACATTTATTTAAAAACACACATTCTGGGCCAGGCATGGTGGTGAACCCTTTTAACCCCAGCACTTGAAAGGCAGAGGTAGGAGGATTGCCTGGAGTTTGAGGCTACTCTGAGACTACACAGTGAACTCCAGGTCACCCTGGGCTACAGGGAAACTCCTACCTCAAAAAAAAACAAACACACACACACACACACACACACACACACACATACACATATACAGAGTCTGCTCTAGGATAAGATAATTGTACTTAAGAAATGATTTCTATTAATTCTGAACTTGATGTCTTAAAATATCTTTTTTTTTTTTTTTTTGAGGTAGGATCTTGCACTAGCCCAGGCTGACCTAGAATTCACTATGTAGTCTCTGAATGTCCTAGAACCCACAGCAGTTCTCCTACGTCTATCTCCCAAATGCTGGGATTAAAGGCATGTGCCACCACACCTGGCCTTGATGTCGTAAAATATCTTTAAACAGATTCAGCATCTAAAAAGCAAAAAAAAAAAAAAAAAAAAAAAGATCTCTCTACAGCAGTCATGAGCCCACTGGACAAGCTGACTGAGGAACATGAAGGTGGACAGACCTGCACAAGCTTCCTCTCCAGTTCCACACAGCCTCAGCCTGGGTCCTTCTGTATGTTAAAAGGGAAAGGCAGAGTCATTTCTCATAGCAGATGAGGAAAGAGGAGAGGAGTCATGGCACTGTGTGCATCCTAACAGAACGCTAGTGTAAAACCACAATGTGAGTTCCCCTCTCGGGCTGAGAAGACACAGGGCAGCCCCGATCTATTGTGAGTCAATTGACTGAGGGGCTCTCTGGAGATGGGCAAAGCTGCCACAGGTTAGCCGGTGTGGCCATTTATTACGAGAAGAGAAGAACGGTCCTAGATTTGCGTGCTTCCAGGCCTCTATCTGCATGCATGTTAGGAGACAGTCAGCTTATAAATGTAAAACCCTTAATAATTACAAGAACAAACAGATTACACATCTAGCAGTAGCTATAATTACAAAGCCACTTTCATCCATTTAGGAACTGCCCCCTCTGATTACAATCTGCTGAAATTTAATTGATGGGTATGAAGAAATGAAAAATATGGGCCAAAGAAACACAGGAGATGACTCATAACACCGTCTTCCATCAGGCAAGATAAGCTCACCATGTTTTCTCACTAAATGTGCTCTTTTCTACTTCTGTGCATTCCATTCATTCTCTGGGAAGACACCCTCTCCTCCGGGGATGTCTGAATTTTCCCTTCTCAAAGATGAGACTTGAGGTGCTGTCTTCCTTCCATCCTCTGACAAATTCTCTCCTATTTCTGTCCCCACCCTAAAGCACCAACTAGACTTTCCTTTGCTGTACATTGTTATATTTGATTCATCTTTGGCTTTCGAAGTGATTAACCCAGGGCCTCCATACTCAATAAGGGAATGACTAAATGACGAGGAAGGAACATGAATGCCTTCATAATGCTAACCATGTGCCAGCCTCATCTAGGTTCCTCTTGAATGTATGTCAACACTTCCTGTTCTTATCGAGATTGTTGTAGGACAAGCAACAATCTAGGTGAAAGGGGACATGTTCTAAACTGAGACTTCTTCATGAATGCAGTTTTCTCCACAAAACAACATGCTGTAGCCAGGTGTGGTGACACACACCTTTAATCACAGCACTTGGGAGGCAGAGGTAGGAGAGTTCGAGGCCACCCTGAGACTACATAGTGAATTCCAGGTCAGCCTGAGCTAGAGTGAGACCTTACCTCAGAAAACAAACAAACAAACAAACAAAATAACATGCTGGAAAGAGTGTGCAACATGAAGGAATCTGAGGTGTGAATCAAGGACAATATTAAAGAAAAACCTTTAAGTTGGGGAAAGCAGTCAAAAAGTGATTGGGTGCTGTTCAACTCCTTTCTTCATAGAGGAGGAAACAATGGAAGCTACTTAGTCAGTATGAGCCTAGCAGTGTGCAGGCAGAATAAGCACGTTCCACCTTTCTCGTTGTCCCTGCCCTCCTCCCACTGTCTCCCTGGCCCACTTGGTAAACAAGTGCAAGTATACGTGTATATATGTGCATGTGTGTGTGCACACACCCAAGGTCCTCATCAGAACACACAGGGCCATGGTTTGGTAGCCACACTCTACTATGAAGTTCCAGCCTGAATAACACCTCACAAACCCACTTTCATGCTCAGTATTGCTTCTCGTAAGGAAATAGCATGGACAGGCAGCGACAAGGCTGTGTGATGAATGCGATGCTGGGCACTATGGAAGAGTCCAGAGTCATACTAAGGTTAGGTCTTTCACAGAAGAGGAGCAAACATAGTTACACCAGCACATGAGCAGCCATGGGGACATACCGGCAGCAACACGCAGAGCATGGAATGGGTTTCCTGTTTGCCATTTCTGGCTATTATAATTCACATAGCTCACATATCCTGCTCCTGTCTCCCAGAGAATGAAAACATTCTCTCATTCTTTTCTTTACTATCAGTCCACTATTACCATGCACATATTCACCCATCTAGTTCTGTCTAATGAAACTGCACCTTTCAGCAGATGGCCCTTAAAGCCACAACAAGAAACCACCACCCCTTCTCCCTCCAAGTGGGGCTCACAACATCTCAAATGAATCATTATCTCCTCTGGTGCTACCTCTAGGGAAGAAAAACAGTGCCACAGATGGCTAGATCCCCCTCCCTTTCAAAGTAATTATAATTAGAAAAATGGCACCAACACACATGGGGGTTGAAATTTTAAGTCTCAAAAAGTGAAGGTTTTTATATTAACACCATTATGAACTTTCATAACGCTTCTCAGGAAGCCAGAAGAGTTACCATGCATTATCTCATCACAGAACCTCACGCTGTGAAGTCATGGTTATGTACGATGGTTATTTTCTAAGTAGGAAAAACAAGATGCGCAGCAATTAAATACCATTCATGTCTTTCTATAACGCGTCAGTGTGACCTTCCCACTTGTACTGAGAAAACTAGGCTGAGAGTGGACGCCACCTAACTTTTTTCAGGGGAAATAAAAAGGACAAAAATCAAAAGTGATTTTATTGCTGTCACTGTATTAGTCTTTGATGGATTTAGGACTCGGTTATCTAATTGACTGAACCAAAAGCGTGGTGTGACAAGACCCTAATCATAAAGGCAAGAACGTGTGCCCAGAGTGACTGACTGACAGGACCTATGTGGGGAGGGGATTAAAATTTGGAACTCACACACTGAATGGCTGGTGCATCTTCTCCCAATCCCAATGCACCCATAATACACACCAAATCAGTCTCAAGGAAACTTTTTTGCTCACAACTTATTAATGGATAAAGGATGGTTCCCCTACAATCCACACTCGCGCTTCCTGCACTGAAAGCTGATTCGCTGAGTCTGGCTTACAGTGTTCTAACTGCATGTGGATCTTGAACCCGAGTCTGAACTCCAGCTCTGGTGGCACATCTAGAACCCGCGTTTTCTTCTAGTAAGACTGGGTGTTAACGGTACATCTATAGTTCATCTTTACCTAACTCATTCACATCTAACTAGTCTTTTTGAGGGTCAATGGGATGTTTCTCCAGTCATAGCAACTTGTGCCTACAGCATGCACTAATGCTTCACAAACTAACAGGCAGAGTCTGCTTTCCTGGGCCAGGGGTGGAGACTGAGCCCCACTAGCTCTGGCAATGCTACTGTCTGGGCCCCACTCTCTGTAGCAAAAAGAATGGGTTAGTCCTTCCTCTACAGTCTTCAATGTTGTTTTTCATCTGAAATGGCCTTCCCATTTCTCTTTAAACCCAAGCTTCAAAGTTTAGCTTGAGCTCAGTTCTTTCTCTAAAGGCTGCAGAAAGCTTTTTGGTTTTTTTTTTTGTGTGTTTTTTTTTTTCCTGCCATGAGTGGTGTGTGCATGCGTGCGTTGAGGCAGGCGTCTCACTCTAGGTCAGACTGACCTAGAATTCACTATGTAGCTCAGATTGGCCTTGTACTCACAAAGATGAAATGCTAATGACCTGGGTAGGTGGGATTCCCATCTTTCTTTGTGCTCTCATAAACTTTACCTCTACTGCAGCTCAGGTGGCTTGTCACTCTCTGCCTTTTGTATAGCTTTGGGTGTATTTGCTGTTCTCTTCGAGAGCATGTGCCCTCAAGAAGGAAAGTGCTAACTCTTACCTGTGTTTACCATCACCCGTGTTGCAGAATACAATGTGTAGCAAAGTGTTATTACTTGCTAAAATTAAAAATAAGTAAATAAATGAAATGATGGCAAAGAGGGCTTGTCAGATGATAGTGTTCCCATCTTATTTGAAAGAGAAATTGATACAGGGAAAATAATTTGTCCAGATTCAAAATTAGTAGTAATAGCAGAAATTATGTGCTGGACTTACTAGTTTTTATTTCTTTTATTTAATTCTACATCTAGGAATCTATGCCAAGAAAAATTCAGAAATATGGGCAGAGGGTTTCTTATAAGACATGACAGGTCATTAGCATTTCAAGTGGGGGGGGGCTGTAGGGAGGTTAGGCAGGGGTTTCACTCTTTCCCAGGCTGACCTGGAACTCACTCTGTAGCCCTGGATGGCCGTAAACTCACAGCAGTCCTCTGGGATTGCAGGCATGAGCAGCCACGCCCGGCTAATAGACTGTTCTCATCTAAGGAAGGTTCCAGGAGATACTTGAGGGAAGATCTGGGGAGGGGAGTGAAAGTGAAGGAGTATTTTCACTGTCTGCAGGCTCAGAAGGTTGGAGTGGGCGTGTGTGCTCACACACATTGTCCTGTACCAGCCGGCCCCTCAGCACAGCCCCTCAGCACGGCACAGCTTCTGGGCCTGCAACTGCTCCTCCTTCATCTGTACCCGCTTTCATCTGCTCTGACTCTGGCCAGATAAATGTTTAAGTCTCTGATGAAGGACACTGGGTTTATCGAGGGTGAAGGCAGCAAGACTGACTTAAGGTAGTTCTGATGGGCTTCTGATCGTATTTTCCCTGCCCAGCAACTGCCCAGCAGAATCTGACATTCACGACCACACACTAGAAAACTGTTGCACTAGCTCCCACAACACCATTCGGTCAAGTATCCACAACATACCGTCTGTCAGCTACACACATAATCACACACAAACATAAGCACACATTCAGGCACATACACACAAGTGCACACTCCCATTTCCACCTGAGGGGTTTGGCTTCCTACTTCTCCCCACTGAACTACAACTGATATACCCTTAAACAAATCTAGAAAAATACTGGCATTTATTAAATCTGAAAGTAAATATATATGTATTTGTGCCATTACTCTCTGTATTTTTCCGTTTGAAGTGTTTAGTAATTTAATGAATTGTAACTACAAAGGAAAAATAATGTTATTAGGTCATGTTCACTTTGAATGTCCTTTGTTAAAACAGAAATACCCACAAATTTTTTGACAAGTGCTAACACCAAATGAGACTTTCTCCTTAAATACAAGAATTAAAGAGGTGAAAAAAGGACTAACCTTGAGCTGGGCGTGGTGGCGCATGCCTTTAATCCCAGCACTCAGGAGGCAGAGGTAGGAGGATTGCCATGAGTTCGAGGCCACCCTGAGGCTACGTAGTTAATTCCAGGTCAGCCTGGACCAGAGTGAGACCCTACCTTGCAAAACCAAAAAAAAAAAAAAAAAAAAAAAAAGACTAACCTCTCACTTTGTGAATTAATGTTATTTAATACAATTTCCAGACACCACCTATTCTACTATGCAGGCTATTTTGGGGATATCAGTGAATGAATCAAGAGGTAGAATTAGGGAGCTGGCTTAGCATTTAAGGGGTTTGCCTGCAAAGCCAAAGGACCCAGGTTCGATTCCCCAGGACCCATGTTAGCTAGATGCATCTGGAGTTCATTTGCAGTGGATGGAGGCCCTGGTGCACCCATTCTCTCTCTCTCTCTCCCCTTCTCCCTCTTTCTCTCTGCCAAATAAATAAAAATAAAAAGAAAGAGGTAGAATTAGAAACAAGTGGTAGAGGATGTAGAACCAAGAACAAAGATGAAAGGAATTCCTAGAAAGAGGTAGACACATGTCTTCTTTTTGAACATGGGCTTTGACAGATAAGGAAGTTCTCTATGGAGAAACATTTTAGGTGAGAATCAATAAAAGTTCTGATATAAAAGGAAAGGATTTAGAGAGATTAGAACAAACAAGCTCTACTTTACCTACGAAATGAGGACAACAGACCTCAGGGAGGCTGAGAGAAGAAGAGCCATGAGTTTTGGGCTTGAGAAGGTAGTAATCGGTCGACAGGCAAGCAGTGAAATCCAGATCAAAAAAGACAGCTGGCCCACAGGGCCTGACCAAGAAAAAGAGGAAGCAAATATGTACCAGAGAAACAAGGAAAGAGTGACAACCCTGTCATAGAGTACTGAGTTACAGTCATTAAAATTACGATACAGGGCTGGAGAGATGGCAAAGCCAAAGGACCCTGGGTCAATTCCCCAGGACCCACGTAAGCCAGATGCACAATGTGGCACATGTGCCTGGAGGTCATTTGCAGCGGCTGGAGGCCCTGGCATGCCCATTCTCTTTCTCTGTATCTGGCTCCCTTTCTTTCTCACTCTCTTTCAAATAAATAAACAAATGTAAACAAAATTATGATACAGTTGTGTAGTGGAGTACTGTGGTACAGAATTAAAAGTGTGACACAGCCATGTAATGGAGTACTCTGCTATAGTTATTAAAATTACAAGGCTATTTAGTGGTGAACAAAGCAAAGCATTAAAACCATTGTGGTAAAGGCTGGAGAGATGGCTTAGCAGTTAAGGTGCTTACCTGTGAAGCCTACAGACCCAGGTTCAATTCCCAGTACCCACATAAGTCAGATGCACAAGGTGGCTCATGAGTCTGCGGTTCTGTGCAGTGGCCATAAGCCCTGGTGCGCCCATTCTCTCTCTTTCTGTATCTCTCTGTCTCTCTCTCTCTCCCTCCCTCCCTCTCTCAAAGAAATAAATAATAAAATATTTTTAAAACTGGTCATAGATAAAAGCAGGTAATAACACACATTTTCTCAAAAGAGGTATTTTCATATTTATATAGTAAAATGTCTCAAAGGCTATCCACCAAAATATGACATGTTTTACTTCAGGTCATAGAAGCCCTGGGATTTTGTTTCCTGTTTTCTTTGCTATACTTTCCCTCTTTTTCTATAATCACTAAATACTGTCTGTAGCATATCCTACGAGTACCATGAACACAGACACTGGCTTGTCTCAGCCTTAGGTAAAGCGAGCCAGAGAGATTACCAAGCTGTGGGCTTGACAACCTCTTTGTTCTAACATAGCATCTAGAGGTGCTGTGGAAGCAATCTAATATTTTTAAACTTCAATGTATACTAATTATGCCTATGTTTATTGAGCACTGGGCATTTAAGAAATCTTCTCAAATCAGGATTCATCAAAGGGATGATTATAAATGACTCATTGATTCTTTCAGTCTGTGCTAAACTCATACATATACATATCAAATAGAGGACTGAATCAAAATATTTCTTTTTAAAGTTTCTATTTGTAACCCAAACTTTCATGACCCAGTCATTTCTGGTGCAGAGTGTGTACAGAAGGCTCATTTGCCCTTCTGCTCAGCCACCTTGCAACAGAGTGACACATCATCAAGCCCAGTGCTCCTTCTGCCCTGGTCACACTGCTGCTTTCATAGTTTTAATAGCTTCTTTTGTGCTTTCTTGGAAGGTGATGCCATCTGTCAAGGGACATGTCACACAGCTGTGGGTGGCCATGCCATGCAGGTTGTAGAAGCATCAGGCTTGCAGCTTGCCAAACCACCCCATACTTCTTGAGAGTCCCATGCCTACAGGGGACCTCTCATACCTTCTGGAAGCTGCTTGTGCTCCATAGGCTCCCAGGGAGGCCCAAAGGATTTGTAACTTTACTTGTGCTACACCAGGGGGCGGTACCTGCCCAAAGACAACCACTGTTCCTGAGGATGTACTGTCGCAAGAGTGGCTTTTGTTTCTCTGACTTGCAGGGCCCCACCCTAAACTGAGGTAAGGAACAGTAGGCAAAGAGTTCCCAATTAAATGGGAACTGCTCCAGGCCACTGTCTGACAGCAGGGGACCTGACTATGAGGGCAGAAGCAGCAGAAAACTTGTTCAAACCAGTAGAGAAACGTTTTGGAGTCACCAAGGGAAGCTCTTACTAAAAATCACAGGTTCCATCAAGCCTTGCGCCCCCATGGTCTGGTCCTAGACTGCAATATATCAGGCTCTTCATTGATGTTTCTGCTGTGACGCTTGCCTCTTGCTTATGCTAGCGAGCTTAGAAAAATGAGCTATCCTCTCCCCACATCTCATCCTCAAGAGTCTTCCTATGAACGCCTGTGGAGGGAGGAACACGGTGACAGATATGGCAGGGACAGAAGGCAAGTTGTGACAGTGTTCTACACAAAGTTTAACTTGGCATAAAACTCACTCCACCTGTATTAGATGACCGCAACTCACAGCTCATTAAACAAATAACCAAAAATAATGAGTCAATATTTTCATAAATCAAACTATAGAATCCTCCCCAAGCTATTCCTATCTTCTTGTCTTCATCAGTTTTTAGTTAGAAAAGCAAAATGAATACTCGCATGGGCCAACTATCACAGTGAACAAATGGTCAAAGCATACCATATTCTACAATATTACAGACCCAGATGTAATCTGGGTAATCCACCCACAACCTAGTTCTTCTCTTCCTTTCCAAGAGGTATCCAGTCCCATGGCATCTACTGCACTTGCCCATACTTTTAAATTGAGCGCATACATTCATAAGCAAAATATAGTACTGTTTTGGCCTTTAAAATTTGTATTAAGGGGCTGGAGAGATGGCTTAGTGGTTAAGGTGCTTGCCTGTGAAGTCTAAGGCCTTAGGTTTGATTCCCCAGGACCCACATAAGCCAGATGCACAAGGTGGCTCATGCACCTGGAGTTCATTTGCAGTGACTAGAGGCCCTCCAGTGCCCTCCCTCCTTTCTTTCCTTCTTCTTTCTGCTTTTCTTTCTTTCTCTCTCCCTCTTTCTCTCACTGTCATATAAATAATTTTTTTAATTTGAATTAAGATGACTTAATATTTTAATATCAACATTTATGCTTTATCACTCTGCTTTTTTTCACTTAACATTGTGTTTTAGAGATTGATTCCATAGATTTTTCACACAGAACTATTCATTCACCTTCATTGTTTTATTCTACTATACTTATCCCATATTTTATCTAGTCCCATTTTAAAAGTAATTTAGGTGGTTTCTAATATTTGTTATTAAAAGCAGTGTGGTAATAAATACAGAAGTTCAAAGCTGGGTTTTAATTTTACTTAAGAACACCCAGTTTTCCTCTAACCAGGGTATTTCCCACTTCTCGTCTTCATCAGTGTTAAGCTTTTCAATATTGGCTAATATAATAATTGTGAAATAGTATTTCATAGTTATTTCAATACCCCTGTCCTGAATGGCCAGTGAAGACACGTTTTTTCCCATGTGTTGACTATGGCAGTCTCTTCTGTAAAATGCCTGTTTCCTCATACCAGTTTTAAAATGCTACAAAAAGATATTTGTTGCATGGATTACAGTAATGCATCGGTAGTTCTAGGATCTGAAAAAGAAGGTTGAGGTTATTAAAAGGTTACATAAGCATAATGAACCCCTGAATAGCAGAATAATATACCTCACAATGAGGTGCACAATACAGCATCACACCTCTGCTGGTGAAACTAATGCTTGTTACAAGTTACCATTGTTCCTCTTGGTTACTGGTGGTTTAAATTCTGTGCAAATTATGCTACAGCCTAGGATTCATGATGTCCTGGAAAATGAAAGGACTGGAGCCTCTGGCTTAGAACAAAGAAGTAAGGACTATTCTTGCCTTACAGCACAGAGAAGAAATGAGAATCTTATTCCAACCTACATCCTCCAGACAGCCTGACAAACAGCACACACATGCACAAATGCAAATCAGTGACCATGATATCAAAGCTAGGGCTCCACTAGAAAAGAAACGGAAATAAACTAAGTAGTTAGTTACTCATATTTAAATACCACAAATAACCCTGACCCCAGGGAAGGCAAGTATAATTTGGAGGTAAGAGCTTTCCTAACGCTAAATTATATTGCTAACTCGTATTTTTTTCTGTAACTTCTTATTTATGTACTTTAAAGCAACATATCTCACCAGAGCATTCATATCCTATTTTTTATGTATATGAAAGCTGACCACTATGGAGATTCAAATTTATGTTTGCTGGGTGCTCAAGATAAGTCTCCTAGCATGGAAACTGGACAGGGAGGCAGCTCTTGGTGATCTACACCCAGGTGTCACTAAGTCGACTAAACAACTAACGTCAAACCTTCAGAGCTAGCTTCCACTTACTTTGAACCTGGATATATCTAAAGGAAATGGTTAAAACCATTTTTAAAGTAATACCCACAGTCATGAAAGAGGAACATGTAAAAGTGGCTCTGTAAGGCTCCCATCTCTGTCCCCTAGTTTTGCACCCCTAGCTGGGGGTGGCCATTATGGAACCACAGATGCAGAAAGGCTGAAGCAACAGCTCCTCCTCTCCAGCAATGCTCCTGCGCAATTGATCTGCAACTTCCTTGGGCCCTGGTAAGAAAAGCTTTCTGATGGTAAGAGTACACAAATATCAACTTCCTTCTACTTAAGTGGATTTTGTGAAAAGCGTCTGATTTTCCTTTACTGGGGACAGACTCCCCTCCCATGAAAGAGCTCATCTGGGTGGGAGCTATGAAGGGGTTTCCCCAGCATTCCCAGTTCACCCCTAAATTCTCTTAGACCAAATCATCTCTAACCACAGGGCTCAGTAAGTCTCCCAGGCAGGACAGCTCTGGAAGGTCCTACCTCTTGTACATACATTCCAGGGTGCTGGTTAGCTAGAAGGGGCTCATTCCTGCCTGGATCCCTCCACTGGTAAAGCTGTAGCTCCAAGGGGCCTCCCCAGCCTACACCTACAAGATAAACAGTCATTCTGTGCCAGTAACACTCCAAGATCTGGTTTTGCATGGTGTTGACCTATGTCAACCAAGATTTAGTGAGCAATCAAGGATATAGCCTTGGAACTCTCTGTTAGCAAAGACAATGAACCAGGTCAACCATAAATAATAAGAGAGGGACAGAGGTGTAATGCTCTGTGCAGTGCGTGCAAGCACGTACACACACACACACACACACACACACACATAAAAATAAGAAAAGAAAAGACCAGATCCTGACCTAAAACTTTTAATACCATACTCAATTCAGGACAAATTGAATCCAAGTTGACAAGTACCTGGCTAGTCAAGTAAGACAACACATATAAAAGTGGAGGGTAGGAATAGAGATGTAGGGAGGGGAGGAGGTGTGGCTCAGAGAGGGAGTGTGTTCCTGGAATTCTTGACTAGAATAAGAATATGCTCAAAGGGCCAGGAGTGGTAGTGAACTCCTTTAATCCCAGCACTCAGGAGGCTGAGGTAGGAGGATTGCTGTGAGTTCGAGGCCAGCCTGACACTAATTCCAGATCAGCCTGGGCTAGAGTGAGAGCCTACCTCAAAAAACCAAAAATGAAAGAGAAAGAAAGAAAGAAAGAAAGAAAGAAAGAAAGAAAGAAAGAAAGAAAGAAAGAAAGAAAGGAAGGAAGGGAGGGAGGGAGGGAGGGAGGAGAGAAAGAAGGGAGGGAGGGAGGGGAGGGAGGGAAAGAAGGAAGGGGAAGGAAAGAAGGGGAAGGAAGGGAGGGAAGGAAAGAAGGAAGGAAGGAAGGAAGGAAGGAAGAAAGAAAGAAGGGAAGAAAGAATATTCTCAAAGAAAATCCATTATAAATGAAGAACAGAACAGGTATCATGGTTATAATTCCATTTTCTTGATATTAAATACTTCCTCATCCCTCTGCATAACATTTTCTTCTATAGAACAAGTGCATTTAACCCTAAAAGACCAGCTTAAAAGCTAAGAGAAACATCGGCTTTCCTATGTCAGCACTAGAACCATTTTTCTGGCTGGTGATACAATTAGCTGAACTTTCTAAGGTTTTAGTGGAAAAGCAAATCAAGAAGTCATCTTTTACCCTTCCTCCAACAGAAGAGTCACCTTTACCTGCCCTCCCCACTTCCTGTGGAGGCCACACCTTCTGCAAGGCTGAAGCAAAGCGTGGGTTGCTGGTTGTACATGCACCATCTCCCTGAACTTCCATCATCACATCTTAACAATTGGCTTACCTGCCTCCTTCTCCCCACTTGTAGAATGCAAGCCTCCAGAGAGCAGGGAGCTTGGAACATCCCCTCCCCTAATGGAGATCAAACTTCGGGCCTAGCACGTGCTATTCAAGTATTCATTCTGCCGACCTACATCCCGTGCTCTGGGTTTGTTGTTGGTGGTGGTGTTTGTTTGACAGGATCTCTCTATGTAGCTCAAGTTGGCCTGGAAATTGCCATGTAGCCCAGGCTGGTCTGTCCTCTCTTGCTTCAGCCTCTAGAGGACTGGTGTCACAACCGTGTAAAGCCAAGTCCTGTTAGAACCACCATTAAGAATTTTAAGAGTGTAATAGTATGTCCTGAGAATTCTATGCAATGAAGAAGGGATTCTACTTGGTAAGCACACATCGTAGATTATTGGGCTTTTAAAATCAATGCAAAGCTGGACTGCACAGATGGCTTGGCGGTTAAGCGCTGGCCTGTGAAGCCTAAGGCCCCCGGTTCGAGGCTCGAATCTCCAGTACCCACGTAAGCCAGATGCACAAGGTGGCCCATGCATATGGAGTTCCTTTGCAGTGGCTGGAGACCCTGGGGCGCCCATTCTCTCTCTCTCTCTCTCTCTCTCTCTCTCTCTTTCCCTTTCTGTCGCTCTCAAATAAATAAATAAAAATAAAACATTTTTTTTTTAAATCCACGCAAAGCTGACCTAGGGTCTGACCTAGCATAACTCAAAGCAGAAACAAATATATCCCTTTGCATTGAAAGCCACTAGGACTAGGAAGCTCCTTCCAACCCAGAAAGAGATGGTGAGCAGATGTTCAGGAGCTGTCCCTAGATCTGACTTTTAAGGTGTGTCCCTGGGTGCTGGGGGGAAGGGGTATCTGAGCTCTGTCATGCATAGCAAGGTGACAAACGCCACACGTTAGGGTAACAAACGATTTTTTTTTTTTTTTTTTTTTTTTTTTTTTTTTTGCAGCGAATTCTTGGTAATGCAATTTTGCATCTCTTACTGGCCAGCTCTGCCGGCCCACACTCCCTGCAGCACCCCAGGTGACTGGGTGGGAGATCGGGTGGTCCTGGACAGGTTTCCGGCCCTGGGCCACCGCGCAGAGCCCGCCACCCCTAAGACACCCGCGGATCCCCGGCCTGCGCCCGGGCCGGGAGGGGCGGCGAAGGGGCCGCGGGGGCGGCGGGGACTCACCTGCAGCAGCACGGCCAGCAGGAGGCACAGGTACATCTGGTAGATGCCCATCTCGCCCACCGCCTGGAACGCCTCCTCCACGTCCATGGCGGGCGCGGGCGCGGGCGGGCGCGGGAGCCGGGCGCGGCCCAGGCGGAGGCAGGCGCAGGCGGCGCGGCCTGTGGTCCGCCCGGGCTCCCGGCCCTGGATGCGCCGCGATGGGCACCGGGCGCCCCGACCCCGACCCCGGACCCCCGCTTCCTGTCGCGGATGACGAGAAGTTTCGGGAAGCGGTTGCGAGGCGATCTGCGGGCGGGCGGGCTGGCGGGCGCCGCGAGCGAGCGAGCGAGCGGAGGGAAGAGGAAGTGGGCGCGGCGCGGCGCGGCTGGCGGAGGCTCGCGGGGAGGGGCCGTCCCGCGCGCCACGCGCTCAACCCGGACCGGCAGGCCCGGCCCCCGGCCCTCGCCTCCCGGGGCCCCGGGGGTAAGCGCACGCTCGGTGTGCACAGGATCGCCAGGCCTGGAGATGTCCTGAGTACGGACACGAGGTCCAAAGTCAGCATCGAGCTGGAGGTCACGGCTGCCTGGGCATTCCAAGGTAGCCTGCTGGGCTGGAGAGGTGGAAAAGGCTTCCTTGCCTAGCCTGCTTTACTCCCTCAGGCTTCCATCCTCTTAAAACTTTGGCTGTTGTTCACTGTTTTTCACAGTATCAAAACGACTTTTTTTTTTAACAAACATATATTTTATTTTTATTTATTTGAGAAAGAGGCAGAGAGAAAGAGAGAGAGAGAGAGAGAGAGAGAGAGAGAGAGAATGGATGCTCCAGGGCCTCTAGCCACTGAAAACGCACTCTAGATGTATGTGCCATCTTGTGCATCTGGCTTACATGGGTCCTGGAGGATTGAACCTGGGTCCTTTCACTGTGCAGGCAAGTGCCTTAACCACTAAGCGATTTTCCCAGCCCCTCAAAACGACTTTTGAGAGCAATGGGGGGGGGGGGCCTTTCTCAGCCCAGATGGACTGGGCTTGAGTGCCTGAAGCTCTCGAATTTGTGTCACCTTGCCAAAGAGAAATTAAGGAATGTGGACAAGAAGGTGAGGAGGAGCTACGAAAAACATAGAAAAAGGTTTCCGAGCGAAGGGGAGGGTTCCCCAAAAGAGAGGGAGAGAAGAGGTTGCCAGATCAGGTTCTGTAGGCTGGGAATATAAAGTGGAAAATCCCCGCAGTCTCAGGGAAAACATGCTTCGTGCTTCTCATGGAATCCAATGAGAAGGAAACAGGAAAGTAAATTATGCCTTTTGTTTACAAACAAGAAAATCTGCCCGACTCTGCTCGGAGTCTGAGCACCTGCTCCAAGGGAGGGGCTTCCTGGGGGCGTGGTGCGTTATCTCATCAAGGCGAGAATTACTCCTCCCACCTTTTCAGCTTATCTGTAGGTGAGGGTCATCTCCTGACCAGGTGAGTGATTAATTAACAAGCCCTACCAAGTACTAGAGGACTTGATTCCTGCCTTCAGGAAGAAGTAGTTCTCCACCCCCCGCAATATAATAACGAATAGACCTGGTGACCGGACAAAGTGCTCAGAGTTGACCACACAGCCTTTAATGGGGCATGTGCACCACCCCTCCAAGACTTGGAATATTGTGGAAGAGTGGCCGGAAAGAATGTAAGAAGACCCAGAGGATGAGAAGGAGTGTTATGGAACATGACATCACAAGGCCACTGCACCCATGAACGCACAGCAGTGCGCAAACCCTGCACAAGATTGGTCCAGCCAGCCCTCCATTATGGATGGGGCGGGGCTCATGAGGCTCCACCCCGCTCTGAGGAGCTGTTGCATGTCAATGGCTATTGGGGACCTGGGATACATTTTCTTGGTAGTGTAGCCACTGGTAAGGTTCCAGTATATAATCCCTCACCCATGCTCATGCAGGCAACCCTAATGAGACTCAATGAGTCCAGCAAGAGTGGGAGAGGGACAAGAGAAAATGGGGATGAGTGAAAATACGATCAGAATACATGATGCATGAAACTGTCAGAAAATACAATAAATAGTGACCAGAGAGCATCCTTGCCCTTGTTATTCTTCTAAAGTTTCTATCAATTATGATGTCTATTGTAGGTTATGTTGTTTGCTATTCTTTACTCGTCACTTACCTAATTATTTTAGCAACTAAAGGAATGTTCGAGTTAGCGGAAGAATGTTGGTGGATTGGAAATGACAAGAGTCTAGTGAACTCATCACATGGAAGTGTTTACTAAAACTCTCCTTTAGCCATCTGGATTTAGTTTTCTGTTGTTCTGTTTTGTAGATTCTGATTTATTTATTTGCAAGTGGGGAGAGGGCTCACCAGGGCTTCTTGCTATTACAAAGAATGCCCAGCTGGCTTTACATGGGTGACTGGGGAATTGAACCTGTGCTGGCAGACCTTGCAAGTAAATGCCACCTCCCCAGCCCCTGGATTTAGCTTTCTTCCAGGGGAAATGTTCTATGAATGAGGTGGGAGGAGAGAGAAGGAGGGAAGGGTTGTATGGCTTTACTTTTTATGGAATCACATTTTTTTTTCTGGAAATATTTCAAATTTTATTTCCTATTAGTTGGGAACTAAACTTGTCCATTTTGCTTTCTTATGGTTTTAAAAAAATCATGCTCTGGCTGTATTTACATCCTAGGTTTTAGTCTTGTTGTTCACTTTTTATTCTGCACAGGTTTGTCTACACTATTAATTTTTTAATAATTTTTTTCATTTGAGAGAGACAGACAGACAGAGAGAATGGGTGTGTCAGGGCCTCTAGCCACTGCAAATGAACTCCAGATACATGCACCACCACGTGCATCTGGCTTACGTGGGTTCTGGGGAATCAGACCTGGATCCGTTGGCTTTCCAGGCAAGTGCCTTACCCACTAAGCCATCTCTCCAGGCCAGTACATTATTTTTTAAATGACAGCTTTGTTTTGTGATTTTTTTTCTGGTATTTCTTCCTACAAAGAAATGTAAAATACATTGTGCATATTAAAATAAAAATATAGCTCATGGATTATAAAAATTCTTTCCTTATTTTACTTAGTTTTGTAGCCAAGGCTGGCCTTGAACTCCTGATCCTCATGCCTCAGCCTTACAGACTACTGGGATTACAAACCTGTGACAACTGGCTTCAATTTTCCTTTTTTAACAGTAACTATATTGAAGAGCATGCAAATTTATCTCAGTACTACTTTGCTGTGTCTCACAAGTTTTGTTATTCAGTACTTTTACATTACATTTACATAAAATACTTTATTACGTTGCAATTTAATCTTTAACCAATAAGCTATGTCAGTACATTAAAAAAAATTCAGTTCAAAGTTATTGCTGTTTAAGCCATTTTTGTTGATTATTAATATAAATGTGTCACAGGCAAAGACAACATTAAATCATGGAAATTGAACTTTCCTGTGACCTAGCATGTAGTTTTTTTAATGTCATGAAAATAATAAATAGTTTCCATTTGTTGGGTACAATATTCTCCATAATCTATTAGACCACACTTGTTAATTTATCAAAGTTATCTGTATTATTACTGAAAATTTCCTAAGAGTATATTCAGGGTTTTTTTGTTGTTGTTGTTGTTGTTTGTTTGATTTGATTTTTTTTTTCGAGGTAAGGTCTCAGTCTCTCTCAGGCTGACCTGGATCTCACTCTGTAGTTTCATGCTGGCTTTGAACTCAGCGATCCTCCTACCTTTGCCTCCCAAGTACTGGGATTAAAGGCATGTGCCATCATGTGTGACTTCATCTATCAGTTTTTAATGAATGTATCAAGAACTTCCAAAATTATCCCTTTTTTAAAAAAATGTTTATTTTTATTCATTTATTTGAGAGTGACAAAGAGAGAAAGAGGTAGAGAGTGAGAGAGAGAATGGGCACACCAGGACCTCCAGCCACTGCAAACGAACTCCAGATGCATGTTCCACCTTGTACATCTGGCTTACATGGGTACTGGGGAATTGAACCTCAAACCAGGGTTTTTAAGCTTTACAGGCAAGCACTTAACCACTAAGCCATCTCTCCAGCCCATTACTTTTGTTTTTAAGTTCTCTCTTATGTCTGTAAGTTCATAAAAGTACTAATTGAGTTATCAGTTTTCTAATGATGAAATTAATCTTTTCTAGCCAGATGTGGTGGTGCATGCCTTTAATCCCAACATTCGGGAGGCAGAGGTAAGAGAATCACTGTGAGTTCAAGGCCACCCTGAGACTACAGAGTGAATTCCAGGTCAACCTGAGCTAGGGTGAGACCCTACCTCAAAAAAAAAAAAAAAGAAATTAATCTTTTGATAATACTTTTTGTCCTCACTTTTATTTTATCTAATATTAATTTTGCTACATCACTTTATTGTTATTAGTATTTCCTTGTAATCTTGATTCTTATGGCATCTTTTTGCAAGCAAGCATCTTTAACCCCTGAGCTATCTCCCTAGCCCTTGTATGGTATCTTTTTATTTGTTTACCTGTTTAGATGTTTTCTACTCATGCTTATAAAATAAAGGTCTTTTTTTTCTATCTGGTTTTATAGTCTTTGTCTTTTAATAGGTAAGTAAATCCCTTCGTATTTATTGTGAATGATATAATTGAAATTATTCCCATCATCTTATGTTGTGTTTCTTTTTACTTTCTGGTCATCTGTTAAATTATTCAAACCAGGGTATTCCAGGCTGGAGAGATGGCTTAGTGGTTAAGGTGCTTGCCTGTGAAGCCTAAGGACCCAGGTTCAACTCCCCAAAACCCACATAAGCCAGACGCACAAGATCACATATGCACCCAAGATGGCACACGCGTCTGGAGTTTGATTACAGTGGTAAGAGGTCTTGGGACAACAATTCTCTCTCTCTCTCTTTCTCTCTTACTGTCTCTCTCATTAAATAAAAAAAAAAAAAATAGGGTATTTTTAGAAAGATTTTAATGAGATGTGTCTTTCCATATTCCCTGAATGGGCACCATCCTAGTGGTTGAGGTCCCTGACCAGATAAAAAGGAGAAAGTGAGCTGAGCATCAGCTTTCTGACTAGAGATGATGTGACCAGCTGCCTCATACTCCTGCTGACATGCTTTCCTGGCCATGATGGAGTGACTATTCAAACTGTGAGCCAAAATAAACCTGCTCTTCCTTAAGTTGCTTTTGTCACAGCAACAAGAAAAGTTACCAATATGGTGATTCAAGAAGAGAGTATCTGCTCCCACAGCACTGGTGTGAAAGATTTATGTGATATTGTGATTAAGAAAATTAGGAAGTTTTTCCATGGTCAGGAATAATTATTTTTAACTTGGAAATGATAAGAAAACAAGAAGTCATGAAGTATAGTTTAACATCATAGTCTCAGATTTGTCTTTGACTTGCTGTATATCATTTAAAAAAGCCCAGTGCTGTGAAGTTATAGGTCAATTTAGAAACTGAGGGGGTGCAGGAGATGTAAATGAAGCATTCAGTAGGAAAGATAAAGTATGATTTCTTTACCTTTGAGAATATGAACTCATTTTGTATCTACTCTAGCAATATCATCGAACATTCTTTTTTTAAATTATTTTTAAGATTTTATTTTTATTTATTTATTTATTAGAGACAGAGAGAAGAGTGAGAATGGGTGCGCCAGGGCCTCTAGCCACTGCAGACAAACTCCAGACACATGCGCCACCTTGTTCAGCTGGCTTACGTGGGACCTGGAGAATCAAACTGGGGTCCTTTGGCTTCACAGGCATGCGCCTTAACCTCTAAGCCATCTCTCCAGCCCTCATCTAACATTCTTTTTTTCTGTGCACAACCATTTCTTCAAACTCTTTACTTCCTACTAGTTCTTTCATCAGATATTGAATTGAGTAAAACTTTTGACATGGATTCATTCTGCTTTGGAGAAGAATCACATTTTTAACTGAATTTATTTTTTGACATTATGTGTGTAAGTGAAAAAAAATAATTAAAATTGATATTTTTATATGACTAACTAAGTAGAAGTTGGACTATGCCATCCTACTCCTTAAGTTGCTCCAAACCTATTCTATATATATTCCATATTTAATCACATATGTTGGGACATGTATGCCAGAACCAGTGATCATTGTGAGGACAGAAAATGTCACATGGGTAATGTGTCTCTGGTATGATCTCTTGGGCTGATGGAGGGTAGACAGGCCAAGCTCAGGAACTGCACACTGGCCTTCAAGTGATGGGACCACTGCGGTCATGCTCTGGGTTCAAGTGATTCAGGTGAGATGCTTTGGCAGCAGTGAAAATGGAAAATGCACTCCACACCAATTGAGAACAAACAAGACCCTATGAGAGCTTTTGCAGAAGAATGGCAAGAGATATGGAGAAATAAAGTGTAATTTAAAGTGAAAACAACCGGGCATGGTGGTGCATGCCTTTAATCCCAGCACTCAGGAGGCAGAGGTAGGAGGATCACTGTGAGTTCAAGGCTACCCTGAGACTACATAGTGAATTCCAGGTCAGCATGGACTGGAGTGAAACCCTACCTCGAAAAACCTAAATAAATAAATAAATAAATAAATAAATAAAATGAAAACAATAAAAATTGATAGTAATTTCTTTTGCAAATGCATTTAGAGAAAATCAGAAATAACTCCGTGTTTAGTCTTGGCATCCAGACTAAGAGTGGATATGCTGTTAACTGACCTAAAGAACTAAACAGTGGAGTAGGTCTGTAGTGAAGGTTTTGGGGACCTTTGCCATGAATGGTTGGGCTGAAAGGCATTGCTCTTTTAAATGACCATTGCCCCTTTAAGATTCCTGCCCTTCCCCCTTAACCCAGCCAGGCCCCTGCTGGGTTTCCATGCCCTAATTTACTGTAAGCACCAGAGCTTCTGAGCATGCGCTCAAGGAAGAGCCAGACTAATTAAAGCTCTCCTGAGATTCAAGGTATTGCATCTGTGGCTTTCAGCTAACAGTTCCATTTTGATAGCATATTTTCTCCAACTGACCTTTTTTTCTCTCATTTTTTTCTTCTTTTTAAGCCTTTACCACAATTTTGTAGTACCTATGTCTTTTATAACACAGGAGTAATACATATCTGTTTCTTTAATATAATAAAATGTCAAATAATATTTGGATAGAGTGTCTGTCAAATACATGGCCTTTGGTAGATGAGAGAAAAGAAAAAGATTAACTTTGGTAAATTACATGAAGCTTGGAAGCAAATATAATCAATCACAGTCTTTTTCTTTTTAATTGTAAAACCTGTGCATCCAGCCACTGTCATGTCTTTTGTTTCACTGGTAATTTGGTGTCCCAGATGGCCACTGAAATCCAGTGTGAGATAATAGATTTCATGTATGTTAAGTATTCCTTCAGACCCTTAGAAACCAGTGTTCTTACACCAGCCTACATGTACCCAGAGGTAGCACTTTAAAAAAAAAATCTGAAGAATGTTTCTCTTCAGCAAAAAGCCTTCATTCATGCAGAGATAACACTTTATTGTGAATATGTTATAGTAAGGTACTTTGATAAAGATAGCCAGAGAACAAACAGTTGTGTCAATATTAAATTGACACACAGGGAAAATAAACAGATAGATCACAAGAGATCCAGGAGTATTTTCATGTAGGGAGGAAGGAGCAAGAAAACAAAGGGAAAACATGCAAAAAGAAAATGAGATTAGCAGTGAGAGAGATGTTTCTGGCCTCTTGAAGAAAAATCTCCATTCAAAAATTTTTGCTAAGTAGGTGAAAAACAGATTAAAATGGGCCCAAATTTAATCTGACAAATTGCCGTTTCCATTCTCAAGTCTTACCAGTAAAGTCACAGTATAAGCAGAGCTGGGTCTGAAATCCAGGAGGTTAAGAGAGAGAGATGAAATGTGAGGGAAATTAGCCATTAATTATGCTGGAACTTAGATAGTAAGAGTGTTTTGCTTACTAAGAGTCTAATTTTACATGTTGTCCAGAGCACTGAGCTTAGATAATAGGGCATTCATTCAATTCAGCAAATGCATCCCTGAGTGCCCATCTTTAATGAAAATGTCAGTGGGTTATTGCTGGTTTTGTTATTGTTGCTGCTACTGCTATTTCTTACACAGGAGAATTCTATAACTAGGGAAAAGAGACTGAAATGATGAATTTGTTGTGTTCATGGAGTCAATAAATTGAAGCTATGATTCAGTAGGATGGATGAAGTTTGCCCTAAGAACAAATGTCTCCCAGTTTCCCAGTATTAAAATATGCATGCTTACTGGAGTTGCATGAACCACTTCAGTAGGTTGTTCAGTAGGTTATCTTGCTTTCAGAAAACAGGCAGCTCAGTAGATTTTGGAGAATCAAATTCGGTACACTTGGTGTAGTCAAGGCTCACACAGGAGGCCTTACAACTCCTTAAGTATGTGAAAATCTCAAGTATTAGGATTTATTCCACAAAGGGTTGAGCACCTACTCTGTATGGGGGACAGTTCTTGTGCTAAGAATAGTGTTAAACCAGACAAAATGCTTTCCTTGTGGCTCTCACATTCCCACAGAGGACCTTTCCTACTTGGTTGGATAGGCTGGGTGGGATGAGAGCAAGGAGAAGGTAGACTTCCACACATCATTATGTGATCATGACATCAGCCCCAAATCAAAACAGCCATGTGAACCAAGTAGAACATAAAGGGGGTGCCCATTAAGCCTTGTTTTGAGTGGCAGCTCTTTTCCCCAGAGCTATCTGCCTTAGAAGAATGCAGCCAAAGCTTTTCTCCCTGTGGTGAAAGTCACTTAGTGGAAAGTTACATTAATACACAAATTCACAGAGAATTTGCATGATTCTCAGAACCAAATTAATCATTAATTTACTGCCATACAGCTGTTGGAGCCAAAGATCATATTACATTTTAAACAATATAAGCCCATCATCTTTATCAGTCTTCATTTACATAAGAAGTGTGTCTTACTCTCAGCCAAACAGAGCAAATCAAATCCTCCTGTAACCAGTCTGTTCTAGTGGAAGACTGGTTATTCTCAATTTCATTTTCCTGTCCTGCAGATAACCCGCCATGGCCAAGAATCTCCTCCACCTTTGTCTTAATCCTTGAACCTTTTCGTAAACCTAATGACAGGTATAGGTTTTAAAAAAAAATAACAAGGTATAGGACAGACACACCAACACTTTGTGAATATGATAATTTTTTAAAATCATAGTCTAACCTCACATTATGTAAAAATGGGAAGGCTAAAGGAGGTCAACTAAGATACTTAATGGCTAGGGGACATATCCAAAGTCATACAGTATGTGAAAGTACTTCTCAAAACATTGTGTCTTTGGGTCTGGGGAGATGGCTCAGTGGTTAAAGGTGCTTGCTTCCAAGCCTGCCTACCTGGGTTCAGTTCCCCAGCTACCCACATAAAGCTGATGGACACTCATTTGCAGTGGCAAGAGACCCTGGCACTTGCTACACACACACACACACACACACACACTTTTTTTTTTTTTTTGTGGTAAGGTCTCGCTCTATCCCAGGCTGACCTGGGATTCACTCTGTAGTCTCAGGGTGGCCTTGAACTCACAGCAATCCTCATACCTCTGCCTCCCGAGTGCTGGGATTAAAGGCGTGCACCACCACACCCAGCCCACACACACATTTTTGTTAAAGTTTGTGTCTCCCATTACCAGAAGACCACTTTCAGATATAGGTTCTTCTCTGTGAGCCACTTTTTCTTCTGTGGAAAAGTTAATATACAACATTATCTTAGTAACACACTTGTTAAGAGGATCATTGTTTCCCCAGATCCACAATGATTTTACGGTTCAGACTTAGGCTGAATGAAGCCGTCTCTACGTTTCCCTAGCCAGAACCCCCAGTGGAATATGCACACTATCAACAGTGTGACTGCAGTCACAAAATCATGCAAAGTTCTCTTCTGTTGTCTTCGAGGCCAAAGAATGGAATTGTGGTTCTGCTCTGCTTTATGCTTGCAACACATTTTGCAGACAAAGCAGTACACAGTTCTTTGGAGATAATCCCTAAATTGCACTTGATGATGGACGATGTCTTTTGGCTGGGCTGTTAATGTATTCTCAACATCTCTGTTCAATGACTGTACTCCTAATTGTTTAGAGTGCTGACCTCCAGGCACAGTAGCTGAGACCAGCTTCATCCTAACCAAACCAGCCATGATGGTTTATATTGATTGTCAACTTGTAGGAGCTGGACATGCCTGGGAGGGATTGTCTTAATAGGTTAAGGTAGACCCTCAACTGTGAGTGGCATCATTCCATGCATGAGCTAGGGTCCGGGACTATACAGAAAGGAGGGCTGAAGAGAGGGTTTAATGGTTGAGGTGCTTGCCTATGAAGCCTAAGGACCCAGGTTTGATTCCCCAAACCCATGTAAGCCAGATGCACAAAGTGGTGCATGCATGTTGAGTTTGTTTGCAGTGGCTAAAGGCCCTGGCATGCCCATTCTCTCTCTTGGTCTACCTCTTACTCTCTCCTTCCCTCTCTCTCAAATAAATGAATAATTTTTTTTAAATAAAAAGAAGAAAGGAGAAGCTGGTTGAATACCAGCATTCAAAACTCCAGCTTCCTCACTGGGAAGAATGTGACCAGCTTCTTCAAGTTCCTGTCACCATGCCTTCCTTGCCATTATGGACTGTGACCTCAAATTTCAAGCTGAAATAAACCCTCCTTTAAACTAATTTTCGTCTAGTATTTTGTCCCAGTATTGAGACGTTAACTGATGCATGCTGTGACTTCTAGCAAGAGGTCCCCACGATTGGGCCTGTTGGTATTCCCTTATAAAAGGAGGGGGTCTCCTGGGATCCTGGCACCTCCCTCTTGCTGTGTGTAATTCTCCCCTAGCTGCACCATGGTCTCACAAACTTGAGAGGTGCTGGGGTGTGTTGGAAGGTTAACTGAAGGGCGCTGTGGGAGGACATCATCCATGCTGGCATCACCCACTCTCCACAAGTAACCCCGTTAAGCACTCCAGTTCAAGCTGACTGGAGGAATCACGCTTTGTTCTGTTGTTGGAGGCTTTCTGGGGGGAGCAGACGTTTGCTTATGTCTCCCCAGGGAAAAGCTTCACACAACACTAATGATATGGCATTTGCCACTGCAGTGTCCTGGTGATCAGCTCTCCTCTTCCTCCCATGCAGAAGACAATTTTGAAGCAGGGTGTGGTGTACATCTTTAATCCCAACACTTGTGAGGCAGAGGTAGGAGGATCACCATGAGTTTGAGGTCTCCCTGAGACTGCATAGTGAACTCCATGTCAGTCTGAGCTAGAGTGAGACCATACCTTGAAAAACAAAAAGAAAAGAAAAGAAAAGAAAAGAAAAGAAAAGAAAAGAAAAGAAAAGAAAAGAAAAGAAAAGAAAAGAAAGAAAGAAGAATTGAGATAGGTGAAGAAAAATCAGGAAGATGATTTTTTTATTTATTTATTTATTTGCAAACAGAGAGAGAGAGAGAGAAGAGAGGCAGACAGAGAATGGGCACACCAGGGCTTCTAGCCACTGCAAACAAACTCCAGATGCATGTGCCCCTTGTGCATCTGGCTTACGTGGGTCCTGGAGAATTGAACTGGGATCCTTTGGCTTTGCAGGCAAACACTAACCACTAAGCCCTTTCTCCAGCCCCCCAGGAAGATGAGCTTTTTAGGAAAAATATCTGTGGCATATTCTCTAAATGAGTAGAGATATTTGAAGAACATCATGTTTTAACAATATTTTATTTTCATATATTTATTTGAGAGAGAGGGAGACAGAGAGAATAGGTGTGCCAGGGCCTCTAACCACTGCAAACGAACTCCAGACACATGTGCCAGCTTGTGCATCTGGCTTATGAGGGTACTGGGGAATTGAACCTAGGTCCTCAGGCTTCACAGGCAAGCACCTTAACCAAGCCATCTCTCCAGCCCCTGAAGTAAATCATTTGCACTTATGGGTTCCTTCTTGGTTTTTTTCAGCTGTACATGTTTGTGAGGCCAAGCCAAAGGCAGAAAAAAATGTGGTTTATTACAGGGAGATGGGTGCCTCTTAAAATATATAATGGAAATATATTGGCTCAGTGTTAATTTAGTTTTTAATTAGCTAGATATTAAGATGCAAGCTGATAACTAAACATCACTTAAGCAGAGAGGTTTTCTGTGTAATGAAGTGGCTTGCCCAGGGAGAAGACATTCTGACAGAGACTGTCGGTTTGATGATGGGCGTAGAAGGGCAGGATGGATTTATTCCCGGGGCTCTCTGCTGGGCCTGCCAACAGGTGACCAGCTGGCACCCGATATGAGCATGACAGCTTGATGCATTCAACTGAGACCCACGTTTCTATTTTCCTTCAACTAGGGAAAAGCTAAAACTATGATCTCTAATTCCCTTACTGGCATGAGGAAGTGTTGAAATAAATGTGCTTTCAGTTAAAGATTCTACGTAGAAGTATCTCCAGTCACTTCAAATCTAAAAGTTTAAGCTTAGTACAGGTTGAGTATTCTATATCTAAAATACTTAGGACTAGAAGTAGTTCAGATTTTTTTTCAGATTCTGGGATATTTGCATGTACATGAAGAGATGTCTTAGGGATGAGACCCAAACCTAAACATGAAACTCATTTGTGTTTCATAAATCTTATACACATAGCCTGATGATAATTTTATTTGTATTCTACCCTCTCTTTTGACCAACCTATTACACGGAGGTCAGGTGTAGAATTTTCCAGCAGTAGTCTTATGTCAGTGATCAAAATGTTTTGGATTTTGGAGCACCTCTGATTTTGAATTGGGGAATAGTCACATTTTAGGAGGTAAAGTGGCATGGATCCTGTGAGTTCTCAACCATGTGAACAAACTCAGAAAAGCTGACATTATAGAAGATTTCAAATGTGGAAATTTAGCTTTAACATTAAGATCTGTAATAGAATATCTATAACATAGTACCTGTAAAAGAGACTGTGGTGGTTTGATTCAGGTGTGCCCCACAAACTTAGGTGTTCTGACCGCCATGTCCCCAGCTGTTGGCAATTTGGGAATTAAACACGCCTGGAGGCAGTGTATTGCTGAGGGTGGGCCTATGGGTGTTAAAGCCAGCTTCCTCTTGCCCATGTTTGGCACACTCTCCTGTTGCTATTGTCCACCGGGTGTTGGCCAGGAGGTGATGTCCACCCTCAGCTCATGCCATCATTTCCCCTGCCATCATGGAGCTTCCCCTCAAGTCTGTAAGCCAAAATAAAACCCTTTTCCCACAAGCTGCTCTTGGTCTGGTGTTTTCTGCCAACAATGTGAGCCTGACTGCAACAGAGACCTACACACAGCTAAATAAGATCCAACCTGTCTCCGTCAACCTGCATTGCTGACTTTGACCAAAACCTGCCATAGCTGCCACAGATTCACAGATAATTCCAATGAGCTTTTGAAGTTTAATATTTCCTTCTAATTGATATTTCTCTTTTCATTTTAATGATCTCGTGTCCCATTAAAGTTCCCAAGGGATAGTTTAAACTAGGAAAAAATAAAAAAGTAGGTCCTGAAATTAGGAATTTCTACGGCCATCCTCCCTTCCAAGCCACACTGTCTCTTGCCTGGATTTCACTCCCCTCAAGTCTGCTTCACTCCACTCCCCTTTACCTCCAGTCCAATTTTCATCACCAGAACATAAATGAGATTTTTGAAATTCAAACTTGATCCTGACATTCTTCTACTTATAACTTATTCACAGCTTCTCTTAGAGTTCAAAGCCACTTAACCGGCCCCAAACCACAGCCCCGTGCACTATCCAGCTAGTCACCCCACAGGCCTCTACCCTGCATCCCCACTGTGACTCTGTCTGCCCCAGGTACAGTGTTCTGCACTTCCTTCCGCTCTAGTGGGTGGTCTCCACAGACCTCCCCCTGACCGCCCTTCTCCATCTCGTCAGCTTGTTGACCACCTGGCCAACTCCTGTTCATTCTTCAACCCCCTGCTTTCGGGGCCACTTGTTCCTTGAAACCTTCATCCCTTTGTCTGGGACAAACTGTGATGTGCTCTCACGTATTCCCTGTCATTTTTCTCAGCACTTTGCTGTAACTGCTCCATGAGAGAAGGGCCAGGGCTCACCTCCCCTCCACAGCCAGGACACGTGCGCGCTCCATGAGGGGAGGGCCAGGGCTCACCTCCCCTCCACAGTCAGGACACGTGCGCGCTCCACGAGAGGAGGGCCAGGGCTCACCTCCCCTCCACAGACAGGACACTTATGCGCTCCACGAGAGGAGACCCAGGGCTCACCTCCCCTCCACAGACAGGACACTTACGTGCTCCACGAGAGGAGGGCCAGGGCTCCATGAGAGGAGGGCCAGGGCTCACCTCCTCTCCACCTCCCCTCCTCCTCCACAGTCAGGACACTCCACGAGAGGAGGGCCAGGGCTCACCGCGCGCTCCACGAGAGGAGGGCCAGGGCTCACCTCCCCTCCACAGTCAGGACACTTACGCGCTCCACGAGAGGAGGGCCAGGGCTCACCTCCCCTCCACAGACAGGACACTTACGCGCTCCATGAGAGGAGGGCCAGGGCTCACCTCCTCCACAGACCACAGACTCCATGAGAGGAGGGCCAGGGCAGACAGGACACGCACGCTCCACGAGAGGAGGGCCAGGGCTCACCTCCTCTCCACAGACAGGACACTTACGCGCTCCACGAGAGGAGGGCCAGGGCTCACCTCCTCTCCACAGTCAGGACACTTACGCGCTCCACGAGAGGAGGGCCAGGGCTCACCTCCCTCCACAGACAGGACACGTACGTGCTCCATGAGAGGAGGGCCAGGGCTCACCTCCCTCCAGGCCAGGCTCACCTCCCTCCACAGACAGGGCCAGGGACTCACCTCCTCTCCACAGTCAGGACACTGACGCGCTCCACGAGAGGAGGGCCAGGACTCACCTCCTCTCCACAGTCAGGACACCAGAGAGGAGGGCCAGGACACGCTCCACGAGGGAGGGCCAGGGCTCACCTCCTCTCCACAGTCAGGACACTTACGCGCTCCACGAGAGGAGGGCCAGGGCTCACCTCCCCTCCACAGTCAGGACACTTACGCGCTCCATGAGGGGAGGGCCAGGGCTCACCTCCCCTCCACAGTCAGGACACATGCAGCACTTCTGACACATCTGCCTGCTACAAAGAAGGCAGGTGGAATGAAGAGGCGTCCAGAGAATGGTTCCAGGAAAGCTTTAACTCAGCATAGGGTCAGGTCCTTCCTAGAGGCAGAAGGCAACCAGACAAAGCTTTCTAGTGGACATGTGCATCTCTGCTGGGAAGCCCCATTACTAGCCCATTTCTTAACTACTTACTGGCTCTCCAGTGTCTGATACTCCAAGCCGCTACGAGAAAGGCTGCAGAGATGTCTACCATTGACTTCTAATCACCAAGCCACCTGTCCCCTGCCTGTCTCTCTCTTCAGCATGTGCCCATGCCCCACCATGCTCTACCAGATAATTTTGTTTCTGTTCCTTGAATCTCTTGAGTTCTCACCCCATCTGCCCCTCAACATGGGATATTCCCTCCACTCACTTTACAACATGAATGCCACTGTTTTAAAATTTTACACACATTAATTGTGCAAATGAGAGGGTTTCACTGTGACATATCCATATTTGCATATTTTGTACTTGGTCATATCCACTTTTCTTTTATCCTCTCTTACCCTTCCCTTTCCCCCTACTAATCTTTCCATCCCCTAATGATTCCTCTTCCACTTCCAGAGTTTTCTGTTTTGTGTTGTTTCTACATATGATAGATAACATGTTTTTCTATGACTAGTTTTATTCACTTAACATGATGTCCTTATATCCATCCTTTTTCTTGCAAATGACAATGTCATTATTTTTCTTTATGATGAATAATACTCCACTGTGTCAATACATTTTCTTTGTGTGTGTGTGTGTGTGTGTGTGTGTGTGTGTGTGTGTTTATGCATGTTTAATGTGGAGTGTTGTGGTTTATGCATCTGTTTGTGCCTCTGAGGAGTCCCATGCACTTGACTTTGGTGGATGCATTTCCCTGCAGTAGTTGGAGCAGAAAGTCAGGTGTCCCATTCCTTCTTTATTTTGCCCATTCTTTTTTTTTTTTTTTTTATTTTATTTTAGAGAGAGCAAGAGAGAGAGAGAATTTGGTGCCAGGGCCAGCCTCAGCCACTGCAATTGCTCTCCAGTCACTTGCACCACCTAGTGGGCATATGCAACCTTGTGCTTGCCTCACCTTTGTGCATCTGCCTTATGTGGGATCTGGAGAGTTGAACATGGGTCCTTAGGCTCCACAGGCAAGTGCCTTAACTGCTAAGCCATCTCTCCAGCCCCTCTTCTGCCCATCCTTATTTGAGCTGATTCTTTTACTGATCTGGGAGCCTGTAGCCCCACTCTCCCCCACCAAGGTCCACTGATTCTAGGGTCTGTGCTCCCCTATGGGAGTGGAGGTTACAGGTGCATGTGGCCTGTGGATGTGGAGGGTTCTGGCAGTCTTAGGACCCCTCAAGTCCTCATGCATGCACAAGAAGTGCACTTAACTGATGAGCTATCTATTCAGCTCCAGTGTATTTATCCACTCATCTGTTCACTGGCTCCTAGACTGAGCATATATCTTAGCTATTGGGAATAATGCCTCAATAAATATGGGTGTGTGGACATCTTTTCCATGTGACCTCATTTTCTTTCAATACCCAGAGGTGGTATAGCAGCATCAAATGAAGTTCTATATTTCCTTCTTTTTCTTTTCTTTCTCTCTTTCTTTGTCTCTCCCCTTTCTTTCACTCTTACTTTTCTTTCTTTCTCCATCTGTCCCTCTCTCTCTTTTTCTTTCAGAACCACCATACTGATTTTCATAGTGGCTATATTAATTCACATTCCAAAAACAATATACGAGGGTTCCCACTATCTAGTTATCTAGTTATTTATTTATATTTTGATAATAGTCATTCTGACTGAGGTGAGATGGAATTTCAATGCTTTTATTTATTTGTTTGAGATTGGTTTTCACTGTATGGACCAGGCTTCTAGAGGGATACACGTCAAACAGTGAGGGATGAAGGGAATACTAACCTAGCCAGTTAGATCAGCTGAATCAACCCTGGAGATCACTGGGTTAACAGATGTCGCTGCCAGATCGTCTTCACATCCACTTCATGTGTTTTGAATGCTTGGTCCCCAGCTGGTGGCAATTTGAGAGGCAGAGCCTTGCTGAAAGAAGGATGTTACTAAAGGCAGGTTTTGGGTTGTGATAGCTCAGCTTCCTCCTTGTCAGAGCCCAGCTCACCCTTGCTGCTTTCTGGGAGCTGCTATGGCAAGGAGTGATGTCCAGTCTCTGCTCTGCCATCCTTTGCCTGCCCTACTGAAGCTTCCTTCCAGGCTGTCAGCCAATATAAACCCATACCTCCCATCAGCTGCTTTCATCTGGGTGCTTTCTCCCAGCAATAAGAAGCTAACTACAATACATGGCCTTCTCCGTCTCTGTATATGCCTTTTATGATCATATCTCTTTGTTTTCTCTTTTACAAGGACACTTGTGATTGCATTTAGGGTCCATTTGGATAATACTGGATACTCTCTCTGTATTAAACATATCTGTTTCTATCAGTATCCTTTTAAAAACTTTTTATTAAAAGCTTTCAAAAGTATAGACAGGGCTGGAGAGATGACTTAGGGATTAAGGCACCTGCCTCCTAAGCCTAAGAACGCTGGTTCCAATCTCCAGCAGTTCCAATCTCCAGGTCCCACGTTTAGTCAGATGCAAAGTGATGCAAGGGCGCAATGCCGCACTTGACTACAAGGGGGCGCACGCATCTGGATTTCGTTCTCAGCAGCTGAGACACTGCTGACGCGCCCATCTCTGTCGTCCTCTCCCCTTCTCTCTGTCTCTCTCTCTGTGTCTCTCTCCAAAAAAAAAAAAAGTATAGACAATAAACCATGATAATTTCCACTCCTCATCCCTATTCTCCCCTTCTCAAATCCACCCTCTATTGATTCCCATCTACTTTCTAATTTAGTCTCTCCTATTTTGATGTCATCATCTTTTCCTGCTATTATGAAGGGCTGATGGAGGTAGTGTCAGGCACTGTGAGATCATGAATATCAAGGGCATTCTGTGTCTAGAAGATTGCATTGTAAGCAGTCCTTCCCTCCCTTTGGCTCTTATATTCTTTCTGCTTCTTCCACATTGGACCTTAAGCCTTGGAGGGTGTGCGTTATCAGGATCCTTAATTCAACACATCAGCAGAGTCTTTTTGTGGCCAGAAGATTAGCATCCTTGGGTTCCAGAGATTAGGATGTGGATATCTTTGAGGGCTATCACCTAGCCTACCATGGGTCCATTTCAAATTGCCTCTATTTAAAAAAAAAAAAAATAGGTATTCTTTTTGGTTTGAGTTCTTTGCAAGGGTTTTAGAACTTTTTTAATGCTAGTCAATCTTTGGCTTTGAATGAAATGCCTTTCATTTCTCTTAGACCAACCCCCCAATTTTTTTTTCTTTTTTTTTTGAAAGAGAGAGAGAATTGGCATGTCAGGGCCGCCAGCCACTGTAATTGAACTCCAGATGTGTATGACACTTTGAGCACATGTGTGACCTTATGCATGTGCCACCTTGTGCATCTGGCTTATGTGGGATCTGGGGAGTCAAATATGTGTCCTTAGGTTTCACAGGCAAGGGCCTTAATCACCAATCCATCCCTCCAGCCCCAAAATTTGTTTTATAAGAGAAAGTGTACTGCAATCCAATAAATAATTTCAGCTCTGTTTTATCAGGTGTTTCCTGTGAAACTAACCTTAAATAAATCTTTATCTAATTAAAGATCCACTTTACAGATATCATAAAATGAAACTTCCAGAGATTTCTGTCTGGCAAAGTCATGAGCAGCTCCCTTCAGATCTAGTCCCACTTGCCTGGATGGAGTTGAAATTCACCACGGGTGTTTGTGGGATGGGGGGAGCTCTGTTTTCTGCTTCATCTCCCCAGAGCCACAGCTTGACAATGTAATGTTGTTTGTCATTGGGATGTTACATATTAACCTGAAGTCCTGCTAAACTATGTGTCTCCGGGTAAAAGTCAAGTTGCTTTTAAGGAAAGGAAACACCCAGAAGTTACACAAGCTTTTCACCTGTGTTTTGGAAAAAAAAAAAAATGCCTCTATACAATATAGATTTCTGAGTCTTTACCTGAAGACATAGTCCTGAGCCAAGATTAAAGAAACCTGGCTTTCTTACCCAGTTGAGAGACCTTGGACAATTAATTTAAATTCTCAACCCTCAGGGCATTCATTAATAAAATGAACTTGGGATACATGAGTGGTTTTCTAACACTAAGCACTGAACTCATTTTCTAAACAAATAATACTTTAGAGAATCCAAATATATTTAAAAAGACCACAGTGGAGCTGCCCTGATGCCTATAAGGACAGGGGCTCAGGGGTGGGATTGATGAGGCGCACAATGGCCCAATGACCTACTGCTTCCACCTTCCTGAGGAAAGTTTAAAAGCCCACATAGAATCTCTCCACTATAGCTTTCAATAGAACACTCTAATTCTCCATTGTTCTCTATCAGTCAATGCTTACATGGAGTCCTTTCCCAGGGAGGCTTGAGGCTGGTACCTTTCCCAGGAGGGTGGAGCATTACTGAGGTAACTTTGTGCCAAGATGTTTCTCCTACACAAAATGTCTGTAATACCTTCATAGTCTAGGGAAAGATACCTCAGGGTAATGCCTCCACCGTCCCGGGAGAGGAACCTCAGGGTAATGCCTCTACTGTCCCAGGAGAAGAACCTCAGGGTAATGCCTCCACAGTCCCAGGAGAGGAACCTCAGGGTAATGCCTCCACCGTCCTGGGAGAGGAACCTCAGGGTAATGCCTCCACCGTCTCGGGAGAGGTTCCTCAGGGTAATTCCTCCACATCAGGGTAATGCCTCCACCGTCCCGGGAGAGGTTCCTCAGGGTAATGCCTCCACAGTCCCGGGAGAGGAACCTCAGGGTAATGCCTCCACCGTCCTGGGAGAGGTACCTCAGGGTAATGCCTCTACTGTCCCGGGAGAAGAACCTCAGGGTAATGCCTCCACAGTCCTGGGAGAGGTACCTCAGGGTAATGCCTCCACAGTCCCGGGAGAGGAACCTCAGGGTAATGCCTCCACCGTCCCGGGAGAGGAACCTCAGGGTAATGCCTCTACTGTCCCAGGAGAGGTTCCTCAGGGTAATTGCCTCTACTGTCCCAGGAGAGGTTCCTCAGGGTAATTCCTCCACATCAGGGTAATGCCTCCACCATCCCGGGAGAGGTTCCTCAGGGTAATGCCTCCACAGTCCCAGGAGAGGTTCCTCAGGGTAATTCCTCCACATCAGGGTAATGCCTCCACCGTCCTGGGAGAGGTTCCTCAGGGTAATGCCTCCACCGTCCTGGGAGAGGAACCTCAGGGTAATGCCTCCACAGTCCCGGGAGAGGTACCTCAGGATAATGCCTCCACCGTCCTGGGAGAGGTACCTCAGGGTAATGCCTCCACCATCCCGGGAGAGGAACCTCAGGGTAATGCCTCCACATCAGGGTAATGCCTCCACCATCCCGGGAGAGGTACCTCAGGGTAATGCCTCCACATCAGGGTAATGCCTCCACCGTCCCAGGAGAGGTACCTCAGGGTAGTGCCTCCACATCAGGGTAATGCCTCCACCATCCCGGGAGAGGTACCTCAGGGTAATGCCTCCACAGTCCCAGGAGAGGAACCTCAGGGTAATGCCTCCACATCAGGGTAATGCCTCCACCATCCCGGGAGAGGTACCTCAGGGTAATGCCTCCACCGTCCCGGGAGAGGTACCTCAGGGTAATGCCCACCACATTCTGCCCCGGGAGTGGTACCTCAGGGTAATGGCCTCCAGTTGTCCCGGGAGAGGTGAACCTCAGGGTAATGCCCCAAATAACATCTGGGTTACAGCTCCACCGTCCCCGGGAGTGTTTGCTCAAGATGTTCCAACTATAAGTGAATAAAGAGGGAAGTTTGGGTAGTGCCTCCAGAATCAGGGTAATGGTGGTTAACCACTGTGAACATCTGGATTTGGGAGAGGTACTTCAGGGTACCACCTCCACAGTCCCGGGAGAGGAAAACAGGGAATGCATCCCATCATTTGGGTAATGCCTCCACCATCCAGGGCTGACTGACCTCAGGGTAATGCCTCCACCCCACGGAGAGGTTCCTCAGGGTAGTGCCTCCACCGTCCCGGGAGAGGTACCTCAGGGTAATGCCTCCACCGTCCCAGGAGAGGTACCTCAGGGTAGTGCCTCCACGGTCCCGGGAGAGGTACCTCAGGGTAGTGATCCTAAGATACCTCAGGGTAATGCCACGGTCCCAGAAGAGGTGACCAGGTGATTTCCACCATCCTGGGAAGATACCTCAGGGTAAACCATGACCCATTCTGGCATTGCAGGCAGGAGAGCAGAACTGGCTGGGTGGTCAGTTGTCCATTTCCTTCCTGAACCTTTCCTTAAGCCCCAAATAATTCCTGTCTTACAGCTGAAATATATAAAGTGTTTGCTTAAGATGTTAAAACTATAAGTGAATAAATTAAGGGAAGTTTGGGCCATGCAAAATTTACAGGAGAACCAAATTCAGTATGGTGGTTAACCTTGACTGTGAACTTGGCTGGATTTGGAAGTGTAAGGCTTGGGAGTGACCACAACCACGCAAACCACTCTGAGGCAAACATGAAAGCATTTATTTGGGAAAAGCATGAGCTGCCAGGGCTGACTCACAAGAGAGGAGCACAGCCCACCTGAGTTCCTCAGGCAGTGGGCTTTATAGGGTCAGTTGGGGAAGGTGAGGAAAGGAAGAGGTGAGGAAGAAAGGTTCCTTTAGGGGAGATCTAAGATAGCCAGGGTGTGCCACCGGAACAGTGACCAAGTGATTTACAAAATAAGGGGGCAGGAAACCATGACGTTAGGGCATTGCAGGCAAGGAGGGAATTAATGGCTGGGTGGTTTCTTGAGGAATGTGGATTATTCATTTCCTTATGTCTCTGTTTCCATCCTGCTGTCCTGGGTGACTCCATTTTGGGACCTGTCCAATCTAACAGGAAATACTTAAGAAACATTTCTGGGCATATCTATAAGGGTGTTTTCAAAGAGGTTTGACAGAGAAAGGAAGAGCCATTCTTACCTGGGTGGCACCACCCCATGGTCTGGGGCCTCAGAATAAATAAAAAGAGAAATGGGGAAGCTAGCCAACTGCCAGCCTTCATCTTTGCTTCCTGACGCTGGGCACAATGTGACTGCTCACCTCGTGCTTCCCACTGCCATGACCCTGCCGTCATGAACTGTATCCCCTCAAACATCGAATCCAAATATGTTCTTTCTTCTCTGACTCATTTTTTTTTTTTTTTTTTGGTCATAGGCATTTTGTCACAGCAATGGAAAAAGTAATTAGTTATCTGATGTAAACCTGAGTATTCCAGGACATGTTGCTATTGGCATAAATAATATTTGACATTGACACTATTGTTACCAAGCTGTGGGTGGTGTGTGGTCAAGAAGCTCTTCAAGTGCTGGCATTTGGTGGCTTTTGTATCCCTTGGCCTTCAACAACAGTGAGCAGCTCGGTGGACAGCCACTCTGCGATGGCAGCTGCTATGCTGCCTTTGCCATTGCCCCAGTGTCTCCACCTCTTCTTTCTTCGTGTCACCAGCTCAGACCACACCCCTGAGGTAGGCAAGAAAAGACCATTTGAGCTTCTTATGGGAAGGCCTCAAAAGAGGATGTCTCCCATCTGGCTCACCAACTGAGCCAAACAGCCAGCTTATACAACTCAAGAAGGGGTGTTGGTGAACACTGAGGTTTGTGTTTGCATCAGTCACAGCATTGTCCCTTTACCACCAGTTGCCATAGTCCCGCTAGGCCATCATGTAACATGCTCTACTCTGACCTAATGGAAATGGTTGTAGGGTCCTTTTGCATTTTCTAAGGCTGTGCTACAAAACATCTCAAGCAAATTGAGCCTGTGGGGTCAGAAACTGCAGCAAGCAGCTGTGACCTTTGTGCAGTTTCCTCACGGCCTCGGTGGAGTGTTCCAAATTGTTGACTTGGTATGAGAATGATCTGGCTGGATGTGTGATTCATGGTCCTTTGGCTCTGGGCAGCCAGGACAGCAAGGGAGAGTCCAACAGCTACCAGTTAGGGAGAGATGTTGTCCCAAACTCCAAACTCTTCGCTTTCTTACAGGAAAATAAACATAAGATGGAGTGCTTACAATAAGAATTTAAGGAAATTATCATTAACACTAATAGTTACTTTAATAGATTTTTTACGGTGCTTAACACTTACCCAGCACCCCAGGTCTCCAGAGGTGGACCCCCCTCATCTATCTCAATACTGTTAAGAAAGCACATCTCTTCCTAGATGTAGAAAAATCATATAATCATGGGATGGTGAACTTCTCTTGTTTTATAATTTGTCCAATGATAATATTACTATAAATTTAGGAAGTATTTTATTTTGTGGCACGAGAGCAAAAGTATCTCTATTTAGACAAAAAATTGTTAACTTCATTTCTCCATTGAACTAAGGCTATGATAGTTTCTTGACATTTGCACTAAAGGCCACTTCCCTCAAGCCCGGTACTACTTGAAGAGCATAGGTAAGGCATGGGAGACAAGAGTTCCTATCTCTGACAAGGTGATCATAGTTAAGGCATGGAAAAGAAGATCTCTTATTCCTGACAAGAGGATAAACTTCACTCACTCCTCAGGCTCAGCCTTAGCAATGACAAAGGAATGAGAGGTGGAGGAAGTGGCCAGATTGTCATGCACTCACACAGAAAGAGCATCATAAAAAACTAACAATGAGGAAAGTTTTAATGATTTAAGGACACAACTAGAAGAATGAAAATCGATGTGTCACATAAAACTCTTGTGTTGAGCAAACACAGTTTCTTGCAAGTTAGACAAGTGCTCTTCCACTGTGCTACAGCCCCACCCCAGAATGTATTACCTTTTAACTGTTTCCTATAACCTTCATCTCTCTATAGAAACCATTCCCTCATGTTTCTTATCATCCTTTCCAGATACGCCTTTCCTCATATTTCTCGTTGCTATTTAGATCCTTGTCTAATCCAAGACCACTTGGATGATCTCTCAATCAGGTCTTTGATTGCTCCATAGTATTTTTCTTCCTTGACTTTTTAATCATAATTTTTTATTTAATGCTACACACTGTATATAAAAAACAGTTGCACTTCAGATAAATAAACCTTATGTCCAAAAATAAACATGTTCCTTTCCCTACCAGATTACCTGCATGGAGGTTATTATAATCTAATCAGAAATTGGCCGAGTTTGGTACCTTCAGTACGACACAGGATTTCTACTCCATAAAGAAAATCTTTAAAAAGGAGGTAAGGCCGGGTGTGGTGGTGCGCGCCTTTAATCCCAGCACTTGGGAGACAGAGGTAGGAGGATCGCCGTGAGTTCAAGGCCACCCTGAGACTACATAGTTAATTCCAGGTCAGCCTGGACCAGAGTGAGACCCTACTTTGAAAAAAAAAAAAAAACGGAGGTAAATTCAGAGAAGACATTTCCAATATCTAACACTACCAAGAGCATAAAATACCCAAGATTCAAATTTAAATATCCACAACTGGAATGAAAAGACAAGAAATCTAGTAGAAAGGTAGGGGAAGCATTCACCTAGACAACTCTCAGAAGAGGATGTCAGAAGAGCTAGAAGTATATAATGATATGTTCAGTATTGCTTTCCACAGAACTGAAAATTACTATGTACTTTTCACCAGATTGCCCAAAGTTAAAGTGTCTAATAATGCTGATGAATATGGACAAAGACATGGGCACACACACATGCTGCCACAGGTGTGAGTTCCTGCACAGGGAGCCAGCCTTTGATGAAATTATTCCATGTGTCTCCAGTAAACTCTTGCCCAGGATTGAAAACAGACATTACCTAGCACATAATGTGGGTTCAGTGGATGCATAGTAAGTAAAGGTGTAAAGACTGGGGCTGATGAGATGGCTCAGTGGTTAAGGAGCTTACCTGCAAAGCCTAACAACCTGGGTCCAATTCCCCAGGACCCATGTAAAGCCAGATGCACAAAGTGGTACATGTATCTGGAGTCCTAGTGTACCCATTCTTTTTCTCTCTCCTCTCTCTTTGCGTGCAAATAAATTTTAAAAAATTTAAAGTGTAAAGATATCCATCACATCAATGTTTGAAATAAGTAGAATTTGGGCAACTCTATCCTCCAGTTTGAGAAATGCAAGAAGAAAAGAGAAAGGTAGATGTGAGGATGTGTTTGATATTGCCCAACGTTGATCAAATATCACAGTATTCTAGGCAGACTTGTAAGTGCCTCTCACGAATTAACACATTGAACCTGATAACAGTGTAATCTACTTTACACAGAAGTTTAAGTGCCTGCTATGTATTACCAATGAATCTGACAACAACGCTATATACTCCACATACAAGATGCTACCAGTTACACTAGGGAATCCTGCAACTAGTAAAGTCAGAGCTGGATTTGAACACAACATGTGTGACACCATTGGTGACCACTGAACTCCTGTGATCTGAGGCCTGCATCCTGTACCATGCTTCCTGTCTTTGGAGGCCTGCTTCTGTACTGTGCTCTCTGCAGTAAGCTTGTTTTCATGGTCCACCCATTCCCACCTTTCCTGACTGCCCCTCCTGTTGCAGACATTTTCTTCTTCAAAGGGAAACATTTCAACTCATCCTCCTGTAGGAAGAACTTCTCTGGAATGATCACTCCAACACCAATGAGAGCAGAAGAGAGGAGTTTATTTACTCAGGAACTGTTGGGCACAGTTAAGGACTCTCATCCACTGGAGGTTTAAACAGGCCTGAGCTGTTGGGCATGACCAAGGGCCCCAGGCCACAGGAGGTTGCAGCAGGTCTAGACCCCGATAATCTCGCTTCGAGACTGGCAGGAGTGAGGCCCCTCCCCTCTCCCAGGGCACCTGGACGTCCTGATAAGACTTAGGTTTCAGTTTCCCCATTGCCATGTGACCTTTTACCACTAACCCGGAAGATCCCTATATGTTAATGAGGTATCAGCCAGCAGCCTTCACACAGCCAATCCCCCTGTGACCCATACCTGTACCTTTTCCCACAACTACATGAACGCTTATAAACCCACTCCCCAACAAATAAACGAGCTGTCCTCTGACACAGTCTCCTGGTGTTTCTTCCCATCCCACTCACAGCCACCCAAGCCCCTGCTCCACAGTTGCCTGGATGCCTCTGGGAGACCCATGTGGCCAGGGAGGGGATTCACAAGCTGGGATCACCCCCAAATATACTCCAGCCCCAAGCTCAACCTGTACTAGCAGCAAGGTGAATTCCATAGCAGTAGGGGAGGACACCATACCAGCAAGGCGGGGAGAGCAAACAAGTGGGGGTTTTACAAATGCATACATGGCAATTAGCTATGCGGTTCCATGGCAGTCTGCTGAAAGACCCAGGCCAGAGTAGCACCATGACAGGCCTCAGTCACTCTGTAGGCCACAAGGGCGAGTTCCCAGAATCAAGGGAAGAACAAGCAGTACCGGGAAAACCATAAGCTTGCTGTGTGAGCATGACTCAACATTCTTGCGGTCCTGGGCTGGATAGCCCAATAACATGCACTGTCTCAGAGTTTTGTAAATGTCAACCAATCAAATGAATGTAACTGCTCGCGCCAACCTGTTCAAATGTAACCACCGCTTGCTTAGCCAATTAAGTTTGAAATTCCCCTAGACCTAGCCCGCCAAAATCCTAAGACCAATCAAGAACCCCCAAGTACAGTTAATGTTCAAATTAGCCAGTCATGTAGTTGCGTAGGTGATAGTCCTCTCCCCCTTGCTCAAACCTCAATAAAAAGCCCGCTTTTCTGCTTCTCCTGGCTCTTGCTCGAATCCACTGTGTTGGTGAAGGCAAGAGACCGAGCTTAAGCCCGAGTAAAAAGCTCTTTGCATTTGCATACATGTTGGTCTTCCTTGGTGGTCACTGGGGGCACCGTGAACTGGGCATTACACTGCTATGTGGTAAGGTTGCCAAGGGCAATCTCTATTTTTTTTCTTTCTTTTTTTTTTTTTTTGGTTTTTCGAGGTAGGGTCTCACTCTAGCCCAGGCTGATATGGAATTCACTCTGTAGTCTCAGTGTGGCCTCAAACTCATGGCAATCTTCCTACCTCTGCCTCCTGAGCACTGGGATTAAAGACGTGCTGGGTCCACAATCTCTATTTTCTCTTAACTATTTTCTCCTGACCGCTCATGGGCGGTGGTGAGGGGGGCGGGCTTGTCTGGGACTTTTTCTCCATTGAACAAGAAGGGGTTGGGTTTGGCAACAATGAGTACCTACGATAACTCAGCACTTATTATGTGGTCTTTTCTCCATTATTCCCTCCTCTTCACCTTCATAATAGCTTATGATCTCATCTTGAAGAGATTGGTTTGTATTCTGACGTATCACCCGTAGCCTTATTGCTTCCATTCTGATTCAGATGAACGTAGATAGGGCATTTAAGATGCATGGTCCTAATAGAAGCCCCAAAATTATCATTGTAAGGAGCCCCACTAAGGAGCCAGCCAGGGTCCCCATGTAGTTCACATTGTACTCCACTGGCCTTCACTCCTACTTCTCACCTTAAGTCTTTCTAGCAACATTTTAGCATTTTCTTACACCACCCCTGACTGATTAGAGCCAAAGCACCATTCCTCATTTAGATACATACACATACCCCTTTCCAGCAATAACCAAGTCTAATCCCCTGTGGTTTTGGAGAACCATTGCCGCCAATGCGTCTATCTGATCCTGAAGCGTGACCATGCTCTCTTGAACCATAGTTAAGTCTCCCTTGGTCTGGGTAGAGAGCTGCTTATGTTGAACTTGTTAGATGCCTATTGCAGCAGCACTGGTGGCTACAGTTCCTGTCAGAGCTACTCCTAGCAGGACTGGTGACAGCATAGCCGTCTTCTTTCTCCTTGACCTGAAGGGGTGCGAGTGTTGTTGACCCTTGTCTCTCAGGAGCACATCCAAATCAGGGCCCAGACACTAGTCTGCAATTTTCTCCTGGGTGACAGGTTTAAGTACCTTTGGGACAGATGAAATATGTGCCATCAGGGGCCACACATATGTAATTACCCTAGTCCAACCCTTTTCATTTCCCACACATTGGGCTCCTCCTATGTCCGGAACAGGCAGTCCAGTTACACAAGTCCTTTGGGGGTTGTTCGTTAGACTTTGGTTATTCATTCCTATTGCAGTATCTTTTGGGCCTTCAGCAAAAGTCAGGGGGTAACTTGTCTGATCTTGGAGCCAGACCATTCCTCTCCCCAGGAGCTTCAGTAAGCATAAGTCTTAGGGTAAGCTCGAGTCAGTTGTCGCTGCGGGCACTGTCACCATCAAGCCCAGCACTGTGGTGGTCATCAGAGGCTGGAGTCTGCTCTGCACTTTGGTTTTTCCCCTGGAGATCTTAGCCACAAAGCATTCTTCGGGTATGCTGTCTGCATCCAGTTCTGGTTTAGACAGGAGGCAGCCTTCCTGTGGGAATCATGAATCCACCGCTTGACACCTGCAACTTTAAGAGCTGAGGGAGTGGTGAGGATAACATAAGGCCCTTCCCATTTGGAGCCTAGGCTCCCTCTTAATGGGACCTTTACCCAAACCCAGTCTCCTAGGTGCCAGGGATATATGAGGCCCTGGACCATCAGGAGGGAGGGAACATTTAACTGTTGGGAAATTCTCTGTGCACTCCCCCCAGGCCCCGCTGCATTGACCAGTGAGGACTTTGGCTGAGGACAATCTTGCTGGGGCCTCTAGAGACGTAGCAGGAACTTCACTGGAATGTTTACTCCAACACTAACGAGAATGGAAGAGGTTAGTTTATTTACTCAGGAACTGAAGCTGGGATCACTCTCAAAGATACCCCAGCCCTTGGGCTGGAGAGATGGCTTAGCAGTTAAGGCACATGCCTTCTAAGCTTAAGGATTCCAGTTCAATTCTCCAGGTCCCACATAAGCCAGGTGCACATGGTGGTGCATGCGTCTAGAGTGCGTTTGCAATGGCTGGAGGCCCTGGCGTGCCCATTCTCACTCTCTCTCTCCCCCTCTCTGTCTCTAATAAATAAAAAATCAAAAAGATCTCCAGCCCCATGCTCAACCTACACTTCCATTCTATACTCTAGCATTAAGGTGAATTCCATAGCAGGAAGGTGGGACGAGCAAGCAAGCGGGGGCTTCACAAAAGCATATGTGGCAGCTAGCTATGTGGTTCTATGGCAATCAGTATGTGATAAGGTTGCCAAGGGCAATCTATATTTTGTCTTAACCATTTCCTCCTTCTGACCACTCTGGGGAGGGTGTGCTTGTCTGAGACTTTTTGCTCCATTGAGTAAGAAGAGGTTGGGCTTGGTAAAAATTAACACCTACAATAACTCAGCACCTACTATAATTTAGCAAGCGGTCTTTTCTACCTCACTCTAGTAAGTAGGAACTTTTTTTTTTTTAATTTGGTTTTTCGAGGTAGGGTCTCACTCTAGCCCAGGCTGACCTGGAATTCACTATGTAGTCTCCGGGTGACCTCCAACTCACAGCAATCCTCCTACTTCTGCCACCTGAGTGCTGGGATTAAAGGCGTGCACCACCATGCCTGGCTCTCCTGCATGTTCTTTCTTAGTGCAAGGGTATCTGTCCTATTAGCCCCTGCATGTTCCTACCGGTCCCACAGGGAGGAGTGGGCGTCTCTCTCTGCATCTGCTTGAGGCTCATTCTCAAATAACCTGGGGTGGTGCAATATGGTGAATCCCTCCTTCAGGTCCCTTTCCTCCAGGGTACAGACACATTCTGCCCTTCCTGCCCTTTCAGAGATAACTCTTCATGCCTCACAGGCTTTGGGCTGGTAAATGTCAGTCATTGCATTGAGCTGTGATATAGTTCAGCAGCGGTGACTTGGATCTGCAGGGCAATTTTCATGACACTAAAAGACCCCAGTCTAGTAAACTTTGGAGCTGTTTTGCCTTAGTTCATGAATGTTTTTATTTTCTCTGTATGTATTCGTATCTTTTGAAGTGCTCTTAGACTTTTGGCCACCTGGGCAGCTTTTGGCTAAGAAATCAGATGACCCATCTAGGTAGATCTGTGCCTAAAGAAAAATCCACCAGTTCCCAGACCAGTTACTGAAGGACTGTGTGCAGGGGCTTGGTGGGAGCTTTGTCCAATTTTTAAGTTACTTTTTCATGCTAGGACCTGTCCAGAAGCAACTTAAGGAGGAAGAGTTTGTTTCAGTTCACAGTCTGAGCTTACAGTACACCATGGTGAAGAAGGCATGGCAGCAGGAGTGTGAAGCAGCTCGTCACATTTGGTCCACAGTGAGGAAGCAGAGTGAAGAATGCTGGTGCTCAGCTCATTCTCCTTTTTATATAGTGTAGGACCCTAGCCTGGGGAGTGGTGCTGGTCACAATTAGTGGGTCTTCCCACCTCAATTAACCTAATCAAAATAGTCTTTCATAGGCATGTCTAGAGACTAACCTAATCATGTAATCCCCCACAGACTTGCCCAGCGGCCAGCCCAATCTAGGTAATTCCTTACAAGCATGCATGGAGGCCAGTTTTCTAGGTGATTGTAGCAGTTACTTTCTTATTGCTGGGTAAAACATCTGACCCCAAGCAGCTCATGGATGGAAAGGATCTATTTCCGGCTCACAGTTTTGAGGGGAAATCTCGTCCTGGTGGGGAAAGCATGGTTAGAGCAAATCGCAAGGCATCACATCTTCTCACCAGCAACAGTGGGTGTCATATCTCCACACACACCAGGAGGAAGCAGTGGAAGTGCACTGGTTGTGAACACCCAGTAGGACTGGACTAATAAACCTTAATGCCCCAGAGACACACCTCCTTCAGCAAAGCTCCACCTCCCTGAGCTCAACCACCTGGGGGCTGAGTGTGAGGTTTAATCACAAACACCGTGAGGCTGTGGGAATCATCTTACATTCACATCACTACAGTGATTCTAGGTCCTTTCAGGTTAACAGTCAATATAAGCCATCACAAAATTTAAACATTTATGGGGTTCTCTGTGGACCCCATAGATACCAAGTTATCCTAGCTCATTCTTAGGGCCTCCCTGGGAGGCAGGCACAGGTGTCCACATTTTGCAGACACTGAAGTTCCTGGAGGGGATACCTTCCAGATATGAAATAGCTACAGGTTTCAGAGCTGGGATTCAGCTGTGTGTGTATGTGTGTGTGTGTGTGTGTGTGTGTGTGTGTGTTCATGTGCTTAGCATGACTACCTCGAAAATCTTCCATTCTTTTAGTTTCTGCTGATTTCCATGCTCTAAATTTCCAGTCAAATAACCTCTACTAAATTGAACATTTAGTTTCCTTATTTCTAAAAGCAAGTTACTTTTAATTTGAAGTACTTTCTTACTTTAGAATATTTGGTGGTCTGGTAGAGACTGAGTAGAAAAGGAAATTTCCTGTAAGGAAAAATGTATCCCTACCACGAGAAGCATGGGTCACCTCTTTCAGCTTTTTTTTTTTTAACCAACAACCTGGCTGTCCTTTCATGGAGACAGTATTTCCTTGGAACAAGTTGGTTTTCTGACTTAGCAAACACTTACTACAGGACACTGTGAATGAAGCGCTATCCTGGATTCTTTGCAAATAGTAACTTAGTGAATTCATTCACTTTGTCCTACAGGTAGACAGGAGTGATGTCATGTACCTCTTATGGATGAGGAAACTGACATTCAGAGATATCAGTCTATTTGTAAGTGGCACGAGCAAGGTTCAAGCCTAGGAAGTCCATCTTTATAGTCCAGGGACTGACACTGTCCCACAGGTCTTTGTCTCCTAACCCGTGATCTGTGCTATGCCGGATAAGATAAAGTGACAGCTCAGATGAGGAGATGAAAGTTGGGAGGATCCAGGGGTCTGTAGAGACAGCTTCAGGTCAAACTATCTCCAGAACCTCCAGCAACTCCTCTGCTGTCTACAGGGTCGTTGTCCTGGAGCAGAAAGGGAGAGCCCCTCCCCCCCCCTGCCCTGTCTGCATCAGGTGCAGGTGGCTAGCTGGCACTGCTTTTGTCTGTAGGGGATTCCGGGAAGAGAACTGTGGTAGACATTAGCCAAACAACAGCAAAGTAGCCGCCCACTCTGGTTTTCCCACTCCAACCTCCTGCCTGGCATCTTAGAGGTAGGATCCATTGTATGTATCTGAACACTTTAGACTTAGGAGAGACAGGTTTTGAATGAGAACTGTGTGTGCATATGTGCACATGCTCATGTATACTAGTGTGTATGTGTGTTTATAAGGAAGTGCAGTGTTCTTTTTAATGGGTAGTCATGAAATTGTGAAAAAATTGCATTTCTGTTCTTCAACTTACAGAATGAAAAATGCTCTCAATTCTGTCTTATCACAGAGTGGAGCAGAAAGGTTATAAAAGCCCAAGTCTGAGCTGGAAATAATCAAGTTGTGCCCTCAGTGCCTGTCCAATGAGTTCCTGTGCCCCATCCTCCATTTTACAAAGCATACACCACCTCCTCATCACACACGCTTTTGTGGGATTTGACTCAGCTTGACGTCTGAGCATCCATCTCTTCACCCTCAGCTTCACTGGTAACCTCCGCTAGTGCTTATCTCCTGATTCCTAACTGGGATGCAAACCATATCTGTAGCCCAGCTTTCTAAGACAGGCTACCTAAACCAGAGGTCAGTCTAAATTGATGGCCTTCAAGCAAGATGTCCACTGTTCATTCAGTTACGGCAGTTAGTGTAAACATGTCTGCCTCAGGTGCAGGGCCTGGAGGGAAGTGGGCACTTTCTCTCAGGGAGACCTGTGGGTGGACATGTATGGTAAATGAGCCCAGTGCAGGGCAGGTGCAGCTTGGTTAAACTGAGTTCATTGCCTCGAGCCAGACTTTAAAGGTAATCTCAGCACCTGGGCCATTGACCTTCCTCTGCGTTAAAAAATGATTAATGTCTTCATGGCCTTTCCAAAGCAAACCCTCTGGATGGACTCCAAGATCAATCAATGCCTTGGATACCAACCTCCATGGTCACTGAGTGGTGCTGCGCAGGCGCTGTGGAGTGCCACCCATGGTCTTCATTTCTGATCGCTACTAAGTAAGTGAAGATGGCAAGCTCATATGCTGGAAAGGCCTTTGCACGGGGTAGCCTGGCTCATTCGCTACCTGTACTATAGGTGGCTGTTCTCCACACAAGGGCTCTTATCCTTAAAACACAGGTAACAGTGAGAATTTAATCCACACTGGAGGACTGGCGTTAGTACCTGGCTCACATTAAGAACTCAGCATATGCTCCTTGTGAGACACCGTGCCCCTTTCTCTGAGCAAACTGCAGGACTTGTATGGATTGAATTTTCCTGAGAGGTAGAGTAAACTGAGTAGAGACTTGGTGAAGATCATTTACGTACTACTAAAACTTTATTCATCCCTGTCCTTTGAAGATCATTGTAAACACCAAAAATAAAAAGGAGAACGAGAGAGAGAATTCTTAATAAACCAATTAAATCATCATATTAGAGTCAGATTTCCTAGCTACAAACAGAAATCCATTCTTGGTGATATAATCAGAGGACAGAGGAAAGAAATAGCCTTCAGTTAACAATAGCTTGCTGACTCACTGGGAAGACTGGAGAAGGAGAGTCAGAAATTGATAGGGAAAGGATGGAAGCAAGGAATTGATGGCCACCACTCAGATCCAGCCCGGTTAGAACATGGATTGCAAGGCTGAACTGGGCATATCCTGGCCAGCACCAACACCAGCACCAGCACCAGCACAGTGTTTGATACTTGATGCTGCCACAAGGAACTCCAGGCTGGAAACTGCTGGAGCTCAAATGGGCTCTCCTCTGTCCTGGGCCTTGGCCTGTGGCAGCCATCTTGGCACCAAGAGGCAAGACAGTGCCAAGCAGCAGTGGTGGCTCCAAAGAGCCTATGGATCACCTTCCTCAAACCTCCCATGGTTTAGACCACAGAGATTTAAGTCACCTCTTAGTTTTTTGCAATGTAGGAACTGAATTCTAGACCTTGCCCATGCAATGTAACTGCTAAACCCCGAGCCACAGCCCCATCTCCATTTTCAGTCCATTGCTACAGTTTTACTTAAAACCAAATGCACCTTTAACTGGTCTGTCCTCTTTTAGTAGTTGGGCCTACGGAGTCTGTTTTAGTTTGGATTTTTTTTTTTTAATGTCCTGTAAAGGTTCGGGCATTCCAAGCTTGCTCCTCAGCCCTTGACCCTATTAGGAGGGGGGGACCATTAGTCCATTAGTAGGAATGGCCTATTGGGAAGGACTTAGGTCACTGCATATGCCCTTGGACGGATACTGGTACACAACCCCTCCCCATCCCTCCATCTATCCACAGTTAGTTACTTTGGGTACCTGCTGGGTGCCAGGCCTGCACTTCGTCAGTTAGAGTTCGTTCGAGTGGTTTCTTGGTGTGCACACTCATAGCTCCCACAACCCATGTTAAATATCCCACCATCTTTCACCTTTCTGACTGGCCCTCATCATCACCTTTCCCAAGGACTTTAAGTTCTTCTCTTCTTCGCTCCCCACCTTTCCCTTTACTGCGGCTCACCAAACAGAAAGCCCTGGCCCTTGGCACGCCCCGTGCTTCTCAGCACGGTTTCCACTTTCCCGTGGGAGCCGCCTCTGCACCCACAGGGGCTATATTTGGCTGTTAGGTGCTTAATAATTAATTGCAAATCTGCAATTTCTCTCTATTAATTCTAGCCGGCATATAGTTCACATTTAAGGTTGATTCCGATTTTTAAAGGACTATATGTTTTTCCCCAGATATAACCTATATATTTTATTTTATATTTTATAAAGCAGTCTGATCCATAACTTTATTTTTGTTTGTTTGTTTTAAATTTATTTATTTATTTGCAAGCAAGAGAGAGATAGAAGAGAGACAGACACAGAGAGAATGGGCACCCCAGAGCTTCTAGCCACTACAAACGAACTCCAGATGCGTCTACCCCTTGTGCATCTGGCTTATGTGGGTCCTGGGGAATTGAACCTGGGTCCTTTGGCTTTGCAGGCAAATGCCTTAACCACTAAGCCATCTCTCCAGCCTGGAAACCTATATATTTTAAAATCATGTTTGTACAGTTTCAACAGTTTTGTTTTAAACAGAAATAAAATGTAGTTTCCCACCAACACTATCAACCTGAGGGAATCAGAATGCAAAACTATAGCTCTGGGAGAAAAATACCTAAGGGTTGTTTTGTCCCCAGTGAGAACTGTAAAGCAGATGGATATTCGAGGAGCTGGCTGGGCTTGCTGTCTCCTGGGTTCGTTGTGTACTCACTCATTTGCCTTCCATATGGCTCCTTTAAGGTTCAGACATGTGGTTCATGACACTCAGGATCTCCCTAAGAGCCATGCCCTGTGCCATCTACTACCACATTGATTCTGGTCTTGGCCATGTGGTTTGCTTTGGTCAGTAAACCTGAAATAGGTTTGCACATTGGAACACTGCTATCACCGTTTAGGAAGTCCTAGGAGATGACTTGAGGGTGAAAGACATAATGGAGAGAAAGGATTACCAATGGTCTCAACCCTGCTCACCCCCTGAGAGGCCCTGAATGAATGCAGCACCATGAATGAGCCCAGGTTAGACAACATAACTCTTTAGAAAACTCACAGAAGGTAGTTAATTATTGGTTTTGGATTATAGGTTTGGGGGCCTCATGGAGTAATAGGTAATGGAAATGAATGTTTTACTTGTTTATCATGGATTGACTGATCAGCTTTTAAAAATATATTTCATTTATTGATTTGAGAACTATATATTTTAAAATCATGTTTATACAGTTTCAACAGTTTTGTTTTAAACAGAAATAAAATGTAGTTTCCCACCAACACTATCAACCTGAGGGAATCAGGATGCAAAACTATAGCTCTGGGAGAAAAATACCTAAGGGTTGTTTTGTCCCCGGTGAGAACTGTAAAGCAGATGGATATTCGAGGAGCTGGCTGGGCTTGCTGTCTCCTGGGTTCGTTGTGTACTCACTCATTTGCCTTCCATATGGCTCCTTTAAGGTTCAGACATGTGGTTCATGACACTCAGGATCTCCCTAAGAGCCATGCCCTGTGCCATCTACTACCACATTGATTCTGGTCTTGGCCATGTGGTTTGCTTTGGTCAGTAAACCTGAAATAGGTTTGCACATTCCTAGGAGATGACTTGAGGGTGAAAGACATAATGGAGAGAAAGGATTACCAATGGTCTCAACCCTGCTCACCCCCTGAGAGGCCCTGAATGAATGCAGCACCATGAATGAGCCCAGGTTAGACAACATAACTCTTTAGAAAACTCACAGAAGGTAGTTAATTATTGGTTTGGGATTATAGGTTTGGGGGCCTCATGGAGTAATAGGTAATGGAAATGAATGTTTTACTTGTTTATCATGGATTGACTGATCAGCTTTTAAAAATATATTTCATTTATTGATTTGAGAAAGAGGGGGAGAGAGAGAGAATGAGCATGCCAGGGCCTCCAGCCACTGCAAACGAACTCCAGATGTATGCACCCTCTTGTGCATCTGGCTTACGTGGGTCCTGGAGAATTGAATCTGGGTCCTTTGGCTTTACAGGCAAACGCTTTAACCACTAAGCCATCTCTCCAACCCTGATCTGCTTATTTATTCAGCTATCATTTAAGTAAGCTAGCACTACAATGCCACACGGACTGTGATAAGCACTGAGGGATATGATGGCAAACAAGACAGAGACCCTGCTATGGAGATGCATGCAATCAGGGGATGAGTAAGTGAAGATAGAGGAGCATGCATGCATCACAACCTAACTCAGTTGGGGAGAGATGTCTCAGACACATTGTGCTCAGGCATGGTCACAGGACAGATATTGGTGAGTGACAAATGAATTCACCTCTTACACTAAAGAAGGAACAATAATTTATTGAGCACATTGCAAGGGGTTGGGCAATAACTAAGAGTACTGCCTGAAGCATGAGAGAGTCTCCATCTTGGAGAAGTTAGTTTCTTGGCTTGCAGTTACCTGGCACTAATTCATGCCACATGAACAAGGGTGGTCCCGATTGGCCAGTGTGCATTTTGGAGTGGTCACTCAGTGACTGAGCATGCAATTTCCAGCTGTACAGTCTCGGACATACAAACAAGGGAATCTTTGTGTTGTTGTTTTGGAATTTCAAGGCAGAGTGTCTGACCTGGAACTCTACTTCTAAGCTGGCCTCAAACTCAGTGATGATCCTCCTACCTTCATTGTACCTCAGCTGTCAAAGGTGTGAGCCACCACACAGCAAATCAAGAGCATTCCTGGACGACCAAAGTTCAGTCCTGGAAGAGGCACCAGGCATAGGGGCAGGGCTATAGCTCCATGATGTCGGGTTATAAGATTTATACCAAATTTCTCAAGATTCCCTACTGGGGACCCATTCCTCCTTCTGTTCTATTAGTCACCTCCCCTTGCACACCTCATGCAGACATTCGTTCCTGGTTCCGTGGACGTGAAGTTCAGCAGTTTGGCTAATGTTGCTCAGTACTTGCACTAATGTGATTTCTCCTGATTCTTAGCTGAGAACTCTATGTTCAAAGGCTGTTTGTGTCTACAAGTTCTTACGGATTGCTTAGTTGTGCTTGTTTAGCCTGTAGTGGAAATACATTCTCCCTAACCAGAGTTGGATGCTAGCTTGGTACTGGGACTTGAGCATGCTGGACAAGCGTTCTGCCAGCTTCTAAAAGTTTCTTCTTAAAGAATGAACAGCTAGGCTTTCTGAAGGCATAATTTTCTAAAAAGTTCCATTATTCCCAAACCACTAGTTCTTTACTAAAAATGGAAAAGTAAGATGAGTGATTAGAGCAGCTAAGTGTAAAGGTTGATGTTGACTGGTACTTGACAGGACCTAGAATCACCTGAGGGATTATGTGGTTTAGGTTAACCTCTGTGAGAAACTATGTTGATTAGGTTAATTAAGGTGAGAAGACCCACCTTAATGGCGGCAGCACCATTCCATGGGCTGGGCCCTGGGCTGGATAAAGTGAAGAGAGCTGGCTGAGAAGCTGTAGTCATAGCTTTGTTCTGCTTCCGCATTGTAGACCTAATGTGAGCAGCTGCCATACCTTCCCTGCTGTGATGCCCTGTAACCTAGAACTATAAGCTGAAAGAAACCCTGCTCCCTTAAACTGAGTTTGTCAGGAATTTTGTCTCAATGAGAAAATAACTGACACACAAGTTAAACATTAAAAAAATTACACTGGTTGTGAGGCCCTGGGTTTATCCCCAGAGCCTACCCACGTATGTATTTGTATACGAATATTGGAAAGGTACATTTCTAGAGCAAGCTTAAAGGAAGTAAATACTAATTCCGGTTTCATGCGTATCTTTAATGAGATCAGCCACTGCATCACCCAACTTCCTTTTCTCTCCCCAGACCTGGATGAGTGCACAGATAACTGGGGCTAGTAACTTAGCCAGTAGAATGGCTGTGGAGAGACCCTGAGGCATCGCCCTCAGCATCGCAGATAGACAGTGAGTAGTCAGAACAGACATCCTCACCCAGCTTTATCTTAGTTAGAATAAGTGCTTAGAAGTAGAAATGAGGGGAGCAGTTTAGAAAAGAAATCCGCCAACAGAGAGGACTGTTTTAATTAGCTGAGTAAGGAGACTAATTAATATGCAAATGAGGAGCTTACCAATATTAATCATCTGTTTTACTAGGCTGCTTTTTACTAAAGAGTTTCTAACGAGTTTGCAAATTAAGTTTCTTTGACATTAAAAATCAACTAAATGCTTGTCTGAGAATAATCTCTTCTAACTCAAGGGCCAGGAAGAGGGTTTTTTTTCTCTTTTTTTTGGATGAAAAGCAGCAGTGCTGAAAACCAATTCCTATGTTGGCAAGCACGGTGCAGGAGCTCTGTACCAACCCTTTCCCAGCTCTAATTGAAACCATTTCAGCAGGAGAGATATGAGAAAACAATTGGAACAGGAACAAGAGTGAATGGCTATGATTTAAAGATACACATCTAGAAAGTCACGTCACAAGGTGCACATGCTAAATAGGTTGCCAGCGTCCTTCGAACCTCCCAGAGGTCACAGAAGTACTTTTAAACCCCCGTTATGACCTTTAACATATGCCTATTTGCATTGTTTGTAAAAGGTGCCCAGGCTAGAGCTCCGTTGTGTTGATCACGTTTTGTGTCAGCTCCGTCACCATCCCATTTGGCTGATGGTACAAAACAGACCCAGGTTTGATTCCCCAGTACCCACGTAAGACAGCCGCACAAGGTGGTGCATGCATCTGGAGTTCATTTGCAGTGGCTAGAGGCCCTGGCATGACCATTCTCAATCTCTTTCTCTCATAAATAAATAAATAAAATAGTTTTTAAAATAATACAATACCCGGAGTTCCTTATATGCTAGAAGGGCATCAGGAAGGGTGCTGAGAGGAGACAAGAGACTGGATGCACACCTACTGGGAACTTTGGTTCCAGCAAGAGAAACACACAGTTGCTCTTCCAATCACCATATCCCAGAGAGATTCAAAGAAGATTTGAATGAAACCTTTTCAGTCAGCCAACAGTTTTCCCCTCAGATTTTGCATCTCTTTCTTCACCCACCCCTCCCTTTTCTAAGATGTAAGTTGAAAGTTTTCATATTTCAGTATGGACACATTTGTTAGTGGGGTTCTTGTTTGTGTCTTAATGTGTTTGATAAGTATTTACTAATGGGGTTGAATCAAAGCGCTTCCTGTATCAGGAGGTGGTTATAGGATGCAAGTATGTGCATAAATCAGTTTCAAAGGATTTATAGTCTACTAAGAAAATAAAATGGCCCAATAAGCCAATCCTGAAGAATAAAAATGATAAAAAGAGAACTGCTTATCTTATGGGCTCAGCCACAAATGACGTTGCCCCATCTTGTAAAATTATTCCTGCTCACTCTTTTCACACACACAAGAGAGAGCTGGAATTGTGACACACTGGAGAATGGGGTAGGATTTCTGACTTCACTGCTTATCAGTTTTTACAAGTTTAAAGTAACAAATGACGAGGAAATTCCCACCTTTTCCTCTTTGTTGTAGTTGTTTATTTTTTTTAAATTTATTTATTTGAGAGTGACAGAGAAAGAAAGAGGTAGATAGATAGAGAGAATGGGCACACCACAACCACTACAAACGAACTCCAGACACATGTGCCACCTTATGCATCTGGCTTACATGGGTCCTGGGGAATCGAGCCTCGAACTGGGGACCTTAGGCTTCATAGGCAAGAGCTTAACCACTAAGCCATCGCTCCAGGCCACCTTTTCCTCTTTGGGAGAGACCTTTCTTCAGTCTGCATGACATTTTCTCTGTCAATGATAGTGAACCTGGTAATATCCAGTCAAGGAGCCCTCCACCAAATCTCCAAATCTCTGGTACAGTCCTGGCTGTCTGAAGCTGTATTTCTCTCCATCTATGCTGATGCTAAATGTCATGGCTGGTAGAAAACACTGTTAGGTTCAGAATCATTGAAATTCATGGCAAGAAGAAAGAAATCCTTCATCAAAGGCACAAGATGGGTTTTGCAAAGAAATAATGGCCAGAAAATGAATCCAAAATGGGCCTCATTTTGGGCTTCTGTACAAGCATGCCTTGGCGGCAGGTCTGGACTGGACTGGGAGTTGCAGGACTGGAAAATGGAAATGCCTCATCTGCACCTGCCCTTTCTCCAGAGATTTGTCTCTGCGTTTGCTATGACACACAGAACCAGCTCACACTCTGAAGAAAAAGGCTTCAGACAACCCCTCCATCCCTTCACGCCAGGCTCCAGCAGGCAGGCCCTAGAGTCACTGAAACCCTATGTATTGCTTTACAGATAGCTCTAAGATTGGAGGTAGGGTGCACTGCTGTGGCCTGGGTGAGTTCCAGTCATTTGCTCTAGAGTAGCTCTGTCCATGGCAATGAAAATGTTCTAGAAATCTATACTGCCCCAAATAGTAGGTACTAGTTAGTTACATGTGGCTATGAGGCACTTAAAATGTGCAAGTGGGCCGGGCATGGTGGCACATGCCTTTAATCCCAGCACTCAGGAGATAGGAGGATCACTGTGAGTTCGAGGCCACCCTGAGACTACACAGTGGGTTCCAGGTCAGCCTGAGCTGGTGTGAGACCCTACCTAGAAAAATTGAAAAACCAAATATATATATATGCAAGTGGATCTTTAGTTGAATTTAATTTTAATTTAAATATATGCAAGCTGGATCTTTTAGTTGGGAATTTAATTTTTTAAATAATTTTTTTATTTTCTTTTTTTATATTTTTTTCTTTTATTTATTTGAGAGCTACAGAATGGAAAGAAAGAGGAAGATAGAGAGATGACACAGGTGTGACTGAGGAACACCAACAAATTCCCCAAGTTTGCCATAAACAGAATGAATAAAAGCCTGAAGTGTTTGTCCCAGCATTAAGTAGCATCTCAGGCAGTGTCCTTCAATATCAAACATCCAACTGGGGTCATTCTCTTTAAAACAGATATTTTCATAGGTGGTGTTGCAGACCATCTCTCCAGGCCCTTGAGATTAATTTTAGATTTAAATAGTTATGAGGAAGGGATATTATTTATTGAACTCTACAGATCCAGGGAGTTCCATAATGGCAGAAGAAGGTTCTAGAGGAGACAAGAGAGAAAAATCCAACCAGCCACCACAAGAATGGAAAAAACGCGGATCAGCCAAAAGGTGACACAGGTGTGACTGAGGAACACCAACTAATTCTCCCAAGTTTGACATAAACAGAATGAATAAAAGCCTGAAGTGTTTTGTCCCCAGCATTAAGTAGCATCTCAGGCAGTGTCTCTTCAATATCCAAACATCCAACTGAAAATACATTCTCTTTAAAACTGTAGATATTTTCATAGGTGGTTACACTGGTGTTCTGAATCTCAGTAGATAATTACAGTATGATTTCTCCATGTCCTCAGTCATCAGGCAAAGGGCTGAGATAAGTGATGTGCTGAGGTCCAGGAAATTCACAGAAGACATCGAACCCTTCTGCTGCCCATGGAGCTGTGAGGCTTTAAAGTCAGTCATGTGAATTTATCAATAGGTAACTGACTGCCCATCTTTTCTACATCTTTGCATCCCACATCTAAAATTGTCTTTTTTTTTACAGGTTATTTATTTATTTATTTATTTATTCGTTTGTTTGTTTGTTTGTTTTGAGGTAAGGTTCCACTCTAGCCTAGGCTGACCTGGAATTCACTATGTAGTCTCAGGATGGCCTTGAACTCACAGCGATCCTCCTACCTCTGCCTCCTGAGTGCTGGGATTAAAAGCATGCACCATCACACCAGGCCTAAAATTAAGTCTTTAACATTATTAGTTTTTAATCTTAGAAGCAACACAAAGGACATAATCAAGACATAAAATTATAGAGCCAAGCATGGTGGCATGTAGTGGCCTGGATCCCAGCACTTGGTAGACAGAGGCAGGAGGATCAAAAGTTCAAAAATATCCTTTTCTACATAGTGAGTTCTAGGCCAGCCTGTGCTATATGAAACCCTGTCTCAAAAACCAAACAGACAAAAAAAAAACAAACCCCAAAGATACCAAATTATGAAAATATGAAATGGATGCAAATAATATTAATAATCTCTAAATTTCTTAAAAATAATATTTGTAAACACAGCTAAACAAGCTGGTAACATGCCTACACCAATGTTAAAATTGAAAATGACATAGTCAAGTATATGATGGCTACATTCTAATGACAAATGAAGACAATCTGCCCTCGAATGCATGGCTTCATATGTATGTAAATATTTATACATTGTAAGTGTGGCAGAGTACAACTAACACAAAACAGCATATGGGTCAGAAGTTTTTATTTTAGGCTTTATGGTATCCCCATGTTTAGCACATTAGAGACTGAGAGGAAATGTCCCCAGTGTCTGCAGCAGAGTCAGCAGCCACCAGAGACCCTATCTATCTATCTATCTATCTATCTATCTATCTATCTATCTATCTATCTATCTATCTATTCTCTCCTGAGCGCCCAGTGCTATCTATGTGCTCTTCCCTCACTGCCTGATCTGTACTCATCCACCCCGCCAGAATTCTGGTGTTTTTAAATTTCTCACATCTGGCTGGTGCCACATGCATGAAAATGATAGCCTTAGAAAAGACTGCAAGCCATGGTGGCTTCGGTGATGAACGAGATTCCGTGGGCGGGCTAGAGAGCCAGCACCAGCTCCTCTGGGCTCATTAATGAGGCTCCAGGAAATTTGACCTGCTTGTTTATACAACCTGTCTTCCTTCACAGGATTCATGTAAGAACCACATGTGATCCTGGGAGAACTACACGCCAGCGTGGTCGAGAGCAGGGAGGCCATCAGGATGCTGAATCCTGACCCCAGACTTTCCTAAAGGCTTGGAGTGTCCATTTTCTCAGCTGTAGAACAAGGGTAGGAATATCTGCTCTGTGGATCTCAGAGTGTCTGTGAGAGTCACACAAAAACACCCTTGTGAGCTCAGCTTGTACTAAGCTCCCAGGATGTCACAGGAGGAGATTCCAGTCACTGACTTCACCCAAAGAGCTCTAGTGCCCTGGTCACCAGTTGCATACAGACACACAGCGGAGGCTGACATTAGGGGTGCGGTCTTGAAGGTGATACTGAATGCAACAAGAAGACTAATCAAAAGCCCCAAATCCATGCCTCGACTTCATTAAGCTGCACAACATTCATCTAGTGGTGCGTCTTTAGTCAACACAGCTTTCTGACCTTTTGCCAGCTTAGTCTCACTGTCAGCAGCTGTGGACCTTGACAAAGGACAGGGGAAAGAGTCCCAGGTCACCCCCATTACAGATTATCTCAAGGATATTCAAGAGGGACTGGAAAATGGGCCCTAGATCTTGTCATTTTGCTTCAAAAATAAATGAAATCTCCCAAATAATGAACATTCTGCTCTAATCGGAACTATAGGATTGATTAGACAGCCTTACAGTTAATGAAGCCGTGTCGAAAAGGCCTAGTGGTTCTTTGGAGACTTAAGTCACACAAAAGCAAGAAGAGAACTGGAGGTGAGATGGATTAAAATGACTGCTGGTTAATACACTCAAGATGAAGAATTTGAAATGTTCTTTTGAGAAGTCAGAGTTTATTGGGAGTTTTCTCTGCAGTAGGCAGGCAATAAGCTTCCATGATTATTGTTCAAACACTCTTTGGATAACATTGTCCTGTGAATTCTGAGTGGGGGACGGAAGCTTCTGCCATTTTAATTCCTTTGTTAATGTCTTTATGAATGCAATTAACACTTCATTCACGCTTCTTTGTTTCTGGATCCCATTAGGATGTGGTTTATGCCAGTTTCTCTCTCCCAGGAGACAGCCCGCATCACACAACATTTCACTCAGCTGTGTGGCTGAGTACTGACAAACTCAATTTGCAGAAGGCGAGCATGAGTTGACACCATGCTGTGGCAGTTGTCCTGATGGGAGCAAACGACTCATTTCATTCCAAGGTGGACCCCACCTTCTCAGAAAGCATGCTTGTGCACAAGAGTAGCAGACAAGAAGGGCAGGACGGCTCCTGGCTGATAGAACCACAGCATGGCTGCTGAAGAAATGCTAACAGCAGAACGAGGTCCTGGCTCTTAAAAAGGAAAGCCACCCAGGAAGTTGAGGCCGGAAGACTGTGAGTTTGAGGCCAGTAGGGCTACTTAGAAAAGCCTGTCTCAACCAAGCTAAAGCAAAACAAAACTAAACAAAACAGAAAGCTAGCTGTCCATGCCCATTCAGGCACCCCAATCTACTACTTTAGTCAACATTTAGGGCGTGTCACCTGAGAACACAGTAAGGGAAGGTCCTAGAAATAGAGGATAGTCCCCACTATGGAGCTTACAGTGTAAATGAGCGACATGCACGCACCTCAAGCTTCTACATGGCAACACTGGCTATGTCCCAAGTGAGAGGGATATGGAGAAAGAACTCTGGGAATTCAGCTCTCTGAGATGGGGAGTTGGGAGTAAAATTGTTCCAAAGAGGTAGGACTTAAATAAGGCTCTCCCTGGTCATCCCACCATGAAGACCAGCAAGGAGTAAGGTGGAGGTGGGGTTGGGGTTAAGAAGAACAGTAGAGAGGCAGGTGTTGGCAAGAATCAGAGGTGGGAAATGAGTAAGAGGGTTCATGTCCATGATAAATTATTTCCCTTTATATTAAAGTCTCTCCTCCAATTGATGGCATCATTTCTATTTCAAATATCACTGTGATATTTGCTCAACAGCCAGAGGCACTGCAGATGAGTCTATCTGAATCTTGCTAAGATACTGTCCAGAAGCAGAAGCCGGAGGCCAGAGGGGAAATCAGAGACAGGAGGGAAGGAGGAAGCACTCCCCATCCTGTGGCCTTACCTTTTTCCTTTAAATGAAAAACGTTACCCACAAGTATTTCCATTCCTGGGCCAGAGTTTCAAGTTTGGCTTTCTCCAGGAAGTTGCAAGAAGAGCAGAATTTCCAATAGGTGTTATGAACACAACAAAGCCACCCACATCCCCTGTAATCTGTGCCTAATATCAAATGCATGGAAATAAGCCAGGAACAGTATTCCTGTTGCCATTTTAACTTTATTTAATAGCTTGAGGATTAATTGTTTTCCTATTTTGAGAGTTACTCCGAATATCAAACCTTTGTTCTGCTGGCTGTTTATCTTCAGTACCAAGGTCTTTCTCATTTATATCTGGCTCAACTACTCTTGGGCTAGTTATGATATTATAACCATTATGACAAGGCCTGACTATATGTCTGCCAAACTAGCAAGCCCCTAGGTGTTAAAACCATAACTGAACCTGAATAAAGGTCATTTTGAGCTGGGCCTGGTGGCTCATCCCTGTTATCCCAGAACTTAGGAAGAAGAGGCAGGAGGATCTGGAGTTCAAGGTCATCCTCAGCTACAATGTGAGTTTGAGACCAGCTTGAGCTACTTGATATCCCGTCTCCAACAAAAAAAAAGGTGAGGTTTATTTTATTTACATTTCATCATATGTAGGTACTCCTTATGAGAAAAATGGCTTCCTGAATTATAAATAATTCTCACCCAAAGAACAAGTAACTTCAGCCTCACCTTTGGTCCTAATCAAAGGTTAAACTATTGCTCATTTTTTAGTAGGTTTTTTTTCCTTGAAGCAAATAGTTGTCAATTGTCAGTTTTAGAATTACACTGTGATTTATTGGAAGAATGACAACTCATTAGAATGAGCACATTAATTTGCAAACATTAAACAAGGCCAGAAAAAAGGGGATGGTGTGTGTGTGTGTGTGTGTGTGTGTGTGTGTGTGTGTGTGGAGAGAGGGTGGATTCTGAGATTTAAAATAAAAAATCTTCTGCCCTTGTGTGTTTTCTTAATAGGAAAAAAAAAAAAAAAGAAAGAAAGAAAACAACAAGAAGACAAAACAAAACATTCTGCCTTCCGTGGCCTCAAGCCCCTGGGTAGCTATGTAAAGCATCCGCAGGATCTGTGTTATGCGGCAAGTGAAAGATGTAAATGTGTAAATATGATGGAAGAGGCTTTCTTTTCTTTCCCCTCTCAGGAATGGTCTGACAGCCCCAGGCTGGAGAATGTGTCTCTCCCAAGTACTCTGTCACCCTGGTAACCATGGAGACTATGACGATCGATTAGATGCCATCTGATCTCAACCTCATAAAAAAAAAGGCAGCAGATGGCAACCAGGCCACTAGACCTGTCTCAAGAGGCAGAGAAAGGGAAGGAAAGAGGGAGACGGGAGAGCAGGCGGGGGTGGGTTGGCTCAGGGAGAAGGGCAGAGAGCAGCTCTGGAAAGGGGACCTCAGAAGAGTGGAGACACGGAAATGGAGGAGCTTGGGGCAGGGGACACCAGGAGAGAGGCAAACGCACCTATGCGATGGGCCTCTGTGGTGAATGGCAGGAAGCAAATCAGACAGGATCAGCCATCTAACTTTCTGCTACTATGACAATAAATAAATAAATAAACAAACAAACAAATAAATAGATAAATAAATAGCTAGCACAGAACCTGGGACTTTTGCCTTCTCTGAAGGACACTCAGAACTTGACCTTGTGGCTCTCAGTGACAGCTGGAACCCGATGCCTCCACAGAAGAATTCTGAGAACTGGCTCTCAGAATGAAGGTCCTTGATCCTAGCAGAGGAGATCTTTAAGACACGTGGATGTGCCACCCAGGCTCCCAGCGGTCAAGTCACGCCTTAAAGCAAGAAGCAGTAGCCAGGTCCACAGAGACCAAGGAGGGTAGAGGAAGAATAGTTCACGCTTGCATCCTGCAGGACTGTAGCGTTAGCAGTTACGACAGCTTTGTCATGTGAGTCACTGTTTAAAATGAGAGGAAAGACAAAGTTGCCTGGCTCTCCAGTAGCCAGGTAGAGCATGGCATGATATGTGCATGGACTGTCACTATACAGCAATTTTTGCTGTTTGTACACAGAAACCCATACTATCTGAACCAAAGTCAGCACTGCATCTCATATCATTGGCTAACCTACTCTTTCCAGCACTGTAGCATGAACATTTTTCTATTTTTAATCATTGTATTTCATCTTATTTAATGAAGATACAGTATTCAACTTTTTGGTTTTGTTTTGTTGTTCAGTTTTTGTTTTTGAGGTAGGGTCTCACTCTAGCCCAGGCTGACCTAGAATTCACTATGTAGTCTCAGGCTGGCCTTGAACTCACGGCAACCCTCCTACCTCTGCCTCCCAAGTCCTGGGATTAAAGGTGTGCGCCACCACACCTGGCTTCTTCAACTTTCTGAATTAACATAATTTATTTAATGACTTCCTTATTATTGGTCTTTATTTCCAGATTGCTGCTACACTATAAATAATGCTATGGTAATCGTGTATGTAAATTTTCTCATACTCTTAACTTTTCCCTAGGACAAAAGCATCATTATTAAATCAAAGAGTGTGTGTTCTTAAAACTTTCAAGTTGAGATATAACATCCATGTAATACAGTAACTAAAGCTAGGAACAGTTGAGTTACATATTCATAGGAATACACGCATATAATAACCATCACTCAGATTAATACATGAAGCATCTGCACTACCCCAGGATGTTTATGCCTTTCCTAGACAGTGTCCACTTGTGCTCATAGACTAATAAATGGAACCATACAGTGTGTCCTTTTGATCCTGAATTTGTTTCCTCAGCATAATGTCTGTCAGAGTCCTTTTGCTACGGTGTCTAGAGTAGTTCATTCTTTTCAATAATTGGAATATTCTGTTTTTAGAATATAGCATAAGCTGTTGATTAATTTTGTTTTTGTTTTTGTTTTTAATTTGAGAGAGAGAATTGGTGTGCCAGGGCCTCAGCCACTGCAGTCGAACTCCAGATGCTTGTGCCACCTTGTGGTCATGTGCAACTTTGCTCTTGCATCACCTTTGTGCATCTGGCTAACATGGGATCTGGAGAGTAGAACCTGGGTGCTTAGACTTCACAGGCAAGTGCTTTAACTGCTAAGCCATCTCTCCAGCCCAATTAATTTTATTTGGATAGACATTTAAACTATTACAAATAAAGTTGATATGAAAGTTATTGTACATGTTTTTGGAGTTCTTTTTTTTTTTTTAATTTGAGACAAAAAGGGAGAGAGACACACAGAGAGAAATAGAAAGAGAGAGAGAATGAGAATGGGCACACCAGGGCCTCCAGCTACTGGAAACAAACTCCAGACACATGTGCCACCTTGTGCATCTGGCTTACTTGGGACCTGGAGAATTGAACTTGGGTCCTTATGCTTTGTAGGCAAATGCCTTAACTGCTAAGCATCTCTTCAGCCCTGGATTTCATTTTTTTTTTTTTAAGGTAATAGGAGTGTTAGTACTAGGTCATAGAACGAGCCCATAGGGATTTGGGGGAGGGCATTTACTGTTTAAATTGGCCTCAAAATAGTGTGCCAACTTGAGCTCCAAATGTCCAGTGTTGTGAATGTGCTCTTCCCAGTTGCCAACAGTAAATGGACATTCTCATCTTGTTATTTTTTGTTGACATTCTCATTTTAAATCCTTGCCACCCTGAGAGAGAAAATGGCACCTGGTTGTCTACCTTGTGCTTGATGATCAAGAGTGGGCATTTTTTTTTTTTTTTTTTGGTTTTTCGAGGTAGGGTCTCACTCTGGCCCAGGCTGACCTGGAATTCACTATGTAGTCTCAGGGTGGCCTCGAACTCTTGGCGATCCTCCTACCTCTGCCTCCCGAGTGCTGGGATTAAAGGCTTGCGCCACCACGTCTGGCAAGAGTGGGCATTCTTATTTCTCCAGTTGTAAATCGCACATACATGCCATTGCCATATTTAGGATGAGCTTAGAGTAAAGCACAGACATGAAGCATAACCCACAGAGTCTGTACAGAGTCACTGGCACTGTAAGAAGAAATGCACTGGTGTTTATGGTTAGAACAAAGTTACCGGCTTTGTATCAGCTGATGTCTTGCCACACACGTATCTCAGAAGAAAGTAATACCATTTTATTGATCATGCTTCCTCTTGAACATAACCCTAGTCACTTGTTTTGGTTTCGTGTCATTTCAGAAGTAGCATTTCATTTCACAAACACAAAAAAAGGCCTATGTTTACAAATTTAGAAAGAGAGATTAACATGCTCATGGACACAACGTATTTTCAGTGTTGTGACTAAGTTTTAAAAAGAAGAACTGCAAGTTCAAAGTTAATAAGTATTCTGTTACTTAGAGACCAGTGCTACAGTTAAATTTATGTCTTCCCCACAATTCTTATACGGAAGACCTCACACCCAAGGAGATGGTGTGGGGATGGTGTGGGGTGATGAGACTCTTCCCTCATGAGATGTGGTAAATGCTCTTATAATAACTGTGTGAAAACCTCCTTCTCCCTTCCTTCATGTGAAGACACAGAGAAGGCAGAGTCTACCTGTGAACAAGGTTGGCCCTCAGCAGTACAGAGGCTGCTGCTCCCCTGACCTTGGACTTCTGTAAATAACACATTTATGTGGTTTATCATCCAAAGACCTTGTGGTATTTTTGGTAGTTCAGCCCAGACTAAGACCGGCTGAGATCCTCATGGCTCTGTCTTCCATTCCCAACGTGCACATGCGCACAGGTTAGCACCAAAACCCCGAGCAGTGTCAGCATCCCTGCTACAGAAAGGGAAGATGGAGAACATGACAAAAACTATCATAGCTCATTCTGTCTACTGTAGAAACATCAGTTTTGTGTTTCAGTGTGTGTGCCATGACGTCTAAAATCTAAGCAATTAGGTTGGAATGAGAAAAGGCGGAGCTGGATCCAGGATCTTTTTCTCTTAATAAGTTATTGCTTTTGGCATCTGACACTCATCATTTTAGAGACTTTTTTCAAAGAAAAAGGCAAATCTGGCATTGTGGCACATGCCAGTAATCCTGGAACCCGAGAAACTGTGTAGCATGTGCAAGACCCTGGCCTTGGGTTCTAATACCACATTAATAAATAGAATAATTAATTAAATCTTCTGTTACAGCTGATTGGAAAGAATTTTCCACATGCTAACTTCTAGTCTCATCCTTTTCACACCTTGCTTTTCTTCCATCAGGGTCTTACAAATATTTCTGTTCTGGTAAATCTGTAGAACTGCCACTTTGTGTTATAACACCAGCTGAGTTTCCACCATGAGCTTTGGAATCTGTCTGAAAGCCATTCCTATGACCGGATGAATAGAAATACTTATCCGCACACATGACTGGAAATCATGTAGATATATCCTACAGCACCCAACTAATGTATCTGCAGCTCCACTTGCTTAGCTGGGACCTCAAAACGCCTGCAGCCATTCTGATGCCATTGCTATGAGAAGCCTTGAGAGAAGACAGCGACCTGATCTATCGTAATCAAAACCACTAGCCTTAACAAGCTTTGTAAATACGGCAAGGGAGTAAATACCTCAGTAGTGTTTCTCCCATAAAGTTGAGGGGCACATGCCTGTAATCCTGGCACTTGAGAAACTGTCTATCATGTGCAAGACCTTGGGTTTGGGCTCTAACACCACATAAATAAATAGAATAATTAATTTTTTAAATATATATTTTTATTTATATTATTCTGATTTTACATTCATAGTATCGGTTTCATTGTCCTCCTCCCTGTCCTCCCTCTTTCAAAGGGACCCTCGTCAATGGGCAATGTGGGTCATGCATTGTGAGGTTAGTTAAGAGTTCTGGGGGGTAGACCCCAGTCTCTGTGCATAATGCCCCAACTTATGACTCTAACAATCTTTCCGCCCCCTCTTCCGCAAGTTTCCCTGAGCCACGTTGGGGTCATTTTAGTTCTGCTTCAGTGATGAGGTTTCGGGAGCCTCTGTGTCACTGGATATCTGCCTTAGAATAATTAATTGAATCTTCTGTTGATTGGGGAAAAAAAAACCCATTCAACTGGGGCAGTGATGGTTTCAAGCATGGTAAAGGTGGATGGGTGACTGTTGTGGTCCCCCCCAAGGCCAGCTCAGGAGGGACGATAGGGTCTCTGCCGAATTGAGGTGAGCAGCGCGGAGTCACGACACAGACTCCGGGAGTTGGGTGAAAGTGGAGCCAGAATCCACAAACTTGTTTATTCAGGAAGTACACATGGGTTTTAAGAGGCTGTTAATCCTTGTATGGGGCGGTCCCCTTTTGGTGACCAATGATAGCTTGTCTCTGGACAGGACATCTCGTAGTAGGCTTCTCGCGAGCATGGGGCTGTAACTGTTGTCACATCGAGCCTGCGCAAAACGCCATTTTTACAGAAGCCACTTCCTATTGTCTTTTGCCATGCGGTCTGGCTAGGACCAGGCCTGTATTGTGCCATACAGGTGACAGCAAAGGTTCACTGAGGCCACAGTCGCTCGTGGTGGGCAGAGCATGGTGGTGGGCGTGCGAGGAGACTGGTCACATTCAGTCCCTGCTCGAGAAGCAGAGACGTGGATGTTGCTGCTCAGCTCTCTTGCTCCTTTTTATTCCATCCAGGCCCCCAGCTCATGGGCTAGTGGGCCCCCATTCACAGTGGGTCTTCTCTGCTCAGTTAAACCTCTCTGGAAAGCCTTCACTGACACACTCAGAAGTGTGTTGCCAAGGTTGTTCTAAATCCCATCAGGTCGACAGGATTAACTCTCACGTACACCAAATCTGAGTATGACCACCTGGGTGGCTGTTTCTGACAGTTTATGTTACTTGACTGTTTTCAGAGTGTCCTGAGTGATGATGACATCTTGGATGCAGTGCACAATCATATCACACCTTAGTCATCTACCGGGCAGAAGTGCTCTGAACTATATATTGAAATCCAGAATCTCACTTCTTCACCCCGACGTCAGTGTCACACTTTTCACTGAGGCAGCTTTCTCACCATCATTATGAATATGACTTGCAAGTTTTTAGCTATGAACAACTTGTAGTCAAGGTTATTTTATGTGCAAGCAACAGAAAGCTCAGAAGGGTTTATAAGATAACATGACAAATGGCTCCCTAAACCCCAGTCCAGAGATGGTCAAGAGGTGAGCAGAGGCTGGCGGGAGTGACCTCCATTCCTGGCGGTTCTCTTGGCTTTACTGGCTTCCTGCAGCAGCTTCATCTTCAGCTAGGCGAGCAGCCAGAGCAGTGGACCTCCCATCCAGGAATGGTCAGGGACCAGAGGGACTTTCCCTGTGGTAGTCTCTGAAGAACTATAAAGATTTCCTCAGAGATTCTAGAAAACCTTTTCTTTTTGCCTCACTGGCTGAGATATCACATGACCATTTCGGAAGCAATCCCTCGCAAAGGACTGAGGTGACTGAAGCAGGCCCAACCCTTAGTAGTCTTGGGAGAAGCAAATTTGAGAAGATTCTGTGGAGGAATATGAGCTTGCTTGGGGAGGAGGGATGCCCGCTCCTCAGAGTCCTCATGGGAAGAAATGGAAAGGGGCACCATCCACTCCAGAAGTAACTCCAATTGCCTCAGGGTGCTTTCTTCATTTCTGAACCTATTTCTCCAGTTTCCACGTCTTAAGGCCTTATCCCTGCCAATTGATGACCATAAAAAAGAACTGTAGCATGTTCATAATCTTCTGCCTCAGGAAACAAGGTTTGAATGCAAGACTTGCAATAATGAAATACATAATTTTTAAGCCAAAAGAGTTTCTATAGTTATTGAAAATAGTACCCAGGCCTTAGCTGCCAAAGTGTCCATGAAAAGGCAGGAGAGCCTGGCGTAGTGGCACATAACTTTAATCCCAGCACCGGGGAGTTCAAGGCCACCCTGAGAGTACAGAGTGAATGCCAGGTCAGCCTGGGCTAAAGTGAGACCCTGCCTCAAAAACAAAACAGAAACAAACAAACAAACAAAAAAAGACTAGACAAGATGGAGGAATTTCCTTAGTCTACTTTCATTATCTTTCCCAGTCCCTGTGTGGTGTGATGGGCCCACACAGGTTGTTTAGGCTCTGTTGCTATTTTTTTAAAATATTTTATTTTTTATTTATTTGAAAGAGAGAGATACAGAAATAGGCAGGTAGAGAGAGAGAGAGAGAGAGAATGGGTGTGCCAGGGCCTCCAGCCACTGCAAACGAACTCCAGATGTGCGCCCCTTTGTGCATCTGGCTTACATGGGTCCTGGGAAATCGAGCCTCGAACCGGGGTCCTTAGGCTTCACAGGAATGCGCTTGACCACTAAGCCATCTCTCCAGCCCTCTGTTGCTATTTTTGCAGTGCTGAGGATGGACCCGAGTCTCTGCTCTGCACTGACCTATAGCCCCACCTAAGTTTGATTTAATCTGCACCTTGGGTGCCTTGCCTCACCTGTCCATCTTCAGAGGCATTTTCTTCCTCAGGTGGCTCCTAAGAGCTCAAGAAACTTGGACATTTTCATCTATTTTGAGAGGTGGCGCAGAAATGGGGTGTGTGACTTTAGACCAAACGACCTTCCTCCTTCCTTCTCTCCTATAGCAGTTAAGCTTCTCGTTGCTGGGACAAAGCACCCACCCAAAAGCAGCGTATGAGAGGGAAGGGTTTATTTCAGGCTTAAGGCTTCACCATGGCCTTCAAGCTGGCTCACTTCATCACGCATCCAGAGCAGAGAGGCAACAGCAAGCTGTCCTGGCTCTTAACACACAGGAGGGCTGGACTCCTGAGCCCCAAGTTTCGCCCCCAGCAGTATACCTTCTACAGCAAGGTTCCACCTCCCAAAGACTCCACCAGCTAGGGAAGCTTACTCAAAAATACCCGAGAAAACTGAGCGTGGTGGCGCACACCATTAATCCCAGCACTCGGGAGGCAGAGGTAGGAGGATGGCCATGAGTTCAAGACCACCCTGAGAATACAGAGTGAATTCCAGGTCAGCCTGGGCTAGAGTGAGACCCTACCTCGAAAAACCAAAAAAATCTAAACAAAAATACCTGAGGCTGTGGGGGTCATTTACATTCAAACCACCACCTTGCCCTCCCTTCTTTCCTCCATACCTCCCTATCTATCACTGAAGTATTAGGCAAATTAGCATATTCTTAAAACATTTCTTTTTTTAGTAGTGGGAAAAGGAACTCGTGACCTCGTACTTGCAAGTGTTGCACCGTCTGAGTTACATCCTCAGCCATGAAAGTGTTTTTCAAAGTGTACCCCTGAGGTGCAAAGAAAAATACAATCAATATTTGTATTGCTTTCTTTTTTGGGGGGGAGGGTTTGAGGTGGGTCTCACTCTAGCCCAGGCTGACCTGGAATTTACTATGTAGTCTCAGGGTGGCCTTGAACTCATGGCGATCCTCCTACCTCTGCCTCCCAAGTGCTGGGATTAAAGGTGTGCACCACCATTTCTGGCTATATTTCTTTCTTGCGTGTGTGTGTGTATGTGCATATGGTGTATATGCATATGTATATGGACACGTGTGTGAGCTCATGCATGTGGAGTCAGAGGTCAGTGTTGGGGGTCTTCCTCAATTGCTCTCCACCCTGTTTTTCGAGACTGGGTCTCTCACTGAACCAAGAGCTCACCTATTGCAGTTAGACTAACTGGCCATTCAACCCACGGGGTCCTCCTGCCTGCCTCCTCAGTCGGGCTCACAGTTATGTGCCTCCACACCGAGCTTTTACCTAGAGGCTGGGGCTCAACTCAGGACCTCATGCTTGTCCTGTAAGCAACTGGCCCACTGAGCCGTCTCCCAACCTGCCTCCCTTCAACCACAGGTTTTAAATGGGAGGGGAAGGGAGAAAAGATAAGCACAGGTATCTAGTACTTTTCTGATATTTTTGAATAAAAAGCATTCGATTCTAGGAATTATTTTGGCTTTTCATCATCACTGGTCCACAGACTGGACTTGCCTTAACTTTGCCCGCATTACTTTCTGTTAACTTATGGGGCCTCGCTGGGAACGGTTCACACTTCACGGTGGTGTGTGTTAAAGCTGACAGGAGTGATGAACAAGGTTTGTATTTAGCCTGTCTTCGCAGAGGAGACTCTGAACATCCTTTTGAAGTGCTAATGGTCCTTCCTGAGGAAAATTATGCAAACAAACAAACGATTCATTAAATCAAGAGCATCCATCCCTGCAGAGCTGTCATATGCAAATGTGCTGGTCTGGGTGGACTTGAGGCAGGCAGTGGCCTTGGGCAGCAAGGATGGCTCCAAGGGCTCTTGTGTTCCCTCCGCCCACACTCAGTAAGAGTAACAGAGGCCGTGTCTACACCTGAAGGATCTCCCACATCTCCCTGCCCTGGGCTACATTGTTCCTGCTTTCCTCAGAAAATGGATTCAGGAAGACTTTTCCAACACCCTACGATTCCTTCATTGTCATTAGAGGTTTCGGATGATGTCTGATGAGCAACTTTTATGAGAAGGACTGCATTTTATCAAATGACGAACCAACCCCCACAGTGATCAGGGAATATGCTGCAACACAAGCTTGGCTGGCTGAGAGCGTTTCTCCCGCGACTGCTTGTGGCCCCATCAACCACCATGCGTAAGTATGGCATGACCACTAACGTTAATGATCGTTAAGTCTACACCAAGTCGGGCCCATGCATGCTGAGGCTTGGTCGTGCGAGGGGACTGTTCTGTTCTGGGTCCCAGGTGTGCTCTAGTTTTATCTGGAGCCCAGCTCAGCCCTGGCTCTCTCCTGGATGCCCTGGCAGTTTCCATCTCGCCGGCTGTGTGCTCTTCCCCTTGGGTGACTCTCCGCGGCACAGCTGTGACAGACATGGTGATACACATTTTTCGCCCTCTTTAGCTCTAGGAGTTTTTGTTTTTTTCCTCTCCCAAGGGTAATCACTGCTTGCTTTTTTTTTCTAACTTGATTTTCACTCTGAAGTTATTAATTTCTTAGATCAGTCTGTCTTTCCCTTTTCTTCTTAAAACTTCAGAGTGCCATATATGAACTTTGCAAAGCACTCCCATGAAAATATTCCTGATTCTTAAGGCATGAGATGACCCCTGGGAAAATATCTCTATCTTTGTCTATCTCTACACCATTCCAGCATTCGGGTATATAAGTAGATGCCAGAAGGCTTCTCCCTCTTGCCATGGAGGGTGATAATTAAAATGCCATGGACACTGCTCGAGGGTGGATCTCGAAGGCTGTAGAACCTTTAGGAGGTGGGGTCTAGTGAAAGCAGTTAGCTCTTTGGGGATTTGCTCTTCAAGGACATATTGAGACCCCAATTTCTCCTCTCTCTCTTTGTTTCTTGGCTCCAGTGAGGTGAACAGGGCCCATTTCCACATGTCCCTGGCTTGATATACTGGGCTTCCTGGCTATTTAGGCAAGCTGACCCTATCTCAAAGAACAAGGTGAAGGGCTGGAGAGATGGCTTAACAGTTAAGGCACATGCCTGTGAAGCCTAAGGACCCTGGTTTGATTCTCCAGGTCCCATGTTAGCCAGATGCACAAGGTGGCACATATGTCTGGAGTTTGTTTGCAGTGGCTAGAGGCCCTGGCAGGCCCATTCTCACACACTCTCTCTCCCTCTCTCTGTCTCTAATAAAGAAAGAAAGAAAGAAAGAAAGAAAGAAAGAAAGAAAGAAAGAAAGAAAGAAAGAAAGAAAGAAAATCTTAAAAAAAAAAAGAACAAGATGAAGAGCAGTTGAGGATGACACCCAACATTGGCCATACACAGGTATGTGCCTATACACATGCAAACTGCATACGTACACACATGCATGCATACCACATACACACTGAAGACAGGGATGTTGGAAGAGCCCTGTGTTTTAAGCTCTGAGCTGGGGCTAAGGCAGGAACCAGGATGGGTGAGGTGGAGAGGCAGGTAGGCAGAATTCTCTCTGCTGAGCCTCATCCCCCTCCTACCTTCACTGAGCCAGGCCACTGTCCATATGTTGGCCTCAAGGACTGAGACTCAGGCAGGGCCACAACTTGCCATGGGCCTTGACTGACCTCAAGACACATGTCTCAGTGTGAGTCCTAGTTTCTGCAAAGTAATCCCTTAGCCCAATGGGAAAGACTGGGCTCTGGGTGGTGATGGTAGGCTTGCTTTGTTTCTGTTCTCTCCATTGAATTGATCAGTGGTTTCCTGGAAAATGTAAATATGTCACTGAGCACCCATCCTGTTTGCCAAAGAACCACAGAGGAAGGACATGGCCAGTTCTTTTGTTCTTATGTAACCACAGCCTGGAGAAAGTAGGCTCTCATAAGGTACCAGCAGGGCCCTCAGGAATATGCCCAGTCTTAAATTTTTCATCTGCAAATGTGGATAACAGAAACTGTGCATACACAGTTCCTGCCCTACACTAAGCATTCAGCAGATGCTATCTGCTATTTTTGTTGATAATTTTCATACATATACATAGTGCATTTTGATCATAATCCCCTCCTGTTACCTTCTTTTACCCCTCCCCACCACAGCCCTTCCACTGAATCCCTTCTTCTTTCAATTAGTCCTCTTCTGTTTTGATGTCTTCTTCCCCCTCCTCCATTCATGATCTATTGGTGATGGCCAACCCTGTGCAGGTTTTGTGTAGATAATGACAGCTGCTGTGAGGTCCGGAACCCCAAACAGTTTCAAAACACTCCTCCTCATCCTCTAGCTCCTACATTCTTCCTGCCTTCTCTTCCCCCATGTTCCCTGAGCCTTGGAGAGCATGACAAGATGTTTCACTTAGTGCTAAGCCCTCAACAGTCACTTATTGTCAGCACTTTGATGAGTTTGAATCTCCCAAGTAGTGACTTCCATCTGTAAAAAGAAGCTTCTCTGGTCAATCTATGGATACAAGCAGAAATATTTAGAGGACAATCTGATGGACATAATATTTAGCCAAACAACAGCAGTAGCTTCCCACCTAAGACCTATGGCCTTTCCAGATATAAGCTTTAGACTGGATTTTCAGCACCAGGCATGAATTCACTCCTGTGGAGCAGGCCTCAAACCCAAATCATAGAGCAGTTGGTTACCCTCCTAACAGTCATGCCACTATTGTACTAGTGGGCATGTCTTTCTGGCTGGTTGTTGGCATAGCTCACAGGGTCCACCTCTGGTTAAGACTGTTGATGGCTTTTCTTCCAATAGCCTGCCTAGCCCTTGCCAGCACTGTGACAGCTAGCCAGTAGAGAGGAGGTTTCCAGCTCAACTGGCTCTGTTTTTAATATTGGTACAAGATCATTAGACTAGTTATTTAATAACTAATATCTTGGCAACAAGAAAGATATCTTTCCAACAAGCATACTCTATCCCCAGAAAGTAGTAGTCAGGAATCTGCAGTGTTCCCACATGGGTAGGGAGCAGAGGAGAAAGGAGCCCTTCCTCAATGTCCTGAAGACCACCACCATAGTGTGGTTTCACATGCAGCACCCGAACTGAGTATGGCCTTCACAAGGGAAGGAGCAAATGTTGGGAATCTGGAAAATTCTGAGCTTGATTAATACGTGGTCTACTGCTCTCAGGAAAATGGTATGCCCACCATGCACACCCAAGGGTAGGACCTCAGTGTGTGTGCATGCACACAGCTCTCGTTCTTTCTCTCCTTCAGGATGGAGCTGTATTTTCTCTTGTCTTCCTTTTTAGCTCCTGCATCCTTTTCAGTCCATTTGGGCATAATTACGATTGCTCTGCTGGCTTGGTTCTGCAGCTCTCCAGAGTGGAGCAGATGTCGACAGCTCTGAAAGCTCTCATGCTATTACACCGCAGAACAAATGAGGATGTCAAAAAAGGCTCTTCAGTCTAACAAGAAAACAGAGGAAAGAGACAAAAAGAATAAAGCCTTGGGAGACCTGCAGACGCGCTCTGATTAGATCTTATGCTAACATGATGCCCACTCTGCGTACCAACAGTGATTTAATATGTTTAAATGATATGAGGAAATGTGTCTCAGGGAAAAAGAGAAAAGAGAATTTCTTCCCTGGCAGGCATGATTAAGATGGTGTGGGCTCCCTTGCAAAATGTGACAGCAGCCCGAGACCATTGCATATTTACTTACAATGCTGGTGTGGTCTCCGTACTCCAGGCAGTGCCTGCTTCCTCCACCTTGGGGTAAGGGATGGGAGCTGTTCAGGTGGGCGTGCTGGCTGGATGTATAACAGAATGTCCACCTTGCTGCCAGGTGTGGTTCTTTCCGTAGTATGGGTGGCTATAATCTAACAATATTTTATATATGGGGCAACACATCCATAAATCTTAATTATCTAAGGCAAAGATTAGAAAAATAAACTTAGGGCTGGAGAGATGGCTTAGCAGTTAAGGCGCCTGCCTGCTAACCCTAAGAACGCTGGTTCCAATCTCCAGGTCCCACGTTTAGCCAGATGCAAAGTGACGCAAGGGCGCGATGCCACACTTGCCCACAAGGGGGCGCATGTATCTGGATTTTGTTCGCAGCAGCTGAGAGACTGCTGGTGTGCCCAATTCTCTATCTGTCTCCCTCTCCCTCTCTGTCTTTCTCTCTGTGTCTCTCTCCAAAAAATAAACAAAATAATAAAAAAAATTTAAAAAATAAACTTCAGAGTTTTGGAAGGGAAAAGAGGTCTCAAAACAAACCAATTGGGTCAACCAAAGCCCATGAATTATAGAACATGGGGCTTACTGGCTCACTATGTCCTCAGCTTCTGGAGCTGAACTTACCCAATTTCTGTTTACAATTCTCACACTTCCTACTACAGTATTCTCTCACAAGACCACAACAACATAGCAGAAACAACTTAGCAAGACCAGCTCTGCGATGAGGAAGATGGAGTGAAAAGTTGTCACCTGCATGTAAACAAGTGGCACCCGACAAGATGACAGAACACACAGACACCACCATGAAGGAGAGGCGTGCTGGCATGTCTCTGTATTGGCTACTTTAATCTATCCACAGTGGGTCTGAGACAGCTATTTAGAGCTTGTATGTAAGTAGAGAATGGCATGTACTTCAAAAATCCCTGAGCAGGAGCCAGGCGTGGTGGTGCACGCCTTTAATCCCAGAATTTGGGAGGAAAAGGTAGGAGGATCACCATGAGTTCGAGGCCACCCTGAGACTACATAGTGAATTCCAGGTCCGCCTGGGCCAGAGTGAGACCCTACCTCGACAAACAAAAAACAAACAAACAAAAAAATCCCTGAGCAGTACAAGTCAAAAGCAATACATTAAAAATCACTTTCTTTGTAACTGCACAAGACTAAACTTGTCAACAGATGGTAATAGATGAGGAAGGGGTCCTCTCTGAGGAACCATTGGCAGCTAATGGTTGTCATGTAGCCACTGGTAAGTTGCTCACATTCTGATAATAACCCTCCACCCGTACTCAAGGAAGCAACCCTAATTTAACTCAGAGGTCCATACACACAAACCGCACACACAACCTGCCCCCCATACACTCACAAGACTGGGAAAAAGGACTGGGGGAATACGTGCGGATGATGGTGGGGGAATATAATAGCATTTAACACAGCAGTATGAAAATGTCAATAAATAAATTAATTTGTAAAAACAATAATTGCCCTTGTGCCCCAAAATTCCCAGACTCTACAATCCAGCTCTGTCTAGAAGCCCCAAGGCGCAGGGTGTGGGAACCCCAACTCACCTGGTCCAGTGTTTGCTCCTGACAGACTTGCAGTCTGCCTGTGCTGGAAGCGACCTGGCCGAGTGCCTCACTCCCAGAGAACGTCCCAGTCCGCCGTCAGAGTGTTCTAATTATTACCCCAGGCTTGTTGGAACCTAAATAAACCTCACTGAAATTCACCCCATTGGATGACTCTTCCTTCCCAGTCCCCAGAGAGAAAAGGATCCAAACTTGTTATCACAGGAGGGCAGGTGTCAAAGCACCCTTTCTAGCTGTCCCCTTGGACATTGTCATGAAGAAGGAAAAAGTGTCATAGGCTTCCTTATAGTCTGCCCTCCACGTCCATGGCACTTCAAGCTCACCATGCACTAGTGACTTGTTTTGAACTTGTAATCAGTGAGATATCTCTATTGTTTTCACACAAGCCACTATCAAACCACATCTCTCCCATCTGATACATATTCCATCTTATTTGTTTGTTTATTTTAACCACGTGCAGTCTTGTCAAATCTGGTCCACTGTCTTGGTCTGTCAAATCTTTTTTTTTGCCTGGCCATTCTGCTGTCTGATGTATTAGCCGTTTTTTCCAGCTTTGTGTCATCAACAGATTTTATCACTGGGCCATCAATGTCTTCATCCAAGACATTAATAAAAATGCTTAACAAGGCAAGACGGATACCAGAAGGCTGCCATGAGAAAGACCTTTTCCAGAGATGGACATCAACCCATTAACGAGTACTCCGCAGCCAATCAAGTGCTCATCTACCTGACTTGGCTGCCCCTGGCTCTGGTCCATGGGTGTCGCTCATCTCCAGGTACAGAGATTTTATCTGTCCAAGTCAGTGCTGCAGTCAGGCGTACTATGTCTGCATACTACCTGGAAAACCAGTCCAGCAACTCCATCAAAAGGAAGTGTGAACCCAGCAGCATGCTGACTCCTTGCCCCACACACCTGGGAACAATATCCAGTTCATCAGGCAAAGGATAGCCAACTGCCTGACCTTTACTTAAAGATCTGAATGTTCCATTTTGGGGGCTGGACTTCCAACATCTGTCCCCAAAGCCTCAGCCTCTCAGAGATGGCAGGATAGTACTGGAATGTACTGGTGTTCAGGCCCCTGAACCGCAGCCGTTCACCTGGAGCTTCTTTGCCTGAGACTTCCATTTTCTTTCACCCATGCTCATGAAAATCGTACCTTTTGCTGTTTGAGCCATTTTCCTTTAAATGGAAGGAACATAAATGTTGAAAGAATGTTTTCTTTCTGACAATTGTTACTGTCCCAATAATAATACTTATCTCAAGAAATGGACTTTTTTTGGTTTTGTACCAAATATCACTAAAAACTCTCTTTTTGTTTTGTCTTAAAAGTTCGAGAGCATTTTATTAGTTCTGGGAACAGCATCAGCTATGTCTTAATGGACTAATTTGGGGCTTATCACCTGTGATCTATTCCAGTCATTGGGTGTTTGACCCCCTTTCCCCTACTTCCCGTCCTCAGCTCCTGCCCTGTAGCCTGCATCCAGCCACCACTGGAGAGAAACAACATTTAAGATCTCAGAATTCTACATCCATGCCATGCCACAATATACTATGCTGTAAGAGGGGGCAATAGCCACTACCTCATGGAGTGAGTGTCAATGTCTCATGACAGAATGGCTTCAAACATACCACATACACAGTCCTGGCACATGGTCAAGGTTGCATCCAGGTGTTCAATTGCCGTCATCTGGCTTCTGCTTTCGTCTTGTCCCCACGTGGTTCTGCTTGTCACTGTCTCTTCCTAACCCCTCTCGCGTCTCTATGAACTCTTCCCACACTTCAGCTTTCTGCTTGCCCTTCTCGGCAGCTGCTGCTTCCCTTGTTGGATTTTGACAATATTCTGTGTACAGGGATGGGAGGCCATCTCCAGCTGACTCTGCTTCTGGAAATACAGCCAGATCTTTGCACAAGACCCCTCCCTACCTATCAGGCCCAGGCACACAGTGTGACAAATCCCAGTGAATAAGGATAACACTCCTCAGAATTTTCTCACAAATATCAAAAGGTATACTATTTGGGTTCAAATCCTTTCTTATTTAGATTTACCTATATGATCTGGAGCAAGTCAGCTAACCTCTCTAAGCCTTAATTTTCTCAGCTGCAAGGTGGGCATAATAGTTGAGACACTCTTTAGCATCATGCTTACTAAGTTGCATATGCCAAAGTGTTAGTGGACATTAACGGCTCTCTCCCCCTTCTCTTTGATGATGATACCCATTGTCTCACCAGAACCTTTTGGTTACGCATTCCTCTTTTCTATTTGTTAGTTCATTAAACATCCGAAGTGGGGCTGGAGCGATGCCTCAGCAGTTAAGGTGCTTGTCTGCAAAGCCTAACAACCCGGGTTTGATTCCCCAGGACCCACATACACAAAGCATCTGGAGTTCATTTGCAGCAATTGGAGGCCCTGGCATGCCCATTCTTTTTCTCTCTGCTTGAAAAGGTATAAATAAAAATGTTTTTTAGAAAAACTTCTAATTGTGTTTTGCTCTCATTCTTCAGCATGTATCAAATTATATTTGGGTTGCACTGTGTTAAACAAGCACATTCATCTCATTGTATTTTGATGTGCCTTTAATAATTGGTAAAAATATGTACATATCAAACAATTCTTTAAAATACCAGTAATTTTTATCCCAACTTGGGAGGCAATTCTAGAGTTTGAGAAATAGTTAATTTTTGATTTCGAAAAAAAAAAAAATTACCAGTAATTGTATAACCCAGTATATATTACTAAATCACAGAAAAATTTCTCAAGAAAAAGTGGTCACAAGTTGAAAAAGTTCAAGAAGCTCTTGTCTAGAAGATGATATTAAGATATTTGTAAATTAAGCTATATACTTCCAAAAAAGAAATCACAGAGAAAAGCACATTATTTTTTCATGAATGACTATACAACTAAAGTGCCACTAAGATTAAAATCTAGAGATTTAGCCGGGCGTGGTGGTGCACGCCTTTAATCACAGCACTCGGGAGGCAGAGGTAGGAGGATCGCCGTGAGTTTGAGGCCACCCTGAGACTACATAGTTAATCCCAGGTCAGCCTGGACCAGAGTGAAACCCTACCCAAAAAAAACAAAAAAAAAAAAAAAAAAAAAAAAAAAAAAAAAAAAATCTAGAGATTTAAGTTCTCATATTAGGAAATGAGAAAGGACTGAATTAAGATCTAAGCTCCCATGTTAAAAAGCTAGAAAGAAAAAACATAAAGCAAACCTGGAGTAAATGAAGGAGATAATGAAGACAAGAGTGAAAAATCAATGAAATGGAAAATTGACAAATGACACAGGAAGTCAACATGGCAAAAAGAATAATTTTTAAAGAAAATCACTAATATTGATAATCTCTTAGTTACACTAAGAAAAAATTAAGGAGAAAATGTAAAAATACCAGTGTGAGGAATAAAATTTGCAGAAATTAAATATTAATAATGGGATACTATAAAGAACTTCTTAACAACATCTTTGATAATGTAAATGAAGTGGGTAAATCCCTTGAGAAAAAGAGGGGTGGGGAGATGGCTGAGTCAGTCAAGTGCTGGCCATGCAAGCATGAGGACCTGAGTTCAGCCCCCAGCATCTATGTAAGAAGCCAAGCATGGCAGGCCACATCCATAACCCCAGTGTGGAGGAAACAGAGACAAGAGGATCCCTGGGGCTGGCTGACCAGCTAGTCTAGCAAAACCAATGAGTTCTGGGTTTAGTGAGAGCTCTTGTGTCAAAACTAAGGTGGAACAGTGGAATGGGGATCCGGGAGAGGGAGAAAAAGAGGACAATGTGATGGCAACACCACCAAATTACACCATGTTCATATATTAAAGTTTCCAATGATTTTTTAAAAATTAATATCAATTGATGAAAACACTGGACATTGATCTCTGGCCTTTACATGCTGGCACACACCCACATGTATGTGCACTAGCACGTGCACACACACACACACAAGCACGTGCACACACATATAATCCAACACACCAAAACCAAAGCAAACCCAAGCCAAATTAAACAATGAATTAAAACAACCTGACAAAAGACTCAATACATAACTGGACATACAGGAAGTGGTATTCACGATGAAATTCTGTTGATGAAGCACTCATTTGCTGAGCATAGATAGCTTTAATGGTAATCTAGCACCATCCTTCATCTCCTACAGAAGAGGAAGGAGTATGCCTTCTCCACCTTTTCTAGAAAGTGGCTATCCCCTGAGGAATATACCTTGAGAAAAGCATGGGCCAATGCTCTTCATGAGCAGAAATGCCAAAATCCTTCGATTTGAATCCTATCAAACAAATCCACCAATATACAAACAATACAACGTACCATGACCAAGTGGAGCTTATCACCGAAAATGCAGCACGGGTTAAAAGATGATTAAAACACTCAGTGAAGCTCATCCCACCAGTGGAATAAAGGGGAAAAAAAACATGCACTTTTCAGTAGATCTAGAAAAACACTTTGAACAACTTCAACATAATCCCACCCAGAAGCTCTTGGCAATGTAGGAATAGGATGCTTGGTGGTTTGGATGCATGACCTCACAGAGTCAGGAATTTTTGATTATTTGTTGGATATTTGGTGAAGTAGCTCCACTACAAATCTATGGAAATGAGCCAGCTTCTTCTGCCACTAATAGTGTTTTCCCTGGATTCTATAAGCCTGAAATGAATCCTTTCCTTCCATAAGCTGTTTCTGGTTGGGTGTTTGTCTCAGCAACACAAAGGTAACTGCAACAAGATGGAACACTCTCAATCTGAGGAGAGACATCTATAAGAATCAGACGCTACCATCATGAATCACAGTTCAGTGGGGAGCACTACCCTTGCAAGATCAGAAACAATGCCAGGGTGTCCACTCCCATGCTTCTTTTCACCATTGAATTTGACATCTTGACACCAGATCAAAAAAAAAGACATAAAATTGTAAGGACTGGGAAATAGAAGTTAAGTCATCTGCACTTACAATGACATAATTTCATATGTAGAAAATTCAAAGGAATTGAATCCTCAAACCTTACCAACTCTAATAAATAAATCTAGCAAACTCTAATATAAAGTTAACATAAAATTGTTTTATTTATATATAACAAACAGAAAAAAAAATTAAAACTCAAGTTCCTAAAGGCACATAAAATTTCTATAGTTAAAACAATAAAATAAGCTGGGTATGATGGTACATGCCTTTTTTTTTATTTTTTATTTTTGGAGACAGACACAGAGAGAGACAGACAGAGAGGGAGAAGGAGACAGACAGAGAGACAGCAGTCTCTAGAAATCCAGAGAATGGGTGGGCAAGTCTGGTATTACACCCTTGCGTCACTTTGCATCTGGTTCAACGTGGGACCTGGAGATTGGAACCAGGTTCTTAGGCTTAGCAGGCAGGCGCCTTAACCGCTAAGCCATCTCTCCAGCCCATTACATGCCTTTAATCGCAGCACTTGGGAGGCAGAGGTAGGAGGATTGCTGTGAGTTCTAGTCCACCCTGAAACTACATAGTGAATTTTAGGTCAGCCTGGGCTAGAGTGAATCCCTATCTCAAAACAACAACAACAACTATAAAATAGGGGCTAAAGAGATGGCTCATCAGTTAAAGATATTTGCTTACAAAGCTTTACAGCCAGGGTTCAATTCCCCAGTATTCACATAAAGCCAGATGCACAAAGTGGCACATGCATCTGGAGTTTGTCTGCAGTGGCTAATGGCCCTGGCATGCCCATCCCCCCATTCTTTTTCTCTCTACTTGCAAATAAAAATGTTTTTTAAAACTATAAAATATTGCTGAGAGAAATTAAGAACTCATAAATGGAGACAGCTACCATTCATATGGGTAGTAGAATCAACATTTTATTTTCCTAAAATTAGCCTCTATATAAAATACAATTTTTTAAAAAAAAATTTATTGACAACTTCTATACTTACATACAAAAAAACTATGATATTTCCCTCCCCTCCCCACATTTTCCTTTAGAACTCCATTCTCTGTCATATCCCCTCCCTCTACCCATTAGTCTCTCTTTTAATTTGATGTCATCATCTTTTATTTCTATTATGAAGATCTTGCAAAGGTATTGCTAGGCACTGCAAGGTCATGGAAATCAAGGCCAATTTCTGTCTGGACATTTGTGTTGTAAGGAGTAATTGGCTCTTACATTTTTTCCGCCCCCTCTTCCACAATGGACCCTGAGCCTTGCAGGATGTGACAGAGATGTTTCCATCCCTTCTTCTCAGCACTATGTTGCCTTTTGGGTCATCCCAGTGGTCATCGCCATCTGAAAAGAGAAGTTTCTCTAACCAGAAGTGAGAGTAGCATTAATATGTGAATCTGAACATTAAGTGTAGTGCTTTCAGGGCAGTTTGGTGGGGATAATATATACATTTAGCCAGAAAAGAACAGGGTTTATACCCCTAAGGCTCATGACCTCCCCTGTCATAGACTTTTGATTAGTTTTTTCAGTACCAGGCATGTATTCCCTCCCATAGAGAGGGCCTTTGGTCCAATTATGGAGTAGTTGGTTTCTCCAAGAGCAGACATGCCACTATTGCATCCGTTTGGTCATTTGGCCTGCCTGTACAAACTTGAGGTTTCCAGTGTCCACTGTTTTCACTGCTGATGACTTCTGTCTTCCATACAGCTTCATACAGTGCAGCTTTTTCCAGCTTTCAGTTGGCTGGTCTACAGGGAGAAGGTTTACTGCTCAGCACTAGCTTGCTTTCTCAGTGACCTTGCCTCTCAGGCAAGAGATGTCTTCAGTAATAGGGTCTTACCATATTTTTAAAAATAATGGCACATCCATAAGCTATAGACTGTTACTAGAAAATTTTCAGTGCCTGGGATGGGATACCTTCCAGTGAGTTATTGACCAAGGAGGTCCCGGTAGCTTCCAAAACATAAAATATGTTTAAATTAAACTTCTAGCAGTTTCTTTTTTAAAGAAATTGATGAGTTGAGAAAAATACAGTACTTGAAGAACTCACATGACCTGTTTTTTAAGTACCACCTTAATTTAAAAAAATTTAAGACTGTTTTGGTTTTGTATCGTTCCTTTTATATGTTAGCAATAATTTATTTCTAAGATACAATTTTGGTAGTGTAAAGATAGGTGGGATAGCTAATCTCTGGCTGTCAGCTTGTCAGGATTTAGAATCACCATGGAAACAAATTTCTGGACATGGCTGTGAGGTTTTTTTCTGGATTAGATCAGTTGAGGTGGGAAGACCCACCCTAACTGTGGGCTGTACCACCCCCTGGGCTGGGTTCTGAAATCCGTGAAAATGAAGGAAGCTAGCTGAGCACTCAGGATTCACCTCCCTACCACTCTCTCCTTGCTGATGGGACAATGTTAAGCCAATTTTCTGCTTCTTCCATGTGTTCCCCACTATAACTTCCCTCAAAACTGTAACCTGAGAATAAACCCTTCCTTTTCTTAAGGTGTGTTTGGTAGAGTGTTTTCTTTTTCCCCTAGCAATGAAGAGTTGGCTAACACAATATGTAAGACAAATGAAGCAGAGAAACCCCACAATTACAAGAAAATGATCTCTTTTTTGTATTTTTTTATGAGAGAAAAAGATTGGCACACCAGGGCCTCCAGCCACTGCAATCAAATTCCAGACACGTTACCATCTTGTGTGTATGTGCAACCTTGTGCACTTGCGTCTCCTTGTGCGCCTGGCTTATGTGGAATCTGGAGAGTCAAACATGAGTCCTTAAGCGTCGCAGGCAAGCACCTGAACTGCTAAGCTCAAGAAAATGATCTTTGAAAAAGGTGTCAAGGCAAATGAATTGTGGAAGTGACCATCTACCCAACAAGGTGCTGGAATCTGCTCATCAACAACGAAGGAACATGCATGGATGATATCCTAATATTGCACAGCAGATTGAAAGTAGCCAGAAATCAAACAGTATGTACTTCACATTCAACTATGAAGCTCAAGACAGGTAAGATGCTCAGTGTGTACCAAAATCAGAGCTGTTTTTCCAGAACCATGAGAAGATTCTTATGTTTTGTTTGAAGTATTAGTTTATTTGCACAGAGAGAGAGAGAGAGAAAGAGAGGGAGAGAATAGGCATGCCAGGGCCTCCAGCCATGGCAAATGAACTCCAGATGCACGTGCCACTTTGTGCATCTGGTTCACTGAACTTATTATAACTCCATCAACATTTTCTTTTTGAACCAAGGAGTGAAATAAAGGGGAAGATAAAAGACACATAGGAGGGCTTTTTATTGTTTTGTTTTGCTTTTAGTTAGGGTCTTGTATAGTCCTGGCTGGCCTAGTACTTTTTACATAGCCCAGGCTGGCCTCAAACTTATGGCAATCTCCTCTTGCAGCCTCCCAAGTGCATAGATTACATTGTGAACCAGCATGCCTGGCAATGAGGAGAAATGATATTGCACTGTTGTCAGTGGGATGCTAGCGTCATGCATGTGTAGAATGGGAAAGCATCCAGGGAGCACATACAGGCTGATTACCAACACGTCTTCCAGTCCACATCTATTTAGAAGACAAGCGTCCTTTCCTCCCCCTTCCACCATCCCTTGTCCACTGTCCTCAAAACTCAAAGCTTCTTATCTCCTAGGGTATCTGAGGTTTTGATGCTAATGAGGTGACGCTGGGTCTGCCTGACAGGTGATCCTACTGTACCAGGCGGACAGCCTGGAGCATACTCAGGTGTTGTTAAACACTAATGGTTTTTTTAACCCCTTTGCCAGTCTCACCCATCAGACCATTAGGACTCTAACAATGCCATATTTGTCAATGAATCCCTTTGGCACCAAATCTTCTTAGAGCCCTTCTTTAAAGCCTTTTTTTGGGTCTAATTTAATATCAACAATATTCAATCCATCCAAATCTGTTGCAAAATCTGAGAATTTGCAAACAAAGAAACCAAAGTGTTGCCTTGCACACTATACGTCAAAATAAAGCTAGATGTATGAATGAAAATTTTAAATGAACTCAAACTTGAAAATACTGAGATAAAAATTTGTTAGTGCTCTGGATAGATTTCTGAATAGATGGAGTCAGAAGAGAGTAGGAGATTCCTTAAAGAACAGAAAGCTGGGACTGGGGAGTGGTTAAAGTGGCATGCTCCACAAACCTGCTAACCCAAGTTCAATCCCAAGCACCTAAAACCAGACCTAAAGCTGGAGTCAAAGTGGCACATGTGTCTGTAACCCCAACGTGTCCTCAGCAATGAGAAGTGGATCTAGGAAGATCCAAACGATCTCAGGCCAGCTAGACTGGCTTTACTAGAGACAAAACAGTACGAGAGACCTGTCTGTCAACAAAGGTAGAAGGAGAGGACCGACATCTCAAGGTCAACTTCTGACCTCCACATGTATACCATAGCGCGCGCGTGCACACACACACACACACACACACACACACACACACACACACACACACACGCTACAAAGGAGAAAGCTAAGTTCATTAAAAACAATCAGTACAGGGCTGGAGAGATGGCTCAGTGATTAAGGCACTTGCCTGCAGTGCCTAACAACCTGAGTTCAAGTCCACAGTACCCAAGTAAAGCCAGATGCACAAAGTGGCACATACATCTAGAGTTCATTTGCCATGTGTGGAGGTCCTGGCATGCCCATTCTCTCTCTCTCTCTTTCTCTGTGCTTGCAAATAAATAAAGAAAAACTGAGTCTAATTGGTGAGTTACAAGCCAATAAGAAATCCTGACTCTTTACCACTGAATAGAACTCCACTGTGTAAATGTACCACATCTTTATTATCCATTCATCTGTGGAGGGACATCTAGGCTGGTTCCATTGCCTAGCTATTGTGAATAGAGCATCAATAAACATGGTTGTGCAAGTATCTCTAAGGTAGTGAGAAAAGTCCTTCGGATATATGCCTAGGAGTGCTATAGCTGGATCATATGGTAAATCTATTTTTAGCTGTCTCAGGAACCTCCACACTGATTTCTACAATGGCTGGACCAGATTACATCCCACCAACAGTGTAGAAGTGTTCCTTTTTTTCTGCATCCTCGCCAACACTTATTGTCATTTGTTTTCTTGATGGTAGCCATTCTGACAGGAGTGAGATGGAATCTTAAAGCAGTTTTAATTTGCATTTCCCTGATGGCTAAGGATGTAGAACACTTTTTCAGATGTTTATATTCATCTTCTTCTTCTGAGAACTCTCTATTTAGTTCCATAGCCCATTTTTTTAACTGGGTTGTTTCATTTCTTATTGCTTTGTTTTTTGAGTTCTTTGTATATTCTGGATATTAAACCTCTGTCAGATGTACAGCTGGCAAAGATTTTGTCCCATCCTGTAGGTTGTCTTTTTGCTCTCTTCACAGTATCCTTTGCTGTACAAAAGCTTTGTAATTTCATGAGGTCCCAGTGGTTGATTAGTGGTTTTATTTCCTGAGCAATTGGGGTTATATTCAGAAAGTCATTACCTATGCCAATATGTTGAAGGGTTTCCCCTACCTTTTCCTCTAGCAATTTCAGAGTTTCAGGTTTGATATTAAGGTCCCTGATCCACTTGGACTTGACTCTTGTGCATGGAGAGAGACAAGGATCTATGTTTATCCTTTTACATACAGATATCCAGTTTTCCCAGCACCACTTGTTGAAGAGGCTATCTTTTCTCCAATGAATGTTTTTGGCATTTTTGTCAAGAATCAGATTGCTGTAGCTGCCTGAATTAATATTTGGGTCTTCTATTTGGTTCCTCTGACCTACCTGTCTGACCTTGTGCCAGTACTATGCTGTTTTTGTTACTATGGTTTTGTAATATAACTTAAAATCAGGTATGGTGATACCAGCAGCCTAATTTTTGTTGCCCAAAATTGTTTTGGCTATTCATTTTTTTGTGCATCCAGATGAATTTTAGGATTGTTTTTTCTATTTCTGTGAATTTTGATGGGGATTGCAATAAATGTGTAGATTGCTTTTGGTAAGATTGACATTTTCACAATATTGATTCTTCCAATCCACAATGGAGTTCTTTTCAGTGGTAAAGAAAAATGAAATTATGAAAATTTCTGGGAAATGAAGGCATTTGGAAAGGATTATACTAAGTGAGGTAACCCAGGCTCAAAAAGCCAAATGTCGCATGTTCTCTCTCATATGTGGACCCTAGTTACAAATGTACAGACTTGTGTGTGAGCTGGAACCAAAAATTGGTAGGAGAGGCCAGTAAGCTAGAAAAAGGTTATAAAGGAGGGAGGAGAAGGAAGGACTTAAGGGGCCAGGGGAAGAGAATGTGTAAAAGAAGGGCAGGGGGGAAGGTCAACCAAAATTCAAGATATTCTGAATAAGACTTATGTAAACCTACTTTTTTTGAATAATGGCACATCCAGAAGCTATAGATTGTTACTAGAAAATTTTCAGTGCCTGGGATGGGATACCTTCCAGTGAATTGCTGGCCAGGGAGGTCCCCGTTGCCTCCAAACCATTCCAGGCTATTGCCAAGGCCCTTGGTTTCCCTTGAGAAACAGATGGTAAGACCCTATTTCTGAAGACCTCACTTGCCTGAGTGGCAAAGTCACTGAGAAAGCAAGCTGGTGTGGAGCAGAAAACCTTCTCCCTGTAGACCAGCCAACCTAAAGCTGGAAAAAGCTGCACTGCATGCAGCTCTATGGGAGACAGAAATCATCAGCAGTGAAAACAGTGAACACTGGAAACCTCAAGTTTGGCTAGGCAGGCCAAATGACCAAACAGGTGCAATAGTGGCATGTCTACTCTTGTGGAAACCAACTACTCCATAATTGGACCAAAGGCCCTCTCTATGGGAGGGAATACATGCCTGGTACTGAAAAAACTAATCAAAAGTCTATGGCAGGAGAGGTCATGAGCCTTAGGGGTATAAACCCTGCTCTTTTCTGGCTAAATGTGTATATTATCCCCACCAAACTGCCCTGAAAGCACTACACTTAATGTTCATATTCACATATTAATGCTACTCTCACTTCCGGTTAGAGAAGCTTCTCTTTTCAGATGGCTATGACCACTGGGATGACCCAAAAGGCAACATAGTGATGAGAAGAAGGGACAGAGGAGTGTCCAGCACTGACACACCTCTGTCACACCCTCCAAGGCTCAGGGTCCATTGTGGAAGAGGGGGCGGAAAGAACGTAAGATCCAAAGGAAGGGTATGACTCCTTACAACGCAAATGTCCAGACAGAAATTGGCCTCAATATTCATGACCTCACAGTGCCTAGCAATACCTTCACAAGACCCTCATAATAGGAGAAAAAGATGATGACATCAAATTAAAAAAGAGACTAATGGAGAGAGGGAAGGGATATGATGGAGAGTGGAGTTCTGAAGGGGAATGGGGGTAGGGGAAGGAAATATCATGGTTTATTGTCTGTAAGTATAGAAGTTGTCAGTAAAAAAAAAAAAAAAGAAAGAAAGAAACCCTGATTCAAAAAAATTTTTTTAAGAGAGGTGGATGGCATTTCTGAGGTTTATACTTGAAGTTGTCCTTTGGCCTTTACAAATATGTGCACATGCATCCACTTACCCCCCCCCACAAACATATCACACATACAAATATAACAGGCATAAAGTGTTAGGGGGAATGTGAGAGAAACTGGATCCCATGCAAGGAGAACAAGCAAACACAAAAAGAAAAGAAAGAAAAAAAATTAAAAATCAATACAGTATTATTTTTAAAATTCAGATAGAAAGCATTTGATACACCTATTTTAGGAAAGGATTTATATAAGGTAGTCGAATGCAATGTAAATAACTAGCAAACTGGGAACAATGTTAATAATGTTCAAATATTCAAAATATTCAAAAATATCCTTGAGTTATCACTTAAAAGGCATGGTGATACATACCTTTAATCCCAGCACCTGGGAGGCAGAGGTAGGAGAATCCCTGTGAATTTGAGGCCAGTCTTAGACTACATAGTGAATTCCAGGTCAGCCTGGGCTAGCTCAAGACCCTAACTCAAGAAGTTAAAAAAAAAAAACACAAAAATCTATTAAAATAATAAAGAGCTTGAAAAAATAACAGCATTGGAAATTTAGTAAGGTACATATTCTTCTCTTCCCTATGTATTGAGTTGTTAATTGATAGTCTTTTTAGAATGAAGGTATGTATTAAAAAATATTTATTTATTTGCAAGCAGAGAGAGAGGAGAGAGAGAGAGAATAGGCATGCCAGGGTCTCCAGCTACTACAGACAAACTCCAGGATGCATTCATGGCTTTGTGCATCTGGCTTTGTGTGGGTATTGGGGAATCAAACTGGGTCCTTAGGCTTTGTAGGCAAGTGCCTTAACAGCTGAGCCATCTCTCCAGGCTGGAGTTTTTTTGTTGTTGTTGTTGTTTTTTCCGTTATGGAATCTTTTAATCAAAATCCTCAAAATGTTCTTTTCTGTGGTGTGTGAATCTATCTTAAAAGAGTGAGAAATGTGAAGCCATTTTATGCACAGAAATATTTTTAAAAGGGAAAACTTCCTAAATGACAATTATATGCAGTTTATTGAATAAACTATCATCTATTAAAGTGATGGAATATTTTTTAGCCTTTAAAACACAGGTTTTTTTCTGCTTTTGCTTTTGTTTCTTGACAGACTCTCTGATTTTCCTGCCTTTCCCTTCCCAGTGCTGGGATTCCAGGCTTTCCCCAGTGGTTTATATTGACAGTTAACTTGATGGGACCTAAAATCATCTAGGAAAACAGCCTCTGGGTGGGTCTGTGAGTGGGAAGACCCATTTTAACTGTGGGAGGCACCATTTCCTGGGCTGGGGTCCTGCTCTGGATTATAGAAAGGAGCGAGCTGGCTGAGCACCATGTGTTCTGAATGTGACCAGCCGCCTGGGGCTCCTGCCACCACGGCTTCCTCTCCTCACCAGGATGGACTGTAACCTCAGACTGTAAACTGAAATAAGCCTTTCCTTCCTTACGTTGCATCTGGTGAGGTGTTTTGTCCCATCAATGAGAAAGTAACTAGGGCATCATGCCAAGTTTATGAAGTACTAGGGAGCAAACCTAGGCTTTGGACGTGCTGCGTAAGCAAGAACTTCTCTAGCCTCGGGAGTCAGTTTTTGAAACATAAAATTCAAGACCTAAATGCTAAGAACATGTTGAAAAACACACAAAACTGTATACACTGGGATTTCATGATGTAATAAAACACATGTATGTACACAGAAAAACAATGAAAGGAAGTGCCCAGCTTCATGGAATCCTACCCCAAGAGAAAGCTGGAATTCCTGGCTACGAACTCTAGCCTCTTGGGCCACTGACTTATACTGCCAAGGGTTTCCACAAAAGGGATGATGTTCCACGCCTTGGGCCTTCTGTGGCTTATGGTGAAGGCTCACACCATTCAGGAACAGCTGCTCTTCCAGACTGTCCAAAAGGTCAGCAGGTCCTGAATGTAACATTCCTCTTCCAGCATCAATGATGGGCATCCTGATTTTGGAGAACAGCCAGGTTCAGATGAACCTGACTAGAGCCCTTGGGTTCAAATCCCTCTTATTAAGTAAGAATCTGCATGTAAGCAGAGCCCTACAAGCGGAGAGCCAATGGACTTTGGAATGCTGTGGTCCCGGCTGCTGCAAGCTCAGTGATCCTCTGCTTTGGAAGGAACGGAACCCTTTTTAGAGCAAGAAATGTGAGCAGAAGGGACAAAGGTATGCCTTTCCCTGGGGACATGGAAGGCAGAATTTACTAAGGAAGAAATGTGAAAAGAGGAAGAAAACATTATGCTAAAAGTCAGTCCCTAGAGACCAAGCTGTAGCCCTTCTCCACTGAACTGTGACCTTCGACACGTCATTTCTTCTGCATCTCATCTTCGTTTATGAAATAGGCATCGTAGCTTCTGTGCACTTTGCTTCCCAGTGTTTTAGGAAGATTAGTTAGTGCTCGACAATGCAAACTTCAAGGAATGATAATTTATCTACTATAATCTGGTTGATTATTCAATATGGATTGAACTCTTCTGTGACCTTGACTTCCTCTGCTATGTAGTTTTGGGGTGTAAGACATAGTATGCTCACAAATGTAAGCATTCCCTTGCTAATCACGAAGCTGCCTGAATGGCGTGTGCCGCATTTAACACATGATCAGCAAGGCCACATAAAAATAAACAAAGCAGAACAATTGTCTCTTCGAGGAGAAATTGGATCATGGGAGTTACAACCCTCTCCTTAACCCCTCTTAATTATTACTGAGACAGAGGCAGTGTGGGGAGGCAAGGAAGCAATGGCTGGTCTGCCAGACAGATGGTGGTGATGAGACTCAGATACTCGGTTATCTGCAGCTGCTACAGACGGTTATTGGAAACCATATAAAGACACCGCTGCATAAGGAATAAGGAATAAGGAAATTAGGGAGTTTGCAAAGTAGCAACTGCAGAAAGTGGGGATGTAGTTAGTATTTGTTTTGTTACTGTTTTCCCTGACAGCAAAGGAGAGTGACGTCATTGCCAGCACAGCTACCCGTGGAGTTCTAGATTTAGATGGCTGGTGACTCCTCCGCTCCCACCCTGGCCGTCATGTGCTTCCATGTCTGTGTACCTTGTTCCTCTAGCCTTGGACCCATTCAAACTCACAGGGCCGCATTGCAAGTGAGGAAGAGGCTGTATGTAAGCAGTGAGTGCTGCAGCCAACACAGAGCACAAACAGTAACTAAACACACTGAGTAACTACTCGTTATCTGACCATTGTTTACACCTGGATAGTTTTTCTGAGTCAGTTGTATTTTTAGTACAGTGGCAATTAAGAACTAGATAATATAATCTTTAAAAAGTCACATTTACAATCTTCTCCCCATATCTTTCTCTCTCGTACATTCTCTCTCTCTCTCTTTCTCACACACACACACACACACACACACATACACATTCATACATACACTGTCACACACACATAGTCTCACACATACACTCTCACACACTCATACATACTCTCTCACTCACACACACACTCTCACATACTCTCTCACACTCTCACACACACACTCTCTTTCTTATACACACATAGGCACCTAGCAATAAAGTGAATGAAATAGCTGCAATACTTCTATGAAAAAAATTATAAAATTTTATGAGACAAGAAATATGACCCAAATAAATGGAAAGATGTATCTATAGCTGGGAAGCCTCAGTGGAGCCAAGCTGTTTGCTCACAACATTGATCCTCTACAGATTTCAAGCAACTCCTGATTAAAAGAATCCAACAAATATCATGGAAGTCAAAAGACAGATTTTAACAGTTACGTGGAAGAATAAAGGAATGGAGACCAGCCAAGGTGTAAATAAATAAATAAATAAATAAATAAAAGCAGCAGAGGACTTAGAGTCACAGATCTGGGGCTTGTAAGAAGCTATAGTGAGTCATGCGCTCCTGTGTAACAGGATGAAGAGCCCAGAGACATGCCCTAGGCTGTATGGCATCTTCATATGGAATAGAGCTGCTGCGGAGGGCAAGTACTCTGCTTGTACTGTGCTGAGGACTCTGCTCCCTATCTTCTCACTGCGGGATTTGGCAGATGGAGCTCTATTATTTTACCAATTACTGATTGATACAGCAAGGGGACACGTGACATGTGCACTAATCGTAAAGGTTTACTCTCAGAAATGTCACGTCACGTCTCACATTTTGTTGGCTAAAGCAAGTCACATGACCACTTCTTATATGTGAGTAATTACAAGTCTACTTGCCCAAGTCTTGGAGGTAGTGGATCAGAGCTTGACAGGGATCAGAGTGATAGACTGTGAGGGTTGGACAGTAATGGAGGGATCCCAGTCCTTGTCATCTGTTTTACAGACAGAGCTCTGGGTTATGAAAGAACCTTCCAGAATCATGCAGTTAGACAGTAGCTGAACTCTGAGCCAGCGGTCATAGCAGGGATGGCCCTGCAGCATCAGTGGTTAAAGTAAAAAGGACAGTTTCTATCTCCAGCCCGTTAGCTGAAGAAGAAAGGCTTCTGTTCAGATGTACGTTGTCCTTGGAATTCAAAATCTGCAGTTGCCAAAAAGATATATTGAGCAGTTTCTTTTTTTCCCAGGCATTCATAGATATTTGTGTGGACTTTGGCTTCTAGGTATGACAGAGTAAGCACCCTGCACCTTGTCCCTCCTGCTAGCTACAAGTTGAACTCCTTGAAAGTGTGTGATCAAACTAGCAGAAGTCTCTGAGAAGTACACAAAAAGAGCAGGCAGAGAAGGCAAGGATACCTGGACTCAAGAGGTGAGCTGGTAGTGATTTCTCTAAGGATTTAAGATCTTTCTTTCACCTCTCGTCTATCTGACATAGGTGCTACAGTCTGCTCAAAACAAACAGACCCAGCAAAACAGTCCCCAGGAAAGCCAGGGTCTGAAGGGAGGACTCCAGGAGCTCCAGTCCTCTGGCTTTCCAGCCCTACTCCAAGAATACACCAGACTTGAATTGTTCCCACTCACTTCCAGGGTACTGAGGGGTCACTGAGGACAGACTCCTGCTGTCCCTCTGGCCCATCAACAGTACAATAGACCCCAGAGGCAGGAAAAAGCCTTGGTTTTCTAACCAGAGTGCCCAGAATGGGAAGCACTAGGATCCACAGACTAAGGGGCAGAGTGGGGAGCCCTGGTGAGGAGCGGGCTAGACAGAGGGATGCTTTCAAATTACCTGCAAGAGCCCTGTCATGAGCCTGAATGCTGAACTGTGATAGTCCATTGTCCAGCTCTCAGACTGGCCACTGGTGGCATACCAGTAGGTCAGACCAGAATGACCTCATGAATGGTTTAAAAGTAGACCAGGATATGGAGGCTAAACTTAACTGGATTGCCTAATATTTTTAAAGTCAAATCTTTTTTAAAACATATTTTATTAGTTATTTATTTGCAAGCACAGAGAGAAAGAGAGAGAAGAGAGACAGAGAGAGTGGGTGTGCTAGGGCCTCCAGCCACTGCAAACAAACTCTAGATACATGCGCCACTTTGTGCATCTGGCTTTATGTTGGTACTGGGGACTTGAACTTGGGTCATTAGCCTTTGCAGGCAAGTGCCTTAACCACTAAGCCATCTCTCTAGCCCTTTGTGGTTTTGTTTGTTTGGTTGGTTTTGTTTTTTTGAGATAGGGTCTCACTCTGGCCCAGGACAACCTGGAATTAACTGTGCAGTAGTCTCAGACTGGCCTTGAACTCACAGCAATTCTTTTTTAAAAGAAGATTTAAATAGCACTCAATTTCATAGCATGTTTTATTTTAAAAGTATTTTTATGTATTTATTTGATAGAGAGAGAAAGAGAATGGATGTTTCAGGGTCTTTTGCTACTGCAAATGAACTCCAGATGCATTGCCACTTTGTGCATCTGGCTTTACGTGGGTAATGGGGAATTCAACCCTGGCCAGCAGGCTCTGCTGGCAAGTGCCTTTAACCACTGAGCCACCTTTCTAGTTCCATAATATTTTAAATGTCCAAGATACATTGAAAATTACTTAACATACAAAGGACCAGTGAAATGAAACAATTCTAACGAGAAAGACCAGAGATTCTCCTGTATACTCGAGAGAGAGCCTACCAGCAGACAGATGACTGCACATTTTGTTGTTTGGCAGGGCTGGGGGTGGAGCGCAGGGCCTCACGCACAGCCTAGGAGGCAAGTGCTCTACCACTGAGCTACATCTCAGCCTTGGCTTCAAAGGGAAATTAAACTACATAACATACAAATGCAACATTTGAGGTTTGCTGAGTCCTGTTTTCATTCCCGCACTGTCTTGCATCCTAAGTGGTTTAATCTCACCTAAGGCTTCCCCTTTCTGCTGGCCTGGAGGGCAAAGGGAAAGAAGGATGGTGCTGGAAGTAGAAATGTATGAGGTCTCAAAGAGCAGAAGTTTGATTAGAAAATTCAAAATTTTCTCTTTCTTTCATGACTGGTGCTGACAAGCAACTCGAAGTCTCTGAGCAGGTACTGCAAAGAGGCTCATTCTACAGCAGATGCAAGTGCTGTCCTGCCCACAGAGAGACGGGAGGGGGGCAGCAGCGGAGATCATTGTCCTTTTAGAACTAAAGCCTTATGAGGACAGTTATAGCACCACGCTACGGGCTGGACATGGTGGGGTCTGAAGCCCCGAAGAGAGAGGGGGAGGTAGAGAGAATGGCTCTAGAAATCTGAAGAACGGAGCGAGGTGGTCCCTTTGATGAGTTTCCGGAGGAGGGAGAGAGTTCCATGTCCCACCATCAGCCTGCGTGCTTGGAGCAGGCAGTGAAGAAGGCCTCTGATCCTTCAAGGTCTTGACGGGGGAGGCTGCTCTGCTCCTGCTCTTGGCAGGGTGGGGGTCAGCAGGGAGGAATGTAGGTAAGAGAGTAAGGTTATAATTCAAAGTTGCTTCAGCTAATGCATTTAAGCAAGGGGTCTGCACTTGCCTACCTGGCCTTCTTCTCAGGCAGGCAGCAGGAGACTCTTAAAGCAACTTGTAGGAGCTTCTGAGATGGCTCAGCAGTTAAGGCACTTGCCTGCAAAGTCTAATGACCCTGGGTCAGTTCGCCAGTACTCACGTAAAGCCAGATGCACAAAGTGCTGCACACATCTGGAGTTCATTTGCATTGGCTAGAGACCCTGGCACACCCATGTGTGCTCTCTCTCTCTCGCTCTCTCTGTTTCTCTGTCTGTATCTCTCTGTTTAAAAAATAAAGTAGGGCCTGGAGAGATGGCTTAGTGGTTAAGTGCTTGCCTGTGAAGCCTAAGGACCCCGGTTGGAGGCTTGATTCCCCAGGACCCACGTAAGCCAGATGCACATGGTGGTGCATGCATCTGGAGTTCGTTTGCAGTGGCTGGAGGCCCTGGCACACCCATTCTCTCTCTCTCTCTCTCTCTCTCCCTCTTTCTCTCTCTGTCTGTCACTCTCAAATAATAAACAAACAAAATAAAAAATAAATAAAAAATAAAGTAAAATGTCATGTAAAAAATGGTTTAAAATGGCCACAAAGAGAAGAATGGGAAGTACAGACTTGCTGTGAGAGTATATGTTTATAGGAACCAAGTAATAACATTCTTATTCAGCTGAATATGCTACTATATACTCTTGTCTCTAGTTGTGCTCAGATTCCAGGACAGAACCCCTTAAAGAAAATTTTACTACATGGAAATCCAGGGGCTGCAGGCAGTAAACAAAATAATCTTGCCTTTAAAGTGAGATCAACTCATTCACCACTCAAGATGAACCTGGAAAGTTCAGACTTGCTCCCCAAACAGTACTGGCATGGCCACCTCCCTGCAACATACACACAAATAGAAGCAAAGTCCCCAGAGCCAAAGAGCTTAGCACTGCTGTGATTATTTTCATTTCAAAGGGGTCCACTTAAAATATTTACTCTGGTGGGTCCTTTAAGTAGGCACCCCCTGGGGCATTAAGATTTCTTTCATCAATCATTAACCACAGAGCCAAGGGCAGGTGGCGCAGGGTGCAGGGGTGTTCAGAGTCCTGGCCAATGGAAGATCAATAGGAACGGAGGTAACTCATCTCAGGGAGGATGATGAGAGGCGGCAGAGAGACGTGATGTGATTTACACCTGAAGCTTCCCACTGGTGGCTGCAGAGAGAAGAGAGTAAATGGTCCCTAGGATGTGGAAGTAGGCTCAACTCTTCTTCCCAGTGTGGGCCACTGGGTGCCTCAGTGAATCTGGAATATGTCCTGTCACCTCTGCCTGTTTCTCTTCCCTCCCCTCCCTGGGCCTGTGACCGAATGTGACAGGTCTCGGTGCAGCTCAATCCATTCTGCCTCCTGGGCCCCACTTGCTCATTATGGAAGGCTGCAGTTTCATCTCAGATGAGCATTGTAAAGCCTGTTGTCATATTTTATGTGAAGATGTTAACTCTGCTATGAAATTATACCGTGAGAATACCCCAGAGCTGGCACAGTACATATAAATAGCCACTTATCAGTTGCAAGCCATAATCTCCTCCTTGCTGAGGCCCATCCTATAATTTCCCCTTAGCTGACCAGCTCCAAATGAAGAGTTTACTTAGATTTCAGTTATGAGAGTTAAAATATGGATGTGTGTATTAAAAAGAAGTCAGAGAATTTTCCCATTAAATTCCAAAGACTTTGGTCCATTTGTTTTATAATCATACTCGAATCCCGCCATGCCTTCCCTAAACGCCCACGCAAAGTCTTACACAATGATTGACTGTCAACTTGCTTTTGTTTTTTTTAACCTTTTCTGTACCCATTCCATCCTCTCTCCCATCTATGAACACATGAACTTTTTTCACCCAGCCTTGTAGAATATCTCTGAAAGCTTAGAACCTCATTGTGCTCAGGGACAACATGATAGAAATTTCAGGCCATTGAATCATTTTTTCCCTACAACCTAATTTCTAGAGACTTTACAATTATACTCCTATTTCAGATATGAGGACATTGAGGGTCAGAATACAATGCTGACGATTACAGTTAATGGTTGGAGGTTTGAATGCAAGACCAACAATGTATATTAGTTTCTTGTGGCTGCTGTAACAATTATAAATGTTTAAAAATAGAAATGTATTTTCTTGTGGTTGTAGAGACAGAAGTCCTGAAGTGAAGGTGTGGGCAGGGCTGTGCTCCTGAAGGCTCTAAGGCAGGTCCATTCCTTGCCTCTTCCAGCTTCTGGTGGCTGGCTGTGCATTCCTTAGCTGGTGATGCATCTCTCTGCTCCATGTCCACATTATCTTCTGTGCATCACTCTCAGAACTTCTCCACTCTTTTATAAGGATAATGCTGTTAGGTTAGGCAGAAGGTTAGCTCCGGAAGGGACTGACCAATAGGCATTCCAAACCAGGACATAAAGAACAATTGGTGGAAGTAGTCATTCTAGCTAGGCCAGCTCAGGGCCAAGAAATAGGGTGTAAAGATAGTGGTGGTGGTTGACTCCAGATGGATCCACACAGGGACACAGAAACAGGACACAAAGAACTATGCGTGGTATATTAGTCACCTTTGTTTTTTAAAATATTTTTATTCGTTTATAAGCAGAGGGACATGAGAGCAGAGAGAGAGAAAGAGAGGGAGAATGGGTGTACCAGGGCTTCCAGCCACTGCAAATCAATTCCAAATGCATGCACCACTATACATCCAGCTTTACGTGGATACTGGGGAATCAAATTGGGGGTCTTTAGGCTTTTCAGGCAAGTGCCCCAACTGCTGAGCCACCTCTCCAGCCCTAGTTACCTTTCTTGTTGTTGGGACAAAACACCTGACCAAACCTGAATTTACAGGCGGGTTTATTTCATCTTCCAGTCCAGGGACACAGTCAGCCATGGTGGGGAAAGCCTGAGGGCAGGAGTTTGGGGCAGCTGGTCACAGTCAGTCCACAGTGAGGGATGAATGCTGCCAATCAGCCAGCTCGCTCCTTTCTGTACAGCAGACCCTGGTCCATGCAACGGTGCCACTGGCATTAAGGTGGATCTTCCCACCTCAACTTATCTAATCAAGCTTATTCTTCACAGGCATCCCCAGAGATTATTGTCCAAGGTGATGCTAGGCCCTATCAAGCTGACAGTCAATGTAGACCATGAGGTGGTCATCTTAAAGCAGATTCAGGAAATTCCTCACCAGAAGGTTATGTGCAGAGAACCCTTTCCCCACGTGAGGTTTTCAACCTTAATGGTTGAAAAGCACAGAGGTTCTTTATGCTTTTATTTATTTATTTTTTTTAGGTAGGGTTTTACTCTAGCTCAGGCTGACCTGGAATTCACTATGTAGTCTCAGGATGGCCTTGAACTCATGGTGATCCTTCTACTTCTGCCTCCTGAGTGCTGGGATTAAAGGCATGCACCACCACATGCGGCATAGCACAGAGATTCTTTTTAAAAAATATTTTTATTTTTATTTTTTTATTTATTTGACAGCGAGAAAGAGGGGAGGGAGAGAGAGAGAGAATCGGCACATCAGGGCCTCCAGCTACTGCAAATGAACTCCAGATGCATGTGCCATCTTTGTTCATCTGGCTAATGTGGGTCCTGGGGACTCAAACCTGGGTCCTCTGGCTTTGCAGGCAAGTGCCTTAACCACTAAGCCATCCCTCCAGCTCAGCACAGAGTTTCTTAATAACTCCTTAGCATATCTTTGCATCTTATGCATGTACTTATAAAAGACTGAATTCTGGCTAAAATGGGCTTCCAAGCAAAACCATCTCCCTCCCCGGCTGTGCCCACCCAGGGAAGCACAGAGGAGGGAACATCAAGGAGAAGAGCAATGTAAGTAAGTCCCATGCCTCCAGGATCAGAGCCACTGCTGCTTGGCTTGACTCTGCTTTCCCCAAGAGTCTGCTCTTGCTCCCTCGCTTGCTCTGCTTCTGGGAGGCATAAGACCAAAGTGTTGCTGGAGGAAGACCAGAGGAGCCTGGAGCCCTTGCCACAACAATCACATTGACAGCTCACCCAGACAACCCGACACTGGCTCTTGTTTTTGAGGTCCTTAACTTTATCACATCATTTGTCGTGTTAACGTCACATTCATAGGTTCTGTATACTTGGTGTAAATACCTTTCAGAAGGCTGTTCATCAGCCTATAACAGACTACAAAGGCATCAAGTTCCAAGACTGAAGTCCACTTCTACTCACCCAGAAGACATGGTTGAGCTTTGGAGAACTGGAGGTAGGGACTGCTAAGTATGTAGAGTACAAGTTGCTTCTCAGCCAACTTCCACTTATATGACAGGATCAGGGACCTGGGGGTTCACATATTTCTTTAGATTCAAACCTTATTTTCATAAATAAAAATAATAGATGAGAAGAGAAAAAGTCCCCTTAATCCAGATCAGTTTGTGAGGTAACCTTAACCACTCAAAACCCTACAGAATGAAGACACAAACCAGCTCATGTCAGGTGGCCAACCTGAGCATTCATATTGTTTTCATGTAGACTGTTGCAGTGGCATAAATGTTGGACTTGAAATGTCCTTGGGCTAGCTTTTTTTTTTTTTTTTTTTTTTTTTTTTTTTTTTGAGGCTTTCTCTACTAGGTACTGGAACAATCAGATGAAAAAAACCCACAAATTTTTAATTAGTTATATGTACATTTTTCTACAATAATAACCTTGCCATGTTTAATTATTCACATAAATTAGCTACCTGGAAATCCTTTGATATGTTGAAACTGTCAAACTGGCAGTTTTTGATGCTGGTTTGTTGTTGCCATTCCTGGGAACAACATGGCTGGGAACTCTCCAAAATATTTTGGTTTTCCAGATGAAATCTTTTTGTAACCCTTTTTAAAATGCTTATCTTTCACAGAATTTTATGTCAACATTAAAGAACATTTTTGAAGGATTAAAAAAGAATCTATCCTTCTCCCCCTAAACCTAACAAACAACAGTTTTCCTACAGAAAGCGTTCTGACCTTACGAGTGTCATGGTCCTCTTCCACCAGCAGCTTGACATTGTACACAAAAGATAAACAGGAAAATATTTGCTATTCAGTTATGAGGCATAGATCTATTTCATGATTTGATTAAAGCACTTAGGTACCCTGACAACAGTCTTTTGAGTAAATAGATTCTCATCATGCCCTAGCAAATGAATATGTTAACAGATGTGATAAAAATAAGTAGATAATAACCTGGGAAGTTGCAAGGTAATAGAAATTTTCATCGTGTGTATGGATGGTGGGGGGGTGGAATCAACGTTTGAACTTTGTCATTCAAAGTCAGATTGGCTCTTAGAGGAGGTGTTACCTTCCCCAATGCAATGTTCTTTCTTAGGGTCTGCCTCAGCTTTCAAGTCATCTCTTTCCACTATCTATTGAGCTCAAGGGATGCCCAATTTACGTTTTACCAGGAAGTACTGCCAGGAATATTTTTCCCTAGAGGAAAGTACTAGCATATGTAATATAACTCAATAAAAAATGATCATCAGTTAATTAAACTACCCTAGAATCTTCCCAGGGTCCATCATCAAGCTTCCTTGGTGGTAGTCTCTGAAATATGCATCCCAGCTTTAAAACTAAGCCCTTTCGGCTGGAGAGTGGCTTAGCAGTTAAGGCATTTGCCTACAAAGCCAAAGAATCCCAGTTTGATTCTCCAGGACCCACGTAAGTCAGATGCACAAGGGGGCGCATGCATCCGGAGTTCACTTGCAGTGGCGGGAGGCCCTGGTGTGCCCATTCTCTCTCTCTTTCTCTATCTCTCTTCCTCCTTCTCTCTCTCTCAAATAAATAAATAAAACTAAGCCCTTTTCTCCTTCTTAAGCCTTTCGGCATAAATCTCCCTGTCATTCACCTTAGAATTAATGTCCCTAGAGTTTCCCAAACCCAGCTGTGGACCTTCTGTCCAGCCAGCAGCTTTGAGCCCATTTAAAATGAGTTAGGGGCCTTACACAACTAGTTAGCGCTCAAATCCTTTCCTGCCAGGAGTATACTGTCCATTACTATTTGAAGAGCATTTTCCTTGAAAGGGAAGATATAAGAAAACTATGAAGTGAATTATTCTGCTTGTTTTTCACTGCTGTGAAAACGGCCACATGTTACTTTGCACTTCTTCCAGCTCCAAACCTACCTACAAAGGCTTTGCAAATTGTCTTCACTGTGGTTCCTAAGGTGTCTTCATTCTGCCCTCTGGCATGTGGGTGTAATAAACTGCACCCATTTGCATCATTCTTTGTTGTAGCCCCAGATGGTTGCTCTTCTTTCCCCCATGTTGCTGTCATTTTTGATATGTGTATGTGTGTATGGTGTGCACATGTGTGCATATGCATGTTCATATGTGTCTTTGTATGCATGTGGGTGCATGTGTGTGAGCGCATCTGTGGAGGCTAGACGTGAATGTCAAGCGTGCCCCTCAATCACTCTGCACTGTATTATCTGAGACGAGGTCTCTCACTGAATCTAGAGCTCACCCACTCAGCTACACTAGCTAGCAAGCAAACTCCGGGGATACATCTGTCTCCACCCCCACAGTGCTGAGATCACAGGCATTTCCTGGCATTTTACATGGGTACTGGTGACCTGAACTTGGTTCCTCGTGCTTACATATCAAGCACTTTCTCCACTGAGTCACCTTCCTATTCTCCCACACCCTACATGGATCTTTTAAAGAACTAAAATACTCGTGGGTTCTCTTTCTGAGTGCATTGACCTTGCCCGTAGGTGCTGCCACCTTTTCTCCTTGGTCATAACAGTGTATAGCTGAAGACTTAGAATTCTAGTTGTGGGCCTGCCAACCCCTCTGAAATCTCCTCCTCTTTTGGAATTTAAACTATGCACTCATAGCTATCTTTTTTTTCCTCCAAGGTTTGTGGACTTTGTTTTCATCAAATCTAGGTTAAATGTTGGAAATTGACAAATATTTTCTTCACAGACTATTCCTTACGGGTCCTTGTACTTGAGGTCTCATCAGAAACAATTACTCGAAGGCCCCTTGCACATGACGTCTCTTCATAGACTGTGATTCCTCCATGGACCCTCACGTGCGTGCTCTCATCACAGACGGTGACTTGAGGATCCCTTGACGTGATGTGGCTCTGCTCACTTACTGTTTCTGTCCAGGTCCCCAGTTTGGTCAGAAGTCACCACTTCTTTCATTGCTTTCTCCATCTTCTAAGATCACATAACTAACAAGGTATGTAAAGAATGTGCTAGATATCATGGTTTATTTTTTGGTCTTTTTTTTTTTTGAGGTAGGGGCTGACCTGGAATTCACTACGTAGTCTCAGGGTGGCCTCGAACTCACAGCAATCCTCCTACCTCTAGCTCCTAAGTGCTGGGACTAAAGGCATGAGCCACCATGCCCGGCTTTATTTTTTGGTCTTTTAAAAAATATTTTATTTATTTGAGAGAGGGAGAGAGAGAGAGAGAATGGGCACACTAGGGCCTCCAGCCACTGCAAGTTAATTCCAGACACATGTGCCTCCTTGTGTATCTGGCTTACATGGGTCCTAGAGAATCAAACTGGGATCCTTTGGCTTTGTAGGCAAATGCCTTAACCACTAAGCCATCTCTCCAGCCCCCTATTTTTTGGTCTTTTGAAGCACTCTAGCCTAGGCTGACCTGGAACTCACTCTGTAGACCAGGCTGGCCTCAAATTCATGGCAGTACTCCTAGATCAGGCTCCTGAGTGCTGGGATTAAAGGCATGGGCCCCTGATCCTGCTGGATGTTATAGTTTTTGAGAGGGAGCAGAATGACACTTTCATTCATTGTTTTACATTCAATTTTGACTGGGTTGTAACACATACACAACAGTTCCAAATCACAACTGTGGAGGTCAGCAGATTCTTACAAATGAACAAGCACCCATCTAACTGCCTAAGCCAAAACCCATCCTCTCCTCTGAGACATCCTTCTTCCCTCATGTTGTAGTTTTAACAATGCCAGTCTCCACTGGGAATATAACTCACAATAAGAAATGTCTCCAGACCTCAGAACATGTTACACTACCTCTAGCTGAGAGCCTCTGCTATAGAAGATCACGCCTGTTTTTGCCTCCTTCCCTCTCCCAGTCACTAGCTTCTGCTAGGAGTCCATCCTCAGATACTTGGTTGCTAACACAAGCACACACGTTCCTGATCAGCATTGCTACTAGAGTCCCTGGAATCACCTGTTTCGTTTGAACTACTACCCTTCAGTCAAAAGCCTCACTGCTTGGGAAGTACTCAGCCATCTGACTTAAGAGTTCTGCTCCATTTTCTCATTGAAATGCATCCACTGTCATGCAGTTTTCTAAGCCACAAATATCACTGCTTCTGGCACTGTCATAGTGCCCATCTCTTCCCTTTCACCATTGTATAGAAAATCACCAAGCACTTTTGCCCACACACCCATTCCCTTCCACCTATAACTGCCAGAATTAGAAATTGCCAGGAAGAGCTTGGAATTTGAGAAGTAGTTATTGAAGTTCTTGCTTACAAGGAGAGAGCAAGATGTAGGGAGACAGGCTGAATAATGAAACACTCTAAATGTGACTAATCTTAGGTCTGAATGCAGAGAGTTTCTACACAGTAGCTCTCATTGGAACAAGCCAAAAAGAAGATACCAGAGCCAAAAGACACAGGCATGTCAGGCATGACACATGAAGTCAGCTTCCTGGACATGAAGCAAGGGCAGGAGAACAGAGGACACACCACAAGGGCAGGTGGGAGGTTGCATTAATTACTTTACTTGTTGCTGTGGCCAAATACCTGACAAAAAGCAGGTGAAGGAAGGAAAACCGGTTTATTTTGGCTTGAAGTTTGAGGGGATATTTCCATTGTGGTTGGAAAGGCATGGCAACAGGAGACCAGCTGGTCACATCACATCCCTTGTCAGGAAGAAAGAGGGAACAAGAAGTGGGACAAGGCTATAACCTCAGGGCCTGATCCCCAGTGACCCACTTCCTCCAGCAAGGCTCCACCTCAAAAAGGTTTCACAACCTTTCCAAACAGTGCTACCAGCTGGGAACCAAGTGTTCAAACAGATGAGCCGGTTGGGCACTTCATTCAGTCACGAGGAGGGTGTCCTGCACAATCCTCAAAGCTTAGCTCTTCCCCCACCCAAGTTTCATTTCCCAATCCTTTTTGGGCCTGCTTGCCACACGTATTCATCTTCATTTTTGAGAGTTTCTGCCTTCTTGCCAGAAGCCTGTTATCCAAAAATCACCAGCCCTGGTTTAAAAATCTAAATGCTGTTTTTGGATGCCATCTAGTAGCCAGCTGTTCATTTCTCATCTCCTTTCATCTCTTCCAAAATTACAAACCTCAATCAAGAGAAGAAATGAGAAAGTCTGACTTGCCTCGTGAGATCTGAATGGGTGTCTCTACCAGCATTGGAAGGGAGGAAGCTGCTTTAAAACAAAACTTTGTATTAATAATTTTCACACAAGCACATAAAGGATTTTGATTATAATCTTATTCCATTGTTTTGTTCCTTCTCCCCCACATCCAACCATGTAAGACTATAATTTCTTCCAGTTTGTGCTGTTGCCTTCTGAGCTTCTGATCTCTTGAGGACTCATGGTGAAATTGCCATTAAGTTCACATAGCTGCTTTTTTTTTTCTCCCTTTCTTATCTAACTTCGGAAAATCTGCAGACACTGGTAATAAGCAGCAAATTGCATTAGCAATGAATCAAGCTGAGTCCATGCCAAGAAATGCTATAAGGCAGCACTGGGACTGACAAAACAAAAGGTGACAATGGACTTCCTTATGACCTCCATACTCCTAGACTCCATGCTCCTTGACCTCCATGCTCCTTGACCTCCATGCTCCTTGACTCCATGCTCCTTGACTCCATGCTCCTTACCTCCATGCTCCTTGACCTCCATGCTCCTTGACTCCATGCTCTTTGACTCCATGCTCCTTAACTCCATGCTCCTAGACTCCATGCTCCTTCACTCCATGCTCCTTGACTCCAGACTCCTTGACCTCCAAGCTCCTTGACTCCATGTTCCTTGACTCCATATTCCTTACTTCCATAATCCTAGACTCCATACTCCTTGACTCCATCCTCCTTGACTCCACACTCCTTGACTCCATACTCCTTGACCTCGATGCTCCTTGACCTCCATGCTCCTTGACATACTCCTTGACTCCATCCTCCTTGACTCCATCCTCCTTGACTCCATCCTCCTTGACTCCATCCTCCTTGACTCCATCTTTCTTACTTCCATAATCCTAGACTCCATACTCCTTGACTCCATCCTCCTCGACTCCATCCTCCTTGACTCCATGCTCCTTGACTCCATATTCCTTAACCTCCATACTCCTTGAGTCCATGCTTCTTGCCTCCATACTGTTAACTCCATACTCCTAGACTCCATGCTCCTTAACTCCATACTGCTAGAATCCATACTACTTGACTCCATACTCCTTGACCTCTATGCTCCTTGAATCCAACATTCTTGACTCCATACTCACTGACTCCATCCTCCTTCACTCCATCCTCCTTCACTCCATCCTCCTTCACTCCATACTCCTTGACTCCATGCTCCTTGACTCCATGTTCCTTGACCTCCATGCTCCTTCACTTCCATGCTCCTTGACTCCATACTCCTTGCCTTATGCTTCTTGACTCCATGCACATTGTCCTGCATACTACTTGAATCCATACTCCTTTCCTCCATACTATTTGACTCCATGCTCCTTTGCTCCATCGTCCTTAACTCCATGCTCCTTAACTCCATGCTCCTTGACTCCATGCTCCTTGACTCCATACTCCTTGATATCCATGCTCCTTGACTCTGCTCCTTGACCTCCATGTTCCTTGACCTCCATGTTCCTTGACTCCAGGTTCCTTGACTCCATGTTCCTTGACTCCATCCTCCTTGACTCCATACTCCTTGAATCCATGCTCCTGACTCCATATTCCTTTACCTCCATACTCCTTGAGTCCATTCGCCTTGACTCCATGCTCCTTGACTCCATGATCCTTGACTCCATATTCCTTGACCTTCATACTCCTTGAGTCCATGCTCCTTGACTCCATAGTCTTTAACTCCATATTCCTAGATTCCATGCTCCTTCACTCCATACTACTAGAATCCATGCTCCTTGACTCCACACTCCTTGACTCCATGCTCCTTTGAACTCCATACTCCTTGACTCCATACTCCTTGAATCCAAGCTCCTCGACTCCATGCTCCTTGATTTCATATTCCTTGACCTCCATACTCCTTGAGTCCATGTTACTTGACTCCATACTGTTAACTCCATAATCCTAGACTCCATGCTCCTTCACTCCATACTGCTAGAATCCATGCTCGTGACTCCATACTCCTTGACTCCATGCTGCTTGACCTCAATACTCCTTGACTCATACTCCTTAAATCCATGCTTCTTGACCTCCATACTCCTTGACTTCATTCTCCTTGACTCCATGCTCCTTGACCTCCATATTCCTTGACTTCCATATTCCTTGACTCCTTGCTCCTTGACCTCCATGCTCCTTGAATCCATAATCCTTGAATCCATAATCCTTGACTCCATGCTCCTTGACCTCCGTGCTCCTTGACTCCATGCTCCTTGACTCCATGTTCCTTGACTCCATACTCCTTGACCTCCATGCTCCTTGACCTCCATGTTCCTTGCCTCCATGCTCCTTCACTCCATACTCATTGACTTCATGCTCCTTGACTCCATGCTCCTTGACTCCATGTACCTTGACTCAATACTCCTTGACTCCATGCTCCTTGACCTCCATGTTCCCTGACTCCATGGTCCTTGACTCCATACTCCTTGATTCCATCCTTCTTGACTCAATGGCCCATGACTCCACACTGCTTGACTCCATGCTCCTTGACTCTATGTTCCTTGACTCCATACTCGTTGACCTCCATACTCCTTGACTCCATGCACCTTGACCTCCATACTCCTTGACTCCATACTCCTTGACTCCATCCTCCTTGATTCCATGTTCCTTGACCTCCATAATCCTTGAGTCCATACTCCTTGAGCCCATACTTCTTACCTCCATACTCCTAGACTCCACGCTCCTTGACACCACACTCCTTGACTCCATGCTTCTTGACCTCCATGTTCCTTGACCTCCATACTCCTTGAGTCCATGTTCCTTGACTCCATACTCCTTAACTCCATACTCCTTGATTCCATGCTCCTTCACTCCATACTACTAGAATCCATGCTCCTTGACTCCATACTCCTTGAATCCAAGCTCCTTGACTCTATGCTCCTTGACTCCATATTCCTTGACCTCCATACTCCTTGAGTCCATACTCCTTGACTCCATACTGTTAACTCCATACTCCTAGACTCCATGCTCCTTAACTGCATACTGCTAGAATCCATGCTTGTCAACTCCACATTCCTTGACTCCATGATGCTTGACCTCCATACTCCTTGACTCCATGCTCCTCACCTCTATGCTACTTGACCTCCATGCTCCTGGATTCCACACTCCTTCACTCCATAATCCTTGACTCCATGTGCCTTGACCTTCATGCTCCTTGAATCCAACTTTCTTGACTCCATACTCATTGAATCCATACTCCTTGACTCCATCCTCCTTAACTCCAACCTCCTTCACTCCATACTCCTTGACTCCATGCTCCTCGCCTCTATGCTCCTTGACCTCCATGCTCCTGGATTCCACACTCCTTGACTCCATAATCCTTGACATCCATGCTTCTTGACTTCATGCTCCTTGACTCCATGCTCCTTCACTCCGTACTCCTTGACTTCCATACTCCTTGACTCCATACTCCTTGACCTCCATGCTCCTTGACTCCATGTTCCTTGACTCCATGTTCCTTGACACAATACTCCTTGACTCCATAATCCTTGACACCATGCTCCTTGACTCCATATTCCTTGACTCCATACTCCTTGACCTCCATGCTCCTAGACTCCATGCTCCTTGACTCCATGCTCCTTGATCTCCATGCTCCTTGACTCCATACTCCTTGACTCCATAGTCCTTGATTACATACTCCTTACTCCTTGACTCCATAGTCCTTGATTACATACTCCTTACTCCTTGACTCCATGCTCCTTGACACCATACCCCTTGACTCCATACTGCTTGACTCCATACTTCTTGACTCTATGCTCCTTGACTCCATACTCCTTGCTTCCATGCTTCTTGACTCCATGCTCCTTGACTCCATGCACGATGTCCTCCATACTCCTTGAATCCATACTCCTTGCCTCCATACTATGTGACTCCATGCTTATTGTCTGCATGCACCTTGACCTCCATACTCCTTGACTGCATCATCCTTCACTCCATCGTCTCTAACTCCATGCTCCTTGACTCCATACTCCTTGACTCCATGTTCCTTGGCTCCTTGCTCCTTGAATGCATGCTCCTTGACCTCCATACTCCTTGATTCACGCTACTTGACTCCATGCTCCTTAACTCCATCCTCCTTCACTACATGCTCCTTGGCCTCCATGCTCCTGGACTCCATACTCCTTGACTCCATGCTCCTTGACTCCATGCTCTGTTACACCATATTCCTTGACCTCCATGCTCCTTGACTCCACGCTCCTTGATTCCATTTCCCTTGATTCCATTTCCCTTGACTCCATACTCCTTGACGTCCATGCTTCTTGACTCCATGCTTCGTGACTCCATCCTCCTTGACTCCATCCTCCTTGACTCCATGCTCCTTGACTCCATGCTCCTTGACCTCTGTAGCAGACAGCTTCAGGTTCACTGTGATGAGCTTCCAGACTAGGCACAGTTATGGAGGAAGGAATTTATTGAAGCCTACAGATCCAGGGGAAGTTCCATAATGACAGAAGAAGCTGGCCTATCTTCACAGGAACAAACACAGAGAACAAAGCCAGAATCCAAAAAGCCACACAGCACAGCACAACTCAGGAACTCCAACTAGGCACACTTTGCACATCTTTAGATTGAAATCTACCACACTCTAAGATCCGCCCAGTGATATTGCCTCCAGCCTGGTGGATGCAGATGCAAACAACAAATTAATAAAACACTTAATATATTGGGTACCATCTATTCAAACTACCACAACCTCCATACTCCTTGACCTCCATACTCCTTGACTCCATACTCCTTCACCTCCATACTTCTTGACTCCATGCTCCTTGACTCCATAATCCATGACTCCATGCTCCTTGACTCCATACTCCTTGACTCCATGCTTCTTTACTCCACCCTCCTTGACCTCCATGCTCCTTGACTCCATGCTCCTTTATTCCATACTTCTTGACACCATACTTCTTCACCTCCATGCTCCTTGACTCCATGCTTCTTGACTCCACCCTCCTTGACCTCCATGCTCCTTGACTCCATGCTCCTTTATTCCATACTTCTTGACTCCATACTTCTTCACCTCCATGCTCCTTGACTCCTTGCTCCTTGAATTCATGCTCCTTGACCTCCATACTCCTTGACTCCATGCTCCTTGATTCCACCCTCCTTGACTCCACGCTCCTTGACACCACGTTACTCGACTCCATGCTTCTTAACTCCATCCTCCTTGACCTCCATGCTCCTTGACTCCATGCTCCTTGACCTCTGTAGCAGGCAGCTTCAGGTTCGCTGTGATGAACTTCCAGACTAGGCACAGTTATGGAGGAAGGAATTTATGGAAGCCTACAGATCCAGGGGAAGTTCCGTAATGGCAGAAGAAGCTGGCCTGTCTTCACAGGACCAAACACAGAGAACAAAGCCAGAATCCAAAAAGCCACACAGCACAGCACAATTCAGGAACTCCAACTAGGCACACTTTGCACATCTTTAGATTGAAATCTTAAACCCCCCACTGCACTGTAAGATCCGCCCAGTGACATTGCCTCCAGCCAGGTGGATGCAGATGCAAACAACAAATTAATAAAACACTTAATATATTGGGTGCCATCTATTCAAACTACCACAACCTCCATACTCCTTGACCTCCATACTCCTTGACTCCATACTCCTTCACCTCCATACTTCTTGATTCCATGCCCCTTGACTACATGGTCCTCGTCCTCCATCCTCTTTGACTCCATGCTTCTTGACCTCCATACTTCTTGACCTCCATGCTCCTTGACTTCCATGCTTCTTGACCTCCATACTTCTTGACCTCCATGGTCCTTGACCTCCATGCACCATGACCTCCGTATTCCTTGACCTCCATGTTTCTTTGACTTCTGTGCTTCTTCCTGTCCATGCTATTTTTCTGTGGGCTCCTGTCATAACTGTATATTCATAACATGCCTATTTAAATTGTTTTCTCTCAATATAAAGGTAAGCTTAACCAGTGGATATATATGTATATACATATTATTTATGTGTATGTTTTCATAAACCTAAGATATATATTTTTTAAATTAAAACTTACTACACTAAAACAGTGGTTATGGGGCTGATGACATGGCTCAGTCAGTTAACCACTTGTTAAGCAAGCATGAGGACCTGAGTTCAGATCCCCATCTCCTATGTAAAAATATGGGCATGATGGCATGAGCCTATAATCCCAGCATGCAGGAGACTGAGATAGGAGGAATCCTGAGGCATACTGTCTAGATAGACTAATTTAATCTTTGATCTCTGGATTCAGCAAAAGACCCTGCCTCAATAATGAAGGTAGAGAATGACTCAAGAAGACACCCAACATTTACTTATGGTCTACACACACTCACACACACACACTCCAGCATATGCCCTCACCCACATATATGAATACAAAGACACATATATAAACGCATACATACACATGCAAAGAGGAGAAAAGATAAAACAGTGCTTTAAATAAGTACACTTATGACAACCATCTTCATATATATATAAACAATATTGATAGGAATGGTCATGACAATCTGTTTTATTTTTTAATTTATTTTTTTAATTTTTAATTTTTTTTGATTCATTTGAGAGAGGCACAGAAAGAGAGAGAGAGAGAGAGAGAGAGAGAGAGAGAGAGAGAGAGAGAGACAGGCAGGCAGAGAGAGATAATGGGCATCTCAGGGCCTCTAGCCACTGCAAATGAACTCCAAATGCATGTGGTACTTTGTATGTCTGGCTTACATGGGTCCTGGGGAATCAAATAAAAAATTACACGGTCCTTTGGCTAAGCCATCTCTCCAGCCCCAAATTTATTTACTTTTGAGGGAGGAATAGAGAGACAGGATTAGTTAGCCCTGTTGCTCTGGGCTGTGGCAAGGGCACACATCATGGAAGGAGTGTGTGGTGAAGCAAAACCATATACTTTGTGGCCCAGGAAGAAGAGAAAGAGAAACACTAGAGGTCCTTCTTCTTAGAGGTTCCACTCCCTTCCCAAGGACATCACTCTGGACCAAGCTTTTAACACATCAGACTTGGGGGCCATTCAAGATCCAAACTATATCATTGGTGAAACTAATGAGAGAATGAATTGTGTTAATGCAATAGTCTAGTAAATTATTTTTTCAGGAGGGTATGACTTGGTAATGCTAAATCACTCTAGGACTGAGTGAAGAAGTAAATTCTTACTGCAGCATGTGAGCCAAATTTCTCACTGTCAGAGAAAGAGAATTTTTCTAACAAATAAATAAGGCTGAAATGGACCCTGAATGTGTTGGTTTGGAGTAAGTACAGTTTTTTAGACCCACAGACAGATGTAGAAGTACACAGAGATGTGTGTGAATCTTTGTGTATATTCTTATTCAATATTCTCTGGCTCTATCCAAGAAGACCAAGGAACAATGCCAATCGGGTAGTGGTGGGCACAGTTAGATCTCAGACCTGGCCTCTATTTGTTTCTTAACTTACAATTTTTGTTTGTTTGTTATTGTCTGTTTTGCCTTTATATAATGAACTTTGTGTTTTCTTTGCTCCCAGCTCCTACATCAGAGCCTGACAGGTAGTAAGCTGTCAAAAAACATCATTCATCTATAATCAGGCAGAGCATCATGATACATAGCTATAGTTCCAGAACGTGGGAGCTGGAGGCAACAGGATCAGGAATTCAAAGCCAGCCTCAGTTTCACAGTAGTTCAAAGCCAGCCTGGAATATAGCCTTCACACCCACTCTCCCCCACTCCATACCTTACAATAAAACCACATTGAGCAAGCAGAATGCAGTCCCAGGTCTAGAAGATAGCACAAGGCTCTTCACCCAGAAAGCAGTAGACATGAAGTCCAAGTGGAGGTTAGTTTCCTTCCTGGCTGGCTAAGAATTATTTGAAGAGTGAATCAGCTGATTGGAAGAAGCCTGGCATGCCAGACCCAAAGAAGTCGTAAGTGGAGGAAAGGAAGAGCCAGAGCGCGGACACCACTACAGTGGACAGAGAACACTCAGCCACACAGCCTTCAGCTGCTCCTAGTCAATCTTAGGAGTGCCTTGAGTATCTGCTTATTATGGCAGGACGTACAATTGATGTTGCTAATGAGAACCCTAGTCACCATCAGCCCCTAGTTTATGAGCTGCCTCTTTTAAAAACAGTGGATAATAAAGTTGTGGTACATTTACACAATGGAATTCTATTCAGCAGTAAAGAAAAATGAAATTATGAAATTTGCAGGGAAATGGATGGATCTGGAAAGGATTATACTTAGTGAGGTAACCCAGGCTCAGAAAGCCAATCGTCACATGTTCTCTCTCATATGTGGATCCTAGCTACCAATGTATAGACTTGTGTATGAACTGGAACCAAAAATAGGTACCAGAAACCAGTAAGCAGATAAAAGGCTATAAGGGAGGGAAGAAAGGGAAGGACTCAAGCGTATGGTAATACACATATGTAAGTAGAAGAACTGAGTACAGGGAGGGGAATGGCCTAAGTGAGGCCATGGGAAGAGAATGCATACAAAAAGGGCAGGGGGAGGGACAATCTAAACTCAAGATATTATCAATAAGACATATGTAAAATTACTTTTTTGAATAAGGGCACGTCTAGAAGATATAGACTGTTACTAGAAAATTTTCAGTACCTGGGATGGAATTCCTTCCAGTGAGATGTTGGCCAAGGAGGTCCCGGTAGCCTCCAAAACATTAAGGCTTTTGCCAAAGCCCTTGGTTTCCCTAGAGAAATAGATAGTAAGACCCTATTGCTGAAGACACCTCATGCCTGAGAGGCAAGGACACTGAGAAAGCAAGCTGGTGCTGAGCAGTAAACCTTCTCCCTGTAGACCAGCCAACTGAAAGCTGGAAAAAGCTGCACTGCACGCAGCGTATGGGAGACAGAAGCCATCAACAGTGAAAATAGTGGATGCTGAATATTCAAGCTTGGCCAGACAGGCCCAATGACTGAACGGGTGCAATAGTGGCGTGTCTACTCTTGGGGTAACCAAGTGCTCCATAATTGGACTGAAGGCCCTCTCTACGGGAGGGAATACATACCCGGTACTGAAAAACCTAAGTAAAAGTCTATGGTAGGTGAGGTCATGAACCTTGGGGGTATAAGCCCGCTCATGTCTGACTAAATGTATATATTATTCCCACCAAGCTGCCCTGGGGACACTACCCTAAATGTTCATGTCCACATATTAACGCTATTCTCACTTCTGGCTAGAGAAGCTTCTCTTTTCAGATGGTGATGACCACTGGGATGACACAAAAGGCAACATATTGCTGAGAAGAAGGGATGGAGGAGTGCCTAGCACTGAAACACCTCTGTCACATCCTCCAGTGGCTCAGGGACCATTGCGGAAGAGGGGGCGGATAGAATGGAAGAGCCAAAGGAAGGATATGACCTCTTACTATGCAGCTGCCCAGACAGAAATTGGCCTCGATATCCATGATCTTGCAGTGCCTAGCAATACCTTTGCAAGACCCTCAAAATAGAAGAGAGACTAATGGAGAAAGGGAGGGGATATGATGGAGACCGGAGTTCTAAAGTGGAATGGGGGAGGGGAGGGAAATACCAGGTGGGGTTTTTTTGGTATGTAAGATTAAAAGTCAATAAAAAAAAAAAAAAAACAGTCATTACAAAATGCTGAATCATATTTTTAGGGGCCCTTTAAGCAAGAAATTTCCTTCAAAAAATGTAGTCAGGGGGCCAAGGAGATGGCTCAGTTGGTAAAGTGCTTGCCACACAAGCTCAAGGACCTGAGTTCAGATCCCCAAGCATAAAGGCTGAGTATGGGAATGCATGCCTGTAATCCCAGCACTGGGAAGGTGGAAACAGAAGGATCTTAGGGGCTTGCTGGAGAGCTAGTCTAACAGAATTGGTGAGCTCCATGGTCAGTGAAAGACCATGTCTGAAAAAATTAGGTAGAAATGATTGAGAAAGACACCTGGTGGATGTCAACCTATGGCCTCCGCTACATGTACACATATGTGCAAGCACCCCCCTCCACATATACTCACACACATTTGAACGCCTACCCACACACATATAAATGATTGGCCAATACTTACGAAGAGGTGTTAAGACATAAATTCACTTTCAAAGGACTAAGTCTGTGCCTTCTGAAAAATAAGTTCAGGTGGAGATTCCATTCTCTTGGTAGTGACAGAGCGCCCTGGTCCCAGGAGGGGAAGGCAGGAGCTGATGGGGCAAGAGGGACCTGGAAAAGCAGAAAAAGAGAAACTGAAGCTGAGTGGAGTTGAGAAGCCTGGCAGGTAGGATAGGAGGTATGAGCTGAACTTCTGATCTCAGCCCCAGGAAAGACCCCTGGGCTGCAGTGGAAGCCTGTGCTTCACACCACAGGCTTTGACTCCCGGGGGACCTCTGATCACCTTCTAATAGAAGAAACCAACTGTCCAGTCTTCTGGAATGGTTCATCTTGATTACTAACTCTCTTGGGTTGAGAGATGCCTAGAAGAGTAGAGCACACCTCTGGGCCTATCTGTGAGAAAACGTCCAGAAATGATTGACATGTTGGGACAGCAACTGAGAGGGAAAGACCTGCCTGAATAAGATCAGAGCCTTCCAATAGGCTGGGGACCCGAATGAGAGAAAAGTCATAGGAATAGGAAGCCCACGACAAGTGCTGACTCCCTTTGCCTCCTTCCCAGCTGCCGTGAGGTGAGAAGCTTTGCTTCACAGGTTCCTGGCCATGATACTGTGCTTCACTACAGCCCAAAAGCAATGGAGGCAGCTGACCATGGACTGCTAGGCACAGCTACCCATGCCAATAGACGAATATGAAAATTGCGGCACATTGTTGGTAACCATAAAATCAAAACCAAAACACAATTAAACTCCAGACTTACATTGAATCAATGTTCCACACTGTCTCTTACATGGGAAGATCCATGCTCATGTCCAGGACTGTTTGGTGTTGTTTGTGCATACCTCCAGGGATTATTGTGACTGACATCCTGATCTTGAAGGTAACACTGCTGGGGAGACAGGCTCTAATGAGAGGTCCTTTGTTCACAAGGGACATGCCCATGTTTAACGCACCACTTGTTTTCTCTGCTCCTTTCTGAAATGTGACCACTTACTCTTATACATGCTCCTGCTCGGATGTGTGGCATCTCCAACCAGGACCAGAGGCTAAACCAAGTTCACCAGATCATGGACTTCAAGCTTCTCAAACTGTAAGCTGAATAAATGTTTTCTTATGGTGGGGATGCACAAGGTCTTGGATTTGATTCTCAAGACCAATAAATAAATAAATTGATAAAAGTTTTCTTTCTAAGTTAATTGCCTCATTGTATTGCAATGATGAAAAGCTGACAAATATACTGCTGTTCTACCTGCAATGTGTGGCATTGACTCAAAAAATTATATCATACATCATATAAAAATTATATACATACATACCCAGACACAATCCATTGTGAAGAGACAATAGAAGCAAGCTCAGGTGATACCTAGATGAAAAATCAAGCAGAAAGGAACTTTATAATCATTAAATCTAATGTGTGAAAAGATACAATGGAAAAGGTAGGCAGCGTGCACAAAGAAACAGGAATTACAGAAGATGGATGGAAGCACTAAACATTAGAGATGAAAAATGCTCTCAATGTTTTGTCAATAGACTAGGCACACTTGAAAGGATTAATTAACTCAAAGATCTATGAATAGAGGCCAATATGGTAGCCCACACTTATGATCCCAGCACTGAGGAGATGGAGGCAAAAAGATCAGGAGTTCAAGGCCAGCCTTGGCATTGCAGTTACCATCTCATTGCTGGAAAGCGCCCAACAAGAATCCGGTTATGGGAGAAAAACTGACACCTTCTAGGGGACACTTCATCATGGCAGAATCTGGATTACTCCCTCCTGTGTCTAAACTGGAGAGACAAGAACCAGCACCAGCAAACCTAGGACTGGACTCAAGATCTACCCCTCCTCCAGCAGGTTTTTGCCTGCTAGAGACTAAGTAGGAAGCTTAATCAAAAATACCTGAGGCTATGAGGCCATTTACATTCAAACCACCACCACACTTGGCTTCATAGTGAGTTAGAGGCCAGGCTGGGGCTGCATGAAACCAAAATAGAATAAAATAAATATTTTAAAAATTTTATTAGAAATTTCCCAAACAAAAACAAATGGAAACCAGAAGGAGAAGATAAAATTAAAACAGAACATCCAAGAAATTGTGCCAGCATTAAACCTAATAATTTACATGTAATTGGAGTTCCACGAATAAGAGAATGGGCCAAAAAAGATATTTGAAAAAATGATTGCCAAGAATTTTCCAAGACTAACAATTGGCAACAAATCAAGATTCCAAGCTCAGACAATCCCAAACAGGACACAAGTCAATGAGTTACAACAAAACCTTACATGCACTTACACACAACCTCTGAATATCTGAAATAAAAAAATTGAAGGCAGGTACATGAGAAGAGGAAGAACATGTTACATACAGAAGAACAATGATAAGAATTAAAGCCAACTTTGCATCAGAAGCTATCTAAACTAAAAGGAATGGAATGACATCTTTTTGTAAAATATTTTATTTTTATTTATGTATTTGAGAGACCAAGAGATACAGAAATAGACAGGTACAGAGAGAGAATGGGCATACCAGGGCCTCCAGCCACTACAAATGAACTCAGATGCATGCGCTCCCCTTTTGCATCTGGCTTATATGGGTCCTGAGGAGTTGAACCTGGGTCCTTTGGCTTTGCAGGCAAGCGCCTTAACCACTAAGCCATCTCTCCAGCCCTGGAATGACGACATCTTTTGCCTGCTGAAAAAAAAGTGAAAACAAACAACTGTCAACTTAGAATTCTATAAACTGAACAAATCTTTCAAGAATGAAAGCAAAGACATTTTCAGAGAAACCGTAGGCAGAAAATGCAGTGCCAATTGACTTAATCTCTAGAAAGTGCTTCAGGCCAAGGGAATGTGTTGTCAGTAGGAACTTAGTTGGACATAGTAAAAGGAAGAATTCTAAAAAGGATAAAAGAATGCTACTGAGCAATAAACATGAACAAGTTGCTGATGAATGGATGACTCTTAAAAAAATCTTTAGCTAAAAAAATTTGCTCCAACTACACAATGTGATACTGCAGAATAATAAAAATAATAGATATTGATGTATACAATAATACGCATGGACATAAAAAACTTTATCAAATGGGTAGGGTGGTTCACACTTTAATTTCAACACTCAGACTGCTAAAGAAAGAAGATTTACTGTGAGTTCAAGTCTTGCTTGGGCTACATAGCAAGTTCCAGGCCAGTGTGAACTACAGTCTCAAAAAAAATTAATAAAAAGTTTAAGCAAGCAAATAAAACCAGATTCATTTACATGGAATATGATTATTTTAATGACATCTCGGGAAAAGAAAAATTATAGGAACATAAAAGATCTGTGGTTGTCTAAGTTTGGATGTTTATAAGATAAAAATGTACTACCAGGGGGTTGGTATAGGGAACTTGTCTTTTGTATATCGGCTGTACAGACTATGTGAATGTATACATTTGTCAAATTCATGGAACTGAATGGTGAATTTTTACTCTATGGAAATTATACTTTAATGAGCCTTTTTTTTTTTTGAGAGAGAGACACAGAGAGAGACAGAGAGAGAGAGGGAGAGGAAGACAGATAGAGATGGGCACGCCAGCAGCCTCTCAGCCGCTGCGAACGAAATCCAGATGTGTGCACCCCCTTGTGTCAAATGTAGCATTGTGCCCTTGCGTCACTTTGCATCTGGCTAAACGTGGGACCTGGAGATTGGAACCACTGGAGATTGGAACCCGCATTCTTAGGCTTAGGAGGCAGGCGTCTTAACTGCTAAGCCATCTCTCCAGCCCCCAAGGAGCTGATTTTGCCCTGGAATGACGACATCTTTTGCCTGCTGAAAAAAGTGAAAACAAACAACTGTCAACTTAGAATTCTATAAACTGAACAAATCTTTCAAGAATGAAAGCAAAGACATTTTCAGAGAAACCGTAGGCAGAAAATGCAGTGCCAATTGACTGAATCTCTAGTGAACAGTAAAGAAAGTGCTTCAGGCCAAGGGAATGTGTTGTCAGTAGGAACTTAGTTGGACATAGTAAAAGGAAGAATTCTAAAAAGGATAAAAGAATGCTACTGAGCAATAAACATGAACAAGTTGCTGATGAATGGATGACTCTTAAAAAATCTTTAGCTAAAAAAAATTTGCTCCAACTACACAATGTGATACTGCAGAATAATAAAAATAATAGATATTGATGTATACAATAATACGCATGGACATAAAAAACTTTATCAAATGGGTAGGGTGGTTCACACTTTAATTTCAACACTCAGACTGCTAAAGAAAGAAGATTTACTGTGAGTTCAAGTCTTGCTTGGGCTACATAGCAAGTTCCAGGCCAGTGTGAACTACAGTCTCAAAAAAATTAATAAAAGTTTAAGCAAGCAAATAAAACCAGATTCATTTACATGGAATATGATTATTTTAATGACATCTCGGGAAAAGAAAAATTATAGGAACATAAAAGATCTGTGGTTGTCTAAGTTTGGATGTTTATAAGATAAAAATGTACTACCAGGGGGTTGGTATAGGGAACTTGTCTTTTGTATATCGGCTGTACAGACTATGTGAATGTATACATTTGTCAAATTCATGGAACTGAATGGTGAATTTTTACTCTATGGAAATTATACTTTAATGAGCCTTTTTTTTTTTTTTTTGGAGAGAGACAGAGAGAGGGAGAGGAAGACAGATAGAGATGGGCGCACCAGCAGCCTCTCAGCTGCTGCGAACGAAATCCAGATGTGTGCACCCCCTTGTGTCAAATGCGGCATTGTGCCCTTGCGTCACTTTGCATCTGGCTATACGTGGGACCTGGAGATTGGAACCGCTGAAGATTGGAACCCGCGTTCTTAGGCTTAGGAGGCAGGCGTCTTAACTGCTAAGCCATCTCTCCAGCCCCCAAGGAGCTGATTTTTAAAAATATTTTCATTTATTTATTTGTAAGCAGAGAGAGACAGATACATATATAGAGAGACAGAGAGAAGGGGCATGCCACTGCAAATGAACTCCAGATGCATGCACCCCCATGTGCATCTTGCTTATATGGGTCCTGGGGAATCGAACCAAGGTCCTTTGGCTTTGCAGCAAAAGCCTTAACCACTAAGCCATCTCTCCAGCCTAAGTTTATCTTTTGTAATCATGAAATCAAATCTCTAAAATTTTTCAGTAATGTTTAAGTTTACATTACACTCAACCCAGTACTTCTAAGTATAGAGGTAAATGTTTAGAGGCCTCTTGTCAAGGTTCTTGTGTTATAACAAAAGCAAAATTGAGGAAATAGGTGAGCTGGTATACAGAAAACATTAGGTGATAGTCTAATAGGCTTTCTCCTATTGGCAAATTGCATTGACCAACACCTAGCAAACACTGATGAACAGTGCTGAAGATGGGAAGAAGTATTAATTCCCTTTATGCAGGGTTTCTTTCTTCCTTCCTTCCTTCCTTCCTTCCTTTCCCTTCCTCCTTCCTTCCTTCCTTCCTTCCTTCCTTCCTTCCTTCCTTCCTTCCTTCCTCCCTCCCTCCCTCCCTCCCTCCTTCCCTCCTTCCCTTCCTTTCTTTCCTTTTCTTTTTCTTCCTTCCTTTCTTTCTTTCTAGAGACAGAGAATGGGTACACCAGCAGCCTCTCAGCTGCTGTGAACAAACTCCACATGTGTGCACCCCCTTGTGGGTAAGTGCGGCATTGTGACCTTGCATCACTTTTGTGTCTGGCTAAACGTGGGACCTGGAGAATTGAATGAGCAAGGCTTCGCAGGCAGGCGCCTTAATGGCTAAGCCATCTCTCCAGCTAGAGTTTCGTATTTGCTTGGATGGAAGAACGGCAGCCACTATTTCTATGCTCTGCTTCAATGGTGAGATATACAAAGAACTCTTTTTAAGGGGACAAGAGTGGGGAAATGAATGGGAGAGGAAATTATCCCTAACCAAGAAAAAAAATGATTTGTGGGAAAATGTGAAGGTGTAACCACAAAGAAAGTGACTACTTTAACTCAAATAAATATAAAAGGAGACTGAGGTCAGAGATACCATTACAAACAAAATTTATTCACTAAATAATTCCTCTTAAATTTTTGCATAAAGAAGTTTCAGCAGAGGGATGAGTCTTTTTAAATACAGTGGTGCATACCTTTAATCCGCATGAGCTCCAAGCAAGCCTGAGACTACATAGTGAATTCCAGCTCAGCCTGGGCTAGAGAGAGACCCTATCTTGAAAAAACAAAACCTAAAATATAGTAAAGTTTTTATAATAAATGAATTTGGGGAAAACTATGAATTTATGCTCTCCCACAAAGAAAAGTGATGCTTAGCAAGTGGTAAAATACTTAGAGTTGTACAACTTGGAGGTAAGTGTTCCAAATTAATTTTTCTTTGGCGCCAGTATCAATAGCATGCTACTTGCACAGTATATTATGCACACATTCAACATATGTCTTCAAATGATTTTGTAAAGATTTTTTTTATTTTCAAGGAGATTTCCACTGCAAACCAACTCCAGATGCATATGCATCACTTTGTGTATCTGGCTTTATTTGGGTAGTGGGGAATTGAACCCAGGCCTTCAGGCTTTGCAAGCAAGTGCCTTAACCATTGAGCCATTTCTCCAACCCTTAAATGATTTTAAAAATATTTCATTTTTTGGCTTAGTGGTCAAGATGCCTGCAAAGTCTAAGAATGCTTGTTCAAATATCTAGGTCCCATGTTTAGCCAGACACAAAAGTGTTGCAAGCACACAATGTCGTACATGCGCACAAGGGGGCTCATGCATCTGGAGTTCGTTCACAGAGCCTTAAAAGGCCCTGGCATACCCATTCTCCCTGTCTCTCTCTCTTTCTCTCTTTGTGTGTGTCTCTCTCTCTCTCTCTGTCTCTCTCAAATTTAAAAAAAAATTCATTTTGAGCTAGAGAGATGGCTTAGCCAGATGCAGAGAGAAGCAGAGAGAGAGGGAGAGAGCAAACGGGCATGCCAGGGCACCCAGCCACTGCAAACAAACTCCAGATGCATGTGCTCCCTTGCGCATCTGGCTTACGTGGGTCCTGGGGAATTGAACCGGGGTCTTTTGGCTATGCAGGCAAATGCCTTAACCACTAAGCCATCTTCCAGCCCCTTAAATGATTTTTAATGACTCAAATGGTAACTTAAAAAAAGAAACTTGTGATAATTGAGAAGGTGATTTGGAGAGATATTTGGAAATTTTTCTACTGTTATGTAATTTTTCTGCCTTAAAGAGTAGATATATGCTATGCATTAACATATCTTGTATTTAAACACTTAAACACTTGGAAATGTAAATTTTTGAATTGTTACAAAATTTCTAAATCTATAGGCTTGGAAGTTTTAGATCAATTTGTTGAAAAAAAAGATTAATTTAGATTAAAATAGAAATTGCTTGCCAAAGTTTGACAAAGCCTTAGAAAATCTGATAAATAAGAGTAAAAATGTGAACCATCATGCTGTCACATCAGTGGTGAGCTAACATTGGGACCTTTATTCAATAAGAAAACAACTGATCTCCAACCAGGGATGATGTTTGAGCATGGGTGAAGGATCACAAGCCCTCCTTAACTGAGGTCCTACCAGTGTAATCTATATTTATATGAGTGAATACATTTTGTCACAAAAAGGGTTTTCTCCACTGTAATTATTAGTAATGACATGATATTGGCTTATATAAAACAAACTATACTTGTGTAATGAATTTTCAACATCAGAAGTGGTTATCTACCTGCAAATATAAAAATAGCACCCCCTCTTCCCATCCCCCCCAAACAAGGAGTGACTTACGGACAAGAACTGAAGGAACTGGGGAATGTAGACAGATCTCATCCTATTCCAGCTGTGTGGAATCCCACCAGTATAAGGTCACATGATGGTAAGTTTCAAAAGCTGAGCCAGTGGAAGTATTCTACTCCTTTGGAGAAACTGAGACAATGCAAATAAACAAATCAAAACACAGCAACAACCATCACCATTTAAAATCTACCGAATACATGGCAGTGAAGAGAATATTTCCAGGTAAAAGTAGCAGAGCAATAGAGTGAAGGCTGATAGTGACACACCAACATGGCACACTTCAGCTTTAGCATTTTCTAATAGCTTTAGTGAGAAATAATCAACACACTATAACATGCATGACTCAGAGTTTTTAGTATACCTAGAGTTGTATGACATCATTGCCAAAATTTAATTTTACAGCAAGTCCTCATTCCATTCAGTCATTTCCCACTCCTCCTAATGATTGCCCTGTGCAATCACGAGTCTCTTCTGCAGCTCGACAGGCTTGCCTGTCCCAGATCATTCATGGGAAAGGAATAGTGCTGATGTGGTCTACCATGTGAGGCTTCGTTCACTCACAGTGTTCTTTTTTATATTTTATGTTTAACTGTGTGTGTGTGTGAGAGAGAGAGAGATAGATAGAGAGGGAGAGAGAGAATATGGGTGTGCCAGGGCCTCCAGCCCCTGCAAAGGAACTCCAGATGCATGTGACACCTTGCATCTGGATTATGTAGGTCCTGGGGAATCAAGCCAGGGTCCTTTGGCTTTGCAGGCAAGCACTCTAACCACTAAGCCATCTCTCCAGCCCACTCACAGTGTTTTTGAGGTTCATCCATGTTGTAGCACATATCAGGATTGTGTTCTATTTTACTCCATATGATGTTCCATTATAGAAATTATCGCATTCTGTTTATTCATTCCACAGTTGATGGACTTTTGGGTTGCTTTTCTTTTTATTACTATTTTAATTTACTAATAATTAAAATTATCCCTCCCCTCACATAGTTATCATTTTGTGATACTATTTGAGCTTTTCTAGTGTGTCTTTCCCTGCAGTATCACTTTTCCACGATAACTTTTCCACAAAGGGTTAAACAATGACTTTAATAAAACTATTGCTCTTAAAAAATATATGTCTCCAACATCTTGTGCTGTGAATAGGTCTTTGTATTGTTAAATAAAATTAATTGTTCCAAAAATATTATTAGTTTCTTATTTCAAAATGTCTTTTATGTATTTATAATTATATGGTATATATGGCACACATACAAAGTTTATTAGTAATATACAACACTGTATATAATCAAAACTTTTACTGATAGACTACAAAATTTAAGATCTAAATGGGAAATAATTATCTAATAGAATTAAATAATTAAAAAGCTTTTGTGTTTTATCTGGCACAGTACTAGATGTACAGTAAGTATTTAAAGATATATTGAAAGGGAGTTAGATTCACTACTCAGTCCTGAGTTCAAAATGTGGCCATTGAGTTTATATTTTGTGAATATGGATTCTTTAGCATAAGCATTTCATTCCACAAATAATTCTTTCATGAGGTATTTCTGCAGGACCCATGACCACAGAACCAGCTGAGAGTGGTTGAGAGTACAGTGTCTAAATTAGGACATCTGTACCTACATTTTGGCCTCATAACTTATTAGCAATGTGACCTTGACTAAGTCACCATTTTTCCATGTCTCAGTTTCTCCATATGCAAATGAGGGCAACAGAATCTATCTCATAGCTTTTTGGTGATGATGAAATGAGTTCACATGTTGAATGCCCCCATAGCCCTCCATACCTATTGTCTGACACCTGGAGAGAACTCACTAGAGGTTAGTCACCACAAGTATGGACATACACATACACACACACACATACACACACACAAACACACACACTGGTAGGATATGTTTGTGTTTCTATGAAAAATGTGTATGTGTTTTTGAATATGTATTTATATTGAATAACAACTTTATTAATAATATCCAATATTTTGTGGTACTCTAATTCTAGGAATTACTTGAAGTGTTTTACATGTATTATCTTGGGTCCTTTTGGAAAAAAATGTGATATAACATAACAACAAATCATGCTACTTTCATTATTCTCATTTTACAGATTAGAAAATTGAGGCCCCCAACGGCTAGCATTAGTCCATATATCTGGCTTGTGAAGCCTGGTTTTCTCATCACACTTCTCATCGCCTTATTGCTTTGCCATTATTTAACTTTACTCCTATACCTTATAATGTCTTAATTTGCATGGTACTTAGCATTTTATCAAATATTTGCACATTCACAAAATCTCATAGCAAACTGGTGCAAGGGAAAAGGCAAGGTTATTTTCCTTATGTTTCAGGACAGGCAATAGATGCACTTGGAAGGATGGGTGTCTTTGGGTGCAAGTGTTTCTGTTATCTGGGAGCCTCTGTCTATAGGAAGTTGCTCCCCACAAACAAGTACACACAATGTGCAAAGCTCAGAAACCAGAGCTAGGAACATAAGCTACAGATCTTTCTTGGAAATGTCATGGCCTAGTGGGAGAGACAGATATGGAAACCAAGAATCACAGTACACATTATGTAGTCTCCAAGGGAGAAGTAAAAGGAGTGCTGGTGGAGCACAGAAGGAGGGGCCATCTGTGCCTGGGATGTCTCAGAAAAGGCAAAGGTGCGGGGGGAGGGGTGCTTTCCAGGAGGAGAGAATGCCTGTGTGTAAGTGTGAACCCATGCTGATGTGGATGACGGGGTGTCTAGGTTGCACTGTGTATGGATATAAGTGTGTTTCCACATAGCCTTATTCATGTTAAGTATTCGTTTATGCATATGCAGGCTATCAGTGACTGCTTGTAATAGAGAATTTGTCCAGATTCATGCACACCAGAGCAGAGTCCAGCCAGCTCTCATATGAGCATCTTTCCCATCTCATTCCCAGGATCACTGGTCATTTCTTACCTAGTAGGTCCCCCTTCCAGAGCTCAGGTGCTCAAACCTAACAAGAGTTTTCAGTACATTGGTATGGGTATGCTGCTGTCTAATAGTACCAGCCAGCTCATATGGGTGCTAGAGGGGGAGAGGGAAGAAGGCACAGGCACCTGGGTGCACATTTCTAGTCTGGTCTATGTTTAATGTTGACTGCTCGTAGCCAGGCTGGGAAACCTCCCTTCTCCCTTCATCTTCATCTTCATCTTCATCTTCTTCTCAGGGTGTTTATCCACTCACCTGTTTCCACTGCCACCTGTGTGAGGCTGGCTTCTGCTTCCACCTAAGTGTCCTGGTATATCTCAAATACACTTCAATTCTGGGGCTGAGTAGGGGCAACCTTGAGCTGCACTGGCACCTATTATCTGGACTCCCTCCTTTCTCACTCAACCTTGCCCATTCTATTCCAGATCTCTCCCTGAGAAAATGTGGGCAAAGATGAACGACAATTGTGGCAGCCATGGGGACCACTCTCAGGGTGGGTGGCTCCATATGCCTTCCCTAATGACAAAACTTCCATGTAGAAGAAAATTGATAAAGGAGGGAAAGTCAAGGCTCTTCTCCCTTCCACAAATATGTCCCTAGGAACTGGGGAGATGAGGAGTAAGGCTGTAGTTATCTTAGTTCTTTTAATCTTGACCAAATTTTAAAAAATGATCACAAATGCTATGAAATTGATGGTATAATTAGTGATAAGTAATTGACAACCAAAAATAGGTAACTGGAATGACTAACAGTATCTCTATAAAGTAGCAAAATAACTAAAATAGATTTTCCCTTTGTTATAAAGCACATAAATTTAGGACTGGAGGTTGTATCAGGCAGGGGCAGTATATGTTGGAATACTCTGACCAGTATCTTAGCACAATGCCCTGCCACACAGCTACATGATTTTTTGCATGTTAAGGTGGGCAAGAATGAAGTATAATAATCAACACATGTAGAATGTCAATTTTGAATTGAATGAATGAATGAAGAGAAAAACAATCAGAAAAGTATAATTGTTTTATCAAGTGGTCCCCAACTACCTGGATTTTGTTCCTAACTCCACCAATGACTTAATGTACTGAAAGGCTTTTTTTTTTTTTTTTTTTTTTTTTTCTAGGTAGGGTCTCACTGTGGCCCAGACTGACCTAGAACTCACTATGTAGTCTCAGGCTGGCCTCAAACTCACAGCGATCCTCCTACCTCTGCCTCCCAAGTGCTGGGATTAAAGGCGTGCACCACCACGCCCAGCTACTGAAAAGCTTTTAAAAGTCATCTATGACTAAATTAATCTCAAAGCAGGGTATCTCAAAACTACCGATATACTCAACAAACCAGGTGGAGTGTGTTCTGAGATGTAAATGATGATAAGCGTTAGCTGTTGCATATCTGTTAATACAATATATTAACTGTAGTTTCTTATAGAGCATATGTTTCCATTTGTAAACATTAACAAAAGATGCTGGCTTTATAAAATGCCAGAAGAATTTTCCATTTTAATAAATTGTGTACTTGCACGTAATGGTGCATCAATAATCTGAAAATAAGAATTCGTGCTTGTGGCTAGACACTGTTTAGATGTTATGGCTTCCTTCGTGGACTGCTTTCAACTGTTATGTTTTATGGCACTGATTCAGTGGGAATCCGATCTGCTAAAATATTTGGGCTGTGAAAACTCCCACACTGTGACAGATGTCAAGTCCAATTAAGTGACTCATGCCCAGGTTTCTGTCCAATAGGATTTCCCATTAAATATCAATTTAGGGGGAAAAATTCCATCCCCCTTCTTAAGCCTTTATCTCTTCCACCATCTCCAGGCTGAATCAATTGGCACCAGGAGAGCCCAGAAGCCACACACAGCCCTGCCTCTTTGCCCGGCTCTCGCATTCTCTCCTCTTTCTCTGCTTCCCTGTCACTGTTACTACAGGAGACATTCACTTTCACCAACCTCTCTCCAAGCATCTCCAAGCCACTGACTATGTATATTTTGCTACAAGGTAAAAGAGGAGGGTGGGGTGGGAGGTTTGACCCATCTTTCAAAGATTTGAAACTGGAAAATAGGTGCCTGTTTATACATCATACAAATAAATGAGGGACCAGGAAGAGGCGACCTTAGCCCCGAGATACTGTATTGTGTTCTTGGGGACTGGGAAGACATGGGCTGAACAAAGACTTATCCTGGGGGAAAAACACACACACACACACAAACAATCTCTTATGAGGCAGATCGCCTCTCTGCCTTGCACTTGCCAGTTTCTGCCCGTGCGATTAAGGAGAGAGAAGGAGTCCTCTAGGAGCTGAATCTTATCTTAACCATCTTTCTTATTGATGATTCGGCTATTAGACAGTGGAGCTCAGCCCTTTGATGTGACTGTGTTTATCTCTGCATCTCTTTTGTTATTTATAGAGCCCTAGAAGAGAGGGGAGAGAAAGCAGACTTCAACACTTCGTTTTAAAAAGATCAACAACGAATTTTCCGAAATGTTGAAGAAGAATTAAAAAGGAAAAGGCATTTTTGATCTACCAACTAAGTGAACAATCATACCATCCCGATCCCGAGATTTCGTCGCTCGCCTGCGAGCATCCGCGATGACAGCTGCTTTCTCAGTTTTGAATGTAATAAGTATTTGCTGCTTTTAAATTTTCCGGAATTTCCCCTCGTGGTTCCCTGGAATTTTAACTCTAAAAGATTGGAGAAAAGACTATCAAAAAGGCTTCTGCAAGGTAAGACTCCATTAAATCATTGTGGGTTTTTGTTTTGCTTGAAACTAACTTCATTCATATTGCATTTATAGCTGCATCTGTGCCCATAGTTATAGAACTAAAATGTGCACTAGAAATACTATTTCTGCATATTTTAAATATATATCTGGAGGAGAATGTACCATGCTCGCAGGGCAACCCAAGAACTTTTTTTGCCCGACCTACTACTATGCCGTGACTTGATGTACTTTTCCACTTTTCGCCTATGTATTTCTGCTCCTTCCTGCCAGCGGTGTAGGTACACGCTGTTTTACTCAGGAGCGCGCCCGAGGAAAGCCCGTAGGGAGTCACATGCAGTGCACTTGGAGCATTTATTATTTTGCGTTGGAGGATCTGTTTTCCTTGCGCAGAAAGCCTTTTTTGAGTCCAATTCACCCAAAGGCAAGTTGCTGCAGGGAGCCGACGCCACATCCCCTGGCTTTGTTTCTCCAGGAGCGTGCCCTCCTGCGTGTCGTCTCTGCGGGTTTCTCCCGCGCCTAACGTGGCTTGGATGGCCCAGGCCGAGGGTTCGCAGCCGGCGCGACTTGCCCTGCGGCCGAGGCCCGCAGCTCCCGCAGGTGCCTGGCTCCTGCCTCGGGCCCCAGTCTCCCAAGCCAGCGGGTCTATCCGGCCCCTTCCTGCCCGGGCTTCTCCAGAAGGGGATCTTCCGAGGAAAGCTTAGCGCTGACGCAAGGCCTGGGCCAGGCCTCCGGGGAACAGCCGTGCGCGGCCGAGCTCGGTCCCCGGAGCTCCCGAACTTTGCGGAGGAGCTGCCGCCTGCGCCGGGGCGTCCCGCGCGCGTCCCAGGCCCTTCCCGCCCTCTCGGGCCTCTCCTCCTGGACGACCCGGCCGGCTGTCAGCATTTCCCCGGAGGTGGCCGACAGACTGCCAGGCATTGTGTTATCCACCTCGCCACGTCCCCAAGGTCCCCAGTGTGTGTGGCTGTCTGCGTGACAGATGGTGCTCCGGGAGCGTGCGGGGACTTAGGAGTCAATTTTCTTTTGAAAGGAGCCTAGACATTTGCTCGTTTATTTCTTTATTATTTCCGAGGGGCGCGAGGGGAACCCGGTAACCATCCTGTCCCCGGCTCCTGGCCAACGCTGGGGGGTTGGGAGAGCGCCTGGGCGCCCGGGCGCACATCCACGCGGCTCCCCGGCCCCGGCCCTCGGGCGGGACGCACGCTCCCTCCGTGAAACCCCACACGCATCCGCCCCATTCACTTGCCCGCAGCAGTCGTTTGTCTGGGAAGGGCCACACAGCGCCCCGAAGTTCGGGCCCAGGCGACCCCGAGTCCCAGCGCGGCCCCGCAGCTCACGCTCGTTCCTCGGGCCCAGAGCCACAGGCCGGCCTTGTCCGCTTGCGGGCCGGCGAGGAGACCGAGGCACCGTGGACACCTCGTCCGCTCGGCCGTGGGGAGGCGCGGGGCGCCCGGGACCAGCCTCAGCCCGGCGTGGCGCGTGACGCGGGCGTGGGCGCAGGCCGGGCCCTGGCCCGTCCGCTCGTGGCCAGCCCGGAGCTACATGATGCTCTTACTGACTGGCTTTCTGCCTCCCTCAGCCTCCAAAATGATGCTGAGTCCGGACCAAGCCGCCGACTCGGACCACCCCAGCTCGGCGCACTCGGACCCGGAGTCCCTGGGCGGCGCAGACGCCAAGGTGCTGGGCAGCGTGTCGGACCTGGAGCCCGTGGAGGAGGCGGAGGGCGCGGGCAAGGCCGGGGGCCGCGCGGGGCTCTACCCGCACCCGCCGCAGCTGAGCCGCGAGGAGAAGCGCCGCCGCCGGCGCGCCACCGCCAAGTACCGCTCGGCCCACGCCACGCGCGAGCGCATCCGCGTGGAGGCCTTCAACCTGGCCTTCGCCGAGCTCCGCAAACTGCTGCCCACGCTGCCCCCGGACAAGAAGCTCTCCAAGATCGAGATCCTGCGCCTGGCCATCTGCTACATCTCCTATCTCAACCACGTCCTGGACGTGTAGGGCGGCTGCGCGGCGGGAGGCCGGAGGCCCGGGCCAGCCTGGAAGCCGGCGCGGCAGCAGCCCGATCGCTCTGGGTCGGCGGGTCAACCCTGGAGGTTTTCGGCCCTGGGAGGTGGGGAGAGCTCTGGGCTCACAGGGGCTATCTTCCAGACCAGCAGAACCTTCTGGAAGCACCCACCTTGAGCTGCCTCAGGGCCTCCCATAGGTGTAGGGTCCCCGTAAGGGTTGTTGCTTTAACCCGGTGGAGACTGAGTTCTCCTATATTTATTTCCTACAAACCTGCCTATTTTTAACGAACGAGGCCCAAGCTCGGAGGGCTCAGATGTCTCTATCTGGGATGTTCCAAATTGACAAATCACCAAACCTTGGGGAGGGAGAAAGGACTTAAAGGACTGAAGCTTAGAGAGTGAGACACAGGTGTATCAGGAAACTATATTCCATTGTCAAAAAGATTATATTCAAATCCAAATAAAACAAAACAACCCTGGATATTTGGTAAGGTTGAAAGGTCTATTTATTGAGAATAAATAGATAAACTATGGGAGAATTTAAGCTTGGTGAGATTTTTAACCCCAAGATGGGACACTGGGGTAGACAGGAAATCCATATTTAAATGGAAAATTTAATATCTCATTGCTGTTACAGGCAAAGTGCCCCTTGATATATCCAAAAAAAAAAAAAAAAAAGACATCTATTTGTGACCTTAACATGTGGACCCATAGGTGCAGTTAGAAAAAGACAACCTATTTTTATTTATTTATTTATTTATGTTAGATGGGGTAGAGTATTTTTTTCAAGACATTTATTTTTCAGAGTGGTAATAATTTTACTTTGGATACTTTGTGCCAATTTATTTATAGTCAAGTGTTTACACTTTTTCCTGTGGAATAATTGAGTCTAACTTTTTAAGTGTTTGTTGAGATGATCCTGTGGTATTTCTTTTCACTCTAATTATATTGCACTTGTATAAGAAATCCCCCACTCCTCCTGTTTCTAAGCATATTTTATATATTAAGATGTTTGTTCTTGAAATGTTCTTTTGTCGTGAGGTCAGCAAATGCAAGCACTTCACTATTATAGTTTTTTAAAAGTAAGTGTTGTTAATCTTGTCTGTAGTGATGTCTGCAAAGTACTTTACAGACTGTTTATAAGGGGAGTAGCTTCTTTGTGTGTGTGCGTGTGCGTGTGTGTGATGTTGTGTGTGGGATGATTTTAGGAAATTATATTATTTTCCTAAAAAAGAAAAAGAATTTTCAGAACTACTTTCCTCTGTGACAACCAAAAAGAAAAGTCTATAACCTGAAAATGTTTCATGTTCTCAGCTGTGAAACTCTTAAAACAAGAAGTGTATTTTAGAGACAAGGAGAAAAAAAAAAAAAAAACACATCTGCTATCCAAAGATTTTAGTCTTTTTCAGGGTTTTTTTGTGTCTCTGTTGCTTTATATAATGCAATATTTTGTAGTGAAAATAGATATAATCTGGTTTCTATCTGACGAGTTTTTCATATCTCATGAATGGTGCGCTGTTTTGCATATAAATAAAGGTATCAGATAAAGTCCTTGCCTTTAAGTATCTGTCTAAAAATTGAGCATGCTGGCTGAGCATGAAATGTCTTAATGGACTCAATTCCTTAGAAGGGAACTAGTAAAACAAAACAAAACCAAGGTCTACTCACATATGGAAATATTTGATGCTTTCTAAACAGTCTATCGATCCCACTACCCCCTGAGGAAAAGCAATATGGTGTTTATGTAAAAACATTATGTGAAACATAGATTTCTTTGCTTTAAAAGAAAATTTAGTAATTATCCAACCCAACCCCTTCCATTCAGAGTTGGGAGAACTAAGGACAAAGAAGTGACCTGCATGAATTCACATGGCAATCATAATGACAGAAGCCAGGTGTGGTGCCAAACACTTGCAATCCCAAGCACTCCTGAGGGATGGCAAGACAATCAGGAGTTCAAGGTCATCCTTGGCTACATAGTGAGTTCAAGGCCAGCCTGGGCTACATGAGATGATCACATGGTAGTGAGAAGACCCTTATCATGACAGCTGTCTCTCATTGCACCTACTCCTCACAAGATGCATGCTGCTCAGAAGTCTAGTCAGTGCACAGATTCTAGGCTTGACACCTGCAAAGGCAAAAGGCCCTGGACCAACCTTGATGTAGAAAGAATCTTATCTGCACAAACCTATGTGTGTGATAAGATGTGAAATACTCTACAAATGGAATACATGGATAACTGAAAATCATATTTCTATATGCACCTGCACATACACCCTACGTCTCTGGTTTCCATGTCAGAAGGCAATTCTGTGGATTCGTGGCTTTCTGGCAGGGGCCACAGTGCTTTCCCCCTTTGCTGCCTGGTTCTTTATAGTCAGGTTCACCAATCCCTGACAAGGAGGACATTCTCTTCTTCTTCTGGAAGTGCTTGGTAGGAAAGCATTTCTTATGTAGCTTTGTGAAAAGGTTTGACATCTTTCTTAGCCTCCTATGTGGACAATGTCTTGGCTGCTCACTCTCTGGCCTGCAAAGACACATGCTACCTGTGACATCTGGTATTGTGGGTCTGTTACCTCTGTGCAGTAAGGAGAGGTGACAGCTTCCAGTCTTCACAGTGCTTCTCGAGCTAGCCCTGCTTCTATGCTAAGGAAATGAAGTCAACTTCTCTGGAAACCTTCTGCAGACCTCCTTGTCTCTGACAAGGAGTCTAAATTCTGACTGACACCCCCTTCACACCCAGGAGGCATCTGTCATTTGCCCTGTGGGATAAAATTAGCTTGCCCTTGAGTGGGACAAAGGACAGCATTGCTTCCCATGGTCCCAGGAGATCTTTACAAGGCCAGAGCTGCTGAGTGTCCTCCAGAGAGAATCACAGCACCTGTGGCTCTCTGAGTGGACAGCAACTGAGTGACCCTTCGAAGGTAGCATTGTTTCAGTGACTATGGCGGGGGCTCTCTGAATAATGACGGTGTCATCATTTGTTCTTATGTTGACAAATCACTTATTGAGGACCTACTATGTGCTAGACAACGTGGTAGATGCTAAAAATGGACATCAATTTAGACAGTATGCTGTTGAACCAGACATTAGCAATGGATGAATAAATAAATGCCAGATGCTATGCAGAGATGCACTGCAAAGTATGGAAGAAGGCAGCAGGAGGCATGGTGGTGGGCAGTGTTGAACTGGGACTATGAAAAAAGCCTCTCTGAGGCTGTGCACTCCACGCAGAGACGAAGCTCCACCTGGTCAGCTTCCACAGTTGCCGCCAGCTGCGCTTGCTCTTCTTCTCGTACCCATGAGTGTCTTGGGTGATCATGCCATTCCAGCAGCCTACGCAGATCACCTACCTTTCCCACCTGGCCTAGCCTTGTCCTTCACCAGCTTGGTCTTTTGCTATGTATACCTAGAGCTTGAGGTCCTCCTGTTGTTCTGCTTATCTTCTATGGGCTTCACCTGCATACTAACTTGGCTGGGCATTGCTGCTCTCAGGAAAGGCTAGCCCCATCTGGCTTGGTGGACAAGACCACCTGGAATGAATGTTTCTTCACCTAGATATGCCATTCCCCCCCACTTCTGCCACTGTCCAGAGACTTCCATGGGGCAAGGGGTAAAAGTTTATTGGTTAAAAAAGAAATCTTTTCCTTCCAGGGAGAGGACAAAGGAAACATCATGTGGGTAGAGCATGGATGGTGGGATGGAGTGGGAAAGGAAGGAGACAGACTGAGAAGAGAGGAAGGGGTGTGCAGAGCCCCATTGGACTAGAATGGGAGGCTTGTGCATGGCAGGGACTTCCTTAAGGGCTCTCCAGAATCAGAAGTCACAGTGCTGGTAGTCCTACCAAAAACCGGGGACACAAGAGTTGGTGGAAGGAAACAGATTTACTTAAAGCGGCCTCTAGTCAGAGCAGACACTCCATCTCAAATCTCTACCTCAGAGGACTTTAAGACTCAAAGACCTCTGATGGGAGGGGAAAAAAGGGAGGGAGTACAGTGAGATAATGGGAAGGAAGTCTGTACCCTGGACAAGGTCTTTGTCATTCAGAGGCTATCACCTTTCCTCTTCTTGGGGAGAATCTCACAAGGGGCTTTGCTGTCCAGCCTGAGCAAGGGCTTTGCTTCAGTTCAAGGGGCAGAACACAAAAGGAAGGAAGCAAGGAGCAATGGTCCTGATCCATGAATATAGTCTCCACACAACTGTGGTGAAGTAGCCCGAGGCAGCCTCTGCAGTGCTGCGATTTACATAGCTCCCGTGTGGTTGTCCCACGCTGCATGCCTGTTTTCCCACCTAGGCAGCTTGAGAACATGGATGGTCAATATGTGAAGATCGGCTCTCTCGGATTACTACTTCTACTGGTAGTGATGGTTATCGTAGTAGACATGGTAAGTCATGTGCTGAGCACAGATTACTTACTTATTGAGAGAAGGATTATGCATTAACACATGGAATTCTCACCACTCAATTTAACGTATGAGGAAATTGAAACACAGATCAATTAAATGATTTGTCCATGGTTCTAATGCCATGCTTGTCACTTTATCAGAAAGCCTGTCCTTACCCATCATAGTCAACAGTTGTTTGTTGATACCAGGGTAGCCATGTCAAGAGCACGCTCACCCCTTGTCTCCTGCACAGCCTTTGTCCATCCAGGTGCAAGGGGACGCTCTTGTCATGCAGCACCTAAGGAGAGAAGGGACAGCAGTGAGCAAGGCTGCTCAACCAACAAGGTGGATGAGTAGAAACCAAAAGAGAGCCTGGAGGAAGCGAGCCTGTTTTCTTTCTTTAAAAAAAAATTTTTTTTAATTGTATTTATTTTTGGAGAGAGACACACAGAGAGACAGACAGAGGGAGAAGGAAACAGAGAATGGGCACGCCAGTGATCTCAGCTGCTGCGAACGAAATCCAGATGTGTGCGCACCCTTGTGGTCAAGTGCGGCATTGCACCCTTGCATCACTTTGCATCTGGCTAAACGTGGGACCTGGAGATTGGAACTGGGTTCTTAGGCTTAGCAGGCAGGCGCCTTAACTGCTAAGCCATCTCTCCAGCCGGCAAGCCTATTTTCTACTTGGTGAGATGACAGTTCAGGCTAAGGGGAGTCTGCCACCAGCCTGGCGCTGTCTCTGGCCTTGCTGTATACCACCACATGGGTAGGTCTTTCTTCCCGGACTCCTCAACAGCACTCCTTCATACCTTCCAGCCCATTCTCCCTGTGGCCCTAGAAACAGCTTCTGAAATTAGCATGGCTTTCTCTTGCCTGAAAATTCCTCAGTGCCTACTTAGGAGGAAAGAATGAGATTTGGTTCTTGCTCTGGGCACAGAAATTGTTCACAATCTTGTTCTAGATCTGTGCTCACACTGTCTTCAGTTACTCTCCCCAAGGCTGCACTTTGCTGCCAGATGCAGATGGCCTCACCTCCCAAGGCGCACCAGGAAATTTGTATCCTGCACCTACTACGCTGTAGCTTGTGGTACTCTCCCCCACCTCATTTTCATCCAGAAAATTCTAATTATTTCAACATGATCCAATTTGAACACTATAATATTTTCTTAATTTATTTGGAAAACATTAGCTGCTCTGTTCCTTGAGCTCCACATTTCCACATTATTATATCAAAATATATGATTTCTCCCATCCCTGTGTATCAGACCTATGGCTGTAGAGTCAAGTTCAAATTCTGCCTGATACCTACGCTACACATATGACAGTGAACATGTCAGTCTATTCCCCTAAAGCCTCTGTTTTCAAGTGTGTAGGGCAGGACAATATATGTACCAAACTCCAATGCAGGTGTTAGGTTTCCCTGGGGTAGCATGCAGTTTATCTAGAACAGGAAAGCTTGATGAGTGCTCACGGGATGTGTGCATCACTCGCCCTTGGTATACTTGCAAAGGAAGTTGTATGGGAGATGCTAAGACCAGTTTTAACTTACAAGTGTATGAATGATTTGGAGTCTCTGACAATTATATTTATCTGCCTACGACATAGTGTGAGTTCTACAAAAGGCCACACAGAAATCTCTGTCCTCTGAGGGAAATTTTAAGTTAATGCAAATTTGCACATGTAAAATTATTTACATTTCTGGAACTCTCACTGCACTAGATGCTGGAGGCCGAGCCTCTGCATTTTCTCTGCTGTGAGGGGAGCAGAGCAGAGCAGGCAGAAGCATATATGTCCCATGCTTGTAAAGCGTGCTTCCATGCAGATCCCAGCCCTCTTCAAGTGGCTGTGACCTGGAACATATGACTTAATTCTGTCCCTTTGTTTTCTCACCTGTTAAATGGGAGTGACATGATATCTAGTCAGGAGCATTATTAGGAAAATTAATTCATGCCAAGCACTTAGAATGTGCCTGGTACATTGTAAGAACTTGGTGGCACTAACTGCGCTTGCTCCTGTGGTAAGTGATCTTTTCAAAAATTGAATTAACAAGTAAATTATTCTTTTTGTGTGCATATGTTTGCAGGTGTGTGTGTGTGTGTGTGTGTGTGTGTGTTATATGTGTGTGAGCATGTGTGTGTGTGTGCATACCTGTGTGTGGAGACCTCAGGTCAATGTTGAATATCTTCATCAGTCATTTTCCACGTTAGCTCTCAAGACAGGGTCTCTTACTGAAACAGGAGCTTACCAATGCATCTGAACAAGCTGGCCAGCAAGCCCCAGGGGTCCTTCTGTCTCTGCCTTTCCAGCACTGGGATTGCAGGTACTGTCGTTTTTATATGACTGCTGGAGATTGGAACTCATGCCCTTTTGCTTGTGAGGCATCTCCTCAGCCCCCAAATGGACAGAGGAATTGTCGGGATTTTCTGTTCAAGTTTGCTCAGTATTTCCAAATCAAGGGGAAGTTCTTCATTGCTCAGCTGATCATCTAGAAAGCTACCAAGAAGAGGGAAGTCTCAGAGCTTGAACTGTGACAAACAGGGTATAACTGGGAGATGTGAGGAGGATTCTTTCTAGGATCACCCAGAGTCAGGATGGACTCCCAAGAAGAAAGGCATTGAGGTCAGCCTGTTAGAGAAGGACAGAGGGTCATGAAAAGAATTCCACCAGAGCTGAGTAGTAAGGGGAGAGATTTCCTCTGAGTGGCAGATGAGTTGTGGTCAGGAGGACCTTCATTACTAGGATGAGGTTGTCTTAGTTCAGGTTAGAAATTATCTGGAGCCTGGGTAAGAAAAACTCAATCAGTATGAATTTTCCAAGCAACCACAAAAAAAAAAAAAAATGGAAAATGTTAACATATGTACAAAACCCAGGAGACTAGCAAAGTGGATTCAATGTGCTCAGCATCCACCTTAAGTAAGTATATTTCACTTATACCAATATTCTTTCTCTTCCACTATTGCATTTGGACTTTTAATTTTTTTACTGCCTATAAATATTAAAACAAACTGTAAATATGTAATTGTTGAATAATTAATAATAAACATGTTCCGCCTGATGTTTTTAAAATTTTTTGATAGCTGATTAAGTCATGAACATACTGAATCAGCTTTAGAACAAAAATAAGTATGTTTTAAAGTATATCCTTCAGGCAAGTCCAACAGACTGGACTTTTTTTTAATGGAAGAGAGAGAGAGAAAGAGGGAGAGGGAGAGAATTGGCATGCCAGGGCATTCAGCCACTGCCATTGAACTCCTGACGATTGCAACCCTTGTACGTATGTGCGACCTTGAGCACTTGCATCACTGGATATGGCTTATGTCAGACCTAGAGAGTCGAACATGAGTCCTTAGGCTTCACAGGCAAGCGCCTTAACCACTAAGCCATCTCTCCAGCCCTGAAAATCATTTTTAATATCATCAGTGATTCTTTTATGAAAAAAAAAACCCTCTCTCTTCCCCATAACTGATGGCTACCCACACAATGCAAGACCCACAATCCCCAAGGGGGGAGGGCAGGGAGAAGGCTAACGATGCACATTATATAGATAACTAATAATTTTAAAAAGAAAAAAATAAATGTAATCTATGTCAAATAAAAAATCCTCTAAGTAAAAACAACACTGTGGGGCTGGAGAGATGGTTCAGTGGTTAAGGAGTTTGCCTACAAAGCCTGATGACCTGGGTTCCATTTCCCAGTACACATGTAAACCAGATGCACAAAGTGGCACAGGCATCTGGAGTTCGTTCGAAGTGGCTGGAGGTCCTGGAGTGCCCATACTCATTCTCTCTCTCACTCTGCTTGCAAATAAATAGATAAAATATTTTTTAAAGCACTGTGATCAAGTCTTTGTATGTTTCAATCTTAACACTAGTATATACTAACTCCACTAATTATATGAAAGAACTTGACAAGAAAAATTCACTTTGAAGACTTAAAAGTGATTTTCAAAGTTGGCCTGATCAGTGATCACATGCCTTATCACTTGTGATTTGGGAAACAAACAATTCTGACTATTAGAACCAAAAAAACCTCAAACTTGGCAAATCTGTATCCCATGCTTATAAGTGAAATGCAAATTTCTGAAAAAATTCATTCCCATCAGATTCAGTCATCAATAAATTCTTTGTAACAGACAGCAAACAGACAGCAACGTGTCTGCAAGTCCTTCTCCTTGAAAGGTGTAATACTTCTGGGAACTCAATCATGATCCACTAAGGAAGGATGTGTTCATCCAAACGTGAATGAATGTTCAAGGAGAGAGTCTGTATGCCCTCAGGAAAATTATAACATATTAATAACAGTAAGTTAAAACAACCATTTGTTTTGTTTTTAGACAAGCCCAATGGACTGGCCTTTTTTTAAGCAAGAGAGAGAAAGAATTGATGTGCTAGGGCCTCCAGTCCCTATAATCAAACTCCAGATGGGTGCACCACCTTTGTGCATGTGTGACCGTGCACACTTGTGTCACCTTGTGCATCTGGCTTACGTAGGACCTGGAGAGTCAAACATGTGTCCTTAGGCTTTCCAGGCAAGAGCCTTAACCACTAAGCCATCTCTCCAGCCCAACAATTTGTTTTTTGAAAGAAACCCTAAACACAGGACTATTTCATCCAAGAAAACCTTAACAAGTATCTCTACAAGATAAGAACTTGTTTTTTTATTCCTTCAGCATGACAAAAATGCCACTCTCAAAACCAAATGAACAAGCCTTTATGGGCCTCCTTGAGTACTCACATTAGGAGAGTAATTTCACAGAGGGTCTAGCCCAGCTTTCCTGGCCATTCTTCGCCTCCAGCCCCTTGAAGCCTCTCTCAGGCCATCTTCCTATTATTTAGATTCACCCTTTGTCCTCACCACCTTTGACACTTTCTCTCATACATGATGGGTGCCTCACCAGAAGGGAGTCTCAGCACAGAGGGTCTTGCCACAGTCTAAAGCTGCTCTGTGGTGGGTAGGGGCAGTGAACAGTGGGCAGCATGGGTGAAGGAGAAAGAATCAGAGACCACCAGAATGTGTTCTAACAGACGCCTCATCAGACCCACTGAAGGTGAATTTTCCTAGGCATTGGTGAGGCCCTGGGGTCAGGAAGTTACCCGGAGGAGGAGGAAGTTCTTTGGGGGCTTAGGAGAGAGGACGTGCTGACCCTCGCTAACAGCCACAGTTTGTGGAGGCCTGAGTGTCACTGGCAGCTGGCTATCTCTGTGAGTCCCTCAAGTTCCTAATTCAGAGGGGACCACTAATGCTGAGTGGCTAAGAGCCTCACCCACAGTCTTAAACCCTTGGGGCACAGACTCACCGAAGAGCCCTTCCCACCAATCCTGTGCTTTGTCCACAAGTAGGACCCACTGGATTCTCTAAAAGCTAGGAGACATGGGAGGTACTGATGCCTAAATCACAGATAAGGTCGCCAAGACTCGTAAGTTACGTGACATGGCTAAGGTCACTTTGCTAGAAAGGATTAGAATGGGAAAATGAACTCAAGGAACAGTAAAATTCAAAAGCTTCAGGCAGGCGTGGTGGTGCACACCTTTAATCCTAGCACTCTATGGAGAACGGAGGTAGAAGGATCACTGTGAGTTCGAGGCTAGCCTGACTAGAGTGAGACCCTGCCTTGAAAAAAAACCAAAACAAACAGAAAAACACCCCCAAATTAAAAGCTTACATGCCATTATAAAAAAATAAAATGGGGGCCTGGGAGATGACTTAGTGTTTAAAGGTGTTTGCAAAGCCAGCTGGCCCATGGTTAGTTCCCCATCCACTCACATAAAGCCTGGAGCAAAAAGTAGTATTAAGCCAGGTGTGGTGGTCCACGCCTTTAATCCCAGCATTTGGGAGGCAGAGGTATGAGGATTGCGGTGAGTTCCAGGCCACCCTGAGACTACAGAGCAAATTCCCGGTCAGTCTGGGCCAGAGTGAGACGCTACCTCCAAAAACCAAAACCAAAACCAAAAACAAAACCAAAAACAAAACCGAAGTAGTATTAAGTGTCTGGCACTTCATTTGTAGTGGCAAGAGACCCTGGTGTGCACATACTTGTGAAAAAATAAACACAAACACATTTTCTCTGAAATAGCCTGAGCTCGAGTCTGGACTTTGGCTGGTACATTAGACTTAGCTTCTCGTGTATGAGGAGAAAAAGCATGAGAAGGTGGACCAGGTGAGAAAGGTAAAGCCCGAGTGAGATCCTGGGCATGCCCGTGGAAGGCACCCTGTTGCCGTGGATCCTTAGTCTCAATCCAGACTGAGGCTCTTTGCCAAGGGACCCTGACAACACAGCCTTTAGGGACCAGGCAGAGACGCCTAGTGGTTAGTACCCCTTAAAATGGAAAAAGAATGGAATGCTGTTCTCTCTAGAGAATCAATGTGTGGGCACCAAAGGCCTCCTGCCAAGTGCTCCCACATCCTTTGTGTGGTGACATCAGTCCCCCATACACCCCTAGTATCTCTGATGGCTTGGCTTTATTTCTGAACTTGGCGGTGGGAGCAGTCTGGTGTGCACTGTGAGCTGGTGCGAGTAGAAGGAGATACTGCTCATTATAAGAGTCGCTCATCATTATTTTTTAGTAAAAACTTGAAAATGAGAGTTTCGGGTGGCATTTAGTAATTGATCCTGAGCTGTTCCTGGCTTTCCTGTCTCCAGCGGGGCTGTGCGAGCCGCAGGCTGCTGCTCCTGGTCCTGGTCCTATTTGCATGTGGACTCGGATTTGTCTTTGGCTTCGTGTACGGTTTGGGATGCGACCCTCGCGTCCCAGGGGAGGGGGGCAGGTGTTGCTCCAGTCGAGCGAATGGAACCAAATTACAGGCCCGTCTGTCGCCTCCTCTGGGAGAAGGCGAGGGGGGGAGACAGTGGCGGAGGGGGGTTAGGGGAAGGGACCTGGGGGTGGGAGGGGACGGAGGGGGGCAAGGGAGGGGACCTGGGGTGGGAGGGAACCTGCAGGTGGGAGGGGACGGAGGGGGGTGAGGGAAGGGATCTGGGCATGGGAGGGGACAGGAGGGTGAAGGGAGGAGACCTGGGGGTGGGAGGGGACGGAGGGGGACGAGGGATGGGACCTCGGGGTGGGAGGGGAAGTGGGGGTGAGAGGGGACGGGGAGGGGGGCTAAGGGAGAGGACCTGGGGTGGGAAGGGACGGGGGAGGGCGAGGGGAGGGAACCTGGGGGTGAAAGGGGAGGCGAGAGGTCTCCAGCCGGCTGTCGTCCCCAGTGGGACCTGGGGGGCGGGTCTCTGACCCGCCCTCACCCCGCGTTGCCATGGGTAATGCAGTCTGTTTGCGGAAGAGCTCCCGGGTCCCCCACTCGCCTTCAGCGTCACGCGTGGGCAGCCGCCGCCCTCCACAGCGACTTGCTCTTCTGCTGGGGAGGGGGCGCCCGGGAAACCCCTGGACCGAAGGCCCCCCGGGGCAGGGCAAGACCACATCGCTGGCGCCTCTGCTGGAGTAATGGATCGTCCTCATTCGCCTGGACAAGCTTAGAGGAGAGATGAGGGAAACACTCTCAAACCAGAGTGGTTTTATTAAGAAACCAGTTCTGGTCAAATCCTGCAGACTCGTTTTTGCATGCGGTGTTCTTTCTCCCTGCCTCTGGGGTGGGAAGGGCTGAAGAAATTGTCAGTCCCTCCTAGCTCTTTTCAGAAGGAAAGAACTAGACACACAGTGAGGTGGACTGCAGGGCCAAGAAGAGACACATTGCTTCCCTTTTGACAATGACATGATTGACAGAAATAGTTCCCCATGTGAAGGGGGAAAGAATTGCTAGTAGGTAGTGGGCCCAGTCTAGATTGTGGATAGGAGGACTCTGTCCCTGCGATGTCAAGAAATAAATAACTAAGAAGTGAAAAATTAATTCCATTATCCAGCTGTTATTGCGGTGAGATGCCCAAACATCTGGGTATTTGTGTTTTAAACTATGTCTCCTGGTGGCTGGTATTGAGAGCGAGGACACAAAAAACAAAGATGGAAACTGCAAAGAGGAATGGCAAGGTTGGTTAAAATGACAACAAAAGGAAAATTTGAGTAAGAATGAGAGAAAAAGAAAAAAAAATGTGAAGAAAGATTAAAAGAATACATTTAACAAACCAGCCTTCTATTTCTTTTTCAAATCTAATTTAATTAATTTTCTAACATTTTACTGACAGCCTTCATATATATACATAATGTATTCTGATCATAATCCCCTCTTTATTAAAAATTTTATTTATTTGTGTGTATGTGTGGGGTTGGGCATGCCAGGGCCTCTGGAACAAACAAATGCTAAACGCTTCTTTTTGTGTCTGGCTTTCAGTGGGTGGCTTGGTAACAGAACCCTGGGGTCAAAAGGCTTTGCAAGCAAGTGCCTTGAACTGCTGAACCGTCTTCCTAGTACCCTCTACTTTGGCTACAGTTTTGCCTGCCTTCACGAAAAATGTTTCTGATGTAGAGGTCTGGGTGACAGACAGGGTAATCATGAAAAGAAACCGTTGAGTTTTGGCCTATCCTTGGCCCAGGAACTAGGCTGCACCTAGAAGAGCAGTCACGTGGGACCACAAAGCAGAAGAGTGGTTGATACACTGGGGGAGAGAAGTTACCACACGTACAAAAGAAAAGTCTCAACTGCAGTCAAGTATAGACACATTAATCTAAGTACTGAAATATGTTGATCCGATAACATCATCCAGTTATCCATCAGGATGCTGAGTGTGGGATAGGCAGAGCCAATGGTGTAACAGAAGGAAAAGGGTAATTGAGTGGGGGAAGGTTGTGCGGTTTGATGACAGATTTAGGGGAGGGGATATGATGTGATTGAGGTGATGGTGGGACTAAGTGTTGGGCTTTCAGAACAGCGCACAAAGGCTCCTGTGATTCCCAAGCTGTCTGTTATCTATGAAATGCAAATCAGGAGGGGAGTGACATCATGTCGGATTATGGCCACAGGGAGTAATTATTTAGACATTAAAGGCTATTGAAGGGAGTGGTTGACAATATTAATGATGTCCAGATGGACAGAGTGTGATGCTAAAATTATTTTCTAGTACAAAGAACAAGGGGATTTTTAAAAATCCGGCTCATTCTTCTGTTGAACAGCCTACGTCTAGGCACTTTGCCCCTCAAGGAGCTGGTAGCACTGAGAGATGACCTATGGATTCAAGTAAGGAGAAGCCACATTCTCCAGCTCCTTGGAGGAAGGCACACTTGATATGCAAAACATTTAACATGCTTAATATAATATCATATTATACTTAATGATAAGTATAACGATAAAAGAGGAAATTATCTCAAGAAAGTATGATTGGAACCCCTTCTGTCTCAAAAATTCCAGACCCATTCTGCCTTTCTTACCCCAGTGCAGTGGAACCCAGTAACTTGTTGCTTTCCACAGTATTCTTCCCTCCCCAACCCACCTTAGAAACGCAGATGCACACACCTTGACTCTGCCTGCTGGAACAGGTTGCTTCCCCACAGGTCATACTGTTGGTAAGCAGGGCCTGTACAAGAAGCAGTACAGCCTGGCTAAGATCAGAGTGTGGACAAAAGAAGGAAGAGTCTAAACTGGGAAAGAGTCACAGGCGCTGGCAAGTGAACGAAAACCAGCTTCAGGAAGAAGATGTAGAGGCCCGTTGTGGTAGTTTGAATATATGGCCCCCAATATATTCAGTGTTTTATTAGTTATAGTTTGCATCTGCAATCACCTTGCTAGAGGCAATGTCACTGGGGGCCGGTCTTAAGGTGTGCTGGTGGGTTTGAGATTCCATTGTAACGATATGCAAATGTGCCTAATAGGAGTTCCTGAAGTGTGCTGTGGCTTTTGGTTGGTAGTTTTGTTCTGTGTGCTGTGTAGCTGGGGGTTTGGTTTTTCTCTCTCTTGCCTGGTCCTGTGAGAGCAGGCCACTTCTCCTGCCATTATGGAACTTCCCCTGGATCTGTGAGCTTCAATAAATAATATCCCTTCCTCCATAACTGTGCCTGGTCTGGAAGTTCATCTCAGCGAACCTGAAGCTGCCTGCTACACCCATGGACAGTAGACGTGGCAATACATCAGCGTTTTCTCTCATCACAGAGCAGGCACTGGAGACTTGAGGTTTGAGTGGGGATTCACTGGGGCTCCACACATGCCGTCCTCTCTCTGAGTGATGTGAGAATGAATGGATCAGACAGATGAAATCAAAATGTGTCTCTGATATGTGTGGATTTCCTGCGTGAATGAAAGGGTCCAGGAGCCTGGGGAGATAGCTCAGTGGTTATAGTTGACTGCCTAAAAGGGACCAAGGCTCATGTTTTAGTTTCTTACATTCAAAAGTCATTAAATTAGTAAAATGGTGATTCAGCAAACTAACAGATAATTGTAAAGATGGCTTCAAAGATTCACCCCACCTCTGCTCTTCTGAGATTGGGCCTTACAATTCCAGTGTGAGAACATGTGACTCTCCCAAACTAGGAGCCGTCTACACGCTCACATTACTGCTTGCATCAGCTTTTTATCATACCACTGCACCATGCTGGTCTGTCTCTTTCTGACTTCTGTCCTAGGTTATGAGCTTCCTGAGGCAGGCAATCTGACTTATTAGCCATAGAGTCAGCAGCACCCATGTGCGTAACAAGCCCTCTAGTAATGTTTGAACAGTGAACTGGAAGAACATCAAGGGAAACTTTGAAAACTGTTCTAGAGGATTTAACATGGAAACTTGATAGGGAGGGAGAGAGATGTTGATGAAATCATTGAATCCATTATCTATGGAGGATAATAACTCGGATGTATAAAGAACAGTGGAGAAAGGGCTCATAATTATTAAGAGAAAACAGTTGGGAAGAAGATATGGAGTGAAATGTCGTATCTCATCCATCTCACCCCATTCAGTTTGGTTATTCGAATTCAATTCAATAGATACGGCTGATTTCTGTAATAGACAGCTTCAGGTCATTGAGATGAACCTCCAAACCAGGCACAGTTATGGAAGGAGGGCATTTATTTCAAGCTCACAGATCCAGAGGAAGTTCCATAATGGCAGAAGAAATTGACCCTCTCTTACAGGAACAGAGAGAGTAAAACCAAAAGCCACCACAAGGAAGCACACTTCCGGAACTCCAGGCAGAACTCAAGCACTCTGCCTATCTTTAGACTGGAATCCCAGATCCACCCCAAACCTTACGGCTGGACCTTAGGATCCAACACAGTGACACTTCCTCCAGCCAGGTGGCTACAGATCTAAATTACAAACTGTAATAAAATCCTGAATATATTGGAGGCCATCCATTCAAACTACCACAATTACCTACATGGTATTGTGCATCTTATACACTTTTAATAATTGTCAAAAGAACATATAATTTTAATACAAGCCAATAAGTATTTTACAGAAATACTTGAGACTCTAATTTTTGGAAACATAAAATGAATTTGCCAATAGTTTATACTGGAAGATCAAGGGTTGATAATGCTCATGTGAAAATTACTTTCAAGTTTCAGAATGCATAAAGATTTATTGGAATGGACTAATTACCCATACTCATTTGTTTTTGTTGCTTATGATTGTCCTTGTAGCTGAGTAAAATAGTGGCCATAGAGACTTTTTGTTCCACAAAACTTAAAATTGTTACCATCTGGGCCTCTTAGAGAAAATGTCACAAAAACCTGACATACAGCAAAAGCTCTTGGATCACAATATCTGGCTCAAATCCAAGTCCTACTAATACTTTAAACTTTGAGACTTTGAGGAAACGATTTAACTTTTTCTCATCTTGATTTTATCATCAATAGAAAGGGTATAGTGTGGGGTATGGTGGCTCATGGTGTTAATCCCAGCACTCACAAGGCTACAGTAGGAAGATCACCATGAATTTGATGTCAGTTTGGACTACTGAGTAAGTTCCAGGTCAGCCTGGGATAAAGTGAGATACTGCTTCAAAACAGAACAAAACAAAATAAAATTATAATAACATAAATAAATACACAGATATACAAATAAAAAAGTTTTTTAAAGGGTATGGTAACACTTCCAAGGGGCTTGCAAAAAAATGTTTAGAATATGATTTAGAAAGAACCTAGACTACTTCAGCTACCTAGAACACAGAGAGTTCTCAAGACGCAACCATGAGATGAAATACAGCCCAAGTAATAACAGGCAAAAGGTTGAAACACTTCACTGAAGAAGAGATGATGGCAAATAGCATGCGCAGAGCTGCTCACGGGTATTGCTGATCATAGTATTATTGTTATGGAGATGAAAAGGAAACTCGTGCTGAGTTCTGCTACAAAAGAAAGCTAACAACTTTAATTGTATATATTTCTAAGCTCTGGCAAGCACATTAATTTGAATACCTGGAATTCTCATACATCACTAGCAGGAATATACAATGGTCTGACCCTTTGGAAAATAACTTTCCAGGGTCCTTCTCATCCTCTTCCATGTGTATTTTCTTATTTCTATGCTCGACTTAGCGCTATGACCCCACAAATGGACTCTTTAGGTATTGTAAAGTGCATTATTCAGATGGATGTTCTGTGATGGGATGAGGACTAGAAAGTCATGGTGTACCATCTTGCTGATGTCATATAATGTCCTGTCTTAAGAGAAGTCAGTTTGACTTCTTAGAATTGGAATTTTAAAAATTCAGAAAGGCTGGATAGGTGGCTTGGCAGTTAAGGCTCAATAGGACAAAAATAATATTTTTCTAAAAAATGAACTACATGGAAAGGAGAAAATTATAAAGAATTAAGGCAATTTTTTCATAGATAAAATTATATACCATTATCCAAAGTGGCATTGATTATATATTCTCTCTACTTCAGTTCCTTCCTCTGTAAAGTGAGGAAATAATTATCTTACAGGGTTGTTGTAAATTATAATATGTAGGAAGTATTTTAAACGATGCCTGTGGTGGTTTGAATGTGAGTGCATGTCCCCCATACCATGAGGTATTTTTGATTAAGATTGAGCTTGCAACTTGAGTCTCCAGCAGGCAGAGCCCTGCTGGGGAAGAGAAGTGTCACTGGGAATGGATCCAGCCCTAAGGTATGTAAAAAGCCTGTTGGAGCTCTGGCTCTCATGTTTGCTGGATGTTTGTGGCATGGCTCTGCTATAGATCTATGGAAGGGAGCCAGCTTCTTCCACCATGATGAAGCTTCCCCTAGTTCTGTAAGCCTCTTCCCCCTTCCTCCTCCTCCACCCCATCCTTCTCCGCCCACCAACAGGACCCCCTTTGTCTTTCTGCCCTTCCCCTTTTCCCCTCAGTCATTTCGCGCCTGCAGGTTTTGGCTTTCATCCCCCCCCCCACCTGTGACCAAAGACTTGACCACTTAAAGTCCAGCTCCCCATAACTGGTCAGCAAGGACACTGGTGTGATTGCAGGTGTAAATGTCACTCTCACGAAAGGCTACTTCTGCATGGGAAGGAAGTTGTCAGTATCATTGGAAAGCGTGACTCATTGGAAAAAAAGCGGTTGCAATATCAAGGAAATAGAGAGTACAAGGGCTCAGGTCCAGGTGGCAGGGGAGATGCTCCCGAACTCAACTAGCAGGCGTCACTATTGCTGGCATCCCACAATCCATCACTGAGGGAGGCAGACAGATCTGGTTGTCACGTTGGAGATGCTCTCACAGTTCCCCCTAGAGGGTGTGACCATCCAATACCAGCCCAAGGCCGCAAGTTCTCAGTCATCTTTGCAGGTGGTCAGGACAGGTACAGCACAGGCAGTGACAGTGCCAGCTTTCCCCACACTACCCTGTCCATGTGCCTCGACCCTGATCTGGAGTGACCACCTCTAGAGGCCTATCCCACTCAAGGACAGTATGCCATTCCACAGCAAGATCTGACCACGCTGCACTAGTGGGCAATGCCACAGTCTCATTTTTCCATGACATGGCAGTGTCAGATTCCGTGCAGGTTTGGATGTATCTGCTCATGAACTCACTATTCCAAATGATTTGATTGGCTGCATAATCAGGCATCAGGGCACCAAAATCAATGAGATCCATCAGATGTCTGGGTCTCAAGTCAAATTGCAAATGCAGTGGAAGGGTCTACTGACAGGCAGTTACCATCACTGGATCTGCTGCATGCATTAGCCTGGCCCAATATCTAATCAATGCCAAGCTTTCTTCGAGACTGGTGGTCTGGGCAGTAGGTAGAGCAGTGCAGATTCATCCATATTCCCTTTCTGTTGTTTATCACCATCACCACCACCCATGATCCATCTGTGCAGTTTCTGAACAGTGATTCCAAGTCTTAAATACTTTGTAAATTTTAAGTTTCTACATAATTTATCATCCACTTTTGATTTTTTTTTTTAACATAAAGCCAGGCATGGTGGCACATGCCTGTAATCCCAGCACTTGGTAGGCAGAGGTAGGAGAATTGACATGAGTTTGAGGGTACCCCAAAAAACAAAAAAAAAAAAAATTATGTATTTGAGAGAGAGAGAGAGAGAGAGAGAGAGAGAGTGAGAGAAGGGAAAATGGGTGTTCCAGGGCCTTCAGCCACTGCAAATGAATTCCAGACACATGTTCCACTTTGTGTATCTGGCTTATGTGGGGAATTGAACCTGCATCCTTTGGCTTTACAGGCTTAACTGCTAAGCCATCTCTCCAGCACTCACTCATGATTTTTTTAAAAATATATTTTATTTACTTAGTTAGTTATTTGAGAGAGAGAGAGAGAGAGAATGGGAGCTCCAGGGCCTCCTGCAAATGAACTCCAGACACATGCACCCTCTTGTGCATCTGGCTTACATGGGTCCTGGGGAGTTGAACCTGGGTCCTTTGGCTTTGCAGGCAAGCACTTTAAGCGCTAAGCCATCTCTCCAGCCCCCTCACTCATGATTTTTTTAAATTATTTTTTATTTTTGGAGAGAGACACAGAGAGAGCCAGAGAGAGAGGGAGAGGAAGACAGAGAATGGACACGCCAGTAGCCTCTCAGCTGCTGTGAACGAAATCCAGATGCGTGCTCTCCCTTGTGGGAAAGTGCAGCATTGCGTCCTTGTGTCACTTTGCATCTGGCTAAACTTGGGACCTGGAGATTGGAAATGACGTTCTTAGGCTTAGCAGGCAGGCGCCTTAACTGCTAAGCCATCTCTCCAGCCCTCATGAATTTTTAATTAAAGCATTTTAGGGCTGGAGAGATGGCTTAGCGGTTAAGGCGCCTGCCTCCTAAGCCTAAGAACGCCTGTTCCAATCTCCAGCGGTTCCAATCTCCAGGTCCCAAGTTTAGCCAGATGCAAAGTGACGCAAGGGCGCAATGCTGCACTTGACCACAAGGGGGCGCACGCATCTGGATTTCGTTCACAGCAGCTAAGAGGCTGCTGGCGCGCCCATCTCTATGTGTCTCCCTCTCCCTCTCTCTCTGTCTTTCTCTCTGTCTCTCAAAAAAAAAAAAAAAAAAAAAAAAAAAAGCATTTTAATTCCTTTCTCTGTTCAGCTGTTATGCTGAGATCCATATTTAGTTTTATAAGCTTCTATCAATACCCCCCTTTTTTTTTTTGGTTTTTGTTGTTGCTCATGAAATTTTTTGTCATGGAAATGTAAGAGTGGAATATTAATATAGTTCAGTTTAGTTCCGTAATGTCAGGAATTTTTCAAAAAAAATTGAAAGATGGTTTGGAAAAAAAGAGAGTAGCACAACTAAAATCACTGTAAAAAACATAACTGAGTCTAGGATTGTTTTCCTGGAAGTTGCTTTTATCTTAAAGTATATAGCATTAGTTTAAGATTACTTGAAATAGTTTCTGTCTATGTGGTGATGTCACCGACTGGATTTATATTTAGGATAATTCCTTTCTTTTTGCTTTCACTTTTTCAGAATTACCTTTTAAAATTTAATTTTGCTTTGTAATTGGGTAGGTTATTTACATCTATGCAGTTAAAGAGTGTAATTTTTGTATCCCCATCACCATTACATTTTCTGCCTCTCCCTAGAGAAATCAGTTTTCAGTCTTCCCTTCATTTCCTATACAAATAAGTGTACATGTATATACATGTGTGTACATAGAATATTACCCTTATACATGAGTGTATGTGTGCATCCATGGGGTATTGCCCTTGCACATGTGTGTATGTGTGCATCCATGGGGTATTGACTGGCACATGTGTGTATGTGTGCATCCATGGGGTATTGCCCTTGCACATGTGTGTATGTGTGCATCCATGGGGTACTGCCCTTGTACATGTGTGTATGTGTGCATCCATGGGGTATTGCCCTTGCACATGTGTGTATGTGTGCATCCATGGGGTACTGCCCTTGTACATGTGTGTATGTGTGCATACATAGGGTATTGCCCTTGTACATGTGTGTATGTGTGCATACATAGGGTATTGCCCTTGTACATGTGTGTATGTGTGCATCCATGGGGTATTGACTGGCACATGTGTGTATGTGTGCATCCCTTGCCCTTACATGTGTGTGTGTGCATACATGTGTACTGCATACATATGTGTGCATATTAACTGCCCTTGCACATGTGTGTACATGGGGTACATGTCTTGTACATGTGTGTATGTGTGCATACATAGGGTATTGCCCTTGTACATGTGTGTATGTGTGCATCCATGGGGTATTGACTGGCACATGTGTGTATGTGTGCATCCATGGGGTACTGCCCTTGCACATGTGTGTATGTGTGCACATGTGTGTATGTGTGCATACATGGGTTTTGCCCTTGTACATGTGTGTATGTGTGCATACATAGGGTATTGACTGGCACATGTGTGTATGTGTGCATCCATGGAGTATTGCCCTTGTACATGTGTGTATGTGTGCATCCATGGGGTATTGCCCTTGCACATGTGTGTATGTGTGCATACATGGGGTACTGGCACATGTGTGTATGTGTGCATACATGGGGTATTGCCCTTGTACATGTGTGTATGTGTGCATACATGGGGTATTGCCCTTGTACATGTGTGTATTGACATGGGGTACTGCACATGTGTGTATGTGTGCATACATGTACATGTGTGTATGTGGGTATTGCCCTTGTACATGTGTGTATGTGTGCATACATGTATTGCCCTTGCACATTGCCCTGTGTGCACATGTGTGCACATGTGTGTATGTGTGCATCCATGGGGTACTGCCCTTGTACATGTGTGTATGTGTGCATACATGGGGTATTGCCCTTGTACATGTGTGTATGTGTGCATACATGGGGACTGCTGTGTATGTGTGCATCCATGGGGTACTGTGTGTGTGTGTTGCATCCATGGGGACACATGTGGACTGCATACATGGGGTATTGCCCTTGCATGTGTGCATACATGCCCTTGTACATGTGTGTATGTGTGCATACCACATGTGTGTATGGGGACATGGGGTATTACCCTTGTATGTGTGTGCATGTGTGCATACATGGGGTATTGCCCTTGTACATGTGTGGGCATACTGCCCTTATACATGTGTGTATGTGTACATGGGGTGCCCTTGTCCATGGGGACTGCATACATGGGGTTGTACACGTGTGTATGTGTGCATACATGCATCCATGGGGGACTACCCTTCTTTCTATTGTACTTTGCAGTTTCACAGGTTGAAGATTTCTGTGAAGTCTGTTGAGCAAGTTTCTCTGTCAATTTTCCAGTAGCACAAATGGCTGTCAGCAATGGCATATTTTTAATTAAGATAGACAATTTATGTTGGGGACTGCCCAAAAACGTTGCATCCATGGGGACTGCTCTTGTACCTTTGACAAACTGGGGACTGCCCTTGTGCATTGCAAAGATGTACGTCCATGGGGACCACATGTGCAAGTCCATGGGGACTGCCCAGATTGTCCATGGGGACTGCCCTTGAAACTCATCCATGGGGACAATTGTCTTTCCAGGTTGATTTCTGTGAAGTCTGTTGAGCAAGTTTCTCAGTGTCAATTTTCCAGTAGCACAAATGGCTGTCAGCAATGGCATATTTTTAATTAAGATAGACAATTTATGTTGGACAAAATAATTGTGCTGGTATTACAGGTAGGGCCAAACTCAAGCAACCTGCCTCAGCTAAGTTTATTTTGGTACCTTTTTCTTATTTTTCTTATGTATATTTAGGATAGACTCCTAAAAATTGGATTTTTTCAAGCAAGTTCTCTTGAGAGAATAGCAGTGGAGGAGGCACTAGTAAGAACAGGAAGTGTTTAGTTCTCTGCTGAGTTAATCAGTCCCACATCACTGCAATGAAATACCAGAGATAGGCTATGCATTAAAAATTATTTACTTATTATTATTTTCTTTTTTTGCATCTGGCTGTATGTATGCGTGTGTCTCGGGAACTGAACCTAAGCTGGCAGGCTTTGAAAGCAAGTACTGCTGAGCCATCTCCATAGCCCCAAGATGGGCTATTTATAAAGATAGGAAATTGGAGATATTAGAATTTTTGAGTTTAAATTTGGGCAGTCCCCTTGGTTTGAGGCCCCAGAGATGGTGATAGATGGTGGGGATGTGTGTCACAGCTGGCGTTCTTGTGCCCTGAAGCAGAGATAAACTGGGAGAGAGAGGTCCTCCCAGTAAGCTCCACCTCTTAAAGGTCCACAGCACTTCCCACTACCCCCAGCCTGGGGACAAAAGCTTTATGGATATATATTTGGGAGACATATTTTTAAAACATAATGTATATATTTTCACAATGACTATTGGCTCCTGGAAACTTACCAGAGTCAAATCCAAAAATAAATGATATCTTCCGAGTTAAGAATGTATATTTTGGGGGGCTGGAGAAATGGCTTAGCAGTTAAGGCACTTGTCTGCAAAGGCAAAGGACCTAGGTTAATTCCCCAGGACTCATGTAAGCCAGATGCACAAGGTGGCACATGTGTCTGGAGTTTGTTTGCAGTGGCTGGAGGCCCTGGCATGCCCATTCTCTCTCTACCTGTCTCTCTTTCTCTTTGCTTCTTTCTCTCTCTCTCTCAAATAAATAAATAATTTGTAAAAAAAAACTTTAAAAAAGAATGCATATTTTTCATTTATTCAAGTTTATGTTGTGTATTGGTTTTTAGTTTCTGGAATAAAGTGATATCTAAATAGAGGTCTTACTAACAGTTACAACACAGACTATTTTCAGTCTTGGTGCTATGAAGGGAAAACTACAGTTGATTGTATTTGAGGAAGGAAAGCAGAAGAGGAGAGGTGGGAAAGAAGCCTAGCTCTTTAATATTCTTACAAAGTAAGAAACCACACTGACAAAAGAGCAAGGAACGCTTATGTAGTTTACTAAAGCTAGCTAAGTTAAACAATATTACTGCCACTACCATGGAAAAGCAAGAGGAGCTATTGCATAATCCACCTTAACAGGAGTGGGCAGTGTCCAGTGAAGATGATCCTATGAATGCAAGAATTAAACACAGAAAGAAGGAAAAATGGTTGCTCTTTAGCGCAGACATGGGTAGAAGGGTGAGGGTTCATGGCATTCATTATAAATACTCGTGTGGGACACTTAATTTTTTAACTGCACATATCACCTATATAGAAAAATTCAATGTAGTATTTCAATATTATTGTATCATAAATAAATAAAATGGTAGTCTTGTCACTCTTTAGAACAGAACCAACTGTATATATTGTGTAAACCAATTTATTAGATTGGCTTATATGATAGGAGTTGGGTAGTCCAACAATGGCTATCTGCCTGCTAGAGAGGCAAAGAGCTTGCTCAGTACAGGAAGCTGGACACCTCAGCAGTCCCGGCCCAAAGCCTGGACACTCCTTGGAAAGTCACTGGTATTGAGTTCATATACGCAGCTCTAGGAAGCTAGATCCTGGTGTCTGAAGAGTGTCACAGCAGTAGTGACAGATACATTCACTCAGAACACACACACACTAACACACACCAACACACATGTATGTGTGTGTGTGTGTGTGTGTGTGTGTGTGTGTGTGTACTGCTTTTTCCTTGGACTTTCATCTGGACTGCCTATTGGAAAGTGATTATCTGCAATCAGTTCATCCTCTCCGGAAAAGCCCTCCCCACACCCTAGGAGTTATGTCTTCTAGATCATTCTAAATCCAGTCAAGCTGACAGTTGAGACCAACAACTATCACATTTATGTTGGCCAAGTGCAAGAAAAATATTTTTATTAACTTGTGCTATAGTTTAGACATGGCTTAACTGGCTCTTCTAATGGTTCATGTGTGAAAAGCTTGGTCCCCAGTGTGCTGTATGAGAGACGGTGAAACCTTTAGGAAGTGGGGTCTAATGAGAGCTGGCGGTTCACTAAGGGTGCTGCTTCTGAAGGGTAGTTAGTTCTCTTAGGGACCCCAAGTTAGTTCTTAAGGGAGCAGGTGTTATAAAGGAGCCTCTCTCTGCTCTCCAGCTTCCTGTCTTGTCACGTGATTTCTCTGGCACACTATCCTGCCAATGCAGAGTCACTAATGTGAAGTCTTCCCTAGGGTTGACCTCATATCAGTGCCATGCTCTGGAACGTCCAGATCTGCAAGCTAAATAAGCCTCTTCTCTTTACTGTTACATAGCCCCAGGTATTACATTAGGAAGAAAAAAAAAGAGTGCTTATCTTTTCTAAGCAAAGGAATAATGAGAGCTGACAATAATGGTCACTGGTGAATATTCACCGTGATCCAACCATCATGGGAAATACTTCCCAGGCAGGCATTCACTTCCCAAGCCTTTATACTGACCCCCATGAGGGTGGCAAATGTGGGCAGAGGCAGAATGGTTAGGAGTGAGGAAAGACCACAGTTGTAATGATTTGACACCTTTCGGTAAGCCCTGGAGTCTGCTCACACGAGCAATGTAGGGAAAATATGGAAGGCATGGTGGAATAGAATCAGCAGACATAGCGGCATTTAGCTCTCAAGTGACAGGGAGATTTAGAAGGAAGGCTCCATGTTAGCCGTACCAGTAGACCCTAGTCTTGGGGCCTTAGCTCCTTTATGCCCCTCTGTCTCAACCAAAGCCCAATCTCCGGAGACTGGCATTTTGCCATCATGAACCTTGGAGACTGAGAAGCGTTCTAGCACTGACGTTTATTTTTTTTTTTTCAGTTGGTTTAGGGAGACCAGATAGGATGTAGAAGCAAGTTAGAAATAATAAGTTAGGAGTATCCCCCACACAGACAGCTCTGTGCGAGACGCTTCCCGGGCTGCCTCTCACTTCGTACTAGGTCCTTGCCTGTGATCCCTGGATTGCTCTGAGGAGACTGGAATTCAGAGGGATGAGTAAGTGACCCGCGCTCACATAGCAGCCAAGCGACAGGACTAAGGAACATACCCAGTTTCTCTGCTCCTGACGGGGATAAGAGTCTCAAGAGGCAAGCAAGATAAGTTCATTTTCATATCTGGTCATGTATATGTTAACTGATTCATTCAGTATTCCAACAGTAAATAGATACTGAGTATCTATAATGTGGTACAAACCAAAATTAGCATTTGTTCTATCTTCCATGAGAATATTCTAGAAGTGGAGGCCCACAAGTGAGCAGGTAATTATAATTCATAGAGAAGGATTGCTAACCTGGTTTGTGGGAGTGGGGAGGGGGCAGAGACTTTTTTTTTGAGAGAGAGACACAGAGAGAGACAGAGAGAGAGGGAGAGAAAGACAGAGATGGGTGCACCAGCAGTGTCTCAGCTGCTGTGAGCGAAATCCAGATGCGTGCGCCCCCTTGTGGTCAAGTGAGGCATTGCACCCTTGCGTCACTTTGCATCTGGCTGAACGTGGGACCTGGAGATTGGAACCGCTGGAGATTGGAACCGGCGTTCTTAGGCTTAGGAGGCAGGCACCTTAACTGCTAAGCCCGGCAGAGACTTTCTAAAATGATTGACAGGTTCAGCCTGGAGGGAACAGAGTGGGGCTAGTCTCACGTGAGACAGTGGGAAGAGGACTTGGGGAAGTGAGAGGCCTGGCAGAAGCAGCAGCAAGCTCCATGCTGAGCTCCAAGTGCAACTCTGTTGCCAAATGCAAAGTTTCTGCTCCACTCAGAGTGAAGAAACTCGGTTTTCATCATGGAGGCTCTAGGGGCACTGAAAGCACCGACGCTCTGGCTGGCTGCAGAGAGAAGGCAGGAGGCCAGGGAGCATGCTGTCCTCGTGGTACAAGTGAGGGGTCACATTTCCTGGGCCACGGAGGCAGAGATACCAGGGTGGTCAGGTAGTTTGTGACCTGGGGTGAACAAAGGCTTTTATGCTGTGGGCTGGAGTTCTAGTGGCTAAAGCCAGTCACATAAGTAGCATGCCTAGATAACAGGCCATCATCTGCCTGGTCACTAAGGCTCAGGCGAGCTTCCCTGGTATGGGCTCTCACACGCGGCTATTGAGAGGGTGAAACACATTTGAGTAGCTCTGCCAAGAGGGGCATCTAAAGCTCACACTCGGCTCTGGACTTTGCCCATTGTGTCTTTTGCCTGTGCAGATCTTAATCTTTATCCCTTCACAGTACTAATCTGTAACCATGGGTACAACAGGTCTGCTGAGTCCCAGGAGTCCCTCCAACGAGTCACTAAGCCTGAGGGTGTCTTGGCTCCCTGACACACATCTCACCCCAGGGTACCAGCGGAAGGGACATTTAGGGAAGTACACAGCGCCTGACATTTCCTCCTTGGAGTAGGTTCTGCAGTGTGTGCAGTGTAAGAACGCTGGAGGTCATGCAGGGCCCGAGGTTCTGCTCTTCTCCCAGTGGCCATATATGCCTTGCTTTGGTTCTTGCCTTAGTGTCTAATAGAGCCCGTCACCCTTTTATTTTCAGCTTGTCCAAAAACTTTGTCCTCTTACGATCCCTCCAGTTTTTTAGTTGTTTTTTTTTTTTTTTCCAGATAGTTGTGTCAAAATTGGGCAATTTCCAGATACTGTAAAGAGAATTTATGCTGAACAACAAATGTAGCTACAGCAAGCCCCAGAAATGAAATACATCGCTGTGCTACAAAGTTATAGGCTATTCCAATAACGTGCTATGCAACAGGGAAATCAGACTTCTCAGCAATGGGTATAATCTACTGCCCCAAAGCCCAGGTTTTCTTTCTTTCTTTCTTTCTTTCTTTCTTTCTTTCTTTCTTTCTTTCTTTCTTTCTTCCTTCCTTCCTTCCTTCCTCCCTCCCTCCCTCCCTCTTTCTTTCTTTCTTTCTTTCTTTCTTTCTTCTTTCTTCTTTCTTTCTTTCTTTCTTTTATGTTTTTGGGGGCAAGCCCAACAGACTGGGCTTTTTATATGCTAGAGAGTGAGAAAGAGAGAGAGAGAGAATTGATGCACCAAGGCCTCCAGCCACTGTAATCAAACTCCAGATGCATGCACCCCAGTGTGCATGTGCAACCTTGTGCACTTGCATCACCTTGCATCTGGCTTATGCAGAACCTAGAGAGTCAAACATGGGTCCTTAAACTTTCAATGAACACATCATTTGTCCATATTTATCAAACCTTCCTGAGGTCTTCCTCAAGTGCAGTGTCTGGTGTGTGTGTATGTGTGAAATGTGTGCATGTACCTGTTTGTGTGCATATACATGTGTGCATGTGCATGTGAAGGCCTGAGGATGGCATCAGCTATCTTCCTTGATCACTGTACACCTTATTTTTTTCACTTTCTTTTTAATGCTATTTAATTTTTTTATTTTATATATATTATAATAGGATATACTTTTATATCCCCTTGCCCTGGCTTCTGTTACCCCAGGGATCCTCCTCAGTGGGGTTACGGCATTCACTGTGGGGTCATGAAGGAGTAGTTGGGGGCACCATACTTCAGGTTACTCCTACCCACTCTATGGCTCTTACACGCTTCCTATCCCCTCTTTCACAATGTTTCCTGACCCATGGCAGGCTTGTTGGTAGTTTGGTTTAGGGTTGAGTTCCTTGTAGCCTCTGGATTCCTGCTTTTGATTAATAGGTTTTGATTAATTATCATGTCTGTGACCATCACCCTAGAGCTGGTTGTCATGCTAGCAGTAAGAGCAGTATTCACGTCTCCACTTCCTCTGCAGTCTCTCCTGGGCCCTGGCATATGTGGTAGAGGTGGTAAATCTTGGAAGTGGACCAACAGCTATCTTCTTGTCTTATCGATGGATCTTGTCTCTCTGTTTTCTCTGTCATCTGTTAAATAAAACAGATTCTCCAATGAAGAATAAAAGCGGCTTGGATTAAAGGGGGTATGCAAAGTTATTTGAGAGATTTCTGGTGTGCAAACCCACTCTTGTTCTCCAGAGAGCAGTGGGGGCTTCTCTCTGACACCTTGCTTTTTTTGAGACAGAGTCTCTCACTGAAGTTTGAGCTAGACTAGCTAGCTAGCAATGCCCAAGAACCCCCCTGTCTCTGCCTACCCAGCACTCAGATTACAGGCATGCACCATCATGCCTGGCTTTTACACGGGTACTGGGGATCCAAATTCAGGTTCTTATCTTTACACACCAAGCACTTTCAGACGGAACTATCTTCAGAGCTCCCGCCACTCCAAACCCAATCTTAATAGCAGATACCCTGCCCCATCTGACTTAACCTCCTCTGCATTATCTCCCACTCCCTTTCACCACCCGTATGCTCAGGTTCTGTGCCTAGATCAGCGGAAAATTCCTTCATTGTTTATGACCTTAGAGGAGTTCACACAAAACAGGTTATTTTAAGTACAAGGGAATTTATTACAGGAAATGAGGTAGTATTGGAAAGACCAGAGAAGCTGATTCTTGACTGGGTCTTTAGAAGGAACTATTGTGCTCAGACACACACTGCCACATCAGCTAAGCAAGGATCTCCACCTCCTGTGCCCTGCTGTGCCCTTGGCTTTGCTCATCAGCAACAAGAACCAATGGATCAAGAAGATGACCACTCCCTCCTTCTCGTACTTCCCCAGGACCCATGTAAGCCAGATGCTCAAGGTGGTGCATGCATCTGGAGTTCATTTGCAGTAGCTGGAGGCCCTGGCACTCCCATTCTTTCTCTTTCTGCCTCTTTCTTTCTCTCTCAAATAAACACATAAATAAAAATATTTTTTAAAAAGGTGGGGTTTATAATTGGGAAATGGAATGCTTAGTTCATTTTAACTGGAGAGAGAGAAAGAATCAGACAATTTATATAGGTTTTAGACAGATTCGCTTCTCTTCCAACCCTTATTTTTGGAATTTTTTTAATCAAAGAGACATTGGGCTCTGTTATTATTTTTTTATGTGAGCCCCACTCTGGTGTGTGTGTGTGCGCGCACGCGTGCGCATGTGTGTGTGCATGCATGTGTGTTTTCTTGGTCAATCTGCTGAATCAGAAGCAGGCATGGCTTTCCTGAAGTCACCACATTCAAAGCAGCTGCAAGGCTCTATGCAGAGGTGAGGCAAGGATAGTTCTCTACTTTGTCATGAAACTCAGCTCAAACTCAAAGGGCAGGCAGATGAGGCTATGGGGGACATTTCACATTCCAACTGCCTCAGATGCAGTGTGGTGACTGTTTTTTTTTTTATTTAAATTTTTTTGTTTTGTTTTCTTTTTAAATTTATTTTTTTCAAATATATTTATTTATTTATTTATTTATTTATTTGTTTATTTGTTTATTTGAGAGAGACAGAGAGATACAGAAATAGGCAGGTAGAGAGAGAGAGAGAATGGGAGTGCCAGGCCTCCAGCCACTGCAAACGAACTCCAGATGCATGCGCCCACTTGTGCATCTGGCTTACGTGGGTCCTGGAGAATTGAGCCTTGAACCGGGGTCCTTAGGCTTCACAGGCAAGCACTTAACCACTAAGCCATCTCTCCAGCCCTTAAATTTATTTTTATTGACTTCTATACCTATACTTCTATACCTACAGACAATAAACCATAATATTTCCCTCCCTTCCCCCCTTTCCCATTCACAACTCTGCTCTCCATCAATCTTACCCCCATACATTAGTCTCACTTTTAATTTAATGTCATCATCTTTTTCTCCTATTATGATGGTCTTGTGAAGGTATTGCTAGGCACTGTGAGGTTGTGGATATCAAGGCCAATTTCTGTCTGGACAGTTGTATTGTAAGGAGTGTTTTTATTTTATTTTATTTTATTTTTTGTTTTTTTGAAATAGGGTCTTTCTCTAGCCCAGGTTGACTTAGAACTCGCTCTATAGTGTCAGGGTGGCCTCGAACTCATGGCGATCCTCCTACCTCTGCATCCCAAGGGTGTGCCACCACGCCTGGCTGAGTGTTTTTATTCTTTAAAGTGACAATGTACCCTGGTCACAATCCCCTATCATGACCCTTTGTTTTCCCTTCCAAACCCCCTCCACTCAACCCCCAATCCTGCAACTGGCTTTTAAACACATACAATACACCTCTTTGGTAAAATTACAAAATGCAGAGGTGGGGAAAGTGAGAGTTTGAAGGGGTAAGAAACATGGCTTCAAATAGGTATAATAGATATAAAACTCAAAATTTTGGTATAGAGTAATATAATTTTATAGATATCCACAGACAGAGGGAATAGGGAATTTGAACGGTATATACTTCTAAGAGGTGACGGAGGGTGGGGGAACATGAAAGGTAAAGAACATGGCATCTACTATCTTAGACCTCACCAGGGGGTGGGGCTGAGTGTATTGACTGTCAGTGGGTGATGCCTGTCCATCTCTTGTGTGCTGAATGACCTGGAACTAGATATTGCTATTGCAGAAGTTCTCTTCCATTCATATTATCCCATAGTGGACCCCTTCCAATCTATAAACATATGCACTTCTCATTTTTGTTTGACTTTTAGGAAATTAGTTAATTCCTATAATAATTCAAAAAATATTTTGAAGATTGAGGACTAGTAGGCAACCCACTAGCATTTGTCCATGGTGATGAGGAGGTGATGAGGAGGAGATAGTGATGAAGAGGTGGTGGTGAGGAGGTGATGATGACAAGGTAGTCATGAGGATGTGGTGATGATGATGTGATGATGTTGAGGTGGTGGTGAGGAGATTGTGGCGAGGTGGGTGGTGATAAGTAGGTGGTGATGAGGAGATGAAGAAGAGGTGGTGAAGAGAAGCTTTGATGGAAGAGACAGGGGTGAGGAGATGGTTGTGAGGACATGGTGATGAAGAGGTTGTGATGAGGAGATGGTGATGAGCAAATAGTGATGAGGAGGTTGTGAAATGTAGGTGGTGATGAGGGAGTGGTGAGGAGGACATGGTGATGAGGAGACAATAAAGAGGAGGTGAGGATGAGGAGATGGTAGTGAAGAGATGGTGATGAGGAATGGTGATGTGAAGGTGATGAGGAGAAGTTGGTAATGACGAGATGGTTATGAGGAAGTGGTGATGAGAAGTAGTAATAAGGAGATGGTGTGAAGAGATGGTTATGGGAAGATGGTGATGAAGAAGTGGTGATGAGAAAATCATGATGAAGAGGTGGTGATGAGAGGACAGTGGTGAGTAGATGGTCATGAAGAATGTTGGTGAGGAGATGGTGATGAGGAGGTGATGAAGAGGAGATGGTGATGAAGAGGTGGTGATGAGGAGGTAGTGATGATAAGAAGGTGGTGAGTAAGTGGTGAGGAGGAGGAGATGAGGAGATAGTCATAAAGAGATGGTGATGAGGAAGTTTTGATTGGGAGTTGGTGATGAGGAGGTGGTGATGAGGGTGTATGATGAGGATGTATGATGAGGAGATGGTGAGGAACAGGTGGTGATAAGAAGTGGGTGGCGAGTAGATGGTGGTCAGGAGATGCTGATGAGGAGGTGGTGATAGGGAGTTAGTGATGAGGATGTGGTGATGAGGAGGTGAGGATGAGGTGATGGGCATGAGGAGATGCTCATGAGGATATGGTGGTCAGGAGATGGTGATAAGAAGGTCATGATAATGATGTGGCAATGAAGTGATGGTGATTAGGATGGTGATGGGGAGACTGTAAAGAGGACATGATGATGAAGAGACAATGGTGAGATTGTTGTGAGGAGGTGGTGATGAGGAGGTGGTGATGAGGAGATGGTGATGAGGAGGTGGTCATGAGGATGAGGTGGTGAAGAGATAGTCATGAGGAGACAGTTATGAGGAGGTGGTGATGAGAAAGTGGTGTTTAAGACATTGTGATGAGCAGATGGTGGTGGTGAGATGGTGATGAAGATGTCTGATGAGGAGATGATGTTGACAAGATTGTGTGAGGAGATGGTGATAAAGAGGTGTTGATGAGGAGATGATGGTAAGGAGATGGTCATAAGGATATAGTGATGAGATGCTGATGAGGAGATGGTAGTGAGGAGGTGTTGTTTCAGAGATGGTGATGAGATGGTGGTGAGGAAGTGGTGATGAGATTGTAGTTATATGGAAGTGGTTACAAAGAGGTGGTGATGATGAGGGGCTAATGAGGAGATTGTGATGAGATGGTGGTAGTGAGGAGGTAGTGATAAAGAAGACAGACACTGGTGAGGAGATGGTGATGAAGAGCTGCAATGAGGAGTTGTTGATGGGGAGATGATCATGAGGAGATGGTGTTCAGAAGATGGTGATGAGAAGGTTGTTATGTGAAGTTGGTGATGAAGAGAAGGAGATAGTGATGAGAAGGTGGTGATGAGGTTGTGGCAATATCTAGGTGGTGATGAGGAGATGACTATGAGAAAGTGATTATGAGGAAGGGGTGATGAGGAGGTGATGATGGTGATATCAAGGTGGTTATGAAGAGGTGGTTATGAAGAGGTGGTTATGAAGAGGTGGTGATGAGGAGATGACTATAAGAAAGTGATTATGAGGAAGGGGTGATGAGGAGGTGATGATGAGGATGTGGTGATATCAAGGTGGTTATGAAGAGGTGGTGATAAGGTGGTGATATGAAAGTGATTACAAGGAGGTGGTGATGAGGAGGTGATGTGAGGTGGTGGTGATGAAATGGTGATGATGAGGAGGTGGTGATTAGGATATGGTGATGAGAAGAAAGGAGGAGGTAGTGATGAGAAAGGTGATGTTGAGAAAGTGATGTTGAGAAGGTGGTGATGAGAAAGTGGTAACGAGGAGGTGCTGATGTGGAGATAAGGAGGAGGAGATGGTGATGGGGATATGGTGATGTGGATGTGATGATGAGAAGATATTGATGAGATGATCATAAGAAGATGGTGGAGAGTAGATAGTGATGATAATGTGGTATTGAGGATGTGGTGATATTGGGATAGTGATGTGGATGTGGTGTTGAGGCAGGGTGATGAGAATGTGGTGATAAAGAAGTGAGATGAGGAGGTAGTGATGCACATGTGGTGATGAGGAGATGGTCATGATAGGGTGATGATAAGAAGATGGTGATGAGGAAGTGGTGATGAGAAAGAATTGAACAGAGGTGTTGATGTGGTGATTTTGATGAGGAGATGATGATGGGGCGATGAGAAGTTGGTGATGAAGAGATGCTGATTAGGATGTCTACAAGGAGATAGTAGTGAGCAGGTGGTAATGGAATATGATGAAGGGGAGATTGTGATGAGGAGGTGATGATGCAAAAGTGGTGACGAGGAGATGGTCATGAGGAGGTGGTGATGAGGTTATGCTGATAAGGAATTTGTGATGATGAGATGTTTATGAGAAGGTGATGATTAGAAGATGGTGGAGAGAAGGTGATGATGAGAAGATGTTGATGATGAGGTAGTGGTAAGGAGGTGATGAGGGGGAGGTGGTAATGAAGAGGGAGTGAAGAGGAGGCAGTGCTGTGGAGATGGTGATGATGAGGCAATGGTGATGAGTAGATGATAACGTGGAGTTGGTGTTGATTAGGTGGTGAGGAGATGGTGATAAGCAGATGGCGACACAGAGGAGATGGTGAGGAAATACTGATGTGATGGTGGTGAGGAAATGGTGATGAGGAGGTTATGATCTGGAGGTGGTGATGAGATGGTGATGAGGAGATGGTGAGGAGGTGGTGGTGATGTGGAGACACTGACTGAGGACATGCTGAGAATGAGACAGTGATGAGGAGATGCTCATGAGGATGTGGTGATGAGGAGGTCGTGATGAGGATATGGTGGTGAGGAGATGGTAATGAGAAGCAGATGATGGGTGATAGTGATGTAGAGATGGTGATGTGTGTTGGAGTCCCTCCTACGGGCCAGCCCAGCAGGGGCTGCAGGGTCTCTGCCAGGTAGTGGGGGAGAGGCACAGAGTCAGACACAGACACCAGGAGTTGGGTGGAAGCAGGAAGAAGGCGAGCTGCTGCAAACTCCTTTATTCAGGGAAGTGCAGGTGTTTTTAAGGGTTTGGCTGGCCAATCGTTGTATGGGGTGGTTCCCTTCTTGTGACCAATGACAGCCTGTCTCCAGGCAGATCAGGCATGGGGCTGCAGCTGTTGTCATACCAGGCCTGTGCAGAATGCCATGTCCACACAAGCCACTTCTTGGTTCCTCCTAGCAGGCAGCCTGGCTAGGGCCCAACCTGCACTGTGCCATACATATCATCAGGAGGCCTGGCTAGGGCCTGACCTGCATTGTGGCATAAAGATGTGGACATGGTGGTGAGGAGATGGTGATGAGGAGGTGGTGATGAAGAGATGTTGAGAAGGGATGGTTATGATGATGTGGTGATGATGAGGTTATGATGAGGAGGCTAATATTTAGGAGAAGATGAGGAGAAGGTAATGATGAAGTAGTGATGAGAAGGTTATGGTGAAGTGGAGGTGAAGAGGAGGAGATGGTGAGGAGAGGAGATGAGGAATTGGTGATGAGGAGATGGTCATGAGGATATGGTGGTGAGAAGATGGTGATTAGGAGCATATGATGCGGATGTGGTGATGAAGTGATGGTGATAAGGAGGTGATGATGAGGAGATGATGCAGAAATTGTGGTGAGAAGATGTTGATTTGGTAAGGAGGTGATGGGTCATGATGAGGAGGTGGTGATGAGAAAGCAGTGATTGGGAGGTGTTGATGAGGAGATAGGGATGAGGATGTGTAATGAGGAGGTAGTGATGAGGATGTGGTGATGAGGAGGTGACAATGAGTGTGGTAGTTTGAATACATGTCCCCCAATATATTCAGTGTTTTACTTTATAGTTTGCATCTGCAATCACCTTGCTAGAGGCAAGGTCACTGGGGGCCTGGTCTTAAGGTGTGGTGATGGTTTGAGATTCCATTGTAAAGATATGCAAATGTGCCTAGCAGGAGTTCCTGAAGTGTGCTGTGTGACCTTTTGGCTGTTGTTTTGCTCTGTGTGCTGTGGTGGCTGGTTGGCTTTCTCTCTCTCTGGCCCTGTGAAGAGCAGGCTGCTTTTCCTGCTTTTATGGAACTTCCCCTGGATCTGTAAGCTTCAATAAATAATATCCCTTCCTCCATAACTGTGCCTGGTCTGGAAGTTCATCTCAGAAAACCTGAAGCTGTAGTAAAGTGTATAGTAAAGTGGTACGAGGAGTGTGGGGTGAGATGAACCTGACCGTGTGGATATTCGTCTTTTGGAACCTTTGTTTTGGAGGAATGGGCATGGACTTGGTGCTTGCAACTGAAGATGCCTTCTGGAGTGGTAAGCCAAGTTTTATGGACTATTCTGATGAGCGTTTGAGAATGCTAAGTGCAGATAGTACTGAACTTCGAGGCTTGGCTTATGAGCTTTCTAAAGGGAAGGAAAGACTGCAGAGGACTTTGTTGGAACTGGGCTACTGGCATAAGGGATGGCTACATTCTGCTATCCAGGCCCAGAGTGTTTGATCAAACTTAAATTTGTAATGGACTGATGTGCTTGGCTGAAGATACCGGACTGAGATTTTAAGATTTAAGTTGGAATACCTGAAGCAAGTTAAAAGTAGAGGCACTGAGACTGGTTTAGCTGCTATTGTCAAACACATTAGCAATCTTAAGGAAAGTGGAAGGAAGGTGGAAGGAAGGTGGACTTGATTTACATTAAAACAATGAGGATGCCTGAGGAAAGACTGTTAGAAATGCAAACTGATGGTTTATTTTGTCCCTGGATTTAGAATATGGCTGTGTCCTGCACACCTGGTATTAGTTTGGAAATATGAAAATGCATGAGTGGTCATGAGTTGCACACGGTTCCAGGAGCTGCTGCTGAGATGCGGCATGAGGCAGGGGCATGAAGACCCTCAGGAACAGGCTGGAAGAGCCTTTTGGAAGATGGACCGTGGTTTGCATGGAGACCTGAAGATGTTTTGATATACCAGGACTGTGCAAAAGGGCTACCATGGAGTGCAGTGTTGGCATGGGATGAAAAGTTTCCCTGGCGACTCTGCCCAGCTGGAGGGGCGGAGTTGGAAAACCTGGAGATTGTCAGTCTATGGTAATATTGAACTTGAACTGCAGAAGTTTGATGACTGCTGATGGTGGTTGAGTTTGCATTATTCTAGTCTCTCTTTGCTATGCCTTATACCAATTAAAATGTTTACTCTGTGCCTTTACATGTTGAAAGTATTTAACTTGTTTGATTTTACAGGACTCACTATCTTAAGTTGATCAAGTAAGAACCTTTGAAATTGGACTGAGTACAATTTACAATGTGTGATAGTTATAAATCTATTGGGGCCAGGAGCTAAATATATGCCAAGAATGTGTAGTTTGAATACATGTCCCCAATATATTCAGTGTTTTACTTTATAGTTTGCATCTGCAATCACCTTGCTAGAGGCAAGGTCACTGGGGCCTGGTCTTAAGGTGTGGTGATGGTTTGAGATTCCATTGTAAAGATATGCAAATGTGCCTAGCAGGAGTTCCTGAAGTGTGCTGTGTGACCTTTTGGCTGTTGTTTTGCTCTGTGTGCTGTGGTGGCTGGTTGGCTTTCTCTCTCTCTGGCCCTGTGAAGAGCAGGCTGCTTTTCCTGCTTTTATGGAACTTCCCCTGGATTTGTAAGCTTCAATAAATAATCCCTTCCTCCATAACTACGCCTGGTCTGGAAGTTCATCTCAGCGAACCTGAAGCTGTCTGCTACAGTAAAGGACATAGTGATGAGATGAGGAGGAGGAGGTGGTGTTGAATTGATGGTGATGAGGAGGTCATGATAAGAAGTTGTTAATGATGAAGGGGTAAGTGATTACAAGACGGCGATGACGAGATTTTGATGAGGATATATTGATGAGGATTAGTGATGAGGAAATCTTGATGAGGAAGTGATGATGAGGATGTGGTCATGATGAGATGCTTAGGATGAAAGGATGATGGCGATGATGACAACAGTGGTGATGACAGTGGCTCCCCAGGAAAGGCAGGAGGGAATGTGAAAAACCCACTTAAATATTGTCCTACTTGTAACTCAACTAGTCCCTCAGCTTAGCTTGAGCCTTTCTGACTTCTGCTCCTGTCCTTTGTCTTAAGTAAGTGTGGCTGTTGGCTCTGAGCTGAGCTGGGAGGATCCTTGTGCCAAGCCTCCAGTTTACAGGGGAAAAGTTATAGTTTGAGAGTCTCAGTGACTCTCCAATTCTACCTTAGGGTTTTTTTTTTTTTTTTTGTAATTGTCATGGCAATATTGATGGCAACTCCACATGGAAAAGTATGTCATAGTTTTCCATTTTCAAAGTCCGTACATGTAAACGCCCGTACCCTCTCTGCTAAGGACCAATGTAAAGGCATTACCTCCTGCTGACTTCTCATGGGCAGGAGCTCTTCTTACTATGTCCCTTTCCTCCTTTTAAACTACTAAAGTCTCTCTAAACTTAAAAAAAGGAACAGTGTTCTAATTTTGAGTGAATATGGCCTCCAAGAGTGCCGTGGTTAAGCCGAACCTTGGGAAACCTTAATTTAAAAGTAGAATTTAAAGAGTACTCAGCAAGAATTAATATTTTAATCCATCAATATTCTCTTCTTTTTCATTGTTTGGGCTGATAATTCTGTCATCCTTTTCTAGAACAAATGAAGTTTGAAAGGCAGAATTTAAATAACACAATAAAAACAGAATGGAAGAGATCTGAAGAGAGAAAAGAGGGAAAGATGAAAGGAGGGAGAACGCTAAAGGAAGAGGAGAGAGAGAGAGAATGAGAGAGAATAAGTACTTAAGTACTTGGGGTAGGGATGGAGTGTAGACTTTTAAGACATCTAATTTTGAAAGTTAAAACAGCTATTTCTCAGATAACACTGAAATATGAATCCAAGAAACCTGAGAGACTAAGAATTCAGATGAAAGACAAAAGACAGATGAAAGCTTTTGAACCTGAGGGTTTGCAGGATACAATGAGACTATAATTGGCAAATGGACAAAAGGTGGATTTAAAGCAGGATTTCTTAAGCACAGTACTATCGACATTTTATGTTGTTGTTGCTGGAGGCTGGGACTGTCCTGTACATTGCAAGTACTTGGCAGGGGTTTTGTTCTGTACCCACTAGATGCATGTAGCACGCCTATTCCTGTCCTGATCACCAAAAGTCTCCAGGTAGTGGTATATGACCCCTGCCAGTTAAGTACCATTTTTAAATTTTTTTAAATTTTATTTACTTGAGAGAGGGAGTGAGGGAGGGAGAGAGAGAGAGGGAGAGAGAGAGAGGGAGAGAGAGAGACAGACAGACAGACAGACACACACACAGAATAGCCACGCCAAAGGCCTTCAGCCACTGTAAACGAACTCCATACACATGTGTCACTTTGTGTATCTGGCTTACTTGGGTCCTGGGGAATTGAACCTGGGTCCTTTGACTTCCCAGGTAAATACCTTAACTGCTAGGTCATCTCCCCAGCCCTAAGTACAATTTTTTTAAAGCTGGGAATTAGTGGGTAGACTCACTTCAGCCCAGGTAACAGGGAAGGGAATGAGTTTGCTAGGCCTTGGAACCTGGAAAGTTTTCAATTCCGTTTTAATCTTATGTATTTGTTTTAAGAGCATTTTCTACACCAGTGCAAATTCCTTTTTCTAGTATTTCCTCTTCATTGCAGTATCCCAGTCGTCCGTAAGGGCTCCCCCTACTGGGCATACTGTTGTAAATCCTTCCAGTTTCAAAAGCTAGGCTGTTCCAGCAACTTTGCAACCTCCTTGCACTGCATTTCTTCCCAGTCTAACTACTGAAGAAGTTCACAGGTCACTTACCATCCCATGAGCGGAGTAGTTCCAAATGAGGTCTTTTCCACACCTTAGTGTAGAAGGAAGAAAACCTTTAGGACAGGCATTGGTGTCCACTCCACTCTGAAAATACGACCTCAGCCCAGCTGTCAACATCCATACAAAACCCATCCTGGCTTGGAATGTCTTGTTACATTGTTCCCAAAGCAGGTACTTTCCTGGGCTCTCAGGGAGTGTCTGCCTCACCCTGAGATGTGTCCTTGAGGGGGCTGGAGAGATGGCCTAGCAGTTAAGTCGTCTGCCTGCAAAGCCGGTTCAACTCTCCAGGACCCACGTAAGCCCCATGCACAAGGAAGTGCATGCATCTGGAGTTCCTTTGCAGTGGCTGGAGGCCCTGAAGCACCCATTCTTCCCCCTTCTCTCTCTACTTTTCTCTCTCTCAAATAAATAAATAAATAATATTTTATTTTTTATTATTTTTTGAGAGAGAGAGAGAGAGAGAGAGAGAGAGGAAGACAGAGATGGGCGCGCCAGCAGTGTCTCAGCTGCTGCGAACGAAATCCAGATGAGTGCGCCCCCTTGTGGTCAAGTGGGACATTGAGCCCTTGCCTCACTTTGCATCTGGCTAAATGTGGGACCTGGAGATTGGAACCGCTGGAGATTGGAACCAGTGTTCTTAGGCTTAGGAGGCAGGCGCCTTACCGCTAAGCCATCTCTCCAGCCCTAAATAATATTTTTAAAAAGATGTGTCCTTGAGTCAGGATTGGGAACGTTCCCTTTTCTCTCTGTCTCTCCCCTATGGGTCCACTGTGCTCACCAACTCCAGCCATGTCTACAATGTCTTCTTTCTAATGCCTACCTGGAGTCCAGTAGGGGCATATTTCTTAGAAGGATTTCTACTTAAAAGTCCTGAGTGGATTATGACCAAAATGCATTATATACATACATGAAAATTCTCAATGGTATATTTTAAAGGTCTTTGACACATCTAGACAGAATGAAAGCTATATCAGGCATCCACTGGTCTCATGAGATGTTGGGGCAGAATCCATTCATCTGCAACTACGATTTCCAGCTGTGTGCCAGGCACTGGGCTCTGAGTAAGAGATGATCTTGCCCTGAGGAAAGTTAACTCCACGCAGAGAAAGTGGAGGACAGTGACATTGCAGCAAGTAAGTGCAGGTGGCCAGAATCCTTTCAAGACTGTATGTGAAAAGTCAATGCTGCAGATCCAAGCAGCTGATAATACCGTAAAAATGGAGCTACCAGCTGTTATGATGTTCCCCACGTGATGGGGCTAGGAAGCTCACAGTACTACTGGCAAAAAGTATTATTTCAAACAAAGAGAAAGAGTCTAGTCAAGTGTTTGGACTTAACTATCCATTTACAGGAGATGTAGGGGATAAATGACATTATATGAAGACTGAGGGGAATTCCACAGGGTGAATAATCCAGTTTCTTCAACAAATAAATTGAATGCAATGGCAGTAGTAATAATAATAGTAACAGAAACAATAATTATAGGAATAATAATAGGAGCTGTTTGAGAGGAAGAGACTTAAGACAATGGAGTACATTGCTTGGCTAAATTTAGATTTTGATTCAAAAAAGCCAGCCATTAGAAAGACATTAGGAGACAACTATTAAAATTGAACAGAGAGGGCTGGAGGAATGGCTTAGTGGTTAAGGCGTCTGCCTGCAAAGCCAAAGGACCCCGGTTCGATTCCCCAGGACCCACATTAGCCAGATGCACAAGGGGCACACGTGTCTGGAGTTCGTTTGCAGTGGCTGGAGGCCCTGGAGTGCCCATTCTCTCTCTCTCTCCCTCTTTCTCTGTCAAATAAATTAATTTAAACAAATTGAACAGAGATAAAATATTTGATGAATTATCAATGTTGTGGGAAATAATAGGGACGTATTTTAGAGGTAGATGAGGAAGATATCACAGGTTAAATGATAAGACGTTTTGTTGGATAAAATACTCGAAACATTCCTTGTACAATTAGAAACTAAGTGAGAAGCTTAAGGAACAGGGGAGATTGCTCGGTGGTTAAAGGCACTTGTTTACAAAGCCGACTGACCCAGGTTCAAGTCCCCAATACATACAACCAGACACATAAAGCAGTGCAAGCGTCTGGAGTTCATTTGCAGTCGCAAGAGACCCTGGTATGCCCACAAAATACACACACACACACACACACACACACACACTCACACTCATGTAAATAATAAATAAAAATGTCTTATAAAACTAAGTGAAAAGAAAAAAAAGTAACCATATGGACCTGATCTTTCTTATTTATCATTAATAAAAATTCACATACAGGAGGACCACGTTTACTGTACAGAACAAGTTCATGGAAACCAGGTTCCAATGATGTAGATGATTGTAGAGGAGAAGCAGAGACCCAGATAGGATATTTTAAGGCCTTGGGTCAGAGTAGCCCATGGCTCAGTAGCACTGGCATCTCCTGAGTTATGCAAAATCTTAGGCCCCTCTGACTCACTAAATCTAGAATTGCCTCCTCACCAAATTTCTTGCCGGCTCGTATGTTCACAAGTCAAAGAAACACTACTCAAAGTGTGTGCACATCTGTTAATAAAGTCGCTTAATTTTCCATCTCTGAAAGCTCCCGGTGACCAAATTTCAGATTTCATGCAGAGTCCCTGGAGAGCAAAGATGTGTGCATTAGTGTATTGCGATACCCAGAGCAGTTCCCTTCCTATGGCCGACCCACCATCCACTCCTGGACCTGAGCCACATAACACCCTCACTGCCATGCTTCCTAACTGTAATCTGCCACCCATAGCCCTGGCCAGATGGTGTGCTGTCTTGGGACCTCTGGCCTCATCAGCTAATTCCACACTCAGGCAGAACCACATTACAAAGGGATGCTAATGCCTGGAGCATCCATAGAGATAGATGAGCCCCCAAACATTGTGGCATGCAATTAAAGGGAAAGAACTCTATTAAGTATTTTTATGAGAGGCCAAGGCCCACTACAGATAGAGGTCACTAGCCCTGCCATCAATCTAGTCTTGCTCTGTCTTCCAATAGAAGATACTTTACATACAAAGAGATACGAGAAGGGTATGGAGTATGTCAGGTCCACTCATGTGAGGGCCACTTTCTTCCTTACTCCCTCTCTCCAGGCAGAAAGGAAAGGAACATTTCTCTCCACCAGTGTTCTCTTTCCTCTTGAACGGAAACATCTAAGTCTTCTTTGTGATGAGGGAATGGATTTCTGCTCATGCGTGTGGCTGTCATGAACATTGACTGTGGTGACTGTGTTGAGTGGGCCTGAGGAATTTCACACATACTGTCTGAGCTGAGATAAGGTGGGTGGTGTCATGTCAGTTTTCAGGAAGTGGCACAGCCTCTTTGACAGAGTGTCTCAATTAAATCTTTCCCATGGTCCTCAGTACTTGCCACACTTCTGCTTTGGGATCACAAAGGCTGTGCTGAGCAGTGGGAGACTGGTTGGGTGCTGGTTTCGGGTATGGGTTCTGATGTCAATCAAATGTCTTAGGCTCAAATCACGATTCTTCCAAGTGCATAATTCTGCAGTTAGCCCCTATATGTTTCCATTTCCTAAATGTAAAATGAAGATTAAATCGGGAAATCAATATAAAACAGCTCCGGCACCAATCGGGTACTCAGTTATATTGTAACCTGTGCAGATAAGCTAGGTTCCAACAGCAGATCCCACAAGAAGTCAATGGACGGTCAATGAGGCACTTGGTAAGGACTACCCGACTGACTGGTGCCCTCAGGATTTCCGTCCTTCTGTTCCACTTGACTACAAGTTTGGGGTTTCACAGGACAACACTTAGGTTCTATCACTCACTAGAACTTACAAAATTCAGTGAAACCATCATCCTTGTGTCTAGATTTAGTGTTCTAAATAAAAATTGCAAGAAACCATTGTTTTAAAATAAACCTCCAACTAGATCCCCAACAGACCATGTTGTCACCAAGCTGAAGCTAAGCAATTTATCTTCAGCATACATTGACATTGAGAGAGAATTTCCCAAACAGACTAGTTTCAACTGACATGATAACAAAGCTCTCTTTGCCTTAGCCCTCACACACAAAAGGTAACCTAGCCGACATAGTGTGTGTGGCTATAATCCTGGCACGTGAGAGGCTGAGGCAGGAGAATTGTGAGTGTGATGCCAGCTTGGGTTACATAGCAAGACTTTCTCTTCAAATAAAACACTCATACTGGGTCTTAACATTAACCAAACTGCTACCTTTCTTTCCTTTCTTCCTCCCTTTTTTCTCTCTCTCTCTCTCTCTCTCCTTTCTTTTGAGATAAGATCTCACTCTGTAGTGCAGGCTGTTTTGAAATCACTATGTAGACCAGGCTGGCCTTGGACTCATGGCGACCTGTCTGCCTCAGTCTTCCTGGTGCTGGGCTTGCCAGCATGCACCACCACGCCTGGCCTTCAACCTGCTGTTTTGCTATTACAGTGCCTCACTATCCTTGTTTCCCAAGGAAAGTAACTGACATGACCAGCTGCTTTTTCTTCTTCTGGTTCTGCTTTCTTCAGTCTTTCTCTGTGGACAAAATAAGTCTATTCAGCTTAGGCCACTGGGACACTTACTCTGTCTTATAAAGTTAAGAGTTGTCAAATTCTAGAGTAGAAAACAATTCTAGAATTAAGATCTTCAAACTGGACTTTGATCCTTTGACAATTATAAAAGCCTCTACTCTTAAACAACCAAGTGGAAGGGACACACAGCTCCAGGGGCGCAGTGCTTCCCTCCCTGAGCTGGAGGGGCATCACACTCCCAGCCAATAAGTCTTCACCAATCAGTGAGCTCCCTGAACTCGGCATCCAGAGTTTTCATCCAGGCTTCCACTTCATAGATATGATGGACTGAATTCCTGGCCTTATGGCTGCATTCAGTGTCTGGCACTCTGCCCTCCTTAGAGGTGAAGAAGTTGGTTGGAAATTCCAATCTTTTAATCACAAGCTTGGTGCCTCTGGCCTGGCCAGTCCTTTTCTTGAAACTATTTAAGGTCCCATCCCAAGTTACCTCATTAATATAAACTCAGGTCTGATCAAAAGAGGTTCTGATGAAGATAAAAGGCACATGTGCCACTTAGGAAATCCTATGATAGTGTTTCAGACTGCGCCAGGAGCCAGGAGCCAGGAGCTGCCACAGTATACTCAGTGCATATCCAAACGTCCATCTTGTCAGTTCGTGGTCTAAGCACTAGAGAGATAAGAGGAGTTTCTCTTGCCGAGGTTTCCTTTGTGATGTGCGTGCACATGTGTGTGTAAGTGGGCACACGTGCACCTGTGTGGGTATGCATTTGAAAGCCAGAAGTCCACACTGGGGGTCTTCTTCAGTTGGTTTCCACCTTGCTAGCAGCAATCCCCAGGGAGCATTCTGTCTCTGTCTCCCCAGCATGGAGGTTATAGGCAGCAGCCCCACACCTGGCTTTATGTTGGTCCTGGGGATCCAAACTCAGCTTGTCACGTTTATGCGACAAGACCTTTACCCCTGGAGTCAATACACCTTCTGCACCACCTACAGGATGATGTTTCCAATTGTAGTTTTCAACAAGTGTAGCTCCTGTTCCCCTCCCCAGCAATACTGTACCATACTCTGCCATATATGCCATAGTTTTGAGATGAACATTCATAAAAAAATCCAATTCTTTTAACCAAAATTTTCTTTTTTAAAAATGTACTTGCAAGCAGAGAAAGAGACAGAGAGAGAATGGGCACACCAGGGCTCTAATCACTGCAAAGGAACTCCAGATGCATGCACCACCTTGTGCATCTGGCTTATGCAGGTCCTGGGGATTCAAACCTGAGTCCATAGGCTCTGCAGGGAAGTGCCTTAACCACTAAGCCATTTCTCCAGCCCCCAAATTTTCTTTTCTAGCTGTGATCTCATTCTTTCTGTAAAGTCAGTGGATTCATAGTCCTGTTTCCCCGTGGGGATGAAGGAGGGAAGTGGTGTAGGCAAGTGAATTCAGCTTGCTGGTTATTACGCTGTGGATCCCTTTCCCTGTGGACCATCAGAGGTGTGTTTTCCATTGTGGGCCAACATGGACCCTTGTGCCAGGGGAGTAAGAGCGCATTGTAAAATTAGCCCAGGCAAAAATATCAAGGAAAGAAAATGTTGAGGGGTGGGGCGGTGTTTTGCTTTTATTATTTTTTAAAAATTATTTTTATTATTTTTAAATTTATTTTTGGAGAGAGAGACAGAGAGAGATAGAGAGGAAGAGGGAGACAGAAATGGGCGCGCCAGCAGTCTCTCAGCTGCTGTGAACGAAATCCAGGCCATGCATAACTGCATCTGGCTAAACGTGGGACCTGGAGATTGGAACCGCTAGACATTGGAACCAGCGTTCTTAGGCTTAGCAGGCAGGCACCTTAGCCGCTAAGCCATCTGTGGTAGTTTGAATATATGTCCCCCAATATATTCAGTGTTTTCTTAGTTATAGTTTGCATCTGCAATCACCTTGCTAGAGGCAATGTCACTGGGGGCCAGTCTTAAGGTGTTAATGGTGGGTTTGAGATTCCATTGTAAAGATATGCAAATGTGCCTAGGAGGAGTTCCTGAAGTGTGCTGTGTGACCTTTTTGGCTGTAGTTTTGCTCTCTGTGTGCTGTGGTGGCTGGTTGGCTTTTGCTCTCTCTGCTGTGGTGGCTGGCCTTGTGCCTGAGCAGGCAGGCCGCTACTTCTGCCATTATGGAACTTTCCCTGGATCTGTAAGCTTCAATAAATAATATCCCTTCCTCCATAAAGTTCATCTCAGTGAACCAGAAGCTGTCTGCTGCAGTAAAGTGGTACCGAGGAGTGTGGGGTGAGATGAACCTGACCGTGTGGATATTCGTCTTTTGGAACTTTTGTTTTGGAGGAATGGGCATGGACTTGGTGCTTGCAACTGAAGATGCCTTCTGGAGTGGTAAGCCAAGTTTTATGGACTATTCTGATGAGAGTTTGAGAATGCTAAGTGCAGACAGTATTGAACTTCGAGGCTTGGCTTATGAGCTTTCTAAGGGGAAGGAAAGATGGCAGAGGACTTTGTTGGAACTGGGCTACTGGCATAAGGGATGGCTACGTTCCGCTATCCAGGCCCAGAGTGTTTGATCAAGGTTAAATTTGTAATGGACTGATGAGCTTGGCTAAAGATATCAGACTGAGATTTTAAGATTTTAAGCTGGAAAACTTGAAGCAAGTTAAAAGTAGAGGCATTGAGACTGGTTTAGCTACTATTGTCAACGCATTAGCAATCTTAAGGAAGGTGGAAGGAAGATGGCCTGACGACTGATTTACATTAAAACAATGGAGAGGATGCCTGAGGAAAGACTGTTAAAAATGTAAATTCTTGGAAAGAGCTGACTGGAGAAGGAACCTGCTGTTCAAGGCTGTGGTTTATTTCATCCCTGGATTAAGAATATGGCTGTGTCCTGCACACCTGGTATTAGTTTTGGAAGCATGAAAAATGCATGGAGTGGTCATGAGTTGCACACGGTTCCAGGAGCCGCTGCTGAGATGCAGCATGAAGGCAGGGCATGAAGTCCCTGAGGAATAGGCTGGAAGAGCCTTTTGGAAGATGGACCGTGGTTTGCATGGAGACCTGAAGATGTTTTGGATATACCAGGACTGTGCAAAAGGGCTACCATGGAGTGCAGTGTTGGCATGGGATGAAAGTTTTCCCTGGCGACTCTGCCCAGCTGGAGAGGCGGAATTGGAAAACCTGGAGACTGTCAGTCTCTGGTTATATTGAACTTGAACTGCAGAAGTTTGATGACGGCTGATGGTGGTTGAATTTGCATTGTTCTAGTCTCTCCTTGCTATTCCTTATACAGTTAAAATGTTTACTCTGTGCCTTTACATGTTGAAAGTATTTAACTTGTTTGATTTTACAGGACTATCTTAAGTTGGTCAAGACTGTGAGAACCTTTGAAATTGGACTGAGTACAATTTACAATGTGTGATAGTTATAAATCTATTGGGGGCCAGGAGCTAAATCTATTGGGGGCCAGGGGCGGAATGTGGTAGTTTGAATATATGTCCCCCAATATATTCAGTGTTTTCTTAGTTATAGTTTGCATCTGCAATCACCTTGCTAGAGGCAATGTCACTGGGGGCCAGTCTTAAGGTGTAATGGTGGGTTTGAGATTCCATTGTAAAGATATGCAAATGTGCCTAGCAGGAGTTCCTGAAGTGTGCTGTGTGACCTTTTTGGCTGTAGTTTTGCTCTGTGTGCTGTGGTGGCTGGTTGGCTTTTGCTCTCTCTGCCTGGCCTTGTGAGAGCAGGCCGCTACTTCTGCCATTATGGAACTTTCCCTGGATCTGTAAGCTTCAATAAATAATATCCCTTCCTCCATAACTGTGCCCGGTCTGGAAGTTCATCTCAGTGAACCAGAAGCTGTCTGCTGCAGTAAAGTGGTACCGAGGAGTGTGGGGTGATCTTTTGGAACTTTTGTTTTGGAGGAATGGGCATGGTGCAACTGAAGATGCCTTCTGGAGTGGTAAGCCAAGTTTTATGGACTATTCTGATGAGAGTTTGAGAATGCTAAGTGCAGACAGTATTGAATTAGGCTTGGCTTATGAGCTTTCTAAGGGAAGGAAAGATGGCAGAGGACTTTGTTGGAACTGGGCTACTGGCATAAGGGTGGCTCGTTCCGCTATCCAGGCCCAGAGTGTTTGATCAAGGTTAAATTTGTAATGGACTGATGAGCTTGGCTAAAGATATCAGACTGAGATTTTAAGATTTTAAGCTGGAAAACTTGAAGCAAGTTAAAAGTAGAGGCATTGAGACTGGTTTAGCTACTATTGTCAACGCATTAGCAATCTTAAGGAAGGTGGAAGGAAGATGGCCTGACGACTGATTTACATTAAAACAATGGAGAGGATGCCTGAGGAAAGACTGTTAAAAATGTAAATTCTTGGAAAGAGCTGACTGGAGAAGGAACCTGCTGTTCAAGGCTGTGGTTTATTTCATCCCTGGATTAAGAATATGGCTGTGTCCTGCACACCTGGTATTAGTTTTGGAAGCATGAAAAATGCATGGAGTGGTCATGACACGGTTCCAGGAGCCGCTGCTGAGATGCAGCATGAAGGCAGGGCATGAAGTCCCTGAGGAATAGGCTGGAAGAGCCTTTTGAGATGGACCGTGGTTTGCATGGAGACCTGAAGATGTTTTGGATATACCAGGACTGTGCAAAAGGGCTACCATGGAGTGCAGTGTTGGCATGGGATGAAAGTTTTCCCTGGCGACTCTGCCCAGCTGAAAACCTGGAGACTGTCAGTCTCTGGTTATATTGAACTTGAACTGCAGAAGTTTGATGATGGCTGATGGTGGTTGAATTTGCATTGTTCTAGTCTCTCCTTGCTATTCCTTATACAGTTAAAATGTTTACTCTGTGCCTTTACATGTTGAAAGTATTTAACTTGTTTGATTTTACAGGACTATCTTAAGTTGGTCAAGACTGTGAGAACCTTTGAAATTGGACTGAGTACAATTTACAATGTGTGATAGTTATAAATCTATTGGGGGCCAGAGCTAAATCTATTGGGGGCCAGGGCGGAATGTGGTAGTTTGAATATATGTCCCCCAATATATTCAGTGTTTTCTTAGTTATAGTTTGCATCTGCAATCACCTTGCTAGAGGCAATGTCACTGGGGGCCAGTCTTAAGGTGTTAATGGTGGGTTTGAGATTCCATTGTAAAGATATGCAAATGTGCCTAGCAGGAGTTCCTGAAGTGTGCTGTGTGACCTTTTTGGCTGTAGTTTTGCTCTGTGTGCTGTGGTGGCTGGTTGGCTTTTGCTCTCTCTGCCTGGCCTTGTGAGAGCAGGCCGCTACTTCTGCCATTATGGAACTTTCCCTGGATCTGTAAGCTTCAATAAATAATATCCCTTCCTCCATAACTGTGCCCGGTCTGGAAGTTCATCTCAGTGAACCTGAAGCTGTCTGCAACACCATCTCTCCAGCCCTGCTTCATTATTTTGAAAGCAGATAATACTATAACTCAGTGGTAGAGCATTCACCTAACATATACAAGGCTCTGGGTTTGCTTTGCAGCACCATACACATAAAAATAATAAAATAAATAAAATTAGAGAGATATATAGAGAGAAACAGAGACAGAGAGATATGATGAAGGTAAAAGGCATTGCTAACTTTGCTTATTTGCCTCCTTAGGCTCTTTCCTCCATTTGCATGCATAATTGAATGTCAACATCACCACGAATCTGAACATTTTGAGAAAATAGTCTACCGATATGGTTGAGATATGCTACACTTTAGTGAGCGGCAAAGCTCCCTCACCACCTCAGAATCTTCTCCTGCTTTCAGAGACCTTGTGTCCTAGTTTAAGAGCTGCCTCGCCTGGCTTGAGTAGCTGATGGGCCTCCTGCAGAAGGAGCTGCACTGTGACCCTGAATCGTGGGTGTTTCTTTATGAAACTTCCCAATTCCTAGGAGAGCCTACGCTGATACTTCTGTTCCTCTTGATTTTTTTTTTTGATGGGTATATAGGAAGCGTGTATATGCATGCATGTTCATGTGTATGAGAGCAGGTGTAGGTGTGTGGAGGTTGGAGGACAACTGCTTGTGTCAGTCCTCACCCGCATCTTCCTTGAGGAAGGGTCTTCTGTTGTCCATCACTGTGTTCACCAGGGAGCTAGCTGGCCTGTGAGCTTCTGAGGGGAGTCTCTGGTCTCTACCTCCTTTCTCACCATAGGTGTACTGGGATTACAGACTCTTGCGCTACAGTGTCCACCTTTTATATAGGTTCTGGGACCCACAGGTGCACATGCTTGTGTGGCAAGTGCTTTAGCCACTGAGTCATCACACCAACCCCTATGATGACCTTCTTTCTTTCTTTCTTTCTTTCTTTCTTTCTTTCTTTCTTTCTTTCTTTCTTTCTTTCTTTTTCTTTCTTCTTTTTCTTTCTTTCTTTCTTTTTTCCTTTTTTCTCTTTCTTTCTTTTTTCCTTGTTTCTCTTTCTTTCTTTCTCTTTCTTTCTTTTCTTTCTTTCTTTCTTTCCTTTCTCTCTCTCTTTCTTTCTTTCTTTCTTTTTTTTTGAGGTAGGGTTTCACTGTAGCCCAGAGGCTCTATTCACTCTGTATTCTCAGGATGGCCTCAAACACATGGTGATCCTCCTACCTCTGCATCCCGAGTGCTGGGATTAAAGGCGTGCACAACCACGCCTGGCTACATTTCTTAAAGCTCACATTTTTGCTTTTTTGTCTTCCATTTCATTTTTCTTATTTCACCCTTTAGAAATATTCTAAGGACATGAACTTTTCCTTTCCCAAATATATAGTAGCCCAAACATCTTAACTCCTTGACAATCTCTAGTTGTGATGGTCTTTCCTTCTTTTCTTCCTTGTCACAAAGGGGTTCGCATCAGAGTTAACTCAAGAGAAGAGAATCTATTATATACTTTCCAACAAATGACAAGGCTATATGTATAGTGAAGGCAACATAGTTATGGGAATGATTGACTTAAAAGTTTTGTTATATAGATTAAAAAATCAATTGTTTCATAGCAAATTAATTTTCCTACCCATGATAAAAGTATGTAATGGCTTCAGTGTACTGGGACCACACCCAGGAAAACTTTCTTTCTGTTTTATGGACAGCAACATATAGCAGAGTTTGGCCAGCCTGTGACACAATACCACAAGGGTGGCCATTGATATGTGTCACCCCTAGGGACCAGAGTGCCTCAGTGAACCTCTCCAGGGACAGTCACTGAGCTTCTAGGACGCTGGCCACTTGAGTGACAGCAGGCAACCGATTTTCTTGTCTGCCACTGGAAATGAAGATATTTTCGTGAACTCTCCTCAGGATGTGAGGAGAATGTCTTCTTTCAGTCCTTCTGCTATAATCTGAATTACTTGTCTCCAAATGCCCCGCAAAGTAAAGGAAATGAGTCTTGAACAACTGCCTACACAGGTGGGTTGCTTAGCAGACTCTGACTACAACCAAATTGCTTTCTTCTTTCCCTTTTGTAGTTTCCATTTTTCAATCTAGAATTACAAATGTAGTCATTGGAGAAAAAAAAATTACCTAAGCCTCTGGGCATAATGTAGGGTTTTTTTTTAATATGTTAAAAAAATGAAAACTCCATTGTCCCGACTTCCTTTTGTCTGAATAAAAGCTTAAGCACAGTATAAAAGGGTTGCATGTGCTGAAATGTTGCCCAAGGATATGTGTTATTATTCCTCCCCCCTTGACCAGCAGGGCCTCGTTCTTTTTCCCTTTCAGCCTTTTGTTTGAACAGATGGGGTAAGGGAAGCTGGGGGAAGAAAGCCATTCTGTCCTCATTAACTCTCCCCATACACAAACACAACCTGGGCTTCAGGGACGCAGAAAAGGGACAGCTTCCACTCCACTGCCATTGAGACCTGATGTACCAGATACAAAGAAAGCCAGACTGAGGACCCAGATCACCATATCAATGAGGCAAACTGCTAACCAGCAAAACTGCATTTATGGATGGTTTTAGAAATACATTAAAAAATATGTGCCTATGTCACACATAAGTAAGCAGTATAAGAATAAAAGAAATATGCTGCATGTACTGTAAATACATCATTTTTAGACGCTCCTTTATCAGGTATGATGATATCTTATGGATATAAATAACATATCTGTGAATAAAGACACAGGGACTCTGTGAACTGTAAGAGTCTTTTTGCATTCACCATATTTTTTCTCCATGCCTAGAGTTAAAAATATTATGGATTTGGAGCTCTTGTTATTTCAAGCTCTTTTGTTTGGTTGTGATATAAAAATTATGGTTAAATTTCTCAGTGTAGATGACCTGTCAAAGGGAGACCAATGACATTTATTACGTTTTTTTAAAATAGGGCGACTGTTTTTCTGAGTGTGTATTTGTGGTGTGTGTGTAGTATGTGTTGTGTGGTGTGTATGTAGTATGTGTGGTGTGACCTGTGTGATGTGGTGTGTTCATAGTATGTGTGGTGTGGTCCGTGCGACGTGGTATATGGGGCATATGTGTGTGTGGTATGTGTAGTGTGGTGTATGATGTGTGGTGTTATTTATGTATTGTATGTGTGGTATAGTCTGTGTAATATTTGTGGTGTGTATGTGTAGCATGTGTGATTAGTGTATGTGAGTGTGTGTGTGCAGTATGTGTGGGGTGGTGTGTGTTGTAGGTGTATAGTATATGTGGTATGATCTTTGTGTGTAGTGTGTGGTTTGTATATTGTGCTGTGGTGTGTGCATAGTGTGTGGTGTGCATGTGTGGTGTGTGTGTGTGTGTGTGTGTGTGTGTGTGTAGGTGCAGATAAGCTCAGAGGAGAGCAGAGGCCAGAGGAGACTGTAGGGTGTCCTGCCTCCATTGCTCACCCACCTATTTCCTTAGGATGGAGTTTTACTCAGAACATGGAACTACAGGTGTTGTTGTTGTTTTTTTAAATTCTTTGCAAGCTCTGGAGATTCTCCCATGTCTGTGCCCCCTCCCCTGCAGGAGGGAGTTTTATAGGCATTGTGTGGCCATGCCCAGCTGTTTACTTGGATACTGAGGACTTGAACTTGGGTGATCTCAGGCCCTCTCAGACACTCACACTTGCAGCAAGTGCTCTTCACTGCTGAGCCAGCTCCCTGGGCACCAAACTTTACTCTTTCTGAGTGAGTGTTAACTCATGAACACAAGATTCCAAAGGACCTACTAGAAATAAACCTTTTGATTAGCTACCCAGGCAACCACAAACGATGCCAATATTCAATACAAACTATGAAGTCTTTACCCAGACTGCCTCCAATGAATGGAGACAGACATTGGTTTGGACTTTCTCAGAAAGCTTGGGCTAGCTCACATTTACACCTCCACATTCCGTTCAGATCAGCAGCTGAGGACGGAAGCAGATGAGTGCTGACTGGACAAACAGTGACAAGCAAAAGCCAGTGGTAAAACGCAGCCTGTCTCAAGAGGGAGCGTCCAGCAGGGTGCAGCAGGGTCAGAGCTGGGTTTAATCCTATGTAATATTTTTATGACCTCTCTGAAGGGGGAGGGGAAGCCACGCAGAAATAAATCTGCAGATGGCTACTCATTATGGGGGATTTGCAGACCCCAGGAAGAGCAGGAATGAAATTCCAAGGTTCACAAGCTGAGAAAGGTTGTCAGAAAAAAAAAAGACACAGGCTAGTATGCCCTGGGATGGCGAATGCAAGACAGTCCCTTCAGGACCCTTCAGGATGGAGGAAAGGCGTGTCTTGCTGCAGGAATCTTGAAAGCGTCCTGGCAGAGGTTGTTGACTAGGCAGGTTTTCTGTCTGTGTGTTGGGAAGCACACATGTGTCTCATGTTAGGTTCTGGTCCTTGTGTACACGAACAAACAACTGGACAGAGAATGGGTACTAGTAGAAGCAGAGAGAGTCTATTAAGACATGCACACAAATAAGGGGACGCAGAGTAAAGCAGAGAAAAAGTTTAGTAGCTCAGGAAGCAAAGGATGGGGCCTTCTAGGACACGTTGTAAGGGCTTTTGGCATCATTTGCATGGTGAAAGCTTTTGCTTACAAACCCTACATATTACAACATATAGTTCTACATACAACGTTAGGCATTGTCTGTCTCATAAATGCGTCTTCCCTCTTAAGTCTCCCCCAGGAATGTGGTATGTTCTTTAGCATTATAATAAGCCAAGGGCACCTTCAGGCACATTGGAGATCCTTTGCCTCTGTGCCAGTGGCTCTAGCCAGTTCTAGCTGGCCTTGGCCTTGGCGGCATGGATTTGTAGCCTTCCTCTCTGCCCACAAGTTTTTCTTATATGCTAATTTTGCAACCTTTGTGTGAGATCTTCTGGATCTCTGTTTTGCCTCTGTTGAAGCACAGGGAAGACCACAGAGGACCTCCGAAGGCCTCGTGTGGATGTGCTCAGGCAGCCTGGCTCCCTCCATGCACAGTTCACACAAAGTCTTCAGAGCAGGAGTGGAGGGGTGTGGTTCTAGATGACTTCGCAGAAGAGTGTCTGCCATCTTGGTGGATCCTGAAGAGAGTGAGGGGGTTATTATAATGTGCAACCGGGTAACACGGGCATGAAAATCCAATGGTGTGAGACAGAATGGCGTACAGCATCCTGTCCACGGTGGCCTCCTGCCTCCCTAGGGCTCAGTTTTCCAGTGGCCCACCTCTGACTCACTTGTAGTGCTGGTCTAGAAAGTTCTGAGTTATTTCCTCTGTTTTCCTTATTTGATCACAAAAAGAGGTTATTGGTAACAAATTCGATGTCCCCTATGCTCAGAATCCTCCGTGGGCTTCCCCCATGGCCTCAGCTTAGGGTTCTGCCTCGCAGTACTCCTGGTCAACTTCAGATTGAACTACTTGCCCTAGGCCCTCATTTCAGACATTTTCTTCAAACTCCAAAGGCTTCCATGGATCTGCACACTGACATTGCTCAGTGGGAGTCAGCACAGCTTTGCACTCCACCACAATTCACAGTCTAACCCCAATGTCATCTTCTAGAAGGAGCCTTACAATCCCGCGATTCCACCTTCAAGCGGATGCTGATGTTTTTGCCTGCAAGTGTATGTGGTGTGCAGGTGTGTGCATTTGTACATGGGAGCACATGTGTACACAGGTGCAGACAGTGACACTGTGTATCTTCCCCCATCATTCTCCGTCTAATTCATTGAGACAGGGTCTCTCACTTGAACCTTCAGCTTGACAATTTAGCAGCCTGCCCAGGGGATCCCCTCGCTCTGCCTCCCTAATGCTGGGTTTACAGATGGGCTAAATGCCTACTTGGCACTTACATGGTGCTGGGGATCTGAACACGGGTCTTCATGCTTGTCCTGCCAGTGCTTTACCATCTCATCAGCCCAGGTGTTAATGTTTGTAACTTCCTGCCTCCCCATGGCCTCTTTTGTCACATGATGTCTGAAATCTCAGCCTTCCCATAACTCTCCAGATGTGTTCCCACTCTTGCCTTTCTCTCAGGCCTTATAGCATAGCCTTCTGGCCCTTCCGATCACTTCTCACCCTCCAAGCCCCGAGCAGGGTTCCACATACCATTCTTTCTGCCTTGTCCACCGTGGGTTTTCATGCCTGTGTTATTCGGTCACACAGACTAATAAAAAATTTCACTCTCTTCAAGACCCGCCAAGACGGCAGAAGGTCTTCTGTGACGTCTTCCAGAACCACTACCCTCCACACCTTCTCTTAGAAAAGGAGTCTCTTTTTTGAGTCCCCATTGTTACAATTCTTGCTTGGTTGTTTCTCCACACACTGTACATCTGTCTCGGCATCCATCATAAGCAGTCCTGGGGTCAGAGTCTCACCAGAGATTTCAAGATGAAAGCCTTGGCTCTGGCAGTCCCATTAGACTAGGCTTGGCCACCAGTCCCCAGGATGCCATTTAAAGAAACACAGTGAGGCTGGAGAGATGGCTTAGTGGTTAAGCACTTGCCTGTGAAGCCTAAGGACCCCGGTTCGAGGCTCAATCCTCCAGGACCCATGTAAACCAGATGCACAAGGTGGTACACATCTGGAGTTCGTTTGCAGTGGCTGGAGGCCCTGGCATGCCTGTTCTCTCTCTCTCTACCTGACTATTTCTGTATCTCTCTCAAATAAATAAATAATATTTTAAAAAATGTAGCAGGATACAAAATAAATACACAGAAATCAGTAGCTTTAAAAAAAAATAAAGAAAGAAAGAAACACAGTGAAAGCAGAGAAAGGAGACTTATTCAATGGGTCACACTGGGAAAAGGTTACAAACAAAGTGGTCCAGGGACTTCAAGTCCATCTTCCAGAGGTACTGACAAGAGGTTTAAGCTTTGAGGAGAGGGCAGAGGAATGCATAATTAAACAGGCCTGGAAAGGTCCAGTCATCATACCATCATTGTCTCATTTCTGCTCCTACAAGGTAGGCCATCCTAGAAGTAAGCATTCACAATGTTGATGTCTTAATCACGCAGCATTCCACCTCATGGTCATGGATAATTGTCTTTCTGGTGTGTGTGTTTTGGGGGAGGGGTTCCTAAGATGTTCTGCTCTTCTTGGAATTCAAGGTGACTCTACAGGAAAGGTTTAGGGCAATATCGTATTTCTGTGCCTTCAGCCAAAGTACAGAGACAAAATGGAAGCTGAAGTGCCAGACTCACCATGCTTTAGTTCCTCGTGGGCCCACGTGAGGTGTCTATGCTGTCTTTTTGTGTCTGTGTGGGTTTTGTGTACTGTGTGTATATTGTGTGTAGACACATGTGGAGGCCAGAGATTGATGTCAGGTGTCTCTCTCTAGTGCCCCTCACTTTAGTTATTGAGATAGGGCCTCTCCTGAACCCAGAACCAATTTGGCTCTAGCTAGCCATCTTGCCCTGGGGACCACCCGTCTCTGTCTTCCGGGCACTGGGATTACAGGTTACAGATACACACCACCCCTGACAGCATGGACATCGCTATGGGATCTAAAATCTACTCCCACTGAGCCATCTCCCCAGCACCAAGTCAATGCTTTTCAGCAACAGCAGCTGCTAAAAACTTGTTTTACAATCTGTGGCTTACTCAGCCTCCATCTGAAGTTTCTGTATGTGTTTGTCATTGATCTTTCTTAAGATTATGGGAGGAAAATCCAGGGATCTCCTATGTAAGGGGCAGATCTGAAGTTTGGGGACAAGGTCTGGTCTCTCCTCGAGGCCTCGTGCTGGAGAGAGGAAGGGGCGCAGGTGGCTTTGTGGCTCAGCACGGCATTGGGAGCTGAGTCTGGATGAGCCATAGGGAGGTGCAGGAAGCCAGACTTCCAAGAGCAGCTCGCAGTAGCCGCCTTGGCCTCCAGCACAGCAGCCCACATCTGTCCTGGGACAGGCACACAAACTGTGTAATCAGGCTCAGCTGGTAATCAGAGAGCTGCCAAACAGACGAGAGACTAAATTATCTCCTTGTCCCAGACAAAGTGGCCTTGTAGATGAGGGTTAAAACCAGAGATGGCAGAGAAAACAAAGGAAGGACGGTGGCAGCTGCGACCAAACACCTGGTCAGTGGACTGCTCCCAACTTCCGTGTTCACTCGCAGTCCCTCAAAAGCCGGGGTGGCTTAACAAGGAAGGGAGGCTCCAGAGCAATGGCACTCGGTGCCAAGCCATTGTTAGAGGAGGGAAACAACTTAGACCCACAATGGCAATAAAAAAGGACAGGGCCAATTTGCTGCCAACAGTACAGACACTCGCCAGTAGCCAGCTGAGCAAACTTGGGTGAACACGTGCCTCAGTGTCTCCTTTAATTCATTGAGGGAGATGTGCCCCTCACATCCAAGATGCAGATAGTGGGGCTGGAGAGATGCTTAGTGGTTAAGGCGCTTGCCTGTGAAGTCTAAGGACCCAGGTTCGATTCCCCAGAAGCCACGTAAGCCAGATGCACACGGTGACACATGTGTCTGGAGTTCCTTTGCAGTAGTTAGAGGTCCTGGCATGCCCCTTCTCTTTCTTTCTTTCTTTCTTTCTTTCTTTCTTTCTTTCTTTCTTTCTTTCTTTCTTTTTCTTTCTTCTTCCTTCCTTCCTTCCTTCCTTCCTTCCTTCCTTCCTTCCTCCTTTCTCTCTTTCTCTCTCTCTGTCTTTCTCTCTCTCTGTCTTTCTCTCTCTCTCTCATAAATAAGTAAATAGAATTAGAGTATTTTTTTAAAAGATGTAGCTAGTGGGCTGAAGAAATGGCTAAGCGGTTAAGGAGTTTGCCTGTGAAGCCCAAGGACCCTGGTTCAATTCTCCAGGACCCAAGTAAGCCAGATGCACAAGGGGCACATGCATCTGGAGTTCGTTTGCAGTGGTTAGAGGCCCTGGCAATCCCATTCTCTTTCTGTCTGCCTCTCTTCTATCACTCTCTCTCTCTGCTTGCAAGTACATAAAATTTTTAAAAACTTAAAAAAAATAAAAAGATACAGATAGTAATATATAAAATCTTGATAGAATATACCATTTATATTCCTGCATTTGTGACTTTAGGGTCCCCAGAAGGAACTTTGCAATTGTGGTCAGAACCTTTGGAGTTTTTTTTTTTTTTGAAATTTTTAAAAAATTATTTTATTTATTTTTTGGAGAGAGACACAGAGAGAGACAGACAGAGAGGGAGAAGGAGACAGAGAATGGGTGCGCCAGCAGTCTCTCAGCTGCTGAGAACAAAATCCAGATGCATGCGCCCCCTTGTGGGCAAGTGCGGCATTGCACCCTTGCGTCACTTTGCATCTGGCTAAACGTGGGACCTGGAGATTGGAACCCGGTTCTTAGGCTTAGCAGGCAGGCGCCTTAACCACTAAGCCATCTCTCCAGCCCTCCTTTGGAGTTTTTAAGCTGTGGGATAAAGAATGCTGGAGAGAAGTAATAAAATTCAGGAACTCAAATGATTGCAAAGAAGAGGGGCAGCTGTGGGCTGGGAGAGGGGCACAAGCCTGTTCTACTCGGATGTCTATTAAGGGCTCTGTGTGCAGGCACAATGCTGGGCTCTGAGCATGCAATTTGAGCGAAAGCAACTGCAAACATGCTTATGCCCCTGTGAAGTTTACTGCCCTTGAGGCACACGAATAGAAAACAAAGTTAACACAAGTAATGTAAAGTAGTTATGGGAGTGGCTGGCAGTGGACTTGATTCAGCCAGGGAAGGTCAGTGAGAAATGAGCTAAATACCTCTGTAAAGATGGGAGGGTGAGCATCGGAGATGCTGGGCATGTGGGCACCCGTGGGCTTCTTCAGTGTATTACTTATCGCCTATTTTTTACTGTGTATCCCAGCATATATATAGCTTGTGTGTGTGTGTGTGTGTGAGAGAGAGAGAGAGAGATGTGGGGTGTGGGTGTGTGTCATGTATGTACATGCATTTGTCCATAGAGGGCCCCATGTTCTTGCCTGTGGTGGGGTGTACTTGCCCGTGGTAGCCAGAGTAGAAAGTCCGCTGCTCTTCCATTGGCTCTTGTTTGAGCTGGAGGCTCTTTCTGATCCTGGAGCTTGCTGTGTTTTTTAAAACGCTCCAGCAATTCTTGGGTCTTTGGAGTTACACGTGTATGTGGCCACACCCAGCTGTTTAACGTAGGTTCTGGAGATTCAAACTCTGGTGGTGTCAGGCCCCCTCAGGCTCTCACGCTTGCACACAAAGTGCACTTAACCACTGAGCCATCTCTCCAGGCCCCCAGCTTCTTAAACTGGTTTGGAGTAACTGAATGTGGGTGGGGGGGTCACAAAAATTTAGCAATAGTGAAAGGTTTATAAATGCACAATTATTAAAAATTAATTCAAAAATCAGACACAATGAATCTGTGGTGATTCAGGCAGCACTCACGTGACATAGTGTGACTTCACTGCAGCTTTGGTTGTGAACACACAAAACGGGCACTTGCACTGAGCGTGCTGGCACACCACACGGTGTCGGTACACACCACCCAAAATAACTAGGCTCAGATTCGAGGCCACTGTGTTGATGAATCATTGTTTCATCAGGTTTTTTTCTCCTGTATATACAGTTTTCTGCTCTTACAGAATAAATGACATTGCCACTTGTTATAGGAAACAAGTACTTTTTCCATTTTTCTGTCACTCCACAGCATGTAATCATCAGGTAAACATACCTCTATTGTATTGTGTTTGAATGTTTGATTTTCAAAATTACTGTTTGAGTTGCTGACTTGAGTTTTATAAAAAATCAGTAAGTAAGGTTTGGCTTGGAATGAGGACAGAATTTCCAACAATTTATGAAATGATTCTCACATTCTCAGTATGTTTGTACTACATATTTATGCAATACATTGACAATAATAAAATCAAAATACCAATCAATTCTGAAAGCTGTTGAAGGGGCTGGAGAAATAGCTCAGCCATAAAGGTGCTTCCTTGCAAAGTCTGATGGCCTAGGGCTCAGTTCCCCAGTACCCACATAAAGCCAGATTCACAAAGTGGGGTATGAATATGGGATTCATTTGCAGTGGCAGGAGGCCCTAGAGCCTCCCTCCCCCACATTCTCTCTCTCATATAAGTAAATATATATTTTTAAATAAATGGAAGCAGGTATGGTGGCGCATGCCTTTAATCCCAACACTCGGGAGGCAGAGGTAGGTGGATTGCTGTGAGTTCAAGGCCACCCTGAGACTACATAGTGAATTCCAGGTCAGCCTGGGCTAAAGCAAGACCCTACCTTAAAAAACCAAAATAAATAAATAAACAAACTGAAAGATGTTAAAGATGCTTTATACCATGCAGTATCAGATAGACATTCAGCCAAGATTTTTTTTTTTTGAGATAGGGGCTCATATAGCCCATGCTGGGCTTAAATGTCTTATGAAGCTGAAAATAACCTTGAACTTCTTAAACTCTTGCCTCCATCTCCCGAGTGCTAGAATTACAGGCCTGTGCCACTATGCCTGACCCAGTTTATGTGGTACTAGGGCTTTGTACATGCGAGGCAAGTACTCTATCAGTTAAGCTGCATTGCCAGTTCCCAAGGTTAAATTCTTTATGTAAAATTAAATAAGCACATCTAACTTATCAATATACCAAATGGACTTTTAGATTTAATAAGTGACAAAAGTGCATGTGCACAAGTTAGTTGTTTTAGAATGAATGTCTTTATGATTCAGTAGCAGTAAATGTCCTATTTGTACACCTGTTTTATATAGCTAAACTTTTCTTGAGCAAAACAGGTCACAAGTGGAAAAAGTCTTAAGAAGCCACACGTACACCACACCACTACACTATCCCAACCCCACGCTGCTCATACCATGGCGAGACGCTTGCCATTATGCCCGTGGGCATGAAGACAGAGTTTTTTCTTCTGAATAGGGTAGTAAACTTCCGCTTCAGCAGAGGCTTTCGCCAAGCCCCACTCCCTTCACACTGTCTATGTCAGTCAGCAATGGCCATCATAATTCTCCAAAAAACGTTAGCCCAGCACCTTGTGGTCACTCAGCCAGCCTTGGCCATACACTTTGGTCTGCTGACCTTCTTCAGTTCTAGCTTCAGACTGGCTTAGTTCTGTTCCACTTGTGCTAAGACCCAGGCGGAAAGGAAGCACTGCTTCAAGGCAGGGTCTTGTGGCTGAATGCTCATCTCAAATGCCAAGCCACACAATAATAAACACATATAAGGCCTCTGTTCACATCACGCCCACTAACATTCCATTGGGCAAATAAAGTCATGTGGCCAAACTCAACACCAGTGGGGCAGGGTAAATATTCCACTGTAGAAAGAAAGGGGTACTGAATGAATATTTCCGAACACCAATGCAAGTTATCACACCATTCTTAAGATCATCGTGTGGTTACCTACAAATCAAAAACAGTATTTTGGAAGCTATTTGTGTTGTATCATGTCCTTTTTGTTTTTCCTCAGTATTTAGTTAGATTCTTTCTGAGAATGTCGGGCTGTCTCAGCTGTGCTATGAAGAACCCAGGGAAACAATTTTGTCCACCACTGAGTCTGAATGTTAAGTGGAGACTGATGGGCCCTGGGGTGAGCGTCCCAAGTGGGAGACGAAACCCAGGGGATGCTTTGCTTTCTAAGACCCGTCCTCTTCCAGGCTTGTCTTGCCAGCTGTCCTCGTGGTAGCCTCTGGGGGTGATTCTACGGTGTGAGTTCATATGAAAACAGTTTCCTTGTGTGGTGCTGTGCCAGATGCATAAATAAACGCATCGTGGACTCTGCTGGACTAACTGTGGGTGCCTCACCACGAACACCTTTGCTGATGTCACTGGGGCAGGGAGTGTGGGACCTTCCTGTCCACCTTAGCACTCCTGCCAGAGCCAGCCAACTCTAGGAACTCAGCTTGCAAGCAGAAAGAAATCACTGGCCCAGATGCCCTCCAAGGTCTTGTGCAAGGACTCACAATCAGCTCCCGTGCAACAGTGTGCTACAGGAACAAAGACTAAAGTAACCTAACTGCAAACGGCACGGGGTCCTCTTTTGCTTACCCTTTCACTCACAAATCCCAGTTTCAGATCTGGGAATATATGCTAAATTCCTGAACATAGCTCTACTTTACTTACTAATTGAAGGTTGTATAATTTGATTTTTAGTGTCAGCTGTGTTTAGTAACTGTTCAATATTCTTTCTTTTCTTTTTTTTTTTTTTTTTGGTTTTCTGAGGCAGTGTCTCACTCTGGCCCAGGCTGACCTGGAGTTCACTATGTAGTCTCAGGGTGGCCTCAAACTCACATTGATCCTCCTACCTCTGCCTCCCGAGTGCTGGGATTAAAGGCATGCGCCACCACACTGGCTATTTAATATTCTTTTTGAAAATCAGCAGCTGTAGCTTTTCTTTCCTTGAATTGGACTTACACAGGGTCATGTAATATGTCGCCTTTGTGTCTAGATCTTTTCATTAAGCAGAATGTTTTTCCAATTCACTTGCTGTTCTTGAGTTAGCAGTGTTGTGTCCATTTTATTGATGAAGAGTAGTCTATTGTACAACTATTCCACTAAGAACTATGTTCAGAATTTGGTTTGTTTCTAGTTTTTGACTATTGCGTATGAAGCGCTCATGAACATTGTGTACGGATCTCTCTATGGGTAAAAATGTTTACTTATCTTGGTTAAATATTTAGGGAATTGCTAAGTTGTCTAAATATATGCTTAATTTTTAAAAGAAACCAACAAAACCTTTTTTTAAAGTTTGCATACTCATGGCTAAAATGTAGGAGAGGCCCCATTACGCATGCCCTCTGACGTTCTGGCAGGTCATGGCCCGGCCTCAAAGCTGACTTAAAAAAAACATTTATTCATGTGCGTGCATGTGTGTGTGTACAGGTGTGCCAGGGCCTCTTGTTACTTTCTTTCTTGAGTCTGACTTTTGTGGGTGGCTGAGGAATTTCAAGCAAACACCTTAATGGCTAAGCCATCTTCCCAACTCCTCATCAGATATATTTTTTGCGAATAGGTTTAGACAGCCTATCCCTTTAACTTCCTTTTCTTTTTTCTTTCTTCCTTCCTTCCTTCCTTCCTTCCTTCCTTTCTTTCTTTCTTTCTTTCTTTCTTTCTTTCTTTCTTTCTTTCTTTCTTTCTTTCTCTTTCTTTATTTTAAGACAGAGTCTGACCTTGAACCATGTAGCTGAAGATGACTTGAACTTCTAATTCTCCTGCCACCATCTCCTGTATGCTGGCATTAAAGGTACATGCCACCACACCCTCTGTTTATCTCATGTTGGGAACAGAACCCAGGGCTTCATGCATGCTAGGCAAGCACTTTACCACTGAAGCTACATCCCCAGCTATTAGAAGGTTTTTTTTTTAATTTTTTATATTTATTTTTATTTTGGAGAGAGACACAGAGATACACAGAGAGATAGGGAGAGGAAGAGAGAGATGGGCGCTCCAGCAGCCTTTCAGCTGCTGAGAACGAAATCCAGATGTGTGCGCCCCCTTGTGGTCAAGTGCGGCATTGCGCCCTTGCGTCACTTTGCATCTGGCTAAACATGGGACCTGGAGATTGGAACCGGCGTTCTTAGGCTTAGGAGGCAGGCGCCTTAACCACTAAGCCATCTCTCCAGCCCCTGTTAGAAGGTTTTTAACAACAAATTTAAATTCATTAACAGACACAAGACTATTTGGGTTACCTATTTCTTTTTATCAACTATCTATCTATCTGTCTATCTGTCTATCTATCTATCTATCATCTATCATCATCATCATCATCTATCTATACCTAGATTTTTGGAAGCAGAGTCTTATTATAGCCAAGGCTGTCCTGGGACTCGCTCTGTAGGCCAGGCTGCCTTGAACTCATGGTGATCGCCTTCCAAGTGCTGGTTATAGGAGTGAGCCACACACCTGGCTCCTATTTCTTTTTTAAATTATCTTTGATACTTTGTGTCTAGTAAGGTATTTTGTAAGATCTACAATTATGGTCTTGCTTTCATTCCTGGTAAATTGTGTCTTTTGTGGAAGGTGGATCTGGGAATTGAACACCAGACTTTGCATATGCTAAACACATGCTCTTAATCCTGAACTAACCTCTCCCCCAGAATCTTTTTTTCTTATTAGTGTTGATAAAATGGTCTCATTATATAGTCCTAGCTCCCTATCTGGACTTGAACTTGCTATGCAGCTGCCCATGCTAGTGATCCTCCTGCACGCACTCACTTCCTGGTACCTGGATCTCAGGTATAAGCCACCATACCCAGCAGGTTTTCACAGTCTATGGCTCTATTCAAAGAACCACATTTTGACTACATAGTTTTTCTCTATTATTTTCTAACTATTTCATTGATTTCTGCATTTATTTCTATTTTCTTCTTTCTTCTTATTTTGGAGTTAATTTTGATTTCGTTCTACTGCTTTATAATGGCGGCTGAGGTCACAGATAGGACATCCCTCTTTATGTCACACATGAGCATCAATGCTATAAGCTTATCTCAGATGACTACTTAGAGTCTCACTAATTTTGTGCTTTCATGATTATTCAGTTAGAAACATTTTCCAGTTTCTCTTGTGATTTACCTTTGCTCTATGGGCTATTTATAAATTGTCTTATTTAATTTCAAAATACTTGGCAGCTACCCATACTTCTATTGTTAATTTCTAATTTACTTATATTGGAATCAGAATGCACAGTGTGCATAACCTCAGCCTGCTTACAGCCATCAAGGCTTATTTTAATAAGTCAGAATATGAATTACATTTTTTTTTGAGAGAGAGAGACAGAGAGAGAGGGAGAGGAGGACAGCAGTCTCTCAGCTGCTGCCAACAAAATCCAGATGTGTGCGCTACCTTGTGGTCAAGTGCGGCATTGCACCCTTGCGTCACTTTGCATCTGGCTAAACGTGGGACCTGGAGATTGGAACTGCTGGAGATTGGAACCAGTGTTCTTAGGCTTAGGAGGCAGGCACCTTAACTGCTAAGCCATCTCTCCAGCCCATGAATTACATTTTTGATCCCTGTGTTCTTGAAAAGTATGGATAATTCTGTGGTATTAAAAAGTATTCTAGGGCCGGGGAAATGGCTCAGCTGTGAAAGGTGATTCCTTGTAAAGCTTGCCAGCCAAGCTTCAATTCCCAGCATCTACATAAAGTCACATGTATAAAGTGGTACACGTATCTGGAGCTTGTTCGCAACAGCAAGAGGACCTACTGCACCATGTGCTCTCGCTCTCTCTCTCTCTCCTTCTCTCTCCCTCCCTCTCTCTCTCTCTCCCTCTCTCTCTCTCTCTCTCTCTCTCTCTTTCAAATAAGAGAATGTTTTTTAAAAGTGTTCTAGGCTGAGTATGATGACACACACCCTTAATCCTAGCACTCGGGAGGCTGAGGTAGGAGAATTGCTGTGAATTCGAGGCCAGCCAAGGTTACAGAATGAGTTCTAGGCCAGCCTGGGCTAAAGTGAAACCCTCCCTCAAAAAAATTTTTAAAAATGTATTTTAAGGGTTGGGGTAATGGCTCCGTAGTTAAGGGTGCTTACTGTGTCTGACTTTCTAGCACCCACATAAATACCAGATGCAAAGTGGCCCGTGCAACTGTAATCCCACGGCCTGTAGCAATGGGAGGCAAAGCCAGGAAAATCCTAAAGCCTGAAAGCCAGCTAGACTGGCACACATAAAGCTGAGAGGCAAAACCAAAATGCCAAGGGGGACCTGTCTCAGGCAGGGTAGAAGTAGAGGACAAATACCCCAAAGCTGCCCTGAGATCTCCACATGTGTGCCAGGGTATATGCATGCCCATATACACATATATCACACACGCACGCGCGCGCGCACACACACACACACACACACAAATTCTATGAAGCTCTGATTCCCCAGGATCCATGTAAGCCAGATGCACAAGGTAGTGCATAGACTGGAGTTCACTTGCAGCATGGAAGCCCTGGTGGGCCTATTCTCTCTCCTGCCTGCCTCTCTCCCAAATAAATAAATAAAAATAAAATATTGCAAAATATCTATAAAGTTAGATTAAAAAGATTGTTATTCATGACTTCTACATCTTTTCTATTTTTCAGCCCACATGTTCTAACAATATTGAATGAATAATATTAAAAGATCTATGTAGCAGATAGCTTCAGGTTCACTGAGATGAACTTCCAGACCAGGTACTATATGGAGGAAGGGATATTTATTGAGGCTTACAGATCCAGGGGAAGTTCAACAATAGTAGAAGAAGTTGGTCCCCCTCTTAAAGGACCAAGCAGAGAGAGAAAGAGAAGCTCCAAGCCAAAAGCCACACAGCGCACTTCAGGAGCGCCAGCGAGGCACACTTGGCATATCTTTAGATTGGAATTTAAACCCCCCACCACACCTTAGGGCTGGACCCTAAGGTCCACCCAATGACAGCTCCTCCAGCCAGCTGGCTACAGATGCAAACTACAAACTAATAAAACACTGAATATATTAGGGGCCATCTATTCAAACTACCACAATCTATAAATGTATTTATCTATTTCTTCCTTTAGTGGCATTAGGCTTTGTTTATCTATTTTGAAGCTATATTATCCGGGTCATACTCTTAGCGTTTTTAGGCATGTAGCGGCTTGAATGGGATGTCCCTCATAAACTCACATGTTCTGAATGCTTGGTTTCCAGCGGATGGTAATGTAGGAGATGGAGCCTTGCTGGAGGAAGTATATTGTTGAGCAGTGTTATAGCCATCCCCTCCTTGCCAACATTCAGCTCACTCTCCTGCTGCTGTTTAGCACTTGCTGTGGCAGAGATGATGTCCAGCTTCTGCTCATGCCACGCTTTCCCTGCCATCATGAAGCTTCCCCTTGAGACTGTAAGCCAAAGTAATAAACTCTCGTTATATCAGCTGCATTTGGTCAGGTACTTTGTCCCAGCAACAGAAGACCACCTCAACAAGGCATATTGCTGAACTAACCTATTCATCGTGATTGAACATTCCTCATGACCTCTGGTAACCCCCCTTGGTTCTGAATATTAATATAGCATTCCAACTTTTCTTTGAGTAGTGTTCACTAGATGTTGGTTGTTTCCCCTTTTTAGCCTTAGCCTGTGGTTCTGCAATATGAATTAGCTTTTTTTTTTTTGAAGAGAGACAGAGAAAGAGAGGGAGAGGAAGACAGAGATGGGCGCGCCAGCAGCTTCTCAGTTGCTGCGAACGAAATCCAGATGCGTGCTCCCCCTTGTGGTCAAGGGCGGCATTGCACCCTAGCATCACTTTGTATCTGGCTAAACATGGGACCTGGAGATTGGAACCAGCATTCTTAGGCTTAGGAGGCAGGCGCCTTAACCACTAAGCCATCTCTCCAGCCCTGAATTAGCCTTTTGATCCGTGATGATGGTGCATGTGACAGGGTCCCAGATGGTCACAGAGCTGAGAAGTTCCTGTCACATAGGATAGTTTCTATCATAGGACAATACATTCCTCCTGTGTCAGTGGAGTTGATGGTGTAAGCAGGACTCCGTACTGCCACGGTCTAAAAACACTAGACTTTAGGTATGTATAGCATTGAGTGTGCAATGATGACAAGTGCCTATGTCACTAGTGTGTCCTTACTCTCCTCTGCTTCCATTGTTATTTTGTTTTGTTTTGGTTTTTCAAGGGAGGGTCTCAGTCTGCCCAAGCTGACCTGCAATACACTATGCTAGACTGGCCTCAAACTCACAGCAATCCTTCTACCTCTGCTTCTTTTTTTAAATTCATTTATTTGAGAGACAGAGATACAGAAATAGGCAGGTAGAGAGAGAGAGAGAGAATGGGCACACTAGGTACTCCAGCTACTGCAAATGAACTCCAGATGTGTGCGCCCCCTTGTGCATCTGACTGATGTGGGTCCTGGAGAATCGAGCCTCGAACCGGGGTCTTTAGGCTTCATAGGCAAGCGTTTATCAGCTAAGCCATCTCTCCAGCCCCTTCTATTGTTATTTTAATGTACTCCTTCTACTAATAAAAAGCTTACTGTAAAACAGTCTGTCACAGTACACTAGCAGTAGTATCATGCATTTTGTGTGTACCACATCTCTTTTAAAAAAAAAAAAGTTTTATTTATTTATTAGGGACAGAGAAAGAGAGGAGTGGGGAATGGGCACACCAGGGCCTCTAGCCACGGCAAACGAACTCCAGACATATGCACCACCATGTGCATCTGGCTTACATGGGTTCTGGGGAATCAAACCTAGGTCCTTAAGCTTTCTAGGCAAGTGCCTTAACCGTTAAGCCATCTCTCCAGCCCCAAACACATCTCTTGATTACAACAAAAGGCCGGATTGGGTGATGAGCACACACTGTCTGAGTTCGTATAAACCCTGTCAGTGATGCTCACGCGGGATAACATTGCCTAAGGATGCATTTCTCAGAACACACCTCCATCACTAAGCAGTGCATAACTGTGATTGCATTTTTGTGTACCGCTGTTGCAGTCAGGTTCGAGTTGATGGCAAAAATCACCTGACCAAGAGCAGCTTTTGGGGGGAAAAGGATTTATTTTGGCTTACGGGCTTGAGGGGAAGCTCCATGATGGCAGGGGGGAAACGACGACATGAGCAGAGGGTGGGCATCATCCACCGGCCAACATCAGGTGGACAACAGGAACAGGAGAGTGGGCCAAACACTAGCAAAAGGAAGCTGGCTATAACACCCACAAGCTCGCCCCCACAATACACTGCCTCCTGGAGCCTTTAGTTCCCAAATCTCCATCAACTGGGAACCTAGCATTCAGAACCCCTAGGTTTATGGGGGACACCTGAATCAAACCACCACATTCCACCCCTGGCCTCCATATAAACTGATAGCCATACATGATGTAAAATGCAATGCATTCATCCAAATTTTAAAATTTGCCATAGTTTTTTATCAATCCCAATGATGTTCATATTCCCATAATCCAAGGTCTTTTAACTGAGCCATAATACCAAAATAAATAAATAAATAAACCAAAAAATCCACAGTGGCACAGAATACACACTCAACACTGCAAAGGATGACACATTGGGTATAGCAAAGAAATATTCAACCAATACAAGATTTAAAACAGGGCAAACATCAAACTCTGTACTTCCATTTCCAACAACTCTAGTGAGTGAAAATCTCCAAGTCCGACAATTCTAACCAGCAACAAGTCTCTGGATTTCCAATTCCACCCCTCCAGCTAGGCTACTCACAGTCCTGGAAAACTTCATCTGGGGCCGGCAGCTTTCCTCAGCAGCCATCTCATGGTCCTGGCATCTCCACTGAGTCTCCACTGCAACCCACGATTAATCCTCATGGCCCCATGGAGTCTCCTTGCAGGCATCCAGCAAACGTGGTTCACACTGCCCATGGCCATTTCCAAAACACAAGACAGCCTTGCAAACTCCATGACTTTCTCTTTCCTGCATTTCTTATATTCCACAATACCAGATAGGGTGGCAATTTGTTAATCCAGGGAGGAATAAAGCAGACTTTAAAGAACAAGACACTCCTTGAGCACTCAGTCCCCTTCAAGAGTCTACATTTTTCCTGTTGCCTCAGTGCAGGGCATGTGACCCAATCTCAAAGGTCGTAATCTCTTAATTGCAGCTGCATAGGCAGCAGTTTTGGCCTAAACATTTCTTTCTGCGCCATACCCCTCTGCTCACAGCAGTCTGTTTCTACGCAAGCAACCCTGTACAAGTTCTCAGGACATGGGCATAACAGCAAGCCTCTCACACAAACTGCTTCTAGCCCAGTCCAGGCAAAGCTCTTTCTCACCTCATAAGCCCAACCTCACAGTCCATAGTTCTTACTGCATTCAAGTCTTTCACCTCTGACCAGAATAGTCCATCAAGCTGTACTTACAGCACTGCAAGATGTCTCTTAGGCCAAGGTTTCAAATCCTTCCACATTTCTCTTGCAAATCATCTCCAAAAGGCCAAAGTTACACAGTCAGGTGGTCTAGCAGCAATGCCACTCTCAGTACCAACTTTACTGTTGCAGTCAGGTTTGCACTGCTGGCAGAAATCACCCGACCAAGAGCAGCTTTTGGGGGAAAAAAAGGTTTATTTTGGCTTATAGACTCGAGGGGAAGCTCCATGATGGCAGGGGAAAATGATGGTATGAGCAGAGGGTAGACATCACCCCCTGGCCAACATATGGTAGACAACAGGCATAGGAGAGTGTGCCAAACACTAGCAAGGGGGAGCTGGCTATAACACCCATAAGTCCACCCCCAACAATACACTGTCTCCTGGAGGTGTTAATTCCAAATCTCCTTCAGCTGGGAACCCAGCATTCAGAACATATAAGTTTACAGGGGCACCTGAATCAAACCACCACAATCACTTTTTCACATATAATGTAAGACCCTTACAACAGTAAGCCTCCACTTCTACCAGCCTGTCTTTGGTGAGACAGTTACCTTACCATTATTTATACACCACAATGCATGTGTGTGCTGCTTTAAGCAGCCAGACGTAGATTCTTCTGGACTTACTGATACTTTATTGAATTTCAAATAATCTAGATACCATTTCATTTTTCTTAGGGGAAAGCTTCCTTTAAATTTTCTTGCAGTCTAGGTCAATGGATCATAAACTTATCAGCTTTTGTTTATCTGAAAAAAATGGTTTTCTCCTTTCCATGAATAATTTATCATTATTGATATTTAGTTAACCTATCGTAAAATGTACATGAAATATAATTATCTGTGTAAACCTCCACTATCAAACTCAAGATTGTGAACATTTATAATTCCATTCTTCTCCCCTCCTTCTGAAGTAGTTAGCAAGTCTCTCTATTGAGGGTCTGAGGAATTTATACTTCTGCTGAGCAACAACAAGTCAGTCCAGAGACTTCCCCCCCACCCTGCTTTTGCCATAAGCCAGGTACCTAGCAGGCTATCTCAGAAGAAAGGAATGCAAAGAAGCACTTCCCTCACACTTGCTAATCCTTCTCCCTCCCCCTCCCCGCCAATAAGATCCCAACCTTCTGATATAAACCCCTGTCCCAATGCTAGGGCGGGCACCTGACTGCTGAGATGCGAAGTGTCCCTCTATGGCTTACTTCCAATAAAGTCTGACTTCTTTTTTTTTTTAAAGTCGGATTTCTCTGCTGTAGAGATTCCTACTTGTTTCTAACCTTTTCTTTTTTCTCTTTTTGTTATATTTATTTATTTGTGTATTTATTTATTTATTGATTGATTGATCTTTATTGACAACTTCCACAATTATAGACAATAAACCATGGTAATTCCCTCCCCCCCTCACTTTCTCCTTCCTAACTCCACTCTCTATTATGTCCCCTCCCCAATAAGTCTCCCTTTTATTTTGATGTCATTCTTTTTTCTCCTATTATGATGGTCTTGTGTAGGTAGTGTCAGGCACTGCAAGGTCATGGATATCCAGGCCATTTTGTCTCTGGAGGAGCACATTGTAAGGAGTTCTACCCTTCCCCTGCCTCTTACATTCTTTCTGCCACCTCTTCTGCAATGGATCCTGAGCCTTGGAAGGTGTGATAGAGATATTTCAGTGCTGAGCACTCCTCTGTCACTTCTTCTGAGCACTATGGTACCTTCTGAGTCATCCTAGAGGTCATTGCCATCTGAAAAGAGAAGCTTCTCTGACCAAAAGTGAGAGTAGCTTAAATATATAGGTGTGAATATTAAGAACAGTGCTTACCCAGCAGTTTGGTAAGCATAATATATGCATTTAGCCAGACACCAGCAGACATTACACCCCTAGAGCTCATGACTAGCCCTGTTGTAGGTTTTCAGCATCAGGAATGTATTCCCTCCCGTGGAGTGAGCCTCCTGTCCAATTAGAGAACTGTTGGTTTCCACCATAACAGATGTGCCACTATGGCACCTTGGCTCATTTGGCCTGGCTGGGCAAATTTGCTTGCAGTGACCACTGTTGTTTATCTCCACTGGTGACTTCTATCTCGCCTATGGAGCTGCATATAGCATAGCATTTTCCAGCTTTCTGGTAGCTGGTCTACATAGAGGAGATTTTCAGTTCAGCTCCAGAAGGATTTCTAAGTTACCTTGCAGCCCAAGCATGTGGAGTATTTAGCAGTAGGATCTGTCTATTCCTTGTGGGAAACCAAGAGCCTTGGCAGTGGCCTGTAATGTTTTGGGGGGCATCAGGGACCTCCCTGGCCAACAATTCACTGGAAGAGATCCCATGTCTGGCACTGAATTTTTTTTCTTTTTTAAATTTTACAGAGAGCAAGAGAGAGAGAGAGAGAGAGAGAATTGGTATGCCAAGACCTCAAGCCACTGAAATTAAACTCCAGACACTTGTGTCACCTAGTGAACATGTGTGACCTTGCACTTGCCTCACCTTTGTATGTTTGGCTAATGTGGGATCTGGAGAGTAGAACATGGATCCTTAGGCTTCACAGGCAAGTGCCATCAACTGCTAAGCCATCTCTCCAGCCCCACTGAAAATTTTCTAGCAACAATCTATGGCTTCTGGGTATGCCATTGTCCAAAAAAGTAGGTTTCCACATGACTTATTCATACCCTCTTAGATTTTCATTAGCCCTCCCTCCATATTTCCTTTACTCAATCTCTTCCCCTGACCTCACTTAGGCCTTTCCACCCCCATTAATCTGTTCTTCTACTTACATATATACAATACCATCCTGTTAAGTGCTTCCTCTCTCCTCCCTCCCTTGTATCCCCTTTCTAGCTTACTGGCCTCTGCTACTGAATTTTATTCCAACTCACATACAAGTCCAAACATTTGTAGTAATTCACATATGAGAGAGAACATGCGGCACTTGGCTTTCTGGGCCTGGGTTACCTCACTTAGTATAATCCTCTCCAGATCCATCCATTTCCCTGCATATTTCATAACTTAATTTTTCTTTACCTCTGAGTAGAACTCCATTGTATAAATGTGCCACGTCTTCATTATCCACTCATCAGTTGAGGGACATCTAGGCTGGTTCCATTTCCTAGCTATTGTGAATACAGCAGCAATAAACATGGTTGATCAAGTGTCTCTACTGCAGTGCGACAAGTCCTTAGGATATATGCCTCGGAGTGCTATAGCTTTGTCATATGGCAAATCTATTTTTAGCTGTCTCAGGAACCTCCACACTGATTTCCACAATGGCTGGTCCAGATTGCATTCCTCTGACAGTGTAGAAGGGTTCCCCATTTTCCGCATCCTCCCTAGCATTTATCACTATTTATTTGCTTGATAACAGCCATTCTGACAGGAGTGAGATGGAATCTCAAAGTAGTTTTAATTTGCACTCCCCTGATGGGTTTCTAGCTTTTGCTAACAACATATGGTGCCAAACTTGAACAAACTCAGGGATATTAGGATGGTGGCAACTCATCCCAGGCTCAAATCTAAATCTTAAAGTTTCTGGTGTCCACCCTATTTCTTTCTTTCTCCTCCTTCCCTCTCTCTTTTTCACCATGGTGAATTGCATAAGAATTGCAACTCCCCTGGGTAGGACTGTAAGGCCAAGGTCAAGGCTACTCTTCCATGGGCCCTCAAAACTCCCAGGTGGCAAGCTGGGCGTGGTGGCACACGTCTTTAATCCCAGCACTCAGAGGCAGAGGTAGGAGGATCACGGAGGGTGCGAGGCCACCCTGAGAATCCATCATGAATTCCAGGTCAGCCTGAGCTACAATGAGACCCTACCTCGGGGGGGGGGAACCCTCCCAGGTGGCTGGAACAAATCTCTGTCCGCTCTGGAGAGTAACTGGCCTACCTAAAAGCTCCTTTCCTATCTCCTTCCTAGCTCCAGCCTTGGAAAGGCCTTTCACCATAGCCACTGGACATGCAACACCAGACCATGTTTAGCCCAAGGAAATGGTGAGTCCATTCATTGTCTGTCTTCCCAGATTCGACACACAGAAAGGAGTCTGGAATGAAGTATTGGCAAGTCTCTCTACTGAGCCTCTGAGGAATTCATCATTGTCATTTCTGGGTTTTATTCCACCCACACACACCCCCTCACACACAGTTCAGGAGATCAAACACAAGGCCATGCACATGCTAGGCAAGCTCTCTACTACAGAGCTATGCCCCCAGCTTATTGTCATTGTTTTTGTTTGTTTGAGGCAGGGTCTCACTCTGGCCCAGCTGACCTGGAACTCACTTTGTAGCCCAGGCTGTCCTATCCTCCTACCTTTGCCTCCCGAGTGCTGGGATTATAGGTGTGAGCCAGCATGCATGATTTATTGTCACTTCTTAAAGATATTTCCTCAGTAAAATATCTAGATAATGAGGGTTTTATTTTCATTTTTTGCTATTTTCATTTTTTGCCAATTTTATGATCTGTATAGTTTGTAGCTACCAGCATTCTTATATTTGTTCCGGTCTATATGACACATCGTCTCTGGATTCCTTAATAATTCCTTTTTAAAAATTTATTTTTATTTATTTATTAGAGAGACAGAGAGAGAGTGAGGGAGAGAATGGGCTCACCAGGTCCTCTAGCCACTGCAAACGAACTCCAGATGCATGTGCCATCATGTGCATCTGGTTTATATAGGACCTGGAGATTTGAACCTAGGTCCTTGGGCTTCGCAGGCAAGCGTCTTAACTGCTAAGCCATCTCTTCAGCCCTCCTTAATAATTTTTGTTATCATCTCTTTCCAGAAATTTATTGTTTGTCTTCTTTTTTAGTCTTTCATGGGACTTGTTAAATATTTTGAGTCTATGGGCTCACAGTTTTGATCTAATATGGAAATTGTTTAGCCATTTATTTCTTCAAATATATATATTATATATACCCTCATCTTTCTCTACTTCTTCCAAGACTCTACTTGAGTGTGTAGTAGGCTACTTGATCTTGTCTCACAGATTAGGAAAGCTCAGCTTCTTTTCTCTTTCTCTTCTACTTTAGATAATTTCTAATTGTTCCTTCTGATTCACTGGCTTGCTTTCCCCCAATGTAAATTTGTTTTGAATCTCAGATATTTTAGTTTTCATGTCAGTTCCATTTTGTTTTCCTTCTGAAGACATAGTACTTGTTATTTCAACATTAGACAATTTGACTAGTCTTATCCCATTCTTAACAAGGTCAAGAAATTTCTTGGAAATAACTCAGCAGAGAATAGAGAATTTGAAATGTGTAGACAGATCATCTAGCTTGTTGGTTGTGACCCTCATGGTTAAGGTTAGGGTTAGGGCTAGAGGCAGGGCTAGGTTTAGGGTTAGGTCTAAGGCTAGGGTTATTTTTAGGGTTAGGGCTAGGGCTAAGGTTAAGGTTAGGGTTAGGGATAGGGCTAGAGTCAGGGTCAAAGATAGGATTAGGGTTAAGGCTAGGACTAGGGTTAGAACTTGAGCTAGCATTACGGTTAGGCTTAGGGTAAGATTAGGGTTAGTGTTTGGTCTCGGGTTAGGGTTAGGGTTTGGGTATGGTTAGGGTTAGGGTTAGGTTTCGGGCCAATGTTAGGGTTAGGATTAATGTTAGGTACAGGAATTGAGTTTTGGTTAGTTTTAGTGTTAGTTTCGGGTTTCATTTTAGGGTTAGAGTTAGCGCTAAGGTGTTGGGTTAATATTAGTTGTTCGTATATGGTTAGAATTATCGTTATTGTTAGGGTTTTGGTTACGGTTATGGTTAGGTTAGGGTTGGTATAAGGAAAGTGTAATAGTAAAGCAAAAGGGAATACTGGATTTGATCTGTACAGACAGGTTGTTTATTCTGCCCAGAAGGAATTCAGTGATGAATCTTAGTTTCCTAAGACTGGAAGAGAGTGTGAACATTATCATAATCAGTGGGATAAAGTATATATCAGAGGCAGGGTAGGTTTAGCTTGAACAAAGTAGAGCTGTGTTTTCTTAACTTATAGTATCTGTTTTAAATCCAGATATGATAGATATTAAGAAATTAACCAATTTTGAATTTTAGGTTTAAAGTTTTGTGTGTGTGAGTGTGTGTGTGTTAAGTCTTTAATAGAGAAGGTTTATGGTCTTTACTTACTTGGTTCAAAGATCAAAAAGTCTTATTTTTAGGAGAACTTATGAAAGTATGTTAGGCTGAAAGGCTAAAACTTTGATTAGTTTTGATAATTTGCTATTATCAGTTGTTAGAGTTATTCTGGTTATATAATACAATGAAATATATTTTATATAATTATACTCAGCTTTATTTACTAGAATAAATTTATAGCAAATAAAAGTCTTACCCAATAGGAAAACATTTAAGAGTATAACATTTAAGAAACCTATTATTGTAAATAGGTATCCTATGTAACAAAATACTTAGTTTTGATTTTTATGTCACATTTAGATAGAGTTTTAAAAAATTTTAAAAACTAGTTAAAATATCTTGATCTTGAGCCGGGCATGGTGGCACATGCCTTTAATCCCAGCACTCAGGAGGCAGCGGTAGGAGGATCACTGTGAGTTTGAGGCCACCCTGAGACCACACAGTGAATTTGAATTCCAGGTCAGCCTGGACTAGAGTGAAACCCTACCTTGAAGAAAAAAAAATCTTGATCTTGTTAACTTTGATATTGATATGGGAAACTAAAGCTTATAAAACTGGCACCAGAAATGGAGTGGAGAATCAGTCTATTTTTACATTAGCGTGAGTCCAGGGGAATCTCTTCCAAAGCCTGAGAAAATGGTTAATTAGTTGAAAGGCATCTATAGCTTTGTTGTGAAGTTAAGAAGAAACAAGATAATTTTAGTACTGGTCAGAAGGTGCAATACAAACTATGGCCTTGAAACAGTACAAGAACTACAGTGTCAGTACAAAAGACTATGTAGTATGGGACATAATTAGCATGAAAGTTTATTACAGTACAGGCATAACTTTGTGCTGGAGGCTTTAACTTTTTTATCATAATATGAGGTATGACATTATAAATACATTTATCACCTTATTATAGAGAATTGTTTGTGCTATGTAAACAATTAAGGCACAAACAACTTTTTATAAGGCAGGCACATCTTACCATCCAGTAGAGATATTATGATAGACATAAAGTGATTTCTTCATCTTCCTTTAATCATTTAATCATTTTTATGTTTAACATAAGGCAATATTTACAAATGATAGATTATATGAATTCTAGACAAACTATATTACATTGTTTGTATATTGCAGGCTTTCCTAGGACAGGAAGAGTTTCTTTAGTTTTCCTACGAACAAAGTTACAATGACTAAATTACCTTTTATAAGACTTAGACAATATTCTCAGTGATAATCACCCAGTAAAACAGCATGAACAAGACAAGAACCATCTTAAGTTGTTTGTTTTTTAGATATAATAATGTTATTAAATAGTAAAAGGTTGACAAATAGAGGAATATAGCAAACTTGGTTGAGAATTTTAAAGCCAGTCTTTTACAACCATTATCGTGACCAGATTTATATCAATGGTTAAAGTTTTTAAATTTATTACCTGAATACCACAGCATCCTGTTACCAGCCAGGGCCATCCTCTGTTAGTCTGATATAAGCCCTAGGTTAATAGTCATTTTATATATCTCATGGAGTCTGTAATCTGACTTAGTCAACTTTGTCTTTAACCTTCTATTTAAGCTTACTCACACCTTCATCTATGTACTTCATATCTTCATCTACATCCTTTTACCTTACAACCTATGTAACAATCTTTTTCATCAAGCATTTACCAACATTTAAATTTTTTTCCAGTTTATCTTTCTTAGTTCATCTTGTAACTACCAACAAAAACTTTCTTACCATAAGACTGTTAACATGACCATTTAAGTTTTTTTTTTAACTTCTGCTTGTATTTTTTGTCCCTATGGGTAATTATAAATAGACTATCTGGATTCTGATTGTCTGTCTTCCTATTTCCCTGGGTCAGCAGTCCCCCTAGGATCCCCCCCATCTTTTTTTTTAATATTTAGAAGGTTATTTATATTAATTTTATATTTTTGATTTTTATGTTACATTTTGATAAGGTTTAAATAAACAAAAACTCATTAAAATGAATCTTGATTTTGTTAAATATTTAGGTTTTTCAGTAGTCAGAGTTTAACAGTAGGAAATATAGGTATAGCTCAACTTAATGTTGATTTGAAACATGACAATACAAATAAATTTATCAACTTCTTACAAAGAGTAAAGTCTGAACTATATGGACAATTTATGGTGAAGAATGAAAAGAATGAAGAATGAAAACTTTTAAGTTAACCCATTTTACCACAGGCAACCCAAACCTTTCTTAGTTTAAGTCCCATAACCTTTTTATATTATTTTCATATCCTATTTAATATGTCTTACAGCAATCTTTTACCTTATAAAGTCTTTTCTGGTTCCAAAACACATCTCATTCTGTAGAAGCAAGATTAGAATTTGGTATACAAATATGTTTATTATTGTAGTAAGCATGAACAAGCACATTGTCAGAAGCATAGAGGTTAATTATTTTAAATATATTGTAAACCTGGTTTTAATAATTTAACATCATCTTAAAATAAATGCGCATCAGAACATTTAATAACCATAAGCATTGGAGTAATTAATAAATAAATAAATAATTATTAATTATTATTATTAATTAATTAATTAATTTAGTCATACATAAGGACAAACTACATGAAACATAGAACATATGACATGACATGGTTGGTCAACATTAGATATGACAACATGAAACGTGGAGAGACATCCTTTTATGATTTTAGTTATGTTTTAAATTGGTGAGGACTTCATCTTAATAGGGCAACAGCCAGTGGTTTGAATTTTAAATTGACATTTTTTTCTTTGGTGGCTTGTAATGAAAAGAAGGGAAAACGGAAAAGAAAGGAAAAACCTTTAGACGCTGTTTAGTGATTTATCTTTTAGCAAGGAGAGAAAAATTAGATATCCATATGTGGAATAAGTTAAACAGGCCCAGTAAAGACAGGAGTTTCTTTAAGAGGGTAGAGTTTGTTTTTGATTTAGTGAGATGGCTTGAATTTGGAGTGAGAGGGAGAGACGCTGGCAAGTCATAGCCAAATGGCAGAACTGTGTGTGAGAGATAGAGTTTTAGGCTTATGGTTAGGGTGAGGGCTAGGGTTAGGTTTAGCATTATGGTTAGGGCTTGGGCTAGGGTTAAGGTTAGGGCTATCTAGGGTTAGGGTGAGGGCTAAGGTCAGGGTTAGGTTTAGGGTTTAGGGTTAGTGTTTGTGCTAGGGCTGGGGTTAGAGTTAGGGTTAGGGTTAAGACTACAGGTAGCTTATGATTAAGGTTAGAGTTAGGGTTATGATTACAATTGGGCTTTTCAGTTCGTGTAGGGTGTGGTTATGTCTACTGGGAGGGCTATGTTGGAGCATTCCCCAGAAGCTCAAGGGCCAGCTAGCCTGGCCAGTGCAGTGTTGAGCCTTGCCACAAACAAGGTAGAAGGCCAAGACTGACACTCAAGGTTGTTCTCTGACTTCCACACGCATGCACTGTGGTAAACACATGTCCACACTTACACACATATACATCCCCTCAAAAAATACCAGAATGCATCAAACTATTTCCAAATAATTGCACCTTAGAACAAAAATCACAAAATATCACAAAATATGGCACCACCCCAAAATAGCAGCCAACACTGGAGAGATGGTTCAGTGGTTATAGACACTTTCTTACCAAGCCTGATGGCCTGGGTTTGATTCCTAATATCTACATAAAGCTAGATGCACAAAGTGACACATGCTTCTGGAGTTCATTTGCAATGGCAAGAGGCCCTGGCATGCCTATTCTCATTCTCTCCCTACTTCCTGCTTACAAATAAATAAATAAAAATATTTTTAAAATATTTTATTTATTCATTTATTTAAGAGAGAGATATGGAGAGAAAGAGCAGACAGAGAGAAGAATGGGCACACCAGGGCTTCCAGCCACTGCAGACAAACTCCAGATGTCCGTGCCCCGTTGTGCATCTGGCTTATGTGGGTACTGGGGAAGTGAGCCTTGAATCAGGGTTCTTAGGCTTCACAGGCCAGCACTTAACCATTAAGCCATCTCTCCAGCCCAATAAAAAAATATTTTTAAAAGTAAAACTCACAAGACCTACTGTGTTCATTCAGGTGTTTTCAGTCATTAAAAGAAGCATGAAGGGCTGGAGAGAAACAACGCTTGCCTGTGGAGCCTAAGGACCCGGTTCGAGGTTCATTCTTAAGCCAGGTGCACATTACAAGTTCGTTTAGCAGCTGGAGGCCCTGACCCAACCTGCCTATTTCTGTCTCTCTCTCTCAAATAAATAAATAAAATATTAAAAAAAAAGAAGCATGAAAACAATCGATACACCATCATGACAATTACAATAATTGAAACTGACCCAGAACTGACACAGATGTTAGAATTAACAAACAAGACATTATAATATTTTTTTATAATTGTATTCCATGTGTTATAAGTTTTAAAATGATAATAAACATATTTTTAAGAAAGACCCAACTTAGACTTTTGGAGATGAAAACCATAATGTTCAAGATGAAAAATATACTAGTTTTCATTAGTAAAAGATAAATTGTTACAGAGGAGTGCTCAGCACTGAAACATCTCAAACCCACCTTACAAGGCTCAGGGTCCATTGTGGAAGAGGGCACGGAAAGAATGTAAGAGCCACAGGAAGAGTAGGACTCCTTACAACATGCTCCTCCAGACACAAAATGGCCTTGATATCCATGACCTCACAATGCCTGACACTACCTACACAAGACCATCATAATGGGAGGAAAAGATCATGACATCAAACTGAAAAGAGAGACTGATTGAGAGGGGGAGGGGATATGATGGAGAGTGAAATTTCAAAGGAGAAAGTGGGAGGAGGGAGGGAAGTACCATGGGATATTGTCTACAATTAAGGAAGTTGTCAATAAAAAAGAAATTTAAAAAGAAAAATACAGTAAAAATTTTAAAAAGATGAATTGTTGAAGGAAAAAAAGCTTAATGAACTTGAAGACATAGCAATTGAAACTATCCAACACCTTGAAAAGGAAATGTAAAGCTGGGAGAACCGATATTGCCTGACTCCAAGACTTATAGTCACAGAATTTAAGACATTGATTATTAACATTTAGGAGGATAAATAGAGCCAAGGAACAAAACAGAAGGATAAGCCTATACCTATATGGAAAGCTAATTTTTGAAAAGGTGCTGAAGCAAAGCAGTGGAGATGAACTGTCATTTCAAGGAATGGTACAAATACTATTGGGTGTCCCCATGCAAATAATAACAACTTTGATCATTACCCCACATATAAACTAAAACAAATCACAGACCTAAATTGAATGTTCATGTGAGGTTTATTTGGGAAAACATTCCAAATTTCCACCAGTGAGGCATAAATAAATTGAGTTTGTTGACATCATGAAATCTAATTAGTAATAAAAATGATGAACTATTCCAATATGCAACAACATGATTGAATTGTAAAATAATTACACCAACTGAAAGAAGTCCAACTAAAAATAAAAAAGGAAACAATTATTTGATTCATATAAAATCCCAGCAAATTAAAACTAATCTATAGTGACAAAAAAATTCACAGGTTGTGTAGGGACGTTGTGGGAAGGAAGAGAAGGAGGTGGAGTGGGTGGATTATGAAGGACTCGGGGAATCTGTGGGTGTGGATAAACTCACTACTTAATCATGGAGATGGTTTTGTGGGTATATGAATATGTCAAAATGTTGCCAATTTTGCACTTTAAAATTTATTATTATTATTTTATTTATTTTTGGAGAGAGACACAGATAGAGAGACAGAGAGGGAGAGGGAGACAGAGATGGGCGCGCCAGCAGTCTCTCAGCTGCTGTGAACGAAATCCAGATGTGTGCGCCCCCTTGTGGGCAAGTGCGGCATTGCGCCCTTGTGTCACTTTGCATCTGGCTAAACGTGGGACCTGGAGATTGGAACCGTGTTCTTAGGCTTAGTAGGCAAGTGCCTTAACCGCTAGGCCATCTCTCCAGCCCCAATTTTGCACTTTAAATATGAGCAATTTACTCTAGGTTAATTATACTTTAACTTCATTTTTATTTTTAATTAGTTTATTTAAGAGAGGGAGAAAGAGGAGCACTCCCAGCACTCGGGAGGCAGAGATAGGAGGATCGCTGAGAGTTCAAGGCCACCCTGAAACTACACAGTTAATTCCAGGTCAGCCTGAGCTAGAGTAAGAGCCTACCTGAAAAAAAAAAGAGAGAGAGGGAGAAAGAGAGAAAGGAACAAAAGCATGGGTACACCAGGGCCTCTTGCCATTGCAATCAACTCCAGATGCATGCTCCACCACGGGCATCTGGCTTTATGTGGGTATTGGGGACTAGAACCAGAACCAGAAGACATTGCAAGCAGGTGCCTTTAACTGCTGAGCCGTCTCTAGGCCATGTTTTAATTTTAAAAAGAAAATAAAAACTTAGCTTTATATTTGATAGATACATGTATGTCAAGCCAACATGCTATTTAAACATTTGTTGACCTATCCACCATTCTCTTGTATAGCTATTTAAAGTCCAGTGTGCTACCCATTGTGCCACGGTGCCACCTTTGTATAGTTATTTCAATTAATATAAACAGGATAAATTGTTTGTAAACTGGGCAAATTGAAACATCTTTATTCTGTATGTAATTATTGCTATTGGGAATGATATTAAAATAAACATTATAATAGAGCCCAGAATAATATCGCTCTCTAAAATATTTGAGAATTATTTCTTTTTAAATGTATTATTCAAAAAGGACAAGTCTTTTCTTTCATTCCCAAGGGGGATGAGAAGAGATGGGGTTCTACCGGAAGTCAGGAAGTCCTAGAAGTCAAGCTTATCAGAGAACCTCAGAAGTAGGAAGCGTTTAGCCTAAAGAGACGTCTGTCCTGTCCCTGCAGGAGTGGGGATCATGGTGGCAGTAAATGTACTCTGGCCTGCTCGACTGCTCCGCGTGGAGCTGGCCTCTCCTCTGTCCCGCGTGGGCGGTGAACCAATCAAGCTGATCATTGTTTTCATAGACAAAACAGCAGAGGCATAGGCTGAGCGGCTTTGCTGCATTGGAGGAGTCAGGTTGCACCTCTGCCCTCTGTGTTAGTTCCCTGGGCAGCTGTAACAAATTACTTCAGACTTAGAGATGAAGACATCATACATGTATTATCTTACGGTTATGCTATCTGAAAGCCCAAAGTGTCTCATGGGTGTGGCATCCCTTCTAGAGGTTTGCGGGAGAGGCCCATCCTTGCCTTTTCTATCCCTCAGAGGCTCCCTGAGGTCCCACGCCATTCCGATTCAGCTTCCACCCTACACTTTTGACTCTGACCCACTTGACTGTGTAGCATGAGGGCCCTTGTGGTGACACAGGCCATCAGGACAGTGTGGGCTGATCTCCCATCTTGGGATCCTTCACTTAGTCAATATCTGCGTGGAAGGGACCATGTTCACAGATTCAGAGGTCTGGCACCTGGATGTCTCTTGGGCGGGAGGTTACTCTGCCTACCCCACACTCTCCATCTGGTCGCCTTACTGCAAACCCTAGGGACAGTTTCTTCTGGGCTCCCTGCCATCCCTGAGGAACTGTTTTTCCCTCTGGATCCAGGACAAATGAACTCTAACCTTTCCATTTCATCTTGTCTTCCTTCACTTATGAACTAAGTTCCTTCCTTCCTAAGAACCAATCTTTCTTTCTTTCCTTCCTTCCTTCCTTCCTTCCTTCCTTCCTTCCTTCCTTCCTTCCTTCCTTCCTTCCTTCCTTCCTCCCTCCCTCCCTCCCTCCCTCCCTCCTTCCTGCCTCCTCCCTCCCTTGCTCCCTCTCTCACAGAAAGAACTATTGTAAACTGTTAGGTCATCAAGTGGCTTATATCATAATGTGTCACAAACATTCATTTGTATTTATTTATTTATGTTGTCTTCATTCTGTTCGAGAACTTCCACAATCTAGGGAGCTGTCCAGGATCCTGGAGGCCACCTGATGTTCAGAGCTCCAAGGAAAGCGGGGAGAGTCTTGGGGTGCTACCACACCTGTAATGACCAGGTGGGAGCCAAGCAAGGACAGCAAACATCTGTGAGATCTCCCTTAGGTCAGTAGCCTGTGCTGCCCTGGACAGAGGTTGCAGCTGCACTCAACGAAGAAAAGTGTCATGTCCTGCTTTGTCCACTGGGCGGAGTATTTTAGCCAAAGAAGGGCCCTGTGGAGGCCGTCTCCTTGCTGTGCAGAAAGGCAAAGGCGGGTTGGTTCAATCACGTCCCTCAAAACCTTCCTCCCCAGGGAGCACGTACCACACCTCCTCAAGCACAATGCAGCCTGGGTGGGTGCCATGCCTAGCTCAAAGAAACAAATTTCAAAACTTTACAACCAAAAAGTGGCCATAGGAGATCAGAAGTCTGACCCTTGGAAATGTAAGAGCCAAGGAGAGGTAAGGAGAGCTGGCTTTTGCCACAGGGCGTCCGTGCCAGGCCCCCTGGCTTCATGGACTTAAATAACCCTTTAAGGCACCTAGACACCTGCAGATTTCTGCAGATAGGTGTGACTTTAAGAATGTAAGTGAGAACTCGTACTTGAAAAGATGAAACAGTTCGAACAAGAAAAGCAATGTTGGCACAGGGAAAAGAAGAGATGAAGGAAGGCCTTTCTGACCTGTTACTATTAGAGTTAGAGCAATGCCCTCAAGTGCAGAGTGGGGGGCAGCCTCTTCTGCTGCAGCTCTCCTTCCTCAGCACTCTCCCCTCACCCCTCTCCCACAGCTTGCTGTTCTTCCAATTCATTCTCAAAGGTGCTTCCTCCCCAAACCTCCCCCCGTCAGCCAGCCAACTCTCATTGGCATTTCTGTTGCCTCTCTCAATTGTTCTTCAGAGTATATGCCCCACCCAACATACTGTGCACAAATGCGCATGTGTGTGCACACGCTCAAAACCATGCATTATTTTGATCATTATTTGTTCTCCTCCCTTGGATGTAAACTCCTGAGTTCAGGTTTACAGTGCCTCTATCCCCTGCACCCAGAAAAGTGGTCCATGGAATATACTCTATAAAAATACATCTAAGTGACCAGTAAAGAAAGACATGGCTTCAAATCCTGATTCATTTGTAAAGTTCATTCGTTGTGAAGATTAAAATAGATATTGTACTTAATGTAGTTCTGCCACCTGTCAAGGCAAAACATATGGAAAGGGTGAGGTTTGGAATTCTGGATGTGTTTACTCGAAAAAAAAAAAAAAAAAAGAACAATTGAAAAGAGCTAGGAAATCAAGGGACCTGTATCATAATGTGATCATGAACATTCACTTGCAGCGGTGCATTTATTTTGTCTTACTCCTTGTTCAAAACCAAGCGCTGGCACATGAGAATGCAGTGTGAAGCCTGTGGGTCAGATGACTGCAAAACACTGCCATCAAACAGCTGATCTGCAGATTACAAGTTGACCTAAAAGCATATAAAATATTCACATTTACAAAATAAAGATGATGAGCAAGAAGGCAAAGGAAAACAATAGGAAATGAACAGCAGACAGACAATGGGGCTGGTACAAGGGCTAGAAACCAAGAAAGCCTACCTCTTCCTAAGAGTGGGACAAGCTTGCCCTTCCCATGCCATCATGGAAGCCTCATCACCACTTCACCACAGATATGCAGGGGCGATGAGGCCTCAGGGTGGGCCTGCTAGCCTCAAATAGGGTCTCCATCTGGGGCCAGGAATACTCTGGGCTTTCGTTTCAGTCTAAGACCAGACTTGAGGGCTAAACTCAATTTTTAAAAAGTTCCCCCTCTCTTCTGGTAGTTTTATCAGTAAGTCAGGAAATTCAAAGTCTCTAACTTTAAATATCTCCCAGGTTTCAAAAGCTGGGGGGTGGCAGGGCCAAAAAAGAAAAAGAAAAAAAAAAATACACATTCCGAAAAGTAGAGCAACTTCTAAATAAAGGCAATCCAATGAGATTCAGACAACTGGGAACAGTTTGGGGAAGCTGACCTCAAAAAGACAAGACATCTATTGCTTCATTCCAAAGTCCTTTCCCATCACCCCCAATCATATCTTGTAAGGAAAAGGGAAGTCTCACAGTGTGGTGGTAGCTCTTACTTTTGGCTCCATCTGTAAACAGCATAGACACTACCCTCTTGGAAGGCACTGAGTGTGATCAGAGGGGGTTACCTGTCCTGGTCCTGGCTTCACCAAGGCTCTGCCTTCCTGGGCATGAAAGGAGGGAGTCATCGGATGCTCTGGGGGCAGCAGAGGCATTGCCACATTCAAACACGACACAGGAATTCTCTTTTTCTTCCAGCTCCTGGATTCATTTTCTAACTAAAGGAAAATTAAAAATTTGGCCAGACCCCTAAAGGCTACTAATTTCTTTGAAAAGTAGAAAATGCTGACTGGACCACCATGTGATCAGAAGAGATTACCAAGAAGCCACTTAAGAAAAGGAGTGTTCCATTCTATCCGCCCCCTTACAATGCAACTGCCCTAACAGAAATTGGCCTCAATATCCATGATCTTGCAGTGCCTAGCGATACCTTTGCAAGACCCTCAAAATAGAAGAAAAAGATGATGTCATCAAATTTAAAAAGAGACCAATGGAGAGAGGGAGGGGATATGATGGAGACTGGAGTTCTAAAGTGGAATGGGGGAGGGGAGGGAAATATCAGGTGGGGTTTTTTTGGTATGTAAGAATAAAAGTCAATAAAAAATAATAATTAAAAAAAAAAAGAAAGAAAAGGAGTGTTTGTAGAGGAATCGCCCAAGACAGAGGCCATGGAGCCTGGGGTCCTGGGCGTTAGCAGCTTTGAGCTCTCAGGATGTCTGTTAGGAACTCTGGATCCCAGACAAATGGCACATCTCTGTGGACCTCAGTTCATCTGTACAGTGACCACAGATTGCCATCATTTGCATCTTCTGCCTGGTGGGATAGGAAAAGGTTAACAATATTAGAAACAGATAAATAATTATAATAACTAATGTTCTACTTCCTTTAGTGAGAATTAGGATAATGTAATAATTATCCTTTTTGAGTTCTTTGAACCCTAGCTCACAAAACAAAACAAAACAAAACAAAACAAAACAAAACAAAACAAAAGGCAAGTGAGGGATTTCATCTCTGCTCTTTCCCACCACCGAGAACCTGTACATCAGTCTATTATTATTGAAGGAAAAATTGGCAAAAAGGTACCTGAATGCCAGGTCTGGAGAGATGGCCCAGAGGTTAAAGGTGCTTGCTTACAAAGCCTGATGGCCTTGGTTTCAGTTCCACAGCACCCATGTGTGACTGAGGTGTCCTCTATAAACTTAGGTGTTCTGAATACTAGGTTCCCAGCTGATGGCGGTTTGAGAATTAATGCCTCCTGGAGGCAGTGTGTTGTTGGGGGCAGGCTTATGGGTATTACAGCCAGTTTCCCCTTGCCAATGTTTGGCACACTCTCCTATTGCTATTGTCCACCTGATGTTGGTGAGGGGGTGATGTCCAACCTTTGCTCATGCCATCATTTTCCCTGCCATCATGGAGCTTCCCCTTGAGCCTGGAAGCCTAAGTAAACCCTTATTTTTTAACCATAGGCTGCTCTTGGTCAGGTGATTTCTGCCAGCAATGTGAACCTGACTGTAACACCATGTATAGCAGGATGCACTAAGTGGTACGTACATGCATCTGGAGTTCATTTGCAGCTGCAAGAGTCTCTGGCATGCCCATTTTATCCCTCCCTCTCTCTTTCTCTCAAATAAATAAATAAATAAATAAATAAATAAATAAATAAATAATATTTAGAAAGAGTTCATGTAAAAATAGAAACAAACAAAGGGACATAGAGAAATTAAGCTGGCGTTGAGGCAGAAGCTTCCTCTCTGCTGGCCAGTTTTCTTTGTACCCAGAGATGCTATGCAAGGTGATGGGAGGGAAAAGTCTCCAACAGTCATCCGCAGCTGTGGACCCTGTGTACTCCACAATGCACCTGCCAGACAGGATATGACCTCTGCGGCAATAGTGGCATGAATGTTATGGCAGTAACCAAATGCTTTCTGATCGGATCTGAGGCCCACTCCACAGGTGGGAATTCATGCCTGATACCATAAACCTGGCTAGAGACATAGGTCAAAGGGGAGAACCTACTACAGTTGTTAGGTTAAATGGAAAGCATGTCAAAGTGACTTCTAAACACTCATATTTGTTCCCATAGATTAGTACTGCTTGAAGCCTTGATCACCGAAGTTTCTTATTACCTTGGGCAGAGGTTAATGCAGACATGCATAGCTGGCAAAATTGGTAATAACTGACTTTTGTGTGCTCAGCTTCACACATCTAATCCACCCCCTCCAAGGCTCAGGGACCCTCACAGAAGATGGAGCTGAATGAATGTAAGAGCAGGGGTGGAGGGTGGGGTCATCTGGATACAACGTGGCTGTTCCACGCATGAGCTCCCAGCAGCTGTGAGGTGCTCGCAAGGCTGAGCCTGCCAGTGCTTCTACATCAATGGGGGAGGGGTACATGAGATCCCCACACCTTCCAGAGTAGCTAATGGCAGCTAATGGTTGCTGGAAGAGGGGAGGTCAGGTTCATCAGTAATGTAGCTGCTGGTAAGTTGTCCATTCCACAGTAAATAACATTCCACCCATAACTATGCAAGCAACCCTATTTTTTTTTTTTTTTTGAGGTAGGCTATTGCTCTAGGCCAGGCTGACCTGGAATTCACTATGTAGTCTCAGGCTGGCCTTGAACTCACAGCGATCCTACTACCTCAGTCTTCTGAGTGCTAGAACTAAAGGCTTATGCCACCACGCCCGGCAAGCAACCTGAATTTAATTCAATGGGCAAAAAAAGTAAGATGGCAATTAATGGAGAAGAGGAAAGGTGTACATTTTTTATATGTGTGAAAATAAAAAAATAGAAAAAAATACATTTAAGAGGTTAATGTTGAAAAGAGAAAGAAAGAGTAACAAGGATGATAGCAGAAAAGCCTGGGAGCCAAAGTAAACTTTTGTTTTATTCTTGTAAATGATCAAGGGACTCCTGCCTCTGGCGGCTCTGCTGTGGGAAGGGGCCGTAGGAAAGAAGCTGGAGCCCAGGGTGGGTTGGGTCCTCTGGAGTCCTTTATGGGCAGGGTGTATCCTTCACCCAGGGTCCAGCAGGAACCCATGCGCATGGTGCTGCAGCTCAGCAGGCTGGCTCAAGCAGGCTTGAAAGGCACAGGGAGGGCAGGCTTGCTCCCACGTTGTGCCAAGGCAGCCAGGGACAGCTTGGCTCCGCAGCTGTCCGAGAACAGAGCAAAGCATGTCCTAACCTCCCCGTGGTCTTCTTGGCACCATCACCTCTTCCTGCTCTCCTCTCTCATTTTCGTCCCTCCCTCTGGGGTTTCTTTCTATTCTTGGACCTCTGGCTCCTTCTTAATTTCACATGCTCTAAGTCTCCTTTCTCCTCCGGCCAGCTGCCTCTCCACCACACCACACTGTACCGGCAAATCCCTCAACAGTGTCATATCTAACTTTTTTTTTTTTTATTATTCATTGCATGATTTATTTTTAGCCTGAAACAACTGCATCCTAAAAATGGAGCTCCTAATAAGACAGGGGCCGGGCAGAGCTATGTAAGGTATCTGGGGCTGGGCCTCCGCCTGGCTCTTACTCTGTGCGCATGTGTGTGTGTGCTCCACTCTGTCCTGAGCCCAAGATTACATCGGTGTGGGGTCCATACACTTTGTGGGACCCCAGGAAGCGAGAAGGGATCAGCCTCTGCTCCCAGCTGGCCTCCACAAAGCCAGCAACAGTCTCCATCTCTCCCACACTCAGCTAGCTGTTTTCGGGAGCGAGAAAGCCAACTTTTCCCAAATGAAGAGGACTCACCTGCTGGTCTTGGGGTCTACTTGCTGTCCTCTTGCAGGGCAGAGGAGGGCTGAACTTCCCCACATACGATGGGAAGGACAGAGTGGTCAGCCTTTCCGAGAAGAACTTCAAGCAGATTTTGAAGAAGTATGACTTGCTCTGCCTGTACTACCATGAGCCTGTGTCAGACAAGGTCGCGCAAAAGCAGTTCCAGCTGAGAGAGATTGTGCTGGAGGTGAGTGGGTCGGGCAGCTCACCACTGCCCAGGGAGCCTGCGGCCTGTGTGTCCTTGGCCTGGGGTTGGGACGTGGGAAAAAGAGAACAGACAGCATATACTGCAGTCTGCTGTGTTTCAGCTTCACATGAACTAAAAGGGTTGTAAGGCTGGGATGTGTGGACAAACTCTTTCACATGGGGGCATGAACATGTCCCACAGCAATCCTCCTTGGGTCCCAGGAGGTGTATATTCTTGGGCTAAGGACAAATGTCAGAGGCTTGTGGACAACGAGTATAAAATAAGAGCCAGGAGGGGAGGAAGGGAGGCTAAGCCCCACACACCCAAGAGTCCTTCACATCATAGTTGTGCTAATTCTCCAGGGGCTCGTGGCCCTCCTGCCATTTCCCTGGAGGAATGTACAAAGTACTGGCAGGAAGGAGACATGGGAGTTTCTTGTGGGCCCCATCCGGTGCTGGTTCTCAGTGTACTGCAAGTCTCCCCTCGGCCCTGCAGGTGCACGACTTTCCTGGCCCTGCTGCTCCACCTGCCCGGGTCCCAGGGAGAGCCAGTGTGTGGTTCTCTTCTCCTGGTTTCTTTCGGACAGGGTGTGGATGTGTGATTTTCTGGGCTGCATATTCGTTAGTGGGGAGGTTCCCCCCCACCCAGAAAGTTCTTGGTGTGAGCTTAGGGCATGCGCTGAAGTCATGTCTTATTTTATCGGTATTACATGGCTTGTTGGTCCCTTGGCACCGGGGCCATTTCTAATCCTTTGTGAATGCCCCAGAAAGGCTGCCTACAACTTCTCCTGGACAGCCACAGGCCACCCACTGACCCTTCAGGAGCACCTATGCAGCCACCAAGGTCCTCCTCAGACCCCAGGCCCAGCCGACCCACAGTTATGGAAAACGCTACTTGAGAATGAAGTGGTTTATCAGGCAGCGGAGTCAGGGAAATCAGATTAATAAAATACTTTAACGACATTACCTTATAAACCCATGTGCATTTAAATTCTTCAAAAGATGACTATAATAAAATCTAGCAAACCATGCTGAAAGTATCAAAGTAATAATAATACAAATGATAATAAGGCATGGACACACATGGATATTTTGTCTGTTGCTCAGAAGGATGTCACAGAAACACCCAGAAGCAGCCTCACTAGGTTTACTGAGCGGGAAGGGACCTTGGAAATGCTCTTGGATTAGTCATGCATTTGCAACTTACTAACTGGCTTAGAGGTTGTGGATTCAAGGACAATGAGATTCAAGTAGCTCATGCCCAAATGAAAGGCTCCAGTGTAATGGGTTACTGTAATAACACAGCAACTTCATCAGTTGCCCTTATTGGTGAGGATTTATGCCAAGACCCTAGATGGACATCTGAAGCTGCAGATAATTCCTAACCGTGTGTGTGTGTGTGTGTGTGTGTGTGTGTGTGTGTGTGTGTATTTATATACACTTGCACTTATATATGTAAGAGCGAGAACAGGCTGACCTTCAACTTGGGATCCTCCTGCTTCAACCTGCCCAGCTTTATGTTATGTTTTTCTTTTTCTGTTGATGTCCACATTCTGATAATCAAGTTCAATTTATTATAAGCTAGGCACACTAAACATTAACACAATAAAATAATAAAATCAGACAATTATAGCCACATACTGTAATAAAAGTATGTGAGTGTGGTCTCTCAAAACATCCTTCTTATTTTATGTTTGTTTATGTTTATTTATTTATTTTAGAGAGAGACAGAGAGAAAGAGGCAGACAGAAAGTGAGTATGGCTTAGCAGTTGAGGCATTTTCCTGCAAAACTTAATGACCCAAATTCAATTCCCCAGCACCCATATAAACTAGATACAGAAAGTGGTGCGTGCATCTGGAGTTCGTTTGCAGCAGAGAAGAGAGAGAATGGGCATGCCATGGCCTACTGCCACTGCAAACAACTTCCAAGTACATGTGCCACTTTGTGGTACTGGGGAATTGAACCCAGGCTGTCAGGCTTAAAGCATGTACCTTTAATCACTGAACCATCTCTCCAACCTCATCTCAGTACATCTTACTGTGATGTTCTTATACTTTTCCTTTTTGCTTTGTCAGAAACTTTTTTAAAAAAATACATTATTTACTTATTTGAGAGGAGAGGTAGTAGAGAGAGAGGGAGAATGGCCATACACCACCTTGTGCATCTGGCTTTATGTGAGTCCTGGGGAATCGAACACAGGTTCTTAGGCTTTGCAGGCCAGCGCCTTAACCCCTTACCCATCTCTCCATCCCTGTCAGAAACTTTCACACTCTCACTTAAGCAATCACCCCGAGGCTTCTTTCTGGCATACCAGATTGCCAGCATCCTTGTTTTTGTACTTGGGGCCACTATTAAATAAATAAGGGTTACTTTAAAAAGGACACTGTGTTCCATATCACAAGATCAGTTTGCTAACTGAGAAGGTTACTGTTGCAGTCAGGTTCACACTGCTGGTAGAAATCACCCAACCAAGAGCAGATTGTGGGGGAAAAAAAAAAGAGGTTTATTTTAGCTTACAGGCTCGAGGGGGAAGTTCCAAGATGTCAGGGAAAAATGATGCATGAGCAGAGGGTGGACATCACCCCCTGGCCAACATAAGGTGGACAATAGTAGCAGGAGAGTGTGCCAAACATTGGCAAGGGGACACTGGCTAAATACCCATAAGCCCGGGCCCAATAATACACTGCCTCCAGGAGTCATTAATTCCAAAATCTCCATCATCTGGGAACGTAGCATTCTGAACGCCTAAGTTTATAGGGGACACCTGAATCAAACCACCACAGCTGCTAAGTAACTAACTGGCAGGTAATATATATGCCATGAACACAGTGAACCAAGGCATGATTCTTATTTCCTGGGCAGGAGGAAGAAAAATAAAACACTATTTCATTCTAGTACTCAGGATGACACAAAATTTAAAGTTGTAAATTGTTTCTTGATATTTCCATTTTGTGTGTTTACATCTCAACTAACTTGGGGTAAATGAAGCCGTGAAGCAGGAAACTGTAGATGAGAGGTGCTGTGGTTTAAGTGTAAAGTGTTCCCCATAGGCTCATGTGTTTGGGTCTTGCTGAAGAAAGTTGATCACTGGGAGGGGGCTTGGGGTTTTATAGCCTAGCCCCACTTCCTGTTTCTCTTCTGCTTCCTGGCTGTGGCTGCAACGTGACCAGCTGACCTTCTGCTCCTGCTACCATGTCTTCCACACCACGATGGGATGCATCCCCTTGAAATTGTAAGCAGTGGAAACCCTCTCCTGCCTGATGCTGCTTCCTGGCACACATTTGGTCACAATGACTAAAGTAACTAACACAGAAATTTGGTCCTCAGATCCTGGGTCATTGCTCTGATCAACTTGACCATGTCTTTATAAGCCATTTGAACTAATTTGCAAAAGGAATATGGAAGGGTTTGGAACTTTGTGCTAGGGAAGTATTACAATGCTATGAGCAGAGCTGAAGAAGATATTCTAGAGGGAGTTGGGAAGACTAGAATGAGGAGAAAAACACAGAGGTCTAACAGAGGCTGGCTCATGAGGCTTCAGAAGGAAACTAGGACTGTATCTGGACTGGGGCTAGAGGCAGTTCATGTTACATTCTGAAAAAGAATCTGACTACATTCTTCCTCCCCATGTCCTGAGTACTTGAGTGAGGCTGAAGTGAAAGTCATGGACTAATGTTTTTGGCACAGGAAATTTCAAGGCAGAATAGCACTGAAGCTGTGGCATGATGACTGCTCAGTGCTCTCCTTCAGACTGAGAGTGAAAGAGAGCGGGAGGCTTAGGGAAGAAAGGATGGTGAGCAAGTTTAAGTTACCGACAAGGCATCAATAATTATTGAAGAGATTTAAGAAATTAATTCCTTTAAAGAGAAAACTCACTCTCTTCAGTGGGACAATAGGAAAGGGGCCCTTGAGGGCAAGATCCCACCTACTGAAAATTCCAACTCATGAGAATGTACATTCCTTTTTTTAGAAAAAATATTGTTTATTGATTTGAGGGAGACAGAGAGAAAGAGGTAGACAGATAGAGAAAGAGAGAGGGAGAGAGTGAATATGGGCATGCCAGGACTTCCTACCACTACAAATGAACTTCAGACACATGTGCGCCTTTGTGCGTTTGGCTTTATATGAGAACTGGGGAATGAAACCTGGCCATCAGGCTTTGCAAGTAAATTTCTTTAACCACTGAACCATCACTCCAGCCCCTGTTACTTCTTTTGAAGAGAGAAAACCTAAATGAAGAATGCTGGGCTGGAAAGATGGCTTAGCAGTTAAAGCGCTTGCCTGCGAAGCCTAAGAACCCAGGTTTAAGTCCCCAGAACCCACATAAGCCAGATGCACATGGTGGTCCATGCATTTGAAGTTTGTTTGCAGTGGCTAGAGGCCCTGATATGCCCATTCTCTCTCTCTTAAATAAATAAATAAGTTAAAAATATTTTTAAAAGAATGTAGCAAAAGGGGTTTCCTGCTTTAAAAAAAAAAATACCTGCCTATGAAAGTGTCTTCACAGAGTCAACAACCAAGGCACACAGATGCCACTACAGCTGCAGTCCAAGGGGATCAGACTCCCGTCCAAGTTGGCAGCAGAAATTGCCAGCTTTATCCACATGGTGTCAGTTTTGTAGGCATGAAAGATGCAAGAATGAAGGAATCAAGGCATCTTGCTGTGTGGTTTTGGAGAGCAACTGAGGCTTGGCAATGGGAAGCAGGACTGGATTCCTTGCAAGGAAACCTCTAGCGGCCCTTATGTGAAGCTGTGAAGGGTAGTTTAGCCCTAAGTTGCAGTGGAGAACCCAGGATGTTGGTGATGTCAGGACCATGGGATATATATTAAGAAAATCTGTAGATTCAGAGCAGAGCCAGCCCAGGAGAAAGGATATGTGTGCTACAAGCAGCACAATGGTAGAAGCAGGCCCACCCAAGCCCCTTGGAGCCCAGAAGAGTCCACATGAGTCCCAGATACTAGACATAGCTATGGGATGGAGAGCTTACCCTGCTGGGTTTCAGTTTTGCTTTGACCCCATCTTTCCTTGCTATGTCCTCATCCTTCTCTTTTGGAATAGAAATGTTTACTCTGTGCATTATATGTTAGAAGTATGTAATTGGTTGTTTTGATTTGATAGTGGCTCATAATTAAGATATTATCTGGAGTCTCAGAAGAGATTTTTTTTCTCTCTCTCAGAGAGATTTTTGGATTTCAGGCTTTTTAAAAAAATGTTTGTTTATTTATTTATTTATTTATTTATTTATTTATTTATTTATTATTTGAGAGAGAGAGAGAGAGAGAGAGAGAGAAATACAGAAATAAGCAGGTAGAGAAAGAGAATGGGTGAGCCAGGGCCTCCAGCCACTGCAAATGAACTCCAGATGTGTGCGCCCCCTTGTGCATCTGGCTTATGTGGGTCCTGGAGAACTGAGCCTAGAACCAGGGTCCTTAGGCTTCACAGGCAAGCATTTAACCGCTAAGCCATCTCTCCAGCCCTTCAGGCTTTTTTGAACAGTGTTGGGACTATTTAAAACTATAGGGATTTTGGAAGTTGGAACGATTGCATTTTGTGTCATGAAATGGCCATGAGCCTGTGGGGACCAGGGAATGAATGCTATGGTTTGAATGTAAAATGCCCCCCCCACAGACTTATGCGTTTGAACACTTGGTTCCCAGCTGATGGCACTGGTTGGGAAGGTTGTAGAACCTTTAGAAGGTAGTCTTGCTGGAGGAAGTTGTACTGGGGACAGACTTTGAGGAAGTAGGTTTAAACCGACTTCCTGTTTTCCTTTGCTGCCTGACTATGGCTGCAGTGTGACCAGCCTGACTTCTGCTCCTGCTGCTACACCCATGATGGGTTATACCCCCTCAAAACTGTAAAGAGAATAAACTCTCTTCTTCCTTAAGCTGCTTCCTGTCAGGTATTTAGTCACAGAAATAAATGAAGTGACTGATACAAGGAGACTGCTGTGTAAGGATTTCCTGGAGTGCAGAGGAAACGGGAAGTGTTCTATGTCCTTGGGTCCATATGTGGAAAGTATGAGGGGGCAGAATCAGTTTATAAAATGAGTAGGACGTTACCAGGCACAGAGAGGGACGGGACAGAGAGCAGAGACTCTGACAACTCTCAAACATCTTCCACCTCTCTGCTTTTTCCTAAACTTTGGTCACAGTCTCTGACTTCTTTGGGATAAGATGCTTATTACTCCTTAGTAAAGTCCTTCTGGGAGAGACAGTCCTTTAAAGATGTTACAAGCCCTGAATTGTGTCAGGGGAATGGAGTTTGATAAGAGGAGACTATATGGTCATTAAAGGCTTAGCAGGAAAAGGGCAAATAAAATGTCACCAGGAGTCATGAAACTCAAAGTTTCCTTTCCAATCTGTCAGGTGACACTTCCCAGGGCCTTGAGGTAGGTGCTTGGTTCTTGGTGCTGTGGAGGTATTCCGTGCTTGCCTGACGCGTTAGGAAATGCTAGAGCTCAGAGAACCTTGGGAATCATCTTTCAGGGACGTGCAACCTTTTGACACTGAAATATGATGTTATAATCTACAAATGTGTTGGGCTGCATACCATAGGCCATAGGTTAGACAAGCCGGATGCACATTGTTCCGAACACCTCATGCCACAGATGTAGCTGTTCCCCAGATTGTTAGAATCAAGTCTGGATCCTGGCAGCCCCAACAACCTAGGACTCCCCCACGCATCCTCAATAGGTCAATTAAAGAGATCACTCATAGTGAAAGGGGAGATTTATTCAATATGATGACATTGGGAAGAGGAGCAAACAATGGCTCATCATGACCCCAAGTCGCTCTTGGGGTCCTGATCTGAGGTTTAAGCTTGAATAAGAGGTAGGAGGTATGCATAACTACGTAGTCCTGGTACAGATGTGTCCCCCTACACTGACGCCTTCATCAATGAAACACTGTCAGCATTGTGTGAAATCTCTTTCTAGGAGACAAATTCCTCCGCCTCTTCTTTTCTCACATGAAATTTCTACGGTAATTCCATTTTCTTAGGGCCCATTGTTTCAGTAGTGTAATACTGAAGGGAGGGCACATGTGTCTCTTTAGAATATCTTCTTTTTGCCTGGACTGTTGCTTAGCCTTGGTAAGCTTAATTCCTTGGTGAGGCTTCTTCATCAACAAAATAGAATAAGCTCCCTTAGAAATTCAGAATATGTAGACAAAAGATAAGAGAGGTCATAAAAATAACCATCCAGCCCGGCGTGTTGGCGCACGCCTTTAATCCCAGCACGCAGGAAGCAGAGGTAGGAGAATGACCATGAGTTCGAGGCCACTCTGAGACTACAAGTGAATTTCAGGTCAGCCTGGGCTAGAGTGAGACCCTGCCTTGAAAAACCAAAAAAAAAAAAAAAAAAAAAAATCCACAAATAAACATTGTTAACATTTTAGCAGCTTTCTCTTTAGTTTTTTTCTATGCACAAACATACCTTTTTCAATAAGGTTTTAACCACTTACCCAGTTTTGTTTCCTGACTTAGTCTATATCTTTAATACTTTTATATTTGGAAACGTAGTACTGATGCTGGCATAGTACTCCATTGTGTAACTAACTGCCCCAGAAGGCAAGCAGAGATTCTCAAGATACTTCCCCCCTTCTTCCCTTCCTCCTTCCTTCCCTCTCTTCTTCTCTCCCTCCCTTCCTTCCACTATCAGATGATTGAAACCCAAAGCAGTAATGTTTCCCCAGGAATCCATATACCTGGGGGACCCAGCCAAAGGAACTTTCTTTCCCAGGAGAGATTTCACACGTCACTTGCAAGAGAGACTGGAGCCCAGACAATGATGGCCAGTAATAGGCGGCCACGCCTTGACCAGGACTGCTTAGCTACACATACCTCTTGCCCTCTATTGAAACCCAAGCCTCATGTCAGTGTGCCCAGTACCCTGAGTATTGACTTGACGATCAGTGCACCGCTTATTTGCTCCTCTTCACAGTGCGGCCACATTGACTAAACCTCCTTGCTCTGCTTTTCACCAGTGCTAATCCCTTTAATTGGTACATTGGGATGGTGGCTGAAGCCCAACTTCTTGTAGCTGACAGAGCCCAGGCTTTTACCCTAAAAACTCCAGTAACTTAAGCATTCATATTTCAAAAGTCAGTTTCCTATTTGTAGACCCTGACACAATTTTCTGATTTTAATTTTGTTTATCTATTTCCATTTTCATTGTTGTCTTAACGTCCAATAACCTTGGCACACCCTTTGTGTGTGAGGCCCCTTCCAGTGTTGAGTTCACAGCCATAGCTCCCTTGCTTGAGAGGGGTCTTAGGGGCCTTCTCACTTCTTTCTCCTCTGCTCATGGAGACTTGGGTTAAGTTTCTCTGGTACGTTGCCAGCCTCCAACATGGAACCAGAATTCAAAGCAAACTCAATACAAGGGAAAGCAAATCAACAGTAAGTCCCCTTCCCTAAGTTCACATTGGGAAAGGATGATCAAGAAACTGCTTGGGGGCTGTGGCTGTAAAGAAAGATGGCTCAGTAGTTAAGGCACTTGCCTTCAAAGCCTAAGGGCCTAGGTTCAATTCCCCAGTACCCATGTAAAGCCAGATGCACAAGATGACACATGTGTCTAGAGTTCATTTGCAGTGGCTGGAGGCCCTGGAGTGCACATTCTCTCTCTCTCAAAGACATAAATATGTAAAATAAAGAAATGGCTTGGGAATCAAAGGTGCAAGAGGTAGTTATGTAAAGACATCAGGAAATGGTCTTGGAGCCCCAGCTAGCAATGTACAGCACTAGGCAAAGCCAAGGCAGCATCACAAGCCTTCCAGAATGGCATCACCTATTGTCAAACACTCAGCCCAGTGAGGGATGGTGGCTTCCTCCTCTTTTCTCTAACTTTCATACAGAGCTCCCAACTGACTCCAGAACCCATGTCCTTTCCCTACATCTTTCCCCTGATAGTTGTAGGTTCTCTTTGGACTTTTCATTTCACATTCCCACATCCCAGCCTTGAAGCTGATGCTGTTAACTGACTGTGTGTATTGGGGTGGAGCAAGGTAGGGAGCAAGAGACCAACCTGTAAGATACTTCCTGAGTACAGGGAAGCCGTGGGAATTTTCACAGGCAGGTTACTCTTTAGAACATGAAAATAAGCATTGTGAATCTCTGAACAGACACATTCATCTATTCATCAAATAGTTATTGCTCTCAGCAGACACAGTAATCTTCGCATGATAAAATGAATGAGTGACTCTTACAATCTTTCCACCCCCTCTTCCACAATGTTCCCTGAGCCATGACAAGTCTGTTGCAGTCTGCTTTAGTGTTGAGTTCTCTGTAGCCTCTGGATTCCTGCTTTGATGGGTTTTGATTGATTACTGCATCTGTCACCATCACCCTGGAGCTAATTGTCAGGCTAGCAGTGAGAGCAGTATTCATCTCACCTCTTTATTTGTAATTTCTTCTGGGCTCTGGCATCTGTGATAGAGGTGTAAAGTCTTGTGGTGGGTAGGCTATTACCACACAGCGACTAAATGAGGCCTTCATGCCTCACACCATGAGGGTTATATATGAAATAAATTAAGGAATGAATGAGTGGTGTGTGGGTGGTGAAGAACCAAAGCATTCCACGTTGTGAATAGTCAACTGGTTCATGAGGTAGAGAGATGGCTTAATGGTTAAGGTGCTTGCCTGCAAAGCCTAAGGATCCAGGTTTGATTCCCCAGGACCCACATAAACCACATGCACAAGGTGGTACATGCATCTAGAGTTTGTTTGCAGTGGCTGGAGGCCCTGGTGCGTCTATTCTCTCTCTCTTTCTCTCTCTCCAATAAATAAGTAAATAAAAATATTTTTTTAAAAAAACTGGTTCATTTGCTTGGGGGCAATGAGTTCCCTTGGATGGGCAGGCAATCTGGTATCTCAGTATTGGATACCTGGTTGAGCAGTTACTCTTGCAGCTTCCTAACAATCTGCAGCTAGAGTCCAAGGTCTGGAGTTGCTCTTTAGTGTTCCTTCTGTGGGGACAGCTACTCTTCCTGCTCATCACAGAGAAGCTGTGAGGATAGTCACCTGCCCGGAGTCTGCCCTGAGCCCCCAGGTTTTAAATGGCAGGAGAGCGCTACCTAACAATGGTTGGAAATTTCGTGTTCCCCAGCAAGAAGGTTAGCAATAATTTTTCAGTGCTAGGACACAGGTTATTGTCCAGTAATTCTTACATGGTGATTCTAGCACAGACTATTCACTAGGCCCTATGAAGGAGAGGGAGGCTATTGTCCTGGTCAGTGATAAAATGCAGAAACAAGCCCTGTGCACTGTGGACGTCAGGGTTCTGCAGCTCTTAGCAAAGTGACTCTCTTGCTGTCACTGATATCAGTCTGCAGAGCCCCTCACAGCTGACTCCCTCTGTGTGCAGATCTCCATCCTAACGGATTTATATATCAGGAAAATGTCACCTTCAGCGGTTAGTGACTTCAACCTCTTCAAACACTGCACTGTGCCCTGAATCATTTACACTACTCTTGCGTGCACAGTAACGACATATGCATCCTTGTAGGTCTAACCCCAGATGAAGCAGTGCTTGGGAAAAGCAGGCAGTTGGATGCCAGGGTGCTGGAATGCCCTTCCATTCGCTCACTATCTCATTGGGAGCAGCCACAAAGATTCTCTACCTCGTGTTCATCTGTGACATTAATCATACAGTTTCAGCCTCTGTGAATGCGACGAAAGCATGTGAATAACAATATCATGTAAAATAGAAGCTGTATGTTCCTCTGGTTCACCTGAGCTGGAAGGCAGTGCCCACCACCACCAGGTTATAAATGCCTTTGCAAGAGGAGGGCCTGCTCTCTGAGCTGCTTGACCACTTGGGAACTTCCAGCTGCTGGTGACTTTTTCCTGGAGGAGGGGGGGAGGCTGGGCTGAGGGGAGGAGCCCCTAGCCCTGATTCTCCCTCCACTTTTCATCCTCCTCCAGCTCTTACATGGCAGGATCTCTTTAAACTTTCTTTTCTCTTTTTTCTTTGCACAGTTTTTCCAGGCCCTTCACGTGGGATCTCTGGCTATGTGGATGCCTCTCCTTGGCTCAGTACTTCCTTCAATAAATATAATAATTTAAGAAAAAAATAGAAGCTGGAAAAAAATTCAGGTGTTTTTATTTTATTTTATTTTATTTTATTTTATTTTATTTTATTTTATTTTGTTTTTTCGAGGTAGGGTCTCACTCTGGCCCAGGCTGACCTGGAATTAACTATGTAATCTCAGGGTGGCCTTGAACTCACGGCGATCCTCCTACCTCTGCCTCCCGAGTGCTGGGATTAAAGGCGTGCGCCACTACGCCCGGCTAATATTGTTTTTTAAAATTTATTTATTTGAGAGAGAGAGAGAGATACAGAAATAGGCAGATAGACAGAGATGGGCGTACCAGGGCCTCCAGCCACTGCAAACAAACTCCAGATGTATGCGCCCCCTTGTGCATCTGGTTTATGTGGGTCCTGGGAGAATCGAGCCTTGAACCAGGGTCATTAGGCTTCACAGGCAAGCGTTTAACTGGTAAGTCATCTCTCCAGCCCCCAGGTGTTTTTATTTTTGTTATGTTAATTGCTGTGGAGGAAATGCATCTATGTTGAATGTCTAACTGGGTGGTTGGAATATAGTGGGTACTGACCGAATGTGAAGTTCTTTCACTTGTTGCTTGAATTTTCCAACATGTTCTTAGCCAACTGCAGGTGTTCTCACCTTTGAGTGCATACTGGCTTCACCTAAGCAGTTAAACACAATCCTGATGCCCACGCTCCCTCAGGTACTGCTTTAACTGGAGAAGCGATAATGCCCAGTCACTGAACTTTTTGAACATGTTCATTCTCAGATGAGGTTGGGAGCTCCCTGGCTGATTCTAACATATTGCTGGGTTTCTTACTTCTGAGTCCTTTGTCTCCAGATCACAAAAACTTAGGCACAGCAATGACAAGGAGTAAGGAAAGAAAAAAAAAGTTTATTGAGAAAAAGATGAAAATGCCCCCAAATGTCAGGGCAAACAAGCATGCTTAGGACCCAGAGAAGAGAGAGAGAAAGAAGAAAAGCCAGAGTTACACTTTTTGAGTCAGAGCTCAGAAAAGCAGACAGGCTTAGCAGTGAGGATGTGTGAACAATGGCACAGAGGGGTTTCTAGGTGGTATGGACCACTATGTCATCGAGGCAATTCCTTTCTCACGCCTCTTTAGCATGCCTTTAGGTGAAGGATGGTGAGAGCGGTCTCTTGATCAAGTGAGTGATTGACAGGATCCAGTGGATTCATTCTTACGGGAGGAGACCATGGCTCTGGTCCCTCCTTGCTCCGCCCCTTCACCTGGCATTATAAGTCCCATGGAGGGGTGATTGCGAAATTTTCCTGATCAATGTTACCACAGAGATAGGAAGTGGGGTCCCTCCTTCAATGACCTCTAAGCCTACTGATGTGCGCATACTTACTATACCCTGCCCCCAGAAACTGCTTTAACTGGCCATTGGACGAAGGGTGATGCCCAGACAGTACAATTTTTGAACATGGTCATCCATAAAAATTGCCAAATGAGGCTGAGAGCTTCCTGTGTGATTGTAACATAAAGCCAAGTTTGAGGACCTCTTCAGCTTAGGTCTTGACACTGAAAGCATTCACTGAGCCCAATGGCAGTGACAGTGCTTGAGGGTGTACTAGCAGGGAAGGATTCAGATCCTGCCTTAGAATTAGAATCAGATTCTACCTATCAGGTGATATGTAAGTATATTTATGGTTTGCAAAGCACTTGTGGGTCTGCTGGGCTGGAGGAATTTTCCGTAAGACCATAGCATCTTGTATCTGTTTGGCTTTTGGTCTTTGGAATCTCTTGAATGATATTAAACTTGCTGGTTACCTCTGGTTGGGGATGTTAAGTAGGGTCTAAAGGGTGCAGGAATTCAGATCTGCTCTGGGACTCAGCTAACCCTCCAAGAGCTCTCTCACTGACCCCTTACTCAGAACCAGGGGGTTTTCTCGCCTGAGAAGCCTTGCCCTCTTTGAGACATTTCCCATTGAACTACCTGGTTTTCTAAGTCCAGATCAGAAAGTGGCCTTCTAAGAACTCTTAGGCGGAGACATACATCTGTTTGGTTGCTGTGTCATAGTGACCCTTTCTTCAAAATAGATGAAAAAAATCTGAGAAAATTAGAGATATATGGATGCAGGATGGAAAAATACAATAATATTTAATGGGAACCTTGGGGGGAGTTTCTCAGAGCAAACCAGTGGGTGTTCTAAACTCGGAAGCTAAGTGTTGTCAAGCCCAGATATGAATTCTTGTTACTTACTTACAAAGAAGCAGGTTACATGGCCCCTGACACCCATGACGTTAATTTCCTTTAGGTCTCTATGCAAGTATCTCCTTATTAACCACCTCCCTGACCACCTATATAAATCACTCTCTCCAAGCATCCTTTTCCTCCATTCTCTTTCCTCATGTTTCCCCAGCATTGGGTAACATATGGCAAACTGTCTAACTTCCTGATAGAAGGTAAGATCCATATCGGCAAGGACTTTGTTCTGTTCACTGGTCTCCAACAACTAGGCTGGAACCTGACTCGGTTTAACACGTTGTTTATATTGTCTATATTGGAAATATATTTCTCCTTGACTTTTTTAAAAAAGTAAGTTAATATTTTAAAGTATTGAGTAAAATAGTAAGGAGGTAGAATTTATCAGGTCCAGGGACCAGGGTGTCCTCCTACTTAGTCCCCCTGAAATATGGTTGAAACTGATATTTTTAAACTGTGGGACACTCAGTCCAGTACACTTGGGCAGAGGCCTCCATCTTTGTAAGGCTGACCCTGCCTTCTAAGCCTATTTAGCACTGGCAAACGTCCCATGGTTTCTTTTCCAAACCCCAACGCAAGAGAAGTTGCTGGAGTCAAGTCAATCTACAGATGGAGTGATGTGGGAATGCTGGGCACAGAATAACAACGCACGTAGGATTCAGGGACTTTTTCCAACTGTTCACTGCCCAAAGATGGCCCTTTTCAGCCTCACACCTGCTCCACTCTGAAAACTCAGATGAGGTCAGGCTTATTTTGGTTTGGCTTGAGAACCCGTCCCCGTGTACAGCCTGAGCTGTCAGGAGAAGCTCACCGTGCCCGTGGTACACATGGAAGCCCCAGTGCTACGGGGCTATAAGATGGCACGTGATGGCACTTTATGTGATGCGGGTGATGCTGGGGCAAGGGGGGGGCATGGAAGGTCAAGAGCATGGACGGAGGTGATGTAGTTTGCAATTCTACATACAGAAGGCCTGAGGACATAGAGATTTTACAAATTTGAAGCACTCTGTTGACTGGCAAGTGTTGAGACCACTGGAGCCCTGTCATTACTCCCATCCCGCCCAAAGCTCTCAATAACACCAAGCACAAACAGAAGACTTAGACTTGTCCCATTCATGAGACAAGACTTATTCCAGGCCTAGTCAGTTCAGGAATACAGTCTTTTTTTTTTTTAAAAAATATTTTATTTATTTGAGAGAGAGAGAGATACAGAAATAGGCAGGTAGAGAGAGAGAGAATAGGCGCTCCAGGGCCTCCAGCCACTGCAAACGAACTCCAGATGCGTGCGCCCCCTTGTCCATCTGGCTTACGTGGGTCCTAGAGAATCAAGCCTTGAACCGGGGTCCTTAGGCTTTACAGGCAAGCGCTTAACCGCTAAGCCATCTCTCCAGCCCAGGAATACAGTCTTTTATTGTGAGGGTTGACCTCCTCCCAAAGCTCTAAAGTTTTAAATGGAGGCATGAGATATTTTGAAAATAGTCTCAGAGCTGGGAATATAGCTCAGTTGGTAAAATGTTTTCCTCCAAAGCATTAGGACCTGAATTTGATTCCTAGTACCCACTAAAACATCACAGGTATGGTGGCGTGCTTCTCATCCCAGCACGGGGGAGGCAGAAACAGGCTTTCTGGCCAGCTAGTCTAAGCAAATTTGTGAGCTCCAAGCCAGTTACAGACCCTGACTCAAGGGAGGTGGATGGTGATCCACAGAATGACGCTTTAAGTTGTCCTCTGGTGTCACATGTGCACACACACACACACACACACACACACAAAATATACACATGCATTAAAATGTGCTAAGGACTCATATTACAAAGCAGTAAGGTAAAAAATAAGACATAGAGCCGGGCGTGGTGGCGCACGCCTTTAATCCCAGCACTCGGGAGGCAGAGGTAGGAGGATCACCATGAGTTCAAGGCCACCCTGAGACTACATAGTGAATTCCAGGTCAGCCTGAACTAGAGCGAGACCCTACCTCGAAAAATCAAAACAACAACAACAAAAAAAAGTAAGACATAAATTCCTCAAGAACACTGAGGCGGCCAGGCGTGGTGGCTCACACCTTTAATCCCAGCACTTGGGAGGCAGAGGTAGGAGGATCACCGTGAGTTCGAGGCCACCCTGAGACTACATAGTGAATTCCAGGTCAGCCTGAGCTAGAGTGAGACCCTAGTTCAAAACAAAAACAAACAAACAAACATACAAAAAAGAACCCTGAGGTTTTTCTGTGAAATCTGCAGCATTTGTGCTGTGGGTTGGTGTGGGATGAATTCTGTGGTAGTTTGAATAGATGGCCTCCAATATATTCAGTGTTTTATTAGTTTATAGTTTGCATCTGAAGCCACCTTGCTAGGGGCAATGTCACTGGGCGGATATTAAGGTGTGATGGTGGGTTTGAAATTCCATTGTAAAGATATGCAAAGTGTGCCTAGCAGGAGCTCCTAAAGTGTGCTGTGCTGTGTGGCTGGTGGCTTTTCTCTTTCTGCTTGGCCCTGTGAAGGCAGGCCAGCTTCTCCTGCCATTATGGAACTTCCCCTGGATCTGTAAGCTTCAATAAATAATATCCCTTCCTCAATAACTGTGCCTGGTCTGGAAGTTCATCTCAGCGAACCTGAAGCTGTCTGCTACAAATGCATTGTGCATCTGCTTGGCCTCGCTGCATGTCTCAGATGACTTGTTTCACCTAGAGCGCCTGGCCAGCCTGAAGTTTCCACACATCTGAAGAAGCCTGAGAGCTTCCCTCGTTGATAACCTGGATGCAGTGGGTCAGAATCGCAGACAAGCTGCTCCTGCTTGGCTAGCTATGCAGGAAGATAGCCAGTATGCCATCTTGCAATAAGGTGGGTCGGGCAGGCTGCAGAGTACCCAAGGTACCTGGTTCCAAGAGCTCCCTCCTTCTGCTGGCCATGCTGAGCCAGGCTGCCTGTCCTCCCCATCTGCTCTTCCAGGCTCACCTGTCCCTGCCTCAACCCTCTCCACAGCCTGACTCTGGATATCAAACCACTGGTCAGCTGCCCACGCGTACCCAATTTACCTACAAAGAGAAATGTGTCCAACTCTTGGATTCAGGAAGGAGCAAATGGTATTGAGTCTTTGTCCAAGCTGTGTGGCAGTAGGAAGGTCCAACTCTCACTGGCTTGTTCTATAACATCTAAGCCACACCATGTGCTCTCCTAAGAGGACACCCTATAAAAGAGACGTGTAGCAGGTGCAACATGAAGAGCACACACTTGTTGCTCAGTCAAGAGCTGCTCTCGAACTCACCATGGGTGTGCAAGCACCCCTTCTCTCCTCTCTCCATGGGTTGGGTTTCTCTGGTGTCTGTTGATAGCAGATGCTGTTGAAGTAACACAGTCAGGGACTGGGAGGATGGTTCAGGGGTTAAAGTATTTGTTACATAGGCAAGAAGAATAAAAGCCAGGTACGGTAGTGTGCAACTGTAATCCCTCGCCGGGGAGGGAGGGACAAGAGATTCCCTGGGGTTGGATGGCTAGCTTGTTGGTGATTTTCAAGTCTGTTGAGAGACTCTGTCTCAGGAAACTGTGGTGGAAACTGATTGAGGAAGACACCAGATGTCAAACGCTGGCATCCACATGTAGGAACTTGCATGCACATGTGCATGTGTGCATGCACACACACACACACACACACACACATGTTCCCCACACACAAAATAACACTAGTCATAATTTACCGTTAGTGTTTTTGTTTGGTTTTGAGACAGGGCCTTGTGACGGAGCTCAGGCTGGTCTCAAACTCAGGGTCCAATTGCCTCAGGCTCTCGAATGCTGGGATCTAGTCAGTCATTTCACAAAGTCAAGTCAAGCAGTATCAGGGTCCTCTTCTGGTTTTCAATGTGCATGGCAGGAGAGAGATGTCAAAGATTCCCCCTCCACTTCGTTACTCTATGCTTAGGGACTGAGACACTCACCTCTCCTCCTTTTAAAAACATATTTAAGGGCTGCAGAGATGGCTTAGTGGTTAAGGCATTTGCCTGCAAAGCCAAAGGACCCAGGTTCAATTCCCCAGGACCCACATAAGCCAGATGCACAAGGGGGGACATGTATCTGGAGTTCATTTGCAGTAGCTGGAGGCCCTGGCACACCCATTCTCTCTCTCTCACTCTCTCTCTCTCTGCCTGTTTCTCTCTATCTCCGTCTCTCTCTCTCTCTCTCTCTAATAAATAAATAAAAATTAAAATTTTTATAAAAAAATTGAGAGAGAGGACACAGAGAGAGAGTATCAGCAATCCAGGGCCTCCTGCCACTGCAAACAAACTCCAGACACATGCACCACTTTGTGTATCTGGCTTTATGTGAGGGCTGAGGAATTGAACCTACACCATCAGGCTTTGCAAGCAAGTGCCTCTAACTGTTGAGCAATCTCTCCAGCCCCCTCCATTTTAATGAATGAAGATATCAATCAAGAGAAAGTTAGTCTAGAAAGAGATGGTTTCTTTTTGGATCCAGAAAGGCTTTGAGCACTGTGTGGGGTTCCCTGTGAGTGGGGGGGGGGGCTGCAGAGGGAATCCTATAGCATGCTGGGGTCTGGGCTACTAGAGTGTGTTTCCACAAGCTCTTGGGCACAGAACTCTGATAAGAAAATTAGGAAAGGGTCTGACCTACCCCATGTCAGTCGAATCATGTTGTTAATTAATGAATAAATAATTAATTGTGTCGTGCTGGGGATTGGACCTGGTCCTTGCTCATGCTAGACAGGTGCTGTATCACCGCACTATTCTTTCAGCCCCAAAATTTTTGTGTGTGTGTGTCAAATCCATGTTTTTAAATTTCCTGCAATGATCTTGTTAGTGTAAAATGAAAAACCAAAACAAAACAAAAATCCTGGCCTCCAGAGACAGTCTACCTCATTCTATGAGTCTGGACATCATACAAGGCCATGCAAGGAGACACTGTGATTGGATGTTAGAATCCCGTATAGGACGGAGGTTCTCACTGTGTGGCCCAGAGAGATGCACAGCATTACCTCAGACATGTACATTCTGGGGTCCATCCCAAACCTGCGGCATCAGAAGCTCTGGGTGGCTTCCTTGGTCTATGTTGGTGTCAGCCTCACCCCCAGAAAATGCTGATGGGGGTTTCAGTCAGGAACCATCGGCTTAGCAGGATGGGATTCGCCCTGCAGCGAAGTTACAGGGAATAAACACGCACTAAGCACTTGCACGCAGGTTACACCTGCAAGAGTTAGATTTCACTTCCTTTTAGATTAGAAACTTGGAGCTCAGGGAAGATATCACCTGCTGTGTCTCATAGCTTTTTATCAGGGTCCCTCTGCTGCCCGTCCGGAATTACATTGCAGCCGATGAGAACTTGGGCCTGGGAGCAGTGTCAGGGTGGGGCTCTCAGTGAGTGTGGTCCTGGGCAAGTGGGTCAGCCTCTCTGCTGCTCCATTTCCTCACCTGCAAACCTCTAGGGGGACTTTGGTGGTGATTCAGTGACATAATTCATGCGAGGACGTTGAGGCTGTGCTTGTACTATTGAACGTTGGCGTTTCGCAGCCTCTCTATCTGGAGGGGTGCTGTGAACACACACACAGCAGCCTTCAGCCTCTCCCTCGGCCGTGAGTGAAGTGGGAATCCCGAAAGTGCCAAGGAAAATGATCAACAGCTTCCTTCTCCCCCAAGGCACCTTCAAGGGCCATCCATGCTGGCCCCCAGAGGCCCTGATATTCGCTTGCCTGGATAACAGGCACCCTCTTCCCCAGCCAGCTTCCTTGGTGGACATATTACTGCCAACTGGCCAGCTATACATAGCTCAGGCCTCGCTTGAGGGCAGCCCAAAGTGACAGGAGATTACCGGAGATAATCCTGGGCTCTTGAATTTCAGGGACACACAGTTGTTGAACAGTTTGACACATTGCCAGGTGGATGAAGGAGAGTGGGTAAAGCAGCCCTCGGGCTCTTGGCAGCAAGGAAGGAGCAGGCGTGCAGCAAGCATGGTTTTAATGACTGGTCTAAAGACACTCACTTTGAGCAGAGATCTGAGCTGTTCCCCTCAGGTTCCTGGTCAAGATGTTTGTACAGATTCCCTAGTCTGCAAAAAAGCATCCCAGGCTCCTCCCTTCAAATGGCCCCATCCGTTTTCTCTCTCGTTTTCCCACTTTCCCTTAAACCAGGAAGGGAATTCGGGTTTCTCCCCCTCAAAGGCAGTTCTTGGGAAGTGGTACAGTTAGTCTGTCTTCATCTCTATGCCGGGATAGGGCAGAGGAGTCCTACACAGGGACTTGGGTGACAGACAGCACAGACCTTTTGGATGTGCCGTCTCTGAGGCCCAGGGGATAGTCACAGGATAAGATCTGCTTTGCGTGCTGACCCTTCCTTTCATGGGCAAACTTCTGGAACAAGTAAGCCACACCTGCTCTAGCCTGTCCTCGCCACCCACTCAACTGTTCAGATCCTGGCTTTGGCTTCTGTCCCAGATTTTCTCTACAAGGTCACCCGTGACTTACCAGTCCCAAAAGGAGAAACCTGGTGGGGGGTCCCTCCCCTCCTTGTCACTCCCTGTGACACTTGATATGACTTCTTTTCCCTTCATGACTTTAGAGTGAGGGCACAGTGATTCTTTCCCACCCTCCACTTCCCCTGTGGTTCCCCTCTGCCAGAATCAGGCTCCTCACGCCTCCATCATGACCAGCCTTGGCATGTGGTTTTCTCATGAACTCACCCCCCAAAGATGCCACCCACCTTCTTGCCTCTGCCTCTCATGTCCATAGCTCCACCGGGACCTCTTCCTGAGCCGTGGGCGGGTATCCCAGCTCTTGGCTGATTTACGTGAGCATGAACTCACTGCATCGGTATCCATGCTGGCCATGTTATGGATTTTAGATGCATCCTGAATGCATGAAAATCAAACCTATGACATGCATCGTGGCTTTCAAGGCTTCACCTCCCTGCCCACGAGCTCTCTCACTAGATCTCTACAGCCCTTCTTGTCTGTCCTGCTGCTTTGGTTGCCTTTCTCACTAAAGCACAAGGACCTTGAAGCTGACGTGTTTCTCATACATTTTTATTTTGCAAGTACCTTGACCATAGTAGCCGCCCCTCCACCCATTGATGATTGTCCCCTCAATATTCCAGACTGTGGCAGTTTTGAGTTAGTACAACAGCCAGCGCCCTATTCAGCTGCCAAAAATCTTCAAAATAGTCCCATGAAACCAATATTGTTATTGTGCATATCATACAGAGGGTCACAGCACAGGATAGATGTTGAGGTCCCCCCTAGGGCCAGCCCAGGAGGGACGGCAGGGTCTCTGCTGAGTTGGGGGTGAGAGGCGTGGAGTCACAACACAGACTCCAGGAGTTGGGTGGAAGCAGCAGAGGGTGAGGTGCCGCAAACTCATTTATTGAGGAAGTGCAGGTGGGTTTTAAGGGGCTTGGCTGGCCAATCATTGTATGAGGTGGTCCCCCTTTTTGTGACCAATGACAGCCTGTCTCCATAAAGATCATCTCGTAGCAGGTTTCTCGTGAGCACGGGACTGTAGCTGTTGTCACACCAGGCCTGCGTAGAACGCCATGTTCACAGAAGCCACTTCCTGGTTTCTCTGCCATGCAGTCTGGCTAGGGCCAGGCCTGCATTGTGCCATACAGATAGAGACCAAGGCAGGAGCCCAGGGCTCTAACACTATGCCTTGTACTTCTCATCACTGGGATCTCCTACCAACGGGTCACTTATTCACTTTAGAGATGCCACGTTCTTGGCTCTCACCACTGCAGTGGTAACAGTGGTACAGGAAATATCTACATAGCACAACACAGCATGGAGAAAGGACCTACAAGAAACACCCACTTCTTTATCGCTGGATCATATTAATTATGCGGAGCATTTTCAGAAGCTCTTGTGCTCAGGAGAATGAACCACAGTCAATGCACATCTTGGCATTTTTATAAGAGGGAACAAGGCAGCGATGCCAAGGGGGCTGCACAGCACCAGGAGCCATTGCCATTCTCAGTCTGTGGTCAAGACCCACAAGACTGAGACCCAACCAATCCACAGAATGAAGGCAGCAGGGGCATGGCTGCAAACCAGCAGCAGAACATCACAACTACCTACGAGTTTCTGGACCCTTAGGAAACTTTGAAGCTACCTCTTGTTCTCCTCTCACATGTGAGGAGTTATGGCCTTGGGTCATAATTGCTTCTTACCCCTTTGGTTCACCAACTCAACGAACCTGTGAAGTACTTGGGCCAACTCATTCATGCCCCACAAGTGTGCTGAGTTCTCCAAGATGCTGTACAAGATACAAAGGAAGCTCAAACCAGCCCTTCTCCTTAGTGAGGAAAGTCACAACACAGAAGAGACTTACGCCCGACTGTGATCATTATGGAGCCAGTGTCAGAGTGCTGGCCCTGAGATAGGCTGGCTGCTGGCCTTCTAGAAATGAGAATGGGGTACGAGAAGAGCCTAAGCTTCCCTTGGTAGCCAATGGTGATCTGTCAGAGATCAACAGCTGAGCCAGACCAAGCCAGTGTGACAGACAGTGTCCTGTCTTGGCTCTAAGGGACCTCAGTCACACTACGGGTCAGCCCAGAGGTAGCTTTCACCACAGCTAACCTTTCCATTCAGTCCCATGGCATTGTTAGATGGCTGCCAGGCCTGGCCACTCTAGGGTTAAGTCTCTGCAGGTATCTTATAGGCACCCTGGCAGAGATGATGAAGTTCAGATGGGCAGGCTTTGGGCCTAATGAAGGTGAGGGTGGGACTCAGGGTGCTGCTGGGATTATGTATCAGGGTACCAAGGAGGAAGATGAGGAAGAGGAGGGCATGTCTCAGTTGTGGGCCTTCATCTTTGACTTGCTTGCTCTGTCTGTCCATCCATGGCACAGGCCAGTTGGCAGTGCTTAGTGAGCCAGGAGATCAAGAACTGACTCACCTGATCAAGCACCTCCCACTCGTCCATGTTCAAGGGTCAGAAGCTGTGCTTCACATGCCCAGGAAAGGCACATGTTGGTGCTCGCCTCAAAATCAACACAGCGTGCTGGTGTGTGCTGAGAGAGGCCTGAATCCAACACTCTGATTCTCAAAAGTTTTATTTTTCTTTTGTGTTATTCTTTCTGTGGTGCACACAGTGTGGGCCACATTATCACTACTGTGAGCACATACCCAGCCAGAAGGGACTCACTGAAAGAAAAGGGCTTAATTCAGCTTACAGTTCCAATCAGTAGGACCATCACGGTGCGGACAGCGTGGCAGGCCTGAGCAGGATGCCTGTGCCACATCTTCACACCATCGGGGAGGAAGTAAAGCAAATGGGCTGGGCTGTAACACCTGCAGGCCCTCCCCCAGTGACACACTTCCTCCAGCAAGGCCCCACCTCCTGAAGGCTCCACAACTTTCTAAAATAGTGCCACTTTGCTGGGGACCAAGTGTCCAAACACATGAGCCTTTGGGGACATTTCCTTCACACCACCTTACATGCATATATGTGGAGTGTGTGTGTACATGTGTGTCTGTGGGTTTGTGTGCACATGTGCATGTGTGAGAGTGGAGGTCAGATGTAAATGTCAGGGGTCTTCCTCAGTTAGTCTCTCTTCTTTTTGAGACAGGGGCTCTTGCTGAACCTGGAGCTCACTAGGTGGTATATACTAAGAAGCCAGTGAATCGCAGAGATTCCCTGCCTCTGTCTCCCCAGTACTGGGGTTAGTGGTGCATGCCACCATGCCTGGCATTTTACATGGGCCTAGGGATATGAGCTCAGATCTTCATGCTTGAGTGGCAAGTACTTTAACTACTGAGCCACCTATCTAGCCCTCTTGTCGGACTTACTACCGTTACTTTTCTCCTTCAGTAACAGGCCAACAGGGCCAGCATGGACCCACGGGGATTAGAACACTGTGCAATCACAGTTGCACCAGAAAGCCCTACTGCTTTTAGATGAACAGACAACCCTTAATAGTGACATTTCTTCAGAGCAGGGTGGTTGAGAGCCACTGTCAGAATCATGGGATGTGGTTTGTAAGAATGTGGATTCCTGAGCCCCACCCCAGCTCTACTGTCTATTCTGTGCTGCTGAGGCCCAGGAAACCCTGTGTTGACAGAGCCCCAGGTCATTCTTACCCACCCTGACAGGCTATGCTCTAGCACTGGGGAAGTTTACTGTGCCACAGATATTTAAGTGTCATGGTTATTGACTTTGAAGGAAAGAAGTGGAACATTTAACTTAAGATTTTGGTATCATTAATAGACACAGTGGCTCCTAATGGAATCAAGAAAAGTTATGAAAACTCTGTATTGAAAACCTGAATGCAATAAACTAAAGTCAGGTGACTGCAGAAAGACTGGCCTGTGTAGTCAGTACAGGAAAGCCCACAATGAGTCAGGAGTAAACACTGATAATGTCGCCTTTGATTCTAAGCCCTCCTGGTCCCAGCCGTGATCTAAGAGAAAAGTGCCTGCAGGGTAAGGCTGTGATTCGTTACCTGCCCCTCGACCCTTCTGTCCACTCTAGGCACCGGGCACTCCTCAGAGCAGCTCTCGGTTCTGTCTGGAAGGAAGAGGAATAGTTTACAGCCACAGGAAAGAAAGAGAATGGAAGGCAGATAGAAGGGAAGTAGGGCTGGGTAAAGAACGACCTTAAGCAGTTGTTACTGGAGATGTTGGGCAGAATAATACAAGACACAAGGATGAAATGAATGAAAGAAAGGAAAGAAAGGCCCAGAACAGAAAGAGGGTGAGGTGTAGAGCTAAGTAGAACTGGAATTAATCCACCAAGAAGACAAGAAAGCCTAAGTATATCTTTAAAAATAATAATATAATTACAAAACATGCAATAGAACTGAAAGGGCAGGAAGGAAAATAGATAAATCCCTAAGATTGAGAAGCAAACAAACAAACAAAAACAAAACAAAATGCTAACAAAAGGAGCAAGGCATCTTTATTCAAAATAGTGCCAGATGTTGTCATAAGTACAGTTAAGAAAACAAGGAAATTTAAAAATTAGAAAGGAATGAAAAATTGGCAGATGATTGTCTACTTAGAAAATCCCCAAACATCTACAAAAAGAAACACTTCTTAAAAGTAGTAAGTGTGTTAATCGAGGTTGTAAGATAAATGTATATGGTTTAGATACCATTTTATCACAAAATAACTATTTAAATGTAAATCTAACTAAACTTGTACACGACTTGCTAAACTGAACATGATGGCACATGTTTATAATCCCAGAACTAGTGGGAGGCAAGAGGACCAGGGTTCAAGGCCAAGCTGTGCTACATGACAGCCTGTCGCAAACTAACAAAGACAAAACCAAGCAAGACATGCTGAGAACTAAGTGGTGTTGCTAAAAGAAACAGCAAATGGAGAGACATACCATTTTCATGAGTTGGAAGATTCAACATCTAACGATACCATTGTCCCCAAGCTGGTACATGGAGTTAATGCACAAGACTATTTATAGATATAAACAAGATTATTCTGAAGCTTGCATGGGAAAGCAGAAGAACTAGGACAGTTAAAGCAATTTACAGAGTAGGAAAATGAAATCTACCTGTTTCTAAAATGTATCCCAGAGGAATAGACGTGAGGAATAGTGAAATGGAACAGAGAAACAGGCCCACGCAAAGGTGTCGCTGAGCTTCGATAAAGGTGTGAAAACAATTCATTGGACAAAAGGTCTTCAACAGTTGGACATCTGCTGCATACAAAAGATAACAGATGGGCTGGAGAGATGGCTTAGCGGTTAAGGCGCCTGCCTGCTAAGGCTAAGAACGCTGGTTCCAATCTCCAAGCCCCACGTTTAGCCAGATGCAAAGTGACGCAAGGGTGCAATGCCGCACTTGCCCACAAGGGGGTGCACACATCTGGATTTTGTTTACAGCAGCTGAGAGACTGCTGGCGCGCCCTGCTCTATCTGTCTTCCTCTCCCTCTCTATCTGTTTCTCTCTATGTCTCTCTCCAAAAATAAATAAAATAATTAAAAAAAAAAGATAACAGAACCCCAATCTCACATCTTACACAAAGCTAAATCCAACTAGGCCAAGGTCTATAAGGAATGTAAAACGACAACCCTTTTAGAACAAGAGGAAATTTCGGAATTCAGAGCTAAGTCAATTGTACTTAGACTTATCATAAACAATCCAGTCTACTGCTGGAGTGAGGTTCAGTGGTTAAGTGTGTTTCCTACTCAAGCATGAGGGGCTGAGGAGGCTGAAACAGCCTGAGTTCAAATCTCCAGATCACAGATAAATAGCTGGGTGTGACCACAAGAGCCTGTCACCCAGTTCAGCAAAGAGGAGCAGAGACCATGGAATGACCTGAGCTTGCAGGAAGCAGTGTGTTCCTGTGTCAGCACGGCAGATGAGCCATGGTGTGGGACGGCTGACTTAATGCTCTAGCCACCACAGGTGAGCACCCCAGCTGCAGGCGAGCACATAGAACTCCTCGGGGGCATATACACATGCATATGACACCCCCTGACACACCACGTTTCAAATATACACACACACAAGAAAAAAAATCCAGACTATAAGTGGAAAGAATGGTAAACTGGACTTCATTGAGATTAACATGTTCTGTGAAGGACTTTGGTTAGGAAGATGAAAAAGGGATGGAGAGCTGGCTTAGCAGTTAAGGCACTTGGCTAAAAGGCCTAAGGACCCAGGTTCAACTCCCCAGAACCCATGTAAGCCAGATGCATATGGTGGCACATGTGTCTGGAGTTGGTTTGCAGTGGCTAGAGGTTCTGGACACCTATTGTCTCCCTCTCCCACCGCACCCCCTCTGTCTCAGAAATAAATAAAAGTTGACAACTTTTTTTTAAAGATGAAAAAAAGATACAGAATGGAAGAAAATATTTGTAATCACATAAACCAACAAACAAAAGTGACTAAAAGTGAGCAAACATCATGAGCATTGCATAGACGAGAACATGTACATGGCAAATAAGTACCTGGGAAACTGTTCAAAATCATGTCATGACAACAGTATAAATGAAAGCCACAAGGAAACAGTAGTGCATCTAGATCGGAATGACTAAAATAAATAGTGACGTCAAATGCTGTCAAGAATGTGGAGGCGCTGGGCCGCTCACACTATCCACAAGTGTAAACGGCACTGCCTTCTGGGAAGCGGCTTGAGGGCTTCAGTAAAAACTTAGCATGAGGGCTGAAGGGATGGCTTAATGGTTAAGGTGCTTGCCTGCAAAGCCAAAGGACCCAAGTTCAATTCCCCAGGACCCATATAAGCCATATGCACAAGGTGGCACATGCATCTGGAGTTCATTTGCAGTGGCTAGAGGCCCTGGCATGCCATTCTCTCCTCTCTCTGTCTCTCTGTCTCTGTCTCAAATAAATAAGTAAAAATAATTTTTAAAAAATTAGCATTAGCCACACATGGTGGCGCATGCCTTTATTCCCAGCACTCAGGAGGCAGAGGTAGGAGGACTGCCATGAGTTTGAGGCCACCCTGAGACTACATAGTGAATAACAGGTCAGCCTGAGCTAGCGTGAGACCCTACCTCAGGAAACAAGAACAAAACCAACAAAAACAAAAACAGAACTCAGTAAGAGGCTAGCATGCAAGTCAGCACTCACATTGTTCAGCATTTACCCCAGAGGAATTAAGACCAACCTCAAAGTGAAAGATCTAAATGAAGACGTTTCTAGCAGCTCATTCATGATAGCCAATAACTGGAAACAAGTCCGATGTCCTGCAATGGGTGAATCATGAAACTAGGGCACATCGCTCCTAAGGGAGATCTACTCCTGCCGTTCAAAATAAAAAGAGCAAACTTGTTGATGCACTCAACAACATTAATGCATCTCTGGATTATTATGCCAAGTAGAAAGTCAGTCTCGTAAGATGAAGCATCCTTGCATTGGAAAGGGTACGCAGGTAGAGAGCAGGTGACTTATTGGCTTCCAGGGCCTACCGTGGCAATGGGGCCAGGTGCAGTGGGTATGGCTACAAAGGACTACAGAACTTGCGGGCTGCACGTGTTCCGTATCTTAACTACTTTGCTGTTATGATCCAATTGTGATTTATAATACAAGACCTCATTGCTGGGGAAAACTGGATGACGTGTACAAGAAACCTCCCTTGCTTATTTCCTACAATTACATCCTAATCAATGTTTGTTTTTGTTTTTTTTTTGTTTTAAAAAAAAACAACTTAAAAAATAGTATTAGGGCTTGGGGTATAACTCAGTGGTAGAGAGTATTTTCCCAGCATTCATGAGATTCTGGGTTCAACCCCCTAGACCACACATACACAAGAACTATTTAATGATCGGTCTGGTAATTTCGTCACATGATTTCAAGTCCCTTTGCAGTAAGATGGCAAGAATTAGAGCTCACCGCACCCTCAAACCCTGCTTGCTGCTCTGCACTGGCTGCAGGAAACCTCCAGAAGCTAATAGGCACGAGTACTTCCCGGGGGCTGGGGGTTTGGTCAGTGGGTATGAGGCAGGACTGCATTACTCAGGGCGTGATCCTCCTCACGTTCATTCGGTAGCTGCAGAAGGGCTCAGGGCTGCACGACGGTATCCACTGGTGTGTGAGTACCCCATCCTTCCTTCCAGATTCTCCTCTCTTCCAATGCCAGCTATATCTGCCCCAAGGTGTAAAAGTGCATGTGGCAGTGGGCATCATCTTCCAGACCTTTCCTCAGCCTGCTCCTCAGATTTCTGTCCTTGGCTTCTCGGCATGCTGCTGATTGGCCCCTTCCCCAAGGGACTGTATCACAGAGCTCCTTGACTGCCGCTTGACTTGGTCACATGTCAGGAAGTCTGGAGGATCGCGCTCCTGACGTCATAACTGAGTGTTAACCTGTGTCTTGTGCCATCTCTCTCCCGTTAGCCCACTGATTCTCCTGTTTGTCCCTTCAGCTCGTGGCCCAGGTCCTGGAACATAAAAACATAGGCTTTGTGATGGTGGATTCCAAGAAAGAAGCCAAGCTTGCCAAGAAACTGGGTAAGTGTGACAGCTGAGACACATTGAAGACGCGAAGCACAGTTGCATTTTTCCTGCAGGATGACTGCATTACCCTAAAATAAATATAAAATGATCCTGCATACTAAGCTTGGGTTGGGGAGGAGCTTATAAAAGTGAATAAGTTTGACACAAGCCACTTATCTTGTATCTTGTATCAGCACCACGAGGAGGGTCTCTTCCTGTAGAAACCAATGTCAGACACTAGAGCTTTTACTCCCAGCTCATACAGGGGCTGGCAGGCCAGCTTTGCCGTCTCTTTGTTCTCTCTGGGAGTGCCACAGCAGCAGCCCACACAAGGTAGCATTAATGTTAGAGACCCCAAAGTCCCAGGAGTCCCCACAGTCAAGGCTGAAGCCCAGCTGGCTACCTACCATCACCTGGATGACGAGGAGGATTTGGACAAGGCAGACAAAGTGATGCGGTGGCACTATAATCACCTGTGTCAATGTCTCCCTCTCAGTGGCCTTTAAGATTCTTACCCCATAATCCCAAGGAGAAAGGACTCCTCTGGTTTCTAAACACCCACACACATACTGCCCATCTGGCTTTCTGCATGAGCAGTAGAGAATGGCTATTAAAAATAGTAGGAGGTTTGAAATCAGGACCTTTGTGAAGAAAGGCTAATTGGATTTGAAGTAGTAAGTATGAAAGGAAAAAAGAAAAAGTTTAGTGGTGGTGCAATAAACACCTTCTGGTTCGTGAAAGCTCATTATCCTAGTATATTACAAGCAACTCTGTCCCATTCTATTTTCCAGAAGACCAGCCATTTTTAAAATAAGATTGAAATTATAGAAGACTATAAGTTAGACATAGGAAGAATTCATGTCTAGAAAATAATGGCATATTAAGAATGCTTGGGATATCTCTTTCCCTGGACATACATTAAAATGTTTTTTTCTCCTGAGCATGGGTGCAAAAATACAAAGTCTCTCTGGAGTCCAAGACAACTTAAGGAGTTCTGCCTCTTCCCTAGCAGCTCATTGATGCCTAGCATCCTCCCGCCCTCCCCCCACGCACATTGTTTTCATGAGTGAGTTGTATTTGGAGAGAATTTTCAGTCAACTCAGGACAAAAATGTTCAAGCTCTAGCAATCTACAAATTTAGGCAGAACAAGCTGAGCAAGAATTCACAAGATCAGAAATGCCGCGGGCATGATGTCTAAATGAACTTCACCCTGGCCTTGGAGGCCTGGAGGCTGCTCCTGCCCGATGCCATTGTTTGTGAACCTGCTCTTCCGCCCTCACCCGCCTCCTGCTTGCTTTCTTTTGGTCTCTAGTGGGTTGAGTCTGAGCCAGTGCCGGACTCTCTGAGGGCTGTTGCTCCCTTGGGTAGTCTCACTCTAGCCAAGGCTGACCTGGAATTCACTCTGTATTGCTAGGGTAGTCTCGAACTCGTGGCAATCCTCCTACCTCTGTCTCCCCAGTGCTGGGATTAATGGCTTATAGGCGTGCACCACCACGCCTGGCTCTTAATGCACAGCAGATGTCTCTGGTGTCAGGAACACTGGGCCTATCGCTCCTTTTGAAGTGCTCACCATGCCTCTGGTGAGCCAGGGGCTCCTCGGCCGTGCTGGGGTGGGGGGTAGCAGCCCAGCCTTCCTGCTGCTGGAGGCTCTGCGTGAGATTCATTTGGAGAAAGCAATTCCTAGCTAATAGAAATATGAAAATAATTAAGTTGAGGAATTAAAGCTGCCATAGGGTTGGGATACATGTCAGCAAGGCTGGTTAACACACTTGGGAAGGGGTGCAGTTTTCCAGCAAGTATGTGGTAGAGCACATAGCATTCCACAGAAGATGCTGGAAGGTAGCAAGGACCGAAGACGCTGAGCCTGCCCTGGCTGTCCCGCCAGTGACCTTTGAAAAGAAGAGGTGTGCTACTCAGATGGAACGGAAATACAATTCATTCTGGCCACACATATTTAAGGTGTGCAAATCAATGTATCCTGGCTCTATGCCAGACACAGGAGTGCCAAAAGGACCATGACCCTGCCATCAGAGAGTGTCCTGTTGGAGTGAGCAGCTCCCTTGGCAAAAGATGCCAAAAGAGGTCATTAAGGCAGGAGCCCCAGGAATTTGCAGTGACCTTCTTAGGAAACAAGGGACTCTAAGCTGGGACCTGAAGGAGCTTACGAGTGGAGTGGGAGAGGAGGTCCCTTCAGCTGTGTAAAACCAGAACGACACAAGCACAGATGAGCCATAAAGGCTGTTCCTCCACATACCTTCCACATCAGTGTGTGGACCACACACAATGAGGATGACCCAAGAGACCCCCATGGGAGCAGGGGGAGGCTGGCCAAGGGTGGGTGGAGAGAATAGAGAGGCACTGAGGCACTAAGGGGTCAGGTGGGAAGTGGGTACTCAAATTTGTTTTTGTATTTTTTGAGGCAGGGTCTCACTCTGGCCCAGGCTGACCTAGAACTCAGGCTGTAGCTCAGGATGGCCTGGAACTCATGGTGATCCTCCTGCCTCAGCCTCTTGAGTGCTGGGGATTAAAGGCGTGTGCCATGACACCAGCTTAAAATTTTTTGATAAGAAGAATGATGTGAGTTCATCAATATTTTTGGGAAACTCAAGCAGATATAGAATGGTAGAGATAAGCTCTGTCCCTCGTACCCCCGCCACAAGGCCTTTCTACTTAGCCCATGCCGGCCTCAAGCTCACGGTTCTCCTGCCTCGGCCTCCCAAGCACTGGGGTTGCTGGGGTTACAAGCAGACACTCTCTATACCCAGCCAGGTTTTCTAAATCTAGATGGAAGTCTTTTGGGCTATTTCAAGGTGCATGCCCACACTGAGACCCCTGCCGAAGTCTTGTTTCGAAGGAACTGGTCCTTGGTTAATACTGGTTCCACTGATTCCTGAGAGCACTCGGGACCAATGTGAGAGGGCTCTTTCTGTACCAGAAATGACCTTGTCCCTTGTCCTTGACCCCTTTTTGTTTCTTCCAGGTTTTGATGAGGAAGGAAGCCTGTACGTTCTGAAAGGTGACCGCACAGTGGAGTTTGATGGTGAATTTGCAGCTGATGTCTTAGTGGAGTTTCTCTTGGACGTAAGCACTGAGGCACAGTGGCTTTGCGTGGGGCCGGCTGGGCTCAGACACGGGGTAGGGTAAAGGGTTCTCGGCCTTCTCAAGAACCTACATGACAGTGGTATCTACTTTTCCTGGGAAGCAGGTGCTGACGTCATCCTAGACACTATTAGTAAGTGACCTGAGGGTCACAGATGTAGTAGTGACATACTTATTCTCTTACCAGTTATACACTGATAGCCACTGAAATTCCCCTGACATTGCCATAGAGGTGCTGAGAGAAAGCTGAGGATGGTGGACACAGGGAGATAACCAGTCACCTGAGGAGAGAAGAGGTGGTGAGCTGTCCTCTCATCCCCGAGTTACTTTCAGCTGCACAAAGGAGAGGCACCCCTCACTATCACACTTTTAGTCATAGAGACTATACCCGGGGACCCGTATGTTCCAAAAGCAGAAGAAACTTTGCTATGAAGATATTTTATCCATGCACAAGCTTACATTTCAATAGCAGCCGTGGAACCTACATTCTGCACAGATAAAGAACACAATGTTGCCAGCCAGGGTGGCACATGCCTGTAATCCCAGCACTTGGGAGGCAGAGGCAGGAGGAATGAGAGTTAGAGGCCAGCCTGTGTCATATAGAGATACTTCCAAAAACAAACAAACAAACAAACAAACAAAAAAACAGAATAGCTGGGCATGGTGGCACATGCCTTTAATCCCAGCACTTGGGAGGCAGAGGTAGGAGGATCACCATGAATTTGAGGCCACCCTGAGACTATGTAGTGAATTCCAGGTCAGCCTGGACTAGAGTGAGACCCTACCTAAAAAAAAAATTTTAAAAGAAAACAAAACAAACAAAAGCAATTATAAAAAAGAGCATTTTGTTATCAATCTATACTAGTCATCTTTATCATCAGATGACACCCAGTAGTTTATTGCTTTCTCTCTAAAGCTTTAAAGACCAAAGAGAAAGTCAGAAGGAGGAAACTTTACACACACACACACACACACACACTCATAATCTCTGCTTGTCTGTTTCATTGACCCACATCTTCAAGTCCTGAAAAACCAGGTGAAAAGCAACAACAAAACTGTGAGCCAGCATGACGCTGCCCCAACTTTATCAGCTAAGATAGAGGTTCTAGAAGCGAGCTTCTACCTGTTTCAAACAGTAAATACTGTGACTGACCCCCATCAGTAGCAAAGCAGAATTAGGGCAGAGTTTAGACTTGATTGAATCAGGGCTTTATCTCTGTAAGCCACAGCTGACTCTCTTTCAGTATGTGACCTTTGTCCTCAAGGTAACCAACCATTCAGGTTCGTCATAAGATGGCCAGAAACAGCTGGTACATCATATTTCCTTATTCACATCGAATGAGAGGAAAATATCGGACTTTCCTTCACTTCCTTAAGAGTAAAGAACTTTCTCATAGCCTTCAGCAACTGTGCCCTCACTGAGCCATAGCTGGGCCCCTTGCCCGTTCCTGAATCAAGAAATGGCAAGTGATATTGTGGAATTAACCCAAGTCAATTGGTGGATAGATAAAGCAAATGTATAAATAAACAATAAAACACTGTTCACATTAAAAAAATAGTCTTATCATCTGGGACAATGTGGGTGGAACTGGAGAACATTATTCGCAGTGTAGTGAGTCAGGCCCAGAAAGACAATTCTTGCACTTTTTTCATCACTGTGACCAAATGTCGAAGAGAAACAATTTAAAAGAAGGAAGGATTTATTTTGGCTCATGGTTTTAGAGGTTTCTGCGCAACGTCTCATGGTTCCATTGCTGGAAACAAAACAGTTACTACTGCGGCTAGTGTGTGGTAGAGGCTGCTCGCCTCCTGGTGGCCAAGAAGCAGAGAGAGAAAGAGGAAGGGTCTGGAAATCTCTCTCTACTGACCTACCTGCTCTAACCAGGCCCCACCTCCTAATTCATCACCTCCCGATGGCAACACATCATGAACCTTCCAGGGATCAGTCCACTGATGAAGCCAGCGCCTTCACGACCCAGCCACGTCTCAGTGGTTGGTTCACTAGCTTTGAGCCAAGCCTTCGACGCATGAGCCTGTTGGTAGATGCTTCATGTCCAAGCATAGCACATATAGATGCTTCATGTCCAAGCATAGCACATATAGATGCTTCATGTCCAAGCATAGCACATATTTTTATGAACATGTCAGGCTTAAAATGGCTGAACTTACAAAGATAGCAGAGTAGAGTGGTGGTTACCAGAACCTGTGGTGGGAGTGAGGAGATCAAAGGAGCAGAGCTTTAGTCACACAGAGGAAAGATGGAATGCATCTGCTTTTCTCTGAGATAGTACACAGTGTGAGAATTACAGTAAATAATAATGCACATTTTAAAACTGCTCAGAAAGTAAATTTCAAATGCTCTCATCACAAAACAGCAAATATTTGAGGTAATGGATATGTCACTTAGCTTGTCTTAATAATTTCATAATTTACTCATTACTCATAACATCTTATGTCCTATACATATATACAATTAAAATGTATCCATTTATAACTTAAAAGTGGTTTACAAACTGGGGCTTGAGAGAGTGGTTAAGGCTGGGCAAAGCCTAAAGATTTGGGTTCAATTCTCCACTGCCCACGTGAAGGTAGATGCACAAAGTGGCACATGCATCTGGAGTTTGTTTGCAGTGGCTGGAGGCCCTGACACGCCCATTTTCTCCTCTCTCTCTTTCTTCTCTCTCTCTCTCTCTCCTTGCAAATAAATAAATAAAATATTTTTTAAAAACTATCAAGAAGAATAGAATTGCTCCCACACTAATCTTACCCCTTGAGTTGAGATCAGTGTCTGGAAAAGCATGACCACTGTGTTAACTGGGACAGGGTGGGATGGGTGTTGGAAACCTTACCTAATATCCACTACAGCTTCCCTCCAAAGCACCCTTTTTCCTCCTGGGGATGGAAGCTATCTTTTATTTGAGTATATTTATGTGTATATGTTGGGGGGGGGTAACATTTCAGCTAATTGAAGACCCAGTGGAGATCATCAACAACAAACTGGAAGTCCAAGCCTTTGAACGCATTGAGGACCAGATCAAACTCCTCGGCTTTTTCAAGAATGAGGACTCGGAATGTAAGTTGTCTCTCAGTGGTCCTCTGCCTATCCATCTAAAGGCTAGCTCTCTAACAAGGAATGTCAGATCCCCAGCAGAGGGTGGGACTTGAGTATCTCTCCTGCTGATGACAGCAAAGGTTGGAAACTTTACTGGGATAGGAAGATGGGTCAGTCAGTAAAGGGCTTGTCTTGCAAACATGAGGACTCAAGTTTGATTCCTGGAACCCACGTAAAAATGCCAGGCCATGGTATTGCATGCTTGTAATTCTAGCACCGAGGAGGTGACACAGGCAGGCAGATCCATGGAGCTTCCAGCCCATCAAGCCTAGTGGGTGAGCTCCAGGTCATCAAAGATCCTGACTCAGGGCTGGAGAGATGGCTTAGCAATTAAGGTGTTTGCCTGCAAAGCCTAACGACCCAGGTTTGACTCTCCAGGTCCCATGTAAGCCAGATGCACAAGGTGACACATGCATCTGGAGTTTGTTTGCAGTAGCTAGAGGTCCTGGCGCACCCATTTCTCTCTCTCTCTCTCACCCTCTCTGTCTTCTTCTCCCTCTTTCTTAAATAAATAAATAAATAAATAAATAAATAAATAAATAAAAGATCCTGACTCAAAAGAGGTGGACAGTGTACTTTCGGAATGACATGTGAGGTTGTCATCTGATCTCCACATGTGCACACACATGTGTACATGCACCCACATACATACATGCATCCCCACATACATACATGCACACACACATACCACAGGCATACTTTCAAAAAGAGAATAAGGGCTGGAGAGATGGCTTAGTGGTTAAGGTGTTTGCTTGCAAAGCCAAAGGATCCCAGTTTGACTCTCTAGGACCCTCATAAGCCAGATGCACAAGGGGGCACATGCAACTGGAGTTTGTTTGCAGTGGTTGGAGGCCCTGGCATTCCCTTGCTCTGTCTCTCTCTTTCTGCCTCTCTCTCTCTCTCTCTCGCTTTCTCAATTAAACAGAGATGATAGATAGATAGATAGATAGATAGATAGATAGATAGATAGATAGATAGATAGGAGAATGATTCTTCCTGTTCCCTGTGTGAAGGGCCTCATATTTAGAAATTGTGTAAAACAGGCAGTGGGACTGAAAGAACTTTACGGTTGGGCCATGCCCTCTTGAAGGTAGGAGTAAGGGAGGGAGAGAGGGAGGAAAGGAGGGAGGGAAGAAAGAAGAGAAGGAGGGAAGTAGGAAGTTATATAGAAGAGAGGGAAGTCTTCTACTTTCCTACCTCTGCTCCTCCCATCACAGTCTCCCAGCGGATCTCTCCCTGAGGTTGGCAGCTCCCATGGTCACCAGCTGGAGCTTGCCCATCAGCTGGAAGGCATTACGGGAGCTGGGTAGGGATGGGCTTAGCAGCTGCCATAGAACATGTTAGACTGCTGGCTAGTCGCACAGCTGACCATTAGGCTGCTGGCCACAGTGTCACCACACCCTTGGGCGGATTCTCTGAAAGCCTTGTGGCCAGGTTGTGGGCTTGTACAAGGATCTGCTACGGCATTGCGTCAGGCAGGCAGGAGATGGGGAGGGCAGGAGGCAGGGAGAAGGGACCAGCAAAGGGCAACTTCTTGAGTGTATTTTCTAAAGGTTTACCTGAATGCCTTGGGCCACAGGGCTAAGCCTTTTCTTGTGTCTCAGCCTTGGAGAGAGGGAAAGTACAAATGAGGCCAGCGTAACTGGGAGAGATCTGGACACACAAGAAAGAGGTGCAAGTATGTTTTTTTGTTTGTTTGTTTTTGTTTTTTTGGTTTTTTGAGATAGGGTCTCACTCTAGCCCAGGCTGATCTGGAATTCTGTATTCTCTGTAGTCTCAGGGTGGCCTCGAACTCATGGCAATCCTCCTACCTCTGCCTCCTGAGTACGGAGGTGCAAATACGGGCTGGAAATCTCAAAATATTTTCAAATTCTGTTTAAAACTGTTTCTTTTATTTATTTGTGTGTGTGAGAGAGCAAGGAACAGGCAGATACAGAGATAGAGAGAAAGAGGGAGAGAAAGAAAGAGGGAGAGGGAGAAAGAATGGGTGCACCAAGACCTCTAGCCAATGAACTCCAAACCACCTTGCGTTTCTGGCTTACTTGGAGACTGGGGAATCAAACCTGGGTCCTTAGGCTTCACGGCAAGTGTTTCTTTATCCAGGATGCCCACTAACATTCCCAGTCAATCCACCAACAGCAGCCCACCTTGTGTCTCTCCCACGCTCCAGCTCTTCCTCTTCTCACCTGCTTTTCAAACCTCCACTCAGACGCTCAGAAAGCAGGTGCTGGGTAAGGTGCTGGCCAGGGGGTTGCTCAGTTCTGTGGGTGCTGACTATGGGAGAGGGTTTCTCTTGCCTCTTTTGCTCCCTCCTCTTTATATAACTTCCATCTATCTCCCTTTTTCCTTTTCAGCCTTTCTCCCTCCCTCATTCTTTCACCTCTCCCATTAACCTCAGTGTAGCAGGTAAGGAGGAAGGCAAGGCCAACCAACGTCAGCATATAAAGTACCTTCCTTCCCTAGCCTGCTTCGTAGTAATCACACACACACACACACACACACACACACACACACACACACTCCATCTAATTAACATGCACTGCAGCCGGGGTCTGTGCTGGGCTCTCCATGTGGGAAATTGTGTCCTCACAATAAGCCCATGAGGAAGTTACCTTTGCTTTCTGCATTTTAATGATGAAGAAAGGGACAATGAACTTTCCCCAGTGTCACCCAGCTCATTGATGGTGGAGCCACCAGTTAAATTCCAGGGCTCTGACTTTAGTGTTCACACACAGCTACTGTTTTATAGTTTCAAGTCCTCACACTTCTTCAGGTGACGACACACAGAAAACGTGATAACGCTTGCCGGGTATAAAATGAGCATCGCCTGGATGGGATTTGTGCTTAATTATCTTCCTTATATAATAATCATGATAAGATACAGAATAGGGAACCTATCCCATATTACATCATGAAAGTTTTGAAGTAAAATATTTTTAGATTTTGAATGAGAATCTTGAGCTTGCTTCCAAGAATACGTGATTGTGACATTAAGTGCTGGTCTTAAAATAGCTGCATGCTCTCTCTTTCTCCCTCTCTCCTTTTGCTCTTCCTCCCTTTCTTGTTACAATAAGTCTCAAACTCAAAACAGTAGCTCCATGAAATCCCTAATGAAGTTTTGAGGTGCTCAGCTCTTCCAATTCTTGACGGTCACCATTGATAAAGAAACTTGGTGGTGGCAAAGGAATTAGACCACATTAATTACTTTCTCTTTCACTGATAATCATTCTTTTCTTCTCATTGGACATAATTCAGATAATACAGTTTCTCTTCTCCACGGGCATGAGCCTCCTTACGACTTGACAGCTAGAACTCTTCGTGGGACTGCAACTCTCACTTTTCATATTATGCACCTCAAAATAATGTTTCCCAAGGTGGTGTCTGCCTCCTAAGTGTTGGGATTAAAGGCATGCACACCATGCCCAGCTCATAACTTTATTTTTAATTTACTTCTTAGCTGATAAACTCTCCAAAAGACTTTCTTTGCATAATTAATCTGCATTAGTACATATGAAAAAGCAGGAGAGGGTTTCTGAGCCCAAAGAGAAGGGACTAGCAGGCTTAGGTGTAGTCAGGGTCACTTGTTATGATGTCCCTTTATGTGGAATTCAGATTCACAGGTAACTGCTTATATGACCATGTTTCTATGAATATTCAATCTCAAGACTTTAGAAAGACCTTGACACAACCACGCCACTAGCACACGAACTGCACAGTGTTTTCAGTCATTGCTGTTCACCTCCTTCTTTGAATGTTCTATCCCCGACAACTTGGTTTGATCCTTCATCGTAAGACAGATAATGGTATTTCAAGCATTTCTCTTTAGGGGCTCTAACTGGTGTTGTGAATCATACACAGTTACTAAAATCTGATGTTCTGATATCCAGAGTGGAAGCCCCTGAGAGATGGGGAAAGGGGATAAGGAAATGTTATCTTGAATAAGCTGAAGGTGGAGGGTTAGGTGACACCAAACCCATAGGTGACAAGACCAGGCATCCTGGAAGACCAGCTGCTGAGTGAGCAAGGGTGAAGGTTGACCACACGTTGAATCACCAACGGTGTTTTGCTCCATCCTTCATCTTAAAGCAGTGTAGATGGGATCTCCAGGGAGGCTCTTGACGCAGGTCCGAGCCACGCTTCTCATCATGCTAGGGGTTCCTGGAGGTGGGAAAAGAGCCTGGAGTTGCTGGGGACAGGGAGACGGGTCCTGATGACCAAGGACTCTAGGATCCACAGGACTGCTCTCGCCATCCCACTTCTGAACCTCCTCTGCGCTTACTCCTCAGTGCTCACACCTTCTCTACCTCTATCCCAACTACCAAGCTCCCCACTTGATATTCTTTCTGGCCACCATGACTTAAGGCCTGAGTATATCAGTGTGCCTCATTAGTGTTCAAGATCATTTCAAAGCACCCCTCTCATAAATGCATGCTGCTGTCACCTCTTAGAGCAACTGCTACACTGCACTGTGGCTCTTTTGAGCTTGTGGCCTCCCCATGCTGAGATCCACTTGAGAACAGCATCTTTGTCCCCTTCCTTCCTTCCTTCCTTCCTTCCTTCCTTCCTTCCTTCCTTCCTTCCTTCCTTCCTTCTCTTCCTCCCTCCCTCCCTCCCTCCTTCCTTCCTTTCTTTTTTATTTTAGAGCTACAGGGTGGGGGGAGAGAGAATGGGCGCACCAGGGCCTTTTTAGGCACTGTGGACGAATTCCAGATGTGTGTACCCTCCTGTGTACATGTGCAACATTGCGCACTTGTGTCATTTTTGCGTCTGGCTAAACGTGGGACCTGGAGTTTTGAACAAGTGTTCTTAGGCTTCGCAGGCAGGCACCTTAACCACTAAGCCATCTCTTCAGCCCAGCATCTTTGTCTTTTCTACCTCAGCATCCTTTGAGCTTCTAAAATGACTTCTAACAGAGTCTTATCAAATTCTGCATGAGCCCAGAGTAAAGGATCTAGATTTCAATGAAATGGGAAGTTCATCTTGTGAAGAAGAAGCCATAGGCTCAAGATTAGAGGACTGGCCAGGCGTCATGGTGCACACCTTTAATCCCAGCACTCAGGAGGCAGAGATAGGAGGATCACTGTGAGTTTGAGGCCACCCTGAGACTACATAGTGAGTTCCAGGTCAGCCTGGACCAGAGTGAGACCCTACACGGAAAACAAACAAACAAACAAACAAAAAGATTAGAGGACTGTATATACTATATGTGGAACCCCAACATTACCGTGACCCTCATATGAGAGGCCTGAATACAGGAATTTTTACCAAGTACCTGGCCAAGTGTCTTCAAGCCTATCATAAGAACCATAGCTGGCATGGTGGCGCACGCCTTTAATCCCAGCACTCGGGAGGCAGAGGTAGGAGGATTGCTGTGAGTTTGAGGCCACTCTGAGACTACATAGTTAATTCCCTGGGCCAGAGTGAGACCCTACCTTGAAAAACCAAAAAAAAAAAAAAAAAAGAACTCTCACATGCACATGGTCTAGGCCACGATGACCACTCAAACACAAGCTTGAGACCACATTCAAGCACAGGCTTGATTAAATTTATATATACAGAATTGATATTTTTACTAAATCCTCCCAAGGGATTAGAATTTAAAAGTAAACTAGATATCTTCCTCTCTCAAATAAATTTTAAAAATATATATTTAAAAAAAGGTTGGAGGGATTGCTTAGTGGTTAAGGCACTTGCCTGCAAATCAAAGGACCCCAGTTTGATTCCCCAGGACCCAAGTAAGCCAGATGCACAGGCGGTGCATGCATTAGGAGTTCATTTGCAGTGGCTGGAAGCCTTGGCACGTCCATTCTCTCTCTCTCAAATAAATTTTCTTAATCCATATTTAAAAGCAAACTGTAAAACAAAGAAAGAAAGACAAAGGAAAGAAAACTAAGATTCACCAACAGGAGCGCTCCTGCTGAGAAACGCGGGACACTTCTGTGAGGTCATGCTGCACTTCACTGAGGTGATTTGACATAGTCAATTTCCTTCTTCCTTGGGCCTCCCTCATGCAGGAAAATGCACTCTCTCTCTCGTGGCAGTTACAGCAAACCACGAATTTAGTGCAAGGACTTTCTCTTTGGTATTTCTCTTCTTTGTCTCGGGTTTTCCCTATTTCCTTCTTTCTGCCCACAAAAGTCTGAGGAAGCAGTCAGTTTCAACTCCTTGTGAGAACCATGGGTTTAAATGGTGCTAGATAACCATTTAGATAATTCCTACTAAATTAATAATTATGCAATTAGGAATACTTGGTCTTCCTATACCCTCTCCATCATTTAAAAAGAGAAGTGTGCAATGTGCCTCTTACAAATGCCTCTCTCCAATGGCTTTTTCCCTAGATTTTAAAGCTTTCCAAGAGGCAGCTGAACACTTCCAGCCTTACATCAAGTTTTTTGCCACCTTTGACAAGGGGGTAAGTATCTATCAAAGTCTAACTTCAACGCCTTTGGAGGCACAGAGGACTAACTTTGAACTTTCTGCCACTTCTTTTCATTCTCTAGAAGTAGTAAAAGTAGGTTAAAAATGGGCTGGAGAGATAGCTTAGCAGTTAAGGTGCATGCCTGTGAAGACTAAGTACCCAGGTTCAATTCTCCAGATCCCATGTAAGCCAGATGCATATGGTGGCACATGCATCTGGAGTTTGTTTGCAGTGGCTAGAGGCCCTAGTATGCCCATTCTCTCTCTCATAAATAAATAAAAATAAATTTTAAAAAATTTTTGGGAGAGAGACACAGAGAGAGAGACAGAGAGAGAGGGAAAGGAAGACAGATAGAGATGGGTGTGCCAGCAGCCCCTCAGTTGCTGCAAACGAAATCCAGATGTGTGCACCCCCTTGTGGTCAAGTGCGGCATTGCGCCCTTGCATCCCTTTGCATCTGGCTAAACGTGGGACCTGGAGATTGGAACCAGCATTCTTAGGCTTAGGAGGCAGGCACCTTAACCTCTAAGCCATCTCTCCAGCCCTAAAAAATATTTTTTAAAAAGTAGTTAGAAAATAAGAGTGAGGCAGGAAACTCTGGAGTGGGGAAGAACCCGATGAAAAGGTGCTGCAGTCAATTTGTGTATATTGAACCACCCTGTGGGTTTGGCCCCTGTCTTCGGGCCTATAATCCAAAAGAAAGGTGAAACTAGCACTTCTTACATCATGTACATTTGAAGCAAGTATGCCCTACTTGTTGCGTTTTAAGCTGGCAAAGTTCTTGAACAAGGACAGCCAAACAGTGACAGGAATCATGTCTTGAGGACTTCTCACGGGCCAGGCTTCCAAAGGCCTGCAAGAGGGAAATTAGTATCATCACTACAGGGGATGAAACTGAGCAACCAAGCGATTTGAACATGGTCACGTGGTTCGTGAAGAGTGAAGCTGGACAGTTCGGTGGGCTTTGGTTTCAAAGTTGCTGTTGTGTACTGCTCCAGAGAAAGAAGCTATGTAGCCCTGGGATGGGGGAATAGCTGGGGCTTGGCCACAACAAGCATGCAGCAAGTGTCAGCTAGCTCAGAATGTTGTTAATAAGAAGGCCACTGTCCAGGCCCAAGAGAATGGGAAGTTCAGGTAGGATGGTAGAGGGTTAGAAAGACACAGAAACCTGACCTTGATCCATTGCTGGCTTTCAGTTCTGCCAGGCCAGGAGTGGCTAAGGGACTGGAGGTTACCATCCCATCTAGGTGTCTGCCAACAGAGGGATGTACACAGACAAAGGGATTTTTTTTTTCAAACATAAAGAGGAATGAAGTGATGGCAATTGCAAGAAAATTGACACACTTAGAGATCATCATATTAAGCAAATTAAGTCAGTCTCAGAAAGACAAATTTATATGTTTTCTCTCATTTTTAAGTCTTAGATTTTTGTAGATACATAAAATTATATGTGTAGAGATGATATGAATGTAGAAATGTAACTGTCTAGGGAAAGACAGGAAACTAATAGGAGGAGGAGAAAGGAAGGATAGTGGGGTATATTATATACTTGCATAAAAATTGCCTTATGTAACCCAGTATGACAAGCTTTTAGAAAAGTTAAAAGCAAAGAACTCATCGGAAGGAAGGAAAGAGTCATGGAGATGAGCCTAGCTAAGCATCAAAGCCTTCATTTTCAGAAAGGTGCACCATCCTGAGATCAGGGTCATATTTTCTTTCAGAAGTGCCTCCCAATCCAACTACATGATTTCATGTCTATGGCTATGAAGAAGGGAAGGTCAGGCTATAATTAAAACCTTCAAACCCACTTTACTAAAAAATCTGAAAGCCTGGTGTGGTGGCACACGCCTTTAATCCCAGCACTCGGGAGGCAGAAGTAGGAGGATCACTGTGTATTTGAGGCCACCCTGAAACTACATAGTTAATTCCAGGTCAGCCTGGGCCAGAGTGAGACTCTACCTTGAGAAACCAAAAAAAATAAATAAATAAATAAAATTCTGAAAGACACTGAGCCGTAAGTGCCACTGTTTGTGTAACCTTATGGGGTTTGATAACCTTATAACCTTTGAAAAGAGAAAGACACATTCTCTGCACATGTTTATGGAACAAAGCATTGGGGTCATGTTGATGCCACCTGCCATCCAGGACTTACACCCATCATGGGGAAGGTGGTAATCTAAAAGATGTGGCTGCAGCCTCAAGGGAGCCCAACAGGGAATGCTAGAGCAGAAGAAGGGATAAGCAATAAAAGTGAGGTGACAAAGACCTTTTGTCGGACACACCCACCCTTGGAAATATGAAAGGGACCATGAGGGGCTTTGAAGAGATTTGAAACCAGCATAAGCAAAATGGCTCAGGGAGCACTGGAGAAGATGAAGAAGAGAAAGAAGAGTGAAAACTGAAATAACCTGAGATGGTAAATCTAGCTTCAAGACAGCAAGGACTGAAGCCAAATTAGGAAGTTCAGGGAGAAGAAGCTATTGAGTCTTATGCTTTACAAACTGAGGAAGCATCCAAGTGCAGGCGTCTTTCCTGAATTCATTGATCCATTCATCACTTGGCAAGTATTTTCTGAGTGTCTGTGATGGGCTTGACATTCTTCCAGCGACACAACAGCATTGGCTGTGTAGAATTTAGAGCTTAGCGTGGGAGAGGAGATGAGAAAAGAGAATGTCAGCAAACCACCTAATAAATAAATTGCGAGTTGGTGTGTAAGGGTCCGAAAATCGCTGAAGAAAGACCCCAGAGTCAAATAGTATGTAAAAGCAAATAGCGTTTATTATGCAGAATCAGCCAGCATGCAGGGGTCAACCATTCTTACAAAATGGCAACCCCCAGAAGAGCACACAGGCCCCTTTTAAACACAGCTAGGGGGAATTCCAGGCTGGTTAGGTAATCTTTTAACATGATTGGCTAAGCAAGCAGCAGTTACATTTGTACATCTTTGATTGGTTGGGGTGAAAGGGACATGTCTGGGCATGTTTGGACATGTCTCCAGGAACTGACTCAGCCCCCAGAGCCCACCCCTCTGGGAAATTGAAACTTGGGCCTAGTTAGGGCGGTACCTTACTGAAGCCTGTCATGGTGTCAGTTTGTCCCTTCAGGAGAAGTGAAAAAGAGGGTGCAATGTCAAGATTACTGCTGTAAATTTGAAAGATTGAAAGATCCCAGCTACAGTCCATCTTGGTTCTTCTGAGGGACTTTTAAAAGTCTTGATGTGTGGGATCACTCCTGAAAATTTGTTTGTTTGTTTGTTTGTTTGTTTGTTTTTTCAAGAATTGTGACAAGACCCAGGAATCTGCATTTTCAAAAGTCTCCCTAGGGAATTTTACACACACCAGCTTTTGACCTACATGGATCTACTGATCCTGATCATAAATCAAGCCACACAAAGACTCAACCCGTGTAAGGAAGCAATTGGCAGGAGATAATCAAGAGGCCTGGGCTGGCTGGCATCCGTTCTGCTACACCTGATGGCCTAAGAAAGTATCAGTGATAATAATCCTATGTCACCTCCCCTGGCCTATTCCTTTCTCTGTCTGAGGGACCGTGAGATGAAAACCTCAGTCTTTTTTTAGTCACACGGGAGCTGGGAGGGAGCTGAGACTAGCCAGCAAGGTCGATGGAGAAGAGAGCTATGTAACAAGCCCTAGTTCATACCATGTTGATTTGTCACCCTAACAGCTGAAACAGTTTGCTCATAGGTAGAAAATCAGCCGTACCAAAACTCATGCGCACACAAATGTCAGAAAATCAGACGGCCATTGACCTTTGTAGCTTTCATGTTCCTGCCAAAAATTTTCTTCCAGCTAGTTAAAGGGGGGAAAAAAAGCAAGGATAAATTAATTTCTTCTGGACTTACTTGGCCTTTGATGATACAGAGCATCCTGATTTAATCCCAACATTCACAAACCAGATCTGGTCCTAGAATCCTGCATTGGTCGCAGAAGGCTGCACTGGAACTTGTTGACAAAGTGAACGAGTGAAATCTTCAATCAAATCGCCTTTGGTTCTTAGCACCTAAGAAACAATTGCAAGAAGGAAAGCAAAGGGTTCTGGGAGATACCAGATGAGGACACTCCATGAAACTGGTGAGGAAAGAAAAACAGTGAAGAAACCTTTGGAATTTTTTTACTTAGGCTTCCCAGGGATATGGCAAACTATTTTTCATTCATAGACAACACTGCAGACTCAGACAGTGACACCTGGGGACCAGAGACCCCACATAAAGGCACTCACTGCCAGCACTAGCTGTTTGCTTGGACAGTGGCTCTGATCAACTCTGCCTCATCTTCAGGAAGCCACAGTTAAAGCAGACAGTAATGCGGGATGACGGGATGAGACTATCTTACAGGAAAGACGAGGAAACATTTCACTAAAGCATGCATTATAATTTTACAAGGACATGTATAGATTCCTCTCTTTATGCTACTGTCAAGAAGATAATGTTCTTTCTTTATGGGGGAGGTAGGGAGCTTTCAAGGTAGGGTCTTACTCTAACCCAGTGGGAATTCACTATGTAGTCTCAGGCTGATCTTGAACTCACCATGATCCTCCTCCCTCTGCCTTTTTTTTTTTTTTTTTTTTTTTTTTTTGGCCCAGGCTGGAATTCACTATGTAGTCTCAGGGAGGCCTTGAACTCATGGAGATCCTCCTACCTCTGCCTCCCGAGTGCTGGGATTAAAGGTGTGATCCATCACACTGGGCTCCCTCTGCCTTTTTTTTTTTTTTTTTTTTGGAGAGAGACAGAAAGAGAGAAAGGGGAGGGAGGGAGGGAGGGAGGGAGGAGGGGGGGAGGGAGGGAGGGGAAGATAGAGATGGGCACGCCAGCAGTCTCTCAGCCGCAGTGAACGAAATCCAGATGCGTGCACCCCCTTGTGTTCAAGTGCGGCATTGCGCCCTTGCGTCACTTTGCATCTGGCTAAACGTGGGACCTGGAGATTGGAACCGCAGGAGATTAGAACCAGCGTTCTTAGGCTTAGGAGGCAGGTGCCTTAACTGCTAAGCCATCTCTCCAGCCCTCCCTCTGCTGTTTTCAGGGCTGGGATTAACAGCATGTACAACCACGTCCTGCTAAAACGATAATTTTCTTTTTTTTTTTTTAAGTGCTTATTTATTTATTTATTTATTTGCAAGCAGAGAGACATAAAGAGCCTCTAGCCACTGCAAACGAACTCCAGATGCTTGCACCACTTTGTGTGCCTGGCTTTATGTGGGTACTGGGGAACCAAACCCAGGTTTTTGGGCTTTTCAGGCAAGCATCTTAACTGCTGAGCCATCTCTCCAGCCCAGAAGATAATTTTCAAAAGGAAAGGATGTTGGAATACAAGCAAACTGGAGGCACAGAGTGTTTCAGTGCCGGAGTACAAGTTACGGCTCTAACCCTCCCCTGATATATGCTCCTGATGAATTGTTCGCCCACATTATTCCTCACGTTCCTCCTGTGTGAGACAAGACGAGTCATAGCCCTTATCTCCTGCAGAAAGTGAGCGTTGATAAACCCACAGCACTGCGCAGGAATCCCACAGAGCCAGAATTACAGGGGCTTGCTAGAGTTTTTGCTGACCTCATCACTTCTCACTTCTAAACAGCCTGATACTTACTATATATATAGTAAGTGAACTCAAAAACAGAAAAATCCTTGGGTTGCGGAGATAGCTCAGTGGTTAAAGATGCTTGCTTGCAAAGCCTAACAGCAGGGGTTCAATTCCCCACGAAAAGCCAGATGCACAAAGTGGCACATGCATCTGGAGTTTGTTTGTAGTGGCAGGAAGTCCTGAATCACCCGTTTTCTCTTTCTCCCTCTATTCTATCCCCCTCTCTCTTTCTCTCTGCTTGCAAATATTGAAAAATGTTTTTTTAAAGAGCAAAATCTAGTGTCATTTTGAGGTCATTCTATTATAGATGCTGCTTTGCAATGAATTGAGTATAACTAGACCCTTGCTGTATTATTGCTTCTCTTCCTCCATAGATCCACACTGCACCCCATCCAAGACTGGAGAGAGTAAGGAAAACTCCATACCTCCTTCTTTTAAAAATAATTAAAGCGAGCCAGATATAGTGACACACGCCTTTAATCCCAGCACTCAGGAGGCAGAAGTAGGAGGATCGCTGTGAGTTTGAGGTCAGACTGAGCCTACAGAGTGAGTTCCAGGTCAGCCTGGGCTAGAGTGAAACCCTACCTAAAAAAAAAAAAAAAAAAAAAAAAAAGTGACAAAGTCCATTCTTTAACGGCAGTGTTCTCTGTCTCTCTCTCCGCTTCTCTCTTTGTCTCTCGCTCCCCTCCCTTCCTCCCTTCCAGTCTCCTGTAGGACTGGCAATTGATCCCAAGGCCTCACAGGTGCTAAGCAAGTGCTCTATTTTTAAATTACACCTCAATCCCTTTTTTTTTTTTTCTTATTTTGCGACAGGGCCTTGCTAAGTTACCTAGGCTAGCCTTGAACTCACAAATACAGTCCAGATTGGTCTTGAATTTGTTATCTTGCTGCTAGAGTGTCCCAAGTAGCTGGGATTAAAGGCTTGTGCCACCAGGCCCCACCTAATTGTAGCTCTTCATGTGGCCTATTTTCTTTAGCATTAATAAGATGCTGGAATTAAGAAGGGTCTTTTGGAATATAGTGACCTGGAATTAATAGCGATTGAAACACTTGTGCACTTAAGTGTTTCTACAGAATAAGAGTTCCCTTGTGTAAGATCTTATGTAATACCCTGCTCCCCTCCCCATACACACACCATTAGTCACAGCCCCGGTCACTGGGTGACTGCACTGTGGCTGCCACCTCAAAGCATCAGAGCTCCTAGGCAATCCCTCTGCAGTTTCAAGAGAGCCACTGTTCGCCCCTGTGCTTTCTTGGATCACAGCTCTGAGCTAGAAGAGAATAGCATTTGGTTTTCTATTCAGCATTGCACATTCCAGGCCTCTCAAGTCATGTCACAAAGAGAGGCCCCAAGTTCAATGGCTTTGCAAGCAAACACAGCAGTTATTCTGCCTTAACAACAGACTGACATGTGGCCACTTTAGTCAAGAGAGAAAATGTCTCCCAAGCTATGGGCTCTTTCTTCACACTTTTCATCTATTATGGGGTGACCCATTGATATGGTTTCCTGAAAACGATGCAAATTTTAGCATTGAAAATCCTACATACCATAAAACCCCTTTGTCCCGGGCAAAGCAGGATGGTTGGTCACCGTATGGCTACTCATAAGCTCAGCAGTTCCCAGAGCCTGACAAAACACCAAGCAAGGTGGGCCTCGATGGCCCACGCTTCAACCTACATAGCAATTAGGGTTTATGAGCAGCTCAAGTACAGACGAAGGGACTGGACTGACTTCTGAAGCTGCAAAGCTGCATGCTTTATGGGCTTCTGTCAATTGTATGATGAACTAAATGCAGCCAGCCTCAGAGTGAGACGTTCTAGCTCTGCTTCCTCTCCAGCCCTGGCAGACACAGTAGTGATGATGGCCACACCCTGCTTTTTGTTCCACCTGCTCCCTGGCACTCCTTGGCCCTCATTTGTCAGATGTGTTTCCCTCCATCCTTTGATCGCAGAAAGAGATTGGCCCACACCTTGGGTGATGAATTCCTGTTACTTCAATTTCAGTGAAACCTGCTCATAAGCTTTCATACCTTTTCCAGAGAGCATATGTGCCTTCTCCTGGATGGATAACTCATTGTTGCAGAAGCTTTGCGTGGCTGGACAAAAGCAGTTTATAGGAGCAAAGGGTTTTATTTCAGGCTTACAAATTTCAGGGGAAACACCATCAATGGCAGAAGAAGCTGTCTCATTTCCATAAAGCTAAGCACAGAGAGTCATCACCAAACAGCCAGCAAACACCAGCACCAGCCAGCACCACAGCCAGAACTCTGACTGCTTTCCACAAGCCTTATGTCTGGACTCAGGATTCACCCCAAACCCACCTTAGGGCTGGACTCAAGATCTATCCCCAGTGACACCCCAACCCCCATAGCAAGAATCATGTTATTAAGCTCAATTTTGATAAAACACCTAAGTCTATGGAGCCATACATTCAAACTATCACAGTTAAACTACCACACCTTGGATAATGAATTCCTGTTCCTTCAACATTTAAGTTAAAACTGCTCATAAACTCTCATGTCTTTGCCAGAGGACATATTGCCTCCTCTTGGACGGATAACTTATTACTCTGCAGGCTATCATCCAAATAAACTAGTTTCTTATTTCTAACTGTTTCAGGTTGCAAAGAGATTGTCCTTGAAGATGAATGAAGTTGACTTCTATGAGCCATTTATGGACGAGCCCATTGTCATCCCTAACAAGCCTTACACGGAAGAGGAGCTCGTGGAGTTCGTGAAGGAACACCAAAGGTGTCTGAGATGGTGCATGGGGTGGGTGGATGGGATCCGGGGAGCAGATAAGGACATCTCGGTGTGGACAATTCAATCCCACCAAGAGCAACAACCTACAATGAGTCACTGAGAAAAACCGAGCTCACCAGTGTGGTGATGGCCATTCACCAATGGTGGGGAAGTTACTGTTTTAAATCTGGGTCTACAGTTGCGAGTACATTAGACGATTTCCCTATTCCCTCCAGAGGAAAATGCAGGTAAAATTCTACACTGATTAATGATGACTCATGAATGCTTTCTACATGGTAAGCACACACTAGTGATGCAGGATTTTAGGGTTCAGGAGGGGGTCCCCCAGAATTTATCAACCCCAAGTTTTGGGTTCTGTCTTACCTTTAATAAAGAATTAATAAAGACGGACTCAAGAAGAATAAGTTAGGAATTATTAAGTTTATTTAGGGGGAAATCACAAATTGTGGCGCTTATTGAAGGTAGATTGGGATCTAGGAAGGGAGGCTAACCACGTGGCAAGTAGGGACCGTGCTCTTATGCAGAAACACTGTACAGTTTATATGGTTCATGTAAGCGTTTAGAAAAGGACTGGAACAGAGTTGTAAGCACATGGAAAGTGGAACTTAGATGTAAGTGTAGAGAGATTCAGATAGAACACACATAGCACCTGCCCTGTGCTTTCCTGAAGAAGGAAAATATCATAGCAGGAGCGAAATTGAGGGTTTTTGGGGAAAACTGGAATAGAGCCATAAATACATGAAGGGGAAATAAACCGAGACCTAAAGAGAAATTAGGGTAAAGCTTCAAGCACGTGAAAAGCAGAATCTAGGAGCTTGTGCAGGGAGACCTAAGAGGAACCCACATGGTGTGTGCTATGTGGTTTTAGAGGAATTACGAGGACAAACAGTGAGGCTCAATGGGGGAAAAATGAGAGGGCAGACATCAAAGAAGAGACTAAGAGACTCAGAGAAGAAATGAGTGATGAAGAGGGGTACACTCATGTACACTAACCCCCAAGTTTAGAGTAAGTACACAGGTAGCAGTCCAGAGTTGGTAAGAACACCCATGTGGTAGATTTGGAGATTAGAGAAAAGTCATAAATGTAATTAAAGTGAGAAGGTACCCCAAACTATAAAGCAGAGGCAAGAGGAAAAGTTTAGATCAAGAAACAATGTAGGGCAGGAGAGATGGCTTAGTAGTTAAGTTCTTGCTTGTGAAGCCTAAGGACCCCGGTTCAAGGCTCGATTCCCCAGGACCCACGTAGGCCAGATGCACAAGGTGGCGCATGTATCTGGACTTCATTTGCAGTGGCTGGAGGCCCTGTTGTGCCCATTCTCTCCCTCTCTCTCTTCTTCTCTTCTTCTTCTTCTTCTTCTTCTTCTTCTTCTTCTTCTTCTTCTTCTTCTTCTTCTTCTTCTTCTTCTTCTTCTTCTTCTTCTCTTCTTCTTCTCTCTCTCTCTCTCTCTCTCTCTCTCTCAGCCTCTTTCTCTGTCACTCTCAAATAAATAAAGATAAACAAGAAACAATGTGATGCTCTCCCACTGGGGGTAGGTGCCAGGCTTATGTGTTTGGGCAGCACAGGGTAAGAGCTGGAGAGAATGACACATGAACACTAATGTTTGTGTCCAGAGAGCAGAGAAGAGAGGGGCTGGAAGGCCACAGTTTTTATAGCATCAGATTCACATATGTCAGGGGAGACCTGATTGGCTAGTAAATTTGGTGGGTGGATTTCAGAGCTATCCCGCGTGAACCTTTTTATTTAGATCGTGTGTTAGATGGTGAGCAGCAGGGGGTGTTGGAGGTGTGTCTTGATCAGATGTTGCATTTTTGTGGTGGCACCTCATGGTTCTCTTTGGGCCACAATCCCTAACTGAAACTGCCTTTAAAAAGCTAGCTTTCGGGCTGGAGAGATGGCTTAGCAGTTAAGGCACCTGCCCTGCTAAGCATAAGAATGACCTTTTGATTCTCCAGGTCCCACGTTTAGCCAGATGCAAAAGTGACTCAAGGGTGAAATGCCGCACTTTCCCACAAGGGGGCGCATGCATATGGAGTTCGTTCACAGCAGCTGAGAGGCCGCTGGCGCTCCCATTCTCTTTCTCTCTCTCTCTCTCTCTCTCTCTCTGACTCTCCAAAAAACAAAGCTAGCTTTCTCCTATCCTCCTTCACTAGGTTCTTTATTGGAACTCCTTTATCTCATCTCCATTTCTACAGGGTCATGGTTATTATCCTAACACTACAGACAAAGGAGTAACTCTGAATACTTAACCATGGACAATTGCACACATTCTACACAGACGGTTTCTGGGAAAGGAGCGTTCACCAGCACTCAGAGCATCTCTAGCAGGGATCAGCAAATGTTTTCTCTAAAGGACCAAACAGTAAATATTTATACAGTTCTGTGGGCCAGATGGCCTCTGCTGCAGCTGCCTGGCCCAGGCAGCACAAAGTAGCCCTTGAGCATACATAAACAAATGGGCGTGGCTGTGTCCAGGCAAGGTCTGTTTACCAAATCAAGAGGCAGCAAGGCTGCCCTAGCCCACCACTCTGAGTTTGCTGCCTCTGCTCTGGAAGGAGGGACAGTGTGGGAGCATGGCATGTTAGTGGGCTCACCACCTCACCGGAGGACCCTCGAGGCACGACATGCACAGGCGTGTTCACTGGGCCTGAGCACCACTGATCCCCACGCTTGGACATTCCTCTGCCCTGCAGGAGGCAGCAGCACTGGGAGGACAAATCTTACTAGGTCTTACATTCAGAAGAGTATGAGCAAAATATAAGTCTACCCTTCACCCTGGATTCCTAAGGGTTTGGTTTTTAATTTATTTATCTGCTCATGGATGACCCTGTCTCTCCAGTTTCCTATCCCTGGCTTCCTAGGAGGGGTACCTGCCTGTGAGGAGGCCTCGGATACATCCCAATCCAGTGGGGATGACTTGGATGTGAAGGTCTGTGAGAAGGCAAAGTGGCCTGGGCCAGCTCTCTCCAGACACACTAGGGCGGAGCCACTCTGCTTCCTCAGCTTAGAAGTGGGGAGGGGGGGTGGCGGGGGCCACCTCATCTGCCGAGCTGAAGGTCTCTGCTATGGAGATTGCTACTCAAGGAGACTCCTTCTTTCTTTCCAGACCCACTCTGCGCCGCCTGCGTCCAGAAGACATGTTTGAAACATGGGTAAGAAAGTGGCAAACCATTTCCATCTGTGCACTTCCAAGAAGAATGCCCTCTCATTGAGGCTATACTGGTTGGGGTAGATGTCTGGAGGGTGGTGTATTTGGAACATGGACATGCTCAGATAAAACCCAGGTCTCCATGGGTCTACTCTAGGCCTCTTGGGTACCACTCACTATGCAGTTACTCAACTTCATTCCCGTAGTAGCTGCTAACTTCCGTTTGTGGGCCACCAGGAACCCAGGGTAACTAACATTGGAGAAGCTCAGTTGACAAGTCATAGAGATTTGGGTTCAAGTCCAGACTCTGCTTCTTGAGTAGCTCTGTGGCTGGATCATATCACGTGTGGTTTTTGAGCTTTCATTTCCCGGCTTAAACAGGCGTTTGTGTAAGGCTTAATTTGTGTAAGTGACAACAGCAGATGGCAGCTTTTTTAAAAAGTCTCTGGAAGACACTGGGAATGTCTGAGTCAGCGTGTCCTCTAGGACACGCTGTGTCATAAACAGTGTGTCTCGTCACTCAGCGTTAGAAAAAGGCCCTGCGAGATGCACCCGGACTCCCACCTCAGCTTTATGCAGTGTTCCATAAACAACAACCAAGTCCCAGGTCACTGCATGTGTCCTTTCTGTCAATGGCACGCTCAGAAGTAATGTCAAGCAAGTGTTATTTTAACCCACTTTACACGTGGGGAAACTATGATCTTGCTCAAGAACAGCTAATGTGTGTTCTGTCTCTTAGGACTTAGGACCATCCTGAGCCAACCTCATGTTTTTCTCCAGTACGCCTACCTAGAGTGGCCATGGGACTGGAGGGAAAAGCATTTGTTTATTTAATTTTTAAATTCATAGTTTGAGGAATGGATGAACAGAACAAGGGGGTAATTTGGCACTGTTTTGCTGGTATTGAACTTGCTTTAGTTTCTGAAGAAGGCATAGCAAACATTTCACATGACAAGAAGGGACGTAACCGTGTCTTGAGTCGTGCATGTGTAAGAAGAAGTCTTAATGAGAGGGCAAAATGCAAACCTATTTTCCTAACATTTAAGTCTTTCCAAAAATTAACCTTTAAAAGGTCTTGTTACTAAATTTAAAATAATAACAAAAACATATAACACGGCTTTAAACATTCTTTTTTAATATTGTTTTTACTTTTTACTCTAAAATATTTCAGACTTACAAAAAGCACACAAAAAATTCCATTATCTCTTCACCCAGATAGCCCAATTGTTAACATGATACCACCTTTGGTTCTTTCTCTCCATATAAATATAGATATAGATATAGATATAAAATCACTTTATATTATATTATAATTTCTGAACTATTAGCACATAGAAACACAATTCCCCTTATCCCTTAGTACTTGAAGTGTTTTTTAAAACATTTTTCTTTCACAGTCACAATACAAGGACTAAAATTAAGAAATTAACATGGATACTCTATAGACCTTATTCAAATGGACCAGCTGACCCACTATTACAAGAGAAAGCCCTTTTTTATCCTGGCCCAGGTTCCAATGCACATTCTCACGTCTGCCTTTGGTCATGACATTTCTTCAGTTGCCTTTAACCTGCATTAGGTTCCCAGACTTTCTTTCATAACATTAAGTCTTATTTTAAACTGAGAGAAAGCATTGCTGTTCACCTTTGCTGTGCTTTATGATTAGCTTTCCTTTAAAAGATCATCTTGCTTTCTTTGCCTCTGGGAAGGGAGAGAATACGTGCAGCGCCACCCTTTGCCCAAGACCCAACACAGCACCCCAGACCAGGATGCCGTGGCTGCAGAGTTCATGTTCCCACTGCTGTGGAAATCTATCAGAGGCAAAGGCTGAGAAGGAAGCTTCTCCCTGGCTCTATTGGAACTCATTCTCAACCTTCTTGTTATTTAATAAGTACATTCATTACAGCCCTTTGCTATAAGATAAATTGACAGTATTTCTCCATAGTATAGTCGTTTGTTTTCTAATCAAGGCAAGGCCCTATCATGAATTTCATTAAGTCAAAAAGAGGACACCTAGGGCTGGAGAGATGGCTTAGTGGTTAAGACGCCTGCCTCCTAAGCCTAAGAACAGTGGTTCCAATCTCCAGAGGTTCCAATCTCCAGGTCCCACATTGAGCCAGATGCAAAGGGACGCAAGGGCGCAATGCCGCACTTGACCACAAGGGGGCGCACACATCTGGATTTCGTTCGCAGCAGCTGAGAGACTGCTGGCGCACCCATCTCTATCTGTCTTCTTCTCCCTCTCTCTCTGTCTCTCCCCCCCCCAAAAAAGAGGACACCTACAATGGCATGCTCTTTCCCAACACCATTCTGGACTGGTCACATGACCTATTCCTCCCTCATCCAAGTCTCCAAATCAGGGTCACCTCTGCACCCTCACAAAAGTGATGCAGACACAAGCTGGTCAGGACTTCTGAGGGATCCCTGCCCATCCCCCTCCCCATCCACTAGTGCCCACCTTGGAAGGCACTGCTCCAAAAAGCAGCATCTCCATGGGCCACTTGGCCACAGCAACTTAAACCATCGATGTTGTAGGAAGTGACCACCATGAGGCAGGAGAAATAGCGAAGCAAAACCAGCTACTTCCCTTGGGTGCCCTGAAATCAAGCAGGCTTTTAAAGTAGCAGCCCAAATCAAAAGCACACATTATCATTAAAGAAATAGCTGCCTTTAATATTGCTACATGGGAATCCATGGCTTCACTCATTTATAATAGAGTGTCAACGTGAGGCAGGGCAATCCAGGCCTGTCCTTCTTGGACACTTCTCCCACCAGCTGCCAATGGTCAGCCAGAGTTCTTGGCAACTGCTCACGAGGGATGAGGATCCACAATTTCTTCTAAAGAATCTTTCCTCTAGTGCAATAGCAAAATACTTCTGAGAGGGGGCCCAACAACTTCTACTGTCCTGCGTTGGGGAGCCAGCTAGTCTAAGTTGGTTTGTTTTTGCGTGTCTCTTCATGCAACAGGAGGAAATGCAATGGAGACAAAGGAAAGAGCAAAATATCATCGGTGGTAACCCGACTGGCTGGTCAGTCATTGATAGTGAGGGTGTCTGCAGAACATGCCTGTTCTGCAGCTGGTGGAGGGAAAGCACGTAGCTTCTGTGGTCTGTATGCTTGCACGTTGCCTGCGTTCATAGTCTGAAATCCTAATGCCCAGTTTGGGCCCCTGTCAAAGAAACCCCAAGTTGGGAATGGCGATATGTGCTTGCAACTCCAGCAGGATTGCAAGTTTGAGGCCAACCTGGCCTAACTGGTGAGTTCACAACCAGCCTGGGCTACATAGTGAGATGGAGTTTGAACAACAGAAGAAGGAAGAGGAAAGGCAGGAAGGGGGAAGAAGAGGAGGAAAAGGAGCCTGGGCCAAGGAGCAGTGAACCTGTGAGGTCACAGAGTGAGTGGGCAACCCTTTTGAGACGTGGAGTCTGCCAGTGCCTCCATGTTGGGTGTTCCCAGCCCTCAGGGCAGTGAGAAATACAGGTCACTGTTGTGTTGTTAATAGACTGCCCAGTCTGTCATCATTTGTTAAGGGCAGCCAGAACGGGCTGGTTCAGTAGACTGTGGGTTAGACAGAGCCAGCTTGAATTTTACATGTGTCACTACCAACTCTATGGCCTTAGGTAAGTCTCTTTGATTATGGAAGTATTAAAAAGGAATAAGACTTCCATTTGAGATTCAAAGAACATATTTTAAAAAACACCAATAATGACCAACGACAGATATTGTTAACATCTTGGTGATTGTCCCAAGGCATAGTCCATTGTCTCAGAAAGCAGACCATCTAGACGAGGAGGGAAGATTCCTTCAATAAAAAGAATTCTCGGGAGGCAGAGGTAGGAGGATTGCCGAGAGTTTGAGGCCATCCTGAGACTACATAGTTAATTTCAGGTCAGCCTGGACCAGAGTGAGACCCTACCTTGCAAAACCAAAAAAAAAAAAAAAAAAAAAAAGAATTCCATGCTATAATGAAACCCATTACTTTGTATGTTAACCTACAACACTAATGAGAGAGAGAGAATTTTCAAGGCAGCATGCCCTAAAGGCCACATGGCTGATAGTAAAGGCTTCTGGGTTCAGAGAAAGCTGCTCAGCCTGGTCTTGGCTTGGCTGGCTTCCAGCCCTAGAGAACCTGAAATGAAAGGGACAAGAGACACAAGGAACCGACAGCAAGTGATCAAGCTGTGAGTTTTATTAATCTCAGGGTGCCATGTATACAGGAGAACAGGGAAGTTTGTCAGCAGCTCAGGTATTACTATAATTATGTTTCAACAGGACCAGGTCTCAGCCCCAAAGCCATAAGATGTTCCACAGGATAAGACCCCAGCCCCAAAGCCATAAGATGTTTCGACAGGACAAGGTCCCAGCCCCAAAGCCATAAGATAACAACTTCCTCATTCTCTATGGGTTACATTGTTCTTTCTCTGTGCATGGGTGACATTCCAGAACAGACAACTTATCACAAGACAAAATCACTACTCAAGATAGAGGCACTTTTGGTTACCTAGTGCCCAATGGTTCCCGACACTTGGCTGGCCCAGCCCTGGGGTCAGTTTGCCTCTTTCTCGCCTGCACTCGCTGGGTCCTTGCAGCCCTGACTCACATGCTTACCTGTGGACTTTCGCTCTCCGAGTTTATTACCCATCATCCCTAGCATGTCCCTGATCTTCCCCCGGTGTTCAACACAATCTCACATGCTGAATCTCTGGAAGCAAGCAGACATCCCCTCTCCATCCAGGGGCCATCTCAGGCCTGGGGAGTGACAGACGTATTAAGGGTAACCTCTTAGAAAATGAATATGGATTCTTAATTCTGAAACCAATTTCCAAATGCATTCTAGAAGGGCAGACAGAAATGAGGCCTGCTTCCCAGAGCTAACAGGGCTCGCCTCCCACTGATGGCAAGCGACAGAGACACGGGGCCGCCTAACGAGACCTGATCGGGATCTTCTGTCCGGCAATAATAGCAAATGTAAAACAGTGCAACCTCAGGCTCCCCTTTCAGTTGCTGTCAGACTTGTGTAATAAACTCGTGCATACACAGATATCTGTAACATTCAATTTCCCCGAGAACCTGGCCAAGACAGTGCCCACTCTCTTGTTTTTAATAATAATATTTTCTATTTAATCTCACTGAGATTTTTGGAGGTTTTATCCAGTCCAAACTCAAAGGGGAAAAAATTAGCATTTAGATAGGATTGTGCCAGCGTTAAAATCAATTGAAATGGAAACAGGTGGGGAGGGTCGTGACGCCTGGAGGTCGCCCCCCCCAGGATGATTCTGATAGGACATTCAGGGTGTTCAGAGAACGCCTCTCCCCATGGCAGCCATAATCAGCATTCGCTCAGCTTTGCTACTGGCCCATCAGTCTCGTAGCATTTCTCTCTAGATCTCCTGGGAGTCACATTTTTTTATATACGAGGCCTGCCAGGCTGTCACTCTTCCTTCCCCAGCAGTGATCAATGCCAAAGCAACACAAGCAGAGGTCTCTTCCCCCAGATGTGCAAACATAAACCACCCCATGCTCACCCCATGATTTGACACGTTCTAATTTCTTTTAATTGCCCTGGTGCCCCTACGCCAGCTACACCTTCCGTCCTTGGTCACACCCACCATGGCCCCAAATTCCAGGCTTGCCTTGGGAGCCTCCCACACTCATAAAAGAATTCATCCTGATTTGGCAAGTTTGGGGTCGTGATCAGAAAGGACACCAAGAAAGCCACTTCATTGGGGCTGTCAGCAAGGTACCCCCCCACTTAATCCATTTCTTTATTTCTCCAATTTGTTGGTGGAATCCTAGAGGGCTCCCAATTCTTTTTTTAATTTTTAATTTTTAAATTTATTTATTTTTTATTTATTTTGGTTTTATTTGAGAGAGAGAGCTAGAGAGAGAGAGAGAGAATGGGAGCACCAGCATCCTCTCAGCCACTGTGAATGAACTCCAGACACATGAGCCCCCTTGTGGTCAAGTGTGGCATTGCACCCTTGCATCACTTTTTGCATCTGGCTAAACGTGGGACCTGGAGATTGGAACCAGTGTTCTTAGGCTTGGCAGGCAGGTGCCTTAACCGCCAAGCCATCTCTCCAGCCCAGGGCTCCCAATTCTTATGTGGCAACAATGACACACATCCTAGTTGAGACGAAGATTCATGCGTGCCACATTTGGGGAGAGTTTCAGGCTCTGGTGCCACTCAGGAGTCGAGAATCCCTGAATCCACTTTCTGGTGGGGGATTCTTAGGGCAGCCATATTCACAGTGCTGTTTGTGTTGTCCCTGGACTCACAGTCTTCCTTCTTTTGCCTTTACTGCTGCTCTCCCGGACCCACCAGACCACAGGCGTGAGACTGCTACTGTCTTATTCTAGTTGATGTTGTCCTGTCTTGCAAACACATTGGTCTAAGTCCCTAATCCAAGTTCCATGTGTTGGGGCGGTAGAAGATTGCTCAGAGGGTAAAGTGCCATAGAGGCATGAGAACCTGACTTCAAATCCCTAGTGCCCACACAAAAGCTGAGTTACGGCTGCACGTGCCTGAAATCCCAGCACTGGGGAGGCAATGGCAAGAGAATCCCTGGGGCTTCCTGGCTAGTTAATCTAGCTGAATGGGTGAGCCCTGGGTTCAATGAGAGACCCTGTCTCAGTAAACAAGTTAAAGAGTGATCATCGAGGACATTCAGTGTCGATCTCTGGCCTCCATATGCACTTGTGCCATCTGCACAGAACACCTTCTCACTCCCACACACTCATACCCACACACATGCCTGTACACCACATATACATATACAGGCAAGTTAAAAGGTTCTGTGTGTTGCTACCAGCAGCCCATCAGTGTCCCTCCCATGCAGTGTGCCCACTCTGCTCCTCTGGAGCTCTATCTTCACTCCCATCCCCATCAGCATTACAGCCTCCATGTCATCGTGCCCGCCTCATTCCCTACCCCTCTCCTCCTGAGCCTAACCTTGATTCTCTTCTCCAGGAAGATGATCTGAATGGGATCCACATTGTCGCCTTTGCAGAGAAGAGTGACCCAGGTAGGAACTGCCCCCTTCCCAATCTGGTTAGCTTTTAGCTAGAACTGGCTTCTAACCTTCCCCGGCCCTCCCATCTCCAAGGCAACTACAAGATATTGGGCCCCCTCTGGTGGTCACCTGTTAGTTGTGAGTCTGTCTTCAGTCGTACGCAGGGTTAAGGGAACAGATTAGAACTTCAGACAGAGCTGGGTGTAATCCTGTAATCCTAGCTCTTGAAAAGTGGAGGCAGGAGGATCAGGAGTTCAAAAAAGACAATGCTACAAAGAACTTCAGACATTTTGCTCAGCTGCCTACATTGGGAATGAACATGAGGTGTTGGTGAGGGGACTAAAACACCCTAGCTTACAGTGTATGTGTGTGTGTGTGTGTGTGTGTGTGTGTGTGTGTGTGTGTGTATACTTCTTACATACATTATTTATTTGCCAGTTTTGTCACAAAGCCTATATGAGTCACAATCCTACCTTAGTGTAATAAATGTAACTTTTCATCTGTAAAATACTATTTGTGCTTAGGGAGAAACAGAAAATATTCCGTAAACAATGAATAGGGGAAAGTGTGAAGCTCATTTTCAAAAGTGCAAAATGACTACAAATAGGTAACTTGATTTTATTTTTGCAACTTGGACAGCTTTCCCCTGGTTTCATTCTTACATGAACACTGGAGGAATAGAGAAAAATGAATTTTATAGGAAGTTGAGTGCTGGTTTCCCTAGGCAAGGGTCAGGTGTCTGAAGGGAGAGAGGAACTGTGGATTCTGAGGTGTGTTTGGAAGACTGGGAACAATCCAGAATGCAGCCAGAGAAGGCCAGGGACTCCAGGGTGTTCAGCAGCTAGCCTCAAGTTTGGGGCAACGATTCCAAAGCCTGATAACATCCAGGCTGCAAGCACCAAGGCCGCCCAAGGATGGCTGAGATGACACCTCAGGAACCTGTGGTTTTATGGGGTTCAAAGTCAAGTTTGTGACACACCACCAGGCTCGGAGACCACATTCCAGGGAATGTGGAATTATATGGTGTTTGTTAGGGACCTGAGCCTCTGTCACCAGGAAAGATCTAGGGACTGGGGATGTGGCTCAGAGGCTAGAGCCTAGTTTGCTCCAGTACCACATAAAACTGAGTATGGTATTTCCTACCTGTAATCCCAGCACTCAGGATGTAGAGGCAGGAGGATCAGAAGTTCAAGGTCACTCTTGGCTAGTGAGTTTGATGCTTGCTTGGATTAACATGAAATCCTGTCTTTTAAAAAAAAATCTGGGGGCTGAAGAGATGGTTTAGCAGTTAAGGAACTTGCTTGTGAAGCCTAAGGACCCAGGTTCAACTCTCCAGGACCCACATAAGCCAGATGCACATGGTGGCAAATGCGTCTGAAGTTTGTTGGCAGTGTCTGGAAGCCCTGGCACACCCATTCATCCTCTCTCTCTTTCTCTCAATAAGTAAAAATTTAAAAAAATTTAAATCTGGGTTGGAGAGATGGCTCAGTGGTTAAAAGACACTTGCCTGCAAAGCCTAATGACCCGGGTTAGTTCCTTAGTACCCATGTAAAGCCAGATGCACAAAGTGGCACATGTTCATTTCCAGTGGCTAGAGACCCTGGCATGCCCATTCTCTCTATCTGTTTTTCTTCTTCTATCTTTCTGTCAGCTTGCAAATAAATAAATATTTTGTTAAAAATCTGAATATGAGTGTAGGAAATAGAGACTTGGGAAGTGTAACACTGCCCAAGAGAACACAGTGGCACCGTGAAGGAAGGACCAGTTTTCTTGCCCATTGGATATACACGTCTGCTTTCCTCACAGTGTCACACCCCACGGCCGGGTAACATAAGTAGATGACTACACAGATGGCTGACTTCTAGACCAAAACCCACATTTTTTAAAAATTATGCAATTTTAAAAATCAGAATGGAATCCACATACCATAATAGATACTCTTTTAAAGCATACAGTTCCATGAGGTTTTGTATGTTCACAAAGTTGTCACATGTCAGCACTGTGTAGTTCCAAACTATTTCGTTACCAATGCTCATTAGTAGTCACTTCCATTCTCTTTTCCTCCACCACTGGAAAACTCCAATTCCTTGCTGTCTGTGGAACTATCTATTTTGGACATGTAATTGAGGTAGAATCATGTTATTTGCTGCCCTTTTTGGCTGGCATCTTTTACTTAGCATGAAGCCTACCATAGGAATATTCACTAAATATTTACCATGGATCAGTACCTCATTCTCTTTTAGGAGTGAATAATATTCCATTGAATCAAAAACAATTTATCTGAGAGCTTCCCCCACCCTTTTCATTAACTCTTTTGAATGCCCACTGGTATGCCAACTTTCTCATCAGAGACTTGCTGAGCAAAGAAGAAGCTTCAAGGAGAACTAAGCTTGTCAGAAAAAAAAAAAAATCCATGTAGTCTTAGCTCTTTTTAATAGGTTCTGGCTACCCCTCTGCTCCTGGAAGAGCAAATTCTGAAGGAAATCAGTTACCAAAGGTTTGCAGGCTATGGTCGGTCCAATCAGATCCTTGGTGTTGTATGAATAGAGATGAAGTTGCTACTGGCTGCTGCCTGCTGGCAGGACTCCAGGGGGCTTCCTTCCTACCCCACTGCCCCCTTCCAGCATCTCAGGGAGGCCTGTCTGGCTTTCTGGAACAATGGAACAAAGAGGGCTCCTGGAACAGCAGAAACCTGTTTGGCAGAGATTGTTGCTATAATGAATCCAGGCTCCTGAAACTACTTCCACCTCCTCCCTATGCAAATATCCCAGGGCCCAAGCTCTGCCTTTCCCAAAAGCCCAAGCTTGGGCTTGTCTTGGGAAAGCTGAAGCAATACTGGGGCTGAGGAGGAGAGGGAGTGGGAGGGGCCATGGTCTTTCAGCCACAAGCAGCCTGGCCACTCAGGGCTCTAAAAAGAAGGGCTTTTGGTGAAAGTCCCTGACCTTGGCTTTGTGGTTAGGCAGTGATTTACCTGCAGGGCACTGATGTGGAACTTGGGGCCAAGGGCTGGAGATTGCATTCCCGTCGAAGGGCAGGTCCTCTGATCTCTGGCTCTTACTAACAATGGTCTAAGCAAATTGCCCCGAGGACCTGCTGAAAGAGAAAGGTTCAAGAGGCTTCTTCTGAAGGTGCTGACAGTCTTGAGGATGGATCCCGAGTCCACTGTGATATGTGTGTTTATTAATGATTATCATTCAGGTGTCCTACCAGGAAGGGCAACACTCCGGCTGGCCCTCTTGACCTCTAAGTGCATTATTGCTAAAATGAAGGTTGATGGCCAGTACTGTGTGTTCATATGACATAATGATCCCATGAGGAAGGTTTTCTTTTTGTTCCCATTTTACAATTGACAAAGCGGAGACTAAAAAAAGAAGCAGTGAAATGAAGTCCAGGGACTTCTGGCTTCGCAGTCCACACCCTTAACCACAGGCCCTGTGCAGACAGACTCCTTCCTATGCCACTCGCAGTTCCTAGCCGGATGACATCTGCCATCAGGTGATCACTCGGGGCCCCTCCCTCCATTTCTGCTGCCCTTTCTACCTCTGCCTCCAACATTTGAAAGATGCGGTGAGTTCAATGTCACAGAGTTAGAGGCATGGCAGAGAAGTGAGCTTAGCCTTGGTGAGTGCGTCTCCTAGATGCCAATCTCCACTATACCACCCCACATCACCTTACAACAGAGCCTCCTGCAGGGCAAAGGCACAGGGGCAAGGGTCCGCAGACTGGAAGAGGATGCTGGGAAGTGAGAAGCTCCCTGGGCCACCTGGCAACTTGAGCACCCAGTTAATGAAAATGGGTCTGACTTCCTCCCTGTGCCCATGGATGCTTCTAGATTTGGGATCTGAGCTTATACTGTGGTTGGCGTCATTGGTCTGGCCTCCAAGGATTCTCCGTGACAGTTCTGACCCTGTCAGCTAGACCTTGTGTTTGCCTATTGTGGAAGGCTGAGGACCCGCGGGTCAGTGTCTGCTCTGCAGAGCCTGGAGCATGACCTGGAGGCTTCTCTAATGATCCTTGAGCCTGACCTGGAAGCACATTCCTGGGTCCTCTACACTTGCAGGTCATCTGCTGTAGCTCATCCTCTTCCTCCTCTGCCCACACCTTCCTTGAGGCTGTTGTGCTCAGAGCACCAGCCCGAGCTGCTTGTTTGACAGGTTTGAAAATGAACGGCTCTTCACTGCCGCCCCCAGATGCGTCTGCATCGGACTGACATCTTCTTTATAACACTTGATGAAAGGTTTGCAAAGCGGCTTTCTACATGAGCGCGCGCTGGATGGAAAGCCTCCAAGGGCACCGGGAATTTTTGCACTAACAAGCTGGAAATGCAAGGACAGGCTGCTGTCAGTGCACAGGGGAACACAGTTAGTGATAAGGCCTGGATGGAATGCTCTAAACCCTGCTGCACCTGAGCTTTCCCTGCCCAGGTTCTTGTGAAAATAGATTTGAGACCAGTTGTCTCAAATAGGAACAATCGCTGCTGATTTGAACTTAAAGCTGGTTCATCAGTTTACCATTTGGTTCTTGTTTGATACGAAGCATTATTTCATGCACCTAACAAATACTAATGCATTTGACCTTCATACCAATCCTGAGGGTAGGGACAGCTATGCCATCTTCCCCTGGGTGCTAGTGAGGGAGCATGGGCACAGGTGGCATAAATCACATCCCCAGCTCATGGATAGTAAGTGGTGGAACTGAGATTCTACCCCAGAAATCCAGCCCCAACTCTGAGTTCCACAACTATCCCTTGTCTCTCTGTACTGTGAAATGTGTCAATTGACCTTCCCCCAGCAATTCTGGGATCCACAGAGTAGAAAAAGACAGAACAGAGAAAGAGGGTGGGGCAAAGAGGGATGGAGGGAGAATGCTCATGTCACAGGCATCTTTTCAAGGCCACAGAGACCCCTAATGCCCCCTGTTCTAAGTGGCTGTCACTCTCCAACAGTTGCTTCCTGACACAATCTTACAGGAACTGCTCCTAGCCTTGTGGGTACATCTGAGTCTCCCCACATGGCCCAGATCCAGAGGATTCTAGACAACTTTGTGGACCACTGACCTTTCTGAGGAGAACAAAAGGGCTCACCTACCTTATTTACATTCGTGTCTCAATACCTGGTCCCTGGCCTGAAGTGTGTGGGGACTCAAAACACCTACCGAGAAAAAGATGTGTCCTTCCCATCAGTGAACGGTGAAAGGAGTTGGAAAAGAGTGAAGAAAAAGTTGATGTTCCGAGAGGGAAAAAATCAGAAGACAGAGAAAATCCTCAGAGACCTTTGTGCCCGTGTCCCACTGTCTTCCCATGATAATACCACTCTCTCCTTATTACCAACAAGCCTGTCAGGCATGGGAGCAGCTCTTTTCTCCATTTTTTAAGGAAAAAATGGAGGTCCTGAGGGACCCACTTAAGGTCTCCAAATTCAAAGCCCAGTATCTTCTCCAGGTACAATTTCAAGCTGAGTGATGCTGGCTTTCTGACTACCTAGCTGCCCACTGCCCATGGGCAATGGCAGGATCACACCTTAGGACCATGAGATCCTGAGGTACCTAAATGCCTTGTAGCCTGTATGGATGGAGCACAGAAGCTCAGGAGATAAGAGGTCGGAAGGCAAGGGCAGGATGGCCAGTGCAGTGGGCCTGTTTGCTTCCAGGTTATGGCCTTGTACAAGGCATAAATTTATTTTCCAAATGGGGCCTTGACTCTCCAGATGGCTGTGCATGGCCTGGACCTAGTTCCCCAGGGTCTGGTGCCGGCTCATTCCCATCAGTCTCTGCCAGGGAAGCAGGAAAGGATAATCATCAGGTTCTTTTCCCACAAAGATGTGATTCCCAGGGGCCACATGCTTGCTGTGGGAAACCTGGCTCAACGTGCAACCCTCAGCCCTATGTCTTGGACTCCCAGGACTGAAGCTGCAGCCACTGGAAAGTTACTGCTGTTCTCATAGCCCTCTTATTTCGGTCTTCTTTGGAGACTCAGGCCCGCTCAGAGTCATCACTGGTTTGACCTTCCTGCCCACTGTGATTGTGCAGAACAGGGCTCAAAAGTACAGCTAGAAGTAAGGCAGGGAATTTGCTGTGATTGTCCTGTGGGAAAGGCAGAGGTAGCCCACCAGCCTGAGGCCACCCCTTGCACCATTCCCTCCCTCACTTAGCCTGTGCATCCCCGAGGATGAAGCTTCGTGGAAACTCGGGCCTCTCAGACACAGACAAGAAGAAGGAGGGTACAGCAATGAATGCTAAGACCTCAGAGGAGAGACATTTAGCAGAAATAACTGAGACATGCAAACTGAAGACCTGCGCCCGATTCTCGTCTGCCTTGTGCTCAAATGTAACGGGAACAAGTTGCCTTCTCCTCCCGTGTCCCAGTTCCAGCCTCTGTGAAATGGAAAGAATAAATCTTTCTGCCCACCATCAAGACAAGGTGGAATGCAAGCAAGGTGTGGAGACTCACATCTGTAGTACCAGAGCTTGGCAAACAGAGGCAGATGGATTATCACGAGTTGGAGGCTGGTCTACAGTGTGAAACACTCTCAAAAAAAAAAAATCAAATACATAAACAAGCAATTGGGCCAGACCTGAGACTACAGAGTGAATTCCAGGTCAGCCTGGGCTAGAGTGAGACCTTACATTGAAAAAAAAAAAAAAAAGAGGAGGAAAAAAACCTCAGTACCCACTGAGTGATCAGTAAATGCTCATGAGCAGAAGGCTCAGGTGGTGTGATTCAGATTTTTCTGCATATAAAGGATGACCTATGTTTATAAAGGAAGAACTTGGACACGTGGAAAGGGAGATTTTATTGGGATGCTGTTAGGATTATCAACTCTATAGTCAGCCTTTAGGAGGGCCCGAGGATCCTACCCTAGAAATATTTAAGGGGAAAGTCAGACAAATGTTTCAGAAAGGGCTCTCACCGGCCTGTTATTCAGGACATTGGGAGGCCTCCGGCTTCTGGAACTGGTACCTCTCTGCTAGCTTCAGGGAAAAGCTCTCTAGTGGCTCCGTCTAGACAACTTCCAGTCTCCAAGTCTCTGGATAGAATGTCTCCCTTCCTCTTTACCTGCTTGTTTTGGATAATGGGTGATTCCTTCTGAAAGCTAGATGGTCACAATCTGAAAAGACCTCTGAGCAAGATCTGCTGTTGACAAAGAGAACAGGTATTCGTTTCCTCCTTTCTCATGGGCTCTGTGATGCCAGCTGTGTCCGGGTGCTGTGCTGAGCTGGGCACCCCCTGCCTCGCAGTCAAAGAGGAAGCTCCGTGGTGACTTGCCCTTTCACTCATAAACACAAGCTCTCTAGAGTAGGGAACAGCTCCCCGTGTGCAGGGTTTGTCACTGCATACAGGTGACACTGGGCACGCATGTGACCACCTCCCAGATGGCTGAGGATCGTTGGAACGGGTCTGCTCAAGGCTAGGGCTGAGGAAGGGAGAATCTGGGAGGACAGCAAGCCCTGAGTCAACAACATCCTGGTGGGCCGCTGCTTTACAAACGAAGGAGTTAAACCTGCCTCTAATCTAGCCACTGAGGTGGTTCTCATAGTTGCGCCAGGAGCACAGCTGGCCCCGTAGCCATCCATCACAGAATGAGCCCCCCCCCACCCTCCCCATGCACAGTATCCCGAGACACTTTTCTTGAGCAGCCAAGACTGTCTCCAGCGTTCTCTTGGTACTTGGTACCCAGGTCATTGAATTGACATACCTGACTTGACTGACTGGATGGCTGGCTGGTTGTTCAGATTGCTTGCATTCACTTGAGACTGTCACACGTTACTGTGCCATGTTCTAAGTGCTCCAGGAACATTCGCTTAATGGACAACTCTCCTATGTGGTAGGTCTTGTCACCCCCATCTCACTTTACTTTTGAGGAAAGTAATTTGGCCTCAGAACTCATGCGTTCAAGTGTTGTTCTTGGCTGCCCCACTGAAGAATGGACCCTGTTCTGCAACTGAAAACACCCAAGAGTGCTCATCATAGACGCCATCACCAGGTGTCAAAAAAGCTGCTCTTGGATCTTTTTTTTGGTTTTTAATTTTATTTGCCTGATGTGGGTCCCTCTGTGTGTATGGGCACGATGAGGTCTCTTGCCACAACAGACACATGTCATTTTTCTGTCTAGCTTTAGGTGTATACTGGAAAATTGAACACAGCCAGCTTGGCAAGAAAGTGCCTTTAACCACGGAGGCATCTCACCAACTCCTCTGCTTGGGTTTTAAAAATAAGACTTTTCTGCCTTTAGTATCAACTTTATAATTTGTTTTTTGATCTTTGAGTTTTCCTTGCTCATCCCTACACATGAAGAACATTCTTCTCACAAAATCTTTCATAATCTTAAAAACAGAAATTAAGTCATGGTTTTAAAAATCTTTTATTTTATTTATTTATTTGAGTGTGAGAAAAATAAAGAGGAAGAAAGAAAATGTAAGCCACACTTTTGAATTGTTTTGTTTATACCAACACTTAAATCCATTTTTTCTTGCACGACTTAAATTTTCTTCCTTCTATCTTTTTCAAAAGATAAAATATATATATATATATATATGATAAAAATATTTCTGAACCTGCTGTAGAATGTAGAGTGGACCTAGAGAGTCTGCTTATTCCTGCATCTGACACTTCTGTTCTAAATCCCAACATTACTCGAGTTTCTCCTGAGAACTCAGCAGTGCCGTGCGGTGTGCTGAGCTTGTAGCTCTGGTTACAGGCTGCACCTCCTGCAGCCCCTTCACGGTGAGCCTGTGCCCTTCCTTTCAGGGGACTCAGTCTGTTGTTTACTTGAATTTGGGTCTATGTTGTTGAACTTCATTCTCTTTGTGATTTTCATATCTATCAAGATCACCCTTACGTTTGAATCTCATCTTCCAGAGAACTGGCAGTGTCACCTCAATTGTTCCTTTCCTCTGCTGCTGAAAGCAGCATCCACAGATGTTTTGGAGGAATTAGCTCTTCTGCATTATGATCCATAACCCTACAGACAACTCCCTGAGGTTTCCATATTTCCCTGTCCTGGAACCTGCCCACATGCCCAGAGAAGCCATAGTGTGCCCACACAGCAGAGATGACCTTCTAGGGAGGCTTGAGCTTCCCAGCCACACCCACAGGCAGCAGGCTAATAATATCCCTGGCCACCTCCCCGTTTCCACAATGAGGGCTACATGAACTCTGAAGCTCTGGCCCTGGCTGCTCAGGTTGCTGTCATGTCATCTCATGTGCAAACAGATCTAATCATAGGCTGAAAAGCATCTAAGGCCAGCCCAGCCCAGCTCGGCCCAGCCATCCATGCAGGCCATAAAAACCTTCGCATTAGACCCTTTGCTTCCTGAGTGGTAATGTCTGAGGGAGCAGGAAGGGGGTCTTCAGGAGCACTTAGCAATATTTAAAATGACTAAATCTGAGCAGCCAAGAATGTTGTGCACTTGCTTAGAAGTGTAGATAGGAAGGGTAAGCAATACCTTTCCAAGAAGCTAAAACAGCCAAGCAGGCATTGCTGTTCCTGCAGAGAGGAAGCTGAACCAAGGCCGCTGCGAGGATTTCAAGGTCCCAGAGATTCCAGGAAAGAGAAATGCCTGGAAAAGAAAGGGCAAATGCTGCACCACCTTCCTTTGAGCTGCCTGTACGGAAGACACAACTAAATCTCGGGCCATAAAGTCAGGTGTGCAAGAAAGGTTAACTCTGTGGTTAGAGCTGAACCTGAATTTTCTTTTGAGCTGTGTCGCATTGAATGGTAGAAGCTGGTATAACAACCAGTCCTCTAACCCCACCCAGCCACCTTGAGGGCGTTGGGTCTTACTGGTGCCCAGGCCTGGCTGGGTGGGGTCACTGTCATCTGCTCCACGGGCATTTGTGGAGAAGTTGTTGCCAGTCTACCCTCTGGCCCTTGTTCTAAACAGGTCACCACTGGCCTCTTCCTCCACACCGTAAGACATCATCAGATCTGACTCCCTCTTGGCTCCGTCCATGTTCTAAGAAGCACAGACCACACAGCACCATCAAGGGCTCTACCACTTACGAGTTTGCTCAAGATTTTCCATTTTCCTGAGGTGGTTTTTTTTGTTAGTTTTGAGACAGAGTTTCTGGCGGGCCTCAACTCTCTATGTGGCTGAAGGTGAACTTCTGATGCTTGCCTTCATCTCCCAAGTGCTGGCATTACAGGCCTGTACCACCACTCGATCTTATGTGATGCTTGAGAATAAAACTCAGCACTTTTGTGCAGGCCAAACAAGCACTCTTCCACATCCACAGCCCCCATTTCCCCGAGTTTTATTGTGAAACAAAGCACAAGATCCCTATACTTTGGGATTGCTGAACTTCTATAGATTCAGTATTTGACCATAATATGCATGCATTTCACACACACACACACACACACACACATGCACACGCACACACACGCACACACACACACACACACACACACACACACACACACGAGCGTTCATTGTCAGGGACCTGCCAGAATCTGAACTCTCATCTCTGTTCTAGCTGGGGCAGGGAGCCAATGCTAAAGATTTATAGTATGCTATCTCTTACTGAATGTTCTTTCAAAATTTTTGTTTATGGCACAAATTGTATGCTCCAAGGCTCAGGCTTGAAGCTGAGGGGACTTGTCTCTGCTTTCCTTATGACTCATCCTTCCCGCAGGGCAGAGAATACTGCTGACAGCGGGTGTGCAGAGAGAGCTGGGTGCATGGTAGGGGAGGGAGGGAGGGAGGAAGACACCCCACTTACCATCTCAAGGCTATGGGGCATGAGTGCACTTCCTGAGTTTGAAGGTTTGGGGTTCCAGGATCTTGGTCCATGGGGAGCTCCTGTGGGAAGTCAGGGATGATGTATGTGTTGAGGTGCACAGGATTATTGGGCACTGGTAGGAGTTCCTCTGATCAAGGACTAACTTTCCTCACCAAGGCCGCTTGCTCAGTTTTCACCTGCAGATGAATAAATGGAGCTTGGCCTCCATAGAAATAGGCCACTTCCCTATGACTTTTCAGTTTCTTTGTTTCAAATGTCATTGTTTTCTTTGCATATGCTGCTTTGTGGCTGTAGCTCTCTGACTCATTTTATAGACTAGCTCTGTAATTGAGGGTATGCCTCACCAGATGGCCTAAGAAGCCCATGGAAAAAACCATGCTCTCACTCCCTGGATGTGTGGTGCTTACTCAACCTTCTTGAATCCTACTTCAGATGGCTATGAGTTCCTGGAGATCCTGAAGCAGGTTGCCCGGGACAACACTGACAACCCTGACCTAAGCATCCTGTGGATTGACCCAGATGACTTTCCTTTGGTGAGCGCTCACACCAAGGCCCATCCCTGGTGGCCCTTACAGCCCCATGTTTATGTCTAGCTGCCCATTTGGGGCACTGCCCTGGAATTATAGAAAGTGACTCTTGGAACGGCTTAGCGGTTAACGTGCTTGCCTGTGAAGACTAAGAACTCATGTTCCGGTCTCCAGGTCCCACATAGCCAGATGCCCAGTGATGCAAACATGCAATTTTTCACATGTGCCACAAGAGGGCACACATGTCAAGTTTGTTCACAGTGGCTGAAAGGCTCTGGTGTGCCCATTCTCTCTCTCTCTCTGTCTCTCTCTCTCTTTTTCAAAAAGAAAGAAAGAGAGAAAGAAAGAAAGAGAGGAAAGAAAGAAAGAGAGAGAGAAAGAAAGAAAGAAAGAAAGAAAAAAAGAAAGAAAGAGAAATAAACTGACTCGGATTCAGTTACCCAAGAGTAGGCCAGCTGCCTTTTTTTTTTTAAAAATTATTTATTTATTTATTTCCAAGCAGAGAGGGAGAGATAGAAGAGAGGCAGACAGAGAAAGAATGGGCATGCGAGGGCCTCTAGTCACTGCAAATGAACTCCAGATGCATGTGCCCCTTGTGCATCTGGCTTACGTGGGTCCTGGAGAATCGAACCGGAATCCTTTGGCTTCACAGGCAAATGCCTTAACCACTAAGCCATTTCTCCAGCCCCCAGCTGCCTTTTAGAGCAGAGCCTGAAAGAGGAAAACTGACTTTTGGATTTGTTTAAACCAAGAGTGAACCTGCTGTGCCTCTACTCTATGTTCCTGTGGCTGCTATTTCTGCTGTCAGGCACTCGGTGATTTTATTGAACAGTCAAAAAAAAAAAAAAACTCTGCAGGAAGACCTTGGTTATACTTAGTTTTGAACTACATAAATGGAATCTGTACAATACACGAACCCAGTGGTAGTAATAATGAAGGTAGCTAATATCCTCTACTGTAGCCAAAATCCTGGACTGGCCAAGTCCAGTGCTGAGCCAGAGCCAGAGCCAGGATCACCCATATCACATGGGATAGCCTCTGGTTTTCTTTGGGTGCCCTGAGACTGACATGGTTTCTGAACATCACCACAGCGAATCCTCTCATCACCCACAAAACAGGCGCTCTGATGGTCCTGTCACACCAAGGAGAGGAACACCTGGAGAGATGAGAGCTACTGAGGTTAGATGTAGTGTTCCAGCCTAGATCCCCACATAGGAGACACATAAGTTTCATTTACTGACTGCTTCTGGTAGGGCTGACCACTGGTAATTAGTGATAATGCAGTTATTCTCTGGTTATAAATGCAATTTTATCTCCCAGGAAGCATTAGTAGTTGCACAGGTCACAGCTGGTGATACTATGATTAAATAGAGAAACTTGACACAGAATAGGAGATCTCCATTATATTTGAGGCCAATGTCATCATTTTGGGTAATTATAAGAAAGTTCTGGGCATATAAGGCTGCATACAGGACAGCTTTGTTCATTTAGCTTCTGTTGGTTATATCCTTAGTTTGCCTGCCCTATCTTGATATGTTACTTGAAAATAGTCTACAGTTCTTTTGGCCAGTTCTTTCTGCCTTGAATTTTGGACACCAATCTTCAGACAATTGTAATTTCCAGATTTCTCAGCATCTAGTTCTCAGAAGGTCCTATGTTTTCCATGAGCTCTAATGTTCTTAGCCCCATGGCCTCCCACCCCCTTAGTCCCGCCTCAGTCAGAGATTTGTCACATGCAGCCCAAGTTGACTAAAGGAAGAAATTTCCCTTGTATTTAGTTTTTATGCCAAGTTATACCCTATCACCGCTTTCCCAGCCATCTCGGGTAGCAGAATGGCATAAGATAAGGGAGTTTGAGAATGGGACATTGAAAGAGCAGAGGAAAATGGCATTTTACTACTCACCGACTGGAAAGGAGCCACAGTGAGAATGAAGTAAACCATCTCTGTGGTTTGCTTCCTCACAGCTGCAGAAGCATTTATGTTGTATGATTTCATACCGGTGCCATGACATCTTTAATTCATGTTTAGAGTGCCAAGACTCCAATTTTTTAAGTGCCTAAACAGTGTTAAAAGCCAATTGTGATATACTTACTAGGGTAGGATAGTAGACTGTGTTTGGCCAGAAAAGGTGCCATGTCCGGGGAAGCCCTCTGCCCTTGTCTCACAGGACTCTGGCATGTCCGGGGAAGCCCTCTGCCCTGTCTCACAGGATTCTGGCCTGTCCGGGGAAGCCCTCTGCCCTGTCTCACAGGACTCTGGCATGTCCAGGGAAGCCCTCTGCCCTGTCTCACAGGACTCTGGCATGTCCGGGGAAGCCCTCTGCCCTTGTCTCAGAGGACGTTTTGTTGCTGCAGCTCGTCGCTTACTGGGAGAAGACTTTCAAGATTGACCTGTTCAAGCCGCAGATCGGGGTGGTGAACGTGACGGACGTGAGTACCCCAAGAAGGCTTGTGCAGGCGTTTTCGGTGGTCCTGTTGGTTGCAGTCATCTCGGGCATCCACAGAAGCAAGCAGAACTCCCAGCTTTTCCTGAGCTCAGGAAACTTGTCTACGTCTGGTTTCTGAGCTACTTTCTGATCTGGTCCCATAGCTTTCTCCATGAATGCTTATCCTTGTGGATGGATCCAGCCTGATTTGACTCACTGACCTAGAATTTTCCACCCAAGAAATTTCTCCTATCCCACCCCCCTCCATCCCCTATCTGAAAGCCAAACAGGCCTCGTTACATAAGAGAACTTGTGCTTGGAGCTGTCATCACACCATGGGAGATGGGAAGGTGGTGGCCCATGCTGGCAACCACCCACTTCCCAGCCAGGACACTAGCCAAAAGAAAGGAATTTTCCTGACAATTCAGGCATTGGAGGACTTAGGGTGGGGAAAGCTATTGAGGCAGATTTCAGAATGTGAGGAGTTTCAAACCTTTGGTGCTGATTTGTGACTCAACTGTACCATAACAGACCAGAGGTGGGGCAGGCAGACAGGGGACCCTCTCCAGCCAGGATCACTTGTGAAATGGGCAAATAACAATGTCTTTTTGCTCTTTGGTAAATATTCCACCGCCTGGGGACTTCTACATTCATTTATTCTTATAAAACTACTTTTTGAATTGTTTTTAGTAATGATCTCTAAGGTATGGAAAAGTTAGGCCTTTCCAAAATAGAACAGTAGGATAGATATGTAAAAGAAAAGTTTTTCCCATTGCTATGGTTCCATTCCTAGTCACATGTTCTGAGGAATGGTTACATGAGCATGCTAACAGAAACTTTACGTAAGCATGTATATATGTGTGTGTGTGTATATATATATATATATATCATACATACATACATACATACACACAGTATTATGTATATTCTGTTGGGAAATAGAATATACATTTGCTTTTATGGTATGGAAACAAGCAATTGCACATACCATTCTTCAACTTGGCATGTGTGCCATTCTTGAGAGACATGGAGGCCCACTCAGCACAGCAACTCAGCCCCCCTGGCGTGGCTCACCTACATGCATTCACCTGTGCATTCTGTCCCTCACTGCAGGCTGACAGTGTCTGGATGGAGATCCCCGATGACGATGACCTGCCCACAGCTGAGGAGCTGGAAGACTGGATCGAGGATGTACTTTCTGGAAAGATCAACACTGAAGATGATGACGAGGAGGAGGAAGACGATGATAACGGCAATGACGATGATGACAATGATGATTCTGATGAGGAGGATAACGATGACAGTGATGACGATGACGAATAGCTTCAGCCCCCAATGATTCTGATAACAACCCAGCCACAGCTACCCACGACCACACAGACAGCCTGAGGCAGCAGCAAACAGCGTGCCCACGCCCGCTCGGCTCTCTTCCCCTCCCAACATCGCTTCCCCCTCGCGTCTCATCAAGAGAGATGCATTTCTGCAAATGCCTTTCCAGATCCAGCCGTCCTGCTCAGCAGGGACAAGAGGGAAATGATTCCCATGCTGTCTTGTCCAGGTCAGGGAACAGGTCTTCATCTTTGCTAGACCTTCAGGGGGCACAGCAGTGCTGGCATCTGGGAGTCTGGGGACAGCTCTCCCCAACACCTCCATCCTGCCTTCTGTTCGTTGGCTCCAATGGTAGCCGTCCTCTAATTCGAGCTCAGAGAAGACACATTTAATCAGCTCAGGCCCCTCAGAGCCAAGTTTTGGGTGGCTAACAAGACGCCTTGAAGCATGTAGGCATCACCATCATTTCTAGCACACTGAGATAATGGGCTGCTCTCTGAACTTCCCATTAGGGGACATGGCTCACCTGGTCAGCAGCAGCGGGGGGCGGGGGGAGAGGCTGAAGAATTAAACAGTTGTAGCTTATTTCTGAGGGGTTAGGTTCATGTCGCTCAATGGTCAGCTGACCTTCTAACCTGAGCTGGGAACGGAGTGCCCCTTCCTGGTTGGGCTAGTGAGCTGTCCCATTGTGAGTGAAGGCTGCTTTATCCAGTGGTCAATTAACTCCATTCATCAGCACTCCCACACTTGACCAGGGCAACAGTAATTAGAGTTCATGATGCCCCGAGGCACTGAAAAAATCCCCAAGTGCCTTTCAAACTGTCTGAAAGTTAAGTTACATTGTGCTTGGTAGTTTTAGTGTTAAGTGTTCTAATTTATCTTCTCATTTTGTTAACACATATAAGACACTGCAACTCTTTTCTTTTGAAAATAGGGCAGTCCTTTTGTGGAATAATAGAAAACTGTCATTAAACTCATATTTTGAAAAGGTTGACACTATTTTGACAATCCCATCCTGCTCTTTCTGATCCTGTTCCTTCTTATCTGGAGGCAGCCCTCCTCTTCTATCCTTCTCTTTCCCTTTCTCGACCCTCGTCCTGTGCCTGCCCTTCCAGTGTCAGCATTTCGGTGTCTCAGCCACATACAGGCTTCTCAGCACTACCATCCATGTCTATCAACTACCACCTGTGTGCTCGTGGCCTCTACATATGGGTCTCTAACGTTGACCTCTTGCCTCCAACCCACTCGGATGCTACAAACCTGACCTCATTACCTACCTGACCCCCAACAAACTTATGCTCCCTCTTTTCATGGAGTCCCAGGATATCTACCATACATATAATTGTCTAGGTTACCTGAAAGCGTCCCATTCTCCTCTGCTCCTGTGGCATTCATTGTTAGCATACTGTGGGTCATGGCATTTGCCATTGAAATTATGATACATATTTTCATGTCCATTTTTCCACCAAACACACTTTCTTTTTCTTTCTTTCTTCTTTTGTGTGTGTGTGTGTGTGTGTGTGTGTGTGTTTCAAAGTAGAGTCTCACTGTAGCCCAGGCTGACCTGGAATTCACTATGTAGTCTCAGGGTAGCCCTGAATTCACAGCGATCTTCCTACCTCTGCTTTCCGAGTGCTGGGATTAAAGGCGCGCGCCACCACGCCCGGCTCAAACACAAGTTTTTACGAGGCCAGAAATGTACTTACCTTTGTCATTGCAGCACTTCCTATTTTGTCCTTCACAGAGAATTGTGCTCATTTATCGCACTGATACACAAAGAGCTGACTAGGCCCCACTGGAGAACAAAGCTTATATGGCACTTTAGGTTACTTGGGCTGTGTGTTAGATAGCTTTTGGTTGTTGTCACAAAGTTCTTGAGAGACAACAATTTAATAAAAGATGGACATTTTATTTTGGCTCATGGTCTCAGAGGTCTCAGTCCAAGATCAGCTGGCTCCATTGCTGAGTTAAGGTGAGCATCATAGTGTCAGGAGCACATAGCAGAGAAAGCTGCTACACTTGTGGCAGCCAGGCAGCAAAGAGAGAGAGAGGACCAGCATTCCCAAATACCCTAAAAGACACTCCCCTCAGTAACCTACTTCCTCCAATTGGGCCCCACCTCCTAATAGACCATTCAGCTACCAACTCATCAATGAATTGATTAAGATGAGATCGGCCCCTCATAATCCAGTGAGCACTCAGGACTCACCTCTGAATATTCTTGCGTCAGGAATCAGGTCTGTAATTGTGTGTCTTTGAGAGATATTCACATCCAAACCCTGCATGCTGCTGTCACAATCCCACAGATAGGGAAACTTAAGCAACAGAAACTTTTCTCAGCTCAGGAGGCTTGAGGTTCAAGGACAAATTGCCAACTGCTTTGGTCCTGGTGAGAGCTCTCTTCCTGGCTTCTCACTGATGTTTGCATGTGGCCTTTTCTCTGTGGAGAAGGAAGGGAAGAGGGAAAAGGCGTGGGCAGGGGAAGAGGGAGAAAGCACATGCAAGCATTGGAATGTCCCCTTTTTTATTTATTTGCTAGCAGAGAGAGAGAGGGGGAGGAGAAACAGGATGATGGAGAGAGAAGGAATGGGCACACCAGGGTCTTCTGCCACTGCAAACAGACTCCAGACGCATGGGCTACTTTGTGCGTCTGACTTTACATGGGTACTGGGTATTTGAACCTGAGCCACCAGGCTTTGCAAGCAAATGCCTTTAACTGCTGAGCCATTTCTCTAGCCCTAGAATTTCCTCTTCTTATAAGGACAACTGTGCTAGAGATCTGACCACTAAGACTTCATTTAACCTTAATTTCCACCTGAAAGACCCTATCATCATATACAGTCCCATCAGGGACCAGGCTTCAACATGAATTGGGGGAGCACACAATTCAGTCCCTCCATCTATATTTCTCCCTTCATAAAACCAAGCCAACTTTGCTCTGTTGTCATCCACCCAGACTCAGGTTACGTCGTCAAATGTGTCAAGCAGTCTCTGATGTTAACCTTTCAGGTGGCCAAGGAGTGTGGTCCATCATGAAGGTGGTCTATGTCTCAGCTCAGAAAAGTCCCTTGTTCTCAAAGGCTAGGGCCTTTGCATTAAGTTGAGGTCATGTTTTGGTGCTCCTCTGTCAGAACCCCTGGGAAGCAAGCTGACTCTGCAAGTGCTATTCAGTGGCTGCTCTAAACCCTGTAAGCTGGTAGGTACAGAACATTTGTTATACGCCCCAGGCACTATGCTAAGTGCTTTACATATGTTATCAACTAATCCTCACAAAGGATTATGAGATGTGCTTTGTTATTGTCCTTGTCTTATGGGTGAGGGCACTGAGTGAGACACAGAGAGCTCAAATAATTTTCCTGGGATTACATGAACACTTTGAAGAGATGTAGATGGAAGGATTTACTCACAGGATCAAAGGACTGCATTTTTTTTTCTGATCATGTCTGTATTAGTTACTTTTCTCATCACTGTGGCCAAAGACCTGCCAAGAAGCACATTAAGGGAGAAAGGGTTTATTTTGGCTTACCTTTGAGATTCAGGCCATCATGGTTTAGAGCATGTGGCAGTGGCAACAACACGGAGCAGCTGGTCACATTCTCTCCATGGTCAGGAAGCAGAGGGATGAATACTCTAGCTCCACTCAATCTCTCTCTTTTATTTAGTCCAGGACCCCAGCCCATGGAATGGCACCACCCACAGTGAGGCTGGGTCTTCCCACCACACTTACCCCACACACATGCCAGAGTTTGGTCTCCTAGGTGATTCTAGATCTTATCATGTTGCTAATTGAGATTAATCATTACATTGTTGAAAGAGGGACTGAAATGAATTTGAAATCATCTTTTTAAAAAATCTTATTTATTTGAGAGAGCTAGAGAGGGAAAGAGGCATACAGAGGGAGAGGAAGAGAGAATGGGCATGCCAGGGCCTCTGGCCACTGCAAACAAATTCCAGATGCATGTGCCACCTTGTGCATCTGGCTTATATGGGTCCTGGGGGATCAAACCAAGGTTCTTTGGCTTTGGAGGCAAATGCCTTAACTGCTAAGCCATCTCTCCAGCCCCCTTGAAATAATCTTTTTTATTGCTTGACTTTAATGCTCTTTCCTCCATAATCAAATCAAATATTATTGGAAATATGAGCTAATTATCAATGCGAGATCCAGCCTCTAAGAAAAGTAAGACTTACTGTATTATTCATAAGACAGAATCATTTTCATATGTTACTCAAATTTTATCCCAGAATGAGCTTATCTGTTGTAAGCAAGTTTCATATTACTCTAATATTCATTTATATCACCCAGGAAACCCATCCCATGAGTACTATTAACAGTCATAAGTCAATATCAAATAGTTTTGGATCAGGGAATAATCCCCTCCCAAACACACACACACACACACACACACACACACACACACACACACACACACACACACAGGTTCCTCATCCATACAGCTCCCTGAGGATGCTTGGAAACTTGGCACTTTCAACAAGGCTTCTCAGCCCTGCTCAGCACTGAGTCACAATCATAATCACAATCTCACACACAGTGTCTTTAAGCTGGCATGTGGTACATATCTTTCCACTCAGCACTCACTTGGGAGGTTAAGGTAGAAGGATCTTTGTGATTTCAAGGCCAGCCTGGCCTACAAAGTGGAGCCTGGGATAGCCTGCCTCACAAAAAAAAAAAAAAAAAAAAAAAAATCCCAAACCTTACTTTAGAAAACACACATGTGGGGCTGGAGAGATGGCTTAATGGTAAATGTGCTTGCCTGCAAAGCCAAAGACCCAGGTTCCATTCCCCAGTACACATGTAAGCCAGATGCACAAGGTGATGCAGGCTTCTGGAGTTCATCTGCAGTGGCTAAAGGCCCTGGCATATCCCTGCCCTCCCCCCTCTTTTTTTTTCTCTCTCTCTCTCAAATAAATAAATAAATAAATAAATAAATAAATAAATAAATAAATAAATAAAAGATCTAAAAGAAAACACAGATATCTTTCATCACCAACTCTACACCATCTCCAGAGCTGGGGCCTGACCAGCTGAGAAACTATGTCAATTAGCACAGAGCTGAACATGGTGGTGTGTAAACCAGCACTTAGGAGACTGAGGCAGGAAAACGTCGAGTTTAGAGCCAGCCTGGGCCTAAAAAGGTTTGTACAGTCCCAAATAACACATTGTAGAAGAAATCAGGACTCAGGAGAATGAACACCCAGTAGGGAGAGGGGTGCTCCTCGGACACTACTCCAGCCAGAACCCTGGATCCTTTCCATGTCTCTGATGCCCACATTTAATGGGCTGTGTCTTCCCTTCTGCATCCTGACCATGCTGATTTGGAGCTTTTCCAGCTTTCCACATGGATTATTGCAGGGTTCGGAGGGTTCCCTCAGCCCCAGTCCATAAGGACAATCATCAACTACTCTTAGAACACAAATAGTGGGCCCCTCATAGGATCAGATGGTACGTGCATGGTGGGATCACTGTATAAGGACCATAGATGGTACATCCCTCATGTATATGGAGCATAGATAGTACAACCATCATGGGATCACTGTATATGGAGCACAGATGGGGTGCCCCTCATGGGATCACTGTATATGGAGCACAGATGGGGTGCCCCTCATGGGATCACTGTATATGGAGCACAGATGGGGTGCCCCTCATGGGATCACTGTATATGGAGCACAGATGGGGTCCCCCTCATGGGATCACTGTATATGGGGCACAGATGGGGTGCCCCTCATGGGATCACTGTATATGGAGCACAGATGGGGTGGGGGATCACTGTATATGCAGTACAGATGGGGTGCCCCTCATGGGATCACTGTATATGCAGTACAGATGGGGTGCCCCTCATGGGATCACTGTATATGGAGCACAGATGGGGTGCCCCTCATGGGATCACTGTATATGGAGCACAGATGGGGTGCCCCTCATGGGATCACTGTATATGGAGCACAGATGGGGTGCCCCTCATGGGATCACTGTATATGTAGTACAGATGGGGTCACATGGGATCACTGTATATGCAGTACAGATGGGGTGGGATCACTGTATATGCAGTACAGATGGGGTGCCCCTCATGGGATCACTGTATATGGAGCACAGATGGGGTGCCCCTCATGGGATCACATATGCAGTACAGATGGGGTGCCCCTCATGGGGATTGCAGTACAGATGGGGTGCCCCTCATGGGATCACTGTATATGGTGCACAGATGGGGTGCCCCTCATGGGATCACTGATGGAGCACAGACTGGGATCACTGTATATGGAGCACAGATGGGGTGCCCCTCATGGGATCAGATGGAGCACAGATGGGGTGCCCCTCATGGGATCATTGCAGTGGGATCACAGATATGCAGTACAGTATCATGGATCACAGATGCAGTACAGTTGGGGTGTCCCTCATGGGATCACTGTATATGGAGTACAGATGGGGTGCCCCTCATGGATCACTCAGATGGGATCACTGTATATGGAGCACAGATGGGGTGCCCTCATGGGATCACTGTATATGGAGCACAGATGGGGTGCCCCTCATGGGATCACTGTATATGGAGCACAGATGGGGTGCCCCTCATGGGATATATGGAGCACAGATGGGGTGCCCCCCATGGGATCACTGTATATGGAGCACAGATGGGGTGCCCTCATGGGATCACTGGAGCACAGATGGGGTGCCCCTCATGGGATCACTGTATATGGAGCACAGATGGGGTGCCCCTCATGGGATCACTGTATGGCACAGATGGGGTGCCCCTCATGGGATCACTGTATATGCAGTACAGATGGGGTGCCCCATGGGATCACTGTATATGCAGTACAGATGGGGTGCCCCTCATGGGATCACTGTATATGGAGCACAGATGGGGTGCCCCTCATGGGATCACTGTATATGGAGCACAGATGGGGTGCCCCTCATGGGATCACTGTATATGGAGCACAGATGGGGTGCCCCTCATGGGATCACTGTATATGGAGCACAGATGGGGTGCCCCTCATGGGATCACTGTATATGGAGCACAGATGGGGTGCCCCTCATGGGATCACTGTATATGCAGTACAGATGGGGTCCCCCTCATGGGATCACTGTATATGCAGTACAGATGGGGTGCCCCTCATGGGATCACTGTATATGCAGTACAGATGGGGTGCCCCTCATGGGATCACTGTATATGGAGCACAGATGGGGTGCCCCTCATGGGATCACTGTATATGCAGTACAGATGGGGTGCCCCTCATGGGATCACTGTATATGGAGCACAGATGGGGTGTCCCTCATGGGATCACTGTATATGGAGCACAGATGGGGTGCCCCTCATGGGATCACTGTATATGGAGCACAGATGGGGTGCCCCAGTGGGATCACAGATGGAGCACAGATGGGGTGCCCTTCATGGGATCATGTATATGGAGCACAGACTGTCCTCATGGGATTACTGTATATGGAGCACAGATGGGGTGCCCCTCATGGGATCACTTATATGGGGCATAGATGGTACACCCCTCATGGGATCACTGTATATGGAACACAGATGGGGTGCCCCTCAAGGGTTCACTGTATATGGCACAGATGGGGTGCCCTCATGGGATCACATGGGATCACTTATATGGGATCATAGATGGGGGTAGACCCGTCACGGGATCATTGTATATGGAGCACAGATGGGGTGTCCCTCATGGGATCACTGTATATGGAGCACAGATGGGGTGCCCCTCATGGGATCACTGTATATGGAGCACAGATGGGGTGCCCCTCATGGCATCACTGTATATGGAGCACAGATGGGGTGCCCCTCATGGGATCACTGTATATGCAGCATAGATGGGGTGTCCCTCATGGGATCACTGTATATGGAGCACAGATGGGGTGCCCCTCATGGGATCACTTATATGGGGCATAGATGGTACACTCCTCACGGGATCATTGTATATGGAGCATAGATGGAGTGCCCCTCATGGGATCACTGTATATGGTGCACAGATGGGGTGCCCCTCAAGGGTTCACTGTATATGGAACATAGATGGTACACCCCTCATGGGATCATTGTATATGGAGCACAGATGGAGTGCCCCTTTTTGGGATCACTGTATATTGAGCACAGATGCTATGTCCATCATGGGATTACTGCCCATGCAGTGCCCCTCATAGGGTCACTATATGGCCACAGTGTAGAGACTCAGTCCTACCTTTATCATGGGGTTAAAAATCAATTTCCTTTGCAGGACACTGAAAGTACTATGTGAGCTAGATCTGGTCTGCTTCACCAGCCTCAACTCTCAGGACATCTCCCAATCACCTGACCCTTTAAGGTTGGAGTGTGGAATTTGGAAGCTGTCTGGTCTCTTAACAGCTGCAAGCCTTTGCCCATGCTGTCTACAGGAATGCCTCTCCTTTCCCAGCATGCTTCCTTACGTGGGAATCACTTGGACACACTTTTCTAGTCATGCTCCGGACAAACTGGCCCCCTGCTCCACAGTCTTTCGTGAGCTCTGTGCAGACTTCTTGCACTCTCACTTGGGTGTGTTTCTCACCTAATGGTCTGATAGCACCCTTAGAGGACAGACCAGTTTAACTGGCTCTACCCTGTCATATGTTCTGGTGGGCTCTTGAAAACCTTGTCACTTCCTTGTAAATAAACAAATATAACTGAGTAGCTTCCGACCCTATTAACAATACGCAAAAGCAATCCTAGTGAGTCTTACTTAACCCAAGTGATGCGGCCTGGAGTGGGGCGTGGACGGGCCTCATCCTGATGCATGAGGATGGGCTGAGCACAGCCCCTAAATATGAAGCCATTTATTTCATGACTCAGCAGACCTAAGAGGCTAGCAAAATGAACCAAGAAAGTTTAGAATGAATATGACATTAATCTTAACAATGTGGACTCCTTAAAGAGAACTAGATTTCTTAACCCTGGGAACTCACCAGCTTGTAAAGATTCCCCTCAAATAATCATATGGGATTTACTGTAGCTATAGTTTCATCCACTCATTAATCAATTCAGCCAGTGGACTCTTAAAATTTACCACATGCAGATTAGGGAAGGCAGAAACCAGTGGGTAAATGGGACAGCTGAACAGAGAGCCAGGTACAGAAAAATGATGAATGAACCTTGGGTCAGTTCTCAAAATGCATCTTGATTTATCTATTATGAGGACTCAGATCACAGAAACACATGTGGACAAAGACAGTACAGCCAAAAGTCAACTGGAATATTGGATTATCCATAGCAACAAGAGCTGCGGTAACAGAGAACGTTTACATGATGTACTGGCAATAGTAACAAATAGCCATGTCTCTTCTAAAGCAGGATCCTTCCATGCACATTCTACTGCCGGTGGTGGGGTCCTGCCTCCTGCTCTGGGCTTCACTAGCACTAGGGTGCTATCCTGACAGCCCTTACCCCACTTCTATAATTTGATCATTTATCCACTGAGTTTCTCAAAACTCCTCCCCATTTCATGAATGACAGAGAGGAGAGCCCTTGGTTTGTATCTGCACATGGCTTTATTCTTTTCTCCAGCAGAGTTTGCTTGTGCACTTCTGAACTATGCACATCTTGGCTGCTGCCTCAAGGAAACATCTTATCAATAAGCTATCCGATGAATAACCTCAAGTGAATTGCTTTGATCCCTATCCATGCATCTGGTAAGAATTGATGTTCTAAGAACATTTCAAGCTGGTGAAGGATAGCTGAGTTTAGCACAAGGCAACACTATGCATTTCTTCATCAAACAAGTTTACTTGTTTAATGTAAGTCAATACTTTAAGCTGAATTACCAGACCACTCACAAATGAAATTGACTGTACACCTCTCCCTCCAGAGTCTGACACTTCTCTATAGTTACTTGTCTCAACAGCCTTTTCACTTGATTTGCTCAAAAGTTCTGCTTCCTCTTCAAGTTTTAGAGCCTAAGGATTTCATCTTTTGCTATTTATTCATTTAGTACTTTCTTCACCATAACATGATTCAAAACTGCTAGTTTTAATTACAGTGAGAACTGTACTTTCCTATTCTATCATAGTTGTTTTAACTTTCATAGAAACACGACACACTTTTTTATTATTTATTCAAGAGAAAGAGGGAGGGAGGGACAGAGTGAGAGAGAGGAAGAGGCAGATAGAATGGGTGTGCCAGGGCCCCCAGCCACTGCAAACCAATTCCAGATGCATGTGCCACTTTATGCAACTGGCTTAAATGGAGACTGGGCAATCAAACCTGGGTTCTTAGGCTTTGTAGGCAAGTACCTTAATTACTAAGCCATCTCTCCAGCCCCAAACATGACACACTTTTAAGGCAGTATCAAAATTTCCAAGATTGAAATGTTTAAGATCAAAACAATCATACGAAGAAAGAAAACATTTTACAATTAGAACTTCAACATATTTTCAAGTTTATAGTATAAAACTATAACGTTGGGGCTGGGGATATGGCTCAGTAGTTAAAGGTGCTTGCTTACAAAGCCTGCAAACTTGAGGTTGATTCCTCAACACCCATGTAAAAGCCAGACTCAAAATGGCATGCATCTGGGATCCCAACTAACTTACAACAGCGGGAGGTCGAGTCAGGAGAATCCAAAGCTTGTGGCTCAGGCAGATTGGTGTTCATTTGCACTGGCAAACAACTGTCTCAAAGAACACAGATAACCTCAGTGTTGTTCTCTGACCTCCACGTGTGCACTGTGGCGCATGTGTGCATGCGCACACAAACACATGTAATGTGTAAAATGTTTTATAGTTGGTTAGGATAGAAAAGGCAAAACGGAGGACCCAAAGGGAACAAAATACCTTGGATACCAGCTACATTGTGTTTATGACAGATGCTACCACTGTCCCCAATATCATGGAGTCCCCATATTATGGATTATGTTTATGGAAGGACTATGGAATATAGGCATATTATGTCCCCAATGTTAAGGAGGTACAGGGACTTGTGCAGATGGCTGATGAGTAATGAATTCATTCACATGCTTAGAATTGTCTAAATAGAGCTCAGCAGCAAATTAACGCAGCAACTCAAACTCGGGCTTTGTCATGTCCATTTTGTTATAGGTGACTGTGAGTACAGAAAGTACAGAAAGTACAGAAAGCAAAATGTCCCTCCTGGTCACAAAGTACATTGTTATTCATAGGAAGTATGGCTCCTGACAACATATTTTGTCCTATTGACTCCATAAGATACAGGTCAGATGTTGGATTCAAACTACAGAAAAGTATTAAAGAAACATAATACAGTCCTCCTTACTATTCTCTACTAAGGCCTGGCCCAGGCCTTTGTGGTCCTAACCAGCACCTCTATTGAGCATGGAATGCAGACCACCCCACAAAGTGAGTTTGGTTTGCTACCCGAGGAAGCGCCTATCTGTTCCCCTCAGCCCTGCTGGCGTCTCGCACTTTCTGCATTAGCTGCACTCAAAAGCCACTGCTTCGAAATCAACTGTGGTCAGACGGGTCATAATTTAGGAGTTTACTCATCATAAACTATTGTCATTCCAGGTAGATTTTCTTATTTCTCCACCCCTGAAAGAATAGTGCTCAACACTAGTGTTTCCCTATTCCTGGAACTGAGGGACAACAGTGACCATGTTGTCCTTCCTGGCCCCTAGAATGGATCTATGTGCTTCTGTCTAAATTCCTTACAATGCAACTTGACCTAAACTTGTCGCCGGCGGATCAGGTGTGTAAGTCCCATAACTAATTTCCTGAGCACAGGTCTCTGGGCCTCTCTGATGATGCTCCTGTAGGCTGGGCGATATTTAAGTCTTACAACTCCTACTCAGTGAGCAACTTGGCCACAGTGGAAGACCTGGTGAGATGAACACACACACCAAGCCAGACAATGGCACATTCATCACACATTCTTTCAAATGTCAAGTCAGTGCCAAAAGAAGTCCCCAAAACATTCTTATGATAAAGGCCTGAGGGAACCATGACATCTGTCCCCAGGGCTAAAGATGAAAGTTTTTACTTCACAAAGACAAGGGCAGAACTCTTATGTGAAACTTTTATAGAAAGCCACCTTCACGGTGCTGCCTCAGGCTTTAGGAAAGAATCTTTGTGGTATTGGGGAGACTAACCTAATCCGTGGAAGGGGCTTATTTCATAAGCGAAACAATTAGGTTAGCTTTGTGGAAATGGCACAGGACCTGGGCAAAGGGACTCAGAGACCAAAGCTTGCATTTCATTCAGCAGTTGTATGCTTCCCACCCATCCCGTGAAAGCTCATCTTAATTCCCTTTAAAGAAGCAATGCTGACATGAACCCCACCCACCTCTGGTCTTCCACTGAAACCAACAGCAGGGTGGAAAACCACGGTTTCTGTGTACAACAGGTTTTCTTCCCCTCCCCCACCATGTTCTACGCTACGTGTGTTGTGCCAAAAGTCCAGAGGGCAAGGGTGGGAAAGCAGTGGGAGGCCAAGTGCTTGCTGAGAATATGATGCCAAAGAGCCAGGCTGGGAGCTCCAGACCTCCCAGGCTGGCTGCAGACAGCCTCTCCCCCACCTCAGCTGGGATAAGGCTGCTTTTGCAGCACAGTTAGGCCAGACCCTGGCAACGCCTCCCTGTGCTCAAGGCCCAAGTGAAGCTCTTGCCTACACACAGCAGAGAAGGGCCGAGGGCAACAGCAATGGCACCTATGCTCCATACAGCTCAACGCTGGCAGGACTGAGATTTCCTGGAAGAGGGGATTTCTCTAGTTCTTCCTGCTGCATACCAAGACATCCACTAGCTTGGTGGAGAAGTTTCCCTAGGGACCAAGTGGCAGAACAAACTTAAAGGAACAGAAGCCAATTTCACCTCCCAAGGAACCCTCCACCTCAGGCTCTGATTCAAGGTTGTCTTTAGGACCCTGCTTCACATCCAGAAAGGCCAAACTACTTAGATCATGCTTCAGAGTAGCACGGCTGAGAAACTGGCCTCCAGCAGCTTGTCTGAAATTCCCTTTATTAGCTATCAGTCCTCCCCAGGTCATCCCTCTCCCATTTTCCTTTCTTACCTACAAAACTGAAATAGTCCCTACCTTAAGAGGATGTGGGCATTACAAGACTGAGTAAAGCAGTACCTGACACATATTATCTGAAAATTTATTAGTGCCCTGCCCTTCCTTCTGCAGCCTAAAAATTTCAATGCTTTAAAAAAAAAAAAAAAACTGCAAGTCCATTCACTCTCATTCATATGGAAAAAAAGTATGACATGTATGTATGGAAACGTCATAATGAAACCCATTCCTTTTATGCTAGCTTAAAATATTAATTAAAATGTGATTTAAATCTAATTCCCTAAGTATCCATCTGCTTAAAGCTCATTACAGGGGCTGGGGAGATGGCTCACTGGTTATGGCACTTACCTGCAAAGCGCATCCACTCTCTCTCTCTGCTTGCAAAGACATACATACATACATACATACATACATACATTACAATGGCTTTGATGAAATCTAACCTGTGTCGGCTCATGACTGCTGAATACCATTCAAGAACTGCACTATGGGATTAAAAACAATGAGTATTTTATTTATAATGGAATATGACAAGGTTACATAGTAGTAAATTCACAGTAGTGATTTATTTATTTTTTGTATGTAACAATATCCATAAAGAAGAAACACTACCCAGAAGTATTTAACATCACGTTATAATCATAGGGTCTCTGCTCCAGGGCTGTTTAAATAAATATGTTAACATTTCTGTGCTATTTTCAGTAACCAATCATTGCATTTTCTTTTAAATTACATTACAAATGTATAGTAAGGCTTCCAGGGTAGTGGAATTTGAGCAGTTTTTCTCATTGAGTTTGACCTTTCTTTGTCTGCTTCTTGCTGTTTTGGGGTCACAGGGTCCTAAAGCCAGAAAGAATCTAATGGCTGTGCCTGCAGGACACAGGCTCCCCAGCAGATGTCTCCTGGGGGAGAAGCCAGTGTAACTGCGGGAAAGGAATGAAGGAGAGGAGAGAGAAGAAACGGACAGTAACCTTCTAAAAGCCGGAGCTCTGAGAAACGCTCCCAGACAGACATATACCCTCACACGCTCAGCCACGCACACACACACACACACGTATCCTACATAACACAGGTGTTAAAATGGCTAATGTGCAAGCATGTCTACCTGGTTACACACCCAGAGAAATGCTCACAGAGGTGGCATTATCGCCTTCCTTCCTATATGCACCCTCATGTAGAGGGCCTGGTACAGCCAGGGCCCAAGCTGAAGAGGGTAAGGCAGGATTCAACGTCACTGGTTTCAGTGGGTGGCTGGGATGCTTGCTCACACAATGGGTGGGCAGCGAGGAGGCCTGGGTGATCAATTTGTTAGTCCAGTTGGTTGGTGGTAGCCCACACATAGAGCTGTTATGTAAATATGTGCACTCAAGAAGATGAGGTACAAAATGAGAGCACTGCCCCCCACCTCTGATGGTAGGGGCTGAGTGAGCACCTCGGGGAACTGTGACACCCATTAGTGTTGTCTTGTCTCCCCATCAGAAAGGAGTCCTGCTCCCAACAATGAACCACAATGTGACAAACACATCGGGGCCGCCAACTATCGCTCACCTACCCTCACTCTCTGCTGATCCGTCCTCTGGTGGATTTCAAAAGGGCATCATGATGGAGAGGAAGAAAAGGAGGCAAAAGTCGGTGGCAGCATTTTCTCTGGGGCTCGCTTTATGAACTTTAGCTAAAGGATTTAGACTCAATGTCAAGGATGGATGAACTCTATAACCTCAAGATCCCTTCCAGCTCCCACAGTGTTTTTTAAACATTCAGTTCACAGACTATTAAAACGGCCATATATCTTAAAGCACATACTACAAACAAGTTACCTACTAGCTAAAACACAAGCGTGGAAGACAGCAATAGCAGGCCTAGAGTCCTCATTAAGTTCTTGCACATTTAATGTCAGAATTTTAATAAGTTAGGTTCAAAGTTATAGAAAATCTATGAAATTTTAAAGTAAATGAAATCCTACCTCTTCTAATAGGAACATATATTCTCCTAGCCTTAGGGCGCGGTTGACCCCCTTTAAAAAGAATAGGCTACTGGTTCCAAGAACTGAAACAAAACCTTATTGTTTTCCATCGTGGGGTGCAGCTTTCTGCAATCTAACAGCCATTCACATGGCTCCCCCTGCACCAGTAACTCAAGCTATTCAGAGGTTGAAAGTGCAAAAGTTTTAAGGATCCTGCATTTGGTTTTGTTATTCTTTCTAAAAGGACTCAATACAATGTTAGCATTAAAAAAATCAATACTCAACTCAAAACAGAAACAATAATTTCAGGAAGTCTGACATTCTCCTATGCAAACAATGGGAGAGAAGATAGGAGAGAAAATAAATTCCCGAACTTGAACATTTCTTCACCCTGTTGGAAATATACATACCAAAGGGAATGAATCCAACTTAACTCCTTCTTGACTGGTAATTTAAGATACTTTTAAATGCTGATGGATGTGCCCCTATTAACTCTACATATATACATTTATGGCACTTACAACTGCACGGTGTTCATCGTAGAGCAGCTAGTCTGGAACATTATCCTCTTTGTAAAGCCAGTCTCTCCCATACTCACCATCCCTTACCCTACCTCCTAACACATTCCCTGAGAAAGTATCACAAGGAACTTCCAGTTGAAGGGACCTAAAAGGAAAAACTAAGAACAAGAAAGCACCAGGGTTACATGGCGCGTGTTTCTTATAAACAGAACCATGTCGATAAACAGTACATCTTGGCTCCACACCCGTGGCTTTCCCCTCGCTTCTTCTCCAACACAGCTTCCGAGCTGAAGTCTGTTGAGTCAAGAATCGTGTTTACTTTTCTCCATCCAGATGTATTACAATATCCAAAGCCAATTTTTGTATTAAACAGTGACACACAAAATACAGTATGACTTGTGAGATGTACAGGCAGGAAGGGCACATGTGCACACACACACAGCGTTGTGACAGTGTCACCCTTTACTGAAGCAAGGGGACTGACTGCTCAATGACCTGGGAGAGGGATGAGTGAGTACCTGGTGATGGTTTGCCTCAGATACTGGAAAGCAGAGACCAGGGGAGCCCGTTGCAAGGTGTTAGGTTGTGCCTTCTTAGGCACTCCCCTGTAGCAGGACTCTGCCAGGAGGCACCTCTGTCCAAAACTAGGGCAGCCAGGGGACAGTTCTCTGAAACCAGCTGCAGTTGAGAGCCAGGTCACAGAAGGGTTCATGTGGACTAGAACGCTGTCTCCCTACTTCCCTTTCTCCAAGCTCGGCAGCCACACATTCCTTCTCTCCTCTTGACCGATGGGGAGTGGCCGAGGCGGTAAGGTGCACAGTGACAGTGGTCACAAACACAGGGAATGGACAGTATAAGTAGTCGCCAGCACCGTGGCCACTGTTTGGTGTCCTGTGCTGGGGCAGCCTGGTGTGAGCTTAGTGAGGATATATCTCCCTGGGAAATCAGATGGCTCCAAGTGGTACCTGCCAACTTGGGAGTCACAGTGTTGGTCTTGCCTGACTTTGTGAAGAGGATTGAGTGGGGGTGGGGCCCTGCTGAAGCCTAAGGGGGAGATTCTGGCTGGCTCTAATGGGTTCTACTTGCTGGGCCGCACCATGCAGTTTGTGGGAGGGGCTGAGGCTGTGCAAAGAGCCTGTAGGCACAGGTGGAGAGCCAGGTCCCCATCAGCTCTGGAGGGCAAGCTGGCCTGGCCGCCCACTAGACAGGGCTGCAGTGTACCTGCTTAGGACAGTGTGATGAATCCAAGCTCAAGTGGGCTATCCCAGGGCTAGGAAATGGCTACCTGTCTCAGGCCAGCAAAGGAGCAGGACCGGAAACAGAACAAGTAGCATCTCTCTTTGGGAAAAGTTAAAAGTAAATCATTTAATAGCCGTAACCTGACAGTGCACATCTGTTGTTGTGGTTGGGATGTGTCTCTGGGAAGCTAAGGCAGCGAAGAACAAAGAAGGCGGCAGACATCTCCTGGACCACCCACCATCCCCTTGGGTCCTGTGTGGTATGGACATTTACATACATGAGTGCACATGTGGATGTGTGGTTTCCAGAAGCAGACGAAAGGTGAGTCCCCTAGAATCTATAAGGAGGTCCACCAGAAGCAATGGGGGACACGGCACTGGACGAAAAACAGGAACTAGTTCTAAGGCGAGGCTCCCAAGGACACAGCAGCTCCGCTTTGGTTTCTAGAAACTCCATCATGGGAACTCCAGCGAACAGCTTCTCAGAAGTCCCCATCCCCGACAGTCAGATGCCACCAGTCACTCTCCGTCAGGGTGGGCATCCCCTGCTTCCTTCCAAATAAAGTGCAGATGGTCAAAGGATACTGGTCTATCATCTGCCAGCTTCAGTCAGCAATGAAAAATTAAAAAAACAAAACTAAAAAAAAATCCCTCTGGACATATATAACTCTCTCTATATTCTTCTTTTAATAGTCACAAATATAGAACTTTTAAACTGATGTCTCAGATTGTAAGCGAAGAACAAACTTGTGAGATTTGGGGTCTATGAACTCTTCTGAGAGAACAATGAATGGAATTTTCTTCACATTGACCACGAGGCTGAAGTCCAAGCACTTGAGGACGAAAACGATTCCATCCCGTAACCCATTAGTCACGGCCTCGTCACTAATAAGTCTCCATTGCGTGGACAGCCAGCGCTCCTTGTCATACTGTAAGGTGGGGCCTGCGCTGAGGTATCGTTCTAGAAAGGCCTGCAAACAGAGAGGGCAGGACGTTCATTAGGAAAGGAGCACGGGTACTCTAAGTCTCACGCGGGGCTTCAGCTCCTCACGTGAGTCCCATCAGACCCTCACTGAAGGAAGACTTCTTTGACCTCCTCATTCTCCTTTGTTAATCTGCAACAGATGGTGAGGTGGTGCTTCCCACAGTGATGAGGGAAGTGGTGCGGCTGCCATCAGTTTTCCAGAATGCACTGGTGGCCCCACTGGAAGGACATGGACCCATTATACACGTTCCTCTATGTCTTCCTACCAAACTGAAAGTTGCTTTGGGGCAGGGCAAGCGTCTGACACAGAATAGCACTCAGTAAATACAAGCAGAATGGACCAGAACACATGCACACGGACAAAAGTGCTCCACCACCTAGTGGTCACGCACCTGTGCACAAGCCATTTACTGCTTGATAGGTGGGGGCAGCACTACCTGCCTCACAGGGCTGACGTGAGGATGGTGGGTCAGTCTCAGAAAGCACTCATGCTTTGGCCTGCGTGCAGTAAACAGCATGAGTGATGGTTATTTTGTGCTGGAGTGACTGCATGTGTGCATGGCCCTGGGGGGGGGGTCACATCAATGTGCGCTCTCTCTTCCAAACTCCTTCTTGCTCCAGGGATGTGTAGCTCATATCCTCATGTGTGTTCTGCAAGGTCCTCCTTGCCCTTCAGATCCTCTCAAGCTATTTCCTTGGGCCTCTCAATGGATCAACAGGCCCTCCCCCTCAAAGCTCCTGAAGCACGGGGACTCTCTCGGGATACGGTATTTGTTGAATTGCTTGTCTTTTCCCGACACGTACAGCTTTCATAAGCTTAGAGGGCAGGAATTATAATTTCTTATTCTTTTTCAAAACGTGAATTTTCAATGTATCTGGCATAGACTAGAATACTAATGGCATTTGAGTTAAATTAATTGATTTAGCTCTCAGGAGAAAAGAGAATGAACTAGTCATATAAATTGAAAAGTACTGGTATGTAGGCTTTTGGTCCTAGGCCGAGGTCAAGGAATTTTCCAGTAGGACCCCTTCCAAATATACCTCTCTCCTTACTTCTGGTCTGTAAAAGGGCAGAAAGTGGAGCCTCATCTACTTTCACCCTCTAATATAAAAAGGAGCTCTTAAGAATCATAAGAAAAAGTAATAACTCAATAATTAGAGAAACAAAATGAGTAGGATAATGTATAGAGAATATTAATGGAAATTAATATGAAAAATTTCTATCATGTTAATAAGGAAAGGATACAAACTAAGGTGACCAGAAATGTTTTCTCTGAGATAGGACAATGATTATAAAGAATGACAGCACTCCTCCCCACCAAGTGTGGGGAGAACAGAATCATCTCAGGTGCTCGAGGCTCACGTGTGAAAGGGTGAATCCCCCGAGAATGACAATTTGGCAAGATCTGTAACTTTGACCCTAATGATTCTCCATTAGACATTTACCCTTCAGGAATGAAATACTAGTACAAACACATATTTTAAAGGACATCCACTACAATGTTGTGCAGGACAGAGGCTAGCCAAGTGTTCTATAAGTGTAAATATTTTCTGCCAAGCAACACCCTGTCTCAACTGCTCAGCTCTGCTATCAAGTGCAAGCAGCCATGGTGACAGGTACATAAAAGGATGTGGCTGTACTCCAGTGAAACTGAATTCATACAAATTACCTCTGGCTTTTACGCATGAAACTCTTCAATCAAATGAGTATCAATAGACAACAGTAAAACAGATCTGTGTATTTGGTAGAATGAAATATAACTGTGGACAAGGAGGGAACTGGCGTGCCAAGATCCAGGGAGCTCATGTGAAAACAGCAGATCTCCAAGCTATTGGCACAGCGAGCATCCTCATGTTTTGTTTTCACATGCAAACGCCTCGCATACACCCAAAAGGACACAGACCAACCAGGGAGAAATGCATGGGGCTGGAGGAAGAAAATATTTCCTCCCTTTCTTTTTCCTTTTTGGTGTTTTTGAGGCAGAGTCTTTGCTAGGTGGCCAAATTGTCTTGAAACGCACTATGTAACTCAGGCTGGCCTCAAATTCTGGCCTCAGTCTCCCAAATGCTGGAGTTACAGCTGTGTTCCACCACAGCTGGAAAAAAACCCATCACTTTCTACCTTCAACTTTAGTGTTTGCACCTTTACAGTAAAATTTTAATCTATTACTTTTAACTCAGGAAAGCAGAAGTTTTAAAACTGAAAAAGTAAGAAATGAGCAAGTCTTGAAAATAGGAGAGACCTGCTCTTGGCATTGGAAGATACGACTCTGCATGAGCAGGCACTTTCCTCATCAGCCTCCACTGTCCATACTCTGTTACCTCCGGATTTTTGTAACTCCATATTCTAACAAAGTTTTTCTCTCCACATTCCAAAAGGTGACTCATATATCAACATAAAAGACACTGCTATTTTTAATGATTTTCAGCTTAGAATTATCACCCCCCCACACACACATCTTCAATGCAAAGTTGTATATACAGTTATTCCCAGGTACTCACTGAAGGACTGACAGCAGGACCTCCCTTAGGTACCCAACATCTGAGTATGCTCAGGTCCCTCATATAAGATGACACAGTGTCTTATTCATATTTATATATAACCTATAGGCATCAGTGTGCTTTATAGCACCTCTGTACTACTTCTAATACCCAATACAATATTAATGCTAAGCAAGTATCTTACTGCAATTGTATTGTTTAGGAAACGGTGACAAGACAATAAACTTGTATGTGCTTAGGACAGAGGTTTGTTTTTCCCTGAAGATTTCCACGCATGGCTAGTGGGACCTGAAGGAGAAAAAGCCAAAGATAAGGAGTACGAACTACAAACCTAACTGTGCTGAACAGTCTTTCTAGGAGAGGTTACTGAGTCAAAGAATATGGAGAAGGCTGGAGAGATGGCTTAGTGGTTAAGGTGCATGCCTGTGAAGCCTAAGGACCCAGGTTTGATTCTCCAGGTCCCATGTAAGCCAGATGCACATGGTGGCACATGCATCTGGAGTTTGTTTGCAGTGGCTAGAGGCCCTGGCGTTCCCATTCTCTCCCTCCCCCCTCTCTCCCCCTCTGTCTCTAATAAATAAAAAAAAATCTTAAAAAAAGAATATGCAGATATGGTTCAATGGTTATGGCACTTGCCTGCAAAGCCTAACAATCTGGGTTTGATTCCCCAGCACCCACATAAAGCCAGATGCATAAAGTGGTGCATGCACCTGGAGTTTGTTTGCAGTGGCTAGAGGCCCTAATGTGCCCATTCTCATTCATTCTCTCTCTCTCTCTCTCTCTCTCTCTCTCTCTCTCTCTCTCTCTGTCCCTCCCCCTCCCTCCCCCTCCCTCCCCCTCCCTCCCCTCCTTGCAAATAAATTTTTAAAAAATGTATATGGCAATGTTTCTCACTGGATATTTCTATACTGCTTTCCTAAGGCTGCAGTATTGGTCACCTGCAGGATCCCAGTGGGGTGGAATGCATAAACAGGTGGAGTATAATGCATCAATACCGCCCTTATGACGAAGAGCTGGAAATGTTACACTTGTGCTGATGCCAAGCTCATTCTCTACCATGTAATTTGCATGCCAACATGTCTCCTGTAATGTCACTCTTATATAACAACCCTATCAAGCAGACATTAATGTTACCCTTGTTTTTCAAATGAGACAGCAAGACTAACTGTGCACAGCCATAGATCAATTTAGTGATAGAGGGAGGATTTGAACCCACCATAGCATCTGCTACATCTATTCTTTGCCTCCTTGGCCATATCCTTCTATTAGAAAACATGGATAGTAGGCTGGAGAGATGGATTAGAGGTTAAGGTACTGGCCTATGAAGCCAGATGCACAAGGTGGCACATGCATCTGGAGTTCATTTGCAGTGGCTGGAGGTCCTGGTGTGCCCATTCTATCTGCCTTTATCGCATAAATAAATAAAATATTTTTAAAAATCAAATGGAGGTATGATCTCCAATTTGTAGTTTTGGAAACCAAGGAACAGTGTCAGAAGCTGTTTGCCCAGGATTACCCAGCTTAGTGGTTGAGGGGTCAGGTCAGAATGAATCAGTTCAGCTCCAGCGGCCACAAAGTGCCCTAGACACTCCTCAGTACTGCCTCCAGGTCAAACTCTTTACCCTGCTGGACTCTAGAGGCCTTCCAAGGCATACTGACAAAGCAATTCTTCTCAACTTCATGCATAGAATTAGTAAAAATATTATATAAAACTACCTTCAGGCAATGTGTATATGAAGTATATGTGAATTTCATACTTAGACTTGGGTCTCATCCTCAAGGTATCTCATTATACACATGCAAATATTCTCCCCAAATCCAAAATCTGAAACTTTTTTTGTTCCAAGCACTTCTCATAAAAGATACACAACAACCAACACCCTGGAATGTGACCAGCCGAGCCTGGTAACCACTCAACCAACCACCTTGGCAACAGCCCAGCAGCACACCTTGGGGGTCATGCTGTTGGTGATGCAGAAGGCCAGATGCTGCAGGATACTCTCCATGCTGTGGTAGTGCTGCTGCCGGGTGGTGCGCAGGTACTTCTGCAGTGCCCTGGCCATGGAGGGGAAGATGGCCTGCGCCGCCTCCCTGGGGTCCATCACCTCCCCTGGGGCTTTCTGCTGCTCCTCGGCCTGGAGACGCTGGATGTGGATGAAGGCCTCTTCCACTGCTACCACCAGCCTGGAAGGAGGTGCAACACAGTCTTCATGGAGAAGCCCACTTGAGGGCCTGGAAACAGTCCTGCAGGACCTGAAGGGACACCAGCCCACCCTCCTGCTTCCTGAACTGCCACCAACTCTCCCAAGACTCAGTCAGTGCTCACATCCCTAGAGTCCTCCAGGGGATGGGGAAAGAGGGGAACAAAGGAAATAGCAAAAATAAGATGTAGGATGGGGATTCTGGGACTCGAGGAACTTGGTTCTCTGAAAGAGAGGGTCTACACATGGATAGGCAGTGAGTGTGCAGAAATAGCCTATAATGAATCAGAGCTTTGGGGCTGGAGATATGGCTTTGCAGTTAAGGTGTTTGCCTGCAAAGCCAAAGGATCCAGGTTCGATTCTCCAGGACCCATGTAAACCAGATGCACAAGGGGTGCACGCATCTGGAGCTCGTTTGCAGTGGCTGGAGGCCCTGGCACATGCGTGGGAGTGCATGCCCATGCTCTCTCTTCTTCCTCCCTCCTTCTTTCTTTCTCAAATAAATAAATAAAAAAGCAAGAATCAGAGGTCTGTCCCCTTGATCCAGCCACCCACCAATGAAGCCCAGTAGGTGCACAGAAAACCACCTTCCCCCACCCTTCAGTTAGTAAGAATGGACATGGAAAACCAGAATGGGTAGGTTCTGCCCACTGCCAGGGGCAGAACTCTGGGGCCAGCAGCTTCAGCACCCCTTGGAAAGGTGCTAGAAATGCAAATGTCCTTCTGGTGGTTCAGAAAGCCTGAAAAACCTGGAGCAAGTGTGCTTTGAGCAATCACATGGATCACGTTTATAAATAAAAGACTCATTGTAATGAGAGAGAGATGGGGGAATAAAGATGGGGGAATGGAGAGGGGAAGAAGAGGAAGACAGGGAAGAAAAAGGAAGTGAAGTCTTCAATAAGAGGAGCTGGGCACACTGAGGGCCACATACCTGGCTCTCCGCTTCTTCACCCTCCGTTCATGCTCAGCCTCTTCATAATACAACTCATTATGGCTGGAGTCCCTGCGGCGAGCGGCCGCAGCAATCATGGCCCGGGACTGGCCAGTAGCATTGTTACTGGGGCCTTTGAGGAAAAGATAATGGAGGAAGAACAGCCTTAATGCTGAGGGGCTAGGAAATGGAGCCAAAAACAGTACCAGGGTCTGTCAGTACTGTCCACCCACCCATATGAAGCCCACACAAACCTTAAAAGTAATTTCCAAGGGTACGGTATTTCACATTCACTATGGCCAAGACACAGGAGCTAAAAATGTAACCCCAATCTGATGGGAAAATGGAGAGAGAACTCCAAAGGGGGTGAAGAATGCTTGCCACTGAAAATGCCAAAAATGACCCGCCGGAGCGTGCTCAAGATGTCACTTACCATCTGCTACACAAAGTTTCAGTTTGGCCATAAGGGCAGCTGGGACATCACAGTCAGCAAACAATGAGAGAAAATGAGCAGGATGGGAGAACAAGGACAGACAGAGAAAAAAGAAAGTCAAGGGACATGCACAGGGATCATTTCCACAGCTGAACCGACATGGCAGCGGCAACTCGTACCCCAAAAACCGACGCTCCAGGGCATGCAAAATGGCCCGTTTACTAACAGACTAAGAACTCCTGTCTCCTTCCCTGGCCACTGGACCATTTTAGCTTGTCAGAAAGACATGGCAAGGTCCAGGCTTTCTTGTGGGTGACCCAGTTGCTTGGTGACTTGGTTGCCCTAGTGGTAATAAGCTAAGTTTTCAAATCTCAGGAAAAATGTTCTAGTCCTTCAGGATTCATGAGGAAGTGTACACCTTATTAAAGTCAAATAAAAAAGTCAGGGAAGATTCCCTCATTAACAACTGATACTCTGTATAAATCACTTGACTTAGTGACAACATGATTCTCTTTTGCAGTCTGCAAAGCCCATGACCTGACCCAAGGTGCCCAGCCATAAACAACACCGTGTCCAGTTTCTCACACTTAAGCATCTGACACCCTGAATGAAACCCAGCTTGGATTCTGCAGCCTGGCTCCAGCTTCCGGCTGCCACTCAACACCAGTTCCTAGCCAGGGTTCAGAAGTGCCTACTTGGCTCACTAGATGCCTGGGCTACTGAGCTTTCTAGGCGTAACGCCCTGGGGAGCTTCCTGAGTCTTAAGGTAACAGCCGCATTTTGACAAGCCATCCTTTCCTACCAGCGTCTGCTATAAGGTGCCCCCAGCAGGAGGCTGGAAACACACCAGTATTTTTTTTCAATCACAAAATCCCCAAATCAATGGATTTCCCACAGATGTAGTCTCTAAACTAACCTTACTTTGAAAAACATGTTTGCCTAGATTTAAAAAAGAGAATGTTCTGATACGAGAAAGGACCAAAATAAGGTAAGTGGAGAAGAGACAGAACCAAATATACCATGAACCTTAAGTCAAGTAGTCATTCAACTGTACCCCAGACAGAGAGCACCACCAAGGACTCACCATCTACGTTGTAGACCTTCAGCCCGGCCATGTGCTTGGCTGCTCGGAACTTGGAAGCTGTTAGGAGGTTTGGGTTATAGATGGTGAAATCTTTGTAATAGTTTTCCAGAACCACCAGTGCTGCTCGTTGGATGCTGCAAAACGAGGACACAATTAATGTACAGTTTTTGTGGAATAAGCAGGTCCTAAGTTAAAAACAATCTTCCGAGGGAGGTAAAAATCACAAAAAATCAAAGACAACCTCCCTCGGAAGCAGGCCTGGCTCCCCACTGCTGCCGGATCCTGTTGTCAAGTGGTTCCTTGCCCTCCCCAGGCTCTGTCATTCACTGCATCCTGGCTGGCCAATAGTTAGAAGAGGAAAGAATTGTAACTGAGATTTAGGTTCAGGTTACACAGAACTTTTCCTGTTTTTTCTTCAGTTTACAACAAGGGAACTGGAGGCCATCAAAAAGGGGAAAATATTGGTGCGGTCACAGAGGACAAAGCATGGGTCTGGGTGCCTTTGTCTCACACACAGTGCTGGCCCAGGAGCAAGGCCTCCTGGCTCTCAGGACTCCCATGTCACAACGATGCATTCCTACAGGACAGAGCCCACTTAAAAGAAGGCTTCGGTTGTGAACACATTAGCCTCATGTATGGTTCGGTAAGTCCCCTGCCCCTCGGACGGCTGTCCCTGGCACTCAGCAGAGGGATGTGATAGAGACCATCCCACTACAGTGTCTGAGGCCTCCAGGCTATTATCTGGGAACCTGGCAGAGGAGTGGGAAAGGAGAGGTTGACAAATATCTATAAGCAGGAGTGTAGGTGCATGCTAGGAACTAAACAAAAACCTACCGTAGGCCTCAGATGCAGAGCCCACCATTTTGAAGAGCAATCATCAATGATGGGATAAGGGCTTCACACCCTATCTCATTTGACGTCACTAAGAGTCAGAAAGCTACAAGCTAGACAAGGTCATGTGGAAGAACCACAATTAGGCTGGGACTCTGTAGACTGCCAACCTCCACCTTGGCTCTTCACGCTGTAACATGTAACCTCAAGAGCGCGGTGCGTCCTGACATGCGCGGTCTACAAGCTGCTCACCAACCCCAATGTGCTAACTGCCACAGCCATGCTTTATTCTAGAGCCTCCTTCCCTGCACTCTGAGAAGAAGATGGGCTTCTAAGGTTGTTTACAATAGCCACAGCACTAAGACAGAGCTGCCCCAGATTCCAGGATGACCACCTGACCTCCCAACGCTCTCAGAGTAGCTCAGGGACTGTCACTTCCCACGGACCATGCAGCCCCTAAGCCTACTACCTAGAGATTTGGGGATTGTTGTCAAATGTCCCCGCAAGCCCCGTTGGGAACCAGCTCTAAGAATTAATCACAGGACTGGAGATATAACTCAGTTGGCAGAGTGCTCACAGGCATGCATGAAGCCTTGGGTTTAGTCTTCCAGCCCTGAATAAAATCGGGTGTGGTAGCACATACCTGTAATCCCAGCACTTGGAAGGTGGAGACAGGAGGATCAAGAGTTCAAAGTCATTTTGGGCTACATTGCAAATTCAAGGCCAACCTGGCCTACCAAAGAAAAAGAACCCCTGATCAGAGTCTATGAAAGATCTAGAATCCAGTCAGCTAACCTCTTTGAGAGCAGTATCAATGCAATGCTTCCATAGCTCTACACTCAGCAGTGAACTGCATTCTGCTGGTGATGAGAGAAAAGGGGAACTGTCAGGGGACATCTGGAGAACTCATTTCCATTCTGAAAGTCCTGGGACTGGGAAGATGGTTCAGTGATAAAGCACTTGCCACAAGCCTGAGGACCTGAGTTCAGAACCCCAGCTTTCATGAAAAATGTGGGGTGTGATGGTGAGTGCCTGTGATCCCGGTGCTGGGGAGGTGGAGACAGAAGGCTCTCTGGGGCATTTTGCATAGATAGTGTAGCTGAATCAGTGAGGTCCCGGTTCTGTGAGAGACCCTGTCTCATGAAAATAAAGTGGACAGCACAGTGTGGTGGTGCACGCCTTTAACCCCAGCACTGGGGAGGCAGAGGTAGGAGGATTGCTACGAATGTAAGGCCAGCCTGAGATTATATAGTGAATTCCAGGTCAGCCTGGGCTATAGCAGGGCATTACTTCAAAATAACAGAAATAAAAATAAAGTGGGTAAGTGATAGAAGAAAACAACTGATGTTGACCTCTGGCCTCTTTATGCACATGCACACATGTACACCCCCTACACACGGAAATCCTAGCCATTCCATCACTTGGTTGCTTGCTCACCATTGTCATAGTTAAGAACCTACATCTGAGGCCGGGTGTGGTGGTGCACGCCTTTAATCCCAGCACTCGGGAGGCAGAGGTAGGAGGATTGCTGAGAGTTCGAGGCCACCCTGAGACTACATAGTTAATTCCAGGTCAGCCTGGACCAGAGTGAAACCCTACCTTGCAAAATCCAAAAAAAAAAAAAAAAAAACCTACATCTGCTGAGCCTTGAGAACTCAAGTATATATGAAAGGACCGTGTCCTCAGCCCGGCACAAGGAACGCACGCTATGAGACAAGCAAGCACAGACGAGTTTGGATACCACCTAGGACAGCAGGGAGCTAGAGTGGCCTCCTTGGGGAGGTGGCTCTTGAGCTGCCATTTGTGTCATTACAGATGTTTGTGATCACGCTGAGCTCTGCTGGAGCTCCAGCTCAGCGTGGCCCCAGTCTCCTCCCTGCCCTCTGCTGTGACATTCTCCACAAAGGCAAGTGTCCCTTCGTCCCTGTGCATCCAGAGATACACCCTGGCCTCCTCCCTGGTAGTACACATATTTCCTTGCAGGCTTCTGTCACTTCTGGCTCTTCCCTCATGCTGATTTTCCAGCACCTCGGGGCCTAATGTGAGACAGACACACACACACACACACACACACAGAGAGAGAGAGAGAGAGAGAGAGCACCCCTCAGTGCAAAAATAAGCCTCAGCGATAGACATAAGCACAGTGGTTCATTTCATACTCCTGTGCTGACAGAAATTTCTCTAGGTGCCTGGATTCTAGCAAAAAAAAAACAAAAAGGATTTCCCTGGTCAAAACTTAAAACGTAAAAGACCATTTTCATAGATTCTGCTGAGGCTTCTCTTCTTTTTCAGTATGTGTGCAGAGGTGCATATGGTTATGTACATGTATGAATATATGGTTACACATGCACTGTGTGGCACACGTGTGAAGGTCTGAGGACAACAACCTCCAGAAGTTAGTCCTCACCTTCCACCTTATTTGAGACAAGATTGCTTATTTGATGCTGGGAAGACCAGGCTAGCTGGCCTGCAAGCTTCAGGATTCTCCTGACTCTGTCTACCATACGGTAAGTGCACTGGGATCACAGACATGTGTGCCACGTCACTTTTGTCCAGCTTTATATAGGTTCTGGGGATTTGAACTTGGGCCGTCAGGTTTGCACAGCAATCCTTTTAACCCCCAAGCCATCTCCTAACCCAGCCTCCTCTTCCAAGTAAAGCTCTGTTGTAGAGGTTGCTGGGCTTTGCTTCTCAGCCGAGCCACAAGGAGGGGCTCAGAGAATTCCACAGCTTAGTCAGGTTGATGAGAGAACAGTCTCACTGCTCAATATCTCCACCTCACAAGTGTCCAGTGTTGTCTATAGAAATGGCTCTGTCTTTGCTTACCTCTAGCAGGGCTTCCACCATGCCTCCTTCCAGCATGGGTCCTGGCAGCAAAGCATCCCTTAATAAGTGCTCAGGGATGGGATTGGTACTGTGGGACCGAGACCCAGTGTTTCATGCAAGGCCTCAATCTTCCTCTTTGCTCCTTAAAACCACACGAGAGAAGTGCGGACGTTTTGCTCCTTTCCAGCCCCAGCATCTCAAAGAGGCACCAAGTGACTCAGAGCCAGTTATGGCCCTGGCTGGCTGCCCAGTCTGACAAGCTAATGCCGGAGTTGAAGGGCTCTCACGCCAAGGTTATAAATGTCTTCAAGAACTGCACTCTCTTGCCTGCAGAGAATAGTTTGTCTGACATTCAACAAATCTAACAATGCGAAAGAATGAGACTTTCCAGAGCTACATATAACACATAACCGATGTGCCAATTAACAAAAAAACAAAATGGGTGTCATCTTTCGGGTTCAAATCCAACATGCTATACTTCATCTTTTTACCAAGTAAACTATGTAATAAACATGATTTTAGTCCTGTTAAGACTCAGGAAGAGGATTTCCTGTCTTCACTGCTAAGCCATGCCTCATACATGACAAGTGAAGACATGGGTTCAACCAGCAGGCAGAGGCTATCTGTCCAGGATGCAGTACAGGATGCACAGAGCCCTAACGTAAACACTCGGGCTCCTTCCTGCCTCGACTCCTCTATGTCCTCCAAATGTGGCACCAAACAGGACCAGAGCAGGCCCGACTTCTTTCAGGAAGCTTCTACTTTCTCTTTAAAAATTTATTTATTTATTTATTTGAGATACAGAAAGAGGCAGATAGAAATAGAGAGAGAGAATGGGCATGCCAGGGCCTTCACCCACTGAAAATGAACTCCAGATGCATGAGCCACCTTGTGCATCTGGCTTATGTGGGTCCTGGGGAATTGAACCTGGGTCCTTCGGCTTTGTGGGCAAATGCCTTAACCACTAAGCCATCTTTCCAGCTCGGCTTTCTCATTTTGAATTATCTGCTTGCTTTGTTTAGGTTTGGTCATGTGTTAAAGGCTTGGCTGCCAGCCTGAGGCATTACTGGGAAATAGTGAAGGATTAAGAGGTGGAGCCTGATAAAAGAAGTTAGATCATTGTGCCACTAAAAGAGATGTTGGGACACCTGCCTCAACTTCCCTCTCTCTTTCTGACGGCCACAAGGTTAGCTGTTCTCCATTGTGTGCTCTCACCATGATGCTCTGCCTTGCTGATGGTCTAAAGTAACAGGCCAAGTGACTACAGATTAGAAGCTGTGACAAATAAACCTTGAGTAAAATAAACCTTGTCTCATGGGTATTTTTGTTGTTGCTGTTTTTTTTTGTTTGTTTTTGAAGTGGGGTCTCACTCTAGCCCAGGCTGACCTGGAATTCACTATGTAATCTCAGGGTAACCTGGAACTCACAGCGATCCTCCTACCTCTGCCTCCCAAGTGCTGGGAATAAGACGTGCGCCACCACGCCCAGCCTCATGTATTTTTCCACAGTGATAGAAAGCTGACTAACACAATCCCAGAATTCTAGAAGTGGAAGAGATTGGCTTTCTCCCAGAGATTGGAGAATCAAAGCAATTCCCAGTTCATTTAATGTCCCAGGCAACCCCTAGCCTCTGAAAAGAAAGGTCATTTCCATCATGATATATTGTTTATATTTGTGGAAGTTGTCAATGAAAAAGTTAAAAAGAAAAGGTCATTCTCACATGGTGCTAAAATAATCCTTAACTTCTACTGCTGGTCCATCACTGCTTTCTCTGGAGGCCAGAGTGGAAACCTTCTTCCTGGTGAAATCTATCAGACACTTCAGGGAAACAGTTATAGCTATACGCCCTCTCCTTTTGACGCCCTTGTTGTGCAGACATAGGTTCTGAAAGTCCAGAAGAGTGTACACACACACACACACACACACACACACACACACACACACACTCGGGGCTTCCTATCCATTCACTTCACTTTTCACTGGCCTTGCCTATCTGTGCCTTCTGCAATCTAATACATTATTAAATTCAGAAGCTGACACAGCTTTGGAACTAATCCAGGCTAAGTCTTCACCATCTTCATGCCCTCTTAGAGCAAGGAGAGAAGGGAAGAGGCAAGGCCAAACTTTCGAGTTTCAGCCATTTCTTCTAAAAAATTAAATGGATCCCTGTATCCCTGTCAACACAGTGTGTGGACAATGTGAAAGCCTTTCTCTCATGCTAAGGCCCCTCATCAGTGTCAGGCCATTAACCTGGTTACCTGGACACATGCTGACTGAAGCAGCACATAGTAAAATCTGGAAGGACTGCCATTTAGGGGATGTATTCATTATCCCTGGAGCCAACTAAGGATGCTGACATTCAGAAAGAGCCTAATAACCAGCCTCTCCAGCCCCATCACAGGCAATTACGAATTATGAACACCTGCAAAGTCCCAGACACTGAGATAGGGATGGGAGCCAGATCTTCAAAGGGACTTCCACTCCTATCAGCGGTGACATGCACCCAAGCAATGAGCATGGTGAAAAGATTCAGAGACTGGAGGGACAGGGCATGGAAAGGAGACGGGAGGGGGATCTAGCTGAAGTCCATACAGGAGGCAGAGCTGTGTGTCAAACGATGAAGGGTCATGTGGACACCCAGCTAAGCAATTCCTGGCAAAGGAAACAGGGTAAGCAGAAACAGGGGTTAAGTGATAGTCCCAATTCTCTCCAGAGGGAACAATGGAGTCACAGTGCCCAGTCAGTGGACAGCTTTGAGGGCTCAATGTAACGAAGAGTTATCTCCTAAAATGCGCATGTACCTGGAACCCCAGAATGTAACCTGATTTCTAAACAGGGTTGGTGTAGATGTGTCTGTAGTTAAAAGGAGAGCCACGCTGGTGTCCTTAAAAGAAGACATACAGGAAGAATGGAGTTAGAAATGAGGGTGATGGACAAATGCCAGGGCTGCCCACAAGCCTGAGAAACAGCAAGGAAGTTTTCTTTCCTAAAGCCTTCTGAAGGGGCCCGGCGGGCCCTACTGTGATGCAGAGGGCAGATTCTTGGGAAACAGAGATGGCAAGCTGATGTAAGTCAGCCAGCTTGTGGCACTCTATTTCAGCAGCCCTAGGAAACTTGGAGCATACATCTAGGTAAGGAAGAGAGGAAGCAGATTGAGAGCAAGGCAGGGAAACAACTCGGGAAATGGAAACCTTGCATGAATAGGGAAAGGGAGAGGATAAGAAGAGTGTGGGGTACAGAGAGGAGCGTGGACAGTGACCGCACCAGAATACCAATTCAGAAAGACACCTGGACACCTAGTCGCCATATCCAAAGTCTGTCTGCTTCAGTGGCTACATTTTAGGGCCTAAACCCGGGAAAATTCTAAAATACAGGACCCCAAATTAAAGCCGATTCTACTTGTTGTGAAAACTCCCAGTCAAGGGAAGACCACCAGTGCCCTCCCCTTACCCCACTGCTCATTCTTCCAGAAAAGCCTATGGAAGCTACATCTCCCTGCATGCATGGACTTCAGTGCTCCCAGGCCTGGAGCAAGGCACGGCAGACCACGTAAAGTAGACCACTGACAGTAACCCCTGTGGCTGACAGCAGGCACGGGAGTGTTTACATCACAGCCTTTTAATTAAAATGCTGGTCCTGCAGTTGTATTTGGGAAGCTAGCCTGCTCTAGACCCACAGAGACAACAGGCAATGATCATCTTAGAACTGAAGGGGACATGGAGAGGTAAAACCTGGAATTGGCTCAAGTTTACTGATGTGGTGACAAGCCAGATTCTCTGGGACTCTGTCAAGAGAAAGCAAGAGGGACCCATTCTGCCTGCAAGCATACTGTCTGGATTGGGAGGCTGCAGGAGGTCCCTGTCCATAGTCACCTAGATTCCCTGGTGGGCTTTAGCAACCAAGTTCTATAGATCTCTATTCACAAGCTTGAAGTGTTCCTGGCCTCAACCTTTAGTATCGGGCTATGGGCAAGCCTTGTAGCATGTTTCCATTGAAAGATGAGCACAGACGGACACCTAGTATATGTAATCCCAGAGCTACAAGGGGCAGATCAACAGGACTTCATTATCAATGGCATGGCTTTTACGTGCAGGCTGGGTCCTCTGAGCACTTTCCCATGCTCTCTACTGTCCCCATTTTAAGTTTCTAAGGGTGAAGTGAAGCTCTGGGAAATAAAAGAAAAACCACACCCAGCGTATGTTCACATTAGGAAGGGTCTGTGAGAATGCATCCTGCTTCTTTTGGTCTCAGGGAGCAAACCACCACCACCACATAGCTGTCCTGGGGTGCACACCCCCTCGGGGAGTGATGCCATGATCCCATGAAGGGTTCTGAGTGTGGTGACAGCACCGACAGACACACAGCCTCCTTCCTGATGGCTAATCAGTCATAGTCAGAGCCCTCTAGCTACCTTCTGCCAGCACAAAGCTCTGGGATCCCTCTCGCACTGGATACCTCGGAGCCTTGTATCCACAGGTGACAACTCTGCTTCAGTGGCTCTGCCACTATCTGCCTGGACAGCTGCAGGCTACAGCACATTCCCCCTAACACACTGCTACCTCTCTGTACAGTCCAGTCTGGCTGGGGCTCTCTGACTGGGAACTCGCCTTTCTCAGTGTCAGATTGCTGCAGTGAGTCCCATTAAGATAAACAGGAGAGACTGGAGGATCAAAGGCAAGTGCCTGCTTAGGATGCTCAAAAACATCTCTTTAGATAGGGAGCCACCTGAGGCATTCTGCTGGCCTCACCTTCCTCAACATACACACCTCTGCTCTTGGAAAGGCTATAGGAGCACAGGTGGCAAGCCTGGAGTTTAAGTATGAGCAGCTGCCTGACAGGATCTCTGCTTGCAGAGATGGGACCGGATCACACCTGGAACAGGGCTGAGTACAGCCCAGAAGAACAGGGGAAAAAGTTCCAGGCACTGCCTTCCTGTTCTGTCCATCCTACCTCATGTGCAATAGCTAGTTATGTTGCTGATTCTCGAGTGAGACTGTGACATGGAGGACCAGCTCACCAGAGTCCTTGAGAAAAAGAGCAGCATACTATTCAAGGAGCTCAGCCATGTCCCTTTAGGATGAAGGACAGCCATCCCCAGGAAGGCCATCCACACCAGCATGGCCCTCGAGAAGGTCCTTTACACTATCACTGTCCTCCACTCTCCCTCCAGCGGGGGTCTGAACCCATTTCCCTCCACGGGCACTGTGCTGGATAAGAGGTGAGTCCCCTGACCTCAGCACGAGGCTGTGGGTAGACACGGAGCATAGCAGGCCATCCCGGCTGTGGCCACTGGCAGAAGGCAGCTGTATAAACACAGTGCTTCAGTGTCTGCCAACTTACTCTCTCATTAAAGCCACTTTTAACAGACACCACAACAGCAAACCACAAACGGCAGCTCCATGCCCGCCTTCGAAATTCCTCCCAAGCAAGGCCTCAGCAACTACCTTCACTCTCGACTTTTACGCCTGCATTTCACTTTTATGCTTTGCTCTTTCAGGAGGTGGGGCTGAGGATCGGTGAAATATCGTTATTGGAAAGTAGTTACACAACTGAAAAATATGTCTTTCTAAAAATAACACTTTACATATGAAACTCGAACAGTAATAACATGAGTGCAAACCTCCAATGCTCATTTAAAAGTGCTCCCCAGCATCACAGCCAAGGCTCTGGGCCCTTCTGTGCAGCCTTCCAAGACCATTGGTGTGACTCCCCAGTGTGGGAAGGAAAGCCTGGCTCAGCCTGACAGGCGAGTCTCAGTGTATCCACCAGCTCAGGCACTCCTCGAGTCTGGGTCACAAAAACAGTTCCAACAGAGCTGGGTGCACCCTGGGATTCCTGGAGTAAGAGGAATCCCCTCCAAGATTCTCCTCCTCACTCCAACTAAGAAACCAAAATACAACCAGGAGGAGCAAGGCTTCCACACAAGCTGGGAGAAACATGGATGCACTGCAGATAAGATGAGACCTGCTATGTCCTCATGGACACACTGTACTTACTGACCCCACAAATTCTCGGGTTGGGGGTCAAAAATTGCTAGTGTTCATTGCTTGGGCTTAGCTTGGGCTAGCATAACAAAATGCCCAAGACTGGGTAGCTTATATGATAGAAATTTACTTCTCACAGTTCTGAAGGCTAGAAGTTCAAGATCAAAGATCTAGGTAATTTGTTTCCTAATGAGAGCTGTTCCATCCTGGCTTTCAGATGGCCACCTTCACTATAGTCTTACATGACGTGTGTGGGGGGGGGCACTCTAGGTTCTCACCCTATGATCTCATATAAGCTGTTATTTCCTTGAAGGCCATCTCCAAATACCACCATACTGGAAGTAAGAGCATCAACATAGAAGTTGTGGGGACATAAAAGTCCCTTTACAATACAGCAAAGCAACATCTATGCACAATTACAAATTCCTACAGTTTGAAAAGCACCCGAAGCACAGAACAGTCTGTGACTAGTTACCAGACCTCTGAGAAAGAGCTTCAATGCCAACTTATAAGCTACTAAGTCTTACTGAATAAGCATGCTTAAAAATCCAGTTAAAGGGCTGGAGACACGGTTCCGTGGTTAAGGCGCTTGCCTGTAAAGCCTAACAACCCAGGTGTGATTCCCCAGGGTTCAATTCCCTAGTGTCCATGTAAAGTCAGATGCACAGTGGCACACACATCTGGAGTTCATTTGCAGCAGTTGCAGGCCCTGGCATGCCAAATCTGTCTTTTCTATCTTCCTCTGCTTGCAAGTAAATAAATAAAAATATTTTTTTAATCCAGTTAAAACCCACTACTGGATTAGGAACTGTGGAGCTCAGCAGTATGAAAATGCTACAGAGCTGACCACCATAAATAGTGCCAAGACCTGTGTCTGCCTCTGTGTGTTTGGGCTTTCTTCTTGCTGGTCAACTATCATTAATAGTTGTGTACCTACTAAAAGCAGCTCTCCTCCCCAACAACCACCTTACTTGTAATATGACACTTATAGTCCTGTTATGATATAGAAAACAATCAGTAAATATCATACCTGTACACAAAGTAAGAAGATGCAGACTGGGGATAGAAGCCTAAGGTAGTAGGTGTCAGCTACATTGAACTAGTGCTCCCCTTATTCCCTACCTTGAGTAGTCCTCTCTCCCTACAGCTGAGTTTGCTTTACCCAAGAGAACACAGTAGAAGTGACGCTGGGCCAGCTCCAGGCTTCAGCTTTACAAGGTATCCAAGCTCCTACTTGGTTGCCCTTGGGAACCCTGAGTTGCCTCAAAGTCTAGAAACCTTGATGCAGAAACCATGAAGAGGCCATGTGGAAAGGGAGAGCACCTCAAAATGTTCAGGAAGGGAAAAAAGCCTACTCATCACTGGCTCACTGAGTTGATGCAATTACACAGGGCTCAGATAGGACCTGCAGAAGAACTTCCCAGCTGAGCCCAACCCACACTGTAATACTGTGAGAAATAATAAAATGGTAGTTGTTTGAGCTACTGTTTGAGAGTATTGTTACACAGCAATGAATAAAAGTTATCTTTCTTGGAGCAGGTGGAACAGAGAAGGCAAGAAGGCTTGGCCAAAGGCTCAAACCCAATGCTACAGTCCCAAGGACCAGGTTTTGTCAACTGAGTGAATAAAAGAACTGATGGAACCACAGACAAGCAACTGGCCATTCCTGATATCCTCTGCACCCTATTCATTCAGCCGTAAATAAGAGTCAGATGAACATGTGAATGTAGACCACATGAGCTAACACCCAGTCAGGCACACAGTCAGTCCACAAACCATGCTTGAGAGTCACTAACGTGTTCTTCAACAGCACTGTAAACATGAGCCCTCCATGCAGGCCCAGTATGGGGAAGGGTTAAGATCTTTCTGGAACCAGAGCTCTGGGTTCCAATCTTGGCTCTGACAATTACAATGTGGGACTTTAAACATCTCACTTAACTTTCCATGCCTCATTTCCCATCTAACAATGAGCATAACAGCACTGATCCCACAGGATTTCTATGAAGACCAAGTTCCATGTTAAGAGCTGAGAAGCACCTTGAGTAAGAACTACATGTTTGTTCATTGTTAAGGTTTGTCTTGTTTGTCTCTGTTGTTCTTCATCTCAGGTTCAATAACACTAGCATCTATACTCCAATGTTCACCAAATTTCCCTTTAAGGCTGAGGCCCTGGCACACCAATTTGCTTGCTCTCTTGTCTCTCTCTTGTCTCTCTCTTGTCTCTCTCTCTCTCTTTCTCACTCTCTCTAAAAAAAAAAAACATAAAAGATTTCAAAACAGAGAAATTGCTAACATAATTAAATGCCACTTTTCATCTTTTTTGTATCCTCCCAAAATATAGTCATGTCTCTGGTGAAACCTGGGGAAGCAAATCATTGTGAGAACAGGGCCAAGAAAAGTGCCACATGGGGTGTGTACGGGTTGAGACTGTGGGGTGGTGTACAGCACAGGGGTGTGATGCAGAGCAAGATGCTGCCTGCAGTCCTCAACTGGAAAATGGAGACACAACTTCCCTGCCTGCTCTCACTCCTAGAGATGCAGTAAATTATAACCATATGAAAAGCCCTTGTAACTCCTATAGCACTGGATAAAGGTTAAAACATATCCTAATCTATTTACAGTATCTCACATCCTACAAAAAAATAATCTGCTTCTAAATGCTTTCAAATAGACCCCCAACTCTTCCTGCCAACAAGCAGGGCCACAGCAAGTGCCTTTTATGAGAGCTAACCAAAAGCCTATTTTCTTTAAGAAACTAAAGAGCAGGCATTCTTTTGACAGCTATCAAAAATAGCTTAGTCCATTCAATACAACCACCTTTGAAAACAGGAAGAAAGAACTCCCCATCACTCTGCACCTAAGCCCAATAGGTCACTCTGCATGCAGTGAAGGCTTTGCAGAAATGAAAGGCAGGGCTCTGGTTGGGTCTGATGAAGGCCTGCTATTCTGATACCCTGGATTGCTTTGTCCATCCTGTTCCACCCTCCCTCCTGTCTCTTCTCTTTACAAAAGGGCTCAGAAGTTATATTTCTGGCTGGATGGCTCTTGCAGTCACTACTGGGTTTGGACCAGATTTAGCCCATGATCAGCAGGTAATCAGGCCCACACAGTGTTGGGGGAGGTGACAAGCCTACTCCAGCTCTCTTAGCCTGGCTTCAAGGGAACAGAGCCCTGCTCAAGTGAGGAGAGATGCCTCTCCTTTCCGAACCACTCTGCATCTGAGAATGCACTTGCCAGGTGAGGGACAAATGGGGCCTTGCTGGAGGAAGAGCAAGAGGACCCAGCAGGAAGAGAATGGGGATCCCTCAAAGGGTCTCTTCCAGGCCTGCTAGACATGTAGCACCAGTATGTTTCACAGGGGAGCTGTGGGACAGCTGCTGGTCACAGTGAGAATAGACCAGGAGGTCTACAGCAAGCCTGAAACCATGCAGCACACTTAGTCTAGCTTCTCCCTCCTGGTTCAGCTCATGACCATGTATCTATGCATCTGTGCTGTGAGATGCCAGACATATTGCCAGTTATGTTTTCCTACTTTCCCCAGGTGGTGGTCATCCCAACCACCCTGCCCAGGTCTCTGTGAAGACCACATGGACGTGTCCTAGACGGAGGAAGGAGTAGAAGTCCATGAGGGTCGTCAGTCCCTCCAGCCTGAAATGATACAAGACAGACACACCCTCCCCTGTGCAGGTGGGAATATTACAGCAGCTCCAGAGGAAGACTGAGAAGCAAAGCTACAACAGGCCTCACTCCCAGCCCATGACCTGCCTCTGCACTGACACATGGTCCCTGGCCCACATCCCGCCCATTCACACTGACACACGGTCCCCTGGCTCATGTTCTGCCCCTTCTTACCAACACATGGTCCCTAGTGTATGTCCTGCTCATTCACTTTGACACACAGTCCCTGGCCTGTGTTCTGTCCATTCACCCTGACACATGGTCCCAAATACTGCCCATCTGCCTCATCACCACAGGGTCCACAGCAGGTTTCTCTCCACTTGGGCAAAACCTGTCTTGAGACAGACTGGCCATGGACTTTATCACTGCCACTGTCTAAAACTCCATCCTCCTATGTTTCCATATTCTGTCTTCAGCAATCATAGTTACAACAACTGTGCACTACACAGCAGGGCAGGGTATTGCTGCAAGTGACGTGAGCCCCAGGAAATAGCTGTGAGGGTGAGCCCCCCTGCATCCTTAGAGCCTAGAGGTCTGAGTTCTGTGAGAGCTTATGTGTATCTGCCGAACCTTCTCCAGTAGTCAACTGTGGGGAAGAATGCTCTCTCAGTTCATATACGCCAGTGAAATTATCTTCAGAGCCCTTCAAGTCCTGTGAAGGACTTGAAACACCAGGTAACACTGCACAGTGCCTGCGAATCAGACAGAAATTCCCCCTGAGGCTCAGTCAGGATGGGAACCACCTTGAACAGTAAACCAGCCAGTCCTCAGGTGATATGAGCTGAGCCAGAGGAATGAAAGAGGGTGCATGCCAGCACGACAATGGCTTGGCAGAGGGATCTGATTCCAAACTGGGGCTGGGCCACCTCTTTGGACAGCAGCCAAGGCTGTGACAAAGCCAATTGTTCTCACAGTCACTAAGGTAGGTATTCTCACCAATCTTGGCTGCTTTGTCGGATACACTAGCTACACTGTCACAGGTGACACACACCAGCATTTACTGCCCAGGAGAGCAAAGCTCTCAAGCCAGGTACCTCAGGTGGTTCACTCACTGCCAACTGTGTGCCATGCTCCAGGACAGACACCAAAGGTGTAAGACACAATTCGTGTCCACAGGAAGCTCATAGTGTATGGAAGAAAAAAGATTTAAAACTAAGTCACTAAACATAAGGAGAGTTGCTATAACTGGGCATTAATTCAGCTCTGGCCTCACGGCCGCGGAGTAAATTCCAAATAAGGTTGGCCATGTTACTTTGCACAAATCACTTAACTCTTCTTATATAACACTGGGATTAATACTACAAGGCTCTGTGAAGATTAATGTGTAAGCTGTATAAAGTGCTTGCTTTTATTTATTTATAAAACAAAAATGATCTTTACTCTTCTAGGTAACCGCAAAATAATGAGAATTTATGTACATACGTGAACGATTTCAACTTTTCCTCATGCATACATTTTCAGAATGCTCAACTCTTACACATGTGGAACGTCAGCTTGACTCTTTGCTGGGAGTCACTTAGGACGAGCACTTAACCCACTGCTCAACTCAGGCATCTCAGGCAAAGAGGGAACGATTAGTAATTACAGTAGGATGCCAGGGCAAACTAGATGCACCATTGAAAAAAGTGGGGAGCTAGAGAGATGGCTTGCTTAGTAGTTAAGGTGCTTGCCAGCAAAGCCAAAGGACTAGGTTCAACTCCCCAGTACCCACCCATAAGGTGGCACATACATCTGGAGTTCATTTGCAATGCCTAGAGGCCCTGGAGTACCCATTCTCTCTCTCTAGCTGCCTCTCTAATAAATAAATAACTTAAAAAGTGGGATTGCATTTTTGAATACTGACTTTGGGGGAAGAGACTGCTGTGTGTTTACTGTACAGAGTGATGGGTTCTATGACAGTTTTTGTATTGTTTTGTTTTTGAGGCAAGCCCAACAGACTGGCCTTTTTTTATGAGAGCAAGAGAAAGACAGAGAGAGAGAGAGAGAATTTGTGTCTCAAGGCCTCTAGCCACTGCAAGCAAACTCCAGACACATACACCCCCTTGTGCTCATGTGCAACCTTGCTCACTTGTGTTACTTGATGTGTCTGGCTTACATGGGACCTGGAGAGTTGAACATGAGTCTTTAGGCTTTGCAGGCAAGTGCCTTAACTGCTAAGCCATCTCTCCAGCTCTTCTATTACCTTTTTGATCAAATATGTCATGTACTTTGACCATAGTCCTTTCCCACCATCCTTTCCTATCTCTCCCTCTCCTGCTCCTCTATTTTTCTTTCCCAAATAGTCACCCTTCTATTTTCATGATAAGGACCACCAGGTACCCACATATGAGAGAAAAAGTGATGCTTGTCTTTGGAGGCCTAATATGATCACTCCAGTTCTATTCATTTCCTGCAAATAATTTTGTTCTTCTTTATGTCTAGATAAAACTCCATTATGGGGCTGGAGAGATGGCTTAGCGGCTAAGGTGCCTGCCTGCTAAGCCTAAGAACGCTGGTTCCAATGTCCAGCGGTTCCAATCTCCAGGTCCCACGTTTAGCCAGATGCAAAGTGAGGCAAGGGCGCAATGCCGCACTTGCCCACAAGGGGGCGCACACATCTGGATTTCGTTCTCAGCAGTTGAGAGACTGCTGGCGCGCTCATCTCTGTCTCCCTCTCTCTCTCTGTCTCTCTCCAAAAATAAATAAAAAAATAAAATAAAATAACTCCATTATGCATATATTCCATATTTTCTTTATCCATTTGTTGATGGACACCTAAGGTGACTCTATAACTTGGCTATGAGTAGTGGATGAGCCATTTTGGACAAAATGGGATTAACAGTCACCTTATCCATCACCCCTAAATCAAGTTCATAATCAAAGGCAGCTATCACTATTAATAACCTTTCTGCATCACTTTGGGGAGCTGCCAATGAATTTGAGAACAAGTCCAGAAAAAGATGAACCTGGCTGAAAGCCAGCAACTGTCCTGGCCCACCCAGACACAGCGTGTACCACTGGACCATCTCCCACAAAGATTGGCCTCACACAGCTCCTCCCAGAATCAGAAGGGAAGAGACAGACCCTGGTCAGCACTTGTGTCTGTCATCACCCCTGAACACTAAGGATGAGCTGTCCTTGAGAATTATCACTCATCCTTTCTGCATGCTGGCGTGGCCTCTTACCTCAGGTGTCCCAAGCTGTAGAACCGGGACTCGCCATCTGTGGAGCGGACCACCTGCAGCGTGAACATGGGCTGCAGCTGCCGGAGCTCCAGCAAGACGATGGCCAGGTAGTGGATGAAGAGGAGAGCGTCCACGAGGGAAACCGCATATTGCACGATGCCCTGGTAGTTTCGGTCCCGAGAGTCCAAAATGCGGACTCCATAAAAAAGCCAATAGGAAACCACAAAAAGGAAGATGAGGACCAACAACAGGGCCCGGAACACCAACACGCGTGGCACGTCGGCTCTCTGCTTGCGGAAGAAAAGTGCCCAGGTTCCAATGAGCAGAATGAGCAGTTTGAATGACACGGAGATGAACAGTCCCTCACAGATAGTGCCGCAGGGCTCCAGCTCATCCCTCCACAGGATTGGGGGTAACAGGATGAAGGCAATGGGGGTGAGGAAAACTAGAAGTCCAAGGAATGAAGCAACAGTGAGACCCAGGTAGCGCTTGCAGTCCAGTCCCATGCTGTCCTCCATGTCCTTGCTGATTCTGGCAATGTCCTCTTGGGATATGCTGTGCTCTGAGGTGCCAGTGATGGCCGTGGTGGTCTCTCCCCAGTTGTCATCCTGATGGGAGAGAAGACAATGAGTGTGATGAGCCTCAAGAAGCAGTTTGTTTGTAAAAGCCACAAGCCACCCCATTTACCCAACTCTGCACACCCCTGGGCTCCTAGAAAGTAGGCATCTTAAAAAATTCATTTATATGAGACAGAGCAAGAAAGAGAGCATGAGTATGGGTGCCCCAGGGCCTTCTGCCACTGCAAACAAACTCCAGACTCATGTGCCACTTTGTGTGTCTGGCTTTATGTGGGTACTGGACAGTTGAACCCAGGCAGTCAGGCTTTGCAAGCATGTATCTTTAGCAGGTGAGCTCTCTCTAGCATGCTCATTTTTTTTTTAAACTTCACCACTTTTCAGCATAATTTTCAAAATGTATTACAGATCTACTCTTTTCAAACAGAGAAAATGCAATTTAATCTTTGCATTTCTTTGGATGATTTAATAGCATAATATTGGTTTATCATCTCCTGTGTTAAAAGTTCTGGGGTGTAGCTTTTTGCCCAGCAATAAATAATCCAATTGTTAGACTAACCTGCCAGCACTGGCCTACAGAAGAGCACCCCCGTAGCAAGGTTTCCCTCCCGTTAATACCGAGCTCTACTTATGAAGCTCAAACCTGGAAGTGGGGAACATCACCACTCCCTCCAGTAGTAGATCTGCAGGGCATGGAATGAAGAGGGAACTGAGGGCTGAAGAAATGGCCCAGCGGTGCAAGGCGCTTGCTTGCAAGGCCTGACTGCCCAGGTTCAATTCCCCAGTACTCGTGGAAAGCCAGATGCACAAAGTGGTGCATTCATCTGGAGTGGGAGAAGGCCCTAGCACACCATACTCACTCTCTTGCTCTCTGTCTCCTCTTCTTCCCTCCCCCGTCTCTCTCTCTCAAATAAAGAGATACACTTTTAAAAAGGGAACCTAACCGTGATAGCAATCGGAGCCCTCCTGCAGCCTCTCTGAGTTTGTAAGAGCCACATAAGCAGCAGCCTCATGCACTCTTTCATAGGACTTCTCACAGACCAAGCTATGCAAATTCAAAACTTTACCTATGGGCAGAACAGCTCAAAAATTCTTTCTAAAACATGTTTTCATGACAAAGCAAACAGCAATAGCAGAGAAGTAGCCAGGATTATTATATATTTAAACCCTTCTGGGTTTTTTTCCCCTTTTTTAGGTAGTTGCTGGTGGGGCATTAATCTATTCATCTAACGAGATCTGGTTGCTAGGAGTTCAAACACTTCTGCTGTTTCATTGGCAACTAGGGCTCCATTCCAAAGCACAACAGGGCAAGGGAGCATAGGAAGGCCATGTGGGGTGCAGAAAGATTTTTTTTAACTGTATTTTTATTTAAGACAGAGAAATAGGCACACCAGGACTTCTTGCTGCAGCAGATGAACTCCAGACAGATTGCTGCTTTGTGCATCTGGCTTTACATGGGTATTGGGGATTTGAACCTAGGTTGTCAGGCCTTGAAAGCAAGTGCCTTCAGCTGCTAAGCCATTTCTCCAGCACTGCCCACCCCCAAGATTCTGCCTCAGAATTTATGTGTATGATTTAACGCCAAACAAAAGCAGTGAGAGTAGCAGCAGGATGGGTGAAATGAGGACACCAACTAACAAGAAATAGAGTTTAACTTAACAGTTCTATCAGTGACACCGATCTCTCCTAACTGAACAAACTGTAATCTAGTAATAAAAGAAGGCTGTGATTTATGAGATGTGTGAGCCACGTTGAGCAGGGATAGTAAAGGTTTCAGCCTGTGAACACACAAGCCTTCAACTTGGGGAGCCACAAGTCTCATACAGCCATGAGAGAAATTATGACAGACAGCATCCAGAAGCAGCTAGCATGCAGGCGTTGCTGGAAGAGGTGTAGGAAGGTGTAACACATCTAGAAACTGGCCTGGCACTTTCACTGCAATTTTCATAAACACTTAACTATATGGCCCAGCAATTCTACTTTCAGATTTTTCTCTAAAGTTAATGAAAATACATGTCTGCAAAAATATTTCTGGAAGAATGTTGACAGCCTAACTCATACCAGCCCAAATGGGTACACCCCAGAGACCCACCCATCAGGAGAGTAGTTAACAAACTGTGGTAAATCCAATGCAATGTGAATCAGCAAAAAGAATAAAAAATGAACTGTTGAGACACATGAAAACATGAACAAATATTAAAGTCATAATGCTGAATAGAGAAAAATCATATGATTCCAATTACATTACATTCTGTAGCAGGCAAAACCAATGTGCAGAGATAGAAATCAAAACAGTGGTTGCCTTGGAGAGGTGGAGACTGTGAAGAGCCTAAAAAATTTTAATATGGTGAGGGGTGTGGGTTATATGTGAGTATTTATCTGCTGAAATGTGTCAAAGTGTGTACTTAAGATCGGTTTGATTTCTGTGTGCAAATTTTGGTTTATTATTTTTTAAAAGAAATAGGTTAGCAAGAGAAAAAGCCACAAGTTCAAAGACGTATAACTTGCTTTAATATAAAGTCAGTTTAAAGGCTACAGAAAATGATCTGCTTTGTAATACTCAGTGAAGACAAGCACTGGGTTCTGGGGTCGTAACAGGGGTTAGCCGGCAGTGATTAATCCATGCAGACATGACGCATGCTAGAGCCACGTGGACACTCTGCTGTTTACTGCACTTTGACTCAGGTGCTCATTCATTTTCCTGCTAAAGAGTTGCCAACTGAATCCCTGTCCACTTACAGAATGAGCAGGAATCTGTCTAAAAAGTACAGATGAACAAAGGGTTCTCTCAGTCTTGAGGTCTTTGTGGAGCCGGGGTAGGACCTAAACTTCTGTAATCCAATTCCCTCCATTTTTGATGAAGAAAGAGAAGCCAGGCTGGGGAGATGGCTCAGCAGTTAAAAGCCTTTGCTGCTTAAGCATGAGGGCCTCTTGGGCCACAGTCTGTCCAGAAGCCATGTAAAAGCTGGGCATGGCCATGCACATTTGTACCTCCATCCGTGGTTGGGGGAGAGGGAGACAGGAGAACTGCTGGGACTCACTCACAGACAGGAGCGCTGGGTTGAGGAAAAGACATCTCAAGGAAGTACGTGAATGAGTGCTCAGAGGACACCCAACATTCTCCTCTGGCCTCCGCATGCATGCACGTGGCACACACATCTCTACAAACTCACGTGCATGTAGCACGCACCACCTATCACACACACCATACCATATACATACTTTACACACTTACATACACACAAATTAAATGAAAATAAAACAAAACAAAACAGGCCAGTAAAGGTTGGGATTGCCCAAGGTAAAACAGTAATTGAGAAACACACTTCCAAATACTCTTCCCACAGCATCCTGTTGTGAACATCAACAGCTTCCCAGTGAGTACAAGGTACAGAGAAACTGAAAGAAAGCAATGCCTTCACCACGGACCACCAGCTTCTCTGAATCCTTCACCATGAACCACCAGCATCTCTGAATTCTTTTTTTATTTTTTTATTTTTTTGGTTTTTCAAGGTAAGGTCTCGCTCTAGCCAGGCTGACCTGGAACTCACTCTGTATTCTCTGGTGGCCTCAAACTCCCAGCGATCTTCCTACTTCTGCCTCCCAAGTACTGGGATTAAAGGTGTGCGCCACCACACCCGGCCTCATCTCTGAATTCTTCATGTGGACCACCAGCATCTCTGAATCCTTTACGTGGACCAGCAGCATCTCTGAATCCCTCACCGTGGACCACCAGCATCTCTGAATCCTTCACCGCGGACCATCAGCATCTCTGAATCCTTCACCGTGTACCACCGGCATCTCTGAATCCTTCATGTGGACCACCGGCATCTCTGAATCCTTCACCGTGGACCACCAGCATCTCTGAATCCTTCACCGTGAACCACCAGCATCTCTGAATCCTTCACATGGCTCACCAGCATCTCTGAATCCTTTACCATGGACCACCAGTATCTCTGAATCCTTCACCATGAACCACCAGCATCTCTGAATCCTTCACCGTAGACCACCAGCATCTCTGAATCCTTCACCGTGGACCACCAGCATCTCTGAATCCTTCACCGTGGACCACCAGCATCTCTGAATCCTTCACCGTGGACCACCAGCATCTCTGAATCCTTCACCGTGGACCACCAGCATCTCTGAATCCTTCACCGTGGACCACCAGCATCTCTGAATCCTTCACCGTGGACCACCAGCATCTCTGAATCCTTCACCGTGGACCACCAGCATCTCTGAATCCTTCACCGTGGACCACCAGCATCTCTGAATCCTTCACCGTGGACCACCAGCATCTCTGAATCCTTCACCATGAACCACCAGCTTCTCTGAATCCTTCACCATGGACCACCAGCATCTCTGAATCCTTCACCGTGGACCACCAGCATCTCTGAATCCTTCACCATGGACCACCAGCATCTCTGAATCCATTTCTAGGAAGAAGCTGACCCTTGAAGCCCTTAAGGGTGATCTAGTCTTAGGACTGGTTGCCCCATCCATCCATCCATCCATCTTCCTTCCCTCCCTCCCTCCCAGAACCAAAGCAAGCAGAAAAAACAATATTAAAGCAATGTCTTCACTGCTGAGCAAGCCTCAGATTTAAGCCCACAAACATGGTTTTATGTCAAAAGCACCCATTTCCTCTGAGGAAGCAGTTTCAGTCTATTTATCACAAATGTATATCTGTGTGTACCCACAGGTGCATACAGATATATGCTTATCTATATCCCTGTATCTTTACAGCTGTGTATACATGGATTATTTTGTTTATGTGAGGCAAGGCTGGGCCTGAAATATTTCAGGAGATGCAGAGTGTGCAAACATGCTTCTGAGTATAGCTCAAATGTTTATTTAAAGCAGCTAGGCTACCAGACAGTTGGGACTCAAAGAAGAACCCACACAATGTTTTTTAAAAAGTGATAAAGTACCAGTATTTTTAAACTGAGTGACTTCACATAAAGTTCTAACGCCAGCTTTTCTTAAACATACAAGCCTCAGTTACTCAATGTGATGCACTGGGTCCCTGCATTCCCGAGTGGCAGCAACTGAAGATCTGCTGTCCCTTGACAGAGGAAACATTTCCCCAGCTTGACACTGAGGTACCCCAAAGATTGCTACTGATCCCAAAGCATGCTGGATGTATTTTTCTCCTCCTCAACTCCGTGGGTGTCTCCTTCAGTTATGTTTCCATGCCAGGCATCTAGTGTCAAGCCCTTGACTTATTTCACCTATGTAATTTCTGGGCTGCCTTTTCATGTCAATGTGAAACATTACTTGATTTTACAGAGTTTCCTTCTTTCTACTCCATTTTGGAATGAGTCTCCTGAGACTCTAGTCTTTAATTTTTCCCTTTCCTGACCTGTCATCAGCTGAGCTGGCTTCTTTTCAACATCATTTAAAGCCGGCCAACCAATCACATTTCAGAAGGACCCCCAAGCCTACCCAATGGCAGGGCAGGCTGTCCTTAGACCAACAAGAAACCACGGGGCATAGATAAACTCATTAACATGCTAGAAAAACAAAGATAAGAACCCAAGAGAACCTAATGCAACAAGAGCTAGGAAAACATTTATAGAGGGGCCGCTTGGGCCCAGTGGCGGCAGTGAGTGGCAGCCAGCAGCAGCACGCTTGCAGGCGCCTTTGAGCCTTACCTGAACCTCTTCTGTCCGAGCAGAGTCATTTGCCAACAGGGGCTCTCCAGTGGGAGCTTGAATGGTGACAGACTTTTCAGACCCTCTGCCATCTTTATTCCGGGGTGATTTGTGTCTCTCCCTTGTTCTCTCCCTGGGGGGTTTGAGGTGAAGATAAGCAGATATCAAATTTGTGCCATTAAAAAATTTTTATTGTGTATATTCGTGGTACTGTGTCACATAAGAATATTTTTATACAAGTATTTAATGTAGGTGTGCATATTAATTACTTTAACAAAATATAAATTTCATTTTGAATATAGGAAAATTCTGTATCTATATTACAGACAGAGAGAGAGAGAACATCAATACTTATCCATCCCTACAGTCTGCTAGGAGCACACTAATCTTTAACTCCCTACTTAGTATTTTCATTCCACCATTCCAAAACCCAAAACAAAGGCTGTCACTCCTCTAGCAACAGTGATCATATTTTTTCAATTTTAGAATTTTTATAGCTAAGATATTTTATGGTGATAATTATTCAGTTGACTTGGTTATCATTTATATGAGCTAATTTTCCAGGGATGAGTTTTATTGGGACATCATATCTAAGCTTCAATCTGCCATGGAAGAAAAGAAAATCTGGGACACACTATCACCCTACACGTTTATGTGGAAGAAAGGAAATTCTAAACCAGGACCGAGAATCATTTGCTTCTCCTTCTTACAAATTTGAAATAAAAAGTCATTCCCATAGGTTCTAGCTCGTGCAAAGACACCCACAGGAACAAAGCAGGCATAGACAAAATGACACCAAGGGACATGAAGGGGTACGTGTCTGTCTCATGTCTTCTAAGAAAAGCATGTGGGCACACACTTTCACCCCAGATGAACTTTCTGGGTGGTCTTGCATAGACAGTGAGAGGAGGGCACCCTGCTGTGGAGAAGTGTTGAAATTACAAAAGGAATCAGCCCAGGTGGCCAAGCCCAGTCCCTGAGACCAAGCCCAGAGGTCACCATCTGCACTAAAGCAGCACTGTAGTGACCAAAATAAGTGTGTTCCCTTGGCTTTCTGCCCCCTGGGGCCATTTGACATCAGTCCTCCTTCTCAGCAACCACCTACCCATATCCCCAAGGTCCCCATTTCACAGGCACATTTTGAAGACAAATGGTTAGATGTGGATCTGGCCATTAGATGTACAACCTTGCACATGTTAACCAGCCCCCTGGAACCTCAGTTTCCCTATGTAGGAAATGGAGACCATGATGATGCCACATCAGTAAGGTTCCTGAGCTCACTGCAGGGGTGTGGACTGAGCGCTCAACGCACGGTGGCCATTATTGTTGCTCTTAACTATTAGCCAATGGGAAGAATAGGGTCTTGGCTTTGCGAAGCACATTTACTTGAGCAGAGCCACTAGCACATCATGAAGCCCTACCCCACCACACTAGTCCCAAAACCCACCACACACAGATTTCTGGTTAGACTTCCAACTTGGCAACATCTTCCTAGGATAAGCACTGGCTAACTGAGCCAAGGAGTGGGCTCCCGTGGTAGAGAATTTTTCAGTGACAATAGTTCAATCTCTACAGCATAGCTAGAACGAGATGTGTTCTGGGCTTGGAGAGATGGCTCAGTAGTTAAGGCGCTTGCCTGCAAAGTCTAACAACCCGGGTTTGATTCGCCAGTACCCACATAAGCCAGATGCACAAGGTAGTGCATGTGTCTGGAGTTTCTTGGCAGTGGCTAGAAGCCCTGACGTGCTGATTTTCTCCCCCGCCCCCTCTCTCTGGTCAGCTGCGTGCTTTGTTTTAACCAAGAAACTAGGGAAACAGCGGAATAAGCAGAGAATCTGGCTGCTCCTCCAGAGCTGTATCTAACGTCACCATCACCCTTTTCCTATCCATTTAGAGAGCGCTCTCCCCAGTGTTTGATGATGAGCTTCATTCAATCCTAAGAATATTATTAGTGTTCTCATAGCCCTTCCCCACGTTGCAGCAAGTGGTAGAATAGGAACTGAAGCCAATCTGTGGCCACTATCTCTACTCAAAGCCACTACATTACACTGTTGTAATGAACAATTAGGAGATTGTTTAAATTAGCATGTATTAATTCTATAAAATAATGGGTTTCACTTTGACAGTTTCAGTACTTTGATCACATTCGCCATTCATTATCCTCTCTTGTTCCCCATCCCATTCCTGCTGGTTCCTTTCCTCTTCCTAAGCAGTCTCAATTTGGGAGATTTTTTTTGTTTTTGTTTTTGTTTTTGTTTTTTGGTTTTGTTTTTTGAGGTAGGGTCTCACTCTGGCCCAGGCTGACCTGGAATGAACTATGTAGTCTCAGGGTGGCCTTGAACTCACGGCGATCCTCCTACCTCTACCTCCTGAGTGCTGGGATTAAAGGCGTGCGCCACCATGCCCGGCTTTCAATTTGGGAGATCTTATGGAAGAAATATTCCTAACACTCATCCTTACACTCTTACACTGTCAAACTACTGAAGCTGTGGATGGGGTATACTTTGAAGTTACCACGACCAGTCATGGTTGAACTGTGACCTCAGCTGGCCAAAGCTATGTGCTGACACTGAGTTGTCCAACACGAGCTCCCAGTGAGAAACAATGGTCATTGTGGGAGATCCCCTCATGCTTGGTCAGAACTAGGTCCAGAAAGGCTACTCTACTAGAGGCCACGTCAAGCCAGCCAGCCCCTTACCTACCCACCTCCGCTCTACTGTCCCCTACTGCTCTCCACTTATCACTCTTTCGGCCATCAGCCAGGTCACATGCTTACCTAACCGTCTCTCTATTTACAAGTCACACAGGTCAAATCCTGTGACGGTATAAAGATTCCACTGGAAATCAAAGTCTTTCAGTGTGAGCCAACTGTTGGTTCCTGAATACTACCATGGCAGAAAGCAGGTGGGAACCAAACAGGGCTGGAACAGCCAAAGCTCCCCCTCCTTCTAACCTAGCCAGCCTGGCTCTTAAGAGAACCCAAGAGCACCCAGCTGGAAACAACCAGTCTCACAACTCTTCTGATAACAACCCAGGTAAACCAGATAAGAACCTTTATTAATTTTTTATCTGGTAACCTAAGGGAGGCTTCATTCTTTAGCACCTGAAACCCTGAACCAGTGCAGACAAACGGGGGGGGGGGGCGGGGGGTGCAGAGATTGATTGGCCAGATCCTCAAAGAATCTGTCTAAAGAGAGACAGCAGAAATCTACATTTCCCGCCAGCACCCCAGGTGATCAGGATTCAGGTGGTATCACAAGTACTCCCCCCCAGATTCTCCCCATCCACCCAACTGCTTAGAAGTCTGCCTATGTGTGAAATGAGGGGGCTCAGTCACAGGAGCTATGTGATGCTACAATCACGGTTTTTTTTTTTTTTTTTTTTTTTTTTTTGATTTTCAAGGTAGGGTCTCACTCTGGCCCAGGCTGACCTGGAATTAACTATGTAGTCTCAGGATGGCCTCGAACTCACGGCGATCCTACCTCTGCCTCCTGAGTGCTGGGATTAAAGGCAGCTTTTTATTATTATTATTAAAGTAGTAGTACACGGATGACAGCAGCACACAGTTCCAAGTGAGCTGCCCAGAACAGTGAGGCAGAGGAGGATGTATCATCTCAGCACTAGCGCTGCGCAGCTCCTTGCACTGGTCTTACTGTGGAGGGGGCAAGACCTACCCACAGTGTTAACAGACATCTCGTTACTGCTCCAGTGAGGTCTCTGAGCCAAGCCAGGACTTAAGAGTGACGTTCAAGAAAAATATGGCCTTCTACCCAGTGCTCTGGAAACCTACAAGTCCCAGTAGGAGCACCTCGCTGTATTGTACCCCAATCTGCATCCCCATAGCTCCACATTCTGTAATGCCAAGGGACATGTGTTGTTGCCAAGTGTGCTGTAGGAGAGGGTTCCTCAATGTGTATCTATGAGTACAGAAATAGGAGAGCAGGGGAATGAACCAATAAGCTGGGTGTCCAACGCACTTGTGTCTCTCTCCAACTCTGCCTAAGCAGTCAACATAACCTGAGTGGCTTTGCTGGGCAGCTGTGTCACCCGCAGCAATCTGCAGCTCTATCTCTGACTCTGTCTCCTGCCTCATCAGCCCACAGGAGATATTTGTGCATGTATGTGTACACGTGCATGAGAGGGTGGGGACAGCAAGTGGCAGCATGTAGAAGGCACCCAGGCGCCTACATAAAGCACCTATTTAAGCAGTCCTGTAGCTAAGCCCCGAGGGGTTCCTATACCAAATGCTTCCCCGACCAGAACTCCTGGGAGCCCCTCTTACAGTCAGCATTTCCTGGGAAGTCTATTTTGTCCTGTTCTGTTGTCTGTTTCTATTTGGGGAAAGCTGTTGTCCTGGTTACTCCTCCCTTTCCTCCTCTACCACCCACTACCAGTCCTTTCTCTCTCTGGACTGCTGAACCTGGCTGATGGCTTCCTCTCCACCCTGATGGATGGATGGGTGGGTGGAGGGTGGGGCTGGGCGCAGGGCATACTGGCTCCAAAGCAGCGTCGACTCCTCCGCTGCCGGAGCAGCCCTCTTGAACAGTGCCATCACCCTTTCATTTCCCTTCCTAAGGACCAACAAGTCTGAAAGCTGCGAAAGAGGCCCGTGTCTCAGTTCATCACCTGCAGACCAGTGTGTTACTCCTAGCCCCACCATCCCAGGATGGTGTGAGTATGGACAAGGTGACTCTGAGGGTCTAGCAGGTACTCCCCAAGTTGCCCAGTCAATGCTGTCAGCTGTGGTCATCGGGAAACTTGTGCTCTCAACCCACAGGTTAGATGAAGTCAGCTGAAATCTGCACCACTTTCCTAGCCAAGTTAACTGGACACTCTCTGGAGACAGACCAGTGACCTCTTGTCAGGGAGAGGAGCTAGGAGGCTGTGCAGTCCTCCAAGACGATCATGGTGTCAACGGCTCTTCATAACTCCTGAGCTGGAGGTGTACTAAAATTACCCCAAATCAACATCTCTTCCCTTTCCAACTCTTCCATTTAAACTCCCGGCAAATTATTCAACAGAGCAGCCTTCACCAGCACTCCTGGGATCCAAGAAATCCAACTGGCTGTGTCACGAGAAAGGGCCTGCTTTCATGTGTGGAGAAACTGTCATTGCTGCGTGTTGTCTCTGTCCCGGCAGAGCACTCCACGGCACCCACTCTGTGTGTGGATCACCATCTTCTCCCCACAGCCCAATGCCCTACGGGACTTTCCCTAAGACCATTCACGGCGAGCCTGGGAGCAGGGGCTGTTTTATAAAACGCCACCAGTGCACCTACAGATCTCTAATGCTCACTCAGCTTCCCTCCCAGAGTCAGCATTCAGCAACATTCCCTGACCAACTGACCAGAAGCCTCACACCCGCCCCGCCCCCAGTTTCCCTCGGAGTGGGCATTCAGAAACATTCCTTGATTAATAAGCCTCAGCGTGCACTGCCATTTACCAAGTACTTTCCACATGGGCCCAAGGAAGCACTAAGCGTTCTGCGTGCTCTTTTAATTGAAAGACAGTCTCCTCAAGTTCCCACCACGGATCCCCGAGAGGCCTGAGGAAGCAGCAGCCAGCAGCGATTGATGGGCCCTGAAGCATAAATTCAGGGTGCAAGTGTAGACAAGGCTCCTACTCAGAATCCTGCAAGCCGTCCTCCCCTACTATGACCCTCATGCTACAAAAGAACCCCAAATTCTGCTTCCACCATTGTGGTGTGGACATGGTAATAAGCAAGTTGCTTTTCCCAGTTAGGTCCAAAAAGCTGACGTTTGAAACAGCTGTTTCTAGTATTTTTATAACAAGTCTGATAAGCTCACCCACAGGCTGAAATCTGTGATCAGTTTTAAACCAGCAGGAGTTAGGACGCTCTCAGAATCTGGACTCTGGCTTGTCACTACAGACTCTCCAACCTGTCTCGGCAGCGGGACATGCAGGTAAAACATTTCACTCAACAAACAGGAGGTCACTACTGGTAGCTGTGAAACACTGTGTTAACAGCATTGGTATGTCAGTACCTACAACTGCCCCCAGTGGGAAGCTGAGTGAGCACTGGTGACCAGCCAAGGGCAGGCATTCTGCTGCCAGTCCTTAGTGGGGCAGTAACCTGGGCTCCAGTGCAAGGGAGCTGAGTTTGTGTGATTATAAGTGTAATACATGAAAACTTAGAACACAGTGAAACCTTTTAAGAAAGTTCCATCCATAATCCTATACTCAGAGACAGGCATTGACAGTATAACATTCATCTTAGTCATATATATATATCTACAACTATCATAACGTACAAAGTTTTGAATCTCATTTTTTAATATTTTTTTTATTTGTTCGAGAGAGAGAGAATGGGTATACCAGGGCCTCCACCCACTGCAAATAAACTCCAGATGCATGTGCCACCTTGAGCATCTGGCTTTACGTGGGTCCTGGGGAACTACACTTGCATCCTTATGCTTCACAGGCAAGTGCTTTAACTGCTGAGCCACCTCTCTAACCCCAAAAGTACACTTTTCTTTTTCTTTCTTGAGATAGGGTCTCATTTTAGCCCAGGCTGACCTGGAATTCTGGAATTCACTCTGTATTCTCAAGGTAGCCTCGAAGTCATGGCAATCCTCCTACCCCTGCCTCCTGAGTGCTGGGATTAAAGACATGCGCCACCACACTCGGCTAAAAGTCCACTTTTTTGTTGTTGTTACTTTTCGAGGTAGGGTCTCATTCTAGCCCAGGCGGATACTATGTAGTCTCAGGGTGGCTCCTGAGTACTAAGATTAAAGGCGTGTGCCACATGCCCTGAATCTCATTTTTTTTTTTTTTACTTTTTATATTTTATTTTTATTTATTTGGGAGAGAGAGAAAGAGGCACACAGAGGGAAAGAATGAGAATGGGCATGTCAAGGCCTCCATTCTGCAAACAAACTACAGATGCATGCACTACCTTGTGCATCTGGCTTACATGGGTCCTGGCAAATTGAACCTAGGTCTTTTGGCTTTGCTAACAAGTGCCTTAACCGCTAAGCCATTCTCCAGCCCTCATATTTTTATAGAATATTTTTATTTATTTATTTGAGAGAGAAAGAGGCAGACAGAGAGAATGGGCACACAAAGCCTTCAACTTCTGCAAACAAACTCCAGACACATGTACGCCTTTGTGTACACGTGCGACATTGTGCACTTGCATCACTATGTGTCTGGCTTACATGGGACCTGGAGATTCAAACATGAGTTCTTAGGCTTCACAGACAAGCACCTTAACCACTAAGGCATCTCTCATCTTTTAAATAATGTGCTCTCGTTAACATTTTTTCATATCATCAAATCTTTGGAAATTTTTCCATTATAGTCTCTCATTCCACTCAGTTTTTTTTTTTTTTTTTTTTTTTTTTGCAAGGTAGGGTCTCACTCTGGTCCAGGCTGACCTGGAATTAACTATGTAGTCTCAGGGTGGCCTCGAACTCACGGCGATCCTCCTACCTCTGCCTCCCGAGTGCTGGGATTAAAGGCGTGCACCACCACGCCCGGCTCCATTCAGTGTTTTTAAAAACAAGAAGCTGCATATTTGTAAAGAACACTAAAGTCTAAGTGGAAATTTCAGTCCATCAGTCACTGCTGCCAAGAGCCCCTTTCTGAAGGTGACTATTCCTGGTAGCAGGGAACCACACTTCCATACCTTTCTAAGGCATATCCATACAGCGTGGCAAATTAGATATGCACATCTTACTGCAGCTTCACCAACATCTTGCTCTGCATGAAGCTGTGTGTATGGGAAGCTGCTCTGTGAGGGAAACACAACAGTTCTCATTTCCACACCAGCGCACAGCTCTGGCCACTGGTGGACCTTCCCACTGACGTCAGTTGTAGGTATTGAAACACCAATGCTGTTAAAATAGCATTAACACAACTACCAGTTACTGATCTCCTACTGTTTGTTGAGTTAAATGTTTTACATGCACAATTTCATTCAATCCTCTCCAGCCCTATAGACAGGGGACACCCGGGACGCAGTGCACAGACTGAAACTCCGTTAAGACTCGGCAGCACGGTCTCACTGGCTACCTTGTTGCCATGTATAATACTAGCTACATATTCTATTATCTGTGGATTCATCCCTCTACTGGGCAAGCATGCTGAGATCAGAACGCTCAAGGTCAGTAGGTCCTATGAACGAGGGTGCAGGCCTGCTCAATCTGCAGAGGCGGAGGAATTTGGCCCGGACACCCAAGACAGTGTTTGCAAAACCCAGGCTTGCTCACTTAAGACTAATCAGAGAAACCCGATGACAGACGACAGGCCCAGCACACTGCTTTGTGTGCACACTTCAGGACAGATGCATAATGGACAGTGAGCCAGCAGCTTTGGGTGAAATGGGACAAATTAACACTTGTCCTTTAACTTTCATTGATAGTATCGGTAAAGCTCGAGGAGAACTGATCTACGAGAGGTACTTAGAAATGAAAAATATTTCCCCTGCAGGGGAAACTTTAATTTAAAACCAATTGTGAGAAATTAAGGTCATCAACTCTAATGGCGGCTATAAAATGTAAATTGGCAGTGTAGTTACTCCGAAAGCATGTCAACCATTCTTACAGCTCGGCTTCTCACGCACCAGTGCACTGAACCCCCAGAATCCTTGGCCCTTCAGGAGGGCTGTTAGAAAACAGGTTCTAGAAAGTCCCACCAACCTGCAGGTTTTTCCCACAAGGCAGGGTGGACTGATTCATAGCTTACATACCCTGGTCTGTGAGATTTCTTTGAATGGCTTGAATAGTAGGAGTATCCAGAATATGTAGATTCGGTATCCATAGCAATGGAGCACTTCCTCTTGATGAAGGAGCAGTGTCACCTCCTAGTTCCTAAAGCCTTCGGGGAATCAAAGAAGCTGTTCTTCAACAGGAGCAAACTCTGCGAAAATGGGGGGAAAGGAGGTCAGTCTTCAAAGCTAACCTTAAAAAGGATGAAAGATAGCCAATGTCAGCAGCCCCCCCCCCAACTCTGGGGTCACTACTACGGAATGAGGAGGACCAGACTGGAGCAGAGAGAGGGGCTCCACGCTCCCTGCTGACAAACTCCCCAGGTGTCTGGAAGGCAGAGAGCAGGCTGACCTCATCACAGCAGGAAGACAGGTGGGGAGAGAGGCCTGGGCATTGGTGCATGGGTTTCCTGAGCACAGCCTTGCCCTCCCCAGCTCTGGCTGGAGGACATGCTTCCCCCAGCAGAGCACCCAGCCCCCATTGCCAGTTTGCTGATTATAAAAACAATGCCCAGGGAAGTAGCTTTTTAAGAGAGTTGGCCTTTATTTCCACAAGTCAATTAGTCAACTCAATAACTTTAATTAAACCTAACAATCTCAACTCCTAGGAATGTATTTTAGAAAAATGATTAAAGAAAAAACATGACTGCCTCACTGTGAATAGTAAAAAGCTAGAAACAGTATAATGTTCCCAAAAGCAAGGAGTAGGAAGGGATAACATGGTTTATCCGCCCATTTCATACATGTATGCATAACATGATGATATAAAATGGAGAGTTTTTATGACGGAATGTTTAATCTACAAAGGAGGAAGAGTGCAGGTAGTTACTGAGGCTGACTACAGTTACAATCATATAAAATAGCTTATGCATGGGCAAGGATTAAAAGGGGACTCCAGAAAATGAAAGCAGGTGATTTATTAGTTGCAAGTTCCTAGGTCCTTTCCCACTTTCCTCAGATATTGCTTTGCAATAAAAATAAATTGGAAACATTTCCAAGTACATTCCTGAGCTCCCACATGCTAACGCTTCACTTCTAGAAAGCAGATTTAAAGTTCAATCTCTCCCGACACCCCTCTCCCAGGCTGGTCTCCATCCACCAGCACTCCTCCTTCAGTGCTCTGGAAGCTGAAACTGCAATCGGAGCCAGTGAGATAAGTGTGAAGAGAACAAATTCGCTACAAGCGCCTCACGCCTGCCCCAACTGGGAGGATCCCTGCTCCCTGATCCTAGCAACGGTGGAGCTGGAGGGAACTGGGCAAGGAGGGACCTAAAAGTCACATCCTCACACACCAACCCAGCCCCCACAACTGCAAATACAGATTCGGATGTATTTCCTTTAACTCTGCATTCATTTTTTCACTTCCAAGATGAAAGGAAAGGCTCCTTCGAAAGAAAGGCTTGCCACCTAGGAGCAGCCTCCAAGGTCCTGGCCGTCACAACTCACAACTCCCCAGGAATTTATCTTAGAGAACTAGTTCTTCAAGAATCAGATGTCACTTCCTCCCTGTCTGTAGTCATAAACAGCTAGATACAATGTAAATGTCCCTGAAACCAAGAAATGGAGAAAATACGATTCATCCAACCAAAGAAATAACACTTGTCTGCAAAAAAAAAAAAATGATAGCTGAGTCCAATCCAAAGGCCACATCCTTGTGCTAACGCCTTCTCCAAGCCCTTCTCCCCTCACTGATTCATTCACTCCTTCCATATCTAAGGAGCACCTCCAAGACCCTGCTCAGCCAATCTAAGGGCATGGCTATAACAGAGGCATACAGCCTGCCCCTGTGGGCCCTGCTGGTGACTAGCCTTCACTTTGATGGCATTTGTTATTCCTCCTCCAACGCTTCCTCCTGCCCCCACCCCTGTCAAATTATCCGTTAATATCCCTCCATGACCAAGAGCTCAAGGCTAGCTGGGAGGAAGCTGGGACTCCAGCCTGAGCTCAGCCACGCCTTTGCCTTCCTGAGTCTCAGTGTAGGGATCAAGGCACCAGTGGTGACCTCACAGGGCTGGGGGAGACGGTACTCCCAGAGCAGCATTCTAACCGTGGACTTGACTCCCGTCCTAGCCATAGGACCTCAGTCACATGCGTGAACCTCTCTGAAACTGCATCTGGAGCACGTGAACATCAGAACTGCCATGACGACCAAATGAGCGACAGTGGTGACAGTGCCCAGCAGGGCACCAGCTGCACTGGGTAAATAAATGAAAGTGGGTGGCCATGAGCACTCCCCTTGGCAGTTCCAAAACTCCAGGATCCCCATGCCTTGCTCAGCAAGAGGGAAGCTTGGGAAGCAGAAGGACAGAGCACCAGCACCTGTGGGCCTTCCCTGCCCAACGCTTACCTGCAGCGCGCAGAATGGGCTGCCTGGCAGGCCCTGGGCTTCCTCACTGCTATGCACCAGAGCAAGGCAATCTAACCTTGGAGCTAAAGCTTTCCTACCCCACAAGAAGGAAATCAGGCAGCCAGCTTGGTGGAATGACTGGAAAGATTAAATGTGAAACACAGCAGGCATCTTTTAAAATGTTAGTTTGGCTCCGGGGCTGAGCTCCAGTTTCCTGGAAGACTTCAAGAGCTGCCTTATCTTTTCCGCCCTCTCTGTCTCCTTCCATTTTCACCAGCAATTTCAATGAACTTTCAACACCTGAGAATCTCCCTTCCTTTCGGCTGTGGGATATGCAGCTTTCTCACAGGTTTTTACCTGGCAGACAACCAACCTTAGGAGGTAGAGCCAGAACGTGTGGCCCAATGAGAACAGACACTCCCTGAGAGCCACTCTCTGCTGAGAACCCCTGGCTGGGTTTTCTGTTGACATGCAGGTTCCATGGCTTGGCTTCTCCTCCCAGAAAACTGACATCCTTTCTCTAGATTCAGAATCGACCCTTCACAACTCTGTCCGTTATTTTTGCCTCCCACCCCACAACCCTTGATTATTCCAGCTTCTACTGATCTTTCACCAGATGCTGAGGGCCATCTCGGAGGCAGAGGGCTCCAGCCCAGCATACCAAAGCTGATCCTGTATTTTTGCATTTCTAGCTGTGATACCACCAGGCAGGAGCTTACCTCTCTGAACTTCAGCCCTGCCCCACAGACAAACCCCCAGTAAAATGAGGTCATTTGATATCTTTACCCTAGATAAGTCCGAGGATTAAACAAAGCCCCTGGTGTAAAATCTCCAACACATAGAACCCAAGTTTTATTTCCTTGTCCCCTTGCCAAAGGTCCCCATTTCTGTCCTCATTAAAATGTGACCATCCATTAAGGCAACTCCAGGCATGTCCCTCAAAGGAAATCATAGCTTCCAAATGCCTTCCAGAGAAAGCCTTCTCCTAACTTTACCAACCACCCTTGCCCAGTTCCTGCCTATACTTACCAAACAGGGATCAGTACATGCGGCCCTTCCCTCACTGCTTCCCTGTCTATTGTCACCAAATCCTCCCGGTTCAACTCTCCACTGGTCTCTAAGTGGGTCAAATCCAAAGGGCACATCCTTGTGACCCTTCTCCAAGACCTCCTTACTCCTTGCTTCATTCACTCTCTTCTAAATTGAACGGGCAGCCCAGAGAGCCTGGTCAGCAATGCTTGGGACATGGTTATGACTGAGACATACTGTGGGCCCTGGGGGTGGCTAGCCTCCATTTGAAGACAGGTACACGTAGTATTCCTTCCTTTCCAACACTCCCTCTCTTCTCCCTCTCCCCTTAGGTTATCCCTTAACTCAAAATAGCCATTGTTCTTTATCAATGAATTTACTATAGGATAAGCTCTTGGGAGACAGGAGCTATAGTTTTCCTTCTGAGATACTATGAATACAATGGGTAACAAACACTTCCTGAAGAATACAGCCAGATTTCCCACTCACTGGCACTATCATGGTCCTCAAAGCTGCTCCCTTACGTCCTGGCCTAGTCTCTCCATGTCCTCAGCTACAGCAAGGCCTCCAGCCTACAGAATCTATGTATCCAATCTTGCAGTATGTTAATACTCTCTCCCCTTTATTTCACATACCCCACCATCACCAAGCCCTGCCCAGGTCCTCCCCCATCCTCCTGGTTCATAGAAACAGAGGGCTAACCTAGAGCCAACACTTCCCGGCTTCCTCTCTTGATCCAGCCTGTGCAAAGCCCAGCCCTCTCCTACGTTAGTTTCCACTACGGTCACCAACTCTTACCCATCTAAGATCCAAGAGAGGCTTCAGGAAGCAAACTAATAAAACCCAAAGCGAACTTGTTTTAAAAGAGGTCTTGAGCCCAGGTTCCAAGCACACCCCGATGCTTATCTTTGTAGGTATGTACTTACAAGACAGCTGCCCTGTGTGCACGGGAATTAACCACACTCATGACAAGGTCAGTGAAGATAACAAAGGAATGACAAGGAATCAGCTTCCCTGGGCAGCAAGTTGATGAGCTGCTGCATGCTGGCGGCCCAGAGAATGGGGTAGACAGGTAGAGGTGTAAATATGCCACTGTCTGTCACACTAACCCTTGGCCTGAGCCATACTGCATTTTGTTAAAGGCTGGGCAGAAACAAGGCTGGCATTTAAAATTACAATGCACACTTCACTTCCCTGCTTCAAACCCTTCCACAGTGCTTTTTTAAACGTTAAATAAAATACAAAATCCTTCACTTGATCTGCAGTATCCTGCCAATTCTGGTTCCTCTAAGGAGCCAGGTGAACCAGGTTCTTCCCAGCCTCAGGGCCTTGGCAGAGCCCAATTTACCCACTGGTACTCACTCCTTTCATGTGCCCTATTTTGCCTAATCCCACTCAATTTAAAATCCTCTTTGGAGGCCATTCCGATCCTTAAGTTCATATCTGCACTATCCTAGCACCTGTCGTTCCCTGTTATACATTTACACATTCGTGTGATTTCTTAAAATCAGGTTTCCAGCCAGGTGTGGTGGCCATGAGTTCGAGGCCACCCTGAAACTACATAGTGAATTCCAAGTCAGCCTGTGCTAGAGTGAAACCCTACCTCGAAAAACAAAACAAAACAAAACAAAAAATCAGCTTTCCAGTAGAGGTCTCAGGATAGGTACCACAGAGACAGGGACTCCTCTCCTTACTGTTTTTCCAGCTCCTAGAACACACCAGCATCCAATCAACACCTGCTGAATGAATAAAGCATTTTGCAGCTGGTCTTAGGACATGGGGGAATGTCCCTGTCATGGAAGAAACCTTGCTGAGAGTAGATAGCAGTGATGTAGAACTATCCAGAGTAGAGCTGCTTTGTGGGCATGCCCAGCAGCTCATTCAGCAGCGAGGGCATATTCCAGATGAGTTCAGGAAAGATCAGCATCTGTTCTTTCAGCTTCTGTCCAAGAGCAGCCATCTTGCTTGGGTCTGGGCTACAGCTCATCAAACCACATGGCCTTGATGGCAGAGAACGTGGCTGAGACAGGTGCGCAGGGCACTGTTGTCTGAGTTCGGCATCTTCAATTTTAGATTTCCCTGACAAATTTTGGAAACAATCTCCTTTACCACAGCCTCCGATAGAATCTTCCCCTAAAGTCATGTTCACTCATAAAATACTCCTGACTCTTACTTAAAAGGAAAATAATGTTCAGGAAAAAAAAAAATCATACGAGGGAAATAATAGGTCATGGTAATGACCCTGGTAAACATAAGCTAACCTCCATGAAAAGGAAGTTATAAAAACATCAACACTCTGCCTAGAGCTATTAATTAAGGGGGCTCTGCAAGGGGAGGCAGAAAGCTACTGGGTAAGAAACACAGACACACATCCACACTGAACGTGAGGAGCCATCAGGTTCCCTCTGCAATGGAGGTCTTGTCCAATGGAAAGGCATTTCTGATGCAAATGCTCCCATATAACCTGTGTACTTGCTCTGAATATTTGATTTTCCTACACAGAGAATTCTAAAGGGCTTACTACAGTAAATATCTACTTTATATCTTTTTTAATTTTTTTTTATTTTTTTTTTTTGGAGAGAGGCAGACAGAGAGACAGAGAGGGGAGGAAGAGAGAGATGGGCGCCACCAGCAGCCTCTCAGCTGCTGTGAAATCCAGATGCATGCGCTCCCTTGTGGTCACGTGTGGCATCGCACCCTTGCATCACTTTGCATCTGGCTAAACATGGGACCTGGAGATTGGAACCAGCATTCTTAGGCTTAGGAGACAGGTGCCTTAACTGCTAAGCCATCTCTCCAGCCCTACCTTATATCTTAAAGGCAACACTTTTCTGCAAGAATACACTTTTAATCAAATGACACTCAAAGGGAAAATGACTACTGAAATAATTTTGCCTAGACTCAGCTTTTCTTCTAGACAGGAGTAGCATATGAGCCAGGTCCTGAAGTTAGACCATCAGCTTTCAAACGCTGGCTTAGGCGTTTATCAGATGTGTGAACTCAAGGCAAGTTACTTAACTTCTCTATGCCTAGGTTTCTCTAGCAATAATAAAACATGTTCCATGGGTGAGGGACCAAGATTACAGCCCATGGGCCTTTGCAGGACATTCTGGATCCAAACTACAACACACACTTTATAAGCTTGGTGTGGTGGTTTGATTCAGGTGTCCCCTGAATGTGTTCTGAATGCTACATCCCAGGCTGGTGGCAATTTGGGAACTGGATCCTCCTGGAGGCAGTGTATTGTTGGGGGCGAGCTTATGAGTGTTATTGCCAGCTTCCCCTTGCCAGTGTTAGGTACAGTCTCTTGCTGCTGTTGTCCACCTAATGTTTGTCAGGAGGTGATGTCCACCCTCTGCTCATACCATCATTTCCCCCTGGCATCTCAGAACTTCCCCTCGAGACTGTAAGCAAAAAAAAAAAAAAAAAAAAAAAAAAACACCCTTTCCTCCCACAAGCCACTCTTGGTCAGGTATTTTCTGCCAGCAACGTGAAGCTGAGATGGAGACAAGTCATAAAACTCATTTAGAGCAGAGACTAGCACGTGGGAGCACTCATGAACCACCACCACCAAGTACAGAGGGATTCCTTCAGTCAGGAAGACACTGTGTATGGCACATGGCTTATGTATCACTTCCACTGAACTCCCATGCAGTTTTGGTCCATGTGAGGTCACTTTTAATAGCTATTGTTAACTGCAGCTAAGTGATAAATTCCATTCTGTCCTTTACAGGACATTCTGGTGAATTTGCATCTGTAAAGCATAAACTATCACCAAAGTCACTGAAGATGTGCAGGCTTGGGACACCTGTGACAAATGCACTGTTCTTGTAAGTCTTCTAAATGAATGACTCTGGGCCACTATTTACATGGACAGAAAATGCAAGCCTCATGTTGCCTGGCTGGCCAGTGATTCTAATTCGCATTTCCAGAATAACATTGTTGGCTTTGTTCATTAATTCATTAGCTGTGAAATGTCTCTAGCAGCTGGATATAGAATTCTGAGGAACTGTGCATAGTTACCGTATCTAGGGTTCTATGATGGATATATGTTTCCAAGCAGTCTCTTGTCTCCTGCTAGACTTTTAAGCTTCACAAACAGATTTCATGAGCACTGTCAATGTGTAAATCCTATAGCGCCAGGCCCAGTGACTCTACGTGGTATTTGCAAGGACACAGGTAGAGAGAGATAGCAGCGGAGAATGTGGGTTCCTCTTCTTCGGGCTTCAGGGAAATCCAAACTGCCAGCAGAAAGACTCCAGCCACAGCCACTTCATCTTGTCCTCCTTGTGGACAAAGGCAGAGCAGCCATGCCCAAATCACCTGTCACATACAGCAGGGTCCAGCCACAGCCAGTTCACTTCACAGGGAACCGCAACAATAGCCTCACATCAAGTACTTACTGTGTGTTCTGTTTTAACGGGACTGGGGAGATGGCTCAGGGAGGAAAAGCACTCTCTGCACAACCATGAGGACCCGAGTTCGGATCCCCAGCACTCATGTAAAAAAGCCAGAGGAGCTGAGTGCACGCCCCTACCCTCCCCTTGAGGGAGGATCCCTGAGGAAGGATCACTCTGGCTCACTGGTCAGCCATGTGACTGAAAATTGTGAGCTCCTGGTTCAGTGAGGGACTGTCTCAAGGAAATAAGGTGGAAGGATGACTGAAGGGGACACCCAACATCCTCCTCTAGTCTCCTCATGCATGTACTTAAGGCACATGCATCAGCACACATACATGCACACCCCCCAAAAGGTTTTAAAGTTGTTCACATGTAATATGTCCATCTTCAGAACAAGCCTTGAAGGGAGATGAAATATGAATCAGACGATAGTTAAGGGAACTACGGTCCCACATGTCAAGTTCTCCAGCAGGGGCTTGAACTTTGAAAACCTAATTGCAGAACCTGCGTTCTTAGCTAAGGGAAATTTGCAGCAATGTAGCAATTACCAGAACTGTTTATTTACATAGAGGAGTGTAGGCAACAATAGTAAATTGTTCCAAACCACTTACAACCTCACAAGGAATTCTGCAACCTCAACTCCTACTCATAGGTTCAGTGGCCAAGCATTATGCAGGAGTCAAAACAGTCCCAGGTCTCTTCAAGCAAACTCCAGCCCAGGTGAAACCTCTGATAGTGACCCAGCGCCGTAAGGGCCCATCCAACCCAAATAGCAGTTAAGTCTAGGGCAGTGAATCAGGGTGTGTCTATGTTAGAAGGATAAAAGACGGGTATTTGCTTCATTCAACCATTATTAATTCACCGGAGAGTGTCATGGAATTGTTGCTTGGTGAGGAAATTTTTTAATTTCCTTTATGGTTTCATCCTATTGCTCAATAAATAAGACAATAAAAATGTACCTCTTGGCAGACAGTCTTAACAAAGCCACTCTGAAGATCCTTCCCTCATTTTACTTACAAATAAAGTTGCAACCCCGTCACACTGTCAGCATTGTAACTGGGAATTTCACACTGTGTTTTCACTAATCCTATTAAGAACAGCTAACCTTCAGAAATGTAAGTGCTCATGGTAAAGTTCCTTATTTCTTTAATATGCAGAAGAAGAGTTTCCTCTCACAAATCAAAGCCCCAACTATATCACACTGATTTAATTCAATTGTAAAAACTCTAATTAGTGGTTACATAAAATGGTTAATTACATCTCCCTGGATTCAGACAGTCTCTGCCATCTCACTTAAAAAGCCCAGGAACTGTGTAATCAACACACCCACTAGAAGGAGCACGCTAATTAGCAGTGGTGATTGGTGACACAAGTTATAATAATATTTTTCAGCAAACCCTGTAAAATTTATAAACATGTCAGTAAAAATGCCAGATTCTTTACAGCTTGTTAGCGTGTGGAGTGTGTAAGAATGCAGGCATTCCAACCACAGCCTCCTCCAGTGTTAACAAAATGCACGTGCCAGCCCCAAAAGTCCTAATAAAGGGCCCCGACACCTCTCCACGAGCCTCGCTGCGAGCTCGCCTTCGGGGTGTGGACATCCTACCCGGTCCGGAGAAGCGAGAACTCGAGATTCCCAGGCTCCGCGGGTCCCCAGCTCACCCCGGCTCCAGGCCGCGGCCCCGCCCCACTCCCACCTCCGCCCCCAGCGCGTTTCAATTTTCACGAAGCTTCACCCTTGTCAGGGCGCGTTCGTGGCTCCGGGCAGCTCCAGGACTGCGGGATGGACTTAGGTGCAGCGGTGGCGGACGGGGCCCGGCGCGGCGCGCTCCCCAGGGCGGGTCTCGGCGGGCAGCGCCTCCTCCCGCCCGCGGCCTCGCTCCACCCCGGCGTTTTTGAAAGTAAACTCCTACCTGCCTGTTGCGCTCTGCGGTGCGCAGCCGGCCGCGCCCCCGGCTGCCCGGCCCGCGGCTCCGCAGCGAGTGGGCAACCCCGGCCAGCTCCGTCTCGGTGCCCGGCGACCGGCGGGGGACCCCGGGCCCCGCGGATCCCGATCGCTTCCCGCGGCCCGATGGGAAGTTCGGTACGCGCCCGGGTCCCGGGGAGCTCGGGGCCGCCCGGACCCCACCCCGCACGCCCGGCACTGCGGCCAGCCGCCTCCGCCTACGCCCGGCCGCGCCCCGGCACGCGCACCCGAAGGCGCACCCCAAAGGCCATCCGGGGAGAAGGGGCGTCCGAGGAGCGGGCGGGGAACGCCGGTCTCCAAGAAGAGGGGTACGGAGGAGAGACCGGGCAGGAGCTGGAGGGCGCCTCGGACAGGGGTGGGAGGAGCGGGGTCCTGGGAAGCCCTGCCCGGGAGCGGTCCCGAGGGGGGCTTCTGGCTCGAGGCCCCGAACCCCGATCTGAGTCCCAGGGCGCGGGGGCGCGTGGAGCCGAGGCGGGACACCTCCCGCCCGAAATCTGCCTGGTGCCGCCGCGGCGCCCGCCTCTCCCGGGACTCACCTCCCCGCCGGCGGCCGGGCTCCCGCGGCCCGCGGTGTCGGCTCGCAGCGCCCCAGCTCCGCGGCCTGCGCTGGGCTCCTGGAGAGAGAGCCCCGCCGCTGCCGCCGCCGCTGCCGCCGCCGCACTGCTGCTTTCCGCTTCCTGTCCCGGCGCCGCCCCGCAGCCCCGGCCCAGCCCTGCGAGCCCGGCGGCCGCCAGCCAAGAGCTGCGAGCAGCGAGCGCTGCGGCCCCGCGGCCGGCCCGGCCCACCTGCAGCGGAGGGCGGGGCGGACGCCCATGTCCTCCTCGCACACAGAGCCCCGGGCTGGGGACCAGCGCCCCTCGGCGCGCGCGCGCACACACACACCCCTCACTCACACACTCACATTCATAGGCGAACACACAACCAGCGTCCCACCTCATGAGCATGCCCCAGGGATCGACACCTCCCACCCAGCACCCCAACATACACGCACCCTCAGGCTCAAGCACTTACACGAACACACACATTCTTACAGTCAGAGTTACAGGGCCCTAAATCATATTCACATGGTTCCACTCCTCTCCCTACTCATGCACACAACTGTTCGTCCGTGCCCACAGTTCAGCCTAAATAGCAATTGCACTCAAACCCTACGTAGCCCAAGAAGTGACCCTAGAAATAACCGTCCACGCCGAGACCAAGGCAGGCACCCTCCTACCCCACCCTTGCCCTGGCCTCCTGGAAACTGCTAGAAGAAAGCACATCTCTAAAGGCCTCCAGGAGCCCAAGGTTCCAGGCTGATGCAGCCAGGACTGCTTCCCTCTCTGGGCTTTTCTGCCTGAAAAGTGGTGAGGAAGCTAATGGCCCTGAAGGGCTGTGGTGAGGATTAGAGAAAGTGGACAGTGCCTTGGTGGGCACTGAGCAACTGGCAACTATTTTCATGAACATTTTCACTCTTCTTACTTAGCTGTTAACACTAGAACCCATGTCCAGTATACCATATCCAGCAGCTACCTTAACAGTATTCTCCACGGGGAGCAATGTGTTGTGAAGTATTGAATTTGCAAGGGTTGTCTGCAAGAACACTGGAAGTGATGTGGACTGGGAAACTCAGGCTCATCCTGAACCAGCGTTATTCAGGAACCTGTAGCCTCCTAGACGTCCTCTCTCACCTCTGATCACTTCTTACCCTTCCTGTTCTCTACTGTATAGGCTACTTTATTTTGGTTTGTTTGTTTGTTGTTTTTCCGAGGTGGGTGTGGATAGAGGAGGGTAGAGGTTCTCACTCTAGCCCAGGCTGGCCTCAAACAGTGATCCTCCTACCTCTCAGCCTCTCAAGTGCTGGCATTAGAAGTCTGCACCACCACAGCCTATGCTACTTCCTTAAGAGTACACCAAATGTCCCAGGTAGCTGATTGTCACCAGTCCTAGCAAGCAGACCCCACTGCCCTGCTTGGTGACCTTGACTATTTGTACCCACACTTGAGCGCCAACCTCTAAGTGCACTCCAGAGGGCAGAAGATACAGACTCCAAAACCAAAATCATCAGTTAGACACCGTCCACTATGATTTGTCACGTTCAGAACTGTACAGCTCTGTACAGAGGCTCATTTAGAGCCTGCGAAGTTACAGCCGGCCAGGGCCTTCCATCAGAGTCATGATGCCCCCAAATAGCCCCAAAGTAAAACGCAGATCCTCAGAGAAAAGTAATTTTGATGATTCTATATATTTATTTCTTAACAATTATTTACATTATTATCCAATTCACTTTAGATTATTATGTCTAGTCATCTCACAGTCTTAGCGAGAGGCATCCTTGGTCAACTTATTATTATTTTTTTTTTTAGGTAGGATTTCATTCTAGCCCAGGCTGACCTGGAATTTACTATGTAGTCTCAGGGTGGCCTCAAACTCACGGTGATCCTCCTACCTCTGCCTCCCAAATGCTGGGATTAAAGGCGTGCGCCATCACGCCCAGCCTTGGTCAACTTTTAAAATACTAAATTCCCCCATAAATGCCATTTACTATTCATTTTGACTCAACAATCTTGAGTTTTAAGGTTGTAAAGTCCAGCAGGAGATCATCTTGGGCACTGGGTAGTGTTTATGGAAGTTAGCGGCCTGAGTTAGAGCAAGTCCCTGTGCTGAGAAGGCTCACTCAACTTCCACCTGAAGTTCGCACTTCGAACTTCGTGATTAGAATAAAGGTAATATTGTGGGAGTCATCTGCTACTCCTTTGTCTTGCTAATCCACTTATTCCAGACTCATTTGAGGAAGAGAGATGCCATGTGTTAGGAGTTCTCAACACTTCACTGCATTCTACACATGCATCCGTAAATTTCTCCCCCCCTTACCCCCTTTCCATCTCAGTTTCCCAGAGCTTGTTTATAATGTGACCTGTTGAGATTCACCAGGACTCAATTTGGATCCTCAGATAAAGAAAGCCTGCCCCAATTCTCTCAGCCAACACTCGGTCTCTCCCCCTGTTTGCATTGAATTTTTTAAAACATATTTTTATTTATTTGCAAGCAGAGAGAGAGAGAGAGAGTGAGGGAGAGAAAAAGAATAGGAATGGGCATGCCAGGGCCTCTAGCCACTGCAATGAACTCCAGATGCATGCACCACTTTGCGCACCCAGCTTTACATGGGTACTTGGGGAATCAAAGCCTGCCATCTTTCCTTCTCCTTAGAAAGTCCATAAGCAAAGCCTCCAAATACAATTCTCTCTGCACTTAGCATTCTCAAGTTCATCGGAATAGTCCATAAAACTTGGCTTTTAAGGCCAGGAGTGGTGGCACACACCTTTAATCCCAGCACTCAGGAGGCAGAGGTGAGAGGATCACCTTGAGTTCAAGGCCACATTGAGACAATAAAAAAAAAAAAAAAAAAAAAAAAAAAAAAACAGGGCTGGGGAAATGGCTTAGCAGTTAAGGTGTTTGTCTGCAAAGCCTAAGGACCCTGGTTCAATTCCCCAGAATCCATATAAACCAGATGCATAAGGTGAGTTCGTTTGCAGTGGCTGGAGGTCCTGGCTTGCCCATTCTCTCTTTCTCTCTGCCTCTCCTCCCCCCCCTCAAATAAATGAAATGAAATAACTTGGCTCTTAATCCAGGCCTGGTAGCACATGCTTTTAATCCCAGCACTCTGGAGGCAGAGGTAGGAGGATCACTGTGAGTTCAAGGTTAGCCTGGGCTAGAGTGAGACCATACCTCCAAAAAACAAATACACACACACACACACACACACACACACACACACAAAGTTCTCTTAAATGACCACAAAATGTCAGTCCTCGGCTAGCTTGTTAAACCATACTGAGTATGTAAGTGGCTTTCTGTTTTTTTTTTTTTAATTTTATTTATTTATTTTTTTTTTGAGGTAGGATTTCACTCTAGCCCAGGCTGACCTGGAATTAACTATGTAGTCTCAGGGTGGCCTCGAACTCACGGCAATCCTCCTACCTCTGCCTCCCAAGTGCTGGGATTAAAGGCGTGCGCCACCATGCCCAGCTCTGTTTATTTTTATTGTAAATATCTGAGGCTGTAGCTTAGAAATTTTAAAAGGAGATGGATTTTGCTTCAGTGTCTCCCCTTAGTTCAAAGAAAAATTGTCAATTAGAGCTATTTCACATTCTCCCTGATTTTAATCTTACCATTTTACCTTTAAAAAACAAACAAACAAACAGGAGCCTGAGCAAAGGTTTAATAAGAAAGCTAGGGCTTTAAACTTAAATGTGTATATATGTAAATGTATGTACAAACCATCATATTTGCCAAGTGTGGGTACCAAAACCTAAGAAATGTGATAAATAAAAGATTTTTTAAAAAAAAACCCAAAACTTGGCTTACCACTCCATAAGGCATCTTTAGCTGCAAGCACCGAATTTCCCATTCCTCCAGCACAAAAGTTCCAAAAGACCAAAATCCACATGGTCAGGTTCATCTCAGCCACACTCCACATTCTCGTACCAGTTCTCAAGCAGACAGCCTCAGGATGCTGAGATGAACTTCCAGATCAGGCACAGTTATAGCACACTTAGGTACTCCAGGCAAAGCCCTGGCACTTTGCACATCTTTAGACTGGAATTCCACATCCACTCCCACATCTTAGGGCTAGACCCTAGGATCCAGTCACAGTGGCACCTCCTCCAGTCAGGTGGCTACAGATCTAAATTACAAACTTTAACAAAATCCTAAATATATTGGGAGTCATCTATTCAAACTACCATAGGGACCATTGTGAGGACTGTGTGATTCCATGTAGGAATTTTCCCAGGTATTTCTCTTGGCACACAACCATATCACAGAGAAATAGATAGTGTTCACAGAGATGTCTGCATTGTAGATGGGTGCTCTGACTAAATGTCCTATTTAAGAAGACCTGGAAGGTGGGACAAAATGTTAAAACCATTTCTACCCCAAACATTGGAAATAAAAAGTGCTGATTCTTTAAAGGAGTGTTTTCTATAGAAATCTATTCATTTAATAATTCATTTAATATCTGCTTCTCAGTTCATCATGCTAGTGATGAGCAGCCATGGTGAGGTGAGTCATGAGTCCCACAGAGTCCCACAGGCCTGAGTAACCAGGCAGGGCTTCCACGGGAGGAGAGAGGCAGAAAAGTCATGGGTGGAACACAGTGTCTTGAATAGGGAACGCCTGTCTCAAGCTCTCCATGTCTGTGCTGAGTGAATGGGCCAGTGGCTTTTCTGTCTGAACGTAGACAAGAGTATGAAGGGAACAGCGTCCAGGATGTCTTAAGGGCAAGGAGAACTTATACTGACACATAGAGAATTTAAAATTGAATGGCTAGGACCAGAAAGTAAGAAACGTTGCATCCAACACTTGTGTTTGATATTTTTTTAATGTTTGTGTATGTGTACCTGTGTGTGTGGTGGGGGAGGATGGAGACCAGAAGAGTGCTATCTACTTCTTCTTCTTTTGTTCTTTTGGGGGTGTTTTTTTTGAGGTAGGGTCTCACTCCAGCCCAGGCTAACCTGGAATTAACTATGTATTCTCAGGGTGGCCTCGAACTCATGGCAATCCTCCTACCTCTGCCTCCCAAGTGCTGGGATTACCAAAGCATGCAGCTACCACCATGCCCAGCTCTGTTTATTTTTATTGTAAATATCTGAGGCTGTAGCTTAGAAATTTTAAAAGGAGATGGATTTTGCTTCAGTGTCTCCCCTTAGTTCAAAGAAAAATTGTCAATTAGAGCTATTTCACATTCTCCCTGATTTTAATCTTACCATTTTACCTTTAAAAAACAAACAAACAAACAAACAGGAGCCTGAGCAAAGGTTTAATAAGAAAGCTAGGGCTTTAAACTTAAATGTGTATATATGTAAATGTATGTACAAACCATCATATTTGCCAAGTGTGGGTACCAAAACCTAAGAAATGTGATAAATAAAAGATTTTTTTAAAAAACCCAAAACTTGGCTTACCACTCCATAAGGCATCTTTAGCTGCAAGCACCGAATTTCCCATTCCTCCAGCACAAAAGTTCCAAAAGACCAAAATCCACATGGTCAGATTCATCTCAGCCACACTCCACATTCTCGTACCAATTCTCAAGCAGACAGCCTCAGGATGCTGAGATGAACTTCCAGATCAGGCACAGTTATAGCACACTTAGGTACTCCAGGCAAAGCCCTGGCACTTTGCACATCTTTAGACTGGAATTCCACATCCACTCCCACATCTTAGGGCTAGACCCTAGGATCCAGCCACAGTGGCACCTCCTCCAGTCAGGTGGCTACAGATCCAAATTACAAACTTTAACAAAATCCTAAATATATTGGGAGTCATCTATTCAAACTACCATAGGGACCATTGTGAGGACTGTGTGATTCCATGTAGGAATTTTCCCAGGTATTTCTCTTGGCACACAACCATATCACAGAGAAATAGATAGTGTTCACAGAGATGTCTGCATTGTAGATGGGTGCTCTGACTAAATGTCCTATTTAAGAAGACCTGGAAGGTGGGACAAAATGTTAAAACCATTTCTACCCCAAACATTGGAAATAAAAAGTGCTGATTCTTTAAAGGAGTGTTTTCTATAGAAATCTATTCATTTAATAATTCATTTAATATCTGCTTCTCAGTTCATCATGCTAGTGATGAGCAGCCATGGTGAGGTGAGTCATGAGTCCCACAGAGTCCCACAGGCCTCAGTAACCAGGCAGGGCTTCCACGGGAGGAGAGAGGCAGAAAAGTCATGGGTGGAACACAGTGTCTTGAATAGGGAACGCCTGTCTCAAGCTCTCCATGTCTGTGCTGAGTGAATGGGCCAGTGGCTTTTCTGTCTGAACGTAGACAAGAGTATGAAGGGAACAGCGTCCAGGATGTCTTAAGGGCAAGGAGAACTTATACTGACACATAGAGAATTTAAAATTGAATGGCTAGGACCAGAAAGTAAGAAACGTTGCATCTAACACTTGTGTTTGATATTTTTTTAATGTTTGTGTATGTGTACCTGTGTGTGTGTGTGTGTGTGTGTGTGGTGGGGGAGGATGGAGACCAGAAGAGTGCTATCTACTTCTTCTTTTTTTTTGTTTTTTTTTTTTTTTTTTTGAGGTAGGGTCTCACTCCAGCCCAGGCTAACCTGGAATTAACTATGTATTCTCAAGGTGGCCTCGAACTCATGGCAATCCTCCTACCTCTGCCTCCCAAGTACTGGGATTAAAGGCATGTGCCACCACGCTCGGCAATCTACTTCTTTTTGAGACAGGATTTCTCATTGTCCTGAAACCCCACCCCCCAATTAAACTAGACTGACTGGCCAGAGAGCCCCAGGGATCCTCCTGTCTCTGCCTCCCCAGCACTGGGATTAAGGACATGTGCTCCCACACCCAGCATTTTTATGTGGGTACTAGGGATCCAACTCAAGTCCTTATGCTTGCGAGGCAAGCACTTTACTGACTAAGCTATCTCCCCAAGCCTATGTTTGACCTGTTTAAAGCAAGCTAGCTATATTACAAAGCATTTATACACCCAAGAACACGTGTGGAGTCTCTAAATGACAATTTAAGACTTTTCAACTTTATAATGGTACAAAAGCAATTCTTGTTCAATAGAAATCATACTTTGAATTCTGAATTTTGATCTTTAGCCCAACTGGCAATAATATGTGGGCAGCTTCAGTGAGCTGTAGACTTCTGCTAGTCCACCATGTGAGCAGAAGGTTAAACAACAGGACACAATATATTGTGCCATCAGGGTTTTTATTTTTTAGCACTTATCCAATACATTAGTATTTTATTTATTTATGAGAGAAGGGGCACTCCAGGGCCTCCAGCCACTACAAACTCCAGATGCATGCACCACCTTGTGCATCTGGCTTACGTGGGTACTGGGGACTCAAACCTGGGTCCTTAGACTTCACAGGCAAGTGCCTTACTTGCTAAGCCATCTCTCCAGCCCTGAAAAATGTTCTTTTACACTTTATCTATCTATTTATTTATTTTATCCAATACATTAGATGAGGTATTCAATTCATAAACAGGCTTTATAGTAGATGATGATTTTTCCCAACTGTAGAGAAATATAAAGAGATGCATGCAGACTTATGGTGGGCTAAACTGATATTTAGTAGGCTAGGTATATTAAATGCATTTAGAACAGTTTAATGTGTTTATGAAGACACAACCTCATGGGAAATGGAGAAGAAGCCACACTTACTTTCTGTTATGTGTCGGGCAATGTGTTAGCTGTCAGGAATGTAATGTAAAGCTAAGTAGTGTAACATTGATCAGTAACTACTCAGTCAACAAATTAAACATTTACTTGTTTATTAAGCCCCTTTTCTAGGCTCCGGGGACACGAGGACATAGATAAAACCTTCTGCACTAATAGAGTGCATATTCCAGTGGAGAGGGATGGCAACAGAGCAGCTACGTTCTACTTAGCAATACAAGTGCCAGGGAGAAAACAAAGCAGGAAAGAAGATAGGAGACAGGCCCCATGTGGGTGACACCCTCCGGAGGAGCTCAAGCACAGCAGGGCGGCTTATTGTAAACTAAGACTCACAATGGAATATGATCGTGCTGTGGCCAAGGCCAGGGCAAATGGCAATGCTGGGGGAGCCTAGAGACCCAGGGGCCCAGCTCAGCCCGCAGAGGTGGCATGACTTTGAACTGGCTGTGAACCTGTCCCTAGATAAAGAGGAAGGGAACACTGGGCAAAGGCTTGGCCATGTGATTGCACATGTCCAGGAAGACTCATGTCCAGGAAGGTGTGTCTGACAGCAGTGTGCAGTGCTGGTGAGCTGCTGGCAGGCAGGGCCGGGGGAATTACCTGGAACTGCAGACCTGGAGGGTGAGGGCCTGAAAGGCTGAAGGTGGCCCAGGACAAAGAAAGGGAGATTGAAGCGGAGTTCTCTGTAGGCATCTGTCTGCAGTCTGGCTTCAGGAACAAGGTGGGTCTGAGATGATGGGAGAGGGTGGACACAGGACTGGAAGAAAGGCTCTGGTGGCTTAGAAGATGCAAATGTATGTGGTGGACAAGGAGGAGCCATTTCAGGGTGGAATGGAGAACCAGGAAGTAGAAGTTTCAAAGAGGAAATGTAAGTCCATTTCAGGCATGTGAAGTACCTGTGGAATATGCAGGTGAAAAGAATGATATTTCACATTTATGAGCATTTTTATGTGTTGGGCACTGTAACACGATGTAGATGTTATCATCTGGATTTTACAGTGAAAGAACAGTACAGAAAGGTTAAATGACTTGCCTGCCATCACTCATCTGCTAACTGCTGGGACCAAGTTTTAAACCTACATTGGCTGACCACCCAGCCCTCATTTTCAATCTGTAAGCCATACTGTATTGTGGCAGTGGGTTTAAACCTCAGGAAGGGATAGTACACTGATGCTTATTGTAATTTTTGAAGACTACATGCAGCTGAAAATGCTGACAAGTGGTGAGTCAAGAAATATAGACTTCATGAAGCAGAGAGGTGAGACAGACAGGCAGAGGAGAGACAGGTGTCATGTGTAGCAACATGGGAAGCTTTTAAGCCTTTACAAAGACTAGAGAGGAGTAACCAGACAGAGGTGGAAACTCAAGGAAAAAGTGATGCTTTGGAGACAATGAGGTCTGGTGAGGAAGAGGGCAAGCCTAGATTTGGACAGGTGCAAACAAAATGAGATGGCCAGGTGGTGGGACCCAGGCCAAGGGAGGCTCAACATTCTGCAGGTTGCAGGTGAGGAGACCTGGTAGCTGGGATAGAGCTAGGGAGGCCAGGAGCTGGGGTCAGGCTAGGACAGATGTGTCTCATGGTTTCTTAAAGGATGCTCTAAGAATCTGATGGCCGCTGGATAGGAACCACAGAGAAATATACCTTCTTCCAACTTCTGCAAGCTAATTTAGTTGATTGACATACCCAGAGGGTCTTCCAGTGACTCTGGACACAATTCTCTCTATAATCTCTTATGTCTAAGGACATTTTTTTTTTGTTCCATGCTTGGAGTAGAACTCAGGACTTTAAGCATGGTAGGCAAGGTTATGCCACTGAGCTGTGTTCCTCCACAATCTAAGGATGTTTATCCTTGGTGAAATGAGCTGAGAGGTGACGGTAGGATGGCCAAGTGGAAAGTTGAAGACATAGTTGAAATGGAGGGTTTATTTTTTCTAATAATAGCTGAGTGTAGGGCTGGGAGTGTGGTATGTGGGCAGGACAAGAGTGTGATCCTTGAAAAGTCACCGGGCCTGGCAAGACCTACGTAGTGACGTCTACAGACGGAGTATAGTAACTCTCCAGTGAGGCTGGTCCTGTGTCCCTCTGTGATTCTCTGCAGGTCCAGGCAGGCAAGCTGGCAGGCTCTTGGGCCCAGGGAGGGAACATGATGGCAGATAGAGATATGGGATCTCAGAAGCAGGATTCTGCCAGGTCTGTCAGCAACGTCTGTACCTGAACAGTTTTGTTATCAATGAAAAGCACATGAGCCAAGCTGAGGGGCAGGGAGCCCGACAGAGACACCGGCCAGTGCACATGGCTGGGTGTTCCTGAAATGATTCCACTTGCCCAGGCCCACGCTGAAGGACCAGTCGTGGATGGAGCTAATGATATCTCTGGAAGTTTCGTCTTGAATGTTGTGCTAATCTGTGGTATCATCACCAGGAGTCCATTAACTATTTATGAGAAACACCTGAATAATGCACCGCATCTGGTGTTAGACTAATTATTTGGATGAACATCAGGTGGCATTATTTTCCAAGTGCGGTGCCAGCCTCTATAGCCTCTGGACCAGCTCAGACACCTCCTGCTATGGAAGATGGGCAAACAAGGAAGGAAGGCCTTGGCTTCTGGTCCACAGCAGATGCATTCTTTCCCCGAGTCACAGTTGGTGTCTAGGAGAACTGAAGGAAAGGCAGGTGAAATCCAGGCACCATAGGACAACACTGTTACCCATCTTAGCAGTCAGGGCTGGCATTAATAATGCCTCTTTAATTTCTTAACGCTTTAACATCGGGGACCTCCACCTCCTTTATCAGGCTCTTGTGGATCAAGTACCAGTAGGGTCTGTCCTAGTCACCCCAGGCGAGGTGTCAGTGGCTCCTGCAGAGCTTGCTAAACATAATTAAACTAGCTCATCCTGTCCTGCCTCCCCTGAAGCCCGTCGTCCCCCACGGGAGCCACAACAAAGCCTCTTGCTCACGTTCTCACGACAAGGCACTAGGAAGCAACAGGATTCTAGAACATTAGGAAAAAGAAGACCACAGTCTCTTGGAGAAGAAAACAAAGAGGTGATCCTACAGCAGCCAGAGCTTACTGCCTAGAGAGAGTTTACGGGCTCTGGTGTAGGAAAGGGAGATCTGGTGGCCTTTCTGCTCTAAGGGTCTGCAGGGCAGAGCTACTGAGAAGGCTGAGGGGAAGGAGAACTCTAAGAATATATAGGACTTCCTTCCGGTATTCCATTGAGCACCATTCAATGCAGATGTGAGAGGAAATCATCCCCTGAATGGTTCAGAGCAGTTTCTAGAACTCACACAGGGAGGTAAATAGCTATCAACAGCCAGGCTGCAAAACCTCTTTGTCCATGAGTCACTGGAGGTGCAATCAGCAATGTCTTGCCTTCATAATGAGACACAAAAAAGCTCTAGATTCAATGCTTCTCTTCTTGTACGCAACAAAGCTTAGAAGAGAGACAGAAGACCGTCAAACTCTTCCCCTGCACTTGGTACGACAGAATAAACATCCAACAAAGTAAATGTTCAATGGATGGAACCATATGGAAAGATTTCCAGACCCGTAGAAGCAGTAGTATGTGGATCATAAAGAAGAGAAAAACCTCACCCAAACTAACACAGTACAAATTGTTAAAGAGGTCATTTGATGACATTTATAATCAAAATTCTAAGGGATAGATTGAATATTTTAAGTAGAGAAAAAGAAGATATGAAAACAAAGTTGAGCTTCTAAGAAATGAAAACTAAAGTTTTTCTCTTTCTTTCTTTCTTTCTTTTTTTTTTTCTTTCTTTCTTTTTTTTCTTTTGTGAGTAGGGTCTCAGTCTAGCTCAGGCTGACCTGGAATTCACTATGTAGACTCAGGGTGGCCTTGAACTCACAGTGATCCTCCTACCTCTGTTTCCTAAGTGCTGGGATAAAGACATGTGCCACCAAGCCCAGCTTATAATTAAAGTTTATGAAAGAAAAAATGATTCCACATAGGATCCATAGAAGATAAGACAGTTCAGGAAAAATATTTGTAAACTTAAAGGCAGTAATTATCTGAAATGAAACACAGAGAAGGAAAGTATATGGGGATCTGTGAATGCAGTTTGCATGGTGAGGTGGTCATGAGTCCATGGGGGCCAGGGGTGGAATGCGGTAGCTTGAATGTATGGTCCCATGGCTTAGGCTAGAAGCTTGAGTCTCCAGTGGAGCCCTGCTGAGAATGAGGTGTGTCACTGGGCATGGATCTAGGGTCCTGCCCTAAGGTGTGTGCAGAGCAGTTTGAAGTCTAGCTATTTTGTGGTGTTGCCTATTGGTGATGTTTCTCTGCTTGGATTGATGGAAGTGAGCCAGCTTCTTCTATCATTGAGGGTGTTCCCCTGAAACTTGACAGCCTGAAATAAGCCCCTTTTCCCCTAAAAGCTGAATTTTGTCAGGTGCTTGCCCAGCAATGTGAAGCTAACTGCAACAAATATATATTGAAATTGGGTATGGCAATCCTACCAGTAATATTCTTTCTGCTGAGTATATTATTGGCTATCCTAGGCCTTTTGTGAATTTTGAGACTATTTTTTTTTCTATCTCTATGAAGAATGGTGCTTTAACTTTGGTTGGAACTGCATTTAATCTGTATATTGCTTTTAGTAAGATGGGTCTTTTCACAATATTAATTCTTCCAATCCATATGCATAGGAGGCCTTTCCATATTACCCTTTTCTTTCTTCAGTGTTTTATGTTTTCATTATATAGATCTTTTACTTTCGTGGTTAGAGATATTCCAAGATATTTAATTTTGTGGCTATTATAAATAGGACTGCTTCCCTTATTACTTTTTCCATGCTTGCCATTATTATATGAAGGCTACTGATTTTTGTGAGTTGATTTTATATCATGCCACTTTTACGAAAGAATTTATCACCTCTAGGTGTTTTTTGGTAGAGTCTTTTAGGACACTTATGAACAGAATCATATAGCAAATATAGTTATTTTGAATTCTTCCTTTGCACTTATATCCCTTTAATTCTTTCTCTTGCTCAAGCTAAGACTTCAAGTGCTATGTTGAATATCAATGGGGAGAGTGGACACCCAAGTCTTTTTCCATAACTTAGTGGGAATGATTCAAGTTTTTCCCCATTTAGTATGATATGGGCCTTAGGTCCATTATATATAGCACTTATTATGTTGAGATTTTCCCTCTCCCCAGCATTTTATTCATGAAGGGGATTTGTGTTTTGTCGAATCCCTTTTCTGCATCTATCAAAATGATCATTTGATTTCTGCCCTTAAGTCTATTTATGTAATATATTACTTTTATTGATTTCTGCATGTTGAATCATCCCTGCATCCCTGGGATGAAGCCTACTTGATCAAGGTGGATAATACATTTGATGTGTTCTTGGATTGAATTTAGGGTTTTTTGTTGTTGGGTTTTTTTTTTGTTTGTTTGTTTTTCGAGGTAGCGTCTTGCTCTAGCCCAGGCTGACCTGGAATTCACTATGTAGTCTCAGGGTGGCCTCAAACTCTCAGCAATACTCCTACCTCTGCCTCCTGAGTGCTGAGATTAAAGGTGTGTACCAGCAGGCCCGGCTGCATTGCAAGAATTTTATTGAGAATTTTTGCATCTCAGTTCATCAGTGATATTGTTCCATAACTGCTTTTCTTGTTGTGTCTGTATCTGGTTTTGGTGCTAGTATAATGCTGGCTTGATAAATGGAGAGAGGGAGGGGATATGATGGAGATTGAAGTTCTAAAGTGGAATGGGGGGAGGGGAGGGAAATATCAGGTGGGTTTTTTTGTATGTAAGTATAGAAGTTGTCAATAAAAAAACAATAATAATAAAAAAAAAAGAATCTGTAAGCCGAAAATAAACCTCTTTCTTCCTTAAAAAAGAAAAAAAAAAGAGTCAAGGAGCATTCCTTCCTTTTCAATTTTGTGAACTCACTTGAGAAGAAGTGGTTTTATTTCTTTCATAAAGGTTTGGTAGAATTTAGCAATGAATCCATCTGGGCCTGGACTATTTTTAGTTGGGAGGCTTTTAGTTACTTTTCAAATCTCATTAGATGTTATAGCTTCTATGTTTAGTTTGGTAATTGATATGAATTAAGAAATTTAACCATTTTTTCAAGATTTTTCAATTTTTTGAAATACAAGTTTTTGAAATATATCCTGATGATTCTCCCAATTCCATCAGCATCTGTTGTAACGTCTCCTTTTTCATTTTGAAACTTATTCATTAGAGTCTTCTCTCTCTCTTTTTTCATTAATTTGGCCAGGGATTTAGCAATTTGTTTATTTTTTTCAAAGAAACAGCTCTTTGATCAATTTTTAAAATTGTTTCTTCATTTCCAGTTTATGGATTTCTGCTCCAGTCTTGACTATTTCTTTCTGTCTGGTACTTTTGGGGTTGGTTTGTTCTTGTTTTCCGTATCCTCTAGATGGAGTTATTTATTTGAGATCTCTAGTTCCATAATATAGGCATTTAGTCCTTTTAGGACTGTTTTCATTGTGTCCCATGGCTTTGGTAGGCTGTGTTTCCACTGTCATTCAATTCTAGGAATTTACAATTTTCATTTGTGATTTCTGAAATGAACCATTCATTGTTCAATAGTGAGCTGTTCAATCTCCAGCACTTGGCGTCTTTTCTGTTGTTTCTCTAGTTTATTTCTTGCTTTATTGTACTATGGTCAGATATAATTCAGGGAGTTATTTCAATCTTCCTGAATTTGTGGAGATTTGCTTTGTGTCTTAATGTATCATCTATTTTGGAGAAGGTTCCGTGAGCTGCTGAGATGAGTGTGTGTTCTGTAGAGATGGGATGGCATGTTGGGCAGATGTCCATTAAGTCCATTTCATCTATGTTGTTGTTTAGCTCCATTATTTCTCTGTTTATTTTCCATTTAGACGATCTGTCTATTGATGATAGTGGAGTATTGAAGTCTCTCACTATTAATGTGTTGGGATTTATTTCTGATTTAATGTCTAGTACATTTTGTTTTATAAAATTTAGTGCACCTGGGTTTGGTGCATATAACTTTATGATTGTGATGTCCTGTTGTTGAATAGTTTCCTTGATGAGTATGTAGTAGACTTCTTATCTCTTTTTCTTACTTTTAGTGTAAAATCTTTTTTGTCTAATATTTGTATAACAACACCTACGTGTTTCCTATTTCCATTTGTTTGGAGTATCTTTTTCCATCCTTTCAACCTAAGGTACTGTCTGTATTTAGTGGTAAAGCGGGTTTCTTGTACATCCATTTGGATGGTCAGTTTTCTGATCCGGCCTTGTCTTTTGCTTGGGGATTGAGTCCATTGATGTTCGTAGCTATATTGAGAGGCACGAGTTAAACCCTGTCAAGTTGAAGACTGTGGAGTTTGTTGTTTCTTGATCTTCATTTTCTTTCACATCTGGTCTAGTTCTGATTATTGTTGTTTCCCTTGTTAGTAGGCTTGTTCTATTTAGTGTGAAGTATTCTATCCAGTATTCTCTGCATGGTTGTCTTAGTGCTCATATAGTCATAACAGTGACTTTTATCATGGGAAGTTTTTCTTGTACCTTCTATTATGAGGGATCACCTTTTTTTGTTTTGCTTTTATGTAGGATAATTTTGCTGGGCATAGTAGTTTGGGTTAGCAGCTGTCGTCTTTCAAAATTTGAAATACTCCATTCAAAGTCCTCCTGGCTTTTAGAGCTCCTACTAAAAAATCAGAAGTAATTTTGATGGGCTTACCTTTGTAAGTGATGAACTATTTTTCTCTTGCAGCTTTTAGTACTCTCTGTTTTCTGTGCTTACTGTTTTAACTATAATGTGATGTGGGGAAATTCTTCTCTGATCCTGTCTTTTTTTTTTTTTTTTTTTTTTTTTTTTTTTTTTTCGGTCAAAGTAGAGTCTCACTGTAGCTCAGGCTGACCTAGAATTCACTATATAGTGTCAGGGTGGCCTCAAACTCATGGCAATCCTCCTACCTCTGCCTCCTGGGTGCTGGGATTAAAGGCGTGTGCCACCATGCCCAACTGATGCTGTCTTTTTAGTGTTCTGTGCACCTCCTATACCTGGATGGGCCTCTCTTTTATAAGATTCAGAAAATTTTCTTCTATACTTTGATTGAAGATGTATTCTTTATTTCTTTGGCCTATAGTTTTTGATATGAATGTTTGGTCTTTTTAAGGTGTCCCAAATGTCCCCCATGCTCTTGTTTAGATTTTATTTATTTATTTATTTATTTATTTATTTATTTATTTATTTATAAGCAGAAAGAGAGACACAGAGAAAGAATGGGTGCACCAGGGCTCCCAGCTGCTGCAAACAAACTTCAGATGCATATACCACTTTGTGCATCCAGCCTTATATGGGTACTGGGAAATAGAACCCAGGCTGTTAGGCTTTGCAGGCAAGTGCTTTAACCACTAAGCCATCTCTCCATCCCTTCCCTCATGTTCTGTTTGCACATTTTTTTGAACTTGTCATTGAATTTGGACTCTCAACATTCAACCACAGGATTAAGCCGGGTACACTTTAATCTGAGTGAAGGGACCAAACTGACGCCATGACAGGCTTCAATAAGGCACCACCCTAGCTAGGCCTAAGTTTCAATTTCTTGGAGGGACAGACAAGATTTCTGGGAAACCTAAAACAAAGGGCCATTAATCAATAGCTGCCCTGACCAGAAAAAGGCTGAGTCCATTCCTGTAAAGTCACCAGACTTGTCCCTTTCGCCCCAGCCAATCAAAAGTATACAAATGTAACTGCCACTTGCTTAGCCATCACGTTAGGAGATGACCTCACCCGCTTAGAATTCCCCTAGACCTAGCCGCCAAAACCCTAAGACCAATTAAAAAAAAAAAAACACAAGTACAGTTACTGTTCAAATTAGCCAATTATATTAAAAGACTAAAAGCCCGCCAAAATTCCTTTAGCTGTGCTTAAAAGGAGCCTGCGAGCTCCTCCTGGGGTCGCCATTTTGTACGAGTGGTGGACCTCTGCATGCTGGCTGATTCTGCAGAATAAACGCTCTTTGCTTTTACATCCTGTTTGACTCTGGGGTCTTTCTTCAGTGCTTTTCGGACCCTTACACTGAGCAGCCTCCTCCTTGTGTGTATGTATAGACTCCAGGTGGAATGGGCTGGACCCTAGAGAGCTGGCATACTTAGTACTCAGGCTATGGAGTTTGATCAGCTTGCCAGTTCCTACTCAGGGAGGACACACATATGCCTGGGTTTTTAGATGGTTGGTGGGGAATCAAACTCAGGCTATCATGCTTGCATAGTAATCATGTTTACCCACTGAACTATCTTCCCAGCCCTGATACTTGGTAATTTTTAACTGGATGCTAATTGTTGAGAATTTTATTATGTTATGTGTTGGATATGTTTTGTACAATTATCTTTGGTATAGCTATGTTTTTTTTTTTTTTTTTTTTACAATTTTCGTACATGTACATAATGTATTTTGATCATAATTCCCTTCCATTACATTCTGCTCTCCTCCTTCCCCAACTCCCTCTTCCAGTGAATCCCTTCTTTCCAACTAGTCCCCTTTCTACTTTGATGTCTTATCTTCATGATGGAATCTTGATGGGCCAGTGTTGTAGAGATCTTGTAAGGGCAAGGACAGTCACTACAAGGTCATGAATGCGACAGCCATGTCATGTCCAGAAGACAGTGTTTCACAGCACTCCACTCCATCCTCTGGCTCTTACGTCCTTTCCATTCTCTCTTCTGCTCTGTTCCCCAAGCCTTGGAGAAGGGGAAATGGCTCTCTCCTTTAGCACTGAGCATGCAACAGTCACTTGTTTTCAGCACTTGGGTGAATTTTGAGTCTCCCCAGTAGTCACTGCCAATTGTAAAAAGACCAAAGGTCAGCATCAAACTTTGGGCATAAGCATAAATATTTAGAGGAAAATCTGATGGGCACAACATAACCATTTAACCATACAATGGTATTAGTTTCCCTCCTATGGCCAAAGACTTTCCCAGCCATAGGCTTCTAATTGGGTTTTCAGCACCGCTATGAAATCCAGTCAGAGAGCAGTTGCTAACCTGCTTACATATAACACACAAGACTGTTGTTGACTTTTCTCCCTCAGCAACCTGGATAGCACCTTCCAACACCATGACAACTAGTCAGCATGGAGAAGGCGTCCAGCTTAGTTCCACCCTGATTTTTCAGTGTATGCAACTGAAGCAGGTTGTGTCTTCAGGTCTTGCTGTCTAGTTTTGGTAGAAAACCAAGACAACCTATAGCTTCCAAGAGCAGCATTTTCCACCCACAGAGGGTATTTATGTTGAAACTTTATTTTGAAAATTTTTTAATTAATTAATTTGCAGAGTGAAAGAATGAGAGTATGTGTTGGCATACCAGGGCCTCTTGCCACTGCAAATGAACTCTAGCAGCACACTCCACTTTGAACATCTGGCTTTACATGGGTTCTGGGGATTTGAACCTGGGTCGGCAGGCTTTGTAAGCAAGTGCCTTTACCAGCTGAGCCATCTTTCCAGCTCTCTTTTTGTAAATAATATTTAAAATGAGCTAATAAGGAAGGTAGGGTTCATATGGCTTTTTCATACCCCCTTCTCTCCTCAATTCCCCCACCACTATCCTCAAAACTTTCCACAAAATATTTCCTTTTTTGTTTTGTTTTGTTTTGTTTTTCGAGGTAGGGTCTCACTCTAGCCCAAGCTGACCTGGAATTCACTATGTAGTCTCAGGGTGGCCTCGAACTCATGGCGATCCTCCTACCTCTGCCTCCTGAGTACTGGGATTAAAGGCACACCACCATGCCTGGCCTTTCCACAAAATATTTCTAAGCAGTAGTCTCAAATGCTATTACAATGCTCAGAAATAATTTGATCCTCTTAGAGACTGTAAGATGTATGTGTCAATTACTTTGGTGTTGCTATGACCACAATACCTGACAAAAGCAACTTAAGGCAGGGGAGGTTAATTTTGGCTCATGGTTTCAAAATTTAAGCATTCATTGTGTTCTTGGCCCCATACACTTCAGTTGAACATACTTGTGATGGTTAAGTTCTGTTGTCCACTTGGTCTGTTTAGGAATCCACAGACATTCCTCTTGGTTGGGTCTCTGAGGTTGCTTCCAGGAAGGATTGCCTGAAGGAGGAAGTCCTTCCTCCAAAGTAAAACCCTTCCCCTAGAGTGGGTGGCCCCTCTCAGAGTGGGGCTTTATGTAAGGTAGCTCCCACATGGCTGCTGGTGCTGCTTGCTGGCAAGTGCCTTCACTCACACATGCATCTATATTGTTAAGCTGTCCTTCCTTGGCATTGGAATCAAGTTTCCTCAGCCTTCTAGCATGGGCTGAAGACAAGCAGCTCTCCAGAAAGCCTTCAGACCCTCGGTGCTAGACTGGAACTGCTGAGGCGTCCAGACACGTGGATGGAGCAGCTAGTTACAGGGTTCCTTAACTCAAACCTGCAGACTGCTATTGATGGACTGCTGTAAGCGAATCCCTAATTCCCTTTTTACTAAAACTTATTCTTTTGGTTCTGTTCCTCTAGAGAATCCTGACTAATACAATGCTGGTATGGGGGGGGGCATATGAGAGAGGACAGCTGCTCACATCACAGTAGACAGGAAGAAAATAGCCTAACAGAAGCAGAGAGCATAGCAGTACTCAGGGCTGAGTGTTCATAGGTCTGCACCTAGTGACCTTCTGCCATGAAGACCCCACCACCTCAGGATTCCATGTATTCAAAACAGGAGCCTCTGAAGCACATTTCAGATCCAAGCCAGAGCAGTGTGTCACTAGAGTCTTGTGTACTCTAGGGATGGTTACTTTGAAATACTGAGGAAGACTTTTCTCTACCCAGTGTCCCATGGATTGAGGTTTTCTAGTGAAAACACTAGCCATCTTATTTTCCTGGGCTTTTAGCTCCATCTCCTCAGCAGATAGTCTTTTATGAGTTTCCTGGGATTGCATCCCAAAGCAGTGAGCCTAGGCAATCCTCTCAGATATCACTGTCCTGTGCCATGAAAACCATTATTTTGGGTAGTTTTTGGTTTCAGGTAGAATAGACAAGTTTAGACACAATTAAGCTTGGTTAGAAGCAAAAGTCTTAGACCATTTACATTTAATGTAATTATTGACAGGGTTGCTTCATGGCCACAACATTGCTATTTTAGTCAGTTCTATGTTGCTAGGATGAACATCCAACCAGACACAGTTTATGGGAAGAACAGATTTAATTCAGGCTTAAAGATCCAAGGGAAGTTCCATTAATGACAGAAGAAGCTGGCCCCTTTTCTAGATTCAAGCAGAGAGAATCCACCAAAGAGTCAACAGCACAAGCAAGCACAAACTGCCAGAGCTCAAAACTACTCTCTCAACACCTATGAGCTGGAATCCAGATCCACCTCCAGTGACACCTCTTCCAGCAGGCTGCTGGAGATTTAAGAAGAAAGCTTAACCTTAGTCAAAAATATGCTGCTGGGCGTGATGGTGCACGCCTGTAATCATAGTGAATTCCAAGTCAGCCTGAGCTAGAATGAGACCCTACCTCAAAAAACAAAACCAGAAAACAAAAAAAAAACCCTGGGCTATGGGGGGACGTACATTCACGTTCAAAACACCACAGTTGCAATTATTTTCTGTTGGATTTGTTCTTTTTCCTGCCTTCATTTGTATTATTTATATGTGATTATTTCTTTATCTTTTATTAGTTCTTTAATTATTCTCTTATATATATATTTTCAGTTGTAGGCCTTAGGTTGATAATACACATGTCTTTCTTATATCTATTTTTTTTTTTTTTTTTTTTTTTTTTTTTTTTCGAGGTAGGGTTTCACTCTGGTCCAGGCTGACCTGGAATTAACTATGAAGTCTCAGGGTGGCCTCGAACTCATGGCAATCCTCCTACCTCTGCCTCCCGAGTGCTGGGATTAAAGGTGTGCACCAACACGCCCAGCTCTTATATCTATCTTTAATAGTGTTATCCTAGTTTATATATTGTATAGGAAATGTTTAACAATATGCTTATAATCTTTTATTTCTATATTTTGACATTTATTTTACTTTAATATATTTTTTGCACATTGCAGAATGTATTGCTACTCTTTTCATCTTTTAGCCAATTACTGTAGCAGACAGCTTCAGGTTCGCTGAGATGAACTTCCAGACCGGGCACAGTTATGGAGGAAGGGATATTATTTATTGAAGCTTACAGATCCAGGGAAGTTTGCCTGCTCTCCACAGGGCCAAGCAGAGAGAGAGAGAGAAACCAACCAGCCACCACAGCACACAGAGCAAAACTACAGCCAAAAAGGTCACACAGCACACTTCAGGAACTCCTGCTAGGCACATTTGCATATCTTTACAATGGAATCTCAAACCATCACCACACCTTAAGACCAGCCCCCAGTGACATTGCCTCTAGCAAGGTGATTGCAGATGCAAACTATTACTAATAAAACAGTGAATATATTGGGGGACATATATTCAAACTACCACACCAATGATGTTATAACATAATTCAGAACAATGCATTTTATACTTGTCTTCTATATGCTTTCCATTCTTTTATCCCATTCAAATTCCCATTTGGTATTACTCTTTTTTTTCCTTAAGAACTTAAGATTTATTATTTCTTATAAAACAGATCTACCCCAAATTAATTTACTCAGGTTTGTTTGTGTATAATAATCATTAATTTGCCTTCATATTTGCGATACATTTTTCCAGATTATAGAAGTCTAGACGGATAGGCTCCCACACCCACCCCCATTTTTTTTTTTTTTGTTATTTGTTTTTTGAGGTAGGGTCTCACTCTAGTTCAGGCTGACCTGGAATTCACTATGTCGTCTCAGGGTGGCCTCGAACTCACAGCAATCCTCCTATTTCTGCCTCCCAAGTGCTGGGATTAAAGGCATGCACCACCATGCCTGGCTCCTCCAAATTTTTAAAGATATCACTCTATTTCTTCCAGCCTGTGTTGTACCTGACAAGATTTTTGCATTGATCATCTTTGTTTATCTACAGATGCTTCTTTGGCTCTGGCTACCTTTAAAGATGTTCTTTTTAATTTTGGTATTCAGCAATTTGGCAATAATGCATCTAGGTGTTTTCAAAGTATATATCCTGCTTGGGCTTTTTCTGTATTCCTTAGATCTGTGGTTTTATATCTTTCATCATTAAAAAAATTTGACAAAGGGTTAGGGATGGCTCAGCAGTTAAAGGAATTTTATTTCAAAGCCTACCAGCCAAGGTTCAATTCCCCAACCACCTACTTAAAGCTGGATAGCATTCATTTGCAGTGGCAAGAGACCCTGGAGTGTCTACACACACATGTAAATAAATTAAAAGTTTAAAAAGATTTGACAAGTATGTCTTCAAATATTTTTTCTATTATATTTTCCTCTCTCTTATCCTTCTAGGACTCAATTTATATGTATTTTAAAACATTTGATAGTCTCTCACAGCTGTGAATACTTTAATTTTTTTTTTTTTTTGAGGTAGGGTTTCACTCTAGCTCAGGCTGACTTAGAATTCACTATGTAGTCTCAGGGTGGCCTTGAACTCATGGCGATCCTTCTACCTCTGCCTCCTGAGTGCTGGGATTAAAGGTGTGCACCACCATGCCTGGCTCCTTTAATGTTCTTATCATCTTTTCTCTTTGTATTTTTGTTTGAATCATTTCTGTGACCTGCTCTCATTGTGTCTTCATGTGCCCATTTAGAAATTTGTCATCTTTGATATCATGGTTTTATTTTTTAGCAAAGATACTTTATCATCCTTTCCACCTTCTTCAGGTTTTCATGCATTCATATTTTTTTGCCCTGTATTTTTTAAATTTATTTTTGGAGAGAGACATAGAGAGGACAGAGAAGGAGAAGGAGACAGATAGAGAATGGGCACGCCAGCAGACTCTCAGCTGATGTGAACGAAATCCAGATGCATGCGCCCCCTTGTGGTCAAGTGCAGCATTGCACCCTTGTGTCATTTTGCATCTGGCTAAACGTTGGACCTGGAGATTGGACCTAGGTTCTTAGGCTTAGCAGGCAGGTGCCTTAACCGCTAAGCCATCTCTCCAGCCCTGCCCTGTCTCTTTTTTTTTTAATTACGAAATAGAAACTTGTATGGACACATAGGATGTGGTACCATCAATTTGTTCTTCCATGCTCCCATTCCACCGGGACAATGCCTCTGCATATTCTCTCTGTTAGCAGGCACAGTTATGGAGGAAGGGATATTTATTGAAGTTTACAGATCCAGGGGAAGTTCCATAATGGTAGAAAAAGTTGGCCCCCTCTTAAAGGACTAGGCAAAAGAGAAAAAAACCAAAAGCCACACAGAATACTTCAGGAAATCCAGGCAGAACTAGACACTTTGTATACATTTAGATTGGAACTGCAAACCCACCATAGCTTAAGATCCGCCCCATGACACCTCCTTTAGCCAGGTGGCTGTGGATCCAAACTACCAACTAATAAAACATTGACTATATTGGGGCCATCTATTCAAACTACCCCACCCTCCCACTCTGTGGCTCTTACAATCTATCTGTGCCCTCTTCCACAAAATTCCCTGAGCCATGGTGGGGATGTTTTTTAAGTCTACTTCAGTGTTGACCCCAAAAGCGCCACACCCAAACTACAGCCACAGAGGCAGTCAAAGGGGAGAAGAGGGTGAGGCAGGCACAATGGACTTGCACATCTTACTACAGCATTAGAACAGTTCCTGAGAGATGTACTCACCCATCAGCACGGTTTCCGGTGAGACCCCCGTGTCTACCAAAGAGACAGAAGTTACACACTGGGCAGTCATGACAGCACATGCTGGAACACCACCACATAGCATGTGCCAAGGACCCTCTCTTGAGTCTCACAACTGCCCAATGAGGTGGGCAGAGGTATGCCTCTGTTGTAGACAGCTCCACAATGCTGGGATGAATATCCACAGGATTTATTTCAGCTTATGGATCCAGGGAAAGTTCCATTAATGTTGGAAGAAGCCATTTATTTCCATAGATCCAAACACAGAGAAAAACTTCAGCAAGCAAAACACCAGCACCAACAAGCACAAACCCACCAGAGCACAGATCTCTCCACATACCTTTTGGGCTGGAATTCAGATCATCCCCAGTGACACTTCTGTAGCAGGAATGTTGGCCTACTAGGGGCTGAAGCTGCAAACTCAATTTATTTTATTTTATTTATTTGAGAAAGAGGGAAAGACAGAGAGAGACAGACAGAGATAGAGAGAGGATGGGCACACCAGGGCCTCCAGCCACTGCAAATGAACCCCAGATGCATGTGCTACCTTGTACATCTGTCTTTATGTGGGTATTGGAGAATCAACCCTGGGTCCTTTGGCTTTACCGGCAAGTGTGGTAACCATTATGCCATTTCTCCAGCCCTGCCAATTCATTTTAACAAAACACCTGAGTCTGTGGGATCAGATATTCAAACTACCACACTCAGTGAGTATGAATCCAGCCATTCTTACAATATATCCCATGCTCTTCTCATGGCCCAGGTCATGTCTGATGTGTACAAGGAGAGAAATGCTGTTCCAGGCTAGCTATAAAGGGGGGCTTGGTGAGGGGCCCCATGCTGCAGAGTCAGCCAAGAGAGGCTGAAGGCATCTATGTATATAGCTTGAGGGTTTGGTCTGGGGAATGTCTCATGCCAGAATATATGAAATTTCCACCACACTACATTCTCTGTAGTACATTATTTTAAAATGCAGATCTGGGCTAGAGAGATGGCTTAACAGTTAAGGCACATGCCTGAGAAGCCTAAGGACCCTGGTTTGATTCTCCAGCTCGCATGTAAGCCAGATGCACATGGTGGTACATGCATCTGGAGTTCGTTTGCAGTGGCTGGAAGCCCTGGCGTGCCCATTCTTACATTTTTTCTCTCTATCTCTCACTTTTGTCTGTCTCGAATAAGTAAATAAATAAAAATAAAATCTTCAAAATGCAAATCTAAGAACAGTAAAATAATTGGTTACTTTTCTATAACTAACTAAAACTAGTTAATTAAAAAAAAATATGGGTAACTCTCCATGATATAAGAGTGGGGAAAGACTTCCTGAATAATACCCCAGTAGCCCAGGAAATTAAGCAATCCCTCAACCAGTGGGATCTCATGAAGCTAAAAAGCTTTTGTACAGACAAACATACCATAAACAGAGTCAATAGACTACCTACAGAATAGGAGAAAATCTTTACCAGCTATATCACTGACAGAGGCCTAATATCTAAAATCTACAAAGAATTCAAACAACTGAACAATAAAAAAAATCAAGCAATCCCCTCAAAAAATGGGGCACAGAACTGAATAGGGAATTCTCAATGGAAGAAATACAAATGGCTAATACTCACCAAAGAAAATGTTCAACATCCTTAACCATCAGGGAAATGCAAATTAAAATAACTATGAGATTCCACCTTATTTCAGAAAGGATGGCAATAATTAAAAAAAACAAATGACAATAAATGTTGGTGAGGATGTGGGGAAAGAGGGACCCTCATTCACTGCTCGTAGGAGTACAAACTTGTCCAACCTCTGTTAAATCAATATGGAGGCTCCTGAAAAAGATGAGAATAGAGCTATCAACTGACCCAGCTATTCTTCTATTGGGCATTTACCCTAAAGGTGTTTATAGCTGCTCAATTCACAATAGCTAAAAACTGGAATTAACTGGAATTAGTTTGATGATTGGATAATGAAGATGTGGTACATTTACACAATGTAATTCTACACAGCAGTAAGGAAACATGACACAATGAAACTTGTAGGAAAATGGACAGACTTGGAACAGATTATATAAAACAAACTCACACAAACACAGAAAGACAAATGCCGCATATTCTCCCTCATCTGTGATTCCTAACCTGGAACAGCTTGAGTTGCAGGCATGCCTGACAGGCAATTGGGGATCAGATGCTAAAGATGGAAGTTCGTTGGGGACTAGGAGGGCTGGGGAAATACACACAAACTAAATCCAAGTGAATTCATTCCACAGAAACCTTTCTCCTGGACAGCAGACTAAACAATACAACTCTACAGAAGTATGCAGGGATTATTGGGTAGGAAAGGCCCTGGAGAGGGTGGGATGAAGCCTAACCCTAAAACATTTGGCTCTGGCTTATAACTTCCAGTACCAGAAATTGGATACAATCCACATTGAGCTGTTGATCAGAGAGACCTACGAGGTCCCCAAACAAGACAGGCTTCTGTCAAAGCACTTGATTACCTGCCTGAGGTAAAATGCAAGACCCTGTTGCTGAAGACTCCACATGCTGTCAACACAGAGCATAGAGAGATCTGGATGGAGTCTGGAAGGAAGACAGTCTGGAAAGTGCTACATGAGCTGCTGTGGGAAAATGACCAACAACCTGTGTGCTAACAGGGGACACTGCTATACAGAGTGCAATAGTGACACCCGGCCTAGGTGGGTAACCAATGGCTTTCTGATTGGCTAAGAAATCTTCTCAGGGAAAGGAACATGAGTCAGAATTCTATGGAGACCACAATCATGGACTCCAACAAGAAGCTCCCACAAGTCTTTAGCCAAAACAGAGGCTACACCCACCCAAATCTCTCTTAACTAATAATGCTTATCCCCTTGAGCCTATGCTGACCTCAGTCTCCTTTTGAGAATCTGTTTTTCTTTTTCAGAAGGCAGCTAGAGTGAGGAAATAAACCACCCTTAGCACAATATCCAGGGCCCAGGTGAAACCGCAGAGGAATTGGCCAGATGAGCAAGAGTGCTGCTTCAATAGTGAGCTTGTCAACCAGTGCCAGGGTCCCAGAGACAGACACTGAGGACACTCAAAACTCACCAAAGCAGAAACCTAGAACCTGCTGAGAGCACAACACTAAAGTCAACTTAAAACACACCCACCATGGCTTAGGGGGGGGGGCAGGAAGATTGTAAGAGCCACAGAGTAGAAAGGAATGTCCAGAGCCACTGCCTTCCCCTTTCAATGACCGACTGACGCTCTCACATCTATACCCCGCAAACCTAGGGGGAATACCAACAATCCCGCTGAGGAGGCCCTCAGCAGAATGGGGGTAGGGAGGATGGAAATGATGGTACTTACATATGATGTATCCATACAACTGTCTACTTAATAAAAAAATCAAAAATATTTTATTCATTTTGAGAGAGAGAGAGAGAGAGAATAGAGAGATAGAGTGTGCACATGGGCACGTCAGAGCCTCTTGCCACTGCAGACAAACTCCAGATGCATGCGCCACTTTGTGCATCTGGCTTTACATGGGTACTGGGTAAGTGAACCCAGGTCTTCAGGCATTGGAAGCAAGAGCCTTTAAACCCTGAGCTATCTCTCCAGCCCACTGAGTTAAAATTCTTACTGCCAATTGTCAACAAGGAGCAACATAATGTTTTGTTTCTGGTTTTTAATCCTTGTGAGAATCTGGAGAACAGTTAAGCAGGGGGAGATTGGGGAGGGGTCACTAATGCAATTTTTGTATAGCAGAGGCAAGAAGACCTCTCTCGTGAGGTGATGTTCGAGCTGAGACCTGAAACAGGCAAGGAAGTCGGCATCAGTGATCTCAGAGGGAACATCAGCAGAAGGAAGAACAAACATTGGTTTTTATAATGCTTGGAAGAGTGAGAAACAGCAAGAAAGAGGAACAAGGAAAGAGGATTGATAAGAGTCTTACCTTGGGGGCTGAGGGTTGGGAGACGTTCTGGGTAGGTTATATGTCCCGCAGGACTTGGAGACATGGTGAGACTCATTGTGTTTTCCCTGAGATGGCGACCATGGAGATGTATGAGTGAGAAGGGACATGTTCCTTCCATCATATAGGTTGCCAGGTAGAGTATAGACCCTAGGGAGGGGCAGATGTAGCCGCAGGGAAGTGGTTAAGATGGATTTGTAATACAAGGAAATGATGACTCACAGGGTGATGTGAGGAGAAATCTGGTGCAGCATAGGAAGCATAGCTGATAGGTGTGCCGATGGGCAGAACATGGTGTCTGAGAGAAAGACAAAGTTGACTCTACGTCACTTGGCCTGGGAACCGGAAGGAAAAGGCTTTACATTTGCTACAGTGAGACGATCTGGGAACAAGTCTGGAGCGGAGTGAGATTCAAGTTTGTTTGGGTTGTTAGGCTTGCTGTACAAGAGAAATGGCCAATGAGACAGATGGATGTGGGGGTCTGGGGCAGGTGAAATAGAGATGTTTTTGGAGAGCCATTCATTCTTTTCCCCATTTAGGTATGGCTTTAGGGAGATACATAGAAGGCTCTGGAAATAAGAGACAGGGCTGTGGATGGTCTCCACCCCATCCTAGTGACATTCTACTTTGAGCTCATTTCTTTGTGCATAAAGAAGGAGTTACCATAAGATAATGTAAGTTCTGTCCATGCTATGTATACTACTGTAAGAATCTCATGAAGATTAATGACACTAAGGGGCTGGACAGATGGCTTGGAAGTTAAGGGGCTTGCCTGTGGAGCCTAAGGACCTAGGTTCGATTCCCCAGTACCCACGTAAGCCAGATGTACAAGGTGGTGTATGCGCCTGGAGTTCATTTGTAGTGGCTGATGGCCATGGCACACCTATTCTCCGTCTCTCTTTCTGCCTCTTCCTCTCTCTCTCTTAAATAAATAAATAAACAAAATATTTAAAGAAAAGATTAGAGACACTTAAAAGAAGAGGGAACATTATTTAAATTATCGTTACTTGTAGCTTCTTCTCACGGTTGTCCATTTGGGGAAGCAGAAGGAAGATCTGAGTGTTGGAATTCACAAAGGTAGGTGTTGCAAAGAGATGGCTCGGGGCCAAGGCAGCAGCGTGTGGGATGTACTCTTCACAGAAAAGGACAAAGAATGGGCTTCACGATGGGTACCAGGCTGCTCTCAGGAACAGCTTCCCAGGCTGTTTCTGCAGCAGACTGGCCACTGAAAAACTCCATCTTTAGAGTTTCATTAAAGATTTATTTTTATTTTTATTTATTTATTTATTAGAGACAGAGAGAGGGAAAGAGAGAAGGAGAGTGAGAATGGGCACACCAAGGCTTCCAGCCACTGCAAACGAACTCCAGATGCATGTGCTCCCTTGTGCATCTGGCTTACATGGGACCTGGAGAGTCGAACTGGGGTCCTTAGGCTTCGCAGGCATGTGCTTTAACCACTAAGCCATCTGTCCAGCCCTAGAGTTTTTAAGGCAACTTTATCCCTACACAGCAGTCCATCAGACTCCCAGCTGCACATTCCATTTAAGTTTTCAGTTCTATGATGAACAGAAGGATGTAGCAGTCTATGACCTGAGGCCCCTCAGAATGTCCATGATTACTTTCTCTTGACTGGGCCAGGACGCCCAGTTGCTAATAAGAGATTCTTTCTTGATATATCTTTGGGGCCATTTCCAGGAGAAGTCAGCATTTGAATCAGGGGACTGAGTAAAGAAGGTCACCACTTTTATGGTGCTGTCACCCAATCAGCTGGCGCTCCAGCAGAAAAGAAGGCAGAAGAAGGGCAAACTGTTTCTCTCCTTTGGCTGGGATATCTGTCTCCTGCTCTTGGGCCTCAGATCTCTTGCTTCTTGGGGGTCTCACACCAGCCCTTCCCCACTCACCAGTCATGTGCCTCGATTCTCAGGCATCCTGATTTCCTGCCTCTCCAGCTCACTGATGGCACATTGTGGGGCTTCTTTGTCTTTATATTTGCAGAAGCCAATTCCCATAATAAATTTCTTGTAAAACTATATATATCACATCAGTTGTTTCTCTAGAGAACCCTGAGAAATTCAGTGTTTTAATGAGGCAAAAACATAAGTATCCAAGAGAGAAACTAAACAATGCTATTAGCATTTAAAGTTGTCCATGGGGTAAACTTATGGAACAAATTATAATTAAATAAAAGCAAAAACAGTCAAGTTATATTTAAACATAAAAATATTAGTTAATCCCAGCACTTGGGAGGCAGAGGTAGGAGGATTGCTGAATGAGGCCACCCTGGGAAATAGCCAGGTCAGCCTTTATCGCAAAACCAAAAAGGCAAAGAATTTTATCCAATAAGAGACTCCCTAAGGTGATGCCCACAATAAAGTCTTAGTTCTCTTTCTTATAAATATTATTTATTTATTTATTTATTTATTAGAGAGACAGTGAAGGAGAGAGAGAATGGGTGCACCAGGGACCTCTAGCCACTGCAAATGAACTTCAGATGCATGTGTCACCATGCACATCTGGTGTATGTGGGTTCTGGGGAATTGAATCCTCATCCTTAGGCTTTGCAGGCAAGTGCCTTAACCACTAAGCAATCTCTCCAGTTCTAGAGTCCTAATTCTGAGCCAGTCATAACAACCTCTATTGGGAAGGCAGAGGGAAGGCTTAGATAACAATCATCAAGGGTATGGTTCTCAGACTTTGGTTTCCACAAGAATTACCAACACATCTGGGATGTGACCCGAGATTCTGTGTAATACTAAGCACTGAGGAAATTCTACTTTGAGAAATCATGGATTACACTTTAAGAATTACTGGTAAACTGGGTGTGGTGACGCATGCCCTTAATCCCAGCACTCGGGAGGTGGAGGTAGGAGGATTACTGTAAGTTCGAGGCCACTCTGAGACTACATAGTAAATTCCAGGTCAGCTTGAGCTAGAGTGAAACTCTACCTCAAACACAACAAACAACAACAAAAGCAACAAAAAAAGAATCACTGCTATAGAATGGAGGTCTCAGTCAAGGAGGCTGGCAGCCTGGAGAGACATTTTGTTTTAGGGAATTTTTTACTGATGGCAGAAGCTAAAGCCCAGAGCTGTAGGCAGACCATCGAGGTAGCAGGAGCAAGGCTCAGCCCTAATTACCAAGCGTTGGGTCCATGTACACACATGGGTCTTCAAATAGCGGGCAGTGTATTAGAGGAACCAGGATGATAGAGGAAACAGGCTGGCATGGATGATGCCATCTATGAAAACTGGAGAAGATGTTGCTCATCTAAATGATATGGCAACATAATGTGTGAGGTGTGTGTGTGTGTGTGTGTGAGAGAGAGAGAGAGAGAGCGAGAGAGAGAGCATGCAAGCACAGATGTTTTGACCAGGTCTAACTGATATGGGGGAGGAGCTTTGTTTCCAAAAGATGCATTAGGGCTGGAGAGATGGCTTAGTAGTTAAGCCACTTGCCTGCAAAGCCAAAGGAGCCAGGTTCAGTTACCCAGGACCCATGTAAAGCCAGATGCACAAGGTGGTACATTTGTCTGGTGTTTGTTTGCAGTGGTTAGAGGCCCTGGTGGGCCCATTATTTCTCTCTATCTGCCTCTTTCTCTTTCAAATAAATAAAAATAATTTAAAAAGATGCATTACTTCATGACTGATACTCTCTAGCTGGGTATAAAAGGATTGCTTTTGCAACTATGAGTGAGATTATATGAAAGAGGCCATGTTAGTTTTTATGACCACTCCATAAAGACCCATTGCCTTGACTATGTCAGCACGGTTCTATAGAGAAAGTGGGTAATATGCCAGGTAACCATGAAACATGAAGAGCGAACCAGACATATCTCAGACAGACAGTAAGAGGTTGGTGTGTTTCCATATGCACCTTGAATAATGCTGAGATGCTTAAGTTTTCTCTTGGGTAGAGGAGCAATCACCTTAGACAGGTATACAAATCAAAGTGGAAATAATAGCATAAATGGATGCAGAATTCTTCCTCTTGGGTTGTGCTATATGGGCTCTGCTACAAGTCCAGAAAGCAGTAAATTTTTGTGCAGCTTTTCATATGTTTTGTTTGTTTTCCTGTTTTCACGATTTTGAAATGAGTAAGAGAATTTGATTTGCCACATTTATAAGATTGATTTATTAACTTACAAAAGTACATCATGCTGAGAATAATTTTGCTGATGAAGTCTGCTACATCAGGAGTTTCAAGTGCCTGGGAGAATCTGATATATTAAATTTGTGATTATGGTTTCAAATGTCTCAGGAAATACAATAAATTATAAAACAAGTGGATTAAACTTTAAGAAGGATTTAATCTGCTAAAATTAAGTTAGTTGAACATTGATTAAAGCACTAGTACAAGGATTATTTAAAATTTGTTTTTAATTGTGGGATTTGTAAATACAATGAGGTGATTTATAAGTAAAATATAAACGTTTAGGGAAAACTACATTTTTAAAATTAAAGATGATATATCACATATAGATTTTAAAAATAAGTTTTTAAAAAATTAAATTTAAATTTATATTTATTTATTTATTCATTTGCAAGCAGAAAGAGATCGGGAGAGAGACAGACAGAGAGAATAAGCACTCAAGAACTGCAGTTGGTATTTTTCATGTACAAAAGCACTCTTTCTTCATTTGAAAAAAAGAAAAACATATATAACTACATTCTCACTAGCTTCTTCCTTGAGAATTGCTGGAGGTACTTATTGTTATTATTGCTCTTGTTAATTTCTGTCAACCTTAGGAGTCAAAAGTAACATTTAATTATTGTCTGCTACATTTCCATTACTACCATGATTAGACACTACCATGGTTGGCCACCTTTTGTTTTTGAATTAGACTTTTCTAGTTTTTTTAGGATTTCTGATAAAGCTTCAAAACTGAAAGCAGCAGATTGAAAATTTTAACAAATACTAAAGAAAGTGTTCATCCATTTTAGGCTACAAAGACAAAGCAGGGGCTCCAAGATCCTACATGGACACCAACAGGAGGCTGCAGTTGCTCCTTCTGTCCCCACCTTCTCCTTCTGTACTATTAAGTCAGGTATGAAGACTCCCAAGACTGACAGTGTTGGAAAATGGCAGAGGTACTTTACATGTAAAGAGGGGAGACTGACATTTTCCTACCCTGGCTGATTAAAGAGAAAGGGAGGTGGGAGGGTTGTCATATGAGTTCCACCAGCAAACACTCTAAGGGATCTACTGAAAATGAAGCTATAGCAGCTATTTGATCATTTTAGGATTTTCAAGCCAGCAGAGACATGGGTAAAGAAAGGGAGGTACAAACCAGGTGTGGTGGCGCATGCCTTTAATCCCAGCACTTGGGAGGCAAAGATAGGAAGATCACAGAGAGTTCGAGGCCACCCTGAGACTACATAGTGAATTCCAGGCCAGCAGGAGCTAGGTGAGACTCTACTTCAGAAAACCAAAACCAAACCAAACCAAACCAAACCAAACCAAACCAAAACAAAACAAAGGGAGGTACAATATTATTGACTAACCCTAATGATCCTGATAAGCTAGGCATGCTGTAACACAATAGACATGAGAAAGACAAGGGGACCACCTCACCCTTGGGCACTAGGTAGGTGTTAAGCATTGTTAAAGCACTGTTGAAATCACTTATTAGTGTTAATGATAAGTTCTTACTGCAAACACTTCTTCTGATGTTCATTTCCTGTAAATAAGCAAAGACTTTGGGGGGTGGACACTTTGCCTCCCAGCTGAGCAGGGACTCTTCCTTGTTGCTCTGGCTGCCTTGAGCCAAAGGATTGTCAGATCACCCTATGCCAGCACCCGTCATTTTAAACACTCTATCACACCTTGAGGAAACTACACAAGGTTATAGCTTGTGTGCTCTGGCTCCACATGGTGCACTCCAGCCAGGATGGTTTCAGTTTTCACTGGATGTTTTGCTATCACAAGCCTTGGTGAACTTTAGATGACCCTACAACCATTTCCACCCAGATCAGAGGGGAAGCGCTTCCCCGGTGGCCTAGCAAATGGACTGCTGAGACTGGTACAAAAGGGACAATGGCTTGATTGCTGTAAACAAAAACTTCATTTGCATAAATGGTTTGCTGTGATTGGTGGGAAACCCCTTCTTGGGCTGGCTGTATCAGCAGGCTGTTCAGCTCACTTAGTGAAGACGGCAGACACCCTCCCCTAATATTGCAACATTAGGCCCAATAAAAGGCTATTGTTGAGCAATATTTTACTGCTTACATTTAGTAGGGTGGGCTGAACTAGTAACATGAAAAAAGGAGCAATGCAACAGAGAGTTTTAACAGGGACCTAACACAATGGACCATAAATAATTAAAGTATCCCCGGGAATTCTGACTTGGGGGAGGGAAAGGCTAAAGCCCTAGACAGAGGGGGAGCGTGCCTCTCCGGGAGAGGATTTCACACGTTCCTACAGCTGGTCTCACAGAGAAAGCATGTTTCTCGACTTTTGTTCCTCCCATCTCTTCTATAAAATTGGAATACTGCTAGAGGAAAAGCACAGTATGAGAATTTTACTCTCCTCAGTGAAATTGGTGAAGGGTCCAAGTTTGGAGGATACCCGCCGCCCACTGGAATCTTCAGGTTCTTGTGTCCCAGGTTGAGGAATTGTACCTGGGATACACAGAAAGGTAAAAGAAGTAGAGATTGCTTTATCAAGAAGGGGGCAGGCACTCCCAACAATGGGAGTAGGCCAGTGAGTTAGAAAAAGACATATACTCAACAAGTGCAGGACCATGAGCCTCGTGGCCCTTTAAAGGACATTTACTTCGCACCCATCACCTCCTCCCACAGTTGTACGCCATGGGCTTTTCTGCACATGCTCTGTTGTTACATGTAGTCAGCACTGGGAAGGTTTCCAGTCTTCCAGTTGTCATCATCTCCTTTTATATGCTGATCTTGTAGTGGCCCTCTCCAAGTCCGTGTTTTCCTGATACACCAGTTCTGGTCAAACTGTAAACAGATACATTCTCCTTTGTTGATTCTTATCTGAAAGGCTTGATCGACGTGAGGAACCAGATCAGACCAGATTAGCAAAGTTAGTCCACGTTTATTGGCACAGCTCTCGGCTGAGGTTCACCAGTCTCGAGGCAGGAGGCCTGGGAGGTTGGGACCTCAGATGGAGATCCTTTAAAGGTTTGGGCGGGGAAGATGACAGCGTTAGGTAGGAGCCAGGGACAGGCTTGGGAATGTAACTGTTTCAAGCATCGGAGGGAGCAGGGCCGCCTTAAGAGGTCAAAGCTGGGGTATGGGATTGGCCAGGCTCGCTGGGGAGTCTTGAGACCGCTGGCGCAAGTCCAGCCGAGGAATGTGGGGAACGTGGCAGTCCCATCAATTGGTGAGGTCACCATATTGGTCCTTTGTTCTGAACTTGGTCCCGCCTAACACTATATCCCAATTTCTTTGAAATACAGAGAAACTAAGGTTTATGTGCCTGGCGGAATGGTCGTTGATGAATGTGACAGATGGCTAAAATTCTTAGGAAACTATTTGCTTACATTTGAATTTGAATAATTTTTTGAGCTTCTTCTATTGTAATTTGTGTAAGTATGGGATATACCATGCTATTTTGGTGGAAGAATTCTAGACAACAAGTCCTTTTATGATCTAAGAGTAGACTCTAAATTAATGTAATGTACTTGTGTATGTGCCAAATTGTATATTATAGTCTATTATAGCAGTCTTGATAGAAAGTGAAAATTCTCCTGTTTTTCTATTTTTTTTCCATTTTGCTTTTGCCTCTGGAAAAAACATGGTTATTTGGGGCCTTTATGTTCCTGAAGTGGTTAAGGTCAGAGTCTGAGTCCTGTTGTAATTACCTTCTTGTTGCTGAAATGAAGTAGCAGGTGGAAGGAAAGAGTTATTTTATCTCATAGTCTAGAGGGGAAGCTCCACGATGGCAGGGAAAAGCATGGCTTGAGCAGAGGCTTGACATCATATCTGCCATATTAGGAGGAAAACAGCAGCAGGAAAGTAAGTTGAAGTCTAGCAAGGGGGAGTTGGCTATAACACCTCAAAGCCCACCCCCAGAAACACACCTCCTCTAGCAAGGCTCCACCTCCCAAATTGCTACCAGCTAGGGACCAAGAATTCAGAACACATGAGTTTATGGGGGACATCTGATTCAAACCACCACAGTGTGCTCCTGGCCCCTATAGACTCACAACTGTCTCAAGATGTAAAATTGCATTCATTCAGTTCAACTTTAAAAGGTCCCATAATTTTTCTTATCAATCCCAAAACTGTTCAAAAGTCCAAAATCCATGGTCTCATCGGAGACTCAAGACAATCTCTTAAGTGTAAACTTGCAAAATTAAAACACAAGTTAAGTTCACATCATGGTACAGAATAAACAATCACTACAAAAGATGGCACTGGGTGTAGCAAGGAGAGATCGAAAACAAGCAGGGAAATTATCAAATTCTGCAGCTCTAAGTCTGACATCTGTAACCAGTATCAAAGTATCTGAAGTTCCAATTCCATCCTTTCAGCTGGGCTGCTCACAGTCCTGGGAAAACTCCATCCAGAGCTGGCAGATCTCCTGGCATCTCCAAAATCCTATGGTCTCCACTGCAACCCATAGTTCATGCCATGGCACTGCCAGGTCTCCATACAGGGACTCCAACAACCCTCCCCTGCAGCCCTCAGTTCCCTCTATGGCTCCTCCAGGCTTCCACTCAGGGACTCCAACATCCCTGCTTCATGTATCCCAGTGGCTATTTCTGAAAATCCATATTGGTTGCAAATCCAATGACCTTCTACTTTCTTGCCTTTGTTATACTCCCATAGTTCCAGGTGGGATGCCAAATTTGTTAATCCTGAGGGGAATAAACTCAACTTTGAAGAGCGGGAAAACTTTTCAACATTTTTCCTACTGTCCCAATGCAACCAGAGCTCATCCAATCTCAGTGGTGGTAATCTCTCAGACAGTTGCAGCTCATGAAGCGGCTGCAGTTTCTGGCCCATGCCATATCCTTCTGTTCATAGAAGTCCATTTCTTCTAAATTCAGCCCTGCCCAAGTTCTCAGGACACAGACAGAATGTAGCTAAACCCTCATACAAACTGTCTTAGTCCAGTCATAACAAAGCTCTTTTCCCCCTCATAAACCCAGCCTACACAGTCGATAGTTCTTTTGGCATTTAGGTCTTTCAACTCTGACCAGAATAGTTCATCCAACTCTGCCTACAGTTATAGAAATAAAATCAAATACCTCTATACACCTACATTAAAAATCCTTTTATTGGTTTATTACTACATGTTTCTTTTCTAGAGATACTCATTGTTAAATATGAGATTTTATTAAGGCTATAATACATACAAAAATCATTACATGAATGTTTGTGAAAGACTTTTGATATATTTCTTTTTCATAATGGAATTACAGAAGATGTCAACCCTACAGATAGTAACACTCAAAATTTAGTTAAGCTTTCTATCATTCTGAATGTGACAGACAAAAGCATTATGTTATTAGATCTTGCCAAGAAAAGAGATGACTAGTATATCTAATTTCAAGGCCAATTGAATTGTCAAATTATGATTTCCTTAAATGCTCAGAAACTTTTTAGCTGATTTTTTTCTAGGCAATTTAAAAAATAATCTTATTTATTTATTTGTAAGCAGAGAGAGAGAGAGAGAGAGAGAGAGAGAGAGAGAGGGAGAAGAGAGCTAGACAGAGAGAGAATAGGTGTGCCAGGGTCTCCAGCCACTGTAAACAAACTCCAGACGCATGTGCCCCTTGTGCATCTAGCTTATGTGGGTCCTGGGGAATTGAACCTGGGTCCTTTGGCTTTACAGGCAGATGTCTTAATGGCTAAGCCATCTCTCCAGCCCTTTCTAGGCAAATTTAAAATGTAAATTTAAGATATATATGAGGAATCTTAAACTCAAAATGTATAGTTTTATTTGCCCTTTCTTTCTCTTGTCCCAAATCAAGCTGTTAAATGAAAAAGCATGTGATTTAAAGAGCACCAATAGTGCATACATGGTTTTTGACTTTTGGGATAACATCATCTTATAGCAGTTTGAGTGTATGAACTATCTGGGTGAGTTAAAAAAGTTTTACACAGCTATAAGAAGCTTATAAAGTATAAGCCTTATGGGGCTGATGAGGTGCTTAGCAGTTAAAGGTGCTTGCTTGTAGCCTGGGTCCAAGATCCTAGCCACCTATGTAAAGCTGGATGAACATTAATATACAGTGACAAGGGACCCTGGTGTACACACACACACACACACACACACACACACACACACACACACACGAAAAGCAATTTTACAATAGTATAAGCCTTATAACAGAAGATAGTTGACTATAGCCAAAATATTATAAGATATTCTAATGCTTTACATTGAAAACAACTGAACTTTGTTATAATATTGATCTGCTTTTAGTAAAGTTTACAGAGGTCTAATTTTAAAATACAAGAATCTGTTTATGTCTCCTGTAACTTTGTCAGGCTTTTAAATAAAATTAGGGCTCATTGAAATTTTTGTTTGGGCTGAAATCTCTCTTTTTCCATTTTGTGTGGTGAGCATGTGTCTTATTGCATATCCATGTGTGTGGACACACATGTTTGTGGATGCATGTGAACATGCATGTGGAGGTCATAGATCAATGTTGGGTAGACAGGGTCTCTGGGTGACTTAGAACATGCCAGTTGGTACAGACTAGTGAGCCCCAGGGACTCCCTGCCCATGCCTCCCCAGAGCCATAATTACATGCTCTATATCCTTCCAGGTTATAAGTCTTCTAGAATGCAATGCTTAAAAATGCTTTATTAGGGGCTGGGAGGATGGTTCAGTGGCTGAAGGTGCTTGTTTTCAAAATCTGCCAGCCTGGATTCAACTCCCAAGCCACTCACAAAGCCAAACACAAAATGTGGCACAAGTGTCTGGCATTCATTTGCAGCAGCACGAGGGCCCAGTGTGCCCATATATACATAAACTTGCCAATTAATAAAGAAATACTAAAAAATGCTTTATCAGGCTAGTGTGATAAAAACTAAACAATAAATACTGATCACCTTTTATGACATATGTATGTTCCTAGTTATATTATATCATCGTTTGAACACAAGAAATTATATGTGCTCAAGCACTTTGCCTTCCAAGCAGAGCTACTGTAATAGCTAAAGCAGATTAAACATTGAACACCTAGAGAGCGGGAATAACTGGGTTGTTTCATTTGCTTGACTAGCTGCAAAGTTCTAACTATGGCTGTTCTGTCTTTTGTCATCCAGAGCTGTGGTCCTTCTCGAACACACTACCTATCAAATACACAAAAGTGACTCAAACAAGTAAATGTTTTTAATTAGTTTTTCTTTAAATGTTTGTTCTCATTTATATTTTGTATTTTCTTTGTAACTTTCTTTCTTTCTTTCTTTCTTTCTTTTTTTTTTTAAATTACTTATTAGAGACAGAGAAAGAGAGAGAATGAGAATGCCAGGGCCTCTAGCCACTGCAAACGAACTCCAGACGCATGTGCTACAATCTGCCTTTGGCTTACATGGGTACTGGGGAATTGAGCCTCGAACCGGGTCCTTAGGCTTCACAAGCAAGCACTGAACCACTAAGCCATCTCTCCAGCCCCTTCTTTGTAACTTTCTAACTGTTGCCTAATGACATTCTGAAGCCACACTTCTGACAAAATAACCTGAATAGAATTTTTGAGACGTTACATCATCTACAATGTAGACAAAATCCAATCTAAGATAATCTCCACATAGACTCAATCTAAGAACCCCTCCTTCTGTAACCACCCTGACAGCTATAAAGATATTCTCCGACTCTCATGTCCCTCCCTTGGCTATGACTATTGTATTCCAAGCATCCCAAGGAGTTGGAATTTCTCCAGGAAAAGGCTGGAGCCTGGTGCCAACCACAGAGGGTACTTGTCTCCTGGAAAGAGATTTCATACAGCTCTGACAACTTGTCAAACCAGCTTGCCGGAGACAGAGTGATGGACAGGACCGCACCTTGACTGAGACTGCTTACACGTGCATACCGCTGGCCCTCTGCTTAAACCTGAAGATGAACTTATGAGGGAGGTGTCACTGGATTTCTTTGTCCCTCTTCCCAATGTGGCCACGTTGAATAAATCTCCTTATTTTCTGCTTTTCACTATTAATTTAGATCTGTAATTGGCTTGTTGAGGATGGGTGGCCGAGGCTGATTTGTTAGAGGTTCCAGGGCACAGGCAAGGGTCCATGGTGAAGTACAAGCTCACATAGCCCAAGGGCAAAAATGGGAGTGACTCAGTCAACAAGCTTCTAAACAAGTACAACCAGTGGAAAGAGGGAGGGGGTGAGGTGACCCCAATGCGTGACCATTCCCCTTATTTGTGAGTGGCCCAGTTGGGTTGATGGGTCATGCCCAGGATGTGTGGGTGCCTCACTGGTTTGGCCCATGAGGTGTGTGAAGAATAACCAGCTTCAATAAAGATTCCCTCAGTCTTTAGCTGGTTCTTGCCATTAGTCCCCTGAAAACAAAACCAAACCAAACAAAAACAGTAGACCAGAACAGCTCAATGGTAACCCACGTGGCGTCCCTCCTGCTTCCTGGGATTGACCCTCACTTTTTTCTTTAATAAATCTGCTTTTGTTTGCTCACCCATTATCCGTGTTCCTACTTCTCCAATGGACGACAATGAACCCGAGAGCCACTGGCTGGGGTGGAGGTGGGCTCTCGTGACCATTGGGTGTTGGGCACCTTGGCCATTGGGTGAAACTACCCAGAGCTCAGAAAAGGCTCCTTCGTTCTCGAATATAAAATTGTAACACTCGTATCTATAGGAAAGGCAGAGAGAATCTAACAACTTTTCTCTCTCGATTTCTGGCCAAACTAAGCAAATCCGTTTTCTTTTACCAATTTCTCTTTCTTAATTTTTTCTGAATTGCAGGGAAACAGGTTGGGGGAGGGGGTAGCTCAGTGTTTACATGCATTTGCTTGCAAAGTCTGTTGGCCCCGGTTCAATCTGGATGCAAAATGGCACATATGTCTGTGATCCCAAGGTGCCTATGACAATGGAAGGTGGAGGCAGGAGATCCGAAGCTTGCAGACCATCTAATCTGATGTTTGTTAGCAGTCTGGTTTATTTGTACTGGCAAGAGTCCCTGTCTCAAAGTGGCATACAGACACCTCAAAGTTGTTTTCTAACCTTTATATGCACATGGTGTTAGTGTACATGCATGCATCTGTGCGTGCACACACACACACACATACACACATCAATAAATAAACAAAATTTAAGAAAAAAGAAGAAATGTGGAGGAATCAGGGGGTGTGGTAAGTGTATGGACTCGTGATGGCAGCGTGGCCAGCTCTCCATGTGCAGAAGTGGTGCTGTGGCTGCATGCTTTGGTGTGGTTGCACAGGAGGCAGAGCCGTGGACAGGGATGGGGAGGCCGAAACAAGAAGCAGGTGACCCTCAGGAACCAGGCAGCCCTCACAAGTGGTGAGGTGGAGCCACGAGCACCCACATGACCTTGAGAAGTGATAGAAGCAGAGCGGAGGGAACTATAGGTGGCCCTGACAAACAAGGGAGGCTGAGTGGTTAGCAGGCAAAGCTGCAGAACCACAACGTGGCCGTCCAGCTGCCTTGCCAGCTGCTGATGAGGCGGAGCAGCAAGACAGGCAAAAAAAAAAAAAAAAAAATCCGGCAGAAGCTTGCTCCCTAATGGTGGCATACATGGCAGTGGCCACTGGCTGCTGTCAGGGGCTGAGCAATCCCAATTTCTGAGGCTTACACTGGTGCTGGAACCCAGGGCACACACAGCTGTAGCTGTGGCAGCTCCCTCCTGTCTGACCCATGTTTTAGCTCCCTACTATGAAATGCAAGGGATTCTCTTTGCCAGCCCCAAGAGAAGATGTTTGCACTAGGCACCTCTAATACCTGGTTTCACATCTCAGCTCACCTCTTCCATTCTAGTCATCTCTGGGGCAATCAGCTAGGCACAGAAATGACAGGCAGTCTCTGGCTACAGCTTCATTGCACATGCCCAGTTTTGCATATCTTTCTGGCATATATTTTCCTTGGGGTTTCTGTGGCTGTGAGCGCACTTAGCCATCCTGTGGCATGAACAAAACTGAAAGTTTGGGGTAGCTGATGATCACGGGGAAATCCTCTATTATATCAGCAGGGCGCTCCAGCAAGCAGATGCTTGAGATGGCATTAGGACTGCAAGGTGTGTGCTTGGGTGTAGCTCCATGGAAACGGAAGGGTGTGTGTGGGAAAAGTAGCACTGGGGAGGAAAACCCTCAAGACTAGACAGTGTAGAGGAACTGGGGTTGGGCAGGGAGACCCCCTCTCCCCAAGTGATGAGACACCTCTGCAAAGTCTTAGCTCATCAGAGAACTCTGAAACAGCATTGGCGCACACTGAGCAGACGTGGCAAAGCCCCAGACCCACACCTCCGCATTAGCTGATCTTGCCCCAGAACAGCTGTGGCTCGCAGCAAGGAAGATCTCAGAGGAGCTGCAGCCAGAGGCTTTCAGCTAAGGGCCCTCCTTAGGCCTAAACTGTGAGTCTGTTCCTGAAGGGAGAGCCCAGCCGTGCCCTTCCAGGGCTGCAGCCAGTGGGGAAGGGGCGGGTCGATGAAATACTTAAATACTTCCCTCTTCTGTCCCAGAGGCACACAACTCTGTATGGTCCCTATTCCACAGAGGGTTCTCACACTGAGCCCTAGCTGCCCGAGGCAGCTCAACCACGCACGCGTGCTTGGCTGGAAGTCCCTCTTGCCTTTTACCCCCAGCTCCTATCGCGCCTCTTTAGGTAGAGTAAAGCCTGCAGGCTGCCGGCAAGCCAGTTCCCAAGCTTCGCTTCCCTGCACTCGGGCTGGGACAACTGCTTACCTCGTTTCTTAACTCAACAGTACCCTCTTCTGTTGAAATTGAGTTCAGTTTTTTTTTTTTTTTCTCTCAGAGTGTACCGCATCATAAATGGTGCTTCTTATTTTTGTGACAATTCTAATTTTCTTCTTGTTATTTTCTTTATCAAGTCTCAGTATTTTCAAATCATCTCTATCTCCTTCTAAAGTCCTGACAGCTTACATATTTCATTTTGTTCAGATCTACTTCAAAATCTCAGAATTATTGTCAGTATTTCTCCCTTTTAGATGGAAGGCTCTCTTTCTGATACTGTACTCCCTGAGGGAAGTTTATTTATTTATTTTGAGACAGAGTCTCATGTAGCCCAGGCTGGCCTCAAATTCACTGGGTAGCTGAGGATGACCTCAAACTCTCGATCTTCCTGCTTTCGACTCCCAAGGGCTGGGATTACAAGCGTGTGTGTGCCATCACCCCTGGCTAATGGAAGTCATTTATTCTCTGCTCCTGTGTGTGTGGCTCTTGCTGAACTTCTTGGGGAAAAAACCCTCCTTGATTCTCCACTGCAGAAGGAAGTCTTCATCCGGTTCTGCTCCTTGCTCAGGCTCATTCCTCACTTGCGTGTAAACTGCTTTCCAATGTCTGAAGGGTAACCCTGTTTGTTCTCTGATAGATGAGCAGGAGAGCAGACTAGTTCGACCAGGGACACTGAGACAAATTACCCTTCTAGGATTGGATCTTTATTGAGAGCTGTAGCCCCACGCCACAGGTAGCACGGTGGTGTTCTGAAACCAGAAAGGGGAGTGTCTGACACAGACTACCTGAGAGAAGTCCTAGAGGCAGTGGAGTGGGAGACACAGAAGGCCTCCAGGCCCCGAAGGTCTCTAGGGGGCCAGGGTCATGCTGCCCTGCCCTGTTGCTGCTGCTTCATGGCAGGGGTAGGAAGTGGGGGCAGCACGAAGGTTCTAGTAAAATTGCAATTCCAGGTTATCTCAGATCAGGCAGCAGGAGGGCTGGGCTTGCCCACCTGGTTTTGGGCCTGTGGTTACATCATAGTGGGGATCTTACCAGCTCTCTGGAGAGGGAAAGGCTGCAGGGGGTGGGGCCTGATGTATGAGGCCACACACAGCTCCTGATGGGACATTCTCCTTCTTGTACTGTTTCTGAGTGGCTGTCATTATCCTATAGCAATCAAAGGTTTTGACTCAAATTTATTCCTGTTTTGCATTGCTTCTTGAGTCAGTATGGAAGTTAGAGCTCAGAGCTGGGATTTTCATTGACGTTTTAAGTATACTGATAATATTTACTTAAAAGTTTTGATTTTTTTAACTATAGTTTTCTCTCTTCATTGCCAATTTGGTATTTGTCTTCTTTCTTGGTCATTTTATTATGGGTTTTTCTAAAATACCCATATGTTCAATGAACCATTATTTTGGTTTATTGATTCATATCTTTGTTTTTTATTTTATTAACCTCTTCTCTGAACTTTATTATTTCATTTTTTTCTATTTTCTTTGGATTTATTCTACTATTTCCCTCTGCTTTTTTATTTGAATGGCTAACACACTTGTTTTCAATCTTTTTCTTTTCTAATACAGATATTAAAGGATAATATTTTATCTTATTTCTACTTATATTCTGCAAGTTTTTACATACAGTATTTTTATCATCTCTCACTACTGCTTTAAAAATTGTCTTGACAGAACTCCTTTAGAAAGCAGAGTCTAGCTTGGTTTCCCAACAGAAATAGATGGTAAGACACTCTTGCTGAAGACTCCACATGCTTGAAAAGTCACTGAGAAATCTTGCTGAAGCTGAGCTGAAAGCCTCCTCCATGTGGACCAGCTGACAGAAAGCTGGAAAAAGCTATGCTGCATGTATCCCTATTAGAGACAGAAGTCATCAGTGGAGATAAATAGCAGTGGAAACCGAGAGTCTTAAATTTGGCCAGCCAGGCCAAATGAGCCAATGGGTGCAATAGTGGCATGTCTGTTATGGGGGAAACCAACTGCTCTCTAATTGGACTGGAGGCCCGCTCTATGGGAGGGAATACATGCCTGATAATGAAAACCTATGATGGCAGAAGTCATGAGCCCTAGGGGTGTAATGTCTGCCTAAATGCATATATTATGCTCATCAAACTGCCCTGTAAGCACTTTTCTTAATGTTCACATCCATATATTAATGCTACTTTCACTTTTGGTTAGAGAAGCTTCTCTTTTCAGATGGTGACCTCTGGAAGACTCAAAAGCACCATGGTGCTGAGAAGAAGGGACAGAGGAGTACTCAATGCTGAAACATCTCTATCACACCTTCCAAAGCTCAGGGTCCATTGTAGAAGAGATGGCAGAATGAATATAAGAGCCAAAGGAAGGGTAGGGCCCCTTACAATGCTATCTTCCAAACATAAGATGGCCCGGATAGCCATGACTTTGCAGTGCCTGACACTACCTATACAAGAGCTTCATTACAAGAGGAAAAGATGATGACATCAGAATAAAAGAGAAACTGATTGAGAGGGGGAGAGGATATGAGGGAGAGTGGAGTTGTGAAGGGAAAAGTGAGTGGGGGAGGGAATTATCATGATTAATTGTCTATAATTATGGAAGTTGTCAATAATAAAAAATAAAAAGAAAAAGAAAGCAGAGCCTAGCCAGACATGGTCATGCCCTATAATCTAAACACTCAGGAGGCTAAGGGAAGGAGGACTGCTGTGAATTTGAAGCCAACCTAGGCCATATAATGAGTTCCATCCAGACCAGTCTGAGCTACAGAGTAAGATCTTGTTTAAAAAACAAAACAAAACAGAATCTGGGCTGGAGAGATGGCTTAGTGGTTAAGGCACCTGCCTGTGAAGCCTAAGAATGCCTGTTTGATTCTCCAGGTCCCATGTTTAGCCAGACGCAACAGTGATGCAAGTGTGCAATGTCGCACATGCACACAAGGGGGCGCATGCGTCTGGAGTTCATTCACAGAGGCTGAGAGGCCCTGGCACTCCCATTCTCTCTCTCTTTCTTTCTCTCTTAAAAATAAAAACAAACAAACCAGCCCAGAATCTGAAGCAGTAATGAAAAACTGGATAGTGAGGGCCAGAGTAAAGTACTAATGAGAGAACAGGATGCCCCGTGAGGCCCGTTGTTCTGCACGCTCTGCCACAGGGGCATGGAAATGCAACTTCTGCTCCAGGAGGCTGGGCTCACTTGGGAATTTCTCAGAATGTTGCAAGGCGGGACCTCCCCTCAGAGGGCCATTATTTTCCCAGCTGTTTTCCATCACCCACTTCCCATTAGTCAACATGAATCTACAGGAATTTCATTCCCAGACATTTTCAGGATGTATCACAAAGCTCTTCAATGGCTACCGGAGCAGTCATGTCCTAGACACCCCACAGTGAGGTGGGGGTTCACCAAAACCCAAAGCACTGAGGAACCTAGTGTGGGGACCATTGACTGAGAGGGAAGGAGGTGAGGCAGAGACTGGGGGCTCACATGTGTTTTTCAAAACTTAAAGGATTTCTGTTTTTAGTGAAGCATTATTAAGAAGTATGTTGTAAAGATTTTAAGGTCATCATTTTAAAAAATTGACTTTATATGTGCTTGAGGAAATGCATCTTCTCTAGTTGTCAGATGCAAAGTTGCCTATGTGCCCTTTAGATAATTGTCCTGTTCAAATCTTACTGATTTCCCCCCACACTAATTCATTGCTTACTGAGAATATAAGATGAAATTCATGGATGGAAGGGCATATTTATCTCTGTTGGTCAATTTTGCTTTGCCTAGACTGGGTCTGTTAGGTACATGTAAGTTTAGAATTGCTACATTTTTCTCAAGCAGAATAAACCTTTAACTTTATGTGGTAACTTATTTACTTTAGAATCTATTTTATGGATTTCAATGTATAGCTATATACCTCCTTTTGGTCTACTTGTGTCTGGAAAATCCATCCTAGGTGTTGCACTCAGTCTTGCCTTAGACTTGGATCTTTTAGGTAATATGCAGGCAGATTTCTTTCTTTCTTTCTTTCTTTCTTTCTTTCTTTCTTTCTTTCTTTCTTTCTTTCTTTTTTCTTCCCTTCCCTTCCTTCCTTTCTCTCTCTCTCTCTTTCTTTCTTTCTTTTTTCTTCCCTTCCCTTCCTTCCTTCCTTTCTCTCTCTCTCCCTCCCTTTCTTTCTTTCTTTCTTTCTTTCTTTCTTTCTTTCTTTCTTTCTTTCTTTCTTTCTTTCTTTCTTTCTTTCTTTCTCCTGGGTTTTCAAGGCAGGGTCTTGCTGTAGCCCAGGCTGACCTGGAATTCACTATATAGTCACAGGATGGTCTCAAACTCACAGTGATCTTTGATCCTCCTACTTCTGCCTCCCAAGTGCTGGGATTAAAGGCATGTGACACCACACCCAGCTTAGATTTCTTTTTTTAGTCTAGTCTGGCAATCTTTGTTATAAGTAGAATTTTTTTCTTTTCTTTTTTTTTTTTTTTTTTTGGTTTTTCGAGGTAGGGTCTCACTCTAGCTCAGGAATTCGCTATGTAGTCTCAGGGTGGCCTTGAACTCATGGTGATCCTCCTACCTCTGCCTCACAAGTGCTGGGATTAAAGGCGTGTGCCACCACACATAAGTAGAATTTTTAAGGCATTTGCTTTAAAATATTTCATGATTATCCCTACATGAAATAATTTTGAATATATATATATATATATATATATATATATATATATATATACACACACACACATACATACATACATACATATTTTTTTTACATTCTATTTTTTCTCCTTCTCCCCCCGTTCTTCTTGTAGTCAGGCTCGCATTGCTGGCAGAAGTCACCTGACCAAGAGCAGTTTGTGGGGGAAAAATGTTTATTTTGGCCTAAAGACCCAAGGGGGAACTCCATGATGGCAGGGGAAAATGGTGGACATCACCCCCTAGCCAACATCAGATGGACAACAGTGACAGGGCAGTGTGCCAAACACTGGCAAGGGGACACTGGCTATAACACCCATAAGCCCACCAACAACAATACACTGCCTCCAGTTTGTGTTAATTCCCAAGTCTCCATCAGCTGGGAACCTAGCATTCAGAACACCCAAGTTTATGGGGGCACCTGAATCAAACCACCACATTTTGCCCTGACCTCCATAAACTGATAACCATCCATGATGTAAAATGCAATGCATTCAGTCCAACTTTAAAAGTTCCCATATTTTTATTTTATTTAGTTATTTTATTTTATTTTATTTATTTGAAAGAAATAGGGAAACACACACACACACACACACACACACACACAGAAAGAGAGAGAGAGAGAGAGGGCACTCCAGGGCCTCCAGCCACTGCAAACAAATTCCAGATGTGTGTGCCCCCTTGTGCATCTGGCTTACATGGGTCCTGGAGAGTCGAACTGGGATCCTTTGGTTTTGTAGACAAATGCCTTCACTGATAAGCCATCTCTCCAGCCCCGGAAGTCCCCATATTTTTTGTCAATCCTAATGATGTTGAAATATCCCCATAATCCAAGGTCTTCTAACTGAGCTATTATACCAATAAATGCCCCCCAAACCATAATGGCACAGAATAAACACTCACACTTTGGGAAAAGATGGCATTGGACATAGCAAAGAAATATTCAACCAATACTAGATTTAAACCAGGGCAAACATCAAACTCTGTAATTCCAAGTGTAGCCAGTGACAAGTCTCCAAATCCAATAATTCTAACCAGCAACAAGTCTCTGGAGTTCCAATTCCACCCCTCCAGCTAGGCTACTCACAGTCCTGGAAAACTTCATCTGGGGCGGGCAGGTCTCCTTAGCAGCCATCTCATGGTCCCGGCACCTCCACTGCATCCCACAGTTCATCCTCATGGCTCCATCCAGTCTCCATGCAGGCATCTAGCAAACTGGCTTCTCACTGCCCATGGCTGTTTCCAAAAGTCTGCATTGCAAATTCACTGACCCTCTCTTTCCTGCATTTGTTATACTTCATTTTACCAGGTAGGGTGCCAATTTGTTAATCCAGGGGGGAATAAAGCAGACTTTGAAGAACAAGACACTCCTTCAGCATTCAGTTCTCTTCAAAAGAGTCTACATTCTTCCTGTTGCCCCAATCTCAAAGATTGTGATCTCTCATATAATTGCAGCTGAATAGGCAGCAGTTTCAAGCCAAAGATTTTTTTTTTTTTTTTTTTTTTTTGAGGTAGGGTCTCACTCTAGCTCAGGCTGACCTGGAATTCACTATGTAGTCTCAGGGTAGCCTCGAACTCACGGCGATCCTCCTACCTCTGCCTCCCTGAGTGCTGGGATTAAAGGTGTGCGCCACCACGCCTGGCTTTCATTTTTTTCCTGCCATATCCCTCTGCTCACACCAGTCCATTTCTATGCAATGCAACCCTGCACAAATTCTCAGGACACAGGCACAACAGCAAGCCTCTCACACAAACTGCTTCTAGCCCAGTCTAGGCAAAGCTCTTTTTCACCCTCATAAGCCAAATATCACAGTCCATAGTTCTTACTGCATTCAGGTCTTTCAATTCTGACCAGAATAGTCCATCCAGCTGTACTTACAGCACTGCAAGGCATCTCTTAGGCCAAGGTTTCAAATCCTTCCACATTCCTCTTGCAAATCAGCTCCAAAAGGCCAAAGCCACACAGTCAGGTGTCTAGCAGTAATGCCACTCTTGGTACCCACTTTATTGTTGCAGTCAGGTTCACATTGCTGGCAGAAATCACCTGACAAAGAGCAGCTTGTGGGGAAAACAGGGTTTATTTTGGCTTACAGACTTGAGGGTATGCTCCACAATGGCAGGGGAAGATGATGGCATGAGCAGAGGGTGGACATCATCCCCTGGCCAACATAAGGTAGACAACAGGAATAGGAGAGTGTGCCAAACACTGGCAAGGGGACACTGGCTATAACACCCATAATCCTGCCCCCAACAATACACTGCCTCCGGGAGACATAAGTTCCCAAATCTCCATCAGCTGGGAACCTAGCATTCAGAACACCTAAGTTTATGGGGGATGCCTGAATCAAACCACCACACTTCTGTTTCATCCTCTTTTGAAATACACATACTTTCTTACTCCATTTTCACTGCACTAGCTTTAAAAGCTATACATCCACTCTTTTTTCTTTTTATAACAGTTGCTTAGAAATTTTAACATGCATGCTAATCAAAGTGAGTGAATCTTTGCACTCCTTCCAGAGAATGCTGTGACTTTAGCACCAGCGCTCTCCTCATCCCACCACAATTTGAGTTACGCGCTGTCATTGCCCTGCGGCCACTGTTTGCTTTTTTCATTGGATAGGTCTTGCTATCACTGCCATTTATGCAGGCAGTGCTACTTGGACTTACTCACATCTTCACTGTTTGGTTTTTCTTACTGAGGTAGATTAGGAGCAAGGCAGCTTTCTTTTACAGGTAGTTAGTGTGGTAGTTTGAATATATGGCCCCCAATATATTCAATGTTTTATTACTTTATAGTTTGCATCTGCAATCACCTTCCTAGAGGCAATGTCACTGGGGGCTGGTCTTAAGGTGTTAATGGTTGGTTTGAGATTCCATTGTAAAGATATGCAAAGTGTGCCCAGTAGGCGTTCCTGAAGTGTGCTGTGACTTTTTGGCAGTAGTTTTGCTCTGTGTGCTGTGTGGCTGGGGGCTTTGCTCTCTCTGCTTGGCCCTGTGAGAGCAGCTCGCTTCTTCTGCCATAATGGAACTTCCCCTGGATCTGTAAGCTGCAATAAATAATATCCCTTCCTCCATAACTGTGCCTGGTCTGGAAGTTCATCTCAGCGAACCTGAAGCTGTCTGCTACAGTTAGTTAGGGACACAGACCCAGGAGAACATAGTTGCTGACCTGCCCTACAAGATTAAAGTGGAGATTACAGAAGATGCAGTCCTGGAAGCCCTCCATGCCCACTTCAGCCTAAAGAGCCCAGGGTGAGTCACCGCCCATCTCCTAAATGATCTTCGAGTCTTAACTCTTGAGGAGGGGGTGTTACAGGTGGGCAAACATTCAGCTTAAAGGTCAGGTGACATTAGAAAGGGGAGAGCCACTTCCTCCAGACCAGAGGACTTTGTTCCTCTAGTCATGGGTAGGGCTTGTCACTCGCCTGGTCAAGAGAGCCCACCCCTCACCCACACACTTACTCAAGAGGTGGGAGGCATACTTCTCCCCTTCAGGAGACAATGCACTTAAACCTGCAGAAGCCCCTCTGTTTTTCTGAGTTCTAACTCAAAAAGTGCAATGTTTTCTGTGTTTTCTTTCTTTCTCTTCTTCGGATGCTGGCAGACATCCTAAGCATGCTTTCTCTGACACTTTTTCCATCTTTATATTCCCACCTCCAAGTTCCCGACCCAGCAATCCCTTCTCTCTTTCTTTTGGGAAACCTTCCCACTCTTTCGGGAATCTTTTGCGATATTTTCCTTAATAAAGTCTATTTTTTCCCCTATCTCCTTGCATTCCTTAATTTCCCTTTGTGTGCTAAACAAACTCAAGAGCCTTAGGAGTTCACATCTGGGCCTAGAGATTCCCATCACTCTCAAAGTCCAGTCACATTATTCTGTTTTATATATCAAATATTTCTCTGGGAATACTTTTTTCTTCTTTTTACAGAATACTCTTTTGATGCCTTTAATGATGGTTATTTGTGATGAAGTTATCAGATTTTTCATTTCACCGTTGCATATAAAAAGGAATTTGCTGTGTGATTCTAGGTGTTTCTTACTCTTGGCACATTGAAGGCATTATTCTACTATATTCCACCTTCCATCCTCATCTTTGAGCAAACTGATATCTGTGTAATTGCCACTTTTTTTTTTTTTTTTTTGTTAGCATGTTTTTGCCTGCTTCAGCCTTTTCTTCAGTGTTATGCAGTCTTATGTTGATATATCATATGGTTAGTTTATTTAATAACTAGAGTACTTTACTGGGTCTCAGTTAAATTTAAGCACTGTGCAATTCTTAACTCGTTTAAATCTCAAGGTAACCTTATGAGGCGTTATGAAGGGTCTTCATGTGTGAAGAGAGTGAGGCCCAGAGACAATAGGGAACTTTCTTAACATTATACAGCCAGTGAGCAGTAGAGCTGTGGTTTCAGCCCAGGCAGCTGGGACCTGGAGTCTTCTCTGTCTCTCTCTCTCTGTTTTATTTTTGTTTTTTCCAGATAGGGTTTCATTCTAGCCCAGACTGACCTGGGATTCACTATGTAGCTTCAGGGTGGCCTTGAACTCATGGAGTTCCTCCTACCTCTGCCTCCCAAGTGCTGGGATTAAAGGCGTGCACCACCACGCTCGGCAGAGTCTTCTTTATAAATGTAGTCATGTCCTGGTTGTTTAGCTTCTTGACTGCTTCAGTAATTCCTATCTGCCAAGAAATGGATTCATTTATCTGAGTTTCATGGAATGTATTGCATAGCGCTTTTCATCATATTACACATTATCTTTAAAATGTCTGTATGGTCTATTGTGACACTTTTTCTTTCTCTCCTGTTACTGATCATTGGCATCTTCTGCTTTTATCTTCATTTATTAGCTTTTTGCTTGCTTTGAGCTTGATTTCTTTTTCTATCCCTCTATTTTTTTTGAAAGTTGAGATTACTAACTTGAAACCTCTCTGATATAATCATGACCACTGCTTTCATTGAATTCAAAATATTTCTGGCTCTCTTGTGACTTTCTCTGTAATGTGTTTGGTTGTATAGATTTTTTGGTTTGTTTAACTTATACATATTTGAGAATTTTTCCCGTTTTCTTTCTGTTTAACTCCACTCTCATCACAGCACATACTTTGTCCAATTTTCTTTCCTTCAGTTTGCTGAGCTGTGTTTTATGGCTCTGAGAGCATCCCTTCTCAGTCGACTTGGGTGTGCGTGGGAAGAATGTGATCAGGCTCTCAGCGCTGTGGTGGGGCCTCTGTAATGTCAGCTATGTCAAGCTGCAAGTTTCCTATACTGGTGCTGATAGTCTTTATTTAAAAAAAAGTTTTCTCATGGAACAGATCATCCTCAGTGAGCTCACCCAAGAACAAAAAGATAATCATCGCATGGTCTCATTTATCTGTCGCTCCTAACCTGAATCTATGTGACATGCAGCCAAACCTAACAAACACTCTGAGGACCAGACAGGGGGTGGGTGGGATGGGGGGAAGGTAAGGGTGGGAGGGAATGAGAGGGTGGGGGGAAGGACAAGGGGCGGGGATACAATTGGGACCCAAAAGGAAAAGATGCTATAAAAACCTTTACTCTGAACAACAGGCTAAAACATTGATCCTTCAGCAGGCCCACAGAGGGAACACCCAAATCACAGGAATCTGGAGGAGCATCATGAAGGCTAACCCTAATCCTGTCCTGCTTCTCTCTCTCTCTCTCTCCCTCTCTCTCTTCCTACCTCTCCTCTCTATACTCACTTCCTCTATAATATTATCTATCTTTTTCTTCCCTCACCTTTCTAGGTGCAGACTTGAAACTCCCAGTGCCAGCACGGGGTTAAACTCCACAATGAGCTCTTGATCTGAGACACCTACAAGGTTACCCCCTCCCCCCCAAAAAAAGACAGACTTCTGTCAGAGTTCTTGGTGACCCACCAAAGGTTAATGGTAAGACCCTACTGTCGAAGATAGCATACATGTGTGAGACCTGGCCAGAATCTGGAAGAAGGTCAGTCCCCAGACAGTTAGCTAGTCTAGTACCAGAGGGTGCTACACGAGCAACTGGGGGAAAATGCCTGACATTGGTCCAAACAACTTGCAGTCTAAGATACCCAGCAGGAAACAATCTGACGTAATGCTCATACAAGTGCAGTAGTGGCAAACAGCTATGGTGGGTAACCAACTGCTCTTGATTTGGCTAACACATCCACTCAGTGGAATGCAACTCATTGCTGGAACTGGGAAATAAGTCAAAACCAGGTACAAAAAATAAGCTCAGTCTCCAAGAGCAAGATACCACCAAATGTGGGCTAGAAGAGAGCCAACACATACAAAATTCCCTCCAAAACATAGATGGTCATTCCTTCTACCTAGTACTAACTTTTCTCTCCGTTGGAGAATTTTCTTATCTTTTCTCAGGTGACAACGAACCTGAAGGGAGGATCAGCTAACCACACCTCACCAGGGCCCCAGCTGAAACCATAGAACAATGCAGGGGAAGGGCAAGAGTTCAGCATTCATGGCAATCACGACACCAGAAAAAGGCTGAAGGAGATAAACATAGAGAACATCCAACTCCAACTAGCCAGATATCCAGAGACACAGAGGTTCCCCAAACCTCACCACTGAAACAGAACTAAAATGACCCCAATGTGGCTCAGGGAAACTCGCGGAAGAGGGGGCGGAAAGATTGTTAGAGTCACAAGTTGGGGCATTATGCACAGAGACTGGGGCCTACACCCCAGAACTCTTGACTAACCTCACAATGCACGTCCCACATTCCCCATTGATGAGGGTCCCTTTGAAAGTGGGAGGACAGGAAGGACAATGGAACCAATACTATGAATGTAAAATCAGAATAATATAAATTAAAAAAAGAACAAAAAAAGTTTTCTTTTTCTTTTCATTTATTTATTTATGAGAGAGAGAACAAGAGAAAGAAAGAGAATGGGTGTGCCAGAGCCTCCAGCCACTGCAAATGAACTCCAGACACATGTGCCACCATGTGCATCTGGCTTTGGGTAGTATCTACAAAATATATTTAAGAAGAAGAGAGAGAGAGAGAGAGAGAGAGAGAGAGAGAGCTGGGAAAATGGCTTAGCAGTTAAAAACACTTGCTTGCAAAACCTGCCAACACAATTTCAATCCCCAAACCACGCATGTAAGCCAGACACTCAAAGTAGTGCAAGTTTCTGGTGTTCATTTACACTGGCAAGAGTCCCTGGTATCTCTCCACACCTTGTGCAAATAAATAAGTAAATGAAACCAGAAAGACAAGTTAGGAGGCTGTTGAGCTGTCTGTGAAAGAACAGGTAAGGGCCTGATCTCAACAAGGAGCAGTGAGAGGCAAGGGGGGACATTATTATTTGAACACAGAATCTTCACTTAGTATCTCTAGGGGAGTAAAAAAGACAGAACAGCTTTCTGGTTTGGTGACTAGGAATGTCAGGGATGTGCAAGAAAGCTAGGAGGAAAGGGCCGTGAGGGTACAGGCATCAGAGTTTGCACTACTGTGACAAATCCCTGAGCTAATCAGTGGAAGGGAGGAATGATTTCTCTCGGTTTATGTGTTCAGAAGTTGGCTGGCTCCATTGTTTTGGCCCGTGGTGAGGCAGAGCATCATGATGGAAGAGTGTGAGGGAGCAAAGCTGCTCACCACATGGAATCCAGGAAGCAGAGAGGAGAACAGGAAGAGGCTGAGGACAAGCTGCTCTCCTAGGACAGGCAGGCCTCACTGATTTACTTCCTCCAACGAGCCCTGCCTCCCGACGTCTCCTCCACCTCCCCAAATAGCACCACCATCTGAGAACCATGCTGTAACAAGTAAGTGTGTGGGGGTGTGTGATATTCAGACTGTAACAGCTACATCATTGTATGTGCCAACTTAACTGGACCCTAGTTTCCCAGATACGGACCAGTCATTCCTCCTAGTGCCCAAGATATTTGAGTCCCAGTTCTCCCAGAAGCAGGACCAGCAGGGGTTTATTTATTTATGATGCGTTGATCTGTGCAGTTATACAGATTGAAGCACTCTCAAGTCTGCAGAGTTAGCTTTGAGTCAGGAGAGCTGATGGTGAGGGGCTGGTCCCCAGTCCGGCAGGCTGGAGACCCAAGAAGACTCAATGTTTCCGATAGAATCTGAAGGCAGAAAAAAAAAACCAAGACCCTGCTTAGTTTCATGCAGGCAGGAAGAAGTGGAGCAATGGCCCAGGCTCGTGGAATTCACTGCTCTTACCACATGCCCCATTATCCAGAAGCAGCTGGCTGGATAGAGAATGGTGAAACGGCTGAAAATATTATTTAGGTGTGTGTGTGTAGAGAATTGTGGTGTGTGATGTGCTATGTATGTGGTGTAGGCGTGTGTGTATGTGTGTGTGTGTGTGCAGATGTGTGTGTCCTTGGTGCATGTGTGTGGAAGCCAGAGGAGAATGTCAGATGTCTTTTTCCTTTTGCTCATCAGCCTGTTTTCTTGAGATGGAATCTCGCACTCAACCCAGAGCTGCCATTTTTCATTTTTGGGTCTGCAAACTATGACGATTCTCCTCCCCTGCACCACAACTGGACTGGGGTTATAGACATGCATGGTCACACTTGGCTTTTTTTTTGTGTTGTTTTTGGTTTTTCTAGGTAGGGTCTTACTCTAGCCCAGGCTGACCTGGAATTCACTATGTAGTCTCAGGGTGGCCTCAACCTCACCGCGATCCTCCTACCTCTGCCTCTAGAGTGCTGGGATTAAAGGCGTGCGCCACCACATTGGTTCACTTGGCTTTTTAAGTGGAGGATGGGAAATCACAGACTCAGGCCCTCTCAGGCCCTCATGCTTGTATGGCAAGAAGTCTTAACTGCTGAGCCATCTCCCTAGCCCTAAAATGGCTTTGAAAGAGATTTTAATTACAGTGCCATTTAGGCCACAATACCTTGCAGGACTCAGGGTAGATTTTCCAAAAGGCTGCCTATGCTCTGAATCAGAATCCCAGATTGTCCCGCTTTTCCTGTGGCATTCATGGTGCAGTTATCAAGGACAGAAAATGGGAGGGGCACGACACACCGTCATCTCCGGTTTACATTTGTGAAACGTTTGCTTCCTATCACACGACTGGTGCTCAGCTGACCTAGAGGTCTTAGTTCCACAGGGAGGAGTGCTTTTGCAGAAGCTGGTACAACACGACTGAACGTGGAGTAAGACTGCCACTGAAGGAGGCCCAGTCACTGCCCTAGCTGACTCCATCTTGTTTCTTATCCTTCCTTCTGAGCCCTCTTTATGAGTCTTTTCCCTCTGGATCCCAGGTACAACAGATACATGAATAAGACAGAGGGCCTACACTCCCCCTTAATCAACACTTTGGCCACTGACACAGCTGTGCATGATGGGCCTGAGGCAATGACCAGCTAAACCATAGCCAGATGCAGACAACCAGGGCCCTGCCATGGACCCCTCGGTCCTCATCTGTGTTTAAGTGCTTTGACGACAGATCTTCTGTCACGAGACCTCTGTTTGTTCTGCTATGGTTCTGTCTTCACCACTGTTTTTTTCCATAACAGTAGTTCTGGGAAGGGTTACTGAACTCAGCTTGTTGGGAGTCCCTGGAGCTGAGGCTTTGCCTAACTCCACCAACATCACCTGTCTGCTTTGGGCTCTCGTGCTTCTGAGCCATTAGATTGAGAAGGGAGTTATGGTATCAGCTGGCGGGAGGGAAAATCAGACGACTCATTCACAGTGGAGGAAATGAAGAGTAAGTCTGAGGTGCAAGACTCCCCGGGGTATCTGACTAGTGCCATGACCGGTGACTAAGGTCAATGGAAAACCAAAGGACACAGCTCAGACAGGATGATTTAGTGATTTTAAAATATTTATTTACTGGAGAGAGAGAGAGAGAGAGAGAGAGAGGGAGAGGGAGAGGGAGAGAATGAGCACACCAGACCCTTTAGCCAGTCAAATGAACTCCAGATGCATGTGCCATCTGGCTTATGTGGGTACTGGGGAATTGGAAAGTTGAAGTTACTTTAGCAGGCAAAGAGCCGTGGCAGCTATACATGTTTCTTGCTGAAAACAAAAAGGTTTATACAAGATAATGAACTAGGATCATGAGATACCATATATATATTTACTTATATGCGTGTATGAAATATCTTTAGTTTCTTCCCTGACTTTTCCCCATATTATGTTGCATAAAATACACCAACTTTATAAGACAGTATTTTGCTTAGATATGTCTCTAACAAAAATGTCAGCTCCTCTTAGGTCTTGAGTGTCTCCGTGTTTGGACTAGAATTTATACCACTGCTTCTCCCTAATCTGTAGCTCAACAATGGCAGATCTTGGAACTTTTTAGCCTCCATAATTGCATGAGCTAATGCTTTAAAGCTAATCTATTGCTATATCTTCTTCATGCATCAGGTTGGTTCTGTTTGTCTGGAGAACTCTGACTACTACAAGGTTATTGTGAGGGACAGGATGAGGAACTGAGATGAAAGATTCAGAGGTGGCCATGTTAATTTGTGCATTTATCTCTGAAGTCATGCCAGCCTAAACCAGAAGAGATTTGGCCTGAATATACAGATAGGGATAGATAACATGTTTCTAAAAACCAGGCAAGAAGCCTGGGGAGATTGCTCAGCAGGTAGAGTGCTTGTATGAGGAGCCCATGTAAAAAAAAAAATTCAGACATGGTGGTGCATGCCTGTAATCCCAATAATGGACAGGCCGAGACAGGAGGATCACTAGGGTTCTCCAGCTAGCTAGTCTAGCCAAAGCAGGTGGGCTCCAGGTTTAGCAAGAGATCCTGTCTCAAAAAATAAGGTAGATGGTGCACGCCTTTAATCCCAGCACTCGGGAGGCAGAGGATGGATCACCATGAGTTGAGACCCTGAGAGACTACAGTGAGACCCTACCTTGCAAAACCAAAAAAAAAAAAAAAAAAAAAAAAAGAAGAAGAACAGAGAGCCTGGCAGGTCCCAGCCTGGGCTATGAGACCCTGTGACCTAGGTCAGCCTTATGAGACCTTACCTTATAGAACCAAGAAAAAAGAAAAGAAAGGTAGAGAGCGATTGAGGAAGAAATGGACCTCTGGCTTCCACATGTTCGTACAAACACGCACATGTGCCCACATGTACATACGTACAAACACTATCAACTTCAACCTCTAGTCTTCACACGTGCACCCACATACATGCACACCCACATACACATGCAAACCAGAAATTCAAAACCAGGCAGGTGTATGTAATCCTGTAGAACAGACCACTGGGGAAATCAGGGCTTCATGAGTGATTCTCGCAGTGTGGCCACAGACCTGCCTCACAAGTGTTTAATAGAGACGGTGTTTATTAAGAGACATTCTTGGGCCTGGAGCTGGAGAGCAGCAGTTTAGCACTTGCCTAGCGTGAGCAAGGTCCTAGGTTTGATCTTTAGCACAATCAAAAAAGACAAAGATTCTTAGATTCCGCCCAAGAAACTCGGACAAACTAAGTGCTAAACTCAAGTGTTGACCCCAGTAACACTCAGTTTTAGCAAGCATCCCAAGTCCATCCAAGTCCAAGAAAGGCTGCCCTATAAGGAGATGAACCGCTGCTCTGAGAGCGGACTGCATGTGGGGACCCTTCCCACTAGATGGCGCTACACCCACACAATCTAATCACCCTCCACTTTTCAGCTTCTTCAGCCATCAATAGGAAAAGTTCCTGCCAGTCCCTGCTCAAAGGGAAGGAAAAACCAAGGCAGCAGGCTGACTGAAACGTAGACGGACACTGTCAACCACCCTAAGAAAGGTCTGCCTGGTGAAAACTGAAGTTAGTTATTGGTGAAGAGAATTCTCTCCTGACCGACCACACTGGACCACACTCTGGTCTTCCAGGCAGAGCTGGGGAGAGCCAGGGGTCCACTCTCTTCCCAGGCCACCACTCCTCCTGGTTAGGGGGTCTGTGTGCCTGCAGCAGGGTCAGACAGATCAGGTACCCCTATATACTTTCGTTACAGGCAACCTGCCCTGGGAGCCTTGATGAAGCTACACTCAGCTCCAACATCCAGGCTCCCACTGCTTCCTGCCTTTACGTCTCCTTTGCCTCTAATGGAATCAAAAACTCACTTCCCTTCACCCTCTGCCTCGGCTTCAGCCACTTCCATGGTGTTGACTTACACCTACTGCCAGTCTCCCTGACCTCCCCTCGGCATGTTTCTGGCTGTTAGATCTTAAAGCATTACTATCTGAAAACCTCCCTCTCTAGCCTGCCATTAACAATGCTCATCTTCTGGCTTCATGTCCTTAAAGTTTGCTGGAACTCCGCAGGTGAGGTAAGACATGACGGATGGGGATGGGAGTGCAGAGAAGACCCCAGGGCCACTTCCTGGAGAGGAAGGCGGGAGTACCACACCCTGAGGAAAGGCACCACACTGGGGAGTACAAGAGGCAGGAACCCCGTGGGAAAGAGAAAGCACCTGAACAGCGTTATTGTGGAGAGTTTCATGGGAGGACAAGGGACAAGGCCACGGACGGGATAAGAAACAAGGAGATAATGATTCCCCATGTTGCTAACAAAGGGGAGAAGAACCAGTCCACTTTGTGCTGTAATAAACTGCCCGAGGGTGGGCGTTTTAGACAGAAAAGAGCCTCAAAGTTTGGAAGGTTCCAGAGCATGGTATAAGGTGACGACTGGCTTCTGGCTACAACACAACATTGCATATAGCACTATGGTAGAAGGGTGTATGAGAGAGAAAGAGAGAGAAAGAGAGAGAGAGAGAGAGAGAGAGAGAGAGAGAGATGAAGTGATGGGACAGGAAGCGAGAGAAAGCTGACCGAGACTGCTGAGACTTTGTAGCACCACATTCTGGTGAGAACAAATCCAGTCCAGCCGTTAACCCTCCTGAAAGTAGAATCCCCATGACACAATTACCTTCCATTAGGGTTCACCTCGTACAAGTTCCTCTGCCTCTCAACATTGCTGAACTGGGGCCAGGCATCTAGTGCGCGATTCTCAAGCCATGTTCACAGTATAACATGATCCCTGGGTCACTGGTGGAGTGGAGGGTGCAGCTGCTGGGGGCTGGTGGGAGAGCCCTAGTTGTAAGAACAAGCCAGGGCTGCGAAGAGCCAAAGGACCTTTCCTATGCCTTCCTCTGGCCTCTGCTTCTGACCAGTGCTCACTGCCTGAGATGATGTCTGCTGGGGCCTTGCAGACTTCCTGACAGCCAGAGGTCAGGATCGCCTCCTGGTGCCAGCATGAAGTGGACAAAGATGCCAGATTCATGTGTTGTGTTTCCCATCGCTGTGACCAAATACCCAACAAGAAGCAACTTAAGGGGGGAAGGATTTATTTTGTCTCATTGTTAGAGGGATGCAGTCCATCACCATGGGGAAGGCATGGTGACCGGAATGTGAGGTGGCTGGTCCCACTGTCTCCAGTCAGGAAGCAGAAAGTAATGAATGTGACTTTCTGCTCCCTTTTATCCACACCAGTCCGTGGATGGTATCACTCACATTCAGGGCAGGTCTTACCCCCTCAGCAAGTCCTGTCTAGAAAAGCTATGACAGACTCACCCAACAGTGTGCCCTATTAATGTCTTTGGCATTTCTTAATCCTATCAAGGTGACAATCAAATTAACCTCTGCACCTGAGGAAGGAGAAGAAAAGGCCCAGCATAGGAAGCTGGAGTGGTGTTAGGAGGGACACAAGGGGACCTGCTGCATTCTCTAGACCAAGGACAGCCATAGAGACCAAAGGATCAGCTCCACGCCTGTCTTCAGTGCATCCCTTTAACACATGTCCCGGGGCCTCATGACTGCTTTTCCACAGCAGCACTCTGCAAGGCTGTGACACCGTCTGCATGTCCTGTCCATCCTCCTTGCCCCCAGCATCCCACTGCTCTCTCCTCTTTCTGTTCCCAGGGTCTTGCAAGTACCTCAGCAAACTGAGTCTAGACATACAGTCCTCCTAGGGTTGAAAAGAGCACAGGAACGTACCTTACTGCAAGAGGACTTGGCTATGGGTCCAAGATCAAAGAAAACGTTTACAAATAAACAGACTGATAGACTGGAATGTCTTGGAGGCTGGGCAGACATTTGGAGGGAGGTCAGGAGAAGAGCAGAGGCTGTGCCTTTCATATCCAGAACCAGCACGTGCTCTGAAAACCAGCTCACAGTCGCTCCTATTCACAGCTTGGGCACACTGCAGACCCTGCACTATTTGCACTGGAGGAAGAGGGACAGAGAGCAAGGAGTGTGACCTTAGCCTCCCCTGTCCAGAAAGCCTGATACATGAGCCCTGCATTCTCAGATCCAGATGTGGTTATTCAGTTACACTTTTGTTGTTAAAAGCATTAATAAAACATTCAGTATTTGCCCATTTAATGATCCCACTATGACATTAAAAGGAATCTTCATTGAGATTTAGAAAGCTTTTTTTTTTTTTCTTTTAAGGTTTATTTGTAAGAGGGAGAGGAGCAGGGGAGCATGGGCACGCCAGGGCTTCACACCACCGCAAATGAACTCCAGATGCATGCTTCACTCTGTGCATCTGGCTTTATGTGGGTGCTCAGGAATTGAACCTGGGCCAGCAGGCTTTCAAACAAGCACCTTTAATCACCCAGCCATCTCCGCAGGCCCTGCACTATGACACGTATTGAGAATGAAGCAGAAACATTGTGAGACAGAAATAGACTGGGCCTTCCTCTATTGCAAGAGCCCCACTCCAGCAGGTCCCAGTACACATATGCTAAGCAGATATTTGGTACAGAAACATTCCAGCCCGCAGCCCTGGCCCCTCCCTGCCCTACTCCTCCTTAAGGGATTCCCTTGATTTAGGGGAAGACCTTGGAGTAAACTCCGGATTAGGGAGTCCTGGGCTGTCCATTCCTCCCTCCGCTTCCTCTAGGTGGGTGGTCCAGCTCTTCTGTAACACACAGAGCCAAGGCTGCTGTCCACCCAAGAGGGGCCACCCCCCACCCCACCCCCACTCCAGCATCTTCTCTAGTTTCAGCAGCCAAAACACACACATGGAGTTCACAGGGGATGCTGCGTAAACTCCTAGGCTGGGCGCAGTCACCTGGGACCTCCAGGGCTTCAAAATCCCAGAAATACACACCCAGCTCGGGAAGGATTACAAATCCTGGGCTCTGGCCTCCAGAGGCCAACGCCTTGGCAAGCAGAAGCGACCACTGAGGATTAAACATGTGTTAAGGGAGAGCAATTAGGTCATCCAGCTCCTTGTCTGTTAATACAACCAGGGAGAATCTTGAGGGAGGAAGTGAGGATAGTAATACAATAGCTACCATTTACTTTGTGCCAGTAACTGGGCTAAATGTGTTACACACATTAAATTCTAACAGCCATGCTAGAATTGGAATATTGGTTTTCTTCATGAGTAAGAAAAATTAGGCAATTTGCTGGCTAGAGTTGGAGGATTCCATCCCACATCGGCCTCTCAAGCTCTTTTATTTTTGTCCTGCATAATATTTTTATTTTAGATCAACATGTATTAATTTATATATATAAATGAGGTAAACACAGGGTTTTACATGTCCACTGCTAGGGTAGAGTGAGGCTACAGAGTCCCGGAATGAGCCAAGGTGGCTAAGGTAATATTGTCACAGCTTCAACTTCCTTTACTTTCTCTTGTACTGCCTCTCTTGTTCTGGTGATGTTTTTTTTTTGGTTGTTTGTTTAATAAAATTATTTTTTGTTTTATTTTTATTTACTTATTTATTTGAGAACAAACAGAGAGAGAGAGAGAGAGAGAGAAAGAGGCAGAGAGAGAGAGATAGAGAGAAAGAAAAAAGAGGCAGAGAGGGAGAGAGAGAGAGAGAGAGAGAGAGAGAGAGAGAGGAGCACCAGGGCCCCAGCCACTGCAAACAAACTCCAGATGCATGTGCCACCTTGTGCATCTGGCTTACGTGGATACTGGGGAATCAAACTGGGGTCCTTAGGTTTCACAGGCAAGCACTTAACTGCTAAGCCATCTCTCCATCCCTGTTCTTGTGTTTTGACACACAGGGTCTGTAGTCCAGGTTGATCTGAAATTTACTATGTAACTCAAGCTGGCTTCAAACTCATGGCCATCCTTCTACCTCAGCCCCCTGAGTGCTGGGATTACAGCATGAGCCAGTGTATTCAGATTGATCTCTCTTGAAATCTCAATTTGGATGCTATGTCCTCTTAGCTGTGAACCGGTCTCTTCATTCATTCATTCATTCACCTGCTCATTCATTCCATCCTTGTCTTTTCAACTCTTACGTTGAGGCATGTGCTTTGCTCAGTATGAGGCCCACTGGGAGGTTAAACATAGAAGTGCTCAGAGAACCCTGAAGGGGGAGTTCTGCCGACTGGAGTAGGGAGGTAAGGAAGGCTTCCCTGAAGAGGAGGTATTTGACTTGGCCTGGAAGAGGTTTGGGTTCAGCGTGGGAACCCTCTGAAGGAAAGTGTAAGTCAGGATTCTAGGAAGAAGGAACAGAGCTGTTTGTTAGAAAGCCAGACCTGGGCTGGAGAGATGGCTTAGTGGTTAAGGTGCATGCCTGTGAAGCCTAAGGACCCCAGTTCGATTCTCCAGGTCCCACGTAAGCCAGATGCACAATGGTGGCACATGCATCTGGAGCTCATTTGCAGTGGCTAGAGGCCCTGGCACAGCCCATTCTCATTCTCTCTCTCTCTCTCTCTCCCCCTTTCTCTGTCTGTAATAAATAAATAAATAAAAATAATAAAAAAAAGAAAGCCAAACCCATAGCTAGAGCCATGGCTCAGGTGGTAAGGTGCTTGCTGCGCAAGTGTGGGGGCCCAAGTTCAGATCCCAGCACCCAGGTAAATGCAGAGCATGGTAGCACGTGCCGATGTCCCGAGAGTAAGCTGTCTAACTGTCATGGATGAGCTGCTTGCATAAGCAGAAGTGGCCCGCACTGGAACAGCCAGCCTGGAAACCCACCGCTGTCTGTACAACCAGTGTGAGAAGAAGACACTAACTCTGGTAGCAACTGGGCTCGGATGGCCGGGACTTGAGAGTGACTGCCAGTCACAAAGGGCAGCTTCTAGTCAGCCAGCCAATCAGCCTACATCTGCCTTCCCAAGCTGACAGCCCCCAGTGAGGGTGCACCTGAGGCTGTGTGCGTATGCGTATGTGTATGTGTGTGTGTATGTGTGTGTGTAGGGGTACGTGTGTGCCATGGTGCACGTGAGGAGATCAAATGATAAACTGGGTGCCATTCTTCACCTTCCATCTTGTTTGAGTCAGGTTCTCTCTGTTACTTTCTTCCCCTTCCTTCCTTCCTTCCTTCCTTCCTTCCTTCCTTCCTTCCTTCCTTCCTTCCTTCCTTTCTTCTTCCTTTCTTTCTTTCCTCTTTCTTTCTTTCTTTCTTTCTTTCTTTCTTTCTTTCTTTCTTTCTTTCTTTCTTTCTTTCTTCTTTCTCTCTCTCTCTCTTTCTTTCTTTTTCCCCATTTTTTAAGGTAGAGTTTCACTGTAGTCCAGCCTGACCTGGAATTCACTATGTAGTCTCAGGGTGGCCTTAAACTCACGGTGATCCTCCTACCTCTGCTTCCTGAGTGCTGGGATTAAAGGCGTGCATGCGTCACCACGCCTGGCCTTCTCTATTATTCTTTGCTGCCTCCGCCATACTAGCAGTGAGATTCTGGGGAATGTGCTGTCTCCACCTCCAATCTCACTGTGGGAGCTCTGAGATTCCAGATGAGTGTTACTGGGTCCAGCTGTATGTGGGTTCTGGAAATGCAAAGTCAGGTCTTCATATTTGCAAAGCAAATACTTCACCCAGTGAGCCATCCCAGCTCTGCCCTTATAGTTTTCCGCTCCTCTCTGTGCTTGGAATCTCTGCCAAAATAGAAGCAATGGTGGCTGGCTTCCTTGCTCTAGCAGCCACAGAATAAATGGTCATGACTTCTTTCCATTTGACTCATTCTTATTTATTTGCAAAACGGAGATCTAGTACTTGAAGTTCGTTTATACTTGATAATTTTCAAATGGGAAAAATTCTGCTAAAGGTGTATGGAAAGGAAAATATTTTCGTTTGGGAAATTTGGTTGTTTCCACTTCATTTAAAATAAAGGTAGAAAAAAAAAATCTGGAGGGTAATGTATAACAATCCTGAGGCATGATATTTTTCTAGGAATATTAAGTAAACAACTTCAGAAAGTACAGAGTAAGGCCTTGACATTTATATTTTTATAAAATTCCAAGAATAAGTCTGATGTGTGTCCCAACTTGAGGATCACTAGCCAAGAAGATGCCTTATGCCAAGTCAAGAAGTGAGGCTGGTGAATTGAGCATCTCAACAGAGCAGGACTCTGACTGCTGAAACATGATACTGCTACCGCCTAACAGCAGACAGAGCATCTCCGGGGCTCTGAGAAACATAGGCTGGGGTTATGTCACTAGACTGTTGATAGGGTTGTCCAGGGATAAACCTAGAATTATAGTATCAAAGTCATTGATAACTCTCCGGAAACTACCCACAGAGCATACACTTCCTGAAATACTTACATTAATAACATTTCACGTGTATGAACTTGACCTAGAGCAGCTTGGATGTCCTGATTTGACAGCCTTTGCCAGGAGGCTTACAATAGAAGCATGCAAAATAAATCCAATTAATTTCTAATTCTTCTTTTTTCTTGGACGTTCTCTCTTCTAGGGAAGTGCAAAGATTGTATGTGAACAACCCTAGTACAAAGCAACCCAGAAAGTTTTGGTTTCCCCCTATATTTAGGGTTCCATTTTGAGTAGAAAAAGTTTTAAGAGAAAATTTGTAAGATAGGATCCTGCATAGTTTAGAAAGAGTACTTGTTACCCATTTAAGCAAAATGACAATGAACATTGAAAAGTAAACACAGATAGTCATGTGGATAGAAAAGAACCTATGTTCTTTTGTAAATAAAAAACTGTCTCATTTCACTTTTTCTTAAATAATAAAGAACATTATAAAGTCAACATAAAGCTTATAAAATTATTCTATAGATATAGTATGAAGAGCAGATCTTCCTATCATAGGCAGACAAATCACTAATTGGCAAGCCAAGAAGCTGATTCATCAATTTTGGTGAACTTGGCTCAAATTTTAACATGCTTCTTTTTTTTTTTTTCAAATGCAAATATGTTAAACAGAGACCAATGATATTAACTTTGCAAGCTTTGTCCTTCATTGTGCTCTTTCTTTTTCTGAAGTCACACTTGACTTAAGGACAAGGGTCCATAAGGTCAAAACTGTTTGCATGGGCTGGAGAGATGGCTCAATGGTTAAGGTGCTTCCCTGCAAAGCCTAATGACCCAGGTTCAATTCCCCAGGACCCATGTAAAGCCAGATGCACAAAGTGGCACATGTATCTGGAGTTCATTTGCAGTGGCTAGAGGCCCTGGTGCACCTATTCTCTCTCTCTCTCTCTCTCTCTCTCTTTGCTTCTTTCTCTCTGTCAAGTAAATCAATAAATAAAATACTTAAAAAACCATTTTCATAATATTTTAGGTTAATTTGCAATGTACTTACCATGCTATCTTTAATGAGCCAATGCATAAGAATAAGAATATTGAAAATCAGCCCAGCATGTAAACCTCCAGTCCCCAGCTGCCCAGAGTAGAGATCAGGTTTCCTTGGCACTGGTTCCACTCTCCAGTACTCCCAGCCCAGACTGTCTGTGCCTGCCCTGAGCGAGGTCGAGTAAGCCACTGAGATCCAAGATGACAGTGATGATGGTGATCACACAGAAGACCCAAGACCCATCAGAATGACAAGAAGAGAAAGCTGAGTGTCTAGCACAAGACGAATCACCTCTATCACACTTTCCAGGGTCCAGAAAGGATTAAAGATGAAGTGGCAGATAAATATATATGTTTCTCTTACTACTGGCCTGAGAACCTGCTCCTTAGAGATGGTGATAGATACTGAGGAGACTCAAAACTCACCAAAACAAAAGTCAAAGGCTTCTGAGAGCACAACACTAAAGGAGACTTATAACATGCCCTGCAAGGTTCAGAGAACATTTCTAACGAGGGGGCAGACAGAATGTAAGAGCCACAGGTGGGAAGGCATACTATGACGCATTGTCCCCTGCCCCAGGAACTGACTGGTACGTTCATGACTCCACTGTGACTACTGATCACTGAGGAGGTGGAGGGGAGAGGACATCCGAGGATAACCTGATGGGAATATGACCAACCTGCAATATGTCCATATTTTAAAGTTTCCAATCAAATTATTATATGTGAGAAAGAATATTAACAATTTCTTAGTATCAATTTCCAGTGAAGATAGTATTATAACCTGCATGTTCTTTGTGGTGGGGGTGTGCAGCTTCTGAGATGACCAGCAATGATGCTGCTTCCTACAAGTCACACTTGTATAACCTGCTCTCCTTGAATGTGCCTGGGCTTGCTGCTTCTAATGAATCCAGCATGGCAGAAGTGATGGCAAGACACTGTCAATATTTGGTTTTCTAAAATGACTATGGTTTCTAGGACAGTTTTAGTGTGAAAACTATACTAGAGTCCCCTACAGAGTCATACATTTGAACACTTGGCTCCTAGCTGGTGGTACTGTCTGCAGAAAATGTGGATCCTTTAGGAGGTGGGTCCTAGTTGGGAGGAAGTGGGCTGCTGTTGGGTGGGCAGGTTAATCTTGGGGGTTATTGTGCTCTCCCCACTCCCCCCCCGTCTTTCCTTCCTGGTCCATCAAGATGTGAGGAGTCTTACCCACGTGTCCCAGCTGTCATGAACTCCACCATGTCTTCCCTACCATAATGCACTATATCCTCAAACTATGAGCCAAAGTCAGTCCTTCCTCCCTTCAGTTGCTTTCTCTCAGGCATTTGATCAGAACAATAAGAAAGTAACTAATACAGCTTCCTTCTAGAGAGTTCTTTCACATTATTCTCTGGCTTGCACACTTTGATGGAGGTCAACTACTGGGTTGTGAATTGCCCTGTGGAGAGACCCATATAGCAAAAACTTGAAGAAAGCTTTTGGCCAATAATCAGTGAAAATCTGATGCACTCTTGTGTACAAGTCCATGATAAGCTAAGTCCTGAAAAGTCCATGAATGAGTTTGGAAGTTGAGATTTCATGCGAGACTCTGAACAGCAATTGGACTGCAACCTTGTGAGAGACCTTGAGCCTTGTAATGATAGGAAATCATTTTACTAGAAATGGAGAGATAAGGTCTTTCAGAATGAGGAGTAAAGTGACACAGACACAGTGACAGCTTGTAGGTCTGTGATATTCAATTCAGGTCAAGAATAAACACAGAAGCCAAAATCTCACTAAGGTACATATCAAAGAGCAGTTCTTCCCACTGTATGTTTAATTAGTTTGAGATACAGTTAGGCAGGTAAACAAAAAAGACTGGTACTGGTAATATGACATTTCTCCCAACATAGAAAAGATGTCCATCATTCGCATACAGAGATCACTCAAACTATGAGGCCATAACACCACATTCTCAATTATTGCTGCTATGAGTGAGGACTAACTTGTTGTCATAAACAAAACAAAATAAGCCAAAAAAAAAAAATATTGGTGGTATGAATATGATAGGCCTTGCTAGAAATGGGCTGGGACTGTAAGGAGGCTGGTCTGAACTGTTGGACATGGCCAGGGACACTGGGCTGTTGGGTTGCAGCTGGCCCTATCATCAGGAGTCCCTGGTGACGGTGACTGGCCTTCTCTACGTTGTAGGTTGTAGTATGCTGTCATTGCCCAGAGTGGGCAGAACTGGCGAGGCCCTCCCCTGGACCCCAAAGGGCTCTGACCATTCCATAAGTCAGACTTTGGCCCCCAGTTCCTGACCTTGTGGCTAGCTACCCAAGAGACCCTTATGTGGCTGGAGTCACATATCCTTCTCACACCCCCCCCCCCCGCCCAGTTTTGAAGTCACAGCCTTCTGTTAATCTCTTCTTTCACCCTTTCCCTTCTCTTATCCTTTCCCCATAGCTTTGAAGTTACTAGTTCTTCTGCCACCTAGATAACAGCCCATAAACTATGCATCCGATTGCCATATAGTCTGTATGTGCCATCTCAACCTTCCCCAAGTGTTTATAAACCCACGCCCCTTTTGAATAAATGAGTGCTGCTCATCAGAAGGTCTCCCAGGTGCTCACTGCCTGTCATCTTCATCGTCGCACTCATCCGCTGCTCCAGGACCCTGCTGCTTTCCCCCAACTCCTCCCTCCCTTGCCTGGGACATTGGTGGCCAATGATTCTGGGAAACAGGAATGGTAAAGACCCACATGAATGAGGTGTCCCCATAAACTCATGTGTTCTGAATGCTTGGTTCTCAGCTGGTGGCAGTTTGGGAGGTGGAGGCTTGCTGGAGGAGGTGTGTTGCTGGTAGCAGGATTATGGATATTATCACCAGATCCCCCTTCCAGAGATTGGCTCACTGTCCTGCTGTTGTGTCCTACCTGCTGTTCGCAGGGAGATGATGTACAGCTTCTCCTCTGATATCTTTTCTCTCTCCATGAAACTTCCTCTCAAGACTGTAAGGTGTGTTGTCCCAGCAGCGAGAATGCAACTCCATCAGAGAATTCTGATGAAGGAAATCACTTCATGACAGCCCAGGAAGTGTGGCAGTGGGCACATGATCATGAAATTCACTGGTCTTACCATGTGCCCCACCATTCTGAAGCAGCTGGCTTGACAGAATGTGGGATGACCTTTTAAAGAAATAGTTACAGTGACACTTACATAGCAATACTCTGGAGAGCTGGAGAGTGTTCTCCAGAAGGCTATATATGCTGTGAATCAGCATTGGATAGATGGTCTCCTATAGCCCGGATTCACGGGTCCAGGAATCAAGGGGTGGAAATGGGAATGGCACCACTTACCATCACCTCAGATGACCCATTAGCTATTTTTTTGCTTCCTGTTCACAAAACCATACACTATGCTCGCTTAGAAGTCTTGGTTCCAGAGGTAGGAGTGCTTTTGCCAGAAGACACACACACACACACACACACACACACACACACACCACACACACACAAAATTCCATTGAACTGGAAGCTAAGACTTGCCCCTGGCCACTTTGGGCTCCTGATGCCCTTGAGTGCACAGGCTGAGAAAGGAGTTACAGTGTTAGCAGGGGTGATTGATCCAGACTACCAGGGGGAAATTAGACTGCTCCTCCACAGTGGAGGTAAGGAAGAGGATGTCTGGAGTACAGGAGATCCTTTAGGGTGTCTTTTGGTGTTAACATTCCCTGTTATCAAAGTCAATGGGGAACTGCAATGACCTAATCAAGGCAGTGTTATAAATGTCCCACACGCTTCATGAATGGAGGTATGGGTCACAGCTCCAGGTAAAGAACCAAGACCTGCCAAGGTGCTTGCTGAAGGAAAAGAAAATATAGAATGGATCGTAGAAGAAGGTATTTACAAATACTACCTACGGCCACATGACCAGTCACAAAAATGAGGACTGTAATTGCTGTGAGTGATTCTCTCCTCCTTTGTTTTAAATTGAGAGAGAGAGAGAGAGAGAGAGAGAGAGAGAGAGAGAGGAAGAGGCAGAGAACGGGCATGCCAGCAGCCTCTCAGCCACTGTGAACGAACTCCAAACACTTGCACCCCCTTGTGGACACATGTGACATTGTGTGCTTGCCTCATTTTTTGCATCTGGCTAAACGTGGGACCTGGAGAATTGAACCGGAATTCTTAGGCTTCACAGGCAGGCGCCTTAACTGCTAAGCCATCTCTCCAGCCCTCTCTCTTACTTTTTACAGAGTGTTTGTGCATATGTATACCAATATTAAGATACTTTTTTTCCCCTCTATTTCTCTTATGGGATTAATACTGAGGTTGTATCAGTAGTTAATTGATGGTGAATTTATTTATAAATTATTGGATATTAGAGACTAAGCTTTCCTCAAGGGACCTTGCCATGTGTTTGGGAGGAAAGACTTATGTGTTTCCCATTGTACATAGAATAGTTATATCAGGTTAGGTGGAATTATGACCTTGCACTGTCTTCATCTGGAACTTAAGTATGATTAAGGAGATATGGTTTGGTGTCAAGTTGACCAGGAGTGGACTTGTGATGGTTATGTTCTGTTGTCAACTTGATCACATTAGGAATCCACAGACATTCTTCTTGGGTGGCTCTCTGTTTTCAGGAGGGATTGAGTGAAGGAGGAAGTCCTTCCTCCACAGTGAGCCCTCCCATTGGTGAGCTATGTATAGGGAAGTTCTGAGAGGACGCAGTCCCTCTTTCTGCCTGGCTGCCCCTGCTCTTCACTAGTACGTGCACCTCTCTTCTTCAGCTTTCCAATGTGAAATGAAGAGCAGCAGCTCTCCACGAACCCTCCAGGCCTTCAGTACCCGATTGGGACTGCTGAGGTATCCAGCCATGTGGACTGAGCAGCCAACCGGGTTCCTTGTCTCTCAAGCCTGCTGAAAGCTAATCCAATACATCCGCTTTAGTGCTTATTCATTCTATCAGTTCTGTTCCTCTAGAGAATGCTGTTTAATACAATAGGACAAAAAAAAAAAAGACTAGAAATGGGGACATTAACAGTGTTACATTTCAATGAGTTTCACACTGACTCTACCTCCTGGATCTGAGGAAAGACGTGCCTGTCTTCCAGTTGTCCCTGAGTGTTCACTCCTGGCCACACAGGGGACTTGGCTCTGTTACGGGATACACTGAGCTATAAGATAACTTCCAACTTATTAAAAGATAATTTTTTGACAAAAGTAAAATGTACACTAGATGGATATAATTTAAAAGCACACCAACGATTTTACTTAAGTCTTAATTTTTTCTTACGTAGAAACGTTGTATGGACACATCATGTATTGGTACCATCATTTCCCTCCTGCCACCCCCACTCCACTGAGGGCCCTCCTTAGTGGGATTGCTGGTATTCATCACAGGGTTGTGGATTATGAGTTGTGAGAGAAGCAGTCAGTCATTGTGGGGAGGACAATGCCTCTGGATATTCCCTCCCACCATGTGGTTCTTTACAATCTTTCTCCCCCCTCTTTCACAAAATTCTCTGAGCCATGGTGGGTGTCTTTTAAATCTACTTTAGTGCTGAGCTCTCAGCAGCTTTGGTAGGTTTTGAGTGTCCTCAGTTCTGTCTCTGTCACCTGGTGCAGGTTGTCAGGCTCCCCGTGGAAGCAGAACTCTTGCTCATGTTGCCAGTTCCTCTGTGGCTTCCTTGGGTCCTGGATGATGTGCGAGGGGTGGGTCATCTCCTGCCAGGGAACCAGCTGTCTCTTTTGTCTTGTTGATAGATTGGTTGTCCTTGGTTCATGCTGCCTTCTGAAAAACAAAAACAAAAACAGTTTCTCCAACAAACAGACCCCAGTGAGAAGCTTCCACTAGTTTTTGGCCAAAGAAGAGGCTATACCCATCAGAATCTCTCTAGATTTCTTTTCTTTTCTTTTCTTTTCTTTTCTTTTCTTTTCTTTTCTTTTCTTTTCCTCCCTCCCTCCCTCCCTTTTTTTCCTTCCTTTATTTCCTTCCTTCCTTCCTTCCTTCCTTCCTTCCTTCCTTCCTTCCTTCCTTCCTTCCTTTCTTTCTTTCTTTCTTTCTTTCTTTCTTTCTTTCTTTCTTTCTTTCTTTCTTTCTTTCTTTCTTGGCATGCCCAACAGACTGGCCTTTTTTATATGATGTAGCAAGAGAGAGTGAGAGGGAGCTAGAGAGAGAAAGAGGGAGGATTGTCATGCCAGGGCCTCTAGCCACTGCAATTGAACTCCAGATGTGTGCGCCACCTTGTATGCATGTGCGACCTTGCATGCTGTCTGGCTTATGTGGGACCTGGAGAGTTGAACATGGCTTCACAAGCAAGCATCTGAACTGCTAAGCCATCTCTCCAGGTCTTATTTTTAATGAGAAACAGCAACCAAGGGGACTCCAAACAGCATACATATGTAAGGTCATCAAATGTGCTTAATTTTGTATAACCAACTATGGTAGTTTGAATATATGTCCCCCAATATATTCAGTGTTTTATTAGTTATAGTTTGCATCTGCAATCACCTTGCTAGAGGCAATGTCACTGGGGGCTGGTCTTAAGGTGTTAATGGCGGGTTTGAGATTCCATTGTAAAGATATGCAAATGTGCCTAGCAGGAGTTCTGAAGTGTGCTGTGTGACCTTTTGGCTGTAGTTTTTGCTCTGTGTGCTGTGGTGGCTGGTTGGCTTTTTCTCTCTCTACTTGGCCCTGTGAAGAAAGGCCAACTTCTTCTGCCATTATGGAACTTCCCCTCGATCTGTAAGCTTCAATAAATAATATCCCTTCCTCCATAACTGTGCCTGGTCTGGAAGTTCATCTCAGTGAACCTGAAGCTGTCTGCTACAGTAAAGTGGTACCAGGAGTGGGGTGAAATGAACCTGACCGTGTGGATATTCATCTTTTGGAACCTTTGTTTTGGAGGAATGGGCATGGACTTGGTGCTTGCAACTGAAGATGCCTTCTGGAATGGTAAGCCATGTTTTATAGACTATTCTGATGAGAGTTTGAGAATGCTAAGTGCAGATAGTATTGAACTTCTAGGCTTGGCTTATGAGCTTTCTAAGGGGAAGGAAAGACTGCAGAGGACTTTGTTGGAACTGGGCTACTGGCATAAGGGATGGCTATGTTCCACTATCCAGGCCCAGAAAGTTTGATCAAGGTTAAATTTGTAATGGACTGATGTGCTTGGCTAAAGATATCTGACTGAGATTTTAAGATTTTAAGTTGGAAAACCTCAAGCAAGTTAAAAGTAGAGGCATTGAGACTGGTTTAGCTGCTATTGTCAATACATTAGCAATCTTTTTTTTTTTTTTTTTGGTTTTGCAAGGTAGGGTCTCACTCTGGTCCAGGCTGACCTGGAATTCACTATGTAGTCTCAGGGTGGCCTTGAACTCATGGCGATCCTCCTACCTCTGCCTCCCAAGTGCTGGGATTAAAGTGTGCGCCACCACGCCCGGCTACATTAGCAATCTTAAGGAAGGTGGAAGGAAGGTGGCCTGACGACTGATTTACATTAAAACAATGGAGAGGATGCCTGAGGAAAGACTGTTAAAAATGCAAATTCTTGGAAAGAGCTGACTGGAGAAGGAACCTGCTTTTCAAGGCTATGATTTATTTTGTCCCTGGATTAAGAATATGGCTGTGTCCTGCACATCTGGTATTAGTTTTGGAAGCATGAAAAATGCATGGAGTGGTCATGAATTGCACACGGTTCCAGGAGCTGCTGCTGAGATGCAGCATGAGGCAGGGCATGAAGACCCTCAGGAATAGGCTGCAAGAGCCTTTGGAAGAGGGACCGTGGTTTGCATGGAGACCTGAAGATGTTTTGGATATACCAGGACTATGCAAGGACTCCCATGTAATTCAGTGTTGGCCTGGGATCGAAGTTTTCCCTGGCAACTCTGCCCAGCTGGAGGGGCAGAATTGGAAAACCTGGAGACTGTCAGTCTATGGTTATATTGAACTTGAACTGCAGAAGTTTGATGACTGCTGATGGTGGCTGAGTTTACATTATTCTAGTCTCTCCTTGCTATGCCTTATACCAATTAAAATGTTTACTCTGTGCCTTTACATGTTGAAAGTATTTAACTTGTTCGATTTTACAGGACTCACTATCTTAAGTTGATCAAGACTGTGAGAACCTTTGAAATTGGACTGAGTACAATTTACAATGTGTGATAATTATAAATCTATTGGGGGCCAGGAACTAAATATATTGGGTTTTGCAAGGTAGGGTCTCACTCTGGTCCAGGCTGACCTGGAATTCACTATGTAGTCTCAGGGTGGCCTTGAACTCATGGCGATCCTCCTACCTCTGCCTCCCAAGTGCTGGGATTAAAGTGTGCGCCACCACGCCCGGCTACATTAGCAATCTTAAGGAAGGTGGAAGGAAGGTGGCCTGACGACTGATTTACATTAAAACAATGGAGAGGATGCCTGAGGAAAGACTGTTAAAAATGCAAATTCTTGGAAAGAGCTGACTGGAGAAGGAACCTGCTTTTCAAGGCTATGATTTATTTTGTCCCTGGATTAAGAATATGGCTGTGTCCTGCACATCTGGTATTAGTTTTGGAAGCATGAAAAATGCATGGAGTGGTCATGAATTGCACATGGTTCCAGGAGCTGCTGCTGAGATGCAGCATGAGGCAGGGCATGAAGATCCTCAGGAATAGGCTGCAAGAGCCTTTGGAAGATGGACCGTGGTTTGCATGGAGACCTGAAGATGTTTTGGATATACCAGGACTATGCAAGGACTCCCATGTAATGCAGTGTTGGCCTGGGATGGAAGTTTTCCCTGGCAACTCTGCCCAGCTGGAGGGGCAGAATTGGAAAACCTGGAGACTGTCAGTCTATGGTTATATTGAACTTGAACTGCAGAAGTTTGATGACTGCTGATGGTGGCTGAGTTTACATTATTCTAGTCTCTCCTTGCTATGCCTTATACCAATTAAAATGTTTACTCTGTGCCTTTACATGTTGAAAGTATTTAACTTGTTTGATTTTACAGGACTCACTATCTTAAGTTGATCAAGACTGTGAGAACCTTTGAAATTGGACTGAGTACAATTTACAATGTGTGATAATTATAAATCTATTGGGGGCCAGGAACTAAATATATTGGGGGCCAGGGGCGGAATGTGGTAGTTTGAATATATGTCCCCCAATATATTCAGTGTTTTATTGGTTATAGTTTGCATCTGCAATCACCTTGCTAGAGGCAATGTCACTGGGGGCTGGTCTTAAGGTGTTAATGGTGGGTTTGAGATTCCATTGTAAAGATATGCAAATGTGCCTAGCAGGAGTTCCTGAAGTGTGCTGTGTGACCTTTTGGCTATAGTTTTTGCTCTGTGTGCTGTGGTGGCTGGTTGGCTTTTTCTCTCTCTACTTGGCCCTGTGAAGAAAGGCCAACTTCTTCTGCCATTATGGAACTTCCCCTGGACTTGTAAGCTTCAATAAATAATATCCCTTCCTCCATAACTGTGCCTGGCCTGGAAGTTCATCTCAGCGAACCTGAAGCTGTCTGCTACACCAACCAATTTACCCAGGGTAGAAATTAACTGTAGCTCACCAAACACAATATGCATGGGCAAGAATCAAGTCTGTAATATTAATTTTTCCAACATGGAGATATATAAAATAGCTCAAAAAAAAAAAAAAAAAAAAAAAAAAAAAGGGTGGGGGAGAGAATTGAAGGATATGCTGCAGAGGATCTCACCTAATAATTCTCACCCCTGCCAAAGTTTCCCACAGTTTCCATAGCAGCAGGTATGGAGTCCATGTATGCTCTTTTCTCATCTGATTTAAGCTGACTCTCCCATGCATGACACTCCAGGTACAGCCTTGGTTGGACAGTCAATTCCTTCAATTATTTCCTGGCAAAAAAGGAAGATAGGTGTTTACTGAACACAAATTACTATATTGTTTGAGGGCACTTCATAAGAAGTTCCGATGTGGGCGTAAGAGCAAGCAGTAGCAACGAGGATTAGAGGTCATTGTTGCAGTTCGGTTAGAAAATGCCCAGTCTGGGCTGGAGAGATGGCTTAGGGGTTAAGTGCTTGCCTGTGAAGCCTAAAAACCCCAGTTTGAGGCTCGATTCCCCAGTACCCACGTAAGCCAGATGCACAAGGTGGCACATGCATCTGGAGTTCGTTTGCAGTGGCTAGAGGCCCTGGTGCGCCCATTCTCTCTCTCTCTCTACCTCTTTCTCTCTCTGTCTGTCACTCTCAAATAAATAAATAAATAAATAATAAAAATGAAAATAAATGAATGAATGAATGAAAAAATGCTCAGTCTGCTAAGCTAAGGGTTTAGATGAAGAAGGAAAAGAAGAATTTCTGGATGTGTCCATTTAAAAAAGTACAAGTGACAATGTGGTGATTTGAATGTGAAGTGTCCCCTATACTCTAGTGTGTTTGTGCCTAAGCCTTTTGTTTAGTTCTCTGCCGGAAGAGCCTTTGGGAGGTGGAGCTGTGCTGGAGGAGGGCGTCACTGGGGGAGGCCTTGGGATTTGATCACCCAGCTCCCCTTGCCAGAGCTAGCTTAGCTCACTCTTATTGCTTCTACTCTGCAGCTGTGGAGATGCGGTGTTGGGCTGTCTGTCTGCTCTGGTCATGCCTTTCCCCCTTGAAACTATAAGCTGCAATAAACCCTTTCCTTCCATAAGCTGCTTTTGGTTGGGTGTTTTGTTCCAGCAATACGAATATTACTGCTATAGAAAACAACATAAATTATATTTTAAACAAATTGCTCCTGTTACACCAACCTCATCAAGTTAATTCAAGCTAATGGAACAATGAAATTAACCCCCTTGCTGCTGGCTTTCCACCAGTAGTTTGCCTCCAGGAAGCTGTTTCCTTCCAGACTCAGATGGGTCCTGGGAATCCCGCCTGGCCCACTGGGGTGGTCTATAGTTGCCGGGGAAGTGTCAGTGTGTAAATCTGTATCCAATAATCTATTCTTTGAAATATCAATAGCTGGAAGTCCTTGATGCAATTCTTCCCATAAAGTGAAAATTTCCTTGTGGCTTATTGGAGAACCTTTAGGCAAACAGGAGTCCAACAAAAATTATTTGTAGATGGCAAACATTGAAAAGCTGAGGTCAACTTATAGTAGCCAATAGCATCAGGTGTAGGAAAGTAAAATTCTGTATTAGAATTTAAAGCAGAACTATTTCATATGTTTACTCAGTGTTTTTCCTGGAGGGTAAAAGAATATTATAGCTAGAAAACATACTGAAAAGTCTCTAGAACATAACATTTTACTTGGGCTCAGTTGGCAAAGGGCTTGCACATGGGTGGACTTGACTTTGACTCTCAGCACTCATGTTTTACAAAGATCCAGGTGTGGTGGCATGTGCTTGAATCCCAGAGCTGAGGAACCAGAGACAGAGAGATGACTGCAACTTGTAGGCTAGTTAGTCAGTCCTGCTTTTGAGTTCCAGCTCAGTTAGACAGGCTGTCTCAAAAAGAGTCGATGGTGCCTGAGGAACCTGGCAACCTAAGGTTATTCTCTGACCACCACATGCACAGGGACCTGCGCACAGGGGAATATGAACATATGCATTCAGAAATATGCACAAAATAATATTTCATTTCTTCCAACAATTCAATCAAGGCTAACTAAAGATTTAATGACTCGATAATTGTGAACAGCTCTGACAATAAATGCTGAGTTAGTTAATCAGGAAATATGGAGCATGACAAACAGATCTAATGACCTTGGACATTTGTAATGTAAAGAGAAAATTGTAATTAGCTTTTCCTGGGCACTTTTGCTTATCTCAGAGATAGGTTTAGTATTTTGGAAATATTATTTTAGTTTTGCTAGATTTGAGGTCTGATCTTGGGTTGGAAAAATCAAAACAGTTGGTTGAGATTTGATCCCTTGATTTAGAGTGTGGGTGGACTGAGAAATAAGACTTACCAATTTAATCTAATTCTAATAGGAAAAATTTAAATATACATAGAAGAAAATTAATATAATTCTACAGAAACAGTATTTTCTGAAGTAAAGAAACATTGCCGAGCCAGCCATGGTGGTGCACGCCTTTAATCCCAGCACTTGGGAGGCAGAGGTAGGAGGATCGCTGTGAGTTCAAGGCCACCCTGAGACTGAGACAGAGTGAATTCCAGGTCAGCCTGAGGTAGAGTGAGACCCTACTTTGAAAAACCAAAAAAAAAAAAAAAAAAAAAAAGAAACATTGCAATGTTATAAGAAGTTTGTTGGTTAAAGAAGTTAAGGTCTGTTAGCACTTGGGAGCCACTGTGAATGTTAAGAAAATATGTTCCCAGACTTAGGAGCATGGCCCATGTGTTCCAGTTGGTCTGTCTCCCTCAGGATCATCCATGGCAGCATCTTAGTGAAGGACCCCCCAACCCCAATACCAAAGTGTACATTTTCAAAACTGCACATTGACGACTTACAGAAATTCATTAATGTGCATGCATCAGAGGATGATTCCCTAAACAATGAGGGACCATTATGATGTTGCTGTCAATTTTATCAAGATTTGACTTCCAGTCATTTATAGTCACCATTAGCAATATTTACTGGTATCATTACAGACAGAAATCATTAGCATTGCTGAAGAAAACACTGTCACTATTATCAGATTTCTGAAACAATCTCATATATGAAACTTATCAAACAGCATTTCTCAATCACAGGGGATCAATGACACAACCTGAAGAGGCACAGTCTCTGTCCCTGGAAGTCTCATCAGACAGGGCCAGCATTCCAGGATGTGCCCCTAGTAATCGCTGTCTTTTCCAGTCTTCAACAGTGTTTTCTTTTTCACCCCTGAGAAGACAAGAAGTTCTGATGAAATGGGTGGGGTGGGGGAGGAATGAGACTGGAGAGAATGTGGCTGCAGTAACTACACACTCCACACAAAGGTTCTGTAACACAGACGTGTTGTGATCACTTTATATTAAAATTTTTACTCTGATGCCATTTGAGGATTGTTCAGAAGGGACAGAAATGGCACTGGGGAGACCAGTTAGCATGTTTTGTAATTATTCTGGGAAAGAATCACCAGGTCATTAAATAGTGAGAGACTGAGATGAGGTGTTTCAGGGGTAAACCAAGGCACTGGTAAGAAAGGTCACAATCAAGATAAAATGAAGTAGTTTCTGGTAAGACATTAGATTTAGACATCTGGATGTCATTAATGAAAATCACGTCAGATTCCTAGTTTGTAGCCATTGTTAGAGCCTAGGATGACAGGCAGAGCAATAGGTTCCGGAAGAGCGAGTTCAGTTTTAGAGATGCTGCATGAGAGAGAAAGTGTACATGGCTTCAGCAGCCACATCCAACAGTTGAAAGTAAGGTTGGAAGATGACGAGAATGATCACAAGGCATCGAGGCTGAAGGAGGGGGTGTATTGTCTTTTGAATAGAAAGAAAAGATGGGGGAAGGTGAGCCCAGGAGAAAAGGACAATTATCCCTAGAAGAAGCTGGGAAACTGGTCCCGGAACTAGAATAGTGGACTGTTCCGTCCTCTGGCCACTTGCCATGTTCTGCCACGTGTGCCTTCATTGCAAAGGATCTTAGTTCTCTTCCAGTGAGACAGAAGGCTTATAGTAAGTCAGGTAGGGGAGATGTGCCATTCACAAATTTATTAGAGACAGAGAAAGAGAGAGAGAGAATGGGTGCACCAGGGCCTCCAACCACTGCAAACGAACTCCAGATGCATGCACCACCATGTGCACCTGGCTTATGTGAGACCTGGAGAATTGAACCTGGGTCCTTAAGCTTCGCAGCAAGCACCTTAACCGCTAACCCATCTCTCCAGCCCCACTTACTAAATTTTTTTTAAATTTTATTTTTATTTATTTTTGGAGAGAGACAGAGAGAGGACAGAGAGGGAGAAGGAGACAGACAGAGAATGGGCACCAGCAGTCTCTCAGCTGCTGTGAACGAAATCCAGATGTGTGCGCCGCCTTGTGGGCAAGTGCGGCATTGCGCCCTTGCGTCACATTGCATCTGGCTAAACGTGGGACCTGGAGATTGGAACCGGGTTCTTTAGGTTTAGCAGGCAGGCGCCTTAACCGCTAAGCCATCTCTCCAGCCCCACTTACTAAATTTTTGAAATGCCACTTGGTGGCATCTTTCCCTTAACCAATTGTGCATCCACATTATAACTTCAGAGACTAACAAGCCTAGGGGCTGGGGGGATGGCTCAATCATTAAAGTACTTGCCTTGTAAGTGTGACCCCCAAAAACCCACATAAAATTCAGGTGTGGTGTGACAGTGCATGTCTGAAACCCTAGCACTGGGAAAGCAGGCTCTTGTGGGCCAGCCACTTGAGCCTAACAGGTAAGTCACAGGCTGGTAAAAGAACCTATCAGAAGAGGTGGATGCTGTACTCCGCATGCTCGCCCACACATGTGCACGAGTACGCATGACACATGTGCACATGCACACACACACACACACACACGCACGTGCGCACACACACAGAAATATCAATACTGGGCACACAACTGTGGGAACACCACAGAGAGACACCAATAATGATGATGAGAAAAATAGCAACTCCCTCCATCTTGGCATCAATGTGCCAAAATACAGCTTCTAAGCCTCTGCTGGAGGGACACTGCCCAAAGCTGTCCACAAGCCACTGATTGCGTGCGTTCTAGTCACTGGGGTGATGAAGGCCCTGGGAGGGAGACTCTCTTGGAAAGGACCTGGGTCTCCTGCTGGTGCAGGGATTGGGCGAGCTTTCTCCACATAGCAAATTGATTGATTGCTGAGAGTATTGACTTATTATCATGAATAAAGAGGGGAAAATAGCCACCTCATGAAGTTTCTATATTTTATTGCTTCTCTGTGAATGACATACAGACCTATTATTATACTTTGGATAAGTGTCACCCAACGGCCAGCATGTTAGAGGCTGACAGCCAGCCTGTGGCACTCCTGAGAAAAAGTAGAACCTTTAGGAGATGTGGCTGAGCAGAAGGACATATTGGGACCCCAGCTCTTCCTTTCCCTTTGTTTCCAGGCTCCCATGAAGTGAACTGCACTCTCCACTGCATGCTCCCACCCTGCTCTGCTGTCTGACCACCTTACCACAGGCCCCAAAGCTGTGGGCCAGGGCCAGAATCTCCAAAACTGTAAGCCAAAGAAATCTGCCCTCTTTAAAACTTGAAGATTTTATGTATTTTTTTTTTTTTTTTTTTGCAGTAAAGGAAAGTTGACCACCACAATCATTTAAGTCCCCTGCCTTTTGTCCTGTCACTGTCCAGTGCCTTTCTTACTTAATAGTCATGGTCTATATCTTTAGAAAGTTAATTTTGAACAAAACAACAACAACAACAACAAAAAAAACAACAAAAAAGAAAGTTAATTTTGAAATTCCTTAATCTAGAAATACATAAATAAACTTCATGTTACATTATTTTACATTTTTTGTTTTTATAATGAAAAGTTGCTTTTGGAAATAGCAGTTTTAACTATTTTTGCTTGCGTATGTGTACATGGTATACACGTGTGTATGTGTGTGGGCATACTTGTGTGTGAGTGTGCAGAAGCCAGAGGATATGTCAGGCATCTTTCTGTCTGCTTTGTTGACAGAGGCAGGGTTCTCACTTGAACCCGGAGCTTGCCAATTCGGGTGGTCGAGCTAGGGTGACATAGTCTGTTCAGGATAAGAATGAACAAATTCTATCTCTAATTCCTTTAGAAAAAGTGCAGTCATGAACAAACTTTTAAAAACATTCATTTTGTACCCATGACCCAAGTTCTAACACACAATACAAATCTATGTACATATATACACATACGTAAAAATATAAATGACACAAACTAAAGCAGCACTTTCAAAATTTGACAAATACCATCCCAAATGTCAACAGGACAAAATAATTTAAGTCTCACAGAGAATGTTTATTTAGGCAGAGGTTCCTATCATTTTTGACTACAAGGATCCCCATGTGCTCTCAGACAATGTAGAGGGGCTCATAGAACATCTGAAACTTGAATGAACCACTGATGATTAAGAAAATCTTACAACCACAAGCTATTATGGATTCTGTAATTGTTTTAGATGAATTTTCAGTTAATCACAGTGCTGTAGATTGACACACAAGTAGTCTACAACCAAACTTCCTGGTTTAGTATCCTGACCTGAGCACAATCACCTGTGATGACCAAGGGCCCATCAGGAAACTCAATAGAAGCACTGGGTTGGCATGGCCTGCCTACTTGGGGCTGCCTTCTTAGACTCCAGCTGTGCCTGGAGAAGGAAGGTGCGTTCATTTTCTTAGAGATGAAAGACCCGGGTGGGGTGGGGAGCTTCACTGTGGGCTGAGCTGTCAGCCCACCCCTGAGAAGTCAGTAAATTTTGGAGTTGTTTGTTACATAGCAAAGATAATAAATTTTATGGCATTTACATAAATTGAAACATAGGAATATATAAATAGAGGACATGAACCATTTATTCATTGATTCATAAATATTTTCCCAAGACCTAGCAAGTGCAAATTGTCTGGTCCTCAAGGCTATCTGCACATAAGAATCCACAGAACCTTTGTAATGACTGTGGCCCCAGGAAGTCTGAAACCCACAGGAAGGAAAGGAAGTCTCAAATTAGGATAATATTCTACATAGACCAATTTCAAAGTTAGAAAAAGCATCTAGACTCGCACCTCACCCCTCTCCAGGGCTATAATACAAGTTGACTCTAACTCTGACTGCCTGAAGAGTGATCTGAGGATAATGGAACTGTGTTTTATGCCTACCTGATTAATTATTTTTCTCTGGCTCTCTCCTTCACCACTGGTTTCTGTACAGTGAGTTATGGCCCAGCTAGGTGTCTGTCTTTACCATGTACAAAATGCATTTATGTATCCCTTTACAGTTTGTGAAGTGCTCTTTGTTTTTGCAAAATTCCTTCCTACACATTATCACATTCTACCTGGTAACAATCTAGAGAGGTTATCTGCTCCAGGTCCCCTGGATGAAGGTACCCACGGAGGGTAGCGCTCCTCTGTCACCGCTGTTAGACAGATGCTTTTGAACATAGGCATTACAGGTGGTTGGACATTCATCACCTTGTTCTAAAGATGATGACCTTGCAGTCTTCAGTCTCATAAAGACGAAGAATGATTCAAAAGGGGATACTCCTTTATTTATGGAATTATTTTTTTCCAATTAGAATTTTAGACCAATTTCTGTTCTGTTCTGCAAAAGTTTTAATTAAGACATGAGAACTTTAACACCTCACACCCTTTACCATAACCACTATAGCTTTGGATTTTTCTCTTTCTGTGGTTCCCATCCCCTCGGGGAAATGTTAGCAAAAAGAATGTGATTGCAAGAGTTCCAGATGTTACCTCTCAGATGTGTCGCAGCACGCTTCCAAACCATCTGGTAGCAGCCACAGCTGGACGGCGTCCAAACCCAAGTGCTCACGAAGGTAAGGCGTATTAATAGAACCCGAGCTTATCAATGCTTTGTCAAGCACGTCTGTGCCGCTGTTTGATCGGCTGCTGTAACCAGGGCAGGCCTTCAGAACTCTGCTGTTAGCTTTGCTACGCACTTGAGGGGTGCAATGGGATCGATGGGGTTTTGCCTATCAAGACTCTATAACCAGTGTAGTAGTGTTGAAGTGTGGAATCATCAGGAGGTGGGGATTTGCCGGGCAGAGTGGCTCACACCTCTGATCCCCGCATTTGGGAAGCTGAGAAGAGTCTGAGACTAGCCTGGGCTAGCTACACTGTATTACTTGGGAAAATGGCTCAGTTGCAAGCCTAAGGGCCTGAGAAGGCTCGAGTTCAATCCCCAGCACCCAAGAAAACAGTGGAGTGTGGCCACATATGCCCGTAATCCTGTGGGGAGAGGAGAAAGGAAAATGGGTGGGGCTCACTGGTCAGCCAGACTGACTGGAAACAACAGCCGTAGGTTCAGTGAGACATGGAAGCACCATGGAGGAGGGCCCCTGACCTTCTTCTCTGGCCTCCACCTGTGGGCGCAAGGTGTGCATGTACCTGTACGCACATAGGCACACATTATGCACATACACCACACCACACTATACATATTACATAAACACACACCATATATATATATATATATATATATATATATATATATATATATATATATATATATATATATTGGGCCTGGTGTGAGGTAATTAGGCCATTGCGTATACTGCTTTGGTTTCATGGAGTGACCTTGTTCCCAAGAGAGTGGGTCTTGCGTTCACTGTGCAAATAAATAAATAAATACAAATATTAAAAGACCCTTGCATCTCCATGCCCTTTTTAACTAATGAAAGAAAGGTGTGACCCTGAAGTGTGTTGGGGAACAGAGGTGAAAACATTTATTAGGTCTCTGGGGTGTAGGTAAATATCTTGATTCTTCGTACTCAAGAAAAGGCACGTGGGGCTGGGAAGATGGCTCAGAAGTTGAGGACACTTGCTTGCAAAATCACTGTCCTGGGTTCACTGCTCGAGTTACCCACCAAAGCTGAATGCAGAAAGTGGCACAAGTGTCTGGTGTTGCAGCAACAAGAGTCCCTGGTGTGCCCACACACACGCAAAAATAAATAAAAAGTAAGAAGAGACAAATCATTAAGAAAAAGGGAATGATGATATTCCCAACTCGTCCTCTAGTTCCTGGAAAGAGATGTGATATCCACCACCCTTGCGAATGTGTAACCTCCTCCAGGCAAGACAGACCTCTGCTTGCGTGAGATAACGTCACGAAATCAGCCTCCTCTGATTTGGAAGTTGTACATTTTATTTATTTATTTATTTATTTATTTATTTATTTATTTATTTATTTAACATATAGTGTGTGTGTGTGTGTGAGAGAGAGAGAGAGAGAGAGAGAGACAGAAAGAGACAGAAAGCGAGGGTTTGATCACAGTATGCATGAGAAAGTCAGAGAACAACTTTGGAGTCTGTCCTTGCTGGCCTGCCTCATGCTAGGCAGGGTTTCTCTGGATCTCGCCCTGCTGTTATTAATCTTTTTACTGTGCTCACCTCAGAGCTTCTAGGAAATTCTCCTGTCTTTGCTTCTCATGTCACTGTCAGCATCCTAGGTTTAAAGAAGCCTGCCAGGGCATTTTGTGTGGGGTCTGAGGATCGAACTGGGATACTCAAGCTTGAGAGGCAAGTGCTTTATCTACTGAGCCTTCTTCTCAGCCTGGAAGTTGTACATTTAAAATAACATTTCCTAGCACCTGAAAAGCAATTGTCTCAGTTGAAAAAATAACAGTAAACATTTATTATTTGAAAGGTATTTTGCTAACGACTTAAAGAATATCTAATTTCATGATCACATTGAGACTATGGGCATCCCTCATGAACCCTCATTCAATAGACACAGAAACTGAACTGGAGGTGTAGTGGTTGAACGTCAAGTGACCCCCATGGCATGCTGGGAAAGCCTCATACTCGGTCCCCAGCAGGGGGCAATTTGGAGGTGGAACCTTGCTGGAAGAGATGTGTTATCAGGAGTGGACCTTGAGGTTTATTAGCCCAGAACTTAGACAACTTCCACCAAAGATGTGAGCCAGTGCCTTGCTTGTGCCACTCTTCCCTTGCCCTGATGAAGCTTTCCCTGGAAACTGTAACCCTGAAATAAATCCTTTCCTCCCATCTGCTAATTTGGTCAGGTGTTTTGTCTCACCAATGAGACGTTAACTGCAGCAGTAGGGTATTAAGACATTTTCTCAAAGTCACAGATTTTATAAATAACATTTTACGTAGGTTTAAAAAATATTCTGTTTATTTATTTGAGAGAGGCGGATATATCTGTATGTATATCTAATCTATATCTACAATATAAAGAGAATGGGTGCACTGGGGCCTCTAGCCATTGCAAAAAAAAAAAAAAAAACTCCAGATGCATGCACCACTTTGTGCATCTGGCTTTACATGGGTACTGGGGATTGAACCTGGGTCCTTTGGCTTTGCAGGTAAGTGCCTTAACTGCAAAAACATCTCTCCAGCCTTTGAAGTGTGTTTTGAACTTAAATATTTTAACACTGGGACACACATGTATCTGTGTACTTATGCATTCATGTGTGAATGTGGACATAATGCATCGTGGGTACATGTGGAGGTCAGGGGACTGAGCATCAGTCCCTGCCTTCCATCTTGTTTGAGGCAGGCTCTCCAGTTCACTGCTGTGAATTTCAGGCCTGATGGCCAGTCAGCTGCTGGCATTCTCCTGTCTCTGCTCCCACTCGCTTTAGGACAGCTGGGGTCACAGATGCTTGCTACTATGTCTGGCCTTTATGTGGACTCCGTGGATCTGAATTCGGCTGTCATTCTTGTACAGTAAATGCTTTTGCCCACTGAGCCATCATCTCTCCGGACTTTACTTGATTTTTAAGGTCCATCAAGACATTTTCATACATATGTGTCATTAGACTCAGTTCTTGTTACCCTCTCCCCCCAACAGCATAGCCTCCAGGCCCTGCTCCCCATAAAGAGTTCCCTTCTTCCCTTTAATTAGCCTTCCCTCTTGCTTTTTTTTTTTTTTTTGGAGTGAAACACACACACACACACACACACACAGAGAGAGAGAGAGAGAGAGAGAGAGAGAGAGAGAGGAAGACAGAGAATAGGCACGCCAGCAACCTCTCAGCTGCTGTGAATGAACTCCAGATGTGTGCACCCCCTTGTGGGCAAGTGCGGCCTTGTGCCCTTGTGTCACTTTGCATCTGGCTAAATGTGGGACCTGGAGATTGGAACTGGCATTCTTAGGCTTAGCAGGCAAATGCCTTAACCACTAAGCCATCTCTCCAGCCCTTCCCTCTTGTTTTTATGCTTAAAAATATTTATTTGCACATGTGTGTGCAGTGGGGGAGGGGGCAGATACCAGAGTCTCTTGCCACTGCAAATGAGTATCTGTTTAGCTTTATGTGGGTGGCTGGGGAATTGAACCCAGGTTAGCTGGCTTTGCAAGCAAGCACCTTTTTTTGTTATTTATTTTGAGAGAGAGAGAGAATGGATACACCAGGGCTTTCAGCCACTGTGAACGAATTCCAGATGTGTGTTCCCCCTTGTGCGCATGTGCGACATTGCACGCTTGCATCACTGTGCATCTGGCTACGTGGGACCTGGAGATTCAAACATGAGTTCTTAAGCTTTGCAGACAAACACTTAACTTGCTAAGCCATCTCTCCAGCCCCAAGCAAGCACCCTTAACAACTGGGACCATCTCCTCAGTCCCTGCTTTTAGGCTTTAACAGTTAATTATTCACCAAGTTGACTCATTTATTGTCAATATTCATTCTTTTACCTAACAGAAGCCTAAGAGTATTGAAGAACTACAATTCCATAACAGTTTACCCCTTCTCTGAAGTTTCTTGTAGCCAGTGATGAGGTGCTTATAAATAAGTCAACAATTGAAAGCCAGTGCCAGGCTGGAGAAGATGGCTTAGTGGTGAAAGCATTTGCCTGCAATGCCAAAGGACCCGGGTTCTATTCCCCAGATCCCACATAAGCCAGATGCACAAGGTGGCACATGCATCTGGAGTTCATTTGCAGTAGCTGGAGGCCCATGGCACGCCCATTCTCTCTCTCTCTACCTGTTTCTCTCTCTTTCTCTCTAATAATAATAGTAATAAAAAGCCAGTGCCTCGCATGCAGTGGTACATAATGCACCCTATGAGAGCCCCAAGGGAGAGAGGGTCACAGAGCAGTGAAGGCTTCTTTATGACCAGCAGAGTATGCAATGGTCGTCAGAGGAGGAGAGAGCTTGTGGACATGCTCAGAAGCATAAGGCAGTTAGACATCTTGGATCTGTTTGGACCTCCCACCCTATCTCATCCCAAAATTTTGGAGAAATTAGGCAGACTTTAAGCAGGAAGGCAAGTGCAGATAGGATCAGATTAGATATCAAAGGAAACAAATTGAGAGGGATGTGAGAGACGTCAGACTGAAAGCTGAAGACTCCATGAGGCTGTAGTGAAAACACAGAGCACAGGTGATGCAGGGCAAGGTTGAAACAGAGGCAGCAGGGGAGCAGGAGGAACAGGGAGGTAAAGGCCAGCCTAGCATCTGGGAATAGCTATATAGAGTAGGAAGGTGGTGGGGAGGGGCTCAGGGGAGGAGTGCCTGTGGCATGGTGGACATCCCTCTTATCTCTTATGGCACCTAGGAGTTTGAGAAAGAGAAGGCCTGAGCAGGGGATGAACTCCCTTTGGGTCATGATGACTTGTGGTGGAGGATAATGTGTTCTGTCTGCTTTGCGCTCCTTTAGCAGAATATCTGAGACTTGGTACTTTATAAAGAATGGAAAGTTACTGACTCTGTTTTGGAGCCTGGGAAGTCCAATACCAAAGCCAGGTACCAGGCATAGCATGATCTCGATGATGCCTTGGTCCACCATTTCTTGATAGGATGGCAGAGTGAGGGTCAGTGAGCATGAGAGGAGATGGACTCACTCTTTTCAAAGTTACTTGTGTGATAAGTAACTCATTCCCTCAATAACAGAACCAATCGATTCCCAAGGCAGAGCTCTCATGGCTTATCACCAGTCAAAGGTCCTACCACTGAACACTGCAACATGCCACATTCCATCATGAATCTGGAAGGGGACAAACATGCAGAATATATCAGATGGGGCAGTTAAAGAATAAGCACAGGGCTGGAGAGATGGTTTAGTGGTTAAGGTGCCTGCCTGCCAAACCTAAGAATGCCCATTCGATCCTCCAGATCCCACGGTTTAGCCAGACACCTAAGTGAGGCAAGGGCGCAATGCCGCTCTTGCCCACATGGGGGCACATGCATCTGGAGTTCGTTCACAGCAGCTGAGAGGCCACTGGCATGCCCCTCTTCTCTCTCTGCCTCTTCCTCTCTGTCTCAAATAATAATAATAATAAAACAACAACAACAAAAGAATAAGCACAAATACGTGTTGAGTAGAGGCTAAGTTGTCTATAGACCACATTCAGAAGGATATCTGGGGTTGAGACATAGACCTGGGAGTCTTCAAAATTGAAGGTGTCTAAAGATGCTACAGAGGACTGAGGACTGACCTAGAGGTAGAGGAGCTAGAGAGGGAACAGTGATATCTCAAAAACAAAGCAAGAGGAGAGCAAGAAATGAATATTGCCAGAGATGTTGCAGAGGCCAGAGAAAATACAGGCAAATGATTTGCCAATTGGATTGGAGAGTAAGGAGATCCGTGGTGACTTTGATAAGGATAGTGTTGGTTGCGGGCGGGGGGGGGGGCGGTAAAGAGGAGGTAAGAGAAGACAAAATGGCTAAAGAAACTTTCTCAAAAAGCTTGACTGTTGCACGATAGAGAATGGGGATAAGATTTGGATTCAGTATAAGATCCAGGATCCAGAGAAGTCAGTTGGTTGGTGGTATGTTCTAAAGATAGTAGAATCTTTCTATTTATTCATGTTTTGAAATATTTATTTATTTATTTATTTATTTATTTATTTATTTATGAGAGAGAGAGAGAGAGAGAGAATGGGCATGCCAGGGCCTCCAGCCATTGCAAATGAACTCCAAATGTGTGTGCCACTTTGTGCATCTGGCTTAGGTGGGTCCTGGGGAATCAAACCTAGGTCTTTAGGCTTAACAGATAAGTACCTTAATGACTAAGCCATTTCTGCGGCCCTATTTCTTATGTTTTGGTAAGCATACATAGGTAAGTTATCATGATGGTTTGTCAAACGTAACTTGTTTCAGTTAATTCTCACCCCTTGACTTCCCCCATCCCCCTAGTCCCCATTGCCTCTTTCCTCCTGCCATTCTATTAACGTGCCATGCCACGTGTGTTCTCTTGCTCTTCCCCACCCTTGTCATTGCTTACTACTCACTTTTGGATATCTTTCTAGCTTTTTCCTTTTACCCATGTATGTCACCTTTTATATGCCCACATTTAAATATTACAAGCTGGGATCCACATACAAGACAGAATATGTGGTTTTGGGCTTTTTGAGTTTGAATCATCTTGTTGAATTTAATTCTTTCCAGATCCATCCATTTTCCTGTAAATTTCCTTTATAAATTAATAAAATTCCATTGTACATTTGTACCACATTTTCATTATCCATTTGTCCATTGATGGTTGTCTAGGCTGATTCCATGTCCTACTATTGTGAATGAAGCAGCAGTAAACACGGATGTTCAAATATCTCTGTAATAAGATAAGGTGTTCTTTGGATATATGCTGAGGAATGGGAGAGCTGAGTCCTATGGCAGTTCTATTTATAAATTTTGTACCAACACACTCGGTTTATGTGGTGCTGGGGATGTGAACCTGGGCTTTATGCATGCTAGGTAAGCACTCTAGCCAATGACCTACACCTCCAGCCTGCTGGCTCTTTTCCCAACTGTCTGTCCTCTCTTAGACAGTGGCACCCAGGCTTTTGGTCACCCTGTCCTCCTTGGGCACTGCTCCTCTCCGGTCAGCTTTTTGTGATACTTAACATTGTTATGTTTCGAGAGTTCATGTCTGATCCTTCCCTGGCTCAGAAGCCCTCCTTCCAAACTTCACCCTCCCCTCCATCACACACATCCTCTGTCAGCTTTCCCCTACGGGGTGGAGTTCTTTATGTCCATCACTCCTTTGCTTCCTGCAGACCTTATCTCTTTAAAAAATTTTTAAAATCATTTTTATTTATTTATTTATTAGATACAGAAGGGGAGAGAGAGAGTGAATAGGCACACCAAGGCCTCTAGCAACTGCAAACAAATTTCAGATGCAAGTGCCAAGATGTGCATCTGGCTAATGAGAGACGTGGAGAATCGAACCTGGGTCCTTAGGCTTCCCAGGCAGGCACCTTAACTGCTAAACCATCTCTCCAGCCCCATCCTTATTCTTTTTGATGCATTTTAACATCAGAATGAATCAAAATGATGAGAGGCACTGGATTTATCAGGAACTGCTTTGCAGGGGCTACTCTGTAAAGAAAGTGTGAGTCTGGAGACTTAGGGCTTGGCAGCAGAAGTACAGAGTGTGGCAGAAGATAAAACCAAGATGCTTGGGTCAGGGAATAAAACAGGAAGGTGAATAACTGAAGAGGAAAGAGATCTCCCAGGAATTCTTTAGCTTTAGCCCAGGGAGATCAGCAGAGAAATGTTTATTCTGACTTGGCCACCCTAGTGTGTTCATGGTCAACAGCACATTGGGTCTTCTCTGGAAATGGATACTTTGTATATATTTTCTCTCTCTGTGGGTTGTATCAGCAGGATTTTCCCAACCTCTGAATAGCTCGCTGCTCCTCCTACTCACCCCAGCTTTTCCTGCATCCACGTGTTTGCTTAGGCTGTTGACTTGGCCAGGATCCCTTTCTCATTCCTCCCTGTCTGCCAGGCCCAGCTAGTCTTTAAGAGTCCAAGTGCCAGCTGATCATTCACATTAGCCCCAGGATCATCGTTAGCATTACAGGGTCCAATAAGGTGTGTGTGGTAGGAAGCCCGAGGCTGGGGCTGCCTTGAAGTCATCTGTTCTAGATTTTGAACTGTAATTAAGTGAATTTTGGACAGAATCCCCATCCTCCCCAAAGTTACAAGTTATATTTTGGAAAATATTAACATGGACTCTAGATATGGATGATATTTAGGAAATGTTAATTTATGAGTGCATAGTGTTGTAGTCGTTATATGAATGACCGCCAATTTTCACGTGGGTCTGATGAAGAATTTTTAGTGAAGAATCACCATAACTGTCATAATAGTTTAGCAGATATGTATGTGAGCGCAATACACACACACACACACACACACACACACACACACACACGGTGAAGTGCTGCCATCTGGAAATAGCTGGTAGGTTGTTGTTTTTTTCATGTGTGTATAGGTGTGTGGGTGTGTGCTTGTATGTATGTGGGTGCACATATGTGTATAGCTGTGCCTGCACCTTGTTTCACGTGCATGGGGGGGCAGAGGACCATCTCAGATCTTACTTTCTGATACATCATCCGCCTCTTTTCGAGACCACCCCTCTCATTGGCCTGGAACTCACCTGTTAGGTTAGAATGGCTGGCCAGTGAGCTCAAGAGGTCTCCTGGCTTCACCACTCACACTGATGTCACAAGCACACACCACTATGCTCAGCTTTTTAATCTGAGTGCTCAGATGGAACTCAGGTCCTCTCACACGTGTAGGGCAAACATTTTACTTGGTGAGTTCTTCCCCTGCATTCAAGGTTCTTCATTTTGTCATTCTTTTTATTCCTTTACACAGCCAAAATTTTGTAATAACAATTCTTAAATCAGGGCTGGAGAGATGGCTTCGTGATTAAGATGCTTGCCTGTGAAGCCTAAGGACCCAGGTTCAGTTCCTCAGTAGCCAGGTAAACCAGATGCACAAGGTGGTGCATGTGTCTGGAGTTCCTTTGCTGTGGCTAGAGGCCCTGACATGCCCATTCTATCTCTCTTTCTGTCCCTCTCTCTTTCTCAAAAAATAAATAAATAATAAATAAATAAAACATTTTTTTAAAAATCTTAAAAGAGTTAAGACACAGAATTTCTTGGCTAGGTAGAGGAAAGGACCTCAGGGTTGGAGGGACTGAAGCATTCCACTGGTCACTGGGGAGCTGTTCTCTGGCTGTGGGCCGTGCCTGAGGCAGTGCCACTTCGTTCCCTTAACAATGAGAGGAAAAATCTTCATCCTTTTATTTAAGAAAGACATTCAAGGGTTGGAGAGATGGCTCAGCAGTTAAGGCGCTTGCCTGAGAAGCTTAAGTACCCAGGGATGATTCTCCAGGACCCACGTAAACCAGATGCACGAGGTGGCGCATGAGTCTGGAGTTCGTTTGCAGTGGCTGGAGGCCCTGGTGTACCCATTCTCTCTCTCTCTCTCTGCCTCTTATTCTCTCCTCTTTAAAATGTATAAATAAATAAAATATTAAAAAAAGAAAGTTAAAAAAAAAGATATTCAAGGGCTATAGAGATAGCTCAGCAGTTAAAGGTGCTTGCTTGCAATGCCTGATGACCCAGGTTCAATTCCCCAGTACCCACATAAGCCAAATACATACAATGATGGCACATGCATCTGGAATTCGTTTACAGTGACAGTAGGCCCTAGTGTGCCCATACACTCACTTTCTCTCTCAAATGAATAAAGAAAGAAAAAACATTTAGCATTTGATGAAATCTTACTCTTCCAAATACATCCTCACATGTTAATTTATTTTCTTCTCAAAATAATTCAGTGAGATAAGTTTTGTTCTTGCTAGTCCCATTTTATTGGTGAGGAAAAATGTCTCTAAATTCAATTACCTTTCTTTCTCTCTCTCTTTTTCTCTTTATTTCTTCCTTCCTTCCTCTATCCCTCCTTCCCTCCCTCCAGGAATTCTTTCCTTCTTTTTTTTTTTTTTTTTGTCTCAAGGTGGGTCTCACTCTAGCCCAGGCTGACCTGGAATTCACTCTGTAGTCTCAGGGTGGCCTCGAACTCATGGTGATCCTCCTATCTCCCAAGTGCTGGGATTAAAGGCATGTGCCACCACACCCAGCTTGGGCTTCCTTTCTTTACTTTTTCTTCCTACCTTTTCTTTCTCACTTTCTACTTCATTTCCTTTGTTTTATTCCTTCCCTCCCTCCCTCTTTCTTTTCCCTTTCTCCTTTCCTCCTTGCTTTTTTCTGTTTTCTTTCTTTCCTTTCTCCCTTCTTCCTTCCTTCCTTCTACTTTTCTTTCCATTCTCTTTCACCCTTCCTTCCTTCCTTCCTTCCTTCCTTCCTTCCTTCCTTCCTTCCTTCCTTCCTTCCTTCCTTCCTTCCTTCTCTCTCCCTCCCTTCCTTACTTCCTTTCTTCTTTCTTTCCTTTCTTATCACCAAACTTGCATGTGTCAGTGAATCTGATTCCGGTTCTCTGGACTTCACACCTGCGGTCATTCTAGGACTCTCTGAGATCCTTTCCTGGGCTATAAAGCTCAAAGCCCTCCCCTTAGAACCATAATAAGCTTTAGGAGGGAGCTTGGGTGAACTTTGAAGGGAGAATGAAGTGAAGAGATCCATACCTGGGCCCTCTGGAGAATGTTTTGGGTCCAATATGTTAAACCACCCATGAGGTCTCACTGGAGGAACACTGTGCTCCCCAGCTATTTTCCAGCATCTCCAGAGCTTACAGGTCTGCTAACTGATGCTCGGGGATGCCCGTCTAGCCACTGGATCAGCACGAGCCCCACAGGGACTTCTCCGATTGCACCAAGGGAACGCTGTCAGTGATCTCCAGAAGCAGGAAGGAAATCCGTCTGCAGCTGGGAGTCAGGTTCTCATGAAAGAGGGATTTCTGAATCAGAGCAGACAACAGACACCCGACCACATCAAGGAGGAAACCGATGTTCAGGAGACGTTGAGTTGCAGCTTTGGGGAATGACGGCTGATTAGCCAACCGCAGGGTGGGACGTGCTGGGCTCTTCAGCTGGGCCAGAGAGAGAGAGGTTGGAAGGTGAATGAAGCAGGCAGGGAGGCATGAAGCGTGAGGGTCTATGAACATCTGGGGATGTTTAATCGGGAGGAAACATAGACCTCCCACACAGTAGCACTTTTATGAGCTCTGATTATACGCTGGAGTACACAGAAAAATAAAAGAAAGCAGTGCCTTAGTAAATAATAACTTCTGTGAGCCATACAAGACGCCGCATTCCCGATCATCCCCTCACGAGACGCGCTTCAAAGGCACTGTCACTTCAGTGTATCAATGTGACAGGAAGGTTGCTGAGCAAGCAGGTGCCTGTACACTGAGAGCTCCTGGGAGGCTCAGAGCAGACCCAAGTCACAAGAGAATGAAGGCCTCAGGGTTCTCTTGGGAATGGCAGAGCTTTAACACTGGTCTTTAAGTTTCAGAATCAGCACTTGAGTTGTGAGGCCAGGATTGGGTTGGGGTATGAGAGTTGAGGGAAGAAGGGAACAGGCCTTAACTTGCTCACTTGCTCATTCACTCTTTCTTTCCTTCTTTTTCTCTTTGTCTTTCTTCATCCATCCATCTATCCATCCATTTCAAGTGATTGCTAAAAGTGAACGTTCTGGAATTGGGTGTTTCTGGATTAAAATTTCAATTCCACCACTTGAGAACCCTGTACACTGGGAAGGTAGTGTCTTTAAGCTTTTGTTTCTTCATCAACGGAAGTCCCTGCAATATAGAAATACATAGCCCAGCAATATCATACCATCGCTGGGGCTGACATACAGTGGTGACCAGTCAACACATGCTGTGTTGATTCCGAATCTTCCAACAAATATGCAATGATTTCTAGGCTACTTGCTGAGGGTTCAGAGGTGATGGTTTTGGGAGCATAATTTTACATACCTGACATGGAATGAGACATGTACCCAACCTTTCCTCCTTCCTATCTTTCTTTCTTCCATGTTCCCATAGACAGACCATCTGATACAGAGAGGAGATGAGAAAGCATACAGTCTGCAATCCTTTGACCTGGCCGTGGAATTAACTCCCTCCACAGACTAGCTGCTCAGAGAGTGGGAACTTGATGCTTGTTTTTCTACAGCTTTGACTAAAACATAGTCACTCTCTTGGAATTCCCAGGTTGCAAACTGGTGGGCCATGGATCAGACTGGTCCTTGTAACACAAGTTCTTTGGCCTGCACAGTATGTTAAAAATTAGAAAATTTCACATCAAAGCCGATGTTTCTGGCTTCTTTTGAAAACAGGAGATCTGTCTGTCCTGGGCTGCATGTCCTCGTGATGGCATTCAGAGAGAGTGGACAGACGCTGTGTCTGCTCAGACTGATGCTTTACTTTCCATGTGTTGACACTGGCCTTGTGTCAATGTCACTACCACTAGCCTTCCATTGGGAATCCCACTCTTCCAGAAGCAAGAGCTTGCTTGAGGTACAATTCTTATGGCATCTTATATAAGGGCATTGCCCTCTGTTTAGGCAACCCTAAACAAGTCCTCACCAAAACTCATACTGGAATTTGGTTGCCAATATAGTGGCATTAAGAGGTAGGGGTCTAAGTGAGGGATTTCTGTCTTTGTCACATTTTTGGAAAAAAAAAAAAAAAAGGATACTTCTCAAGAGAGCAGCATGTTGTAAAGCAGGCCATCGAATTTGTCCTCAGGCACCTGCTTCCTCTTTTGCTTTTCTGCTGCTAGTGGAGTAGCATGGGCCTCACCAGAAGCTGGGCAGGTTCTGATGCCATGTTTTTGGACTTCCAGAACTGTGAGCAAAGGTGACTCTCTTTCATTCCCAGCCTCAGATATCCTGTTATAGCCACAGAGACTCACAGCTACCTCTCATTCTCATTATCTCACAAATCCCTCACAATACCGTCACTTTAGAAGGGAGGGTTCAGTGAGTTCATAAAGGAAAAAAAGCATTAAGTCCACGACAAGCATCCTTAAACAAAATTCAAAATCCAGACTAAAATAGATGCAAATGTTTTGCTTCCTATAAATAAAATGTGAGTCTGAGGATGTGAATCAAAAGCAAGAATTAATGTGTTATTTACAAGCATAATATTTATCCAAACACACACACATCTACTCACTCACACTCATTTATTTAGTAAAATTTTTTTCCTGTTTAAAAATACTATATGTGGAAACAAGAGGCTATTTTTAAAATTGAGATGTAATTCACCTAACAGGAATTCACCATTTTGACTGTACAATGTAGTGGTTTTCAGTATACTCACTACATTGGGCAATCATACCACTAATTCTACAACATTTTTATCCTCCCCAAAAGAAACTCCATACGTTTCCCTCCCTCTTCTCATTCCCTGACAACCACTAATATGCTTTTCGTCCCTATGGATTTGCTTATTGTGGACATTGCAGAATCAACGCAATCACCCAACATGGGGTCTTGCATGCTTGGCTTATTTCACTCAGCAGTTTTTCAAGAGTTCCCCATGACGCAGCATAAGTCAGAACTTCATTGCTTGTTATTGCTAAGTCATATTTCATTGTGTGCATCACCACATTTTGCTTTTCCATTGATCTGTTGGTGGGCATTTGTCCCGTTTCCACTTTGGGGCTATTATGAATAATACTACTATAAAAATTTGTGTCCACATATTTGTGTGAACATATGGTTTCTGTTCTCTTAGATGCATACCAAGAGTGGAATTGCTGCATCATATGATAATTCTAGGTTCAGCCTTTTGAGGAATTGTCAAGCAAACTATTTTCCATAGTTCCACATTTTATATCCAAGATGGGTATTTTTAGTCTAGTAAATGATCCAACAACTGGGTAAAAATGAAATATCATAATATGTAGAAAACGGAGACCTAAAAGTTTACCTCCCTATATTTAAGTGTCTGCTTACTTGTCATCATTTGGCACCGTAAGCTCAGGCCTAGTGGTGATAGCTGAGTCCCTTAGTCATATTCTAACATCCATTCTTCCCTCTTAGAACTGAACCCTTTACTTTAACCTGGGTACTTCACTGCCCAAAGCAAAGGTGCCATTTCTTTTCTTTTTTTTTTTTTTTTTTTTGGTTTTTCAAGTTAGGGTCTCACTCTGGTCCAGGCTGACCTGGAATTAGCTATGTAGTCTCAGGGTGGCCTCGAATTCACGGCAATCCTCCTACCTCTGCCTCCCGAGTGCTGGGATTAAAGGCATGCGCCACCACGCCCGGCTCAAAGGTGCCATTGCTTTACCTGCCATGTCACTATAAAGGCCATTAACTGTCTACAATAATGAAGGCAGAGCAAGAAAATGGAAAATATCCTGAGACCCTTAACATGGCATAACCTAAATTAGTGACACATTCATTAGTGAAAACAAATTTGTATCTCATTGTAAACTATTGTTATTTGGAGTTTAGGGTTATTTCAACAGAGCTTAACTTTGAATAGCCAAATACATGAGGAGCAGGTTGTAAAGTGTTAGGAGATTAGCAGACTTGAGTTCATATGCTTAAGCTTTTCGTTCTTGCTTTTCTCATCCAAGCACAGTGACTTTACTCCTCTAGCCTCTTTCAAGGTTTTTTCCTTCATTTATTTCATCTCCATCATCACCCAGACCACACTGTTTGTCTTCTGGACTTCTAGCATAGCTGGTGGTTTAATCAGCCACCTGTACCTTACCTTGCTTCCCTTTAACCTGTCCTCCACATGATACTTGGTGTGATCCCCCTACCTGAGACCACCCCATTGTTCAAAATGCCCAGTGTTGTTCTATGAATCCTAGGATAAAAATCAAGCTCCTCAAAGGCCTCACAGGATTCGACCCTTCTTTGTGCTCTTCTAACCCTAGTCCCTTATCCCCTGTCCACTTCAGCCTCACTGACCTTTGAATTCCTTGACTAGGTCACACTGTGATTCCATCACAAGCTTTGTACAAACTAACCCTTCAGCTGAGCACAGTTCTCTCCTGTATATTGTACGCTCTGGACCTAGTTCACTCCTTGTCATACCTTAGATCCAAGCGAAGCCTTCCTTGACCATGCGTTTGTGTCTGCTTTCCCATAACTTAGGCTATATTCTAGAGTCTTCTCGCTATTATACAGCATCTGACATATGGCATGTGCTTAGAGTTAGAGTTCCTCAGAGGACTAAGTGGGGACATGTTATTTTAGTCCATTTTCTATTGCTGTAGCAGAATGCCCAAGGCTGGTTAGTTTATTGTGACTCATAGTTGTGAATGCTGAGAAAACCAAAATCAGGTGGCTGTGCCTGATGAGGGTCTCATGTTGTGCCAACTCATGGTGGAAGTAGAAAGGTACGCTGACGTGTGTGTAAGAGAGAGAGAGAGAGAGAGAGAGAGAGAGAAAAGAGACTTAACTCTGGAGGCAGTCAACCTGTTGCCATAGGAAAGGCATTTATTCATGAAAGCTCTGCCTCCATGGCCCAAGCACCTCCCCCAGGCACCGCCTCTCCACACACCTATGTAAGCCATAGCAACGCACACCATGAACATTGGTCTGCATCATTATTCTCACCATCATCATAGTTCTCACTAGCCATCTGTGGGCAAGAGGGCAGAATAAGAGTAAGTGGTTGCCTATTCTCCCTGAAAATCCGTTTACTAATCTGGAAAAGATGAAGCTATCAATTTCTCTCTCTATGTAATATAAGTTTCTCTGTCTCTCTCTCTCTCTCAGTACATGTATATATCTTAACCAACAGCATTGTGTTAAGGGTTAACTCTCACCTATTTGATGAGTTTGCTCTTTTCTGGGGTGAGGTGAGGGTGGCATACCATGGAGCTGAAAGCCACTGTGCAGGAACATCAGGCAGGGACTTCAAACCCAAGGCAAAGGAGATGACAACAAGGGGCTTTGGGCTTGCTGGGGGGCCTGTTACCTCTTCTTCTTGGCACACTTATCTCACTTGAAATCTGAGGTCTAGCCTGTCTCTGTCGAACCCTTGTATTTTGAGGGGAGGAATTCAAGGATGTTTGGATGTGGTTTATTCCTTTCAAAACTCATGGTGAAATTTGGTCCCCGAGAAGTGATGAGACCCCTACGAAGTGTGCTGGTTGCCCTCACGAAGGGGTCCCTGATACTTTTCTAGCAGTCGGTTCTCATAGGAGGTGGTTAGTTATGGCAACAGCAGGCTTGAATATGAGGCAGTCTTCCTTTCTTTGATTCCTCTTTCTTCTATCATCGCGTTCCTCTTCTGCTCTTCCATCATGAAATGAGGCAGCATGAGGCCGCCAAGAAGCTGAGCAGATGTCAGATCTTAGACTTAGACTCTCTGGAACCATGGAGTCATTAAACCTCTGTTCTTTGTAAGTGACCCAGTCTCAGGCATTCCACTATACAACAAAAAACGGTGACACCACTTGTCCATATGCTGCCTGTCCCCCACCAAATCACATCAATGACTTTCCTCTCTTCTCATGTGCATTTGCAAAAACATACTACATCACTGCCTTTTCTAACACACACACACACACGTATACACTCATATGCATATAAATATGCCATACCCACATGTTCTTCAGAAATAGGCCAGAAATCCAGTAAAGAACAGTAACATCAGAAGCTTGGATGGGGTTAAAATCTTCCTTCTCTCTGGGACATCTTTTTCCCTCCCTCCATTGTAATTGTCAAATTCTGCCGCTGCTCCTCTAAAGAAAACTAGGAAATTTAGGGTACCCTGACATTCATGATCAAGGGTGACCAAGGCTTCTTTGAAAGAATCTACATCTAACTCCTTGATTTGAAGTTGACCCTAAGTTCGAACTTGGGAATCTTCCAGAAATGCTTCAAGACTCCTGAGGATGTGGGCAATGGCTCCATGCAGAATATTTACAGGATATTATTTTGTGTGGATCACAAGCATCTTCAAATTACAACAAAATCAAACATTTGTATTACAATAGGAAAGAAAACAGAAAGAGGCGTGCTGGCTGCCCAAACAAAGCTCTTATTCAACTTTCTCATCACAGATGTTGAAATCTTCACTTTCTCATAACATTTGAAATTACTTCAGTGCAATGTGGGGCCAGGGATTGCTCCCTCAGGAGACACAGATAAATAGTCATGTTTCTTAGGTGAACATGTCATCAGATTTGCTTCCTACCAGATGGTTTCCAGCCTGGATGTCATGCCTCCCACCTCCTGACCTGCAGCTGGAGTGTCCACTCTGCAGCCAGTCCATGTTGTCTCCTCTGAACCTCACCCTTGGCCATATTCCTAAGAAGAGTGAAACTTGACAATGAAAATTTTAAAAATTAATTAATTTGTTTATTTATTTGTGTGTGTGTGTGTGTGTGTGTGTGTCTTGGGGGATGTGCCACAGTCCACATGTGGAAGTCAGAGGACAACTTCCACTTCCAAGTGTCTGTGTTTCACCTTCTTTGAGACAGGGTCTCCTGTTACTGCAACAAAACTATCTGGAGGGGAGGGTAAGGGTAGGGGGGTGGAACACAAAACTGGACCCACATGGAAATAGTACCATAAAATCTTATATCCTGAAAGGCAGATTAAAAGGTTGAACCTTCATCAGGTCCTTAGAGGGAACACCTGAATCCAAGGGCCCTGGAGAGGGTATGGTGAAGAATAACCTTAATTTTCTCCTGTTTTTCTCTCTCTTTTTCTCTGTGTGTCTTTTCTCTCTTTTTCTTTTATATTACCTATTTTTTTTCCTTCTTTTCCCTTGGTGCTGGCCTGTATCTCCCAGTACCAGGATGCAGTTAACATCCACAATGAGCTGTTGATCAGAGAGACCTACAAGGTTTCCCAAAAGAAGGCAGACTTCTATCAGAGCACTTGATGACCCACCAAAGGTTAATGGTAAGACCCTACTGCTGAAGACACCATATGCTGTTATTATGGAACATGGAGAGACCTGGCGGGAATCTGGAAGAGAGTCAGTCCCAGACAGTTAGCTTGTCTAATGCCAGAAAGTGCTACATGAGCTACTGTAGAAAAATGGCCAACATCTGTCCAAGCAACTTGAAGTCTAAGCTACTCAGCAGCAAACAACCTGACGTAATGCTCACCCAAGTGCAATAGTGACACACAACCATGGTGGGTAACCAACTGCTCTTGGATTGGCTAACTGATCTGCACAGTGGAACAGCACCTATAGCTAGAACTGGGAAACCAGTCAGAATCATATCAAAATAAGGAGTTCATGCTCCAATATCCAGCTCCCACCAATCTTGGGCTTCAAGAGGGCCTACACCTATGAAAATTCTCTCTAAACTAACAATGGTTATCTCATTTATCTGGTGCTGACTCACTCTCCATTGGAAAATCTGCTTCTCTTTTTCAGATGGATGCAGAGGAGAGAATCAGCCCATCACACCTCACCAGGGCCCCTGCTGAAACCATAGAGTAACTGGGGAAATGAGCAAGAATGCTGCTTTCTTGGTGAACCTGGTATCAGCACAAGGAGATAGACACAGAGAACACTCAGCTCCTACCAAAACAGAGATCCAGAGACCTAGAGGCTCCCAAGACCTCATCATTGAAGCAGACCTAAAATGAACCAAACAGAGCTCAGGGAAATTCATGGAAGAGGGGCAGAAAGATTGTTAGAGCCACAAGTTGGGACATTACACAGGGACATTGCCTCTTCCCATAACTGATCGATACCCCCACTATGAACCATCCACAATCCCCATGGGGATAACTGGCATCCCCAACGAGGAGGGGCCCTTCGGAGGGGGGAGGTCAGGGATGAGGGTAAGAATAATATCAACATGTGCTGTTTACACACTGAGTATGTACATAACTAATAAAGAAAACAATGGTTACAAAAAAGAGAGAGAAGCTTCTCTAAACAAAAGTGAGATTTAATCAATGTGACCCAGAGGGATGAGGAATAAATCTGGTCCCACACTTTACTGAAAAAAAAAAATCCCAATCCTGTAGAACATTTGCTACTGACTTTCCTCCAGCCTTGGCCCACTTTCTCACTTGATTTGATTTCCTCCTTAATAAATTCATTCTTTTTCTGCTTCTATTCACGTGGCTCTGTTTTTTTTTTTTTTTTTTTGTTCCCAATCATAAGAGCCTGGAAATCCTAATAGGTGTCCATCAGACTTTGATATCCATTGGTAACACTGTGACATGCCCCTAGTACAGGTCCATTATATATATTGTTTTTATAACTCATTCTGCCATTTCTAAAAGGTTTCTAATACTATCATGGCCATTTTGGAGCGGGGAAAACAGATTCCGAGAGCAGCTTCCTCAAAGGCATAATCCCCGGGTCACTCTAAGCACAAAGAGCAGAGAAAAAGTTTCCATCTCCCAAAGCATTTCTGTCAAACTTGATTTTCTAAAAATGTGCATGTATTGATTATGCATATTATGATTCGTTCCAAAGTAATAAAGATAGCCAATATGTTGACTAGTGCAAATTATCCAATGCAATTTTATATATTTAATATTTTTTATTTTTTATTTTTTATTGACAGCTTCCTTAATTGTAGACAATGTCCCATGGTACTTCCCTCCTTTCCCCCACTTTCCCCTTTGAAACTCCATTCTCCATCATATCCCCTCCCCCTCTCACTCAGTCTCTCTTTTCATTTTGATATCATCATCTTTTGTAGGTTGTTTCAGGCCCTTTTTGTATATTTTCAAAATTGTGCAAAATACACTTGTGAGGAAGCAAAAAGGTGGAGAAAGGACAGTCCTATTTATGAAATATCCTTGTAGTCAGGCCTCCCAGGATTCAAGTCCAATTGGAACCTATGAGAACTTTGTCAATTTAACTCCCCTTACTCAGTCTTTTTTTAACATTCCTGAAATATAAATATTAATAAGTGGGTGTTCCAGGGACACAGTAAAATTGAATATGAAAGATCCTCATTCAGTGCCTGGGATACATCGGACATTCTAAAGGGATGCCATCTTCTCTTGCCCATCTTTTGTGATTTGGGCTTGCAGAGCAATCCCAATCACAACTTCTCTTTAAATACTAGCTTTTATTGCATCAGCAAACCAGCTAGATAGTGCTTTATTTGGCCCAAGCAATAGCCACCCTAAATGTCTCCATATAGAATTGTATGTTACAACCTAAACATTGTGTTTAAGTCAAGGTTGAACTGCTGTTCTCGAGAGCGCAGGCAAGGAATAGAAGCATGCCTTCTATGAGTGCTGCGTGAGACACTGATAGAGGAGCGACTGTCTTATCTGCAGAATTTGGACCCTTCTGTGCTGTTCCCTACTGCAAACTTTTGGCTAAGCCTGCCATATATGTATGCACTGTAACCAAATAGAGTCCAGAAAGTGAGAGTAAACAGCAACAACAAAGAAAGGAAGAAAGAAAGAAAGAAAGAAAGAAAGAAAGAAAGAAAGAAAAAGAAAGAAAGAGAAAAAAACTATTAGACTAGCTGCTCTGCGAGCTGGTTTTATGTGGGCGGTGGGAAATTAATTGAACACGGGCTGGCAGGCTTTGCAAGCAAGTGTCTATAACTACTGAACCACCTCCCCAGACCTTGACAAAAGAATTTAACTAAAAAAAAAAAAAAAAAAAAAAAAAAGCACTAGAAAGAGCAAGGCATGGTGGCTCATAGCTGTAATCTCAGCATTTGTAAGACCGAGGCAGGGAGATCATTGTGAGTTCAAGGCCAGCCTAGGATATGTAGATAGACTCTGTCTCAGAAAAAAAAAAAAAAAAACACCAGAAATTAAAAATCAAGTTAGGAGGCACGTAATAAGAGTTTGATAAGTACGTGACAAAATGAATGGATGAAAGAAATAAAACAGTGGGTGAATTTACCCAAATGGAGTACCTCATTAGTAATAATTTAAGAACTGGTACTGCAGAGTTTATTTTAATGTTTTTCACAGAACCCATTCCAGAGTCAGCTGGGGAAGGTTCTGAGTCCCACTCCAGAAACACTGAATCAGAATCTGTGGGGGGAAGTGACTTTATCACAAACCCTTCAGACAGTTTCTTGGGCTGACAAAATTTGAACAGACACTTGAGCTCCAAGTATTCTGAACTAGAAGCATGTCAGTCAAGAAGCCCTGCTGTCATGAGTGGGGTCCCAAAGCCAGCGAGTGGTCTGGGGAAATGTTAACAGATGCTCACTTTGGGGTGTGGGCTGTGCTACACTGAGAGCAGCCAGGAAGAGCCAAAGGACTCATGAAAGCAAGTGCGTGAACTGCGCGACCTCAGATGACACTACCTCAGAGGCCACTCAGTGACACGATGGCCCAGAAGGAAGCAGACGGCGTGGAACAGCTCATCACCAGGTGCCTGGATAGTGGCCACTTCCCAGACAGCTCCAGACTTGACTTCTTGTAGGCAGCAAGGGGTAGAGGGTGGGGAAGTGGGAAAGAGAAGCCCAAGTGGCTGGGGAGCAGAGGAGAGTTTGCCTCAACAATTACTCCTCCAGAAAAATTCCAAGCACCAACTATTTTTTTTTTTTTAGGAAGGGAGAGGAGAGAAAGAGGGAGAGAGAGAGAGAGAGAGAGAGAGAGAGAGAGAGAGAGAGAGAATGGGCACACCAGGGCATCCAGCCACTGAAAATGAACTCCAGACACTTGTGCATCTGGCTTATGTGGGTCCTGGGGAATCAAACCCGGGTCCTTTGGCTTTGCAGGCAAGATCCTTAATCACTAAGCCATTTCTCCAGCCCCCAAGCACCAACTATTGAGCACACAAAGTTGTAATGTGCTCTGTCATCGCCCAGAGTGGGCAGAACTGGCGAGGCCCTCCCCCCTTGATCCCCAAAGCATCTAACCATTCCATAGTCAGGGTTTGCCCTCATAGTTCCTGACCTTGTGGCTAGCTGCCCAACAGACCCTTATGTGGCTGAAGTCATGTAGCTTTTCCCGCCACTTCTGTTATCTCCCTTGCAGCTCCTCCCTCGCAACTCTGAAGTCACATAGCTTTCCCACCTCGCAACTTCTGCCTTCCCACACCAGCCAATTAGATAGCAACCCATAAACTATGTATCCAATGGCCATGTAGTCTATATGTGCCTTCTCAACCTTTCTCAAGTGTTTATAAACCCACTCCCCTTTTGAATAAATGAGAGCGTGCTATCCATCAGACTGCCTCCCGGGTGTTCATTGCCCACAGCACTCACCCTCTGCTCCAGGACCCTGCTTCCCCCCAACTCCTCCTGGGACTGGGACATTGGTGGCCAACAAGCCCCAGGGACAGTGAGGACCCTCAGGTGGGCTATTCCACAGCTGCTTATAAAGTCTCTCACGTTACTCAGCAAAATGCCTCAGGTAGAGCTTCATTCCAGTAGCTTGTTTTCATGAGTTTCCACTCCTCTGAAAGACATTGGTCCTCCTGCACTGTCCTGTGTGACAAGAGGGCCTTATTCAACAACAGCGGGAGCGTCGACTCTCAGCTCCTCACCTGCCAGACAGAAACAAGCATGGGTTCCATAGCTTTCAGGGACAGGAACTCTGTGGAGCTTTATAGAGGTGTACAGCTTCTAGGCAATCCTCCTTCACCTGTTCTTTCTGCCTTCCAACACCAGCCAATTAGATAGCAACCCATAAACTATGTCTATGAACTTCCTATCCTTCCCTCCCCCTCCCAGTTCTACTCATTTTCTGTGGCATTCTCACTTTAGACAGAAGTTGGGATGTAAGTTTCTATGCACAGCCCCTCAGATCCTTGTTTAGTCTCCCCTTAAGCTGTCTCTTTGCTTAGGGCTGGAAGCCTTCATTCTTCCTCCATCCTCCACCTCTATTCACAAGCACATGCTAGTGCTGAGGAGAAAGCTGACACAGAGACTGAGTTTTGGCCTGTTCTGAATGCCTCACATCCTGCCACAACCCACTGTCACCAGAGTCCATGAGCACAAGACTTTGGGTGCCAAGGGCAGGGCATGGTTTTTACCACCCCCTTATAAGGGCCACTTTCAAATCTTCCATAGTCCTGGCCATCTCTTTACAGCTTGGATTGTCAACTATTCACAGGCAAATGGACCCAAGTTAAAGTTTTCTTCCTCATCCCAAGCAGCTTCCTAAGTCCATTGGTTATCACCAATGTGAAACAGCCTGATCACTCCTTGTTCTTTTCCTAACACTCCTTTCCTGCCAGCCCTTATGAAGTCCCTTCTATGTACTCTCCTACCAAGGTTACGGTGATAATTTGTTCTGATCTACCCAGAATCATCCTGGCTTATGCCTGTTCTGTTGGCATCTCTTCCGGTAGTTGCCCCTTCTGTCCTTAGAAATGACCCAGGCTGAAGGATGCACCATATCCAAGAAATGACATAAGACCAATCACTGAACCTCAGCGTGAATTGACAACTCGAGCTTTCAGTGGTCATTGAATTGTAATTCCCTCCAAGTTGACATGGCCCATCCTCTTCCAGAAAGCATGATGGGAAGTTCTAAATTGACACATAAGCCCATTCAGACTCAAGGTGTTCCAAACAGACAGAACGCTGGCCAAGGCTCAGGAAATAAAAATTTACAGGTCCCTGGGAGATTCACAAGGCCCCTCCCTAAGGTGATACAAGGAGTAAGAATCTCTTGGGAGCAAGACTCCAAGCCACTAAGCTGCCTGTAAGTCGTGCAGGAAGCTCCAGGAGTAGAGCCTTCCTAAGCTGTACCCATGCTGAGCTGCAGCTGTCCCCGTGAGTCCTCTCCCACACTCTTGTAAGGAACCTCAATGCACTTGTTGGTTCACTAAGCTAGACTTGGGCAGAATTGTTTCTTTGGTCTGTCCCTCGTGCCCTATGTGGGGTGAACAGATGTTTTTCACACCTCCCCGGGAAAAGTTAACATCACAGAGACGTTCTCATTTTAATCCTTCGTGTATCTGTGGAAGAAAGTTAGTCCCTGCTTGAAATGGGGGGACATCACTGGGGAGGGTGAGCACTTTGCTATGCAAAGGGAAGGCTCATTGTGGCCTAGAAGCTAGTTAAATGCGGAACAGGCCAATCACAGTGCTTCTGTTTATTTGAGTGGTGTCTGGTTTTTGTTGTTGTTGTTGTTTATTAATTTATTTGAGAGCAAAAGAGGCAAATGGATAGAGAGAGAATGTGCACACCAGGGCCTCCAGCCACTGCAGACGAACTCCAGATGCATGCGCCACCTTGTGCATCTGGCTTACGTGGGTACTGGGGAATTGAGCCTCAAACTGGGGTCCTTAGGCTTCACAGGCAAGTGCTTAACCGCTAAGCCATCTCTCCAGCCCTGGTGTCTGGTTTTGATACAAGCACAAGGGCAAGGACCACACTTCATCTCCACATATCTTTTCTATCTACATACCTGGCAGATAATAGACACTCATCAAACACTTGTTGAATGAGCCAATAAAACAGTGATAGAAGAGTGGAGTGGGGAGAGGATGAATCCCCCAGAGCATGACTAAAGTCTGTAATGATCTGATTGATAACCGTGCATTGGATCAAAGCTTAATGGAGGGCTGCCAAGAATCAATAGCTCTTGGAGGTGTGACAGGGAGACATGTATCACAAACAGCAAGAGTCCTTCAAGGACCTGCAGGTCCTTCAAGACAATATGGTAGCTCTGAATTTTGTACTTAGAATAGATAGAGTGGTCATTTGCAAAAGAGTGATTTTGTTCTAATATGAAAGCAACTTGGGGGACTGGAGAGATGGCTCAGCACTTAAGGTGCTTGTCTGCGAAGCCTAATGACCCAGGTTCAATTCTCCAGTACCCACATAAAGCCAGATGCACAAAGTGGCACATGCATATGGAATTCACTTGCAGTGGCTGGAGGTCCTGGAACACCCGTTCTCTCTGTCTCCCTTCTCTCTCTGCTTGCAAATAAATAAGTAAATAAAAATTTAAAAGCAATTCGGTTCATTTTTAAGAGTACAATGAAAATCCCAAATTACTCATTGTCCCTGTATAGTAAATATCTATTGTTCCGAATGCCTAAAAGATCTCCTTCATGCCTTCTGCACAAATTCCTCCTTTCCAGAACAACCATGCGGCTTGACTACGGTTTTACTATTTTCCTGTAGATTGCACCGCTGGCTATAGTCGATGGCCCAAAGATATGCAGGAACCAAGCCTCAGGGAGTCAGCAAGTGTGCTTCCCTGGGGATGGATGTGAGCCTGTGGGATGGCGACCCATCCTCAGAACAGGAGCGATGAAGATCAGCTTGCAGGGAAACAGAGGGGCTTGGTGAGTATGTTTGAATCCCATCCTGTGGGCAGGTGAAATCTCTGCCTGCCAGCCAAGCTTGACGAGGTTCTGCCTCTGCAACCAGAGCTGTCCTGATTTGCTTGGTTGGGTTCTGGAGATCCAGCAATTTCAGGTGAAGTCAGCGCTATACTTGCTATAAAAAGACTTTATCACATTTCCAGGTGTCATCATTGTCCTCATGCAATCATTAGCACCCAGTTGTGAAAGCAAATGGCTCCCAGAGTAATTAAACTCTCTTTGAAACCAAACACATGCAACTTATTTTCAGAATTCAGGTTTCTATGCTTTTTTTTGAAAAATATAGCTTTATTCTTTGTGCCATTACAAGCATGTATTTTGCTGGTTTGGAAATTCACTTGGAAACTTTCAAAGGACCCTGTCTGCATTAATATACTTCCTAGACTATGTCAATCAGCCATGGTCTCTCATTGACTCATAGCTTGTCCTCCCCCAACCTCTGCAGCTGGTTCTGTCTAATTTCATCCATATAAACCAGAGAAAACCAAAGTGGTGAAATAAACCATTCTTAGGTAAAGGACATGATTCTGTTTTATATGGAAGATAGCTATTTGCCTTCAATTATTGAAAGTATCAAGAAAGCTAATGAAATCCTAAACTGAATAATGAAAAGGTAGTTTTCATCAGAAGGTGACTGATTGCTCTCATTTAACAGTCCAGTGTAGGGCTGGCAAGATGGCTCAGTAGGTAAAAATGGTTGAGATCTCTAGAACCCACTGGAACTTCTGTAATCCCAGCCCTCCTATGGCAAGATGGGAGGTGGAGGCAGGAAAATCTCAGATGCTGATGGGCCAGCTAACTGTGCAAGCAGCAGTGAGCTAGAGAGAGACCCTACCTCAAGTAAGTTGGTAGGTAAAGACCAAGTCCTCGGACCGCCACACGGATGCTGTGGCACGCACGTGTGGGCACGCGTGCACACACACACACACACACGCATGCACACACGCATACACACACAAGATCCAGTGCAAAATATTACTACACACACCTCATGATGCCATGCTGTGTGGGTAGTAATGACAAATCGATCACGGTCTCGAGTCCAAGGAGCTGAAGATGTGAAGTCTGGCATTTTTGAGGAGTGGGTGACATCAGGACTCTGAAAACTATACTTAGGAATATGCTGCACTGGACTTCAAATTGAGAGCACTGTGGTACCCCAAAATATGCAGACTCAAAATACACTTGTTGGGCATATTTCAAGATGGCTGGTCAGAGAAAGCACAGACCTCTGCAGACACAGAGTTAGCTCGGCAAGGCTGCTGTTCTGGGGGAGGAATTTTCATCCATGCAGGAAACCTGCCTTAGAAATAGCATAGTGAAGTAAGCGGTGGGTGCCAACAGCCTTTCCATATGATGTCCCCCTTCTGCTTAGGAAAGACCTCTTCCCAGAAAGAAGAACAGAGTCTGACACTGTCCAGACAGAGGTAACCACAGCTGGCTGTTACCTGGGAGACTTCACTGCATAACAAGATGACCCTCATTGCTTCCTGGGCATTCTTCCCCTTGGCCTTCCACAGCCTGCATAACTTCTCTCCCCTATAAGCCCAGTTCCCGTCCCTCCTTTAGTTCTACGAGAGGTCCAGCTATCTTGCCCACCTTTGAGTGTGTGTGTGGCTCCCAAGCCAGGTAAGTAATGAAATTGGTTTGGTTCTTCCTCCTGTGTTAATCTGTCAGTTTTTAAAATATTTACATTTATTTATTTGAGAGAAAGAGAGATAGAGACATAGAGAAAGAGAGTATGGGTGTGCCAGGACTTCTTGCCTTTGTGAATCAACTGCAAATACATGCACTACTTTGTGTGCCTGGCTTACGAGGGTACTGAGGAGTAGGACCTGGGCCATCAGACTTTGCAAGCAAATGCCTTTAGCCACTGAGCCATCTCTCCAGCCCCCAATCTGTGAGTTTTTAGTATTTGTGCCAGACTAGAGCAAACCTAAAGAGCAGAAAGAGTTCCTTCATATCCTCCCTCCAGGATCTGGGAGCAGCCAATGTGGGGCAAGGCTTTCATGGAGCTTCCTTATCTTCCAGAAAGACTGGCCCCTCCAGAGGATAGTCCATTTCTGAGAATCCTCTCCCAAGAATGTCTTGAAACAGGGAAAACAAGCAGGAGAGGCTAAGCTCGACATGACACTCACAGCCCAGGAAAACTGTTCCAGGCTGTTGTCTATTCTCTGGGTTCATTCATCCCCCTGAAAATCACTTGTTCTTTCCGTAGAGCTGCCTACATGCCTCACTTGCCTGATCAGTGCAGAGAGGAGCCTAGTCTTCCAGGGCCACGTGCTCCTTGTGTTAGGTAGCTGGATAGGCCTTAGCAGCCTTGGAGGTCAGAGAAGAAGGACCGTTCCTTCACCATCAGTGCCACTTGAAAGGGAGAAGTGCGGAGGTGTCGTGGCTTTGTTAAGGCCCATTAAGGGAAAGCTTCTCCAGGTCAAAAGAGTAGAATGTGAATTCTACTTCTGGACCTGGATAAAGACATGACATTCTAGCCAAAAACCTAAGATTACAAAGGCATACTACTGTCCCCTCCTTTATAGTTAATTCAATTAGGCCTGTCAATCACCCAGCTAGGCAACCACCCCTCAGGAAAGCTGGTTCACCTGAAGACATGCTAAGGAGATGGTTGAGGTAACTCTCCTTAAGGAAATGATGTACTTCTATGCCCAGAAGCCCCTCCTTCAAGACAGATGCTTCCTCAACTACACTGTGAGCCCGTCTGCCTTTCTGAGTTCTAACTGGAGAAGTGTAACCATTCCTTCAAGCCCTCATTATATCTGTTCTTTGGATGCTGGCCAAAATCCTAAGAATGCTTGCCCTGACACTCTGGGATTCCTTGCTATTTTCCCAATAAATCTTTGTCTTACTCACTTCTCGTTATCCGTGTGTCTAATTTTCTGCGGTCAAGAGACAAGGACTTGACAGTAAGAAAATCTGCCACACTTGCTCTCCTGTAATGTATGCTGCACCATGCACACAATACATTTACATGGTTTGCTCCTGTATAAAGAAAAAACTAGGGATTCGTTGAATGATTGAATGCAGGACCATGTGCCTGCTCAATAAGCACTTTACCACGAAGCTACAACTCCAACCCTCATTTCTTCCTTTCTTTCCCACACTGTTTAGAGACGGAGTCTCTAAATTGCCTAGTCTGGCTGTGAACTTACTCTGTAGCCCACACTGGCCTTGAACTTTTGGTCTTCCTGCCTCAGCTTCTCTAGTAGTTGGGATGACAGTCTGCACCCCCAAGCGCACCCAGCCTTTTCTTCTGTTACTCTGTCTACTGGCACTTTATTTCTCACACTCAACTATTGACCCTCCAGAGAGGAAAGAGTTTTCTTCCCATAGTAAGAAAGTACCGAGGATGAGCCAGAAATGGGAACAAACTTTAAAACATGAATATGACCATTGAAGGGCTTGTTACATAGATGGGAGAGGCTGTTAAGAGGCTTATATAGGGAATGCAATCCCCCTTCTCCTCAAAAGACATACATGCTGAAAAGGCTCGTTGTCCGGCTAGTGGCAGCCACTTAAGAGGCCCCTGGCTAATGAAGACTCTGAACCTGAATGCTGTGTTACCCACAGCCTCTACCAGAAAAAAGAAAAAGGAAGTAGAACTTGGTGGAGGAGTTTGTTTTTATTTGTCTGGGCCTCAGAAAATGAGCTAGAGTGTCTTTTTTTCAAAGAAAAATCTCCTCTATTTGTGAAAATTCCTACAGGTCCCCACAGCAGGACATTCCCATCTTCTTATTGTGTTGGAATTGTAGTGAGAGGCCTCTCTGCTTTTCCTTCTCTATCTTTTCCTTCAAAAGCTAGTTTCAAGCCTGGCCTGGGTTTTGCCAGGAAAAAACAATGATGCTCAGGGAGGATGCTCAGGCGTCACAACTTTTCTTGTTATACTTTAGAGTGCCGTGGGGAAAAGATGGGCTGCTATAGAAGAGACGAGAGGGAGCTGAACTTTGTTGTCATGGGACATCAACACCTATCCAAGGGGAAGGTAGGAATTTCCTTCTGGCAAGTCACCTTTTTTGTCATAAGTTTATTTTCATCTACTCTGTTATAATAACATGGCATGAGTAGGAGATGGGACCTTCTCCTTTCCGTGTCTCATGAAGGAGCAACTTTGCCCTGTCACATGCTATTAAGACCATGTGATTTTTGGTCGTTGATCATGGACTGAAACTACAATAGGCCCGTAGAAAATGTTTTTGCTGAAAGCCCAGCTTGGCTCCCGTCTGTAATTCCAGCACTTGGGAGACTGAGGCAAGTGGATTACTATGAATTCAAGGTCAGTCTTGCGAGTTCAGAACCAGCCTGGGCTATAGAGTGAGACCCTACCTGAAAGACAAAACAAACCTGGTTTTGCTAAAAAGCACAGACTCCTGCCTGGGTCCCCGAGGTAACTAGAAGCAGATGAGAGCCGCACATCTCTGCCTTCGTTTGGCATTGGTCTCCTTTTCTTTGGGTCACTGACTTTGCCTGTGCATGTCAGCTTGTCAATCACTTACGGAGTGTCTATATAGAACCAATGATCCCTAACCCAAGGCTAGAGGCACACAGATTGACTGCATCATACCATGAGCTCCTTACAATGTCCTGTTCTAAACGCTGCAAAAGGCACTTAAAGCTCTCTAGTGATTATCTTAAACCTGTAGTCACCTTGCATTCTAGAAATAGGGAACAGCAAAGCTTTGTAGGACAGGCCACCCCCAGATGAGGGCAATTGTCCATGATGGTGAGGCTGTAATCTGATGCATAAACTCACCTCCTGAGAAGAGCTTGTCCCCTCAAACAACAAGGACATGTTTAGACTGCCTTGCAGAACTCAGACAGTGACCAACCATCTTGACCAGGACAGCTTCATTATGCAGACCTTTCACCCCTGCCCTAATTCTTCTAGTTAAAGTTCATGTCATTACCCTGAAGACTGACTTGGGGTCATTGGACCACTTTAACTGTTTCTTTTCCTTATTCATACTGATCAGCATTTACTTCTCTCTCTCTTAAAATTATTACTTGTTTCTTTAATTGGTGTGTTGGGAATGGGAGTCTAAGCCTACTCTGTTGGTGCTTGCTGAAGCCAGACTTTTGCCCTAAAACTCTGGTTATAAAACCTCTGAAACTGTGAACGAAAATAAACTCTTCCTCTTGTCAAATGATTTTTTCAGATTCGAGTCAGTGATGAAAACACAGAGAGCAAAGAGTCAGACTTCTCGTGCCTCCCACAATGTGTGCTATGGGAGAACCTACCATAATCAAGACCAGATGCAGGCTAGGGCTCGGATCTGTATGAGAGGGAAAACTCCAGCTTACTCTGATTCTTCTACATTCTTTGAATGGACTACAAATTGGCTAAGCCAGGTTAGTAGGACTAAGTTTATGTTAAATAGAATTACATACACATGGGAACCCCGCAAAAACATGAGACCAAAGAAAAAGCAATGACTGAAGTTTACAGAACATCCAAAACTACAGAAAGGAACAAGGTTTAAGCTTCTGGGAGAAGATGGGGGCAATTGGGGGAGGAATTGATACAGCCCGTTCTTCTGGGTTCTTTCCCCACCACAATGAATGAGGCAGGGAGACAGACAGCAAAGAGTGGACAGACGAGGAGGGCTTTGTCACACAAGAGCAAAACTCAGAAGGAAAAGTGAAAGCTCTGAAATCTCAGTGGCATGAGATACCAACCAAGAGGTTGCCATTGGGCATCACAGCTCTAAACCCTTGACAGACTTTGGGTACCATCCAAGAAGGGTCCCATCAAAGAGGAGCTGGGACTGCCAGTGCAGAAAAGAGTTCCAGGGAAATGGGAGCCGGACCACCACCCCAGTGGATCAGGAGCCACAGGCTGTTGGAGCAGTGGGTCCCTTTGCAACAGGAGCCAGAGTCTGTAGGTCTGTCTCTCTGAGGCAGGAAAGAATTTATGCACCAAGAGCACAGTTCCAGGCTCAGGGGCAGATGTGGGGCTGAAATTCAGAATCAGGTCTCCACTCCAAGAGCAGCTGTGGCAGGTCTCCTAGGCTAGAATGAGTGTGTGGCAATTTCTCCCCCAATTTGTCTCCACCCCTCCCAGCAGTTCCAGAGGGTCTCGGAGACAGGAGGAGGTCCAGCACTATGAGCATAAGCAATTCCAATGGCAAGAGTGGGTCTGAGGCCCCAGCATAAGCTGCGCTGGGAGCCAGATGTGTCAGAGTGTCCAGCCAATCTGACAAGTCCACAGTGCATGTCTCTAATCCAAGCACTCAGGAAGTGGAGGCAGAAGGATCAGAAGTTCAAGATCATCCTCAGCTACTTGGAGAGCTAGAGACCAGCCTAGGCTATATGTTACCTGTCTCAAAAATAAACAAATAAGAAATAAGTAAATACATAAAACTCAAATAATAACCAAAGCAGGCTTCTCCTCTATAAAATGCATACACATCAGAGAGTTATGTGCTACGAAATGAAGCTAGCAGCAGAAACTGCTTTAAAGAATTTATTAAAGGCAGAGATATGTAGAGCCACAGAAAGTAACAATGCTAAAATAAGACTGATAAATTGAGTAACAAAACTAGTTAATAACCCCCAGAGCAATAAAACTATAACCTGTGAGGATTATCTTGTCTATGGGTGGAAATATTTTTCCTTTTTGTGGACGAAAACTATTTGTATTGTAGTTAGATAAGAATCGTTTTCAACCAGTTAATGACCACCCTTCCAGGGTTATGAAATCTAATCAGTAGTAAATAGTGATTCAAACACTCACACATGCCTCCAAAAATGAGATCATCCTTGGGTGGACCTAGGAGGTGCTGTTCCAAGATGACACCCACAGGACATGTGGTCATCCTGTCTCCTGTTTCCAAGTTGTTGGTCTTTTTTCCTTAATGCTGTAACAGACAAATGGTTTCAGGCACCAACTCACAGAAATAGAATCTTCTGTTCATCGCTCTGATTTCTTGCCTGTGTGGTTAGCTTTATGTGGCCATCTGGCCAGTCTATAGAATGCAGTCACACATGAATCTAGATGCTGCTGGGAAGGGATTTTGAGGATATGGCTAATATCTACAACGAGTTGACTTAGACAAAAGCACACAATTGGAAAGCCTTAAGACCCTGAGAGCAACACTGAGAGTCCCTGGAGGGAGAAGTAAATCTGCTTTAAGACCCAGCACCAGCTCCAGCTCCAGCTGGAGCGCTACAGTCTGCGCGCCTGCCCTATAGATTCTGGACTCTGGTTCCCTCAGACACATAAAGCCATTCCTGGGAATAAATCTCCTTTCTCTCCTACTGGCTCCATTTCTCCGGCACACCTTGACTAATACATCATCCTTGCAAAGCGCAGGCACCCCCTTTCCGCCGTTGCTTGCAGCCCTCTTGCTTCCTGCAGTGCCATCCTCAAGGGCGGTAGGCACGATCACCCTTCAGTCCCCTGAGGCTGTGTGTGTCATTACCAGATGCACTGGAAAAAGACAACGGGGGAAAGCTCAGCACAGCTCAATGGCATTCTCCTAATGGCTGCCGTCTTAATAGCATAAGGAGATTTTGTTCATCATTTCCTGATTCCAACGTCCACCATGTTGAGAACCATCCTCTCCATCTTTGTCTTTCAGCCTTTTCTTGGATCCCGGGATTCTACCCTTCAATCACCTAAACTGTCAAAGAAAATGCAAAACTGTCACCACTCAATTGTACAAAGAATTTAAAGTTCACGGAGACAGGTGTTTTGGTCTGCTTGATTTGCTGGCAGCCCAAGAATGAAAGGGAAGGCAGTAAGGTTCTTGGCAGCTACTTGTTGAATGAATGAATGAATGAATGAATGACTCAGATGAGTACAAAGCTTTCTTCTCTCAATGACTTCCATTCCCATTTATAGTCTCTTTGCATGATTAAAAACATTCTTCAAAATCATATTAAAATGAAATATCCTTTATCTTTGGGTGGCTTATAATAAGTAGTTATGATGATCAGTTTATATGTCAGTTTAGTTTATCTTAATCCAAAATGATTCAAACACTAGAATATAAGTGTTGCAGAGAAAGTAGATGCAGTCAAAGTCCACAAACAGCTGCCTTCATAAGGGAGCGTGTTCTATAGGCAATCTGAGTGGGCCTGGCTCAATTCTTTGAAAGTCTGTAAGAGGAGAGCTGAGCTTTCATACCAGACAATGTCCACCTGTGGACAGCAGCTCCAGCTCATTACTGGGACTTGCAGGCCACTCTCCTGAGGGCCTGCCCTGAGGAATTTCAGTTGGTGTAGCCAGCTCCTTGCATGCGTCTCTTCTTGTATCTTTCCTATTGATTCTGTCTCTCCTATTGAACAGCTGCAGTGAACTGTGGTGATATTCATTAAAGCAGGTTTTCTTTTCTTTTGACATGAGTAGAGCCCAGTCTCAGCTGATCACCAGAGGGTCAGGAGTTCTGACATCTGGAGACAGGAACAGACAGCTACATGTACCAGCTGAAGGAGAGAGTAAACCAGGAATGGTTCACTCAGAGAGTTCAAGGCTAGCTCAGGCTACACAAGGAATTCCAGGCCAGCATGGCCTATACAGAGAGACTCTGTATCAAAAGAAAGAAGGAGGGAGGGAGAGAGAGAGAGAGAGGAGAGAGAGAATCCTTTTTACTCTATGTAGGCTCTCAAAAGATTGGATGATGCCACCCATATTGCTAAAGGTGATTTTTACTTAGTCTATTGATGTAAATCTTTATGGGAAACACCCTCCTGACACACCCAGAAATAACATTTTTTCAGCTATCTAGACATCCCTTATCACAGTCAGATTGACACCCAGAATTAACTGTCAAATTTCTTTCTGTTTAAAGAGTCTGGCATGGTGCCTGACCATGTAATAAACATCTTGTAAATCGTAGCTGTGCCCACTCTCCCAGCACTTAGGAGGAAGAAGCCCATCAAACCCAGAATTGACTTGGATCTTAGCGGCCTTTGAAATCCTAGTTATTTTTGCCAGAAAAATTGTCCAGACTTTACTGGCAGAGGAGTAACTAGGAGATAGTCTGGACTACGCTGCTGTTGTTCATTTTCAATTGGCCACAAGACCAGTTTTCAAGTAACTTTTTTTTCCCTTATAAAATGTTGGCATCGATCCCAGTGAGGAACCTATAGCATTGTGAAGAAAAGACCTGTAATTTCTATCTGACCAAACTTTTAAATGTCTCCCTCAATTTTGGCGTTTTCCACACTGTGCATTCTACTTCCTCAATGGCACATCACTATTATTATTATTTTTAATTTTCTATTTTTGGAGACACACAGAGAGACAGACAGAGAGTGAGAGGGAGACAGATAGAGATGGGCGCCCCAGCAGTCTCTCAGCTGCTGTGAACGAAATCCAGATGTGTGCGCCCCTTGTGGTCAAGTGCGGCATTGCGCCCTTGCGTCACTGCATCTGGCTAAACGTGGGACCTGGAGACTGGACCCGGGTTCTTAGGCTTAGCAGGCAGGTGCCTTAACCGCTAAGCCATCTCTCCAGCCTGCAAATCGTTTTTTAACTCCTATTTCCTAGCTTCCACTGCCACAAAAGGATAGACACGTGCTTTAGATCCCACAAGACAGATTTATCTGAGCATGGCTTGGTATAGAATGAGCTCCACAAGACTGGTTCTGAGTGGTGGCAGAGGAAGCTTGAGTTTGGACGGTGGTAAAAATGGTTCCCTCTATACAATTCCATAGCCCTGGGAGACCTGTTAGGAATTCTGGTCTAGGACTCCAGCCCTTCCAATAACTCATAGTTTTGTGAGTTAACTTGAGCTTACAACAAATCCCTCAGTATTCACACTGACAAGACGATTCTACTATCAGCTGCCAAGTACCTCAGCTAATAAAAATGACTTGGGACATGGGAAATACACTACACAATTCTGTTGAATCAATAACATATTTTATATTTATTTAAACCATGCCTATGAGTGAAAAAGTTTTAAGACTCCAATAAGTTTAAAGCAAATAATAAGTTCCCCCTCATAACTCTCTAATCTGATTCTCCAGAGGTAATAACTCTTTATAAAAGATTCATTTTGACTTCACAAATAATAAACCTCTATGTTTATGGGGTATAATGATATGCTTTTATCGATGTGCACTTTATTGAAAAATTCAGTCAAACTTGTTGGCATATCACCAATCCACCATTTTTTGTGTGTGTGATGAGAATGTTCAAAATCTACCTTGCAATTTTGAAAGAGCAAATAATCCCTAACATTTTTTCATGATATTTTTGGTGTATGTGTTATGGGGAGGCACCAGCTTTTCTTCTGAGTGCCCAGTAACCTGAGCACTGGCAAGGGGAAAGCGGAGACAAGGCATACACACGTTTGCTAACTGGGCGTGTGTACAGGTGCCACATAAAAGACCAAGCTCAGAGAAGGGCCAGGTGGTAGTGACTGGAGTCTTAAGTACTCCTCTCTTCACTCGGCAGATTTAGAAGCGTGGTAAATGACTTCTAAGGGAGGTAAGTGGCCCAAAGAACAGGAAGTTGCTTTGACAGTGTTCCTCTGGAATGTACATGCCGTGTTAGGTTTTTAGTTTCTTTCTCTGTGAGATGGGTTCAATCTGCCTGAGTAAATGGGAATTCTATAAGAAATATGGAAGGCATTCTTCTTCTTCTTTGGTGAATCTATTCTGTAAGTAAACAAGGGAACTTCAGAGAAAAGCCGCATCCAACTGTCCGCTGGTCCCACGTACATTAATTTAAAGTTAATTAAGTTAATTTAAAACAATCAGCAAATGCAATCAAATTACATTGTGTCACATATTTAAGTTCTCAATAAAATGTTAAAATATAAAATAATTCACATAGCATTGTGTCATGTTTAACCATGCAATTTTCTAAGCCCCAATAGTATACAGCCTTCCTAATTTGTTCAGCTTAAAAGGAACATATTATACACTTTAATATCTTGATTTCTTTCTTGACTTAGTTTATTTAATTAAGCCCTATTGATGGATATTTCTGCCATTAGTTTTCTGTATAATGTTATCAACACCTCTAATAAGTTGATACAATGATGAGCCTAGTAAGTTGATACAGTGTATGCACACACACATACACTCACCTGTGCACACATTTGTGTAAGTTCACCTATCAGATAAATTCACCAAAGTGGTATTGGTACATTAAAGGGTGCACAATATTTAAATGTTGACAGATATTGCCCAATTCCCCTCCAAAAACATTACTGATCTGTATTTTATACTCAGCAGTTTTCTCTTCAAGCATTCATGAGCTTTAAATTGTGGCAGCTGGAATTTTGTTTGTTTGGTTGTTTTTAGAATTTTGCCTCTTAAACATTGCTTTCTGGATTGATTTGCTTATTCAAACAAAAGAATAGAGGGCTGGGGATGAAAATGAGACGGAACCAAAGGAGGAGACAGATAGGTTCAGAGAGAAGGACTGAGCAAGCTCAAGGCTCAGGGAGGGAGCTTGAACTTGCAAGGAAGGAGTTCTCAGACGAAGGGCAGACAGCTGGGCGTGGTGGCGCATGCCTTTAATCCCAGCATTTGGGAGGCAGAGGTAGGAGGCTTGCCGTGAGTTCGAGGCCACCCTGAGACTACAGAGTTAATTCCAGGTCAGCCTGGGCCAGAGTAAAACCCTACCTAAAAAAAAAAAACCAAAAAAAGAATAAAATGAAATGAAATAAAATAAAATAAAATAAAAAGGGTAGCCAGCAGGGGCTGCTTCAAATCAAATGTCAGGTTAAAGACACAACAGACGACTTGTTGAAACAGGCCAGAGCATATCACCGAGGAGCTACATGAGAGCAATCTGTTTCTATGTCAGGTCCTTGAATGTGGAATGACATTCTGACATGTGAAGAGTGTGAGCCATATATGTTTCATGACTGGCGTGACACCTGAGGACTGAGTTATATGACTGCTACAAACCTCCCCACGCCACTCAGGTGCGTTAGCTCAGAACGATCATCTTTTGTCTATACTGTGGAACCACCTTTCGGCAGCTGCCAGTCCTCGGGGTGACTGTGGTAGTGGTGTGTTTTCTCTATGTCAGCACCCAAAGAAGCAAATAGAGTCACTGCAGTACGATCACTTTGTAGAGGGTAGGGAGATAGTTCAGTGGCTAAAGGCACTTGCTTGCAAAGCATACTGACCCAGATTCCATTCCTTGGCCACCCACGTAAAGTGGGACATGGAAAGTGGCACAAGAATGTGGCATTCTATTTGTAGTGATAAGAGACCCTGGCACCCCCCACAAATAAATAAATTAATTAAAATTAAAAAGAAAGAAATGAAACCTTTGCAATGCTCTTCACCCAGAGGTCAAGTCCACTTTCTTTTCCTTTAAATCTGGGCTGACTTTGTAGCTTTCTCTGACACACAGAAACCATGGATGACAATATGCTAGCTCTGAGGCCAAGCCTCGAGAGGCCTTGCTCATTTCCTTTTCTTTGATGAAATGGAGTCAGATGAGAGAGCTGAGAGGATGCAGAAAACAGGATAGGTATACCAGGTATCTTGCTTTGGGTTTGGATGGTAAACTAAGAGCAAAATAGTTTCACTAAACTAAGCAGGACAGGTTGACTCAACCTGGTGTCAGCATGTATTGCATGCACTGAAGTATAAAGAAAAAGTTAACAAAGGAAGTGCTGTCTGTCTGTCTGTCTGTCTGTCTGTCTGTCTGTCTGTCAAGTTCTGCTGATGTAACCAGGGAGAAAGCTATCACCTTCTCCCCTGGGCTGGAGGATGCAGCACCCTGGGGTGCACAGTCATGGTGCAGCTCCCAGATTCTTGCTTTGTTCCCACTTTCCCTGTCAGGAAGAACGAGTATTACTATACTGAAACGTGACTGTCACTGAGAACTGGCAAGATTGTCAGTGAGCCCCGTCTATCTGTATTGGAGCTGTCCTTCTAGTCAGAAAACTCAGAAGTTACAAGACGTCAAATGCACACTTGGGTGTACACTTGGGGATTACGTCTGTGTTCCGAGAAGATATCCTGGAAGTTTATATTAATACTTTATTCAAATTCTACATTCAAAATCTCTGTTGTTGCTTTTTTTTTTTTGAGTTAAGACTGTGAGTTTTAGCCATTTATTTGCTCACTAAAAATCACAATTGCCATCTCTAGTCTAAGCACTAGGGATATGTCAAGACCCAGGCAGTGGCAGCATCTTACCCTCATAATATTTTCACATTAGAAAGCAGAGAAAGAAAATAAGTAAACGGATGACTTATCCATTATGTTAGGTGATAATTTCTCTGAACTTGAATAAATCAGGGAAGAGATACAATTTTTAAAGTATGATAAAGGAATACCCACCAAGGAAATATCTTTAACTACTTTAAACTCCATTTGAGTGTAATAGGCTTCATTTCTATTAAATAAGTCAATTACCTAAAAACCCTCATAATTCTAGTAAACTAAAATAATAAATATGGTGCCACTAGGCCCTTTCAATATATGAAAACAGTAGAATTCCACTGTAAATCACAAATTTAAATTAATTAGCTGCTTACACATGTTGTTTTGGAATCAAAGACTGACCCCTTAAAAACAAAAGGTCAATTGTCTTAAGTCAAATACATATAAATTTATAAACAAAGTTTTGCCACTGAAGCATCAAGCCCCTTGAATTCTGTACCTGATGTTACATTAGTTAAAATATATTTGTCACTAAAGAAATAATTCTGTTATTCTACAGAATTTTGCTAGTTATTTTCTCATGTGATTTTTTTTTGGGGGGGAATTGCCATCTCTGTTTTCTGGGGTTCATAAAGGCCAGAGACAACATTGGTAGTTTGCTGCCGAGTCCTAGCTTACATCTATAACAGGAACCATGATTTTTTTTTTTTTTAGGATAGATTTTAGGAAGGAAGTAGCCAAATCTCCATCCTCAAATTTGGGTCATGGCTGTTTCATTTAAAGGTAAATTAGAATCCATAAACATCAAGCACTGGGCTGAATTTTGTGTTTCTTTGGTTCTACTAAGAAATGTATATATTCTGCCTAATTCCTCAGAACTTTGAACCTGACTGAATCCTACATTCTTTCCACTTGCTCCTGCTACTGTTTTCATTTGCATCTATTGGACCATGAAGTATAACAGCTAATTATAGTACACCCCTTATCCACAGGGGATATGGTCTAATATCCCCAGTAGATGTCTGAAACATCACAGCATACCAAATTGTATGTATATTACATTTTGTCCTATACATAACTATGCAAGTTCAATCTATAGACTGGGCACAGTAAGAGATTCACAATACCTAAAATAATATGGAGCAATCACAGCAATATGCTGTAGTGTCCCATGATACCACACCCATCCTTCTTGTGGTGACGTGAAATGATATCTAACAGAAGCATTTTAAGGTTCTACGGTGGCATATTTGGATTTCCAGGATCACATTCTTATATGTTGGGACCATACTAATAAGTGAAATAAAGGTTTCTGGGACACACGTACTGCCAAACCTGGATCTGATAAATAAGACGGTTCCAGGGTAAGTAGCAGGCAGGCAGCATCTGCAACACAGATAATGCTGCACAGAGGGAAGATTCATAGCTCAAGCACCGTGCAGTGGGACAGTGAGAGAGCTCAGCATGCCATTCAGAATGACACACACTTTAAAGCTTACAAATGGTTTATTTCTAAAATTTTCCTTTTACTATTTTCAGACTGAGGTTTACCACAGGTAACTGGAGCCACAGAAAGTGGAGTTGTGGATAAAGTCTGTGGTTCCGCTGCACGTACACACATGATCATCAGCAAGGACAGAATGAGAAGGAAAGGCGTGTGGCATTTCTGTCTGTCCTTCACTTGACATGGGCAACTATCTCCTTAAACATCTTTGCCACCATCAGAAAGGTGGGAATCTCCAAGTATTTGTTGAGACTCTCTGATGTGAAGCTTATGGTATTTAAAATCCAAACAAATTGTCATTTACTGACAGCCACCACGAGACCAGGAGTGTGCACTGGCTCACATTTGGCTTGGCCAAAGATGAACACGGAGGAGCACTGTAAGCTTATCTTTATTGTTCTTGCCCACCTAAAAGGAGAGGCAATAATTTTCTGGGAAATTCAGGAACATGTGGGCTTGTGGAAGTGATGCATTTTAATAACGTTTCAGGAACTTTGTTATCATGTTACAGTCTTCCTTTTGAGTTTTCAAAAACACTATGTTGAATAAATGATTCTATTTCAAGAGCAACTTGTTGGGATTTGAAAGTAAATCTTAGCTCTTGAGAAGAATAAGAGAGACTTAAGGAGGTGTGGAGAGAATGCTGAACCAAATCCAAAACCACTTGGTAAATGTATTTTGAAAGAAATAATTCAGCATTGTTTATAAATCACAATTTCTGGAATGAGATGTAGAAATTGGCAAGTCTCATCCAAGGCCGACTTGGTCACAACTGTCCTTCATTCTGCTGTGTGTATTTTTTTCCATCTTATGTGAGAGCTCTGTTGCCGTCTTAGGGTTGTGAGTTCTTTGGACACAGTCATTGTTTTGGTTGGAGAGCAAGAAAAATTCACAGTGGAATTCACGCTGGAGAAAGTGGACTAGGGACGTAGATGGGGAGCGTCTTTCTCCACTGTCTTCTTGGTGTCTGCAGTGGACCCTGTGACCACAGCAACACAATGGACCCCGGTCCCAGCCAGGGACAGTGAAGGCATGCCGTGCAGAAGTTTCTGGTGCCATCCTAAGAACGTCAGTGCCCTGGCGTGCTGGGGCTGGGGGGAGGAGGGGCTGAGCTGTTGGGAATGGACGTTCTCTGACTTCCCACAGATTCACATTTTGTCCAAAGCCCCCGAGGACCCGGGTGTGAAAACCACTGCACCAGGAAGACAAGAGGAGGGACTGGGCATGGAGACTGGGTGAGAAAGAAGGGAGCAAAGGCAAGGGGGCTGGGCTGGGGCTAGCCAGGGTGGGAGGATTCCTTTGGGTGCCAAGGCCTCGCAGACCGCGACGCGGCTCCGCCCCTAGATGGCGCTGTGCAGTAAGCAAGGTCGAGAAGCGGCCGAGGCCCGAAGCGCCGCCCATCTGGGCCCTGGGCACCTCCTCCATGCCCGGGCGCGGGTTTGGTTCCGCCCCCGCCAGCTCCAGGTTCACGGGCAGGTGCTCCCCGGGCTACTGGGCGCTGTGCCAGGTGCTCCTACCTACCACGTCCCGGAGGACCCTGGAAGCCCGTGAGGGGGCGGCCCTGGCTCTGATGGAGATGGTGCGACTCACAGGGGCACTGTTCAATGCAAGGTTATTCGTGGCTGGGGCACTGAAAGCCCGTGAGGCTGACACTAGGACATCTCATGCTTGACTCCCCAAGCCTGGGCCTGGCTGGTTTCAACTTTCCAATGCATTTGCGAGGGGCCTGTCTGTCGGCCACCTGGCCCTCAGTCCGTCAGCAGGCTTTATTGAGGGGAGACCACATTGTGTACAGAGTCCCCCCGCCACACCCCCGCCCTTGGCCGTGGAAGTCACAGGTGGCTTGGCAGGAGGGAGGTGGATGGCTGTGAGTCACTACTTCCCCCAGGAGAGCCCGCCATGATTGGTCACCAGCGTGACACAGCTGAGTGTGAGTAACCAGAGAGAGGAAGGGGAGGGAGAAGGGAAAGCGCCTCTGCTCTGACAAGGAAGATGGGTTATTTCCCATTTATTTCACACCTGTCAGGGCATGTGGACGCTACAGGTCACGGATCCAAGAAATAAATCCTACTCTCAAATTAATTAGTAACAAAATGTTACGAAAACTCAAAATCTAAATTACTATGTTATTAGGTGATCATAATCTTTTTAAAAGAAAGTATAGCTTTCAGATTCCATTTCCTGGGTTATTTTAAATCGGGAGAGTGAAGAGAGGTAAAGAGGAAACAGAAGTACAGGCCTGACAAAAAAGAAAGGGAAAGAAAGATACAAAAAGATTCACCACTGGGGTCGCACAGGAGTTGTTTCTTTCCTCATGACCCTTTGCCTACATTAGTGTGATTTCTCCTCTTTCTCTACTCAGATATGTACCGATGAACAGGGACAGAAAACAGAATGCAAAGGTGTTTGACTCCCTCCATATCAAGGCCGTGGGAATTCTCACTGCACTGGAAAGTGAGTGAGCAGTTAATTATCAATTCAGCCCACAAAATAAAATTAAGTTAACTGTGGTCTGAACTCACTCCTTAATTTTTTTTTTTTTACAAAGCATTTGAGTGCATTTTCTATAGCTGAATAGATATAGAACACACGAGATTATTGCGATGTTGATAATAGTCATGACAGGACGATGTCTTTAAAAGTCTTCTGAGTGTCTGGTACTATGTGAAGCACCTGGCCAGCTGCAGACAGTCATAAAGACAGAATTCATAGAAAAGCAAAAGTGAGATGACATATTATTATGTTTCCTTACCTTTAAGCTCCTCAGGGCTCATGGAAACAAAGGGCACTCTCGTCTTCATGAGGAAAAAAGAGGCGCTGCTGTGACATCTGGTGAGATCGTCTGCTGGTGGAGAAGGTGCAGCCAAGGGTCCAAAGGAGTGACCTCCTCTAGGCCCTTCTGTAAACAGTCTGGGTTTTATCAATGGTCTTGACTTCATAAAATACAGCAGCCCGAGAGGCAGGCATCCAAGTGAGTTAGCTTCCAACTGTCAGGACCGGGACAGCAGCTGTGACCCAGACATAGGAGGCCCTCAAAATTCATTTGCTTTGGGTGTTGAGATCAAGCAGGAAAACCATTCACTTTCAGTGTTAGTGCTATTGCAGCCTCAATGAGATTTTATCTATGGAGTGAAAGATTAGGGGAGACCAAATTTATTGTCACTCAGAGGAAGTATTTATAAACTTGGCAGAGCCTCATGTGAGAGTAGAACAAAGGCTGCCAAAGAGATTCATAAATTGAAAGGGATGACCTGGGAGTATTTTCCACTGCATACATATGGTTATAGCCACACTCCATTGCTCGCACACGGTATTGGGTTGCCTTGCACGAATGCTGATGCTATCGCCTTTGTAGACACTGAGTGCAGTGGAGATCTTGAATTTGCATCAGTTAAAATTGGGACAGAAGAAGGAAGGACGCTCTGAGAATGAGGTTGCATGGCTGAGGAGGAATGAAAAGAAGTGAAATTTCAGAGTGGCGGGAGGTTTCTGTTGATGCAGAAGATCCTTCATGAGAAGTTGCATGGAGAGGAAAGAAAATGATGGTTGCATTGGGAAAGAAGCCGCAAGTGGGCTCGATTTGACTAAGGAAGACATGAAGGAAAGGAGAATAGCATGCAATAAATGATTCAGTGGAGTGAAGAACGATTTTGATCAGTAAGACATATGGACCAAATGTGGCCTGCTGCCTAATTTTGCTTATAAAGTTTTATTGGATGGTGATGCTCATTTGCTTCCTGCTTGTTTATGGATGTTTCCATGCAATGGCTAAGTTGCACTAATTGTAATAAAAGCCACAGATTGCCAAGCCTCAAGTATTTATTCTGTAGATTGGATTTATTTTGCATGTGCTCTAAGGTTTGGCACATTACTCTTGGGAAAGCACATAGAGTATGTCACTTCAGAAAATGAGACGAGCTGCTTGCACACAGGGAGAACATCATGGGGAGTTGGTGGCAGAGACAGGGGATGTGTACACAAGTCCAGAAACACTGAAGATTATAGGCAAACCCTTGCCAGAAGGTAGCACAGAGGCATAGAACCAAGCTAGCCTGCAGAATTCATGGGCCTTGCCACTCCCTGGTCTCATAGCATCTAGATGGTAAGACAATCCATTCCTGTTGCCTGAGCCACTTGGTTGCTAGTGCTCCAGGAAGCGAAAGCACAAGGGCACACTGTTTACCGGTTTTCCTTGTTCACACTGACCATCTCCAAGGGGACGACCTTCTTTTCCATGAGGACACTTTCGACATTTGGGAAGCTTCCTTCAGTTCAGACATGGGAGCTCACAGGAATCTAGACATCTGCTGTCTCTCTAAGAGAATCCCAACTGACAGGCAGGCTTTCTGTAACCTGACCTTTGGCTCTAGGGCTGCCTATGTCCAACTCTTCACCAAGCTTCCAGAACAAGCTTTTTGGCCTATGCTGACAGGAGGAGCAGAACAAACCCTCAAGTTTATCATCTTTCTGATCCAAACTAGTCTTTAGTCATGAATTTGCTTGGAAAATGCCATGTCCTCAGAGACACGAGGGCCTCAGAGCACCAGTCACCACTGACCTGCAAAGTTGTATGTTTGTTACATTTTGTGAAGTAGCTCAATGTAGTCTTAAAAGCTGTGTATATATCCATCAAGTCATGATGAAATGTTTACCTTCATATATTAAAAATTCAACTAATAATTTGCATGAGTCCATAAAATTGTTAAATTGTTTGAAGTTAAAAAGGAGATGTCTTACTGGTTAAGGCACTTGCCTGCAAAGTCTAGGGACCCATGTTCCACTCTCCAGATCCCACATAAGCTAGACGTACAAAGTGACATAAGTGCACAGGGTTGCACATGTGCACAAGGTGGCACACATGTCTGGAGTTTGATTACAGTGGCTAGAGGCCCCGGTGCACCAGTTCTCTCTTGCTGTAACTCTCACTCTCTCTCATTAAAAAAAAAAAAAAAAAAAAGGCCAGTCTGTTGGGCTTGCCTCAAAGAATAAAAATAAAAAAAGTTCCTGAAGCTGGAGAGATAGCTCAGCAGTTAAAGGCGCTTGCTTACAAAACATGACAGTCAGGGTTTGATTCCCCAGCACTCACATAAAACCAGTTGCACAAAGTGGTGCATGCGTGTGGAGTTCATTGCAGTGGCAAGAAGCCCTGGAGCACCTATTCCCTCTTTTTCTCTCTCTGTTTGCAAATAAATAAAGAAAAACAATTTTAAAGGAGGTCTTTACACTCAGGTGAACTCTCTATTTTAGATAAATGAATGATTGTCTCTTTATGAATTATTGAGCTCCCTAACCATTCCCTTTTTTTTGTTTTGTTTTTTGGTTTTTCGACGTAGGGTTTCACTCTGGTCCAGGCTAACCTGGAATTAACTATGTAGTCTCAGGGTGGCCTTGAACTCTCGGCGATCCTCCTACCTCTGCCTCCCGAGTGCTGGGATTAAAGGCGTGCGCCACCATGCCCGGTTTACCATTCCCTTTTTGTAGGTGCTCATTCTACTCATATGCAGTAGGGACTTTACTGGACCAAGGATGGAGCCCCAAGAGCTCAGAGTCTAGTGAGTAAGCTGGACTAGAAGATCAAGGATGAACTGCAGGGAAACCCTCACCATAGCAGAAGCACATGGGCGGGAGAACAGAGGTGAGTGTTCAGCAGGAGTGGTGAAGGGTTGAGTGGTGAGTGGCAGTACTCTGATGGTAGTGCAAGGACTTTTCAGAAAGAAGAGTGACATTTTCTGTGCATCATGGAAAGTACACATTTATGTCTTTATAGACACATTGTGTCTATGGCCTTCTGAGATAGGTGCTATTATTTAAAAAAACTTACATTGTAGTCAAAAATACATAACATAAAATTTATAATTTTAAGCAGTTTTCAGTTTATGGTTCTGTGGCATTAAGTTTATTTAAATTGCTATACAGACCATCATCTTTTTAAAAATATTTATTTATTTATTTGCAGGAGAGAGAGAGGTGTAGACAGGAGAGATGGGCACGCCAGGGCATCTAGCCATGGCAAACAAACTCCAGATGCATGTGTCATCTTTGCATCTGGCTTATGTGGGCCCAGGAGAATTGAACCTGGTTCTCTTGGCTTTGCAGGCAAATGCCTTAACTGCTAAGCCATCTCTCCAGCCCACAACCCATCATCTTTACAAACTGAGACCCAGTACCTATGAAACAATAACATCCCATATCTCCTTCCCCCTCAGCCTCTGGCAACCACCATTCTAGTTTGATCTCTATGAATTCAAGTACTTTAGCACCCCATAGAAGTGGAACCATATAATATTTATCATTTCATAACTGGATTACTTCACTTGGCACAATACCTTTAAGGCTCAAGGTCAATACAATGACATATGTCAGAATGTCACTTTTTAAAAACTACTTATTTTATTTTTAATTTTTTGTTTATTTTATTTATTTGAGAGCAATAGACAGAGAGAAAGAGGCAGAGAGAAGAGAGAGAGAGAGAGAGAGAGAGAGAGAGAGAGAGAGAGAGAGAGAGAGAGAGAGAGAATGGGCAATCCAGGCCCTTCAGCCACTGCAAATGAACTCCAGATGCATGTGCCACTTTTTGCACTTGACATGGGTCCTGGGGAATTGAGCCTCAAACTGGGGTCCTTAGGCTTCACAGGCAAGCACTTAACTGCTAAGCCATCTCTCCAGCCCAGAACGTCACTTTTTAAAGGCACATGATATTCCTCTGTACGTATATACCACATTCTGTTTGCTCATCCATCTACAGTTACTTGCATTTCTCTGCCCCTTGATCATCGTGAATAGTACTGTTACAAACATGGAAGTACAAGTATCTGTTCCCATCTCTGCTTTCAATCATGTGTGGCTTGTACCAGTGGTCGAATTGCTGGATCATATGCTATTTCTAAGAGTACTTGCGAAAATCTGGATGTAGATTTCCAAAGTTTTGAGGTATAGTCATACTGTTTTACACAGAAATAAGCCATTTTACACTTTCCCCCTAAATGTTAAGAACTCCGACTTCTCCACATCTTCATAAACATGGCCATTTTTGCTTTTATTTTTGGGTGTTTGCTTTTTTTTGAGATAAGGTCTCATTCTAGCTCAGGCTGAACTAGAACTCACTCTGTAGCCCAGAGTGGTCTTGAACTCATGGTGATCAACCTCTTGAGTGTGGAGATCAAAGGCATATGACACTATGCTCAGCCTGGGTTTGCTTCGTTTTATGATGGCCATCCAAGTGGGTGTGGAGTGGTACCTCGCTGTGTTTAGATGGTACCTTTCAGCACAGACTCAACTTAACTTTAGAAATGTGTACAAGGTCATAAAGCCAATAAATGGTAGAACCAGAATTTGAATCATTCTTGTGCTCTTAAGCAAGATGCCAGATTGCCTGGTCAGGGACCCAGTGAAGTAAATAGAGGGATGGGGGAGTAGAAATGGGCTGTGAAAGTGTGGACCATAAAGAATCATGAAGACCTTCCCATTTTTTCCCCTGGAAAAAATTCAGTTCCCATAAATAACTTTTAAGCATAAAAATAATGTGGTAATCATATTAATCCAAAGATAAAGAAAAGGAAACATAAGATGAGTCCATAAATTTTTTTTAAAATGTGGTCTGCTTCTCAGAAATGTAATCAGAATAGCTGTAGGTTAAGGCCTAATATATGGAATAATATTTTTCTACCAAAGTACAACTGAAAATAACCAAGAATAATAAGATGTTGGCTTCACATTTTTCCATTTGTATCACACAAAAATATTTTGGGGCATCTTATGGAAAATGTAACCTCAAGGGTTAAGAGATCATTCATCAGACATCCAAGCAACGTTTGACCCAACCAATGAAGGAGTCTGTGTGTGCAAGGCAAAGTCCCTGGGCCTGACCTGGGTGAGTGGCCCAGAGGAAGAAAGCACCACATGGTGCGTTCTTTGGGTTCATGATGTCCAGGTGCGTCTCCACTGTCCAGCACAGAAGGGAAGTGTGGAAGAGAGAGGATGTGTGTTGGGAGGGGTTGAGTCCAGCTCAGAGGAAGGAGTTCAGGGAATGATGCTACAGCCTCAGAGCTAGAGGACAAGGAGTCCTGGCAAAATGGCCAGTTCTGGGTTCAGCAGGGGTGTATCTTCCGTTCATCTTCAACCTGCCATTTTCTTGGTCTCTGTCCACTTCCCAGGGACACTACTAGAGCTTGGAGAAGAAGCCATGAGGAGACAGTGTTTTGGGCAGAGTAAGCGAATACTGAGGGGCTGGGCAGACAGCCATTCAGTCTCCAGCTCAGTCCAGCAGCAGTGATCAGACATGTCAGCCGTGCTGTGAGAACCCATGTGTGCTCAATGTGAGGCCTACAGAACCCTTGGCATGCTTTGTGCAGCACAGAGGCGGACTCTACTGCCTGTGATAGGCAGGAAAGTGGGGCACAGAGATACTATAAGGGCTGGGAAGGAAGTGTGGGCCTGTTCTGCTGTGGAGAGGAACTGACTGGGGACACTGCTCACTGGCATTATTGAGCCCATTGTAGGTCTCTTAGTAGGGCCTCCAAAGACATGGGCCAGATGGGACATCCTTTTTCTACTGGAAAAACAGGAGCTTTGTCTTTGAGCCGCCCCAGACCTTGCCTTACATGTGTCTTGCTCTGTCTGGTTGCAAGTTAGCTACTTGTGATCATAGGTAGCACTGAGTTCTGTGAGTCATTCCAGCAAATTACCCAACCTGAAATCATAGTTGGATGCACTGCATTTGAAACCACAGGTCATAACTGAGAGCTCCCTGAGGACCCCAGAGCAGCGCCTGTGAGTGGCCAACTGAGGGAAGGCTGCTTGCTGAATAAAAGTTACTGACGGTAATGTCCACAGCACAGTGGCCAAAACTCCCTCGTGGAGGCAGAAACATTTGTATTTAAACAGAAAGGACAGTGGAGAGTGAAGGAAAGAGGAGCAGTTGGGTCTTAGAGGGAAAATCAGTAGTAGCAGATGCATACCCCAGTGGAGGCTAATGCATAAAATGATCACAGCATGCCTGCTTTGAGCACCAACTTTACCTGAAGAAAGGTGTGGCTTCTGACCTTGGGTATGAGTTGATAAACTATAGGCTTGGAATTTCCTGAGTGTTGGAGTGTCTGCCCATCCCCTTGGGTCTGAGTCACTTGTCATACTGCACCGCTGGAATTTATCTCTGTGTTTAACTGCATGTAGAGGTTTTTCTTGGTGGGTAGGCAGGCTGAGAGTGAAAGCTCCTTTGATTTCAAGCCTGCAAGACCATTGACTGGAAGAGGAAGGGTCTACTGAGTGTTTTGGGGGTGGAAAGGGGCTAAGTGTATACTCTCCTGTGGGATGGTGGGTCAAGGGAATGACAGGGTCAGAAGGGAGGGGAGGAAAGGATTGACATTACTGCCTAAGAGCAGTGCCCAGAGCTCCCGGTCTCCGTAAGGGCACACATCTCTATATGTTTCATTCTAGGCACTGGCATTGGGAGTTCCCGGGTCTCAAAGACATCAGCAGAGCTGGCTGCAGTGTCTCCAGGTACCTGTGGGAGGGATATTGTTCTATGTCTCAACTAGTCAAAGTCCTCCATCTCTATAGTCCTGCAACAGCATTGCCCAAATAGGTCCATGACCTCAGTTTCTCTATTTACAACATGAGTTCAGTTGGACTGGCTTGTCTCTGAACTGTCTGATTTGATCTCAAACAATCCTTGACACTTTTCTAGAAGGAAACAGGCACACTTCCACTAAGCTGGAAATGCCAAGAGCATTGCAAAGGACAGGGTCAGGGCATCAGACTGAAGGGAAGGGTATGGAGGCCCCCAAAGTTCACATTTCCTGTGGGCCTGGAGCCTTGGCTTCTGGGCACCTTGGGCTACTAATCTTTAAACCTCCTGAGAAGCCACAGTGGTGATTGAAGAAGCAGAGGGCATGCTTCGCAGGAAGGGGTGGTAATGACAGAGAACTTGGGGAGATGTTTTGGCAGATAAGAGCACTTGCTGCATGAGGACATGAGTTGGATCTGAGCACTTATATAAAAATCGAGGTGTGGTCACACATGCTTGTAACCCCAGCACCTAGAGAGGTAGACCAGAGGATTTCTGGCATTTGCTGCTCAAGCACTTGAACTGAAAAATGGTGTCATCTCTTGGTTCAGTGAGAGACTATGTCTCAAGGAAATAATGCAGAAGAGCAAGAGAGGAAGAACACAGCACCATCCTCTGGCCTCTGCATATGCGCACACAGAGCACATGCATGGGCACACATGTGTATGTGCCCCATGTACACACACACAAACACACACACATGCATGCATACACACACCCCATAAACAAACAAATACAAAAAAAATGTGAGAGATGCTTTTGTCTCTGTAGAAAAAAAGAGTCCACAACAGGTTATTAGAAAAAAAGATGGAAAGCGTGTATCTGACTCAGAAGAGAACAGAAAAGCCCTGCCGCTGGGCGGTGTTGGATCACTCCCGAATGCAAGCAGGAGGCAGCTGAGAAGGGCATCGGAGGCGGGGTGTGGGAAACGTATCTCTGTAATGACAATGACAGCAGCTATGGCCATTAGGCATCGGGCAAGTCCTGTGTCGTGCTGCAGAATGCCGCTGCTCTCTAGTCTACGAATACCCACTGTGCTCCCGACGGGCTAGACAGCACGGCTGCAGCGATGAGTAAAGTGGGTATGATTCTATGGCACTCAGGTGGGTGGGGTGGCTTCTCAGGCTCCTGGGTGACTCAGAAATAAATTAAGCATGTAAATGGCTCATTGCATTGCTCAGGAGAATGTGCAAATGCCATGAGAAGGTGAAACAGGCACATCTGAAACCCTTGCTCACCCCGTGTGTTTGGTTTTCCTTTTCCCATTTCACTGAGAGGAAACTTGGGCTCAGAATGGTTCAGGCCTTTGACCAAGATTGCCCAGCAATGAATGGCAGGGCTGAGGTTTATAGATGTGTCTGATCCCATCGGCTCTGATCTAGGCACATCCAAAGGCTGGGGATAGGACAAGAGATGCTCTTACATTTTGGTGTGATATGTAGTTGGCTGGTTCCTGTTACTTTACTTTTCCTGCCCTGTCTGGGAGGAATAAGCCACCTCTGTCACCCCCTTCTCCCAGCTTGTCCCTCTTATACCAACAATGTCCTTCCAGAAGCATGGGGTGTCCCCGCTGCTTCCACGTGACTTCAGTGGAAGCTGGGACCACAATATCCAAGCCAATTCCCCAAGTGCACCCCAGAACTTGTGAATGTGCTCATCCAGGCCTGAGAGGGGCAGATAGTCTTCTACGTGTGCAGTCAGTAAATGGAGTCACATGTATGAAGGGATCTGTGTGTCTCTCAGCCAGAGTTGTTTACCTGTGCTGCAGGCAGACAGGAAATGTGGCCATGCATGCATGTAAAAATACACATCTGTTCAGCACATGGTGGTTACCCAACTGGTGGCACCTGTCTATGTTTGTGAACAGTGACATGTTTGTGTATGGGCGAGTGACATGAAGGCAGGAGATGCGGGAGCCTATCCAAAGGTCCTGGCGGGGCGGGGGGGGGAGCAGAATCCACAGTCCTCACCCAGGGCCTCAGGCTGTCCTTTAGGGCGTGTGCCCTTACAAGTGGGTCTGTGAATTAGAACAGGAGACCACCCTAAGAAGGCGAAATGTGTGTGATTCTGGGGAGTCTTGGGGTGCTCTGTTTCCCAGGAAAAGTGTATAGAGGACAAGTTAGAGCCCAGAGCAGGGACCCCAGAGCATCTGCTGCCTGTGCAAGCTGCCCTGACCCATTGTTCTATAGTCTCAGAGACTCATGGAACAACGACTTATTGAATGGTGGGATGTTTAATTTTCATCATCAACTTGACTGGATTTAGAATCACCTAGGAGACACACTCCAGGAAATGTCTGTGAGAATGTTTCCCCAGAGGTTTAATGGAAGTGAAAAGATCTACCCCAATGTGGGCAATACCACTCTATGGGAGAGGGGTCCTGGACAGAATAAAAGAAGGTGAATCGAGCTCTCGCATTCATCTCTCTGCTTCCTGACTCAGGATGCAATGTGACCAGCTGCCTCATGTTCCTGCCACCACAGCTAGAGCTGTTTTCACCACCACACCTTCCTCACCATGATGGGCCACATCCTCAAATTGTGAGCCAAAGCAAACACACCCTTTGGTTGTTTTTTCAGGTACTTTGTCACAGCAATGAAAAAAAAATCACTAATCCAGATACTCACCTGTATTACTTCATCCCGATAGACACCTGTGAAATGTTGGTCATTGTGCCTACTTTGGAGATGAGGAAGCAAAGGCTCAAGAAAGATAATTAGGGCTGGAGACATGGCTTAGCAGTTAAGGTGCCTGCCTATATTTAGTCAGATACAGTGACTCAAGGGCACAATGCCACACTGGCCCACAAGGGGGTGCACACACCTGGAGTTCACAGAGGCTGAGAGGCCGCTGGTGTGTCCATTCTCTCTCTCTGCCTCTTCCTCTCTGTCTCTCTCTCTCTCTCTCTCAAAAAAAAAAAGTTAATTAACTTACCCAAGGTCACACAAGATAGTCAGGGGCAAGTTAGGGATCTGTCCCTAGATTAGTCGGACCTAGGAACCTATAAGTTTTGTAAACTTTGTTCTATTGGCTCCCTTAATGTCCCTTCTTTATTGACAGAACATCAGGAGTTAGGAAATTGGGTAGGAGCTGCAAAATGATGTTTTTCTGCCTACCTCACTTACTCTCTTTTTTCTTAGCTTATCACAGGCAGTTCACACCTCCTGTTCTAAAAAAGGAGAGCTGGAATGCCAGGGTCTAGACCTGAAGGTGACATTCCTCACAAAGACTCCCTCCAGTGCGCGCACGCGCACACACACACACACACACACACACACACACAAACTTCTAGGATAAATTGTTCACATTCACTAATTTAGTGATCCTCTCAACTTCATAGAACATAATTCTTTTTTTTTATGTTTTTAGAGAGAGAGAAAGAGAGAGAGAGAATGGGTGTGCCAAGACCTTTCAGCCACTGTGAATGAACTCCAGATACATGCGCCCCCTTGTGTGCATGTGTGACATTGCATGCTTGCATCACTGTGTGTCTGTGTCTGGCTATATGGGACCTGGAGATTTGAACGTGCATTCTTAGGCTTCTTAGGAAAGTTAAGCCATCTCTCCAGCCCCATAGAACATAATTCTTGCAAATAATGGGATTTGATGGTCTGCACCTTTTGCTCTGCTGAGCTCAGAAACATCCATTAATACCTGGACCCATCCATCTTGTAGTCTAAACACTACAACAACCCAGGAGTGCCCAATGTTTAGCCCAAGAGTCTCTACACCTATAAAAAAAAAAAAAAGACAAAAGAGCCGGGTGTGGTGGTGCATGCCTTTAATCCCAGAGGTAGGAGGATGACCATGAATTCAAGGTCATAGTGAATTCTGGGAATTTCAGGTCAGCCTGGGCTAGAGTAAGACCTTACCTCATTAAACCAAAAAAAAAAAAAAAAAAAAAAAGACAAAAGAGGACTGACTGTGTCAACTTTCCATTGCCATGGCAAGTTACCTGAGATAAACAACTTAAAAAGAAATGTTTATTTTGGCTCACAGTTTTGCAGGTTTCAGTATACAATGCTTATGTCTGTGGCTTTGGATGTCATGGCAGTGAGTGCATGGTGGAGCAAAGCTGCTCACATCTTGGTGTCTAGGAAAGGGAGGGAGGAGATGGGCTCACAATATCCCTTCCAGTGACCTAACTGCCTTTCACCAGGCTCCACTTTGTAAAGTTTCTAGCACCTCCCAATAGCACCATCAGGTAGGAACATATGTTGAACTCAAGAGCTTGAAGGGGTATTTAAGATCCAAACCATAAGCATTTAAAAAATATTTTATTTATTTATTTACTTATTTGAGAGAGAGAAGGAGAGACAGAGAGGAACATGCACATAGAGAGAGAGAATGGGCATGCTAGGGCTCTGGCCACTGTAAAGAATGAACTCTAGACATATATGCCACCTTGTTCATCTGGCTTATGTGAATACTGGGGAATTGAGTCTGGGTCCTTAGGCTTTGCAGGCAAGCACCTTAACTGCTAAGCCATCTCTCCAGCGCCATAAGCTTATTTATTTATTTGACAGAGAGATACAGAAATAGGCAGGGAGAGAGAGAGAGAGAGAGAGAGGGAGGGGGGAGAGAATGGGCATGCCAGGGTCTCCAGCCACTGCAAACGAACTTCAGATCCATATGACCCCTTGTGCATCTGGCTTATGTGGGTCCTGGGGAATTGAACCTGGGTTCTTTGGCTTTGCAGGCAAGTGCCTTAACCTCTAAGTCATCTCTCTAGCCACCCCCCATAAGCATTTTTTTATTTATTTTATTTTATTTTGGTTTTTTGAGGTAGGGTCACACTGTAGCTCAGGCTGACCTGGAATTCACTATGTAGTCTCAGGGTGGCTTCGAACCCATAGTGATCCTCCTACCTCTGCCTCCTGAGTGCTGGGATTAAAGGCGTGTGCCACCATGCCCTGCCCATAAGCATTTTTAAAAACAAACTTTTAAAAAATGAATTAACTTGGGGCTAGAGAGATTGCTCAGTGGTGTAAGCACTTGCTTACCTACAAAGCCTAAGGACCAGGGTTCAATTCCCCAGTACCCACATAAAGCCAGATGCAAAAGGTGCTGCATGTTTGATAGCAGCAGCTAGAAGCCCTGTTGTGCCCATTGTTCCTCTCTCTATTTGCCTCTTTCTCTCTCTGTATCTCAAATAAATATGTAAAATAAAATTAAAATAATGAATAAACAGCTGGGCGTGGTGGCAAACACCTTTAATCCCAGCACTCAGGAGGCAGAGGTAGGTGAATCACTGTGAGTTCGAGGCCACCCTGAGAATACATAGCGAAATCCAGATCAGCCTGGGCTAGAGAGTGAGACCTGACCTCGAAAAACAAAAACTAAACAAAAACAAACAAACAAACAAAAGAATAAGCTTTTAAGAAACTTTTAGGTTAACAACAAATATAAGTGAAAATACAGAATATCCTTTCCTTCCCAGTTTGCCACACCACCATTAATAGTATCCTACACAGTATGGTTTATTTTTATGATTTAAAATCACTTATGTGATCAAGTTCGAGGCATGTCTCAAAAGGCATTTCCAGAGAGGTTTCACTGAGGTGGGAAGACCCCCCTGAATGTGGGCAGCACCATCCCAAGACCCCATGGCTGGGGACTGAGTCAAAAGGAGAAAGGGAGTAGAGAACCAGCGTTCATCTCTGCTTCTTGACTGCCGATGCGCTGTTTCCAGCTGCTTCACACTTGTTCCCTTAGCTTCTTGCCGTCATGGAGTACACTTTCAAACGATGAGCAAAACAAACCCTCCATTCATGAATTACTTTTGTCAACTATTTTGTCATAGCAATGAGAAAATTAATACATTTGTCATTATTCAACCACCTTATCATAACTGAGTCTGATGTTCTTTTTTTCTCTTCAAGCTGTGCTTTATTGTCTCTGTACGACTTATAATTTTTTGTCAAAACTTGGATATGATATATTGGGAAAGAAAACAAACTGAGGTAAATAGGTTTTAGTGAGGCATGGAGTAAGGGAAGCATCCTACAGTCATATGACTGGTCTCAGTGAGTCTGTGAGGGGTGACAAATTTCTTATATGCTGGAAAACAGAAGTTCCAGCATTCCATTTTCAAAAAAATTCTCTTGTGGACATTATCCAAAGTCCTTTGCATTTGGAAGAGGATCAGAAGCTAGGTTAGGTAAACAAATTAGAGTATTCCCCAGTGATTTTTATAAAGATGGGAAGTTAGCTTTCAGGGATAAAGGTGGATATCTGCAGAAAAAGCAAGGGGAAGAGGCCCCTGAGAACCACTCCCTCGAGTTCTCTCCTGCAGTCCATTGCCAGTTCATGAGATGGAGGCCAGCAGTGTATGGTCCACTGTGGTCCAGGGTGTAGAAAGCTCTGTACCTGTTTCAGAACCAAATGCATGTATTAAGGTGGAAAGCTTAAGAAAGACAAGCTGGCCTCCAAGCTTATCTTTATTAGATTCACTAGGGATTCTGGGCTTTTGTACATGGAAAGTGGGAGTATGGATGGGATCTCTGTTGTTCTATACCTTTAGTAGTGGGATCTTTAGGTGCCTTACACTGCTGGTGTAAATAGCCATGTTGGAGCTGGGGATCTGCCGATGAAAAGCAGTATTGGAGAGTGTGCAAACTAGGGCTGGCTAGCTTTGCAGTGCAGAGCCCCAGCTCAGAGCTGGCTTCTAAGAGCTGGACCACAACCTATTGCCACAGCATCGACCTAGGTACCTGAGGGGTAGAGAAGGCACAGAGCTGGCTCTCTGCAAATCTCCCACCGGAGGTTGTATAAACAGGTTCCCCAGAGCTTTGCTGACAGCAAATGGATGGCGTCATCTCTGCACGCAGGAACCTGCGAGTGGGGTTTGCCAGTGTGTGTCACATTCCTGTCTACACACGATCGCACAGCTACACTTTTCTCTGTCCCGAGCCCCAGTGAAGCCAGATGCACTGGGTTGTGACCATGAAGTCTGTTCCGTTCATCCTGAAAGCAAAGACGAACTGGGGCAAGAGAGCAAAGCAATTACATAGGCTGTGGAGGAAGACCTAGGTCGTCGTGGTAGTAGGCATCCAAGCAGGAGTACGCTCCACTGTCAGCTGATAGCTACTATCTCTTCACTTTGTTGTAGTCCAGCAGCTATATTCAGGCACCAGAACTCCATTTTGACCCACCGTGGATTGTACCCCTCCTGGGCAGCCACGCTGTTCAGGATACAGGGCAAACAATACACCAGGCGTCAGGCTACCTTCAAGAGCTACAGTCTGCCTCAGCTTCCAACCATAGCTAAGCGACTGGACTCCTTGAAACTTACTGAGTATGTAAAGAGGTTATGAATATAGAACATGGGATCACTGGGAGCATTTCTGAGAAAGTGGACGCGGAGGGTCAGCCACAGTGAGCTGCAAACGTGACTGCACATCGCAGTTGCCTGGGGAGTGAGAACACTGCTTCCCAGCTGCCACTCCTGTACGTTCTGGTTTAACAGGTGTGGGATGTGACTTTGGTATTGGGGAGTCACTGGTCTAGCATGAAATCTGTGCATTAGGATGTGTCCCCTTTGAGTGCTTCTGCCTGCCCTACCTGCTGTCACCAAGAGGGCTGACTGGTGCCTCACCCTCCTGCGCATTATTGCACCTTACCTCACCTCAACGATAGTACACTGTGTGCAGCCTCTGTCCCCCATGGACAAACTGGTGAAGGGGAGAGAGGGCGTTTGGTCAGTTCACGGCATGCCTGGGGAGAGGGTGAAAGGGTGTCCTTTGAGTGTGGAAGGCCTGTCTGCACACGTAGCCCTGGGCTTGTGTCCTGGTCTCTTCACCCAGCAGGGCTGTGCACAGTGCTTGTCCTCCTTCCATGGGCTCCACCACGTGTCTGGAGAGTGTGAGAGGTAAACAGAAGGCCCGAAGTGACCTCATTTGGTACCTAGTGGTTCTGAGGTGGTTTGAGGCCTGGGCCAGGTGGTGCTCATCACCTTCCATGCTCCATACCTGACACCTCCATGCCCAGCCTCAATTAGCTGGTGGGACCTGAGGGGAGGAAATGCTGATGACCCCCCCACCTGCTATGCAGCCTCCTCACACAGCAAGTGACAGACACATGAGCACCCTGGGAGAGGCCTCAGACACACAGAAGACAGGTGGGGCTCCCCCAAGCTGTATATCCTTCCCGATGGCATAATAGTGGTCCAGCGAGGCTTGGCAGGCAGAGGTAAGGCAGAGAGGGGAGGAGGGAGTGCCATCCCCTCCCCAAGCAGTGGCTCTGGGCCTCTTCATTGCCTTTCCTGTGCTTCCTCTTCTTCTGCTTCCCCTATCTGTGTTCCCCATCTTGGGCAGAACAAGCAAGAAGCCACGGGTAGCTGTGTCCTAGAAAGAACCTTCACCTGAGGAGAAGGCAGGATGGTAACCTTGCCCCTTCTGCATCTCTTCTTCGGGCTAAGGATGACTGAAATCCCCCTTGTGATCTGCCAGGAGCCCATCCGTTTTCACGTAGTGCAGTTTTCATGGGCATTGGTGGGCATTGTTATCTCCCAGTGTGATCTCTTCCACATCAGGTGGGGAATCCCTAACTTTTGACCATGCATGATGTTGGTCCTCATATCTGGGCTGCATATGGCCTGGGACTGCCGAGTGGACGTGTCTGCAAAGACCCACAACTCTGAATACAGTGGCTGCAACAAAAGAAGACTAGGCAAGAATGCAGGTGGGGCCGAGGGCCTTAGAGCATAGAAATGTGGGACAGATGGCCAAACTGTCATGAGGAAGTAAGCAGAACACATGGCTTCTCACTGCGCCCAAGCAGAGGGTTTTCCAGGGTAGAGCAGCCACCCTTCAAAGCGCATCCCCAGGGAGGCTACAGCAGTGGAACAGGTACACACAGCGAGTCCATGCAAACAAGACACAAGCTGCTCTCTCTGGGTCAGAGGCCAGGGAGGCTCTGAGGAGGCTGAGGGGCAAGGATGGGAAGGGGAGCTAAGAAAGCAGGACTGAGGATCGGACCTTAGCAGGTAGCGGAGCCTTGGCTTGTGGAGGGAAGTTTCAGGAGGTGATTCCGGGTCTGGTGCTCAGGAAGTAGTGGAGTGTGTGTCGTTTCCTCACTTGGAATTTTTGCAGCGAGAAGTAGATGGCAGCAAGGACGTGTTCATCTCAGCAAGCCCCAGCAGCCGTGCTGTTGGTGAGGTAGCTATTAGTTGCTTCCTTTTCAACTCAGGTAATGGAAGCACCAGGAGGTGAAGTCACTTACCTGAAGGGACACGTGTGGTGCTGGAGCCAGGGATCCTGGGGCCCAGTCTGAAGCCAATTCCCCTGGTCTTTCCCTCAGTGCTTTGCAAAGCTTCCCTTGGCTTACAGGTTGGTGTCCAGGGTGTGAATGTGTGCATCACGTGGTTTCCCGGAACATATAAGACATAAAAATCCCCACCTCCCTCCCCTTGCTTCTCTGGCTCCCACCCACATTTCACCCCGTATTTCCTTCTCTGTTAAATTCCCTATGGAAGCTTACCTTCTGCGACCTCCACTTCCTTACACTCACTTCCGCCTCTTAAGTCCTTGCTATCAGAATTCCTCCTTCCTCTAAAATGGCTTCCCAACACCATCCTTGTCTTCTGAGTTACCAGTTGGTGATTTTTCCTCAGTGTCTCCTTGTTTTTGGTCACATACCAGAGACTCCTCTCCATTTTTGCCTCTCAGACTTCTCTACACCCAATCCCTCCTCCTCCTTAGTACCATTGCTTTGCTTGACTTGCCCCTGGGATCTCTGCCTCCAGGCTATGTCATCTTTCTAAACCCAGCATCCTAAAGCATTAAACGGCCCTGTCCAGGAGCTGGTCCTGGATTCCCCAAGGTTGGATAAACGATGTATAAGCTCTGCCTTTAATTGAGAAGCTTGTATTGTTTGTAGTACTGTCCACACACCCTGAATGTATGTATGTAGTATGTAGTACCGTCCACACACCCTGAATGTATGTGTGTATGTATGTAGTGCCGTCCACACACCCTGACTTCCATGTTAGACTGAAAGCCTTATGAGGCAGAAGGGAGAAGATTCTGTCCATTTACTACGTTCATTGTAGTACACGCAGAGCCCATTATAGTGCGTTGATGAACAAATAGAAACATGGAGGATGTCATGAATTAATGAGGTTGATGATGTGTGGGAGAAGCATGGCCTTCAGAGGGTGTCTGGAAGTGGTGGTCATAGCAGCACTCTATTTCCACCATTCCACCCTCCCTTTTCCTCTTATTTCAGAACAGTTTGTTTACTAGAATTTTTAAAAATTTATTTATTTATTTATTTACAAGGAGGTGGGGTGGAGAGAATGGGCATGCCAGGGCTTCCAGCTGGTGTAAACACACTTCAGATACATGCACCACTTTGTGCATCTGGCTTGATGTGGGCACTAGGGAATCGAACCTGGGTCATTAGGTTTTGCAGGTGAGTGCCTTAACTGCTGAGCCATCTCTCTAGTCCAGAAAATTTTTTTTTTTGTTTGTGGTTTTCAAAGTAGGGTATCTATCTAGCTCAGGTTGACCTGGAATTCACTATGTAGTCTCAGGGTGGTCTCAAACTCATGGTGATCCTCCTACCTCTGCCTCCTGAGTGCTGGGATTAAAGGCATGTGTAACCACATCTGGCTTAGAATATTTTTTTTTTTTTTTTTTGCCACAAGAAAGTGTTCTATACCTGTACCATCTAGTATAGTAGTAAGTTTACACTATAGCTGTTGAGCACCAGATATATAGGTAGTGTGATCAAGGAATCAACTACGAGATTTTACTTGATTTTAATAAAATGTTGGCTTCCGTATTGACTAGTGCACATCTAAATATTGATGGACCTAATTGTGAGTGAACACATAAGTATCCTGACTCCAACTTTCCTTCCATTTTCCCAGATTTTCTCAACTTCCCCCAGTCCCTCCTTTAGCTCCTTCTGTGCAGCAACAGGGTGGTCTCACCGACAGCCCATGCCAGGGAAGCCAGCCCAGACCTGCTATCAAACTTAGTCACTAGGAAGGCTGTGACAAGCTGCTTTCGAAACATCTATGTCATTGTGGTTCCACCCATTTGTAGCAGAAAGGACCAGCGAAGATCAAGCTTTAGAATTTGGTCTTGGTTTCTGAAAGGCAGGGCCAGTGGATACTCACTCGTGCTCTTGGGTACCTGTTTAACTTGGGATAAAAGTACCTCTTTGACCCCCCCCCCAAAGCATAAATCTATGCTATTGGTTCTGCAAAGAACTGGAGTTGACTATGGCTTAGAGGGCATGTGATGAGTCAGTGATCCTTCAAAATAGCTAAAGAAAAGATGCCAAGACCCTGCAAGTCTCCAGAACACTAGTTGGTCTCACACCCTCACTACCAAGGGTGCTGTGCCCCACCTGCCCAAGCCCACCAAAGTGGCCTCTCCTTTGCATGACCCTCAGGAAATGACAGATTATCTAACCCCTTTATTGCTCCAGCCATGCCTTGCCTACCCAGAGCCCTGAGGATAGCACTTTTCCTATGCAACGGTCAGAAACTGATGACTGTGCTCCAGCAGCCACATGTGCCATGCCCAGAGCCACTAACAAACACATCCCACAAACATTGCTGACATTGATTACAGCTGAAGAAAGTCCACAAAGATTATACTATAGTGTCTGTCTGAACTTCCCAAAGCACACCTGCTGGAGAAAACATTCTATGATAAAAGTCACCCTGTAAAATTTATAGAGACAACTAACTGATTGGCTAGATATACAGATGCCAGCTTCAGGACACAAGAGGCTTCAGAATGCAAGGGAACATGAATGATGCCTCAAAGAAAACACAATAGTTCTGCAGCAACAAACACCAAAGAAAGGAAATCAATACAATGCCTAAACTAATTTTAAATAATGATTCCAAAGAAGATAAATAAGATATAAAAATATATTGAGAAAGTAACAAAATTTAGGAAATAGTTCCTGATTTGAATTACAAATTTGGTGAAAACAGAGATCACTAAAAAGAACCAAATCAAAATCTTTGCTGTGAAGAACTCCACATGAAATTTAAAAATATAGTTGAGAGCTGCAAGAACAGGTTAGAAAAACAGCAAGAAAAAAAAATATTCGGAACTTGACAAGTCTTTGAAAACAATTATTTTTCATATTTATTTATTTGAGACAGAGAGAGAGGGGGCAGATAGAGAGAGAATGGGTACACCAGGGCCTTTAGCCTCTGTAAACAAGCTCCAGACACATGTGCTACCTTGTGCATCTGACTTAGATGGGTCCTGAGGAATAGAACCTGGGTCCTTTGGCTTCATAGACAAGCACCTTAATTAATAAATCAACTCTCCAGCCCCTGAAAAATCTTTTATTTTTAAAAATTACATAATCTCCTCTGCCCTCCTTCTTTGTTCTCCCTCTGTCAAACCATTCTTCTTTCCAGCTATTCTTTCTTCTATTTTAATGTCTTTTTAATTTTTTTTCTTGTTTTTGGCCCTTATAATAATTTGAATATGAATATATGTCCCCCATAGCTTCAGGCACTTGTAATTAAGATTAAGCTTCCTGTTTAATTCTCTAGCAGCTGGTAGGGGAGGCATCCCTGAGGGGGAAGATCTGAATTCAAGCCCACAGGTATAAAAAGAAGGGCTTTGAGTGCCAGCAAGTTCTACTTGCTGCCTTTCATGTTTTCTAGCTGCTTGGTGGGTTTCTCTCTGCTTGGATCTCTGAAAGTCAGCAAGCTTCTTCCGTCATTGATGGAACTGCCCCTGGATCTGTAAACTTGCAATAAACCCATTCCTCCCAAAACAGTGTCTGTTTGAAAGCTTGTGTGAGCTATGTGCAGCTGACCACAACAGCACTCCTTCATCATCCGTGACAACATGTTAATGGACCCAGTGTTATATGGGTCTGATGGCAGCCACTGTGAGGTCATGAATACAAGAACTACTTTGTGTCCACAAGACAACATTCCAGAGCATTCCTCCCTTTCCTTTTGCTCTTACAGTCTTTCTACCACTTCTTCTGCTATGGTCTCTGAGTGTTAGCGTGTGTGATAGAGATGAAACAGAAGCTTTTTGAAATAAATAAGAGAAGAAATAATAAAGAATAGAATAAGCCTGAAATTATGGATCATCATTAAATAAATAAAAAAACCCTGGAATTGTGGGTATCTCAAACTAGAAGAGATGAAAAAAGACATAGAAAACCTATTTAACAAATAATATCTGAAAACATCCTAAAATTTGGGAAAGATATGCCCATATGTATCCAGAAGCTGAAAGAACTCCAAATAGATTCAACCAAAAAAAAAAAAAAATCTTTCTGAGGTATATTGCTGTCAAACTCAAAAGTTCAAGGAAAGAATTCTAAAATAAGCAAAAAGTGTTAAGCCACATAGAAGGACACCTCCAGTAAGTTGGCAGCAAAAATGGGATGGCATTTTCAAATCCCTGAATGAAAATAATCCTGCCAACCAAGAATACTATACCACCAAATTTGTCCTTCAGAAAAGAAAGAGAAATTAAGACTCTCCAACACAAACAAAAACAGAGACTTTCTTCCCACTAGATCAGTCCTACAAGAAAGGTTGACAGGGGTCCTACCCTATAAGCAAAAAGATGGTGATTACTACCATGAAAATGTGCATAAGTGTAATACCCACTAGAAGATACACAAACAGAGAAAAGAACCAAAGCTTATCAACACAGAAAACCACCAAACACCACAAGAGGATGAAAAAACACAGGATACACAAGGCAAAAAAGCAAAGGTCCGCAGTCCGGACCTTTCTACTCTATGCTTGCATTTGACTAGGTTAAATCTTTCCCTTCCAAAATTTACACTGGCTGAATGATTATAAATAAAACTCAACAAGAAATTCACGATGCTAATGAAAACATGCAGAAACTGAAAAAAAAAAACTAGATGGAAAAAAGATATTTCACTAAAACTAAAACCAAAAGCAAGCAAGATTAGCATAAGTCAAGTGACTCTATAATAATTAAAGAATTGAATAACACAATTGCTAGTGTGCACATACCCAATGCCAGAGTACACAATTATATAAGGCACACATTATGACATCTAATGATTACAGACTTTAACCCCACTTTCATTTTGGGGGAGATCATCAAGACAAGAAAACTGATATAGGAACATTAGAATTAAAGCACACTTTGGATTAAATGGACATTTATAGAGCATTTCACCCACAGCTGTAGAATAAATGTTTTCCTATCAGCACATGAAATATTTTCCAGGCTGGCCATCTGTTGGGCCACAATGTAAGTCTCAGCAAATTCAAAGAAACTAAAACCATATCTTATCATAAACCTCTTCTAACCCAGTGGGATGAAAGTAGAATTGAGCAAGGAGGGTTTTAGAAATCATATAATGTGAGGAAATTAAACAAAATGTTCTTGAACAACTGATGGTCAGTGAAGAAATCAAAAACAAGTTAAAAAAAAAAAAACACTTCCTGGGTTGGAGAGATGGCTTAGCGGTTAAGCGCTTGCCTGTGAAGCCTAAAGAACCTGGTTTGAGGCTCGATTCCCCAGGACCCACGTAAGCCAGATGCGCCAGGTGGAGCATGCATCTGGAGTTTGTTTGCAGTGGCTGGAGGCCCTGGTGCACCTATTCTCTCTCTCTCTCTCTCTCTCTGCTTCTTTCTCTCTCTGTATGTTGTTCTCAAATAAATAAATAAAGTTTTTTTTAAAGCTTCCTGAAACATTTGGAATGGAAACATGGCAGAGCAAAATTTGTGAGATAAACTGAAAACAGTACTAAGAGGGAAGTTTATACAGTAAGCCCTCACATGAAAGAAATGAGGGGGGCAGAGAAAAGAAAAAGGAATTTCAAGTACACAACCTAACAAAGTAAATCAGTGAAGTATAAAAGCGAGGTCAGATAAGTCCAAAATTACTAAAAAGTAATAACAAAGATCAGAGCAGAAGTAAATGAAGTAAAGATTAAAAATACAAAAAACAAAAAAGAGTTGGGTTCTTTTGGAAATATAAACAAAATTGACAAGGCTTTATCTAGATTACTCAAGAAAAAGAGAGTAGACCTAAATAATAAAAATAAAAGATGAATAAGCAGACATGACACCTAATACCACAGAGATAGAAGGATCATTGGCGAACACCATGAACAGCTGTATCAACAAAGTAGAAAATCCATCAGAAATAAGTAAGGTTTTGGATGGCTTTACAAAACCAGACCACTAATGAGTAATGAGATTGAATAAGCAATAAAAGGTACCTCAGGAGGCTGGAGAGATGGCACAGCAGATAAGACACTTGCCTGCAAAGCCTAAGGACCCAGGTTCAACTCCCCAGAACCCACGTAAGCCAGATGCACAAGGTGACAGGTGCACAAGGTGACGCAAGCGCACAAGATCACACATGTGTACAAGGTGGCACATGTGTCTGGAGTTTTATTGCAGTGTCTAGAGGTCCTGGATTGCTCTCTCTCACAAAAAGGTACCTCAGCCAAATCTCACAAAAATTTTTTTGAGATCTAATGCTATTTTTCTTATATTTTATAAAAAGCTTGAAAATGAGTTAAAAGGTCCATAGCATAAAGCCATGGTATCTGTCGAAGGGCTGTCATCCTAGTAACTAGTGTGCATTTTATTGAGTTAGCACACAGCACCCCACAGATTTATTATATTCTCATTGTATGAAACTACCTCAAAAATCTATTCAAACGAAGTAGTTGTCTTGGCTCACAGTTTCAGAGGTTTTGGTCCATGACTGACTCCTTTGCTCTGGGTTTGAGATGAGGCAGAATATTGTGGCAGAGAGGGTGTAATGGAGAGGTGAAAGACAGAAAAACAGAGAGAGAGAGAGAGGAGGCAGGGAAAAGACACACATCTTGACCTACTTCCTCTACTCAGGTGCTATCTCCTAATGGCACAGCCAGTATGAACTCATAACAAATTAGCCTTGCGATCTCGTCACTTCTCAATAGTGCCGCTAGTTAGGGACCAAGCTTTCAACACACGGATCTTAAAGGTGCATGTTTCATATCTAACTCACACTAGAGGTCTTTGGAATATTGCCCACCTCCACACTTGGCTCTCAGGGCGATAGTAGACCCTACAGCCTCTCTGAGTTTCTGTTTTTCTGCAAGGACTTGGTGGATGGCTTAGCACTACTCCATGCCATCCTGGGACACAGAAGCTTCTGTGAACAGATACTGAACATGAACTAGGAAGGGGCCAGGTGCTTGAGGACGCTGCACAGTAAGGAGTCAGGTTATGCTGGGCCCCGTTTTAGAAACCCCATCTGAATCCACCTACACCTTTCCAGCCACTTGTGACACTGGACTTGAGCCTGTGCTGAGTCCCAAGTGACCTTTGCTTCTCTCTGGCCCTGAGCTCCTTGCCTCAGGCTTTCCAGCTGCAAAATGGGCTTGTCAGAGGTGCATGCATACTGCTCAGCTGAATACAGCGAGGAAACTCAGAGCCTGGGAAGCCAAGAAAATCTTAGGCCCAAGATAGAAGACAGGGAGGATGGGTCAAGGCAGGTGTCCAAGTTCACGTAGTTACGAGGACCCTGAGGAAGGTGTCAGCAAAGTGTCATGGTTCATCTTCACTGTCAACTTGGCTGGATTTCCAGAGAAGATTAACCGACAGTCGGATCCTAAATGTGTGCATACCACCCGATGGCTGGAGGGCCTTGACAGCAAGAAACAGGAAAAGGAAAAAGCTGTGCCTATGGGCAGAATATTGCCGTAAGAAACAAAATGTGATAAGGCTTGGCAAAAATGAAATCAACTGGTCAGATGAAGAAAAAAACCCAGCTGAACACCAACATTCGTTTTTCTGTACTTCATGGCCCACCATGACATGAACTGCACTGCTGTGCCGCACCACCCACCCCTGATGAACTGAATCCCCTGGAATCATGAATAAAATAAGCCTTTCTTCCTTGAAGTCAATTCTGGCAGGGATTTTATCACAGCACTGCAAAAGTAGCCAAGACAGACAGCCTTGGTTAAATGGCCCCATTTCACCAAGCCGGACCCCATCCACCCCTCACTCCTTCAGGCTTTCTCAGACTGGGATTTTCTTGCGAATGATCTTGAACTAGGGTATCCGTACCCCAAGTAAGAGCCACTCCACTCTCTGTGGCTTCTGAAAGGGAGCTCACAGCCTTTGTGAGTTACCTACACTGACATTTAGTAATCCTTAGCCAACTTTCTCTCGTCTAATTTGGATGGGCAATTTGTGCATTGGTCATTCCATAGTCGTGTGCTGACACCTCCTCCAGAATGGATCCTGGACATATAAAGACAACTGCTGCCTTTTTAATGAACTCCAGCAGGTGGGAGACAGGAAGTATATTATGGCATTCCCTCTAAGCAGATGAATGTGGGGCAATGCCCCCTCAGAGTTGGACAGGGCCTGCAGTGCCATGTGGGGCCTGTAGGTGGCAGCAGATGCCCACAGCAACCTGCAGGGTGCCAGACCACCTAGGGGCAGGCAAAGGCCCAGGCTGTGGTGGGAGTGAGGCTGTGGTGGGAGTGGACAGACTAAATTGGACTGGGCAAAGGGAAGGACCAACATCTCCAAGTGCCTATGGACCAGGTCCTTGGCAAGGTGTGCCATGAGCTTAAGTGTCAGCCCCTCAGCTTGTCCAGATTCCCTTAGGAGGCAGAGTGAAGAGTCCTGGGAAAGTCATTCTGAGAACCACCATAGGCTGGCCAAGGATTGTGCACACATCCACGCAGATCACAAAAACCGCAAACCAGTTCTCATCCAGTTTTATATATGAGAAAACGAAGAAGGCCCACGGGGTGGAAGGAGCAGGGCTCACCGCGTGTGCCTGGCCCTTTCCCTTCAAGGTCCCCAGGCTCTGACACGGGAGGCTCTTCCTGAGATCTGAGGACATCACTGAAACGATCAGGAAGTCCCAGGGTCAAGCTCAAGTTGCCTCTGTAATGAACTTTCCTGGACACGTAGAGAGCCCCTCTCTCAGCAGCTAGTCCTCCAGTCCTCTGGACTAGCTCTGTTCTTTCTTCTCACATCCAGCCCTACCTCATTTTGCCCATGAATGCAACTTTCATGCTTAGCAGTATCACATTGTAGTGGAAATGGCTGGTCATGTTTCTTTCATAGTTCACGCTTCACGAGACATTTTCACAGTTATTGTATTTAATTCTAAGCCCTTTCACGGGGAGAATGATTTTATTATTCTCAGTTTGTAGATGGGGAAGCAGAGGGCCAGAGCGTTGACCCCCAAGAGGATACACATCCCAGCGTGCATCTGAACAACCTCTGCTTGGCTCTTGTTGCCCTTCCCCTTTCAGAACATCCCTCTCTTCTCAGCAAGTCTTTAATCCTTGAGGCGCCCTCATCTGGAAGCTCCATTCTTCCCCTCTTCCTTCGCTTCCTTCTTCCCTGGCCTCTTGCTCCATTTCCCTGGGCTCCCAGCCGCCACTGGGCAGCCTGCGGTAGTCAGGCAGATGGTGCGGGGACAATGGTTATGGAAGCCGTGCTTGGAATCCCTTCCCTCTGATCCTCCCCTCAGCCCCTCGCTCCTCATGGCTACCTCCCTCAGAGTCACTGAGCAGATTCCACTAGCTGGCTGATGCTCGGCAAATGTGCTTATGTTTGCATGAAGCAGTGACCACATCTAGAGAATGGTTCGGATCCCCAAGTCTCCCTCTCCCGCTATACACAGGGTGAGTGGCAAAATCCCTCCAATTGTTTCAAAAGCCTGAAAGACCCCCTCTGCAGTCACTCCTGGGGTCCCTTCTCTTCTCTCTTGGAAGAAATCAGGGGACAATGGTTCCTTTTCTGTACCTTTATCCGGGGGTGGAAGCACCCATCCTCTGACCCTTTGTCTCCCGCCCAGAAGTTAAAAGCCTTTGAGTGCAAGAGAGAGGCTTTAGAAACCAAAAGCCAAGAATGTGTATTATGAGCTGTACCCATGTCCTTCTTAGGTGGCCACCTGGAGTCCCAATCTTCTTCTGGAAAATGGGAATGCCAAGCTGATGGAGGCAGGATTTGAGATGAGAAAGGTATAACCCTACGAAATCCTAAACATTTTATAGATGGAGCAGTCTTCCATTATTCAAAGGTGCCCTCTTACCTTCTCTGCAGGTCCTACCTACAGCCCCCAAGCAGAGCACTCCTGGCTTTGTGAGGCCCCCAGCCCCGCCTCCTCCCTTTCCCCAGGCTTAAGGAGCAGCATATTCATGTAGGGCCTCTTCCTGCATGGAGGGAAGGGCCTTATCCTTGCCTGGGCTGTCACAGGGCTGTTCTTTAACATTGATGATGACCTACCCCACTGGCAGCGCCCCTCTGGGTTCGGATGCCCTGCTGACATACTATCTCCCTTGCCCTTCAAAGCAGCGCTAGGAAGAAGGGTGTGGTGCTAGCCCTATTTCGGAAATGGTAAGATGAGGTTAGAGAGGTTAAATAAGTTGCCCACGCTCCCAGAAGTTGTTTGTTCTGCTAATGGTGCCAAGGCTCAAACCCAGACAATCAGCCACACACGCCTTGTGTTCACCCTCTGTCCTGCTGCTTCCCCAGTAGAGTTAGCCATGGCTCCTAGGGGATGCTGGGCATGCCTTAATTGCCTCCAATTTTCTAAGGGAATATTATGGTTTTCTGGGTAGGAATCAAAAGACATGGCTTCTGGCTGACTAGTGTCACCTACTTATTGGCTGTGAGACGCTGGGCAAGTCATTGTTCAATGACAAGACATTGTCCTCTCGCTGTGCAAGACATTGAACAGGATGGCTGTGGAGACATATATAAAATCCAGCAGTGTTAGAAAGGCAGGCATCCCTGTACCCCAGCCACCCCTTCTCTGCCCAGGCATTGGTGTCTTCCTGAGGCAGAGAGACTGAGGTTGCTAGAGCCCAGGAACCAACAGAAGTCCCCACTGGAGAATTCTGCTCGGTTTCTCTTTCTAGGGCTTTCTCTGCACCCGCTGACGTCTTGAAGCTGAGCTCCCCTTTTATACCCTGAACATGTGGGAGAGCCGCAATTCAGCTCCATTCTGATTATGCTGGGTAAGGCGGCAAGGATCCCACTAATAAATGTCACCAACAAGAGTGACAAGTGGGTGAAATGAAACCAGGTTTCCAGATGCAGATGCCTCATAGAACTGGTGAAGATTGGTGTCTTTTTGCCATTTGTAACTAGTGCCACAGGCCTGCATGGAAGGAACCGGAGAGCAGGGAGGTAACAAGAAGGCCAGAGCCTGAGTCTGCATGGGCCAGCTGTGGAGGATGGTCGGTAATGGAGACCACAGAGGAATGGCCGGGAGGTTGGGGAAGCCAGCAGTTGTCCCTGTGTGAAGGGAATGGTGAGCAACGGCTGGTGCTATTGTGAGGTCAGATGAGAATGCAGGCATGCAGGCCCAGCAGGCTATCATGGGAGCTGTAGACATGGGGCCTCCCAGGCAGGGATGGACCGAAGAGTAATGAGAAATGCCTTAGCATGAAAGTTTGCGTCTCCCCACAATTTGTATGCTGAAATCCTTAGCCCAACATAACATGAGGAGGTACCTTTGGGAGGTGATTAGGCCAGAAGGGCAAAGCCTTGTGGGTGGGATCATGCCCTGGGGCTGCTCGCCAGGTCCTTCTATCACATAAGGCCGCAACAGAAGGAATTGGGAAGCAGGTCCTTGCCAGGGTTGAAGTCTGCCAACATTTTGATCTTGACCTTTCAGCCTCCAGAATGGTGAGATTCTGTTGTTAACAAGTCACGCTGGCTATGGCAGGATTTTAAAGCGGCCTAAACAAACCAAGACAGGAAGTAGAGATGACAACATCTGGGGATGGTGATGTATGCCTATCGTTCCAGCACTTGGAAGGCAGAGGCAGGAGGATTGCTGCAAGTTCAAAGCCAGCCATAGCATCTCACAAAACAAAATGCACAACAACAACCACCACCACACACACACACAAAAGCCAAGAGATGCAGGCCATATATATATATATATATATATTCTGAGAAACGAGTCTGTAAGGAAAAGGAAAGGAGGCAGCAGGAAGAAAGTCAGACTCCAGTGAAGCATTCTTTCTTTCCCCTTCCTTCTTTCCATCCACTGCCCCTTGTTGTCACCTTAGTACTTCTCTTATTCCTCCTCCTTTCTGTCTCCCTCTCTCTCTGAGTTGGGATGTTTATGACACAGATACAACTCCACTCCTGTAAGGTTTCTGGGAAGGGTGGAGCACCCAGGGAAGCAGAAGCTGGGACAGGAAGAAGGTCCACCGCAGTAGCAGAAAGATCCCCAGATGTGAGTGGTGCTCGCAGTTCAGTTACCTGGCGTTGGAAGCCGAGGGACTTCCTGTCTTTCTACTCTGACAATAACAGGAAGCAAGGACCTCTGCTGAGAGCTGGGAAAAAGAGTGAAGGCAAACAGAAAAAGAAAGTAGCTTCCAATAATTATGGACAGCGAGAAGAAGAGGACCGGAGGAACCAAGGTAATTTGTGAAAGGATTTAGAACACATAAAATGGCTAGAGAACATGACGTTATAGACAGCCAATCCTTTCTGCCTTCTCACTCTTAATCTCTCATATTAAAGCTATTAAAGTTTGAGTGTAAAATACCCTCCATAGAGTCATGTGTTTGAACACTTGGCTTTCCTGCTCGTGACACTGTTTTGGAAGGTTGTAAAACCTCTAGGGAGAGGAGCCTAACTGGAGGAATTGGATCATTGGAGGATGAGTCTTGAAGTTTATAGCCTGGCTGTTTCCTGTCCACTCTCTGCTTCCTGTTATCTTGAGACTTGAGGGGTTCCAGTCACACGCTCCTGCAACCACACTGGCCCCACCATGATGGACTATATCCTTTTAAACCATGAGCCAACCCAGTCCTTTCTGGGTGTTACCACACCCAGCATTTGTTTTTTCCTTTTAAATTTAGTTTTGTGTTGCTGGGGATTGAACTCAGGGTTAGGCAAGGGCTCTACCACTAAACTATATCTTCTGGTTCTCCTTAAAAGGCCACAGTGACAAGGAAAAGAATTAATACACCTCTCTGGAACCATAGTGCTCAGCTGCTTAGGTATAGACACAGAGAAAGGCAGGGCTAGGGTTTGATCAAATGTGGTGATGATGATGAGAGAGAAAGGAAGTTAAGGTCTTGGAAATAAAAAGTTATTGGATGATACATAATAGCTCATACTCTGGAGGTGGGAGAGAAGTGAGGCAGAAGATGGATGAACTGGAAGAAAAGGAACACGGATGGATGAGCAGGTTGCACTAGAAATCGACAACCCATACATCTGGAAGACAAGAGTGGGAGGAGCTAGTGTGGGGTGTCCCTGGCACACTTTGGACGAGGAGTAGTTATGAGTGCGTGATGACCCCCAGAGCAGGGCATGGGAGTGGACAGCTGAAACCACACAGACAGTGGCACCTTTTAGCATGGAGGACGTGAGGAGGTCAGAGGCCAAAGTCTTTGCTTAACGACACAGTAGGATCTGGAAGTCTTGTAACGATGGCACTGAGTGAGTGGAGAGGGCTGAAGGTAAGGTAAACACACACACCTACAGAATGTGGGGAGTCATCTTCCAAAGCCCACATCAGCCTTGGGAGGTGAGCAGATCAGTGTTCCCATGATGCAGGAGCAAACCAACACCTAAGAGGCATGTCACGCGTTCTTCACGCAGCTGGTCAGCACGAGGGCTGGAATCCCTCCTGCACCTTGTCCTGTACAGGACCAAGTGCCACCCTGGAGAGTGCCCTGCCCCAGGGTGTCACAAGCCTCACTAGATGATGGTGTCTTCTTTCCCACCAGCAACTCTGATGAGACTGTGACCTGTCACAACCCATGGTGGTCACTACATTTGGTGACCCTGTGGTTGGAACATCTCTGCTGCACTTCTCACCAAGTGAAGAAGCCTCCAGACTCTCTGAGCAGGGTCACAGCCCAGTCTGGCTCTGCTGGATGGCTAAGGGACCCAGGGAACCAACTCCTGACGCAGACTCCCAGCCAGTCTCTGCTTCAGAGCAGGCTTTACCCCTACAAGACACTCCATTCTGGACCCTGGGTCTTGGGGGTGACTCATGATGTCCCTTCCCTATAAGCCTTTGTCATCCTTGTGCCACCTCTTCTCTCCAGCTTCCATCTGCATATAGTGCTACTTATTATTTATTTATTTGGAGTGTGTGTGTGTTATGTGTGTATATGGGTGCATGTATGTGGAGGTTGGAGGACAACCTCAGAGTGTTTTTCTTCTCCTTCCACCTGTCTTGAGACATGGTATCGTTGTTTTTCCTCTGCTGTTTGTGAACTTCTGGATTCTCCTGGCCTGGCCGCCGGTTGCTGTAGCATGTTGAGATTACGGAAGTGTGTGCCTCTTTGTGTCCAACTTTGGGTGGGTACTGAGGAAGATTATGTGTGTCAGCAGGCTTGCAAGCAAACACCCTTGACTGCTGAGCCACCTCCCTAGTCCCTAGTGCTAATATATATATGTAATACACATATATGTGTGTGTGTTATTTATTTACTTACTGAGAGAGAGAGATAGAGAGACAGACAGAGACAGAGGGGGAGAGAATGGGTACGCCAGGGTCTCCAGCCACTGCAAATGAACTCCAGATGCATGCACCACCTTGTGCATCTGGCTTACGTGGGTACTGGGGAATTAAACCTGGGTCCTTAGGCTTCGCAGGGATGTGCCTTAACCACTAAGCCATCTCTCCAGCCCTCTACTACTACTTTTTATCTGCTGTATTTTCTTCTCTCTTTGCCAAATGAGGGTTTATATCTTTATATCGTTCTCATTCCTTTGCTGAATTTTAAGAGACTTCAGGAGAGAACAAACATAAATACGTCAAAAATGGTCTGCATAAAAAACATTTTGTAAATCTAAAAAAGGATATTTTTTTAAGGCCACACCAGACAGACTTTAGAGAAACCGTTAAAGACCAAAACCTAAACCATGACGTACCCCAGCTTTCCTCTCTTGAGTCAAGCACAGAAGCATGCTGGATTTTAAAATGTCTTTAAAAATGGAAGGCATCCCTAAAGGTGAGGAAGGGAAACTAGCCCTTTGCCTCCTCAACATCATCCATTCCCATGACCTAGCCTGGACCCAGGGAAGCTGCTGGAAGAGGAAGAAGAGGGCGAGGAGGGGCAGAGCCAGATGCCTGCTGGTGGCAAGAGGCTGGAGGGAAGGAGAGCTCCTCTCAAATTGGTATCTTCATCTCTATGGTCACTGAGACTGGAGATGCCTAGGGTAGAGTTACTATGGGTGTCATATCTGCTTACTAAGACGAGCCGTTTAGGGAACTGGCTCAGCCACCAGAAATGCTGAAAAGGCTGGGGCTGGGAAGAAGGGGCAGCACGGGGCAAGAAGACTATGCTCTCTGGAGTGGGCATATGGGAGTTCTGCTTTGGACTCCAAACCTTCTGCTCTGTGACTTGAGCACACTGCCTAGGTTCTCCGAGCCTCACGTTTCCTCTTCTATTTAGAGGCACAATGTGCGCACCTCATGCAGTTACAGTGCGATTGAAAGAATGCAAGTCTGTTCACCGTTAGCAATCAGAAATCTCGGGGCTTGGGAGATGGCTGAGTGGTTAAAACCTGCCCATCCAGGTTCAATTCTCCAGCACCCACGTAAAGCGAGATGTACAATGTGGTGAGTGAAGCTGGAATACTTCTAGTGGCAAGAAGCCCTGGAGCAACCATACTGTCTCCCACTCTCATCTGTCTGTCTATCTCTCGCAAATAAATAAAAAAATGAATAAATAATTTTTTTTAAGGAATCAGAAATCTCCCCGAATCGTATCCCTGTTCCAGTCATGGTCCCTTCTATAGTGATGTAAGGCCAGTTTGGCACCTATAACAGACCCTGTCTTTCTCTTCCCCCATCAAGAAATACCCAGGCCCTCCTGATTGCTCTTACCCTAAGCATGGTCCAGAGGTGCCAGGAAAAAGCAGGCCTGATGCTCTTAGATGCCTGGCTCTGAGTCCACCAGAAAACATCTGAGGAGGAGAGGGAGCTCTGAGAAAGGGCTGTCTACATCCGTCAGAGCTCCAGTTGCTTCATAACTACTTCATAACTTCCAGCCCAGGTAGCTTGTTCAGGGTCAGGCTGGGGACACATGAAGCAGAAAGGCAACCCCACCATATACAGACTTCCATGCCTTCCAGAAATATGAGGCCAAGGACTACATGGGCCAGAGTCTCTCAAGCAGCAGCCTCAGGGAAAGAAGCATGGGACAGGAGGTGTGCTGCATTCAGTTGACACAAGCCCTCCACATAACAGATCCTGGGGTCCCTTGGGTTGCGGTGGGAACTGAAAAGTCTTAAAAAGTATCCCTTATGGTGGAGGAGCCCACACCATCCAGGGCCATAGACACATGTCTGTGAATATGTGGGTGGTTTCTCAGATTTATTCTCCTATTCACTCTCTCACATACAGGCAGGCCTGCTGTGTATAAGATACACCCTCTGTCTGAGCACACACACACACACACACACACACACACACACACACACAAACACATGCACTCCTAAGACTGTTAGGAAGAATGGAGGGGGCACTGCACACTGTGTAAAATGAGGTAGAATCTTGAATCCCACCATCACCAAGAGGGAGTGGCCCAGGGCACAGGAGAGTGGCTCATTCTATAGAACAAATGTCTCGTTTGTGGCTTTTCACTCTCTCACACAGACATACCCTGGCTATGGAGATGAAATGCCTTCCTTAAGCATTAACCATGCTGCCTTTCATGCCGTGTCCTTGCACGAGATCCCAGCAATGTGGGCAAGTTAAGACCTCTGGAAGGTCTTCAAAAGAAGAGATGGTGGGCAGGAGAGATGGTTTAGCGGTTAAGGCGCCTGCCTGCCAAACCTAAGGATACCCGTTCTATTCTCTAAGTCCCACGGTTAGCCAGACACTTGCAAGTGCACAATGCCATGCTTGCCCACAACGGGGTGCACACACCTGGAATTTGTTCACAGCCTCTGAATGGCCCTGGCATGCCCATTCTCTCTCTCTCTCTCTGCCTCTTTCTCTCTCTCTCTCTCTCCCTGTCTCTCTCTCTCTCAAAAAAAAAGTAGAGATGGCAAACAGTCTCTTGTCATATAATCAAACTCTTCCCCCATCCTGTAGAATCCTTTCTTCTGTCATGGGTGGAATGCTGTCGGGCTTCATGGTACGGTGGTGGGTTCCACAGTCTCCCTGCAAAAGAACATTTGCATCTTAAACCAGGCAGGTCAGAGGAGGCTGGAGGCTGTCAAGCAAATGGATGGATGTGTGTGTGTGTCTGCATGAGTGTGCATGTGTGTGTGCGCACACAGGGCAGGGACCTAAGGTTTTTCTATGATGGGTGTGTGGCTGCTTTTGTCGTTGATGTACCTGACAAGAAACGATTTACGGGAGGAGTAGTTTGTTTCAGCTCATAGACTGGGGCTGGCGATAGATAAAGCATGGTGGTGGAAGTGACCTTGGCTGTGAGACAAGAGCCTGAGGCTGCGTGTTCACGTTGGAGTGTATGAGGAAACAGGAGACAGAAAGGAGGACCAGACTATGAACCTCAAGGTCTGCCCACCCCATCAACTTTCTTCTTCCAAGTAGGTCTCTGTTCCCGCAGGTTCCATAACACCATGAAGCATGACACAAGCGAAGGGACTAAGTGTTCAAACACAAGAGCCTATGGGGACATTTTACATTCACATCACATCAAGAGCACCTCAACACTCCAGCTATTGAGCTCCTAGGAGTGCCTGCTCAGCACTTTCTGAGCCACAAAGAGTGTTGTGACTTTATCTTCACCGGGACGGACAGGCGGGAAGAAGCATTCCCACATCAGAGAGGCATGCTGGTGTAGCAGGGAGAGACTCTGTACTCTGTGTACTAGCACCAGGCTAGGTGGGAGGCGTGAGCATGAGGTCTCCTTTGCTCTTGCCCCCTTCCCAGTGTGCCTTTTCCTTCCAGGACTCAATGGACTTCTTTCTCCCTAGGTCAGGATCCAGTGACTTGAATAATTTATTCTGAAGCTCAGAAGTCTTTGGTTAAAAATGGAGATGATGCAGGATCATCTCCTGAGTGGTTATCAGGATGAGGTGAGGTGAGAGTCTACTGTTTTTCTGAGGGAAGGTGAGGTGAGAGTCCACTGTTGTTCTGAGGGGAGGTGAGGTGAGAGTCCACTGTTGTTCTGAGGGGAGGTGAGGTGAGAGTCCACTGTTGTTCTGAGGGGAGGTGAGGTGAGAGTCCACTGTTGTTCTGAGGGGAGGTGAGGTGAGAGTCCTCTGTTGTTCTGAGGGGAGGTGAGGTGAGAGTCCACTGTGGCATGTGGAGTGGGGCTTTAGTGCCTCAAGGGCTGACTGGAGGGGCATATGCTATTTAAGCCTTCAGGGACAGTGTAGCTTCTGGGTTGAATGGCATCTTTCTCCAGAGCGAGCTGTCCACTAGTTGGAAAATTGCCTAGGAAAAGGGAACAAGTATAAGTGCTGTCTTCCTCTGGCCTAGATTAGTTCTCTTCAGTGTGGGCTGAGGCCAGGCCCTTCTACAAACTGGTTGTTACCAATGGCACAGAGATATGTATGGAAGTGAAAAGAAAGTCTGGAGCTGGAGAGATTGCTTAGTGGTTAAGGCATATGCCTGTGAAGCCTAAGGACCCCAGTTTGATTCTCCAGGTCCAATGTAAGCCAGATGTACAGGTGGCACATGCGTCTGGAGTTCATTTGCAGTGACGAGAGGCCCTGCTGCATCCATTCTCACTCTTTCTCTGTCTTAAATAAATAAATAAATAAATAAATAAATAAATAAAATTTAAAAAAAGTAAGTCTGAATACTTTTTTAGAAATTTGAAATTGGTGAATTATTGAAGTGATAATATGAACTTGAGTTTTAAATTTCTATTTTCTACTGGTTTAATTAATTATACTTTTACTATTACAACTGTTGCAGTCAGGTTTGCATTGCTTTCAGAAAACATCCAACCAAGAGCAGCTTATGAGGAAAAAAAAAGGCTTATTTTGGCTTACAGCCTCAAAGGGAAGCTCCATGATGGCAGGGGAAATGTTGACATGAGCAGAGGTTGGACATCACCTCCTTGGCAACATCAGATGGACATCAGCAACAGGAGAGTGTGCCCAACACTAGCAAGAGGAAGCTGGCTATAGTACCCATAAGCCCACCCCCAACAATACACTGCCCCTAGGAGGCATTAATTCCCAAACTGCCATCAGCTGAGAACCTAGCAGTCAGAACACCTAAGTTTATGGGGGACACCTGAATCAAACCACCACACTGACGTAGAATGGATTGGAGAAAAGCTTGGTTCTTCATCATATATTTCCTGAGAATCACTGACCTTGGTAAAACCAAAGCCAGTTATAGCTCCAACTAAAGAAGGGAGCAAGTTCAGTGGGTTCTTTAAAAAGTAGCCACAAATCTGGGCTGGAGAGATGGCTTAGCAGTTAAGGCACTTGCCTGTGAAGCCTAAGTACCCATGTTTGACTCTCCAGATCCCACTTAAGTCAGACGCACAAAGGTGAGGCAAGTGCCAGGTCACACATGCCCACTAAGTGGCACAAGTGCCTGGAGTTTGATTGCAGTAGCTGAGGCCTTGGTGCGCCAATTCTCTCTCTCTCCGTGTCTGTCTCTTTAAAATAAAAAATAAAATAAAAGTAGCTACAAATCACATGTTGGTGAGTTGGCAGCATTTCTATTATTGCCCCAAGGCGGAAATGCCAGTCCTCTTCCACACTCTGTGCTTCCCCAGCCCCACACCTCACATGCTCAGAAGCCAGGTCCAGGTATGAAGTTCATTGCTGGGTATCTTTGTGCTTAGCCATTCCTCGTACCTCAGCTATGGTTTTCCTGGGAGCAGTGAAGGTGTCCAGTTGGAGGCAGATAGATTCTTTACCCTCACCTGGTCCACCTGGCACCAGGCCAGGGGTGGGAGGTGTGGGCATGAGGTCTCTGCTCTTGCCCCCTTCCCAGTGTCCCTTTCCCTTCCAGAACTCCACCAGCACTCAGTGGACTTCTTTCTCCATGGATCAAGAGCCAGAATTACCAAGGGGCACAGTCTCTGGCCCCAGGGAGAGGTGACATGCAGCCTGGGGCACAGACGGCTGGAAATACAACATTGAAACTCTTGTTTTTGTTTGTTTGCTTTTTCATTTTTCGGTTTTTCAAAGTAGGGTCTCACTCTAGCCCAGGCTGACCTAGAATTCGCTATGTAATCTTAGGGTGGCCTCAAACTCATGGCGATCCTCCTACCTTTGTCTCCCAAATGCTGGGATTAAAGGCGTGCGCCACCATGCCATTGAAACTCTTGTTCATGCCACCATCCTATGCTTTCTTGACTTGTTCCTTGACTTCTAGGACACTCGGGCTGTCAATGTCATGAGGGGCCACCTCAGTGGAGGTGTAAAATCTTCCGTCATCCTGACTTTAAGATGTTTAACAGAATTATCTAAAATCTCTTTTATATTAAATTGCTTCTTTTAGGAAGTAAACAGGATATAGCTTAGAATAAATGAGGGTAACTATATGCAGAGCACACTGTCTGGCCTGCTTTTGCTCAGCTTGTCCCGTCTCTGCTGTTGAGTGCCCGAGTCAGGAATCCTCTGGGCTGTGAGTTGCTGTGGCAGGTGGGGCTGTAATCGTTCACCTCTATGGCAGAGTGCTGGGAACAGCCCCTGCATGAAGGAGGTAAATGAATGTTCCTCAGTAAATGCTTGGTGAGTATGTGACAGCCAGCGAAACGCTTGTCCTTGTTAACCAAGAAAGTGAAGCAAAGTCTATCTACCTGCGATCCAACCTTGTCCTCTGATAGAAGTCATCAAGACCCCCATGAACTAGCTGAAGACTCAGTGAAAATGGGGATTATTTAGGTCCCTTTAACCTTCGCATCTTCCCCACTGTTGGGGAACTTCTTCGCTTCACGCCCAGAAGATGACCAGGTTAATATGGAAGGCACCTCGCATACGAGGCTCGTCAGGTAACTGCAGTTACTGAGAGCAAAAAGTGCAAAGCAGTATAGAGCCGCCAGCTGGAGATCAGGGGACATGAGCCTGGCCACAGTGGGAGCGCACCGGGGTAGGGGTGGGAGAGCTGGATCCTGGCGCGCTGGCGTATTGTATGGTGGAGTGGGCACACCTAGAGTTCGTGACAATCGCCGCTGGGTGGGGCCCCCACCCCCACCCCGACCATGTAGGGCTTTTGACTATGATCTGCAGCCAGATTTCAACTGGAACAAACCCCAGCGGGAGAAATCGAAAGCCTCTCACCCGTGTCTAAGCTGCTTTTCGCTCTCCCATATGATCGTCTCATTGGTCTCAGTACTGGAATCTCACTAATATCTGAAGGGTGAGCTGTCGTGGGCACTCACCCCCTAGGAAGAACAAGTTGGAGAAATGTGAACAAAAAGTATGGGCTAGTAAGTGCCTGTGCTGGGCCAAGCACCAGGGCTTGGCCCTGAATGTGCCAGGATGAGTAAGCCCATGCCCTGCCCTGCATGGCTCACCATGCAGCTCACGGGCACTAACCAGGTGATGAATGGTGATGTGGGTGGGGGGCTTCATGGAGGAGGCAGAACTTTGCCAGGCCCAGTAGAAAGAAGCCTGTGTAGGGAGCTTATAGCATGTGCGAGGGGTTGGTGAAGTGTGTGGACTTTCTCAGGGGATGGTGACCAACTTGAGGGTCACTTTGCAGTGGGTTGTTCAGTATGGTTTGAGAATCACCTGGAGAAATGGGGTTGAGACCCCAGCCCCACGCTTACTCCTAGTCCCACTTTCACCCACAATGGCAGGGCCAAGGTGAAGGTCTGGAGCTTTGGGGCCTGGGAAATGCCTTGGCTGCAAGAGTGGGGCTCCTTGTCACCATGCTGTTCTCAAAGGACAGAGATCAGAGGGTACATGTGTCCAGTTACAGGTGCCAGGGATATAATTCTGGCACTCCTGGCTTAGCCTATGCACAAGAAGGAGAACTGGAACCCTTCTTAACCAGAGGCATGGTTATCTGCGAGTCTGTGATTAACAAGGCACCAGTCAGTGATCTGCAGAGTCATTGTTGGGAAATATGACAGTTGATGTACAACCCCCAGTGCTGTCTGGAAGTGGGGTAGCCACAAGTTGACATGTGGCTATTTAAAAATACTTCCTTTGTCACAGAAATACCTAAGGAATAGTTCTCCGCAGACAACAAATCCTCCTCTTATATTCATCCTTCAGAAATTTGACATTGGATCTTCTGGGAAAGATGGGACAAATGCCAGCCCAAGTGACAAAGCTCAGGGTTGGGGTCAGATACCTGGACAGTAGGGTCATCTGGTTAGTCAGTTTTGTGGGGAAAAGAAATTAAACTGGCTAGAAAAAGTGTCTGTGCCAGTGGTGACAGTGCCAGGATATGAAAAGGTTCCCTTTGCCACCACTCAGTCACTTTACAAACATTTGTGGGGTACCTGGGATGTCTCAGCACCATGTCTAGACATGGGATACAACAGCAACAGGACAGACGAGCTCTCACTCCTGGGGATCTTCAAGCCCTGTAGGGTGGAGTACTAGCATCGCAAGAGCAATCCAGGCATATCCAGAATGGCTTCAAATTTCTCTCTCAGGATCGATTCCAACTAACCATCCCCATTTCCAATGGAAAAACAACAATACATACGACAATGCTAAAGATCTCAAATTGTGTTTCAGAACAACCAAATCACACTGTCCTCCTAAATGTGCCAGGCTTTCTTGGTAGGGCTCTCAAACTCAGAGGGCCAAGCCGGAGCCATCTGGACATACTTAGAACAATGGAGGTGAGAGAGGTGGTGTAGAGGCAGCTTGGGAGGCCCCGAGGGAGCTGCAGGGCAGCCGGAGTAAACAGACTCGAGTGACTGGTGAGATGGTTTGGCTGGAGAGCCTGATGCACTGAGGTTCAAAGCTTTGAAGAGAGTCTGCGGGGCAATCTAACAAACGACTTTGATTTAATTACATCCCACGGATTTTCTAACTGATTTTTGAGGGAGACAACATTTCTGAGATCCAAGTCTGGCAGGAATTTGCCATAGGTGATTTTTCAGAGTACTTTACAGAATGACATCTTTGTGAGGCTCAGGAAATAAACAAATCCTTTGAAATGAGTGTGTGTGTGTGTGTGTGTGTGTGTGTGTGTGTGTGTGTGTAAGCCACACAGTATCTCAACTTAATTTTCTAATTTCAAAATAACAGTGCTTATGCCTGATCAAAATGTGTGTCTTGAATTATAACTGAATGTCTTTTTGTGTGTCACTCATCTGTCTTCAGAAAAACATACTTGGAGACATGTTGTCAAGTATTTTATGAAAACCACAGGGAGTCCTGGAAAAGGGGGTTATTTCATATTTTAGGTAACTATTTAAAGGGCAGAGCTGTGAGGAATATAATTATGTGTTTTGAGAATGGGCCTGTTACAAAAGTCTTCAATACAGGTTAGTCTTAAGGAACACGTTGGGGACATACTATGCGCACTCCACTACTCTGGGTACAGGACAAATACCAAAGAGAACAAGAACGTTCACCTTGTCTCCAAAGACTGCAGATTTTCAGGAAAGCCAGACTTGCATAGGTGGGACTCAGTGGGTGGAGAGAAACCCCTGAATGAAGGGACTCTGGGAAGGCTTCTGGAAGGAGGGGACCTGGAACTGAACCCAGCATGTACAATTATCAACTGACTCACTCCCAGGGAAAGGAGTTCTCCAAGTCCACTAGCTTGTCCAGGCTGTGGGCTTTACCATGCATACTGGACGTTGACTCGGCTCACCATCAGGAACAAGGATTATTTATTTATTTATTTATTTATTTATTTATTTATTTATGTTTTGAAATTTCAAGAATCGAGTTGAAGCACATGTTGGTCAGTTTTTGTCACTGTGACAAAATACCTCCTGAGAGAAATAATTCAACAAGAAGAAGGATTTCTTTTGGCTGTCAGCTTCTGAGGCTTTAATTCATGCTCAGCTGGAGCCATTGCTTTCAGGGCTAATGAAGACCACGATGACAGAGTGTGTGTGTATTGTGTGTGTGTGTGTGTGTGTGTGTGTGTGGGGTGGATCAGAGGTGGTCACCTCATAGCACCCAGGAAGCAGAAAGAAAATAAGATAGGAAAGAGCTAATGACAAGATAAGCCTTTCCAGACTCACTTCTAGTTATCTTCCAACTAGGACACACCCCTGTTTTCCACCATCTTCCAATAAAGCCATCAGATTATAAATCCATCAAGGGATCAGTTCATTGATAAGGTAAGAGGTCTGGTTATGCAATCACCTCCCAACGACTGGCTCCACCAGCTGAGCCTGTTGGAGGATACGTAGCAGCTAAACCATAACAAGGCAGGTACAGATTTGCTATAAAACTTTCACGTTGATTTGTCACTATAATGGTGTGAGAAGTTTTGGGAGGAATGAAATTGTCATCAGGAAAGTGTTCGCACAGGCCTGATGTTGGGAAGTACGCTTATACTGATTATCCAAGCTGTAAAGTCAGAAACTGAGTTTGCAGCCTGACTCCACTCCATCGAGATTTTGGGCAAGTTTCTGAACATCTTTGACTCTCACTTTACTCTTACAGTAGTCAGAATACCTTTCCTACAAAATCTGTTTGTGGTTAGGCTTTAATGAGATTCTTTGGTAATGTTCTTAGGCATGTGGTAAGTACTCAACTGATGTTGGTTAAAATCAAAATAATCTGAAATCTTAGCTGTATCTTAACTGGCTTGAATCAATACACTGTATTCAGATATAATCTGGTACCAATTACAGTAAGGAAAAGTGTTTTGAGTAGGGCATAGTTGGGACAAAAGAGTTTTCACAGAATTCAAAGTCTAGAGACATTCTCAGGCATCCTCCCTCCCCTATGTGATGGGGCTGGACTCACGTCCCTCCTCCTGTGTCAATCTCCCATGCCCAACTGTTGGCCTTTTAAGAACTGGGATTTTACGTTATTAATTTCGGATCAAGCCCAAAGTACAAACTTGATATCTAATAATACTTTGTAGATGGTTGGATGGATGGGTGAGTGGGTAGATGGATGGATGGATAGATGGTTGGAGGGATGGGACTGAAATGTAACCAGAGCTATAACGATATACCAGCATCTAGATTTTCTTTCAATTCACCTAAGTGACCAAAAGGAGGCAAACTCAGAATAACTACTCACTATAATGCAAAATGCTGTCCTAGATGTGATAGACGCATTCCCTTGCAAACTTGTGAAACACACAGAATTGTAAGTTCTGTGTTAGCTTTGTTCTGTTACAGCCTGTTGCTCCACGCTCCTGTCCCTCAAGATTCTATACTTGTGTGACTAAGAAATTAATGATGTTCTCTAAGCTTGGAGACCACTCAACCTCTCTCTTCCTTCCTAAACTGCTGGACTTGGAATAGGGAGAACAGTAATATGTGTGGGAAAGATTAGGTCAGGTTGTTGGTGCTGAGTCAGGGAGCATAAGGGAGAACTTGCAGAACCAGAGAAAGTCGTGAAATATCTTTGTGACCACATGTTTATGTCAGCCCATGTCAATACTTTCTACTTCCCCTATATCAGTATGAACTCATCAACAGCTGATCACTCACTGATTTACATTTTGTGATAACCAGTTAACATTATTCATTCATTTAACAAACTCATGGCTGAGAAAGGTGGCTCTGAAGTTTCCATATGGGAGTGATGAATGGTTACTTCCGAGGGTCTCCTCTAGTCAATGTTCATTCTTGGTTTTCACAACCCAGGAGACTTACACTGGGACAATCTGGGTGGCTGTTATGGACTGAATGTTTATGTCCTGTTAAAATTCATCTGTTGAGCCAGGTGTGGTGGTTTACACCTTTAATCCCAGCACTCGGGAGGCAGAGGTTGGAGGATCACCATGAATTCAAGGCCACTCTGAGACTGCATAGTGAATTCCAGGTCAGCCTGAGCTAGAGTGAGACCCTACCTCAAAAAAAAAAAAAAATCATCTGTTGACGTCTACCCCCAGTGTGATGGCTTTTGGAGGTGAGGCCTTTGGGAGAGATCTGGGTTGTGAAGGTGGAGTTTCATGCATGGCTCTTTCTGCTGCAACGGGAAGATACAATAAGAAATCAGAAGTTTGCAACCTGGTGGAAGTTCTTCACCAGTGTGGAACAAGGCTGATGCCCTGGTCTTAGATTTCTAGCCTCCAAAATTAATAAATAAGTTTCCATTGATTCTAAGTACATCAGTCTGCGGTGATTATAGCAGCCTGAACTAAGACATCAGCTAGGGCTGGAGAGATGGCTTAGCAGTAAAGGTACTTGCCTGCAAAGCCTAAGGACCCAGGTTCTAATTCCCAGTAACCACATAAGCCAGATGTACAAGGTGCACATATGTCTGGAGTTTGTTTGCACTGGCCCTGGCTCACCCATTCTCTCTCTCTGTTTCTCTCTCTCAAATAAATAAATAAAAATAAAGACAGCAACTATCGTAGCTACCTTTGCATTGCTGATAAAACACCTGAACAAATGTAGCTTATGGGAGAAAAGGGTTTTATTTTGGCTTACAGGGTTGAGCACAAGCTTCATGACAGCAGGGGGCATGGCAGGGGTGGAGGCTGGACATCACCTCTGCCACAGCAAGTGGGACGTAACAGTAAGGAGTGAGCTGCACTAACACTAGTGAGCTAGGGGCTACTAAACCTCAAGGTCCATCCCCAGAAACACACCTCCACCAGCAAGGCTCCAACTCCCAAGTGGCCATAAGCTGGGGACTAAGCATTCAGAGTGTTTGAGCTTTGGCAGGGGGCATCTAATTCAAACCAGCACATAGTCACTTTGCATGGTCTCATGGACATACTTTGGTCAGGGGAGAGGAAACACCTTCACCAACACTTTCTCCGCACAGTGTGAGAGTGGGATAATTTCCCTGAACTGGTAATGAATGTTGAGCAGACTAAAATCAACAGTTGCTCACAGCACACTGACCATCCTATGTCTGGGTGATGATTCTATATTTGGAATACAGCCAAAGAGATGGATGACAGGTTCAGATTTACTAAGGAAGCATGAAAAGAGGAGAAATAGTATTATCTTTGAAGATGGCAAGAGAAGGTGTGTATTAAGTTGAATAACACCTCTTCAGAAAGTTGAAGGCCATTGTGTAACTGCCTGTGATTATACTACATATAACCTGGACATCCTTCCCAGTGATGGAGATACACACTACTCACAAAGCTACAGCAATATGTGCAATGTGGACCTTTCCTCCCCGTATGGCACAATGCAGGTCTGGCCCTAGCCAGACCACAGCTAAAAGAAACCAGGCCACACTCCTTGGGTTTTCTTACCAGGATGGTGGGTAGTCAATGATGGGTAAGACCCCATGAGATGAGGCAACCTAAGACAGGAACCGTTGCATGTGATAATCCCTTGGGTCTGGGGTCAACAATGGCTTTACAAAGAACCATGCCTCCCAGGGTTACCAATAATAAAAACAAAAAGGAGGATATGTATGGCACAATGCAGGTTGGGACCTAGCCAGACCACATGCCAGAAGAAACCAGGAAGTGGCTTCTGTGGACATGGCATCCTGCACAGGCCTGGTGTGACAACAGCTACAGTCCCATGCTCACGAGAAACCTGCTACAAGATGATCTGTCTGGAGACAGGCTGTCATTGGTCACAGGAAGGGGACCATCCCATACAATGATTGGCCAGCCAAACCCCTTAAAACTCCCTACACTTCCTTGAATAAATGAGTTTGCAGCAGCTTGCTCTCTGCTGCTTCCACCCAACTCTCAGAGTCTGTGTCATGACTCCACGCCTCTCACCCCCTACTTTGCAGAGACCCTGCTGTCCCTCCTGGGCTGGCCCTAGGGGGGACCCCAACATCCCAATGACTATTTTATTTTATTTTGGTTTTTCAAAGTAGTGTCTCCTTCTAGCCCAGGCTGACCTGGAATTCACTATGTAGTCTCAAGGTGGCCTTGAACTCATGGTGATCCTCCTACCTCTGCCTGCTAAGTGCTGGGATTAAAGATGTGAACCACCACACCTGGCTCCAATTACTATTTTGGTCTTGATGGCACCTGCTCTGCCAAGGTCAGTTCAAGGTCCCCAATAAAAAAGTGCTCTGAGAAGAGAGTGCTATCTGTGCCTCAGGAAAGGTGGTACTCTACATTGGCTAGCATCCTACTGGTAGCTCTGCAGATTGCAAAGGGCAGACCTCTGGGTCACTTCAAGGAATGTTCCTGCCCCTGACTTTGGGGTCAATCTTTTCTAGAGGGAGATTGGGCATCTGCCAGGTAACCCGTGGGAGCGACCTGCACTTTTTGAACTTGTTTGCAGGGTCAGGGAGGGAAGAAGAAGCAGTGGGTCTGGTAGCCTGCCAAGCAATATGGAATCATGGGATGTGACTGACCAGCTCTGGGAGGGTGCCCAGCCTCACCAGATCCGGACTCCAGGGTCATTGAAGAACTAAACATTGCTTGAGACATTTTTCTCCAGGACCATTAATCCTGATGACAAGCACCAAAATTGTAATAATGATTGCCCTTTGCAGATCACAAGTATCTACAGTCTGACATCAACAAACTGAGCTTGGATTTTCTCTGTGTAATTGGAACCCAAATATAGCTAAATCAAAAGGGAGGGAGAGAGAGGAACAGAAAGAAGAGAAAATTTGGCTTCTTCTCCAGTTTAAAAAAATTATACCATGACATCTATTGATTCCATAGTTAAAATTGTCAACACCAGCAATCCCACTGAGGAGGACCCTCAGTGGAGTGGAGGCATGGAGGAGGGAAATGATGTACGAACACATGATGTGTCCATACAAAGTTTCTACTTAATAAAAAAGGGGGCTGGAAAGATGGCTTAGTGGTTAAGGCATTTGCCTGCAAAGCCAAAAGATCCTGGTTTGACTCTCCAGGAACCATGTAAGCCAGATCCACAAGGGGGCACGTGCATCTGGAGTTCATTTGCAGTGGCTGGAGGCCCTGGCACACACATTCTCTCTCTCTCTTTCTCTTCCTCTCTCTGCCTCTTTCCTTCTCTCAAATAAAAGATAATAAAATATATTTTTTAAAAAAGAAAGACACAGTACAGAGTATCCAAAAGAAACTGAGAGAGAAGAAAACACTACAGTTTTCTCAAACATATACAGAGTATTTTACTTTCTTCTTACATTTTTTCCTTAGTCATAAAAAGTTTCTCTGTATAGAGCTGGGGAAATGGCTCAGTGGTGAAGGCACTTGCCTGTGAAGCCTAAGGATCCCGGTTCGATTCCCCAGGACCCACATAAGCCAGATGCACAAAGGGGCATGCATCTGGAGTTCACGTGCAAAGGCTGAAAGCCCTGGTGCGCCCATTCTCTCTCTCTGCCTCTTTCTCTGTCAAATAAATAAATAAAAATTTAAAAAAAGTTTCTCTGTATAAATAAAGGTATAGTATAAGACAAAAAAAAAGTCAGCCTCTGCCCACAACTTCCCCCTCCCCCAGCTACTGAGACCACCAACAGTGAGCTCTTGTGACTAGCTGAACCTTCTGTACCCACCAGGGGCTACCTGGTAGGATGAACATATGAATGGTGTTTTGGGAGCACTGTCAGTCTTCTTGTGGCTTCTCCATAGCTCCCTACATCAGGTTCAGAACTAAATAATTTATTTATCTCTGAGCAACTAACATTTTATCTTAAATATTAAAAGTACTTATTTGAGAATTAAAAAAAAATAACTGGGTTCCCATTTCCAGGGATGTTTACCTTTTGTCCCTTAATTATGTTAGTTGGTGGAGGTAACAAGTGTGAGTCCTGCTTTGGTCACATTACCAAAGACAAGACGGTGGTAGCTTAATGAAGGCAGGTGTTTGCTTCTTCCTCACATAAGGTTCAAGCCCCACAGCCAGCCAGGGCTAAAATGGGAGTTGCTGGTGTCCAAGGTGCAGAGCTGCTCCACCATCATCAAGATGTGGTCTCCAGCTCCTCCCTGCTACAACCAGGAGGGGAAGGAAAGAAAGGTCTGAACTGTAAGTGACTTTTCCTCCCATTATATTTCTAGAAACTTATGAAAGTGCAACAACTTGCAAAATTTGGGAATGAAGTCCAGACTTGGGCAGTGTGTGCTCAGGCAACACGGTTACCACAGATTTAGGGTGACAATCTGTGGCCTTTGTGACAGGGACCTTCATGCTACCTCTCAGCTCCCACTCAAGTTCCAGAGGATTTAGTCCACCAGGGCCAGTTTTGTATTATACAGTTATTACCCCTGGCCTCCAGACTCTCTCTCCCTCTCTCTTTCTCTCTCTTTCCAGTGTCCATTGCTAACTCAGAGTTTCAGGAAACTTTATTGGTGCCATATTCTTCTTATGTTCCACACCCAGCTCAGCTACTGGAGCCTGTCTCTTTTACTTCACAAAATTTCCCAGACCTGGCCTCTTCTTTCTTGTGGTTCCACCTTTGTCTAAGTTCAGGACTTCCCCATTTCATCTCAAATCCTCACTTATTGATTTATACAATAAGGAATCACTGGAAAGGTTCTCTATAGGTACTGGCAATTTAACAAAACAATCCATACTCTTCAGTAACACAGTTTAACAGGAGGGAAAAATCCAAACCAATCTAAAACACACAATATTACAGTTTGAATATGAGGCATTCCTCACATGAGGGCTTCTTGTCCAGCAGGCAGGTTATTAAGAGATAGTTGGATTGTAAGGGACTGACTTCATCAGCAGAGTAAGCCACTAATGAGTTCAAACTGAATGATCTATTAAGAGGTGGGATTGAGTTGGATAAAGTAGGCTACAGGGCCTGGACCAGAGTGAGACCCTACCTTGCAAAAACCAAAAAAAAAAAAAAAAAAAAGTAGGTTACAGGGAGCATGCCTTTCAAGGTACATCTTGTCCTTTCTTGGTCCCTTCCAGTCTGTCTGCTTCCTGAACACCATGAGAACAGCTCGCCTCTACTCCAGGCTGCCTTGATGTTCTGCCTCCCCAGTCCTGTTGCAGGGCAGACAGCCAGGACTAAGATCTCTGAAACTGTAAGCCAACCCTTCTTCATTTAAACTGTTTCCTGAAAATCCTGAAATTGTCACTATTTCCTGTTTAACAATGAACTCTCACTTGCCCTGCCCCTCGTTGTAGCCAGTATAAGTGAAACTGGGGATAGGCAAGGTTTTAATGAATGTTATGGAAGGCCCACCAAGCAAGCAACAAATGAGTGCAGTGGGCCAGCCCTGCAGGGAAGGAGCCTTCTCCTGTCACCCAGACCAGCCTTTCCCTCTACATACCGAATGCACTGCTCTGAGCTGCTTGCTGTTCTGATATGCCACATTCCTCTCTGACCTTGGATTTTGCCCATGCTGTGCCTTATAATGAAGATGTTTTTACTCTGTTCATAGAAAACAATGTATTTTTTTCCTTTTCTTCTTTCTGAAGGTTGATATTTCTTGAACAATTTCTACATGTCAGGTACTATGTAAATCACTTCACATCATGTGATGGTTTATTGGATTATCACAGCCATATGCTGAAGCTCTACGATTACTTTCACTTCAAAGCTGGAGAAAGGAGGACCAGTGAGGTTAGATTACCTCACGTAACCCAACTTGAATATCATTCTCTCAGTGGAATCTTTCCAGACACATCTAGGCAGAGTTAGTTGCTTTCTGTTCTCTGTTCCCATAATACTTTACTTATGTTTCCAAGTGTCTTTTTCCCAGTATTTCTCTAGCCAGGTTAGCCTTGTGTTATAAGAGGAGATGACTTCTAGTGAAGAATGATTTTATGAGCTCCACAGGCACACAGTCCATTAGAAATAAAACTTTAGCAACTGGCTATCCACAGACTTACAATCCACAATAACAATGGTGGTTATTTGAATGTAAAATGGCCCCATAGGCTCATGGGTTTAAATACTTAATCCTCAGGAAAGTGGCATTGTTTGGGAAGGTTGTGGAACCTTTAGGAGGCAGAGCCTTGCTGGAGGAGGTGTGTCGCTGGAGGTGGGCCTTCAGTTTTAGAGTCCAGCCCTGCTTGCTGTTTTTGCTCACTCTGCATTCTCCATACTGACATGATGATGTGACACAGTTTCCTGCTCAGACTTGTCATACTTTTCCTGCCGTGATTATTCCCTCTGTAATTATAAACCAAATTAAACCCTTTTCCTTCCATAAGCCGAATGTGATTGGTATTTTGTTACAGCAATGAGAAAGTAACTGACACAGAAAACTGTACTGAGGAGTCAGGCTATTGCTATGATAAACCTGACCGTGTGGTCCATAAACTTTTAAAACTGGTTTGTGGGAGGAAGATAGAAATCTTTGGAACTTTGGACTAGAGAAACATTATAATTCTGTAAGCAGCTTGATTTCTGTGTTTGGTGCAGAAAGTTTCACGTCAGAATAGTGTTGGTCTGTGGCGTGGCTTTTCTCTTACAGTTGCTGTTATTCAGATCTACAACTAAAGAGGGCAAAATGCAGAGCAGAAAAATATGACAACTGTCAGTTTGGCACAGAAGAAAATGTGAGCAAGTTTAAAGTCCTGAGCACAGAAGGCAGAGACTATAATCACTTTGGCTGTAATTGTTAAAGAGATTATCTGAAGTAAAGGGAAGTCCATTGCTCTGCATTGGAACAATAGGAAGATTCTCTGAGGGAAGGATCTAACCAAGGAAGACTCAAGGTAGTAAGAATAAAAATTCTCTAACCCCTTAGCTTTTCTCTTTTAAAATTTTTATTTGTGTGCGTGTGTGTGTGTGTGTGGGGGTGCGCGCATATGCATGCACATCAGAGTCTTTTGCCCCTACAAAGGAATGCCTGATGCATGTGCTAGTTTTTATATCAAGTTTACATGGTGGCTGGGAAATTGAATCTATGTGGACAGGCTTTTCAAGAAAGTGCCTGTAACTGCTGAGCCATCTCCCCAGCCCCGAGAATACAAATTGTTCAGAAAGGAAAAAGTCTGAAGGGGGCATGCAGCTCTCTGCTCTCTACGGTCAAGATACAGAGACTGCTACAACTATATTCCATGGGTACCAGGAAGCATTGAAGGAAGATAGAAAAAAAAGCTAGCTTTTTAAAAAGGAGTTGAAATTAGAGATTGAGGTCCAGAGAAAACCAGGAGATGCCACCCCACATACCTCCTCACCCTGGCACAAACCGGAACTCTTGGCAGAAATGGAGCTTGTGTCGGATTAAGACTGATCTACAATCCCCCTGCTGCCCACAGTCTAGCAAGTATTTTCCACATGAGAGCATGTTTCCTACTTCCCACACGTTTAGCATCCCTTCCTGAAGCCGTCTTCCTTAAATAAATCCCACAATTTGTGATTTCCCCCTGAATAAACTTAATAACTCGTAATTCATCCTTCTTGAGTCTGTCTTTATTAATTCTTTATTAAAGGTAGGACAGAACCTAAAATTTGGGGTTCAGAAATTCTGGGGGACTTCTCCTGAACTCCTAAATCCTGCATCAGTATTGCCTACATGGTACTAATTTTGAAGGCACTTGCTCTGCAAGCCTGCCACAGAAATTCAGAAACTCAGCACCCACATGAAAAGCCAGGTTCAGAGTGGCATATGCATTAGGTCTGTAATCCCAGTACTCTATGTCAATGAGAATGGAGCCTGGAGAATCCCAAAGCTCTTGCATCAGTTAATCTGTCCTTCCCCACAGCACATGAGAGAGACCTTGTCTCAAACAAGATAGAAGACCAGCACCCTGAGGTTGTCCTCTGACCTCCACACAGATACCATGACATGAACACATACACACACACAGCCACATACATACACTCACAAATTAAAGTAAATTTCTATTGACATCTCAGCCATGTTTTGGTAAAATTACTTTATAAGGGACTTAATTTCAGATTGCATTAGAAAGTACATAATATAAATTGTTCCACTAAAACAGATAACAGGATTAATGGGTCAGCAAGTGTGAGTGGTAACAATGTGATATGTCCACTTTAAAGTTGTACTTTTCTCCTTAGGCCAGAAAGTAATCAAGTTGGGGTGATATTTGAACATCTTGCAAACATCCAGGTATCTCTTTAATCTTTCCCCTGATGAGTAGCTGATATTGAACACCACTTAAAAATACCTCTTTAAGAAATCAAGTTGGAAAGTCAGGCTTGGTGGCACACACCTTTAATCCCAGCACTTGGGAGGCAGAGGTAGGAGGACTGCCATGAGTTCAAGGCCACCCTGAGACTACATAGTGAATTCAAGGTCATCCTGCTTTAGAGTGATACTCTACCTCAGAAAAAAAGTAAGTAAGTAAGTAAGTAAGTAAGTAAGTAAGTTGGAGCCAAGGTGAAAACCTCCTCTCTGTTGACTAGCTGCCAGAATGCTGGAAAGAGCTATGCAGCATGCAGTCTTTTGGGAGAAAGAACTTATCAATGGTGTTAACCAGCAGTGGACCCTGCAAGCCTTTCAGCTGGCCAACAAGGCCAAATGAACCAACTGGAGCAATAGTGACACGTCTGTTATGGGGAAAACCAACTGCCCTCTGATTGGGCTGACAGCCCACTCCATAGGAGGGAATACATGCCTGGTACTACAAGCTGAGTCAAAAGCTTATGGTTGGGAGGTCATAAACCCTAGGGAAGTAATGACTACTATTGTCTGGCTAAGTGGATATATTACACTCTCTAAACACTTATATTTATGCCCATATATTAATGCTACTCTCACTTTTTGTTAGAGCAGTTTCTCTTTTCATATGGCAGTGATTGCTGGTGTGACTCAAAAGCCACCATTGTGCTGGGAAAAAGTGACAGTGGTGTTCAGCACTAAGTGAGACATCTCTATCACACCCTCCAAGTTCTCAGGGTCCATTGTGGAAGAGGTGGCAGAAAGAATGTAAGAGCCAATGGAAGGGGAGGAGTGTTTACAATGCATTCTTCCAGACACAAAATGGCCTTTTGATATCCATGACCTCACAGTGCCTGACACTACCTACACAAGACCTGCATAATGGGAGGACAAAAATGATGATCAAAGTGGACGAGAGACTAACCAGAAAGAAAAAGGGATTCAATGGGAGTGGATGGGGGAGGGGAAAGATTGGGAGTCGTGGGAGGGAATTATCATGGTTTATTGTCTATGCTTATGGAAATTGTCAATAAAAAGTTTATAAAATACCTCTTTCAAAGCAATGGGAAAGGCTATGCTTCCAGGGATCATTTCTATAGTTCATTAGCAGAGAAGTTTCTCTGGCTGTGTAGAATACTGGAAACCACAAGGAGAAGGCATAGCATTCTCCCCAGAGCATGAAGCTGGCTCTTGGTGCTGTTTCCTGCAACTGCCACTTGCCATTGATGATAGTTCCTGCTGTCCTTGGAGGGAGCTGGAGGGAGAGGATGCAGTCTGAGTGGAGAAAAACAAACAAACAAACAAACAAACAAACAAACAAACAAACAAACAAAAAGAGAAAAGTAATGGGAGAGAACTATCATCATACTACATTGTGTACATGCATAAAAATTGTCAAGAAAAGGTTGAAGGTATCTCTTTAGGGCTGGAGAAGTTTGCTTAGTGGTTAACGCATCTGCCTGCAAAGCCAAAGGACCCTGGTTCAATTCCCCAGGACCTATGTAAGCCAGATGCACAAGGTGGTGCATGCATCTTGAGTTCATTTGCAGTGGCTGGAGACCCTTGCGTGCCCATTCTCTCTCTCTCACTCTCTTTCTACCTCTTTCTCTCTATCTCAAATAAATAAATAAAGTTTAAAATTTTTTAAAAATCTCTTTAGTGATTGTAAAATGTGAATTACGATCATTTTGCTTATATCTATTTGTTTTCTTCTTTGTTAATCAATGTGATTTCTTCTGTGAGCTTCCCCATATTAGCTGAGCTACGTGTGACCCTGTGTTTCAGGTAACAGGAAATCAACCCAGACTTAGTGGTATAGAACAAGAATTTTATTACTCTTGTGGATTCTGTGGGAACGCAGACAGAGGACACTGGGGATGGCACGTCTGTCCCGTGATGTCTGGACCTGGGCTGGAAATACTGGAGGTCACAATGACTCAGCAGCTAGATGCTTGGAAGATCTGCAAGCTCAGGTCTGAGCTCAGCTGGACGGCAGATCAGAGCTGCTACCTGTGGTCTGTCCGTGTAGCTCGGGCCTCTTCACAGCATGGTGGCCTCATGGGGATTGAACTTAGTCTCTTAGAAGCCCAGGGTTTTGGAATGAATATTTCAACAGACAAAGAGAAGCTGAACTGCCTTTACTGTCCTGTCCTCAGAGGTGACCAACTATTACTTCTGACTAGTGGTCAGAATGGCCACAACCCTGCCCAGATTCTAAGAGGTTCCATGGAGCTACCTTTGAAGGAGATGCGGGCGCTGCACTGTAGAAGGGCATGAGCGAGGGGAGACACTGCAGCATCTTTGGAAACTGCAGTCTTCCACAACATGAAAGACAGTTTCAATTCTTTAAATGATCAATATTCTGAATAAGAAATCAGAAAAAGAGGATACCTTGACTTGTTAGAAAGCAGGGTACTTCTCTGAGGGTGAGTGTAGGGTTCTTCATTTCTGACTACTAGTTTAGTAACACATTGTTTTTTTTTTAAACCAACCTGCTTCCATCGATTCTTTTTGATTCGTAGATTTTCCCGTGGGCTCATGGGAATCATTTCAGGCTGGCACCCCCTCTCTGATCACTTCCTGGTATCACATGATGGGTTGGATTCCACATTTCATGCTCAGTGCCTGGAGTTGGCCATTTCTCCTAGGAACTCCTATTTCTCTGAATGTTTGGAAATAAATATTTCATGTTTAGAGAATAATATTTAGAAACCAAGCCAGAAAAGGAAGGATGTTCATTAACACATGGTTGGTGTTGCTTCCAGGGATTTCAGTGGACAGAACAAGACAGAGGTTTAAACACTTTATAAAGATAACGCATATTCCAAGTTTATCCTAATATTTATAATTCAAATTTAAATATCATGGAATTTCTACATAATATATTTTAGCACATACTTTTGTCTGTTACATTAACCAAAATGAAAATTTTATACTGTAAAAACTCTCTTGGACAACAAAAATAAGTTCAAAATGACAATGTTAATTATTACTTCTAACAATAAGTCAGTAATAAAAATGAACTTTCTTAATCCTATAATTTTTATTGTTATGATTGTTTTATTTTGTCCTTAGAATAGATCACAGTCAGCTTATATGAACCTTATATAGTCAGATGAATCCTGTTTCCTTCCTACCTCTTTATCCTATTCCTTCTCATTCTTCCATATCCATTTTTATCATATTTTGTGATACATGGTTCTGGTGTTTCTTTATGCAAATCTTAACACCTATGTGTGGCTATACACATGTGTATTTATACACATACTGTCATCTCTACTTATTTAAAAATAACATATTATTTCAATTTTCTGCACCTTTATTTCTTCCAGTTAAGAATATATTTTGAAGATGGCTCCACAACAGTACTGGAATTCACCCTGTGTTTCATAGCTGCATGATCTCCATTGGATGTGTTTATTGATTCTTTTTCTTTGTTTAGTTTATTTAATAGGTGCTCTGATGATGGACATTCTCCTGGCTGCTCCCAATCTTTTCTTTTTTATTACAAATGTTGCTTTGTATTTGTGCTACTGAATCTTTGGAATAAATTCCTAGAATCAGGATGGTCAGACCCAAGGGGCAGTGCCTGAGCAGTTTTGTGACATGGCATTCTCAGAAGCCACAAAGAGAGGCTGAGTCTCCATAGTCTTGTCACCAAAATCCAGCATCAAACTTACAGACTTTTGCCAACCTAATACATAGGAAATATTATCATGGTATATTATCATTATGTATATCTGTAGGTATGGGTTATTTGAATAACTTTAATATATTTAAGAGGCTATTTTTACTTTCTTTTTTAAAATATATTTTTAAATTATTTATTTATTTATTTATTTGAGACAGAGAGAGGGAGAGAGAGAGAGAGAGAGTGAGAATGGACACTCCAGGGCCTCCAGCCACTGCAAACAGACTCCAGATGCATATGCTACCATGTGCAACTGGCTTACGTGGGACCTGGAGAATCGAACCTGGGTCCTGAGGCTTCACAGGCATGCACCTTAACCACTAAGCCATCTCTCCAGCTCTATTTTTACTTTTTAATTTTAATTTTTATAAAATTTTATTTACATTTATTTCTATTTTTACTTTCTGCTCATGACTTTGACTTATGTTTTTATTGGGTAGTAGATTCTTTACTTGTTCCAGTATCTTGACTGGTATTTTATCATGCAATATCCACCTCCCCATTTAAAAAATATTTTTATTTACTTGTTTGAAAGGGGGGGACAGAGACAAAGTAAGCCAGGGCTTCTTGCCACTCATATGAACTCTAGATGCATGTTCCACTTTGTGTATCTGGCTTCAACATGAGCACTGGGAAATTGAGCCCAGGCCCCACAGTCTTTGCAAACAAGTACCTTTAACCACTAAGGCATCTCCCCAGTCCCTATTTTTACAAAAAGTATTTTTATTTATTTATTTGAGCATGAGGGAGAGAGAGACGGAGAGAGAGAAGAGGATAGGAGAGGAAAGGAGAGGAGAGGAGAGGAGAGGAGAGGAAAGAGAATGGGCATTCCAGGCTGCTGTAAACGAACTCCAGAACATGTGATACCTTGTACATCTGGCTTACATAGGTCCTGGGAAATCAAACCTGGGTTCTTTGGCTTTGCAGGTAAGAGCCTTAACTGCTAAGCTATCTCTCCAACCCCCAGCCTCCATTTTTAATGCATTTTTCAACTTGCGGACTGGGGATTGAACACAGTATCTCACACATGCTAGGCATTTCCCATTTACCCTTTGATTTTGTCAATTTTATTTATATTTATTTTGTTAACTTTATATTTTGATCCTTTATTTAAGTCATAATTAGTGAGATTTTGCTCATTGTCAGAGCATAAGAACTCATGTATATTTCCTTACTATTTATACTTCCAAAGATCTTGATTATTCTCTTATAGCTAGAAAGTATTCATTACTGTAAACAATATGCTTGTAAAATCACTGTGTTTAAAGCCTTTCTTTACTTAGAATTGAGGACCATAATAGGATTTGGGGGACAAAGAGTTAAAATCAGTTTAAAGACATTTAAGCAGTTTTACAGTGGACACTGGAAAATTCAAGTTTGGCCAGACAGGCCCAATGACCGAACGGGTGCAATAGTGGCATGTCTGCTCTCGGGGAAACCACCTGCTCCCTAAATGGGAGGGAATATATGCCTGGTACTGAAAAAACTAATCAAAAGTCTATGGCAGGGAGGTCATGAGCCTTAAGGGTATAAAGCCTGCTTTTGTCTGGCTAAATGTATATATTATTCCTACTAAACTGCCCTGAAAGCACTATACTTAATGTCCATATTCACATATTAATGCTACTCTCACTTCTGGTTAGAGAAGCTTCTCTTTTCAGTGGCAATGACCATTGGGATGACCCAAAAGGCAACATAGTGCTGAGAAGAAGGGACAGAGGAGTGTCCAGCACTGAAACATCTCTGTCACATCCTCCAAGGCTCAGGGTCCATTGCGGAAGAGGGAGCAGAAAGAATGTAAGAACCAAAGGAAGGGTAACATCCTTACAATGCAACTGTCCAGACAGAAATTGGCCTCAATATCCATGACCTTGCAATGCCTAGCGATACCTTCACAAGACCCTCATAATAGGAGAAAAAGATGATGACATCAAATTAAAAGAGAGACTAATGGAGAGAGGGAGGGGATATGATGGAGAGTGGAGTTCTGAAGGGGAATGGGGGGAGGGGAGGGAAATATCGTGGTTTTTTGTCTGTAAGTACAGAAGTTGTCAATAAAATTTTTTTAAAAAGACATTTAAGCACTTTTAATTCACAAGAAGCTGAGCGTCAAGTGTTGACACAATGCTAAATCTGCTTGTCAGTGATCATAATTCAGAGCATGTAATATAATTATACTGATATCCCCTGAAGGTACTTGTGTAACAGAATGTCACTGTACCTTATTAGCCACCCTTTAACCATTGTTCACCGACTCATTCTCCCTACTTATGTATCAGTCAGTTTTGATGCCAAAGCCAGTTATCTGAAGAGTCAGCAGGTGCTGTCTGAAGAGCAAGGGTTCTTCTTCCCTGGCCACTTGAGGAAGATCTGCTGCCTATGAGCCCCTTGATAGCCCCTGGCATTGCCATAGGCAGATGTCCTCTGTGAGAGGGTCATGTTCCTGGACTGCCTGTCACTGATTATTGCCTTGATGGACGGCTCTGTTCCTTTGTCCTCAGGGTCTCAAACCTGTGCTATGTCCTCCACACAGATGAGGAAAGCTTAGATCTTCCCTGCCCAGATGGTCTTGCCTGCATTGTGCTGTCTTCTCCATTGAACAGTCTGCTCATGCGTGGGTCTGCTACCCCAGCACAAGGCTTCCTCATCTAAGGCTTCTTGGCTCCCATCAATATAAACTCATGCAGGCACTGTGAGGATCTGGGCTGAGATGAAGAACATGGACTCACTGATTTACCTGATACAGAACACTGACTCTAAGTTTTCCTTTTTTACCAATCATTTGGTATGGTCCAAATGGGGCCCATAAGAAGAGATGATCATGTTTTCAGTTAACGACTGTTACTGACTACCTGGGTAGTTTAAGTACTAGGGGTTAGAAGATACTGATTGCATTTTGGAGCTTACACTCTAATGACAAGAGGCAGACAACTGACAAATATATAAACATGAGTTTATAATTAAACGTAAAAATTAAAATAAAAATGAGTCCTTGACAAGTAATTCAGTATGAGGGACAAAGACAAATGGGGAGGATGTGGCGTGATAATTATCTTGATTGTCACCTTGATTGGACTGAGAGGGTGTATTTGCAAAGACATTTCCAGATCCCCAGGGTGCTGTGTCATTAGTGGAGTTATCCATTGATAGATTAAAAGCTTGAATAGACTAGTGGGCCATGGTGGAACCGTGAACGATGGGATCTGGTTAGAGGAAATAGGCTACGGGAGTCCTTGGGGGCTAGATCTTGCCCTGGACCCTTCCTGATATGGCTTAACTTTCCTTCCTGTTGGCCATGAGGTGAGTAATCCTGTGTACACGCTCTCGTCGCCACGTGCTCTGCCTCACCACAGGCCCAGAGTCAGCAAAGCCAAACTGTGCACTGACACTGTGAGGCAAAATACCCTTTTCTTCCTTTTAAGTGGGTTTTCTCAGACATTTGGTCACAGAGACATAGGACATGTGGCCATGTTAATCTAGATTAGAAAACACCTCCAGAGGAAGTAATGAGAGACAGAAATATGGCAGGGGCAGAGGGAGATGGAAATATTCAAGAGTTGGGACCAAATGCCTTCAGGCCTTTGTGAGACATGAGTGGGCTTGGCATACTGGTAGGACAGAGAGAAGGTCACTGGTTTGGGGCAGTGCAGGGACGAGAGAGGCTTAGAGCTGAGGTCAAACATGACACCGGAGACAGGACCATGTTGGGTGTTCAGTATCTGTGGATTTTGTTATGTGATGACAAGTCACTGAAGTGTTTGGGCAAGACAGCCATCATCTTGCCTTACTTGGAAGTAAGATAATGATAGTTGCTGTGAGGTAAACTGTCTGAAGAGGCAGAAAAGAAGACTCTGGAAAGCCTGTTAAGACATTATTGCAGTGGCCCACACTGGTTTTTTCCAGAACAATCCAGGTTCAAAATATTCTGTTCCACTTTCTTCTTATTTCTTTATTCAACCTGTGTTTATTGGATGACAACTGTACTACCCATTTTATAATAATAAATAGCAGAGATAAAATATCCTTGCTTTCATGGAAGTTGGTTTTGCAAAAGGGAAGGTAAACAAACAAACAAACAAACCATATGATAAGAGAGGTAAAGTGCTGAGAGGAGTAAGAGATTGAGGTATGTGGGGGATGGCAAGTCACTGCTGGGGTGGGGGGATGCAAATTTTAGATGAGGAAACCAGAGAAGCCTCGTAAGTATCTGAGTGAAGCCGTGATGGAGGTGAGGGACTGCTCTCACCACACAGCCCGGCTTCTTGTTTAGAAGCTAGGACCATTCAGGTCATGCATGAATTCCTTCAACAGATAAGCATTCTATGGTGGGCACTCGGGATGTATAAGCACGAGTGGAATCTCGTTTTCTGCCTTCAAAAAGCTTACAGTTCTGGAGGGGAGAAAACAATACTCGGCTAATGCCCCAAACAAATATAATAGCATAGCTGAGATATGCAAGTCGAAATGCATCGCTTCATGACAGCGCGTAGTCGGGAAGTGCTGACCCAGCCAAGGCCAAGGAAGACGTCCTTGCACAAAGACTCCATGTGAAAGGAGCTGAAGACCAGCCTCTGTAGATGAAGGCGCCTTTGACCCAAGCTCATCTGGAGAAAGGGAGCCTGACCTCCAGGTCAGAAAGCTTAGAGGGGATGAGGATGTCATGGTGAATTCTGGACTTAAGATACAGAATGAGGAAGTTGCGGCTGAGCCAGGCTTAGTTTTTGCTTTGTCATTAATTGTGAGGTTTTTTGTGTTTTTGTTTTTAAACTTTATTTATTTATTTGTAAGCAGAGAGAGACAGAGAAAGAATGGGCATACCAGGGCCTCCAGCCTCTGCAAACAAATTCCAGATACATGCACGGCTTTATGCATCTGGCTTTACATGAATACTGGGGAACAGAACGGTGGCCATTAGATTTTGCAGGCAAGTGCCTTAACCACTGAACCATCTCTCCAGCCCATGTGTGAGTTTTGAAGAGTCATCATTTAACATCTGTCCCTTGGGTTGATGTCCAGGCCCAGATCCAGAAGAGCAGTGTAGCTGAACCTCCGGGAGCATTTGCAAGGAGAGCTGTGTCAGACCTGGGGACAGGTCTAAGGGAGGAGGCAGCTGTCCTCTCCTTACCATGGGCCACTTCCTATTGACCCTGGGGGCCCACCACTTGAGGCAGGAGAGTGCAGAGTTTGCAGCCAGGTCACAAAGGCACTGTTTGTTGCTACACAAATAATCAATGAAATTGGATTTATTATACCGGGCGTGGTGGCGCACGCCTTTAATCCCAGCACTTGGGAGGCAGAGGTAGGAGGATCATTGTGAGTTCGAGGCCACCCTGAGAATACAGAGTGAACTCCAGGTCAGCCTGAACTAGAGTGAGACCCTACCTCGAAAAAAACAAACAAACAAAAAAAAAAAACAAAGAAAGAAAAAGAAAGAAATTGGCTTTATTATGATTGTGACATTATTCATACTTACTGCCCATGGAGTCGTCCAACATAGACATACTTTGGTTCCATTTTTCAGTGAACACAATTATGTTTTGTTTAATCTGATCTAGGCATGTATAACACGTCAGTTCCTGAATACTGAATTACACACAGCTGAATCTGCTTCCATGTAAGGTGTGCTCCTAGCTCCCCCATGCCCACTCTTCCTTCTTTAAAAGGTTTTGGCAAGAAACATCCATGTTTCAGTCCGATTGCTTTTTTCTGACTTTTAAAATGTTTTATTTTATTTTTGTGTGTGCATTTGTGTGTGTCCATGTATGCGTGGGTGCTCATGTATTTGCAGGTATACATGCGTGTATACGCATTTAGAAGCCAGAAGACTCTGGGTATGACTTCTCGGGTGCCATCTATCCTTGTCTGAGGCAGGGCTTCTCACTGGCCTGGAACTTGCCAAGTAGACTGACATGGCTGGCCCGTGAGTACCAGCATTCTTTAGCCTGTTTCCACCTCTTCAGTGCTGTGATTACAAACACGTACCACCCCATGCCTGGCACGTTTTACGTGGGTTTTGGGGTTGAACTCAGGTCCTCAGGCTTGCAAGACAAGCATTTACCAATTGAACTATCTCCCTATCCCTGTCCCATTTCTTTATTGCAAAGTGACAGCGGGTTCAAAGAGGCTTAAGAAAAGTGGGAATGGGGATGGAGAGATGGCTTAGCGGTTAAGGCACATGCCTGAGAAGCCTAAGGACCCCGGTTCGATTCTCCAGGTCCCACATAAGCCAGATGCACATGGTGGCACATGCATCTGGAGTTCGTTTGCAGTGGCTAGAGGCCCTGACATGCCCATTCTCCCTCTCTCCCTCCCTGTCTCTGTCTCAAACAAACAAACAAACAAATAAATAAATAAATAAAAATAAAATCTTTTAAAGAAAGAAAAGTGGGGATGTTAGTAGTGACTTGGGACTGGAAGTTCAGGATTAGAGGTGTGAGGGAACTGGCTTCAACTTCAGCTGGATCAAATAATATCACCCATTCTCTTTTTCTCCACCCATCTCTCAGGTTGGGATTTCTCTGCATTGACTTCACTCTCAGAAAGGATTTCCCTCACAATGATTCAAAATGACTTTTGGTAGTTCAAGAAGAGTGACACTCTTTCATTCCAGAACCTACATTTTTCTGGTCCCATTGGATCACATGTTCACTCCCAACCAGTCAGCGTGTCCAACAGTGTATTCCAGTTTGCCCAGCTGAATTATAAGCACACTTCTGTGGTGTCCCATGATATGACTGACAGACAGTCCCTTCAGAGCTTTGCAAACAAACATTAAGTGTACCAGTTCCCCAGAGTCTGTGCCCAAACTGTGTTTCCTTAAGTTTCAACACTGCCATTTCCCACATTCATGACCTGAGGCCAGTCACTCTGGACCTCGGTTTTCTCATCTGCAAAATGGGGATAGTAGCAGCACCCACCTCACAGCATTACTGTGGATATTAATGAGTCAAAATATATAAAATACCAGAGCCTGACACACACTATGTGCTTTAGGAGTGCTAACCATTGTCATCATGCCCTACGGCCCACAAAACTTGGCCAAGAATTGAAACTCAAAGGAAGAAGTAGCATGATTTACACTCGCACACAAGCCCTTGAATGTGTCTTTCAGAGAGACTGTACCGGAGCCACTTCTGTCAGTAGGTCCATAAAGAATTGACCACTGTTGGATGGTTTAGGGTCATTAGACTTTATTCTGGTCAGAAAGTTGAGGTTTTAGACATCAGAAAGGATCCCTTCTTATTAAGTGGAGATGAATGGCATTTTCTGCATTCATGGAAGTGCACATCAGCTTTCTGAGAGACCTTGCCTGTGGCCAGCACTATCCCCATTAGTCATGGCAGCTAAGAATCAGAGAGAGACAAGCATCCTTTGTGGATTGATCATTGTAAGTCTTTCTCTCATGGTTTGGTACAACTGTGTGAGCTTTGAAATGTATAAATCCAGTTAAAGTGTGTCTGGCTTTGGGGAAAGTGCAGGGTGATTAGGCCTCTGAGAGCAGCTTCCTCATTTGATGCTCTTTCCCCACACACTTGACGCTGTGCTACCTCACTTCTAGAGTTCAGTAGTGGGTCATGGTGGTGGCTGACTTATAATGAGGTCTAAATCCCTAGCTTGAGTTGGAAGACAGGTTAATTTATAAATAAAACCCAGACAGAGGCATACTCACCTCCTCAGGGCTGATTTTCCAAAGATGTATTCTTTTTTAAAATATATTTTTATTTATTTATTTGAGAGAGAGAAAGAGGCAGAGAGAGAGAGAAAGGGTTTGGGGGGAGAGACTGGGCACACCAGGGCCTTCAGCCACTGCAAATGAACTCCAGATGCTTGCTCCCCTTTGTGCATCTGGCTTACGTGGGTCCTGGAGAATCAAACCAGTAGCCTTTGCCTTCACAGGCAAATGCCTTAACTGCTAAGCCATCTCTCCAACCCCTCCAAAGATGTATTTGAGAAGAACAGTTCTTCATAGGAAATGCAAGGTGGCCATCTGCAATAAAACCACGAGAAAACTCATCTTCAAAGCGGAATGAATAAAACTTGGTGGCAGCATCTCCCACAGCCGAACACCGCTGACACTGTCACAGCCGGACCACACCACCGCCCTGCCTCTTGAATTCATACCAAAGTGTATCAGTTTCTAAGGAGATACCTTCAGAAACAAACATGTATCATTTCCTGAGAGTCAGTGATGGGAGCACTCTAAACTGTAGATTCGGCCTGTCTAATGCACCCAACAGTAGCTGGCTATATAGCAATAGACAGGGAGAACCTGAGGCTATCTGAGCCCTAAACTGGCTGGGGCTTCCTGGCCTGGCCATAAGACCCAAGTAAGTCTAGCTGTGGGGCACAGAACTCTGCCCAGTAGAGCAGAGGTGAGCTGTCTCTTCTGAGCAGAATGAACTTTGTTATTGTTTCACCCCTTTGGATTGGGGGGTGATTTGTTACATAGCAATGAATCATATTAACAGAGGATGAAAATATCTGCTCCATTCATTTGGTTGTGTAGCAGTGAGAGTATGTATGAAGACACTTTGAGATCATGAGGCACCGTACAGATGTGGACACTTATTCTAGGACCTCACACAAGACACAGCTCTATCCATGTATGTTGCAGTCATGTTCTCACTGCTGGCAGAAATCATCCGACCAAAAGCAGCTTTTGGGAAAAAAAGAGGTTTATTTTGGCTTACAGGCTTGAGAGAGAAGCTCCATGATGGCAGGAAAAACGATGGCATGAGCAGAGGGTGGACATCACCCTCTGGTCAACATCAGGTGGACAACAGCAACAGGAGAGTGTGCCAAACACTAGCAAGGGGAAGCTGGCTATAATACCCATAAGCCCTCCCGCAACAATACACCACCTCCAGGAGGCTTTAATTTCCAATTGCCATTAGCTGGGAACACTAGCATTCAGAACACTTTAGTTTATGGGGGACACCTGAATCAAACCACCACAATGTACAAATCACTGCATGTCTAATTTTATAGCACATGGGCATTTGATTTCCCACATCCTTGACTGGAATTTCTCAGAAGATCTTTCTTCAAAAAGAAAGGCCATATTAGTTTTGTGAGAATTATGGTATACTTTAACATTTTGTAATTTCAAAAATCATTTTTATTTTGAAATATAATTGAGCAATTCACGTATCACGTAAGGATTTATAGGAAACAGATTCCTGGGATGCCCTGATGACATCCTAAGAATGAGAAGCACATTGAAGGATGTGAGTAACATCTTCCTACTCCATTAGTTTCTCTGTGACCGCACGCACTCATCCAGAATGACATGGAAAGGCATTGTGAGTTTGAGTTCTGGCCAGCCTGAGATGACCTGGGGTGGACCCCTGCTCTGCTGTGCCCTTGTCCTCTGGTACCAGAAGATGCCAAAAGTCAGCATCTTTGGAGCAACACCTGTTGCCTGGTGGGCTCTGGGTTTCTTCATCGGCTCCTCCACTGAGAGATCTGTCCTCCTTGTCTATCTATTACCTATGGACCTTTTCAGGGTCCCTCGTCTTTGTGCTTTCCCAGCCATCCTCCTCCAGGTCTCCAGAGTTCTTCAGGAGCCATTGGTTTCTTTGATCAGCGCCGTTGGGTCTCTTCTAGTGTAAACAGCATCAGCAACCAGGACAATTAACATTTGTACAGTAAATTGCAGTTTGCAGAGCGCTGTCACAGACATCCTCTTATCCATAGTTCATTATTATTCTAATATAGTTGTTATGGTTTCAAATTTATGTAGGAGGACCCAGGCTCCTGGGCGAAGCTGCTCGAATGTAAGTGGAGAGTCTGGCCGCCAATGCAGGTATTTGGAGGTGATTCGCATCCTCTTTCCGTTCTGCCAGGCTTGCTCCTGTGGGTAGACAGTGTGGCACCTCTTCAGGCACAAGTAATCATCGTGATGATTGTTGCCATTGTTCACCAGCATGGGTTCACTCAATGTGCCTTCATTTCCTTTCCCTGAAAATCATTTTGTATTTACAGAATAAGATTGCGTAATGGGAACCTACTGAGAGTAATTATATTATCTTTAGCCTCAGTTTACTTATTGCTTCCTGTTTTTATGTTTGAAATATAATAATGTAATAATTGCCATAATTATAATAATAATCAACAATAAGCAGGAAAAGTTTATGGTGTTTGTTAGTTAAAAATCAGTTCATCTGGGTGTGGTGGCACACACCTTCAATCCCAGCACTTGCGAGGCAGAGGTAAGAGGATTGCTGTGAGTTTGAGGCCAGCTTGGGGCTACAGAGTGAGATTCAGGTCAGCCTGAGCTAGACTGATGCCCTACCTAGAAAAAAAAAAAACTAAAAAGAAGAATCGGTTGATATGCAATTCATTTTGTGCTCATATCTGCCCAGTAAAGTAGCAGGAGTATTTCAAAGAATATGATCTGAGCCTCAGCTAAGTGCTTAGTCCACATCTCCCCAAGAAATACAAGGTGCCCAGTGAGTTGTTCTCAAGGTCTCAGTCTTGTTCTGCACATAGCCCAGGGCCTCTTGTTGGTGTGTCTGGGGCGGGAGAAGGATGGGTGAATGTGAACACCAGATCCACTTCTGAATGGTTGGACTCAAGCCTCCCAGGCTTCTAGGTTCTGGTGCTTCCAGCCTGTGGACAGTGTTCCGAGGAGATCAGTAGAGAGTGACTTTCTTCAAAGCTCTCATTGTATCATCATTCCTGAAGGGGTTAATGGGTTGCCTATCCCACAGGATAATGAAGACATAATGTGCAAAAGGCCTTTTCAGACCACCATGGGCTGTTAACGTTATTATCCACTGCTGATAACGCAGACCGCAAATGCACCTGTAAGCTGAAAAGTGACGTCCAAAACTATTGCACGTCTGTCAGGGATGGCCATTCACGTAACATCCACGCGCAGCTCTCAGGGATGGCCATTCACGTAACATTCGCGCAGCTCTCAGGGATGGCCATTCACGTAACATCCATGCGCAGCTCTCAGGGATGGCCATTCACGTAACATCCACGCGCAGCTCTCAGGGATGGCCATTCACGTAACATCCACGCGCAGCTCTCAGGGATGGCCATTCACGTAACATCCTTGCACAGCTCTCAGGGATGGCCATTCACGTAACATCCATGCACAGCTCTCAGGGATGGCCATTCACGTAACATCCTTGCGCAGCTCTCGGGGATGGCCATTCACGTAACATCCTTGCGCAGCTCTCGGGGATGGCCATTCACGTAACATCCTTGCACAGCTCTCGGGGATGGCCATTCACGTAACATCCTTGCACAGCTCTCAGGGATGGCCATTCACGTAACATCCTTGCGCAGCTCTCGGGGATGGCCATTCACGTAACATCCATGCGCAGCTCTCAGGGATGGCCATTCACGTAACATCCACGCGCAGCTCTCAGGGATGGCCATTCACGTAACATCCACGCGCAGCTCTCAGGGATGGCCATTCACGTAACATCCACGTGCGGCTCTCGGGGATGGCCATTCACGTAACATCCATGCGCAGCTCTCAGGGATGGCCATTCACGTAACATCCACGCGCAGCTCTCAGGGATGGCCATTCACGTAACATCCTTGCGCAGCTCTCAGGGATGGCCATTCAAATGTCACCTATGCCCTCGGTGCCATGGATCTGTGCAGAGGTGGCTCTGAAGGGACTTTCAGTGCTATCTTGGGATACCACAGAGGTGTGTTTATGAGTCAGCTGGACAAACGAGTACTCTGTTGGAGACACTGACTGGTTGGGAGTGCACATGTGATCCAAGAGGGGCCAGAAACATGCAGATTCCAGAATGAAAGAGTGTCACTCTCCTTGAACATCATCCGTGGCGCCTTCGCCTTCCCAGGAGCGTGGTCACCCTCCCTGTGAGGAGCACTGCCTTGCCGGCTCCAGGAGCCTTGGCCACGCTGACGTGCGCATGCTCCTCCTTTGGCACACTCTGCTTCAGAGCTCGCTGGGAGACATGCTGGTGCCAAAAAGGAGCCGGTGAAGAGGGAGGGAGCCAGAGTCGAGCACCCCACACACCACATATTGGCTAGTCTCTCAGAATGAGAGAAAACAGGCCCCATAGGGATTCATTGCCAAGCTCTGGGCCAGACAGAGAGTAGTTGTCCATGCTATGTGACATTGCCTCTTTGAGCTGCTGTTTCTTTACTATAAAAGATTAATAATATTCTAATGCCCAGCACATTCAGTAAGTGGCAGCTCTTTTTAATATCAACTCAGCAAGGATTTCCTTAACATGTGCTATGCTTGCAAGGCTATATTAAGCATTGGGCATACGGAGGTAAGCACAATATGCCCTGGAGAAGTCTACAATCCAGAGTAGGCCGCAGGAACTGAGGATAAAACAGATTTGGGGTGCTATTTTCAATGTATGTTCAAGGAAAGACACAAAGGAGGCTACCTGGCAGAGGAGGGGGATTGTGGATCCTTGGATCTAGCAGGCTGCTGGCTCTTCCTGCCTGCCCTTCTCCGAGCCTCCCCAGTCCTCAGGAGGCAAATCCAGTAGTCAACAGGCAGCTATGAATAACTGGCTCAGGTCAGTATTGCCTAAGCCTCCCAAACTGCCGCCCAGTTGAGCCTTTGCCAGTCCACAGCACCATCCAGGGGTCGTGGATTCACACTATCAGCTTCCCTCTTCCACCCAAGGCATCTCACTCAGGTTTGGAAAGTTACAGGCTGACAGCTCTGGAGGCTTGTTTGAGTAATTTTTTTTTTCTTCATTTCTTTCCTTTTAGGATCTGTGCCCTAGTTGTTCTGGGAAACTTGTGACCTCTCTGTGTTTTTAATTAGAAGATGTCATTTTTCCATGGCAACCTATCTTGATGTCCTAAATAGAGCAACTGTATAATCAGTTTCCCTATGAAGGGCCAGTGGTTGGAAGAGCAGGCTGCCCAGTGAGCACTGGTGCCCTGTCCTGGTGGGCTGCAGCTTCGGGGAAGGCTTTCCATACTGAGACACCAGGTGCAATGGATTCATGGCTATGTGGGAGATTTTGTCTTTCTGACTGGCATAGGAACAGAGCCATATAAGCCATGAACTCCAGAGTCCCCAGGCCAATGGCCCATAGGTAATAACTTACAGAAGCCAGAAAAACATTGATGGGAAACAGTTGAACCCAGCCCAGACTCCACGGTGACCGGATTTGAACTAACCCTTTCACCCCAGGGCCTTACCTCCTAAAGGGAATGAGTGTCTTCAGGAAATGATGAAGGAAATAGTGAAATTATGTCCCACCCTTTGCAAGTCAGCGCTGAGGGAAACAGTAGTTAAATCATTTGGCAAAAAAGCAATTGTTTTCATAAAGAATGCCCTAAATTTTGTAATTCTGGTTTTTCTTTCTTTCATTTTTTTAACGGCATCATTTCCATTGAGCAAGATGGACGTGCTGATAAAGGAATGTCATCCTGACCGCAGGGACAAGATTGATGCATTTCAAAATTAGACGCTGAGCCCTTCCTCTGTACTCGAATGTGAGAAATCCTAACGTGATCCACTCCTGGAGGAGACACACTAGTGAAAATCCACAGGGGGCTCAACACCTCAGACACTTACTGCTTGTTGCAAGCTGCTTGTAAGTGTCAAGAGCTGTTCAGGTGCTGTCACATGCATTCATGAAGCACTTATAAAAACCCTAGCCACAGTTTCCCTGCGTACTATGAGCCAAGCACGGTGTTTTCATGACTGTCTAATTTCACATTCACTGACTTTGCAGATTAGGAAACTGAAGCTTAGAGCGGTGAGGTAACTAGCCCAAGAAAAGTGTTGGCTCCACATTCTGTCTGCTCTGAGAAGCTCTAACCTACTTCATCCCTCTCCACAGGAGCTCCTAGAGTCCCGGTATCATGTTTGACATGGATGCTTTCACTCCCTCTCGGGCTCCTTCATGGCCAGTACCTTCGCTTGTGAGGCCCTTCTCTGAGATGCTGTGGGCCAGGCTTCTCCTCATCACTCAGGTATCAGTTCAGAATGGCTTGTGGAGGACTGGAAGGCTGGCTTAGTGGTTAAGGCGCTTGCTGGCAGAGCCAAAGGACCCAGGTTTGAATCCCCAGTACCCACATAAGCCAGATGCACAATGTGGCACATACATCTGGAGTTTGTTTGCAGTGGCTAGAGCCCCTGGTGTGCCCATTCTGTCCCTGTCTCTCTCTCTTTCTTTCAAATAAATAAATAAAATATTTTTCAAATGCTGTGGCAACACTGCTCCTTCCCTAGGCACTTGATCCCATTTACCAGTTTAGTTCCTTCAGAGTGATTTTCACTTCTAGAAATTATCCCATTTCCTCACCCTTCCCAACACTAGGGTACAATGCCATGCCACACAAGACTTCACAGAGACTGGTGTCTCTTCCACAAAGAATGAGGCCACAGAGCTAGCACTTGTGGAGTGAGTGCAGCACAACTGTATTGAGGGTCTTTTACATGTACATATTTAGAATTTTCTTTCTTTCTTTCTTTCTTTCTTTCTTTCTTTTTTTTTTTTTTTTTTTTTTTTTTTGGTTTTCTGAGGTAGGGTGTCACTCTTGCTCAGGCTGACCTGGCATTCACTATGTAGTCTCAGGGTGGCCTTGAACTCTCGGCGATCCTCCCACCTCTGCCTCCCAAGTGCTGGGATTACAGGTGTGCACCACCACGCCCGGCTTTAGAATTTTTTATACTGTGTATTAGTTTCTTTTTCATTACTGTGACCAAATACCTTTCATAAAGTAACTTAAGGGGCTGGAGAGATGGCTCAGCGATTAAAGGCACTTGCTTACAAAGTCTGCCAGCCTTGGTTCAATTCCTCATACCCACGTAAAGCCAGCTGCACAAAGTGATGCATGTGTCTAGAGTTCAGTTACCATAGCAAGAAGCCCTGGCACACCTCTTTCTCCCTTGGCTCTTTCCTCTCCCCAGTAATAAATAAGAGACAGACAGATGGACAGACAAGCAACTTAAGGAAAGCAGGATTAGTTTCAGCTGAGAGGTAGAGGTTGCTATGCATTCTGGCAGGGAAGCCATGGCAGTAGGTCACATTTAGCCCAGTGAGGAAGCAGAGAGCCCTGATTGTTCCTGCTCAATTAGTTTTCTCTTTTGCATATAGTTGAAGACTCTGGCCTATAGAATAATACTACTGCAGTCTTCTGCCTCCATAAACCTAATCAAGGCAATCCCTCATAGTCAAGCCCAGAAGCTAATTTCATCTAGATAATTCCTCACAGGTGTGTCCAGAAGCTAACCTAACCTAGATAATTCCACACAGTCATACCAAGAAGCTCATTTCCTAGGTGATCCTAGGTCCTATCGGTTGATAATCAATAAACAACTATTACAACTTTGTCCCTTGTAAACTTGACATCAAACATATCACTGCTTGTCCCTGGAAGTGCATGACCATCTCATAATGTATGAGAATGACCCCTGAATTGCCACAGAGACTCCAGGATGGTAGAGATGCCAGAACCCTATGACATCTGCCAAGGAAAGGTATAGACTCAGTGGAGCCAGCCTGAGAGACAGACACTGAGTCCTGCAGACAGCAATCTGGAGGAGTAGGGCTCCACAAGCCCTCTGCTTCCATCATGAGTCACAGATTATGAACACAGAACTGCATAATTTTGAGTTTGCCCCGCTGAGTTTGGGTCTTTATGGGCCTGATCATTCATTGCCATGCTGCTGTTCTTTCCTTTTGGATTGGGAATGCTTGCTCTGTGCTGATGCATACTGGAAGTATGTAATTTGTGTTTTTTTTTTTTATATTACAGGAGTGCACAGCTAAGAGTTTGCCTGAGTCTCAGAAGAGACTCCACACTTAAACTTTTAAATAGTGCTGGAACTGCTAAAGACTATGGGAATTTTTGAAGTTTAACTGAGTTTTGTCATGAACACTAATTATTAGGACAACACTGCTGCAGCCATCCTGGCACCATGAGCTGCAGCTGGAAAGGGTTTACTCCAAACCTGCCTGTTCTGCTTCTGTGTCATGCATGTCTTAGAGGAATACACTATTTTACCTATATTTTATAAAGAACAGTAAGCGACATTGGTGTCATTATGAAGCTGAGAATCCCTCCAGAATGCATTTATACCCTCGAAATGAAAAGTATGAGTTTGTTTTTATTGAGGGGAGTAATATAACCAGAGGGAACACAGCATGGTGAGTCCCTAATCCTCCAGGAGCCACCATTTCCCCTTTCATTAAAAGAAAAAGAAGGGCTGGAGAGATGGCTTAGCGGTTAAGGCGCCTGCCTCCTAAGCCTAAGAATGCCGGTTCCAATCTCCAGGTCCCACGTTTAGCCAGATGCAAAAATGACACAAGGGCACAATGCCACACTTGATCACAAGGGGGCGCACACATCTGGATTTCGTTCACAGTGGCTGAGAGGCCACTGGCGCGCCCATCTCTATCTGTCTTCCTCTCCCTCTCTCTCTGTCTCTCTCTGTGTCTCTCTCCAAAATAAAAATAAATATAAAAAAAAAAGAAAAAGAAGTTGAACCATCACAATTAAGAAGTGTCTGTATATGGAGATACAACACGTCACAGTCAACAGAAGCCAAACACCTAATTTAGGAGCATGTGGATTTCGATTTGGACTTTGCCCCTTACCAATTTCGTGAGCATGGGTAGTCTTGATGTGCTTGAACCCCAGTGTCTACATCTGTGACATGAGAGGCCCTGCCCTGCAGAGATGCTCTGGGGTATAGGACATGTGAAAACAGCTGGCACCAGAGATGAACATGAAGCTACCTCACAGCACAACAAATAGGTCTTTTCCTCCTCGATTCCTCTGTTGCAGCTCATCCAATATTTATCTTTTCAAACAGCCTGTGACTTCTGAATGTTTGAACTCCATGTCCTCAAATGAAGCCAGAAACTACACGGGTCACCTGTGGCCAGATGGCCCAGAGTCTGGTCTCATTAGAGAAAGGATGTCTGGAGAGTGAGCAACACAAAACAACACAAAACAGGCCGGAAAGAAGATCTCAAAGAATAAAATAGAAAGCTCTTTGATGAGGAAGAGTATGTGGGAAGGGAGATTATTGCAGGATCCACAAGGCAGGAAGAAGTCTTTACTGAGACACAATATGGCATCAGTGAACAAGTCACCAAGAATAGGGTTCCTTTCAGTCCCCTCGGAGAGCGGTGTGCCTGGGAGGCAAGTCCATCAGGCTAGCTGTCCACACTGCTTGCAGGACTCATCTTCAAGTCGATTCTTTGGAGTGGACACAGGGCAGGGCTGGGGAATGGTGGCCTAAGAACTGCATGGAAGGAAAGTCCTGTCTCTAGATTCCAAGCAGGTCAGGGCGCGAGGAAGCCAGCACTCTTGACTGAGAGCCCCACCCCCAGCCTCGCACACAGCACCTCAGTCCTCTTCATTTCAGAAGGCCTTCTTGGCCCATGAAAGTGGGACATGAAAATGGCCACATCACAGGTTGATAATCTAATTGATTTTAAGGGGTAACTAAAAAAAATTGCACCTTACAGAGCATGTGTAATTTTTTTCCCTGTCATTATTCCCCTAAACCATATAGATCCGCAGCTCTTCACATCACATCGCACTGGTGACGCTGATATGCAAATATTCTGCTATTTCACATAAGGTAGTTCAGCATCCTTGGATTAAAGTATCTAAGTGAAGTCCTGGGACAATCTGTGGACACTGAGGGGCAGCTGGAGTTAAATGTGGAGATTCTGGAAACAAAAACTGGACTTTGGTTTGGTTCTTACTCTATGAATGCAGGAAACCCCTTTACTCTCCGGTGCCAGTTTTCCTATCTGTGGAATGATACTAGTGAAAATGCCTGCTTCATAAGGCTATAGTGAGGGTCAGATAAAAACGATGTGCAAAGTGCTCCCACAACACAAGTGTCCAACAAAGCCTGCGATTGTCACTCTCATTAAGATCGCACGGCCTCCACGCCACCTCGTATTCATTCATGCGAGAGCATATCTTACTTCAGCTCCCTAGGGTGACTCACCATTGCATATCTGGAAACCCCACTTAACAATCAATCAGTCCAACAATGTACGTGATTAAAAGTGATGTTTACTAGTTATCTGGATGAAGCACACTAATGAAACTCTATGGCAATACCCAGTGTAAAAGGTTTTCTAAAGACTCATCCCTTGTGTCAGTCTCTGGGCGAGGCACCAAGCTTCTGTATTAGTCAGAGTTCTCTAGAGGAAGAGAACCATAGAACACACACACACACACACACACACACACACACACACACACACACGGGGAGGGGACTCGTTATTGGACTGGCTTACACAGCTACAGGCCAAGTAGTCCAGTACAGCTGTCTGCACACTGGAGAAGCAGAGAACCTGGTAGCTGCTCAGTCCAAGAAGCTAGCTGATTGGTGATGCAGCCCCAAGGCTGAAAGCCTAGGCACTCCTCAACACAGTCACTGGTATGAGGCCATGTAGGGAGGCTGAAGAAGCCGGAGTCTGATGTCCGTGGCTGATGGCAGCAATAATACATGCACTTGCTCCAGAAGAGTGGAGCTTACAGAGACTGGCTGGCTTCCTCCTTCTTCCAACCTTGTTCCATTCAGACTCTAGGCTATTGGATGGTGCTGACCATGCTGAAGATCGACCTCCTGCCTCAGTTATTGCCCCACATGTTAATCCTCCAGGGAATCCCTCACAAACAGCTAGAGGTGTGCTTCCCTAATCCCAAAACATCTCTCAATCTAGTTGACAATAAAGACCATTGCAACTTGCAAGGGTGTCAAGATCCACGTCATCAAGAATAGGGAAGAGCAGGGAAAACTGACACAGAGGTAAGGAACTGGACACTAGTAAAGTAGGGATACGTTTGCAGGCACAGAACAAGGAGAGGCAGTCAGTCAGTACTGGAAGGAGGCAAGAGAAGAGGGACTGAAGACCAAATGAAGCTTTAAGGCTGGAAAATGAAAAGTAAATCTGGGAAGATGGAATAGAGGTCTACAGGGTGTGTGTGTGTGTGTGTGTGTGTGTGTGTGTGTGTGTGTGAATAATGTGGTCTTGCTGGCTAGAAGGAATGTCTTGAGTCACATCATGAAGGGCTTTAGATTTGCACACAGCAGTTTCCTCAGTAGCCAGTGGATGACTATCTGCAAGGTGAAGCAATGGAGTATTGGGCTCAGATCTGAGCTTTGGCAGGATTCCTCTGGAGAGTGTGTGAGAAGTACACACACACGCGCACACACACACACACACACACACACTGTAGACTTCTAATCCCTCTCCCCAGGCTCACTTTCCCTTTTCCAGCCTGGAGAGAGAGAGCGAGAGAGAGGGAGAGAGAGAGAGGGAGAAGAGAGTAGGGTGAGGAAAAAGCCACCTGAGGGATAGTCAGAAGACTCAAATCAGTCTACTGGGTGTGGATACAGGACAGCGTGCAGGCTGATTGCTGGTGTACTGAAGACAGCAGTGCAGAGGATGGTAGATACCAATTTTGGCTGACATAGTTATTATGGTCTGATTGCAGAGGTCCCACTCCCCAAAATTCATATTTTCTGGTCCTTACACCCGAGATGATGGTATTAGGAAGTGGGGCCCATGGGACACTATTGGGTTATGAAGTTAGAACCTTCATTCATGGGATGAATTCCCTTGTAGAGGGGACTGTAGAGAGCTAGCCAGGCCCTCCCATCATGTGAAGACAGTGAGAAGGTGTCCGTCTCCCCAAACTTCCCAGTCTCCAGAACTGCGAGCAATAACTTCCATTGTTTATAAGCCACTGGGACTGTAGTATTTTCCAATAGCAGCCATCCTCCCTGTCCCTCTTTCCTCCTAATAGAACCCCATTTTATTCCATCACAGGCTGACATTCTCTGCGGGTGAATTGTAAATGTTCTGAGTTGTTCTAATCCCATTCTTGGTGTCCACGTCATCACATTTTATGCTGGTGATTTAGCTATCCCAGCTAATGAAACAGAATGGGGGGTTTCCTTTAGAAATAAAGACACAAACTACTTGGGGAAATAGATTTCCACTTTTTTCCTCCTTTTCCTTTCTGGAAGGAGGAAATTATCCTCACATCCAACATCTACCTTGCAGTAGCTCACTCATGACAATGAGACAAGGGTATGCTAATAAAGCCAATGCATTAAGGCTAAAATACAATACACCAGTACACTATGTAGAGCAGAAAGGGACAGCCTGGTCCCAAGCATCTGTGAGCATCTGAGTACATGTGAGTATCTGCTATCCTCACGACTTCCTAAGTAAGTAAGACAAAAAGGTTCCATTAGTTTCAGGTAGGACATATTAGGGTAATAGACTCTAAAAGCTGTAGAAGAGACCCACTAGATACCTATTTCCTGTTCTTGAGAGTCAAGGCTGGATATTGCAGACCAGTGGTGAAAAACTATATTTATATAAAATCTCCAGAGTCACTCTAGGCCAGGAATCCCACAGTTCCAGGCTGGTGAGGTTTATGGGCCAACAGCACTTCTGCTGCTACTCCATTGGACAGAACTGGCCACATATAAGTGCAAGAGAAGCTGGGGGCATGGGCAACCAGCTTCTGTGGCAAGATGGATCTGGGTGGGCAGCTGGCTGTCTACCACATATGGCAAGCTGAGTTTTAGTATTCTTGTTACTTGCAACTAAAAGAATAATTCACTGAACCAGTGGGCCTACATATAAGGGGACAAAGTTTAGTGGGTTATGCAGAATTTTTACGTTATAGCATCTAGTCTTTTCAAGCATATCATATTTGATAGGGAGTGAATAAGCCATGGAGTGGATGGCATTGCCTAGTTGAAGATGAGTGAGAAGAGACACAGAGATAGAGCTTGTAACTTGTTCACTGACCTGTCTAGTCCAGAAAGCTCCTTCTCACTATTTGTAAAAAGATACCTCCATAGCCCAGAGGGACTGCCTCTAGGATGAGTAGGCTCATGACTCAGAATCTGAACAAGTCAATAGATTGTAGACAGCCAAATATTTTTGTTGAGGGAAGGGCCTTCTGGACGCAAAATACCTGAAGGGCTGTCTCTGCCTGTTCCCTCTCTCTAAGGCACTAGCATTGACCAACAGCTGAGAAAAGTCTTGAGCAAAATGTGTACAACTTCCTTTCCTGATGAAGATATTTTATGTGGACACCTAGCAACCCAGATCCTGAAATAACTTCATGTGGGAAATACTCCAAGTGCTGTCTGTTTTTCTCCCCTCTTCCTTATCCTCACTCTTGAGATTCAGATTTGGAAGCTCTGACTCTTCCGGCTTTTAACTATCAAGTCACAGTAAAGACAATTAGAATTTCCTTCTACCAAGAATTTACCCTGGGACTTGAGCTTTCTTCCATGGTTATCCCAAATTAGACTGTGGTCTTTCCTGAGAACTTTAGCCATTCTGGGGAGCATTTACTGATGACCTTGACTGTGTCAGTTGATACAGCCTGTGTCTCTCAGGGCTATGTGGCATTAACAGTATTGTCAGACGGACCACAGCTGAAATCTCCCAATCACAATGGATATGCAACAAGAGCGCACTGGTGGCTGGTCTGAAAGTGTGGAATAGATGTACCAGTTACCTGGGTAAGGTCTTAAATGTCATTCATGCCCATTCTGCTTTATTGCTGGCATGCAGTTGTAGCCCTGGACCCCTCCTATACGCTGTAACATGAATAAATAAAAATAAATAGAGATGAGGCTCTCACTTTAAACCTCTATCCTGCTGTGTGTTTTACCAAGAGTATCTCATTGAATCCTCATAAAAACTTTTATCAGGTAGGTAGTAAGATTATCATTTACAGGTAGTAAGACAGAGGTTAAGTATCTACATACATAGCGGAGTTCAAAAATGATCTAGGGGGCTGGAGAGATGGCTTAGCAGTTAAGGCGCCTGCCTCCTAAGCCTAAGAACGCTGGTTCCAATCTCCAGGTCCCACTTTTAGCCAGATGCAAAGTGACGCAAGGGCACAATGCCGCACTTGACCACAAGGGGGCGCACATATCTGGATTTTGTTCGCAGCAGCTGAGAGGCTGCTGACACGCCCATCTCTGTCTTCCTCTCCCTCCCTCTCTCTGTCTCTCTGTGTCTCTCTCCAAAAAAAAAAAAAAAAATCTGGGCAAGATCCAAGGCCAGAAATCTGACTCTGAGCCAATATTAGTAACCCTATGCTGGTTCCCTTCGTATAAATCCTTGCTATAAGGATTAACAACCCAAGTTGGGAACCAAAGTCAAATAGCTAGTGCACCCTTAATGCTCCAAAAATGTCTGTATATTATCATATTATTGTTTTCTTATTTTTTGTGTCTGTATATATATGTGTGTGTGCTCATATGAGTGTATACAAGTGTTTCTCTCTCTCTCTCTCTTTCTCTCTCTCTGTATGTGTAGGCCAGAAGTCCACATTGAGCGTTTTTCTTTATCATTCTCTATATGATCTTGAGATAAAGTCTTTCCTGAACCCACAGCTCACTGGTTTGGCTACACAAACTAGCCAGCAAGCCCTAAAGATGCCCTCTCTCTGCCTTCCAGTGCTGGGATTGTCATGTCACATTTTATGTGCATGCTAGAGATCCAAACTCAGGTCCTCATGTTCAGAAAGCGCTTTACCCTCTGAAGCCATCTCCCTAGCTCCATGTCCCCATCATGCCTTTGTTGTTGTTTGTTTGTTTTCCGAGGTAGGGTCTCACTGTAGTCCAGGCTGACCTGGAATCCTCTATGTAGTCTCAGAGTGGCCTTGAACTCACAGTGATCCTCCTACCTCTGCCTCCTGAGTGCCGGGATTAAATGCTTGCGCCACCATGCCTGGCCGTCATTCCTTCTTAACAAGTAGGCTGGTTTGCATATTGTGTGAATATGAGAAAGAAGGTTACTTTATTAGGAAATGCAAGGTCTTTGTGAAGTGATAATAAGAAGTCTTGGTGGACAGGTAATATCAGGTGGTTTTGGTTCAGATAAATAAAAGGTTCCAGCTTTCAACTTTTCAGAATGTGAAGTTGTAAGTTTTTACAGGAATATTAATAGAGGTTCCCTGGATAGCATCATTAAATTGAATTGATTAGTTTCAATCATAGTAATTTTTTCCCTAACAAGACTTATTCTTTGAATATAAAAGTAATATAAAATTTGGAAAATAAAGTAAAATAATAAGAATGAAAAATCTATACAATTTTACTTTCCAAAGACAACCCATTGATATTTTTGTATTCTCACTGAGATTCTCTTCATTTTTTAAAAAATTTGTTTGCTTTGTTGATAGCATGAGAGACCTTCAAATTCCCATGTACCTGAGTCATCAGATTTCTAAATCTGGTCCCTTTGGCTAGGGACACAGAGAGGGCCTGCTATTGGCTGTTTCCTAGCCCAGAGTCCCAAGGGTGCAGTAAGATAGATCCTCACAGGGCAATGGCCAGAGAGGCCTCTCTGGTCAGGGTGACAGAGGCCCTGATATCTCAGGGAAAAATGTTCAGCACTGAGCCACTATTCTGCACAAGGGTCGACCCAGTGCAGAAGGAAGTTTTCCTGGGCCCAGTTCCCACTCTCGTGGTCACAACTGGTGACACAGCAGGAAGCTGGGCCTCCCCAGAGCCCAGGTCTCTCACAGGAAAGTGCTGTCAGAGGTTTCCACATGAGTCGGCAGTCCACACACACACACGGGGTTCGCAGCAGCATTCCACTCCCAAGTGTTTGCTCACAGGCTGGGCTGGCTCACTTCCTCCGTGCTGTCCTGATGCACTGGTGGTGCCTGCTATGGCTTTGTGCCTTACTGGAAGTGTCACAATGAGATGTCTGCTTTCAGATGTTTCTAAGGAATGATGGACATGAGGAAGTGTATTTCCCCATTGATGAAACACTAATATTCTAAAGCCCTGGGCATCTTCTTCCTTTGGCTGAATGTTTTCTCCATGGCCACTGTGAGGAAGGGCACTCCCCCGGCATTTATCTCTCCAGATGAACTTCTGCTCTTCGTGGAGGAGCTGAGCTAAGCCACAATGCCAGGCTACAGGGCCAGCGTCTGTTCTGTTTTGCTCACTGGACCTGCATGTTGCTTAACAGCTGAACCAGAGACTTTCTCCTCAGTGGGAGGTAATGCTCGGCCTCAGCCTTGGGAAAGACAAAGGAGGGGATCCAGAAACCCTCCTAACGGCTATAGACTTCCAGCATCAAGTGCTGGATGTTAGCTAAGCCATCTTATCTCTCAAGGTTTTCAGTTTCCTCCAAAGTTTATTTTCATTGGACAGTTAATTGATTGACACTCCTTTCAGCTGTTTGCCTAAGGTCAACTGAAGATTGATAATCACTATAATGATCCTTCACAACTGCAAGGTCCCAAAACCCCATGTGAGCTCCCTAATCTTAGGGCTGCATCCATTTTCTTCACTAAGATTCTTTGAAGCCTGGTGATGCTTACCGAGGGGACCTTGGTCATCTGAATGGCCGACTACTGCAGCCCGTCATGGAGAGTTAGCAGAGTTCTTTGCCCTTTATTTTGAGGATAATGCCATAACTGCATTCCAAAAAATAGCAGCAGGGCTGAAGTGGCATGCCCAGCAACTTGGGCTATCACAGACATACCTAGGAAGGCTTTCTGTAGCACAGTGTTGCAGAGCCCTTCTTAACATGAAGCCAAAAGCAGCCTATGGAGGAAAGGGGATTTTTTGGGGGGTGGGGAGCGTTATTATTTTTTCTGCATTTCTTTTTAAAAATTTTTTCTTTTCATTTATTTATTTGAGGGCAAGAAAATGGGCACGTCAGGGTTTCCAGCTGCTGTGAATAAACTCCAAACCCATGTGCCACCTTGTGCATCTTATGTGGGTCCTGGGGAATTGAGCCTATGTCCTTTGGTTTTGCAGGCAAGCACCTTAACAGCTTTCTTGAGGGGAAAGCATGGCAGAGCAGAGGCTGGCATGACATCTTCATGCATCAGCCGGGCAGTAGCAGCAAGAGTGATCTAACTCTGAACATTCAGTGGTCTGGACCAATAGACCTCAAGGTCTGCCCCAGTGACACACGTCCTCCAGCAAGGCCCCACTTCCCACAGGCTTCTCCATCCAGGGATTGGAATGTGGGGTTTAATCTCAAACACATAAGGCCATGGGGAACATTTCACATTCAAATCCCCACCCCCTGAATGGAGAATTCAGGCTGCAGAGCCTTCTGCTCTTATTTCCTGACAGATTTCCAAGACTTTCCTTGCTCAGAAAGGTTCATCTAAGTCATCTTTCTGCTGCTGACACTTCCTGACTGCCTTCTGACACGCATACCCTTGAACATCCAGTATCCCATACCCAAGTGCACTTAGTTGCTTATTCCCTATGAGGTTCACTTGACTGTGTTAGCGACAAGATCATGCCTTAGCCCCTGGGAAGCTTAAAACACAAATTCTACTTAGAGGGGAATGTGACTTTGAGGACAGGTCCCTGTCTCAAAACCACCATTCCACTGACCTCAGGCACACTTTAGAGTGTGACATTTCATTCAAGAGTCCTTTGAAGTAGAGGAGAAGTTGAAGCTTTGATTTAGTTTTGGTTGACATTCCTATTCCTCCAATGAGAACTGTTCACACATGGAGCTAATCTGAAGAGCAGTGATCTGTGCTGGAGAGATTGCTTAGTGGTTAAGGCATTTGTCTACAAAGCCAAAGAGCCTAGGTTTGATTCCCCAGGACCCACATAAGCCAGATGCACAAGGTGGCACATGCATCTGGAGTTCATTTGCAGTGTCTGGAGGCCCTGGAGCACCCATTTGCTCTCCCTCTGCCTCTCTCTCTCTCTCTCTCAAATAAACAAAAAAATTTTTTTAAAAGAGCAGTGGTCTGGTCAGAGCTCAAGTGAATGGAGATCTCACAAGGTAAATGAGAATAATTTGAAATCCATTCAACACAATCTACCTCATAGGCTAAAGAACAGTCATACAACTATCTTAACTATCTTGTAACTATCTTAAGTGGGAAAACATTTAACAATACTGAGACCTAGCAACCATAAAAGCCAGGAAAATTTATAAAAGAAAGAAAATGAATATTTACCAAAAATCTCCACTTAACTTTTTTTTTTTTTTTTTAACAATGAAAGGCTAAATGTTTTCCCTTTAAGATCAGGGCAACATTTTTCTCCCACCACTCTTGCACAATAAATTTCTGGAAGTTCTGGCCAATACAGTAGGAAAGACATACAGAATAAAAAAAAAAAAACTATAAAAATGTTCCTCTTTGCTAAAGGCATGACTATGTGGAAAATTAATTACCAACAAAGGGAATGTTCTAGAACCAATAAGGGTGGTTCAGCAAGATAGTAGGTTATAAAAGATATGCATAAAACTGACCACATTTCTATCTTATAACAATGAACACATGTACACTAAAATACGAAGAGTTCAACTTCTAAGCACTCAGAAATGAAAACTTCAATACATGTTAATTTATTAAAATAGATAGGACTTATATGCTGGAAACACAGCTCTAAATAAGTTGAATGGCATACCATGTTAATGAATTAGAAAACTTGATTTCGGAAAGATGTCAGTCCTCCCACACTGGTATACACAGAATTAATACCATTTATATGAACTTCTCTTCCAGCCCACTGGATGCTCAGAAAAGCCATCTTTGTTTTGTGGCTGGCACCTGGGTGGGTGCCTGAAGCTATCTCCCCGTGCTTCTCCCTCCACTTGGGACTTATGCAACTTCCTCTCCAGAGTCCTTCCTTTCTTTTCTACCCATTGCATTATCTCATCAGCATGCTTCACCATGCTAGTTCCAAGGTCACCAGAAAGGATTTAATGAGAAGAAAGTTGTGAAGGAAGTGGAGAATGGAAGAGAGAACCTTGCCAATGGGAATGCTGATGAGGAAAATGGGGGATAGGAGGCTCACAATCGGGCAGATGATGAAGAATGTGGGGTGGAAGAGGAGGGGGAAGGTATTTTAATTATCCTAGTTTCTTGAATTTCAATATAAATTTCAGGATCTTTTGCATATACCTAAAAAATTCTGACAGAAGCATTTTTGTTGGAACAACTCAACAAAATAAAGTTCTAGTGTAATATTGGACATTGTTTCACAAAAACATCAAATGAGCAAAATTAAATAGACAAAAAAAACCCTTCATAACTAAGCAAGGGAAAAGAAAGAAAACTTTTATCTTTGGTCTTTTTACCCATCTCATACAAGCCAAGTACAGTTAGGTAGAAACACAGAGAAATTACTGGAAAGCTTGGAATAAGACTAGCTTTTTGTTGTTTTTGTTTTTGTTTCTTTTTTTCCCCTCTTTTCCTCTTTTTCCTCTGTTGAGATTATTGAATAAATATTGTCACAGCACAGTCAAGTCAGAAGCAGGATATGGACTGCTTTCAAGGCTGGTTTGGTCATCTGAAATCACTAAAAAATGGCTAACCCTTACCAATATGCACAAAATATAAATGTAAATAAGCACATTTTCTTTCTTAAAGTACTTAATTTTAGGAACTCTTACCAAGCAGGGGCAATTACAGTCCTTGTTTTTGTAACTGGTCACGTGGCCTTAGTTATGATTCTTTTTCCCTCATGTTGCAAATTCACATGGTGTTTTTAGTGCGGTGTTAGAACTTTTCGGTTGCCTGTTGGTGGTCCTGCATTGGGTGCACAGGCCTTGCTAAGGTGACCACGTTTAGATTATGAGACCTTCACCTTCTCCTTCTTTGCTGCCTCCTCATCCTCATTGGCCTTTGGCGTCTTGGTGTCAAGATCCTCATTGTAGCTCCCAAATCCATCAGCTCTAGTCAGTCTCAAATCTCCAAGTCTGATAATTCTAACCAGCAACAAGTCTCTGGCATTATAATTCCACCCCTCCAGCTAAGCCACTCACAATCCTGGAAAATTTCATCTGGGGTGGCAGTTTTCCTTAGCCTTGCTTAGTTTTGTGGTCCCAGCATCTCCACTGGGTCTCCACTGCAACCCATGGTCCATCTTCACAGTTCCATCTGGTCTGTATGCAGGCATCCAGCAAACCTGCTACACGCTGCCCATGGCTGTTTCCAAAACACAAGTCCATGTTGCAAGGCCATTTCTAATTCTTAGCTATTGTAAACAGAGTGACAATAAACATGGAAGTGCACGTATCTCTGCAGAAAAGTGTGGAGTCCTTTGGATTGGTGCCCAGCAGTGGTATGATTGGGTCATATGGGAGGTCTAGTTCCAATTTTTTGAGATACCTACCTCCATACTGAGGTCCTTAATGGTTGTACTAGTTGCACTCTTGCCAATGGATTAGGGTTACTTTCACTCAGCATCCTTGCCAGCATTTGTTGTATGTTTTCTTGATGGTAGCCATTCTGTCTTGGGCAAGATAGTAACTCAAAATTATTTTGATTTGCATTTCCCTGATGGCTAGGAATGCCTAACATAATCGTGAATATTTATTGGCCATTTGTGTTTCTTTTGTGAACTGACTGTTCTTTTCACTAGACCATTTAGTGATTGGAAAATTGATTTTTTTGGGTGTGTAATATTTGCAGTTCTTTGTAAACTCCAGTTAGTAGCCTTCTGTCTGAAGCATAGGTGGTAAAGATTTTCTCTCAGGCTATAGGCTCTGTTTGCTTTGATAATGATTTCTTTTGCTGTGCGGAAAGTTTTTAATTTCATGTAGTCCCATTTGTTGATTCTTTGGGGTATTTCCTGTACTATTGAAGTCTGTTTCAGAAAGTTCTTAACTATGCCCATATCCTGGCCAGAGTTCCCTGTTTTTCTTCTAGCACTTTCTGTGTTTCCAGTTTTATATTGAGATAGTTGATCCATTTTGATTTGATATTTGTTCAAGAAGAGAGATACAGTTCTACTGGCATTCTTATGCATATAGATATCCAGTTTTGCAGCCCCATTTAACAAGCTGTCATTTTCATTGAATAGTTTTGGCCCATGTGTCAAAGAGTAGGTGGACAGAGCACTGTGCATTAATTTTGGATCCTGTATTCTGTCTTACTGGTTTATATTTTTGTTTGGTGCCAGTACCATGCTGTCTTTGGTACTATGACCCTGTAGTATAATTTGAGATGAGGTATTATGTCTCCTTCTGTATTCTTGGCCATTCAAGGTCTTTTGTGAATCCCTATAAATTCCTGAACTATTTTTTTCTAGCTTTGTCAAGACCAACATTGGAATTGAATTTAATCTGTAGATTACTTTTTATAGGATAGCCATTTTCACAATGTTAATTCTGCCAGTACAGGACCATGGGGGGGATCTTTCCATCATGTCATGTCCTTTTAGGTTTCTTTTTATTATTGTCTTGACATTTTCATTGTAGAAATCTTTCATATTTTTATTAGGCTTATTCCTATATATTGAATTATTTTGATAGCTATCTTGAATGGAATGTTTTGGTGGATTTCTTTCTCTATGAGTGCATTATTGGTGCTTATGAAAGCCACTGATTTTTGAATGTTGATTTTATATCCTGCAACTATACTGAAGATCTCTTTGGGAGGATTTTAAAAAACATTTTGTTAATTTTAATTTTTATTTTTGAGAGAGAGAGAATGGACACGCCTGGGCCTTTCAGCTACTGTGAACGAGCTCCAGACACGTGCACCCCCTTGTGCACATGTGCAACATTGCATGCTTGCATCACTGTGCATCTAGCTATGTGGGACATGGAGTTTGAAAAGGAGTTCTTAGGCTTCACAGGCAAGTGCCTTAACCAGTAAGCAATCTCTCCAGTGCTCTGGGAGGATTGTTTCTATAGATTCTGTTGGATCTTTGAAACATAGGATCATATTATCCGCAAAGAGGGGTAGCTTAAAGTCCTCTTATTCTACTTTTATATCTTATTGGCCAATTGCTCTAGCTAGGACTTTGAGCACAACATTGAATAGTAGTGGTGAAGTGGCCATTCTTATCTCTTTCCCTATGTTAGAGGAAATGGTTTCAGGTTAAATATTAAATATAATTTGAGTGTTGGGTTTATCATATATGGTCTTTATTAATTTTATGTATGTTCCATATATTTTTATTTTCTCCAGGACTTTCATCACAATGGGGTGTTGGACTTTGTCAAATGTCTTTTCTATAGCAATTGAAATTATCTTCTCCAAAATTGTTCAAATAATAGGCCACAAAACAAATCTTAGCTAATATAAAAAATAATGTAAATTTATTAGGCTATCCTATTGGATCACAGTGGAATAAAAGTAGAATTAATAAGAAGAAAGAATATATAAACTGCACATATTCTTGGAGACAGAATAACATACTTTTAGATGAACAATGGGTTACTGAAGAAGTCAAGGCGGAAATTTTTAAGTCCCTAGAAACAAATAAAAATGATAATACAACCTGTCAGCCCTCTGGGATATAGATAATGCAATTATAAGAATAAAGTTTATAGCTGTAAGTGCCCATATCAAGAAATAAGAGAGATTTCATTAAAACAAACCTAACAGTCTACCTCAAGGCTCTAGAAAAACAACAAGCCCACCTCAAACCAAGAAGATAGTAATTAATAATAAAAATCAGGGCAGAAATTAATGAAATGGACACTAAAAGAAAAATACACAATATTAATCAAATGAAAAGTTGATTCTTTGAGAAAATCAATAAAATTGATAAGCCCTTACTCAAGCTGACACAAAGAATAAAAGAAACACAAATTTAAAAAAATTAGAGACAAAAATGGAGTTTTTCCAACAGACCCATGAAATCCCAAATACCATTAGAGAATACTTTAAAAACTTATATTCAAAAAAGCTGGAAAATCTAGAAAATTTGGACAACTTTCTAAACACATATAGCCTTTCCAACTTAAAAATGGATGGCATCAATAACTTAAACAGACTGATTACAAGCAATAAGATTGAAGCTGTAATTAAGTCTCCCCCCAGATCTAAATGGTAAGACCTTATTGCTGAGGACAGCACAGGGCTGTGGTTGTAGGACATTGAGAGGCTGGAACTGAGATGGAACCCAGATTCCTGCTGACTAGCTCTCATAGAGTTGGAAAGTGCTATGTGAGCTGATGGAGGATAATGGTTACCAATAGTGTGAATGAACAGTGGCTCCTGCAGGCCACAAAACCAAGCAGCCAGGCAAGATGTATACACTGGTACAATAGTGGCACACAGACTATGGAGGCAACCAACTGCTCTTTCATTAGATATGAGGCCTGCTCAGTGGAGAGGAACTTATACTTGGTACTGAGAACCAAATCAAAAGCCTATGGCTTAGAAGGTCATAGACCCTAGAGGGAAGCTTCCACTGTTCTTTGGCTAAAAAGAGAGGTTATGCTTGTCTAAATATCTATGTTAGTCCCTTTTGATCCATGCTGCTTTCTCTCTTAGTTAGAGAATCTCTTTTTGACAGATGACAGTGATACCAGGGTGACCCAAGATCCATCAGTATGTCAAGAAGAGAAAGCTGACTGCCTAGCATGAGAGAAGTCATCTATATCACACCTGCCAGAGCCTAGGAAATATTACAGAGGAAGTGGTAAAATAAATGTGAGTGTGTTCTCACTGCTAACCTGAGAATCTCCTCCAAGGATATGGTGGGAGACACTGAAGGGTCTCAAAACTCAATCAAAGCACAAATTCAGAGACTGCCAGGAGTCAACACTAAAGGAAACTTCTACTTTCCCTCCCAGACTCAGGGAACATTGAGGAAGAGGGGGTGAAAACAGGGTAAGAATAGCAGGGTGGGAAGGAGTATTCTGAAGTATTGTCAGTCCCCCCTCCCTCCCACAGAGACTAACTGGTGTATTCCTGAACCCACAGTGAATACAGATAACCCCACTGAGGAGGGCCTTCAGAGGAAAGAGGTGGAGGAGGAGGAGTAAGAGTATAACCCACTGCAAATATGACCATTAGGCAATATGATCATACAATAAAGTGGACAATAAAAATAGAAAAGTCTATCCACAAAGGAAATCCCAGAACCAAATGGATTTGCAGTGGAATTCTATCAAATTTATAATAACCTAATACCAGCTCTTCTCACTGTGTTCCACAATATAGAAAAGAATGGAACACTTCCAAATTCATTCAAGGAAGCCAGAATTACTCTGATTGCTAAATCAGACACACAATTAAAAAGAAAACTACAAACTAGTCATGGTGGCACACGCCTTTAATCCCAGCACTCAGGAGGCAGAGGTAGGAGGATTGCTGAGTTACAGGTCACCCTGAGACTACATAGTGATTTCCAGGTCAGCCTGGGCTAGAGAAAGACCCTACCTTGAAAAGACACACACACACACACACACACACACACACACACACACACACACACACACCTACAGACTAATTTTCCTGATGAACATAGATGTAAAAATTCCAACAAGATCCTTGTGAATATAATCCAAAAACATTAGGAAAACCATCCATCATGACCAAGTGGGATTCACACCAGAGATGCAAGGTTGGTTCAATAAATAAATCTACCACATAAATAAACATCAGGGTAGAAATTACAAGATAGCCTTTGAATAAACAACACTGGAGCAATACTGCAAACTTTGACACATACGACTCACAACTTAAACAAAAATAAACTCAGGGTAGGTCAAGAACTTAAATGTAAAATATAATACTATGAAACTTTTAGAAAGAAAATAGAGAAAATCCTTGGGATCTAGGATGGAGCCAAGTCCTTAGAATTGACACCAAAGCATCAGCCACAGCAGGAAAAACCGAGGAAAGTAGATTTCACCAAAATTAAAAGTTTTTGGTCTCTAAAATAGTCTGTTAAGAGAATTAGAGATTAGATATTTAGATATAGCCTGGGAGGAAATAGTCACATACCACATATCCAACAAGACTACTATCTAGAACATACAAAGATCTTTCAATACTTCATGGGAGAAAAATAAACAATCCAATTAGAAAAAGGGCAAGAGATGTGAAGATACACTTCACTGAAGAGGAAACTCAGATGACAAATATGCACATAAAGTATTCAACACCATTAGTCATTAGGCAAATGCACATTAAAACCACCATGAGATATCATCACGCACCTAGCAGAATGATTAAAATGAGCAAATGCTGCCAACATCAAATGATGGCAAAAGATACAGTGGAATGTGGAGCTCATGCCTTGCTGATGAATATGTAAAATGTGACAGTCCCCCTGGAAAAGAGTCTGCCAGTGTTTTTACAAATGGCACATGTGGCTAGCACTGAACACATAGCTAGCATGCAACTCAGCACTTACATTCTGGACATTTACCACAAAATAAGCCGCAATAATTTCATGCAAACTCTGCATAGTTTCTGAAGCTTTGTTCATAATGATAGACAAAAGTTCTGGAAACGACTCAGGCATCTTTCAAGTGCTGAATGGTAGGGCACACTTTGAGCATTCATGGACCATTAGTGAGCAACAAGGAGGAAGGAGTTATTGAGGTGACAAACAGGATGCCTCCCCAGAGGTCTTTTCTGAGGACAAAATGCCAAAGCTAAAGGCTCTGTGCTATGAGTCTTCACTTAAATGGCATTCTTGAAAAGATAAAAATGACAGTAGTGGAGAATAGATGAATGGTTTCAGACACTAAGGAGGGGCAGAGATTGGGGGGCATGAGTGTCACCACAAAAAGGACAAGTTGAGGAATCTTTGTGGTGATGAAAATGTTCTGTATTTTGACCTTGTCAGCATCCTTGGTGTGATATTGTACTACTGTTTTCCGTTGGGGAAAATGAACAAAAAGTACATTGGCTTGGTCTGTGTTATTTCTTACCTCTCTGCATACTAAACTGAAATTATCTCAAAATGAGTTTTTCTATGTTTTTAAAAAAATTGGGGGGGGGGTTTAAAGGTATTGTCCCACTCTAGCTCAGGCTGACCTGGAAATCACTATGTAGTCTCAGGGTGGCCTCGAACTCATAGCAATCCTCCTACTTCTGCCTCCTAAGTGCTGGGATTAAAGGCTTGCACCACCACGTCCAGCTTTTTAAAAATATTTTTATTTATTTGCAAGCAGAGAAGGATAAAAGACAGACAGAGAGAATGGACACTCAGGGCTTCAAGCCATTGCAAATGAACTCCAGATGCATGTACTACTTTGCAATCTGACTTTTATGTGGGTACTTGGGAATTGAACTCAGATTGCTAGGCTTTGCAAGCAAGTGCTTTAACTGATGAGCCATCTCTCCAGCCCTCAAAATGAGTTCTTTGTTTTTGTTTTTAATTTATTTGCACATGTATGTGTATACATAGATGTGTGTATAGGCCAGAAGTTGATAACATTAGTCTTTCTCAATCCATGTCCACTGTATTCATAGAGACAGGGTCTCTCATTTGGACCCAAAGTGTGCTGATTTGGTTAGTTTACCTAGGCAGCTTGCCCTGGGATTTTCCAGAATGTTTCCAGAGTGCTGGTATTATATCAAAAGTTATCAAGGCTCCTGGCACACCAGTTTAGCATTTACATGGATGCTGGGATCTGAACTTGTTCCTCATGCTTGCATGAAAGCTCTTTATCCATTGAACCATCTCCTTAGCCCCTCAAAATGACAAGCACCCAACCAGAAGAAGCTTATGGGGAGACAGGGTTAATTTCAGACTTACAGATTCCAGGGGAAACTCCATCGTGGCGGAACAAGCTGGCTCACTTCAACATACATCCATAGCAGAGATAAAACTGCCAGCACTAGTAAGCATAAACAGCTGAACTCAAACTAGCTTTCTACACACCCAGTATGGCTGTATTCAAGATCCATGCCCAGTGACTCACCTCCTCTAGCAGGGCTCCATATGCTGAAGACTAAGCAGGAAGCTTAATCAAAAATACCTGAGTCTATGGGAGACATGAATTTACATTGAAACCACCACACTGGGCTACACAGACTCAATGTTAACACTCCCACTCTGCAAAAGCAGTGGAATCTAAGAACTTAAACAGTTCCATCTGTGAGATAACTGAAAGAAAAGTGATTTTGTTGCTTATTCCTTCTCTTCTAGGACATGTCCAGTGACTCCTCTGGAATGTGACTCAATCATTCTATACTTACGTGCAGTTAGTTGTTTTGGGACTGGGGGTATGCTGAACAACAGACATTCAACATATATGTATTGCATGGCCAAGTCAATAAATATCTACATGCAAGCATCAGATGGCAGAGTTTTGTTTTGTCCAAGAGTAGCTTATGGGCTGATTTGCATAACACATCTAAGACTGATGAAGAGAATCAAACAAAGATAGTAAGTGCCATTATACTCCTTAGGTATTGGAAAATGCTTATCAGAAACTCACGAATCCAGACCTGCTAAGCTGAGCTGCTTGCATTGGTAAACTATAGTGAGCAGTGTCTCTCCAATCTCTTATTCCCTTTAATTCACTCCAGTTTTCTTGCACATTCCCACATGACTTCCAGCCCCTATACACAAGTAAGGTTTCCAGTTTTAGAGCTTTCATCTAGCTACCCAGAATTCCCTACTAAGATCAACTGAACAATGCTCCAAATTGCATGATTCTTATCTCTGTTTGACTTTGAACTGTCCATGTCCATTTCTTCAGATCTCAAAACTTTGACAGATCATTAGAATTGTACAAGTATGATGATGACAATTTTTTAAAAAATATTTTATTTATTTATTTATTTGAGAAAGAGAGAGAGGAAGAGGCAGAGAGAAAGAGAGAGTGGGAGCTCCAGGGCATCCAGACATTGCAAATGAATGCCAGACACATGCTCCCCCTTGTGCATCTGGCCTACATGGGTCCTGGGGAATTGAACCAGGGTCCTTAGGCTTCTTAGGCAAATGCCTTAACTGCTAAGCCATTTCCCCAGTCCTTGACAAATTTTTATAAAATATTTCTCTGTACACAATAGCAAGGCAATTTCCTAAGTACTTCTAAACCATTTCAAAGTTTTCTATCCCTTTATTTTTTTTTTTTTTGGTGGCTTCTTCTTTCCGTCAAATTTTCAGATAATAAATTTCATCTGACAGATAGGATTTTCCATTACTTTTTCCCCTAGAACAAATGTTAATGTACAGTTTTAGCCAACATCATTTTTCACTTCAGACATAGTAAGGACTTCATCAATGTTAGCTGTTATTTTGCATTCTTTGAAACAGTATCATTTACAAATTTGCTTTGAAATATCATTACAAATCATAAAATATTGTATATGATTAAGTGGTTTTTTTTGGTATTTTTACAAGGTTTTGTAACCATCACTACTATCTAATTCCAGAACCCCCAAACAAATTCCACACCCATTATCAATCACTCTCCATTTCCTCTTCTCTCCAGTCCCTGGAAACTGCTACTTTTTGTCCCCATGAAGGTGCCAATCCCACATAAATGAAATCATATAATCTGCAGCATTTTGTTCTATCTTTTTTCATATAACATTATGTTTTCTTGGCCCACCTATGTTGTGGCATATAACTTCATTTTAATGTATGAGCAATACTCCATGGATTGGCATAATACTTTACATACTTCTTACTTGAATAGACCTTTTAATCCTTTCATCAAATGATACACATTTGAATTATTTCTGCTTTGAGCTATTATGAATAATGATGTTTCAAGTATCTGTGTATAAGTTTTTGTGTTGACATGTTTTCAGTTTTAATGAACATTTGCCTAGACATTGAATTGTTGGAGTGGATACCTGTGAGCAATTATGAGAGTTCCACTTTCAGCACATACAAGTCAACACATGTTATTGCCTTCTCCTACTGGAGTTATCCTAGCAGGTGTGAGGTACTATAATATCATGGCTTCAATGTGCATTACTTTAATGACTAATGAAGTGAAGTATATTTCCATGTGTTTATTGTCCACTTATAGATCTTCTTTGGAGAATATGTTCAAATATAATTTCTATTTTTAAATTTTTTTGTTAGTTATGTACATAGTGTGTATACAGTCATGCTGGTACCATTGTTAGCCTCCTCCCTGTCCTCCCCCCTCCAAAGGGACCCTCCTAGTTGAGGAATGTGGGTCATGCATTGTGGGGACAGTCATCAGTTATGGAAAAAAGGCAATATATCTGTGCATAATGTCCCAATTGTGGCACTAACAATCTTTACATCCTCTCTTCTGTGAATTTCCCTGAGCCATGTTGGGTTCGTTTTAGGTCTACTTCAGTGATGAGGTCTTGGGAGCCTCTGTGTCTCTGGATCTCTGGTTTAGTAGAAGTTGAGTGTTCTCTGTGTCTATCTCCTTCCCCCTTGTGTTGGTACCAGGTTCACCAAGAAAACAGCACTCTTGCTCATTTCCGCAATTACTCTATGGTTTCAGCTGGGTCCCTGGTGAGGTGTGATAGGCTGATTCTCTCCTCAGGTTCTGCATCCATCTGAAAAAAAGAAGTAAATTCTCCAATGGAGAAAACAGTCAGCACTATATAAATAATAGCCATTATAATTTTAGAGAGAATTTCATAGGAGTAGGCCCTCTTGTAGCCCACGATTGATGGGGGCTCGATATTGGAGAGCAGGCTCATTTTCTGGATATGGTTCTGACTTGTTTCTCAGTTCCAGCTATGGATTCTGTTCCACTGAATGGATCTGTTAGCCAAATCAAGAGCAATTGGTTACCCACCATGTCTGTGTGCCACTGTTACCCTTGTGTCAGCATCATGTCAGGTTATTTGCTGATGAGAAGCATTTCTTGAACAGATATTGGTCATTTTCCCCCTCACTCATGTAGCACCTTCTGGCACTAGACAAGCTAACTTTCTGGGGACTGACTTTCTTCCAGATTCCAGCCAGGTCACTCCATGTTCCTTACCATTAACCTTTGGTGGGTCATCAAGTACTCTGACAGAAATCTGTCTTCTTTTGAGAAACCCTATAGGTCTCGTTGATCAACAGCTCATTGTGGATGTTAACCCATGTTGGTACTGGGAGATTCAGGCCAGTGCCAAAGGAAAAGAAGGAAGAAAAAGATAGGTAATATAAAAGATAAAGAGAGAAGAGGAAAAGAGAGAAACAGGAGAAGATTAAGGTTAGTCTTCATCATACCCTCTCCAAGGCCCTGTGAATCAGGTGTTCCCTCTAAGGACCTAATGAAGGTCCAACCTTTTAGTCTGTCTTTGAGGATATAGGATTTTATGGTACCATTTCCATTTAGGTCCAGTTTTGTGTTTACCCTCCCCTTACCCTCCCCTTCTGCCCCACCCTTCCTATTGTCCAGTCTTTGAGATGCTTATTAGATATGTCAGTATCTCAGGGAGATTCAGATTAGGAGCCACAGATGAGTGAGACCATGCAAAGATTATCTTTTTGTGATTGGGTGAGTTTGCTGAGAATAATCTGTTCCAATTTGACCATTTTTCATTGTTTCATTTTTGTCTTTTGCTGTGTAGCATTCCATCATGTAGATATACCACATCTTGGTTATCCATTCATCTAACGATGAACATCTGGGTTGATTCCAGTTCTTATCTATTTTGAATTAAACAGCTATAAACATGATTGAGCAAATCTCTCTGAACTGAGGCATGGGGTTTTTAGGGTAAATACCCAGTAAGGGAACAACTGGTTCTGCTGGTGCCTCTATAGTCAACCTTTTTAGGAGTCTCCATATTGCTTTCCCTAGTGGTTGTACCAGCTTACATTCCCACCAACAATGAATGAGGGTTCCTATTTCTCCACAACCTCACCAGCATTTGTTTTCATTAGATTTTTTAAATGTTTGCTATCCTTACTGGGGTAAGGTGGAATCTCATAGTTGTTTTAATTTGCATTTCCCTGATGATTAGGGATGTTGAACATTTTCTTTCTTTAAAAAAATTTTTTTATTTATTTGAAAGAGAGAGAGAAAAGAAAGAGAGAGAGAGAGAGAGAGAGAGAGAGAGAGAGAGAGAGAGAGAGAATATGCCAGGGCCTCCAGCCACTGCAAATGAATTCCAGATACATGAACCCCCTTGTGCACCTGGCTTATGTGGGTCCTGGAGAATCGAACTGGAGTCCTTTTGCTTTGCAGGCAAACACCTTAACCACTAAGTCATCTCTCCAGCCTGAACATTTTCTTAAGTGTGTGTTTGCCATTGGTATTTCTTCCTCTAAGAACTCCCTGTACTGTTCTCTGCTCCATTTTGTGATTGGGTTGTTTGACTTTATTATTTAGGTTTTTGAGTTCTTTGTAAATTCTAGAAATTAGGCCTCTTGTCAGTTGTATAGCAGGCAAAATTTTTCTCCCATTCTGTGGGTAATATATTGGCTCTGCTTATTGTATGTTTGTCTGTGAAAAAGCTTTTCAGCTTCATGAGATTCCAATGGTTGAGTGACTGTTTAATTTCCTGAGCTACTAGGGTTTTTTTTTTTTTTTTTTTCAGGAAGTCTTTTCCCATTCCTATATCATGGAAAGTACCCCCTACTTTTTCTTCCAGTAGTAGTTTCCAGTCTTATATTGAGGTCTTTGATCCATTTGGACTTGATTTTTGTGCATGGTGAGATGTGTCGATTGAGTTTCATTTTCCTGCAGATGGTTATCCAGTTTGTCCAGCACCATTTGTTGAAGATGCTGTCTTTTTTTCCAGTCTATATTGGTAGGGCCTTTGTCAAATATCAAGTAGCTGTAGTTACTTGACCCAAAATCCAGATCCTCAATTCTGTGCCATTGGTCTATATTTCTGTTTTTATGCCAGTACCATGTTGTTTTTATCACTATGGCTTTGTAATATAGCTTTAGATCAGATATGGTGATGCCTCCAGATATGCTTGGCTATCTGAGGCCTTCTGCCATTCCATATGAATTTTGATATCATTTTTTATATTTCTATGAAGACAAATGTTGGAATTTTTATTGGTATTGCATTAAATCTGTATATTGCTTTTGGTAAGATTGTCATTTTCACAATATTAATTCTGCCTATCCAGGAGCATGGGAGGTCTTTCCATTCTCTCAAGTTCTCCTCAATGTCTTTCTTGAGTGTTTTTATGTTTTCAATGTAAAGGTCTTTCACATCCTTGGTTAATGTTATTCCAAGGTATTTTTGTTGTTGTTGTTGCTATTGAAAATGAGACAATGTTGCTTATTTCTTTCTCTGTATCTTTGTCTTTTGCATAAAGAAAGGCTACTGATTTTTGTTCATTGATTTTGTACCCTCCTACTTTGCTGAAGAAGTTAATCACCTTTAAGAGTTTTGAGATGGAGGTTCTCGGGTCACTTATGTATAGAATCATGTCATCTGTGAATAGGGCTGACTTAACTTCTTCTTTTCCAATTTGTATCCCTTTTATTTCTTTCTCCTACATTATAGCTTGAGCTAGGACTTTCAGTACCATGTTGAAGAACAGAGGTGAGAGTGGACACCCCATCTGGTTCCTTATCTCAATGGGAATTCCTTCAGTCTCTCCCCATTAAGTATTATTTGGGCTTTAGGAGCTTTATATATAGCCTTTATTATGTTGAGATATAAACCACCCATTCCTATTCTCTCCAATGTTTTCATCATGAAGTGATGTTGTATTTTGTTAAAGGCCTTTTCTGCATCTATCAAAATGATAATGTGGTTTTTGTGTTTAAGCTTATTTATTTGGTGTATTACATTTGCAGATTTCCTTGATCAAGGTGTATAATGCTTTTGATGTGCTGTTGAATTCAGTTTGTGAGGATTTTGTTCAGGATCTTTGCATCTATGTTCATCAGGGAAATAGGCCTATAGTTTTCTTGTGGCATCTCTGCCTGGCTTTGGTATTAGGGTGATACTAGCTTCATAGAAGGAGTTGGGGAGCTTTCCCTGTTTCTCCAATAGTGTGGCACAGTTTGAGAAAAATTTGTTTCAGTTCTTCCATGAAGGTTTGATAGAATTCAGCTGAGAAGCCATTTGGTCCTGGACTCTTCTTTAGGGGATGTTTTTGATTACCTTTTCAATCTCAGTGGGTGTGATAAGTTTGTTTAGGAAATTAATCTGTTCTGAGTTTAGGTTTGGTAGGTGGTATGTGTCCAGGAATTCATCCATTCCCTTCAAATTATCCATTTTTGTGGAGTAGAAGTTTTGAAATAAGTCCTGGTGATTCTCCCAATTTCACTTATGTCTGTTGTGATTTCCTCTTTTTCATTGCTAATTTTGTTAATTTGAAGTGTCTCTTTTTTATGCTTGATCAAATTGACCAGGAGTTTATCAATCTTGTTTATTTTTTAAAAGAACCAGCTCTTTGTTTCATCAATTTTCTTAATTGTTTTCTTAGTTTCCAATTCATTAATTTCTCCTCTGACCTTAATTATTTCTTTCTGTCGGGAGCTTTTGGGGTTGGATTCTTCTTGTTTCTTCTTGTCCAATGCCTTTAGGTGGATGGTTAGGTTATTGATTTGGGATCTCTCTGTCGTTATGAAGGCATTTAATGCTATGAATTTTCTCCTGAGGACCACCTTCATTGTGTCCCATAAGTTTTGGTAAGATGTGTTCTCATTGTCATTCATTTGAAATTTTGCAATTTCATTTTTTATTTTGCCCACTACCCATTTATTGTTTAAAAGTGTGTTTTTCGGTTTCAAGGAGTTGGTGGGATTCCTGATGCATCTTTTTTGTTAATTTCTAGAGATACAGCATTGCCATCTAATATCATGTGGGAGATTATGTTGATCTTCTTAAATATATGGAGGCAGGCTTTCTGATCTATATATGATCTATTTTAGAGAAGGTTCCATGGGCTGCTGAGAAAAATGTGTAATCTGTGGATTTGGGGTAGAATGTTCTGTGGATGACTGTTAGGTCTAATTGATCTATGGTTTTGTGGAGCTTTCTTACTTCCCTGTTAATTTTCTGCTTGGATGATCTATCTATTGCTGATAATGGAGTATCGAAGTCCCCAACTATGAATGTGTTGGTGGTTATTTCTGTTCTGTTGTCAAGTAGGTTTTGTTTTATGAATTGCAGTGCACCTGTGTTTGATGCATAAAGATTAATGATTGTGATATCCTCTTTTTTGATCACTCCCTTGATAAGTAAGTAGTGGCTTTCTTTGTCTTTTCTGATTACTTTTGGTTTGAAGTCTATTTTATTGCTATCAGTATAGCAATGCCTGCTTGTTTATTTCCATTTGCTTGGACCCTTTCACCCTGAGGAGGTGTCTGTCTTTAGTGGTGAGCGGGGTTTCTTGAAGATAGAAGATTGAGGGATTAAATTTTCTGATCCAACCTGTTAGCTTATGTTTCTTGATGGTGAATTAAGGCCATTAATGTTCTGGGTAATAACTGTGAGGATTGATTTAATCCCTGCATGTTGTGGTGGTTTATGTGGTTTGGTGTTTTCTTGGACTTTGTAGTTTTTTTGTGCCTTCTCTGAGTTTGGTTATTGTGATCAGCTTCTTGTAGGCACTTGAGGTTGGTTATTTGATTCTTCTGTGTGGAGAATTCCCTGAAGTACTCTCTGTAGGTTTGGCTTTGTGTTCATATAGTTCTAAAGCTGGAAAGTTTTTTTTTTCACCATCTATTATGAGGGATACTTTTGCTGGGTAGAATAGTTTGGGCTGGGAACCATAAGTTCTTAGACTTTGCAGTATTCTATTCCAGGCCCTTCTGGATTTCAGTATTTCCACTGAGAAGTCTGAAGTGATTCTGATGGGATTACCTTTATATGTAATGTGTTATTTCTCCCTAGCTGCTTTTAGAACTTTCTCTTTGTTATCAATGTTTAGTCTGAATGATAATATGTCTTGGAGAATTTCTCCTTTGGTCCAGTCTGTTTGGAGTTCTGTTAGCTTCTTATAACTTGATCAGACTTTCTTTTGAGAGAGTGGGAAAGTTTTCTTCTATAATTTTGTTGAATAAGTTCTCCATGTCTTTGGTCTGAGTTTCTTCCCCTCTGGTATACCCATGATCCAAATATTGGGACATTTAGGGCTATCCCACAGTTCCTTCATGTTCTGTTCACAAAAATTTTTGAACTAATTGAAACTTTTGGACTCCCAAACTGTTTCTTCTGTTTTGTCTTCTAGTTCTGAGCTTCTATCCCCCACATGGCTGACTCTCTTCTTGAGAGCTTCTATAGAGTTTTGGGCTTGTTCAATTTGGTTTGTATTTTCTATTGCTTTTTTATGTATAGTTTCCATCCCTCTGCTGAGTTCTCTTTTCATGTCATTTTCTGATTTTCTTAATGTTTCTTGGAATTCATCCTTGCATTTATTTATATTTTCACTGAACTTAGCCAGCTGGTCACTGAGGTCCTCTTTTTTTTTTTTCTTGCTTTCCTTCAGATCATTTAACTGTCTTTGGAGCCCTTCCTGGTTCTTTTCTATTAGGTCTAATCTAGCGAGAACAGCATTCATACAATCATTGGCCCTTTATTGATTTTCTGCAAGTTCTGCTATTTTCTTGGCCAGGGTTGCATTGTTTGTGTCTTTCATTTTGGGGTTCTGATCTTATTCCCTCTTCTATGTTTTGATTAGAGACATCCATTGTGGGACTGGGCAATCTTGTTGGATTTACTTGCATTTGATTTTTCATGTTATTCCTTTTGAGCTGTGGTCTGCCAATCACAATGTAGGAATCTTGTTAAATTTAGGAGGAAGCAGTACTTTACCCTTGAAAGTGACTATTCCCTTTTATGTTTGCTTCAATTAGGCTTCTGATGGCAGTGGGGCCTGCCTGCTCAGATAGAAGGAGCCCATAAGGCTCTGCTTAGGGTCCAAGGACCTGATGCTTGTTGTTCAGTAGTTCAGGGTATGGGACTGCATGGTCAGGTGGCCCAAAGGGACAGGGGGTGGGGGGAAATGGGACAAAGCAGACTGATGCTGTGGCTGGGCTGCAGAGGGGGAAGGATGGGAATGTGTGGTGTTTCTGAGATGCTGATGGTTGAGTGGGTGGGACTGCAGGTCTGTTGGGACTGTGTAGCAAGGAGTGGCTGGGACTTCTGTGTCCTGTGACAAGGGTATGGGGACGTGGCAGTGGGTGGGATGGTGCTTGTTTGTGGAGCTCCATGGGGGTGGGAAGTCATAGGAAAGAGTGGGGTGGGGCAAATACTATGCTGTTGACTTGGGTCTGCACATGGGGTGAGGGGTGGTGGTGAGTGGGATGGCATTGGCATGTGGAGCTCTGTGGGGGCAGGAAAGCCTAGGTTGGGCCTGGGAGGGGTGAATTCTAGCCTGCTGGTCTGGATCTGCGCATGGGTGTGGGGAGGAGGTTGTGGTGGTGGTGGTACATGGGATAGCGTTTGTGTGTGGAGCTCTGTGGGGTCAGGAAAGCCTAGGTCTGGGTGGGGAGGGGTGAAAGCTAGCCTGTTGGCCTGAGTCCACTTAGCCTGCAGTTAGTGCAGGAGGAACCTGTGGCTGGAAGTGCAGCTAGGATGGCTGCTTGAGACGACTGGGGGACTAGTGGGCTACCCCAGAGTGTGGGAATCAGTGGATTCCCTCCTTTGCTCCTCCACACCCTTCTACCTGAAGTCTACTAGAATCTGTAAGCCCTTAAAGACCCCACTTAACCCTAAATGTCTTGCTTTTGCTTCCCCATGAGATGAGGCATGGTTAGGTGGATGCCATCTTGACTGAAAGCCCAAATATAATTTCTTGATTGGATTATTTATTGAGTTAAAAGAATGTTTTCTACACCTTCTGGGGACACAAATCTTAAACAATACATAATTTTAAAACATATTCTCTCATTCAATGGATTGTCTTTTAAATTCTAGACTGGATTCTTTGAAGCACAAAAGTTTAATTTTTATGTAACACACTATTTTTGTCCTTGTGCATTGAGTGCCACATCTAAGAGTACTGTAGAATAAAATATCACAAAGCTTTATGCCATATTTTCTTCTAGAAGTTGTATAGTTTTAGTGCTCACTTTGAGATCCTTGGGTACATTTTCAGTTGATTTTGTATGTGGTTTGAGGTAGAGCTCTAACTTCATCCATTTTTATATAAATATCCAATTGTCCCAGCATCATTACTTCAAGATGTTTGTCTTCATATTGAATAATCTTGGCATTCTATTGAAAAATCTATTGACTAGCTGGGTGTGGTGGCACATTCCTTTAATCCTAGCACTCAGAAGGTAGAGGTAGGAGGATTGCCATGAGTCTGAGGCACCCTGAGACTACATAGTGAATTCTAGGTCAGCCTGGGCTAGAGCAAAACCTTACCTCAGAAAACCAAAACAGCAACAACAAAAATCAATTGACTATAGAAGAAAGTATTCATTTCTGAACCATCAATTCTGTTCCACTGATCTATTGTCTATCTTGATAAAACCACTATCACATTGTCTCAATACTACAGCATCTCTGTAAGTTTGAGATAGGAAAGTGAGTCCTACAACTTTGCTTTTCATTCAGATTGTTTTGTCTCTTCTGAGTCCCTTTAGTTCCCTGGAAATCTTGGGCTGGAATAAGCTTGTGAATTTCTAAATAAGAAAGTAGATAAGCAAGGGAAGAGAAAAGGGAAGAAGACAGGAGGGGAGGGGAAATGAAAAGAAGGAAGAGGAGTAGAGAAGTTGGAGGAAGGAAGAAGAGGGGATGGGAGGAGAGGAAGAAAGGCAGCTGGGATTTTGCCAGGGTCAGTTTGGGAGTGTTGCCATATTAACAATATTGTCTCTGTTCCACAAACATGAGTTGGCTTTTCACTTACCTAGTTCATCTTTATTTTTTCAGTAATTTTTTTTAGCTTTCAGTGTATAAGTCATGCACTTTAAAAAAATTTTTTTACTTTATTATTAACCATTAACAGAATTTATTGTCTCTTTAATGAATGCAGAATGAGAAAAGCAGAGCAAGACTAGACTACTGTGGCACATCCTGACTCATTTTTTTTCTTTTTGAGTGGCAGGCATTGTAAAACTAGCTTTCAGACCCCAAGCGCAGAGTGTCAGCTTCAGGGTAAAATATCACCCCCAACAGTGAGACAGGGCATAAGGCAAGGAGGGCATTTGGTACATCTCAGAAAGGGCCAGCCTTTTCTATAACAGCTACCTAGAGGAACATATGTATTATCTGTGTGCGCTTGTCTGGTCTGTCATCTGACTTCAGTCACTGATATTACTAGATGGACACCCTCTCCCAGTTCTTTGAGGACTATCAAGTTGATGTCAAAAGTCCTTACTTAATCAACAAATAGTACTCTAGGAATGGTTTTCTCTTCACTCCCAGTGTGCTGTGGCAAAGGGGACAAAAACAGCAATGGCTGGGAATGAAAACAATATTGAGGAATCTCTTGAGTCTGAAACTGAGTTGTGGAAAATATTCTACGAAATTCCCTTAAAAAGAATGGGAAAGAATCCACATAAAAGATTTTATTGCTTATGACAACTCTTGCTGCTCACATAAATTTTTTTACTGACTAGACTAACATTATAAATATGCAATATATGTGCACACACCCTGACATATTGACGAGGCTGCGTTTATAGTGTGCCGTTCAAAAGGAAATATTGATTTTAGTCTAAACATCTTTAAATGCAGAATCAAAAACTATTTCATGAATTGTTTCCCAAAAACCTTCACATTCTGAGGAACAGACTAAGTCCCCCCTCTGTTCCATTCACAAGAATTCTTCGACTATCATAAACTAGAGCAGATAGTCATGTGAGTCACCATTCTGATGAGGTAGTCCTTGGTTTACCAGAATATTTTTGCTGCCACCCTTTCAGAAACTGGGACTTCCTAAGACACAGAAAAGGCATTTTATGCCACATCATTTGTCTCCCCAACACTCCTTGGATTGGAAAAACTAAGTCAGACCAGGCAAGAAGCAAGTTTTTCTCCCCATTATACAGATGTGAAACTGAGCCATCCAAACAAAATATAGAAGGGAAACTGAGGCATGAGGGAGTCAGTTAATTTTGAAAGCCATGTGTTTTAAGCCTGCCTCTAGAAAATAGGGCTACAGTAGCTGTCTTCCTTTTTCTTCTCACAGAGTTTCTGATCTCATGGGGGAGTCAGATTATTTTCAAAATGCAAATCTGGTCATGTCACATATTCACTGAAATTATTCCTGGGGATTTCCACAGACCTCAGAATAAAGACTAAAATTTTTCTTTTGGCTTGCCAAGTTCACATGGTCTTAACCATGTTCATTTCCAGCTTGAATCTAATTTCTAAATACAGACCATCTAAAGTTTGAACATTTTATCCATTAGCTTTTTATGTTTTATGCCTTTTTTTTTTTTTTTTTTTTTTTTTTTTGGTTTTTCAAGGTAGGGTCTCACTCTAGCCAGGCTGACCTGGAATTCACTCTGTAGTCTCAGGCTGGCCTCAAACTCATGGCGATCCTCCCACCTCTGCCTCCCAAGTGCTGGGATTAAAGGTGTGCACTACTATGCCTGGTAGTTTCAGGGTATTTTTTTGTTTTTTGTTTGTTTGAGAGGGTATATTTACCTAATTATGGTTTTAATTTTTATCAGAGTTATAAAGATATGTAAGTCATGGTTGATAGTTTCACATAGTCTTCTACCTTCCTAAAACTCAACCATGTGTAAGTCTTCAAGAAATTCTTTTGAAATTTGCCATCCTGATCTCTGAACAGCACCGTTGTGGTCATTGCTCCATCTCTTGGCTTTGAGGATAACGACTGACTTCATTCCCACGGAGGAGGATGGGTTTCGGTGCTATTCGCGGGGCCACCACCACCCCTGGTGTCGTTGTTTCTCCTTCCAAGCCCAGCACAATGCCATGACATCATATTTATTAGTTTCTGGTTCAAAAGCATCTGATTCAAACACCCCATTCCAGGCTGTAACTTTCTTCTGCCTATTTTGGTTTCCATGTGTGGCACAGACTATTGCCACTTCACCAAGGAAGTTGGATCTCTGGATATATAAGCCATTGATTTGAATAAACCCTGCTGGGCAGAAGCTCTGGAGCTGGGATTGGAACCCAACTCTACCTTGTTTTGAGCTCAACATTTTCCTTCTGATAGACCGCTATCATGACCAGTTCCTAGAACCAGAAGCTCTCTGGCATTCTGTCAGTCTCACGGGCCTGTTATGAGAATGATACAAATAAATATACATGCACATATTGCACCTTAAAAGAGAATCTGGCACAAGGAGTGTACCCTGTAAATATTCACTGTCATCACACTTCCTCCCTCCTCTTGCAATTCACCTACTTTCCTCACTGCTGCAAACTAGTTCTTTTCTTGGTCTGGACAAATACCTCACTTTCATTGATATTTACATGAAATAATTCTGCTGGCTTCCTTTCTTGTCATTGGCTACTTAAAGTTTAAATTTTGTTTTCTTTCTTGTTTAATTTCTGCCTTCCCTTTTTAAAAAATTATTTTATTTCTTTATTTTGTTTATTTATTATTATTATTATTATTATTGTTGTTGTTGTTGTTGTTGTTGTTTTGAGGTAGGGTTTCACACTAGCCCAGGCTGACTTGGAATTCACTATGTAACCTCAAGGTGGCCTTGAACTCAAGGCAGTCCTCCTACCTCTGCCTCCCGAGTGCTGGGATTAAAGGGGTGTGCCACCACACCCACCTGCCTTCATTTTTTTTTTAAGCTTAAATTTTTATGAATAATCTTGAAACAAATAACATCAATAATTATATAGCATTTACATTTTGAAAGAATTTTCACATGCACCAGTTAAACCCTCACTACATCCTGTGAGGCAGGCAGGATAGTTGTTACTTTCCTATTACTAGTGAGAACAAGGCTCAGAGGTGAAGTAAGGTCAGAGATTTGGGAAATGAAGCCAGGACTAGAATCTAGGCCTTCTGATATTCTGCCTCCCTGAGAACATTCAAGTAATGGCATCCATGCTATATTACTTACATTGCTCCTGTGATATTGATCAGATCTGTTTTTATAAGTTTTTTCAATTATTATTTTTTATTGACAACTTTTATATTTACATACAAAAAACCCATCTGATATTTCCCTCCCCTCCCCCATTCCACTTTAGAACTCCAGTCTCCATCATATCCCCTCCCTCTCTCCATTAGTCTCTCTTTCAACTTGATGTCATCATCTTTTTCTTCTATTTTGAGGGTCTTGCGGAGGTATTGTTAGGCACTGCAAGGTCATGGATATCAAGGCCAATTTCTGTCTGGGCAGTTGCGTTGTAAGAGGTCATACCCTTCCTTTGGCTCTTCCATTCTATCCGCCCCCTTTTCTGCAATGGTCCCTGAGCCTTGGAGGGTGTGACACAGGTGTTTCAGTGCTGGGCACTCCTCCATCCCTTCTTCTCAGCACTATGTTGCCTTTTGGGTCTGGTAATGCACATATGTAAGTAGAAGAACTGATTACAGGGAGGGGAATGGCCTAAGCGAGGCCATGGGAAGAGAATGCATAAAAGAAGGGCAGGGGGAGGGTCAATCTAAATTCAAGATATTGTGAATAAGACTTATGTAAAATTACTTTTTTGAATAAGGACACATCTAGAAGCTGTAGACTTTTACTAGAAAATTTTCAGTACCTGGGATGGGATACCTTCCAGTGAGTTGTTGGCCAAGGAGGTCCCGGTAGCCTCCAAAACATTAAAGGCTTTTGCCAAAGCCCTTGGTTTCCCTTGAGAAACAGATAGTAAGACCCTATTGCTGAAGACATCTCTTGCCTGAGAGGCAAGGTCACTGAGAAAGCAAGATGGTGTGGAGCAGAAAACCTTCTCCCTGTAGACCAGCCAACTGAAAGCTGGAAAAAGCTGCACTGCATGCAGCGTATGGGAGACAGAAGCCATCAACAGTGAAAACAGTGGACACTGAATATTCAAGCTTGGCCAGACAGGCCCAATGACTGAACAGGTGCAATAGTGGCGTGTCTACTCTTGGGGTAACCAACTGCTCCATAATTGGACTGAAGGCCCTCTCTACGGGAGGAAATACATACCTGGTACTGCAAAACCTAAGTAAAAGTCTATGATAGGTGAGGTCATGAGCCTTAGGGGTATAAGCCTGCTCTTGTCTGACTAAATGTATATATTATTCCCACCAAGCTGCCCTGGGGGCACTACACTGAATGTTTATATTCACATATTAACGCTACTCTCACTTCTGTTTTTATAAGTTTTTATATCAACTTTCCCTAATGTCCTTAAACCCTGGAGCTGTGATGAGTCATATTCTGCCTTATTACTAGACTTTCTCACGTGTGTCAAACACCATCCTAACACGATACTTATGATTAAGTTTTGAGGATCCTGTGCCTTCCATTTTTAGTTGGCTACATATGGCACTTGAGTGGTTCCATTTGGGTTCTGCTGCCCTGGAATGTTCACCATTACAGAACACCTGTGTGTCTCTGAGTGTTGTGTTTGGTTTTAGTTCTGAAGATGGAATCAAGGCCTCATTGAGCTAAATCATTTTCCAATTCCGAACTCAGACCAGTCCAAGAAGTCATGTTTCTCACAGCTTCAGAAGGAAAAGAATCCAAGACTACCCCTCCCGCCAGAGGTTCACCCATTCTTCAAATGTCTTCTCAGCCTTGAGAGATTTTGCAGGTATCTGCTTTCTTATCTATAAAAGAAGACATCTAGGGGCTGTGGAGATGGCTCAGTCAGCAAAGTGCAGGCTGTACAAGCATGAGGCCCTGTAGCAGACAGCTTCAGGTTCGCTGAGATGAACTTCCAGACCAGGCGCAGTTATGGAGGAAGGGATATTATTTATTGAAGCTTACAGATCCGGGGGAAGTTCCATAATGGCAGAAGAAGCTGGCCTGCCTTCACAGATCCAGGCAAGAGAGAAAAAAACCAACCAGCCACACAGCACACAGAGCAAAACTACCAACCAAAAGCCCAGCACACTTCAGGAACTCCTATTAGACACACTTTGCATATCTTTACAATGGAATCTCAAATTCACCATCACACCTTAAGACCGGCCCCCAGTGACCTTGCCTCTAGCAAGGTGATTGCAGATGCAAATTATAACTAATAAAATACTGAATATATTGGGCGACATATATTCAAACTACCACAGGCCCTGAGTGTGGATCCCTAGCATCCACATATAAGCTGAGCACTATGACAAGAGTCTGAAATCTGAACACTGGGAAGGCAGAGACAGGAGGGTCCCTGGGGCTTGCTATCTAACTAGTCTAGCTTCATTGGTGAGCTCCAGCTTCAGTGAGAGACCCTATCTCAAAAACTAAGGGGGAAAGTGATTGAGGAAGACACCCAATGTCAACTTCTAGCCTCTACACACATATGCACCTATGTGTGTGCCACCCCACACATACTCAAACACACACAAACACACACACACATCCCACATGCATACTCAAACAACAACATCAAATATGGACACTTAGAGGGGCTGGAGAGATGGCTTAGCAGTTAAGGCACTTGCCAGTAAAGCTAAAGGACCCAGGTTCAACTCCAGGCATACATAAGCCAGATGCACAAGGTGGCGTATATGTCTGGAGTTTGTTTGCAGTGGTCAGAGGCCCTAATGTGTCCATTCTTTTTTTCTCTCTCTGCCTCTTTCTCTCTCTTACTCTCACTCACTCTCTTAAATGAATAAATAAATAATATTTTTTTAAAATATGGACACCTATAAACCTGCTCTCATGTTTTTGGATTTAATCAATGCTCTTGTTTTATTTCAGATGTTGGATCCTGCCCTCAACCAGGAAAATCCCATAGTAATTCCCAGTGGCTACTCAGCTCCCTTAGTATCTTTTCCTTTGGTTTTATTCTTCCTTGAAAAAGAAGTAAACCTATTCATCTTCAGAAACTTTTGGTAGAAGGTAGTGAACACTATGGGAAATTTTTATCAAATTAAGGCTGTCTTTTATTCATCTCTCTGGAAGTATCCATTTCAGTAGTCCAGAGGTAACTAAACACCTAGATATCTTCATATCTACTCCTTGCAATGAACTCAGAGAAACAAATATGTTAGCAGGAAAAGAAATATGTCTTTAGTGCCAGTTCTCTTCCTTCTTTCCCAGCTCCAGATAAACTGACAGCTTCTCCATGTTTGAAATTTGGCTATATCCTGACTCCTTCAACACCACCAATTCCTGAAATCTTCTGTTAAGTCAAATATCCCATCCCTAATAAAGGGAGATAAAGAAGTAGAAAAATGGACGAATAGAACTACCTAGAGGAAAAAAAGAAATGAAATGTTAAACTGGCCTCAACATACTGCAAGCCTTTCACTAATCACTTGATATATGCTCTTCAGTTTTATGGTGATAAAAATTTGCCAGGTAATTACCATCATCACCATTTTATAGTGGAGGAAATGGAGGCTCACAGAGGTTAAGTGTCTTTTCTGTGGTGCATGGCTGATCAGAGTCGAGTTGGGTGTTAGCCAAGGACTGCTTGACTCAAAAGCCTGTGCTTTTCATTTCTTTCCTTTTCCTTTCTTTTTTACTTTGCACTATAGATTATCCAGGACTCTTAGACAAATTTCCAGCAAAAGGCATTGGCTTGAAACAGTAACCATCTGTAGACTCACATTAGGAACGTGGAGGGGCTGAGCTAGGTGCTCTGGACTTGGGTTTTCTCGCAGAGCTTCACTCCCGGGTCATCTGAGGCGGCCACCATGATGTGAAGACTGAGGACAGGGAGGACCAGCTTCCAGGCTCACTCAGGTGCTCTTGGCTGACCTTGGATTCTACTTGTCTGCTGTCTGGACACATGGATTTCTACTGACATGGCACGCTCCATGAGGCAGATCCTAACATCCCAGCTAGTTCCTTATTAGTAGATATGTAAGTAGAGGGTTTGAATACTGGGAATGGGATGGTCTAATTGGGCTCAGAGGAGGGCATAGAGGAGGAGGGTAGGAGAAGGGTTAATCAAAATTGAAGTTGTTATGAATAAACCATATGGAAACCTACTTCTTTGCTAGTTAATAATATATACATTAAAAAAGAGAAAGACTTTGTGCAGAAGTACCTGTGGGGACAAACAGGGCTGTGCCTGGAAGCCATAGATTATTATTAGAAAATTTTCAGTGCCAGGGGTAGGATACCTTCCAGTGAGTTGTTGGCCAGGGAGGTCACTGCAACCCCCCAAACAAGCTCTTGGTCTCCCACCAGAGCTGGATGGTAAGACCCTATTTCTGAAGACTCCACATGCTTGGGCTGCAGGTCACTGAGAAATCAAGCTGGAGCTGAGCTGGAAGCCTCCTCCTTGCTGACTAGTTGTCAGGAGGCTGGAAAGAGCTATGCAGCCTGCAGCCTTTGGGGAAAGAGAAGCCACCATGGTGTTAATCAGCAGTGGACCCCACAAGCTTTATGGCTGGCCAGCCAGGCCAAATGTGCCAACTGGTGCTCTTTGACTGGACTAGAAGAGTGCTCCACAGGAGTGAATTCATGCTTGGTAGTGAAAATCTAGTCAAAAGCCAATGGCTGGGAAGGTAATAAGCCCTGAGGGGGGGACTACTACTGTTGCCTGGCTAAATGCAAATAAATAGCTTTATCCAACTTTAAATATTTTTGGTTAGAGCAGTGTCTCTTATCAGATGGTGGTGACAACTGTGGTGACTCAAAACTCACCATAGTGCTGAGAAGAAATGACAATGGAGTGTTTAGCACTAAGTGAGACATCTCGGTCATACCTTCCAAGCCTCAGGGAGCATTTTAGAAGAGGTGGCAGAAAGAATGGGAAAGCCAAAGGAAGAGGAGGGGTGCTTACAATGCAGTCTTCCAGACACAAAATGGCCTTGGTATTCATGACCTCATAGTGCCTGACACTACCCACACAAAACCTGCATAAGAGGAGGCAAAAATGATGATATCAAAGTAGAAGAGAGTTTAATTGGAAAGAAGGGGTTCAGTGGAGGGGGAGTTGGAAGGGGATTTTGATCATGGTATAGAGTCCATACTTTTGGAATTTTTCAGTAAAACTTTTTTTTTTTTTTTTTTTTTTTTTTTTTTTTTTTTTTTAGTTTTTCAAGGTAGGGTCTCACTCTGGCCCAGGATGACCTGGAATAAACTGTGTAGTCTCAGGGTGGCCTTGAACTCAAGGCGATCCTCCTACCTCTGCCTCCCCAGTGCTGGGATTAAAGGTGTGCGCCACCATGCCTGGCAGTAAAACTTTTTTTTTTTTTTTTTTAAAAAGAATTAATAGGGAGCTAGAGAGATGGCTCAGTGGTTAAGGCACTTGTCTGCAAAGCCTAATGACCCGAGTTTCACTCTGCAGTACCCATATAAGCTCAGACGCACAAAGTGGCACATGCATCTGGAGTGTGTTTGCAGTGGCTAGAGGCCTTGTTGTGTCTATGCTCTCTCTCTCTCTGTCTCTCTCTGCGTGTCAATAAATAAATAAATTAAATTTTAAAAAATGAACGGAGGGAGGGAAGCACCCAAGATAGGAATCATAGGCTTTTTATAACCCAATCTTGAAAGCGGCACCTATCTCTCTGTTGTAGTCTGCTCCTTAGAAGTGAGTCAGCAGTCCAGCCCACACTCCAAAGTGAGGGCCAGAATACCAGAAAGTGGGGATTATTTAGGGCTTTGGAGAAATCATCTGTCTGAGCTCATTTCTAAACTATTCTTTGTTTTATAAAAACTATTTATGTCTCAATTGCCCTTAGGTAGTTTCCTTAGGGAAAAACTGAGCACCCTACCTATGTTTAGCTCTCCACATGAAATTTTCCTCACAGTAAATTTCCAGATGTTCAGAGAAATTCACAGTTAACTTTGAATCAGACAATTCAAAGTCAATTTGAAAGATGCAATTGTGTGTACATACACACATATATAACATGACATACATGCCACATATACAATAGTATATACATATACTATGTATTACATATTGGATGGGTTGTGTGTGTGTATGTGTTGTGTGTGTGTGTGCATATAATGTTTAAAACTCTCTTCAGGGACTGGAGAGATGGCTTAGTAGTTAAGGCGCTTTCCTGCAAAGCCAAAGGACCTTGGTTGGATTCCCAGGATCCATGTAAGCCAGATGCACAAGGTGGCAGATGCATCTGGAGTTCGTTTGCAGTGGCTGGAAGCCCTGGCATGCCCATTCTCTCTCTCTCTCTCTCTCTCTCTCTCCCTCCCTCCTCCCCCCTCAAATAAATAAATAAAAATATTTTTTAAAAGCTTTCTTTATATGAGCTATACTATGTAACATAATAAAACAAAGAAATATGGATAAGCAGCATCTATAATGTTCATTACACTAATGCAAATTTTATTTTACAAAGATTTTTGTAATGTGATAATTTGGATAAGAACCAAAAGAAACATCTCCATCGCTACCTCATGAATGTTGTATGCATATCTCCCCCCTCATTAGTAACATCTTACTAATTTCCAAAAACAGCAAAAGACATTTACTCTGCATCCTCAAAACAGAACCCTTCATTCTGCTGGACATATAGCTAATAAGGTTATCTGTAACTTCAAAGATTTATAATCCTTTGACGAGCTGGAAGTCTATGAACCTCATAGATCCTAATGGGAAAGGTGGAGGAGACAGCATAGCACTCGAACAGGTTTTTCTGGTCCCAGAGAAGTGGCTACAGCAGTCTGCTTTACTAGCTATGGGTTTTGCGGTAAGTGATCAAATCTCAAAATCAAACAAAACTTACTTTATAAGAAAACTAAGCAAAGATAGCAGAGCAACACTGTTTAGATACATGGGCTCTGGGCCACTCTGCTGGGCTGAGTTCCTACTTCCATTCCTCACTAAATGGAGAGGCAGTGATGTTTCTCCCCTCGTGTGCTTGTTAGGAAGAGTAAATGAGGTAATATGTCTAAGGCTCTTAGAACGCTGCTCGGCAGTTAGTAAGGATTAAATCAAGACTGACAAATGACATCATTTGTGCAAAACTCAGTGTAGTTCCTGGTATAACTTCATAAAATTATAAAGTTATTATTTATAATTAATAATGATAATTAACGAATTATACTTACATAGTGAATTACTATTATCCGCTTTTTAATTTATTCACCTATAAAATAAAGGCATATAGTGCTTGTCTCACAGAGTTCTTATGAAAGGTAATGAAAGGAGAGATGGCTTAGTTGTTAAGGCACTTGCCTGCAAAGCCAAAGGCCCCAGGTTCGATTCCCCAGAACCCACATAAGCCAGATGCACACTGTGGCACATGCATCTGGAGTTCTTTTGCAGTGGCTAGAGGCCCTGGCACACCTATTCTTTCTCTCTCTCTTTCATAAATAAATACATAAAATTAAAAATGACATACATAAGTAAAATTTGTTTATATGTAAATGTATAGATAGATAGATAGATAGCACTTAACAGTATGCAGTGCAAATAAGGACCCAAAAATGGTGACTATTTTTATTATAAATATTCCCCAGCATTTATAGCGCTAGCAATAAGTGGGAGTTGGGTATGTCAAATATCCAAGTACAAAACCTCTTCTACCCCAAGATGTAAACAAACAGCCCCAAGAAAGCGTCTTGCTCTAAGATTGCTACAAGATGTTCCTCTGCTCATTCACCATGAGCGTTGTTTTCCAGAGTTCCTTTAGGGCTGCATGTATCTGGGGGATTATAAATCTGAGAATAATCCCTTCATATTTCTGCTTGGTATTTTAATTGCCATATTAAGTTTCTTATCTTCTTCCCTTTTTGTGTTTTTAATAAGGCCCCTTTGTGGCAACAAGCTGAGTATGGAAGACTATATTAGACTGGCTAGCAGAAAGAAACAAATGCCTTGGACACGCTGAGGGCCTGGGGCCTGGGTTCCATGCAGGGTGAGTTCTATCAACCCCATGAGCTGTTTCCTAAGGGCTGTGCTCGCAGGATGGTGAGGAGAAGGGCTTGGAAGCACCCAAGGGACAGAGTGAGACTCTCTCGTTCTATTCTTCCGAGGACTGTCTCAGGGCTTCCCCTCCCCCCTCAGCCTCATTCAGAACTGCAATGCCCTGCCTGAGCCTGTTCTTTGAAGCCAAGGGCGATATTTAGTAGGTAGCACCTGTGTGGGTAGAAAAGAATGCATTTTCCAAAAACATAGCCCAGTCTTTGGTATTGCTAATGACAGCCACAGGCCAAGGGGAAAGAAAAGCAGGCTCAAAGCTTGTTCTGGGAAGGAAACTGCCCCCTGACCTCTTCTCAGGGCCAGAGCTCCAACTATCAGACTGAAGGCAAACATACCACAAAACAAGCCACGGGGAGACACCACTCATGACTAATTGCCTTTAGGAACATGGAACAAATGAAAATATATAAACAACTCCTGGAGTTTTGAAATTAAATATGACTGAGGGCCATGGATTGTTCATATAATTTTATTTTTACTAGAAATACTAATTGCAGTGACAACCACTGCCCCACCCTCAGCATGGATTCACTTAAGGGGTGTCAGTCCTGAGGATTGTCTTCAACTACATATGAAATTTTACTTGGCTTTATACCTCTCATTTTTCTACCTGGCAATTGCAGAGAAGTGTAGTGAGAGTGCCGTTGGTAATAATTTATGCGTGTTAGACCAAGTAAATTTTATGAAAGTTCCAACTTTCATCGCCTTTCAAATGGTATTAGCTTAGCTTGAAACTCCTTAGTTAAGGCATCTCTACAGTGGTGCAGTGGTGAAGGGTAAGTTCCTGGTATCTGTTATCAGTTCCCTTTTGGGAATTAGCTCTGTGTTTTCATGTGGGGTACAAACATATCAGGATAATTCTCTTGAGCTTCACTTGTTGAAATTTGACATTTGTCCTATCATTTAATCATGGCTTAGCTCCCAGAAAGCTTTTCTGGCACTTTTCCGACAGCTATCTGGCCTCCCCTCTCCACATACAACTCAGTTCTGGACCCATTCTTTCCCTCAACGCAAAAAGTAGAGCTAATAACGAAATACAAACCAGAAACCGTCCATCTTAAAAGTCTCTGTGTGGCTTGGGATTTGAAGCGTCCCACATAGGCTCATGTTTTAAATGCTTGGTCTTTAGCTAGTGACACCATGTTGGAAGATTCTGGAAACTTTGGGAGGTACAGGCTACCTGGAGGAGCTAAGTCACTGCCTGCTCATTTCCAGACTTTCTCCCTGCTTCTTGGTCTACCCTGATGTGATCAGGCTCTGCCACGTGCTCCCTCCACCATGAACTCCATGAACTAAGCGTTCTGCTATACCTTTTCTTTGAAACCACAAGCCAAAGTAAAATTCTTCTCCTTTAATGATATATTAGCCACAGAGGAGGCAGTAAGTTAGATACTGAATTTTCTGTCTTGGCGAGGTAAGACTTAAAACTGCTTGCTTTCGTTTTAGCCGCCCCCCTCCCAAGTCACCCCCCAGCTTAACATCACAGCTTTCCTCAACTCAACTTGCATTGCTGGTCTTAGGAGAATCTTCTGTAGGGAGTATTTACACTATGCAATGTTGCCAAGCAGAAAATGTGCCTCTTTCCTGTCAAAACCCTCTAGTTGAATGTAGAAATAGCTTTAGTCAGTAGAAAAGATGAGAGAGAGAGACAGAGAAAGAGAGATTATGTGAGTCATTTGCAACTTGAATGGACTACGGGGGGAGTCCAGCAGTCAGACTGAGTCCATGTCATAATCCCTTGTCTATTGCCATGGACTGTGTTCTCTTTCATTCAAGAACAGAACTGGGTGGTGTCCAGCAGCGTGCTGGTGAATATGTAAACGGAATTAGCTCTTTGGGGAAAGTGCACTGATTTGTGGCATTTGATGATTTCCTTGGAATAAATAGTCTCATGGTGGTCAATTTCCAGATACCCTAGTGCAATCACTTAACAAGGACTTGGGAGAAAGGCCCACAGTCAACTTTGGTCACAGCCAGTGCTAGTTGGATCCAGCACATGCATGAAGGAGGCAAGGGAAAGCAGTCACTTCCTGAGCCTGCATCTGGCAGGGTGACTAGGTATTTTCTAAGAAGGCAAAGGATAGGAAAAAGGGCAAGAGGCAGAGATTTCTAGCAAAGGGTGGACAACTTTACTGTGTCTCTGAGTCTGTGAGCAGCACGTATGTGCACATATGTGCATGCGGCATGGTGGTGGGAGGCACTGAACTGGGGAAAAGATGGGCAGTTGTGGCTCCATTTCATTCCCAGAATTCACCAAACAGCTCAAATAGGAAGAAAGCCTTCTCCAACTGGACCCCGTTCATGTAAAGACTGTTTCACATAATCCTCTGGTTATTACTATAACCAGTGTAATATATATATATATATATATATATATATATATATATATATATATATAATGTATATAATCAGTGTAATAGTCAACAAAATCATCCCCCTTCTAGAAGCTAACATCAATATGTTACTATTGCAGAAAATGGCCACACAATAGAGCACAGCTAAGCCAAGGAAGAGGGAATTTCAGACCGAGAGACTGTTAAAGGTCATGATGTGATTTGGTCTGTATAGGAAATGGAGAACATTTAAAGGGTAAGAATGATGCACTGACTTACGTCAAAATAAGAGCCCTATGTAAGGACTATTTCAGAGGGGTCTAATTACCAACTGTCTCCATCACATTAACTTGCTCTCCAAATTCTGCATTTCCTTTGTTGCATCCAAGGGCAATTCAAAGAAGTGTCCCAAAGCAAGAAGTTTATTAGATACAGCTTGAATGTGAGGAGACTTCAGCTCTTGAAGTAAAATCCATCAATATTTATTGGCCCATGAAATCATATGGATTCATCTGATTTCTCCCAGCCCAGTACCTCAAGGTTCCCACTGCCTACCTATCACCTGATCGCCTAGGCTTTCCCAAGAAGCTGAAGAGATGTCTCTAGATTCTTTTCATCAGTTCATTCCACCACTGCTCCCTGGCTTACAGGGCAGGCTCTCAGACACTCTTTCTCTGGCTTCTTTCTCTTTCATGGAGATTTTGTGTTTTAGCTTCTGTAATTCATTTAACCATTTTTGTATAATTTAACTATATTTAGACATATAATTTAACTGTAAGTAAATATGAAAATACTACACACAGAAGTATAACTAATTTAACTATTTTGTAACATGAACATGCACTAGAGGCCCTTGGGTAATGAATACTTTAAAAATGAGCCAGAAAGCATCTTGGTAAATCAGAAGCATAAGTTGAATGTCTTCTGTAAGGTCTCTTTTTAAAAAGAGGGTTTTCCTTTTTTTTTTTTTAACTATGGGAAAAATGCTAATTTTCTTGCATAGGAAACTTTAACAATCCTATTACAGTCAATAGTAAAAATAGTTTCCTAGTGGGAATATTTTAAGGATATTGAAATAAAAACCCACTGGTAGCATCAAATATCTGATGAAGTATATGGATAATTAGAAAAGAAACGTTCTAAGGACATGCAGAGAGAAGGGTATGGAAATGGTTTAGTGCAGTCACCACAGTGCTACCTCATCACTGTGACCAGCATGAGTCTCTCCGTGTTGTTTAAATAATGTTGGACCAGCAGTAACCCAGTTTAGGTTCATGTTCATATGACCCTTCTGCTGCTGTCAAATGCTAACTTTTACTGCTCTTTCCCCTTCAGTCACTAAGTCGTTTCTCAGAAGATGTCTCAGACAAGGCTGGCCAGGGTGAGGCCCGGCCTCCCTTTCACAGGGAAGGATTATTGTTGAAAAGAGAAGTATATCATAAAATTTTATATGAGGTAAACAAACATTTGAAACTTTATAAGGTTAGTTTCAAAGCATTTCTGAGTGACTCGAAGGCAGTTCCTACCACAGCCTCAGGCTCTCAGGCCTGGGCTCCATGGGAGAACTCTTGCCATCTGTTTCCGTTGCCTTAGCCAAGCTCCATTCCATGAGCAGGAGAGAAGATGGGGAATGCGCTTATCCTCCAGCACAGAGCTCTGGAGCTGAGCCTCTTCCTTTGCCAAATGGCCCAGTGCTTGCTGGCCATTCCCAGCTGTCCTGGAGAAATGGAAGAACCACACCTTCAGGGAGTCTTCCTTTGGGACACAGAGCTCAGAGACAGAGCACAGCTTGTGTGCTGGTTTATCTGGAGTCACCAGAAGTCCCTCTTATTGCCAGGATGAGCAAAGATCTGATACCTCATTGCAAAATGGGGGCAGTAGTATTTACCTTACAAGATTATTTAAAGGGCCAAGTGACATAGAAATTTAAGGTGCCTGGTGCAGTAGAATCTCATCAATGGTGGTCCTCATCCCTCCTCAAGGCTGCATCAAATTCTCTCTGGAAAGGAGTGTCTCTTTCCTCACTCTCAACTTCTTGCCTCTTTCTCTCAAGAAGAGGAAGACAGGACACTCATGCCCTTGTCTGGAGTCACCACAGGCAGTTCAGCTACAGATTGCACTGGAGGCTGACGGAGAACAGACTCTCATAGATGGGAGTTGATCAGAGAAGCTTTCAGGCAGCTCCAGAGCTGGCTGTGCTGAGGTCAAAGCTCACATGAGGAGGCAGGAAGAGTTCCAATGGACATGAGTTAGCTCAGTAGAGAAGGGCCAGGGTCATGTCCCAAGAGGACCAGAGCCCTCCTCTTCCTGATAAGAGGCCAAGACATTCAGCAATCTTCTACCACCTGACTGAGATGCACAATGCTTGAGCTGTCCAAAACTATCTGTGCCACACACAGTGGACATTGCTGTCCATCCGCCTTTCTCCCCACCCAAGTTTGTTTTCAGCGTCTTAGCCGATGGGATCTAAGTTCATGCTCCATGTTGTGCTTGGCTGCGGGGAGGGATGTTTAATATCCTTGCTTGAATGGAGTTACCTCAGTGTTGGTGAGCTTGAGTGTTTGGAACAGGATAAAGCATTGCCTCAGGCTCCTGCCTAATCACAGCACAGAACAATTCAACTTTAAACCCGAGCTATCTACTCATGGAAATACTTGCTAAAGTAACTATATCTGGAGTTTCCCCCCTGCAGATTCCTGGGGCTCTGTCAACTCTTGGCTACCATGCACATCAAAACACCTTTGAGAGCCGGGTTAGGTGGTACATGCTGTTAATCTCAGCGCTCGGGAGGCAGAGGTGGGAGGATCACTGTGAGTTCGAGGTCACCTTGAGAGTGCATAGTGAATTCCAGGTCAGCCTGGACTAGAGTGAAACCCTATCTCAAAAAAAAAAAAAAAAAAAAAAAAAAAAACTTTGAAGGTCTAGTGATATAATTCAGTGATGGAGTGCTTGCTCAGCATGCACAAGGCCTTGGGTTCAATTCCCAGCACCACAAACCACCTATTATGTGAGAAGCTGAAACTGACGCAGCATCCTGTCTGTGTCTGCAATCCAGAACTTCAGATAGGTAATAATTGTGAAAATGTGAGTTGTTTCAGTCAAAATTTCCTGGATTTGGGCTGGAGAGATGGCTTAGTGGTTAAACGCTTGCCTGTGAAGCCTAAGGACCCTGGTTCAAGGCTCTATTCTCCAGGACCCACATAAGCCAGATGCACAAGGGGGCACATGCATCTGGAGTTTGTTTGCAGTGGCTGGAAGCCCTGGCATGCCCATTCTCTCTCCCTCTCTCTCTCTCTTTCTCTCTCTCTATTTCTCTCTCTCCCTGCCTATTTCTGTATATCTCTCAAATAAATAAATAAAAATAATTAAAAAAAAAAGAAAAAAAATTTCCTGGATTCATATTTAATTCACATGGAACGTGTTCACCTAGCCACATGAAGTGAGGCTGTATGCATTCTTTTGCAAATATTCTGTGATCTTCCATTTGTGCCAGATTCTTTACAAGAATAAGGGATGCAAATAGCCATACCCCATCCCTGTCTAAAGCAACAGCTCCAAATGAGGGGAGTTGGCCAATTGGGAATCAGGGAAGATTTCATTGGAAAATAGTGAAGACTTCTGGTCAAGAAATCTTTCTTGGGACTTGAGAGATGGCTCAGTGGGTAAAGCACTTGCTGTGCAAGCATGAGGCTCTGAGTTTGTATTTCCAGAACCCACATAAAAATGCTGAGCCTAGGGCTGGAGAGATGGCTTAGTGGTTAAACGCTTGCCTGTGAAGCCTAAGGACCCCAGTTTGAGGCTCAATTCTCCAGGACCCATGTAAACCAGATGCATAATGGGGATGCCTGCATCTGGAGTTCATTTGCAGTGGCTGGAGGCCCTGGCATGCCCATTCCCTCTCTCTCTCCCTACCTGCCTATTTCTGTTTCTCTCTCCCTCTCTCTCAAATAAAATATTTTAAAAAATGCTGAGCCTAGTGGCATGCACTGTAATCCCAGCACTGAGGGGGCAGATACAAGTGAATCCCTGAGACAAGTAGGCTAATTAATCTAGCTGAATCAGTGAGCTCTGGGTTCAATGAGAGATCCTGTCCCCAAACAGTAAGGCTGTGAGTGATCAAGTCAGACACCCACCATCAATTTCTGGCTTCCACATGCATGTGCACACACAAGCATGCACACCCACGTGTACACATGTGCCCTTGCTTATACAAACACATATGTACACTCAAATAAAAGAGAAGTCTTTCTTGATTTCCAGCCCTCGCAAAACTGACCACCTGTTACAAAACCTCGGGGTTACCGTAGCAGCCAACCAGAATCAACCACACTGCTCTGGCTTGAGTCATCCATGTTGACTATTAGAGCGACGCAAAATTTACTAGACAGCTGAAGTCACTGATTTTTATGATACATGCTCATCTCTGAAGTCAGCAAAAGGAACTCTGTTTTGAAATCTGACAACCTCAGCACTTTAACCTCAGCCAATTCCATTAAAGATCCATGTGTTCACACTCTATATAAAGAGAAGCACTTGGGAGAAAGAAGTATCTGAATTTGGGCACTTTATAAATAATCCAACTCTTTTTTTCAATAGTGAAAGTGAAGGGTTGAGTTCTGAAAGGTTTGGATCTTGAAGTGGGGCGCTTCATGTCATGGGTGAGGAGATACGGAAGATGGAGAGTTTTAGGCCAATGATAACTAATGGAATTTCAGAGACACTTTGGACCCAAATACTTGATTCTTATATCCCTGACTCCAACTGACGACATCCAAATTTCCACTGGTAGATTCTCATTTCCTTCCCAAAAGTATGATCAATTTAAAACATAACTATCCTCAAAGCTATCTTTCACAAATCAGAATGAATAAATTGACGAGATTCTTTATGAGATTTCTGGTGTCATGGATAAAAAAGTAGTTGCTGTTGCCACCGGAGTGGAAAGAGGAGAGGAAGAAGAACTAAGCTTATATCTGGACACCTCCAAGATTTTTATTTGCAGTTTCCTAAAGGCTAATCTTGATTGTGGCTTAGAAAACATAAGAACTCAGGTATATGGGGCTGGGGAGATGGCTCAGTGGCTAAAATCCCTTGCTTGCAAAGTGTAGCAGACGCTTCAGGTTCGCTGAGATGAACTTCCAGACCAGGCACAGTTATGGAGGAAGGGATATTATTTATTGAAGCTTACAGATCCAGGGGAAGTTCCATAATGGCAGGAGAAGCTGCCTGCCTTCACAGGGCCAAGCAGAGAGAGAAAAACCAACCAGCCACACAGCACACAGAGCAAAACTACAGCCAAAAGCCCAGCACACTTCAGGAACTCCTATTAGGCACGCTTTGCATATCTTAACAATGGAATCTCAAACCCATCACCACACCTTAAGACCGGCCCCCAGTGACATTGCCTCTAGCAAGGTGATTGCAGATGCAAACTATAACTAATAAAACACTGAATATATTGGGGACATATATTCAAACTACCACACAAATCAAAGCCTACCAGCCAGGGTTCAATTCACTAACCATCCACCTAAAGCCAGATGCAAACAGTGGTGCAAGTTTCTGGAATTTGTTTGCAGTGGCAAGAGACCCTGGTATACACACAGACATGCACACACATGCACATGCATGTATGTGTAAATAACTAATGAATGAATGAATAACTAAATAAATTCAGGTGTGTTCAGTGCCCATGACAAGGGATTTTTGAAGTGCTTAAGACAGATAAATTTAATGCAATGTGTGGCCTGTGACCTTCCAAACCGTACTCTTTTGACTTGGTTCTCAGTACCAGGCATGAATTCCCTCCTGCTGAGCAGGCTTCATATCAAATCACAGAGCAGTGGATTACCCCCATAGCTTACATGCCACTGTTGCACTAGGGAGTACATCTTGCTTAGCTGGTCGATTTTATAGCTTGCAGGACCCAGTGCTTGTTCACACTGTTGGTGGCTTTTAACTCCCCAGCAGCTTGCACAGCGCTTTCTAGCACTATGACAGCTAGCTGGCAGGAAGATGGCCTCCATCTCAGTTCCAGCTTGATTTTTCAATGTCCTGCAACAGCAGCCTATGGTATCTTCAGCAACAGAGGCTTACTATCTAATTGTGATGGGTCAAGTGCTTTGGCAATAGCCTTCATTGTTTTGTGGGCCTCATGGGCCTCCCTGACAAATAGCTCACTGTGGGGATTGACCCATTTATGGCACTGGGATTCCCCTGCATCAGCTTATGGTTTTAAGGGTAAAGGCTTCTCCACCCCAGCAGAGTACTTCCACCTAATCTCTCTCTCTCTTTATCTCTTATTTTAAGATTTTATATCTCTCTCTATATATATTTATTTAGCAAACAAAGAAGTAGATTTTATAGCCTGAATTCTTGCTGTGCTATATAACAAATCCCTCCAAGTAGAAATACTTCCTCCTGAACAGAAGAGGGAGTCAAGAGGTCAACACTTCTTGGACAGCTAAAATTTCAGTGGTCACAAGAGCGCTCCCCAAGGTTACAAGAGCAGTAATTTCCCCATCCTTATACATACACGTGCTTCCCTTCTTAGGTTTCCATGGCCTTTGGGCACATCTCCACGTCAGTCTCTGGTCCTCTATCCCCACATGACTGGGAGTCAATGGAAGCCAAGGATGTGTTCATCTTTGTTCATCTACAGTAGTGGCTAGTATTTAGTATTCAAAGTTTGCTTTGGGGGCTGGAGAGATGGCTCAGCAGTTAAAGGTACTTGCTTGCAAAGCCTGACAGCCTTGGTTTGATTGCCCAGTACACACGTAAAGCAGCTGCACAAGGTGCACATATATCTGGAGATTATTAAGTGGCAAGAGGCCCTGGCACATCCATTTTTTCTCTCTGTCTCATAAATAAATATGTAAACTTTTTTTTTTTTTTTTTTTTTTTTGGTTTTTCGAAGTAGGGTCTCACTCTGGTCCAGGCTGACCTGGAATTCCCTCTGTAGTCCCAGGGTAGCCTCGAACTCACGGCGATCCTCCAACCTCTGCCTCCCAAGTGCTGGGATTAAAGGCATGCGCCACCACGCCTGGCATAAACAATTTTTTTTCAAGGTAGGATTTTGCTGTAGCACAGGCTGGCCTTGAACTCATAGTGATCTGCCTACCTCTGCTTCCCAAGTGCTGGGATTAAAGGCATGTGCCACCACACCCAGCATATTCTTTTTTTAAATAAAAAATTTGATTTTAAAAAGCGAGTGAATGGGGCTGGAGAGAAATGGCTCAATAGTTTAAGGCACTTGCTTGCAAAGCCTGACATCCCAAGTTCAATTCTCCATTACCCATATAAAGCCATGTGTACAAAGTGGCACATGCATTTGGAGATCTTTTTCAGTGTCAAGAGGCCCTGGCATAACCCCCCGTTTGCAAATAAATAAATAAAAATAACTTAAAAAGTGCATCAAGGGCTGGAGAGATGGCTTAGCAGCTAAGGCGCCTGCCTGCTAAGCCTAAGAACTCTGGTTCCAATGTCCAGCGGTTCCAATCTCCAGGTCCCACGTTTAGCCAGATGCAAAGTGACGCAAGGGCGCAATGCCGCACTTGACCACAAGGGGGCGCACACATCTGGATTTCGTTCACAGCAGCTGAGACACTGCTCGCGCGCCCATCTCTGTCTCCCTCTCCCTCTCTGTCTATCTCTCTCTGTCTCTCTCTCCAAAAATAAATTAAAAAATTAAAAAAATTTTTTTAAGTGCATCAATAAGTGAATTCCTTCTAGCCATCAGTTTGGCCTGATGTGTGTGCCCTGTGCCCTTGTGTCAAATGTTGCCTCTCACTCCAAGCACTCCCTGACCTCAGTCCCTGAGTAAAATGCCTAACCCACCCACCTCTCCCCACTGGGCAGCCTCTTGCCTCAAGTGCTTTGCTAGTTGTTAGTTAGCAGTTCTGTCCTATGTCCAATGATAGTTGCTTGATTTGACACTGACCATGTCAAGCCCCATCAGATGCACATTTAACTTTTATAAATTCAGCGAGGTACTCTCACAGATTGTGAGTTTAGTTAATAATATACATTTTTATACAACTTGGCCCTTAATTATGTCATTTGTTTCACTTGGCACAGAGAGATGCTCACTGTTCCAACAGTAAAAGGAGAGTTAGAGTTCTTTAAAGATGGTAGACTCTGTTCTGTACTTTGAACAAATTAAGGGATCTTTTAAGGATAGTTTTTGTCTATAAAGAGTTTTACCTTACATTCTGAGTTTATTGTGCTTTAAACTTCATTTATATAGTTCACAATGTATTTCCAGGAGACAAGATTCCTTTTTAAACATAATCACATGCATCATCATGCAAACAAACTCAATAACAATTTCTTTTTCTTTTTCTTTTCTTTTCTTTTTTGTTTTTTGAGGTAGGATTTTGCTCTAGCCCAGGCTGACCTAGAATTCACTATGTAATCTCAGGGTGGCCTTGAACTCATGGCAATCCTCCTACCTTTGCCTCCTGAGTGCTGGGATTAAAGGTGTGTGCCACCCCATCTGGCTCAATTTCTTAATATTATCATATATCTTTGAATCTCTATATTTATCTTATTTTTATTTTTTCTAAGTTTATGGTTTGAAATTAGGTCCAAATAAGGTAAATTCCTTGTAACAGAGTAATATATCATTCATTTTTAAAATCGATGCTATAGGCTCCTTCTCTATTCCTTTTTTAAAAATTAGACTTTCTTATTGTCATAGAAACCACATTGTTTAACTTACAGTTTGGATTGTGCTGATTGCATCTTCATGGTGTCCTTAAACATAATGCCTGATTCCTTATATAGCCTTTAAATTGGTAGTTAGATCAAGAAGCTTGATTGAGCTCAGATTTAATTTTCTTTTTTCAAAACTATAGGATGTCTTAGGTTTCTATCCAGAGGTACAAAATATGTGTCCCCTCCCCCTCCTTATGATTTGAGCAGTTGTGTGAAAGCTTCCTGAGCAGCCATTGGTCATTGCATAGACCCGTCGGTTCATTCAGTTTTGCAGACTGGTGCCATTCTAATTCCATCACTGCTTCAGCATGTATAACTGGGAGACACTTCCAGTGGGAAGCTTTTCTCTACACATTATTGAGTATACTATGGGATAGTTTGTTTAAAAGTGACAAAATATAAACCAGCTTGCATCCTTTTAATCTCAGTTTTGGCAATAAGTTGTTTCTCTTACATCCTTCAGAGAATATCAATGAAAAATTTCAGCTATCATTATGCACTTATAGATTCAAACATATTTGATTCCACTGTGTTCATTATCCTTACTGGTGCTCAAATCACTTCCTTTTTACCAAAGGGAGGCTAGTTCATTGGCTCACTCCTGAGCTACTTTCTCATTGTTCCAGTACTGATGGTTGGGGCTGCTATGGTTTAGACCATATGGTTTGGAAACATCCCCCAAAGGCCATGTGTTAAAGAATTGATCACCAGCCTGCTGTATCATTAGACAATAGTAGACCTTTCAGAGACAGGCCTAGTGAGTGGAAGGTAGATGATTGAGGGTATACCCTTGAAGGGAATATTGGGAACTTGGCCCTTTCCTGACTCTCTTTGCTTCTTAGCTGCCCTGATGTAAGCAGCCTCACTCCACTACACACTTGAGCCATGATGCTCAGCCTTGTCACAGTCTCACAGTCAATAAAGCCAAGTGACCATGACCGAACCCACCCTCAGAAACCACAAGCCAAAGTAAACCAGTCATCCTAGTAAGACGATTCTTTCACATTTATTTTGCCATAGCAATGGAAAACTGATTGACATGAAGTTCTTTTGAATTTTAGTGTTAAAAAAATTCAGGTTCATTTTATCCATTTCCCACCCCAGGTCCGGAATATGCTCCTAGTTTCTCCAAGAAGCCCCAGTTCCTTTCAGTGGAAGCAATGTTTAGGGTAGAAAATGGGCCCTGTGTGAATTCATTACAGGGGTTGCTCACAACTTCCAGATCTTCTTTGAGAACTGGAAACATCGTGAGTGTATAGAAATATCTGTAGTTCATATTCACTTGTCCTTAACACTTCACCTCAGTATTTCCTTTCCTTCCACAGCAAATGTCTTATCACCACAGTATTATTAATTTGTTTTCCCCTACCATGTACACAGAGCAATGTAATAGTATCATCATCTTGGGTTGCTGAAAGTCACTTAAAATGACCTTTGTTCTTTATTTGTGTTTTTGTTTTTTTATTTAAAAATTTTTTATTAGTTATCTATATAATGTGCATAGAGCCATGATGGTACCATCGTTAGCCTTCTCCCTGTCCTCCCCCCTCAGGGATTGTGGGTCTTGCATTGTGGGGATAGCCATCAGTTATGCGGGAGAGGCAATGTCTCTGTGCATAATGACCCAACTTATGGCTCTAACAATCTTTCCACCCCCTCTTCCGCGAATCTCCCTAAGCCATGTTGGGTTCATTTTAGGTGTAGTTCAGTGTCGAGGTCATGGGAGTCTCTGTGTCTCTGGATCTCTGGGTTGGTAGGGGCTGAGTGTTCTCTGTGTCTATCTCCTTCACCCCTGTGCTGATACCAGTTTCTCTGAGAAAGCAGCACTCTTGCTCATTTCCCCAATTATTCTATGGGTTCAGCTGGTGCCCCGGTGAGGTGTGATGGGCTGATTCTCTGCTCAGGTTCTACGTCCATCTGAAAAAGAAAAGCAAATTCTCCAACCGAGAGTGAGGTCAGTGCAAGGTTTTGTTTCCGAGTGTATATAATAAGGATATGCAAGCAGATTCTTGTGTTTTTAGAGTCCCTTGAACTAGTTTGTTTCTGTGGGGTTATGCCACCAGCTAGATGCATCATTTGTTTCATTTTACTTTTGTTTTAGAGATTTGTTTTGAAAAAAATTCTTTTGGCTTTTGGCTGGCCTGAAACTGATTACGTATACTCAGCTGGCCTCAAACTTGTGGCGCTTCTCCTGCTTCTACCTTCTAAGTTCTGGTATTTATAGGCATGTGCTGTCACACTCAGTTTGAACTTTTTTCATTATTTATTTATTTACTTACAGGTGTGTGTGTATGGGTGTGTCAAGGTTTCTTGCCACTGAAAGTGGAGTGCCAGATGCTTACACCACTTTTTGCATCAGGATATATATGGCTTTATATATAAGGCTTTTTATATAAGGGTGGCTGGGGCCAGCAAGCTTGCCAGCGAGCACCACCACTGAGCTACATGCCCAGCTTCTTCTATTTAAATTTAATTTTTTATTATGCTGGGGAATTGAACTGCTTCAAAATTTAATTTTGGTTTATAAAATGTAAAATATTTGCAAGGTTTCAAACTTAGGTAAGAAAAATTTAAAAGTCTACCTTCTTTAGGTATTTCTTAATTCCTCCTTCTCAATAATCAAAAAGTTTTAAGTGTGTATGTGTGTGTGTGTGTCTTTCATTCCTAGATAAAAGATGAAATGGAAGGGCTTGAAGATGGCTCAGCAGGTAAGAGCATTTGCTGCAGAAGCATGAAGACTTGAGTTCAATACCCACTTAAAAAACCAGGTATAGGGCTGGAGAAATGGCTTAGTGGTTAAGGCGTTTGCCTGCGAAGCCAAAGGATCCCAGTTCAATTCTCCAGTACCCACATAAGCCAGATGCACAAAGGGCATGTGCATCTGGGGTTTGTTTGCAGTGGCTGGAGGTCTTGGAATGCCCATTCTCTCTGTGTCTGCCTCTCTTCTCTCTTTCTCTCTCTCTCTGCTTGCAAATAAATAAATTAAATAAATTTAAAAAATAACCAGGTATAGCCACATACTTGTGACTGCTGTGCTGAGGGGGGTGGAGACAGAAGGATCATGGAGGCTGAATGGTCATGTAGTATGACCAGATAAATGGCAGCCTCAGGTTATGTTCAGTGAGAGACTTCATTTCAAGGATACAACATTGAAGAGCAATTGAAGACACTGACAGCCTCCACTGGCTCTGCACTTTGGGTTCACAGGGCATGCTCACCACCCCCCCCACACACATGTATACACTACACACTCACAACACACACCACACATAGTAATACACCAAAAAAATAGATGAAATAGATGCACACATTCCTTCTCCACCCCTGCTTTTACTTAACAATACAATCTAGAAAATGTTTCTTTATACAGACTCACAGCGATCTATTTATGACACACTTACTCAACCAGTCCCCTAGTAATGGGTTTTTGGGTTCTTTTCAGACTTTTGCTATGACTAACAGCGCTATAATGAATTGTTCTGTGCATTTATCTTTTTATAGTTCTTTTAGGATTATCTTTGGGAAAGATTCCTAGAAGTAAGTTGCCAGGGCAAAGGGTAAGGACATAAATAATTTTACTAAATTGTGCCAAATTGTTCTCCACAGGGTTCAGCCTTCTGTATCTACACCAGCAATGCATGAAAGTGCTCATTTCCCCATAGATTTGCCAACAATTTCTTTCCAAACCTGAATTTTTGCCAGTCTAATAGTGTGGTTTAAATTTCATTACACGTATCATGGTTAGTGCTCAACATCCTTTCTAACACTTAAGAGTTATTTGCTTGCTCTTGTATCAAACCGTTGTCTGGCTGATGTATGTCTACCTCCTGGGCTGCAACCAGGCTCCAGGTCAATGTGAGACCAGCACTCCTCGTGGAGAACCTGCAATCTGTGCCCGCCCGTGACCTCTTCCTAGGGCTCCGCTGCTGTGCCGCCCTCGCCCCTGTTGAACAGGACTTCTTTGATTTCTTTCATATTCTAACTTAAATGGTGTCAGAGTTCCTGAGTACCCTAAGCTAGTGTCATTAAAAGTTCAATCACAGGCTAGAGAGACAGTGTAGTGGTTAAGGCACTTGCCTATGAAGCCTAATGATCCAGGTTCTACTCCCCAGTACCCATGTAAGCCAGATGCATAGGGTTGAACATGCATCTGCTGTTTGTTTACAGTCCCTGGCATGCCCATTCTCCTCTCTCTCTCATCTTCCTCTTCCTCTCTCTTTCTAAAATAAATAAATAATTTTAAAATGTTTTTTGAAAGTTCAATCATATATGATCCAGTGTGTTAGATTTCACTGGCCATATCCCAGCATAATGCTATATTCAAAGATAGTTTCTAAATCACTTTGTGATAAAACAGAGAGAAGAAAACAAGTGTGCATCTAAAAGACCAGTGGGACAAAATGCTCAATGTCATCTGAACTTGAACCCTTGGGCATTCAGCCAGGAGTGTTACCTAGAGATAATGTACCCCAGTTGCACCATCAGTCTTTTTTCTTCCTGTTCAGTGTAGGAATTGGCCTACCTTCTCACTTCTGGGAGAAAACACCAAACAGAAACAGCTGATGGGAGGAAAGGGTTTATTTCAGATGACAGTCTTAAGGGGAAGTTTCATCTTGGCAGGGAAAGCATGGCAGAGCAGAGGCTGGGCGTCACATCTTGTCACATCAGCTGAGAGGCAGCAGTAAGAGGGAACTTGCTAGCTAAACACCCAGTAGGGCTAGACTAATAAACCTCACCAGTGGCACACCTCTGCTGCCAAGGCTCCATCATAGGGCCACCACCTGGGGACCAACTATTCAACACACTTGAGGCTATGTGAGACATTTTACGTTTAAGCCACCATAGTGCAGACAGCTAGAGGATTTCACAGCCTCTCAGGAGTAAGACTATGCCTAGAGATGTCTTTTACCATATTAAACAGAATATTTTTAAATCAAACATTTTCCATGTTGTTCATATTTATGAATGCTTTGGATGGGATCAAAGGTTTCCCAAGATTTTAAACTTTAAATGAAGTTACTTTTAAATAAAGTTTACAAGTTTTATAAAAAGAGCTATTTGCATTTTTCAGGTCAAGAGTCCATAAGAAGAGCTTATTTTCTCTATAGGGTTGTTGACTTTTTTCTTCCAAACCTCTATACAGTCTTTATATATTAAGAATATTGGGCTGGAGATATGGCTTAGCAGTTAAGGCACATGCCTGCAAAGCCTAAGGACCCCAGTTTGATTCTCCAGGTCCCACTTAAGCCAGATGTTCATGGTGGCGCATGCATCTGGAGTTTGTTTGCAGTGGCTAGAGGCCCTAGTATACCTATTCTCTCTCTCTCTCAATAAATAAATAAAAATAATAAAAAGAAAAAGAATATTGACAAAATGCATCCTAGTTATCTCCTCTTGTACTTCACTTACTGCTGTAGTTTCGGTGTGCAATGCTCCCCAAAGACCCATGTATCAAAGGATTGAGCACCAGCATGTGGCACTACTGGGAGGTGTCAGGACCCTTAGGAAGTAGAAACTTGGGGACAGGAAGTTAATTCATTGGCAGTGTCCTCTTTTATAAACTTAAAAAATATTCTATGTATTTATTTGCAAAAGAGAGAGAGAGTGAGTGAGATTGGCCACTAGGGCCTCTTGCTACTCAAGCTCCAGACTCATGCACCACTTTGTGCATCTGGATTTCCATGGGTACTGGAGAATTGAAACCAGGCTGTCAGGCTTTGCAAGCAACTCCTTTTAAAAGATGATGACATCAAATTAAAAGACAGACTAATGGAGAGAGGGAGGAGATATGATGGAGAGTGGAGTTCTGAAGGGGAATGGGAGGGAGGGGAAGGAAATATCATGATTTATTGTCTGTAAGCATATCAATAAAAAATATATACATGTTTTTAAAAAACTTTTTTTTTTTTTTTTTTTTTTTGGTTTTTTTGGTAGAGTCTCACTCTAGTTCAGGCTGACCTGGAATTCACTATGTAGTCTCAGGGTGGCCTCAAACTCACAGCAATCCTCCTACTTCTGCCTCCCGAGTGCTGGGATTTAAGGCATGCGTCACCACTCCCAGCTTAAAAAAACTTTTTTATAGATAATTTTTTACATATAATAGTGGATTTTAGTCATAATCCTCTCCTATTACCTTTTCTTGTCCTCCTCCCCATTTCCTTTCCACTGAACCCTGTCTTTTCCCAATTAGTGGGGTGTGCCCTTGAAGAGGATGTTAAAACCCTAGTCACTTTCTCTTTCTCTCTCCCTTTCTCTGTGTTTCTCTCCTTCCTAGACATATGAGCTGTGGTGGTTTGAATGTGAGTGTATGTTCCGCCATAGACTCAGCTGTATTATTAAGCTGTTTGGCTGGAGGAGGTGTCACTGGGGGTAGATCCTGGGGTCTAGGCCAAAAGTGTGTTGGGGTAGATCTGAATTCCCGCCCAAAGGTGTGCAGAGAGGTTTGAACTCTGGGGTTGGGGGAAGGGTCCTGCTTGTGACTGGTTTCTGTTTGCAAGTTTTTTGGTGCTTGCCAGCTGGTGGTGGTTTCTCTCTCTGCTTGGATTTATGAATGGGAGCCACTTTCACCTACCATTGATGAAAATTCTCCTGTTTCTGTAAGCTTTAAATAAATCCTTTCCTCCCATAAAACTGTGTTTGGTTGGATGCTTATCCTAGCTAACATTGTTGAGCTGTCTACTACATGACCTGACCTGCTTTCTATGATGTGTCCTACCACCATGTCCTGTGCCACCACACAGCTGATAGTATCCTGAACAGTCAATCTTGAACCAAAACCTCTAAAACCATAATCAAAAACAAACATTTCTTTCTTTTGAATTAGTCACTTTAGGAATTTGTCATAGCAATGGAAAGCTGGCTAATTCACATGATATATTTTTCCATGTAGAATTTAAAATATTTTATATAACCACATTGAAGTCTTTTCCATTAATCCTAGTCAGATTAAGTTTTCACTAGTCTTAGATTACAAAGGAATTCTTCCATAATTTCTTTTGGTCCTTGTTTTGTTTTGTTTTGTTTTGTTTTTCAAAATAGGGTCTCATTCTAGCCAAGGCTGACTTGGATCTCACTCTATAGTCCCTGTTTTGTTTGGTGCATTTGGAATTTATCCTGATGTATGTGGTGAGGGATTCAGCCAACTTTATCACTTTTCATGTAACTATCCAGTGACACTAAGACCACTTTAAAAAAAAAGAAGCTGGTCTTTTTATTCATTGATTTTAAAAATAGTAAATATCAATATATAGTTTGTAACAGACTGCTTCAGGTCACTGAGATGAACCTGCAGACAAGACACAGCTTACGGGAGGAAGAGGGGATTTATTTGAAGCCTACAGATCCAGGGCAAGTTCCATAATGGCAGAAGAAGCTGGCCCACTCTCAGAGGCCCAGACAGAGAAAGAGAAACCAACACAATCACCAGCATAAACAAGCACACTTCAGGAACTCCAGGCAGCAGAGCTTGGGCACTTTGCCTATCTTTAGACTGGAATTCCAAATCCAACCCCTCACCTTAGGGCTGAAAACTAGGATCTGCCCAGTGACACCTCCTCCAGCCAGGTGGCTGCAGATCTAAATTACAAACTTTAAGAAAATCCTGAATATATTGGGTGCCATCCATTTAAACTACCACATAGTGAGATTTTTGGAGTTTTAGATTTTTTTATTTTGTTCTACTGGTTTGTCTGTTCATATACTAACATTTAACTATTTTAATTACCAAGACCTCATAGCATGTTTTACTGTCATGAGTGGCAAGCCTAACTCACTACTCTTCCAGTCATTGGTTTATTCATGCCTATTTGTTTTTAAATGAAATCCATGTTAACTTTTCTAGGTCCAGAAAACCATCTAATTGTATTTTATTTGGAGCTCATTGCATATATAAATAAACTTAGAGAACACTGCCATTTTTGTATAAATTCAAGCTTTCCTGTCCAAGAGCATAGTATGCCATTATTTGTTCAGGACTGCTTTTCTTTCCTTTTATTAAGTAGAAAGTTGTATGGTTATATCATGTTAGTACCATTATTTCCCTCTTCCCCACTTCCATTCCACTGAGAGCCCTCCTCAGTGCGATTGTTTGTCAGAACTACTTTTCTATTGCTCATGGGAGTTTGATAGTTTTTCCTGTAGATTTTAGGCGTTTATTAATTTTATGCCTATGTATTTTATTTCCTCAACTGTTTTATACATGTGTTCTCCTCTTCTATTGCTGAGTGGTCACAGAAACAGGAGTGAGTGTTAAGTATATTGGGGGGAATGCCACTCCCATTTCCACCCTTGATTCATGGACTTGTGAATCCAGACATCAGAGAAATGGTGACATGTACTGTTTTCTGAATGAGCGTATGCACAGATTTTTGGAGGACCCAGCCCTGCTAGGTACTCTCACCTAGAAAGTGTCGTAACTGGGAACATAAAAGTCCAGCTACTCTTCTATCAAGCCTGATAGTGAGGGACGCATCAGTCAGGAGTCCATTGTCACTTCTCTGGCTGTGACATGAGCTCCCTGATCAGAACCAATGCAGTGCTGAGTCACACTACAGTGAGGAAGATCATCTTCAAGTGCACAGTGGGTTAGACCACCTATGAGTCCACAGGTCATAGTTGTGGCATTGTATGCAAGGAAGACAAACCCGTATCTAGACTGTCTACTCTAACAATGTCAAAACAGGGAGCTGGCTGATCACCTGAGGGCATGGAGCTATATTAGGGATTAAGTTTTTGGTCTCTGTCTCTGGACTCCTGGTTACTCCGGTGTATAGCCAGGGCAGCTTTGGTAAGTGGAAGCCCATATTTTTGAGCCCAGATATTACCTCCATTCTAGTCACTAAGACTGCTTTGCTCATGAGCCCACTGGGTGACGACAATGATGGCTAGGGAAAAAGACTGACAATCCGAAGAACAGGTCATCCCGCCACCTGACTATTATAATTCCTTGCTTACATCACCATTTGGAGCACAAAAATCTTTATGCTGTTTGTCCACTCTGAGAGTTCTACCCACATGTTTCTTCCCCATATGTTTTTTGTCATCAATTTTTGGTCATGTTTATTTTAAGTTTCTAACCACTTAGCTAAACCATTGACTATAGCTCATAAATGGTTCTATAATTGTATATGTGACCATGTTTTCTTCCCAGAAAAGTGCTTAACCAGGGGTGCTGTAAGATTTCCCTTTGCCACCTTCAGAGGTGTCCTAAGAAAGAGGCTTGCCTATCTATCCTAGAAAATCATTTGTAAAACAAGCCCATGGCTTCTCTTCCTCCATCAGCTGTTTGAAAAGCACAGCCCAAAGGACAGGATGAGAGTGAGAGAAAGCAGTGTGATAGCAGTGGGGACCATATGTGTTTGATGCACTTTTCCATGTGCCTTACTTGTGACTTCATGGCTTGCTTAGGACAAATCCTGTCTGCCATTTCAATTTGACAAAAGAATATTGTTGTGATATATGTCCACTTCATGGATCTGCAGCTCAGATCACATGGCATCTTAGTGACTCACAGTCAAATGCTCAGCTTCCACAGATTTCTGGTTACAAACAGAGAGCTGTCTCTCAATGGGAGATTCATCGTTTGAAGATGATGATGGACAGGTCTTTGCTTCAAAATATTGCTTCACTGCTCTGTATCTACGCAAACCCATCAGATCCTCTAAGCAGCATCCTGATGGCCACTGACATTTCAGACACCACTGAACTCAAGCAGCAGATCAGCTCACACAACAACCTGAATCTGTTGTGCAACTTTGTTTTGTTCTAGATCCCATCAAAACTTGCAACCATTGGGGTCAATTTATAAACTGGGGGAATAACATACCCCCATGAAGAGTAGTTGTTTCCAAAATCCAAATGGGTCCACTGGGCATGGAGCACCTTTCCTAGATGTCCGCAGGGCCCTTCATCTTAGAAGGGATGTAGCAGTCACCTTTTTGTTGCTGGGATGAAACACCTGGCCAGAAGCAGATTATGAAAGGAACAGGTTTGTTTCCTCCTCACAGTTTTGAGAGGAAGCTTCATCATTGAGACAGGGAATGCAAGACAGGAGCAGATAGCCAGACATCTCTTCTCATCTGCAGGGAGGAAGGAAAGAGTATGAGCTGAATCTGGCAAGTGGAGCTGGGCTATAACACTCCAAGGTCCATCCCCAGCAGCACACCTCCTTCAGCGAGGCTCCACAAATTTCACAAACAACATCATAAGCTGGGATTAAGTATGTGGTTTCACAGCTAGTTACAAATGCACAAGGCTTTTGGGGACATTTTCCATTTAGACCACCACAAGGGTTATTTTGATATTTTCTCATACCACTGGATTCCTAGAAAGTTGACTGAAGTAGAAGGCCCCTGAATTTTGGTCTATTTAACTTTCTGTAATAAAATGCGATAAGAGATGTGGCTTATAGACAACAGAAATTTACTTCTCAGGGAGTAGGAAGGGAAGTCCAAAACCAAGTTAGTAGCAGATAGTTCTCTGGAGAGGTACTGCCCTTCATGGGCAGTACTCTCTTTACTTTCACTGTGGAAGAAGCAAGGGCCTGCTATTTTACAAGGACACATCCCAATTTTGAGGACTTTGACCTTCTGATTTAACCACCTTGTAAAAGTCCCACCTCCTAATTCCATCACCTTTAGGGGTAGGGTTTCACACTGAATTTAGACAGTAGTGCTAAGCTATGTGCATCCATTTGATGACCTGGTAGAAGGCAGACAGAAGTCCGTTGGCCTTGATGAGATCATAATGACAACCTAAAAGAAAAATGACAAAAATACTATTAAAAACTAGATACAAAGGAAATCTATATTATACAATGGTGGAAGTTTTGACATTGTCCTCTCTGTAATTATGGGAGTAGGAATGGTGCATGATCAATGGAGTTATTAAGCTTAAATTTCCTCTACCCGGGTACTTTTAACTCCATCTCCTGTGGCACAGATGGAGGTGGATGGTCAAAGGGATCAAAATAAAGACTCATTAGCCAGGTATGATGGCTCCAGCCTATATCCCAGTACTCAGGAAGCTGAGACAGGAGGATTTCTATGACTTAGAAGCCATGCTGACCTAAAAGTAAGACCCTATCTCAAGTAAACAACAATAAAAACAATCTTTAAAAAGCCAGAATTAAGTTCCAAGTAAGTCTGAAAAATAATGTGACATTTTCTAGGCAGTAAAGTTTCTCCAAAGTACAGAATGGCCTGAAGACAGAGGTTAGGGAAGTATGATCTTAGGGCACAGATGGAGCTAGGGGTCTGACTATAAAACCCTTTGTTAACACCTTGGAGATATTTAGGGTGGCACCTTAAAAATCCTTTTAGAAAGTCAGTGGCCCTTTTGAGGATTTTAGTGTGTGCCTTCCAGGTTCTCTCTGTTGAACAAGAGGGTTTTGAAGAACCATAAAGCTGCTTCCCCCAGGAAGCTTATGGGGAATCCAAGAAGAATGACTTATTTTGAAGAGATTTAGAAGTAAATCTTGTACATTATGGATACATTGTAAATCACTGCATTAAAAACCCCAGCAATTTTTTTTTAAGCCAGACTGGACAGAAAGGAGGAAAGACAATACAAAGTCGAGAAATCCATGACTTCTCCAGCCATAGCCTGGGGAGGCCCTTCACCTACAACCATGGGCTTTTCTCATAGAAAAAAGCAAAGTTGACTCAGTCGTGAAGTCAAAACCCATGTGGTAGAACCCTACCCCTTTCCCACACAACAAGACTGAACCTAAATCAGGGGCCAGATAGCATGTAAGCAGTTAAATTCAGACTTGTTTAGACCAGGGACTACCTTTCTGAGCTTAGAGCCCGTTGTAACTACCTTCAGACTGCACAGCAGCATAGATTGCCTTGGTCATGTCGTGATTTAGGTGACATGATATTAAATCTTAACCCACAGTATCATTCTACAGTAAAAGGAGATGTAAAAAAGTGAACACTTTACTAGTATCAAAGATATGAAGGTGAAACCTGTGGCCATTTTTATCTGCAAAGATGGCCACAGCACTATCTGCTGTCACATATGCCCATGTTCCAGGTGACCTTGCTACTCTCCCAAGGAGTACAGTGCAAGTTCCTTTTCTTTTTTTTTTTTTTTCATTTATTTTATTTATTTATTTATTTATTTATTTATTTATTTATTTATTTATTTATTTTGAGAGAGGGAAAGAGACAAAGTGAGAGAGAGGGGATGGGCACGCCAGGGCCTCCAGCCATTGCAAATGAACTCCAGATGCATGCACCCCCTTGTGCATCTGGCTTACGTGGGTCCTGGGGAATCAAACTGAGGTCCTTTGGCTTTGCAGACAAGCACCTGAACCACTAAGCCATCTCTCCAGCCCTCCTTTTTTTAAAATCTGGCCTAAGCCAGAAAGGTGATAGAAGTGACACTGCATGGCTTTTGAGGCTGAATCAAAAGAAGCTTCACAGGGTGTAGCAGTTACCTTCTTGTTGCTGGACAAACACCTGACCCAAAGCAGCTTATGGGAGAAAAGGGTGTATTTCAGGCTTACAGATTCAAGGGGAATGCCATTAGTGGCAGAAGCAGCTCACTCACTTCATCACACATCCAAAACAAAGAGAGAGACAACAACCAACAGCCTACAAGCATGAACAGCCAGAGCTCAAAACTGGCTCTTGACGCATCCAATAGGGCTGAAGATGTGCCCCCAGTGACACACCCCCTCCAGTGGGGATCTGCGTGCTGGAAGGGACATACATTTGTATTCAAACCAATACACAAGCTCGTTCTTGGTCTTTAAGAACACAGGCTCTGGAGGCTCTTTCTCATGGTAGGTTCATAGAAGTCAGCCAACATGCTGTAAGAAGCCCTATGAGGTGGCCCCATATAGGTTAACAGTGGCAGCTAAGCCCTGCCTTCATGTCTTCCCAGACCAGGCATCAAACATTTTCAGGAGAAATCCTCTAGTCTTGACTCCACTTTTCTACCTGAGGTTTTGAAGACTGAGGTGGTTGGAGATGGTTCTAACCTCAACAGGTAGATGCTTGAAGTGTCTCCAAGTAAAAGTTAGAATTTTAAAGTAGTACAACAATATACAGTCCTTGCCAATAAATTCATAATACACAGAATCACATGTAAGGAAACAGGTAACCCATAACTAGGATCAAAGTAAAAAAAAAAGTCAAAAGTTAGTGACTGGTGATTTGACTGTATTGTCCCCATCTTAATCCCCAATTAATCAGGTTTGGTTAATTGATTAACATTATGCTTCTTATATAATGTTCAGAAGGCAGAACTCTGTTAGAGGAGGTGTGTCACTGAGGATAGATTCTGAGTTCAACCCTAGTAGGTGTGCTCAGTCAGTGCTTGCTAGTGCTGGCTGAGTCTCTGTGCTATGAATGTGTGATGAAGTGAGGCAGCTTCATCCACCTGATGGAGTTTCCCCTGAATCTGTAAGCCTAAAAGAAACCCTTTCCTCCCCAAAGCTGCTTCTGGTTGAGTGTTTGTCTCAGCAACAAGAAGGGAATTGCAAGAGTGACAGAACAACTACCACAACAAAAAGGCATTGATGAAATTAGCAGAAATAATTTAAAAAGCTGAGCATGGTAGGGCACACCTTTAACCACAGTACCAAGGAGGCAGAGGTAGGAGGATCATTGTTAATTCAAGGCCAGCCTGGGACTGCAGAGTGAGTTCCAGGTCAACCTGGACCAGAGTGAGACCCTACCTAGAAAAAACAAGCAAAAAAAAAAAAAAAAGAAATTACCTTAAAACAACTATTAAAATTATGTCCATTGTGTGGCTAAAGTAATAAAGATTTTATCATTTAAAAGATAATAGATGGCTGGGCGTGGTGGCACATGCCTTTAATCCCAGCACTTGGGAGGCAGAGATAGGAGGATTGCCATGAGTTTGAGGCCACTCTGAGACTACAGAGTGAATTCCAGGTCAGCCTGAGCTAGAGTGAGACCCTACCTCAAAAAAAATAAAACACAAAACAAAACAAAAAAAAAATAATAATAGATGGTCTAAAGTAAAACTAATAATGTAATGATTACAGCCTATTAAAGCAAAACTATAACAACAGTAACATAAAGAAAAGAAGTGAAAGGGAATATATATATATGTATATATATTACAATATATGTTAGAAGTGTAATATAGTTTCAAGATAACAATTATAAGCTAAAAATACATTTAATGAACCCTACAGTAACCACTAAAAGAATGAAACAAAAGGACATAGATAATAAATCAATAATGAAAATAAGCTTGAACCATAAAAATATTTGACCAATGAAACACTAAAATAGGAAAGACAAGATAATAAAAGAGTGGGAGAAAATGGTAGATTTAACACAAGGATATTAGAATTATTTTAAGTATAGTTGGGAGAAGCACTCCAATTAAAATGCAGAGATTATCAGATTTGACTTTTATAAAAGTAAAATCCAACTATAAGTTGTCTTTAAAATACTCTACTATAAAAACACTGGCCAATAAAAAGTAAAAGGATATGGGAACATATACTATTCACACAAAAAAAAAAAAAAAATGCTAATATCAGAAATGTGACTTAAAAAAAAAAACTATTGAATGTAAAAAAGGGACATTTTACAATGATGAGAATCTATTTATCAAGAAAACATACAGCCTTAGACATAAATGCACTTAATAGATATTTTAACAGAATAAAAAATTGATAAAGCAGAATAAAAACTAAGCATTTATAATCACAGCTAGATATGTGAATATTCCTCCCTCAGTGTCATAAGACAAGTAGAGAAGAGAATCAGTAAGGACATTAAGAAAGACTTGGACAATGCTACCAATCAGACATACTTGATATTTCTAGAACATACTTTCCAACTAGAGAAAAATAAACATTATTTTCAAGTGCATATAGAACATTCACTTAGATCATCTACTGAGCACAAAACTACATTTCTATACATGCACAAGCACTGAAATCATACAGAGAAAATATTTTCTTCCACTGCAAACAAGACATAAATAACAGAAAACTAGTTGGGAAATACCCCAAATATTGGGAAATTAAACTAGATAAGTAGAAATAAGCATGGGTCAAAGAGAAATCACAAGGGAAGTTAGAAAATATTTTGAAATGATTGAAAATGGATTCACAACATACCAAAATTTGTGGGAATCTGAAAGCAAGGCTTATTTATTTTGGCAGTACAGGGGATTAAACCTAGGGCATCATGCATGCGAGGCAAGTGCACTGTCACTCTGCTTCATCCCCAGTCCTAAAATAATACTCAGAGGGAAATTCACAACACTGCATGATTATAAAAAGAGAAGATTGTTTGATCCGTTATCTAAACTTGCATCTTAAAAAATAAGAATAATATATGCAAATTAAATTTGAAGTAAGTTTTAGGAACATAATAGTAAAGAGAAGTGTGGGAGCCAATAAAATTTAGCATGAACATTAAATAAACAAAACTCATGAAACTAAAACTGTCTCTTTTAATACTGCAGTAAAATTGATAAGTCTACAGTTTAGGTTAACCAACTTATTCTTTTTTTTTTTTCTGAATGATCTCACTTTAAATAGTAAATGCTACAGGTTTCAAGAGCCCTTTTAGCACTGGGAAGGAGAAAGAGACCCAGTCATTAATATCTAGAGTCAAAGATATAATCACAGAAGAGGGGGCGGAAAGATTGTAAGAGCCTCAGGGTGGTGGGAACAGCCTGAGAGACCATGTTTCCCCATCCCTGCAGAGACTGACTGAGGTCTCTTGGTCCCCACAATGAATACCAATAATGGGGCAGGGGAGATGGGGTCCATGCATACAACTTTTTATAAAAAAATATATTAGGGCTGGAGAGATGGCTTAGCAGTTAAGGCACTTGCTTGTGAAGCCTATGGACCTAGGTTTGATTCCCCAGTACCCATGTGTCACAGTAAGCTTCACATTGCTGGGAGGAACCTCCAAACCAGACACAGTTTATGGGAGGAAGAAAGGATTTATTTGAAGCTTACAGGTGCAGAGGAAGTTCCCTAATGGAAGAAGAAGAAGGTCTCCTTTCACAGGTGCACAGAGAGAAATACCACCACCAACACCATAAGCAAAAGCATTCAAGGAACCTAGACAGAGCTCAAGAACTCTGCATATCTTTAGGCTGGAATCCAAATCCTCCCCCAAACCCACCTTAGGGCTGGGCCCTTGGATCTGCTCACAGTGACACCTCCTCCAGCTTGGTGGCTAGAGACCTAATGCTTTAATAAACGCCTGAATCTATTGGATGACATCCATTCAAACTACCACACCATGTAAGCCATGGTGGCACAAGAGTTTGTTTGTGGTGGCAAGAGGCCCTTGTGTACCCATTCTCTTTCTCTCTCTCTCTAATATATAAAAATATTCTTTAAAAATCAATAAATTAAGAATGTTTATTTGCAGATAACATGCTTGTTTATTTATAGAAAGTTCTAAGCAATCTATAGAAAAGATATCAGAACTAAAATGAATCTAACAAAATTTTAATAAAAGATCCACATGAAATCAATTGTGTTTCTATTTCTGGTATCAACTAGAGATTGAAAATAAAATAATAGCATCAAAATCATTAAATACTTGGAAATAAAATTGGAATAGGAGTAAGACTTGTATGATGATAACCACAAAATACTATTGAAAAAGAGATTAAGTATTTTTAAATGAAACACTGTACTTACAAATCATAAGGCTCAATATTGTTAAGAAATCTAATTCTTCTTGTATTAGTATGCTAGTTAATAATTAGTTAATAATTCCATAGATAATTGACTTAAGTAACAGAAATTTATTTCGTTACAGTTCTGGAAACCAGAAGTCTAGATAAGACGTTGGGCCTATTGGTTATATTTCTTGTCTTTGTGACAAAATTCCTAACAGAAGCACTTAACTTACTGTGTAGGGCAAAGCTCATCATGGCAGGGAGATAGGACAGAGCAGCTCATGGAGGTGGCAGGGGTGTGTGGCATCTGGACCAGTAAGCACAGGCTAGACCAGAACCAGAGCTGAGCTCTAATTCTCAACTGTCTGCACCTAGTCCCCTCCTTCTATGTATGATCAGCTGGTGACAGAAACACCAAGGTAATTTGATGAGAAAATTACAGACACTTCAAAAGGTGCTGGAACAATCAGCTTCACACCTTATAGCCACCATGGAAGATTGTAAGAGCCACAGGGTGGGAGGGAGTGTCCAGAGGCATTACTCTCCCCACAATGACTGACTCTGCTCTTATAGCTCATAACCCACAACCCCACGGTGAACACCAGCAATCCCACTAAGGAGGACCCTCAGGGGAATGGAGGACAGGAGGAGGTGGTCCCAACACATGATGTGTCCATGCAAAGTTTATACTTAATAAAGAATAAATAAATAAAAAGAAAAATCATAGTGACACCTCATTCTCAACTCATGTTATCTTAGTCTCCAATTAAGATGGAGCTCTTTTATTGAATCTTTAAAAAAAAAAAATACTTTTTCTTGTACTAAAGCACTTAATGAGAGCAATGAGGAAATAAGGTCTAGATGCTTTTGTATCTGATAAAGTTGGAACAAGTGACATTGGACCGGTTCACTTTTTCTTATGAGGAAGAAGCCAAAATTATACATAATTCATAGCCCATGTCTAGCTCTAAGTCACACTATAGCATTCTCTTTAATAATTTTGCAAATATTCACTTTAAGCAAATGAAATTCAAGGAGAATTAGGATGTGATTAGACCACTGTGCACTTGATCTGTCGGCTTGGGCACATCCATCAATGAATTATCACATAAAGAGTTATAAGTTGACAAAGAAGAGTGAAAGGTTAATGATTGCACGGTACTTACTATATTAAGCAAGTGATACTGTAAACATGCTGAGCTTAGTAGGCAGGATCATAACTTTGATAGGATACATCCTTCTTTAATGCTGTGTCAGATACACTGTTTTACAGTTCTGTGGTTGTAGCTTTGTAAACCAACTCCCAAAATGTGTTCTGTCAGTCCAAAAGGAAACACTTGTTTCTTTTTGGTGATATTGTAATGGACAAATATGGAGTTCTGGGGTACTTCCTGGAACCCCAAGTCCTGAGTTCGTACCTGCAATTTAACCAAATAATTGGCAATTCCAGACTAGAGAAAATGACTTTTAAAACACCACATTTTATTCAGATATCACAAAAATGTGGGGAAGGGCTGAGGAAGGGAAAGTGAAGTGAGGGGACGGGAGACACCACGCAGTCCAGCAGCCCATGAAAACGAACATGGATCTTAGATGCAAAACAAACAAACAAAAAAAACATAGAAAAGGATTTTACAAAGATGTTCACTTTCCAAAAAGATTAAAAGCAAAGACAGTAACAAAAAGAGCATCTCTACCCACGCCTGCATGAGTGCCAGGATGGGAGAGGGAAGTCTTACTGGGCAAAGACTCTACTGTGTTGCTGTAACAAGTTGAGGGATGTGTGTGTGTGTGTGTGTGTGTGTGAGAGAGAGAGAGAGAGAGAGAGAGAGAGAGAGAGAGAGAGAGAGAGAATCTCTTTGTGGGTCAGAGAAAATATACTTTAGAATCCATGCCCAGTATGCCTGGACACACCTGCACCAGATGTCCCAGCCAATCTGCCTGGGCTCAGAGGAGGAATCCACCCACACCTGGGCAGGGTGCAAGTTCAAGAAAGATCTGATTGGCTGAGAGGGGCAAAGGCTGAATCTTGCAACTGAAGCAACCGGGCAGGCTGGGACAGGCCTGTCAAGGGGTGATCATCTCAAGATCCCTCTGTTTAAGGGCCGTCCTGATCCTACCCAGCCAGAAACTACCTGCCTATTCTGGAGCCCCCACAGTATATGTTATTAATTATCATTAGCATTTGCTCTTATAGGGCAATGATGGGGACAGGGAGATGGCGCAGCGCACAAGAGCACTTGATGTGGAAGCATGAGGACCTGAGTTTGAGCATCAGCACCCATGTAAAAAGCTACATATGCCTGTAATTGCAGTGATGAGGTGGGTGGAGACAAGTAGGGCTTGCGGGTCAATCAGTCTGACTGAAAAGCAGCTGCTCTAGACTCCATTTCAAGGAAATAAGACTGAAGAACGATAGAGAAGGACATCGAATGCTCTCTTCTGGCCTCCACGTGCATGTGCCTGTGGCATACACAGCTACTCACACATATATACACCATACACACACCAAAATAAATAAATAAATTAATTAATTAATAATAAGTAAAGGGGTAATGATTACAGTAGATAATAAGACAACGTGATGGCTTGGTGAAAATACAAAGTCATTGTCAAGTGACATCAAAAATGAAAAGAAAGACTACAACAGTAATTCATATCCTGTTGCAGGACACCAGAAAATAGCTGTTGTAACAGTAATTCAATTTAATATCAAAACATCATGTTATGTAAAAAACTACCCTCTGCCACACATGTGACAGCAACTTTGTGCTGAAATTTCAGCTATTCCAGACAAATATTATACATCTCATAAATAAATATTTAAAGGTAGTTTTGTTCTTATAGAGAATGTGGGTAGCCAGGTTGTTTATAACACTTTAAATCATTCCAATGATTTTATTGTAAGCCAAATATGTTGGCTTAAGAGGCTTTAGTTGTATAATACTTAAATATATTCAGTTTTTCTGAAAAACTTTAGATATTCTCTAAAGAAAGCATATTGCAAACTTAAAAATCTGATGTTCTACTACAAAATACTGTTGCTGGAGATGAATAAGAAGTTCAGGGAATCCTTTCCTTGTCTGTGTGAAGCTGGCTCACTGTAAATTAAGTAGCAGGATAGGTTACATGATAGTAACATAGGGAATGATAAGTAAATACATCTTCTCCCTTCTTTGGACTTTCACAGTAGTAATAGTGTCTTTGTGGGATTGACTAATCATAAAATAATTTTTAAATTAGCATGATAAGGTGGCTCATGTCTATAATTTCAAAATTAGGAAGCCTGAGGTAGGAGGATCGCCATGAGTTCAAGAGCAGCCTGGGCTACAGAGTGAGTTTCAGGTCTGGGCTAGAATGAGACACTGTCTCAGCAAACAATTTAAAATCCAGTAATAGATTTCAACCACAATGTGGTCATAGAGGTCTATACCAAATAAAACTAAATGGATAAATACAAAAATAAATTTGAATGTGTCACATACCTCAACACAAAAGCTAAAATTATTATTAACTATTATTATTATTTTGGTTTTTCAAAGTAGGGTTTCACATCTAGTCCAGGTTGACCTGGAATTCACTATGTAGTCTCAAGGTAGCCTTGAACTCATGGCGATCCTCCTACCTCTGCCTCCCAAGTGCTGGGATTAAAGATGATTATTTTTAATTAATTAGTTAATTAATTTTATTGACAACTTCTATATTACAGACAATAAACCATGATATTTCCCTCCCCTCCCCCCATTCCCCTTCAGAATTCCACTCTCCATCATATCCCCTCACTCTCTCCATTAGTCTCTCTTATTTTGATGTCATCATCTTTTTCTCCTATTATGAGGGTCTTGGAAAGGTATTGCTAGGCACTGTAAGGTCATGTATATTGAGGTCAATTTCTGTCTGGACAGTTGCATTGTAAGGAGTCGTACCCTTCCTTTGGCTCTTACATTCTTTCCGCCCCCTCTTCCACAATGGACCCTGAGCCTTGAAGAGTGTAATGGAAATGTTTACTGCTGGGCATTCCTCCGTCCCTTCTTCTCAGCACTATGTTGCCTTTTGGGTCATCCCAGTGGTCATCACCATCTGAAAAGAGAAGCTTCTCTAACCAGAAATGAGAGTAGCATTAATATGTGAATATGAACATTACGTGTAGTGCTTTTAGGGCAGTTTGGTGGGAATAATATATGCATTTAGTCAGACAAGAGCAGGCTTTATACTCCTAAGGCTCATGACCTTCCCTGCCATAGACTTTTGATTAGTTTTGTCAATACCAGGCATGTATTCCCTCCCATAGAGCAGGTCTTCAATCCAATTAGGGAGCAGTTAATCTAAAAGAAAGTAAAAGAGAAAGAGCTTTGTGACATTGGGATGAAAATAAGCGTTTGGAGGCTGAGGACATGTCTCTGTGGGTAAAGTGCTTGTCATACAAACGAGGTCTTGAGTTCAGATCCTTAGCACCCAAGTGAAAGCTGGGTATGGTGGTGCCCCCCTCGAATCCAGCATGGGGAGGCACAGCAGAACTCCTGAGCCTCATTGACTACTTTGTCTGAGTTAGTGAGCTCTGTGTTCAGCATAGACCCTGCCTTAAAGAGTAATGTGGAAAGCAATCGAGGAAGATACTTGACATCAACCTGTGCTCTCGACATGCACATGTACACAAACACCCCCACACATGTGAACATGCCTATTCATGAGTACCACTGCACTCGTGTGGACACACACATATGAACATGCCTATAAATGATCACCACTATACGTCCACACAAATTCTTTTAGACAAAATACAGAAAACTGAGCCTATTAAAAAGCCAGGGTGTGGTGGTGCACATCCCAGCACTCAAGAAGCAGAGGTAGGAGGATTGCTGTGAGTTCAAGACCAGCCTGACTAAAGAGTGAGACCCTACCTTGAAAACAACAACAACAACAACAAACCCAATAAATTGGGCAGGATCAAATGAAGACTTTTGCTCTTCAAAGAAATTATTCAAACTAAAAATTAAAAGAAAAATGTAGTTGTAAAAAAGATGTATCTAACAAAGATCTTATATTTAGAATGTATAAAGGATGCTTACAACTCAATAAAAGCCAACCAACCCAATAAAATTGGGGAGAATCTTTCAACAGTTACCTTACCAAAAGCACTATACAAATGTCAAGTCAAAGGGCCAAGAAAAGGGTTTCAACATCCTTAGTCATCAAGGAAGTAAATTAAATTAAACCCAAAATAGGACACTTTAGTACTCATCATGTAATATGGAAAACTGCTTTCCTTTTTAGCAAAACTTTTTAAAAGTCTGATAAGACCAAGTTTTAGCAACAACGTAGAGCAACCGTGGCTCTCATAAATGGATGATTGGCATATGCAATGGACTAGCCCTGTGGGAGTCAGAAGTGTTCTGTAACTTTCAACATGACTGACAGTACAAGCGAGCATCCCCACCCCTTGGTACATTTTCAAGAGAAATAAAAATCTGTTCACACAAATAATTAAAAGAATTATTCATGACAGCTTTGTTCATAATTTCTAAAAAAAAACAGACAACCTAAATAGTGGCCAAATAGCAAATGGATAAAGAGATTATAGTATAGTTGTACAAGGGAGCACTATTCCACAGTGTACAGGCACATGTACCACGGTGTACAGGCACACGTACCACAGTGTACAGGTACACGAACCACAGTGTACAGGCACACATACCACAGTGTACAGGCACACATACCACAGTGTACAGGCACACGAACCACAGTGTACAGGCACACATACCACAGTGTACAGGCACACGAACCACAGTATACAGGCACACGTACCACAGTGTGGATGTCTCTCAAGCTTGACTTGAAAGATTATGTACAGTCTGGTCTTTTATATGAGTTCTAGATTTCTATAGATTCTACATTCACTATGGATTCTTGATTCACTATGGGTTCTACATTCTCTATGGATTCTGCATTCACTATGGATTCTGCATTCACTATGGATTCTAGATTCACTATGGATTCTAGATTTACTATGGATTCTGCATTCACTATGGATTCTAGATTCACTATGGATTCTACAGTCACTATGAATTCTGGAATCACTAAAGATTATAGAGTCATTATGGATTCTACATTCATTATGGATTCTAGAGTCAGTATGAATTCTAGATTCACTATGGATTCTAGATTCACTATGGATTCTAGATTCACTATGGATTCTAGATTCACTATGGATTCTACAGTCACTATGAATTCTGGAATCACTAAGGATTCTGGAGTCATTATGGATTCTACATTCATTATGGATTCTAGAGTCAGTATGAATTCTAGATTCACTATGGATTCTACATTCACTATGGATTCTAGATTTCTATGGATTATACATTCACTATGGATTCTAGATTCACTATGAATTCTAGATTTCTGTGGATATACATTCACTATCAGAATCAGGTTAGTGATTGTTGATGATTAGAGTGGAAGAAAGAAACAAAGGGAACTTTCAGATGATAAAACTGTTCTACACAACACACACACACACACACACACATATATATATTGCTGTGTGCAACTAGAGATAGCCAACAATGACTAAATCAATCAAGATTTTTGCAATTAGAGTGTGTAAAGAAGATGGTAACAGAGGCTACATGGCAACATGAGCTACTGGAATAGTTTCATTGCACCAGACTCTGTAATACGTCCACTAGATGCAGTGTCCCACTTCATCTTCAAAGTAACATCTGCTGTTTACTATTGCCCCCTTCTTACACGTGATGGGACTGACCCCAGAGAAGTTAACATGTCCAAGCACCCTCTACTCTACCTACTGTTCAGTAGGTCAGACTGGTCCCCAAGTCTGTGCTCTAATTTGTGGAGTTATCCCACTCTGTAGTGACTGCTAACACAAGATTTATTTCTGATTGTGCTACATAATGATACAATCCCAAAATCTTTTATCCATACCTGACCCTGTGAAGTAAATATCCTTACACAGACACACAGGCTAGAAGACTTCAGCCTGAACAGAGACTCCAGGATTTAAGCCACCCCTGCCCAGCTCAGAAAGGCATCTCAGGTCTTTCTATGCACTTCAGACTGCTCTCTGCAAACAGTCACTGAGACCAAGTTTGCCGTGGAAATTTTGTGATGTGTATGAAAGACAGGAAGAGAAAACTGGGTTGGTTTGAGGGAGAAGTCGAACAACAAGGTGAGTGTAGCAACAGCTAGGAGCCAGCCCAGTGAGGAACGTGGAGAAGGCATTGCCCAACTGAGCAGCCCCTGGTAAAGACAGAGCCTTTAGACTCCAGCCTCATTCCCCCAGAGCAGGTGACCTTCAGCAAAGGAACTGTGGAGCAGAGCCAGCCTGAGCTATTGTAAGCTTGAGCATGTTGGTATCTGCATGCTGTGACCAGGCAGCAAGAACTCCCTCAAAGAGAAACTCTCCATTGACATGAGGTCCTTCTGCATACACCACATGGTGCAACCTTCTAAGAATGCTGCCCTGTGACACCAAATATTAAATTCTCCCAAATCATCTCAAGAGTTTCTTGAAAAAAACAATTCTAACACGTTATTTCAGTGGACAGGCTGAAAGTCCAGAAAGTGTTGCCTTAAGTAGCTTTCTTTAATGAGTTGAAATAAAAAAAACACATTTATCATAGCATCAGTGTTTTACAAATTCAGTGAACAAACTCAGTTCGTTTTTCCTTTATCATCCATTTGTTCATGTAAAGTGAATGATACACTCCACACTGAGTACTATGTTAGCTAAGATATGAAAACATAGTATGCTAAGAATAGGTAAGTAATCTTTTAAGAATGTTTCTTAGGCTCCAGGAGCCTAGAATGTTCAATGTGAGGACAGTACGGACTTACGTGATGGTAATGATGTGGGCTGCCTAGCCTCAGAACAGGTAGAAGAGATGGCTTTGTGGTATTTGAGTGGTGTCACATGATGGGCGCTTGAATGGAACGAGACAGAAGAACATTCAGCAGAACTGGCTGGCAACATAAGCACCATCAGGAAATGAATCATCCAGTGGGACTACCAAGAAACAGAATCACAACACTGAGGGAAGGGGACTCAATGATCAGTTGGCATGGCTGTGAGTGGCCTTGATCCTGAGGGGCTGGATGGATCAAATGAAGTGTGGTGGTTTGATTCAGGTATCTCCCATAAACTTTAAGGGTTCTGAATGCCATGTCTCCAGCTGATGGCAATTTGGGAATTAAACCCTCCTGGAGGCAGTACATTGTTGGGGGCAGACTTACGTGTGTTATAACCAGCTTCTTCTTGTCAGTGTTGGGCACACTCTCCTGTTGCTCTTGTCCATCTGCTGTTGTCAAGGAGGTGATATCCACCCCTCTGCTCATGCATTGTTTTCCTCTACCCTAGAGTCTGTAAGCCAAACTAAACCTTTTTTTTTTTTTTTTCCCCACAAGCTGTTCTTGGTCAGGGGTTTTCTGCCAGCAATGTGAACCTGACTGCAACATGAAGGCTCTGGATAAGCCAAGGCAAACCCTTCCAAAGAATGGATAATGCAATGAATGGATGCTTCCAGGTTTATGGCATCAGTTCTCGCTCTTCCTTCTCCTCCTCTCAAACCACAGCCTTCTTAGATTTGTTTGCTCTTCAAATCTATCCTATTCTTATTCATCCACATCACTTCCATCTAAGGCTGATCAAAACATTTTGTTAAGCAAGATAGTGATGGTTCAACCCATACCCCTAACAACCAAACCTCAACCCAATGAGCTTGCAAGCTCTCCAGTAGAGAACCCCTTCCATGGGACAGCAGACAGACATGCCTAGACATTGGGCAGATCTTTCTCTCCTGACCAGTGCTGAGAGGAAATCATTGCACCCCCACATTTTATGACCCCTTGGATCTGTCCGTCCTTTCTTTGTTTCCTTCTTCCTTCTTCTTTCTTTCTTTCTTTCTTTCTTTCTTTCTTTCTTTCTTTCTTTCTTTCTTTTTCTTCTTTCTTTTTTCTTGTTCATTTCTTCCTTTATTAACTTTTTATTAACTTATAAAGAATTAAGCTTTTTAATGATGTTTTTATACAAATTTCTAATTTCCCTTCCTCCCATTCCCTTTTCCTCACCTCCTGTGTGCCCTCCCTCGAGTTAGCCTCCTTTCTGGTTTCATTCTACATGTTTCCTTTTGCTCTTCCCTCCTGTCTCATCACCTCTTGGTCCCATCTTGTGGTCTCCTATCTGGAATCATAGCCTGTACTCAGTATCACATATATACATATATTAAAAGTTGGGTGTGGTGGTGCACACCTTTAATCCCAACACTAGGGAGGAGGAGATAGGAGGATTGCTATGAGTTCAAGGTCACCCTGAGCTACAGTGATACCCTACCTCAAAAACAAAACAAACAAACAAAAAAAATGGTTGTGATCACACATGAGAGAACATATGATTTTTGTCTTTCTGGGCTGGGGTTGCCCCAGTTAGTATGAATTTTTCCAATTCCACCCATCTTCCTGCAAACTTTATAACTTGACGTCTTTACAGCTGAGTAAAAATATTCTCCAAAGGTCTCTATATTCTACCAGAGACATACTTGCACTTCCATGTTCACTGATGCTCTCTTCACAATCGCTAGGAAATGGAGACAACCAGAGTGTCCATCAGCTGATGACTGGAGAATGAAAGTGTGTCCTTGCCCTCCTTCTCTTGCAACTTCCTGCTACGCTTCTACAGTTGCTTTCAACAAGACTAAATGCTAGTAGTTTATTTCAATCTGAACCCAAAGGAACCAAGAAGAAATCTAACAGGTCCACTTACCTCAATTTTTATAAAATGTGCCACTGAGCAACACAGCTGATTTACATATGGTAAGAAAGGCAGGAATTAGAAAAAAAAATTTCTGAATTTGTAAAGCATTTTGAAAATCCTCTGAGTCAGTGTTTAATCCCTTCTCCCATACATAGGATGAAAGATCTTTGTTGTGTTTTCCCTTGAGTCAATATATTTTAAAACTGTGTTTACATAGTGTCCTGGTGTCCTTGTCAGCTGTCTCTGTGAATGGCCACAGCAGCTGGGATGAAGGATAACATATCACACCTTCACTTTGAATTTCCTGCCTTTTGTTTTCTTCAATCATAGCCTTGATGTTGTTTAAACAGTGCTCTGTATATTTAACTTCCTTACTCTCTTTTAAACAATTTTTTTAAATTACTCCATCATTCATAGCAGACTATAAAAGTGTTCTTGATCTAAAATTGAGCTGGTCTCTATTTACTCATGTATAAATATATATTTAGGCATTTTAATACATGGTCATTTATTTTATTGATTGACTACTTGGGCAGAAGTGTATTTGTGTACATTTTATTCATGTCATGTGCTCTGCATTTGAAGATGACAGTGCTGATAGGGTTGCTAGCTGTGGGCACAGATGGTTGGGGAAGGAACGTGCACCTTCCAAGGTACACACGGTCTGTTTTCCTTGTTTGCAGGCCGTGCTGTTTGTGATGCTCTCTCTTCATCTCAGATCCTTCCACAAGAGCCAAAGACGCATAAAGTTAGAGGGACACTTAGATATCATTTGGCCTGCATACTGAAACTTAGGAAGCTTCCAACATTTTCTAGTTGTGGCTTACAACTGTCAGTGATAAGATGGTACTTCAACAGGCAGAGCATTTCAGTGTTTTTCATCTCTATTATAAAACTGTTCCTTTTCTTGAGCTAAATATTTCTACCATATATACACTTATACACATACATGCATTTATGTACAGTGTCCTTTAAAACTCCACAGAAGTTGTATAGTCTTTGGGAGACAATATTTTCCCCCATCTGCCTTCTTCCTTCTCTCCACTATAGCCTCCTTTCCACTTTCATGTTACATTTTTTTGTTCCCCCACTTCTCATCACCTCTTGTTTGCTCTCTCATGGTCAATCTTGACTCATACTCACCTGTCCTTATTTACTTACATACAAACATTAAAAATTATGATCTGCATATGAGAGAGAACATGCAGCTTTTGATTATCTGGGCCTGGTTACTGCACTTAGTATAATCTTTGGTTGATTCTTTGGACTATTTCCTGTGCTATTGGAGTTTGGTTCAGAAAGACCTTACTTATAAAAGGTCTTACTGAATGTTGCCTATGCTTTCTCTAGTATGTTCTGCATTTCTGGCTTTATATAAAAGTCTTTGATCCATTTTGAATTAGTCTTTGCGTAGGGTGAGAGATGTGGATCTAATTTCATTCTTCTGCAGGTAGATATCCTGTTTTGCCAGCACCATCTGTTGCATAGATTGTCTTTTTTCATGTGAATGTTTTTGACACCCTTGCTTGTCAAAGGAAGATAATCCTTAAATCTTCTCTTGGAAGAGAGAGAAATAGAGAGAGAGAGAGTTTTCTAATTTTCTTCAGCAATTCTTCACTAACAAGACACCTGTATCTCAATCATATAAACCTTTCTACTTTTCTCTTTCATTCGTTTCTGAAACTCTTCATGTACTCTAACAAGTGCATTAATGCAGAGAAGCCTACCCCCTCCCCTGGAAACCACCTTGCACTCTTCTATAATTATTTTATATTCAAAAATTATTTTTCCCATAAGCTGTTAAGTCTTACTTTCTTCACCTCATATTGCCCATTGATATTGTAATTACAACACAGAAGTTTGCATTTAAATTCCATCTTGTTTCTCTCTTTATATTCATTGGCCCTGAGTTATTTTTTCAGGTACTGTTAGTAACCATATGAGTTCTTTCTTAAGGCTTGGTTCCAACTGAAAATATGACAAATATATTCTTCATGTCTCCATTTAAGACATGATTTAAAACACTGCATAGGTTGAGGCTCCATGTAGATTTCTAGATTCATTTGTTGATAGTGTTTGGACATTGGTGATGGGTCTTTAGGAGGTTATTGGTGTCAGATGAAGTCGTAAATATTGGGTCTCTGTGAGATTAGTGACTTTAAGTAAACAGATCTGCACTTGCACTCATGTCCTCTCAGCATCTGATGCTCTTCCCTATGTTATGATATAGCTCAAAGGCACTCACCAGATGCCAATGCCCAGGCCCTTGCACTTCCTAGCTTCTAGAACTATGAGACAAATAAACTTATACTGTTTATCCTTTACTCAATCTCAGGTTTTCTGTTATAGAAACAGAAAATGGACCAACACATGAGTTAATAGCCCTTCCACCAGCTATCTCTGGATGAATTTCTGCTTTGTTCCAAAAGATTAATGTAAAACTTTCTTTATACAAAAGCTTTACTCAAATTATGCTATGTCAAAACAGAAACTTACTTGACATAAAATTTAATAATTTAACTCCCTTGTCAAAAGGCCTAGATTAACAAGCGGATCAGAAAATAGGATTCATCTTTCTGCTATCTTCAAGAAATCCACTTTACTGTCAAAGGCAGATACCATCTTAGGCTAAAAGGAAGGAAAAAATATATACCAAGCAAATGGAAATAGGAAATAAGCAGGTTATCTGGCAAAATAGATTTTAAGTCAAAAGGGAACAATTCATAAAGGATATTATAATCCTAAAAACATATATACCAAACACCAAATTTAAAAAGCAAAATCTAGTAGACATAAAGTCATACATAAATCCTAGCACAACAATAGTGGGTTACTACAATACCCTACTAGCCAATAGACAAATCACCTAAACAGAAAATAAGTAGAGCAACAATGGAGCTAAGCAACACCATGAATCAAATTGACTTAACAGATATGTACAGAAAATTTCATTCAAACCCTACAAAATATATATGCTTCTCAGAAGCTCATGGAACCATCTCTAAAATATATCACATTTAGAAGGAGCAATTCTCCATAAATTCAGGAACACTGAAATAACTCTCTGTATTATATCTGACCACAATGAAATAAAACTAGAAATTAACAACAAGAGAAACAACAGAAAATACACAAGCTTTTGGAGATTGAAAAATACACTATTTAATAATGGATGGGTTGTTGAAGAAATCAAGAAGGAAATAAAAAAAGTCCTAGAACAGAATGAAAATGAAAATATAACATACCAAACCCTATGGGACATAATGAATGCAGCCCTAAGAGGGAAGTTTATTGCTCTAAATGCCTACATTACAAAAATAGAGAGATCGCAAATAAATAATTTAATCAACCATCTGAAAACTTTGCAAAAACAAAAACAATCCAAGTCCCAAAGTAGAAGGTAGTTTTTGTTGTCTCTGTTCTGCATGTGAAAATGTTGATGGTCTCAGAGCAGTGAGGTTTAATGCAGGTATTCAGAATCATTGTGGGGTCAAGAATGTACCAGCCACTTCATGTCAGGAAGATAGTGCCCCACATTATGCCTTCCCACCCTGTGGCTCTTACATTTTTTGCCCCCTCTTTCACAATGTTCCCTGAGCATTGGAGGGTGTGATAGGGATGTCCCCTTTAGTGGTGACCTCTCAGAGGCCTCTGATTTTTTTTAATTTTTAATTATTATTGTTTTTATTGACAACTTCTATACTTATACACAAAAGACACATGATATTTCCCTCCCCTCCCCCATTCCACATTAAACTCCAATCTCCAACATATCCCCTCCCTCTCTCCATTAGTCTCTCTTTTAATTTGATGTCATCATCTTTTTCTTCTATTTTGAGGGTCTTGCGAAGGTATTGCTAGGCACTGCAAGGTCATGGATATCGAGGCCAATTTCTGTCTGGGCAGTTGCATTTTAAGAAGTCATACCCTTCCTTTGGCTCTTCCATTCTATCTGCCCCCTCTTCCGCAATGGTCCCTGAGCCTTGGAGGGTGTGACAGAGGTGTTTCAGTGCTGGGCACTCCTCCATCCCTTCTTCTCAGCACTATGTTGCCTTTTGGGTCATCCCAGTGGTCATCGCCATCTGAAAAGAGAAGCTTCTCTAACCAGAAGTGAGAAGCGTTAATATGTGAATATAAACATTAAGTGTAGTGCTTTCAGGGCAGCTTGGTGGGAATAATATATACATTTAGCCAGACAACAGCAGGCTTTATACCCCTAAGGCTCATGACCTCACCTGCCATAGACTTTTGCTTAGGTTTTTCAGTACCAGGCATGTATTCCCTCCTGTAGAGAGCACCTTCAGTCCAATTATGGAGCAGTTGGTTACCCCAAGAGTAGACATGCCACTATTGTACCCGTTCAGTCATTAGGTCTGTATGGCCAAACTTGAATATTCAGTGTCCACTGTTTTCACTGCTGATGACTTCTGTCTCCCATATGGCTGCATGCAGTGCAGCTTTTTCCAGCTTTCAGTTGGCTGTTCTACAGGGAAAAGGTTTTCTGCTCCGCACCAGCTTGCTTTCTCAGTGACCTTGCCTCTCAGGCAAGAGATGTCTTCAGCAATAGGGTCTTACCATCTGTTTCTCAAGGGAAACCAAGGGCTTTGGCAAAAGCCTTTAATATTTTGGAGGCTACCAGGACCTCCTTGGAGGCTTCTGATTTTGTGCTCTGAGTCTCCTCAGCATCTACCACCACCTCCATAGAGAAGGTTCTCTGGCCAGCAGTGAGAGCAGCACTCATGTTCATGTTGCCACTTCCTCTGCACTGTTCCCCGAGTCTGAGCAGGTGTGGAGAGATGATCTGTCCAGGTCTGAGTCCTGGGATTTCTCTTCTTCTTGTCATTTTGATGAGTCTTGGGTCTCCCCAGTATTTACTACCATCTGTAAAAAAGAATGTCCTTTCACAAAAAGTGAGAACAGCATTAATCAAATGACATAACAAACATATACATTTAGAAGGCTTTCTGATGGACATAATGGCACCATTTAGCGAGATATTATCAGCCCTATAAGGAGGAACTAACATCAATGTTCCTCAGACTCTGGCAGGATATATAAATGGAAGGAATGCTATCAGACTCATTCTACAAGGCTAAAAATACCATGATATCAAAACTGTGTAATTACATAACACAAATCAAAAACTACAGACCAATTTTAATGAACATAGACCCAAAATTCAATAAAATGCTTACAACACAACAATTGAAAATTTTACACCATGACAAAGTTAGCTTCATTCTAGGGATGCAAGGATAGTTCAATACATACAAAACAAAGGTAATACAGCAGATTAATAGACTCAAACAAAAGCCAGAGATCACATGATTATGTCCTTCTACAAAGTTTAATATCATTTCATGATAAAAGCTCTGAAGAAACTATGATAAGAAGGAACATATCTCTAAATAATAAACTATGATAACTACATTAAGCTATGTATAGGACAGACCTATAGCCAACATTATAGCAAATTGGGAAAAAATGAAAACATTTTCTCTAAAATCAGGAATAATTTAAAGCTCATCATTCTCCCCACTCTTATTCATTATAGTTCTTGAAGTCTTACAACAATAGAATAAGGAAAAAAAGGATAGTCAGACAGAAAAAGTTAAGTTATTCCTACTTGCAAATGACATAATCCTTTACTTTAGATACCCTACAGAGTCTACCCTAAAACTCTTAGATCTGATAAACACTTTCAACACTTTCAACAAAGTCATAAAAATGAACATACTGAGAAGTAAATCAGAAAATATTCCTGTTAGAAATAGCCTCAACAAGGCCTAGTAATGGGTGTAACCAAGGAAGAGAGAGGCCTCTATTCAAACACTGAAGACACTCAAAAAGGCACTGGAAAGGGGATGGTTCTCCATGCATTGGCAGAATTAATATTATGAAAATGGTTATATTGCTAAAGTGATCTACAGATTACATGCAATCTTCATCAAAACCCTAACAACATTCTTCCCAGAAACAGAAAAGAAAAATCCAAAATTCATATGGAAACACAAAAATCCTGGGACATCCAATGCAATCCTGAGCTAAAATAGCAATGGTGAAGGTTTCATGGAATCTCTTTTCAAATTATACTACAGAGCCATAGTTACAAAAACTGTATGGTTATAACATACACACGCACCCTCCACACACAAAACAGACACACAGACTGGTAGAATCGAATACAGAGAGGATCCAGAAACAAACATTTAGTTATAGCCATTTGATTTATGACAAAGGTGCCATAAACCCACACTGGAAACAAAACAGCCTCTTCAACCAACGGTGCTAGGGAAACTGAATATCCCCATGTAAAAGACTGAAACTTGACCACTGTGTCTTGCCCTACAACTATCAATTCAAAATAAATCAAAGGCCTTAATAGATAGCCCAAAACATTGAAAGTGCTAGATGAAAACATAGGAGAAACATTTAAGATATAGTAACAGGCAATGACTTTCTAAAAGGGACTCCAATAACTAAGACAGTAAGAGCAAGAATTGAAAGACGGGGTTGCATAGAAGTGGTGGGAACCAGAAAGGGTAATGGTGGGGGTGAATAAACAAAACACGTGATATACTCACAAAAAAATGTCAAAAAGAGGCCTCACATAAGCTAATGAAAAGTGAAGCAAGAGAAACCAGGTTGGAGTGGGCAGAAGAAGGGCTGGGAGAAAAGCGGTTGAAGATGTGTGAATCAATTCTCTCCATGTCAACAGTGGAGAGCACAGAACCGAGCTGGGCAAGGGTCAGGAGATTTCTTGGCCTGTTTTGTAGGATAGGCTTGACGTGCACAGGGTTACGGGCTAAGGAAAAAGGGCCCATCTGAGAGGAAAAGGCCTGGAATTACAGAAAACAAAGACGATTAGGTAAGAATAAGGCCCAAGAATGGGCCGGAGGTAGGAAGGGGCTCAGAAGAAACAAAGGTTGCCTGTTTCTCACCAGTCTATTTCTTGCATGATAAAAGGAAATATGGTGCTAATCTTTGTATAAATTAATAAGTGCCAAGGCCATGTTCCAAAGTGAGAAGAAAGGAAGAAAATGAGCCTGACAACCTGGGCTAGGGTGATGGAGATAGACACTTAGAATACTCAAAATGCACCAGAGCAGAAATCCAGGAGCTGCTAAGAATTCAGCACTAAAGTAGACTTAAAACACACCCACCATGGCTCAGGGAAGATGGCAGAAAAGAGGGTGGAAAGAATGTACGAGCCACAGGGTGGGAAGGAATATCCAGAGACATAGCCCTCCCTGAAATGACTGACTGTTGCTCTCACAACTCCATGGTGAATACCAGCAACCCCACTAAAGAGGTCCCTCAGTGGAGTGGGGGCAGGGAGGAGGGAAATGAGGGTACTGACACATGATGTGTCCATGCAAAGTTTCTACTTACAAAAAAAAAAAAAAGTATATTGTGAAAATAGATGGTGGTAGGCCAGGACGGCAAGTTGATGCAGTCTGTATTTTCTGCAGCACAGCAATCATGACATTTAATGAGAAAGAAGATTCTAGAGTTGAGTGCTCAGGAATCAGGCCAGGCTCAATGTGAGGATGGTTGGTAAACTGAGGCAGACATTGATTATCAAAATGTAACCTGACCTTGCTGAGCACCTATGTGTGCCTGACATTGTTCCAGGTTTGAAGATATACCAGTGAGTGAATTGGATGCTTCCCTGCCTTCACGAAGCTCACATTTCAGTGGAGAACACAGTCAACTGAAGAAAGGTAAGTCATTGTAGCAGTGCATGATGACAGCTGCCAGCAAGTTAATGGACACATGGACTAGAGGTGGACTGGAGGACAGTTCTTGGATATAGAATGGTCAAAGAAACTTTTCCCAAAAAAGTAACATTTTAGTTAAACCCCAGAGCTAGGGTAAATGTACAGTTTGGTTCTGCAGAGCATGTAGGAATCTTTTCTAATCCAGCACTGAGAGAATGTTCTAAATGAAAGGAGAGCAGGTAAACAGGACACTGCAGCAGGAGCTTGGTGTCTGGAAATAGGAAAAAGGCTGTGAGGGAGGGAGGCATGTAGAAAGCCAAGAAGGGTTGACAGGTTTTCCATGTGGAGAGTTGGAGCAAGATCTGCTCTACATTGTGCAAAGATGATTTTCATTGTTATGGAGAGAAAAAAAAATGGACTAGACCAGAAATAGAAACAGGCAGGCACTTAAAGAGTTATTAAAGTTGTCCAAGCAAAAATTACGATGACAGCAGTGGTGATGAAAGGATGTGGATAAATTTGGGAACTTATTTTGGAGGCAGAAAATAGTACTTCTTGGTGGATTTGACATGCCAGTTCAGGAAGAGGACAGTAGAGAATGATTCTCAGGTTATTAGTTTGACTAACTGGGAAGTTTATGATGTCATTTGTTGAGATGACGAGCAGAGAAAATAGATCTGGATTTTGGAAATTAATTTGAGATGCATATGAGGCATCCAAGTGAAAATGTCAAGTAAGCATTTGGGTATTTGAATCTGGAACTGAGGGGAAAATATAAATTTATATGTTATTTGCATAAATGATGACAGATGAAAGATGGGGCTGGTTGGAAAGCCTCGGAGGGTATTGATGGAGAAGCAAGTGATCCTAGAACTCAAGCATTTAATGGTTAGCAGAAAAGAGGTCAGCAAAGGAAGCTGGGAGAGCAGCCGAGGAGAGGAGACACGGAAGTCTGTCACTGCAGTCTGCAGAGTAAGAATGCCCAGGAGGAGGAAGAAGCCAGTGCCATGATGCCATGCAGAGGCCAAGTATATTCAGGTGGAGACATGCCTGTGGGTAAAGGAACCAAGGTCATGAGTGAGCTTGAGAAAAGACAGTCCAGACCCTAGTGGTACAACGTGACCCAGGCGACACCCCCAAGCTGACATGGCAAAGCAGGAGTGGCTGAACGTCTTCATCCCAGACATAAGTCTCCACTGGAGAAGCTGGATAGCGAGCAAGGAAGAGAAGCAGGAGACTGGTGGGCTTCTCTGCCCATCCACTGAAGAGCTGTGCAAGTCTAACCGCCAAATAACCTTCAGGATTTTCATTTTCTCCATGGTAAAATTAGATCCTCCAAAATTCTGTTTACTCATTTATTCATTTAGCAAACAAACATCAGTTACACTGTTGCAGGTCCTGAGAGAAAAAGATGATGCTTGGGCTTGGAGAGATGGCTTAGCGGTTAAGGCGCCTGCCTCCTAAGCCTAGAATGCCGGTTTCAATCTCCAGGTCCCACGTTTAGCCAGATGCAAAGTGACGCAAGGGCGCAATGCCTCACTTGACCACAAGGGGGCGCACACATCTGGATTTCATTCGCAGCAGCTGAGAGACTGCTGGCGCACCATTCTCTATCTGTCTTCCTCTCCCTCTCTCTCTCTCTCTAAAAAAAAAAAAAAAATGCTGCTTGTGCATTTGAGCTGCTGATTGTTACCTTACATCACAGTTATTAATGTGACATTTGGCATTCCTCTCAATGAGATGGCATAGTAAGGTCCGTAACGCCATCTCCTCCTCATCTTGACTTTTCCCATAGGAAGTAGTCAGTGCCTGGCACAAACTGCAATTGATATTGGGGTCAGGAACACAAAGATATGCCATTAAATTAATAGTTATTGTTTTCTGATTTATGTACAAATCCTGATTTGACCCTTCATTCTTTAGGCAAGTTACTTAATTTTTCTATGCCATAGTTGCTTGAACTGAAAAATGGCGATAATGCTAGCATTCACACCATAATAAACTATGAGAAATAAAATAGGTGTCTGGCATGTAATAAGCTACTCTTCCTTTTTTGCACATGTATATGTATGCCTGTATGCATGTTCACATGCATGTGAGTGCACATGTGTGACTATATGGAGGCCAGAGCTTGACACTGGGTGACTTCAATTGCTGTTCACCTTATTTACTGAGATAGGGTCTCTCCCTGAAATCAGAGCTCGCTTATTTAGCTAGTCTAGCTAGCACGCTTGCTCTGGAGATCCCCCATCTCTGCTTCTGGGGCACTGGGATTACAGACGGGACCACACCCACGTGGCATTTACGTGGATGTTGGGGATTTTGACTGAGGTCCTCCTGCTTGTGCAAAAAGCACTTTACCAATTGAGCCATCTCAATTAATAAGGCATGTTCATCATAGAATATTCAGAAAAATCAGAATTCATGAGGAAGTAAATTAATTTACCTTCACAATTACAGATAACTACCACCAATATTTTGGTGTGATATCTTCTCATTTCTTTTCTCTGCATGATGCAAACAGTTGTATCCTGAACTCAAGTGGCTTAAATGGCAGTTATAAATGATGGTGCTTTTACTGGAACAACTGGGTAGAGCTCTTGATATTATGCCTTTTGCTCTCCTTTCATGCAAACTGCTGTAGGATTAGATTATATGCATGTAATAATATAGAATAATGTATAACAAAAACTATCAGTTACTGGTTCTAGACATTTAATAACATATAAATATGTTATTGTATTGAATTCATACCAGTCTTTTGTGGTTGATGTTTTCTCCATCTTATTAAGGAAAGTAAGGGTCAGTGAAGATGGCATTACCACTGTTCACTAGTATCCAGTTAGTCTCTCTGTCTCCCCTCTCTCTCCACATGTAAAAGTACTTATTCCTGTCATATTGATATTAGTTGAGATCATGTAAATTTTGACCAGTGAAAGATAAGCAGAAGTGACATGGGTCAACTAGTTGCTGCTGCCTAACTCCCCAACTGATCACGTCACTGCCGTGATGATCCTGGAAGCCACTGCAGATGTGGAGGTCTGAGGCTCTTGGTAAGTGGTCTAATCTGTATCACACTATGCTTGAATAGCAGCCCCTTCGGGGGAATTCATTGAAATATTGAGACTGTTGCTGTAGCATAAACTTGCCCATATAGACTAGTGCAGAGCACTTCAAGGATTCCCCAAAGTAATAAAGCTGGTTAGTGCCATAACCAAGATTTGGATCCAGACTAGAATGACCCATGGCACAGGAAACCAGCTTAGATAAGAAAGGTCAGATGGAGCTGGGTGTGGTGGTGCACACCTTTAATCCCAGCACTCAGGAGGCAGAGGTAGGAGGATCGCCGAGAGTTTGAGGTCACCCTGAGACTACATAGTGAATTCCAGGTCAGCCTGGACCAGAGTGAGACCCTACCTTGCAAAACCAAAAAAAAAAGAAAGAATGGTCAGATGGGAGCCAGGAAGATTTCTTGGTAGATAAAGCACTTGTAAGTGTGAGGACTAGAGTTCTGAGCCCCAGCAACCAAATAAATGCCAGAGGGGGGCATGGCATCCCACCAGCAGTCCACCTGCAATCCCAGTGCACAGAAGGCAGAATCAGGGGCACCCTGAGGCAAGCTAACTAGCCAGATTAGCTGAACTGGTGAGTTTTGAGTTCTAATGAGAGACCCTACCTCAGCAAATAAAAAGGAGAGTGATTGAGGAAGACAGCTGATATCAACCTTTAACATCCACATACACACATGTATACACACACACACACACACACACACACACACACTGCAAAAGAAGAGAGAAAGAAATCAAAGGTCAGTTGAAGATTTAGTGAGAATAGACTGACCAAAACAGCTGCTGTCATCGGCTTTCTTATGCCACCTTCAATGTGGTAATGCTCATTATCTTTGAAGTCATGTGACATTTCTCCAGTCCTGCACATGTGGGGAAACAATAAGCAAAGCAGAATAATCTTACCACTTGCAGTAGGCTATATGCTTTAGATATTTATGAGAATTAAAAAAAGCTCACAATAAACATGGGAAGCAATTTTTTTTTAAAAAGGGGATAACAAAGTTTGATATGAAGAACCAATGAACAGATTTAACTCAAAAACTCTTTTTCTAGAAAAAAAGTTTCATAATAAATCCTTCAAAGTAATCTACCTATGAGATGCAAATCCAAGGATCTGTGGAACACAAGAGTGATAAAACTGGTAAGCCAAGCAGTGGGATGAAAGGTACAAAGTGCAGAGGTTGTGGAACACCCACGCAGGTTTGGTAGTTAAAGAGGCAAAAGAATCCAGAAGTCAAAGCCTTCAAAATAGAGCTGTATAAAGCTGCACGAAGCCCTGTACTGTAAGAAGTATAGGAGGACCCGCAGCTGTAGGACTCGGACCCCACTTGCATCTGATATTTGGTCTTCGAAGCCTGTGTTTAGTTCCTGTTGATTTTATCTTTCAAGATCTGTTGAGATTGAATAAGGCTCCTAAATTATTCAGAGAAACCAGACAACATCTTCCAAGCACCTCTAACTCGTTGCTACAACCTAATCAACTTAGGCATTTCTTAAAGCCAAAACATGAATAGAAAGAAAATGCATCTCTTTCTTGGGTCAATAATGACGGCCATGGCTACAATGGCCTATTTCCTTGACCCCAGGCACTCTCCCCTTAGGGATAGATGTGATGGATGACAAATGAGGTGTTAATGGCTCCCATCAGACCAAAGTTCAGATGCATGTGGGTCTCTGCCAAGGCTCTCATCCAAGGAGAACCGTAGTAACAGGGTTGGGACTGCACACTTCATCCAAACAGAGTGAATGGGGCATCAACTGTTAAAACCCTTGGTGGTGCCCAGACTCCAGCATCTTCCAGGGCTCTTCCCAAGGTCTTTTCATAAAAATTAGCCTCCACCTCACAGGGCCATCCCCACCGTAGCTTCTTTAATGCAGGCTTAATCACCTTATCTAATATAAGACGTTTGTGATTAAGAATCAAAACATTTGTATGATCAAGGGCACAGAGCAGTCATTGTAAGGTTTTACCTTATTTCCTGCCCATGTCCTAAATTGATAAATTCTCAACTATTAACTCTTACTATACCCAAAATGTTGTTCCCTGAACCTTTTCTCAATTTAAGATAATCATAATGTCAACTAAGGCATTCTTTATAATAAGATGTGTTTATAACATTAGGTATCCCAGTTAAAATTCAAACTTTGTCTTCAGTGAAAGCCCTTTTGCTTCCTAATCAGACCTTAGCAGTCCTCTACTCACAAAAGAAAAACCCCTGCCTCTGTGTTGACAGGAAATGTATAAAGACTCCACATCCATCCAACCCAGGCATCCACCGCTACATACCAGCCTCATGCTAAACAGTAAGGACGCAAATTCAAGTCATACTTCCTTCTAAAAGACAGCATGAACTGTGTGCAGGGTTAGAATTTTGGCTCAGGTTGTGACTAGACACTTAACTCCCCAAGATTTTGTTCTATTATCTCAAAATAGTAAGAGTGCCCGTCTAGTAAGGGTCACATATATTACTGAGTTGACATAACAAGTTGAACCATGCCTGGGACATAATAAGATTTCAGTAATATTTATTCTTTTGTGCTTTGCTCTTGTGGGGAAAGGGAGGATGAAATAGATGATGTCATTTGCTGGTAAAAGCCAGAGCTAGAATGTAAACGAAGTCTACCTGAAAACATGCTATATGCTTTTCACACTGAGAAGGCCTATGTGTTTCATCTCTCCATTTAGTCATGTACAATGGCTATTTCTTCCTAAACCTGGTCAACAACCTGGCTGTTCAGTGGATGTTGTGGAGTCAGGCCTTCATGCTTCCTGGTTCTTGTCTTCTTGGAGAAAAACATTTACTCTATCTATGCTTGTCTTTCCTCTGAAAGCCAGAAAAAATGTTCCCAGTTCCCAGAAAACCTCTTCTGTTTTCACTTTGGTCAGAACTGGATCACATAGTCATAGATGGGTCATTGAGCCAGGCATCTATAGGGTTAGAAAATCCTTGGAATTTTTCTCCCACCCTTATTCTTTTATACTTATTAGATTTTTTTAAATTATTTATTTGCAAACACAGAGAAAGAGAGAGAAGAGAGACAGAGAATAGATGCACCAGGGCCTTCAGCCACTGCAAATGAACTCCAGATGCATGTGCCCCTTGTGCATCTGGCTTAAGTGGGTCCTAGGGAATTGAACCTGGGTCCTTTGGCTTCTTAGGCAAATGCCTTAACCACTAATCCATCTCTCTACCCCTTTATTAGAATTTTTACATTTGAAAAACTTACATATATTTAAGTATGTATGTCTCTGATAGATTAATGATTATAAAAGAACTGTGGCATAAAAGAAAGTGTAAAATTCTGACAAATGAAAGGACCTAGGAGCCAAAATGAATAGCTAGGAACTTGATATTAGTGTAACCTATAGATTATAGTCAAATGTCACCAGTTTACATGGACCCTTATGTACATGTCTGTGCTCGGTTCAGTGTTATTTACCTTATGTGTAGATTTGCCTGGCAACCATCAAATAACAGACCTATTCCTCATATGTCAATGTTGTGGTTATGATATGTGTAGTTCTGCAAGATGTTTTATTGGGGAAGCTAGGAGAAACATAGGGGATCTTCTTATTCCTTACAACTGCCTGTTAACCTATAATCTCAAAATAAAGAGTTCTAGAAAGTACGTTGGGGTCATAGAAGCTGGAAAAAATTTAGAAGCAATTCCACACTGAAAGACACTCACAAGTAATAACTAAATGCCATTCAGAGGATCACTGGTTGTCCCCGGATGTTGGGGAGTGAAGTTGTTGTTTGGTCTGTAGTATTGCACCAACGTTCATTTCTTTGTTTTGAGCAGTATATTGTTATACGACAATAACACCAGAGGAAGCTAGGCAAAGCATAGACTGAATTCTCTAGTTTTATAACTTTTTCTTTAAGTGGCAGAAATTTGATAAGTACTTTTAGATAATTCCAGCACTTGGGAGGCAAGGGTATGAGGATCACCATGAGTTCAAGGCCAGCCTGGGACTACAGAGTGAATTCCAGGACAGTCCTACCTCAAAAAAAAAAAAAAAAAGGACTGGAGAGATGGCTTAGCGGTTAAGGTTAAGGTGCCTGCCTGCTAAGCCTAAGAACCCGGTTCCAATCTCCAGGTCCCACATTTAGCTAGATGCAAAGTGATGCAAGGGTGCAATGCCGCACGTGCCCACAAGGGGGCGCACACATCTGGATTTTCTTCACAGCAGCTGAGAGACTGCTGGTGTGCCCATTTTCTGTCTCCCTCTCCCTCTCTGTCTGTCTCTCTCTGTGTCTCTCTCAAAAAAAAAAAAAAAAAAAGTAAAAAACGTTTTAAAAAAGCCAAAATAAATAAATAAATAGAAAATTTAGTATATTAGATCAGCAAAATAAATAAATAAGGAAAAACAAAAGCCAGATATAATTTCTTAAGAGTCTTTTCTATATATTTCTTCCAGTTTAAGGCCACTTATACATCCAGAAATAACACTTTAGAGTTGAAGTATCACACCAGCACTTTTTCTTTACAGGAGCCTGTACAACCTATTCTATTAACTTCCCTGATTGGATGCCTGTGTCTTGGAACAATTTCTTCTTCTGCTGACTGTGCTGGGAGCAAGCCAGCTCCTGCTGCCCTAGTTTGCCTTTTCGAGAGGAGAACTGGATAGGTATGTGATGCATCTAACCCCACTGCTCAGGAGGCTGAGGCAGAAGGATCATAATTTCATGGCCATCCTGGGCTACAGAGCAAGATTGAGGTTAGTCTGGGATACCTCAGAGAGAGAGAGAGAGAGAGAGAGAGAGAGAGAGAGAGAGAGAGAATGCATGCTGGCTTGTGGCCTTTTCAATTGGTTTTTTCAGCCAGGTTCTCCAGGAGGGATGAGTGAGCAGGCATGTCTCAGTAGTTTTAAAGGATTGGTTGAAATCTCGTTAGTACGGTCCCTCACATATCACGTATATGAAATAGATTTCTTCACACTGACGTGAAGTGTCACACTCAGGTCCAGGGAGCTCAGAAGAGATAGCAGACTGCCCCCTGGTAGGGCACTGGAGTCGGTTCCCCGGGCTCCATTTCCACCATTTCCAAGGCCACATCTTCTAAACCAACCAAATTTTGCTATGTGGACTTTTTTACCCTTCCTTTAAATAAGTATTTTTCCAAGCATGGAATTCAGAGGAGAGGTCACTTTTCTGCCTGGGAATCCGTCTGTTTTCTTTTTATGGTCATTTCTATATTGAGAAGGACCCAGGTCCAGTAAGCCATGGGGTAATCTGGTAACACTCCCCTAAACAAGTGTCCCTAAGTTTACTTGTCACCCCAACTCTTCTCCAGAAGCCACACCTTCAAGTTAGTTTCCTTTGGTTTCTGCTTCAATGGGAAAATATCTAATGATAGATAGGCCATTTGTTTCTTCTTTGCTTTCTTATCTGTGCAGCTCTGGTCCAAGGTTGGACCGATCTGGTTTTCATCTATCTAACTGGAGGGGTTACAGCAAGATGGACAGAAGTTTGGATATAGCAGTCTGGGAAAACTTCTCCCATAAACCTGACTTGATACATCTGTCCTGTTGGCAGCCAGAGGCCACCAAGCTTCCAGCTGGCTCTTCGCCTCTTCCAAGAGGGTCAGTCAGACTAAGGGCTCGCTAAAGTCCTTTATGCTGGCAAAAGAAGGCATCTTGCCCAAAACAGCTTCAGAAGAGTGAACATTCCATGGGCCCAGGTGTGAGATTCCAGGGGCAGAAAAGGGAGAGCAGACCTCCAGATGAGGAGGGGAGAGACCCAATTACACCAGCTCTTGCTTAGAAAAACATTCTCTTGCAATCACAGGAAAAAAAGTGCTCACTTATATCTTGGTCTGGTTCTGTGAGCTGAACCAATAGAACATAAATCTAAGTTGCCAGTGTCCATAATCCAGAGTAAATATGTTCATTTTTACATAGAAAATTCAGCCTAGAACTTTTGCACTTCATTTCAAGCCAACATCATCTAGCGCCACTGACTTTAAAGAAACCTGCCAGTATACCCAAATTTCAGCAGTACTAATATTTCAGGGTGTGGGCCACAAGGGAGAGGATGTTCAGGCCAGGGAAGGAGCTGGTGATATTTCTGGCCTCATCGGTGTCTCTATCATGTGGGCAATGCTGCCGAGAGGCTGTCCAGGGCTCACAGGTGGAGCTCATCCTCCTGGCAGACTGCTGGCTCCCATGGAGGCCAGCTCACCACGCTCACATGGCTATAGGCTTTAGACTGCTGGTCCAGCTCTCACAGCACCCTCCACCCACTGCTGGGGGAGCAAGACAGCCAGGGAAGGGGCCAGGTTCTATGATTCTTACCCCACCTCTCTCTGAACCTTCCAGTGGATCTGGAATGTCCTGAAAGGAAGGGCTCCAGAGCACTGGCTGCCAAAGCACTGTAGGTGGGGGGAAATAAGCCATGGAACTCAATGACATTTTCTGTCTATTTATTCTTTATATTTTAATGGAATTCTGTGGTCCAGACTTGGTTTCAGGCTCCATGCTCTCAGAGTTAGCTAAAGAACAAGGGGGGAAAAAGTAGTGGGGGAAATTAGATTCTTGATTTGTGTCCAGATGGTCCTGGACGAAAATAGACTCAGAGATTCTCACTGCAAACTTGCTTCTGGTATGAAACTCCCCACCCCCTTCATTTAAGGTCCTCTTGGTAAGACAGGGAATGGGAACTGGAAAATACTGGGAACGTTCATTTCTCTTTTTCCCAGCCATATATTAAAAGGCTTGTGCAGGTTCCAGTTGGGGGCTTCAGGGGAACACCAAAGTCACACCACAGACAAGGGCCCGGAGTGATGGGATTTCAACCAACTTAGAAGAGGCCCTCATTGGCCAGCCTGAGCATGTGTGGCAGCAGGACAGCAGGCTGTGTAACACCCCAGGAAGCAGAGCAGTAACTGGCCCTGTGGCTCACTCATGCCTGTGCGCACACCCGGGCCACCTTGATCAGAGAGCTCACGGGCAGGGGCTGGAGCGACAGCTCAGCCAGTGCAGCGCTTGCTTCACAAGCATAAAGGCCTGAGTTCATCCCCAGCCCTCAAATGAAAGTGCCAGATCTGGTGGTACATGCTTGTAATCCTAGCACGAGGGAAGCAGCGACAGGTGGATTCCTGGGGCTCGCTGACCAGTCTAGCTTAATTGGCAAGCTCCAGGCCAACGAGTGACTCTGACTCAACAACACAAGATAGCATCTCCGAGGATGACAGTGAGGTGGGAAATTAGCCTCCACGCACATGTGCACACACATGAACCTAAACACACATAAACATGCTCACACATATGCATTTTTTAAAAAAGAGCTCAAATGCAGGGAGAAAGGCAGGACACTGGCCTGAGGCTCTGCAGAGAGCAGAGACATTTCGTATAGACACCACTTCCTGTTCTCAGGGACACCCAGGGCTGCCTTATCTTTTCTGAAAGTCAACTAAGAAGGAAGGGTCCACGGTCCTAGGTAAGAACAATGCAGCAAGATGCCTGAGGCAGGGGGGGAGGGGGGGTGCTTGAGGTCATGAACCTGTCAGAAACAGGAAACCTGAGAGACTTAATGGCTCACCTCAGCTTCTACCAGGCTTGGGCTTCACAACCACGTCACTAGGGAATCCCTGTCATTCCTTGATGCTTACTTGGAGCCCCCTCCCTGAGCTACACACAGGGTAGATCACCCAAAATTTAGGATAGACCCCTCCATTGGCAGGCAGCCCAGTGAGGGTCAGTGAAATAAATAGTGGTTAGGTAGAAAATGTTCATTAAAATTTTTTAAAGGGGGCTGAGGCTAAAGCTCTTTGGCTCCCCTGGAATGCCTGGTAAGGCAGATACGATAGTGTATGTGTAGAGCATGTAGAATTCCAGTGCTCTTGACTGGGAGAAGACAAGCAAAGATGGGAGAATGGTTTGGAAGTTCACAGGCCAGCTGGTCCAGTCTGCATCAAACAAGGTGGAAGGGGAGGACCATCGCCAAAGGGTTTACTGGCCTCCAGGCGCCTTGACATGCATGTATCTGTGGGCATACACACACACACACACACACACACACACACACACGCACGCACGCACGCACACTTTAAAATCACCATAGCATATACTTTGGAGGAAGTGGTCTAATTATTCTCAAATGATAGTTGAACAAACTGAAGCAGAATTAAAGTGCCTTGTCCAAGCTCAACAACTGAGTTGTGTATCAGTTACCTTCATGGGATAAAACACCCAACCAGAAGCAACTTCTGGAAGGAAAGGGTTTATGTCCAGCTAACAGTTTCAAGGGGAAATTTCATCCTGGTGGGGAATGCATGGCAGAGCAGCCAGCCAGGCCTCATGTCTCCACATCAGCACAGAGGAAGGAGAGAGAGTAGCTTACCACCACTGGCAAAGGGGGCTGGACGGTAAAATCCTGTGGCCCACCCCCAGTGACACACCTCCTCCAGCAAGGCTCCATCTCCCAAAGGCTCCACCAGCCAGGGATTAAGTATGAGGTTAAATCACAAGCATATGAGATTATGGGGGACATTTTACATTTAAACCACCATGAGTTAGAATTAGAACTCAGGTTTATTTGACTTCAAAACCCATTTTTTTTTTCACCACCCATCACATCTTTACGTTAGGTCATACCATGTCCAACGTCAGAGGCCTCTCATGTTCCCAACCAGCCCTGGAAACAACAATGGCATTGCTGGCCAAAGGACTTAGTCCCGCACTGAAGCAGACTCGTAAGCAGTTGCCACAGTTTTAACTATTGACTAATCATACACAGCACACTGCAGTTGTGGAGCAATGTTGGGGGCCTGAAACATGGCTCCCCAGTACCACCTTCGAGATCATTAGACTGCTCTTGAGTCTGAAAAACATCAGGTAATGGTAACCTGTATGAGACAGAGTCTATGGAACCACTTATGACTCCAAATAAACTTGAAGCATATGAAGCTTTATTGTGGAATTCACAATGTAGGAAAACATGGAGGGAAATGAAAACAGCTTAGTCTAAATCTTTTCATAGCTTTGTATTATTGTAATTGGTTGAGCTACCTTCTAGCAAAGAAGAAAGTATACAAAACAACTTAAGACTTAAAACTCTGATTCAGAATGTTCCAATGTGGGGCACACCTGTGCTCAGGAGGGAGGGAAGAAAATGGGGTGGAGAAGAAAGAAACATCTTTAATCCTGGAACAAATGGAAACTCTTAATGGGTGGGGCCCAAACATGCTGGTCTCTGAGATATATATCGCTATTAGTTAAGGCTCAGCTACCAGTGACAAAGAACCCAGCCTAAATTAGTCTAAAGCAAAATATTAATTTATGGATCCCATAATTTACAAGGCTAAAGGTGTGTTGCTATGACTTGAATGTTTGTGTCTTCACATTGACACAATGAAGGCCTAACTCCCCAATGTAATAGTGATGTGATGATATTTGGATGTGAGGCCTCTGGAAGATAATTAGATTTAGATGAGGGTGTGAGGATAAGATTCTCACGATGAGATCAGTGTCTTTGTAAGAAGAGAACAAAGCTTTTTCTCTCTCTCCCTTTCCTTTCCCTCTCCCTCTTCTCTTTTCCCTTCACTCTCTTTCCCACAGGAGTTCACAGGGAGAAGGCAGAAGGGCTCTCTCTACAACCCATCCATACCGGCTGATCTTGGGCTTCCGGGTCTTTAGAACCATGAAAAATAACTGTAGGTTAAGCCACATTAAAACACCAGCCTAGCTTCAGGCATGGCTGGCTGAGGATTCAAAACTGTTGCTCCTTCCATGTTTCTCTGCCAGTACTTCACCTCACCCGATTCTCTTCTTAAGGTTCCATTGTCAGAAAATACAAGAGCCAGGCGTGGTGGCACACACCTTTAATCCCAGCACTTGGGAGGCAGAGTTAGGAGGATCATCTTGAGTTGGAGTCCATCCTGAGACTACATAGTGAATTCCAGGTCAGCCTGGATTAGAGTGAAACCTACCTCAAAAAAACAAACAAACAAACAAACAAACAGGGCTGGAGAGATGGCTTAGCGGTTAAGGTGCCTGCCTCCTAAGCCTAAGAATGCTGGTTCCAATCCCCAGCGGTTCCAATCCCCAGCGGTTCCAATCTCCAGGTCCCACGTTTAGCCAGATGCAAAGTGACGCAAGGGCGCAATGCCGCACTTGACCACAAGGGGGTGCATGCATCTGGATTTCGTTCACAGCAGCTGAGAGGCTGCTGGTGCACCCATCTCTGTCTTCCTCTCCCTCTCTCTCTGTCTCTCTCCAAAAAAAAAAAAAAAAAATTCCAAGCCCCATAAAACTAAAATGGCTCTAGCTTACATTGTGTCAGTATTTGACCAGGGAATGTAATAAGCTGTTTGCCCTATGATCAGACTCCTGATGCAACCAGACTCCTGATGCTGTGAATGAGGTAAGGGGACCAATCACCAGGTGACATTGGTGAGTGTGGATGCTGGAGACACAAAGAGTTTAAGCATCCCAAACAGATTTGCAGGACTTGAACTGAGCAAGCTAAATCTCACACACAAATTCTTAGGGTCAAGAGAAAAATCATACAGCTAACAAACGGATGAATGCCAGCAGATAACTTGCTTCAATAATTTTTATACTGGGGTTCGTTATCAAGCCTTGAAATACTGGTTGCCAAATTATATGTTAAGAGGAAGAGTTTAAGATGAAAATGCACTTCTTATGTATCTTAGCTCCACGTTCCATGCCTGGAATTCTGCAAAAGGTGGCCTTATCCTGTTGAACTGTTTTCTAATTAAATAATTTACAGGTTGACCTCTCTTCACACTGCATTAATTCCTGAAATATTGAGTGTGAATTGGATTTGGAAATCTATTTTTTCAAATCTGGGGCACTGCAAAATTCATCTATGTTGTAAAAAGAATAATAAATCTCCCTTATTTTGTCTTTTAATTTGGGTTGTATCTTACTGGCTTTTTGTAATGCGGGGCCCAGTGGAATCCTTCACACACACACACACACACACACACACACACACACGCTACATTGGCAGTACCCACAAAAGAAGCTTACATTTTTTTCCCTCAACATTTTTTTACCATATGAATCCATCCTTGTGGGAATAAATCTCCTTAAGTTCACTTCCCCAGACTGTGTTCCTCCTGACAACAAATTCCACAAACAAATGGCTCTTCCAGCAACTTGACAGCAGAAAGACTCCAGGAGCCAACAAGCCCTGAATCAACAAACAGAATTCTTTTCCAATAATGTCTGTTTTCATCAGATCAAAGTTCAGGCTCCCGAACATCTTGATGGTACCAATTAGCATGGTAAGTCCTGCTAAGTGAAAGAGACTTTACCAGAGAGGCCAACCTGCACAAACGGTGCCATGGGTCTGGATGCCAAGTGAGAGGAGCGTCCTGGTTTGTTGATTTGGAAATGGTTTTGATCTGTTGGTAAAAGCTTATATTCCATCAGTCCTAGTCCTGGGGTTGTGCTTGTTAGGAATTATGTAACAGGCCGGGAGCTCAGAGGCTTCTACAGCTTGGGAATGCATGGCAGTCTTTGAAGAAGTCCCTTTTCTTCCCACTGAAAACTTCGAAGATTTCTGTGACCATGACATAAACTTGTGAAAGTAGGGCAACAGGAAAGGTACATTTTCAGCTTGTATGTGATGCATGTTTTTTTAAGCAAAGAAATGAAGCAGGCAGATTGCAACTCACTTGTTAATCTTTGCCCTCCCCCTTTACTACTCCTTCAAAAAGAAGCAGAAAGAGCAGGACCCTGTACTTAATGTACTTTAAGGGGCGCTTAAATTTCAAACCCAGGAACTTCTCCCCTCTTTCCTGATGCCCAAGTTTTTCCCATGGGGGGATCACACAACTCTGATCCTTGAAGGCAAAGACTCCTGCTCCTTAAAAAATGCTAGCATAGGTCCAGTGAGACAGACCCTGTCCTGAGAGGCAGTATGGATGACATCGGACATCCTCTATAGAGCATTCTATTCTAAGTGACTAAGCAATCCAATCTAAGTACCTTCAGGGAACACATGCTGTTTCATGCCCATTTTTACTAACATATTAATTATACATATAATAGGCTTTACTGTGTGCATACTGTGTGCACTGATTGTGTATATCCACACTTCCACTACTACTCCTCTTTCCCCAGCCCAGCGCTATATCAGTCCTAGCAATCATTACTCTACTTTCAAGCTGACTCTCCCCACCCCCACCTCTTGCATAAAATAGAGATAATGAGACACTTGTCTTTCTCTGTCTGGCTTATTTCATTTAATATAATATCCTTTCGTTCACCTATTTATTTTTGCTGCAAATGGCATGGTTTGGCATGGTTTGGCTCTACTGCATATAGGTACCATATTTTCTGTGTCTCTTAATCTAATGATGATCTTTGCTAATATTATGAACAGAGTAATAAACATGGATGTGCAGCTGTATCATTTTTCATGTTAACTTCATTTCTTTTGGCTGTAAACCCAAGATTTGGATAGCTGGATTACATGATAGTTCTAATTTCAGTATTTCTAGAACTCCATAGTGTCTGGAGTGATTTACATTCCCACCCACATTATATACAGCTTCTTTTTTCTCCATGATCCTTACAGAATTTTCTTTTTGTTTGCTTGTTTATTTAAGTACAGGCATTCTAACTGGAGTTAGATAGTACCTCATTGTAATTTTTTAAGTGTTAAATTTTTTATTATTTATTTATTTGCAAGCAGAGAGAGAGAAAGAGAGAAAGAGAATGGCACATCAGGGCCTCTAGCCACTGCACATGAACCCCTAATGTCTGCGCCACTTTGTGTAACTGGCTTTACATGGGTACTGGGGAATTGAATCCAGGTCATTATTCTTTGCAGACAAATAACTTAACCACTAAACCATCTCTCCAACCCCCTCACTGCAATTTAAAGAGTATTTATTTGCAAGGAGGGAGGGAGGGAGAGAATGTAAATGGGTGTGCCAGGGCCTCCCGCCATTGCAAATGAACTCCAGATGCATGCACCACTTTGTGCATCTGGCTTTACATGGGTCCTGGGCAATCAAACCCAGGACAGCAGGCTTTGCAAGCTAGTGCCTTTACTACTGAGCCACCTCTCCAGTCCTGCATTGCAATTTTGATTAGCATTTCCCTGATGGCTAATGATATCACAGTTTTCATGAATTTATAAGCCACTTGTAGCTTTTCTTTTGAGATGTGCCTACTCAGAGTTTTACTTTTTCATTCTTAACTGGATCACCTATTTTTATTGTTTTGTGAGTTCTTATCTATTCTGGCTGGTAATCCTCTGTCCAGTGAATAATCTGTCAAAGGTTTTCTCCCACTATATATGTGGTCTTTTCACTGTTGATTCTTTTCTTTGCTGTGCAGAAGTTTTCAGCAGACGCAACCCCATTTTGAAGCTTTGCTTTGGTTCCCTGTTCTTTGGGGCTACATCCCATAGATTCATTGCCTATATCTTTATCTTAAAGCATTTTTCTGTTTTTCCTCTAGTAGATTCAGAGTGTGAGGGTCCATGCTAATGTGAGTAGTATTTGACAGATAAGGAAACTGACACACAAAACTGGGCCAGGTCAAAAGATTTGGAGATGCAAAGGAGTTGGGGAGGGATAGGAAGTGTGAGAGAAAGAAGTGAACTTTAAGTGCTTCACACTTGTTCTACAGCTGAGCCCAAGAACGAGTCACAAGCATAACTATCTCTCTCTCTGTTTCCTCAGAAGAAGAGAAGGGTCCCAAACGGGGCGGGTTGGGGTGGGGGTGGAGAGTTCCCATCATAAGGTCCCACGCCTGCGCCCATATGAGCGAGTGAGCACGCTAGCCAGCACTTTCCCAAGCCATATTCCAAGGTGAAAAAGGAAGCAAGCCCATGGTCCTGCCTTCTTATCTCCTGTCAGTCATGGCTAGGATCCCATCCTAAAGAACCTTTACACTTGAAGCCTGAAGGCTGAGTAGCAACAAACGGGAGGGAGATGACCTACAGAACCGGGGGTTAGCAAGCCGAATCAACTCCAGATCTAAGAATGACGGTACCTGATACTCTCCCTGGGTCCCCCACACCACGACTCACCTAGAGATTGCCATATGTAATGTATTTGAGAACATGAAACACCTCAGGTGTCCTCGCTGCCCGGAATTCCTTTCATTATCTACACTGTGCTTTGTAATCCTAAACCAGTTCCTCCTTGGGAAGCTCCAGATGGGACAGATAAGGAAATCGCTGGTCTCATGAGGACCCTCAGGCAGCTGACCCACCTGTGAAGGTCTGATTTGCTGTCTGCAAAGCACAAGGTCTCAGGAATACAGGTGTTCCTTATTAACACATCTCATATTTGTGCTATTAGATTAATTTGTCCAATTATAAGAGAAATTTAGTCTCTGTGAGCTCTCCTTACATTTTCCCACACTTCAGGGGGTCACAGCTTCCTCTGGCACACTAGAGAGAGCCTGTACAATTTGACTTCTACTTGGTGGACTTCTTAGAGCATTGGGCTAGTCATTTACCAAAAACTACTGTGCCTGGCCCAGCTGCCGGACCCCAGTGCTCCTCACAGGGGACAGTTCCACACAAATCTTGACACTAGCAAGTGACCAATTTGCAATGGGAATAGTCATACCAGGTCCAAGATGGAGTTTTTGCTGCTCGATAGCAGATTCTGTGGTCTAGTCCATACTGAGACTCAAAGGGCGGCGGTGTGCTTCTTGACATAGTAAAGCCATGCCTCCCAGCACATACCATCCCACTGCATTGATGAAGTCCCTGGAAAGTGTTTCAGACACCCTATGTAGATTGGCTCCATAGGGGAGCTAGCTGCTCTGCTGGGCCTGGAGACCTCAGAGTACTGAAGGGGCCAGAGGAGAGTGAGTACCAGCCAGCGTGTCCATGAGCAGTGGCTCAAGCTGTCACTCCTTCCTGCAGCGGGAACGTGTTGTATAGTAGACACTGCTCTGGGAGTCAATGTTCAAAAAGGACAAAAGTCACTTATATCCTAGTGTGGTAAGTCAGACAACTCTCCGAATAGCAAATGCCATTGTCATGTGGCAGTTCCTGTTTTAAGGGTTTTATATATTTTATTTTCACTGCTACCATGCTTGCAATGTAAGTATCATTATTAACCCTCCCTTTACAGACAAGGAAACTGAGGTACAGAGAAGAGAAGAGAAGAGAAGAGAAGAGAAGAGAAGAGAAGGGAAGGGAAGGGAAGGGAAGGGAAGGGAAGGGAAGGGAAGGGAAGAGAAGAGAAGAGAAGAGAAGAGAAGAGAAGAGAAGAGAAGAGAAGAGAAGAGAAGAGAAGTGACTTCCCCAAGGTCGTAATAAGAAGTACAGGAGTCATGGATTTGAACATGCACAGGGCTCAGCCCACACTTCCACAGTTAACCCATAACTCAGTTATGGGTGGGCATGTATGGAGGGTAGAATACAGATTGCAGTTTTAATGACAATGGCCGGGAAAATCCTTATGAAGGGGCACGGGGGCAAAGACTCAGAAGAAGTGAGAGGGTGGGCTATACGAAATCTGGAAGAGGAGCATTGCAAGGAGTGAGCCCCAAGTGCAAAGGCCCTGGGGGAGTCTGCCTGGGGTGATTAGGGAGCCAGAGTCCAGGAGAGACAATGCAGCACGAGACGAGCTCAGAGAGACGATGAGGCCAAGAGCCCATATTGCACACGACCCTGGAGAACCCTCCTGAGGAAATGGGAAGGCTTCTAAATGAGATGTGGTAGCTGTTAGACTTTTTGTCAAGTATTTACACTTTTTCTTCTTCTAGCCTCATGGTAGCATTGGCTTTGTTGGCCCCATTTAAAGACATGTGACTTGTTGGTCAGCACTACAGTAGCCAAGTTGCTGACCATTTCCAGGCAGAAGCTTTTAGCACCATTGTCTGAACTTCCCTGTCGTTGTCTTCTGTTGGTGATGGAAGGTCAAGCCCCCAGTGACCACCAGGAGCAGAACCCTCACAGCAGCCTCCATGGCACATGCAGATGGAATGGGAAATGGGCTGTGGTCAGTTACGCCACTGGGTGCTGCTTGTTACTGCAGCAGAATCTAGACCAAGCTGACTGACACAGGTTCTACTAAAGGGTTTGAGTCTGAGAAGGGTCATTCTGGAAGGAGCTGGTATTTAGGATGGACAAGTTCAGAAGCAAGAGTAGTCAAGAGAGTAATGCAGTGAGGGTGAGGGTGAAGCTGGAGGTCTGGTGCATCCACAGACAGCCCCAGAGGCAATGCAAAGGATCACTTTCCAGGTGGGCTATGACTAGGGTTTGCCAACAACCTACATATTGGGTGGTTAAGAAAGGAGTCAAACACGACCCCAAAGCTTTGGGAGGTGGATGAAAACTCAACCCCCACACATGCACATACCTCCCCACTCCCCGCCTTTAAAAATAACTTTAAAAAATATATTTTTATATTTATTTATTTACTTGAGGGAGGGAGAGAAAAAGAAAAGAGAGAGAGAGAATGTGCACACTAGGGCCTCTAGCCACTGCAAACAAACTCCAGATGTGTGCACCATGTTGTGCATCTGGGTTACGTGGGTACTGGAGAATTGAACCTGGGTCCTTATGCTTTGCAGGCAAGTGCCTTAACCGCTAAGCCATCACTCCAGCCCAAAAGAACTTTTCTTATTTGACAAACAAAATGCTCCAAATTTCACTCCTTTCTCAGACAGCTTATTTCAGTATGAAAAGACCTGGTAGAGTGGGGTTGCTCTCATATGGATCAATTTGTTTTACCAACTTGCAATTCAAAGAAGCAAAAACCCTAGCCAGTGCCTCTTGCTTCATTTGGGAAAACCAAAATCCAGATGAGCAAATGATCCTGTGCAAGGTTATGTCACAAAGAGTGGAGCTGACATTGGGAGAGGAAGGTGACCGACTTACGGACTGTGCTTCTTCCCATCCAACCTGGCTGCACGCAGGTGAGTGTGCTCTGCCTGTGAGTGACTTCAAAGAGAATGTGGGAAGGGGTGCATTGAGAGGAGGACACAGGAAGAAGTGCATTGAGAGGAGGACACAGGAAGGAGTGCATTGAGAGGGGGACACAGGAAGGAGCACATTGATAGGGGGACACAGCAAGGAGTGCATTGATAGGGGGACACAGGAAGAGGTGCATTGAAAGGGGGACACAGGATGATTTCAGAGGTGGGATTGTTTTCTTCACCATTTGTTATTGAGCAGTCCCAAGCAGGAGTCAGGAGCCATTTTTCATCACACTAATTTTGTCTTCACTGATTCTAACCCAAAGACTACACTGGACAGGAAAACTACTCAAAGGCAGGGAAAACAATGCATGCCCTGTTTTCTGGTGCACATCTGACATCCACACAGTATGCGGTACAACACACTCAAGCCCTTATTCACCTGCTTCCTTCTGCTAGCTTAGTGCCACTCTTTTGGGGGAGCCTCTCTGCATGGTCAGGCCAGGCAGAGCTGAAAACAGACAGTGCCAGCACGCCTCTCTGTACCCTAGCACACTGTACCCTAGCACACTGACCAGCATCGTTTGGATTATGCATTTCTCTGTCATATTTTAAATTTGCCAAGCACCGGACTATCATTTTTATTGGGATTTTATTATCAGTTTGTACCTTTTAAAACAGCTATTTGAAATCATTAACACTGGAACCCCTCTGTGATGTTTACAAACCTTGGGCAATGCCCATTTTCAGTGACTTTTGTCAGAACTGCTCTTGGATTCAGGGGAACCTAACTACCCTTTTAGGTAGCTGGGGAGTGAAATGTTCCAAGGGTGGCAGACGGGTGATTGACAATAGGAGGTATAGACCCAAATCTCCTCTCATAAGAGGAAAGTAAAGAATTAATTTGATGAAGTGTTGGGAAGATGGTTCAGTCACGACAGTGCTTGCCTTACAAGCTTCAGGACCTGAGTTTCAATCCCTAGAACCCACATAAAAATACTGGGTATGGGGCTGGAGAGATGGCTTAGCTGTTAAGGCACCTGCCTGCTAAGCCTAAGAACCCGGTTCCAATCTCCAGGTTCCACGTTCAGCCAGATGCAGTGTCGCAAGGGTGCAATGCCGCACTTGGCCACAAGGGGGTGCACACATCTGGATTTCGTTCACAGCAGCTGAGAGACTGCTGGCGCGCCCATCTCTATCTGTCTCCCTCGCCTTCTCTGTCTATCTCTCCCTGTGTCTCTCTCCAAAAATAAATAAAATAATAAAACATTTTTTAAAAAAATACTGGGTATGGCAGCACATGCTTATAATCCCAGCACAGAGAAGATAGAGACTGGAGGGTCCCTGGGACTCACTGGACAGCCACTGTAACATAATTGGTAAACTCCAGGCCAGTGAGGGACCTTGTCTTAAAATTTTAAAAAGGGAGGTGATAGAAGGCATCCTGAGGAAAGTCCTCTGGCCTTCCACATGCATGCATTCACATGTGCATGTGTACCCACACGTATGCAGGTGCCCCCACACAAATGTGCAGATATACACATGCACACATGTATAGGAATAATAAAAGAATAACGTGACAAGACAATTTCTGCAGCAGAGTTTCACAGCCGTGGAGGCTAAGCAGCAGCTGCCATCAGGGCTTCCAGCAGCCAGAGGACAGCTTGTCATGTGCGTAAGCCCCAGTGTTTGGAAAATGTGCAGAATAAACTCCAACTGTGTTAACTTTCCTTTCTGAAGTTTAAGCAAATATCTGCATTGTATGAAAGTGCCGAAAAGTACATCAAGGTCTATAAAAACGTTAAGTAAGACAAGGTGTTTCCAGTAAGTTTGCTTTCATTGGACAAGAAACGACTCCATAAAAAAGCAGGCTGTGGGCCTTGTTCCTGTGCTGAGGGCTCTGCAAGCCTGTCCTGGCTGTGACAGGCTCCTCTGCCGCTCCCTGCACACGTGCAAGGAACATGGGAAGATCGCTAAAGCCACACTTGGAACGATGTGACTGTGGGCTGTTTCTGGACACACGGCCCATTTCATATATTAGCTGCATTCTAAATTCCATTAACGACAAAGCCATATGTGCCGTCTTTAGCCTTCATCCCCATTTATACCTTGATTCCACCCTAACAGATCCCAGCTGTTATTGAAGAACACAGTGCAAGTCCCATTACAACAAAGATCTCTCAACAACAAATGATCAAGACAATGGCCCATTTCTTAAAATACTTTTTTTTCCTCAGACCAAATTCTTGACGATTTTTGAAGACGGTTCTCCCAAGTACTGCACTCAGTTCTGCTGACGCAGACATGAAAAGAGCTGAATATGGATCCTTCCAATGTGACAGAATTCCAGCACAACAAAAGAACTGTGGTTAGCCCTTGAACTTTATTCTGATGGGACCTAAAGCAGGATGGCAAGTGAGGATGGTGGTTTATCCCATTGGAATGTTATACTGTTACTGTCTGTCTTCTACTCCTGCAGCTTTGGGCCAGGGTCTATGGCTCCCAGGATGTAGCAGCCAGATAGGAGTTCTTTCTCTCCCTCCTTCTTCTGCGCTCTCCTCGGCTGCTTTCCAAGAGGGGCAGAAGAGACTTCCTCATCACCTTAACCTGCCAGTCAGTGCTGACAATGTGATACTGGTATTGACACCATACGAGTGAATTAGGACCAGTGTGCAGCAAGACAGACATGTGTTGCACAGTTCATGCCAGATCTAGGCCCATCCCATGGCCTTGGTCACAAAGCAGCTGTCCAGTTCATCTCTGCCCAGTGAACATACATCATACATAGGAGCTTTACTTGTTTGGGCCTCTTGTGTAAGCATTTTTTCCCTCACCACATTTTTTGTTTTTTTTTTTGGAGAGAGACACAGAGAGAGACAGAGGGAGAGGGAGAGGAAGACAGATAGAGATGGAAGACAGATAGAGATGGGCGCCAGCAGTCTCAGCCACTGCGAAAGAAATCCAGATGTGTGCGCCCCCTTGTGGCTAAGTTTGGCATTGCACTCTTGCGTCACTTTGCATCTGGCTAAACGTGGGACCTGGAGATTGGAACCAGCATTCTTAGGCTTAGGAGGCAGGCGCCTTAACCACTAAGCCATCTCTTCAGCCCATTTTTTTTTTTAATGAACTTATTGCTCCAACCACTTGGTGTCTGGCTCTGGGTACAGAAGTTGAGGGTGGATGGTGAAGTTGAAATGTGTTTCTGGATTCTCTGGTTTCAGAGTGGTTACCCTTTCCACACCAAGGCGGGCCCTCAGCACAGCATGGCAAAGTCTGTCTGTCCCCTCACCAGGCTGCTCCCTTGTCCCCCCCTAACTTGTCTGAGCAGAAGGAAATGCATAGGTGGAATCCAGTAATGCCCCTGTCCTGAGAACTCACTGTGCCAAGCAGTGTCCCTAAGTATCTTCTCTACCCGCCCTTGGTTAGCTCTGCCCACATCCCATATGCACTCTTGATGGACATCTTCATCCTCTGAGGGAGGTGATGCTCAGAAACATTCGTTCATCTACTTGCCGAAGGACACAACGCTAGTAAGTGGCTGAGGCAAGCTGGATCCAGGCCTAGGATAGATCAGCAGCATGCAGGCCTGGCCTGAATCCCTTCTAGTCTATGAAACTCCCCATTCTTCATGCCACATGACACCATGACTTACTTGCTATTTGTTTTAAAGGCAACGGAGAAAAAAACTTTAGAAATATAGATAATTCAGCTTAAGTGGGTTATTCCTACTCTTCCTATCACATAATAAAACCCCCAGGATTCACTTTCTTTGGGCCATTTCCTCCCAAGTTCTTGCAGGAGATGGTGCTACACTGTGCTCAGTGGGGGCAGAGAAGCTTGTCTGTGAGGAAGATGCCTTCCTCTAATGCATTTCCTTCTTAATTAAAATAACATTTTGAAAGTGAAATTATGCAGCGTACAGAATAAACAGTACAACAATAGCTGTGATTAATCTGTCAGAGATTGTATAATGTGATGCTAATAGGAAGAAATAAACTCCTGCTGAAGATCAAAGTCATCTCTGTACACGAGGAACTTTTAAAATTAGCATGCCAATAAATGAGTCTCCATCCTGAATAAAAGCAGCCCTTCTGGCTTGCAGAGTGAGGGAGGAGAGGAGCTGGAGGACAGTGTGCTGCTAGGAGGAGCTGGAGGGTGGAAGAGGTACTCTAGGCCGAGTGGACGCCTCCTGCTCTTTCCAAGCACCTGGAGCCCACTTTCTCTAACATGGGACGGTCACTCAAGCCCACCTCCATCTGTGAAAGTTCTGCTGCCACCTGTCAGGCTCAGCCATAACAGGGCACATGGACACAGAAAGGGGCAATGTTCCCAGGGGGCACGTGTGCCTGAGGTGCGGGGGAGAGGACACACACCGGCTCTGTGGAGCAGCCACCGTCTCGTGTGCCTTGTAGGTAGGTTTCATCTGACCTGCAGGTGTTGGGCTCAGTAAGGAAGAAGATGGAATTAGGACCCAAATTTTGCTGGTTCTCAAGTCTGTTGTGGTTTTTTTTTTTAATTCTCCTGGAGAAATCCTTATTGTCACATGTTAATTACACACAGAGAGAGAGAGAGAGAGAGGCCAACAAAGGATTGAAAATTGTGCAAGTAAACACATCCCACAATTATTAAGAGAAGAGTCTTACTGCATGCAGGCACTGGGGATGCCTAGACCCTGCCTTCCCTAGAGAGGACCTCGTTAGAGTTTAGGGGGAGAGCAGGAAGGAACAGAAGCAAGCACATGAACCTTTGTAATAGAGTGTGCATTGCTATGGAGGGCCACCCAAGACATGCTGGGACTGCAGAGGAGGAAGACCCGTAAATCAAACTTGGGCAGTCCAGCTATCCACGCAGGTCATGTCTGCACTGGACCCTGGGGTGGCGCCTGGGGAAGAGGAAAGGAAGAGCATGTGCAGAGCAGAGGGGGAAACATGGAGCTCAGTGTTGTTTTCAACATCCTTCATGTGTTCCTCCAAAAATCTCCTCCATACAATGGACATGTTAGAGCTTCCATCTTTCTTTTTAAAAGTCAGTTCTAGGACTGGAGAGATGACTTAGCAGTTAAGCTCTTGCCTGTGAAGCCTAAGGACCCCAGTTCAAGGCTCAATTCTCCAGGACCCACATAAGCCAGATGCACAAGGGGGTGCATGCATCTGGAGTTCGCTTGCAGTGGCTGGAGGCCCAGGCACACCCATTCTTTCTCTCTTTACCTGCCTATTTCTGTATCTTTCTCTCTATCTCTCAAATAAATAATAAACTATTTTTTAAAAAGTCAGTTCTATCACTTGTCTGCTAAAATGCAAATGTCTAAGAAATCGATAGTTTGCAGGCTCTTTCAAGACCAGCACATTCCCTGACTATGTTCTGAAAGGACTGAGAGCACAGGGAGAAGAGAGAAGTCCCCTCAAGGAACAAACAAGCTTCTTCCTGAGTCAGAATGTGGAAGAACCAGCCCTCTTCTCAAATAAGTGTTCTCTGCAAGGGTGCTGTGCATTTCCATCCACTACACCTGCAGTTCCGTACCAAGAAGACACACTTCCGGTGTCAGAAAGGGACCCGGCAAGACTCACAGGTCTCGAGCTGCTGCTTGCTGGTCAGGAAGATCACTATCGACAGAGCAAGACTGAGTCAGCTTCTTCCATGAGGCAAAAACTTCCATGAGCAGACCTGAGTCTAAGCATTTGCCCAAATACCCATCAGTAAGGCACAAATATTGGTCAGTGAGATCATGGGCTATGGAAACCAATAGACTAGCCTAGTTAATTACCAGTGACTTTCAAACTAGTTACCCAACACCTTGAGCTACTATTCACTCTTTCATAGAGCGTGCATTTATTGAGGGTATATTATGCCCCAGGTGTTATGATGGCTACCAGGACTATGAAATTCTTAAGGGTTTTAGACATTAGTAGAGAAATCAGCTTGTTGCCAGGTGTGGTGGCTCAGGCCTGCAATCCCAGTACTTGGAAGGCTGAGGCAGGAAGCTTGTTATGACTTTGAGCCCTGCCTGGACTACAATATGAGACTCTGTCTCAAACATCAGAGGAAGGAAGAGAGAGAAGGAAGGGAAGAAACCGCTTGTCTGCTGTGTGGACATAATAAGGAGATGTATGCATACATTTCTCTTGCTTCTCCCAGTGTGTGGCATCCCTCCATTCTTTGAGAAGCACGTGGTGTCCTGGGCCACTTTGGGGATTGGTGTGGCTGGAATGGAAAGAGTAAGAGCCAGTATTCATCTTCCACGTCAAGAACAGGATTCTGAGTGCACAGCAAGACAATGCTTTTGAAAGCCAGGCATTTACAAGGAAAAGGGGGAAAATGTACTCTGAATTCCCCAAACTCCCATAAAGCATCAAGAGCAAGGCTGGGCGGATTTGATCATAGAGTCTTACTATAAGCCTAGGGTAGAGGAGGCTCAAGAAGTGACTTAAGAGGGGTGTCAACTGCAAAGAGGAAAAGGAAAAACTGCCAGAGAGGAGGCTGGGAAGGTGAGGGATGGGGCAGACACGGTGTTCATATGCCGGCATCCTCCTTTACCCTCCCTCTTTGGTCATCACCCCAGGTGAGGCCTGGCCATTACAGAAATAAAGAGGTCAGAGGGAACCACAGAGCACTGGAGCAAGTAGCCTGGTTCCCTGGGCTCCGGCCTCTGAGCCACAGTTGGCTTGGCGCTGGCATGGTAAGAAGCGATGGTGTGGCTTTGCTAGGGAGGCAAGTCCTCAGCATAGACTTTTAGGTGACGTGGCTGCTGTTTGCTTCTGCCTATGTGCAGTGTGCAGACTGCTAGCCTTCACATTGTTGCACACCCCCCACTTACAGTTCTTGCACTTGTCCTTCAATGTTCCCAGGCTTCATAGAAGTCTAACCTGCGGACTTCTGCTGGCCAGCTTGCCCCAAGGGTTCCACTTTGCAATGTCCATCTCCAATAGTTGGGACTGCTGTCAACCTCAGGCAAAGTGGGAATCTAGGGAGCATGCAGGAAATTTTTTGTTCCCCTCACTGACAGCCTGGTGAACATACGGCCTAGTTTATGTGGAGGTGTCACTGCATGTTCCACGTCCAGTGTCTGACTCGGGCTGCCATCATCATCATTGACTTGGACTGTCACCACAGTACCCGGGTGGTCTCTTTGTGTTTGGTCCTATTTGCACAATTCTGACTCTGCTGGACCTTACCCTGACTCCCCCAGTATCACCTCCAGCCTCTCACGTCCTGTCAGTTCCGGGCTGGCTTGGCTTGTCTTCCTGCGCAAATACACCTTGGACCAGACTGTTCTCTCTGTGATGCCCTTCCCAACATTCTTCTCCCAGTTCCTACTCACGCTTCCAAACACAGACAATATCTCATTACAAAGGTACATTAAGAGTGTGTTCTGAGCAATGCAAGTCTGCTACAGAAGCATCTGGAAAGGGTGCCAGTCTTGACTTGGGGCAACTAGGGAAAGTTTCCAACCAGAAGTATAATCAAAGATCCTGAGAAATGTGACTCAAGGTGCTGAGGGAATAGCTCAGAAGTTAAAGGCTAAGCCTGCTGGTTTGGGTTGAGTTCCCCAGCGCCCACATAGAACCCGACTGGTGTGCTGCATGTATCACCTTGAATCTGGCAGAGCTGCAGGGATCCCTGGTACCTGTGAGCATGTGAACACACACTCACATACACAGTGAAAATCAATAAAATTTTCAACTTTCTTTTTAAATTTTTATTTATTTGTTTGAGAGAGAGTGGCCTTTTGCCACTACAAATAGACTTCAGACACATGTCACTTTGTGCATCAGACTTTACATGGGTAAACTGGGGAACTGAACATGGGCCAGCAGGCTTTGCAAGCAAATGCCTTTAACCGCGGAGCCATCTCTCCAGCCCCTAAGTAAATAAAAATTCTTTAAAAAGGATGTATCTCTAGAGAAGAGGAATGAGCATGGGCCAGATGAAGAAGGAGAGAGGAGGTAGCGGTTGAACGTTAGCAGTGTATTTAGAGGTCTGAAGTTCTGCTGTTGTTTATGAAGTGTACTAGAAAAGAAAGCCCCAGAACAAAGAGACGCAAGTCACAAGGAAGGGCACAAGAGGCCAGTTCACAGAGGGCCTCCAACATCTCTGAATATTAGGGAACTTAGGCTAAGTGCCACTGGGACAAGAGCACAAAGGTCCTTGAAGTTCCAAGTTGGTCAAACTCTCCGTTTCTTGGACTTCTACATCTTTCAGTAGAGATTTCCTTCCCTCTATTTGTCCATTTCCTACTGGAAAGTAGATTCTTATGTGACGAGAAACTTTTCTTCTTGAGCTTTGTTTCCTTACTAGCACAGAGCCTGTCTCAGAAGAACACTTTGTTAAATACACTGAGCCAGACCTGAGGTACCAGAAAGCCACCCAGGATGTGGCAGAGCCCACACTCCGCCTTGGGAGCATTGGTATGGAACAAGGGAACATTGTTACTTCCTGCCTATCTGGGCATGATCGAACCTTAATGCTCACCGGGAGACCACGTGACGTGAGAGAACAACTGTGATGTTCTGCTGCTGGACTTTGCTCATTGGAGGTGCTGTCCTAGAAGCAGCTCTGGTGACCTCACAGGCATGTCCTAGCTCAGGAGCCGGGGGAAGGTTGTACAGCAGGGACGTCGAGGTGCCTTTGTCTTGGCCGCGGGCTCATGAGGAGCACTGAGAACCTGTCACAGGAGCAGAGTCCTCGGAGACAGTGCCAATGATAGCACCACATAACCTGGGTGTCCACGAGTCACAAAGGGCCCTTGTGTGGACCGAGTAAGGCTAGTTTGAGAAGGTGGAGACTCGCAGCTCCCTGGATTGAGAGCGGGGGGCAGGATCCAGTCCCCAGAGCTGTGTACTCAAGGAGCCCTTTCCTCTAGCATCACTCACTGTCTGACATCTGGGGCACTCTCCCGTCCATTTTCTTTTTATAGACCTGGCTTATAATGTACATTAAAAAATTTACATTTATTCACTAGGGGAAGCAAAAATCATTAGAACTTAAACTCTGTGTCTAGAAGTTGAGATTCATTTGCTGGCAGAATGTCCAGAACCTAGAATGGAACCAGCCAGAACAGATGTTCAAAAATTGTTCATTTCATGCATTCAGTCAATGAAATGCTAGGTGGGTAGAATGACGACTCTAAGAGTGGAGATGATTCTCCTGAGGTCATGCTAAAGCTCACTAGTTCCAAACTGGTGGCTTTTCTAGGCTGTGGTGCCCCCACAGGAGAAGAGCTGAACTGTCCCATCCCCAACCTAAAAACACAGCCCGGCCAGGTCCAGTGATCACACAGGCAGGCAGTGAGCTAACAGCAAGGCCCATGAATGGCGGTTCTGCTCTGTGGATCAGAGCTGAGCTGGAAATAGTCCTCACTAGTGCCTGTGCAGGTAGGTTAAGACAAGAGCAGAGCAAGCATCATGCCCATGATGGACCCTGCGAATGCCAGTGATTGATGGCAGCAGTGTGCATGACAGGCTGCAGTGGGAGATGCAGTTGGAGCCTAGAAATTAGGATAGAACACGTGCAGGAAAGAACAGGAAGCCAAGGGAGAGGCAGGGGTCCGGGCTGGGCTGAGAGCTGTGTTAATGAAGCTTTCCATGGCTGCAGGTTTCTGCCTCCTTGGAAATCACAACAATTACTGTACGTGCCACAGTCTGTCCTCCAAGTCAGCAAATGCATCAGCTGCTGGTTATTTTGATACCCTGAATAAAAAGCTCTTTCGAGAAAATCTAGCACAGGAAAACATTCTTATTCTCTGCCTGTCGGCACCATTCCTTCTGGCCGCTGCCCTCTCAGCTGTTCGTGTCTATAAATGTAGTTGGTCCAAGACCTTAAGGTCCTTCTCTCAGTGACCTGGCATAGGGCGTTTCTGTTTGAGGGTTTCATGAAAGTGGAAAAGGAACTTGGATATCATCTCTGAACCAAAACTGGTCTGATATGGAACCTACTGGAAACCAATCCAGGCATGGATGGGTCATTTGGATTCAATGGGCATGTGCTGAGCACCTGCCACCCAGCAGGTCACTACATTAGGACCTGGAGAGACAGTGACAAGCTGATAGCTAGCCACGAGAACTCTGACAGCCAGTGCCACAGCCAGCGCGTCTCACAGTACCTGGCCCATAGAGTGCTCCAGCAATAATCTTCGGGGCTTTTGCATGTTTATTGTTTACATATTTTTATTTGCTCAAGAACTTTTAAATTAGGGGACAGAGACAGACAGATAGATGTAGCTAGAAGTTGTAAAAACACTCTTACTAGGGCTGGAGAAATGGCTTAGAGGTTAAGGCATTTGCCTGCGAAGCCAAAGGATCCCGGTTCGATTCTCCAAGACCCACGTAAGCCAGATGCACAAGGGGCACATGCATCTGGAGTTCGTTTGCAGTGGCTAGAAGCTCTGGCATGTCCATTCTCTCTCTGTCTGCCTCTCTTCTATCTCTCTCTCTGCTTGCAAATAAATAAATAAATATTTAAAACTGTACACCACCAAGCCCTTCTTCAAAAAAAAAAAAAAAAAACACGCTTACTAAACCAACATGTGCCATAAGAATATGAGTGCGCACGTGGGGGTAGGTCATCAGGGCCTAGAGTCTGCCTACTTCATTTTTAAGTTTCTCTCTTACAAACCACATGAGAACCATGAGTGCTTCAAATTCTTTTGTCCTTCTGAGTGACGCCACAAGGAGACAGACAGACAAAAGCTCCATGTACAGCAGTCAAATTCTGCTGTACTAAGATGGTCAATTTCACACCTAGATTTTCAGGCAGTTACTGTTTTCAAAATAAATTTTTATGTGACGTGATTGATGGATGAATTTGTCCTGTTGTCTGGAAATTCCTTTGTTAATTAACAATGATAAATTTCCTAATTGATCACCAAGACTTGGATGCCACTTTTGTAGAAAAGGGCATCAGGTTCCCTGGCCTCTCACCTTCACCTCAGACTGTGTTCCCCCATCAGCCTGTACCAGAGCAACCCAGAAGTGGACACAAAAGCAGAAGCTCACTTCCCATTCCAGGGCTTTTGTCCCCCCGCATCCTTCTCAGATCATGACAAGTGTGGAGGTATGGGGACAATGGGAAAAACCAAAGTTAAGACCTCAGCAAGCTGGAAGCACCTAGACAAAGCCTCCCCCGTGCTCAAATGCACTACACCGAGGACAAAGGAACACCTGTAATTATAACAGGAACCCTGTGTCTTACTGAATCCCAGCATGATGGAGCAGGAACATGGCCTTTAGCTGGGCTGCACAGGTGGGGTACCACCAGAAATGGAAAAAACTCAGTACCTCACCCTCCTCTGCCAGTCTCCCACGTCCAGTCCTTCCTTGGCATCCACACAGCGTAGGGGTTCAACATATCTTTCCAAAGGAAGAAGTTAAGACATCTGACAAACTCAACTTGACAGAAGTGTGAAGGGGGTATAAATTTCCAGAGACCCTAGAACACTATTGCAATTTCCTGAGGCACATTTGTTGAAGAATTTGGCTTTATGTGTGTTTCTTCTACCTTGTCAGTTCGGGGCTGGGCATAAACATCCTGGAGAAAGGGGCAAGCAAGTCAAGAAAGCCTGCTGTTAGCCTCTTGATCTATTAAACCCAAGGAGTGGTAGAGGGCCAGCTAGGAGATGCCACCTGAGAGCCACAGGTAAGGATAAAAGGGAGTTTGAGTTGAAGCTTGACCTTTTCAGTGTGTGCTCATAGACCCTTACAAAATTGACAAAAGCTGTGGACTTCCAGATTCGAAAAATTGTAAGCAGCACATAGAGTCACAAAGCCATCTACAATACCAAGGAACTGGGACTCCCAAGAAGCTCCTGGAAACCAGAGCAGTAAGCTGGCTGTGGGGTGAGGTGCTGGGACACCTAAAGCTGAACTCACCCTCTAGAACGTACTCCAGCTAATTCTAGCTCGCAGAGCCACAGCCCGCCCTGGTGGCCCTTGTGTCTGAAAACCCCTGGCTCTTGCCTCTTCAAGAGCTTCCTGGGTGCTCCTTTCGCTCTTGGACCTGTGGGAAGCAGCCATGTGCAGGCTACCATGAGAGACACAAGCCAACCCAGGAGACACACGAGGCCAGAAAGCACAGAAAGGCAGGGGGCCTGGGGCTGCGTGGAGCTCAGCCTCCCTTCTGAGCTGGGAGCAAGTCAGGCGAGCGTCCAGCTCAGCCTGTGGATCCATGGGCCCCTGGTGCCCTAGAAAATCTCATTTTCAGCTTTGGACACTTCTCTTTTCATCTCTTTGACCTCTAGATGTTTGAATCCTTTCCTGGCTGGGTCTGGACGGCCCTCCTGGGAGCTACCCATCTATAGTCCCCCAAGACCCCTGCAGCCAGGCATGTCGGCCCCAGTAACTGAGCAGGTGCGGGGCTAGGGGTAGGGGTGGGGTGTGGCGGGGAGCAGAGGGTGGGGTGGGGGGCAGGATTTGGAGAGGGTGTGACTCAGGAGCCAGGGGGAGGGGCTAAAAACAGCCAAGAAGCCTGTTATAGCAGCTCCATGCTCCAGCGCAGCAGAGAGCGCCGCGAGCCAGAGGGGAGCGCATCGGTGAGTCAGACTGCCCAGCGCCCCAGAGGGGCGCAGCGGGGTGCGGGCGGGACGGGTGACTGGGCTCCTGGGACAGTATGCATGGATCCCCATCTGGCCAAAGAGCTCCCGAGGGCTGAAATGCAGCCCTAAAAAGGAATGTCCCGAGTGGATGTGGGGACGCGCGAGACCCTGGGAGGGCGGGGGAGGCTTTCTTTGGTCATGGAATTCCTGGTCCCAGGATGGCCAGAAGTCCCAGGAGCTACCCTGGCGCCTGCAGAAGCCGTACTGCCAGGCCAGGGAAGACAAACTCTGGAGCTAGCAGGGGACAGCGCGCCAGAGTGTGGAGAGAGGGATGCGCAGGCTGCGAGCGCGCTGGGGTGGTGGAGCGATGGCCAGCCGGGTTGATGGCGAGTGCACCGCGCGTGCGGCTGGGGAGTGCTCAGAGTGCCCAAAGTGCTCCGCTGCACCCTGGCAAAGGGACCTGAAGAGCGGAGCGCGCTAAACTTGGTGAAGGAAGTGGAGCCTGGGTCTCTGGACTCCTACTTGTCACTACAGAAGTGGAAAGCCGGATTTGTGGGTGCCAGGGTTGACTTTGCAAGCCTGAGCGCCAAGTGAGGAGGTCCGGCGCGCTGGACTGCTGCACCTAGCCAGCGGGACATCCCGAGGCTTAGTCCTACTGCTTTGGTCTCACGTGTACCTTCAGCTGTCTGCTGTCAGGTGAGGGAGAAACTGGCACAAGGTTTGAGGGGAGAAATGCCTTGGGTTCAGGCGGAGAGGCCGTAGGGGAGGGAGAGGACTCTGAGGTCAGGGAGCTGCAACTCTGAGCCAATGTAAACATGTGGCTTAGCTCCATTGGATTACAATGTTTTTACTCTCAAAAAAGTTTGTAAGATTCTTATGAAAGGTGTTTTCTGCTTGACCTTTCTCTTCTCCTTTACTTGAGAGATTAAAAAAAAAAAAAAAAGAGCTGCTTGCTAGGCTGGTTTTTCCAAGTTGTTCCAAGCTGGAAGTTGTAACAGTTCGAAAGATAATTTATGGGTGTTTCATGCATTAAAGTGTATTACAGCAAAGCCTTTGGGTGCTGTGGGTATTAAGGAAAACTCAGTGCACGTTCCCAGCTGAAAACCAAAATAGTGCTCTTTTGGGTGTTTTTGGCCCACGTGTCCTGGAAGGCCAGTGAAAATCCTGGAGAAAAAGCTCTTGATTAATTGTCCATCTGCCCAGTGTACCCACCACCAGTGCTGGTGCCAGTCCCTTCCTCCTCCATATAGGCATGCCCACCTGAGTCTGCAAATTCAAGAATGATAGGGAAGGACTAGCCAGTAATTCCCCCTCTGGGGTCTTAAACTGAAACTAACAGCAGAGTTTGCTGAAAGGGACAGTTTCCCCCTCTGCAAGTAGTTGGCTCTGCCAGCCCTTCTGGTCCAGTGTTCGCAGTTCCCTACCCATGAGAGTTCCCTCTTTGCAGTCTCAGAAGAAAGGCCACTTTGGATCTGCTGAGTTTCTTTGGTTAAATAAATTATGTGTGAATTTCAGTTCATGGTGCACAGTATTCCCAGAGGTTCAGAGGGTATTAGCAGCTGGGGTGAGCAAGGTCTGGGGCTGAGGCTGGCCCAGCTGGCAGTGGATTGCAGAAGACATGACCTGCCCACTTGTTGAGAAATTGTAGGGAGATGGGGTGAATGTCACATTCTTCTATACCCCCCCCAATCCCTTCCCCAGAATTTTTAGGCAGGTGTAAAAAGGGAAGCTTCCGAGAGAAAATATAAGGGAGCAGCATCATTCATGGGGCTTCAGAGTCTCAAGGGCTCAGGGCATATGATTTGGTAGAATTGCGGGAGTACCTCAGTGGGTCTGATAGCCAGTAGGAGTCATGCTCAGCTAGCTGAAGCATCCCATGACCACTGGAGAGTTGGAGAACTGGGCCCATCCAGGACAGTCATGCTAGCGGTGGTGGCTCTTAGCTTGCTACTTGCAAACTCTTCACAAGGAATGAGATTCTCACCTCTCTTACCAACCCCACAACTCCCTTTCCCTGAGGGGCCCATGAGAGGAAAAGCTGAGGCTCCACTCTCCCCTTCATCTCCAGGAAGAACTCTTTGCCCAGTCCAGGATGGGGGCCCTAGCTGCCTGCCGACATCAGCAGGGAGGGTAGGGCATGGCAGGGCAGGGCTGGAGCCCCAGGGAAGTTTCTCATCATTACTGAGAGTCAACTGTTGAGAAAATCACACAACTTTACTTCTAAATGAGTGCTGGGCATGACTGTGGCTCACTTGTGGAGGGAGGACCGCCTCAGAGTTGCAGAGAACCACAGAGCACAGCCATGGCTCTTGTCTGCTGGTCAAACAGCAGGACTCAGACTGCTCATAGACATCAGTGCCACACTGATGCCCAGAGGCTGGCCATTTACCTTCTTCTTCCAATAAGAACTTGCAGGGACTCTAGGGTCTAGTGCAGGCCTTCTGCTCTCAAGAAGCAGTGGAAGGTTTGCCGAGGGCTTACACAAAATTCTCTGCATAACGATGAGTGTACAAGTCATGTGCCTAGAAGGTTTTTCTTTCCTTTTCTGACTGGCACTTCTGCACTTGCACATGGTCAGCTCTCAGGCTTACCAGTCCTGATAGCTCACCTGCGAGGGGTCAGTGTCACAGAACTCTGTGTGGTGGCATCAGATAAATAAATGAGGAAAGATACTTCCCCAACCCTTTTCCGGGGTGCTCACTTCCTGACAGTGGGAGCACAGTTAAGATCCAGCTTCACAAATCAAAAGATGAGGACGACTGTGAGACCGATGTGCAGATCAAGAAATGGAGACCTTGGGTCATTGGCTTTCTAGCTGGGAGGGCACCACACATGGAGACGTGCCTGCTTTAGCTGAGGAAAATGGGTCTTTAGCCATGATGTTCAAAACAAACCAAAAAGCGGGAGCGTACAGTAGAGAAGGCTTGCTTGTGGGTTATCATGTTCCCATTGTTCTGTGGGCTAGGTTTGGACTCTCAAAAGTTTCCGTTGACCACTGGCCTCAGACTCTGACATGGTAGGAATCAGATTTAAAAAGTTGAGAGGATCTTTTCTTGACCCTTTTCTCCTGTATTTTGGGTAAACTACTTCCTGTGGTGGTTTCTCAGCTGCCAGAATGGAAGGAAAGCAACTCTGTGACCTTGAGCAAGTCACTCATCTCTGAAGATTTATGAGCACAGCATATTGCATGATAGCATTTCTCAATGGGCCCAGTGACACATCAGGGCCATTCTTGGTTTAGCGTGCCCAGTCTACATAGTGCAGGAACTTTAGCATCCCTGCCTCAACTGCTAAATGTCAGAAGTCATGGTGGCACCCAGCCTTGCTTCCATGTAGGGCTAAAAGCTTGTTCTAAAAGCCAATAATGCCAAATGATCAATAAGGGCCTTTCTTCTAGGCCCTTCTGTTGTGCTGCCTATGATGCAGTTATTGAACTGAGGCTTCGGAGGTCCAGCTTTGGCCTTGGTGCTCTCAGAGTCAGCATATCACATCAATGCCTCCATCAACAAGGCCCCGAGCTATGGTCGTGCCAGTTGTCACCTTGTGCCTTCTCTGGCTGGACTTTCACTCCAAACCCCCACCAGGAAAATACATCCAGAAGGAGTGAGGGAAAAGAAGTGGCTCTCAGAGCAGGGCAACTTCCTCCTCAGCCGTATGCTGCGGAAAGTCCAGGCAGATGACCTGTCCAGGGAGTCCCCAACACTGGAGGAAAAAGGAAAAATGTACATAGAAGACTTAAAGAGGTCCCCACATGAGGCGATCTGATGGCAGACTCTGTCAGGCGTGGTAACCTACAATGCTTTTTGCATTGCCCAAGAGTTTGGCTAACCTTTTGCACGTGCAGCAAGTCTTTTCATTAGTAGAAGTATTAGTCAGAGGCGGGCAGCCAGGACTTCCCTGAAAATTCCTCCCTAGGCTAGCAGCCCGAGAGCCTTTGGCACCGCCCGCAGTGGCTTCTGCAGGTGGAGAGCCCGGCTAGTGGCTGAAGGTGGCTATGAAGTCCGCAGGAATGTGCAGTCCAACTTTTGCACAAAAGCCATTCCACGCTGAGCAGTTACAGCCCACTACTACTGGAATAGATTCCTGGTAACCACACGGTATTTGCTGTCTTTGGAAGATATTATAAGAACGCATAGTTGTTATTCACCCCCAGGTCATTAGAAGTGGGAGAGAAAACTAATGTATGGTCAGGGTCGACTTTCTGTTTCCTGTGGCTGTTCCTTCAGTAGTGAAGGTGGGTGGTATTCCTTACCATCCCTGCATGTTGTCCTAGGTGAGTCCAGGGACAGCAGTCCCTTCCTGTGGAAGTGAGGACTCAGCCTTGTCCAGAACAGTGGTCCTTCAGCACTGTGGTTTACAACGCCCATTACTCACAAGGTGACTTGTATTTCTTACTTGACCAGTCTGGTGAAATCCCCTGTTTGGATCTGAGGAGACCTAGCTCAGAGGTCAGCAGACTATAGTCCTACCTCATCGTTGTGAGTAACCATGTGCTGACCCCCCCATGAGCTGGGAGAGGTGCCAAGAGGGACAAGCTCCCTTAGGATTGTGGTGATGTGTCACTTAGAAAATAAAAAAAAATATGAAATGAACTCAGTGTTTTCAAAAGTGAGAAGACATCCTGGTCTCTAGCTGCCTGAAGGATGCTCGAGGAATGAAGCGGGGAGGAAGGACTCTCAGAGCCCCAGAGGATCAGCTTCCTCATCTGAAAACAAAGCTCACAGCAGGGCTTATCCTGTAGTGGCCTGCGTGGCCCACAGGTGGGGTGGTGTAGGTGGAACATGCAGGGCTTAGTATGAAACAGGTACCAAGCAAACACGAGCTTTTCTCCTTCAGGCTCTTCTGGGGTGTGGGGGGAGGAACGACCTCCCCCCACAGTGTTTTCCTTTCAGTTAAGCTAACATCACCTTTGCATATCTTGTGTCTCTGTGTATAAAGCTTTGCTGTATTAGGACATGAAATTTTTTGGCAGCATTGAGGTCTTCTCTAGGAATTTACTCATCTGTGTCTTGACCTTCTGTAATTAACATTCTCACTTTGATGGTATTTCAACCCAACATTTCATCTTCTGAATTATATTTGCCTCGTAACATCTGGGCAAAAGATACTTGTGGGTATTTACATGGAATTTTCTTTGGGGAGACAAACTTCTCAGACTTTTTCTATCAGAAAATGTTAGGCAATGCTCTGGAAATAAAACATTCCTTGAGAATGGCTGTCGTTACTGGTTTCTGTTCTCTTCCCTACATAACAACCCCTCTGTGTCTTTAGGACTGTAAGTAGCTTAGCGCATTAACGAGAGAAGGAAGAATGGGGCAGCCAAGTGCGTGCTCCTACCAATGCAAGCCAGGGTGGGCAGCTGCTGCTGACCAGCATGTAGCCTGTGGTGCCCCCCCTCAACCACAGGGGAGGGCACTCATACATCAGGAAACCACTGCTACCACTTGGTTTCCTTCTCTCAATTGGCATTTTGTTAAAGTGCTCCTGGGGACCTGGTCACTGTGGGAGGCTGATGATGAATGCAAATCACAGCACTGTACCAAAGAGCTTGCTCAAGAGTCAAGAGAAAACTTGTTCCTGAGGCTCAGGGGGCCATGCACCTGAGTGAGGCCATAGCTGAGCAGGGACTATGCAAAGTTAGAAGTGATATGTCACAGTGAAAAGGGATAGGTGACCTGCTCTTTGCAGGTCCAATTTTGCCAAACTTTGCATCTATTCAAGATAATTTAAAACTTTGAGTTTGAACATATAATTACTTCACTTAAACACCCCCGTGAAACTAGGCCTGATGGTCCAAGGCGGCCATTGCAGCTACATGAGAAGCAGAAGCAGTCGGATTAAAGGTAAAAGACCTGCCAGAGCCACTTCATAAGATCCTGTCTCAAAATGACGAAGACAAAGGGGCTAATGGCTAAAGTCTTCTGTGTGAGGCCCATTGCTCAATCTGCAACACTGGGATGGGGAGGGGGAAATCCCAGTGGATCTCACAAAAGCTATGTGAAGACTTTTAAAAATTACTTAAATTACCACAGCGGAGCCCTTTCTGCTAGTATGAAAACGGGGGCCCGATGAAAAAGTCCTAGTGGTGTGACCCTCAGAGCTCTAAGAAGGAAGAGACATGAAAAGCCAGGATCTCCAGGAAGGGGCGGGGCAGTCCCGAGGGTCCTCCAGGCCTGCAGGAGAGTTTGAAGTTCTGTTACAGAATACATCAGAAGTGCCTTTGGATCTGCATTTCAGCTTTTCTTAGCTCTGTGTTCACTTAATTTAATCTCACTTTCTTTCTGGTTCTTCACCTGTGAGAGGGAAACGGAATGCTAACTGCAGAGGGCAGTAGTGAGGATGAGGAGAAAACGCTGGAAAGCCTTGGCTGCGGCCTGGAAGGTGGCAATGAAGAGCTGAGCTCTGCTCCTGATGTGTGGGGTGGGTGCCGCTGTAGGAAGCTGAATCAAGGCCCGTCACTGAACCTGCATACAGCTACTTTTCAGGGATCCAGTCTCTCCTGAATTTTCTGTCCCCCAAAGCCCAGAACGGGTAGGTTCTCCTCTGCTTTCCTGTCCGTCTACCTGCTGCTGCTCCCCAGGACCTGTGGCTGCTTGCCCGATGTCTTCCTAGAATCCCACCTAGCCCAGCCTGGGCGACTACAGAAAGCGACAACGTACTCAGTATGAAGAAGGGCTTTGGAGGCTGTATGAACATGCCAAGCAAATATTCAAGGAATTCTTAGGAATAAAAAAATGCGTAAATCTGGATTTTTGCATGAGGACATCACAGGAACATGTTTTCTCAATTAGTGTGCACATTGTTTGGAATGAAGTCACCAGTCCCCAGCTCATCAGGAAGTCAGTCGTGACTCGCGCCGAGCCACCTGATCTGGACTTCTCTTTCCATGACTTAATCTAACTCAGCCAACCCAGGCACTGCCCCTCGCTGTCAGACAGAATCCTCCCCAAATCCTGAGCCATGGTGGGGATGCACACGCTCCCCCGAAAAGCAGTCTAACTTCAGGCCCTGGATGCACGCAACAAAACTTGGGAAAGACAACTACACTCCACTGGTGGAAGGACAGAGTCCTGCAAGCCCGCCTCTTTTCTTTCCGTTTAGCATTTATTGTTAGATCATGACCGCACATGGCCCGTCAGAGCAGATGAATTCTTTGGGTTCCAAAAGCAGAAAAAATAGTCTCTTTTGAAAAAGCACACATCAACAGCCTAAAATATCACCCGTCAGAGCCCGCGATCAGCGATTATGTCCTCTGGATGGTTTCCTGCACTGACTCTTTTCCAAGCAATGGCTTTGTCAGATATTTGTCATTTCTGAAATATTTTATTAATGATGTCCCCTTGGCAGAGGGATGTTTCAGAGTGTACAATTAACAGTGTGCCTCTGCAGCAAGACATTGCCTACATTCACACACAGATCAGCAGGAGGCCAAGGGACATCTCCGATCATCTGTCACAGAGTTGGGCAAGGAGGATGCCTTTTCAAATACAGGATGAGACCTCCTTAGCAGGTTCAGAGATAAATTTAGTGCTACCACTGTCATTAAGATGGAAGGAAGGAAAAGGAAGGAAGGGAAGAATGGAATTAGATAAAAGATTGAAAATTTAATAGTGCAGGTACCAAGGAGATCTTGCTTTCAATTGTTTATTTGTTGTGTACACATGTGTATGTACAAACTGAGTCATGATAGAAAACATTTTCTTTTTAAACTATGAGCTATTTTGTTTGTATTTTAAAAATAATCTTTGAAAACTGCTGGTATAGAAGACAGAGTGTTATAGAAAAGGGCAGAACTGTGCAGCCAGATGGCCTTGGCACTGGATCCCAGCTCTTGATTTCTCACTGTAGGGCCTTGGGCTACCTTATTTCTCCAAACGTCAGTGTCTCTCTCCTCTGTAGGATGGGACTAGCCACTTGTCATAGAGCTGCTGCATAGACCACATACGACAAAGACGTCTGACGTGCCTGGTACTACTGTGCTTGCCAATGAGGAGTCCCTGGCAAGGGAGGTCTGACCTTCCCACTCTTCCTCCTCTCCTACTCCACCCATCACCCTCTTTGTTCTCTTCTTCCCTTGCCTCTTTCTCTTCCCTCTTTTCTCATTCTTCCTTGTGACTACGCAAATGCACCACAGTGATGAGCTTATTTTGTCTTTGGCCCCATCTTGTCCCCCATTTCAACTTGCAAAACCATGTTTCTAAGATTCTGTCCCCTGAAATGTGCCTCTGACAGTGATTTTGTTACTGGGAGCAGGGTGAAGGGTGTCACGGCCTTTCCTAGCCTTTCTATTGGGATAAATGCTTTGGTCCTAGGGTGGCTGCAGAGACTCTAGAAAGAGCTTCTCTTCCCCAAAATTCATATCTTTCTCCCTCAGTCTATTTTTATAAGGACAAGGAAGCTAAAATGCTATTCAAATGTTGATATCAAAATTTTAAAGGAATTCCTGCTCAAAGCAGAGAGATCTTCTTGTGAGTGAGGTTCCCAGCTGCCCCAACATGAAGGGCTTCCTTTTCTTTCTCAAAAGCATCTGGAAGGCCATAAATGTGGACACTGGAGTGACATATTCACATAAGCCAACCTTAATTCTTGCTCACAGCCCAACTGGCAGTTGGCTGCTGACCTCTGCTGCCCAGTTTCCAATGGAGGGCACTGGAAAGAGTAACCCATGTTTGAGATTGGACTTCAGGGCCACCAAGGTGACATGCCCCAATTTCCCTGACAGCCAGGTTAATGTATCTCTGAGGACAGATCAGTGCTGACAGGCTGCCTGGCTCTTTGTTCACAGCCTCGCACCCCTCCTTCTGCACTTCCCTTTGCTCCCCTGGGGCTCATTCCAACTCTTCTAGTAAAATGCCCTTCCTCTAGTCTCTGTTTTCACCACTAAGACTCAGAGAGGATTATTTGTGACATCGCCTCAAAGGATGAATTCCAAAGGCCCAGACCAAAGACTGTCGGCTCCTTCTAGGCAGTTTGAGGATGCAGGACAACCAGACAGACAGAGGGAAATGGACCTGGTCCTCAAGGTGTAATTTTCATCTCCATAAAAGTATCCAACCCTCTCCTCTCACCACCCACGCACTAGTCACGCAAAACGAATGGTGTACACCAGGAGACATTTTAAACAGCGTTTCTAGCAGACGAGAGACATTGGTCTTATCAAACGGAAACCCACCCTGAGCAGGTGGATCCTATTGAGCCAGACACCAGGGAGTTTGAGCTGGGGGTTGGGGCGGGGAGCAGAGAGATGTTTAAATTTCTTGCTGCTACACCTGGGTCCTAGGAAAATCAAATGCTGACTTACTTTTCCTGTGCCCAAACAGGGAGGGAAAAGTATATTTCCTTCCTTTCTGCAACTTACAATGACAAATGAAATCCCTCGTCCCAGAAATAACACATCACCAGGAATGTTTCTTATGCGTGAAGCAAACAACCTTTCTTGTGATTTGGGATTGAGGTATTATTTCTGCGATCCAGCAGGGAACGTGTGAACACTTGGTGATGTTTTCATTTTCCCTGGTGCAGAGGTCAGCACCAAAGCCCAACTCCAGACTTCAGGCCCATGTGTCAGCACCTCGGTCTTGGAAATGAAATATTTTAGGGGTGGAGTTTTTAAGCGCTGTTGATTTTAACTTTTCCCAAAAAAGAGCAAGATGTGTCAAAAGGCATAGGGCTGAATAAAGCAATAAATATGTTCCAAAAGGTTCCTTTTAAAGCATCTTTACTCAGCAAAAAGAAAAAAAAAAGTAATTTTAAATCACCACAGTATACAGAACACTCACTTTCCAGTCATTTCAACTTCATTAATGATTATTCTGACCCGTGACGTTGATCCTTTAGAAAATTAAACAAATCTGTCTGTAGCTATTTTACTTTATAGATTGGAAAAGTTTTTACATAAAAATGAAAAAATGGACCTTATTTTTTCCAGTCAAAATACATTTAGGAGATGACTGACTTAACCCTGGTTCCGAATAATGTCCTGTAATTATTATGAGTCCATTTCTTAATCTGTAGAATTTGGTTTAAACTATTTGACTGCATTCCAGATGCGGCCTTGCACCGACTATGGGTGTAGAGGGCAAACACCCGAGCTATAGATAAAAGAGGCCTGACATACGGGAGAACCTGGACAGAGTATGGGACCCCGGCGCAATGCTGACTCTGCCCATGGGTGGGGAAGAAGTCTTGACAGTCCCTTTCCCCAGATGAGCGGCTGCCCTTCCAAAGGGCAAGGACTGATGTAGAAGCAGCCTCAGAAGCCTGGGCAGAAGCCAGCTGTTCCTGCTATGGTCAGATGGAAGACCACTGAGCAGGCCCCTGGGAGGGAGAAGCCAAGAGCTCTGAGGGAAAGGCCAGAATGTGGGAGCGGACGCTCTAGGTACTCATCCAAGGGGTGGAGCTTCAGGCATCCGTGACAAGCACATTGCTGTGGCTTTCTGGTTGTCAGTGTTCCCACATGCAAAATGGGACTAATAGCACTTTTTAACGTACAGATTAAAAGAGGTGACTTGGCTCAATCAGGGCTTGTCTATAACATAACTATTGTACATTTCATAGTGTGGCCGCATTGATGTGGAATACAGGCGAGTGGGAAGCGCTCCTGGACTATTCAGTGACCTGGCCGTGGAGCCAGGTTGGCTTGAGGACACAAGCTCCTAATTTCCCTTGTTCTTCGTGAGCCCCTCCCCAGTCTCCTTTGCTGGCTTCTGTCTCTTCTTGAGCTCTAAATGTGAGTCCCTGGGGCTCAGCTAGGAATCCTCCTCACTTTTCTATTCATTCTCTTCCCGGATGATCTCATCCCGCGCAGCATTAGCTACAACCTAAGATCCTGGATGTCTGTTTCCTTTCTGGACCTCTCCCCTGGGCCCTAGCTCTGGCATTCTGTGGCCACGTCCACTTGAATATCTAACGGACATCTCAAATTCAGATTTTTCTGACCGCCAAACTACTCTTCTCCTAGTCTTGTCTTAGTGTTCTTGATTTTAGATAATGATATAATTATTCCCATAAAATAATGCAGAAACTGCTCTTAATTCTATCTTCCTCCTCGCCGGTCATATCTCCCAAACTGCATGCAGAATCCAAACACTGCTCATCCCCCATTAGTCGGGGCCATCATCATGGTGCTTACAGAAACCCCTGGACCACCTGCCCTCACTGTTCTTGCCCTACAGCCTTTGAACTCAGAGCAGCCAGCAGGTCCTGGTGAAGATAGAAATCCTGACAGGGTATTACCCAGCCTCTAATTGATTTCAATTATACACAGAATAAAGTCCATAATGTGGCCAAGCATTAGAGACAGGAGGGTCAGGAGTTCAAGGTCATCCGCAGCTCCATAGCAAGTTCAAGGCAAGCCTTGGCTACATGAGACCTTGTCTCAAAAAAATACAAAAAAAGCTTTAGCTCATCATTTAGGGCTGCCCAGATGTCACCTGCTGATCACTCTAGTCTAAAATACCTATCCCCACCCTCACCAATGAAAGCCTACCACTGAAATTTGTCACCTGCTCTATTTATCTCATAGTACTTAATTCTTTGAATTTGCTTTCTTGTTTTATGGTCTCCTCCATACATAAGAAAGATAAAAGTAGGAAATTTGTTCTGTTCACCGACTCGTTCCTCACATACTAAGAGCTACAAAAGGTATTTGTCAGATGAGTACTTCAGTGCCTGGCTGATAAGCGCCACACAGTTGGGGCTTATTGTAGAAGAGGAGCAAAGGAAGAAATTGCTGGCATTCAGCTGTTTAAGGGCCTTCTGGAGGAGGAGAGCATGAGCTGGAGGGCAAGTTTCGAAAAGCAACCATCTCTCCAAATTAGCTACCCTTAAAATGGAGCGGACTTCACACCCAGTCTCACCTCGAGCGTGTGCAGGTCTGGAGGCAGCTCTCCTGGAGGTTAAAGCCAGCTGTGGACTTGAATCCTTGAACAGCTGAAGAGCTAAACTGGAGGCTTAGGGGTTCCAGATGCCTTGGAGAGAGAGCTCAGGACTCAGGGGGGAGGTGGGGAAGCAAGGCCAATCACAGCTCTGGAAGGCGTGGGTCAAGAGGAGTCTTGAACAGAGAGAGGAAAAGGAGGGCTCAAGGAAGGAGGAGGATACATCTCCAGGAGAAACATCCAGATACCTCTCTCTGGTCCATTCTTCCTGGGCTACAAAGGGGACAGGATGCTTCTACCATCTTGTCATATGCCTTCCAGGAGCCAGGTAAAGGAAAGGAAAGGAAAGTTGGACCAGGAAAGCAGATGACAAGCGAGCAGCCAAGCACAGGCTGGGCCCTGTTCAAACACATTGGCTGGCAGCATAGGGAAAACAGGGCCAGGGCGGCCATGATTCCAATACCCCATCCCACCGCCTAACACCTGTGCTTCAGTGCAAACAGCCATCACAGCAACACCACATGTGGCTGGCATCTTTGGGTGACACACGGGGTTTCTCTGCCCATGCACCATCTCACAATGACTCTTGAGGAAGAAGAAGTGGGGCCTGAGGGGTTCCAGCTCATATGACCAATGCCCCAGACTCCAGGGGATAGAGTCTGGGGATAGAAGATAGTGGGGTTCCCAAGGCAGTAGAGCATACACTAAAGGTGCACAGCTCCCACCACCCCAATATCTTGTCTACGAAGCAGTCTGGCCAGGGACTGTGCTAGCAGGGCTACCTTAGGACAACGACCCATGGCTGCTTCATTTTGCTGCCTAGTTACTTCATTCAGGAGATGACTGGATGAGACGAGCTGGCCAACACCTCATTTTATTAGGCTGTTCGTGTAGGTTTAAAGTAACACACCTCAGATGCAGACAGCTTACTCCGACTGACCAAGAATATTGCTATGAAAATTTACAAGGTCTAAAGAGTGGTATAATGGTGATGAAATTCATATGTGTTGGAGTACTCATATGTCTAATTTAGCCCTGACTCAGTCCATAGAAATATGAATTTTCCCACAGACATAGCCTACTAGTTACCAGGGAGCTGTGGACCTCACAGGGATAGGCCAAAGAGGTTGCCTCACAGTTACAAACCCTAACTCCCACTGGCTGATCATCCATCCCTGCTCCCCCATAACCTGGTAGACCCCACTGGCTTCTCATTCACAAAACTCATCTGCCAACTTGTCACTAAGCCTTCCTGACATACACAGGTTTGATGTTCTCAGACTTCTCCATCAACGCACCATCTCTGAACCTTCGTTCATTCTAGGAACTATAGAGCTGACCAAGGCTCACACTTGTGCTTGCCCCAGGGGCAAATGCTCTCAGAGGAGCCATTAAGTTCTCTCCATTAGAAGCCAATAAACCACGCACTGATGTGCAGCAAGCAGCAGCTTGGACTTGGTCCTTCCTTCCTGTGCGACATTAAATCAATTACACAAACTCCCTGGATCTCATTTCCTGAACTGTAGAAATGGACTCATCACAACACTTCCCTTATAAAGTGATTAAAGAAGAGAAGACGTGTGACCCTCAGCCCAGTACTTGGCATGTAAAAAGCTGTTTAACAAATGGCAGCCTTGTTATGTTAATAAAAATCTTGGAGAGTAAAATTGAGACTTCAGTTAATGATTCATGGAAATACTTTGGAGTTTGTGAGGTGAGAGCAAAGGAATGGAGCTCACATGTTGAGGAGAATCCCCATACAGGATCTCAAGAGCCCATGTTTCATCATGTGGCTTGATGCTCATTTGTGGGGTGAGTTTGGCTATGGCATCTGTAAAATGGGGTAATAATAGTCATGCTGTGATGACTGGGTGCCGTATGCTACAAAGTGGCACATTAGACTCAAAACCTGAACTGGTATTTTTTGTTGTTGTTCTTGCTGTTACTATCACAACTGGCCTTTCTAGCCAGCCCCTCTCAACCACCTCTCCACTCAGGTTGGCCTGGCTCCCGGAATTAGGACCATGGGTCCCCTATCCCAGGGGCCTCTTCTTTTTGCAAGGTATTTTCAGCCACTAAAAGTCCTTCTCACAGGCTTCTGGGGACCCCTCCTCCCATCTTCCAGATAGCCTTGTCTCATGGCAGCATGGTGTCATGCTTTCTCCTTTCCTACCCTCAGAGTTCACCCCACCTAGCTCTCATCCCTATTCCTGGAGGGTCACAGAAGCATGGGAGCCATCTGAAGGAAGCTTAACCCAGCACCCAGCAGAGGGCAAGGAGTCGGGAGGTGGCTTTTGTCATTGGCCCTTCCAGGAAGTCCCGGACAGAAAAGGACTTAGAGACCATCCTCAACATTCCTTAGGCCCAGCAATAAATCATAGGGATTCTAATCACAGCTATCAAAACACATAAATGTGAGCACATTTCTGCAGTGTTCCTAAGCAAACACTAAAATGAAGGAACTTTTTGGTCCCACCAAAATTGGTAATTAAAAATAATTCCTAGTGCAGAAGAGTTGCCTATCTTAAGCTGATCATTCACCAGGAATTACTGTGTTCTTACTGTGTGCACACACTGTTCTGAGCATTATAACACTTATGACTTACACTTGACCACAAGGGGCTAAAGGAGTTGCAATCTGATTGGAACTTCTTATTTTCAGTTTAGAATCATTGGGACAAATCTAATACCACAGGACTGGCCAACAGATAGGTTCTCCCATGGAGAATAGAAAACATGAACAACAGCTCATTCTAAACCTCTTGTGTCCTGTCTACTATCTGGCTCTCAGTCTGGCACTTGCTCTCTCTCTCTCTCTCTCTCTCTCTCTCTCTCTCACTCTCTCACACACACACTCTCTCTCTCTCTTCCCACAGAATTGCAGTACCTGCCTATTTAAACATTCAAAGATTCATACAATTATAGTGCCCAAAGAATCATGGGAAAACATTCAATTCTCTCGTTAATAAATTTTTTAAAATGTAGTGTCACTAACGAGCTAGCTGAGGGTTCCTTTGCTCTATAGGAACCATGTGAGATAGACAAGAAGCACTTCCAGCCCTCGTGGGCAACTGGAAGGAGAGTAAGTGGCGCCCTCTAGTGTTTCAGTCCCCGGGAAGGCCTTGAGTCTGGGGCTCTTGGTAGCAGCCAGTGTTCTGGCTCTCAGCCTAGGGTCTGAGACCCTTACCCTGAAGACTGGACAGCTGTCTGGAAATCTGGTGAAAGGGGCCTACTTCACTTCTGTGGCTTTTTACAGACTCTTGTACTTCTTTAGCCTCTGTTCTCTGCTCTCTTACGTGTGTGTGTGTGTGTGTGTGTGTGTGTGTGTGTGTGTGTGTGTGTCCTGCCCTTCTTCCTCCCATGTCTGCTCTCAAATTGTCCTGCTCCATAACTCAGCTGATGCTGGGACTATTGGGGCACCTTCCAGGACCACTCAGGAACTGGACCAACTTGGGAGCGAGACACTGGAGGCCTGGCATGCTGCTTAGGAGATGGGGCAGTTGCGAGTTCAGAAAACATGGGACTTCAGGTGCCCACCTGTGGCTCGGGAGCTATGGGGCTTGAATGTCAAGGCATCCTGAAGATGCTCCGGAGCTGGGCCACCTGCCAGCACTAAGACCACTGTGCAATGGGCTGCTGCTTCAGCTGTCAAGCAGCCGGCTGCCTTGCTGCTTTCACGGCTCATCCTGCCGGCTGCTGTGCAGTTGCCATGCTCAGCTCCTGCCATTGCCACCATTCTGTGCTGTCTCTGCAGACTTCTCCCATCACCCCCTCGGACCACATTGCTGAAGGTGGGCAAGAAAAGACCTCTCCAGAGAGGCCTAACTGGGTCTAGTGCTGCAACACCAGTGGAGACAGCACAGGAGATGGTCTCTCAGCTGACTCACAGTGAGCCTGAGCAGGTTAAAATGGTGTACAGGCCAGTTAGAGCCATTTGTTTCAACCAATTATGGCTCTGTGCTTTTGTCCAACCACAGTCTTGCCTTTTAGCACCAGTCACAGTCACAGATACCTGCGTTTTAGATCAATGCACAGCATTGCCCTTAGGACCAGTTGCTCAGTTCCTTGCTGGACTGTCCAGAAAAGTGCTTCCCCTCTGGCCAAGGTGCAAATAGTTCTAAGCCATCTAGAGCTCATTGAGGCTTCTGACAGCAAAAAAGAGGAGCTGAGAGGAACTTTTCAAACAGCTCTGGAATTGACCCAGTTATCTGCAATCTGCAGAGTTGCTTGAAGGCATCCATAGAGTGCACAAACCTGCTGGTGCTGGCATAACGGTAGTCCAGCTGGTTGTTAGACTGACAGTCTCGACAGCCAAGGCAGCAAGGGACAATACAACAGCTGCTGATAAGGGAATACAATGACTCCATCACAATATTTTTGATTATCTATAGAAAAGTGGACACCGGAAAGAGTGCTTAAGGAACTTATTCTTCATACTAATAGTGATTTCTAACAGTGCTTAACATCTACCCCATGCTGAAAGGAGAGGTGGGCCCTGCTTATGTGTCTCAAAAAGCCAAAAAGCTAGTGGAGTTGTGTGAGTAGCAGAGCCCTACTCAGGTCTCAGGCCTGCATTTCTTCCTTTCATTCTTTCACGAACTACTGATCAAGCAGCAACTTTATGTGCTTGGGAACCTGTGCTGGGCACCCAGAAAATTAGTGGACAAGCTCATGCACAGTTCCTACTCTCCTGGTGGAACTTACAGAGTATCCTGGGAATCAGTCAATGGTCAGTAATCCCACAAAGAAACCAGCAGTCTCCTCACTCAAGCACATGCTGTTGGATGGCAGCAGGCTTTCTGGAGTTAGTCGTGATTCTTCTGAATCCTGTCAAGTACACAAGAGCAGAGAGTTGACTGTCCCAAAGATGAAGGGCAGTCCTCCCTTCTCCTCCAGGAAGACGTGTCACTGTGGTGGGCTGCAGCAGCTCATACCTGCTCAGACATGAACTTCTCTCCCACCTTCATGCTCTGTGAGGTCACATGGCAACTTGAAACCAGAGAAAGCAGCAGATACCACAAATTAGGGCGCCCCCTCCTATGACTTCAGAAAGCTGATTTACCACGACTCCACAGGTTTCATACATACCACCTGCTTTCTGGCTGCGAGCAGCTCAAATGCTGCCCGCCCTTTAAGCCAAGGCCCTGATCTCCCTCCTGCCAAACCTACCACCAAGTGCTTGTTCCCATCAATAAGTGCCTTTGGCCTTGAAGCTGTTTATTTCAGACCCTGAACCATCTGGCTTCTGGGATCCAGGACATACTAACAAATTAATACCAATATGGTAAGAAAGGGCCTGTTCTTGTGGTCTTTGTCACTCCCTCCCCATCTAGTGATATTTATCAACCACCCACGCCTGCCCAGCACTGTGAGATACTTGGCCAGGCAGATCTCAAGTCAGGCTGTGACCCCTGAGGAATTCAGGGCCTGGCTGAGGCTGCGAGGCTGACATTGTTCTTCCTTAATATAACATGGGCTGCTGGGGCACCAAAGCCAGGGCTGGAAGCCCAGCTGAGGGCACAGGGTAGGAGATGGCACCACTGCTGTTTGCCAGTTTGACTCTTAGCATAATATCTAGCCCCAGGAGAGTGGAGGTTAGAGGCAAGACCAAATGTGATTGATACTTAAGTTTTAAAGCAAGGGATGCTATCACCTTTGTGACGCTACTACAGTCCTGTTCTCTGGAGAGAAGTTCCAAAAGGAAAAGTGGGCTTTGAGTTGTTAATGAAGACTGTCCAGAAAGAAGGATGGGCAGCCACCTCAGATGTAGACACCACAGTGCCTTTGTTTCCAACAGGTGTGTGTGTGTGTGTGTGTGTGTACATGTCCACTAGTACACACATCGTTGCTTCCATGCACATATGCACAAGCACAGGCTTACACATGTATATGTGTTGAGCACTTGTGTGTTTTGCCTGCGTACAGATAAGTAGCCTTGGGATGGGGTGGGTGCACATGAGGTAGTTTCAGGGCTGAGCCATGAAGATTCTAGAAGGAAAAAGTCAACCAAGGTTCTCACTGGGAACAAAGATGCACACCCTGCATGGACAGGATTTCTTTTCCACATTCATCTCCTAGCCCCTAGAAGGGAGACAGTGGCTGGCATTTGTGGCCTGTACTGGAGGAGGCACCGCCACGGTGCCATGGAAGCTCAGCCCCTCACTGTCTCGACCTACGCTCACCAGTGCTTGGAGGACAGTGAGGCTCCAGGAGGTTCCCAACCAAAGCAGAATGAGAGAGTGGTCAGCTGCTATACTAACCCTTGTCTTCAAAACATGCCCCGGGTCATGAAACATGAGGCTGTATCAGTGGGCAAGGGAGGAAGACTGGCAAAGCAGTTACAGTTGGGTGAGTAGGGCCCAGCAGGTGCGATGCTAGGATGGCTTGAGGACTAGATGCAGGAGGGAAGCTATTTGAAGGTTCTGTGTAGGTGGACTATTGAGGAGGCAATAAGAGGAGAGGGTGGCTGAAGAGCTCAGAGTCTGTGGGTGGAGGTTGCGCAGAGCAAGCAGCCAGCCAGTAGACAGGAGGAATGAGCTGTCCTACAGAGACTCTTCTTCCCTCCTGTCACCTCCACACTGGTGGCTGGTTGTCACAGCTCTCTGCTAGTCCCTTTCCTAACGTTACTATGGGAACCACAGGCGTCCCAGCTCCTTCTGGAAAAGTGTAGTCATTTCCAGACACACGAGGCTGGCTGGAGAGGAGAACTGTTCCATGAAAGGTAGACATAAGAGTAGAGTCCCATCACAGATTGCGGCCTCTACAGAGCGTCAACCACGTGGCTGCAAAGGACTCTCTCCTGTTCACCAAACCACGCCCCTGGCCCCGCCTTCTCCTGTCAAGCAAAAGACCCTTCTTTTCATTCGCCCATGGGCTCAGCATGACCCAGCTGTGTAGCTCCAACCACAGAAGCTCTTGATAGCCATGGAAGCCTGCCCCACCTCCATCTTCTCCACCCACCTCCCACCCCCCACAGAAGGGGAACTGAGTGGGACTCAGAGTAAGGGCAGTCCTTGGGGAGGGAAAGGTGGCAACCCTTGTCATCAACTTATCAACACTGCCTAGGCCAGCCAAGAGTTAGTCTGCTGTACTGCTTGTGGTCTGAAGATAAAAGGATGTTTTCCTTATTAACATTGAAATAATTAACTTGTTTAGCTTAGTATCTTCATTGTCTAAATATTGTTCAACAAAACATCTTATTGCTGGTAATTATACAAACATTACAGTAAATGGGGGGCTCCTGCCAGGGCAGGTACAGTACACAGCACTTTGCTGCACCTGGTGGGGATCCCCTGACTGGGGTTCAGCAGTAGTCCCTGATCAGTCCCAGGTGACGAGCTTGCTGATAAACAGCAAATTATTCTCTGTGGTCAGATCCCAAAATACGTGGGTGACAAACACAGTGGCATTGTTTCCTTGACCGCGTCTTGTTTTCCATGTGTGGGAGGAATTCCAGACTTGAGAATAATGCATCCAGACTCCATAGATTTTTTTTTTCATAATTGACACACAACTAATGGTCAAGAACAATACCAGCTTAGCTTCTATACTCCAAAGGCTCAGGGTCAAAACCTGACTTCCAATGGAACTGGAGAGGATCCAATAGCAACTACTGTCTTCTGTTGTCAAGTTGGACCACGGCCTCCACCAGTCCAGCTTTCCTTTGGCTTCTGCAGTGTGAGGCAGAGCAGATGTGCCTTCCTGCTAATGTGCTGTAGGATGGAATTGCTCTCCCAGCTTATTGAAATCACATGCACGGCTCTCAGAACTGCCCTGCAAACAGATGGTGGCTCCATGCAAGCACTGTCAGAAAAGACCAGAGCCGACCTCCATCTCCTCATGCACACTGCATTTTTACCAGCCGGGCAAGAGGTAGAAAGGCCTTCCTTCCCTTCCCCATCCATACAGTCTGAGGGGCTGGGCTCATGACAAATAAAGTACTTCTAGATGGCTACAGAAGTGGCGTAGTCTCCCCCCCCCCCCAATCCATAGTTTCACTTTCCATGGTTTCAGTTCTCTGTGGTCAACCACAGTCTGAAAGTAGTAAATGGAAAATTCCAGAAATAAACAACTCAGTTGTAAATTGCCTGCCATTCTGAGTAGTTTAGTAAAATCTCACTCCATCTCACCAAGACTTGGCCCATCGCTTTGTACCCACCTGTTAATCGCCTGGCAACTGAGTTAAATATTGGATATGCAGCTTAATGTCATATCCAGTGCCTCGGTCATTCACTGCACTTCATCTCTTCAAGTAGGCCTGGTATCTTGTCACATCATTCATAAGTAATATAGTAAAATAAGATATTTTGAGGGAGATACAGAACATTCACAGCACTTTTTATACTACATTTTCATAATTTTCTACTTTTCTATTGTTAATTTCTTATTGTGCCTAATTTATGAATTTAACTTTATCATAAGTGTGCAGGCAAAGGGAAAAAGCATGGTATGTAGAGGGTTTAATATTATCCATAGTTTCAGAAAAATATTACAGGTCTTGAAACATTCTTCCCATGGATTAAGAGTGATTACTGTATAAAATTTGCATATAATAGATAATTCTAGAAAGATGTATTATAAATATTTATGTTAGTTATCTGAGTAAATGGGACTGGAATCAATATGGTATAAAAGACATCATGGCTAATTGAGTGTGCTTATTTGAGGAATTTATATTCAATTCCTAAATGGTACTCATTACTTAAAAAAAAATCCTGAAACTTTGTCAAATTATTTTAAAAGTAAGCAATGTGCTTCAAGAACCTTTTATCTTAAAATTCTAGATAGAAAATAATAAACTTTTCACTTGCTCTTAATTTTCCTGTTCTTTTTTTTTCTTTTTTTGTTGTTGTTCTTTTGGTTTTTCGAGGTAGGGTCTCATTCTAGCCTAGGCTAACCTAGAATTAACTGTGTAGTCTCAGGGTGACCTTGAACTCACTATAATCCTCCTACCTCTGCCTTACAAGTTCTGGGACTAAAGGCATGTGCCACCATACCCTGCTTGAATTTTACATTTTAACCTAAATTAAATTGAGTTTCTTTAGATTTTATAAATGAAAAGTATGTAATGTGGATAAAATGTTGTTAGAATAAGTTTGCTGGTTGGCTAGCAAATTTATATATAGCTTTAATTTCCTATTCTGTGTGAAAAATAAACAACTGTACTCATAGGGCCATTATGAGCATTCAGTGAGAAAATATATTTCAAGTATTTACCACAAGAACACATATGAGATATTGGGTATATTTTAGCATTTCACCTTCTTTCAAAGATAACATCAAGGTCTAAAAAGTAATTTTAAAAAATCAGACATGAGCAGACAGTGATTATCTTATTTTCTGAGATTACCTGAAATAGATGTGAGAACAAAGCCCCCCATGCTCTGTTAGCTCTCCAGTCTCTTCTAAGGTATCCTCCATGAGTTGTTTAATATGTATGGTAAGCACGCAGGGCTGGAAGGAACCCTAACAATTGCTCCAGGTTACTTGACAGATGAGGACTAGCCCCAGAACCTGACAGGTGGTCTCCCCAGTTGTCTATTGATTGGTCCCCCGCCCATGCCCTAGATGACCTTGTGATGTACCACAGAGGCAGTTGCCTAGCCCTGGGCAGATAGCCTACTTGATCAATGTTTCGCTCACTCTTCTGAAGTATCAGGAAAATGCTGGGCAATATAAGATAGGAAGCTGATTCACACAGAGCGTCCGCCTATAGGAAGTTTCCAGAGATTGACCGGGGGAAGCATAGCTGATATTGAGGGGGCTCTCTGATAAGGGAGACTTGCTTAATTGCACCTACAGAACAATAAAAGCAGGAAGGAATCACACATGAAGCTCAGTGAACTAGCACTTCAGGCTTTTACCACAGACTAGTACCTACACTAGCTATTCCCATTATGTGTACAGCCCTTGTCCCCCCTTCAATCCAGATTTCTGTATGAACTAGCTCTTAAACCACTCCACATATATGACCAACAAAAGTACCTAAAATGCAGGCTTCTCCATATAAGGAATCTTAGTTATCAAATTTAGCATATCCAAATGGAACTCTTGATTCTGCCTTTCAAACCCGATCTCCACCTTAACGGATCAACCCTTCATCTAGATGCCACAAAACTAGCTCCTCCTTTTTCCTCATTCCTTCCGCACCACAGAAATCCACCAGAAAACACTCTAGCATTGGTTCTGCACCACATCCATTTATAATGTTCTCTTCTCTCTGCTCTGGTCAGCACTGCCCATTCTTGCTCTGATTTCCGCAGGAGCTGCTTCCCAGTCTTCCGCTGTCTACTCCACTGTGCGTGCTCAGCCAGAGTGCTGTGCCACTTTTCCTGCTCAAAACCTCCCCAGGGCTTCCTTGTCACCTTCATAGTCAGGTTTCAAACGCACCTGAGGCTATAATGCTGTCTACGAGCCAACCCCGGGAGAGCTGATCTACTATGCCATAGGAACATGTTGGTTATTTTCAGCCAGGCAGCATATCAGAGGCAAAAGATCTTTCCTGACCAAATTAACACTTCTCCAACTTGTATTTCAAAAATGCATACTATATTTTGTTTTCTTCAATCTTTTCAGCAATTGGGATTTTGCCTGCTATTGTTGTGTTTTGTATACTAGAATTTAAGCTCCCTGAAGCAAAGAACTGTGGGGTTCTGTACATCCTGTATACTGTCTCTAGAAGAGTGCTTTGGCTTTATACATAAATAAATATAAATATAAATATAAATATAAATATAAATATAAATATAAATATAAATATAAATATAAAGGTGCATATACATAAATGCTGAGTGAATCAGCAATGTGCTTGGACTCCACACTTCAGCTGAGAGGTTTGTGTGTGTATGTAATGCCCTTCCAGGCCAGCTTCACTCACTTCTGTAATCCCTAGGGTTCCAAGAGTGGTTGTCTACATGGAACAGGTGCTCATCACATGTGTGTTGAATTACATTGAACAGTTGGCAAGCACTTATCACAAATTTTGTGACTTCAGTTCACTTCACACCATCTGTAAGAAGCATTGTGCCCAAGGGTTTGGTAATTTTTTTAATGATATGCTCAGAATTTCATTAAAACATGGAAAGCAACTCTCTTTTTAAATATTTTTTATTTGTTCCTTGACATTTTCATTCATATATGTGGCAGTTTTTTTTCAAGGTAGGTCTCACTCTAGCCCAGGCTGACCTGGAATTCACTATGTAGTCTCAAGGTGGCCTTGAACTCACAATGATCCTCCTACCTCAGCCTCCCAAGTGCTGGGATTAAAGATGTGCACCACCATGCCCAGCTTATATTGCATTTTGATTATAGACACACCACATTACCCTCTCTTATTCTCTTCCTACTCCCATTAAGTCCCTTCCTCTTTCCACAACTTACTGGTGGCAACACTATGGAAGAGAATGATTCCCAAGCCTCCAGCAACCATTAACTGCCATTATATTCTCAAAGAAGCATATGGCCTCATGTGTACCTCCTCTATCCATGAAAGATTGTTAACAGGCACTGTAATGTGCAGGTAACCTCAGTGGCTGTGAAGCCATTAATGAAATGGCCATGTGATGTCTGACATGTGATGACTGACATCCACAGCACACCTCCCCACCCTCCAGCCCTTGCATTTTTTTCCATACTCTCTTCTGTGTTGTCCCTTGAAGGGGATGACTTATATGTCCTGTATAGGGCTGAGAACTCTGCATTCACTCATTTTCAGCACTTTTGCCAGCTTTAAGTGTCTTCATTAACTGCCTCCCACTGCAAATAAATAAATAAAATGGATAAGTAAATCTAAAAGACTTTTTTTTCTGGCTAAGACTGGGAGCAGCACTACTCTATAGGTATAAACATAGAAGTTTAGACGGCAGTTTGACAACACATCCATTTAGCAAACAATAGTCGTATTTTCCCTCCAGGGCCTCCAGGCTTTTGACCTGGTTTGAAGTACCAGGCATGACTTGTCTCATGGAAAGCAGGCCTCAAATCCAATAAGAAATCTGTTGGTTACACTCGTAACAGTCATGCCGCTATTGCCCCTGTGGACCCATCTTGCCTGGCACATCAGTGGTAGAGTAGGCAGGATCCACTTCTGGGTGAGACTTTGGATAACTTTTCTTCCCCAGCAGCATGCATAGCACCTTCCAGCACCATGAAAACTAGCCTGCAGGGAGGAAGCTGCCAGCTCAATTCCAGCTTGATTTCTCTACATCTTGCCACTAAAGGGTGTGGTATCTTCAGCAGTCGGGTCTTACTATTTAGTTCTGGTGGTCAATCAAGAGCAACAGCAATAGCCTGTACTATTTGGGGGGAACTGCTAAGGAGGAAATAATTCTAGGAGAGGGAATGGCAAAAGTATGGTGGAGAAAGCAGGGTGGTGACTTAGTGGTATCGATAGTCATGGCTGTTTGCAGTGACCTTTGGTCAGGCTTGCAGAAACAAATGCTGGAGAAAGTTCCAGAAGTGAATGTGACCAGAGTTTATTGGGTCTTAGCAGCTAAGGCCGCAGGGTCTGTCTTAGAGGTGATGTACGTCATTTATCTAGCACAGAACAACAGAGACAAACCACGATGAGCCAGTTTCACCAAGATTTCTGCTATACTTCTAAAAGCCAGATAGAGAACGTGGGTCCTTCACTTTGGAGTCACAGTCATTTGTTCCTGTGATGGGTGGAAGTCTTCCCACAGTGCCATCCTTGGGACTCACACCTTAAGCCTGCTAAAGGGGAGACGGTTATTATGGAATAGTCCAGGTACAGCCAGAATTGTTCAAATTTGGGGTTACAAGTGGGGCTAGAGCATAACACAATGTACTCAGAATTGGTTTACAAAGCTATCTTAAAATCAAAGCTTTTTGCAAAAGTGAATTTAGTTCTGCCTTTAACTGTTTCTTCTGGCTCAAATGTTTACATAGAAATAATTCACAAAATGTGTCACTGTCAGTTTGTGTTTTCTCCTGATGACAGTAGGAGATTTTTCAACTCCTCAAGTCACCATCAGTTATTTTGAGATGGCTTTGTCTTAAAAAAAAAAAAAAAAAAAAAAAAACACCTCTTTGGCATCTGGAAGACTTGTTTCAAAGGTTGATCAGAATTTTTTTTTTAAAAAAATGTACATTTAAAAGATATTTAAAACTAAAAAAATAATAAGAGAGAATTTTTGATATGGCAAAGAAAATATGATGGTAGTTTGCTTCTGCCTTTTTTTATATCATTTTACCAATAAATGATCCTTATCTTTGCAAACGATGTCAAGAAGCCTACCAAAATCAAAGCAAGTGCAGATGTAAGAAAAACAAACTGCAGCTGTCTCCCCTCCACAGGGCTCTGGGGCCGGCAGTCTGCTGAGAACTCATCAAGTCCAGTTGAGCAGTTCAGGGCAAATGACATTAAAAAAAACAAAATTACAAGCCCATTGGGAATATTAAGGAACGACTCATCCAGATTTTACAAAAACAATAAAATAGGCATCTAACACTCAAATCATTACAACAGGCCAAAGCCATGCTCTCTACACCAAAGCTTCAAAGAAGTCACTTTAAAAAGCTACTTCAGTGAGACATGAACAGTATCTGGAGGTGGGGATACAGCTCAGAGGGTAATAGTGCTTGCTGTAGCGGCATGAGGACCTGAGTTTGATTCCCAACACACCGTGTATAAAAACGGGCTAACTGACCCATGGTGAGCTCCAGGTTCAGTAAGACACTTGTCTCGAAGATAAGGCAGAAGAGTGACAGAGGACACTTGATGTCCTCCTTTTCACCCACATGCACAGTGTAGCACACACACATCAAAAAAGAAAGAAAGAGGGCTGGAGAAATGGCTTAGCAGTTAAGGCGTTTGCCTGCAAAACCAAAGGATCCCGGTTCAATTCTCCAGGACCCACGTAAGCCAGATGCACAGGGGCATTGAATCTGGAGTTCGTTTGCAGTGGCTCTCTCTCTCTCTCTTTGCTTGCAAATAAATAAATAAAATTTAAAAGAAAGAAAGAAAGAAAGAAAGAAAAGAAAAGAAAAGAAAAGAAAAGAAAAGAAAAGAAAAGAACTGGAAAGATGGTTTAGCAGTTAAGAAGCTTCCCTGCGAAGCCAAAGGACACGGGTCTGATTCCCCAGTACCTACACACAGCCAGATGCGCAAGGGACACATTCATCTAGAGTTCATTTGTTTACAGTGGCTGGAGGACCTGGCATGCTCTTTCTCCCTCTCTCTATCTTCCTCTCTCTCTCTCTTTCTCTCTCTCTCTCTCTCAAATACATAAATAATCTTTAAAAAAAAAGACAAAATAAAACAGTATCTGGGTCTATTCATCACACAGGACTGCTTAGGACAGAACCTCATACTCTAGAAAATACCCAAATCTCAATTTTGTGAGTACTTTTATATTGTTTCCCTTAGCATTGGTCAAATCAAAAGGCTATTTTTCTTAGATAGCATTAGACAGTTCTAGATAGTCAAAGTGAATTTTTCTTGATATGTGGATTTAAATATATATTGTCGGGCTGGAGAGATGGCTTAGCGGCTAAGGTGCCTGCCTGGTAAGCCTAAGAACGCTGGTTTCAATGTCCAGGTCCCACGTTTAGCCAGATGCAAAGTGAAGCAAGGGTGCAATGCTGCACTTGCCCACAAGGGCATCTGGATTTCGTTCACAGCAGCTGAGAGACTGCTGGCGTGCCCATCTCTGTCTCCCTCTCCCTTTTTGTCTATCTCTCTCTCCAAAAATAAATAAAAAAATAATATATATTGTCAATTTTTTAGTAAAATAAAAAAGTTCCCATGATGAAATAAGTTTTACTTCAAGCAAGTAAAACTTTAGGAGAGTTCCAGTGACTACTGGCTTCTGGACAGCTGTGAGTGTTGAAAGCTGTTTCTAACCCAAAAGTGTCTAACCTGACCATGGAATCCATTTCAGGGACCTCTTCATTCCTGTGACAAAATGCCTGACCTCAACAGCTTAAAAGGAAGACTTATTTTGGCTCAAGGTTTCAGAGATTACAGTTCAAGTTCAGCTAGAGCCATTTGCTTTGTGAGCGAGACAAAGAAAGACATGGTGGTGACAGAAGGGTGTGGTGGAGAAGGCGCCTTCACCTCCCTTAGCCAGGAAGCAGAGAATCGTTGAAGAGAGGGCCTGCGATAAGATATATTCCCCCACGAACATCTCCCAACTACCCCTCTACCCAGGAAGTTTCTGTAACCTGCCAATAATCCACAGATGGAGGTGAAGCGCTTGGTGTTCAGGTACCGCTCAATGATTAGATACACCAGCTGGGGACCAAGCCTTTAACACAATGAGCTCTTGAAAATATTTTATTTTTATTTATTTATTTATTTTTTATTTATTTATTTATTTATTTATTTGACAGAGAAAGAGGAGGAGGAGAGAGAGAAAATGGGTGCTCCGGGGCCTCTAGCTACAGCAAATGAACTCTAGTCGCATGCACCCCCTTGTGCATCTGACTAATGTGGGTCCTGGGAATCGAACCTGAGTCCTTTGGCTTTGCAGGCAAATGCCTTAACTGCTAAGCCATTCCTCCAGCCCCAATGAGCTTTTGAATGTGACATTTCATACCTAAAACATAACAAGACATATACTTCACCAAACCTTTTGCTGATATTCCAAAGGCAGGAAATAGTGGTTTACATATCTCTGTGACTTCAAGGCCAATCTAAAGGCCTACTCCCTATGGAGGGCAATCATGGCTTCTGCAAGGCCAGGCTCTGCATGTACGTCAAGACAAATACACAGACCAGTGGAAGCCCCGGCATGCTGGTAGCTGTCAGTATAAGCAGGGAGATAAACATTTACACAAATACCAGCATTTCATGTGATACACATTTGCCTGACCCCTTCATTCAGACAGTCTATATAACACGATTGCAATCTGAGTGGTTCATTCACAATTCCTGTGAACTTGTCTTATTCCCTCTCTAATGTGGTTCACGACTAAAGGCCAGGCGCACGCTTGTCTAGCTTTCCCTACGGCAGCTGACATGGAACTCGAGACATACTAGGTCATCTGGTGGATACTGGTTACTTGAATCAAGACTAAACTACATGATCCGTTGATTTCTTTTTAGTTCTGCGGTTCTAAGAGTCTTTCTCAAGTATTGGTAAGATCTGTGCCTACAAGATTATGGCAAACCACAAAAAGTACTGAATAATTCATTGGCTCCAGTTTTCCAGGAGCTATCTTAATGCCACGGAAGTAACAAAACCAATGCATGCTGCCCTCCAAAGGGCAAGCCACAGCAAACTAAATCAATCCACTCTGTCCTCCACACAGGCAAAAGTGTTGGAGCTTCAAACTTAATGCTTTAACCTTGTAATCAAAGAATAGCCAAGTTTCAGATTTGACATATGGACATCCTAGGAGTCAAGTGAACTTTTGGCTGTTCATTGTAGAATTTAAAACAGATTAGGGTTAGCCACAATTGGTAACACTTGGGGAGTTGTTAATTTCTTACTGGCAATTTCACGGTAAATTCCCTTCATATATTTCAGATTTAAAGTTGGCATTGTCATGCAGATTTTATGCATATTTATTTGATTTACATATGCTTAGTGGTGTATAATTGGATAGTCATTCATTAAACGTGTATGATGCTTTAACCATCTGAGAACTCTTTGGAATCACAAAAACTTACACTCATAAATGAATGAGGACATGAATCTAGTGTTGAGCATTGGGTTCTCTTACGATATGGTGAAATGACCAGAGGATTCTTTGTGCTGGGAGGCACCATGGGTATTAAAGAAAGTCTGCAGTACCCTTAGCTCCTACCCTTAGCACTGTCACCTCTCCTACCTTCTAAAACACCAACGGACATCTCCAGACATGGCAGAATGTCTCCTGAGTTAGGGGTGGACATGGCAGAAATCTCTCCTGGTTGAGAACTACCCATAGAATTCCTGGTAATTAAATTCAGTTCTCGAGCATTGGTTAGTGGATTGTTTTATTTTGTGGATGATCTGTAAGTACCCTTGTGCTTACAGAATGGCAAGCAATGTTAGGTATGCTTTGGAACTGAATAAATCTCCCCCTCTCGAGTCTGTGTGGCTTGAGATATATTATCTATATCCCCAGAAACTGGTTTCCTAGTCTTTACAAAACCAGGAGTTCTGCCCCCATAGCAATGGTGAGCCATGCCTGGCAAGGAGCAGGCATGTACTAAATGTGCCTGGTTCCCTTCTTCCTCCTGCTGCTTGTCTCCTCCCTCTCCACCCCTTCCCCAATGTCGACAATGAACACAACCAAATTACATGCCCTACATTGGCTTGGTAGTTCCTTTCCAATTTTTTCTTTCTATAGACAGATCGTTAGGAGTTAACACTATATCCAAACCTTATGTGAGCTTTGGAGAACAGACCAGCCTAAGTCAGCAATAAGTAAATGAGAAGTCTGAGTTCTCAACCTTCTGCATCCCTGCTCAAGAACTTTCAAATTCAGGAAAGGTATCCACACACATCAGGATCATCCGTCAATGTCTCATCCTGTGTTCAACACACTAGGATGGCAACTTGGCTAAACAGAGGGATTGCTCCCAGAATATTGATTGACCTGTCCAATCAGGTTGGCAATGTCCTGACCCACACCCACTTCCAAGCCATCCAGTAGGCCTGATCACTTCCTCAGCAACACAGCCTGAGCCTCGGCAGAATGAAACAGCTCAGTGTGGCACCGTGGGAGAACACTAACCGTGGAAACATATCTGGTGTAGTCCTAAGCCTCGGGGACCTGCAGAGAGGACATATGGAAAGGCTTATGGACCTTATTTTCATTATAAAGGCATTATAACAACATTATGAGCCATTTGGAGAAGGAGGGAGTGGGGAAGGGGATCACCCAAAGTTCTAACACTCAGTACAACTGTTTCCATTTATAGATTGCCTTCCAGGGCTGAGCCCTATGCAATGTGACTGCCTTCGGCTGCCATGACTTCACACTGCCTCTTCTCTAGCCTGCCCCACTTCACACTGGCTCACAAGCACCACCCCTCACCACAGCTTTCATAGTTAATGCCTGAATTCAAGCTTATGCAAAAAATTCTCCACAAGTAACTAACTGTCCTTTCATTAAAAAATCCTTAGTGTCTAACATCTGCAATTATAAATCAATTGCTGGGAAAAAAAAATGATAATGAACATTTTTCCTTCTTGGGATCATTTACTTAGGACAAAAATCTCAAAAATGAGACAGGCAAAAACTATGGACATATCCAAGTTTTAAATATAGATTATAAAATTATTTAAAATATATTATTGGGTATATAAAAGCTATCCGTGTATCATTGCAACAAAAGACTTAGAAAATATAAGAAACAAAACAAAACTTCAGTCATAATCATTTAATTCAACAACTTACTATGTCTCCTTCCCGTCTTTCCCCTGTCATTAACATATGCACATATTATATTATATTATATTATATTATATTATATTATATTATATTATATTATATTATATTAGTAGTATTAAGATGTGAGTTTCTGGGCTGGAGAGGTGCCTGCCTGCCAAGCCTAAGAACGTCTGTTCGATTCTTCAGGTTCCATGTTTAGCCAGACGCAAAAGGTGACGTAAGGGCGCAATGCCATGCTTGCTCACAAGGAGGCGCACACAACTGGAGTTCATTCACAGTGGGTGAAATGGCCCTGGCGTGCCCATTCTCTCTTTCTCTCTCTGCCTTTTCCTCGCTCTCTCTCTGTTTCTTTCTGTCTCTTTCTCTCTCTCTCTCTCAAAAAAAAAATGTGAGTTTCCCAATGAACAGTGACCCAAGGTACTAATTTGACTGTAGTATATGTAGTCAGGTTCACATTGCTGGGATGAACATCCAACCAAACACAGTTTGATGGGAGGAAGGGATTTATTTCAGGTTTACATAATAAGGGCAGTTTCATTAATAGCAGAAGAAGCTGGCTCCCATTCATAAATCCAAGCAGGGAGAGAAACCACTACCAGCCAGCACACACACATGCACACACACACACACACACACACACACACACACAACCCAGCAGACACAAATCCCACCAGAGCTCATACCATTCTCCACATCTTTGGGCTGGAATTCAGATCCACCCACAAGGACACCTGAGGTTTGGACTCCAGGATCTGCCCCTAGTGGCATCTCCACTGGGCATCTCCAGTCAGGGATCTGGAGATCCAAGTTACCAGTTTAATTTTAATCACCTGAGACAATGGGGAACACACATTGAAGTTACCACACTGAGCTAAGCACAAATAATAATTCTACTTAGCAGACTAAAGTGGCCTTGATAAAGTGCAAAGGATGCATGGTTGTGGCTGTGTGAGGATTTCCACACACCCAGAAGCCTCCCACGTCATCTGATACAGGTTTCTCTGCATTCGCTGCCATAGATTCTATTCTCCAGTATCTCCTCCAAGAGGCGCCTGGCCACTCTCAAAGTCAGCATATGAGAGGTCTATGAAGTGTGGCCAAAGTTACCTTGAAAACCCCTCAAAAGGCCCTGCCGGAGCAGCATAGTGAGTTTTAATAAATTTAAAATAAATTTTAATAAATAAATTTTAATAAACTCCTTTTTCTTCCAGTGTGGGAATGGGTCACTTAAGCTGAGTTCCAGATGAAGTTAGTTGGCTTCAAAAGGGACCTTGTTTCTAAACCATACAAATCTGTAACATCAGTTTCATACAGAATGAAAATGTAATAGGAACCAATTCTAACCTAAAGACTTCAGGCATTTATTTGGTGAGATGACATGAAAAACCACCCTGTTTACATTGCTACGTGTTTCCCTCCCCCTTTTCTTTGCTTCTGACCCTCCTCTTTTCGTTTTTCCCCTCCCTCCTTCCTTATTTCTTCCCTTCCTAACCCTTTATTTACCTCACCCTTTTATATATATATTTTGATTTCATTTAGTTGAGTGCACCCACGCTCAATTCTCCTACAACCAGAGCTAGGAAGTGGCTCTTCCTGTGCACAGATTCTCTTCTCACGACGGGGCAGTTTCCCTGCTAGTGCTCTTCCCTTTGGCTGAATGTCTTTATTCACTCGAGACGGCAACCGCTTCTCTTCCAATTCTACCCACTCCTGCCAGTCATGTCTCCCACAACAGTGGAGTGGAGCGCTTCTCCTTTGCCTCATGAAAGCTTTGCTGACTGTTTAACGCCCCTAATTCCAGTCATTTTTGACACGGAGTGGTTTCCAGGTGCCTTGGTTTCTGGGCTTTGCCATTAACACTCCCCACTCTGGAAAAGAAAGGCCGCGGGTCTCGGGCAGAACCTGTGCTTCCCTCTGCCCTGAGCAGCAGTGACAGTGCCGTGACAGGACATGGAGATCAGAGTGGCACAGAGGGTGGAAGCACGTTTCTGAGCCGGCCCCTCTCAGCTCCAGCCCCGGCAGCCTGCGTCCAAGATTTATGGATGGCACCTGGTAACTCAGTGATGCAAACCCACTGTGAAATCCAAGGATATCATCATCTATCTCTGTTTGGATTTGGTTTGGGTTTTTATTAATGACAGTGGATTTGATTAAACGAAGTTTACACTGTAACCAGCTCCAGCTGGACCTGAGCATCAATGGGAAATCCCGATTCCCCTGATGTTGTCCTTTCGTCCTTTCTGCTCACAATTTCTTTCCAAAGCATTTTCTCTGAATCTGATCATGGTGAGCTCATACAATCTCATTTATTTTAAGGGCCAGGCTGGCGCGCCCAGCCTGGCGGCCCAGTGATGACGGACGTTAGCATTAGACATGCTGGGTGCCTGGGAGATGCCTCCTGTAACCTGTGTGGTGACGTCACTGTGCCACTCTGGCAAGGCAATGTTAGCACTGCATTTGGGCTCACATTTGGAATTCTTCCAACAGAAAAACATATTCTGATAGACTGTTAATTGACACATCACCAGGATTGTCTCATAAGGTTACCGGAAGCTGGTTCGGTGAAATTTGGGTCTGTTGGCAGAGTTATTGCTTATTATAAACAATTGTGATGGCCTGCCACTTGGACTTTTTCTCTAGGGAGATCCAGGACTCACATCTCACCAGCACAGGCCGAGGGGCGTCTGTTTGTGATCTGAGCAGCAATTTCATCCTCTCGTCTTCAAAATCTTTTCTGGCTCTGTCAGCTTCTCCCATTTCATCCTTTCTCTGCTTCCCCTCTCAGGCTGCTCTTCCTCCTTCACTTTCACCACTCTGCCATTTGTATCTCCTTCCCCACCTGTCTCTTTTTAGTTGGTGTTTTCACTCTGCATGTGTAGCTGTGTGTGGTGTGTGTGCATGTGAATGCATATTCATGTGTGTGGCCACTCTTGTGTGTGGGTTCTTGTGTATGTGCACATGTGTGTGCACTCCAGAGACTCATGTTGAATGTCTCCCTTCATCGCTTTCCAGCTTCTTTACTAAGACAGGATGAGCCCAGAGCTCACTGATTAGGCTAGCCGAATTATACCGCTTACCCTGGGGGTTCCCTTATCTTCTCCTCCTAAGTGGGGAGATTATAAGTGTGCTGCCAATCCCTCCTGGCATTTACAAGGGTTCTGGGGATCTGAACTCAGGACCTCACACTTGCTTGGCAAGTACTTTATCCATTGAGCCATCTCATTGGCCCCCTCAACCCTTCTTCTCTGTTTCTTCTCTCCCTGCCTTTGCATCTCCTCCTCAATCAGTTGCTTCTTACTAGAGCTTCGTCCTGCTCTTCTCACATCTTCAGCCTCCCTTAACTGGGACATCAGGTTTCCTAAGAGCAGGGCAAATCTCAGGTGCTGAGTTGGTCTGACTCCATCTCTGCAGAACTCACCCATTCTTGTCACAGGGCTCAAGTTCCAAGCCAATGGGGAGTAAGATGGGTATCTTCCTGCTCCTAATCTGCAGTAAGATGGGTGTCTCCCCTGTTCTTGATCTGAAAGGAGATGGGTTTCTTTCCCCTGTCCCTGATGTGAGCTTAGCCCCAGCTTGGCCCCTAACTGGAATCAGTAGATCCAGCACCAGGACCAAGGCCACTGCCAGTGCCAGCATTACTCAGATCACCCATGGTGTGGGTGGGGACAGGGACAAGAAGAGTAATGACCAGCACGTAACCTTTTGACATTGCTGTTGATTATCACTGCTGCCCTGCAGGTGACAGCTATTGCCCAGTGCTGAAGAGGCTTCTCATGGTCACCTTCACACTCACTGTTCTCGAGACTCTAAAAGACATCGGTGTACCACCTCTTTGAGAGAGTTGATAGAGGCAGCAGTGCTGGAGGAACGCCTAGATTTTCTCCCCCTGTGCTCACAATGAAACCACCCATGATCCCTCACGTTAAACCATCCACTCAAATCAACGCGGCAGGCTGTCTGGTCAGGTGCCTGTAGAAGATTCTCATTCTTTTCATAAAAGAGCTTTTCACCTGCTAAGAATGAAAGCAGCTATATTTGCCTTAAATTGTTTTTTGCTGGGAACTCAACCTCTTCTTTTTCACCCTGTGATTTCCTTCTGCTAAATGAGGCACTTGCTGCCGAGAGCATGGAACCCGAACAATTGCGTTCTGATTGGATGATTCACACAAATGTGAAGGAGTAAATTCAACAATTCAAATTGAATCCACTTCTGAATGTGCATCCACCATTTGATCTCTTCACATTTCTTTCTATTTGGTGTTATTGCTTTCCTCTTGCCCCTCAAACCAAAGTCACTGCTTGGCAATTTCTTGTTTTAGAGGGTGACAAACAGAGCAAGCATAGAAAAAAAACTGTATGTTTTGGACTAAAAAATGAAATCATTAGGGTAAGTTTCTATTCTTGTTGCCTGGAATTTCACTCTGGTTCTGATTAAACTCAACAAAGATATTATATTTGATGCTTTCCTGTAAATGTATGAAATGGCTTGCTATTGCATGTCCATGAATGGAAATAGGAATGGACTCCACTTGGCTCCATCAGCCTCTGACTTGGTCTTCACGCCCAAAAACCAACCAACAAAGACTCACTTCCCAAGCCTGGAGCAAATAGTTCCTGTTTTGCCATGTGTTTTCTCTTGATAGATTCAGAAATAGGATCTTGTCCAGAAAAATGTTTGAGAGTAAATGAAACACTATATTCTAATTTCTACAAAGTGCTCAGTAAGGAGCAACTGAGTATTTCTAAGTTCCTGTCTTTCATAACTACATTTCTTTCAGAATCGTGGCCATCGCCAAACCCTATTTCTTGGTGGTTAGAGTATCTCAAGAAAGAGAGAATTTGGTCTCTGGTGACCTTTAGGAAAAACTTATGACAAAGAAGTGAAGCAGATAAGGTATTCTAGAAAATCAGCAGCAGTTATTTGGGGGTTGTTTCTGTTTGTTAAAAAATTAGGTAAATCTGGTCTGGAGAGATGGCTTAGGGGTTAAGGCCCTTGCCTCCTAAGCCTAAGAATGTCTATTCAATTCTCCAGGTCCCAAGTTTAGCCAGATGCAAAGTGATGCAAGGGCCCAATGCCACAGTTGCCCACAAGGGGGCGCATGCATCTAGAGTTTGTTCACAGCGGCTGAGAGGCTGCTGGCACACCCGTTCTCTATCTGTCCCTCTCTCTCTGACTCTCTCAAAAAAAAATTAGGTAAATCAAGAAGAGAAAGTATACTGAGTTCTGCCTTCATCCACATAACGTCAGCAGACCAAACCCAGCGGAAAAAAACTTTCACTCCTTTGTGTTGGTCAGATGTGTGGGCTGCTCAGGGCAGGGAAGGAGGAGTGAACCATATGCCATCCATGAAGTGACAACATATGTACTTCCTTAAGATGAAAATAATACTGGCTGCAAAAAATTTGTGTCAGTTTTACATAGGAAGCATTAAGTATAATATCTAGAATAATAAGTGTGATTTACTTCAAACTCAGTTTATGCTAGTGTTATTTTAACACATCATATTATATCATCTTTAATTTCACACCTAAAATAAAAGTAATTCCTTATTAATTAAGTTATAGGTCTTAAGAGACTCTTTGGGAGATCTCTGTCCCCTCCTTGTCCTTTCCTCCTATAATCTCTGACTCCTAATTTTCACATACTCACCCTAGTGACCAGAAGGAGATCCTTACTCAGACGGAACAAGTGGCAGGAAAAAGGAAGCTGTTCATATTCTCCCTGGGGCATCTATCTGGCTGGTCAGTTTTCCTGCTAGGGTGGAAAGACCTTGCCTTTAATTGGGAAATTAGCTCCTCTCTTACAGTTAGGACCAATCACTTCCATGGAACAGACATTCTAGAGGCTGAATGGGCACAATGTTCTGTAAAAATTGTTCACCTATCTTCAATAGATTGCCTCGGGCAAAAGGAAGAAGCTGTCTCATTTTGGAGATCCTATATACATAATTCCTTCTTTTCTGTATTTAGAAGAGAGAAGAGAGAGAGAGAGAGAGAGAGAGAGAGACAGAGAATATGCCATGGTCTTCAGTCACTCCAAACAAACTCCAGATGCATGTACCATTTTGTGTATCTGGCTTTACATGGGTACTGGGGAATCAAACTCAGGTTGTTGGGCTTTGCAGGCAAGTGCCTTAACCACTGAGCAATCTCTCCAGCCCTCTTTTCTTTTTATTGTGTGTGTATGTCTATATTATAAATGTCATTGAGATAGTTATATATATATTACTGTTGATATTCTAAATTCTAAACATTTTTAAGGTCTAAATGGAAATGTTATCAATATTATGTATTTCCACTGGAAATACAATGTTGACAAAAGAAAAATGTGAGGAGATAGAAACTGAAGAAAATAATAGCTTCTGGAATTTATGGGCAATCAAGAAAGTTCATTTCCATACCCAACTGTATTCACCACTCAGTTGTGACTTACATGGGCCTAAACAATTCATTGAACTTCTCTGAAAGAGACCAAATAGCTGCAGTGCTCAGCTGTCTTGGCCTCTCAGGATCCTACGAATGGCCTCTGAGGAGGCCCTTGGGAACATTTGTCAGACTTTGGTGGGTCCAAAAAGTTCTTTAATGTTTTGGAAGTGGAGGTAGTGATAATGGTGAGGGAGCTTTTTTGCAGGTGGCAGTGGTAAACGGGATGGCAACATGGTAGAAGTGGCGACATGCTGGTAGGGTGGTATTTAGATGGTAATTGGATGGGGGTGGTGAGGAAATATCGAGGGATGACAGTGGTGATGCTCGGCTGGTGATGGCCATTGTGGTAGTGGCCATGGTGATTGTGGTGGTCACTGGAGATAATCCTTCCATGTTCTAGGGGTCTGAATGAGGGACTTGACTTTCACTGAAGCTGTGCTAGATTTGAGAAGTGAGCAGAGAAAGGGGGAGGTACTTGATCTTAGGAGTTCATGAAAGCAAGGGCACAGAAAATGTTTGGCCTGGTCTTTTGCCTGGAACCACCCATATGTCTTTTCAGGTGATTTCTTTCCTGGAGCCAATGGAGGAAAACTAATATGCTTCAGCAGACACCTACAACCTATTGGTTGTACAGGTTTATAACCTTGTTGAGATTTTGAGTGATCTACTTTTACATTTTTTTTAAATGTTTGCCTTTTTATCCTCAAAAAACTGAATCTGCGTTGGAGAGATGGCTTCGCAGTTAAGGCACTTGCCTGTGAAGCCTAAGGACTCATTTTCGACTCTCCAGGTCCCATGTAAGCCAGATGCACAAAGTAAAACAAGTGTGCAAGGTCGCATATGCACACAAGGTGGTGCACATGCCTGGAGTTCAATTGCAGGGGATGGAGGCTCTGACACACCAATTCTTTCTCACTCTCTTTTTCTCTCACTCTCTGTCCCACTCTCTCATTTAAAAAAAAAAAAAAAAAAGGCCAGTCTCTTGGGCTTACCTCAAAAAAAAAAAAACTGAATCTATATTTTGGGAATATGGGAATCTATATTTTGGGAATCAGGTCTGTGGGGGGGGGGAACTTAGCACTAGTTCAAAAGTCACTCAAGCCCCCACCTTCCTGGGGACAAAGGGTGATGACCCCACCTCAGACCAGACATGGCAGAATGAGTCCCTGGAAGGCCTCTGAGGAGTAGCTCCTGCTGGACAGCCCCGGGGCTGATTCACAAAGAAAGGAGTGAAATGCTAACAAGTGGTTTTCATTACTGCTGTACAACCTCCACCCACATGTGTGTGCTGTGCTTTCTCTTTCTTTCTTTCATCTTCGGTGTTGGAACTAAACAATGAGGTGATTGCCATCCCAGTGGATTGCACAATATAACCAGTGTCGGGGCTGGAGCATAGCCTTCTCCAAGGAAATTCTGGACAAGAAAATTAAGCAGCTAGAAGTGAGAGCTTGTTTGCTTGTATCACACCTGTGTATACTTTTGTAAGGAAGGCAGAATGATGATCTGTAACTTGCTTCCTCCACAGCACACCTGGCAGCCCTCCGATGTGACATGCTCCTTCTTAAATAAAACCTCACATCACCAAAGGGAAGGGAAGATCTACCTGTTACCCAGGAACGTGGCTTGGGACAATCTAATGTAAAACAATGATTTACTTTGGTTGACAATCTGGAGCGGCTGTGTGAAGGGTTTTCTATTCTGATGACTAAACATTCATTAAATGCTACTCTAGCACATCCCTTAGGTAAAAACATACCCAAGCTCTCAAGAAGTTGATAATTCAGCAGAAGTCTAAATTTGTCGCAAACCCCTGGATGACTGAGTGGGAGTGTGAACATAAAGATCCCCCCGCCCCATGTCACTTTCACTTATGACTCATTTTCCTTGAAAGGCAGCAGTTACCCCAAGCAACGATGCCATGAACCTTGGGGTGCTTGTCAAGTTCTAGCAATAGCTCCTGATCCCCTCATTCACTGAAATACAGCCATTGGTGTGGCACAGCTTCCTCCCTCATAGCGGGAGAAAATGGATCATTTCGAGGCCAGTGTTTTCGTATTTTTCAGCATTCATGTTGACAAACGGATTCCAATCATCGCCCTGCAGCTGCAGACAGTGTTCTGAGCATGCGCACAGCACAGCCAGCCATTCCAATCATGACTGGAACAAAAAGCTATAATTCCTTCCTGCAGGAGAGGATCCCATAAGGTCAAGGGATAGAAGGACACCAGGCATTGCTTTCTCTTTTACACCCAAATCTTCTAATAACTGATTGTCTTATTGTCTTACTTAACAATAGTAGTTAAGATATGTAGTACCAACTAGGTGCTATGCACTGGGCTAAATGCTTGGTCTATTTACAACTCAAGATGGAAGTGATAATTAATTATTGACTTTTTTTTTTTTTTTGGACAGGATACACTGATGTGAGAAAGGTTAATCATTTGCTAAGGGGCACACAGATATTAAGTGGTGGGGTTAAGAGGCAGCAAGATTCAGGTCTTGGGTTTCAGTTGACCCGTCTCTCAAGAAAGTAGCTGGACTGCAGCCCCTTGTGCAGCTTGAGCACTATAGACATAGCTACAACAACGTGGCTGTGCAGGTTCTAAATGAATTCACTTCCATTTCTCTGAATCTTAATCATGCAAATTATGTCTTTAGAAGCAAAAGGATGAGTGACTAGTCTCTCTCTCTCTCTCTCTCTCTCTCTCTGTGTGTGTGTGTGTAGTGTGTGTGTGTGTAGTGTGTGTGTGTAGTGTGCAGAACTGTCTGCCCTCATCGCTGGAATATCTGCTTCCCCACGATGATCTGATCTCTGGAGACAGAAGACTTATGCAGGCTTCTGGTTAGCTCTGAGGTGAATTTCCCTAGTGGAGACTTTCTCTTTGGTTCAAGTTGTCATGGTCAAATAAACTCTAAAAGGAGAAACTCTGGAAGATTGGGAATATTCTGAAATATAATTATGTGAGACTCAAGTGGCTGCAGATGGACAGCAGCTTTTCATCTCCTGTGACCTTTCCTTCTGCAATAATGAAAAAGCCAGACCTAGCTCCTTAACACAGCTCAAGAATACCCATCCAAGAGCCCTTCGTTAGAGCTGGCTTCCCCAGGTGCTGAAGCAAGACCCAGGAAGTGGCTGGAACAGCACCCCAACAAACACCTACATGGGAATCCATTCTTCATTTCCAGCTCTTATCTTAGCCTCGGGTTAGCGAGGATGTGCATGTGTGGCGTGCCTGGGCAAATCTGGGTTGAGTTATCTCTTTCATGCCTTGAGTCAGATTTTCTGGGTGTGAAGTCAGCAAACAAACAAGCCAGGAAATGTCAAGGCAGCAGAGAGGGGGAGCTCAGGGTTCAGTGGCAGCTGTCATTCCAGAGTCCTGAGGAGTGGCAAGGCAACCAAGGTGTCACCATGATGTGCTTGGTACCAACTATTTGTGATCCATTTTCTTGGATGCAAAGAGATTGGGTATAGTAACTTTGCAGTGAACCTGAAGTCCATAAATAGCTTCAGCTCATGGATCATTAAGGGTGGCATTTTGCTGAAATCCCTACCCTCAAGTCCCCTGGCTCATTCCCTATCCTTCCCTAATTGATGGAGGGGCTGCCTACCTTTTGTCAAAGTCTTGGGATCATGCATGTCTCTTAAGCTAGGATTGTTTTTCTGGTGTTTTTGAGAGCTATGGATATTTAGCTTGTCTTAATGTCTGAAGTTACATCTGAATTGCATTATAGACTTATGTGTTATAACATTTCTTGACCTGGTATTTGAAAAACATACCACACACTGAGAGGAAAAGGCTAGGTCAGGGAGAGCTGAGGACACGTAATCTTATAAAGCAAATAGAGGAAAGCTCTGGGATCTGAGTTAATGTTCACTCGTACCATTTGTTTTCATTCATGTCTTCAGTTCCAGGTAATTATCCCAGATCTGCTGTGGCCTGGAGACCTCAGTAGGTGCTGCTATTATTGAATGTGAACTTTGACTCCAAGCAACCCCAGAGTCCCCTCTGTTCCCCATATTTCTGTCTGCTTGTAGCTCCAAGTACAGAACAGAGCAGGGAAAGACCAAAGGCATAGCCGAAATAGATCTTTTTCTTGTGGTTTAAGGATCAGCCAGTTGGAACCAAGGAGATGTTTTCTTAGGGTCGCAGAAAAGCTTGCAAAACTATTGGATTGTTTTTGGCACTCAAATTTAGATTATAGATATATCATTAGTATCACTAAGCTGATTGGTCAGACTGCAAGGACCATTATTTAGCAGTACATTCTTGCAAAAATATGCTGCCCTCATCTGTGTTGTGGAAGGCTGCTTTGTGTTTAGATATCTTATCATCTACCACACTAATGTCCTTGTAATTACTTTGAAAACTTCCCTGTGATGTTACCCATTAGAGAGCTCATGAAGTACTCCAGTCAGGTAAACACCACATAAATCGTGGCCAGCCGTACACAAGAGAAGACCACTCACATTCCGAGCACGTGCTCTTTCGTTCTGAAGCTGAAGGCCAGCCAAACACAACGGCTTCTTCCTTGAGCTGCCTGGCTCTGGGGAAATGCTGAGAAAGGTTTTGTAATTTACCTCAGAATCTTCCAAAGAGCTATAGGACCATTTCTTTTTAAGAAATGGGACAAGACATTTCAAAATTGTCAGCATTGAAATATTCAGTCAAAAAGAATAGCAGTTTTGCTGAACCTTAATGTCTTCCTAAATCCTTGGTGCCAGATGTACTATTTTCCTATTGGATATGCCAAAACCACTAAATAGTTAAAAGACATCAAATCATCTCAAAGTGGCCAAAACTGAAATTTGTTTAAAAAAAAAAAAAAGAAAAGAGCTGCTAGTCAGCAAACCTCACAGTCATATTCCATACTAGAAAACTTCTTGATTAGACTAAGAATTAGAAAAACAGATTTGCAACACAAAGCACTTCACATTCTTTCCCCCTCTCTGTATGGGCTCAGCTAGAACTAACAGAAGATAGAATGAAGGAGAATGGTTCCAGCAAGGAAAACTACAGCAGCACCATAAAAAAGTATTTCCCCCCTCAATGTGTCCTTACTACTTGACATTTGGGGAGTTTTTCCAACTCATAGAACTCAACTAGGTGGGAGGGAGGAGAAGGGGGCTGCAGCTCCCCTGGCCTCGTGAAGTGGCTCTTAGGACTGACAGTTGCTTTGATGGAGTATGTGAGATGACTGCTCAAAGAGGTCTTTTGGGTCTCGCATCTCCACATCTTTGGAACCAATTCAAAATATCAGTAAGCACTCCTTGGGCTCATGAGTACTAAGCCACCATAGCACCAACCCTGAAGAACATTTTCAATATGAAAAGAGGAAAGAAGCGAACTTTCTAATTCACAAATGTCAACTTGTATGTAGACAATGGGGCCTGGAGGTGACAGAAACAGCGCTCCCCTGAGTGCAAGCTCTAGTCTCATACCTCGTTCTTGCTTATAATGTCCTCTGCCTTGCACTTCGTAATTCCTGTGGTTCCTTGATAATTTCTCTAAATTGGCTCATCAAAGCTACTTCCAAGCTTTCTCTTCCTCCTTGAGGCTGTGACCTCAGGTCTCACTTTACATTGGGATCTCCTAGGGAACTTCAGAAAAATCCAAGTGAGTAACAGCACTCCTGGCCAGTGAAATCAGGCCTTCCAGAAGTAGGACACAGGAGAGTCTGCTGTGTGGCCAGAGCTGAGAACCACTGCTCTCGAGGACTGAGGGGCAATAGAAAGGCAGCTAGATGGACTCTTTCATAAAATTTGGACATGAAGGGCTTAGGGGATAGTTGCAGCCAGTGCTAGTACCACCCATGAGCTAGTGGCAGAGGCACAGTTTTCCTCAACTTCATGTTGATTGGATTTGAACAATTTGCCATTAAACTTCTTGGATAAAAGACCATTGAGTCCTCAAGAAAATGAATGGGGCACTGAGGCGAAGGTCCGAGAGCCAAACACCCTTCTCCCCAAGGATCTTCAGAGGACTTCTTCGTGTTTTAGCATTTGGCTGCTCAGTGTTGATTGTACTGTGTTCAGGGGTGATGAGTCCCAGGAAGGAGTAAGGTCTATGAGAGGGAAGGAGGCTTCGACCATCTCTTAGAGAGTTATAATCAAGCAGGTGTCCATAGCAGCAGACCGACTCTGGATCTATCCTCTCTTTGGCTTGCCTGGGAGTGTGTCAGGGTTTCACTAGTTCCTAGAACCACTGCAATATGCATATGTGTAATATGTGTACTATATGCATGTGTATATGTTATATATGTCTATATACATAATGTATAATAAAGGAGGATTTATTAAGTGAACTTCCTCAGTAGGGACTGTGTGGTCTAGGAATAGCTGTCAGCTACTGCTCAGTCCATGAGGCTGGATGCTTTCTCAAACCCAGTCCAGTACTGAAAGTCTGATAGTGCCCTGGAGAGCCACTGGTATTGTGTTCATGATGAAACTGCCAAGTTTGATGACATCAGAGATGGCACCATCAGCAACCAACACACTCACTCAGAAAGAAGAAGCGAAGGCAGGCCCGCCCACACTTCTTTTTCTGAAACCTCTTTATAACCCAGCCAACCATTGGGAGATGCTGCTCACATTGAAGGCTACTCTTTTCTCCTCAATTAATTCTTCTGAAACACCATCATGGACACACACAGATGCTTCTAAATCCAGTTAAGTTGCAGATGGAAGATGACCAGCCCAGAGCTCAATCATCTGTACACTTCGATACATGTCAGAATCACCAGCAGGGTGATTAAACCACATATTGTCTTGTTTCTAACTCAAGACGTGTGTGGTAGAAACCAAGGGTTTGCATTTTTAATAAGTTCTAAGACACTGCACAATCATCAAGCCCGGGACAGACCAGGATCTAGAAGGGGTAACACTAGATTTTAATAATATTCCTTTGTGTCCTGTGAGAAGAAACATAAGATGGCCTTGAGATGAGCTAGGATCTATTTCTATGCATCCATCAGAAGTGTGAGAGTCATCTGATTCCTTCTTAAGCAATTATAGGAACAGATACTTGTTTAAAAATAGATATTCATTTAGCTTGTTGTCCCTGACGTATTTGCATTAGAAATTGGTAATATTTAAATTGGATTTAATTTTAGAGCCCCAGCCTTCACTAGCATTAGATAAAAACCAATAACAACAATAACTGCAAAAATCATTTAGTGTCTTTGTATTCTGGGCAGTAAATTTCTCTCTCCAGTATCAAACTACTGTGCCCATACCAAATAAGAGAAACCTAAAGGCATGGGAATGCTTAAATGTAGCCAGGCACCCAGATGGTCAGGAGACTCTGGCATGCACCAAGATGACTTAGGCAAGAGGCTGCAGGACCAGGAATCCTACTGTGGTAGGATTCATTTTAGAATGGCCCTCTCTCTCATGTGAATCATCTAGATTAGAAGGCATCCAATAGTGGAATATCCAGAACATTCATAGAGTTACTCTTCCTGCCCTGGTTATTCCACAGATTAAAGTTTATTGTGTGTCACAAGACGCAGGCAAGTGGGCAGGTCCCGACAATGAGATCTGCAGGTATGTTTCATGTGCCTTTTGCCCTCCTCCACATCCTCTGCTAAGCTTTGCTGGCCCTCCAGCCAGTTCTTGAACTCAGTCTCCAGAGTAGCTTTCTTTCCCCCTTCCCCTTATGAGATTCCTCGAATTCGGCCCCTATGTTGCTCCTTCATGAACGTATGTCTCTGAAGAGCCTGGGTGGACGAAATCAATTTCTCTGCCCATTGTGCTTCTATATCACAAGAAATGGAATCTTCGTTACCAAAGCTTTAAGTGCTCACTCTAGCACACACCCTTCCTCATATCTAGATTATTGTTGTATCTTATTCCTTCTTATGTCCCTAGCACCTAACACAATTTTTGGCACAGGGCCTACAAATTTAATTGTTTAGAGAAATAAAAGGTTTTTAATGAGAGGGAGGGGGAAAGCCTTCCTTCCTCATACAGTAGTGATGCAGACTAGAAAACATGGACTGTCACAAAGATCACCAGAGGGACCTTGATTGTCATCCATGCCAGCTCCTTACCTTGTGGAGGAGGAGAAAGCTCAGAGATGTATAAAGATGCCAAATGACTTACTTAAAACTCAGAGGAAATTAGGTCAGGATGCAGGTGGCTTCCGGCCTTGGAGCAGTGAGGTTTAGCCAAACACCCTGTTGAAGGGTTTGTGGAATCAATGAGCTCTGCCTTCCGAGTGATGGGACCAGGGATGTCTACTCTTACCCTGGAGCAATGCTACCCACCATTCCTCTCCTGGGCTAAATACAACCCCATGAGAACACTGAGATATCCCTTGCCACAGAATCTCACCTTTTGAAAGAGTATTTAAATGAGATGGTTTTTTTCTCCTCTGAGCCTGAATCCAAATTTTGTGTGAGAGGTTTATTGTTAGTTTTTGAAGTATGAAAAGGTGATTTGGAGGGAAGTAAGAAGGAGATGGCTCAGTCATTAAATTACTTGAGGAACTGGGATTATTCAGATCCCTGGCTTCCACAGTAGAAAGGCAGTAGTAGTGGGGCACATCTGTAAGCCCAGTGCTGGGGAGACAGAGACAGGAGGATCCCAAGAACTTGCTTGTTAGCTGTCTAACTGAATTACTGATCTCCAGGTTCAGTGAAGAACCTCATCTTAAAAAGGAAAGTGGGGGGTGGGGGGCTGGAGAGGTGACTCAGCAGTTAAGGTGCTTGCCTGAAAAGCCTAATGACCCAGGTTTGATTCCCCAGTCCCCACATAAAGTCAGGTGCACAAAGTAGCACATATATCTGGAGTTCATTTGCAGCGGCTGGAGGCCCTTGCACACCCATTTTCTCTGTCTCTCTTCTTTCTAACCCTCTCTGCTTGCAAATAAATAAAATAATTAAAAACAAAGAAAAAATGGAGAGTAACTAAGAAAGACAACCAACACCAACTTCTGGCCTCCATATACATGCACACACATGTGCACATGCATCTGCATACACACACACAGCGTTTTGAGCAGGGTGAGGATGGAAGAGGAGTGGAAACATCACAGCCTTTGATGTCACGCATTCCAGTAACACAGAAACAACTGCAGGCCCTTCTACCTGCCCTGTTCCCTGTTCTCCCCTCGTGGCTTGGGATTTGGACCTGCACAGGCTTCTGTGATGTTTGCTGCCACCACACAAAATGAAAGGAGGTTGAAATGACATCGTGGGGGTGGAGCAGGATGGAGCAAGACATGATTGAAAAACTGCACAGTGTGGACAAAGGCATCATTCTAGAACCTTCCTCACACCAAATTCTGTGACAGACATAGTTGTCCTTTCATTCAGTCATAACAGTTGACATGTCACTGTGCTGCTCAAAGCCGTCATTCCCTTCCTATTGACCTGGGGATAGAACCATAGCTACTGGATGTGCATACTGTCTACAATGGCCCCTTTATGCTCCCATGCCTCATCATACCATATGCAGAACCTGAGGTTCTTTGTTTACACAAGACTCGACGTTCTGCAGGAATAGAGAACCTAGCTGTCTTATTCATTGCTGCGTCTTCAGCACTATGAAGGGTGCCTGGCATATAGTAGGTGTTCAGAAAATGCTATTAAATGAATAAACGAAGTATCTACATATATCAGGCCAACAGAAGTGAAAAGAAGACAGAAGCTCTGGAAACTACCAGCTGAAATTGAACAGAACTTGTTTTCATTGTGTCATCACCATAACCTCCAATTCCTAAAATTGGACTTTTGGCATAGCGCTGCACGATGCATGACCTGGTTCTGCAGAACTCCCGGTGAGGTGGGGAGTGCTGGTGTCTCATTCGTCTCCACGGCTTATCCGCAGCTCCATCGTGGCGCTGTTCTGTCTGCACTTTCGGGACTATTTCTTCTGTAAGCTGTCATAGTCTGAGCCAGAGTCGAGCCTCTGCATTACACGATGTACAAGATAATTTCCATGTAGACACCAGATTAGGTATCTATAGGATCAACACTCCGGTGTGGGTCTGGAAGCAGCGACATGAGGTGACTAGCCTCCAGGGACTATGTTCAGGCTGAAACCAGGACTTCAAGTCACTTTAGGTCTGTGTAAAACCAGACCACTGACAATCTTGGCAGCTAGGACGCTAGCTCCTTCCTGGTCCCTGATGCTGATAAAACCATGGGACTTGGGGAAATAAGATTTGTCTCATTAACACAGTCCTCCCCCCCACCCTGCCTAGAGCACAGGGATCATCATATGCCTGTTAGAAAATGCTCTGAAAGGCCTGTCATTTAATGGCAATTCTCCTCTTCCACAGAGTTCTGGCCTGTGGTAGTGCAGTCCAGGGGGCTGGATGGCATGCTGGACCCAAGCTCAGCTCAGCGTCCGGGCCCAATAACAGGTTTGCCAAGGGAGCAGCTTTCCGTCCTGGCCACTCTGAGGTAAGTATCTAATGGACTGTCAGCCTCACCAAGGTTTCTTGCTGCAGCAGCTGGCACGAAAGGTCCCAAGTGGCATGGCAGCTGGAAATGAGCTGCAGGCTGGGGACAAGGACTCAGACCCTTGTCCTGAGCAGCAGGGCTTTGCAGAAGCTCTTAGCAATGCTGCAAATAGGGACAGGACCCACCCAGAGAGGAAATCTGTCTGCCTCGTGGCTTCTAGGGACACATCAAGGGTTACAGAGCCTTAAATAGACGTATGTGCCACACAACCACCCAGGCTGTGTGAGCCAGCAGCTTTGTGAACGGAAGGTGTGTGGCCACTCTGTGTACCTGTGGCCAGGGCAGTGGAAGGGAGGGGAAGAATTCCAGACCAGACATGTCAGGCTTGGCTCTGAGTCCCACCTCTACCAGGTATGCACCCAGGACTCAGTGACTTGACCTCCCTGAGTTTTTACTTTCTCACCTGTAAAATGGGACTAGCATGACCTCACTCCAGGTTTATTTATGACCAGTAAACAATAATGATAATCACTATCCCCGCCCCCCACTCTCATTTTAAGCTGTGTCTCTAGGAGCTTGACCCAGTTGATTCTGTTTTCATGCCTTCTGCCAGCACAGCTTAGCTGAAAGACTATAGCAGAGCCACCGGTGCCTAGACCTGCCAGGGCTCTCTGGAAAACGTTCTTGTCATGGGCATCTGGAGGACTTCTTAATCACATACTCTGCTCAATATCCCAGTTTCTAAATGATGCTCAGAGCTCTGGAGTTCTAGAAATAAAAGCAAATAGCTGAGGGTTCCCTTGTGTCTGGATTTGTGGTTCCATGGAGGCAAAACTCAATCTGAAATTTCCTTGGAGTGTTGGGTTAAATGTACCCCAAGGCCTATCAAACAGAGTGTGGGTAGCCTCAGGCCTCTCTCCTCAAAAAGGCATAGAGAAGGGCTGGAGAGATTGTTCAGTGGTTAAGGAGCTCGCCTCCAAGGTCTAAGGGCCTGAGTTCTATTCCCCAGTACCCACATACAGCCAGATGCACAAGGTGACACATGTATGTGGAGCTCATTGGCAGTGGCTAGAGGCCCTGCTGCTCTCTCGCTTTCTGTGCCTCTTGCTCTCTGTCCCATGCTTTCTCAAATAAATAAAATTTTTTTAAAGGCACAGAGACTGAGCAACAGACCAAGTGTCCCCAGGCTGACCCTATCATGTAGTAGCCAGAAGTGGCTGAGTACTGGGTCCCTCCAAGGTCTCTGCAAAGGTACGAGTTGGTTTGACAGCTTTCAAAACATAGTCCCACCGGGTGTGGTGGCGCACACCTTTAATCCCAGCACTCGGGAAGCAGAGGTAGGAGGACTGCCATGTGTTCGAGGCCACCCTAAGAATACAGAGTGAATTCGAGGTCAGCCTGGGCTACAGTGAGACCCTACCTCGAAAAACCAAAAAAAAAAAAAAAAAAAAGAAAAGAAAAGAAAAAAAGAAAAATCCAAACATAGTCCTCAGACCAGGACCGTCAGTATCACCTGTTATAAATGAAGTGTGTTCCACCACCCCAAAACCCACAGGGTCAGAAATTCTGCATGTGGACACAGCTATCGAATTTAATAGGCTCTCTTGGGATGTCAGATGCCCTGGAGTTTGAAAGCGTCTGTATATCAGTGTCTGATGTCACTCACAATCTATGCCCTGTCCTCATAACTCCTGTCTGCACGATGCCAGCAGAGCTGCTAGATTCTGCCCTGTCAGTTCAGCCCAGGGCTCCCCAGGGATTTCTCTCTGGGGAATTAAGGAGCCGAATTTCTTTCACACGCTACAAAAACTCCAGCAACCAAGAGTTTCTGGGTATTACAATGGAAGACAGCAGCCAGTTTACATTTTAGAGGAAAGTCCAAGTGCGAAGTAAGAAGTGACCCTTGACCCCGTGTCAGAATGTGGCCAGTGAGATGGAAGAGAGAGCTGGATTGCCTCTGTCATAAGAATTTCCTCTCTGGCCAATAAATAGTTCGTGACCCAGGTTCATGGATTCAATCTCTAGCCCAGGAACTGGGAACAGCTCTTGGCATCTCTCTCCAAGGCAGGAATTTGTCTTGCTCGCTTCTCTAGACCCCTCTACAGACATGGTCACCAGGCCTTCTGGAAACATCAAGGACCAGGCCAGTTGCTTAGCTCTGCCCAGCAGCTTTGTCACCTACTCCAGAAAGTAGAATTGCCTGCAGATCATTCATAGGAAAGTTTTCCTGTTATGAGGTTGTGTGGCCCTAGTCACACAAAATGTTCTGTTAGACAGGGGCAAGGCAGGAGGGCTGGGCAGCCTCCTGAGGCTGGATCGAGCTATCAGGATGGGTCTCCCCCTTCTTCGTCATTGCTCTTCCACTCTGGCTAGGGGCAGGACAAATAAAGACATTTGCACCTGAAATGGAACGTGTTCCTTCATGTGAACCCCAGCTGCAACTTCCCAACTAATCACTCTACTTGAAGAGCTCAGCTCAGTGAAGCCACGTGGAGAGCTGGAATCTGCTCAGGAAAGAGGTTTCAAAGGTTGTTTTAAAAAATGAATAAAGTCGGGCATGGTGGCATACGCCTTTAATCCCAGCACTCAGGAGGCAGAGGTGGAGGATCACTGTGAGTTCAAGGCCAGCCTGAGACTACCAAGTGAATTCCAGGTCAGCTTGGGCTAGAGTAAGACCCTACCATGAAAAAATAAACAAACAAATAAATACATAACTAAAGCCACTCCTCCCTGGCTCACTTCAACCAAGGAGAAAATGCGTTCTGTCCCATGCATTGTATCACTAGACCAGAAAACACTGGTTATTTCTCAGCTTCATATCTGTTGATTATTTTTTAAGACTTTTAAATTTTTTAAAGATTATAGGAATACACCATTATGAGTAAATCCAACATTGTTTTCTCAAAAGGCACGTGAGTCTAAAATCAAACAGATCTTAATGAAACAATCCATCTATGATACAAATTCCCATCATCTTTAAAAGACCTCAGGTACCACATGGGAACTGACAGGCAGCATTAGACTTTAAGAACTGTGTGAAGTCAGTTAAGCAGAGTGTGCAGATGGTAGACAGAGTAGAAAGCTGCATAGTTCCTGAAAAAAAATCATGCACTGTCAGCATTAAGTGATACCTTAAACTTCACTCCAATGGAAAAATTGAAAACTCAGAAGGAAAGAGTTGTCTCCATACTCATTGGTTCTTGGAGGAGGGACTACCAGGGGCAGCAAATATAAGCAAGACACTTTTCTGCTCACATTCCAGAGGGAAGGACAAGAGAACATAACTGGCCTACGAACGCATGCGCAATGTGCTTTAAGGGATGGGTCTGTGAGAGTTTGTCTGCCTAGAGTTAGACAGTGCTTCCCAGTGGAGGTGGAATTGAAGATGGGTGTTAGAAGACAATAGGAAAGATTCCAATAGCAGAGTTGAAGAGTAGAAAAGGGACCTGTGAGGCCAGACGGAAGACACCTGGAGGGAAGTGCCTGAAGCAAGGGCAAGGATGGGCAAGCACCAGGCAGGAGCTATGCCAGGAATTCATGTGCTGGAATGCAAGCTATGAGAGAAGTGGAAGGAGGCAAGGTTGTTGAGAAGTCCCTGCGGCCTCACCCCTGGCTGAGACACACCTGCCAAAGAGAGCAGGGAAAATGCTTTAAAGGATGGACCAGGAAGGGTTTGTCTGCAGAGTTAGTCAACACTTCCCAGAGGTCAGGGCAATGCTTTAAGAAGCTACCTGGGGAAGCCAGGGAGGAGGCACTGGACGAAGAGAGATGAAGGTCCGGGACATGGGGTAGGACGTGGTATCATGCTCTGAACCAGGGACATGGAAGTGAGACTGGAAAGGAAGTTACACATTCATAGAATGCCACCCCAGTGAAACTCAGAAGAGTAGGAGACTTCTATGGAGGACTGGAGAAAAGAACAGAGTCCAGGGATGAGCTGGGATTTGGAGCTGGTCAATGACAGCATAATGGTCCCATAAATAGGAAATAGAAAAGATATAGATACACCTTTAGAAGAACAGGGAAAGATGATCAAAAGTAGTAGGGGCTATGGACCACTATGGAATCGCTCCTACTGAATATCAAGGAAGAAGAGGGCAATGGTAGGAGGGTTTAAATGTGGAGGTTTGGGTTTGCGGGGCTTGCACTGAAAATGCTAACATCCATAGAGAGGTGTTCTCAGGATGCTAGAAGTCCTGAGCTGGCCTCAAAGGAGCAGCTGGGCTAGAGATCCAGGTATGGGTGTCAGCTGTTCTAGAAGTTCCTCCGTCTCCTCAGAAGAGGGATGAGCTCCCCAAAGGACACTACAGAATGAGGCCACGAGGAACCAGAAGCAAGACAGGCCTTCCTTCCATCAAGACTCTAGATTCCAGTCAAATTTTTCTTCAGTGCCCTATCCAAATTCGAACAGGTGTTACTAATTCAAATATAAAAGGATGAAATTAGACTCGGGTCTTCACCTGAAATTCAGCTGATGAAAGATACCATGTACCGAGAAGAAATGAAACAAGAAGCAAAAGTAAGAAGCGTGAATTAACTGCCATAGAACAATCAGGTCCCCAAGAGTTGGTTGGACGTTTATCAGCAAGACCATTGGCCAACAGATCCAGATCTGGAGGGATCAAACACCCAGATATGCCACCTCCTCCTCCGCGTGGCTGGCTGGAGAACCGGAGCAAACAGAAACATTCATCAGAGTGACCCAAGGAGCTCAGAAGAAAGGACTTTGGTCATTTTCTTCCTGGTGTCTCACCAACAAGCTATTTGCAACTAAGTAAACGCACAACATAGTGTAGAATTCGCTGGCTTGCAGCAGCTTTGGAGGGCAGTGGACAGCCTGGTGCCCATTCAAAAACCATGGCTGCGGCAGAAAGGAAACAAAGGCCAGGCTGTTCTGCCTCCTCCACTCATTCTTTCCTTCACTCTCCATGCATTTCTTGTGGACCTGCCACTCGGCAAGCTCTGCACATAGCCATGGAGTGATTGAAACGCAAGTCACCCAGCTCCGAAGGCACACTGAGGAAGACGGACACAACATCACCAGGACCAGTGCCATTAAAGACAAGTGAGATGCACACTGAGGGAGGGAGCAACTGGTACCCAAGTAAATACAACATGGCATTGCCCTCAGGAGCTAACTGCACAGCCATGGAGAGATAGAGCCAAACACTTGTGAGAGAGGAATGACTATGTGCTGTGATAACTGATCAGTGGAGAGCGCTCAGAGCAGCTAGCCAGCAGCAGGAATAAAGAAGACAACGTCCTTGGCCATAGGGAGATTGAAGTGACTGAGAATGAACACCAGTTTTGTGAGCACATGCTTAATGCTCACAACCACCGTGGGAAACAGTGTTTACGGCCCACTTTTTTCTCAGTGAGAAAACCAAGGTTCTGAGGGAGTATGCAGCTTTCTTCTGCTACCAAGTATTTGAGAGGGATGTCAAACAGAGTTTTCTAACCAAAGACCCAACACAGAGTTCTTTTCAGAATTGCAATTCAGCGGGAAAGCATACACACACAGAGATACATGTGAACATGTGTGCACACATGCACACATGTATGTGCATGCACACACACACACACACACCTGTACCAATGGACTACTGTGAAGTTCAGAATGGAAAGAGAAATCACTTTTGGTTGGACTGACCAAAGAAGGCTGAAAGGATTTGGTCATGTCTGTACCAGGCTGGAAAAGTGGGCAGGGTGAAAATTGACCATCACTGCAGGAAACAGAATAAGAAAGGATAGAATTGGAGGTTTGGAGTATACTCTATAGGGGATGCCTCTGAACTTACCAAGATCTGGAGAAGTACCACAGAGGAGGAAACATTCCATCTGCATCTGGAGGTGTGAATACAAGCTCAACAGGAGTAGTTCTCCAGAGCAGAGCCAAGAGGTTGGTGTGTCACTGGTGGACAGCTGCAGTGCAGCTCAGAACCTTCTCAGGGACAGATAAATCATGCCATTTGGTCTATGGTCTCCTATAAACAAAGAATAAAAACAAAAGATATATTTAAGAATGAAAGAGAGGCTGGGCTGGAAAGATAGCTTAGTGGTTAAGGTGCTTGACTACAAAGCCTAAGGACCCAGGTTCAATTCCCCAGTACCCACATAAGTCAGATGCACAAGGTGGAGTATACATCAGGAGTTTGTTTGCAATGGCTAGAGGCCCTAGCATGCCCATTCCCTTCCTCTGTCTATCTGTCTCTTTCTCTTTGCCCTCTCTTTCTCAAGTAAATAAATAAATAAAAATATTTTTAAAAAAGAATGAGAGGGTTGAAGAGATAGCTCAACTGTCAAGGGTCTTGCCTTCAAAGCTTAAGGACCCAGGTTTGATGCCCCAGTACTTATGTAAAGCCAGATGTACAAAGTGGCACATGCATCTGGAGTTTATGGTGGCCAGAGGCCGTGGCATGCCCATTCTATCTTCTCTCTCTCTCTGCTTGCAAGTAAATATATATAAAAAAATTTTTTTAATCTAATGAAAGGTAAAGAAAGGGAGGATGAATGGAAAAGCAGACTGGCTTGGTAAGGGGTCAGCTTTAGATTCTATTTCTGGTCTAGCTTTTGTGGCAACTTCAGGCCCTTATTTGTTGATTCTCTGATCAGGATCTATATGTGAAAGATGGTGGCTCCCAACCAGACTAAAAATTACGGGGAAGTTAGAAGTAAGCACATGAAAATTGTCAAAATCTCACTTGCCAAAAGGGCATCATTAGCAGAGGCATGTGGGCCGAGACACATGGGTTCAACGGGGCCTAGAACCACATCTCTTCACACATGATGTTTGTGGGTTCACAACAAGTTTCTCATCAGCAGGCTCCCAGCTGACCCAATGCTGTTGTCTGAAGCTCCAAGACATACCCCCACAGTGTCTTCCAGTACCTTCCCAAGGGAGTCACATTCAAGACCCAGGTGCCCACTCTCCACTACCTCAAGGTGGCAGCCAGAGAGTATGATTTCCCCAAACTCACGCCAAGTCACCTGGCAGGATTTCAGGCACTCTGTGCCTTCCCCACAACAGGGCGACCACACGCCTTGCTCTGGTTTCTGCTGACTGGCTCAGCAGCCCTTCTTTTCCCTCTCAAAAATGTCTCAGCTTGGATCATGAATCTAGGATCTCCTGACCCACGAACTCCTAGTGAGGCCTCCTGGGGTCCTCTTGGAGACCATCTCTGAGGGAGTCTGACCCTAGCCTGACAGCACTTGGTACTACCCCCTTAAATAACCCTCATGTCTTGTCGTTGCAGGCGCATAGCGTAATGTCCATGTTGTTCTACACTCTGATCACAGCTTTTTTGATCGGCATACAGGCAGAACCATACACAGACAGCAATGTCCCTGCAGGAGATTCTGTCCCCCAAGCTCACTGGACTAAGCTTCAGCATTCCCTTGACACAGCCCTCCGCAGAGCCCGCAGTGTTCCTACTGCACCAATAGCTGCCCGTGTGACGGGGCAGAGCCGCAACATCACTGTGGACCCCAGACTGTTTAAGAAACGGCGACTACGTTCACCCCGTGTGCTGTTTAGCACCCAGCCCCCACCCATCTCTGCAGACTCTCTGGATCCGGACGTCCAGGCCCATGGTACCATCTCCTTCAACAGGACTCACAGGAGCAAGCGGTCATCCACCCACCCAGTCTTCCACATGGGGGAGTTCTCGGTGTGTGACAGTGTCAGCGTGTGGGTTGGGGATAAGACCACCGCCACGGACATCAAGGGCAAGGAGGTGACGGTGCTGGGAGAGGTGAACATTAATAACAGTGTATTCAAACAGTACTTTTTTGAGACCAAGTGCCGGGACCCCAATCCCGTGGAGAGCGGGTGCCGGGGCATTGACTCCAAGCACTGGAACTCATACTGCACCACGACCCATACCTTCGTCAAGGCACTGACCACGGATGACAAGCAGGCTGCCTGGAGGTTCATCCGGATCGACACGGCCTGTGTGTGTGTGCTCAGCAGGAAGGCTGCGAGAAGAGGTTAAGCTGCCTGCAGCCCCTTCCCCACCTGCCCCCTCTGCACTCTCCTGGGCCCCTCCCTACCTCAGCCTGTAAATTATTTTAAATTATAAGGACTGCATGGTAATTTATAGTTTATACAGTTTTAAAAAAATCATTATTTATTAAATTTTCAAAGCATCCTGTGTATCACCACTTGAGTTCTTTTTCTCACTAAGAAAACCCACAAGCCCCAGAAGAGTGCAGGGTACTAGACCCCAGCTACCTCTGGGTTCTGCTAAGGACCCTTACCTTGTAGCCATCACCCCCGGTCCTCAGCCAGCACTGTATTCTGAAGCAGACAAATTGATTTCAAACACTAGCCTATGCCGGGCATAATATGCAAGCAAAGTCAGCCAAATCCTTGGACTACTTTCCACACAGCCTGGACCCCTGAGCCTTGATTGTGTCATTTGGGGAAGTAGGTCACCACAGATTACTGCCATCCTCCAAGAGACCCAGGCTAGTAGAGGGGTGGGTGGGGAGGGCACTGGCTAGGTGGAGAGACAGAGGCTACACAGAAGGCCTGAGAAGCTGCTTGCTACTCGGGGCAGATCTGCTGTCTTCAAGAGCTGTAACTAAATCATCTCCTGAGGCCTGTCACGGTAGATCTGATTTCCCGTGAACATTGCCTGAGTACTGATGGCTGCTCTTCCACTATCCCCAGGTGTCTTCTTGCAGAACAGCTTCATTGTCCCAACAAAACTTAGGGCTTCCAACACTCTTGCCACCCACAAACAGTCCCAGCAGCAACTGGGAGGGGCCCCCAACATCAGCTCCCAACGGAAGCCAGAGACCTGCTGGGAAAGAACTTTTGAAAACTTGTTTTATTGTTAATTGGATGATTTCCACAAGTAGCCAAAGGTGGCTAGGGGGCCAGACCTGTAGAGAGGAGAGTGGGGAGAGAACAGACAAAGATAATACAGTGAGAAGCAGCCAAAATCAGCTCTGGAAGATGCAGGGGAGAGGGGCCAAGTCGGGGGCTGGGGAACAGCAACTCGGGGCTTCTCCGTACAGAATCCTGGAAGACAGAACCAAGAGTTGGGGTTCTGAGGACAGGGAGGAGGAAGAAGGGGCTCTGTCACCTTCACCAGACCCCTGCCACCAAGACAGACAGCACACCGGGGACTTCTGGAGGGGGCTGATTCATAAACTCGCTGAACGGGACACAGAGGCAGCAGGGTCGGCTCAAGCCTCGTGCTTCCACCTTCCACTGCAACTTTCGTCTTGTACCCTCTTCCCCTGGGCCAGAGTTTTCCCTTCAGATAGATCACTCACATTACATGGGAATTTTCCTCCCTTGTCCATCACCTCTTTCCAAGGATGACACGCCTACTCTGACTTGAAAAGAATAAACCCAAATATCCATCCCCTTCGCAAAAGGAAACGGACCCATGACACTCCTGTCCAACTCCAACCCCATCCAAATAGGGCAGATTGGAAAGGCGAGGAGCTTTGGCGTGAGAACGTTTGATTAGCGTGAAAGCATGATGAAATATGCCCAGTTTGTTTTTTTTTTTCCTACCATAGCTACTGCAATTTTATGTTCAAGATTTATGTTCAAGAAACACCAACCAGAACATTCTGTGCTGAGATATTTGGTCAGATAAAAGCCTCTGGAAGGACTGGTCAACTAGAGGGATCCTCCTACTGACCAGGGCCTGTGGGTTTTTTTTTTGGGGGGGGTGGCTTTAGTGCCAAGACCTCAGCTGTTCCAGGCCTCTCCCACAAACAGACCCAGAGACCGTTTCTCTTCAAGCTGTGAGAAGAGTGGTAGTGAGGGAGGCACTGGGAAGTCCCCAGACAACCGTCGTGCCTGAGAGGCTACATGGATGAAGCTAGTCCTGCAGAGCTCCCCCCCACCCCCCCAGTGCTGCAAGACCTTTGAGACATCCACAAAAAAGTCTTTGGCTCCCTGGTGTGTTTAGAGCAAAGACTTGGCATGTAACCAACAGCCTGCGGGCACTTCATTTTCATGTGGGCTGCTCTTCTGAGGCCGTGGGGTAAGAGGAGGCCCCTGCTGACCCCAGCGCCACCACTAGCTTCCCCAAAGACAAACGCCACTTTAGGCAAACCTGGAGTCACATCGTGGGAGCCAGTGTTTTCACACAACACAAGATGCTATCAGTCTGGCTGAACAGAATGGGAGCAGTCCAAAACCAGCCTAAACCTGGTGGTTTCTCCAGCTTACACTCTGCCTCCATCCACGCACATAGGGGATGCAGGTTTGCAGGCCCACCCTGGCTTCCCCTGAGAGGCCGCCAGCAGCATGGCCAAAGACTGAGCCATTCGAGCATGTGGAAAAACCAGCTCCAAACCTCCTTTGCACTCTGCTGAGAAGCAGTCATGTATACCCCCTTTTTCTCCCCCTTCACATGTCTCACCAAGACTTCTATCAGGATTCCCCAAATCCCAGAGAATGACAGCATATCCCTGTCCACTCTGGCAACTTCTTGTATCAGAAGACATCCCCAACATGCCAAAGAAAACCAGAATACGTCCTGTTGCCCTCACACTACCCTCATGCCAGGCTCCTCTGCTGCCCACTCCACTGGAGACCGAACTCATGATTCCTGGAGCTAACCCTATCGTGGGCTGACTCCCGGTTATATTCCCAGTCTGTCCCTCGGACCTCCTTCCCCAGCCAGAGTAGTACCAGCATTCCTTAGCAACACCAGATGACTAGTTTAGCTCCTGTGAACCACAAGTGTGTTCCCCTAAAAGTCTTCTGCACTCCTCAGCATTGTTGGGGAAAATCTGCCCCACGTCCAGACCTGGAGTAGAGAACAGAGGGCAGGTTCTGCCCCACCTGGGGTGCCTGTGCTTTGCTCCTGGTAGAAAACAAACAGGTAAGGGAGGCCAAACCAAGGGGAAGTGCAGGTGATCAGGAACATAAGGGTTGGCCCTCAGTATTGACCTGGGATTCCCACTAAAGGACTCTCAGAGCAGCCCCTCGTGCTGAAGAAGCAGCCACTGACCATACAAACTCTAGGATGGCGTCAGCAAAGCTGGGTCCTAAGTCCAGTCTTATCTGTGAAACTTTGGCAGGCCACAACCCCGGTCTGAGCTGGAGTGCTGAAGCTGTGAAATAAAAATAATCATTCCTGGGCCCCAGGGTGCAAGCTTGAATGTCCGTTCAATCCAAGGGTCAGGCAACGCAATGCACAGACACAGCTATGAGCAAGCCTGTGCTGATGGCAGGAGGGACGACGGTTGAGACTCCCTGACTGCTTATTGACAGATGTGTGGCGTGGGTAGAGAAGGACTCTGTTTAGTGGGTGTCATGGAATGGCATTGTGCACAGCCAAGCTCAGGCGGTAACAGCAAGAAAAGAGGGTCTTCAGCTCTAGCTCCTGTCTGAGTCTGGGCTCAGGAAGGCCATCTGGGTTCCAGAAGCCCCCATGCAATGATGAAGAGTCTGGCCCACTCCAGACCACCAAGGCATTTTTACTTAGGCTGGGTAAGTTTCTCAACATTTATCTGTCAGTTTCAATTTCTGCATCTGCGAAATGGGGACAATTCCGATGCTTTTCTCAGAAGACCCAGAGATAACTAAAAGAGATAATACATAAAATATTTTAAGCATTTACAAATGCCTAGCATTTCAGAAATGTGAAATAGGGCTGGAGTGATGACTCAGCAGTTAAAGACACTTGCCTGTAAAGCCTGCTGGCCCAGCTTCAATTCCCTAGCCACCTAAGGAAAGTCAGACCAGTATTAGTTTGCAGCAGCCAGAGAGAATGGTTCGTGCATACATACACACACACACACACACACACACACACACACACACACAGAGAGAGAGAGAGAGAGAGAGAGAGAGAGAGAGAGAGGCAAATAAACAAGTGTTTAAAAAGTTAAAAAGAAAGATCTAATAAATTTTAGTTTTGAAAACTAAAACTAGAAGAGTATCAGAACGGGGTGGAATGGCAAAGAGGTTCGTGAACAGGCACTTTGTAAATGTGTGGTTGGTTCATTCGGACAGCAAGGGCGAATAGTACTAATAATGAGAGCTTGCTTGCTATGTGTCAGGCACAATATCCAGCACCTTCCATGAGTCCCTGGGAGCCAACTCCAGGCTCTGAAACTACGATCACCGTCTGTGGTCAGGAAGGCTCTGCTTTCTGCTTTCTCTGGGATGTTTGCTCCGCTGCCCTTGGTGCATTCGTCAACCATTGGCTCTGAGAGTTTCCACATGTCAAGCACGTGGGCCAGGCTGAAAAGTTCTGGCCTTCTCAAAGTTCCCCTGGGCTTGCAGAGGCGGCTCAGGGGGCCCAAGGATAAAAGACAGTTAGACCGTCCCACAACAGCAGCCTGAGGAGGTGCTTTTAGCACAGACTGCTCCCTAAAGTCAAGTGTGTGTTCCATGTGCACACAAGCATGAGTGTGTTTGTTCAGTGTTGCATGCAACAGGCACTCAAGCAGTGTCTCAGGATAAGTGGGGCAGAATTGAATTCCTGTCTTTTTCTCCACAACCACCAAGATCACCCTGTGTCCTGTGCCCTTCACTTCCCTCGTGTCAGCAATAAATGGAGAAATGTGTGAGTGAAGACTTCTCCCGAGGACGCAGCACCAGAGCATTTGGGTTGCTTTCAGAGGGTGGTGTTAGGAAGAGTCGGATCAAACTGTCACCATCAAAGCCTGGCCTCACCACTAACTTGACTGAGTGATGCTAGACAAGTTCCTTATCTGTGTGCCCTTTGGTTTTCCTACATGCAAAATGAGACAGGCAATAAGAGCTCTGCCATGGACTTGTACTCAGTCCAGTGCTCAGTACAAAATTATTATGTATAAAAATATAAATAGCCGGGCGTGGTGGCACACGCCTTTAATCCCAGCACTTGGGAGGCAGAGGTAGGAGGATCACCGTGAGTTCAAGGCCACCCTGAGACTACATAGTTAATTCCAGGTCAGCCTGGGCCAGAGTGAGACCCTAACTCACAAAACCAATATATATATACACGTGTATACATACACGTGTATTATATAGCTACATGTAAATATGCACATGGCTATAAGTGCATAAGTGTGCACATATAAATGCATTATAAAGGCACATGTAAATATGCACAAAGCTATAAATGCATATGTGTGTACATACACATGTATGCTATAGGCACATGTAAATATACACACGGCTATAAGTGCATATGTGTGCACATATAAATGTATTATATAGGCTGACAGAAAACTCAATTGGGGAAGGAATTGCCATGCAAGCATGAGGATCTGAGTTCAATCCCCTTAGCCCAGAATGCATGTTCAGAACTGGTTGCATTGGCTTGTGCTTGCAGTCTCAGCACTGGGTAGGTGGGATCTTTGGGGCACTCTGGCCAGCTAGTCTAGCCTAATTGGCAAGTTCTAAGCAACAAGAGACCCTGACTCAAAAGAAGTGAACAGAGTTCAAAGGAATGACACCTGAAGTTGTCCTTGTCCTCCATACACGCATGCACACACACACACACACACACACACACACACACAAACACACATACCACTCACATTTAAAAAGCATAATGTCGTGCTGAAGAGATTGCTCAGTGGTTAAGGAATTTGCCTGCAAAGCTTAATGGCCCAAGGTTCAAATCCCCAGTACCCACATAAAGCCAGATACACAAAGTGGCTTATGCATCTGGAGTTCAGTTGTAGTGGCTAGAGGCTCTGGTGTGCCCATATTCTCTCTCTCTCTGTGTCTGTATTTCTCTGCTTATAAATAAATAAAAATAAAAAGCATAATATGTAAATACATATTCATAAACAAGTGTGTGTGTGTGTGTGTGTGTGTATGTGTGTGTGTGTAAAAAACCTTTGGGAGCTAAGAAGCAGCCAGAAAGTATACCTTCCACCTGCCTCTGCACACTGACTTTAAAAACACAGCAACACACAAATCAGTCAAATGAAGATTCCAAATGATAACCACAATCATAAGACCAAATCAGATACAAAGAGTAAGCCAGGGAAGATTGCCTAAAGGAAACAAGTTTTAAACAGTGTTTGGAAAAAGAAATTGAGTGAAATGACTCTCCTGGGCTAGAACTTAGCTCAGAATTAGAAAGAGGGTAAAACCCAACCCAAAGACTTCTCAGGCCTGGATGGGAGAGAGAAGGAACTGGCTTCTCATACAAATACAAACCTCAGGGGGATTCAGACACTATCCTGAAATACCCTAGATGGACACAGTTAATAACGCCGTATAGTTTCCACAAAATCTTATCTGTGGTCAGACCAAATACCAAAGAGCTGGTCAAATATCTTCTTGCAGATGGGGCCTCCTCCAGATATATCAGATTGTTTCCCTCGATCCTCAAAATGAGAGGTGAAAACAAAGGCTTTCAGAGTAGGTGCCACACACCTCTGGCTCCAGAGGCTGACACATGTTGGGGGCTAGCTCTGAACCTGGGCAAACATTTGGTGCCACAGCTGAGCACCGTCTCCAGGTTGCCAGCCTCTCCCCTTTATCTTGCCCCACCATTCCTTTCACTTTGACATAATGAAAGTGCAACTTGCACACTGTCTCAAGATTGCATATGATAATTGGAAACATGTGTCTGAGCTGGCATCCCTTCAAAGGGCTTTGGAACTCTGACTTGGGCTGTCTTCTGATTGCAATAGCAATCCCCTGAGTTGGCTCCCCAGCGTCACATTCCTCCAGCTGCACCTTAGCGTTAACTCTTGCCAGTTGGAGGCGGCTGCACACCAAGCCCTCTCCTGAGGGTCTGCGGTGGCTGCCCATCATGTTTCCCCAAATGCATAGCACAGCACAGTGGACTTTTCCATCATAGTATGAACCGGCAGGTTCTTTTGCCTTTTTGCCGAAATGGTAGGTCAACACTCAAGGGTCTTTGGGGGCACTGCCTGGACTCTTGAAGGGTAAAATGTTGGACCCTCTCTGATCCAGCAGGGTGTTTTATTTTGCTTTGCTTTATGCTAAAGAAGGTTCCCAAATTTCACCAGGAGAGTCCCAAAGAAACTGCATAATCAAGGGTGATTTTCCACAGAATTGCCTCAAGCTATGTGATAGATGGAAAGCCTGAGGGGGCCCTATTCAGTCCAACAGAGGACCCGGAAGTGTTATGCTAAGCCTGATGTAAACAGAAAAATGAGATGCTCCCCTGTCCTCCAGGCTCTTACATTCCCACAGGCTGCTTCCTGGAGGCTCTGGGCCCTTCTTTCAGTATTTATTCTGAAGACACCTGTATGCCACATGCCCACAGCACATGGGACAGCCTCAAACATCCTTGGTACCAGTAATTCTATTTCTATTCTATTCTCCTCATCTCCGCACACCCTGGTCTCCACCTGCCTCATCCTGACCTGATCTCTTCCCAGCCATACTAAGCTCTAACCTCTGCATCTGCCCTGCTTTGTGCTTTCTTAGGGAAGTGCTTCTCGAGCATTCATACTCACCTAAAGCATGTGAGGGTCTGATCCAGCAGGTGGGGACTGAGAGCTGAGTGTCTGCATTTATGAAACCATATCCATGCTGCTGCTTCAGGGCCACACACTGAACAGAAAGGCTCTGGATCTCACCGGCTTCCTCACTTCTCACCTGGGAATGTTGAAGAGGCTCGTTATCCGTGGTTCTTAGAGTCTAAGTTGGCCTTGGGTGTAGCAGTTCTGGCTGTAGCTCCAGCATTGGGTATCTGCTCCCCACCCTAAGATCCTGGCCCATGTAAGCTCTGTTGTCCTTTCTGGGAAAGGAGAAGTAAGAAAGGGGTCCATTCAAGCAAAGGGCCCATCTGGCCAAAAGCAATGTGGTAGAGGGACAGCTAAGTTCCCAGTAAGTAGGAACTTGTCCCAAAGGGGAGCTGAAGGTAGGGGAAGTAGAGGACAAGTGTAAGCTAGGTGAAGCAGAAATAGAACATGTACTTGCCACACAGCACCAAGAAGGGTCCTCCTTATAGAAAAAAAGACCAGGTGACAAGCAAAGCATCACCATGGAAACCTGATATAGACTCTGCCCTTCTTGACGTGAATTGGAGCAAGTTCCTCTCTCCTTTGGCCATCAGTTCATCTTCTTGATGGCAGGGATGGAAAGTCATCCCTCTTGGGGGCAAACATTTAGATTGACCTAAAACTTCTCAGAGGGGGTGTTTGTACTATACCCAGGACAGTTTACAACAATCAGCTACGGTTGTAAAAATGAAAAATGGCATCGCTCGATGTGTATAGCAAGTTACTTCCATTACCACCAAAAAGTTTGTCTTCAGCTTTAAGTAGATGAATCCCATGGCCAAGCCTTGTTCAGAGCCGCCTGAAGCATTTGGAAGCCTCGTGACAGACCTTCTGATGGCCATATGTGGTCTTTCCACTTCAAGCTCTTACCCTCAAAGGTCAATATACAATTTATTTACAGTCAGTCATATTGGAAGAATGTCATTTAAAAATAGCCAGCTCTATTCCTTCTCTCTTCAGTTGGCTCCTCTCTGGGTCCATAACGGTTACTGCTGTAATCACAATGTCTCTTTGATCCACTGCATAAAAATATCACTATTTTGAGTAAAAGATTATACACACAATAAAAATTAGGCTTATGACTGCTCTAAGAGAAGCTTTACTGGAAAAAAAAAAAAAAAAAGATTGCAAAGAATTCAAACCACCCAAAGTTTATCAGCCCAGGTGGCCAGTGAGTGCTATGAATTAATAGTTGCCTGGAGCCATAAAATCAAAGCAAACACTGACCTGTGGACCAGAAGTTATGCATGTACATCACCTAGCAAAGCCCCATGGCTTACATCTAGGTATCTTGGGCCATGGGCTGTAGCCTTAGAAAATACATTGTTTCAGAGACCCTTTGAAGTTTCGTCGTCATTGTTGTTGTTGTTATTTTCAATTTTAGAACGTGTTTCTACTTAAAGCAAGAGCCAGAAGACAAAAAAAAAAATGTGTGTAATATTCCCTGTAGGTCAGTCTTGCTCAGTTACTTCAGCAGCCTTGGCATCTGCACAGGCGAGGAGCCCAGCTGGAAAAGCTATCCGTTTGCTACTGATTTTCTTCTGGACTTACCTTTCACTTTTGGGTGATTTTCTTGTCTACGTGTTCCAGGAAGCCTTCTGTCTGCCTCCTGTTAGCCAATGCTTATCTGCTGAGCAATCACAGGCCTAAGAGTCATGATGGGAGAGAGTGATTATAGGAAGAGGTCCACGAGCAAGAAGGCCCAACACACATCAAAGGGCTTGCATAACTTGTGGTAACAAAAAGTGAAACTCCATTCATTGAGGGATTTATTCTACATTGACTTTAATCATAGCTTTATTGGGCTGTGGTTTGTATTTGGTGAGTCACAAAATTTTTTAAGAGGAAGAAGCTTTTCAGTTATTTTATTCATTATAAAAGGCTTTTGTCCTACGTAAAGCAATAAGGACATAATTAAAATGGGATAGCCAGAGTCTAGTGAAATGCAAAGAAAATGGCAGAAAAAGACGAGATCATGCCATAGCAACTATGCATGGATCTTAACACTTTTTTTCTTCCACAAAGACACTATGCACAGTTAGGTGTCAAGTAGTGTCAGGTCCTGTGGGGGACAGTAAGCCTCAGTGCTCTCGACACACCCAATGAACCACATGCTTCTTTCTTCCCTACACTCATTCCCTGGGGAAATACACTACTCCATTTGACTTATATTGTCCCACATCACTAATCCACCTGTTGCTTTCCTTATGAATGTATATTTCAGTGGGGGAAGAGGCAAATTTAGCAGAGAGACTAGGACAGCACAGGATAGAAGCAGAATTTCTGGATACTAATCCTGACTCCCTCATTTAATACCTGTGTGACACTGAGCAAGTTGTCTAAGCTTTGTTTCTTCATCTGTACAGGGCAGGGGTTGCAGTGAGCATTCAGTGTATACTCTGTAAAGCGCTTATCATATTGTCAGTGGCCACTGTTCCCTGCTGCTCACATGGAAGGAAACTCAATGGCTTCATTTGACAAGAGTGACAGAGAAAGGCCAGAGATGGGAGGTTGTCAGGAAGGAAGAAAGCCTATAAATTACTTCTTGACCTGAGGAGAGACAAAAAGGAAAAGAAAGTGAAGTGCTGAAAGGAGAACTCCTGGTTCGCTGTGGGAATGTAGTGAACCTCTGACCACGGTGACTAATCCATGCCCAACACTGCCACCCATTCACCCAACTGCTGTCCCCAGAACATTTTCTCTGAAGAACCCAGGAACTTGGCCAATGCGCTTCCTCGTATGATAAGTCTTTGAAACTAGCTATTACATTCCCCCATCTAAGTCTTGATTTCCCAGACTAAACATTCCCAGGTCCCTCAGTTCCCCGTGTGATGGTTCCCCCTTACCATCCTGGCCATTCCTCTATGGTTACACTCTAATTTGCCTGTGTTCTGCTTAAAATGTGGTATACAGAAACACAATACTCTAGATGTGGACCAATCAGCTTTAATCACAATAGAATGATTAATTCCTTTGATCCACAGAGTGTATATATATTTCTACTAATGGCACTTAAAATTACACAGATTTTTTTTTCAGTAACCACATCATACTAAATTTTCACTTTGAGTTTATGATAAATTATAACCCCTTTGGTTTTCGTTTGGGATTCTTGCTTTTATTAACCAGGTCTCCTCCATCTTGCATTTTTGCCAGGATTATTTAGCTTCAGCATAGACATCTGGCTTACTACAATGGTGACTTAAGATCTCTGTGGCCAGGAAGTATGTCTAACTGATCATTATATCCTAGAGTCCAGCACAGTGTCTGGCCTGCTGACATGTTAACTGAATCTTCTGCCAGCTCCTCTAACCCAATGATGAAAGCAAAAGACACAAAGAACACACCAGGCAAAAGCTTCACCTTTTCTCCTAGACAGAACATTAGCTACAAACCTCGTGCAGGCCATCCTGGAGTGGAGCACCTCTACAGAACTTTTATGGTCTAGTTCAAACAAGCCGGTCTGATGACCAACTCAACGGGGAGGGAAAAACCATACAGAACAAGGGTGGAAGAAAGAGTGTTTGCTCAGGCCACCATCATTTTGGGTCGCTTACTCTTCCCACTAAGCCATGCCGCCTCTGTTTTTGCCATCGTTAGAGGAGAGGAACCCTTCTATTCCCCCTAGAGACTAATCAGAGATGTCCAGTAACTGAAGGGTCATGCACCTTATGTTCTGCATGAATCTCGTTCTGGTAATCCAACACATTGATGGATCTTCTCAATTATCAGAGAAGTGTCAATTGAGGCAGGATCAAACTAACCTGGAGAATTTAGGGAAAAAGAAAAAAAAAAACACCAGTGTGTGTGATTTTGGTCCAAAGCAGTCGCTTCAAACTCATTTTATCTGAACATTAAGTATCTTACCTCATTGGTTTCCCTGGCCTTCTCTGCTTGGACTAAAGTAACCCTCGCACAGACTTCTGGGCTTTGTTGACCTTGAATTTTGCTTCCTTATTCATTCTTTGGTTTATCCAAGCCAACAGCTAGATAGGAAGCTGAGAATATACTTGTGGGGAAAAAAACAAATCAAATATAGAGTTAATAGTCTGGTAAGAGAGAAAAATAACCTCAAAATAAGTAAATTACAGCCATAACAGGTGGTACAAATAGTAAGTTCCCAAGGACCAAACACTACAATGGGAGGCTCTGACCTTGTTCGGGGGCAAGAAAGTGATGTGTGAGATGAGAGATGAGTGTAATCGATTGTGTACTGGTGGAAATAGAGGAGCTCTCAAGCATAGATCATAGTTTTCTTTAGAAGGCTTGGTGGAGAACGGAACCCAGCTAGTGCCAGGTGCTGGAAAGATGCCTGCCGAAAGGAGGCTTGAAGGAGGGTGAGGCAGCGAATGAGGATTGCCTGACGTGTTACCTTGAGGAATTGTTATCCATGGCCAGCATTATTGGAGTCTGGCTATCAAACAATTTGAATGTACCTTTTCTGACTTGACGGCAAGCATTTTAAAGGCTACTGAAGTATGCTGAGTTCATATCATGGGTCTGATAGAGAAATAATTTCATAGACCTGGAGTCACCCTTCAAAGGGGCTCTTGATTGACTTCTTTATTTAGAAGGAAATGTTTGAACATGCCTAGAAGCACAGAGAAGAACAAGAAAGAGAAACCTTGGCTTCTAGAGGAGATTAAAATGTGTGAAAAGCAAAGTTATTCCTGAGCACACGCTAGGGGTACCCCTGCTCTCTTTCTCTGCGTAGTTCCACTTAATCTTTAAGGATCAGCCGGGCGTGGTGGTGCATGCCTTTAATCCCAGCACTCGGGAGGCAGAGGTAGGAGGATCGCCATGAATTCGAGGCCACCCTGACACTACATAGCTAATTCCAGGTCAGCCTGGACCAGAGTGAGACCCTACCTCGAAAAACCAAAAAAAAAGGATCATGCCACCCAACAACATCTGGCATTTGCTTAATTTCTTCCTCATTGTTAAGAAATACCAACTGGTGACCATGGAAAATAAACTTTACTTCCTTTCATTCAGGATTACTGAACACCAACTGCAAGTTTATGACCATGCAATGCCATCCTTTATTTGTATCGTTCCTTTGCGTACGTTGTAGCATGCTTGAAATCTAGGCCTGACACATTTAATAAGTAACTAAAACTATGAAGGTGAAAATGGCAACATGAGGTAAGAGAAAGCACCTGAAAGCATAAGACCTTTGAGCAGAATCTCGAAGTTTGGGAAGCAAACGATGGTGCAGGAGCAAGTTCCTAGGAGAGGAGATAAACACAGGAAAACATGGACTAGTGAGGAACCAAAGAGAGCTGCGCAAATGGACTGAACGGGCGATTTTTAACTGAATTTGCCATTTAAGTGTATTTGTTTCAAAGACAAGGTCTTGCAAAGTAGCCCAGACTGGCCTCAAATTCATGTGAATAATCAATTTGTAAATGAAGAAATACAACATTGGAAAAACTGTTCAACATCTTCAGCCTCAAGGAAATAGAAACCTAACCTTCATTGAGACAGAATGGCTGTCATCAAGAAAACAAAACCCAACAAAGTTGGTAAGGACACTGGGGGGATAAGAGGCAGACACTCATATATCATTGGTGGGAATGTACATTAGAATAGCTTCTATGGAAATCAGTATGGATGGGGGTTCTTCAAAAAATTAAAAACAGGCCAGGCATGGTGGCACACACCTTTAATCCCAGCACTTGAGAGGCAGAGGGAGGAGGATTGCCATGAGTTCGAGGCCACTCTGAGACTACGTAGTGAATTCCAGGCCAGTCTGGGCTAGAGCAAGACCCTATCTTGAAAAACCAAAACCAAAAAAATAAATTAAAAATAGAATTTCTATATGATCCAGCAGTACCAGTTCTTGCTATATACTCAAAACAATCAAAACCAGCTCACTACAAAGATGCTTGTGTAATCATGTTTACTATGGGACAATTCATAATAACCAGGTTATGAAATCAGCCTTGGTGTCTCAACAAATGAATAGATAAAGAAAACCTGGCATGTATAAACAATGGAGTCTCACTCAGATATAAAGAATTAAATTATGTCATTTGTAGGAAAATGGATGAAACTGGGGATCAGTGCATTAAATGAAATAAGCTAATATTATAAACCCAAGTGTCCTGTGATTTCTCATATGTGGAATTGAGGTGACGATCAAGGAAGGGTTGTTGGGGAAGTGGGAGGGGGAAAGACGGAGGTAGAAGGGAATGAGAAAGGTAATAGAATGGATTTCATCAAAGTCCATTTATGCATGTGAAGGCTTATCACAATGAACTCCTACTGAGCACCTAGGGTCCAAGATGTCCAATGGAGAGACGAGGCTAGAAAAGCAGGTGGGAGTCACTCATGACAAGCTCTGCTGAGAAAGGGTGCTCGGGCAGCCATATGGAGGATAACTGAACAGGCCAGGAGACTTTCACCTCCTACAACATCAGTAAAGATTCGGTTCATACACTTGGAGGAGCACAGACTGTGTTGCTTTGGTTTGTTAGACAGAAAATGCAGACCTTAACAACAACCACAGACCGTGGAAACTGGCTACAGTTAGCTCATCTCCTCCTTCGGCTTGTTCTACAGTACACTAGTTCTAGAAAGTGTTGAGGTACTGTAGCAGACAGCTTCAGGTTCGCTGAGATGAACTTCCAGACCAGGCACAGTTATGGAGGAAGGGATATTATTTATTGAAGCTTACAGATCCAGGGGAAGTTCCATAATGGCAGGAGAAACGGCCTGCTCTTCACAGGACCAGGCAAGAGACAGAAAAACCACCAGCCACACAGCACACAGAACAAAACTACTGCCCAAAAGCCACAGCACACTTCAGGAACTCCTATTAGGCACACTTTGCATATCTTAACAATGGAATCTCAAACCATCACCACACCTTAAGACCAGCCCCCAGTGACATTGCCTCTAGCAAGGTGATTGCAGATGCAAACTATAACTAATAAAACACTGAATATATTGAGGGACATATATTCAAACTACAACAGGTGCTAAGTGGGGAGAGGAGAGAAATATTTGCAATTATATTCTAGGAAGTTCTAGCTTAGGTTGTTACATGTAAAGAATACAGTGGCCATATAGGTAACAGTAAAGATCAAGAAAAGAAAGTCCCTCCCTATTCCATCATAGATAAGAAGTAACTATAGACATGAAACCACCTACTTCTCTTACTGAGGTTGCTTTCCTTGGGCTGGTGCCACAAAGGGCTAATACTGGCCCTCTCAGAGCTCACATCCACTCACAGCAGTTTCGGCAGCAGGGAGACCTTCATCGGTCATTTGAAAATTGGCTGGAGAAGGAGTCAGTTGAGGAAGGTGCTAACAGCTGAGCTGATCAAGGTAAGAAGAGGGCCACAGGGCAGGAGGAGTCAGAGTGAGGAGGAACCACGGGCAGAGAGTGGAGAGAGAATACTCAGAGGGATGCCTGAGTGTAAGATCAAGATGGAGAGCTGACCTGCGGCTGGGCCTGAGAGGAAGATCAGGTGATTGGATCCCAGTTAAGGCAGAGACAGAGCAGAAAGCTGGAAACGATGTGGGTGAGCTAAGACATGAACAAAGACAGATGGCTCCAAGGGTCTTCTGAGATGCTGGTTCATGGTGAAAGGGGCAGGGCCGTCATGTGGGTCGGTAATGTCATCCCCCTGGACTCTAAGTTACTGGTAGGACGCATTTGATTCATTTTACTTACTTACTGCATCATTTGACACAGATGTTGGCATGATGGAAGGTGCTCAGTTAAAATTTTCTAGGGCTAGAGATATAGCTCAATGGTGGAGTGTTTGCCTAGCACATGTAAAGTCCTGAGTTCAATCCACAGCACACATACAAGCCCTGTAAACACACGTTCTCTAAATGATGCTTCCCTCCACATCACTAACCCCCTGACCTCTATGTTACAAAGGACAGTCTACCTAGACATGCCTTCTTTGTGGTGTGTCCCCAGAATCCCAACAAAAAGATGTAAAGCCCTGTGCCCACTGAGATGTCAGCTTCGACTCTCAAGAGAAATGCCAGCAAAGGTAGTTCTCAGTGGAACAGAAAGAACAACATGCCACAATGGTCTGAAGGTTTGGGCCTCGCCAAATTTCTGTGTTGACGTTCTAACCTTTAAGATGGTGGTATGAGGATATGGGCCTCTGGGAGATGATAAGGACACGAGGACAGAGTCCTCACAAATGGAATCAGTGTCTTTTAAAGAGATCCAACAGAATCTTGCCTCTTCTGCTATGAGAAGGACACAGAGAGGACACCATCTATGACAAAACTGGATCACGACTAAACAATTAAATCTTCTGGCACCTTGATCTTCAATTTCACAGTCAAGAGATATAGAACTGCACTTGTTTATAAACCACTTAGTTTAAGTTATTTTTATTATAGCATCTCAAACACTACATGCTAATAACAGGCCCGACTGTTAAGAAACCATGTATACAGAAACCCAGGCCCATCGGAAGGCTTGTAAGAGACTTTTGGGAAACAATGATACTACCAGTTCAGACTTACATGTACACAATTTTATTATTTATTTGTTTGAGAGACAGAGAAAGAAACAGAGGGAGAGTATGGACATGCCAGGGCCTCCACTCACTGCAAACTAACTTCAAACACATGCGCCATACCATGCATCTGGCTTTACATGGGTACTGGGGAATTGAACCTGGGTCCTTTGGTTTTGCAGGCTAGCACCTTAACTGCTAAACCATCTCTCCAGCCCAAAATGAATTTTTAAAAATACTTTTTATTTATGAGAGAGAGAATGGGTGCACCAGGGCCTCAAGCCACTGCAAACAAACTCCAGATGCATGTGCCACCATGTGCATCTGGCTTATGTGGGTTCTGGGGAGTTGAACCTGGGTCCTTAGGCTTCACAGGCAAGTGTTGTTTACAATTTTGATAGATAAATTATGGAAATAAGTTCTGTTGGGTTCTCTTTTGCTATTTCTAGTTTTCCCCAGTTTCTGTAGCCATGGGAGAGTGGCCATGCTTGTCTACTCCAAAAGGGGAGGGAAGAGGGTATGTCTTGCATGGTGGATGGTCCCTGATGGGCCACCCCAAACCAAAGGCTAAGCAGTCATGTAATCCAAGGAAAAATGCCAGCAGTTCCAGAGTACAAGAAATCTACCAGTGCCACTTCCTGTAGATCAAAGGGGGGCCTTTCAGACTGAGCCCTTGGTTTCAGCAACCCCAGGGCTAGCATTACACAGGAAGGTAGGGGAAGCTGCGTTGAGATTTGTAGGAATATGAAAAGAGAAAACAGTGTCCTGGATATGTAGAGTCAAAACAAGTTGCTTCCATTGCTCAACGAGGTCTTAGTGCTATTTGCATGTCGTTAAAATGCTAAATTTTATGCCTTTTCTATTTTACCACAATGAATTTTTTAATATATATTATTTATTTATTTGAAAGAGAGAAAGGGGGAGAGAGAGAATGGGCACACCAGGGCCTCCAGCCATTGCAAATGAACTCCAGATGCATGTGCCACTTTATACTCTGGCTTAAGTGGGGTCCTTTGGCTTTGCAGGCAAGTGCCTTCACCGCTAAGCCATCTCTCCAGCCCAGACAACAAATTTTTAATGAACAAATAGAATGGAAGTGAGGATCCCATTGATTCTTTACAACCTGCAGAGGGAGATAAGCAGCTGATCCAACATCTTTTTTTTTTTTTTTTTGAGGTAGGGTTTCACTCTAGTCCAAGCTGACCTGGAATTCACTCTGTATTCTCAGGGTGGCCTCGAACTCACAGTGATCCTCCTACCTCTGCCTCCCAAGTGCTGGGATTAAAGGCATGCGCCACCACGCCCGGCCTGATCCAACATCTTTATTTGCTGTTGCACCGCAACATGATCGTACACCTATGACTGGTACTCTTCTTAGGGATGCTCCTTTCCCCTGCACACCCACCATCCAGCAAGAGGAGAGGGTGCTGCAGTGCCCTGAGCACCACGAGAAGAGGATGTAGAGCTACCGCCGGACTCGAGGACCACGCGCTGATGGAGGGTAACTACCACCACTGGAGAAGGCGGTGTAGCTGCTGCGCCCAAAGGCTGATGCTGAGTTCAGCTGATTCATCCGCAGAATCTTCTATACCCTTGCACCCAAGGTCGTGTCTTCAAAAGCTCTGTTTGGCTTCACCACAGGAAAGCTGTCCACGGAGCCCTGGGTGGAGGGACACTCCCTATCCTGCTCAAAGGCAAATAGTAACAAAAGCAATCACAACATCTGAAAAGTAATTTGTAAAAATACACCTGGAAACCCCTCCAGTTCAGATGGTGCTGTCACTTGATGACCAGTGCCCACTGTTCCATTTTAATGCCTCTTGCCAACACAGGAAATGCTCATCACTATGTATCCTAAGGAAGAGGTAGAGAGGCAGGAGAACTCCATTCCCATCCCTGCTTCCCAAGACATCGTACCTCCTGCTTCTTCTGCTTTAAGGTCTTGCCATGGCACCTCCTACCTCCTCATCACTGTAGCTCTTCATCTCCCAGGAGACGGAGAGAAGATGGGTTTGCCCAACATCCTCAGACTCGCTGAGTCTCATGGGCTGCTTTTTAATTTTCTCACACCCGAGTCCTCTGTCCTGAAACCACCGCCCTGGTGCGGATCCTCATCCCTTCCTACCTGGAAGGTGCAGTGGCTTCTTCACCACTGTGTCGTGTCCCCTCTACTTCACCTCACCTCGTCTGCCCCCCTTCCTGCTTACACTGCTGAAAGCCTAACTGGGGCTCCAGTACTTCCCTGCTGGCTGTGACTTCATGGAGACAATAACGCTTACTGAGGATTCGCCTCACCCTGAGTTAACTGCTCCCCATTTTATTAGTATTATTTCTATTTTATAAGAGAGAGAGAGAGAGAGAGAGAGGGAGACTTAGTGACAATCACATTGTCCATGTGTTTCCACTGGAATTCAGAGCTATAGCTCTCCAACCCCAGACCATCAATGCTCAACCATTGTACAGCTGAAGAAGACATCATTAAGCTTGCTAGTTGTCCCAGGTCTTTGTGCCCTTTTAGCACAAGGGTAAATCTATACAACTTTGCTTCCTTACAGTTAGAAGAACCATATTAGTTGCTTTGGCTAATGAAAAGTAAGTGGAAATGGTGTTGGTCATGTTCTGTGGAACAGTAGATTTGAGCACTATGCATACTTCTCTATGCACCCCTCCTTTACTGGAGCAAGCCCCAAATTGCTGCATCAAGATAGTGGAGACCCTGTCTGCCTGAGTCTCAAGAAACCAGATGGAGTCAAGTCCTCTATGAATCCACTGGGGTGAGGCATGATCAAGAAATAGGCTTCTGAACTGCCCTGGAATCACTACACTTAATGTTCATATTCACATATTAACGCTACTCTCACTTCTGGTTAGAGAAGCTTCTCTTTTCAGATGGTGATGACCACTGGGATGACCCAAAAGGCAACATAGTGCTGAGAAGATGGGATGGAGGAGTGCCCAGCACTGAAACATCTCTGTCACACCCTCCAAGGCTCAGGGTCCATTGTGGAAGAGGGGCGGAAAGAATATAAGAGCCAAAGGAAGGATACAACTCCTTATAATGCAACCATCCAGACAGAAATTGGCCTCGATATCCATGACCTTGCAGTGCCTAACAATACCTTCACAAGATCCTCATAATATGAGAAAAAGATGATGACATCAAATTAAAAGAAAGACTAATAGAGAGAGGGAGGGGATATGATGGAGAGTGGAGTTCTGAAGCAGAATGGGGAGGGAGGGAAATATCATGGTTTATTGTCTGTAAGTATAGAAGTTGTCAATAAAAATTTTTTTAAAAATTTAAAAAATTAAAATCCAAGCAAAAATAAAAAAATAAAATAATATTGTTACTCAACTGATAAAAACAATATAAATATACAAAAGCATTGGTAAAATAACTTGTCAGTAACCTTAAGGTTTGGAAATGTATCTATCAACGGCTAGAAAAAACTTTTAAAAAGTTATTTTATCTGTACGTAAGTGATGTCATACTCTTCTAGAATGAGACATTATTCAGCACTGATTCTATTCCTATTTTTGTTTTAATCACTGCAGGCATGGAGAAATCTTTTTCACATAAATAAATTAACAGGAATGGGAAAAAAAAAAAAAGAAATAGGCTTCTGTTTTGCCAGCCACTGAGATTTCTGAGATTTGGTAATGTTAGAAGGAACAATACGTCTACTTACAGTAAAACATATCCTATGAAATAAATGCAGACAGACTGCTCTCCTCAGTTACAATAAGCAGGCCCTTGTATTTTTTTGTAAATACCTTCCATTATTACAATTGCTTTGCTAATCTGATTCACTAGCTATGCAAACTGAACAAAGCACTTATCACTCTGGGCCCAGGTTGCTTCTTTTATGAAGGTGCAGAAGATGAAATTTCAGACAACAAATGCCACCTAGAGAGGATGGTGGGTCCCAGGCCTCCTGCTGGATGTCAGTTGATATCAAAAGACTCCTTCTGTATCAGCTGACTGTGACCATCTGCCCGTGGCCATCCTCTAGAGCTTACTTCTGGAAGCAAAACTGGGATCAATAATTGTTCGGTACTCAGTGGACAAGATGCACTGGTCAAGTGATGACTCAATTTGTCTCCCTTTCCATGTTAAGTAAAATAAGTGTATTTGTTCATACCTACCAGATCTGTTAGAAGTTTTTAAAAGCGAGTATGTAAAACTCTGAACAATGCATTGCTGGTAGAAGTAGATGAATCTGGAATAAGGAAGGTGGCCACATTTTACATGCTGTGTGACTTCCCTACTATAAACCTCAGTTTACTGTCTACAAAGGGAATAATAATGGGCATTTCTATCCTAATGCTAGTCAGCTTTTCATCATTGGCACAAAACGCCTGAGAAAATTAAATTTAAAAAGAAGGTATTTGTTTTGGTTCGTGGTTTCAGAGGGTTCAGTCCATGGTCACTTAGCTCCATTGGTTTGGGGCCTGGTGTGGCAGAACATCATGGTGGAGAGTATGTGATGGGGCAACAAAAATGCTTACTTCAAGGTATTCAGGAAGTACATGGAATAGAGGCAAAATACAACCTTCAGAGGCATAGACTCCAGCTTACTCCAGCTAGACCTCACCTCCTAAGTCCCCCCATCTCCATGTAGCCCATTGACCTATGAATTCATCAGTGGATAAATCCACTGATGAGGTCAGAGCCCTCGTCATCTGCTACCTCCCAAAGGCCCCAGTCTGAAAAATGCTGTACTGGCAACCAAGCCTTAAACAAATGAGCTTTTGGGAGATATTTCAGATCCAAATCATAAGACCTACTGGATTTAGTAATAAAAATTTTAAGCTTCGCGGTAATGGCACTCAACAGATTTTAATTAGTCTTAAGAAATCTGTTTTATCCATGTACATATATACACTTTCTGGGATTATTTGGGTATTATATTGGGTTTCTATGGGTCTCTCCTGCCTTAAATGTAGGGATGAGTCTTTTTCCCTGTACCTCTCCAAGCTCTTGGAAAGTAGATGGCTCAAGTAAGAGTTTGGGAAATAAATTGATTCATAAAATTTTCTAGTCTCTTCATTTTACTATCCCAAAGAAAACTCAATTTCTTGGCTTTCAAAGTCACAGACTCTTCTGGGAGTCATTCAGTTGTCAAGCAAATCATTCCTCACAAACAGTCTGACCCTCCCCCTGCCTTATGGGCACCACAAACTGAGAGAAGGGGAAAGGAATGGAAGGGAAGAAGTGAGCAAGCCCCTCCAACTGCCTGTCTCTAAAACCATGGTTTTCTGTTGGCGAGGTTTTGATTTTAATTTAAGGAAGCAGAACAGTTTCCAAGGAAAACTTATCTTGTTATGGCTCAGAACATTTAATTTGCGATATTATTCCCTCCGCTGAGCTTTCAACTTCCTAACCTCCAGCTCTGAGGCGTGTGTTCCTGCGCGGGTCACACAGGCTTCTCTGCAGAGCCACCAGTGGCTGTAAAGCCCCAAGAAGTGGTTCACAGAAATAAACCACTGTCCCCACGGGCTTTGTCCAGATCACGTCAGCAATGTCCTTGCAAGTGGACCCTTCCAAGCCTTTTAACCAAGAGCCTTTCCCTGGGGAAAAGACAGGGTCTGTGGCCAGACGCAACAGTGCCAAACTCATAGTTGGTGAGGTGAGAGTCTGCATGGGTTTGTGGTCAACAGCTGCACTGACTGTGTCACATCTGAGGGAAGAGCAGTGGTATCCCACACAGTAGGCCTTTGTCCTTGTAGTTTATAATCACAAAGAGCTTTCCTCAGAACCTCTTTCAGGCTGGAGTGGCCAAAGGAAGGAACTCCTGCCCCTGGTAGACATGCCTCTGTTTTAAGACTATTCCAGTTAAGACCCGGGGGCCTTTCACCTGCTTTTGAACAGCAAAGGATTCCAACAGGGTGGTCAGGCCCGCCACCTCCTTACCTCAGCGCTGCACAGCTAAGGGCAGAGCTCAGGGCTGAGACATTCCTGACAGGTGGGGAAGGCACTTCAAACCAAGAAGAGGGTGCCATATCCAAAATGATTTTGGTCTACATAAGGATGAATTTTCCAGCATAATTTTCTAAAACACGAGCAAGTTGACTTGGAACAGAGTGAGTTCCCTGCCACTGGAATTGTTTACACACACTATGTACCAAGTTCAAAAAGTTGCAGAAGAGATTCAAACAAATAAATGTTTACCCTAGGTGGCCTTAGTTCTTCCTTTTAACCCTAAGTGCTGTGGTTGAATTCGAACACGCCCACTGAACCAGCAGTAAGAGCCTGCTGCTTGCACTAGTACCTTGATATGGGGGAGGAAGAGAAGACAGTTTTACTCAGCCTTTTCCCCAAATTGAATTTCCAAAACCTAAAGCCAGAAACGGTTCATTCCTGTGTGTATGACCTGTCTTTCACAAGTCACAGAGGATATGAGGCCGGGCTCCAGTCTTCCTCCTTCACTGACCCAGGCTACCAATCACTCAATGTCGTGGAGTGTCACCAGTTGTTGCAGTGGTTGGGAAGGAAGGAAGAGGGACAGTGGTGTGCTGACTCATCACGCTCCTGCCCGAAGGTAGCACTTGTCAAGTTTATGCACTTAAAAAAATTATATTTATTGCAAACAGAGAGAATGGGTGAGTCAGGGCTTCTAGCTGTTGCAAATGAGCTCTGAATGCATGTGCCACGTTGTGCATCTGGCTTTGCGTGGGCACTGAGGGATAGAACTCAGGTCATTAAGCTTTGCACACAAGTGCCTTAACCTCTGACTCAACTCTCCAGCTCAACTCTGCTCTCTTTTGATGGACTAAAGCAAGTCACATGACACTGATTACCTCTGGAGGTACAGAACTGCTGTTCAACCTTGTCCTGAAGGAGGGGAACCAGAAATACCGAAGAGTGAAGTTAACGGCTCTTATATCACTGATGCATGCGATGGACCACAATATAGAACAGCTTATACCAGAGCCTTGATGACAAAAGTGCTGAATGAAAGCTTGACAAATGAATGAATGAATGAATGAATGAATGAATGAGAAGTCCATGTAAGATGAAATATGCAGGAAGATTTAGGATGTGAAAACACCATTGAAAGGGGGAAGTAAGTACGCAGGAGGTACAGAAAGAAAACTAACTTCTCCAGAAAAGATGAGAACAGCATAAAAATAGGGAAGCAACTAAAATTTATATATCATCATTTTGCCCATATACTTTATAAGCACTCTTATATTGCATGATCCCAAATTTACAGAGGAGATTGGGCTTCGGGGCGATCATGAAGCGTATACTTCTGCACACACACAATGAGTACATAGCTGGCACTCACACATTAGTGTCTTTGGCTCCAAAGTGTGTGAAAATGTCTACACCACCGTGAGAAGATAATTGCCTTCTATTTTCCCCAAGACCCTGGGAGACTGTCTCTGGAAGAGCTCTGGAGAATCATGGGGATCTGGGCTGTGGGATGGATTTATAACGGATATAAGCACTGGGGCATCACTGGTATGCCCTGTAACTCTGTATACTTACTTATATTCCTACTACCATAAAATTGCAAAAGAGAAGCTCCCAGACTCCTAGGAACTTATTAGACTCCTAAGGAGGAAAAGGAGTTATACTATGATGCAGGCAGTCCCTTATGTCACAGCAAACAGAAGTACAAAGATGGGAACCACTCTCAATGCAAATGTAGGGAGATGACACAAAGGCAAATGAGAGTGACAGATGATAAGGGGAATAATGTCCACAGTCTTAAGTGTGGCTGGGACACACTGGCCACAACAGAACCCATAAATGAAAAAAAAAATTCTCACCAACATCTTCCCAGTTATTCCTTGAGGTCACCACGAGGTAGTATACTGTGCCATCATAATGGATTTCCTGTCACCACAGGAGCTGACCAGCTCCTTCCCTCTTGCTTTAGCTGAATTCTGGGTGTTTGCTGACCATTAATAATAGCAGTGATAATAATAATAACATCGAACACGAACAGGACAATGATGTAGGTCAGGTGCGTTGTTTCTTTTACTCCTTATGCCAACAGAGAGACTCAGAGGTGCAAAAATATTACATATCTTCTATACGTTCACCCAGTGTCAAGGTCAAGATTCAAACCTGGATCTTCCATGTGTCACAGAACTGCCCGGAGAACGAAGATAATGGTCTAGGGGAGCTTTGCTTCACTATCACAAGGCACAGTAAATAAAATAAATAAATAAATAAATAAATAAATAAATAAATAACAGGGTTAATGGGGTCAAACATACCTTCATTACCATAGACAAAGTTGATTTCTTTTTGAGAATGAAGAATGCATATTAATGACTTGAGAGAACTGAGGTGATGAGAAGGGGGCTAAAAGAGGTGGATGATGACCCTGAGGTCAGGAAGCAAGGTGGAGTCTGTTGGCACCAGCCGTTGGCAACAAAACAGTATCCGAGGTGGGCAGGAGAGCAGGACGGGAGGCTACGTTGACAGAATGAGAACCTGGGTCAGGGCTGAACCAGTGGGGAAAAAAAAATTACAGAATCGGTGGTGTGACTCACTGGGCATGGCAGAAGACTCGATCTAGAGAAGATAAGGAAGAGGAACCAAGCATGACTGCAAGTTTCCCAGATGATACAAATTTGGCAAGAAATTTCTTGCCATTGTAATATTCCATGAGTACATTTCATTTAAAAATATATCAAATTCCTGCAATCTGTTTTACAAACGATGCAGCTAAGACCAAAAGAGTCTCAGACTTGGCTATCCCCCAGCCTCAAACCCTCTTTCACTTTGATTACTGATTCTGAGCCTGCCGGGAAATTGAGGTGGTAGATGAGCTCATTAACTTAAGGAAGAGAAAGTGCCAGGGAAAGGGGAAGCCAGATTCTGTGTGTTCCCTGGTGAAGATACTTGGTTCTCAAGTGGATGATTTCCTGCAGAATCAAGATGAAGCTGTGAAACCACAGATTATGGGTCCCACAGCCTTCAATGAAATGAAGGTCATGAAGGAACCAATCCTGACATCCTTAACAAGGCATACCACGCATGTGTACCGCTGGAAAACCAGACCCAGCATCCTCTGTGCCCTTTAACCCTCACAACAGAGCATTCCAGGGTTTAGGGAGTGAGTCTTGTGGCCACTTTCTTTGTGAAGTGCAGTGTCCCCAGAGAGGCTCTGGAAGACTGGATGAAGGAATAATGGCACAATCCCTTCAGATGGGCAATTATCACCAGAAAAACAAGAGGCAGTCTTTGTTCTCTTCAAGCTAAATATAATACAATGTTGATCAATTCCTGTCATTGTTTGTGCTTCTAGCTCCTTTTTTGGTCTTCTTTATTTTTTTTTTAAATCACTGGATACTTGCTACAAACTAAAAACCTAAGACACTTTTAATGTTCAATTTGGAACACTTGATAAACAAAGCAGGACTAGAAAATTTCTTGGAATCTACTGGCTAATTCTTTGTAACTAGCATTTTGGAATTCTGCTCATAAATCTGTCTCCTCTATGGAAATGAGATCTTGCTTGCAATCAGGTGCCCGTTAGCCCATAAAAACACACACACACACACACACACACACACACACACACACACACACACATTGAATGGTAACATATGCCAACTCATCATGTTGCATTTGTGTGTAGTATGTGTGGTGTATGTATATGGTGTATGCAAATGTGCATTTGTGTGTGTGCAGTAGCCCCCACTACCCTCCCCCCCCAATCATTCATCTGTTGCTCTGAGTCAGAGTCTCTCACTGATTCTGGAGCTTGTCATTTTTTTCAAGAGCCTTAGTGATTATCCTGCCCCCACTCCCCATAACACTGGGGTTACAGCCATGTGTTGGCATACCCAGCTGTTTATGTGGGTGCTGGAGATGGAACTGAGGCAGTCTCAGGCCCTCATGCTTGTATGGGAAGGACTCTCCAGCTGAGTCATCTCTCCAGCCCCCAACTCATCTTTATTTAATTTTTTTTTTACAAGAGAGAGAAAAAGAGAGAGACAGAGAGAGAATTGGCACACCAGGACCTTGGCCACTGCGTTCGAACTCCAGATGCTTGTGCCATTTAGTGGGTTTGTGCGACCTTGCGCTTGCCTCGCCTTTGTGTGTCTGGCTTACGTAAGATCTGGAGAATGGAACATAGGTCCTTAGGTTTCACAGGCAAATGCCTTAACTTCTAAGCCATCTCTCCAGCCCCCAACTCATCTTTGAGTGTGAACTAGCCAGAAGTATTATGTGCCATCACCTGAACTATTCTTACTTTCCATTCCTGCTGAAGCCCAGTGGAGATGCACCCATTCTGCTGCCAGGAAGCTGGTAGCAAGCTCCCCTCTGGTTCTAATTCATGAGCAGCCTTGCCTCCTAAAGCACAGAGGCCAACTACAGCACCCGTGTTAGTTATGACAGTTTGAGACTTATGTAACAGACTTTGCAACTGACCCCCTCTGTAACTGGATTTCCTAAGAAGCTGCCATAGTATGAGCCATTTTAAAATAAAATAAAATAAAATAAAATAAAATAAAATAAAATAAAATAAAATAAAATAAAATAAAATAAAAATGTTTAAGTCATACGTTGGCCTGCAAGGCATGAATGTGGCCTGCCTCCACCTCTGCCAGTGACAGTCCTGTTAACTCTCTTACAGATAAACCCCTAAGTCACTTCACACTAGAAAAGCATTTCCCAATCTAGATTTGAAGCTTCCTGAAGACCCCATTTTCACTGTTATTCCCAGGGACAGAAGCCCTATTAAAATCACCCTAATGAATACAAGGGTCAGAGAAAAGGCCGTGGCAGGGAAGGCTCAAAGGACTGGTAGAGGATTGGAATCAGTTGCGCATAGTCCAGAATTTAAGTAGCCCAGAGTTCTAATCATCTCCATGAAGAAGCTATGGTCAGGCCATGAGGTTAAAATTGTGTTTATATAAACACAACATATTTAAAACTACCTAATTGAAAGGGATCCTCACATTAGTTAGAAACAGCTCTTCCCTTATAAAAGCAGCTTCAGGCAGCCCGTTTCGATTTCTAAATCATCTACGTCTGATGCGTGGAAATTCATGCTTCAGCGCATGGAAGCCATTAGGTGTGCTGCCAAGCTGGAGAGAGAGAGATAGAGAGAGAGGAGAAAGAGAATATCATTTGAACCCTCCAGGCCAGTGCTCTCTGGCTTCATTCCCCCTTCATTTTGTTTCCACAGTCCCACGCTGTGAACATAGCTAGAGGAAGAGTGGTCGGAAGTGAGTGGACATTGTCCTCTCTCACTGGCACCTTTCCAAGGATTAGAAGACCACCTCCCAAATGGATCCATATTTCTCTTAGGACAGAAAACACATGCCTTTTGTTTTTTTGATCTGCAAAGATAATTCTCCATCACCCACCAGATCTATAGAATGGCAAGTCTACAGGGATCTTAGAAGTCAAACACAAGGACAAGAACACTCTTCTCATTTCCAGCCACCAGGTCCAACGGGTTGAAAGCCATGTCTCCACTTTGGGACAACTTCTGGGAACAAAATCTTATACTTCTCCACATATCCCTCAAATTGCTTCCATCCCTCATCCTTATACCAGGAAGCTTCAGGGCCACAGCAAATGATTTTTATCTCCATGGCCGAATTTAGATATGCTGAAAGGATGATCAGGCCTGTAGTAAGTCTCCGCTTTGGTTCTACAGCCTCATCAATTCTGAAATTGGTCCTCACATGCCAAGTTTATACCATTACGACACACCCCTGCACACTTGATGATACCTTGCAGGTAGACAGGGAGCAGTTGGCAGAATGAAACTACTGGGATGTGTTTGGTTAGGCACAGACAGAGGACATCGGATCCATGTGGTGATTTGAATTAGGTGTCCCCCATAAACTCATGTATTCTGAATGCTAGGTACCCAGCTGATGGCAGTTTGGGAACTGGATCCTTACTGGAGGAGGTGTGTTGTTGGGGGCAAGTTTATGCGTGTTACAGACAGCATCCCTTGCCAGTGTTTGTAACATTCTCCTGCTGATATTGGCCAGAGGGTGATTTCCAGCCTCTGTACATGCTATGTTTCCCCGTGCCATCCTGGAGCTTCCCTCTAATCTGTAAGCCAAAACAAACCCTTTCCTCCCATCAGCTGATTTTCACCAGGTGCTTTGTTCCAGCAACAAGAAGGTAACAACACCAGGAAACTTGGTGCTGAGGGTGGGGGTTGCTAATGCTAGAAACCTGACTGTGTGGCTTTCTGGAACTGCTTTGCAGGAGGAATATGGAAGGATCTGAAACCTTGGTCTAAGAGATGCCTTGCAGTGCTGAAGATAGAGTTCTGTGGACCATTCTGGGCAAAGTTAAAAAGACCTGGATGCAGTAAAAATTATGGTCTATGAGATTTGGTTTGTGCAAACAGGACACTAGCTTCTACCAACCCAAAAGTTGAGAATGTTATCAGACAGCATCTGAGGCCTAGAGCAGAAATGTTTCCACTTTTCCATCACACACCTACCTGAAGTTTTCACCAATGTACTTGGAAAGTGTTCTGGTTTATGACATTCTTTGTTCTGGTATTAGAAAAACTTCATAAAACTGTTAACACATTGGAACATAGAATTTGGGGCAACCAAAGCTTGTGTTCCTGGGCCACTATCACTCATTGGCCTGAGAATAAACTATTTCTTATTCCCTTTGAGGTGAGAGCTGTGCTTTTTATGACAGAATGTTGTTTTCCTTGCTCTTACTTGAAGCCTTGCTCAATTGTCTCACAAGAGTGACATTCTGCAAGAATGTCTGCAAAACTTCCTTATTTCCGTATCCTCCTTTCCTGCACATTTTTTTCTCAATAGATCTGAGCATTTTCAATCTTACTGTATTATTTTTATATATTTGTTTTGGGTTTTGACAGCATTTTCTTCAAGTAATTACATCTCCAACATCTATGGTAGCACCTGGTATAAAGGAGGGTCCCAACACATATATGCTGAATTAATGGAAAAGGTAAAAATTATAAATCTCAAAAGATATATATTGTGTGCCTTCCATGTGTCAGACACTATGTTAGTGGTATTCCCCTTAGGGGGCTTAAATGCCTCTTTCTCAGTGTGGATTATATCTCTATTTCTTGTTTCTCACCCCTCCCTTCTTTGCACTGCTTATTACTCCTGAACATAATGGGTTAGATTTTAGTGAGTGCAACAAAGAGTGGAGAAAGATTTGCCACCTGTAGCATGATAACACATGAGTTATTTCTAAAGTAACGACCTCTTCTAACACAGGAAGTGTGGGGATTTTATTCCAGGAGCCACTGCACATTAATATGGGAAAGCAAATGGAGCCAGGCACATTTCTGGACATGTTTGATTCAAGGTGCGCATTAATGAGCATGCTCAGTTTAAGATAATACTTTAAGAAAGAAAGGTGGCAGGATCATTTCTAGACACATTTAGTTTACATCATAAACATGGCAGACACATGAGCACAGTTAGTTTCTTCCCTCAAAAAGGTTTTATCTACAATCAAAGCAAAGAACACATTGAAGATGTGTTACTATAGGAGTTTGCCCCTAAAATCACCTGGCACCCTTTGTCAGTAACATTGCCATGTAGAGTGATTATATATGTATTTGTATGCTTATTTTATTATTTCTGCCATATTGATGCATAAGGACAAGTATTGTGTCTACTTATACACACACACACACACACACACACACACACACACACTCACCTAGACCAGAATAAGTACTCAGCAACGAAGACTAAGTAGTGAGGCTCATTTTAACTTTGACATTTGACATCAAGTTCAGGGGTCAGGGGCTGGAGAGATGGCTTAGCAGTTCAGGCACTTGCCTGCAAAGCCATAGGACATAGTTTCGATTCCCCAGGACCCACGTAAGCCAGATGCACAAGGTGGCACATGCGTCTGGAGCTCATCTGCAGTGGCTGGAGGCCCTGGTATATCCGTTCTCTCTATCTGCCTCTTTCTTTCTGTCTCTATCTCTTTCAAATATATAAATAATAATAATAATAAATATTTTTTTAAAATACAATGGTCAAATTGGACCATGTGATTTGGCTAAAGGCAGCAAGAGCCTTGGGCTCAAAACACATCACACAGCTGATTCTCTTCACTTCCTACCTACACTTGTAGCCAGATCAGCTCTGTATTCTGCCATGATGACCAGCGGTATTGGCCCAAGGTGAAGGGGGAAGTGCACGAGGTTACAAGCGCCAGGACAAGTGGAGTCAGTATCAAGGCCTTGAACAAACCTTGAAGGATGGCGTGAAAAGCTGCTGGGCTGCTTCCTCTCATCCACAGAACAGAGGGAGTCAGAGTAGAAGTTACAGGCAAAGGCAGCAGTCAGTTCTGGTCCTTTCATCAACCCTGTGATAGAGACCAAAAATGTGTCACTCTGTATTAGAGGCAGAATGACTAAGGTTCAGAACCCCAATAAAAATATAGACTTCACCAACAGCTCCATGGTCCAGCAGATGCCCCCAGCACTGAAGGACTCATCGGCATCCTTTCTACTTAGTGGATAGAAGAGTCACAGATTTTGTCGCAGGCTGAATTGCCCCACTAAAATTCATGTACTGAAGTCTGGACAGCTCAGTCCCTCAGCTACATTTGGACAGTGTGTCTTTAAAGAGGAAATTAAATTAAAATGGTGTTGCTTGTTAGGGTGGGTCCTATTTCAATATAACAAGTTTCCTTAGTAAAGAGAAAACAGGACACAGAGGGAAGAGCACATGAAGACACCAGGAGAAGATGACCAAAAAGCACCAAGTAAAGAGGCCCCAGAAAAGAAACAACCTACCAACAAGTCTGCCCCCAGAACAGAGACAGCAAAACACTGTTGTTTGTGGTCCTCAGCCTATGATGCTTGTCATAGCTGCTTCAGCAAATGAACGCAAATGTCTTTCCTGGGCGGGAATTCCTCAGCCTTGGCTGCATATTCTAATGACTGCAAAAACTCAAAAAATTCTTACGTTTGGATCCCACTCCAGAACAAAACAGAACCTCTGAAGGTTTTCCTAGGAGTTGGTTCCTAGCTCATCATATGATTCCACCATGGAGCCAGGGTTGAGGATCACTGGTCCTGGATGGTCAGGGCCTCGTCTGCTACATATCTCTTGTTAGCTGGGGCAGAAAAAAAGGAAGCCAAAGTAGGGCAGTGAGGGTAATTTGATACACTCCTGCTTTGCCTGAAAGCTGATGCCCTAGCATTTAAAAAACACTATATATCAGACCTTCTTCACCATGGCTTCACCACTGTTGTGCACGTGGTGTTGTTCTTCATCTTTAGATCAGTAAGAGTGTATATTTACAAGTTATTTTTAAGAAGGTAGAGGTAGGCATATTTTCTGAGTTCTTGCATATCAGAAAATAGCTTTCTTTCCCTTGCTTTCACACATGGAAGACAACTTGGCTGAGAAAATGCCCTTGAGTCACTTCTGTTCGTGTTTATAGATAATACTGCGCTCCACTTCCTTGCGGGAGTTAATGCTGAAGAGCACAGTTCTGAAGACTGCTTGATCAGGATTCTTGTCTCGTGTATTCCTTTTCCATATTGCTACTTGGGAGATTCCTTCTTCGTCTACAATTCAAATGTTTAGTCAGAAAAGCTAGCCAAGAATCTCATTTTATTGATTTTTTCTTTTCTGCTAGAATACAATACACTTTTGTAATCTTTATACACTAGTCCTTTTCAGCACAACAAAAGATCCTTCTATTTTTTAAAAAATTGTGTTTTTCTTCTTCTACTTCTTTCTTCCTGTTTCTTGAGAAGTATCAGATATGCAAATGTGAGATCTTTCATTTTAATTAATTCATCCAACAGATATTTCTTCAGTATCCCAGCATACACTACTTATTGTCTGCTCAAGCCATTCTCACTGTAAAAATGCTGACAAAACTCTAATTTTGTTTCTAATACCTGTGCTTTTCTCCGTGTGATTCATATCGTCTGGAGGATGTAAGCCTGTCGTGGTGCCTATACATAGTTCAGCAGTGAGTAGCTTGAGAGGTAGTTTAAGGAATGGCTTATGGACTTAATTTTTACCAATCCAAAATCTAAAAGAGTATTTGCAACATCCTTGTTAAGTCCTTACGAGAGACACAAGAGAGAGCCCGTCCCTTGCAGGTCACTCATGCCTGGTGTTATGGGAGGATCAGGGTTGTACCCACAGAATGACAACGGCTGAGAGAACAGATGGAAGGAATCTGGCTCTCCACTGATGACATTGACCCACTCGATCCTGGAACCACACAGCCCGTAGAATTCATGATGTGTAAGACAACAAGTTCCATGATCGACAAAGATGGTTTGTAATGCGACAGCAAGCAAGCACATACATACTGTGTGCTTTACAGACAACGTGGCTTCTGGAGCAACTTTTCAGCTCCACACTTATAGCCTGAAGCGGCTGTGAGTGCCATGGGAGTGGCTGTATACCAGTCTACAGGTGTTTCCATAACAAACTGAAACTGGTTTCTCACATTGAGAGAGGAAGGAATGTTCAAGATCAAAGAGACTCCAGGTTTAGCACCTCACGTCCTCATCCATAGTTTTCCTTATTTTTTTATTAAGAAGAAACGTTGTATGGACACATCATGTATTGGTACCATCATTTCCCTCCTCCCTGTCCCCACTCCACTGAGGGCTCTCCTTAGTGGAATTGCTGGTATTCACCATGGAGTTGTGGGTTATGAGATGTCAGAGCAGCAGTCTGTCAGTGTGAGGAGAGCGATGCCTCTGGATATTCCCTCCCACCCTGTGACTCTTACATTCTTTCTGCCCCTCTTCCGCAAAATTCCCTGAGCCATGGTGGGTGTATTTTAAGTCTACTTTAGTCTCAGCAGCTTCTGGATCTCTGCTTTGGTATGTGATGAGTACCCTCAGTGTCTGCCTCCATCTGGTGCAGGCTGTCACGCTCGCCATGGATGCAGCACTCTTGCTCATCTCGCCAATTCCTCTGTGGTTTCACCTGGGCCTTGGCTGGTGTCCAAGAAGGGGTGGTTCATTTCCTGTCAGGGAGTCAACTCTCTTTTCTTGTCTTATTGATAGATTTTGGTTGCCCTAGGTTCTCACTGCTTTCCAAAAAAGAAAAACAGATTCTCCAATGGAGAGTGAGGTCAGCGTAAGTTAAAGAGGATAAGCGTCATTAATTTGGAGAGATTTTGATGGGTGTAGCCTCTCTTTGGACCAAAAACTAGTGAGAACTTCTAGCTGGAGCCCATAATCTTAGTCTCCATAGGATTCTGACTCAGTTCCCAGTTCCAGCTATGGGTTCCTTTCCACTGAGCAGATCTCTGAACCAATCAGTAAGCCATTGGTTACTCACCTAGGCTGGGTGTCACCATTACACAAGTCTTGTGTATGTCTTGTCAGGCTAGTTGCTTTCCTATAGCAGTGTCCCCTGCTTGCTCACAGCATTGTTGGTCATTTTCCCACACAGCAGCTCATGCAGTGATTTCCAGCATTATACAGGCTACTCTTGATGTTCTGTGTTGCCAGCATTGTTGTCTTCAGCAATAGGGTCTTATCTTTTCCCTCAGGCAGGCAATCAAGTGGTTTCACAGATGCCTACCTTGTTTTGGGGACCTCATAGGCTTTTTCAATCAAAAGCTTCAATCAAAAGTAGGTTGTATTCAAGTTTGGCCATACAGGCCAAATGACTGAATGGGTGCAATAGTGGCATGTCTGCTCTTGGGGTAACCAACTGCTCCATAATTGGACTGAAGGCCCTCTCTACAGGAGGGAATACATACCTGGTACTGAAAAACCTAAGCAAAAGTGTATGGCAGGAGAGGTCATGAGCCTTAGGGGTATAAAGCCTGCTCTTGTCTGACTAAATGTATATATTATTCCCACCAAGCTGCCCTGAAAGCACTATACTTAATGTTCATATTCACATATTAACACTACGCTCACTTCTGATTAGAGAAGCTTCTCTTTGCAGAAGGCGATGACCACTGGGATGACCCAAAAGGCAACATAGTGCTGAGAAGAAGGGATGGAGGAGTGCCTGGCACTGAAACACTTCTGTCACATCTTCCAAGGCTCAGGGAACATTGTGGAAGAGCAGGCAGATAGAATGGAAGAGCCAAAGGAAGGGTATGACTTCTTACAATGCAACCGCCCAGACAGAAATTGGCCTCGATATCCAAGACCTTGCAGTGCCTAGCAATACCTTCACAAGACCCTCAATAATAGAAGAAAAAGATGATGACATCAAATTAAAAGAGAGACTAATGGAGAGAGGGAGGGGATATGATGGAGATTGGAGTTCTAAAGTGGAATGGGGGAGGGGAGGGAAATATGTGGTTTTTGTATGTAAGTATAGAAGTTGTCATTAAAAATAATAATTAATTTTTAAAAAGTGAAAAAAAGTAGGTTGTAACCAAGTTCTGGTACTGGGAGTTAAAGCCAGAGCCAAATGTTTTAAGACTAGGTTTCATCCCACCCTCTCCAGGGCACTTCTTACCAGACAATCCCCCCAGACTCCTATTGAGGGTTGTATCTTTAAGTCTACTATCCAGGAGGAAGGTTTCTATGGTGCCAATTCATTTTGTATATTGTTTTGTGTGTATCTCTCCCCACCCTCCCTTTCCCCTCTCCCAAACCCTTCCATCCATATTATCTGTCCCTCAAGTTGCCTGTCACATATGCCTGTAACTCAAGCTGGTCCACATCAGGAACCACAGATGAGGAGAATACGTGGTGTTCTCTTTCTGTGCGTATATGAGTTTGCTTAGTATGATCTGCTCCGATTCCATCCATTTTCCTACAAATTTCATCGTATCATTTTTTTTCTTACTGCTGAGTAGGATTTCCCCATGTAAATGTACTACATCTTCATTATCCATTTGTCAGACAATGCTGTCTTAGTTCTTATCTATTGCAAATTGAGCAGCTATAACCATGGTGGAGAAAATATCTCTGCAGTGAAGAGTGGAGTCTTTAGGGTAGATGCCCAGTAGAGGAATAGCTGGGTCAGTTGATAGCTATATTCTCATCTTTTTCAGGAGTCTTCATATTGATTTCCATAGTGGTTATACAAGTTTGCACTCTCAACAGCAGTGAATGAGGTTCAAAGAAGAAACTCTCTAAGGTACATCATAGTTAAAAAGCTAAAGAACAAAAACAAAGAGAGGATGCTAAAACCAAGACCAAGAGAGAAACAACTCAGGTTTTTTACAATGGCAATCCCATAGTTTGCTTTTGTTCACATGTTAGAGGAGTGAGGGATCTCTCATAAGATCCCAGTGGCCCTCACCTCCTAATTTCTTCATACTGGAGATTAGAATGACAACATATGAATCTGAGGAGGCATGAACATTCAGTTCATTACAAATATCATTTACAAGATGGGCCATAGGCCAATTTGGACCACAGGTTCCACTTTCTTGATAACTGTTCTTGGCTCTTTTGGCTAGGACTTTCTGCTAGACACAACTGACTGTGTTCTAAAGAAAATTCTACCTGTAAATCCTTCATGTGCAGTGGGCAGTCAACCATGACTAGGAGACTGTGAATTTAGAAACATCTCCAAGATGAGAAAGAAACAAACAGGTAATCCCACTACAAAGTGGTAAGAACTTCAAGAAAGGGGGAAAGCTGAGAGATTGTTCAGAGTTTAGGTGAACTTCCTGAGCAGGCATGAGGGCTTTAGGGGATCTGAGACTGAGTTTGAATTTCCACTACACACATAAACAGCTGGGCATGACCACATATGCTTGTAACTCCAGTCCTGCAATGGAACAGAGATCAAAGAATCACTGGAGCTCACAAAACAATGCAAGCTTTGGGATCAGTAGACACTCTGACTCAAACAAGAATAGACAGTAGAGCCACCATAGGTAAGTGCACCCAGTCACAGCAAACATAGGGGCACTGCAAGGGCACATACATGCATACACACACACACACACACACACACACACACACACACACACACACACGCCAAAAGAGAAGGGCTAGGAAAATGGCTTAGCAGTTAAGGAGTTTGCCTGTGAAGCCTAAGAACACATGTTTGAGTCTCCAGGTCCCACATAGCCAGATGCACAGTGAACCAAGCATGCAATTTCGCACATGCACCACAAGGGGGCACATGTGTCTGGAGTTCATTCACAGCAGCTGAAAGGCCCTGGTGTACCGATTCTCTCTCTCTCTCTGTCTCTCCCTTTCTCTCTCAAAAATAAAATAATAAGCCGGGCATGGTGGTACACGCCTTTAATCCCAGTACTTGGGAGGCAGAGATAGGAGGATCACCATGAGTTTGAGGCCACCCTGAGACTACATAGTGATTTCCAGGTCAGCCTGAACTAGACTGAGACCCTACCTAGAAAAACAAAAAACAAAAAAAAAAAAAATTTTTTAAATAATAAAAAAAAAAAAGGAAGGAGGGAGGGGGATGGAAGGAAGGAAGAGGTGAGTTACTGTAGGAACTCAAGGGAAAAGCACCAACCAGAATCTGGCCACATGGAGGGTTGAAAGAGGCAACCCACTCCATCCACATCTCGCCTCTTCTCCCTTTAGTTACATCCTTGTTTCTTTTATCTGCTTTCAGCAAGATCTGAAGTTTGTTGAAGGCCTTATTGATTCAATTTCTAAATGACAAAATTGTCTAGAGTTGTTTCCTATATGGCTTTTAACTAAGCTATTGTATCAGTTTTCCATGGCCTGTCAAATTGACCCATCCTCTCCAGATTCATCCCGTGCCTTGTCCTTGCATCTTGACATCTACTGGCTGTCCATCCCAGGCTGTTTACCACTTAGATTTTTTGTTCTGTCCCTCCACTGTATAAGCATGGTTTTAGTATTCCAGTAAAGAGGACAGATCATTTGCTGAAGACTCATTCTGAATCCTTCGGTATGTCATTTTCAGAGGAAGATTCTTTCATTCCTTAAATAAAATATACTGTCAGTGAGCATGTGTAAATTGTGTGTGCTATATAAAGAATATTTATTAAATAAGCACACATGCACTCACAACATTGTTTTAAATATAGAACAGTGTCTGAGTCTCCTGCTGCCAAAACAAAATACCCTAGACAGAGCAATTTATAAACAAAAATTTCCTGCATACAGTTCTGGAAAACAGGAAGTCTGTGATCAAGGTGTGAGCAGGTTTTTGGTGTCTGGTGAGAACCCACTTCTTATAGATGACAGCCTCCATGTGCCCACATATAATGACAGGGTAAACAAACAGACTCTTGTATAAGGGCATCTGTCCTAGTCCCAGTCATGAGGTCATAACCTCTTAACTAGTCATCTCCTAAAAGCTCTGCCTCTTACTACTATCACACTGAAGATGCAGTTCCAGCTGTGACTGGGGGAGGGGAAGACGCTGACTTTCATACAATGGCTATCAAATGTTGAAATCTCCATGTGAGACTTACCCCTGCCCCTGGCCTGGAGATAACCTGAATCTGCCACTAATCATGTCCTGGCTTGCCAGTATATTTCCAATGTATCAGTGAATTCCCTACAGTAAGTATTTTATCTTCATTTGTATATTATTTATGAATTATATGTATTTTAGGACTACGTTTTATGCAACACAAGTTTTATCCACATTAATACAAAAGTATTAGCTACAAAAGTTGTAGCTAACCCATTTTTTACTTTAGCATAATATTTCATTACATGCATATACTGTGATTTGTTTATCCATTCTAGTGTTGATGAACTCTTGCTGTTTCGTCTTTCTAGTTTGTGCTGTTCTAACATTCAAACAAGCACAGTCCTAGCCTCAGATCCAAGTTTACCCACGTTCTCTCAGAAATATGCCTTAGTGTGGAGCTCACAGGTCATAAGAGTCATAGGTGTGTCAAAGCTTTTTCCAGTGTGTCTGGGCCCATTTGTACTCCAGTAAGCAGTGAAGGATATTTCTGTGGTTTCACATCCTTGAAAGTGTTGTGAGATTTGTTAATTTTTGCAAGATGTCAGTGCTACCCAAGAGATAGTTTTCCTAGTGGATTATCTTTTTCTTACTATTTCATAGGAGTTTGGTGTATGAACTAAATTCCCAATTGATTAGCATGTTGTAACGGCATCCTAACAATCTATGGCTGATCTTTTCATGGTGTCTTTAGAAGGAAAGTATTTTTTACTCATTGCAAGTCAAACTTATCAATTTTTATCAAAGTTTTTGCTTTATGAGTTTTACTTAAGGAATTTTTTTCAACTCTAAAAGTTGAAAAAGACTGCTAAAATGTCTTTCTCTGGAATGCATTGCTTTGTCCTTCAGCTGAATCCCAGTTTAGAAGGGGGAGGTGAGAAACGATTTTTTTTTCTCATATCAAGTTGTCTCAGTCTCCTCTATTACATGTTTTTCTTTCCTTTCCCAATTGATCTTCAGTTCCAGTTGTCTATGGTTATATTTATTTATTTATTTTGTTTGTTTGTTTGTTTCTACCACTTAAGTAAGAATCTGCCTCTGGCTATTTCTGCTCCACTAGGCTTTTTCCTATCACACTGTGTAACAATCACTTCTACCTTAACATTTTTCTTCAGGAATGTATTGACAATTTATGACATTTTTTAAATAGCTGATGAAATTCTCTGTGATTCTTCGTCAGGATTTTATTAGAATTTGAAGCTGGGTCTGTAGCTCAGGGCTACCATGTACCTAGCATACGCAAACCTAAGGTTCAATCCCTACTACCAAAAAAAAAAAAAAAAAAAAAGAATTTCAGAATTTTATTAGAATTACACTGTGTCTGGGGATTGACTTTGGGAAAATCAACAACTTTACAATGTTCAGCTTTCTTGTAGGTGACCATGCTCTTTCTCCTGATTTAGGTCTTAGCTAATATCTTTTCAGAAATGTTTATACTTCTCCCCATAAAGACCTTGCAGAAATTGTACTAAATCTATTCTTAGAGGTTGTATTTAGGGGTGGCATTATAAAACTTTACAGAGAAGAGAATAATTCCTTCACTTGGGGAACTGTCAACTCTTGTGACTATAGGATCCACAATAGATTCAAACACACAGGATCGGAAATTCTAAGGGAGGGTTGAAGAGATGGCTCAGCAGTTAGGGCACTTGCCTGCAAGGCCTAACAACCAGGGTTTGATTCCCCAGTACCGATGTAAAGCTAGATGCAGAAGGGGGCACGTGCATCTGGAGTTCCCTTCAGTGATTGGAGGCCATGGCACGCACATTCATTCTCTCTTTTTCTCTCTCTCTTTCTAAATAAATAAATAAATAAAATATACTTTTAAAACATTTTAAAAATTCTAAGGGAAAAACCTGTTTATTCTGAACACATAGACTTTTCTCTAGTGTTATTCTTCTCTAAACAATAACTATTTACACTGTATTAGGTATTATAAATGGCCTGGAGATGATTAAAATATATAGGAGGATTTTATAGGTGACATACAAACACAATGGGATTTGACATAAGAGGACATCAGGAGCTGGATATCCACAGGGCCCTGGAGTCAATTCCCCATGTATACCAAAGGATGGTTGCTTTTCCTCCACCTGTGACACACTTCTGGCCTGTCTCCACCCCTCCCTCACTCTGACCTCAAGGGAGAAGAAGCAACATAATCTGATTAATGGTTTGGAAGGATAAACTTGGCTTTTGTGCCCTGCTCCTTCCTCTTCCCATCCTCCTGGGAAGGGCTCTACCAGAACATGTGGTCTTGATTACTCTAAGCCATGTAGAAAGCCCCGCAGAAACGACCCTTCCTTTACAGGAGAGGCCTTTGGTGTTCATCTGCTGCCAGGGATTCACTGGGGCAGGCTGTCTAATTCTGGAATTTAGGGCTATGAATCTCTTTTTCACAGACATAAGCTGCATTCTACAGACTCAATGTCCTGATCATATAATTGCTCCCACTTCCACCTGTCCAGTAGCATTGGCATAAGACTGACTAGTAAAAAAATGTATATATTTAAGGTACACAATGTGAATGCAACATTTTAATGTATATACACATGAAATAACTACTAAAATCAAGCTGCTTTGCATAACCCTAACTGCTGCAGATTCAATAGATTCAGGAGCTTATTTCAGCTTGTAAGTAGGTCTCCAGCCACCTGGCTGGAGGAGGTGTCACTGTGGATGGATTCTGGGATCCAGCCCTAAGGTGTTACTGGGGGCGGATCTAGAATTCCAGCCTAAGGTGTGCAGAGAGCAGTCTGAGTTCTGCCTGGTTCCCTGCCATTCGGCTCCTGGGTTTTGATCTTGCTTTTGGTGGTGGATTTTCTCTTTTTCTCCATTATGGAGCATCCCCTGGATCTTTAAGCCTGAAATTAATCCCATTTCCTCCCATAAACTGTCTGGTTTGGAGGTTCATCCCAGCAATATGAAGCTATCACTATGTGTATGTGTGTGTGTAGGAAGAACACTCATGATCTATTCTTGCAGCAGAGTTCAAGTACACCATATATTATTTTTAAATTTTTATTCTTTATTAGCATACAAAGAACAAGGTTCTGTTATAGATAGGGGAGGTCTTGAGAGGCCACTTCCTCCCTAATGAGTTAATGATAGCTAATGATTACCAGGGGAAGAGGGAGTCATCATTCTCTTCCATGGTGTAGCCACTGGTGAGTGATGAGAAGGAGAAGAGTGATGAGAAGGAAGAGTGGTGGGTGAGGTGAAGTACATATGATCAAAATGTAATATATGTGTGTGAATGAAAATTTCAACATATTAATTTAAAAATAAAACATAAAAGAATTGGTTTTCAATATGGTGTTTTTCAAACAAACTTTTTGTTGTTTCTCTCTCCCTTTTTCTGTTCCCTCTGTCCTCTTGAGCTCTCCCCTCATCATACACTCCTTTCCACTTTCATGTCACATGTGTCCTGTTGCCCTCCCCACCTTTCTCAACACCCCTTATCCTCCTCGTGGTCTCCTATATCTAGTTTCATAGTCTATAGCCACTTTCATATCTCCTTATCTATATACATACAAGCATTGAAAGTTAGGATTGGGCTGGAGAGGTGGCTTAGCAGTTAAAACACTTGTCTACAAAGCCTAAGGATCCAGGTTCAATTTTCCTGGTCCCACCTAAGCCAGACGTACAAAGGGCACATGCATCTGGAGTTTGTCTGCAGTGGCTAGAGGCCCTGGCACACCCATCCTCTCTCTCATCTCTCTTTCTCTCTCTCTCTCTCTTTCTCAAATAAAAGTTGGAATCCGCACATGAGGGAGAACATGAATTTTTATCGAGCTGAACAATGTCCCCAGTACTCATTCAACTTGTAAGTGAAGGTTGTAGCATTTGTAAGATCTCCGCTTTGGTCACCCTCAGCCATCACCTTACACTGGTACTACGAGCCCAGCTTCTCTGTAGATCCATGAGCAGCCACTTCTCCATGTTTGGCTTGTTTCACTTAGTACAGTATCCTCGGGGGGTGTTGTTGCAAAGGACCTGGTTTTTCCTAATGTGTACACCTGGGATGTATATCATACTTTCTTCTTCTACGCAGCCTTTGATGCTCACTTAGGTGGCTTCCATGTCTTGGCTATTGTCAACGATGCTGTAAAGAGCGTGGGAGTGGAGCCATGTCTCTCAGATAGGAATTTTATTTCTTTTTGATATACGCCCAGGAGTGGGTATGCTGGACAAATGGTAGCTCTATTTTTCACTTTTTGAGGAACCACCATACTGTTTTCCGTAATGGCTATACTAATTTACATTCTCATCAGCAGTGTGTAAGTGTTCTGTATTCTTCACACATTCCTGCCAGCAATATGAATGGTTGTTTCCTTCACACTCTCATCAACACTTGTTGTCTTGGGACTTTTTACTAATCAGCTTTTTTTTTCTGTTTTTTTAAAATCATTATTAAGAATTTTAGTGTAAGAACATGCTTGAATTGATTGTTTCCATCCTATTACCCTCCTGTGCCCCCCCATACCATTGAGTACCCTCCTCTTTCTAAGCAGTCCTTCATCCGTATTGATGTCTCATTCATTTTGTCCTTCTCTGTGCTCAATGTCAAAATGTCGATGGGCTCAGCGTTTTAGCAGGTATGGGTAATATGGACATTTGGTTTGCATTTTTCAAATGACTAGTGATGGTGAGCATATATTTTTTTCATATACTTGTTGGCCATTCTTGCCTTTCTTTGGGAAAAATTTCTCTTTAGATCTTGTGACTATTTTTTAATTGGATTATCTGGGCTTTTATTCTGTCTGTCTTGTTTCGTCTGGTTCAGAACTCAGGTAGGAAAATAGATGCAATTAGTTGGGCTTTCACGAACCTTAAAATCAATTTATTTTCTAATTTGATGCTGCTGTGATACAGACACACAAGACATGTATTTATTTAGAGACATATACATGTATCTTGGAAATTGCTCGCTTGAAACAACCGTACCAAGTTTTTATAATGTGGAGGTGAGGAAGTTTTCCCTTTTGCTTGTGTTTTCAAATTTTACTAGTGGTTTTTTATTTTATTATTATTAGTTTTTAATATTTCATTTATTATTTGAGAGAGAGGAAGCAGAGAGAGAAGGAGCTACATAGAGAGAGAATGGGTGTGCCAGGGCTTCCAGCCTCGCAAATGAGCTTCAGATGCATGCGCCACTTTGTATATCTGGCTTATGTGGGTCCTGGGGAATCGAACCTGGGTCCTTTGGCTTTGCAGGCAAGTGCCTTAGCCACTAAGCTATCTCTCTAGCTCTTATTTTATTATTTTATCTATTAAATGTTTCTTATTTCTGTAGCTGCATTATTATTTACATATAGCATTTTTCCTTTTTTTTTTTTTTATTCATTAATCTTGCCAGAGACTTTCAGTTTTATCATTCTTCTTAATATCTCCATTCAGGCCTCACAGGCCATTGCCACTGTTACTGCATTAATTGTCGTTCTTGTCCCCATGATTTCTCTTATTATGCTGCCTTTTCTTGGTTTTACTTTTTTCTGCCTTAATTTGTTAATTACCATATAATTACCACTGCACTTCTCTTCTAATGAAAACTTCCAAGACTACCAATTTTCCTCGGAGTACCACTTTAATGATCCTTCACAAATCATTCTTTTTGCCTATTACTTCTTGAAAATGTGTTAGCCATTGTAGTAGATACCTTCTCATTACTGTGACAAAGCATTTGACCAAAGGAAAGATGGAAAGAAAGTTTTTAGTTTGGCTTATGGTCTCTTGGGAAAACTTCCCGATAGCAGGGGAAAGCATGGCATGGGCAGATTCTGGACATCACTTCTGCCACAGCAGATGGAAAACAGTAGCAAGAGAGCAAGCCAGATTCTAGCAAGGGGGAGTGGGCTATAACAGCCCTGAGCCCACTCCAAATGACACAACTCCTTCACCAAGGCTCTGCCTCCTCTATTGCAACCACCTGGGGAATAAGCATTCAAAACACATGAGTTTACATGGGGGTACATCTGATTCAAAGCACCACAGCCATTTCATTGAAAAATGAAAAACAGATAAAGAAACCTACACAAACAAATGTACAGACTAGTGAAATATTGTGAAAGTGATCCTTGCAACCCTCATTAAAGTTCAAAAAAAAAGAATTTTGTCAGACATCCAGGAGCCACTTATTGCTTTGTCTTAATCTCAGGCTCCTCTTCCTCCAAAAATGGTATTCTTATTTTTATGGTAATCACATTCTTACATTTTTATATGTGCTTTTTAACCTAACTATACATCCTTAGTATGGTGATTTTTCTTACCCATTTAAAACTAGTTCTTTCTCAAAACTTTTTCTTACTCTATAGTGTTTCCTCATCTTGTTTTTCCTCATAATTTATGTGTTGAAAATCCAAGGATTTTGACCCCTAGAATTTCCTACCATCTGTATTTTACTAAATTTAGTACTAACAGTGAAGTTTAATACAATCCTCTATCCCTTGGATTTATCTAAAATGGTAACAGCTTCTAAGGGCTCTGTGGTAGTTTGAATGGTTGTCCCCTGTTGCACTCAGGTTTCCATTGTTGGCAGAAGACATCCAACCAAGAACAGCTTATGGGAAAAACAAGTTTAGTTTGGTTTACAGACTCAAGGGGAAGCTCCATGATGGCAGGGGAAGACAATGGCATGAACAGAGGATGGACATCACCTCCTGTCTAACATCAGGCAGACAATAGCAATAGGAGAGTGTGCTAAACACTGGCAAGGGGAAACTGACTATAATACCCATGAGCCCACCCCCAACAATACACTGTCTCCAGGAGGTGTTAATTCCCAAATCTCTATCAGCTGGGAACCTAGCATTTATATGGTGAAAGTATTTAATTTGGTTTGATTTTACAAGACTCACAACTGACAGTCTTAAATTTCAGATAAGACTTCTGACTTTGGAAGTATCTTAAGCTGTTAAACACTATAGAGACCTTTAAAACAGGACCAGATATAATTTACAGTGGGAGAAGATTATAAATCTATTGGGAACCAGGGACGGAATGTGGTAGTTTGAAGGGATGCCCCCCAATAGATTCAGCTTTATTGAATCTTCTTGGATCTCCATCCTCCTGCCTGGGGGAGGTGTCACTGTGGGCAGATCCTAGGGCCCAGCCCTAAGGCTGATCTGAATTCCAGCCTAAGATATGCAAAGTGCTGGGTTCCTGGAGTGGATTTGCTTGTGTTGGTGGTGGTTGCCGTTCTCTGTGTGTGTGGACCTGTGCAAGGGGGGCAGTTTCTTCTGCCATTATGGAACTTCCCCTTCATATGCAAGCTTTAATAAATCCCTTCCTCCCATAACGGGTCCCTGGTTTGAAAGTTCATCCCAACAACGTGAAGCTGACTATGACAGGTTTAATCAGACCTGAGTCTGATCTCCTTGGCAAGACAAAAGACTGCATGAACTTGATTTAGTGGGGACATGCACTGCTTGGCTATCTCTTCTTTGTGGGATGATCAGCCATTGTTGCTGATGTCTTTTTTATAGTTACACTGTGGTAGGATTCTAACTCTAAGGTCTTATTTTACTTGATTATCTGGGAGGATTTTATAAAGATGCTTCCCTTGCTTACCTTTTAGTGGCCCACAGGTTTAGTTTGTTTAGGAAGGATGCTAAATGCTGTCTTTCTACTTCTTTATTACTAATTTGTAAGATGTTAAACTGATTTTCTATCATTACTCACAGGTCAGCTGTTAAAGCATCTTAATAAGATTTTAGAGGGTTGGAGAGATGACCCAGCAGCTGAGCAAGCACAAAGACCCAAAGGGACCCAAAGCTGCCTGAGTTCAATTCCCCCAGCACCATGTAAGCAGCTGGGCATGTTCAGACATGTCTGTAACCCCAGTCCTGAGGAAAGCAGGGACAGAGAGTCACTGGGGCTTTCACAAAAATGACAAGCTCTAGAATCAGTGAGGATTCCTCTCAAGGAAAAACTTGATTTTAGTTTATTTCACATTCCATGCATATCCATCTCAGAATAACTACCACCAGCCGTTATATTTGCTACTCTGTTCCAATCCAATATTTTTTATTCTCATACTAAATGGGTCCATATCCATGTAGTCACTGAGATGGATTGCCAAGTATTCCTGCAAGGAAGAACCTGCTCCTCAGCATCAGAGAGTAGGATCAGGAGAGAGTTCACCTCTGGAAAGATCCTGCAGTGTCCATTTCAGCTGCAGAAATCTGCTTTCCTGACGTTATGTCCCTACTAATGGAGCCTTTACCTGGTAGGGGGTAGATGACCTGGTCTTTTGGGCCCAGCGGCGGTTACTCTGATGGTCAGTTTCCTTTCGATTAGCAAGGCTTTGTTGGGTTTGCATGGTAATTAGGCTTCTAATTTTGCCCAATCCTAGTTTTTCTCCTTTTCTTTCAGAGGGGCTGATTGCTTAATACACACCGACTGTCCTAATCTCCATCCTGATGCTGAAGAACCCAAACTATAACTCATGGAACCAAGAACATTTGGGAGTTCCATCACTCAATGCCCATCTGCAATGAGGGCCCCATCACCAATGGCAGATATTATCCCAGTGGGCCTATGGACAAGGTGGGGGTTGAATCAGCAGATTTTTAAACAGCAGATAATTGGAAAAATATACAGGAGAAAGGGAATGTAGTAGGAGTATCAGTTATTTAAGATATGTGAGGAAATGTTTGCTTTGACAGGACATATACTAGACTTGGAGATGTATGAGGGAAATAGGACTTATGAAAACATAGGATTAGATGGTTCTGCTGAACACCATCTATACCTCAGAAAAGTAAGAAACAGCTGAGTTTAATATGCAATGGGAATTCCACTGTGAAAGCCAAAGAGTCTCTTTAGGTGCCTACAAAGAAGGTCTCATCTCCTATCACTAATAGTGGCTGAATACAAAAACAGTCAAATGTACAACAAAGTGGGTCTTCTATGGCAAGATCAGAAGCCTGTTGGGAAATCTGGAACCATATGACATGGAACAGAGATATCTCAGCCCTAAAAATTTTAACTTTCAAGACTCCTGTTGGACTGGAGAGATAGCTTAGCAATTAAGGCACTGGTTTGCGAAGCCTAAGGACCCATGTTCTACTCTCCAGGTCCCACATAAGCCAGCTGCACAAGGTGACACAAGGGCAAGGTCATACATGCGCACAAGGGGTGCCTGTTTCTGGAGTTTGACTGCAGTGGCTGGAGGCTCTGGCATGCCAATTCTCTCTCTCTCTCTTTCTCTTTCTCAAAGGGCAGTCTGTTGGGCTTGCCTCTGAAAAAAAAAAGACTCCTGTGAAGTGTCTGAGATGGGCTCACCCCCTCCTCACTAAAAGCCAGCATGCTCTGCCCCTCCCTCTTGTCCTCCTCTCAGCTGCTTGCCAGTACAGAGCTCAGGAACCTGTGTCCCTTTTAATAAGTAACCACTCCACCTCAATCCTAGCCACTCACCAATCTTTCAAGCAGGATGAGTTGCAGCACAATCCAGAAAAGTTTTTCTGAGCACAGATCAAGATTGGATAGAAAAAGTGTATTGACTTGGGAGATTCTCCTGAGACAAAGGGCTTTATACGCCAGCAAAGACCCCAAAATTGTGGCTAGGAAAACTTAAGAGTGTTGAAAAGCAATGGCTCACACTGAGAAGAGTTGAATGGCAGACTTACCATGACAAATGATAGAAGCAGAAACGTACTGTATACAACTGGAAGACCTGCCAGGTGACTGTCCCACTGGAACATGGCTTGTACATTATCTACGAGGGCCACAAGGAAACCACTGCAACGGACTCCAGCACTGGAAGGTGGAAAGGAGGTTTTCCTGCGCAGGCTGTGGCTGCTAGGAAAAGGGGCCATCACAGACCTTAGCTGGCTGGCCGCGGTGCGGGATAAAAACAGCACTTAGTCATGGTAGAGGTCAGGGCCAGCTCGTCTGTGAACGTCTCTAATCATTTAGGTTTTCCTCTGGTAGACTTCTCAGGAAGTTTATGAAAACAATATTCTTCATGTTCTTGTGTGCTTATGACTTTTTTATGTTTTTCCTTGAAAAACCATTTTGTTGGATATAGAAACTTTTGTTTATATTTTCTTCCCAGGGTATCTTAAATTTTATTCTTATTTTACTCCAAAGTAAATCTCTGTTGTCAAAACATCTGATTTTTTTTTCATAAATAGTGGAATCTTTCTATAAAGATGCCTAAAAGATTATTTTCTGCAAAGTTGATAATTGCATTTGTATATGTTTTGGTTTTGCTTGTTCTGGGTTAATATCCTCAAATGCATGTTTGTCTTTCTGAGGTTTTTTTTTTTTTGTCATTTTTTAAATAAAATTTTATTGATTTATAATGTTTCATGCTTTCTATTTTTAGCTTTGGAACTCTTATGTTTGTATCTTTTTGCTTAGTTTCAATATGCTTTATTTTGCCAGAAATTCTTTTTCTCTCTTAATTTTCAAGAGATTTGATTTTAAATAATACAAAGGTTATAGAAAAGGTATGTGTACTATACAAAGAAGCATTTTTTTTCCAAACTATTTGGTAGTAAGTTACTAACCCAATATTTCTGTCGTGAATAAATAAATTAATTGCATTTGCTTATTCTACCTACCTACAAATAACTATCAAAATCAGGAAATTACTATTGCTCATTGATCTTGGTTCATTTTGGAATAGCCAGTTACAGTTTGGGACTTTTCTCATGGGCATATATTTCTAGTGTTCATTTAGTGTTTCATATTTCACTTATGGCTATAACTTTTGATGAGTTTTTGAGCTGGTGACTTCCTTGCTGTTTACTCCAAAGGCAAACAGTTAAATCTTGGATATTGCTATTGCTTATCTCGAGGAAATACTGTTCTGGGTAATTCTGCAGATTTGCCTGATTCAAAAAAGCCCCTCTATTATTTTCATGTTGTGTTACAAGATTGGTTCCATGCATTCCTGAGATTCGTTTCCTGCACTTTTATAGAGGATTTCTTTTTCCTTTGTTTCTGCTGTCCTTACCCTGTACTATAGCAATTTTGGTTGGACTTCCAGCCATTTCTCCTTTGAGGGGGACCCTGTCTTAGAAGACAGGAGAGTGAGTTAGTCAGTCAGTCCTGGAGAGTTAGCTGTGGCAGTTCTGGGCAGCCCTCACCAGGGACGTCTCTCAGTCATCCTCTGCTTCAGACAACCGCCGACACAATGCTGTCATGTGGACGCTTCTGGTCCTGCTTCTACGTCAGGATTAAAGAAGATATTGTTTCACTGTGGTTCAAATAACCCCAAATATTTGGGTTTTTTCTCTTAGCTTCTCTACTTTGTCGGTGACTAAAAGGTCACTAAAGCCAAGCTGCCAATGTGCCATCATCTTCCCATAAACCCCCTTTCCCATGAACCCAAGTTTTTACAAACATTATTTCAGTACTGCTTAGCTGTAAGTAATTTGTTATTTCCTCTGATTTTTTTTTTAACCTTTAGTCCATGGCTAATAAAGCATTTTTGTTAACGATTTTCCAATTATTTTGCAATCAACTTTTGTGTTCTTTAAGTTATGATTGTTTTTAACTTTTTGAGATTTGCTTTAGGGAACGGCATGTGACCAAACTTAACTAGTCCAGGCGTGTTGAAGATAAGGCTGCATCCTGCACTTCTTACTGCTAATTGTGCTATTCAAGTGTTCCACAACCCCAAACTACTTGTTTTACACTCATTAATAATTTCTTAAAAATCTACATTAAAATCTTCCATTATCAGAAGGTTGTATAATTATGTATTGTTCTTAGATGTATATTTATCTAGAATTGATTTGTCTTTCTGGCAAATTGAATGTTTTATATTATAATGGCAACCATATTACTTTGAGTAATAGTTTTCCGGTAAAATTATACTATCATAGTTACTGCATTGCTTTGATATTTATTTACATGTTTATCATTCTTTTTCTTTTAATTTTGCTGAGTTTTTAAAACTGAATTTATCTCTTAGAAGCAGTGGAGGACTAACATTTTCTTTGTATTTCTTCTGAAATCTAGCCTTGGACTTTCCACTGGGGATTTTAGTTCATCAACATCTATTGGGAATGATAGCATTTTTATGCATTTAAAATTTCATGTTTTGTGCTTTCATTTGTTCATTCTTTCTGTCTTTATTTGTTTCATCTCTTTTTTTAGCTGAATTGAATGTTGTATATGTTTTCTTATCCATTTTATTTTTCTATCTACTAACACAAAATCCTTACAATTTATATTTTCTTATTGGGTCCCCTAGAACTTTTAACATATATATAAGAAGATTTTATTTACATATAGTCAAATATATATTATGCATTAATATATATGAAGCATATATTATTATATGCATTAATATATGTTATATACTTTAATGTATATATTTTTATCAAAATGTGCAACAATAATTATTACCAACCTGAAGAACACTATTTTAGTAAGCTAACTACAACTTCCTTCTCTATCCTTCCATGTATATGTAATTTTCTCTATAGTTTTAGTTTTATTCTCAAAATTAGACCTTATTTAACTGTTTTGAAAACTAACTTATTTGCATTTTCCCACATTTGTTATTCTTTGCTCACTATTTCTTACATTTTATATCTTATTTTCTGTTTGTTTTAAAAATTTATTTATTTATTTATTTATTTGCAAGCAAAGAGAGAGAGACATAGAAAGAAGAGAGACAAACAGACAGCATGGGCATGCCAGGGCCTCCAGCCGTTGCAAACAAGCTCCCAATATAAACATGTCTTTGTGCATCAGGCTTCACATGTGCACTGGGGAATCGAACCCAGATTTGTTAGGCTTTGCAGGCAAGCACCTTAGCCACTGAGCCATTTCTCCACCCCCTTTTCTGCTTATTTTTATTATACACTAAATATACCTTTTAAATTTACCTTCAGAAGAGTAAATTGTAGTAGGATCTCAATTTTTGTTTGCATGAAAGTGGTTTCATTTTAGTCTTATTGTGGCCAAATAATTGTGCCAGGTATGCAATTCTAGGTTTACAGTTGTAAGATATCTGTGCATTGATATCTGACTTTCATTGTTCTTCTTTAAAAGTTAATTATAAGACAGCTGACACTCTTTTTTGGTATTGATTATTTCTCTCTGGCTAATTTTATAGCTTTCATTTGGTTATTCTCAAGTTTACTATGATTTAAGTGCAGACTTCTTTCTATTTACCCTACTTCCTAATTTAAGCATTGAAATATTTATTAATAATGGGAAATCCTCCACCATTATCTCTGTGCATTACTCCATACTACCAACCTTGTTTTACAATAGTTCCTTGTGGAACTCTGAATAGTGTAAGGACACATCCTGGTGCTTCCCCCATGGTTCCCAATAACCCTTTATGGCTTGAGGGTTTCTTTTGGTTTTATCTTCTTTCCTCTCTCTCCTTCTGTCCTCCTCCTTCTCCTTCTCTCTTCCTGTCTTTCTCTCTCCCTACCCTCAACTCTCTTCTCCACACTGTAATGTCTCAGCATATCTTAATTCACTAATTTTCTCATTAGGTAATTCTAAATTTTTTAACCTCTTTAATCTACACATTAAATTTCTAACTTTAATAATAAATTCCTTTTTTGGTCTTTTTCAATTAGAATTTTTATTTGCTTCTTTTTCTGATTCTTTTAGTCACTATTACCTTCCCTTGTTTAACAATGCCCATTTTACATTTCAGTTTTGGCAGTTTGAATACAGTGTACATCTGATTCTTCAGTTTATTGTGTCTTCTGATGTAAACACAAGGTGGCTTATGTTGTGTGTGCGTGAATATAGGTGTGTGTAAAATATTCCCACACAGCATTTTCCCTTGATTCTTCCAAGAATCTGGGCGAACTGCTAATCCTGAGTCCTCTTGGATGTTGGCTTTCAAGTCTTAGAGTATGAACTTTGAACTCAGACACCTGTGTAAGCTCATGGGTCAGACATTCTTACAGAACATTTTGACCTTTCCCTCCATCCAGAATCAGAGAGCCAAGGCAGGCAAAGACCCTCACCTGCCATCTTTGTGGTATGAGTTTTTTCTAACTACCACCACAAAGGACATTGCCTTTAAGTAATGCCAGCTTTATGTGGGACTTTTAGCTCTTTAAGTCACTCTGTCTTACATGGGCTTTGTCTGCCTTTGACTTAAAGTCTCAACTGGACTAGGGAGCCACATTAAGTCTGTAGCAAATCAGACCAACACTCGCTTGTTATCTTCAGGATTTAAGACTTAACTTCCTCACTATTTTAACAAAGCATTGAACTAAATTATTGAAGCATTGTGAGTGTTGAGACCTTCTCCACTCTGCATGTCATTAACAGTAGGAATTGTTTCTCTGGAATTTTTTCACAATGATGTTAATATTTTTTATTTAGTTTAGTTTAGTTTATTTGAGAGAGTAAGAGAGAGAGAGGCAGATAGAGAGAGGGCCTTTGGCTGCTTCAGACAAACTCCAGATACATGCACCACCTTGTGCATCTGGTTTATGTGGGAATCAAACCTAGGTTCTTTGGCTTTGCAGGCAAGCACCTTAATGGCTAAGCCATCTCTCCAGCCATGATGTCAATATTTTTAAAAAATATTTTTGATATGTATATTTGCTTTCTTAAATCCATGCTCCTCTATGGCAGGATCTATAACTTCTGAGGGTTTGAAAATGATGGAGTGTGCAAACTGGGAGAGAGAGAGGGAAGAAGGAAAGAAGGGAGGTAGGGAGAAAGGAAGGGAGAAAGGAAAGAAGGAAGGAAGGAAGGCTTCTAGCATGCAGTTATTAATGCTGTTTATCAGGAAACTGACTGCACATATTAAAATATTGTTCTACAATTAGTTTCTTCTGCATTCTTTTCCCCAATCCCTGTACATTTTTTCTATTGGAAATCTTTTCCAGAGGTCAAGTAGTTATTCCAAATACACTATTTTTTTCCATAATAGATGAGAATACATTTCTATGAACAGAAAAAGAGGGCTAACTATTGAATGAACAATTTTCAGAAACTTCAAAATGCTCTACCCAGTGCCCTGAAGGAATGTTCCTTTGTTTCTGGTTGATGCAAATCCTTAGCCTCTGATCAATGAAGCAGATATCAAGGGATTATGGGGTGACCTTTGTTGCTAAGGTTCTGTTTGATGAAGTTCAGTGAGACGTGGCTGTTAGCAAGGAGAAAGAAGCCTGGGCAAGGTTTCTCCTGACCTAGTTTCTTCTGCTTTTGTACTAAAGAGCATTTTCTTAGATTCTAGCATTCAGTTGTCCATCATTTTAGTTTTTAGTGCTATGAATTTTTTCTTTCAGTCCATTGGGATATTTAGGGCATGGGCTATTCTGGAAAGCTTTATGGAAACCATAGGCTAAAGGCCATTTTAAACTAGAGGTCCTTCCATGGTGATACTATTTACCTTCTTGTTGCTTGGACAAAATCCCGGACCAGAAACAGCTGACAGAAAGAAAAGGGTTTAGGGGAACTTTCATCATGGTGGGGAAGGTGCAGCTGGCCCCGGCAGGTAGCCTGTGTTGCATCACCTCTCAACAGATGCAGAAAGCAAAGAGCAAAAAGAAAGCGATGATGGGCTACAAAACCTCAAGGCCCACCTCCCCATAGCACACTTCCTCCAGCACGGCTCTACCGCCTAAAAGTTCCACAAGCTTTCACAACCTTCTCAAATAGAGGCATCGGTGAGGGGTTAAGTATTCAAACACATGAGCCGTTGGGAGTCATTTTACATTCAAACCACCATGGTAGCTTTCACAAACGTGAAAATATAACATTTCCAAAGGAGCCTAGGACCCTCTTAAGTGGTAGTCCTGTCTAGTGGGGTATTCCATATAGGTGGGATTTAAAGGGGTGTTGGGTTCTGTCGACTGACAATGCAACAATGCACCCACATTCACCTGGCCAAACTGGGTCTGTGGCCTCAGGACCACAGTGACTCCTTCACCTCCTCTTGCCTCTGCCTTGTCCGATGTCAGGCCTTCCCTAATCCACTTCTTTGAACCTGCTCTTCAAAGCTCCCCTTGTCTAAGGGTCAGATTTTAATTCTCCAGTGATCATACCACCTCCTTCCTAATCACCAGGCCCTTTATTTTCATAGATGTGCTTCACAAACCGCAGAAGCTGCTCATGGAATTACCAATGGTCTTCCCTGGCTCATGGGAGAAAGTGCAAACAGAAACCTTTGAAGTAGTGCATCCTGGTCTTTGGATGTATGGCGGATCCTTCCCCTGGCAGACTTACATCCAGTCAGCTCTTCCTCTACCTTCTGAGACATCAGGCAAATCAAGGGTTTCTCTCATGCCTCTCATAATATGCCTGATAGTCAGTGAATGACGGTCTTGCTGGACCAGGACAATAACTTTAGCAACACTCCACCTGGGCAGGTGACATCATAGGCATCCAGAAAACTTAGAGTAGTTCATGTCAGTCAAGTCTATGCATTTGAAGAGCTCCACCCAGATCATTAAGAATGAACTTTCACTTACTAACTGAATGTGGAAATAGCAGGGTTTGGGAGTTCTCAAGATTACAGTCTCTGTGACAGAGCTATTAAATAATTTTGCATTTCAGCAACTTCACTCAAGGAGAATGGACATGAGCCAAACATAGGAGACTCTAGTATTGGGCCAAAGGCTCTGTCATCAACCTGCTTATTCAAAATTGTAGTTGATACAAAGATGGGTGGAACCACCAGTAAATGGATTGATTGACAAATTAAGTTTCAATGCACACACAAGAACAATGGCTTGAAATAAACAAGAGACAGGGATTAAGGATACATTCTCTACATTTATATTAAATTATTTAATGGCCTAATATAATAGTTAAATCAAGGATAGCCTAACTTCTACATGCTTATTTATGAGACAGCAAATATTAACAACTGCATAAGTTGATATAAAAGACACAGAGAAAGACTACAAAATTTTCAGCCTGCAGCTAGTACAAGGGATTCAAACATTGCACCCTTGTATTTCCAGCATCCCCAACCCACTGAGGGCCAGCCCAGGGAACACATGTTGAAAACATTGGAAAATACATCCTCAGAGAAGAGCACTTTGAATTATAAAGAATCCAAAAGATCGGGCAATAACCCAATAACCCAGGACATATAGGGGGAGAAAAGAGAAGATTGCTACCTTCAGGTATGTTCAGGGCTAGCAAATGAACCCCTGCCATTTCTCTGTCTTACAGAACTCACACCATGAGAAAAAGTTTAGAAGAGACAGACTTAGTCCAATCTCAAAAAGAACCAAAAATAGGCGGCCTCATAATGCAGTAAGTTCTTTGTCTGACCACAATCAGGGGAGTTATCAGAATAACTTGCTGAGGGGTGAGAATTGAGCATAGTGACTTGCAACCTTGAGAAGATCTGACTTTGATGTTATTTCATCCTAAGATTTTAATGACTAATATGTGTAGTATAAGACAGTATGAGAAAAGCAGTGACTAATGGTACCACACCAGGAATTATCACAGACATTATCACAGGGTTTGGGAGATAAAATTTTTGTCTGGGGCAGGGCTAATAGGGTCTTCTTTTTTTTTTTATTTTTGGTTTTTAGAGGTAGGGTCTCACTCTGGCCCAGGCTGACCTGGAATTAACTACATTGTCTCAGGGCGGCCTTGAACTATTGGCAATCCTCCTACCTCTGCCTCCCGAGTGCTGGGATTAAAGGTGTGCGCCACCACATCTGGCTTAATAGGGTCTTCTTAATGCTTCTTCCTAGATAACTTCACTGTTGTATAAGCCTGGCTTCCTATCATTTGCTTGCTTACATCAGTGTGTTTGTAAGACATGGGAAAAAGCCAGCAAAGAAGGTAAGACAAGGAAGAAATTTTAATTTGTGCTAAGATCCTGTCAAGAAGGTTACTGTGCACTTTCACATGTTATGGAGTCTTCAAGACAACCTAGAACAAGGGCATTATGACCAGCTTATAATCAAAGACATAACAATTCTGGGTGAACCAAAGTCACACCCCTCATAAGTAGAGGTGAAAATACAGTGATGAAATTTATCAATGGGCTCCAATTCCACATCTCTGACATTAATAAATTTAGAGACACAGTAGTCCCACCACCCATCAGTGACATTAAGTCCTTCTTAGCCTTGGAGACATGGGTCTGTCCCCTCAGGATGAAGTCAACCTAATAAGAAAAACATGAAGCTAAAACTGCTGTAAAACTTAATGACCTTGTGCTGGAGAGATGGCTCAGCAGTTCAGGTACCCACCTACAAAGTTCAAATCCCCAGGACCCACGTAAAACCAGATGCACAAGGTGGCACATGCATCATTTGCAGTGTCTAGGGGCTCTGGTATACTTTCCCTCTCTCTCTCTCTCTCTCTCTCTCTGTCTCTCATCGATCAATCAATCAGTAAAATACTGTGGAAAAAACCTTAATGGCCTTACTGGTGATGTCCTTCTTAGTCCCTTTTACTGAATTAAACTTGGCCTCACTGCAAAACCCTCTGGAAGTTAATGGGCATCTGGCCCTGGGGGCAGAGCCCACAGCACAGTGGCCCCAGCATGCTTGGCCCCCTCACTGGAATCTGGGTCCAGATGAAGCCCTCCTGGCTAAATCTTGCTCCTCACCCTTCAGGGAACCCAGGGAGCTGTATCTGTTCCAAGCCATCTCACAGCCTACATCCCAGGGAGCAGGCTCAATGGAAAAAAATGTGCTCCTAACATCCATGTTGGTGATCTCATTTCTTTCTCTGAGCTTCCAGATGGAGCTGTGGAGGCTTCCATGCTGCCCCAGAGAGAAGGCCCCCAAGATGCAGTGCTTGCCACCCAGAACTTTCTCTTGTTCCCGTAGGCAGACGTGGGCTCAGTCTAGTCTCGAAGCCTTGGAGGCGGGAGACTCATGGTCCTCATGTGATTCACTGGCCTCCAGAGAGTGACACAGCCTGACTCAAAAATGAATTTTTAATCATCATTAAATGTGTGAAGAGAAACCCAGGAGAGTTGAGTGGCAAGAGAAGAAGAAGAGAAAAACAGAAAGGAAGAGGGTCAAGTCTTGTCTCTGGTGTCCTTCAGGGCAGGGATCAAGATGGGCTGGACTCGTACTAAACTCTGAAGCCAGACACGCTGCCGAGGTCTGCATCCCCCAGGCAGAGCCGGCTTCCTGGTTCTCACCATGCTGGGCAGAACTCTCAGAAGAACACAACTTGTGGAAGGCATCTTCCCTGCCTGCAGGAAGCTAGAGATTTTTTGGATCCTCCAAGTCAGAACAGTCCCTCCACCAGGTTCTCATCAAGCTCTGCCTGTTCTTCTCGCTGGGTCCCATACTATAAATGGGCCACTGTCCAGGTCCCTCAAGCCAAGAACCATGTTTAATCATCTTGACCGTCACAAAGCATCCAGCGCAGGGCCTGGTACACATTAAATGCCAGTCAATGTGAAGAGAAGGCAGCCTTGCTGGAAAGATAAAGAGGACAAATTAAGAATTCATGCAAGGCAGGACATGTGGGGAATAAGTGGGGGAACCCCAGATGGTGAGTCAGCTCACATGGATCAGAGCCATGCTTGGCCAATAACAGCTGGATAAACCTCAATGGGCTGTTTCCTCTTTCTCGAACTTGCTATTCCATGTACTTAGGCCTCCATGCGATCATTAAGGGGCTGGTAAAGCATTACTGCAGACTCTTCCAGAAACAGGTCTGGAGGTACAAGGGATCCCTAAGTGAAGAGCAGAAAGGGTCTAGGCCCACCCACTGCTCTCTGGGTCATGTCTACCCTGCCCTAAATTCTCCCTTTGGAAGTAGGGTGCCCTGTCTTGATTGTACCTCCCTAGTCTTTGCCATCAAAAACCTCAGGAGGGGCTGAAGAGATGGCTTAGCAATTAAGGCGCCTGCCTGCAAAGCCTAAGAACACCCGTTCAAATCTCCAGGTCCCACGTTTAGCCAGTCGCAAAAGTGACGCAAACGTGCAATGTTGCACATGCACACAAAAGGGCACACGCATCTGGAGTTCGTTCACAATGGCTGAGAGGCCCTGGTGCACCCATTCTCTCTCTCTCTCTCTCTCTCTCTCTCTCTCTCTCTCTCTGTGTGTGTGTGTGTGTCTGTCTGTCTGTCTCTCTCAAATAATAAAAAAAAAACCCTCAGGAGGAGACCCCTTAGTGAAAATCTGCCCTGTCCACTTCTCTTCATTGCACACCTTGCATACCCTTGCTCACAATAAAAGCATATGACCTGGTCTCTAAATTTCTGAATATACTTAATCTACCCCTTTGAGAGGTAAGGCGTCTGCCCATCGCCCACTCTGGAGCACTGGATTCTCTAATCACATCTGCAATCACATCTGCCCCTGGGGAGGAAATTCATCAGCCACGAGAATGGACATCCTGTAAAAGATGCGTCATGATCTCTTACTCCTCCAGCTCCACTTTTCTGGTGATGGTTTCGCATCTTCTCTACGTGGAAAATATTCCCCCTGATAGAGAAAAGAACTACAGAACAAATATACTGAGGAGTACTGGTTTGTTTCTCCGTCCCATTAACATGTCACCAGCTGTCCCAAATAAAGGACCTGTGACTCCTTTGGTTCTCCTTTTGCTCTGATCACAGTTTTTCTTTAAAGTTTTATGATTATGATGATCTTTAATATATATTGCAAATTGGTCCTATTCCCATTGGGTTGTTCTCTTATGTCCCCTCTCTCACTCCCATTCCACCGAGGGCCCTCTAGTACTGCTAGAGAACTTCATTGGCTGGAGCTGAGGAACTCCGACTCTTCCTATATGTCTCTGCTGCTGTGGGCAAGTCACTGCCTCTTGTGTGTACATGTGGGCTCTGGGAAAGCTGAGCTCCACAGTTCCTAAGGCAGCCAAGTTCTTCCTAAGGCACTTCACCTTTGTCCTCTTAATCAGCCTCATTTTCAGTCAAATAGTCTTGATTATAATTCTTAGACTTTAAATCTGCTTCCACTTTGACAGCCCTGAGTTACATATGATTTCTTACATGATTTGCTTCACCAAATCAAGGAACATGCCAGTTTCCATGCATGGATCTTATCCAAGACTCCTTCTCCCAAAGTTTCTATCATTTCCTCATTGGCCAATCTGTTCTTCCTTATTGATAAACCTCCTGTCTATTTACTGGAAGGACGTTCCTGAATTCAAAACAATAAGAGCCTATAGGGAAGGAAGAAGGGACTCAGAACTGAAGCAGAAACATGGAAGATATGTCAACTTTCATTTCTGAAAACTTACAGAAGAAGCGTATCCAAGCAGTAACTTTTGTTTATTCTGGGGGTAGTTCCACACCTTTCTTAGATTATTCTCAGCATTTCTAAGACTTTTTCAAAATAAAACACACTTAAAAATGAGTTTTAAGCCGGGCATGGTGGCACATGCCTTTAATCCCAGCACTTGGAAGGCAGAAGTAGGAGGATCGCCATGAGTTCAAGGCCACCCTGAGACTACATAGTGAATTCCAGGTCAGCCTGAGGTAGAGTGAAACCCTACCTCGAAAAACCAAAAAACCAAAAAAAAAAAAAAAAAGTTTAAGAGGCTGGAGAGATGGCTTAGTGGTTAAGATGTTTGCCTATGAAGTCTAAAGACCCAGGTCAGATTCTCTAGGTCCCATGTAAGCCAGATGCACATGGTGGCACATGCGTCTGGAGTTTGTTTGCAGTGGATAGAGGCCCTGGTACACCCATTCTCACTCCCTCTTTCTCTGTGTCCCTCTGTCATAAATAAATAAATAAATAAATAAATAAATAAATAAATAAATAAATAAATAAATAATCAGAAAAAAAATTTAAGTTTAGAGCTGGAGAGATAGTTTAACAGTTACGGTGCTTGCCTGTGAAGCCTAATGATCCATGTTCAACTCTGCAGGACCTAAGTAAGCCAGATACATAAGGTAATGTGAGCACACAAGGTCACACATGGCACAGGGTGGTGCACATGTCTGGAGTTAGATTACAGCAGCTGGAGGTCCTGGCACACCAATTCTCTCTCCCTCCTCCCCACTCTCATAAAAAATAAAATAAACAGTTTAGAGTGGTTTTTGCCTCACCATTTCCCTCATTTTCTAAGACAGAAATGCATAATGTAATACCAGAATGGACCCAACACTCTACTTTTTTCTGACATTCTGGACTTTCCTCTCAGCACGCCCCTCACATAGTCATACAGCTCCGTGACATGCACGCTCTCCAAGAAACCGCTCCTCTCCCTGCTCTTTCTCCCTTAATGATTCTCTTGATTTCATTTGTGCAGTTCTGGGCAGACACATTCTGAAACTCTTTCTTTTTAAAAAAATATTTTATTTTTATTTATTTATTTATTTGACAGAGAAAGAGGGAAAGACAGAGAGAGAGAATGGGAGCACCAGGGCCTGTAGCCACTGCAAACGAACTCCAGATGTGTGCGCCCTCTTGTGCATCTGGCTAACGTGGGTCCTGGGGGATTGAACCTGGGTCCTTTGGCTTTGCAGGCAAACACCTTAACCGCTAAGCCATCCCTCCAGCCCTGAAACTCTTTCTTTCTCAAAATACATTGCTTTCTGATTTTTTTTTAAATATCATTATATCACTTCCACCTTGTCTGTGAGGTCAGGAGTCATTTAATTATCTAACAAGTTGGAACATGATGGTGTGTTACCCCACTGTCATTTCTCCTGAGAGGACCTGGTTTTGTCAGTGGTGACCTTTTTCTCCATGATGGTAGCTGAAAACAGATTTTACAAGAAAAGCATCCTATCCCACCATCTGTTATGTGTAAAGACTGTAGGAGATCAAAGGCTACCAGAAGGAGTGTGTCCCGTGCCACCAGAGAAGGAATGGACAGAGGAAGGTGCAGCTAGGGGATTGTGAAGACAAACTTGACCTTTATGATTTTCCAGAGTAAATTCTTTACAGCGCACACAATGTAGTAGAAGTTGTTAAAACATCAGGAGGTAAAGAGGAAGCCGCCATAAGTGACAGAGAAGATGAAGGAATAGGCCTTCAGTCATCCTAAATTACTTCTCCTCCAGAACTTTATAAGTCCTCTTCAACTGCCACAGGTCATAGAAAACAGAAGTTCTGGGAACAAAAATCACACCAAGGTAGAAAATTCTCCAATAGGACAAAAGAGGGAAGTTTGAAAAGTCCTGAGCTTAGTTAAAAAAGCATAATAGTGGATGTGTGTATACACATAACACACACAGAGAGATATATCTATCTATCTATCTATCTATCTATCTATCTATCTATCTATGTATACATACATATACGTGGTTCTAGATCAACACAACACTTAAGAGGACAAGTGAGTTACAAGCATGAAACTAGAAATCATTAAGAAAACACTCCTCAGGGCTAGAGAGATGGCTTAGTGGTTAAGGCGCCTGCCTCCTAAGCCTATGAACGCTGGTTCCAATCTCCAGGTCCCACGTTTAGCCAGATGCAAAGTGATGCAAGGGCGAAATGGCACACTTGACCACAAGGGGCGCACGCATCTGGATTTCGTTCGCAGCAGCTGAGAGGCTGCTGGCGCTCCCATTCTCTATCTGTCTTCCTCTCCCTCTCTCTCTGTGCCTCTCTCCTCCCCCCCCCAAAAAAAAGAAAAGAAAAAAGAAAAAAAGAAAACACTCCTCAATCACTCCAGGCTCCAGTACACAAGTCTGCAATACAGTTGATCGACTGGTTTGCTTGTTACTTTTGTAGTAATTCCAACACCAGAACAGTATGACTCTGGCTTTACTTTATTTAGTGTATATTATTTGGAGATCTACACATATAGCTCAGCCCATTTTTGAAACAGTATCAGTTCCATTCCTATCTACTTACTGTCCAGCGGCCTTTATTGAAAGTCAGAGGAAAATCATTTGGGAGGATGTTGGGAAACAATATTTGAAGTGAACGCCAGTGACATTTGCTATGAAAAATCCTTGCCAAGAAAGCGGAATGTGGCACAGCTGCCACCCTCAAAGAATGTTTTACCCAGGCAAATCACATGCCACACTGGATGGGGTATAAAACTTTTCAAGGTTCAGTCTTCACCAGGATGGCATTTACAAAATAATTAGAAAAGAAAGAATTCTTATCACATGAAACAATAAAGGAAGATAAAAATTGAGATAACAGTTGAGATATCATGAAGCAATGTATGACTAATTGCTAAATGAATGTTAGAAACCACAGTTGCTATTGGATATCAGAAACAGGATATTAAATTTTACTAGTAGACAGTGAAATATTTAGATTGCACAAGTATGAATCTTCATGAATGTCTGAAATCAGTAGCTGTCAGAAGTTCTTTATTTTACATGGCTGTAAGACTCAAGAGTTTCCAACATTTACTTACGTGCATCCTATTTGCTGTGGTATCTTGTACACTAGATAAGTTCAGTGTTCATTCCTTTTTACAGATGAGAGAACTAATGCTCAGAATTCTTGAATACTCAAAATCTCACTCCTAATCTAGGGCTCCTTCAAGGGCAAAAAGACCAAAATAATTTGACAACTTTCTGGATTAGCTCTTTACCCTTGATTAGAGACTAGGGTCAAAGAGATTTACAAATGTTGACTCAGGAAATCTGAGAAATAATCAGGAGACAGAGGTCCAGAGAACAAAGCACAACGTACTGTAAATTAGGAAACTATGAAGTGATGCTGGTGGTTGCTATTTTCTTTTGGGTGTTATTTGCCAAGTTTCTGATTCCAGACATGGAAATGCCATTTCAATCCCAACTACCACATAGCCTGTGAAATGTCCCAGCCCTGCTGAGTGAGGAGTCCATGTCTGCAAGACTGTCCCTTCCTCCATCAATTCCTTATGCTGCCAGAGCCAGGGCAGAGAGAGGAAATTGCAGCCCTCCCATTTTATGACCTGGATGCCGTGGCTGAAGGATTTAAAGCAGCCACCCCATCTGGGGAGGCTGGTGCTTTGTGGTAAGCCTTCTCTTCATGTTCATAAAACATGCTCCTAATGTCACAGTCCCTATGGAAGCAATGAGAATGATTCCTCTGGAAACTGACATGGTAGGCCAGCCACCCTGTTCCAGATGTGAAGTCAGGGAAGCTGGGGATAGGGTACTGATTGGACCCAATCTCAGGGGAGTTGGGCTCACAGGAGACTTTCCTTCAATATTTAAATATTAATTATATCATATAAACCAGGAGACAGACTCTGCGTGAGTTAAATCCAAGTTCAAATCCAAGCCATGACACTGGATAGCCGTGCAAGGGTGGGCAAATTACTTCGCTTCTTTAGGCCTCAGTCTCCTCTGCTGTTAATGAGGATGTTAATGATGCCTGCTTCCTTGTGTTTCAGTAAGGATCCGGTAATACAGTGCGGGTACTCAGCAGAGCATCTCTACACAACCATGGTTAACTTTTGCTGTCATTGTAACAACTCTTTAGTGTGTGTGTGTTCATGTGTATGTGTGCACAGAACGTGTGTAGATGTCAGTGGGCAACGTTCAGGTGGCACTACTCACCTTCCACTTCATTGAGACGGGTCTGTCCTTGTTCACCAGACTAAATAGCTCCCAAGCTTCTGACCAATTCTCCTATGTCCACCGCCCTTCTCATCCATAAGGGTGGCTAGGACTACAAATGCCTGCCACAGAATTCAGCTTTTAAAAAGTGGGTGCTGGGAGGGCTGGAGAGATGGCTTAGCGGTTAAGGCACCTGCCCGCTAAGCCTAAGAACCTGGTTCCAATCTCCAGGTGCCACGTTTAGCCAGATGCAAAGTGACACAAAGGCGCAATGCCGCACTTGACCACAAGGGGGCGCACACATCTGGATTTCGTTCACAGCAGCTGAGAGACTGCTGGCACGCCCATCTCTATCTGTCTCCCTCTCCCTCTCTGTCTGTCTCTGTCTGTGTCTCTCTCCAAAAATAAATAAAATTAAAAAAAAATTTAAAGTGGGTGCTGGGAGAGACAGAAGAAAGAAGGATCAGTGAGAAGCCCAGTGTGGGAAGTTACTTCCACCACATGTCACCCTCACCCCACCGCTGTTCTACTTCTTTCATTCACATACAAATTAAAGTGAGTCCAGCATAGCATCAGACCCCAGTGCTGAACAAATTCAAGCAGGAGTGACTAAAACCACAGACACAATGTGGCCAGCCACACTGCTGCTCCCACTGCCATACTGTCCCTGCCACAATAGAAAGTACATCCTGGAAAATAAACCCTGTCTAGCCCTAGGTTGCTTCTGGTCAGGGGTTTGTTCAACAATGAGCAACGTTCCATTGAGTTCAAGGAGTTTCATTGAAGAGCAAAGGGTGAGGATTACCAGGGAGACTCCCAAACCGTGACATGTTATTGGAGAACATTTAGCCCATGTCTCAGATGTCAAGGTAGAAAACCAAGCTGCTTATCTTCATTGTTCACCAACAGAAATCCAGGAGGAAGCAGAGCACTTATGTTCTCACTACTGAGACAAAACGCCTGACCAGAAACAGTTTATGGAAAGAAAGGGTTTATTTCTGACTTACAGTTGCAAGGGGAAGTTTCATCAAAATTGGGAAAGTATGACAAGAGCAGACACATTTCCAGGCACCACAATTTCACATGTTAGTAGAGAAAGTAAGTTTGCTATGACAAGTGGTACTGGGCTATAACACTCCAAGGTCTACCTGCAATTACACATCTCTTCCAGCAAGGCTCCACCTCCCAAAGACTCCACCAGCTGGGAATTGAGTGTAAGGCTATGGGGGACATTTTACATTCAAACCACCACAGAAAAGGAGGGAAAACAGAGGGCTTTACACCAGTAATGTATTCCCTGGAAGACAGACATAAAGCTCTGAGTTAATAGGATTGCCCCATAATGCAGACTCCTATAATGTCACAGTACCCAGTTGCATCTTGCCTGTTCAAAGTTGTGACCTTCTATTACAAATAAACTAGGAAATCTAGAATAAACTGACAAGATTCTACATGCCTATGACCTAACAAAATTAAAACAATATGATATAAGCAATTTAAGTAGATTCATAATAACTAATGAGAATGCTGCAGTAATAAAAAGTCTTCCAACAAAGAAATTCTAAGAAGTAGAAGGATTCACTGCCAAACTCTACCAAATCTTTAAGCAAGATTTATATGCATTGGTGCTCCTCAACCTGTTCCATAAAACAGAAAAGGAATGATCACTCACAGACTCTTTCTATGATGCCAGAAATACTGATACCAAAGCCAGATAAAGATATAACTAAAAAAAAACCTATAGACCAATTTCACTAATGAACATAGGCACAAAAAGATTGATAAAATTCGTGCAAACTAAATACAGAATATTAAGAAAATACACACTGACCAAGTGTGTTTTATTCTACGGATGCAAGGATGGTTCAATATACACACAAATGTATGAATAATGCACTACATAAATAGACTTAAAGATAAAAATCACATGATCAGGAAGTCATGGTGGCTGAGTGGTTAAGGCATTGGACTCAAAAACATCACATGATCATTACAATAAATGTAAAAAAATATTTTTAACAAAGTTCAACATTATTTCATGACAAAAATCTTGAAGAAGGGCTAGAGAGATGGCTTAGTGGTTAAGGTGCAAAGCCTAAAGAACTATGTTTGACTCTCCAGGTCCCATGTAAGCAAGACGCAAGGTGATGCAAGTGCACAGGGTTGCACATGCGCATGGTGGCGCATGCATCTGGAGTTAGAGTACAGTAGCTGGAAACCCTGGTACACCAATTTCCCCCACCCCTCTCTCCCATTCTTACTCTCTTGTATAAAAAAAGGCCAGTCTATTGGGCTTGTCTCAAAAATAAAAATTTTTGAAGAAATGGTGCCATTGTTTGAATGTGAAATGTTCCCCATATCCTCATGTACTTGTGATTAAGCCTCATACTTTGATTCCAAGATGGAGGAGCCTTGCTGGAGGAGGTTATCACTGGAGGAGGGCCTTGGGATTTTACAATACAGCCAGCTAGCCTAGCATAAACACAGCAAACAAGGTAGAAGGCAAGGACCAACACCCAAAGTTGTTCTCTGACTTCCACATAAACACTGTGGTATGTGTCTGCACACACACACACACACACACACACACACAATGGTTTTTTGGGGGGCGGTTGTTTCTTGTTTTGTAGTTTTTCGAGGTAGGGTCTCACTCTAGCTGACCTGGAATTCACTATATAGTCTCAGGGTGGCCTTGAACTCACAGCAATCCTCCTACCTCTGCCTCCTGGGTGCTGGGATTAAAGGCATGTGCCACCACACCCGGATCACACACAATATTTTTTAAATAATTATCTTTGTTTCTGTCATGATGGTTACAGTTCCCCACTCTGTTTTAACACCTTAATCGTGAGGTAAAATATGACTGTGTCAGAAACAAATATCATAAACAGAATCCAAGTAGCAATAAACATGAGAAGACGTTCAGTGTCAGGCAATCATACATAAGAACTATTTCTCCAAAACTTCTTGGCTTTATTTCACTTTGGAAGGGCAGACGCAAGAAATTCCCTTTTGTTGTTGGCTTTGAGACAAGCTCTTGCCATGAAACCCAGGTTGGCCCCAAAATTATGAACCTCCTGCTTTAGCTTCCCTCTGCTTCAGGACTTCCTTGGCAGTCCAGTCCCAGAATTGATGGTCCTTGAAGACCTTATACATATTTAGGAGGGGAGAAGTGAAGAGTCAGGTAGGAAGATACTGGTGGCAGATGGCTGTCACTGTTCCATAGCTCGCTGTGCAGCTTCCATATGGAAGGCTCTCATCAAGGAAACAGCAGTCATTGGGAAACAGACTGAAAATAGATATGAGACTCTCAGAAAGATGGAAACAAAGAAAGACTTGGAAGAAGTAAGAGCTGATTTTTAGCTGTAAGGGTCAATAATAAATTAACGTAGAACATCCCTGAGTGAAAGAAGCAATAAATACATCAATGTGCCAATGAGTTGCTATTATTCCGGCTATTTCTTTAACCAACTCATGCCACAGAGTTGTGGTAAGAGCAAAAAGAAGCCAATGGGTAGGTTCTAGAGATCTATATGGACTTGTCCTAGCCATGCTTCAGCCCTAGAGTGGAAGCCACAAGGAGCACTTGAAAAGTCCCACAGTGGGAAAGCAAAGGTCTCCTTGAGCCATCTGGCTCCAGGGCAGCATGCACTAGAATTATTTCCTGCACTTCCCTGTGCCCAACGGGCACAAAATAATGTTTGTAATGTGAGACTGGCTCATAAAAATGCCATGAGCTAATGTGACCATGCTCAGAAATACCTGAACTAGAACAAAAATCATAGTGTGTCCTAAGCCAGCTCTAAACACTTAGAATTTAATTCAAAGATTGTCACCCACTTGTGGGGAGAACCCCCCCCCCCTGCCGTCACTGGATGCATTGCTCAACACCCCTCGCCTTGTGCCTCTTCCAGCCTCACGCACTGAAAGCTTTACAAGCGTATTTACTCTCCTCCTTCTCGCTACTCCTAATTTCAATAGCATGATGCCCTTTCTTTCTTTCTTTCTTTCTTTCTTTCTTTCTTTCTTTCTTTCTTTCTTTTTTTCTTTCTTCTTTCTTTCTCTCCCTTTCTTTCCTTCTTTCTTTCTTTCTTTCTTCTTCTTTCTTTCTTTCTTTCTTTCTTTCTTTCTTTCTTTCTTTCTTTCTTTCTTTCTTTCTTTCTTTCTTGGAAAACATTTGCCTTTGCTCTTACTTTGCCATCTAAATGACTACAATTCCAGCCCAGGTCCTCATCCCTTGCACTTATTTTGAGACCCTATCGCCACCTGCTTATTTCCTATAATACTACCTACATGGCAGTGCAGACAATCTTCCTAACCATGATTTTTAATGGCATGTCCTCATATTATGCCAATAATTACATATCCTTACCTTATTTTCCCTTTCAAATGAACTCATCATTTGAACCTATGCCGTTATCAATGTTTATAATTCCAAAGCCCTCTATCCCTATCTGGCAGAGCTATGCCCAGTCTTCATGGTAAACTTCATCTCTATTGTGAAGCCTTCCCCAAGTCTCAAAGTAAAAAATGTTCTTTCTGTGCTCTTTCTTCTTATATTGTACAATATGCATCATTTATGTGTTTTTTATAAAGCTAAATTATTATCTATGTATCCATCTCATTCAATCTCCTTCCAGCCAGCTCCCTGAATAGACACTCACAAGAGTAAGCACTAGCTAAATGCTTATTGAATTTATCATGACCTTCCCCAGCATGTCTACACAAGCCTACAGTCCATTATTCATGTACATGCTCTCACCAACCTTTTCCCAGGCCCCCTCTGATCTCCTGTACTTATTTAAATCCTATCCGCCCTTCAAAGCTCCCCTCTGATTCTAAACTTCTGAATCAGAGGAGGGGAGATGGCCCAGTCAGTAAAGTGCTGTCTGCACAAGCCCGAGGACTTGAGTTAGGATTTCCAGCACCCACATACAAAAACTGAACACAGTGCTGCCTGCCTATAAGCTCAGCACTGGAAGGCAAAGATAGGAGGGTTCCCTTGGGTTTGCTGGCCAGTTAGTCTAGCTAATTGATGAACTCCAAGTTCAGTGAGACCCTCTATCTGGAAAAGAAAATAATAGGTTAAAGAGTGATTTGGGAAGATACAATATCAACCACTGGCTGACCTCCACATGCACATGTATGCACGTATGTGCACACGCATATGAACATGTACACACATATGCACCACACACACAAACCCAAAATTAATTAACTCATCCATTCTATCAAGTTCATTTCCTATTTGGTCACAGCTACTCTAGGTTGAGGATATGAGTTTGTAGTGGTTTTGATTGCAGGAGAGCATTTGAGACGCATTTCATTCTAACCTATGGAAACGTGAATTGAATCGTGTGTGCATGCGTGCGTGCGTGTGTGTGTGTGTGTGTTGTGGGCATATATCTGCATTTATAGATGGAGACAATAGGACAACCTCAGGTGTCATCCCTTAGGTGCCTCCACATCTTATGGAGCTCACCAGTGAGGCTAGACTGGCAAACCAGTGAGCCCCAGGGATCTGCCTATATCTGCTGCCCAGTGCATTATAAGCATGTGTTACCAGACTGGACTTTTTTATTTGGGGCTCAAACTTAGGTCCTATGCTTATGCTGCAAGCATTTTACTTACTGAGCCAACCCCTCAGCCTCATGAGCTGAATCTTGTTATGATTAAGATAATTAATAACTAATTGAATTCCATATCCAAAGTGTATAGTCTCAGACCTATATCTACATCAATATTCAATATTTACAAAGTTTCTTTTTTTTTTTTTTTCTATTTTTCGAGGTAGGGTCTCACTTTAGCTCAGGCTGACCTGGAATTCACTACGTAGTCTCAGGGTGACATTGAACTCACGGAGATCCTCCTACCTCTGCCTCCCGAGTGCTGGGATTAAAGGCATGCACCACCACGCCCGGCTCCAAGTTTCATTTTTATGAATGGCTTCAATTAAGTCATGAATGGCAAATAACAACTACCCAAATAAAGGAAGTGGGTAGCAGAGTTGGCACACGACATAAGACAAATGGGTTTAAGAAATTTGTTTTAATTGACAGTGATGCACTGTAAAAACTATATTGATATATGAAAGAAGGAAGGGAGGAAGAAAAGACATTGTTTTAAGTGATACAAGAGGTTGAGCCGAACCACTCAAAGCTTTGTGGCACACTACAGGCTTCAATGAGTGATGCCTTGATATGTAGCTCTGTGAGCAAATAGTTTGGGAAACAGTAAATTAATTAGTAGAAAAATAGGACTACTTAGATCCATTACACTTGTAGCAGTCAGCCTCACATTGCTGGAGGAACTTCCAAATCCAGCACAGTTTTGGAGGAAGGGTTATTTATTGATGCTTACAGATCCAGGGGAAGTTCCATAGTGGCAGAAGAAGCTGGCCTGCTTTCACAGGTCCAAACAGAAAGAAAGCCCCACGCCATCACCAGCACCACAAACAAGTACACTTAGGAACTCCAAGCAAGGTCAGACACTTTGCATATCTTTAGACTGGAATTCCAAATCCACCACCACACCTTAGGGGTAGACCCTAGAATCCACCCACAGTGACACCTCCTCCAGCCAGGTGGCTGAAGGTCTAAATTACAAACTTAAAAAAAAAAATTCCTGAATATATTGGGGGCCATAAATTCAAACTACCACACTACTCTAATACATATTATGAACTATTCAAGAAGGATATTAGTCTGTAGGATTTCCTAAATGGGGTAATAAAAAGTCTTCCAACAGCCGTCTTTCAATCTGTGAAACTAGATGACCACCCACCACTTGCCCCTGCTGTGAAGAAAAGAAGACACTTTGGGACTCTGATTTAAAGCAAAGAAATTCTGTCCCAGGGCTGCTCAAAGCCTATCTAAAGTGAGCCATGCACTCTGGATATCTCAGAGAAGAGGGACAGAGGGGTCAGTTGGGCAGGATTAGGAAGAGTGGTCAGATCGACAAAAGAACTCAGAGTCACAATATCTGCAAAACTAATGTTTTGTCTGGAGAAAAACTGGCTTGGCAGGAAAAATGGGTGATCACAAAATGTTGAGTGCTTGATTTTTGTACTTAATTGTACTGTGTTAGTCAACTTTCTGTTGCCATGATAAAATGTCTGAGAAAAATCAACTTATTTTTTAAAGTTTTTTTTAATTAAATTAAATTAATTTATTTGCAGAGAGAGAGAGAAGAAAGACAGAAAGAGAATGGGTGCACCAGGGCCTCTAGCCACTGCCAACGATCTCCAGACCCATATGCCCCTTGTGCATCTGGCTTACATGGGTACTGGGGAATTGAACCTGGGTCCTTTGGCTTCGCAGGCAAATGTCTTAACCGCTAAGCCATCTCTCCAGTCCAGAAAAATCAACTTTAAAAAAGAAACATTTGTTTTGGCTAACATTTCAGGAGTTTTGGTCCAAGATGGGCTCAACTGCTTTGAGGCCAATGAGGAGACAACATCATGGACGACAGAGCACTTGGTGAAGAAGGCTGCTACCTCAGGGAAGCTAGGGAGCAAAAGACAGAGGCGGAGATAGAACAGCAATGTGCTTTTGAGGATGCATCCCAGTGTCTGTTCCCCAGCTAGGTCCTACTTCCTGTGGTTCTGCTACTTCCCGATAGCACCATTAGCTGAAGGCCAGGCCTTCAGTATGCAGGCTTGTGGGGAACATTTAAGATACAAACCACAGTATGTGAAGTAAAGCTAGGACCCATTGTTTGTTTGTTTGTCTTAAACAAAGCATGGTGGCACACATCTTTATTTATTTATTTATTTATTTGTTTGTTTGTTTGTTTGTTTATTTATTTATTTATTTATTTATTTTGAGAGGGAAAGAGAATTGGCATGCCAAAGCCTCCAACCACTGAAATTGAACTCCAGACATGTGCACCACCTTGTGTACATGCACAACCTTACACATGCATCACCTTGGGTGTCTGGCTTATGTGGGATCTGAGGAGTTGAACATGGGTCCTTAGGCTTCACAGGCAAGCACCTTAATCACTAAGCCATCTCTCCAGCCCCAAGCTCCATCTTTGTTACATATTCCTTTTGGCTAAAATTCTGGTGTGGTCCTTAAACCCTAGGAAGGAGAGTTCTCTGCATTCATTTCCAATTCCTTTACTTTTCTTTTTAAAAACATAAATGTGGGCTGGAGAGATGGCTTAGCGGTTAAACGCTTGCCTATGTAGCCTAAGGACCCCGGTTTGAGGCTCGATTCTCCAGGACCCATGTAAGCCAGATGCACAAGGGGGTGCATGCATCTGGAGTTCGTTTGCAGTGGCTGGAGGCCCTGGCGCACCCATTCTCTCTCTCTCTCTATCTGCCTATTTCTGTATCTCTCTCTCTCAAATAAATAAATAAATAATAAAATATTTAAAAAAACATAAACGTATTCCTTCTCCACAGTCCCCTTTAATCCACTAAATAGTTTAACTTCTACATTTATGTCTTGTTACACACATAATTTTATATGTCTATATAAAATCTAGGGACTACAAATGAGAAAAATATATGATATTTGTCATTCTGTGACTGACTTATTGTGATTAATATGTTTCTCTCCAGTTGCACCCATTTTCCTACAAGCAACATAACTTCATACTTCTTTAAACATACAAATTCCATTTTCTTTATTCATTCCTGTGTTGATGGACACCTACATTTCATAGCTGAGCTACTGTGATTAGTGCTACAATAAACATGGATATTCAAGAACCATTGTGATATGCTTTGTAGTTATTTGGGTAAATACCTGGTGGTTGGGTCATATAGTAGAGCTACTTTTAGTTGTTTTTTTATGAATCTCCATACTGATTTCTATGTTAGCTGTACAAGTTTGCACTTCCATCAACAGTGTTTAAGGACCCTTTTTGCCTATATTCTCACTAGCATTTGTTGTTACTTGTTTTCTTAATGACTGAGGTGAGACAGATCTCAATATCGTTTTAATTTCCATTTCTCTGGCGACTAATGAGATTGACTATTTTTTCATATGTATTGGCTGTTTACTGTACATCATTTAATAATTGCTCATTTCATTGGCCCATTTATTGATTGGGTTTGACTTTTTGGTTTAATTTTTTTTTATTTCTTTGTATATTCTAGATATCAATCCACTAATAGATGCATAGCTAGCAAAGATTTTTTTCCTTCTTTTCAATTTTCTTAGCAACCTGAATTGAATCCCAGGGGATCAGTTAGGGCACTAGAATCTTAGGTAGCTTAAAAGGAGATGAATTCATGGTCCCAAACAATACCTTCAGGAAAATCTCAGAGTCAGACCAGGAAAAGCAAATTGTCCCCAAGTCCAAAGGGCCAGAGTGAGTAGTAAACAGGAGCGAGGGCCAAGAGTCAGGCCCAGACAGACAGCACAGGAGTGAGCACAGATCATGGGCCTGGTCCAGACACTGCTGTGAGCAGTAACATCTGTGGACAGTTAGGATGAAACATCAGGCTGGTATAAAGATTCAGAATGGCAACTGGTCCCAGATGGGCCAAGCAGGGCAGCAGAAGGAATCTTTCTTTGCCTGTCCCAGTCTGCCATAGACAATAAGCGGTTAAGCATCATCCACAAGAAAAACAATATTTTCCTAAGTCCCACAAATCTCCTTCAATTACTCTCTTAAGACTAATAATTTAAGAATTTTTCCTTGCTTCAAATTTCCTCAGTATTTGTACATAGCCAAGGTCCTCATCCTCAAATGAGGAGGTAGGAGAGAAGGGAAATCATGCGTCGTGGTGATAAAACGTGACAGGCTGTGGAAGGGCACAACTTGGCCCGAGAATGCTTGAGTTTCCCATCACGCTTTTGTCTCTGTGTTCCCATGATGTCCAATATAATAATCAATTCCTAGTCTGTGTCCCATCAGTGCGGACTAAATTCAATTAGCAAACATCAGTTTGCCAAAGTCTAATCCTGAATTTTCGATTTAAAAAAAATGGAAGGCCAAAGAACCAATGCAAGTTATGCACCAGGTATGGGCTGCCCTGTGGAAAGAAGTGCCCCTAACTTGGGCATCTTCTGCCTAAGTATGCTAAGCGGCTCTGAGGGTTTGACCCGGGGAAGGTCCTGTGACCCAGGCACACCACATCAGATTCTGAAGGGATGCTGAAAAAAAAAGGCTCTGGGGAGTCTTTGGTCCCTGGCTGCCTATAAATAAAGCGTAATTTTCAGTTGAAATATGGGATATGGGTTTCTCCTTTCCTGGCATTTGGGAACTCCCCGAGGCCCCCAGAGTTGTGCCGCCAGCAAAGGCCATTAACTCCCACAAACTCAGGGGTAAGTGCTGCTTCCCAGCCAAGGCTCATAAAATTTCAAACAGAAACCCTTCTGAACCCAGGAAGATCAGCCTGGTTGACAAGAAACACATGGGCAGGGCCAACACATGGAATGCATTTTGCTCCGAACAGCTTCTTTTGATGATGTTTCCAAAGGCTGAGACCGCAGCTCTCCGCACCTTCGTGGCAAGGGCTCAGCTCTTGTTTCCCTGGGCCTTGGCATCTGGTGGGAGCTCTGATTCTCTGGGACCGCTGATTCTCAATGCCTTCATTGTAGCACAAGCCCAATCCATGACCCTGCGGGCATGAACACATTGCAGGTTGTCACTATCTCCACCGGACCGTTTCCGCCTCCACCATAGCCTCAGAGCAACAAGCATGGCCCTCAGCCTTTGAGCACATGGCCTGACACAGAATGTTTACCCCAGCTTATGTGGCATCTCTCTGCTTGACCCATCTCTCCAGAAGAGCCTCCAGGTCGACGATACACCACTTCTTCATCAGCTTCTCCTGGACCATTCTTCTAGCTCCCCTCACTTGCCATTTGATGCCATAATCACCAAGGGTGCTACCTATAGATGGCTGGAGACCATAACATGTTCCTCTGTCCTTTGATCCTTCGCATCGGACCCTCTGTAGGTCTTTTTCTGGAATGTTTGTCTCCTGTTATAGCCTTCCTTCTCAACCCCAAGCACTTCTCTAGGAGGTATCACTCCAGTCCTCTCCTGTCCACTCCTCTGTTGTCCCCTTCCCTCCCCTCCACTCATTGCCTCTCTTGGTTAATTCACTTAATGCAATATTTCAAAGGAAAATGACTATGTCTGTCACTGCTGCCCACTCACTTAGTTGAAAGCCTGTCACAGGAATGGGAGAATCTCTACACTGCTTCCCCAAAGCCAGATGAGCACTTTCTCTTTGCACTCTCAGCCTCCAGTCTTGCAGACAGCCCACAAAGTGGGTAAAACTCAACAGCATATCATTGTATTGACCTAAACGTTTCTTCTGTTTCACTGTCGTTACTCATTGTAGGTAGACGGGTGCATAGATGGAAGAATTGACAAGTGGGATAAACGGATAGATGGTGGATTAAAGAAACTATGCGTGACTTATGAGGCCCTGTGCCTTGTCTAACCCGAGGTTCCTGTGTTAAGTATGAAAACGTTCAGTGCTCGACAAAGCATTGACAAAAAGGAACTCTCTCTGGTCTTAAAGCCAGTCAAGTTTTCTACCAGCGGCAACTGCCCAGCCCTCAAAGTACAAATAAAAAGCCTGTTTGTTTTTTTGTTGTTGTTGTTTTGTTTTTTTTCTGTTCAAGCAAAGCAATCAGAGGTCTGTGTCCTGGCCTGTGTCTGATCACCACTCTAAGGAAGACCAAGGACACCACCCTTGACTTGTTCCTGGTAATCAAAAGCTGCTCCTAGGCCACCAGCGCCAGCCACCCTCACCTCCCATGCCATATTCCCCTCCTTGCCACACTCCAACTAGCCATCAAATGTTTTCATTTGAACGATTTTTCTGTTGGCATTTCTTGAAGAATGAGTGGGAGTAGAAAAATTAAGCATCAGACATAAGCCATCTAACCTCAGAGAAAAGCAGAGAATAAGAAAAAAAAAATCCCCCTGCCCAGAGGGCTTGCAGTGTGTAAATCAGACGCATAAAGAGAGTGTAACAAGACAGGGCACGCAGCCATCAGCAGACAGGTGGCAGCCAGGGATAACTGTCTTTGTTTCTGGCCAAGCCAATCTGTCACCTGCCACCTTCTGCACAGCTAAGGAAGAGATTTAAAAAGGGCACAGAAGTGATGAGTTCCTTACGAACTAGTGGGCCTGGAGGTGCAGCTGGGAGAGGCCCACTCTGTGCTCTGTGCCTTTCCTTCCTGGACGTAGAATCCTAGCCCAAGGTATTCTATGTCTCTAAGCGCAAGAGGAAAAGACAGGTATGAGGACCCACTGGGGGAAGCAGAGGTGCTCCAGGATGCTGGCTTCACTGTGTGTGTGTGTGTGTGTGTGTTCCATTGTTAGTTCATGACTGTGACAAAGCCATGTGGATGATGTCTTACAGCCTCCCCTGGCCATATCCCCCCTAACATCCTCTCTCACATCTCACTGTGAGAGCTTGCAGTGTGAAAACTAGTGTGTGAGCCCTAAGGTTTCTCTCAGTCCAATATGTCTTGTCACGCCAAAGTAGAAGCCAAAAAGGAGTCTAGGGGCTAGAGAGATGGCTCAGCAATTAAGGTGCTTGCCTGCAAAACCTAACAACCCAAGTTCAACTTCCACAGTACCCACGTAAAGTCAGATGCACAAAGTGGCACATGCATCTGGAGTTTGGATTGCAGTGGCTAGTGGTCCTGATGCACCCATTCTTCCCCACTGCTTGCAAACAAATGAACAAATAAATAGAAGTCTATGCCGGGCGTGGTGGCGCACGTCTTTAATCCCAGCACTCGGGAGGCAGAGGTAGGAGGATCGCCGAGAGTTCGAGGCCACCCTGAGACTACATAGTTAATTCCAGGTCAGCCTGGACCAGAGTGAGACCCTACCTCGCAAAACCAAAAATAAATAAATAAATAAATAAATAAATAGAAGTCTAGACCTTGTGGGACACTTCATAATACTCTTAACAAATAGTCTATGTTCTACTTTCCAAACATAAAATTTCTTCTTCTCAGACAAGTATAATAGTGTTCAATCCATAAGTCAAAAAGCACAGTGTCCAATTATCTTACTATAAGCAACTAGTTACCTCAGTCTGAGGTTATAGTAGAAGTGACTGTCTCAATGAATGAAATTGGCAGTCTGTCCAATGTGGACTTCAATCTGGCTTCACGGAGGATGCAACGGGGCCAGAACTGCAGCATCTACCTCTCTCCTGTGAACTGCGCTCCTCTCTCCCTGGACTGTCAATCTCATTTAGAGTAGATAAGAAACATGGCGGGGGGGGGGGCGGCGCTGGGTATACATACCTTCATCCTGGGCCTTGACGTTCCACTGAGTGCATTCTTTATTCAGATGTCACCTGAACTTCCACTTGGTGAATGGTGATCCCCTAATTACACGGCAGTAATTGATATTGTTATTTGCCATGGCTTACTTTATATTACTCCCTGTTTTCAGAGATGTCAAACTTGTGTAAAAAGAGTATCCTTTTAGAAAGAGAGGGCCAGGGGAAAGGAGAGGAGACTTACAAGGTTTGGGTCAGAGGAAGGTTAGAATTGAAACATCGCAAGCTGGCACTTCGGTTTTTGTGGAAAAGGAGTGAGGCCAAAGCCATGCTTGAAGAGAAAGGACCATCTCTCATTTATAAGAAGGTGACAGCTAGGCTAGAGAAGATTGCTTAGTGGTTAAGGTGTTTGCCTGCAAAGCCAAAGGACCCCAGTTCAATTCCCCAGGACTCACTTAAGCCAGATGCACAAGGGGGGACATGCATCTGGAGTTCGTTTGCAGTGGCTAGAGGCCCTGGCACACCCATTTATTCTCTCTCTCTCTCTCTCTCTCTCTCAAATAAATAAATAAAATTTATTTTTAAAATAGGGCTGGAGAGATGGCTTAGTGGTTAAGGTGCCTGCCTGCTAAGCCTAAGAATGCTGGTTCCAATCTCCAGGTCCCACGGTTAGCCAGACACAAAGTGACGCAAGGGTGCAATGTCGCATTGCCCACAAGGGGACGCACGCATCTGGAGTTCGTTCACAGTAGCTGAGAGGCTGCTGGCATGCCCATTCCCTATCTGTCTCCCTCTCCTTCTCTCTCTATCTCTCTCTGTGTCTTTCTCCAAAAAAAGAGAAGGTGACAGCCTTTACCTCCTTCTCAGTTCCCCCATGGCACGAGGGATGGGAGGCAGGTGGACGAGGGAAAAGTGAGTGACTTCCCTGGTGATGCCCAGGTCCAGGGTGCCAGCCTCCAGAGACCAAGCTAGACACTAAAGCCCAAGTCCTCAATTCCTGGACTGTGCTTGGGAAACAAGACAGAGGCCCCTAAGCCCGTCATCACTCCCCTTCCTCTGCCTCTGAGAATGGGAGAGCTTGGGACAAGCCCTGATGTGTGCAGTGAAAGCTGTCTTTCTGGAATTGCAGGTAGATTAATGGGGTTGAGTTTTACAGAAAACATGTTTCCAAACATATTTGCCACAGGCCAAACATCTCAGAGGAGCTTTATTTTTAGAAGAGCTTTAAAAGTGTTTTCTCTATAGTACCTGAGACTAGTCGATCCAATGATTACCTAAATCTCTGTTTACTGTGAACCATCAGGGACAGGGTGGCCATTGGGCAATTCTCACAATGGTGCAATTTGGTCAGTGAGTGCTAGAGAAAATATACGTGAAAACCTCGGAATGGAGAGGGTGGGAAGCTGCCTTCGGTGACATTTGTCCCTCTCCTGCTTTCAGAATTGTGTGACTGAAACTGCAGGATCTGACAATCAAGTTTCTGCTTGGCTTTGTCACAATCTTAGGCATGTCACAACTTTTCCAAAGCTCACTTTTCCTATTTAAATAAGAAAGAATTGCAAAAACCCATTTCCTTCCTGACCCAGAAATTGCTTTTAGAACTGGAAAGCCACACCCAAGATGTCTTCAGCTTCCCAACAAGAACAGACCCAGCAGCAGGTCTGAGTTCAGTCGTTCCTGGAGCCTGCATGAAGGGGTGGAGGGGGAGCATTTCATGAGTTATAAAGAAGGAATTGTGTTTTGAGCCAGAAATGTCCCCCACGGGCTTATATTTTGAATGCTTCTTCCCCAGCTGGTAGTGGTATTTTGTGAGGCTGTGGAAGCTTTAGGAGATGAGGCCTAGCTGGCAGAAGTAGGTCAGTAGAAGCAAGCCTTTGAAAGTTAAGCTCAACCCTTAGTCCTTGCCTCACCTCTGCTGCCTGGTACACCAAGATCCCCCAACCATGATCTGACATGTTCTGCCAGTTTTCTTGGTCATGATGGCCTGAGCCTTCTGAAACCATAAATTAAAAATAAATCTTGGGGGCTGGAGAGATGGCTTAGTGGTTAAGGCGCCTGCCTGCTAAGCCTAAGAACGCTGGTTCCAATCTCCAGGTCCCACGTTTAGCCAGATGCAAAGTGATGCAAGGGCGCAATGCCGCACTTGTCCACAAGGGGGAGCATGTATCTGGATTTCGTTCACAGCAGCTGAGAGACTGCTGGAGCGCCCATCTCTGTCTCCCTCTCCCTCTCTGTCTGTCTCTCTCTGTGTCTCTCTCCAAAAATAAAATAAAATAAATTTAAAAAAATAAATCTTGGGCTGGTGAGGTGGCTTACAGTTAAGGTGCTTGTCAGTAAAGCCAAATGGACCCAGATTTGATTCCCTAGTACATCCATGTAAGGCCAGATGCACAATGTGGTACATGTGTCTGGAGTTCACTAGAGGTCCTGGCATGCCCATTCTCTCTCTTGTTCTCTCTCTCTCTCTCTCTCTCTCTCTCTCTCTCTCTCTCTCTTTTTCTCTCTGCCTCTTTCTTTCTCAAATAAATAAATAAAATATTTAAAAATAAATAAATAAATCTTTCCTTCTGTAAATTGTTTCTCTCAGGTACTTTTGTCACAGTGATGCAGTAGTAACAGAGTAGGTAGCATAAAGGTGACTGCGACTCAGAGCAACCTGACAAAATGGTGCAATTCATTTGTTTGCACCCAGGCAATGCCCTAGCACGTTTTATAATTGAATTGTGTGGCAGTTGCCGACAGGTTGTCAGTCTTGAGAATTTAGGATTAAATGAGGCTGATAGTTGCTATCAGTGGAGATTTCACTAACCGCCCTGTAGGGAGCTACAAGTCGGCAGTGACACGTCTTTCTCTTACATATAAATGAGGGGGCTGGAATTCATTCAATATGATTATAGTAAGTAAAGATTTAGACCCATGCTGAGCCACCTTCTTCTCCATATTAGATGATAATGGATTTCACCATAAGACCTCTGGAAAATCTTAAGATCCTCCCAAATATCTATGGGGTCTCAGGGCCTTCGATCCATGGTGCTATTATGAAGACCAGATCTTTAAAGCTCACATCCTGCTAACACATGCTACTGACATCAAAAGACATGGTGAGTCCAAATGGCCCAGTAAGCACTTCTAATGTGCCCACACCCATATATTGATGCCACTCTCACTTTTGGTTAGAGAAGCTTCTCTTTTCAGATGGTGGTGACCTTGGGATGATTCAGAAGGGACCATGGTGCTGAGAAGAAGTGACAGAGGAGTGCTCAGCACTGAAACATCTCAAACCTACCTTCCAAGGCTCAGGATCCATTGCGGGAGAGGGGATGGAAAGAATGTAAGAGCCAAAGGAAGGGTAGGACTCCTTACGACGTGCTCCTCCAGACACAAAATGGCCTGGGTATCCATGACCTCACAGTGCCTGACACTACCTACACAAGACCATCCTAATAGGAGGAAAAGATCATGACATCAAACTGAAAAGAGAGACTGATTAAGAGGGGGAGGGGAAATGATGGAGAGTGAAGTTTCAAAGGGGGAAGTAGGGGGAGGGAGGGAAATAACATGGGATGTTGTCTCCAATTAAAGAAGTTGTCAATAAAAATAATAATAATAAAAGATATGGCGAGCATCTCAAGGCTTTCACAAAGACTCTCCACATGGAAGGAAACTCACTCATGATCTGGGGAAATAAATAATAAGCTGTATTACTGTATGGGTGGTACAGTGACACTGAAGAATTACTTCAGACAGCAAACCATGGAGCCATATTCTTACAGCCACTCTTTCTATATCTACTAAACACTGCGTTAATGAGATTATGTTCCTTGGGAGAAGGAGAGCCAATGGGGTGCACTCCTGTGTCTTCCCTGCCCCACAGAGTGCTTGCTCCCCATGCACACGCGTGCATGTTGGCAGGTTGGCTGTCGGCTAGGCTTAGAATGTGGTACAACTTCCTGTCCAAGGAGGCAAAACAGTCCAAGGGACTCTATAAAGACCAAGGCGAAGGGAACATGGAGCGGAAGTTTGAAAAGCACCCATTTTCAAAGAGGCAAGCTAGGGACCAATCTGACAGGCCAGTGATTCAATCTCATATGCAAATTAGAAGGGTTAACACCAGAAACAGTAAGGAAAGGAGAAGATGTCACTGAGTAGAAAAATTGCACCAACACAAACTGTCTCTCGTCCTAGTTAGTAAGGAGCAAGCAGTATAAAACTACAGTCCCGAGCCGGGCGTGGTGGCGCACGCCTTTAATCCCAGCACTCGGGAGGCAGAGGTAGGAGGATCGCTGAGAGTTCAAGGCCACCCTGAGACTACATAGTTAATTCCAGGTCAGCCTGGACCAGAGTGAGACCCTACCTCACAAAACCAAAAAAAAAAAAAAAAAAACTACAGTCCCCTGGGGAGAGGGGCATCAAACACATGCTTCTTGGGAGGACACTGACCACAGTTCCACAGCAGTCCACAAGTACACCCATAAGTCAGACTCCCAGATGCACTTACTCATCAGCCCTCAGCAGACTGAGCCAGGGAGCTTTCCCTGGGAGCTTGAGCCCACTGTGTGTAAGGAAGAAAGCCTCTCTTCACTCCCAGCCTGTTGAGAAACGGGAAAAGTACAAAGAGAAGTATAACGAAGGGTCTGCATCAGGTTCAATTAAAAAAAAAAAAAGCTTCTGGTAATTAGGTATTTAATTACTCATGTGTGACTTCATTATTTAACAAGATTTCCACCTACCCAATTTCCTATCACAGGGTAACATTCCCCACCCTCCCAGGTCCAGCAGTGCTGAAGGATGTTCTCGCACCTGTCAGAGAGGAGCAGAGAATGCTTATGCATTTTCATACTGTAATCTCACCAGCAACCCAACCACCCTCCTCTCTGTCTCTCTGTGTGTCTATTCTCTCTCTAAAGCTAATTTTCTGTGATTTGGGTTTTTTTGTTTTTCCCAGAGTTAGAGATTATCCACTTTCCTGTCCCACTAGAATTTGCTCTTTGGCCCATTCTATTTTCCTGCTTAAAAGAAGCATTCCTGACATTGCTCCTGGTAACTGTTCAACAAGGAAAAACAGTGGGAATTGCACAGAACTGGACCAACTTTCAGTGCCACAAATATGGGACGTGTTAGGGATATGAAAACAGTTCCCCATTTGCATGGCGCCATCCTTTCTTCAAGTTCAGGAGGCACCAGAGAGTTCACTGGGGACCTTACCAGCAAAACAGAGTTCTCCCTAGCACAGTAGTCCAGACTCCAAGCCTCACATTTCCCTGACTCAAAGGCCTCCCTGGCCTTCTGCAGGCAGGACGGACAACATGCCTTCAGCATCCTGGACTCTACTCGTTGTTCTTCACTCCAGTCCCTCCTCTGATTTTTTTTTTTTTTTTTTTTGAGAGAGACAGAGACAGAAACAGAGAGGAAGAGGCAGAGAGAAAGAGAGAGAATGGGTGCGCCAGTGGCCTCTCAGCTGCTGTGCACGAACTCCAGATGCGTGTGCCCCCTTGTGGGCATGTGTGGCATTGCGCGCTTGTGCTCTTGTGTCATTTTTTTTTTTTAAATTTTACATTCATGTTGGTGCCTCCAGCAGCCTCCTCCCTGACCTCCCCTCTGAAGGGACTTTCCTCATTGGGGAATGTGGGCTGTGCATCACTTTTGTGTCTGGCTAAACATGGGACCTGGAAGATCGAACGGGTGTTCTTAGGCTTGGCAGACAGGCACCTTAACCACTAAACCATCTCTCCAGCCCCCTCTACTGATTTTTAAAGTTTATCATTTCGCACCTTGGAGGTGAGTGTCCTTTAGTGACCTATGGTGCCAGGTGCAGCAGCTTCAGTAACTCCAGCTGCTGTGTGAGCTGACAGCACTGGCCAGAGCTTTCAGATCTGTTGAATTCTAAGTATTTTCCACCATGAGGTGGAATGCTGGGCCCACAGACTGGCTTCTGCTAACCTCTCTGGCCAACAGCTCCTGGTGACACTAAGTTCCCCATTCTCCCTTCTTTCTTCCCTCCATCAAAAAATCACATCTTCTGAGGGGCAGAGATAATTCTCCTCTTCCCAAATTGACTCATATACATGAGGGGAGATGGAGATGTTGCCTGCTGTGATTGTTAGAATGAAATGTCCTCCATAGCTCATGTGTTCTGAATACTTGGTCTTCAACTGGCGGCAATTTTAGAAAGTTGTGGTGACTTTGGCACATGGAGCCTTGCTGGAGGCGGTGTCCTTGGAGGTGGACCTTAACCGTTTATTAGCCCAATTCCACAGGCATTTCATAGTGAGCTCACTCTGGCTGCTTCCTCCCAGCTGATGTGACAAGACGTGATGTTCAGTTGTCTGCTCTGCCATGTTTTCCCTGCATGCTGAAACTTCCCTCTGAAAACTGTAAACCAAAATCAACCCCTTCCTTCCATCAGCTGCTTCTGGTAGGGTGTTTTATCCCAGCAAAGAAGATAAGTGCTAAAGAAAATTGGTACCAAGAAGTGGAGCCATTATTGCAATGAACCTGACGATGTGGGTTTTTGGTCTTTTGGAACTAGTTTCTGGAAGGAATATGATTTGGGACTTTGGACAAGAGAAGCCTTGCAGTACTGTAAGCAGAACTTGATGGAGCATCCTGGTGAGAGTTTGAAAGTCTTACATGCACAGAGAGGCGTCAACTATGAAGGCTTGACTTAGGAGGTTTTGATGGCGGAAAGCACTTTGTTAGGACTGGGCTAAAAGCAGTTCATGTGAGATTCTGGCTGTCTTCTGCCTGAGCCTTGAGCACGTGTGCAAAGTTGCATTTAGAAGTAATGGAGTTCTATTCTGTTTGGCAGAGGAAATTACAGAGCATAAAGATATGATAGGTAGAAACTTTAACACAAAAAAACAAATGAAAGTGAACTGAAAGTCTCCCGTCTCAGGTTAGAGACTGTGACTGCTTCGACTGCAGTTGCTTAGGAGATCACCCACCACCACTGAGGGAGGGGCAGCTGCTCTGCACTGGGACCACAGAAGGAGTGCTGGTTCTTTTGAAAGGAGGGTGCCTGAAAAAAGAATGCTGACAGAGTTTCCTGCTCCTCAAAGTTGGGCTTTATCCCTCTGGAGTTTACAAATTTGGCCATGTCACTCACCTGGTACTGGTTTTGGAAGTCTGACAAATGCAGGAAATATAAGGTCATTGAGTCCAGTCATGGTTGTAGAAGCCAGTGAGGCTGGACAATGTGAAGCCTTTTGAAGCTCAATGGATTTCATCAAGATCCCACTCTGGCTGCTTCCATGGGTGTTCATAGTGAGCTCACTCTGGCTGCTTCCTCCCAGCTCACTGGATGCTCATTGTCTGCTTGGCCATGCTGTTCCAGCCATGATAAAACTCCCCCTTCAAACTATAAGCTGAAATAAACCTTTTCCTTCCATCAGCTGCTTCTGGCCAAGATCTAGCAATGAGAAAGTAACACCCTCCATCCCTGTGGGAGATGAATACACAGCTCCCTTCTCTGTCTGGGGAAGGCATGGTTCTATTTGAGTTTGGATTCTCAAAGGCAATGTCTATTTTAAACTAGCCTGAGGGATAGCAAGAGAGCTGACCATTCTTCTTGCCCCAAAAGAGAGAGAGAATATCCAGAAGGTGAATGAGCATCTGTGGCTAGTTTGAATACATATTTACAATGAAGCTGATTGTTTTCCCATATGATTTTCATAATGATCCTTTATTTTTCTATGAAGAGCTGTCTTCCTCGACTTTACTATCTGTGACTCACAACATTTATTAAAATAGCTTAAGGATAAAAATGCATAAATAACCTGAAAACATAAGTAACCTGGTTCCAGACTGAGCGAGGGAGTCTGCCCCTCCTTTTGAGAAAGACCTACAGCGACATGCCAGGCCCATCTGGGGTACTTGTTCACAGTTCTCATTCTAGCACTACCCACTAGTGCTACCTACCAAACCCTATTTTCTGAGGGTGTGCCTGACAGAGAGTCAGGCAGTTAGGGTGGCCCCTGAAAGTAAAAAAGGCAGGAAAGAGCCAGGCATGGTGGTGCACGCCTTATATCCCAGTACTCCGGAGGCAGAGGTAGGAGGATCACCGTAAGTTCAAGGCCACCTTGAGATTATATAGTGAATTCCAGGTCAGCCTGAGCTAGAATGAGACCCTACCTCAAAAAAGCAAAAGAAAAAAAAAGGCAGGAAAGTCTGCACTTTCTAGAGATAGAAGGATGATCTGACTTCTTATCTCTTGCCTAGTTCCCTAGACCTGTTTTTCCATACCTGAGCCCCTCCCTGGGAGGGAGGTCTTTTTCTAGAATTCTGACAATGTAGTTTGTTGAGCTTAGACCCCAGAACTTGGTGTTATGGCTGGCCTCTTCCTGAGCCAGCCTCTAGTCCAGACCAATCACTTTCCTTCTAGCTCACCTGAGCCAGAAGACAGGACCCACCACCATGAGGTTATAAATACATTTGCAAGGAGAGGGCAAGGTCCCTGGACTGCCTGACCACTGGGGAACCTCCAACCTCTGCTGAGTTTCTCCTGGGCTCAGCCCAGCTGAGCCAAGCAGAAGGGAGACTCTCCTCAGCCCTGCTTTCCACAGGGGCTCTTTCTCCTCACAGCAGGAGCTCTCAGCACTCTCTTTCCTGACCTCTCTGTGGTTTTTCCAGGAAAGACCCACCACGGGGGCTCTCAAGCCATGTGGGTGTACTCATTCTCCTTTCCTTGGTTTTGTACTTCCCTCAATAAATATAATAATCTGATAATTATCCTTCTCAGTCTTATTTTATTCAATTATTTGATGAAAGATAGACACGAACCTAGGGTTTGGGGTTAAAGGACTTTCCTGAACCCCTAGCATCCCATTTCAGTCCCAGAAACCTGCAATGGAATAGATCTATCTCTATGATGATTCTTCTTATACGCACTAATGTCTGGGAAACTTTTCCTTAATTCAAACACTAGATTTCTAACTGTGAAATTTCAGACTTCAGAGAAAAATTAGAGAACCATTTTAGAAACAAGCTCTTAAGTAGAATGTCATTACCACTCTTTAAGCAGCCACCTGCTACGTGCCTTCTCACTTCATCCTGCAAAACGACTGATCTTCTCCCACCCAAGGCTGTTTTCACCCAGCCAGGCGTAGAAGGTGTGCTCTGTGCTTCTTTCTCTTTTCTATTCTCTGTCCCAGAGTTCTGTTTTGCCTGATATTGTTAAATAGATCCAAAAAAATAAAAAAGAAGGTATTAGGAAAACACCTTCTAGGGTCTGGAGAAATATCTCAGTAGGTAAAGTGCTTGCCTTGTAAGCAAGCACACTTTCATCCCCAGAATCCAGGTAAAAAAAGCAGGATGTCATAGTATGCGCTTGTAATCCCAGTGTCAGGAAAGTAAAGACAGAAGGATTCCTGGGGCTCTCTGTCCAGCCAGTCTAGACTAATTAGGCAAGTTCTCAAAAACGCGTGGGCCAATAAGAGCCTTTAACCCTGCACTCAGGAGGCAAAATAGGAGGATCGCCGAGAGTGGATGGCCACCCTGAGACCTGAAGAAGTTCCAACACCAGAGTGAGACCCTAACTTGAAAAACCAAAAAACAAACAAACAAACAAACAAACAAAAACGGGTAAACGCGTGGATGACGCCTGAGGAACAACACCTGAAGTTGCCCTCTGGCACGCACACACACACACACACACACACACATGCACGCACACACACACACACACACACACCTTTTTCTGCCTTTCAAGAACATTTTCCTCACCATTTTAGCAAGAATAATTCATTATTACCATATGCCAAATCCCCACTGCAGCTATATACACGTAAAATTCAGAAACATCTGGATAATTGATTAGCTTTTTCTCTTTTCATTTGAACATGCAACACTGTGTACCACCAGCTTGCTTGTGTGTTCCCCCTTGGGAAATGCAGGGATATAAATCCATCCCCTAGGCTCTTTAATTAAGGTTACAAAAACATCAAGAGGGTCTCACCCTTGTAAACACAAAGAGGCTTTCCAGGAAATAGCTCTGCCTCTTGTGTTAACAGATGTCATGGGGTGGTCAGGGCGGAAAGTGTTGTTTTAAAATTCTCAATCTGCCTCACAAGAGCTTTCCTTTGTTTTTCCTTAGCTGGTTCCTGGACAGCATCACACACTTTCCTCTTTTAACTTTCACATCACTTCATTTAGCTTTTCTGCCCTGACCCACCTTGAGCACTTGTCATGTGGACTAGAAAGAAATACACCGCCCCATCATGTCCTTAGATCTGTGCTGGCCATCATGTGCCATGGGCTCTTTTCCCTGGCTTGGGCCTCATCTCCTCTGCCTCTGATACTGAGATAGGGAGCAGCCTGGTAATTATATAGGGTTGGGCACGTCTTTCTGACTTTAAACATCTGGGTGAAATGCTGAATTAAAAAAAAAAAAAAATCAAGTGTTCAACATCAAGGTTACAAGGTTCCAGTGTGTGAGAAGACTTTCTTTTTAAACCAAACTCTTTGGTGGTTATTGATTTCAATGTCTCTTTGTTTTTTTGTTGTTTTGTTTTGTTTTGTTTTTTGTATGCATGTGTGTCACCAATTAGGCAGCTTTTCTGCATATGCATTCTTCTGTCCCAAGCAGGGGGGCAAATCCTGAGAGGAAAGGGATGAGTGCTTTCATCAGGGGGTGGGGGAGTCATATCGTTAAGGAGACCTAATAGGAAAAAGACTTCATGGAAGCTGCAGAGCCAGAAAGCTTACTGTACAGAAGAAATCCCTTTGGAATCTCAACGATAAGCAGTTCTGAGTCTGGCTGTCCTCTAGCAGCAGCTCTAAGATTTGGCCACTGACAGCTAAAGAGAAAGAGGTAGAAGTCACCGCGCTGGCTCCATCAGTGAACTACGCTGAACATAGCTTCACATAGATGCCAAAGGTTTGAGATGTTTCCACATCTCACTGTGTGTTCAAGTCACTGGAGCAGCCACAGACTGTGTCTCCACATGAGTCATAATGAAAGCAATAAGGCAGTAAATAGGATGATGTGACAAGGTTGGCCCCATCTAAAGAGGACTTGGGCTCAGAAAAGGAATGGTGGCTTTAGAGCCAAGGCAGATACAAGGATCATTCCAGCCATGCTCGTGGTTTTGGGCATTCATAGGGAATGAAGCGGTGCTTCTTGGATGTCCTCCCCACTCCCCAGAACTCCTACCAGCCCCATTCCTGTTCTATTGTCCAAAAGACGGGCAAAGTGCTCAGTCCTTTCCCTTGTACTAGAAGATCAGTGCCTGTGCCAGGTGTACAAACAGTCCGGGGCCCCTAGTTCTGTTCCATCAGCACACAGCAGGAGAGGGGACATGAGTGAGACTCCATCCAAGGAGAGGACAGGTACCCCATGAGAATGAACATCCTCCAATTAGATATTGAAAAAGTGATCCCCAAAGAAATGGAGTTTCCCCAGGAATCTCATGGTGGGAAAAGGAAAAAAGCTGACAAGTCCATGATATCAGCCAGAGTGCAGGGAGCGTTAATCTGAAAAGAAATCTCACAGAGTTCTAACAAATGGTTAGACCACCTTGCAGAAGAGACCGGACATGAGACAATGAGGACAGGCAAGACCCGCCTTGTTCAGGACTGCTTGGTTCCATCCTGCAAACCTCTGGTCTTCTATCTAAACCTAAAGCTCACATCAGGACCTTGAAGCCTGGCTAGGGTGTCACTAACACCTCTTCCTTTCTCTTCCTAATGTGGTTGCATTGAATCAATCTCCCTTCTCTTCTTTTCACCATTTGTCTCTTTAATTGGCATATTGCGGATAAGCGGCCCTGAACCTAGGTCATTTGGGCTTCCAGGACCCAAGGGCTGACTCTAAAAACTCTGTCAGTAGTAAGGGAACTCACATATGGCTCTGTAATGGCAGTTTTGGGGTTCCTTGCCAATGCACCAATAAATTTAGGGTATCTCTGGATCATTGCCTTATGAATTTCAAGAATTAAAATCCATAGACTAGAGGATAAGGTTTAGAGAGACTTTACTAGGTTAAAAGAAGGAAAGAAAAGAAAGTCCAGAGAGCTCCTGCCACGTGGAAGGTAGGAGGGGGTAGAGAGTCCATGCGGGCCTAGGGGTCCCCAACCTCATCTCAGCCCAGCCAGGCTGAGACAAGGGGGAACTCATGAAAGCAGAGACCTGGAAGTTCAAGAGAGGTGAATAGCCAAAAAAGAGGCTTTGCCTACATGGTGAGCATCTATTTATAATCTTATTGTGTGTGTGGGGGGGGTATCCTCAAGCTCAGGTGAGTCTGAGAGAGCTGATTGGCCTGTGCTCAGGGGACTGGCTCAGGAAGAAGTCAGCACATCTGAGTAGGAGGAGATAGAGATAGAGAGAAAGAGACAGTGTGCTGATTGGATGAGACTGGAACTTTTTGGTTCCCTGTTTTGGGACATCTTCTGACTGGCTACCTAACAGTAAAGCTAACTAACTAATTCCCCCTCAACTCAGATAGACCCAGGATTTATGGCTTCGAACCAGCAAAGAATTTCAGCACCAGCCAGTATCACGCAGAGTTTTGGTTTTATGTAAGATATTTTAATGAATATTTGGAGTGTGAGGGTTAAGAGACAGAGAGGCACTCTGAAGGAAAGTAAACACCTGAGTGTGGGTGTGCACTTCTCCAGGAAGACTTTCATTAAATGTCTTATATCTTGGTGGCCCTCAAGAGAGTTGCTAAACACTTTTTTAAAACACTTTTTTTAAAGTGTTTTATTTATTTGAGAGAGTCAGAGAGAAAGAGAGAGAGAGAGAATGGGCCCACCAGGGCCTCCAGCCACTGCAAACGAACTCCAGATGCATGCGCCTCCTTGTGCATCTGGCTTACATGGTCCTGGGGAATCAAACCTGGGTCCTTTGGCTTTGCAGGCAAAGGCCTTAACCACTAAGCCATCCCTCCAGCCCCCTTTCTTTCTTTTTGATAGAGTGGCTTCATCGGTGCCTTGGATGGAGTTACAATCTGATAAAGAAAACCAGAAGCCACTAGGATTATACAAGGGATTGAGGTTACATGCTTTACAGTAGTAAAGGGGCTTATGGTGAAATTTCCTAGAGAGTTTCAGGTTTACAGCTGGGAAAGGAGGAGGGACTCGGGACATGCTAAATGTATTGGAATTCTTGCTTCTCAAATGGCCAAAGGATCAACCAGACTCAGGGGCGAGGGAATCCTTCACCATCTCAGGTCCCCATAATTTTCACCGTCTTTTTATCCTGCCTCAAATTCTATGGGGTGCAGCAGAAAGAGTGCTCGATCGTGTCTGAAGCCGGCATCCTAATCTGACCTTCTTTGTTGAGTGACCTTAAATAAGTTATATGACGTCTTTGAAACTCAGTTTCCCCCGTCTATAAGAGGAAGGAGCTAAGTTAGACCTCTGGTCCCATCTGAGGGAAGCAGAAAAGTTTTGATGATAGGGTACCACTGCCAAAATCACCCTTCTCCACCCAGCCTGCTCTCTGTTCTTTCACGGACATGCCCTCATTATCTTGATGGAGTGGGGGTTTTCCCCACAGAACTCTGTGGGGTAGGACAGCTAAACACAGACAGAGCAGAGTGGTTGTGGGTGGGAAACAGTAAGAAGAGCTTTTCCAGGGCTGCCCAAGACCAGCAGCTGAGGAAGCGTGCCTTCCAGATGGGTAGCCCGAGAAGGTGAAATTCTGCCAACATCCCCACCTCTGCAAGCTTGCAGCCTTATTGGTACAAGGGTTGCTAGGATTATAGCCTGAGCGCTCGCAGCCTGAACAAGCTAGGCTCAGCCACATGTGTACTCCAATTTATAATTCTCTAGTAGCAATAATTATTTTAAAATGAAAGAAAATGGGCTGGAGAGATGGCTTAGTGGTTAAGGTGGCTGCAAAGCCTAATGACCCAGGTTCAATTTCCCAGTACCCACGGAAAGCCAGGTATACAAAATGGTACATGCATCTGGAGTTTGTTTGCAGTGGCTGGAGGCCCTGACATGCCCATTCTCTCTCTGTGTCTCTTTCTCTGTCTCTCCTTCTCTCCCCTTGCACATAAATAAATAAATAAAATATTTTTAAAGTGCAAAAAATAAAACTGAAATTTCATGAAATTACATTTCATGGTGCCCGAATCACTGATTCATTCCACAGAAGTTTCTAATGGCATAAGGGCCAGACACTCACACGGGTACTGGAGATACAACAGTGACTCATATGTGAGAATAATAAATGCTGTGAGGAAAAGCAGATCAAGGATGAGAAGCGGGGGGTGGAGGCAGGGCTGCAAATGTAAATAAGCCACTGGGGACAGACAGGCCTCACTCAGTGCTCAAAAGTTTGATCAAAGCATATTGTTCAGTTTCTTTCTTTGGTACATAAGATACAGGGAAGGGAGTGTAGCTCAGTGGCAGAGCATTTGACTGCATAAGATGCACGGAGGGCAGGACCACTAAGCAAAAGCACTGAAAAGGCGACCAATGCCATCTCCATCAAACCAACAGCTGTGCTGTCCTGTCTGCCTTCACCTGCACACACTTAGAAACTTACCACCACGGCCCATGTCTTCAAGCTGAGAGCTCATGGGAGAGAGAGCACAGATTAGCAAAGCCCATAGGTTAACACACAATAGTTATCTAATAGTGGCTGCTCAGTGGCCTACTTCCTCCAACCAAGATCTCTATAACATTTCTATCACCTCCCAACAATGCCATCAAACAATGATTCTCTCAATGAACTAATCTATTCCGAAATCAGAGCACTCAAGGACACAATTATAACCCAAAGCCCCACTCTGAACACTGCTGCCCCAGGGACCACGGCTGCAGAGCTGAGCGTCTTCTAGGGACAATGCATATCTTAGCCATAGTCTCCGGCCTCTGTTTAAGAAACAGAAGGATGGCAAGTAGCTACGGCATGGGGATGATGCTCAGTTCCTGTGGGGTGAAGGCCAGCTAGGGAAGCCTTGAAGGACTTCGAAGTTTACTACAAAAGCCATTGACTGGGCTAGGCCATTGGAGAGTTCTAAAGCGGCGGGTTCTGATTTGTACATGCTAAATATGAAAGGCAGTATTTCACTAGGGTAAAAATACAATCAATGAACAGGCTGCTCTAAGAACCTTAGTTACAGAGGAATGGTGGCAGTTGAGAAGAAAGAAATGCACTGTTTTTCTTATAATTGTCAGTAGAATTTTATATGTGTGTGTGTGTGGTGTGCATGTATGTATATATGTGTGTTTGGATGTGTGTGGGAGCATGTGTGTGTAGAGTTGTGTGTGTGCACACGTGCGTGCACGTGGAGGCTGGAGATCAACCACTGCACATTATTCGAGACTGAACCTGGACCTCATCGACTTAGCTAGATTAACTAGCCAGGGAGCCCCAGGTATCCCCTGGCTCCGCGCTCCCAGTGCCGGGATTACGGGTGCTCACTGGGACGCCCTCATTTGTCATGGGTACTGAGGATCCCACTTCAGTCCTCATGCTTGTGAGGCTTGCTCAGCAAGCACTTTATTCATGTGCTTATTAGTGAGCATGGTGTGGTATGTGCTTTCTGTGTAGTGCATGTACATGTACGTGCTGATAGGCCACCCTGTACAATCCAGCCTGCAACCACCAGAGGAAGCCATCAGATGCCCCCTCCATTGCTCACCCTCCTGTTTTTTTCCCCGAGACATTGTCTTACAGATTCCAGAGCTTGCCATTCATGAGCCCCAGTGATTCTCTGGTCTCCATCCCTCATAAGCCTGGGGTTACAGATATATAGGGCCATGCCCAGCTGTTTTACATAGGTTCCAAAGACTCAAATTCAGGCAATTTCAGGCTCTCTCGGGCTCCTACTTGTGCAGGAAGCACAATTAACTCTCTTAATTAACTCACTGAGGACAAAAAAGCCACCTCTCTCAATAATGGATAAGGTTTTATTTGGGGCTAATGATTGGATAGTAAAGATATTTACAGAAATGGAGAAGATTATCAGAATAGCACACTTGTAGGTAGAATTCAAAGAATCTGTTTTGTCCTTGTTAAGTCTCCTGGGTACCCAGTGGAGATACTGAGTGGACAGAGGGAAATTAGGCTAGCAATCAGGTTCACAAGGCACAAGTCCAACTGGCCGGATATGGATACCATTCAAAGGAATATTTTATTAATTCCCCTTATTAAATTGTTAAATGAAAAATAAATAAGTAGAAGTAAGAACAAAAGAACATCAACTTGGTTTCATAACACCAGAATCATCTGCTGCTTCCTGAGCAGTTCTCCAGCCCTCATGTTTCTCACATAGGAAGTGGAGTTAGCTGTCGTGCCTCCTGGGTGGGGCTCTTCTGAAGATAGAACGATCCAAATCCAGTGGCAGAAGGCCTAGGTAAGCACAAAGCAGGCCTCTTTAAATAAATGGCCATTGACTCTATTTGACCAGAAAGGCCTTCTAGAGAACGCAAGGAGGAATGCAGAGTGGCTCTCAGAAGGAGGCTTCACTAGGCCGCACCAGCCAGTGTGTTTTTGTTGACAGCCCTGGTAAAGGCAAAGTCAGCCCTGTGAAGCCCTCATTCAAATCTGAAATCAGTTGCTTTGGGGGAAAATAATGATGATGAATTTCTTGACAGCCATGCTATTTGTCAGCAGATAACATAATTTTCTCAGATAATTCAACTTGAGCCAAGCAAACAATATAGAAATGCATTCTACAAGCAGTGTCATTGGACGTCATTCTCTCTCATATTATCTCTCTCTCTCACAGTGAGAGAGAGAGAGAGAAAGAGAGAGACACACAGAGAGAAAGTTCTCTCTTGCACTCTTTATTCTTTAAGGCAATGACTGCTACAGGGGGCTGGCTTGAGTTGTTTCCCTGGCTCTGCTCCAGAAAGGTTCACAGCATGGGTTGCTCCAGCACAGATAGTGGTTTTGTGGCTATTTTGTTGCTGCTTTTAAGTGTGCAGAAGACCTCTCATTCCCATGAATTTCTAGTTCCAATAGGAGGTGCCGGCTCCTGACCACTAACAATGAGTGCGCAATCAGAGGGCTGGATGGGGGAAGGGCTGCTACTCCATTCCATGGTCATGTTCTCTTCTCATGACAGGGGCAATTCCAACCTGGACTTGCTCCAGGATCTTGGTGGGAAAATCTGTAGATTACAATCCCAGAAAACAGCACACTTGGGGAATATCCCTGTGGTGTTTCTGTCATAAAGAGGCCATTTGCACTCAAGAGGTTTCCACAAAGAACACTGTCCCAGTACCGTGTGGCCAGAAGAGAGCAGGGACCCACCACAGTGAGCCTCCTGGGCGCCCCCCCCCAAGGAAGGGGGTGGAGGCAGGGTTACCCACCAAAGGCAGGGGCCCAGCAGGGTTGGAACAGCTGTAAACATGACTGTGAATTGGCCATCTCAGAGGCATTTCATTCTGGGTGAATGAATTAAGCTGCTCTGCCTGGAAGCACCCAGCCAGTTCCAGCTCTGAGGTTGCTGGGAACACAGTGACCTCCCTGGAGCTTCCACCTGACAGGCGAATTTCTCTTCTAGGCTGTACAAATAGGATGAGCTGGGCCTGAGCATGAGCACCACCATGCAGTGGCAGCAAGCAGAGGATGAAGGACAGACAGGGACCCAGGAACCATGGCAAAGCCAAGAGTCATCTGAGCTTCATCCCAGTACAGCATGTCCTGTCCCAGTCTGTTTGCTGTTTCCTGTGCTGCCTCAAAACAGACTTACTGCAGAGGCAGGCCTGTGAATGCCAGGGTCCTGATCCAACAGCACATGGGAAGGAAAAAGAGTTCCTTCCTCTGAATCCCAACATTTTACAATGTGTATGGCCCTGGACCAGTGTCTGTCTTCAGAGAATATCAGACATTTTGGTAAAGCAAAAGAGAAGTTCTGGAGTCTGAGACTGGATAGAACAATGAGGATCTTTGAGGAAAACCTCTCAGTCATTCCACAAATATATAGTGAGCTTCATGCAAGTGTTACAAATTCAAAAAAGGCCACAATCCAGAGGCATGTGCTCTGTGAGATTGTTTCTGTGTGTGACTGTGTGTGTGTGTGTGTGTGTGTGTGTGTGTGTGTGTGTGTGTGTGTATGTTTGTCTGTGTGTAGGGAGAAAATAGCTGAGCAACTCAGCAGTTTCCTGATTCAGAGATGACAATGGTAATTCCTCATGCAGCCCTGACATTTCTGTGTTCTCCTAAGGAGGAAATGTGAGGACAGTGATAATCTGTGTCTATTTGAATGGACTTTCCAATTGAAAATGCTTAAGTCTCTCTGTGGGCCTTAGACCAGATTAGGGCCACAGTGACCTAGGGTGACAGTAAGTGAAAGTCTCCTTCATTTTACCTGCTATGGTTTGATTCAGGTGTCCCCCACAAACTTAGATGTTCTGCAATCTAGGTCCTCAGCTGGTGGTAACTTGGGAATTGGAGTCTCCTGGAGGCAGTGTATAGTTGGGGGTGGGCTTGTGGGTTTTATAACCAGCTTCTCCTTGCCAGTGTTTGGCACACTCTCTTGTTGCTGTTGTCCACCTTATGTTGGTCAGGAGGTGATATCCACCCTCTGCTCATGCCATCATTTTTCCCTGCCATCATGGAGCTTCCCCTTGAGTCCGTAAGCCAAAATAAACCTTTTCCTCCCATAAGCTGCTCTTGGTCAGGTGTTTTCGGCCAGCAACACATACCTGACTACAACAGTGCCCCTCCCCATAACACCATTAATATCTCCCTCCTGGTTGCTTTTCCCTCTCCTCACCTTTTCATGTAGACCTTCTCACTACCAATGTCACAAAAGTGGACTAAGTTCAAAAGTAGCTTTCTAACTCTAAAGACTTTAGAAGGCTCTGTACTTTGTCCACCCCTCTGGCCCTGCTCTAACTCACAGAAGAAGCTATTTTCTATTCCACAAATGGAACACTGTAGGAGACAGCTTTCTGGGTTAGGCAGATCAGGGAAGGAGCCCTTGGTAATACAAAATGGCAAGGGTGGGGGTGATGTCTTCCTGACCTGGACAAATTTTCCCATAGTGGTGCCTTGGTGGGTGGTCTAACAAGCTGTGCAGTACTGGATGCACTGTGGACCTTCAGAGCCTCTCCCCTTCTCTCAGTCTGGCCAATCACACACTCATGACTATCAGGCCCTCCCATGCAATAAAGGATCGGTCTCCAGGGAAGCTTTTTTCCAGCTCTGGGAGCCCCTCCTCATGGAAGAAACTGCTTTTCTTTCCCCTTTCTTTCCCTCTTACTCTGAAATAAACTTTATTCTTTTAAAATACATTCATGCCTCTTAATTCCATAATTGTTAGAGAAAATGAACCTTTAACCCCTAAATGGTAACATTTTGGGGGCTCATCTGGGATCACCAGACATTTCAACACTGACTCTCCTCCAGACCAAATAAACAGAAGGAAAAAAAAGAGAGAGAAAAAAAACTAGTCCATCAACCAGAGACACACCCAGACAACTCCCTTCTCAAACATGCAGGCTCCAGTATGGGTGCATGCTTGTCTCCCAAACAGGCTATGTGTGCAATCAGATCTGGCTGGAACTAGACATGCAGCAGAGGACTAAAGGATGGTGGTCCCAAAGCTGGAGCAGAAAAGTGCAGCTAGGGCTCTTAGCTAAGCAGCTGACTTTAATCATCAGCTACCTGCCTAGGAACCTCCACACATTCCAATGTTAATTGTCTTAACTTTGAATGCTGGCTGCTTGTCTGCCTTTTGCGAGAAGAAGGCCAGCTGGTCTCACCTAAAAATACAGGTTTCCCTGAACTCAGACAGGGATCATGGAGGATGAGCACAAGGCTAATCCAACATGGAGACCTGATTCCAGCCTGCACCAGGGCCTGGCATACTGCCCTGCTAAGATAGCCACTAAATCTACATTGGGAATAGAGGTAAAACAGAAGAAACCATATTTCTCTCTCCATTGTTTGGATAAGTTATTTCTTTGTACCATATTTTAATGTTCATTCAACCAACATTAACCTGTTTTAACTTTAAATTCATTTTAACCTGATAGGGTTTTAATGACCTGGAAATAACAAGTCTCAGGGTGGCCTTGAACTTATCCTCCTTTTCCCAGTGCTGGGATTTTGCCCAGCAAAATATTTTATTTATTTATTTGAGAGAGAAAGGCAAAGAGGGAGAGACAGAAGGAGAAAATGGGTGCACCAGGGCTTCCAGCCACTGCAAACGAAGTCCAGACACATGCACCACCTTGTGCATCTGGTATACATGGATACTGGGCAATTGAACCTGGGTCCTTAGTCTTTGCAGGCAAGCACCTTAACTGTTAAGCCATCTCTCCAGCCACTAACCCTAGGGCACTTGCCTGCTCAAGCCTAAGGACCCAGGTTTGATATCTCTCCAGATCCCACACAAGCCAGGTGCACAAAGGTGAGGCAAGCACAAGGTCTCACATGCAGAAGCATCTAGGGTTCAGTGGCAGGGGCTGAGGCCCCGGCTCCAATTCTCTCCCTCCCTCCTCTCTCTCTCTCTCTCTCCTTCTCTTTCTTTCTCTAAAAAAATTTAAAAAGTATATTTCATAAATTTTATTCTAAAACCAACAGATACCAAAGTCAATATGTATATGCTGGGAAATTATTGTAAGTCAAGTCTGGTTGTCATTTTTCCTGGTTTTCATTTAAAGTATAGAGATTTTTGGTGACATAAATAATAAGAGAGAAGTTTCAAATTTTTAAATATTCATGCTAAAGATGTTTAATTCTAAGTTTTTCTGGTAAGGATGTTTCTCTTCAGATTTACAATGATAGAATAGCTAAGTCCTAGATGCTAGATTATCAGTTAGATTTGTCATTTCTCTTTATAGTCATATAAGAAAGATGGTTAATAAAGTTTTATGGGTTATGATTTGATAAACTGGTTGAAGGAACTGGAAAGGAAATTTTCAATGCTGGATATACAGAATGTTGGACAAGAAAGACTCTTTAAGTGGTACTTAGATAAAAGGACAAAAGTGCATTTGAGGAGGTATGAGTATGTTGAACAAAAGGATTAGAAGAGAAATCTATTCTTAATTGATTTATTCACTTATTTATTTAAGACAGAGAGCAGCAGATAAAAAGAGAATGGGTGCCCCAGGGCGTCATATACCAGGTTCCAGCCCTACATAGAAGCCAGATACATGTTGTGGGCTCACATCATAGACTGAGACTCCTTTAAAGCTCAAGCCTAGAAAAAGCTCCTAATCTCACTTATTCCACCATTTAAATAATTCATTAATTTTAGCAGACTAACCATTCCTCTATCTCTCCTGCTCAAATGCCTCCATGTTTGACATGCTAAGATGCTTTGTTCCCTGTTCTGTCTTTTCTTCTTATCCCTGATTACCATTGGTAGAGTGTCATGTGCTGTTTAAAGATGTTACAAACTGGCTGTGAGTTCAGAGTGCAGCCCTCCCCTGACTCAGATACAAGCAGATTTAAATTAAGTTGTATGTCTCCCAATGCCTCCTCATAGATCACATTGGCCCTCTGATAGGTGACAAGAACACAAAAGGGAAACCAAACAGCACAAGGATAATATTACTCTATACTTTCTTGCTTGCTTCTGATTACTTAAAGTCAAAGTCACCTCTGTCAGATAACATACCTTGATCAAATGGGTAAACTGAGCCAAGATATTTGATTAACCTAAAAACTCCTCCAACAAATGTTTTCCATCTGGAAGGTAAACAGATGGCTCAGTGGTTAAAGACACTGATAATAACTAACTCTGCTTGATTTGCTTTGCTTCTAGTTTTAAAAGAAATAAGATGCCAGGCATGGTGGCGCACGCCTTTAATCCCAGCACTCGGGAGGCAGAGGTAGGAGGATCGCCGAGAGTTCGAGGCCACCCTGAGACTACATAGTTAATTCCAGGTCAGCCTAGACCAGAGTGAGACCCTACCTTGCAAAACCAAAAAAAAAAAAAAAGAAAGAAATAAGATGTTTTATATATACAGATTTCTATATTAAAATGATAAATTAAGATCAACAGATGGCTCATTGGTTAGAGATACTTGCTAGTGGCTGGACTTATTTGATATTTTTGGGTCTGCTCCTAGTTTTAGAAATGTTTTGCCTGTAGATTTCTGTATCACATATAGTGATTTACAGTTTTCCTAAGGTTTTTGCTTAATATTTTGGATATTTCCAAGGTTCCATTTTGTCAATATTGCTTCAGAATAAGACATGCTCAGAGGCCAAATATGTGGCCAAGATCAATTACAGATCCCACACAGACAGACACATGTTTGAAATCACATCAATTAAAAGTTAAGTCTGAGCCAGGCATGGTAGTGCACACCTTTAATCCCAGCATTCGGAAGGCAGAGGTAGGAGGATCACCATGAGTTCAAGGCCACCCTGACACTACATAGTTAATTCCGGGTCAGCCTGGGCCAGAGTGAGACGCTACCTTGAAAAAAAATTAAGTCTGTAGTGAAGACGTACCTTTATAGGCCCTGTGAAGTAGTGATAGGAGGGCACCCTAGGACAGGTAGCCTTCACTCCAAACAAGCCTTTTTGATGACCTGTCTTCTGCCCATAGAATCAGGTATAGACAGGAGCCAAAGCTATGAATGGAGTAGCTTAAGCTTAAATTTAGGGTCCCATTGGTAAGATTACAAATCCATAGTCCCTAAGCTTGTTTGGGGACCCATTAGTAAGAACTTAATTCTGTAGACACCCAGGCCCCCCAGTACAATCTTAAAAGTATCTTACTTTTAAGTACTTTGCCCTAGCATACTATGCAATCTCCATGCTTGGCTCCCATTGGGGCACAGATGTGGGGCATGATCTTAAGCCTCCAGGACTGAGTAGTCAAAAGTGCCACAAGCATGCCTTCCTTACTTGCCTCACATACATAAAATGGTCCCTCCCCAGGGACAGCTTACCAGCTTTGGGTCCAAATAGGTTTAGGGCTTTTAACAACTAAGTCAAGAATGACAAGGTTATAAGAAAAAAGTCAAGAAAATGAGGAAATACACTGCAAGGTCAGGCTGGTGCCAGATGACGCCCACACCTTTGTCCCATTCTCTGTCCACGGGAATGGGTATAAGAGCTGAAAAGAGATGTCTCTTCATACAAGAGCAGAGGGTCTACTAGAGAGGGTAGCTAGGTTTGCATTTCCTCACCCTACAGATGGGGTCAGTCACCTCCAAAGTTCCAAGAAGGACCCCCCCCTTCACCTGTCTGCCAAAGTAGTAGGAAGCATTAGACACCCAGACCTCACAAAAATATGAAAAAAAATGTCATCACAGGGCAATTCTCAGTACAACACTATTCTCCAACTTGACCTCTTTATAGAGAAATGAATGAAATTACACCCACTCTTTTACCTCTGTGATCGTCTAAACTGGCCACTGACTGTCAGCTAGACCTAATCACTCCAGTTACGGTTTCTGGCTCAATAGCTCCTAACTCTCTAGCCCTATCTAAAAGACTCATAGAAAGCAGCTCTTGTCCCAGATAAAACAAAAAAGACAATGTATACAGTGGTGACAAATTTTGGGCTCCTGAGTACAAGCCTTGGGATGTCAGGGCTAAAGTCTCAGTTCAACTAATGTGAAGTTGTTCTGGTTTAATGCTTGTAAAAACTGCCTTTAAAGTGCTCAATGAAGTTAGCTATGTTCCTCTGTCAAACTTTTAAGTATCTGAACTGAGTAAAGGTTGAGGTCCACTCATTAGTGCTTAATTTTCTACAATAAGGTTTCTGTACCCCAAACAATGTTGTTTTAAAGATAGCTCCTGTCTTGTTCATGCTAATCCTGTCACATGGTCATCACTGGGTTTATCATTTAAGTTATTGTGACTTTCGTACTCCTGTTAAGCACAAATATGTTGTTGGTATATCATGCTTAAGGATCATCTATTTTAATAGTCCTGGGTAAAAACATAAAATTGCTTTTTGTTAATTAGTGGCTCTAACATACATAAGATTTTTTGTTGTTGTTTTTTGGTTTTTTTGTTCTTTTGTTTTCCGAGGTAGGGTCTCACTCTGTCCCAGGCTGACCTGGAATTCACTCTGTATTCTCAGGCTGGCCTTGAACTCACAGTAATCCTCCTACCTCTGCCTCCCAAGTGCTGGGATTAAAGGCGTGCGCCATTACACCCGGCTCACATACATCAGATTAATTGCTACCCAATATTAAGCTAAGAACATTGCTTGTCCAATAGTGTTTTTCTTTTGACAAATATGTCAAGGCTTATATTGGACCAAACTATTTAGTTCAACAATGACCAGGATCTACTCTATTGCTATGTGTGATCAAGTAGTTTTGGACAAGGTTTTAATTAAGTACTTGTCTAAATCCTGACTTTTCAAGTTCACTTGCTTTTAGTTCTCAAGCCATAGTCCCTTCTCCAGAATACAGCCTCATGCTCAAGTAATCTTCATCTGGAAAGAAAATGGTTTTGAGATCCAATGTTCTGTTTCCAATTTCCCTTGGTAATTGGTATGTTTTCAAACACAGATGCTAAGGTTTTGTACTGTCTTGTCTTTTTCTGACATTTGATTTCTAAGTCAAGTGAATTGATTTGGATTTGCTGGTATGCTTATAACTGTTACTAAAAAGGCTAAAACATTCCTGCTTTCTATGCTTCAGGTGTGACCTCCATTGTCACAGGATAATTAACTTAATGTTACACAGATGACTTTAAGCTTTTGAGTCATTCTTTAGCTAGATCTGTCTCACTTATCAGCTATGCTATATATCCACACCCTTCTTTGAAGCTGGTGTAACTTTCTTTCTAAGTGCTCTAATAACCATATGTAGAAGCCAAAGCCAACTGGAGACACTGGAACTAAAAAGGACAACCAGTATTTTGCCTCTGTTTCCAGGTCAAAAGGACATAAGAGATGATGGACACTTCTAGTGTGTTCTACAATGGCCCTCTGCTAAGTCACTTGTCTCCCTAATCAGGAGGACACGGTGACCCAGGGGCTGGAGAGATGGCATAATTGTTAAGGAACTTGCCTGAGAAACCTAAAGACACATGTTTTTTTAACTTTTTTTTTTTTGGAGAGAGTCAGAGAGAGAAAGAGAGAGAGAGAAGGGGGGGCAGATAGAGAATAGAATGGGCGTGCTAGCAGCCTCTCAGCTGCTGTGAATGAACTCCAGGCCCATGCACCCCCCTGTGGGCAAGTCCAGCATTGCACCCTTGCATCACTTTGCGTCTGGCTAAATGTGGGACCTGGAGAAATGAACGGGCAGTCTTAGGCTTAGGAGGCAGGCGCCTTAGCCCCTAAACCAGCTCTCCAGCCCAAGGACCCATGTTTGACTCTCCAGTTCCTACTTAAGTCAGACTCACAAAGGTGAGGAAGCGCAAGGTTGCACATGCCCACAAGGTGGCAGGAGTGTCTGGAGTTCAATTGCAATAGCTGAGGCCCTGGCCTGCCAATTCTCTTTCTCTCTCTTTCTCTCTCTCTCTCTCTCTCTCTCTCTCTCTCTCTCTCATCTAAATACATAAATCAGTGTATAATTTGCAAGTGAGTCCAAACTAATAAAAAAATAGTCTTCCAGGGTTCCCCACACCAAAAAGAAAAGCCACTCAGTCAGCACCCCTGACTCATCCTAACAGATAATACCAATACTGAGGGAGTCATAGAGCCCCTCCAAGGTCCCTAGAGTCTCTCTGGAGAGCCACTATTGACCTCCGAAAGTATATATTTGACTAAATTTTGGCTAACTGCCTGGTCTTAAATACTCAGAAAAAAAAAAAAGTATAACCAAAAAATATAGATGCTTTTTTTGTTCATCCCATTTAAACTATCCCAATTCCTGTTTACATTTAAGAACCTCACTTAGAAGTCAAGACAGATCACCTGGACTGCTTTCCCTTAAGGATTTGAGGATAGGCCCCCATTTTGGGGGGTTTTATTTATTTACTTATTCTAGCCTAGCTCTTTCTCAAAAAGCTAATAAGCTCCTAAAAGACACCAAAAAAGGTCATCCAAGAACACTGTCCATGGACTAAGTACTTCTGCTAGCCTTAACCAGGCTTAGAAACGCCCTTGATCACTAGGGCTTAATCCCTTGTGAAGCCCTCTATGGCAGGCTCTTTCTCACCAATGACTTAGTATTAGATCCTAAGGAAGCTAGACTTGTGTCCTATGTCACGAAACTGGCAAAATTCCAACAAATTCTGTCAGAGATATAAACCGGGCTAACCCTGGAAGAACAAAGGGGACTCCACCCCCTCTTTTGCTCAGGAGACTTTGTTCTCCCAACTTGGTGTCACCATACCTTGGCACAGTGCTGACAAGTGCCTGTCCGATTTTCCCTGTCTTGATAAGCTGATTCCTTGACACTTCTACCTCAGTCTTTTATGTTGCTAATAATTCTTTGTGTGTGTTTCAGATGCAATCCCAAATGCCAAAAATACAAGAGAGACACAGGACCCAAAAGCTGATTATTGAGCTAAAATGTTCTACATGGGCTCCTAGATAGCTCTCCCCCAGAAAAATACTAAGGGCTGTGGCCTAACATCGCCCCCTGTCAGCATGAAATAGTTGAGAGTTATTATCACCCCATTTCCCTAACAGCAGTTAGGGTTGCTTCTCAGAGCGGGAATTGAAACACTGTAGGAGACAGCTTTCTGGATTAGGCAGATCAGGAAAGGAGACATTGGTAATACAAGATGGCAAAGGGGGTGATGACTTCTTCCTCTTCCTGGCCTGGACAAATTTGCCCACTGTGCTGCCTTGGTGGGCTGGCCTGACAAGCTTCCGCAGTCCTGCACAGTAATGTATGTTCCTATACCTCCCTGTAAGTAAGTTCAGGGTTGGTCTGGCATCCTAGAATCAACACCTTCTATTATGGAAACTCCTAGGCCTTTCTGTACCCGAGTGGAAGGAAACAGCTCCTCCACTGGAGCTAGCACCTAGAGACCCAAAACAAGCGATCAAAAGCCCACCTTCCAACGAGTTGAGAGAGTATGGTCCCAGAAAAATTCCACCCTCCCTCCTCTTGTGAAGCAGACACCCCATACACCACAGTGCAAGATGCTCCCCTTCCTACTTCTCCACAAGAAGGCTTAAATACATTTTTTTTTCTCTCACTGGGCAGTTCAGAGCTCCCTCCCCTTTTTTTTTTTGCTCTGAGTACCACCATCCTTTGATTTGGGCCCAAAAAGAAACTGTCTCAGTGGTTTTCTAAATTCTGGACCTAACACTAACTAGGCCATTCCAGGTATAGCATACATTTTACCTTTTATTATTTCTCTTTCATTTACACTCAGTTTCACAGATAACACACAAATACATTTTTATAACAATAAAACCAATTCTCCCTACACCTCAAGCCAAGCTCTAAATGCCAGGCTCACCTCCCCAGAAGTAGCCCCTGTCTCCAATTTGCTGGGTGTTCTAGACTTTTCCAGGTCTTCATGCAGTCATGCATGAACCTACAAAACATGGAGGGCAGGGCTTTTACAAAAATTCTTTCAGGACTGGAGAGATGGCTTGGCAGTTAAGGCGCTTGCCTGCAAAGCCTGGTAATTTGGATTCTATTCCCCAGAACCCACATAAAGCCAGATGCACAAAGTAGTGCATGATTCTGGGGTTTGTTTGCCATGGCTAGAGCCCCTGGCATGCTCTTTTCTCTCTCTGCTTGCAAATATATAAACAAAAATATTTTCTAAAAGTTGTTTCATACTACACACATCCATTTAGCTATCCTAAATGCATATTTTTATCAAAATTATACAAGCTCATAACTTATAAAGTCAACTAAGTAAACGGTGATGAAGTCAAACAGCCCCTCCACTCCCGTTTCTTTCTTCTTAGAGGCATTTCTTCTTAGAGGCATTTCTGCCAGCCATGGGTATCATCTGAATGTGCAGAGACCCTCAGAGGCGTGATTCAAATACTTTGTCCCAAGATACTGGAACTGTTCTGGGATGTCAGACACTCTGAGAGGTGACACCAAGCTAACGGAAGTAGATCACTGTGGGAAGGTCCTTATGAGGACTATCCATGACTGCTTCCTGTTATGACTACTTCCTGTTCTGTTCTGTTTCCGGGTTAGCCATGAAATGAGCAGTTCTCTGCGACTTGCTCCTGTTGCTGGTGTTCTGCCTACACGCACGGGCTTAGCAGCCATGGACTCAACCCTCTGGAAGTTTGAGCCAAGATAAATCCCTCCGCTTTTCATCTTGTTTTCTTAGATATTTCATCCCAACAATGCAAAAGTAATCAATGCACCAGCTTGGGGAGTATTTTCTTCCTACTTCATAACAGGCTGCTCCTTCTCTTTCTTCACTTAGAAATTAACTGATGTCCTTCCATGCAAGATTGCATCTGGCCGTCTTTTCTCCCATCCATTCTCACAATCCCAGCATGCTTAGAGCACAGTTTGATGAGGTCAATATTTGGGATGAATGGTGATTACTTTGATGCAATCCATGGCTGAGTTATGTGGTAAACTATGATTTAATTCTCTCCCTGTACAATTTTTTGATTTCTCTAGATTTAATAAGGATCTTTTTCATCATTTTCTTATTTTCCCAAAGAACTTGCTGCCAGTTGTTTGAATTGCCTCCCAGTGTACTCAGATACTCAATCTGTCAATTGCATCCTCTTGAAGAATCCTCTCTTGTAACCTCATTTGCTCTGTTTTCCTTTTCTCCTAAGAGTACCATTGCCTTCCAGAGATGTATCACTCCAACCCTGATCATTCTCTTCACTTCTCTATACTGAGTCTCCTGGCCCCTGAATCCCTGTGTGTCTCTTGCTTTGTTTTCTATTCCACTTTAATGGAGAACATTGGTAGATTCCTGATAAAAGGTACATAAGGAAAATTCTAATATAGTAAATGTCTAAAAATAAATTTATTTTACATTGACCCTTAATTGATAAATTGGCTGAGTATAATTCTAGATATAATTGCTTACTTTGAAATTTTTTTTGAGAGATAGAGACACAGAGAGAAAGAAAATTGGCGCACCAGGGCCTCAGCCACTGCCATCAAACTCCAGATGCTTGTGCCACCTAGTGGGCATGTGCAACCTTGCACTTGCCTCACCTTTGTGCGTCTGGCTTATATGGGATCTGGAGAGTAGAACATGGGTCTTTAGGCTTCACAGGCAAGAGCCTTAACCGTTAAGCCATCTCCCCAGCCCTTCTTTGAATTTTTTTAATTTTATTTTTAGGGAGAGAGACAGAGAGGGAGAGGGAGACAGATAGATATGGGGGCGCCAGCAGTCTCTCAGCTGCTGTGAACGAAATCCAGATGTGTGCGCCCCCTTGTGGTCAAGTGCGGCATTGTGCCCTTGCATCACTTTGCATCTGGCTAAACGTGGGACCTGGAGATTGGAACCGGGTTCTTAGGCTTAGCAGGCAGGTGCCTTAACTGCTAAGCCATCTCTCCAGCCCTACTTTGAAATTTTTAAAGCAATATTCCATCGTCATCTAACTTCCAAAATTACTGTTAAGAAATCCAAACTAGTTTGCTTCCTAATCTTCTGTTATAAGCAGTTGATTGCAGGAAATGTATGCAATCATACTTTTGTAACCAATTATTGGTATGCAAAACACCAAGCATTAGCCAGGCATGATGGTACATTCCTGTAATCTTAGTACTTGAGAGGTAGAAGGAAGAGGATCAGAAGTTCACAGTCATCCTTGGCTGCTTAGTAAATTCAAGAAGGGCCTGGGATACATGAGCTTGTCTCAAAAACAAAGAACAAAACCACCAGTACTGTATCCTTGGTAGTGCTCCTGTAGGCTTCCTGTTGTTAAGTTGGAACTGTATTCGAGGGTGATACTGTCACCTATAGGGTAAGGAAGTTCAACAACAGTGTGCTACCTCTGACCCAGTATTCCTATGCCATAAATACCTGAGGGCACACATCCAAGTGGCATATCTACAAGGTAGAGTGGAGCCACCTGGAATATGAGACATTGCATAAGTGGAAAATAAGCTGGCTTTGTAAAACCACTAAGATTTTTGAGGATTCTCAACCATAGCAGCCAGCTCTAATAGTCCTGGCAAATAAATACACCAACAGCCTGGAATTTAATACTGGGGGAAATTTAACCATTGCGTGGACTACTAAGTTGGTCCTGAAGACTCACAAACTTTATTTCTGGAAAATTATATTTCATTCATTATTACCTTCTCTGGTTTTCTCTGGAATCTTTCTTGAATTCCTAGTACTTAGTTATTGGACCTCCTTAGTAAGTCCTCTAATGTCATGTATTTAATAGAAAACATATGGGAGGACTGAGGATATGGCTCAGCAGTTAAAGGTGCTTGCTTGCAAAGCTTGCCTGCCTGGATTCAACTCCCTAGGACCCACCTAAGCCAGATTCAGAATGTAATACAAGTGTCTGGAGTTCATTTGCAGCAACAAGAGGCCCTGGTATACCCATTTTTTTCCCGTTTCTCAAATATATAAAGAAAAAGAAAATATATGGGGCTGGAGAAATGGCTTAGTGGTTAAGGCACTCGCCTGTGAAGACTAAGAACCCAGGTTCAATTCTCCAGTACCCACGTAAGCCAGAAGCAGAAGGTGGCACATGCATCTGGAGTTCACTTGCAGTGGCTGGAGGCCCTGACACACTCATATTCCCTCTCTCTCTCTCCCTCCCTGTCTCTCTCCCCCTCTTTCTTTCCAATAAATAAATAATATTTTTAAAAGCCAGGAATGGTGGCACATACCTTTAACTCTAGCACAGGCAGTCAGAGGAGGGTCAGCATGAGTTTGAGGCCATGCTGAGACTACATAGTGAATTATAGGTCAGCCTGATCTAGAATGAGACCCTACCTTGAAAAAAAAAGCAATTAAAAACATATAGAAATGTATTTACGCAATCATTCAAAAAACATGTTTAAAGGAAATTATACTTCATCATTTCCCACTTTACATTAGAAAATAATAAGTGTCATTACTAACAATGACATATAGACATGGGGACTCTCAGGCTCTGCTGATGAAAATGTATATTGTTACAATTTTTCTGGATGACAGTTGGGCAATAGGGAACCCAGGGCTGTGCTGGGCAACATTAAATGACTACTTAAGTGAAATCTTCTTGTCCTCCATTTCATTAGTTATATTCCAAGTGCTCAATGCCCAATACGGCTAGTGGGTCCATATTATAGTCAGATACAGACTAGTTCTATAATACAGAATTGTCTTGTTTTTTTTTTCTCCCTTTGCCTTGTGTGTAGTGTGTTTGTGTGTGTGGTATGTGCGTAGCATGGATGGTATATATACATATATGTGCCCTTGCAGTGCTCCATGCACTCACTGGCAGTTGCGTTGCTCTGCACTGGCCTGAGCCGTATGTGGCTCTCCCGCTCCATTGCTCGCCTACCTGCTTGTATTTGAGCTGGGTTCTCTTACTGACATGGAGGCTGCCTGTTTTGCATGAGCCTGAGTGATTCCCTGGTCTCTGCTCCCCTGCAGGACTGGGGTTACAGACCATGTGGCCATGCCTGCTGTCTACATGGGATTGGGAAATTCAAATTCTGTCAGTCTCAGGCTCTCTAGGGCCCTCATGCTTGTGCAAGAAGTGCACTTAGCAGCTGAGCCATACCTCTTTTTTAAAATTTTATTTGCATATGTTAATTGTAACTAGTGCTGGATTTTATAGAGATAATTTTGTCCAAGTACATCATGTATTTTGAGTTATATTTATGCCTCATACCCTTTCCCCTTTTTCTCCAAACATTCCTCCGCTAAAATCTAGGATCCACAAATGTTTGTCTCTGCGTGAGCCTGGCTTACTTTGTTTAATAAGATAATTTCTAGTTATAATTTCATGTAATTCTATCTGCCAGTTCTTGGTAATATTTCCTGAGTTCCTGAAGTCATTGCCCAAGCTTATATGTTGAAGGATTTTGCCTTAACGGTTTCAGTTCTTAGGTTAAGATCATTGATCCATTTTCAATTGCTTTTGTATGAGGTGAGAGATCTAGTTGATTCTTCTACAAGTAGATATCCAATTTTTGCAGAACCATTTATTGAAGAGGCTGTCTCTTCTCCACTGTATGTTTTTGGAATCTTTGTCAAAAATCAAGTGACTGAGAATCCAGGCATGGTGGCACGCACCTTTTAATCCTAGCACTCAGGAGGCAGAGGTAGGAGGATCATTGTGAGTTTGAGGCCAGCCTAAAACTAGGGAGTGAGTTCCAGGTCACCCTGGGATAGAGTGAAACACTACCTTGAAAAAAATAAAACAAAAAAAAATCAGTGACTGTAGCTGGGTGGGTTTATATCTGGTTCCTCTATTTGATTCTATTGTTTTATGAATCTATTTTTGTGCTGATACCATTGCAGTTTGTGTTACCAGAGCTTTGCAGTTACTTAGAATCATGGTCTTTAGCATTGTTCTTTTTGTGCAAGATTGCTTTGGCTATCCAAGGGCTTTTGTGTTTCCATACGAATTTTAGGATTGTTTTTTTCTTTTTCAAAAGGAATGTCATTGTCATTTGGATGATGACTTTTGATAATATTACCATTTTCACTATATTAATTCCACTAATCCATGAACGTAGGAGGTTTTTCCATCTTCTAGTGTCTTTTTCAATTTTTTTCCCCATGTTTTCAATTTTTCACTGAAGAGATCTTTCACTTCCCTGGCACTTATTACTGGGTATCTTCTTGAAGCTATTGTAAATGAACTTGCTTTTTTTTTTTTTTTCAGTATTTACTGACATTGAGGCTGGCTGTTTTGCATGAGCCTGAGTGATTCCCTTGTCTAAATTTGTATCCAGCTACTTTGCCGACAGTGTTTATAAGTTGTAAGAGTTTTCTGGAAGGGTCTTTCAGGTATCTTATGTACAGGATCATATCATCAGCAAATATGGGTAATTTGATTTCTCCCTTTCCTTTTGTATCCTTTTTATTTCTTTTTCCTGTCTTTTTGCTATAGCTAAGATTTCAAGGACTATTTGAAAAAGAGAGGAGAAAGTATCTTGTCCTTGTCACATTCTACATTTGGAAAGAAATATTTTCATTTCTCCCCCATTAAGTACAATATTGGAAGCAGGTTTGTTATATATAGACTATAGTGTGTTGAGATTTATTTAATCTATTCTCAGTTTCTGCAAGACTTTTATCATGAAGGGATGTTGGACTATATCAAAGGCTGTTTCTGCATCTATTGAAATAATTGTGCGATTTCTGTACTCAAGTCTAATAATGTAATGTATTACATATATGGTCCCATGGGCTGGCAAAGATGTGGGGAGAGGGAACTGTTTACACATGTTGAACCATCTTTATATACCTGGAATGAAGCCACTTGCTTATGTTGAATGATCATTCTTTCTTTTTTTTTTTTTTTCAGAAGTAAGGTCTCACTCTAGCCCAGGCTGACCTGGAACTCACTCTGTAGTCCTAGGCTGGCCTTGAATTCACAACAATCCTCCTACCTCAGCCTGTTTGGGGGCTGGTACCATTGCAGCATCCCAAGTGCTGGCATCACCACACCTAGCTTGAATGATCTTTTTATATGTAGGTCAATTCAATTTACATTTTATTTATTTGTATATAATTTGTATTTTATGAAGAATTTTTATGCCTATATTCCTTATGGAGTTTGGCCTATAATTTTCATTCTGGTTGCTGTTTCCTTATCTGGTTTTGGTGGCATGGTAATAGTAGCTTCATACAATGGTTATAGTAGCATTCCTTCCATTTCTAATTAATAGAAGAGTTTGAAGTTCATTGTATCAGTTCTTCCTTAAAGTTCTAATTCACTAACAAATTCATCTGGGCCAGAGGATTTTTGTTTTGTTTTTTAATTTGGGAGACTTTTAATTACAACTTTAAGATTATTGCTCATTCATAGATATATTTAAGTCATCAAATACATTGATTCCAGAAATATTTTAAATTTATTTGGAAGTATGTGTGTGCATGAGAGAAAGAGTGAGAGACCACAACATACATGTGGAGCTCAGAGAACAACCTCAAGGTGTCTATGCTCTTCTACTTTTTTTGAGACAGGATCTTCGTGATGCAAATCAGTGCCAGTCCAGCTAGCTTTTAAGCTTTGTAGTCTCCTGATTGTACATCTCAGTGTAGACATTTTGGGATCACCAGTATATGTGTCAGTTTGCATCTGATTTTAATGAGTGCTAGGGAGGATTGAACTTGGGTCAGCAGGCTTTGAAAACAAGTATCCTTCACCTTTGTACCATCTCTCCAGCCCCATATTCTAGGATTTTTTTAAAACTTTCCTCCTGTTTTCTTTGAGGACCTATTCATCATCCAGTAGTGTGTTGTTTAATCCCCATGAATGTTGTACTTACCTTCTTACTGCTGAGACGAAGTACCTAACCAAAAGCTGCTAACAGGAGGATAGATTTAATTTTGGCCTATAGTCTTGAGGGAAGTTTCACCACGGCAGAGTAGAGGTTGTACTTCACATCTTGCCTCAGCAGTTGGTAGAAAGCAAAAGGAATGAGCTGACTCTGGCAAGAAGAAGCTTCTGGGACTTAATACCCTGAAGCCTGCCCTCCTGAAACACCTCTTCCAACAAAATCCCACCCCCAAATTTCCATCAGCTGGGGACAAAGCATTAAAAACACATGAGACAATGGGAGACATTTCATAGTCAAAACTCCACAATGAGTTTTCATATGTTCTATAGCTTCTCTTCCTGATTATTTCTAGTTTTGTTCTTTGTAATCAGATAAAGTACAAGAAATTATTTCAATTTTATTGTATATGTTAAGACTTACTTTATGTCCTAAAATCCAGTCTATTTTAGGGGAAAAAAAAAAATGGTCTATTGAGAAGAATGTGTAATCTATAGCATATCCAGAATCAGGATTATTAGAAAAAGAACATGACTATTTAGAAACTATTAATGAGTGGTATCCAATAAATCATCTTGAGGGCTGGGATAGATTGTGCAGGGCTGTAATCCCTGCACATAGAAGAGCCTATCTGGAACCTCTGCAGATGCCTGTTGAATTCATTTGGTCTATAATGTCAGGTAACTCTGATTTTGTTTATCAACTTTTTTTATTTTTGTCTGGTAACCCATACAAGTTGGTGGAAATGGTGTATTGAAGTAATTCAGCATTATTGTGTTGATACACTCTATGTCTTTACATCTAAAAATATTTGTGTTCTTAAAATTATGCTCTGCTGTTCAATGCTAATATATATATATACATATATATATATATATATATATATATATAAAACCTTCTTTACTTACTCTGACTAATTTTTCTTAGAGATCAGCACTGCTGCACTTGCTTGTTTTCTAGCTCCATTTGCTTGCCATGTCCTTTTCACCAATCCCTTCACCCTATGTATATGTTTATCTTTCCTAGTGAGGGGTCTTTCTGAAAGGCAAGAAATAGATGGTCTTGGAATTTTTAATCCAATTTGCTAGTCTGTGTCTTTCAATTAAAACTGAGACCATTAACATACAGAGTTATTGAAAGGTATAAATTAATATATGTCATTTTGTTGTTTTGTAATGCATAGCATTCATTTTGTAGCCAAAGCTGGCCTTGAACACTTGATGTTCCTGCTTCAGCCATGTACAACCCACCCAATCCCCTATGATGTTTCTCTGGATATCATTCTTTGCCAGATTCTAGTCACATTCTTTTTCTAATAACCTTGGTTCTAAGAATGTACTATAAAGAATATTAGAAGCTTAAGCAACTTTACCAAAGTATTGAAAACAATTGTAAAGAATGGAAAGAATCCAAATTTTTATATAAAGAAGGATATAAATCATTACATATTCCTATGAAGGTATATTAGGTAACCTCTAATATGTGGTTTGGGTTTAATTCCTTTGGAATATGCCAACAATATGCTGCAAACTAAACAGATAAGCCATCATTGTTATTAATACACAGCATGAGAAAAATTTGTTTTAAAATATTTTAAATTTATGTTACAAATCATGGTAATTTTAATGATTTTTGGCAATATTTTCTGTCATACATACATACATTTATTACCTTTATAGTAACAGGAAATATGTTTTGTAAGCATATATCTGGTTCTAAATCACGAAACATGAAACAATAATTGTGCCCATTTTAAGTAACTGGCTTCATTTGAAATTTAGTGATTGTTGAAATGCTTATACATGCAGTCTCATATTACACATGTATGAGTAGTACATCTCTAGGTAGATATGTGAAGACTTGGTAGAAAACAGAGTTCAATCCAAATGACTCAAAGGAATTGAAATTTTTAAATAAATGAACAATTGATAGAAGCATTGGCATAATTGAAGAAACAAATGAGTTCTCCAGAAGTGAGTGGGAAGTCACTGCTATTTCTAGGGGTGAAGGGACAAGAGGCAGAAACATGTACCAGAGCTCAGTATGTACTAGAACATAGATGCTGGTTCTGGATTACCCAGCAGAATTTTCAAGCAGGAAAGGAGCAGAGAAGGAAATGGGTTCTTTTCTTGCACGCTAGTATCTCATGCTGGAATCAACAAAGGAGAATTTAAAGTGAAGTCTAAGGATCTACCTCCTATAGTACTGAACATGGCTGAATAGGACAAAGAATCAGAGTTGGAAGCAGATTGGGAAATGGAGAAAAATCAGACTATGAATGTATACCTATGTATGAATTCACTCAACCATGTTTATATGTTGCATACATATGAGGAATGCTAATGGTTGGTGTATGTTCTCATGCTGTGACCAAATGCCTGACAAGAAGCAGTATGTGGCAGTTACTGTCTCATTGCTGGAATAAGAAAACACCTGACCAGAAACAGCTGATGGTAGGAAAGGGTTCAATTATGCTTATAGTCTCAACAGGAAGTTCCACTGTGGCATGGCTTAGCAAGACAACTGAGCATTACATTTTGTCACATCAGCTGGGAGGAAGTTGCAAGAGTGAGCTGGCTCTGAACATGCAGGGGGCTGAGCCTCAAGGTCCAACCTCCAGTGACACACCTCCTCCAGCAAGGATCTACCAGCTAGAGATAAAGCATGAGGTTTAATCATATTTGTGTTTTCTAGTTTATTATAAGACATCAAAATATTCCCTAATGGTCCTCTGGCTTTCAGTTATATCTATTGTAATAATCTCTTTTGTCTCCAGTTTGATTCATTTGTTCTTTTTGCTTTCCTTTGGTTAGTTTGACCACAGTTTGTTGATCTGTTTTATCTTTTCAGAGAATCAAGTCTTTCTTCCATTGATCCCTTTTACTGTTTTCTTAACTTTCTACTTCATCCCTCATCTTTGTTATTTCTTTCCATCTGTTAATTCTGGGTGTTGGTAGTTCTTGCTGTTCTAAGATCTTGAGGCTCATCATTAGGTTACATGTTTGAGATCTTTCTTTCTCTGCCATGATGGACTTTACCTCCTCAAACTGTAAGACAAAATAAGCACTGCCTCCCGTAAGTTACCTCTTGTCAGGTATTTGATCATAGCAATGAGAAAAGAAATAAAACAGGAAATTGGTGCTAAGAAATAAGGCCATTGGTGTGATGAACTTGACCATGTGGTTCATAGGCATTGAAACTGGTTTGCCAGAGGAAAATGGAAGAGTTTAGAACTTTAGGCTAGGAACACCCTATAATACTCTAAACAGAGCTTAATAGGCGATTCAGATGGGAATTTGGAAGACCAGAATGCCAAGAGAAATGTAAATAGTGGAGGTCTGGTTATTAAGGTTACAGAGGGGAAAAAAAAGACTCTATTGGGAACTGGGCTAGCTACGCTCCATGTTATATTGTGCCAAAGAATCCAGCTTCATTCTGCCTATGCTTTCAGAATATGAATGAGGCTAAATTCAAAAGTAATGTACTAATTTGTGTAGCAGAGGAAATCTCCAGACAGAAGAATATTCAAGCTGTGTCACAGTTATTGCTCACTGCTATGATCCAGGTCTTCAATGAGAGACATGAATGACTGAGGCAAAAAAATGTGAAAATGTGTCATTGTATGGGTAAAAGAAGTAATTTTAAGTTTTAAACAAGGCAGGTACTGAGAAAGAAGCTATAAGTGTTAAAGAGATCTACACTTTCAAAAAATGAGTTTGGGGCTGGAAAGATGGCTTAGAAGTTAAAACATTTGCCTGCAAAGTCAAAGGACCCAGGTTCAACTCCCCAGAATCCATGTATGCACAAGGGGGTGCATGCATCTGGAGTTCATTTGCAGTGACTAGAGGCCCTGGTGCATCCATTCTTACCATGTCTCTGTCAAGAAAGAAAGAAAGAAAGAAAGAAAGAAAGAGAGAAAGAGAGAAAGAGAGAAAGAGAGAAAGAGAGAAAGAGAGAAAGAGAGAAAGAGAGAAAGAGAGAAAGAGAGAAAGGGAGAAAGAAAGGGAGAAAGAAAGAAGGAAAGAAAGAAAGAGAAAGAGAGAGAAAGAGAGAGAGAAAGAAAGGAAGAAAGGAAGGAAGGAAGAGAGAGAGAAAGAGAGAAAGAGAGAAAGAAAAGAAGAAAGCCTAAGTTGAAGGGATTCCCTACTCAAACACAACCACTTATGGAAGTGTTTCCCCAGGGTCAGCCTGGAAGACACACAGAGGCTGATGTAACTGCATCCAAGATGACCAGGCTCCATCTCAAGCTAACACTGGAACTTGACAGCAGTGTCTACATGATACTGGTTTTGCATGCATGAATAGTGCAGGATTAAGGGAAGGACAGAGTCTTTCATCACCATTTCAGAGATCCATTGAAGTCAGGCTATGTGTCAAAGTCTCTCAAAGAGGCCCTGAGAGGCCAATGTATCAAGCTCTGAAAATGAAGCCCAAGTTGCAATGTTGGCTCGATGCCAGGACCATGAGCTATCCATGAGGACAGCTCTATGTGCAAAGTGGAAATGGCCCAAGAGAGAGGCTGAATGTACTCCTGGAGGAGTTGGATGACCCAAGGCCTTTGGATCCCAGATGATTCTATCACAAGTCCCAGATGCTGGGCATGGAGCTACAGGATTTGGTGTTTGCCCTGCTGAGTTTCAGTCTTTATTTGGTCGGGTCTTTTCTTGCTATGCCCTCATTCTTCCCTTTTGGAATGGAAATGTTTACTCTTTGCTATTGTGTATTGGAAGTATGCAACTTGTTTTTTGATATTATAGGGACTCACCAGTAAGAGATTGCCTGCATCTCAGAAGAGACTCTGTACTTACACTTTTGAACAGACTTAAAACTCTTAAAGACTATGGGGCTTTTGCAGTTGGACTGTATGCACTTTGCTTTATGAGATGGCATATGAGTCTATGCGGAAGGGGAGTAGAAGATTATTGTTTAAAGTGCTATGTTTAGGTATCAAGTTGACAAGGAACAGATAATTAATGCAATAGCTAATCTTTATTGTCAACTGTATTGGATCTAGACTAACCTGGGAGACAAATACATGTCTATTTGTCTGCATTATCTTAGTCTGTCAGTTTTTACTTTAATATTTAAAATCTCTGCTATTAAAATCTCTGGATATTTATTTATGATTTACTTTTTCTTGATGAATTCATTATGATCCTCTCATTGTATCATGAAATGGCTCTTTTCTCTGATCATATTCCTTGAGTTGTAATCTATTTATATATCTACTTCTGTGAAATGCTTGTTAAAATATTATTGTGCTCTGTATTTTTTATTGTAAAGCTGTAGGAATTCTTTGTATATTACTAATAGTTTGGACTTTTAGCTGAATATTTGTTAGAGATACATGTGAGACAACATATTCTTCCTGTCTCTGGCTTTCCTTTTTTACTTTCTTATGGTGATTAAGAGCAGAATTCTTAATATTTATAAAAAGTATGAAAGCTGAGGTGATGGCTCAGTGCTTAAAGGCACTTGCTGGCAATTCCCCAGTGGCCACATAAAATCAGATGTAAGAAGCAGTAAATGCATCTGGAGTTCATCTGCAGTGGCTAGAGGCCACAGCCTGCCCATTCTCTCTCCCTCTCTCTCTTTCTCTCTCCATATAAATAAATATTCTTTAAAAAGAAAGATTAAACAATTTTAGTGATTTTTATGGCTCAAGTGATTGATTTTTTTCATACATTTCTTGCTTTCCCCTAGTTTGCAGATTTTCCCTATGTTCCTTGTAGAGAGTCTATGCTTTTAGCTTTAATTGTGAGATCAGAGTTATTTGAAGGTTCAACATTTGTATGAGCAATAAGTTCTAAATGATTTTGGTTACTTGGTGCAAATCAATTGATCATGTGTGAGTGGTTCTAGTTCTGAATTTCTCTGTTTGACTCTTAATAGTACAGTCTTCTGTGGTGTAGCTTGATAATGTCTTAAACTCATATAGCCTAATACCTTAAATATCTCATACTGATAAAAATATTTGGGCCTGTCTTTCGCTGTTTCATAAAAGAGTAAAGTTAAATTATATAATGTACATCCTGTGATTTTTATTATAATTTCATTTTATCTATGGTTCAACTTTGGAAGAACTGTCATTTTACTAAGGCTGAGCAGTCCCAATCCATGAAAATAGTTCACCTTGCAAGTTATTGAAGTCTTAAATTTTATTGAATAATGTTTTATAGTCTTCATTATAAAATAATACGTATTTATCCCTAAGCCTTCACAATTTGATATTATTGTAAATGGTAATGTTTTAACTTCATTTTCTAATTGAATTACTAGCATAGGACATTGTAATTAAGTTTTCAACACTAACTTTATATCTTAGGACCTTGCTAAACTTATGATTCTTTCAACTTTTTGTAGGTTTCTTGAGATTTTTGGTATATAGGATTGTATTGGTTGTGGCCTCTAGTAAAATATTAAAAAGTAGTGAAGACTAAAATATTTGCTTGTTGATCATGTTGAGGAGGAAATTATATTGTTTTTCTATTAAGTATTTTATTAATGATATGTGTTAATGGATGTCACTTATTAGATTGTTTGCTTTTATAAGAAGTAGCCATACTCCATTTTAGAGTGGTTGTACAATTTTTCATTCCCATAAAAAATTTAGGAGTGGGGCTGGAGAGATGGCTTGGCAGTGAAGGCACATGCCTGCGAAGCCTAAGGACCCCAGTTCGATTCTCCAGGTCCCACATAAGCCAGATGCACAAGGGGGTGCATACATCTGGAGTTTGTTTGCAGTGGCTAGAAGCCCCAGCATGCCCATTCTCACTCTCCCTCTCTCTCTTTCCCTCTCTCTGTCTCTAATAAATAAATAAAAAGTAAAATCTTTAAAAAAATTAGGAGTGATTTCTAGCCTGTCTTTCATGTTCTTTGACCTTTAACCTATTCATTTTAAGTAGGTTCCTTTTAGACACCATCTATTCAGGTCTTACATTCTCATAATCTCTATCACTGAAATGTTTATGCCATTTCCATCCGAAGCAATTTGTGATGTGGTTGAATATAAATCTATCATTGTTATATTTCTTTCCATTAGACAAATCACATTACTCCACCTCTTGGTGTGGCATTGGTTTCTTCTTTCCTCTAGTGCTTCAAATTGAATAGTTTCTAGTAAATGGTTTCAAGTTCAGTATATTTTTTCTGTATCTTGTTTATTAATCCTATCCATAAATTTTTCATTATATATAAAATGCAATTTTTATTTTAAAATATTTTTATTTATTTGACAGAGAGAGAATGGGCCCATCAGAGCATCTTGCCACTGCACACAAATTCCAAATACATGCATCCCTTTGTGCATCTGGCTTTTATGTGGGTACTGGGGAATCAAACCCAGACCAGCAGGCTTGCAAGCAATTGCTTTTAGCCACTGAGCTGCTTCTCCAGCACCTGTAACATTTCTCTAAAAGTATAATTTTGGTTTTTGTACTATTTATCCTCTCAATATGTATTTTTGAAACACTTGAACATATTTTTAGGAGTTCTTTTAGCAAGTTTGCTATTTCCATTTTGAAGTTCATTTCTACTGACAATGAGAACAAGAAACTTTTATTTTATTTTTTAATGTTTTTATTATTATTATTATTATTATTATTATTATTATTATTATTAAGAGCTCATCACTGAAGTAGACTCAATACTTTTGATAGCAGTAACTAGGGGTGATGGTCAGTGGCACAATTTCCATTACCACCCCTTGAGTCCTAGCTGAAAGGCTGCTGGGGTGCCCATTCTCTATCTGTCTTCCTCTCCCTCCCTCTCTCTCTCTTTCTCTCTCTCTCTCTCTCAGCCTCTCTGTCTCTCTCAAAAAAAAAAAAAAAAAAAAAAAGCAAGCAGGCCCACTAGGTGTTGCACATCTTTGTTGGGAAAGGCCAGGTGCACCAACTTATATTCACCTTAGAAGTGAATATCTCTGCATGTCTCACACCACTGGACTTCTAGAAATTTTACTAAGGAAGAAAGCCCTTGAATGTGGTTGGATTTACCACCCACCCTCTGACAGAAAAAGGCCTTACCAACAAGACATGAGTGGTTAATACTTCCTGTTCACTCCATCCAATCAGCATAATATCATCAATGTAACGGATGAGTGAAATCTTGTGGAAGAGACAGGAAATCAATATCCTAGTAGACTAAGTGATGACAGTGCTGGAGAATTAATATGCCCTTGATTTAGGCAGTAAAGGTGTGCTGCTGGCTTTGATACTTGGCTGGGCCTTACATAGCGAAAGAATAGTTTGTTAGCTGAATACCAGGTACCAGGAGATGTATTAATATGCTGAAGCAAAGAAATGACATCTGGTACAGTAGTCGCAATCAACTGTCATTCTCCAAGATGCCATCCCCCTTCTGCAGAGGCCAAATAGGAGAGGTAAACGGAGTGGTGGGAACCACTGTCCCTCCATCTTTCAAGTCCTTGGTGGAATCTCCTTCCAGGGATGTAATACTGATTTGCCAGCCTCTGAATGCATACCTGGGGTAAATATACTTAGGAGTTGGCAGAATCTCCATGTAAGTTCTCTCACTTGTGGTGTGAAGGCTATTATGGTTAAAAATGCCAAATGGAAGCCATGCAAGCTACCTCCACCAGGGAAAAAAATAAACCAAAATCATTGTCACATTGGTCGTCTTCATAAGTCCCTTCTTTGATTGGTCATCCATAGTGCTTGCTGCTTAGGATCTCCTGGGATGAACATCAATTCAGAGCCAGTATGTAGCAGTGCCTGAAGGTGTGCGCATTTCCTTTGATGCCATGTACAGCTACCCTGGTAAAAGATCAGTGATTCTTTTGGGAAAGACGGGAGGAAGGTTAAACAGTAAATGGTGTTTTAGGGTAATATGGTCCTTCCTCAGGGGACCTGCCTCCCCTTCATCCATGATCCCGGAAATCATGTGAGAGGCCATGACTCACTCTTGTTTGGTTCAAGGCAGCCTTTCATTCATTTTCTCTAGGATTTTTCTGCTTGTACAGATCAAATAAGAATGTAGTAGGCTTCCTTTCTATTTCACTTCTGGGGAGACCATGATCAATTGGGTAAAATACATAAGGAATTTAGGCTGCCCCATCTGCAGGCCTTCTCATGACTTTCTCTCTAATTTGCAGCCACTTTGACACCCCAAGCTCTGCCCTCTGACCACACTTGTCAGTAAGAGCAGACCTTCCTGCTTGGCCCTGCATGGACTGGGCTGTATGTTCAGGTATCCCATTCTTACTCTGGTGCCCTCTTTAAGAAGTTGACATTCTTTCAGTTTCTGCTTTCTTTTATTATTTTTTTTTATTTGAAAGAAAAGAGAGAGAGAGAGAGAGAGAGAGAATGGGTGTACCAGGGCCTTTAGCCACTGCAAACAAACTCCAGATGCGTGTGCTTCCTTGTGCATTTGTGTGACATTGTGCTCTTGTATCACTGTGCATCTGGCTTACGTGGGACCTGGAGATTCGAACATGAGTTCTTAGGCTTCACAGGCAAGTGCCTTAACCATTAAGCCATCTCTCCAGCCTATAGTTTCTGCTTTCTTTTGGTCACTCTCTAGTGTCATTATTCAAAATCCATCATGGTTATCTATGGGAAGGTTAGTACAATGCAAACTACTCTATCATTACTAGATAATCTATCATTACTAGATGCATACTCTTAATCTACATGAACCTATATAATCTACATGAATCAGATTTAATAGCATTGAAAATTACATATTTGAAAACCTTTCCAAAAAAGTATAATTTTATTATTTCTATTTTGTCTACTTTCTAACACTCTAAAAATACTTTTCTGTATAAATTAGGTATGACTCAGTTTACCACATAAGCAGAAGAGGTGTTTTTTTTTTAATGACTATGGTTCATCTTTGCTTATTCCTTTTTAAACATTTATTTATTTGTTTGTTTGAGAGAGAGAGAGAAAGAGGCAGAGAGAATGGACACGCAAGGGCCTCCAGCCACTGAAAACGAACTCCAGATGCATGTACCCCCTTGTGCATTTGGCTTATGTAGTTCCTTGGGAACTGAACCTGGGTCCTTAGGCTTTGCAGGCAAGTGCCTTAACAGCTAAGCCATCTCTTCAGCCCTCTGCTTATTCCTTGATGATTAAACTTAATTTACCTGAGTACCTAGTTGTTTTGAATTTTCAGGGTTTTTTTTCTATCAAGGTATGATGTATAACTAATGTTTGTGGTATTTTGAGTCAACCTGACCCTGCAAACAACTTAATCTCTGTTAATACTCAGAACTACAATGCTAACATTATGTAGACAGTGAGTGATACTTGGCTGGTGGAACTTTGTAATGAAAAGGGTTATTTTTAGAATAGATGAGATATAGTTTGTTTCACCAGGCTCTGGACCATTTCTTTTGTTCTGTAAGGTCATTGTTCTCATACATGGGGAAGAATGGAAACCTCCCACGCTTTGGACTGCTTCCTTCTGCATGAGCACAACTGATTCCAATAGCTTCTCCCCCCAGGCAGATGGCTGTACCTACTGGAATGAGTTCTTGCAAACTGCCATGCTTCTAGGACCTGAGCTTTTCCCATTCCACATTCCTCATTGTAATCACACCAAAGTGACTTACCAAGGTCCCGGCTGGGCATGGTGCTGCACTCAACAAGTGAAGCCCGTGCAGTCCCCGTTGTCAAGGCAGACGATGATGAAGACATGATGAAGAAATGCAGATGGCTCAACATAAACACTCAATGACGAGTCCTTTAAGTCTGTGGTCTACTGTGTCTACAGGGCGCCAAACATCTGGATGAAAGATGTAACTTTCAGTCGGAAAGCTCGCTGCTCTTCCAGATAATTGAATAGACTTTTATGTGAATTGTATAAACCCAGCAATTATACTAGTTATACCAACTTATCATTGTATAATGATTTACAACTGCAGTGTGCTCATGTGTGTGTAGTAAATGTGCCCATGCCTGCATGCATGTATAAAGCCTCATGTAATCACCACATCTTTCAGCTTATTTATCTCATTTTACAGAGGGGAATTTGAGAGCCTTTATCAAACATGGATTGGTCTCATACTCTGGGCCAGACACAAGGCCTACAAAGAAAGAAACATAACAACCCTTGCTCAAAAGGTGCCTGCAGACCAGGGGAGGGGCTTGAAACTGAACGGGCCTGACTTACCCAAGGTCACACAACTAGTTGCTGTTAGATCTGGGACTTGGGCCAACTTTTCTGGCACCAAGACCAGGGCTCTGTTCACAGCTGCCTTCAATAAAGGCCATATGCACGTACAGAACAGGGAATAGAAGGGGAAGGGACAGGGTGCCGTGGGAACTGGAAGAGTCTTATTAACAACACTGAGATCAGAAATGAAGGACAAGTCACTGAAAGTAGAATTATAAAGACTATGGCCAGTCTTTGGGAAATGTTTTTGATGTAATGTTGTGGGGGAGAAGCAATGGCATTGCCTCCCCACCACTAGATATACATGTGGACCGACACTGGAGAATGGGCAAACTCAAACAGCTGGAAGAGTTTTCAAGCATCACAGTAATGGCTGAACTTGGCCTTTTCTCACCTTCTCCCCTTCTTTTTCTAAAATATAAACAGCTACTTTGCCTTTTGGTTGATATGCCTAGAATTCAAGTTATAGACAAGTAAAGGGAACATCACAGAAAGATTAAGGTTCTTGAATTCAAACAGAACTGGATTCAAATCTAATGACTATTTATGTGATCACAGGAAAGCTATTTAGTGTCTCTGTGCCTCAGTTTCTTTGGCAGAGAATCATGCTAACCCAGCAGTGCTGTGTTGAGAATTGGAGGTTCTGTCAGGCACCTGGGACACACAGTCACCACTCAACCTGAAATTATGTGTGTCACCGTTATTATCTAGTGTGAACTGTGAAGTGCATTGGAGGTGTGCGGGCTGTGGCTGCTGGGAAGCACAGCTGGCTGAGAGTTGGCCACAGCATCTGTAACCCAAAGAACATACCTAGAATCATCCTCAACAGTGGCAAAACAGGAAATGAACCAAGTCCTGGGAAAAAAAAACTGTGTACAAAACCCTACCTTGTCTTAAAGGGTTTATCACCCATCTTTTCTATCTCCTCAATACACATGTATTAAGCATCCCCTATCAGCCAGAGACTTAAAAAAGTAAGGGTGTAAAGATAAGTAGGAATGGGCGGGGGGAGGCCTCAGGAGGTGGCTCAGTCAATAACGAGCTTGATGCTCAATTGTGAGTACCTGAGTTTGGATCCCCAACACCAACATAAAACCCACCTTCCTGTAATCCTAGCCTGGGGTGACAGACAGGAGATCCCTGAGGCTTGCTAGCCAACTAATCTAGCCAAATCAGTGAGTCCTAGGCTCGCTGACAAAACCTGTCTGTCGTGGACAGCCCCAGGCCACTGGGATGAACCTCCAGACCAGACAGTTTCTGGGAGGAAGAAGGGATTTATTTGAAGCTTACAGATCCACCATGGCAAAAAAGAGAAAACCCACCACCAACAAGAGCAAAACCCAGCAGCCAAACTGCAGGAAACCACAGGCAGAACTCAGGTGCCTTAGGCTGGAATTCAGATCAGCTCTCAGTGACACCTCCTCCAGTCAAGTAGCTGGAAATCCAAGAAGCTTTAATAAAACGCCTGAGTCTATCAGGGTACATGTATTCAAAGTACCACATTCCTCCTCCAGCCCCAATAGATTCATAACCATCTCACATCGTAAATGATATTCAGTCCAACTTCAAAGGGCCCGTTAGTCTTTACCAACTTAAGATACTCCCAGAGTCCCGAGTCTCCTCTGAGATTTAAGATGGTCTCTTAGCTGTGAGTCCTGTAAAATCAAAACAAGTTATACACTTTTAACATATAAAGGTACAGAGTAAACATTTCCACCTGCTGAGAGGCATAACAGGAAGAGACTGGAACAATGCAAACTCAACAGCCATCAAACATCAAACATCTGTGGTCCAAGTCTAGTATCGCAAGCAGCGACCAGTGAGGTATCTAGATCTTCCAGTTCCATCCCTCCAGCTAGGCTCAATAGCCAGGGAAGACTTCCTTACCAGGTGCTCTCTATGGTAGTCCTTGCACAGTCCTGGTATATCCAAAACATCTTTGGGCCTCCATGCAAACCACAGTCCACCTTCCAGTGGCTTTTCAGCCTCTCAGTGTTATCACGCCCTGCCTTGTGCCACATCTCAGCAGCTGTTCTCTGTCTGCAGTTCATGACCCACTCCATGCATTTTTCATGCTTCTGAAAAACAATACCAGGTGTGCAGGACCCAGCCATATTCTGAATTCAGGGATGAAATAAATTGTAACCTTGAAAGGCAGGTTCCTTCTCTAGTCAACTCTTTTCCAAAAGAATTTTCATGTCTGTCATAGTGTTTCCTCAGGCATCCTTTCCATTGTTTCAATGTAAAGTAGTTGGGCCATCTTCCTTACAAATGTTAATGTATTTGACAATAGCAGCTTTATCAACCAGTCTCTGTGCCAGTAATTTAAAACTTGCTTGAATTCTTCCAACTTTAAATCTTAACTCTCTCAGTCCTATATCTTTAGCCAAGCACATCAATCTATTACAAATTTAACCTTGATCAAACTGTCTGTGTCTAGTCAGCAGAATGGAGCCAGCCTTTATGCCAGTAGCCCAGTTCCAACAAAGTCCTCTGCAGTCTTTCCTTCCCCTTAGAAAGTTCATAAGCCAAGTCACCAAGTACCATTTTCTCTGCACTTAGCATTTTCAAACTCTCATAATAGTCCATAATACTTGGCTAGTCACTCCAAATGGCTTCTTCAGTTGCAAGCACCAAGGTACCCAGTGCTCCAGCACACAAGTTTCAAAAGATCAAAATCCACATGACCAGGTTCATCTCAGCATACGCTGCGTCTGGTACCAATTCTGTAGTGGACAGCCTCAGGTTGCTGGGATGAACCTACAGACCAGACACAGTTTATGGGAGGAAGAAGAGATTTATTTGAAGCTTACAGATCCAGGGGAAGTTCCATCATGGCAAAAAAAGAGAAAACCCACCATCAAAAGCAAGAGCAAAAACGGGCAGCCAAACTGCAGGAAACCACAGGCAGAAGTCAGGCACTTTGCATATCTTAGGCTGGAATTCAGATCCGCCATCAGTGACACCATCCAGCCAGGTGGCTGAAAATAAAGAAGCTTTAATGAAACTCCTGAGTCTATCAGGGGACATTTATTCAAATTACCACACACTGTCTCAAGAAATTATGGTGGAGCCAGGTGTGGTGGTGTATGCCCTTAATCCCAGCACTCAGGAGGCAGAGGTAGGAAGATCACCTTGAGTTAGAGGGCACCCTGAGACTACATAGTGAATTCCAGGTCAGCTTAGGCTAGAGCTAGACCCTACCTTGAAAACCCAAATTGCATAGTGAATTCCAGGTCAGCCTGGGCTAGGGCAAGACCCTACCTTGAAAAACAAAAAAATTAAAATTAAGAAATTAAATTAAGATTAAAAAATAAGATGGAGAGCAATTGTTTGAGGAAGACACCAGGTGCCAAGCTCTAGCCTCCACGCACATGCACACATGTACACCAACACACATAAGAACACAGGCATGCATGCAAACCTCACACACATACACATACCAAAAAAATAAAAAGATAAATAGGACTTAAATAGGGTGTATGCAAGTGGTCCAGTGGTTGTCTAATATACTCATGGCCCTGGGTTCCATTCCCAGCACTGAAAGAAAATAAAAAAAGACAAAGAAATTCATGGGACATCACCCTTACCACAGCTCACTGGAGGAAGACACTCATGGAAATAGACAACATAGTGAGGAACTCACAGCCCTGAAGACAGCCTTGTAGAAGCACAGACAAACCCCTAGCCAGCCTGGGGGAGAAGAGGCAGCTTGAGGGGGGTTTCTGAATGAAAGTGTGATCCCCAGGGCTAAGCCATGAGCATTAGTATGAGCTGCTTAGGAAAAGAGGACAGAGAGGAAACATATACACAACAGTGTTTTCTTTCTTCTTTTTCTTATTGACCATTTCTATAATTATAGACAATAAACCATGGTAATCCCCTCCCCCACCACTTTTCCCTGTACAACTCCACTCTCCATCATAACCCTTCCCCCTCTCAATCAGTCTCTCTTTTATTTTGATGTCATCATCTTTTCTTCTTGTTATGATGGTCTTGTGTAGGTAGTGTCAGGCACTGTGAGGTCATGGATATCGAGGCCATTTTGTGTCTGGAGGAGCATGTTGTAAGGAGTCCCACCCTTCCTTTGGCTGTTACATTCTTTCCAACACCTCTTCTGCAATGTGCCCTGAGCCTTGGAAGGTGTGATAGAGATGTCTCAGGGCTGGACACTCCTCTGTAACTTCTTCTCAGCACTATGGTGCCTTCTGAATCATCCCAAAGTCACCACCATCTGAAAGAGAAGCTTCTCTAGCCAAAAGTGAGAGTAGCATTAATATATGGGTAAGAACACTAAGAGAGGTGGTTACCGGGCAGTTTGGTGAGCATAGATATACATTTAGCCAGATACCAGCAGACCTTACACTCCTAGGGCTCATGACTACCCGTGTCATAGGTTTTCAGTATCAAGGTATGTCTTCCCTCCCATGGAACAGGTCTCCAGTCCAATTAGAGGGAGGTGGGTTCCCCCATAACAGACATGCCACTATTGCACCTGTTGGCTCATTTGGCCTGGCTGGCCAAATTTAAGGCTTATAGTGCCACTGTTGTTTATCTCCACTGGCGTTTTCTCTCCCTCCCATGGAATTGCATGCACCGTGGCTTTTTCCAGCTTTCTGTCAGCTGGTCCACATGGAGGAGGTTTTCAGCTCAGCTCCAGCAGGATTTCTCAATGACCTTGAAGTCCAAGTATGTGGAGTCTTCAACAATAGGGTCTTACCATCTATTCCTGGTGGGAAACCAAGACCCTTGGCAATGTTTTGGGGGGATTCCCCTGGCCAAAAACTCACTGGAAGGTATCCCTTCCCTGGCACTGAAAATTTTCAGTAACAATCTATGGCTTCTGGGTGTGCCATTGTCCAAAAAGTAGGCTTCCATATGACTTATTCAAACCCTCTTAGATTTTAACTAGCCCTCCCCCCACAGCGTTTACTAAACCCACTAGCAGTTATGCTTTGCCAAAGCAAGGCAAGAGGTTGGAGAGGTGGGTGGGAACCAATTCCTAGGAGGTTTTGTTTGCCTTAATCACAGAGCAAGGAAGAACTGGAAGCCAGGTGGATAGGAGGAAGGAAGTCATACTTGCGTTTCAGTATACAGTCTGGAGCCTAGAGGAGGAGGGTGTGTGCAGGCTAAGCCCAGCAGCAGGGAGAGGTCACCTCTAAGAGATCCAGAGAAACCTTTCTGGATTGGGATAGTGACCGTGGAGATGGAGATAAGAGAAGTGGAGACCAGATGGCAGGACTGGCTCTAATGATGGCAAGAAACAGTGAGGAGCAGAGAGAAAATAAGTAAATCCTTGAAAAGTATTTGTGACAGACCCAGTCTGAGAAAGCTCCATGGAGGAAGGAGGAAGGAAGACATAGCTGGAATAGAAACAGCAGGTCCTAGGAAGGGGGGGAATCACAAAGCCAAAGAAACAGTAATATTTGCATTGTGATCTTTGGCATGCCATCTGTGATGTAAATTCTATCCTCTTCGTGGGAAAGCTTTTGTGGACAGGATAGATTCTGTTTTCTCCACAAAGCCCCCTTCTTTCCTAAAACTAGATACAGAAAACACGATGAGCTCAAGGTAGAAAATGATTCTGAAGTTCTTCTACATTATAATCCATATTAAAAAAGTCAAGTGTTGCTCTTCATGACAGGGAACTTTTTGGTGACCCCAAGCTGGAGCCCTCTCCCCTGCCCCTGCCACATTGCTCACATCCAGCTCCTCTTCCTGACATGCAGTGGCCTGTCAGCAGCTGTGATAGACTGACTAGCTTGGCTGAGGAAGAGAAGACGGGAAGTAAGATGGGGAAAGTAAGAGATACTGTCTGGTAATTGGTCAGGAGGAAGAGGAAAGACAGTTTTGAGAACGAAAGATTTCCTTACCAACATGGGCATCACAGGGCTGCTCCAAGGGGTAGAACACAATCAGCAATCTTTCCTGTGAAGGACCAGATGGTAGACATGTTGCCTTTCAGTCTTGATCACAAATCTTAAACTCTGTAGTCACAAAACAAAAGCAGCCATAGGCAATGTCTGAATGGGCACACCTATATTTCAATAAAATTTTATGGGCAATGGGGTTGGAATTCATAAAACATCCATGTGTTACAAAATATGATTCTTTTAAATTTTTCCTCAGATCATTTAAAACTGAATAGTAAGTTGTTGAGCAATGGGCTCTATCACCCCTCTAGATGTAGGGATGGAGTTTTACATTTTAAATTTCAAAATGCTGCTTCCTACGTTTTTCTATGAATCATATTGTGGTAGTTAAAGTATTAAAAATAAAACAAATAAAACAAAAATAATACATAACCTCCCCTGGCTACTGACAGAGCCAGAAAACAACTGAGCCAGGCCACTTGAGCAAAAGGACCACCCTGTAGCTTCAGCTGGCTATCAAGGTATTGGGCAGAACCATTCACACAGCTATGAGGCTCTTGTCCAAGTGGCTGTGCCAGCATCTGAGGTCCTCACACCTTCTTGTGTATACACACAGGTTTTACAGAAATTCACAGAACTCAATCTCTTCCTTCATTGGATACTGTGGTAGTTTGAGTAGATGACCCCCAATATACTCAGTGTTTTATTAGTTTGTAGTTTGCATCCGCAGCCACCTGGCTGGATGCAGTGTCACTGGGTGGATCTTAAGGTGTGGTGGTGGGTTTCAGATTTCAATCTAAAGATATGCAAAGTGTGCCTAGCTGGAGTTCCTGAGGTGTGCTGTGCTGTGTGGCTTTTGGCTTATTGCTTTGCTCTCCTTGTTTGGTCCTATGAAGGCAGGCCAGTTTCTTCTGCCATTATGAATTTCCCCTGGATCTGTAAGCTTCAATAACTATCTGCAGGTAGTGTCAGGCAATGTGAGGTCATGGATACCCAGGCCATTTTGTGCCTGGAAGAGCACATTGAAGAAGAGCACTCTTCCTTTGGCTCTTACATTCTTTCCGCCCCCTCTTCCGCAATGGACCCTGAGCCTTGGAAGGTGTGATAGAGATGTTTCAGTGCTGAGCACTCCTCTGTCACTGCTTCACAGCACCATGGTGCCTTCTGAGTTATCCCAAGCTCGTCACCATCTGAAAAGAGAAGCTTCTCTAACCAAAAGTGAGAGTAGCATTAATATATGAGTGTGAACATTAAGAGAAGTGCTTACTGGGCAGTTTGGTGAGCATAGTATATACATTTAGTCAGATACCAGCAGACATTACACCCCTAGGGCTCATGACTACTCCTGTTGTAGGTTTTCAGTATCAGGGATGTGTTCCCTCCCATGGAGCGGGCCTCCAGTCCAATTAGAGAGCAGTTGGTTTCCCCCATAACAGACATGCCACTATTGCACACGTTGGCTCATTTGGCCTGGCTGGCCAAATTTAAAGCTTGCAGTGCTCACTGTTGAGTACCTTCACTGGTGTTGTCTCTCTCCCATTGAACTGCATGCAGTGTAGCTTTTTCCAACTTTCTGTCAGCTGGTCCACATGGAGGAGGCTTTCAGCTCAGCTCCAGCAGGTTTTCTCAGTGACCTTGCAGCTCACGTATGTGGAGTCTTCAGCAGTAGGGTCTTACCATCTATTCCTGGTGGGAAACCAAGGACCTCACCAATGTTTTGGGGGTATCTGTGACCTCCCTGGCCAATAACTCACTGGAAGGTATCCCATCCTGGACACTGAAAATTTTCTAGTAACAATCATCTATGGCTTCTGAGTGTTCCATTGTCCAAAAACAGTAATATTTGCATTGTGATCTTTGGTATGCCATCTGAGATGTAAATTCTATCCTCTTCGTGGAAAGCTTTTGTGACAGGATAGATTTGTTTTCTCCACAAAGCCCCCTTCTTTCTAAAACTAGATACAGAAAACACGATGAGCTCAAGGTAGAAAATGATTCTGAAGTTCTTCTACATTTATAATCCATATTAAAAAAGTCAAGTGTTGCTCTTCGACAGGAACTTTTGCGGCCTTTTGCGACCTCTAAGCTGGAGCCCCTCCCTGCCCTGCCCATTGCTCACATCCAGCTCCCTCTTCTTCAGCACATCCCTGTCAGCAGCTGTGATAGACTGACTCTTGGCTGCTGGGAAGAGAAGACGGAAGTAAGATGGGGGAAGTAAGAGATACTGTCTGTTAATTGGTCAGGGAGGAAGAGGAAAGACAGTTTGAGGGTGAAAGGTTTACTTACCAAGGGCAGTCAGGGCTGCTCCAAGGGTTCAACACAATCAGCAATCTTTCCTGTGAAGGACCAGATGGTAGACATGTTGCCTTTCAGTCTTGATCACAAATCTTTTAAACCTGTAGTCACAAACAAAAGCAGCCATAGGCAATACCTGAATGGGCACACCTATATTTCAATAAAAATTTTATGGGCAATGGGGTTGGAAAACTAAAACATCCAGGACTGTTACAAAATATGATTCTTTTTAATTTTTCTCAGATCATTTAAAACTGAATAGTGGTTGTTGAGCAATGGGCTCTATCACCCCTCTAGATTTAGGGATGGAGTTTTACATTTTAAATTTCAAAAGATCTGCCTGCTCGTTTTTCTATGAATCATATTGGATGTAGTTAAAGTATTAAAAATAAAACAAATAAAACAAAATAATACATAACCTCCCCTGGCTACTGACAGAGCCAGAAAAACAACTGAGCCAGGCCACTTGAGCAAAGGATTGCCCTTAAGCTTCAGCTGGCTATCAGGTAGATTGGGCAGAACCATTACCACAGCTGTGATGTGGTAGTTTGAGTAGATGTCCCCCAATATACTCAGTGTTTTATTAGTTTGTAGTTTTGCATCTGCAGCCACCTGGCTAGAGGCAGTGTCTCTGGGCAGATCTTAAGGTGTGGTGGTGGGGTTTAGGATTTCAATCTAAAGATATGCAAAAATGTGCCTAGCTGGAGTTCCTGAGGTGTGCTGTGCTGTGTGGCTTTGGCTTGTCTGTGGTCATGTTTGGAAAATATCTGAGAGCCTTTGAACTCTGTGTTTTCTTCTGGCAACATGACATAGCTCCACATCAAAATAAGATGACTGAGAAGGTTGACTTGCAAGATTCTTGACAAAAATCCCAAGCACTTTCCTTGGCTTGAGCATAAATTTCTTATTGACTTTAAATAAATTACCCATATCTTATCAAATGCAGACTTTAAAATCACCAGTTTATATATTTTCTCTCCCCCATAGCCCACTTTCCTCAAAATATAAGGATTCATTTACTGATATTCCCCTTCTTTTATGCTCTCTGAAAGCACATCTTCCCCTATGTTGGAGGGAAAAGCTGGGAGGTCTCCATGGTCCTGGGCTCTCATCTGTGCTCTTCAAGCTTTCTCTGAAGTTCTAGCCACCACTCCTTCTCATCCTCTTAACATGCGTAATCTTTTAAAGATGGGTATAAAATAAACTTGTAAAAACATAGCATTGAGAGCTGGAGAGATGGCTCAGCAGTTAAAGCACTCACCTGCAAAATCTAACAACCTAAATTCTATTCCCCAGTAACCATGTAAAAGCCAGGTGCATGAAGTGGCACATGCATCTGGGGCTCATTTGCAATGGCTAGGGACCCTGACACACATTCTCTCTCTCTCTCTCTCTCTCTCTCTCTCTCTCTCTGCTTGAAAATTAATAAATAAAAACTTTTTTACAAAACATAGAATATATCCAGGTATGCTGGTGCATGCCTTTAATCCCAGCACTCGGGGAGGCCGAGGTAGGAGGATCACTGTGAGTTCAAGGCCAGCCTGAAACTATATAGTGAATTCCAGGTCAGCCTGGGCCAGAGTGAGACTCTACCTCAAAAACAACAACAACAAAAAAATTAAAATAAGTATGCCAAAGAGCTATCTACACTTCTATGTTTAGTGTAGCACTGTTTGCAATAGACAAAAGATGGAACCATCCTAGGCATTCATTGATGAGGTGAATGGATAAAGAAACTGGAATGTGTACATAATAGAATGCTACTTAGCCATGAACAAGAAGGAAACCCTTTCACTAAATGGACGGCCCCAGAGGATGTTATGCTAAGTGAAATGAGCCAAGTACATACAAATATCGCACGTTCTCACTGAAGTCTAAGAAATTGATCTCAGAAAAGGGTAGAGTTTGGAGAAGGCATGGAGGGAAGGAGAGAAGAGACAGAATGGTTAATGGATATGGGGTACAGCTAGAGGAGAGATAACTTCTAACATTCTGTAGCACTAAAAAGTAAACTAGGATTGACAGTTTAATTGAATATTTGAAAATAGCTTATGGAGAGATTTTGTAATGGTCTCAATCCAAAGAAATGATAACTTCCTTAGGTGATAGGTATGCCATCGACCTCAACCTGATCATTTTACATTGCATGTGTGCACTAAAATATTTTGTACCCTGTAAATGCATACAATGAGTGTGCATCAATTAAAATATACAAAGAGATATACCACAAAAGACAGCCCCAGGGAAAGTAAGACTGCATATTGCAAGCTTTGTTACGGAGGCCTTTTGTGATGAGAACAGAGTCAGCCCTGGTACCCACCAGGACCTAGCCAGCACTGTAGACGCCTCTGAGCAGGGAGCCCTGCCCTCGCTGTAGGGAGATGGATGTACTTATCCCATCTGCATGCTCCAGGCAAAAGTCCTTTCCTGCCATTAGGCACAAGGCTAGCTCGGCTGGCTTCCCACAAATCTGGTTCTGAAGGAAACACACAGTCCCGCTGAAAACACATTCATCCTCGTCTCCCATTTGATCTTTCTCCCACATGCCTTTCAGATTAATGATGGCATTTTGTTTCCATCTGGTTTCAACTCTTGGCTAGAAATTCACAAGTCCAGCCCTGGCCCTCTATGGGACTAGGGGGTCTGCGCAGGGTGCTGCTTTGGAGCAGGGGGTAACTGCGGGAGATCTGTCACAGATCAACCGCATGTCTTATTTCAAGTCATCAGACACTAAATGAGGACCTCCTGTGTGCCAGGTATGGTCACTTGCTAGATTTCTAGTCACACTGCTGCTCAAAATTCAGTGCAGAGGGATGGAGAGATGGCTTAGCAGTTAAGGCACCTGCCTGCCAAGCCTAAGAACTCCAGATCGATTTTCCAGGTCCCACCTTTACCCAGTCACAAAAGTGATGCAAGCACGCTATGCTGCACTTGCCCACAAGGGGGACAGGCATCTGGAGTGCATTCACAGCTGAGAGGCTGCTGGAGTACCCATTCTCTCTCTCTCTGTCTCTCTCTCTCTTTCTCTCTGCCTCTTCCTTTCTGTCTGTGTCTCTGTGTGTGTGTGTGTCTCTCTCTCTCTGAGTCCTCACCATGACTCACGAGACCTAAAGTGACCTGTCACCCCTCTCTGAGCTCATCTCCTCTGAGCCTCCTCTTCTTGCTCTTCCCTGTCCCTGCCTTGGTGCATTTGTACCACCTGTGCCCGCCTCTCAAATCTTTGTTCAGTATCACCTTCTCAGCAAGGCTCCACCCACAATGCTGTTGAAGGCAGTCTCCCCTCCTCCACCAGGAGTCCTGCCCATCACCTCTTCCACCCTGCTCTATATTTCCTTTCTACATTGAATCTATCACTGGCTGCTTTGGCCCAGTTAGAAAATATAACTGGGACACAGTCAAGTCCAGAACAGTTGAAGTGAGCAAGAAGAGAAAGGAAGGGATGGATGGAGGGAGAGCAAATAGAAGGAAGTTCAGTCCATCTTTTTTTTGAGAGAGAGAGAGACAGAGAGAGAGAGAGAGAAAGAGAGAGAGAGAGAGAGAGAAACAGAGACAGAGACAGAAAGGAAGAGGCAGAGAAAGACAGCATGGGTGTGCAGTGGCCTCTCAGCTGCTGTGAATGAACTCCAGATGCGTGCGCCCCCTGGTGGGCAAGTGCAGCATTGCACCCTTGCCTCACTTGTGTCTGGCCAAACATGGGACTTGGAGATCCAACGGGCATTCTTAGGTTTAGCAGGCAGGCACCTTGACCGCTAAGCCATCTCTCCAGCCCCCAGCCACATCTTTGAAACAAGCCCATGGCACCATCCTGTAGGACATCTTCAGGTAAAACATATGAAGATAATGCATCTGTAGTCTACTTAAAAGAAGAAAAGAAAGAAATGCATCCTGCAGAATCTGTTCCCATCAATCAGCATTTGCCCACACAGGTATTAGAATCCCTCTTTCCTCTAGGTAAGAACATGGTTGGCAAACAATCTTTCATCGAAGTGGCCACAAGAAAGCCCCAGGGTGGGAAGGTGGGATCCGAGAGCTAGAAGGCACAGACCGTAGCAAGCAGCTATACAGCATGCCTGTGAGCCACAGGAGGAACAGGAGCAGTCTCTTATCGGGCCCCAGGCCTGCATAAGTGACTTCTGGGGTGGGTGGAGGAAGCTCCTCAACTGAAACAATATAAAACTTTTGACAAAGGTGCTCTAGCAAGACAAAGTAAATTATGCAGACCAGACTGGGCTGGCAGAAGCCACAGCCCTCCAAGAGGGTGTCTGTCCATCTCCATCAGCTGGAAATTACTATCTTTGTATCTGGCTTGTGTTCCCTGGTACATGCCAAGCATCTAACATCACATGGTAGGGCTTCAACACTCTGATGAAAGACCAAAAGTGCTATGATAGTACATAAAATACAGACCTAGCCACCAACGCCCAGAGACACAGGCCATTGCAATACTGGAGGAGGCTGTGTGCCAGGCAGGCCACACAGCTGCAGGGACACTACCAGAGCAGCGGGCCATTGTCTCCAGAGCCTCAGTGCTTCAACTTCAGGTGTGACAAGATGCCGGGCTGGTCTCTCCAGGTAACAAAGCACCAGGGTTCAAATCTCACTTTCTCGGCAATTACAATGCTGTAAAAGCCATGGCCCTCCAACAGCACTGCCGGCCTGCTTCCACTTGCTCAGCCTTTCCTTGTTAGATCTCATCTTGAAGCCTTGCAGGTGGATGTCTGCCTCAACCACTGATCAGCTGCAGGACCCAGTAATATGATCTAGTAATGGCAATACCAAACCTGATCTAACAATGACAATACTGATGATAGTTATCAAGCATTCACTTCAGGTCACCAGCTGACTGTTTCTGTCTGTTTTCTTATTTTACTACAATGGAAACTGTTGAGAAACATACCATGGTCTTCATTTAATAGACAGAAAACTAAACTGAGCCTAGGGAGGGAAGTTCAGGAGACCCGCCAAAATTCTGCTAGCCAAACAGTAGAGTGTCTAGGATTTGAACTTGAAACTGATCAAGTCAAGCACTAAACTCCTGGGTGTCAGTGCCTCTTTTAAAAATAAAGATGGCCGGGCGTGGTGGCGCCACGCCTTTAATCCCAGCATCGTGAGGCAGAGGTAGGAGGATTGCTGAGAGTTCGAGGCCACCCCAAGAGTACATAGTTAATTCCAGGTCAGCCTGACCAGAGTGAGGGCCCTACCAAAAAAAAAAAAACCAAAAATAAAATAAAAATAAAATAAATAAAATAAAAAAGATGAGGGCTGAGAGATGGTGCACAAGCCCATGGCACCATCCTGTAGGACATCTTCAGGTAAAACATATGAAGATAATGCATCTGTAGTCTACTTAAAAGAAGAAAAGAAAGAAATGCATCCTGCAGAATCTGTTCCCATCAATCAGCATTTGCCTGACAGGTATTAGAATCCTCTTTCCTCCAGGTGGTAAGAACATGGTTGGCAAACAATCTTTCATCGAAGTGGCCACAAGAAAGCCCCAGGGTGGAAGGTGGGATCTGAGAGCTAGAAGGCACAGACCGTAAGCAAGCAGCTATACAGCATGCCTGTGAGCCACAGGAGGAACAGGGAGCAGTCTCTGTGACGGGCCCTAGGCCTGCATAAGTGACTGGGGTGGGTGGAGGAAGCTCCTCAACTGAAACAATATAAAACTTTTGACAAAGGTGCTCTAGCAAGACAAAGTAAGTATGCAGACCAGACTGGGCCCTAGCAGAAGCCACACGGCCCTCCAAGAGGGTGTCTGTCCATCTCCATCAGCTGGGAAATTACTATCTTTGTATCTGCTTGTGTTCCCTGGTACATGCCAAGCATCTAACATCACATGGTAGGGCTTCAACACTCTGATGAAAGACCAAAAGTGCTATGATAGTACATAAAATACAGACCTAGCCATCAAAGAGCCCCAGAGAGACACAGGCCATTGCAATACTGATAGAGGAGGGCTGTGCCAGGCAGGCCACACAGCTGCAGGGACACTACCAGAGCAGCGGGCCATTGTCTCAGAGCCTCAGTGCTTCAACTTCAGGTGTGACAAGATGCCCGGGCTGGTCTCTCCAGGTAAGCAAAAGCACCAGGGTTCAAATACTCACTTTCTCGGCAATTACAATGCTGTAAAAGCCATGGCCCTCCAACAGCACTGCCCGGCCTGCTTTCCACTCTGCTCAGCCTTTCCTTGTTAGATCTCATCTTGAAGCCTTGCAGGTGGATGTCTGCCCTCAACCACTGATCAGCTGCAGGACCCAGTAATATGATCTAGTAATGGCAATACCAAACCTGATCTAACAATGACAATACCAGTGATAGTTATCAAGCATTCACTTGCCAGGTCACCAGCTGACTGTTTCTGTCTGTTTTCTTATTTTACTACAATGGAAACTTGTTGAGAAACATGCCATGGTCTTCATTTAATAGACAGAAAACTAAACTGAGCCGAGGGAGGGAAGTTCAGGAGACCCGCCAAAATTCTGCTAGCCAAACAGTAGAGTGTCTAGGATTTGAACTTGAAACTGATCAAGTCCAAGCACTAAACTCCTGGGTGTCAGTGCTCTCTTTTAAAAAATAAAAAGATGGCCGGGCGTGGTGGCGCACGCCTTTAATCCCAGCACTCAGGAGGCAGAGGTAGGAGGATCGCCGAGAGTTCAAGGCCACCCTGAGACTACATAGTTAATTCCAGGTCAGCCTGGACCAGAGTGAGGCCCTACCTCGAAAAAACCAAAAAAAATAAAAATAAAAATAAAAATAAATAAAATAAAAAGATGAGGGCTGGAGAGATGGTGCACATGCACACAAGGGGGTGCATGCATCTGGAGTTCGTTCACAGGGGCTGAGAGGCCTCTGGCACACCCATTCTCTAGCTGTCTGTCTCTCTCTCTCTCTGTCTCTCTCAAATTAAAACAAAATAAAATAAATAAAATGATGAAACATCTTTATACTTCATTTTTTTAAAAAATATTATTTATTTATTTATTTATTTATTTATTTATTTGAGAGAGAGAACGAGGCAGAAGAAGAGAGAGAAGAGAGAGAAAGAATGGGCATGCCAGGGCCTCCAGCCACTGCAAACGAACTCCAGATGTATGTTCCACCTTGTTCATCTGGCTTATGTGGGTCCTGGGGAATCGAACAGAGGGCCTTTGGCTTTGCAGGCAAATGCCTTAACCTCTAAGCCATCTCTCCAGCCCTAAATTTTATTTTTAAAATCCTTTCCAACTAAGCTGCATCCTAAAAATGTCAAGGTCAAAGAGAAGTGACCAGTCCAGACTTGGAAGAAAGTAACTGCATGCTATCTAGGACTAACACACCCTACGGTGCACTATAGGCCATTAGCCATGTCTATGTCACCAGCACCCAGATCCGTGAGTACCCATCTTTCTATTCTATGTGCTAGGACATGCTTGGGGATCAGCCTGCCAAGGGCACAAATGGCACTTGAGACAATTTGAGGTAGGACCCTGATGATACACAGACTGTCCTCTATCGTTCAAAGTTACCAAACCTGATTTATGAAAGCCCAACTACTCACTCACTGACTTGCCTGAGGTTGCATACCACCAGGGCAGGTACACCACAGCCTGTGATTTAGCAACAAGGTAACCTAGGGCCTCTGTAATCAGTCCGTATCAATGCTGTCCATTAGAAATATAGTTATGAGGGCTGGAGAGATGGCTTAGCGGTTAAGGAGCCTGCCTGCTAAGCCTAAGAACACCAGTTCCAATCTCCAGGTCCCACATTTAGCCAGATGCAAAGTGATGCAAGGGCGCAATGCTGCACTTGCCCACAAGGGGGCGCACACATCTGGAGTTCATTCACAGTGGCTGAGAGGCTGCTGGCATGCCCATTCTCTGTCTCCCTCTCCCTGTCTCCCTGTCTCTCTCTGTGTCTCCCTTCAAAAAAAAAAAAAAGAAAGAAAGAAAAAAGAAATATAGTTATGAGCTACACAAAAAATTTTACATTTTCCAGGAATCCCATTTTGAAAAGGAAAGAGGTGAATTAATATTGATAAGAAATTTTGTTTATTCAAAATCCAATATATCAAATATAGCATCATTTCAGCATGTAATCATATAAAGACGTAGTGAGATGGTTTACTTTCCATTTTTTGTACTAAGTCTTTGAAACCTGGTGTGTGTTTCACACTTACAGAACATCTCAGTTCAGATTAGCCACACTCTCGGGGCTCGGTAGCTATGTGTGGTTTGTGGTGGTTGTGTTGGACAGTATAGATCTAGGTCAGGTGTCTGCTGGTGCTGCTGGAGCACGCGCATGTGCTCTCTCTCTCTCTCTCACTCTCTCTCTCTCACACACACACCTGCACACATGCACATGTACACATTTACCCACATTCAACTCGAACAGCATAAATAACAAGGAGCCTCATCAAATCCGTGCAGCAGGGACCAGCATATCTTACAAGCTGGCGCCTGGTGTCCAGGCATCTGGGGATCCACTGGAAACAGCCTGAGGCCCAGGAGGCATGGATACCTGAAATCACACACCAAGTGCAGACAAAAGAGAGGAAGCCAGCCCCTCCTGGGGAAAAGAAGCCATCTGGCGTACTGCCCTTTGAAGTGCAGGCCACCTTCCACTCTCCGGAATATAAGACCAAGGCAAAGAAGTAGAAGCCTTGAAGCAATTGAGGCAAGAGGTTTAGAAGTCTTCGGTCAGTTCCTTGGGAAATGAGTTTCATATGAGATGCAGGAGAAGCAAGAGAATTGTTGAAAATTCATTAAGTTAGCAATGTGTGCATTTGAGTGCTGTCAAACCACAGGAGCTGCTTGTCCACATGAACAAAAGTGTCAGCCCTAAACTCATTTGCACTGAAATTAATTGCTCCTCAAGAGCCCACAGAAGTAAGGAGTAGCAGGGAAGCTGGGAGCATCTTAAAACTAAAGAGCTCAGAGATTGCTGGGGTGGGAGGTGGGGGCTGTGGTTTGTCTAGGGATGGGATGGATTGAAATGGATCATTAATGAAAAAAAAAAGAAAGAAAGAAAGTAAAGAAAACATCTCCAACCTCCTTTGTAAGCTTTCAAATGCCCACCAAACATACACATAATGCAACAAGGGTGACTTCTTGTCCACCAGACGACTTTCCAGGCCCTCTCCCTGAAGTGTCCCCTCACAGGTACCCCGAGGCTGGGCTGCAGTGTGCACACAGCCTGAGTCCTAGTCTCCGTCCCCTTCCAGAGCACACCATCTGGACAACCCTGAAGGATTACACACATGGGGGTGCTGACTTGATGCCTTGGTGAGCTGGAGACCAGAGCCACATGGAAGGCACATGCAGGAAATGCATTGTGATTCTAAGAGGACGGCAGAGTCCGGTCTGGGATTGATCAAGTTCCAAATCTATTTCCTGGTGGAGTCAAATTTAAATGAGAAATGTTAAGGGCAAAATCTGTAATGATGTGGGTTCATCACAACAAGCTACAAGTTTATTTCCATTGGTGTTTGTGCAGATTTCGAAAGTCTGGCTTTCTTCTCACGTGTACTAGCCCAGCCCTGCCAAAGCTTACAGAACTCTGAAAACTACTTCTTGTAATATAGTAATATTAACTCCAGAAAATCTGATTTTCTAAGAGTGGATTTGAAGGACAACAGGCTCCTTTTTATGTAATACCCTTATCATTTTTGTTGTTGTTGTTGTTGCGATTTTAAACACTGCCATCTGAAAGCCTCACTTCGTTTCACTGATGTTAGCCATCTACCCAATCATAATTCAGTTTCCAAACTTCCCTCTGAGACAAACCAAAGCTTCGACTGAGTCTGTTCCAATGGCCTGGCACACCCATTGGAGAAGACACTCGGGCCTGGAGAGTCTCCTCACAGCCTTTGTCTGAGCTGGCTGCAACCCTAAGGCTGCTCTGAGTCATTGGTTCCCATTGTCTCTCTCACTTAGGATGTGAGGGTTTTTAAATCTTGCTGGGAAGTAGAACCTCCAGGCTCCCTGGCATAGCATTTAAACTCTAATCACATGACTCAGGAAGAAAAGCAAATGAGGGGGAAACTCATGAGGAACAATGACAAGGAGTCACTCCTACCATGAGCAAGCACTTTACAGTTTATAGAGGCTGCACACAGAACCTCATTTTACCTCCATTGCCTGGTGATATTGGGAGCTATCTTATGATACTAAGGAAACTGTGACTCAGTTTGCTGACACATCTTACCTGAGATCACACATGCAACTCATAATGGATCCAGGAATTGGAGACACTCTTTAACCAAGACCCTCAGTTTCATTCCTTTTGGACAGTAGAATGGATAAGTAGAATTAGCCTTACTTAATCAAACATATTTAGTCACAAATTAGCATGCCTTTCATCTACTTATTTCTAAGCCCCTTTCCTCGTGGCTTTCTGGTGGTGATTGTGCCCAAAATGAATACAATAAGGAAAAAATAAAATTTTACCAATTTTTATTTATTTTTAAGTAGATTTATTTATGTATTTGAGAGAGAGAGAAGCAGAGACAGAGAGAGGGAGAATGAGTACACCAGGGCCTCCAGCCACTGCAAATGAACTCCAGACACACGTCCCCCTTGTGCATCTGCCTTATGTGGGTCCTGGGGAATCAAACCTAGGTCCTTTGGCTTTGCAGGCAAGCGCCTTAACTGCTAAGCAATCTCTCCAGCCCTATTTTTATTTCTTTGCTCTTTTTGAGACAGAGTCTCACTGTGTAGTCTTTGCTGGGTTGGAACTGGCTATGTAGACCAGGCTGGTCTCAAACTTGCAGTAATTCTTCCTCACTCTTCCAAGAGCTGAGGCTACGGACAGGTGCCACTATGCCCACTTTAGCCAAATTAGTTATTGGGGATCTCCAATATGAGAAATATATACTTGATGCCTATCCTCAAGAAAGTTCTATAGTTTCAACAGAAGAGCTATAGGCTGCTGAGGGTCAGAGTCCACGTTGCCAAAAAACACGAGATGTCCCATGGGCACAGGAGGATGTGGGCACAGTGAGAAGGCGAATATGAGTGAGCCTGGGGAATGACTTGCAAACTGCCTAAAAGCAAGGCACCAGGACCACCTGCTAAAAATAAGGACTCCTGGGCCTTGGACCAGGCTTCCTGACTCAGAATTCCCAGAACAAAGGTCATCCCTGTCTTTAACCTCAAGTTCCAGGTGAAACTTCTCCTACAGTAGGTAGAGAGACAGTATGAGTAAGCCCCTGGGGCTGAGGTGGCCCAGCTATTCAGGGGAGTGGAGGGCAGAAAAATGTGGTAACAAGATCAGGAGCCATGAGACTAACAGAATACAAGGTCCAAAAAGACACTTAATTTCATAGCAAGAGCAGGGCCATTGAGTCAGCAGGACACAGGGCAGAAGGAGGAAGGGCAGGGTCCAGGAAAGAGAGCTCTGGCTCCCTCCTGATATGACATGGAGGAGAGGGCAACATGGCTAACTAGGTAGATCCTGACTTCAGTACATCACTTACTGGGCAGGAAGGCCTGTGAAACTCTCTTGGGAACTATAGCCTGTCATTGTTTGTGGAGGATGAACACAAGGCAGGGCCCATTGCCAAAGCCTCTGAAGGCTGGTGGGAGTTTGGATTTCATTCTTTATGCAGAGAAAAACAATGTAGATTTTAAACTTGAAAACGACCATTCAGTATATGTTTTACTTTTTAAATATTTATTTATGTGAGGGAGAGGGATAAAGAGAATGGGAATGCCAAGGCCTCCAAACACAAACTCCAGATGCACGAACCACTTTCTGCATCTAGCTTGACATGGGTACTGGGGAATCAAACTCAGCCGGTCAGGCATTGTAAACACCTCTCCATCCCTATAGTTCACTTCTTCTTCTCCCTCTTCTTCTTCTTCTGTTGTTTTTTCGAGGTAGGGTCTCACTCTAGCTCACACTGACCTAGAATTCACTATGTAGTCTCAGGGTGGCATTGAACTCACAGCGATCCTCCTACCTCTGCCTCCCGAATGCTGGGATTAAAGGCGTGTGCCACCACACCTGGCATGGTTTACTTCTTAATGGAAGCTGGGGAGCTGGCTGGGTGGGTAAAACACTGCTGTAGAAACATAAAGACTTGAGTTTGGACCCTCAGAACCCACGAAAAGTCTGGGCAGGGCTGCACACATTAGCAGCCCCAGTGCTGGGGAAGTGGAGACAGAGGGTCTTCAGGGCTTGCTGGCTGGCATGTCTAGCCAAGTAGTAAACTCTGGGTTCTGTGCAAGAACTTGTCTCAAAAAGCAAAACGGAAAAAGACTGAGCAAGATACCCAAGACTCACCTCTGGTCTCCACATGTAAAAATTCACATGTGTGTGCATGCCTACACACACACACACGCACACGCACACACTAAAAAGAAGAAAGAGGCTGGAGAGATGGCTTAGCGGTTAAGGCGCTGCCTCCTAAGCCTAAGAACGCTGGTTCCAATCTCCAGCGGTTCCAATCTCCAGGTCCCTCGTTTAGCCAGATGCAACGTGACGCAAGGGCGCAATGCCGCACTTGACCACAAGGAGGCGCACGCGTCTGGATTTCGTTCACAGCAGCTGAGAGGCTGCTGGCGCTCCCATCTCTATCTGTCTTCCTCTCCCTCTCTCTCTGTCTCTCTCAAAAAAAAAAAAAAAGAAGGAGGAGGAGGAGAAGAAGAAGAAAGGAACCCTGGCCAACTATGAGAACCAAACGGCCTTCGGAGATGGTGTTAGGAGGACATGACTCCCATCCAGGCAGGTAAGGGCGGTATGCAGAGAGGTGATGGTTGTGCAGATGGAGAAGAGGCCGGTTTGGAGGTGTGTTTTACAGATAGAACATACAAGTGCTTATAATCCTGTCCCCATCAGCACTGTAGAACAAGTTCCATAGACATCAGTGGGGCTCAGCCCACAAGTCACTGACTGGCTTGCCAAGCATGAATGCAAAGAGGACAAGAAGGACCATGCACTCCCATGTCTGCAGCACTGGGAAGGACAGACAGACACAAAGGGATGCTCTGTCTTCCTGGAGGCAGTGGCTCCCGCACAGCTCTCCAGGTGTGCCAGCTCTGAAAGGCGAATACCAGCGCCAGATTCTTTTGGGCGTTTCTTCATGAACCTGAACCTAGGGCAGTGATCCAAACAAGAACAATGCATGTGCTGTGGAGAGTCAAGCGTGAACCTCACACCCACATGAGACACTCATGGGAGACGACCTCTGAGGCTCACCTGAGAGTCGTGACCTCATAAGACCCCAAGTTGCAGATAAACTCACAGAGCTAGGGAGAGGAAACGGCCAACAAACAAGATCAAGCACAAAGGGAGAGTACACCAGGGCCTGAAGGGGAGGGGGAACATCAGGTTGGAAACAGTGTCTGTAGCCACAGACACTGAAGAATCACACCAGGTCAGGGTCTGTTAGAGTTAGAGTAAAATTGCAGAACTATATGTACTCCTCTTTAATAGATTTTCCTCTTGTATAAAACCAATACAATCCTAGTAAACTATTCTCCTCACTTCCTAATCTTACTCCTTCATTTATTTACTCAGTATATGGGTATTAACACAATTTTCTAGCCTGAGACTCTTCAAACCTTAAGAGATACATGAGGGCTGAAGAGATGGATTAGCAGTCAAGGCACTTGCCTGCAAAGCCAAAGGACTTGGGTTTGATTCCCCAGGACCCCCATAAGTCAGATGCACAAGGTGGTGCATGCACCCGGAGTTCATTTGCTATGACTAGAGGCCCTGGTACACCCATTCTCTCTCTCAACAAAATAAATAAATAAACAATATTTTTTAAAAAAGAGAGAGAGATACATGAATCACCTGGGCATTTGGTTAAAGTACAGATTCTAGTTCAATAGTTCACAATAGTGTGTGTGTGTGTGTGTGTGTGTGTCTGCACATGTCAGACATGTAGAGGTCAGGGAACAACTTCAGGGGGACAATCCTTGCCTTCCATCCTGTTTGGCACATGTTCTCTCTTGTTTTGCCACTGTGAACCCCAGACAAACTGGCTCCATGGGCTTCAGGATTCTTCTGCCCCTGCCTCCTATTGTTGTAGGCACATTGGGATTACAGATGCATGTGCTACTTGCACGTGGCCTTTGAAAGGTTTTGGAATACAAACTCTGGTCATCAGGCTCGTGCTGCAAGTGTTTCTTGCCACTGAACCATCTCCCCAGCTGGATCCCTCATGCTTAATTAGTGCTCTGGCAATACGAATTTTGCTGGGCTTTGAACCACATTAACCAAATCACTGCCAGAACAACTTAAGGGAGGAGAGGCTCATGATTTAGCTCACAGTTTCAGAGCAGTTTCAGTTGGTCATGGTGGGAAGGCACAGCAGCAGGATTGGTGGGAGTATGAGGCCGTGACGATCTACACAGCATAGGCAGGAAGTAGGAAGTAGAAAGCATACCACTGGCTTTCTCCTTCGGTCCCTCTTAATCCCTCCCCCACCCAGCCCATGGAATGATGCCACCCACATTTAGGGTGTGTCTTCCTTCTCAGTTAATCCTCTGGATACACCCTCATAGACACACCTAGAGGTGTGTGTGTAGGTGTGCCTTTGGTGATTCTAAATCCAGTCAAGTTGACAATGGAGATTAGCCATCACCGAAGGCTTTGGTCCAATTGGACTTTTCTTTCATCTTCCGTTTCTCACTCTACTTTGATTGAAGAATAACATGAGTTCATTCTCTACTTTAGCATCCACTGTACACAGAGCAGTGGGTTAAGTACTGAGAGACCAAAAAAGACACATGACTAAGATACAATGTTACCTTTAAAGAACCACAGTCTGATTACAGTTGAAGAGAGACGTGGATGTTAACATAGTACATTAGAATGAAATGCAATGCCCCACTTTATCTACACTAACCCCCTGAAATAGCAAGGGCTCTGCCTCACAGAGAAGCAAAACCAGTCTAGGAAAATTTAAGTAGGTTTCCAGGCTCACACAGCTGCTGAAAGGTGGGATTGGGATTCCACGTAGGTCAATCTAGATCTGAAGTCTATCACACTTGCTGAGGACATTCTTACATATCTAAGTGCCCTCAGCAATGAGGTATTGTGATGCATGCAGGATGAGACATGTAAACAATTGGTTACAGGCATTCAGTGGGTGAGGTGGTGGGTGACCCCACTGCAGACTCACACACTGTAGAAATATTTAACAATTGTACTAAATTTGGCTGGTTGGCCAGAAAAATAACAGCAGTGAGGACCTCATGTTGAAAACATGGTTTCTACTGTTGCAGGAAAAAAAGGACTTATTCGTTCATGAGTTGTCCTTTTATGGACTGCAATTCCACAGTCCACAAAGCCACATGCCCAGCCAAGACATGCTGGCACCTCTGGCTCATGGCAACAGATGCAAGCAGACATTTGGTCTGCAACCACCCAGAATGAGGACTGCCTGTTGAGGGAGCAGTCTTCTGTCACACATCTGCCAGGATCTGAGGAGTGCAGAGGACAGCCCGGATGTCCTGGGTGGGAGCACACTCATTAGTGTAAAAATTGCCCTCGCGTGTGCATGAGCGCTGGCTGCTCACTCTTGACTCAAGGCTTCTTCCACCATGATCAGCCCCCCCAGCTCCTCGCCTCAGTCTTACCCACCCACTTATCCACACAGACAGCAGCTGCCTGGGCTGACCACTAACTTGTAGTGTTCCCCCCCCCCCCCCGAGGCAGCACATCCGGGTTTCAGGAATGACTGCTTTTGCTCTCACTGAGTCCTCGTTATTGTACTGAGGACGAGGAGGCCAAGACCTAGGAAAGCCACCAAGTCTGTCCCAAGGGCCACTCACTGCCCTCACATCAGGGGTGCCACCTGAGGCACATATCCCAGTTCATATTTGGAACAGCAAGAATGAAGAGAAACGAATACCTGGAAGAAAAGCCCTCCCGGAGACCTGTGAGAGGGTTTTAGTCACAATCTCTGTTCACTTACCACTAATGCCTGTAATCAGACTTAGGGAAAGGACCCCATCAAGATGCCAACAGCACGGTGCAGCTTCATCTGAAGACCTTCATCCACTTCTGGGGACAGAAACCGCACCAGGCCACAGGTGCAGAGCAGCGTGGCAGTAGGGGTGCCTACATTCCCAGTGAGCCTCAGGCCTAAGACAAGGCTCACCGAGACATCCCTGCTCGGTGATACACATCCCCAGTGCCGCTGGTGTGCCTCATCACTACAAGTACACGTGAGAGAATCCTGAAGGCTCCAGCATTTCTTTTGCCAAACATGACGGAGATGGTTTTTGGAACCTGTGAAATCCTTCTCTTTCCACCAGCTGCTGACTAAGGGGCAGCATCGGTGTCCAAGGATGACACTTTAATACAAACCGAGCCCTTGCCATAATGAAATGAGCTGTGCTTTAGGGGTGATTTGTTTAAAAGCCACATCATAAATCAGCTGTCAGTTTTCCTTTCTTCCAGGCCTGACAGGCTCACCTTTACACTGAATTAATCGCATCTGAAACTTGACCTCGTAACCCCCCCAGCCTGCTGCAAACATGTGCACAAGGACTTCCAGTCAAAGCAGCAAGAACTTAAATTGTTCCACATTTTTCATAACTGAGCCAGGAACCCGCAGGGTGACTCCCATTGACCTGGGTGCTCAACATAGTGATCAAATGAAGAGGACCCAGTTGGATTGGCAGACACCAGATCTGGAAGAACATTTACTAACATTGGCAGGCCTAGGCCTGGACAAAACTGATTCATACTCTTAAGTGCAACCAGAGTGACTCTCAGCCTGAAGAAAAATCCAGAGACATTAATTGCCAGTAACAGCTCGGTTGGATGGGGGTAAATGGAAGTATGGAGAAGAAGGGGAGGCATGTGGGACCACCTGCCAGCCATGAGGAATCCCATGCATTCTGTAAGAAGCCAGGTCTCTGGGATTATGTTCAGCTTTTTTTTTCTTTTCTGATGCTAAGAAAAGAAAACCATTTGCTTAAATAAAGGTACTTGGGGAGTTCATTGTGACAGGGCCTAGGAGTTCATGCTGTAAGTCACCCTTGATGGGAAGTGCCAGGCCCTGTGCTAACCTCTAGAGACAGGATTTTCATGACAATTAGCTTCCTCCTCCAAAAGCTAACCCTCTCTCTTTTGTGGGAGACAAACGGGAAAATTGATTTGATTTTTTAATATGATGAACAGCTACTGTAGGCCTGCGCTACTGTCAGGGATACAATTGGAAGCAAGATACACAGCCCCTTCCTAAGATTCTGACCGTCTAGCAAGGAAGGTGGATATGGCAGCCGAAAGTGCCACAAGAAGGAGGAGGAGGCCACAGAAGCCACAGGAGGAGGATGACCTGGGCTCAGAAGCTCGGGAGCCCCTCCCAAATGAAGAGATGTTCTCTGTCCGTGGATGAGCAGAAGTTGACCAAACAATCTGGGGGCCGAGCATGCTGAGTACAAGAGTAGCCTACAGTGCTGTCAGCAGAGGGACTAGAACTTGTGAATGCTTGGCAGTAAGAGAAACTAAGGGGAACACAGTAAGGCTTTGGTGTAGAAAGGAGGGAAGACAGAGGGAGCGGCGAGGGAAAGTTGGACAGCTGCAGGGCCACCCTGGGTAGCACATGACAGCAGCTTAGACAGAGCGTGCTCAGAGCGCTGGGCTGCACAGGTGAGAGCAATGGAGTTTGCTGAGGGTGGCTGGAGAAGGCTTTGTACTAAGTAGCCTCTTAAAGGATGATTGGGCTTTTGCCAGATGTGAAAAGCCTATTCCAGACAGCGGAAGCAGCATCTACAAAGGCAATTTGGTACTTTGAAACAAACCCTATTCTCTCTCCAGCCTCAGGTGGGATTCCAGACAAACACTGAACTCTATACCAAATTCTGCAGGGTTGTAAAGCCTCAAGCTCCAAGAAAGGCGGAGAGAACACTTAACATGTGTGTGCCAGGGCCCTTCCGTCCAGGGCCCCTCCTGCGGAGAACAGCCTGTATTTCCAAAATGGGAAACATAGCTCAGCAATTGAAAACACCTAGGCAGGAATTGAGAACATGATCGCCCTTTTGGAAAGGCTTCCATGAGTAACCATTGCCTTGTTAATATATAGAAATACCATCCAAATGAGAATTCTAAAAAATCTCGCCAGTTTAACACACTGTGTAAGGACTCCACAGTGTCACCTAATTCATCCTTCCCGTCATGCCCAAGAAAGGGTATTTCTAATTTTTAAAATTTGTGTGTGTGCGCTTGTGGTGCATGCATGTGTGTGCAAATGTGCATATCCTGTGCCCACACATCTGGAGGCCAGAGAAAGATGGCAGGTGTCCTCCCCAGTCTTCCCTGTCATTTCCTTGACACAAGGTCTCTCACTGAATCAATCTGGGGCCAGTTTTCAGCTAGACTGGGCAGCCGATGAGCAGCTCCCTCCAGTCCTCCTATCTCTCCCCTCTCAGCACCGGACCTCCAGGCATGTGCAGCCACACCTGGCTTTCTGTTTAGCATGGGAGCTGGGGTCGAACTGAGGTCCTCGTGCTTTCACAGCAAGCACTCACCCATGGAGACATCACCCCAGCCCCAGTATTCCTATCAACTCACAGATGAGAAAGAAATTTGCAGTGCAATACCTGTTCTGAGTCTCAAGACCACTGACTGATAGAAGGTAGGAAAGTCCAGGCCCCTCTCGGTCACATTTTCCCTGACAAGAGCCCTAGACATACACCCATTCTCCCTGCAATGCCATGGAGGAAAAGAACATGAACCTCAGCAAGGCCATGAATATTTCAAAAGTGTGGGTGTGGAAGAGCCAAAGGAAGGGTACGACTCCTTACAACGCAACTGCCCAGACAGAAATTGGCCTCGATATCCATGACTTTGCAGTGCCTAGCAATACCAAGACCCTCACAATAGAAGTAAAAGATGATGACATCAAATTAAAAGAGAGACTAATGGAGAGAGGGAGGGGATAGGATGGAGAGTGGAGTTCTAAAGGGGAATGGGGGGAGGGGAGGGAAATACCATGCATCTTTTGTATGTAAGTATAGAAGTTGTCAATAAAAAAAAAAAGTGTGGGTGTATGCCCTCCATTGTCATGGGGTTTGCCTGAGATGACAGCCTCTTTGCTTTCCCAGACAATGGAAATTTCAGTTTACTTACAAGAGAACCACCTCAATGCCCATGGAGGCATGGGCATTGAGCTGTGTTGTCTGCTAGACCCCTTCATACAACTTGTCTTCTGTGACCCCCAACATCCTTCGTTTACTTGTGGGGAAGTTGGGACTCTTTCCTAAAGTCTGATTCTAATGTGGTCTTTCCATAATCATAACGCCACACACAACACGGTGCAGCCAGAGGGGAGCGTGCATGGTCCCTGCAGGTGATGTGTGCAAGCCAGTGAAAGAAAGCCCAAGGACTAGTGTGCCAGGCCTCTCACAAAGAGAAGACATGCCTCACAAAAATGCTGCCATGATGGTTCTTCAGGGAATAAGAGAAGCACACCAAACAAAGATAGTTGCCAGTGCCAGAGAGAGAGGGGGCGCACCCGCAGGTGATCACAACGCTTGTTCTGACCAAACTTGGAACTTTCCTCTCTGAAATACTCTTGTTGGACTTCACCCCCTACACTGTGGGTTCTCTTTCTATAAGACTACTTACACAAAGTATGAGAAGGGTGGGCCAGCCCTGGGGGTCTTAGGGCAGAGCACATGACGGACTATCCAGGGAAGAGAGGACAGGGCATGGGGAGGAGAAGCAGTGAGAAGCCTGCGTGGATGAAAGTGTCATGTTTCATGCCAATTTTGATACTCCAAAGCTTTCTCTAAGGCTCTTCAAAGTGCTAAGAGGTGATGCCAGGGAAAGAGCACAGAGCAGAAACACACCCAAGTTCAAGTCTTCATCTTATCACCACTTAAGGCAAATGCCAGAGGCTCCCACCACCTTTGTCTTGTCTTGTTTTGTCTGAGATGGGGTCTTGACCTTTTGATCCTCTTGCCTCCACCTCCTAAGTCCAGGGATCACAATCACACACCAGCAAACCTAGCTTTAGGCAGTACTGGGGATTGAACGCAAGACTTTAGGCATGCTCTGCCAACTGAGCTATGTTCCTGGTCCCTAGTTCTTATCTTTGTCTGTAATGTGAAGACCTGGATCCAATGGTCTCGGAAACTCTTCCAGTTCAAAAGTGTGGGTGATGATTGGAGGCCCTCTGCCATCCTGGGGCAGGCAGGTAAGCCTGATGATAAATCCTGATCACATCAGAGTCTTGTTCAAGATCACCCTGGCCTGCAGCTGCTATAATTGCTGGTCACTGGGCTCACGGGACAAGAAGCTCTCCATTTTCTCACACCATCTCCATACCCTCCCTACTAGGACCAGCTTATATCTGTTGGGTTTACAGAAAAGTCAGCAGATGAAGACGCGCTTCATGCTAATCTCAAGAACAGGACATCCCAAGAAGACAGAGAACTTCCCTTGTGTTTAAGACTAGATGCACAAGTCATTGAGAGCAAAGGTTCTGAGGTAAAACAGGACTAGCTCTTGTAAATGGTGTGATATTAAGCAAATGGTTGAATTTGGTCTATTTCCTAGCATGCAAAATAATGATTATATAATGATAATATAACCTATGACCTCCCCCCCAGAGTCACCATGACCATGTATTTACATATAACACACTAAGGCTTGATAAATGAAGTGAGTGTTGTTCCAAGGGAGGGACCATAGGCAATGTTGGAGAGTCCAGATATAGAACAAGGCGAGACTGTGTGTGTGGAACCCATGCAGACTTTCAGTGATCTAAGGACAGTCAGTAGAATGAAGAAGATTCACTCTCTTGAGGTGGCAGGAAACATGAAAAAGGTCCAGGAGAAAATCCGGCCATCGGGTCACTCTAGAAGACTAGGGAACTTACCAGTCATCACCTGGGTCCCCAAGTGAGGGAGGAACCCTAAAGAGGTGACTAGATTGAGTTCTACATGAAACTAGTCAAAAAAAATCACCAAGAGATGGTTGTAGCTCCCCAGAAAAGGGGATCACTTCTCTGGTACCACTGCAGCCAGAACCTAATGTGAAGGCAACACATCACATCGTGGCTGCTGAATGCGTGTGAGTGGTTAGAACATAGAAGCTGATGGGACAGAAATCCCGGGGAGGAAATGAATATGGTACTGAGAAGCTGCCTCTGGCAGGGATGTCCCAACTGCTGCGCTGACCTGGAGAACTAAAGATAACACTTGGAGGAACCAGACCTCAGAGGGGGTCATTCTGTGAGTCAGCTGTCCTTCAAACCCAGCACGTCTGAGGAGGGCGCTGAGAATCTAAACCGGTGAGTCAGCCACTTATCTATGTCTCCCATCTGAGTCACTGCCCGACCCCACGGGGCCAGCCCTCCTCATGTGAGAGGTGTGTGTGGGACTGTTTATATCTGTGCCCACACATTCAACAGACACCACCAGCCAGTGTGACTCAAGAGTCCTCTCACGTTTTATTCAGCTGTGTCACCATACTGCCGGTGCTGTCAGGAACTCACTTGCACTGCTGGCTCCACAGTCAAGAATGCCTTCCCACACACAAGAAGCAGAGCCTGCTTCTTGGGTTCCTGGGACAGGAAACTGCCCACCAGCAGGTCCTGACAAGGGCAATAGGATTCTTCTCACAGAGAATCAATGAGCAGGGACCTGACAGGAGAAGCACTGGAATACTCCCCAGGCCAGGCCAATAAGAACTCTCACTCCCTCTGAAAGCCTTCCCTTGTCTGCCTCCTTTTCCCCCTGCGGTACCTGTGACAATTCCTAGGGATTACTGCAGAAAACAGTAATGGCCGCTGGCATCTATCAGAAAAGCCTGGAAGACCCTGAAGGCTTCCCGAGTCACCTCTTGTGCCCTCCTACAAGTGTCTCCTAAGCGTCCTTCTCCACTGGAATCACTCCTTACCAAACTGACCTTGCTTTATTCCTTGCCAAATTAGCGCTTGCTCAAAACAGCTCCCCTTGTACCTAACTCAATCCCTTCAGTTACCTACACATGTTGTCTACAATTACCAACATCACATACAGGACAAAGTCTTGAAAGCCTTATTTATAAAATGTCACCCTGGCAATGGCCAAAGGATTCATGGGTGCGACACAGCTTAACTTGGGTCTATCGGTGCCTTCCTGGGACGTTCTGAACAAAGGCTTTGAAACGCCATTGTCAGTCTGGCTCCAGGCCTTCCACAAGCAAGACAGAAGCTGGGATGAGATGAGAGTCATTTTCCCCTGACATGACCAGGAAAGCTCAGAATGCAGGACCACAGCAAGGAGAAAACGAAGCTGACTGGAGAAGCAGGAGTGAGAGAAGAAATTGCTCCCTGGGGCCCTTATAACCCTCAGCCCTCAGGACTCAGTACTGTCCAAAAAGCATTTTTCTTAATTTCAATCTACAAGCATGTGGAGCTGCAGATGAAATAGTTCAATGTCCACTTACAATAGAAAATGTAATTAGAAAAATATTTGAAATCACAGTATATAAAATCATATAATTTTAGAATTTTTTTTTCTTAAACTCACAGTTCATAAAACAGTCTTTTCCAAGCTCCTCATATTCATGTTTAATATCAGTGTCTGGGCCTCTCTGGAGCCATCTTTTATACTGCCAGACATCATTTTCCAGCGCACTTCAATTTCTTTTCCTATACACATTGCTTAATGCTATTCATAATTCTGTCACTGGAAATTTTATCCCAAGCCACAGAAGGGGATGGAAGGAAGAAAAGAAGGAAGAAAGGAAAAGAAGGGAGAAAGGAAAGAAGGGAGGGAAGAAAAAAAGGAGGGAGGGAGGTGGAGAGGGGGAGGATGGAAAAAGGGATTTATTGCCTCAGAAATGCTCTAGATTTCTCATTTTTCTTGCGTTATCATTTGTGATCTGAAAGCGATCCTAACAGGTCTTGTCTATGATTTCATTCATCACTTGCAAGTAAAAAGCCTTATTTTCAGTGACAATTGTCATCATTTTCCACATAGAATCTATAGAAAGACCTGTAAAACCCCTCAAACGGGCTTTGGATGAGGTTGTTTTGGGCCGGGCCTTACCCAGATTTTATTGTCTTATTCAAAATGACAGAGAGAGTTCCCTGTATCATAAGAATCTTCAGATTTCCTGGGAATCGTTTCACTAAGTCACACTTACCCTCAGGAATAAACAGCATTGCATTTCATTTAAACTGTACAAGCACCACTTGAGGTATGTTTTTGTTTTATTCTACAGAAGGCATCACCAAGGTCCTCAGGGGTTAAGCTTGCCTCCAGCCAGTCCTGCATATTGTCTCCAAAGCATAAACAGCGTCTGCTCTACCTGGCGGGAGTTGGGGGAAGCTTCCATCTTCAGACAGCGTCCTCACTTGCACTTGGAGAGTAATGCACTAACTTTCGAGCTGACCCTGAGCCTGTCCTTCCTTATAGAAGGAAGAAGGAAACATCTGGCTGCTTTTCTCTTATGAGTTAGCCAAGCTCACAGATCACCTGTGAAGAAAGTTCAGCCATGGAGCCCAATTTACTGAGCACTAACAACCATGGTGTATGATTTCTACGTCCTTTCATGATTTGTTTCTTTTGTTGTTGTTTTGTTTTTTCTTTTCTTTGTTGTTGTTGTTGTTTGGTTTTTTGAGGTAGGGTTTCACTCTAGCCCAAGCTGACTTTCAGTATGTAGTCTCAGGCTGGCCTCGAACTCTTGGCGATCCTCCTACCTCTGCTTCCCGAGTGCTGGGATTAAAGGCGTGCGCCATGATTAGAGTTTCTAAAACCAGGTAGACATGGCCCATGAGGAAGAACCAGCCTGGAATAACAAAGACTCTGGAAACGTAGACTTCAGGAAGGATTGAAAGTGGAGAGAGCTGAAGACCCATCTCGGTGCTCAGTTCTGCCACTGCAACTGCTCATAGGAAACGCAGAAATCGGTAGAAATGGGATGGAACTTTAATAGTGGTGCTCTCTCTCTCTCTCTCTCTTTTAGTTAGAATTTAGATTTAAAAAAAAAAGTCTTTATTAAATTACATGCAGAGAGAAGAGAGTGAAAGAGAGAGAATAGGAATGCCAGGGTCTCCTGTCACTGCAAATGAACTCCATATGCATGTACCACCTTGTACCACTACCATGTACTACATGGGCACTGCTGAATGCAACCTGGATCCTTTTTAAAATTTTTTTGTGTTTATTTATTTATTTATTTAGAGCAACAGACAGAGAGAAAGGGGCAGATAGAGAGAAATGGATGCACCAGGGCTTCCAGCAACTGCAGACGAACTCCAGATGCATGTGTCACTTTGTGCATCTGGCTTAAGTGGATCCTGGGGAATCGAGCCTTGAACCAGGATCCTTAGGCTTCACAGGCAAGTGCTTAACCGCTAAGCCATCTCTCTAGCCCTGGAACCTGGATCTTTAGGCTTTGCAGGCAAGCACCTTAACCACTAAGCCATCTCTCCAGCCCAGACTTTAAAAAAATATTTTTTTTTATCTATTCATTTATTTATTTGTGTTTGGGAAAGAAAGAAAGAGGCAGAGAGATAGAGAGAGGATGGGCACGCCAGGTCCTCCAGCCACTGCAAACAAACTCCAGACACATGTGCCACCTTGTGTATCTGGCTTACATAGGTACTGGGGAATTGAACCTGGGTCCTTAAGCCTCACAGGCAAGCACCTTAACTGCTAAGCCATTTCCTACCTCTGTCTCCTGAGTGCTGGAATTAAAAGCGTGCACCACCACGCCCAGCTTTTGATTTTTTTTTTTTTTTTGGAGAGAGTCACAGAGAGACAGAGAGTGAAGGAGAGGAAGACAGATAGAGATGGGTGCACCAGCAGCCTCTCAGCTGCTGAGAACAAAATCCAGATGTGTGTGCCCCCTTGTGGGCAAATGTGGCATTGTGCCCTTGCATCACTGCATCAGGCTAAACGTGGGACCTGGAGATTGGAACTGGCATTCTCAGGCTTAGGAGGCAGGCGCCTTAACCGTTAAGCCATCTCTCCAACCCCTGATTTTTTTTTAATGAAGACTTGCCTTGGGTCATGAGTGAACCCCAAAGGGTTTTTTATTCTAGTCAGATGAGCTCCAGGCTGATATGAGAGGGACTCTGAATCCTCATGTTCTGATTCTCTGTGTGTGTGTGTGTTTTTCTCTCTCTCTCTCTCTCTGATTTTGGTGTCCATAACTGAAATCCTAGAATGCAAACTAACTGAGATGAGGCAGGGGAAACTACAGAGTAAAACATGGGCCACTTTTATGATAGCAATAAACACTGAGCGCCTAATAGGCATCTATTATAGGCCAGCAACTGAGCCTGTGTTTTACAGACATTATCCCAGGAGTCCTCACAAACAGTTTTAAAGGCGGGTGTCATGGTGACACTTGTACAGAGGTTCTCAGTCACACAGCTAGCAAGGGGCAACGCCATTGAGATGCACCTTTAAGCTCTTAATACCCATTTATACTGGCACCACCCAGCTGGACAAGGACTTTAAGCCGACTGGTGCCCACAGTGGAACAGCCCGTGTCCATAAGTGAACCTGAACTCCAGGTGAGCCCTGGGGGAAGTGGTAGAGTCACTGAGATTTCAGGCAAGGAGCAAGCATGCCACCCTCACCAACAAAATGCCCAGGGCTCAGTCCCAAGCCGTATTCCTGCCATTCTTTCCTCGGGCCCCTGTGGTTAGGCACAGAGCCTGGCTGCCTCCTCTGACCAGGAACCTGGGAATCCCTGCTTGTTAGGAAGGACCCACAGAAAAATGGACTGTCAGCTAGATGGTTCCAAAACCCAACCCAAAGCTGAGCAGATGAACTTGCTCCCCATGAAGACCACACCCCACCTTTCCATTCTATCTGCAAGGAACCAGAAGGAGCCCCCCGCCCAGAAGCTTCTTAGTTTTATTGCACTAAATATATCTCTGGCCCTGGCCCAGACTCTGCGAAGACTAAACGGAGCGTTGTCACCTCTATGGGCAGAACACACCATGCTGTGCAGTGCTGTGCAGAGCCATGCTGCTGGAGGTGGGGGTGGTGGTACCACAGCCAAGAATGCTTTCATAGCTGGCCCTCCTGCCTGCCGCCTGATTCTGTCTGGAATGCATCGCCTTTGTTCCTTTGGTCTTTAACGTGGCTGCTTGCAGGGGCCAGAATCCCACAGTCGCAGTTCCCTCTGTCATTCTCCACCCCACGTTCCTGGACACAGTTTGAAAACACTGGTTCAAAACTCTTTCTTCCCCAAGCCACTCGTGAAGAGGTGCTCACAACTCCAGGCCACCATTAGCTCCGCCTCCCACCACCAGCCCACTCCCTGGCACCCCATGACCCTCCTCAACCATCCAGATGAAAGGAAACAACCCATCTTTTCAGAAAGCCACACAGGGTTTCTTGCACCCCCAAAACAAGGACCTTAGCTGCTTCAAGACCAACATCTGGTGACATGGCTTGGGGATTCTTCTGCACTCCAAGCTAGATGTTACAGTTTTTTTCACAACCTGAAGAAGTGAGAGCCTTTTCCAGCCCTGTGCCCACAGTCACGGCCTGCAGTTCCACCTGTTCAGAGAAGTCTAGCGGTGGATATGTCACTCTTTTTAAAAAGAAAGAAAGAGTCTAGAGTCTGTTTGCTGTGGGCTGAATAGTGGACCCAGAGAAATCAAGGCATTATCCTAGAATCTATGAATTTTATCTTATTTGGGAAAAAAAAAAATCTTTGCAAGTGTGATTAGGAATCTACATGGGCCCTAAATGTCGTCACATGCATCCATCTAGCAGAGAGACAAGGAGGTGTGACACACAGAAGAGAAGGTCATGTGGAGACAGGTGCAGAGTCCAGGGTGATGTTCACGTCAGTCAAGGGCTGCCGGCATCACCAGACGCTGGAAGACGCACGGCAGATTTGCTCCTAGGTGCCTCTGGCGGGAATGCAGCCTTGCCAGTGCCCCAATTTTGGGTTTCTACATTCCAGAACTGTGAGCATAAAACTTTCATTAGCTCATAAGCATCCAGGTTTGGAACAGTTCTGCAGGAGATGCGGGAAAATCATGTACTCGCTGCTTCTAGGGACTGTAGACAAGTGTGAAGACAGAGGCGAGGGGAAGAGTGAGTGGGCTGATGTGGGAGGAGCCTCTGCACGGGGTGTTCACCAGGGACTGGTGTTCGCTTCTGATCAGTGTCCATTCGCAGAAAAGCAACACCTTAGGGCAGAGGAAGAATAACATTGCCAGCAGCAGCACTGGGGGTCTGCGTGTGGTTGGAGCACTGAGTTGCCCCAGCAAGACTTGACACTTGCTTTGGCTCTTCCGCTCCTCCACCAGGAGAGATGCAAACACATACACAAATGTGTACACATACACAAATGTGTACACGTACACAAATGACAAGTGGGAAGCCAGCGTACCAATGGATAACAACCCAGCTGAGTGTGGGCCTGAGAGTCTATGCATAGATTCATGCCAAACATGACCACTGGTCAGTCCAGTGGTCTTACCACATCTTCAGTTGCTGAAGACCAAAGAGATGAGATCCACAAACCTGTGCGTATTGGTAAGCACACTGGCCAGCTGTCCTTTAAATCCTGCCCAGTGGTAAATGTGATTCCATGTCCAGAATTGTGACTGATTTAATTAGCAACATCCCCTCCCTGTCAAAAATAAACAAAGTGTGAATAGCACTAAGCCCGTCTCTCTCTTGTTAATAGGAACAAATTGGGGACTACAGTGTCCCCAAGGCTGTTGACTAAAACCTTGTCTGAAGACATTAGTGATGAGAGTGTATCACATCTTGTGCGCAGTTCAGCTTCCTGTGCTCGCCCCACCAGGGAAAGGAGAGATGGAGTCAACTGTCCCTGAGTACCTGCTGATGCTAGGCACTGTGGCCTGGCACTGAAGTGTCACAGGGCAGCTGCAGCCTTCACCCTGCTGTGCAAGGAAGTACATCTCACATTTAATGCTTGTCACCTTCCACAATGTGACAGCCACACTTCCCTCCCAGTACAGAGCTGGTCTAACACCCTGAGAACCAGGATTCCTGCAAGAAACATGCCAAGAGCCAAAGTGAGAAGCAGGCATATCCCTGACAAGCCTAAGATACTATAAAGACATGAAGCATTTCAGTGTGGTGATAATAGATAGATCAGAGGACAAGAAAATGGAGTTGCTAAGGCCCAGACCTTGTGGTCTCCTTCACTGCCGGGACCTCACTCCTGAGCAGCTGCTTAAGACCAGTAGAAAGCAGCTGACTCCCGTGTGGTCTCTGGAGGACCTGTCGCTAGCTTCCTTCACGCCTAGCATGGTCTGTCTGTGTACTTTCTAGCTGGAGGTTTGCTTGCTTGGAACATGAAGCAAGGAACAGAAAGAGGATACTCAGGAAGGCCCAGGAAAACTGAAGTCTAGGACTAAGAAGCTAAGCTATGAACGAGAATCTAGATGTGAAAGAGACAGTGGAGCAAAGGGCCAAGGCAAATGTGCCCAATCACAGAAATGATTCTAATTCACAAACCTTTGACAGCATGTGGCAACGGAGCTCCGTGAGTAAGATTCTTAAAGGAGGGATTTCCCCTTTTGTTTGATAACTCTATCCATGAACAAACACCGAAGCTACAGCTAAATGGAAATCAAAAGAGTTATTCCAAAATGATGAAACTTGGGGATTAAGTCTAATTGTTGAACGCTACTAAAAACACATCAATTTTGACTAATTCTACAGGAAGTGGCCCAGAGCCTTCCTGTCTGGGCTCTGTGGTTACCTGGGTGGTACTCCCTCAGAACTGTGGGGCTTTGTTCTTCTCCTCCTTCAGCCTCAGCCCATCACTGACCCTCCAGAAGCTTCTCCTAGACCACCACATGTTAGGAGGGACAGCCATTGTCCGGGTCAGGATGGGAGGAAAGTATACCACAGTAGAGAAACAATAATAGAAATAAAGAGAGAACAGAAAGAAGGGGACGTGACTGGGATAAAAACAGAGCAGGAACATGTAATTTGAAGAAGGAAGGGACAGCAGGCCACTTCAGAGGTTGGCTTGAACTGAATGAACTGAAGACAAAGGCAGTACATGTCCCCGTTACCCTTGGCTTTCACCAGGTTGTTTATGTCCTAAAGATCCCCAAAGTCCAGTAAGTCACTCATGACCACATCCTCAGACATTCACTCACTCATTCAACAGTCCACATGCGGACTATACAGGGCTCTGGGCTTCTCTCTCAGGAGTCTCACAGGTTAGCACCAAGCTGAAGTTAGACCTTGCAGAGGTGTGACACAAAAGTCTGTAATACTAGTGTGGGGGCCGGAGTGTACTCAGTTGTAGAGTATCTAGCATGTCTGAGGCCAGGATCAATCACCATTGCAAGTATACACACACACACACACACACACACACACACACACACACACTGGTGTGACCTTTGCATGAGAAGAAAAGAACTTGATAAAGTATGTTTTTTAAAGCAGATTTTTCATTTTATAGTATTTTTAAATTGGCAGAAAAATTTTGAACAGTGCACAGTTCCCATATACTTCACACCCAAGGTCACCCGTTTATAACATCTTATATTAGTATGCCACATTTACCATTAATGAATCAATATTGATTAGTAAATAAGCTCCTGATTATCTTGGTATTTCTTTAGTTTTTTTCCCCATGTATTCCAAGATGCCACACAGCATTTAGGCATCATGCTTCCTTGGGCTCCTCTTGGCTGAGAACAGTGATGATGGTATGAGGTTCTAGAACAATTTTGTTCTGGGAATATAGCTCACTTGGCTGAATACTTGCCTGGCACTTAATCCCTAGTCCCACATAAACCAGGCCAGGTGCTACTGCCTGTAACCCCAGCGCTCAGAAGGTATAGGAAAGTGTAATAGAAGTTCAAGGTCACTCTTGTATGGAGGGGGCAGTTGGATCTCCTGATAATCCCCCCTCTCTCTCTTTCTGTATTCCCTCCCCTCTCTCCTGCCCCCCTCAGTTTACTCAGTTAAATTAAGCAAGGCGTCATGTTACAAACTGCCTTGCAAAGAGACCCACATGCAAGGCCATCTCTAGCCAGCTGCTCGCAAGGAACCAAGGCTCTCAGACCAACAGCACTAAAAGTCATGTGATTGTGGCTGGAAGAGATCCTTGCCTGACCAAGTCTCCATATGGACTACAGCTCCTGCCAAATTTTGTTCACACTCTGTGAGAGATCCTGAAGCAGAAGACTCAGTTAGGCCACATCCCAAAGCCTGGGCTTTCCCGACCTGAAGATTTATTGTGCAGAAATACCGGCTTCAGAATTACCTTGGAAGTTGTCAAAGGGGAGATTCTGAACATCGGATCCAGAAATTTGTAATTTTTTTTTTTTTTTTTTTTTTTTTTTTTTTGGTTTTTCGAGGTAGGGTCTCACTCTGGCCCAGGCTGACCTGGAATTAACTATGTAGTCTCAGGGTGGCCTTGAACTCACGGTGATCCTCCTACCTCTGCCTCCTGAGTGCTGGGATTAAAGGCGTGAGCCACCATGCCCAGCTCTGAGATTTGTAATTTAATCATGGTTGACTCAGCACTAATAAGGCAGCACTCTAGGAGAAGACTTTTAAAGGTCTTGCATTCTTTTTTTAAATTTTATTTTTACTGATTTATTTGAGAGAAAGAGAGAATGGGCACCCCAGGCCTCCAGTTCCTGCAAATGAACTCCAGACACATGTGCCACCTGTGTATCTGGCTTACATGGGTCCTGGAGAATAGAACCTGGGTTCTTTGGCTTTGCAGGCAAGCACTTTAATCACTAAGCCATTTCTCCAGCCCTGGTCTTACATTCTTAACTAGCTTAATGATTCTGATGCATGTGAGGGAGAAAAGCTACATGGCAGGCAGTGAAAAGAGACTACTGAGAGAGATATGCTTCTGAGGTCCTGGAGCCAGCAAAAGGCGGGAACCTTAAAATATTGATTTCTTTCTCTGAACTGGTCCTAACTACACCCCTAATAAGCTGAGTGACCTCAGACTAACTTTCTGATGCTGTAAGAAAAGTGAGGGTCTGAGCCAGCTGAGCCAGCCTCAACTCCCTGCAGTTCTAAGATTCTGAGAGCCTGGAAACACAAAACACAGAGCCAGGCCGATCATGTGGTATAGTCCTTGGGAATTTAGTTTTTAAAAAGAAGGAAAGCATTCCAGCCCTTATCTGTAACCTTCTGGAGACTTCCTAACCATTGATAGGATTCCCTATGGAGAATATTTTGAAATCATGATCATTACCATATAATGAAATCCTGGAGAAAGGCTGAAATTTTTTAGTGATTTTTCCCAAATGTATGTGAAACCTTTTTCCAATTGTACATGGGGCATATCCTTTTCTGAAGCATCTTGTTTGCATTCTCAAAGTGGGATTTGGTAGGAAAAAGAGCTCTGGCCAGATAGCTTGCCACTTACTCACAAAGCTATTAGGGAAGACGCACTTACTGGTGAGTCACGTCTCGGTCACCTCATGTCTGCATGTTCAAATTCTCTCCAAGCATTGCCACACACATCTCCATAGACTCACCACCAGCACCATGAGGTGGGGTGGAAAAACTTCAGTCACATCCATAAAGTGAAAGTAGGGCTTTCTCCTGATCCAACATCCCTGAGGAGTCTCCCTCTCCCTCCCTCTTCCTCTCCGTGTCTCTCTCCTCTTTTCTACTGAGTGTCCCTGAGGCTCCTTAGTCCCATCTTACTGAGTCAACTCCAGATAATAAAAATGTTTCAGTCCAGATCTTCAAGCTGTACAAGAAAGAAACTGAGGACCAGGGAGATGCTCAGCGGATAAAGTGCTTGCTGTGCAAGACTGAGAGCTGAGCTCAGATCCCCAATCCCACATAAATGCCCAACATGGTGCTGCACACATGTAGTCCCATGTTGGAAAGGTTCAATGAGAGACTCAGTCTCAAAGAATAAGGTGGAGAGTGATCAAGTATGGAACCTGATGTTGACACTGGTCCACATGAAGGTGCACACACACACACACACACACACACAGATATACACACAGACACACAGATATACACACGGACACGTGCAACTGAACAGACACATTCAAACACATATACATGAATGCACACCACACACAAAAGAGAGAGAGAAGATGAAAAATAAGGAATTTTGCAGGAATTTTGATGCTCATCCTGGCTAGACACTTGGGGACTCTGAATAGTCTTTTTCACAGCAAGATGCTGAGAGGGAAACATAATGAAATAAACTCTATAAAAGTAGTTTGTTAAAAGGAGAATGGAATTAATTCTGCCTCAGGGTAAGGAAGTTGAGAAAGGTGAGTCTTGGGTGATGAATAAGAGTTTAAAGATGAGTAATGAAATGATGAGATGAATGAATTTTGAAGGACATTCAAAACAAAAGGAATGGGGAGGGCCATGGATGAGTGCGTCTGCATGAGGAGGGCTTGGCAGTCTACTAGCTGCTCAGTGATGCTAAAGCCTGGCTCCTCAGCTAGAAGGCAGAGGCATGGAGTTAGAAAGGCAGATCTGAAGCAACCTGTGAAGGCTTTGAGTGACGACCCAAGAAGTATGGATTCCAACCATTTGGTAATGGGGAGATCAAGATGTCAGTGGTCATGATTAGTTCTATATTTTAGAAAAGTACTCCTGAGAGTAATGAAGAGAATGGAGCAGGAGGAAGAGCCCAAGGCCTGCGATAATAGCACAGGAGAGAAACGATAGCGCATCACGTGCCACATGCTATTGCTATCCTTTGTTAAATCTCCTCCCGGTCCTTGACAGCACCACATCGAATGCACCTTCATATCCCAGCCCAGAGCACAGCAGCTAAGGTAGTGTTGGCATGTAGTAAGTGCCATTCGTATGTTGGTAAGTAAATGGTGGTTTAAGGCAAGGCAGTTACAGTAGGGATATCCAAAAAAACACACCTTTGAGCCGGGCGTGGTGGCGCACGCCTTTAATCCCAGCACTCAGGAGGCAGATGTAGGAGGATCGCCATGAGTTTGAGGCCACCCTGAGAATACAGAGTGAATTCCAGGTCAGCCTGGGCTACAGTGAGACCCTACCTCAAAAAAAAAAAAAAAAAAAAAAAAAAAAAGACACCTTCAAGAAACATTTTCTGAAAGATTCTAAAGCATTAGGTTTCTGGGGAAGGGAAAAATTCTAAGTTTGTGTATCAGTGATACAGAATGTCTTTGAGATTTGTTTTCAAATACTGGCGGTTGAGCAGCTAGAGAGAAAGGCATTGAGCTGAGTTAGGAGTCCACTGCGGTAGAGGAGCCTGTGGCCAGTGTCCTGAACTGTGGCCAGCAACTGGAACTGGCTCCTAAGCGCTGACCATTCATACAGACAGGTGAGCCAAGTTACTCACATTCCAATGTCCTGAACATACGCTGAAAACTTTGTTCCCAATAAAAACAGGAACCACCCCAAATAAGTAACAAAAACTGTCTTGAAGAGCCTGCTTCAGCTCTCCACAAGCCAAAAACAAGAGGAGGAGCCAGAGATAATCCTCTGCTCTTTGATCTCTAAACATGTCACAGTGGACTCTCAGATCTTCAGAGCCGGGTAGAAAGTTCCCCAGAGCATTAACTTCTGAACATTCCTCAGTAGACTTACTACAGCCATACAAACAATGAAAATTCTACAGGAAATCCTAGCTTTCTGCCCAGGTTCTTCCCAAACAACCCCCGAGATTGCTCGGGTAGGAGGTGTTTTGTTGCGTGGAACCTGCCTCCACCATGGGCTCCTATGCTACCCGGCAGGTCCTGGAAAGGGTTAAAAAGAGCTGGCTTCAGGCCTCCCAGCACTCCGAGGCAGAGGTAGGAGGAGTTCAAGGCCACCCTGAGGCTACATAGTGAATTCCAGGTCAGCCTGGGCTACAATGAGACCCTACCTCAAAAAACCAAAAAAGAAAAATAGAAAAGAGCTGGCTTCAGGGTTTTAGTCACCTCTGACTCAGTCTAGGTTTATTCTGTGGACATGTGTATATACATTTCTTTAGTTGTTGTTTTTCTTTCTTTCTTTCCTTCCTTCCTTCTTTCCTTTCATTTTTTTTTCTTTTTTTTTGGGGGGGGTGTGTATGAGTGTAAACCCATGCCACAGTGTGTATGTGGAAGTCAGAGGACAGCTTCAGGGTGTTGATTCTTGCCTTTTTTCTTGAGACAGGGTCTGTCTTGTTGTTTATCACTGTGAAAGTCAGACTAGCTGGCCCACAATCTTTGGGATCTCCTAACTTCACTTCTCCTTCAAGTATGCATCACTTTCATCTGGCATTTTTAGGTTCTGGGGGTCCAAACTTCAGTCTCCAGGCTTGCTCAGAAAGCCCTTTCAACCACTGAGCCAGCGCTACATTCATTTTCTTAAACACGTATCACTGACTTAAATCCATATACTCATCCAGGTCTGGCTCCTACTAACTCGTCTCAAGTTAGAGCCACAAGATGCCTCCCTGGGAGAAGCAGTTGCTCAAGACACTTCCTCATCTCCTGTCTCTCAGTGAATCTGATGGGCTACCACTGAAAAACCTAAAACTGCACTTTCCACTCTACCTACTGACACAAACTTTGGAGGCTTAAAATGTGGTACTGCTGGAACAAAAATCTACATGGCAGGGGCAGAACAAGACCAAACACTGGGTAGAAAGTTGCCCAGTCATAAGAACGTGAAGGAAAATATTCTGAGGGCCTGGACTGCCTGGAGTCATGTTAGTGAAATAGACTTGGCTGGTGAGGACTTAAGGGAAGTGAGCAACATCTGGCTGGAATTTGAAGAACAGAAATCCTTATATGTCACCCAGAAAACTCAGTAAGACTGTTTCCTATAATAATGTGAAAAAAGAAACGTGCCCAATATGTTAAGTGTTCTAGCTAAATTGTCCAGGCCAAATTTTCAGGGTATCAATTGGCTTCTTGTTGCTGCTTTAATAAAATACAAGACAAGTGGGGGCTGGAGAGATGGATTAGCAGTTAGGGCGTTTGCTTGTGAAGCCTAAGAACTCATGTTTGAATCTCCAGGACCCACATAGCCAGAAACAAAGTGATGCAAAGCACGTATTATTGCACATATGCCACGGGGGGGTGCACACATCTGGAGTTCATTCGCAGTAACTGAAGGCCCTGGCACGCCCATTCTCTCTCTCTCAAAAATAAATACCTTGCTGGGTATGGCGGTGCATGCCTTTAATCCCAGAGGTAGGAGGATCACCGTGAGTTCAAGGCCACCCTGAGACAACATAGTGAATTCCAGGTCAGCCTGGGCTAGAGTGAAATCCTACCTCGAAAAACCAAGATAAATAAATAAATAAATAACTTAAATTTTTTTAAAATATATAAAACAAGTGGGCTGGGAAGATGGTTCAAACATTAAAGGCACTAGCTTGTAAAATATAAGAGGAGAGACATAAGCTAAGCAAAACAGGGTTTGTCTAGTTTTGAAGTTCCTGGGGCTGTTCCAGTGGCAAAAAGCACTAAAATGAAGAATCGCTCCCAGACAAAGAGCACATCCGAGCACCATCAGGACACGGTGATCAAAAGGTAAAGCCAAGGGCATGTCTATAAAATCCTCCTTTGAGATCTCAGAAAGTTGAAAAGCAGTTCTTGAGAGTATGTTCAGACAAAAAAGCCTACTTCAGAATTCACAGGTTTATATTCCCTCTAAGAAATAAAATAAGATTCAAAAACTTAAGGCCATTGCCCTTAGCCATTTCAGTGAAGCCCCCACATAAGAGTTTCTCTCAATGAAGATGTGGATTTCTTTCGTTGATAGAGCCTACCCTAGAGGGATTCTCAGAAGGACTACATAGTTCTTGAGGGAATTTTATCACCAGACTTTCAGCAAAAGTGACAGACAGTATAGAATGAATGAGGTTTTGGATTACCAAACTTTCTATAAACAGAAACCGTTGAAACTGAAATGGCTCAGCTGCAAACACAGGATACTTTTCATGAGCAAAGAAGGACGGTCTAGAGAGAGTACCAAAAACCTAGAGAACAGAGACAAGACTTGGGGCGTCATCTCCAGGCAGCAGTAGGAACAGGTCTTTGTAGAGGAACTTACCACATTTGTTGGGTTGGCTTCCAGAACTGCTAGGAAGCAGTGATTTCTTTGTATGTCCATTTCTCCCCATTTAAACAGGAGCATCTACTTTGGTCATCCTCTCCCTATGCCACCGTTGTATGTTAGGTGTCCAAGGGGTAAATTCCTTGTGTCCTTAGTTGCTCTGTCTACAAGAGGAATGATGCTTACTGAGCTGTGCTTAGGACATCATGGCCGAGGGCACTGTCTTATGTCATTGCTGGGACCCAATGCCTGATCAAAAGCGCCTTAAGGGAGGAGGCGTTTATTTTGGTCTACAGTTCCAGAGGACACAGCCCATCATGGAGGGGGAAGGACTAGCAGCAAGAGCAAGAGGTAGCTAGTTACATTGTACATGCAGTGAGGAAGCAGAGAGCCGTGAATGCCATGTTCAGCTCTCTTTTTTGTTTATACTCAGTCCCACATCCCAGTCCATGGAATGGTGCTACCCACAGAGAAAGTCTTCCCACCTCAGTTAATCTAATCTAGAAACTTCCCCACAGATATGCCCAGAGATTTGTCTCCAAGATGATTCTAGATGCTGTGAAGTTGAAATTTCCTATCATAGTTGTGGACCTGGTTTAGAACATAAGATTGTGGGGCAGGGGAGATGGCTTAGTAGTTAAGGCACTTGCCTACAAAGCCAAAGGACCCATGTTCAATTCCCCAGACCCACGTAAGCCAGATGCACAAGGTGGTGCGTGCTTCTGGAGTTCGTTTCCAGCAGCTGGAGGCCCTAGCATGCCCATTCTCTTCTCTCTCTCTCTCTCTGCCTTTTTCAAATAAATAAATTAATTACAATAAAATATAAAAAAAGAAAAGATTGTCAAGCTTGAACTGATGTTACAGTGGAATAACAATTATGAGGCTCTTGAAATGGATTTTGCAGATTTAGGGAGATAGGAAAACCACACTCAAAGATGTTCCAGAATTATTTCCACTTCCTGACCTGCACATCTTGGTATCATCCTTTTCTGTATTGCATTGAGGTGTCTGTGTGACCACAAAGTATGAAGATGTTGACAGTGTGTTACTTCTGCTTCTGAAATCAAGTTATGCTGTACCTTCTGTCTTCTCACTTGGGAAATCCCACTGTCATGTTATGTGTGATTTTACAGGCAGGCCTACATAAGGAAATGAATCCTCTTGCCAATAGCCACATAGGTGACCTTGAAGAGGCCTTCCCCAGCATCTATTGACCTGTGAATCCCTGCAATCTTGGTCACAGCTGAGTGCCACTCAGGGCAGAGTCTGAGCCTGGCTACCCAGCTAAGTCATTTCTGGAGTCCTGATTCTCAGGAACTGCAAAGATATAAATTCTTGTTCTTTTTTTTCTTTTTAAAACTTATTTTTATTTATTTATGTATTTATGTATTTATGTATTTATTTATTTATTTATTTATTTATTTATTTATTTATTTGAGGAGGGGATAGAGAGAATGGATATGGCAGGGCCTCTAGCCACTGCCAACCAACTCCAGATGTATGCGCCACCTAGTGCATCATGCTTTACATAGGTACTAGGGAATCAAACCTGGATTCTTTGCCTTTGCAAGCAAGTACTTTAATCGCTAAGCCATCTGTCCTGCCCTAAATTCTTGTTCTTTAATATGCTAAATGCTGGGGTAATTTATAAGATAGCAATAGATAGTAAATTAATAAACAGGGTTGACATATTTTAAAAATTGTATGCATTTCTTTATCATAGCAAAACAAAAGGAAAATGAAATGTTAAATACAATTTACAATTACATAAATACATTCAGAGATAAATTTTTAAGGTATGTGTAAAGAGTTTCACATGAAAAACTACTACATATTGCTTAAAAAGTAAGCTGCAAATGAATGAAGAGGTAGACTATATTCATTGCAAGAAAGTTTTGATATTTTGCCAATTTTTCTTCAGTTTGATTTTATATAGTCAGCACTATCTCAGTGAAAATCCTTGTAGAAACATTCAAGCTGATTCTAAAACCTAAGTGAAAGCGTTTCCAATGAAACTAATCTTAGGAAAGAACAAGCTTGGAGAACCTGATTTCAGGACTTGTTTAACGTTGTGATCAAGATGGTGTGGTGTTGGTATAAACATAGACAAAGAAATCAAAGTAATATAGTCCAAAAGTTGACCTACATTCCATGATCAACTGATGTTTTACCTCAACGCGAATGACTGAGAAAAGGAAGATTGGATTTTTAACACATAAGACAAGAAAAAGCTTTCTGCCATACCTGGAAAGAAAATATTAACCCCGGCCAATACATCAAAACAAATTATGGATCCATCACACACCTAAAGGTGAGCTAAAGCTCCAAAGCTTCTAGAAGAAACTCAGAAGGAAACCTCTGCAATCTCTGGCAAGGCAAGAAAAGCTTGGGTGGCAGAAAGCAGCAACTATAGACAAATAAGTTAGCAACATTTACTTCTGTTCCTCAAGTGGTACTATGAAAAACAAAAGCAAGAAACAGGCGAGAAGAAAGTCTTCACAATATCTGTCAAGGGACATATGAAGGGTAGTTTTGATAGAGTTTTAATATACTCAGTAATATAAAAATAATCTATCTTATATTAAATTGGCAAAAGATTTGAAGATATACTTAACAAATGATGATATAAAAATAGCCAGTAAGTAGAAGATACTCAGGTCATCAGTCGTCAGAAAAATGAAACCAGAACTACAGTAAGATGCCGCTGAAATGGTTAAAATGTCAAAGAGTGCCAGTGTCATCAACACTATTAAGGATGTGTAACAGTGATATCTCAAACAGTGTGATAAGAGTATCCAATTATCTATTTGCCTTGAAGCCAAGTCTGTTAGTTTCCAACAAAAATACATCAGTCTGAGGACCCAGTCATCCCATTTCTAGGCATTTCCTCAAGCAGCCAAAAGCTGTAAACAAACATATTTCTGTCAACAAGAAAACAGGGATAACATTTATAAAATGATTAACAATACATATAATTTAATGAAAAATATGCAAGACATTTACAGAAAGAAATGCAAGTCACCACTGAAATAAATTGGAGAAAACCTAAATAAGGGCTGGAGGGATTGCTTAGCAGTTAAGGCATTTGCCTGCAAAGCCAAAGGACCCTGGTTCAATTCCCCAGGACCCACATAAATCAGATGCACAAGGGGGCGCATGCATCTAGAGTTCATTTGCGGTGGCAGTAGGCCCTGGTGCACCCACTCTCTCTCTCTATCTGCCTCTTCCTCTCTCAAATAAATAAATAAATAAATAAATAAATAAATAGATAAAATATTTTTTAAAAAAAGAATAAAACCTACATAAATGAAATAATATTCCATACTGTGGCTTGGAAAAACAAATATTATGATACTGTCAATTCTCTACAGTGGCTCTATAAATTTAACATAGCTACAATAAAATTTTCAGTAGGGTTTTTTGGAAAGTTAATGAGATAATTATAAAATATGTATGGAAATGCAAGAGCCAAGGAGAGCAAAGGCACTTGAAAAGCCAAAAGGGACTTTTTCCAAGCATCAGATGTATTAGAAAACCACAAAAATTAAGAGCGTGGCATTCATGCAAGGGCAAACAGACCCATGGAACAAAAAAAGCACATCCAGAAACCCACACATCCAGGGATGCTTGGTTCGTGACCAAGGCAAGACTCTACAGTAATGCAAAAAGCATATGCTTAATGATGGGTGCAGAGTTCACTGGGCATCCGCAGAAAAATATGCATTTTCATCTCACATCAAACACAAAAATAAAGTCCAGGAAAAATGTACCCTCAAGTCTGGAAGGCAAAATACTGCAGGCATGAATATATAATGCCTTCATGACTAAGAAGAAGGATGTTTCAAAAAGAAGAGACAAAATACATAATCATAACCGAAGATTAACAAAACAGAATATGTCAAACCAAGAAATTCTGCTGCTTGCCAAAAGGCGTCGTTAAGAGAACACACAGGGCTGGAGAGATGGCTTAGAGGTTGAGGTGCTTGCCTGCAAAGCCTGAGGACCCAGGTTTGATTCCCCAGTACCCACATATGCCAGATACACAAGGTGGCCCATGCATCTGGAGTTTGCTTGCAATGGCTAGAGGGCCTGGGGCACCCATTCTCTCTCTCTCCATCTGCCTCTCTCTCTCTTCTAAATAATTAATTAATTAAATTTTTTTATAAAAAAGAACACATAGTCACGTCCTAAATGAAGGATGGCAGGGGCATTTCTATGTAAGTGGCAAAGGGTTTGCTCCAGAATGTGTAAAGAATATGCACAAATCAGTAAGACTGGCGGTGCATGGGTCTGGATCATTTTGTTAGGTTCACAAAGAGCCTACTAGAAGAGTGTGAACGCCAAGAGCAACGTGTGTGTGCCTCCACCCAGCACACGTGTCGGGATCTAGGACAAGAGCTTTAAGAGATGGGACTGTTAGAAGGTGCTAAAGTCATACAAAAGCCTCAAGGGGACTAGCTATCCCCTTTGCCCTTCTGCCTCTTCCATCACGCATCCTCACTGGAGACAGCAGCAGCAAGGCACCACCATGGATGCAGAAATCGAGTCTTCACCAAACACTGAATGTACCCAGTGTCTTGATCTGGGGGCGGGGTGGGGGTCCCAACCACCAGAACTGTGACAAGTGATTTTCTATTATTTATCAAGTGTCTAATCTGAGAGATTTCTGTTAAAGCAGCAGGAGCTGAGTTAGACACAGATAATACCACCCAAATGACCAGTGCGAAGGAAAAGTAGTCCTATCTCCACGAGCATGGCTACAACCAAAGAGGCTTGGAATAACAAGAAGCATCTGGAGCAGCCAATCGCAGCATATGCTGTGAGTGCTTGCTCGACTTGCTACGACCACACTGGTATTGTCTTACAACCCAGGCATCCACACAGCAGAAATACATGCAGACGATCACCAAGAGCTCTGGTCAAGAACATTCACAGTGAGAGGTTGGGGAGATGGCTCGATGGATAAAGCGCTCGCCACACATACGTGAATCCCTGAGTTCAGGTCCTCGGAACCCAGGTAAAAGCCAGATGATATAGGCAGACATCTATAATCCTAGCATGCATATAGCAAGAAGGTAGGTAGAGACAGAATGATCTGTCAGAAGATAGGCCAGATAGCCGGTCACACAAAATGGTGAACAACAAGTGATCCTGCCTCAGAGGATGTGGAAGGCAAATATCCACACCCAGCAGTTGTTTTCTGACCTCCTTACACATGCCATGGCACTCATACCCATACTCACACACATGAACATCCGCACACACTCCAAAGAATGTCCACAGTAACTTACTTGTATAGCTAAAACTGAAAACAGCACAAATGTTCTTTAAAACAAATTGGTAAAATGTAGAAGTATATTGTGGTATGCATATTCAGTGAAATGCCATTTATATATATATATTACATTTAGCAACATGAATAGGAGAAACCAGGTTCATATGGCTATAGTTAAAGTTCCTAACATGGCAATACTAAACTGTAGTATTAGAAGTCCTTTTAAAACACTTGATTTTAGGGCTGGAGAGATGGCTTAGCAGTTAAGGCACTTGCCTGCAAAGCCAAAGGACCTAGGTTTGATTCCCCAGGACCCACGTAAGCCAGATGCACAAGTTGGCGCATGTATCTGGAGTTTGTTTGCAGTGAGTGGATGCCCTGGTGTTACCACTCTCTCCCTCTCTCTCTCTCTTTCTTTCTCTCTCTCTCTCTCCTTCCCTCCCTCTCAAATAAATAAATAAATAAAAGTAAAATTTGAAAAGCTTGATTTTAAGGAAGTTTACATTTGGAGATATAGGAGTGGACCTGAGGGAGGATTCTGGAGTGATAACTCTTCTCTTTTTCTCATTAAGTGACATTTACATGGTATTTCTTATATAATTTATTGAGCATATCTTTGTGATATTTTTCGTCTCTGTGTATACTAGTGAAAATTAAAAATAAACCAATTAATAAATAACCATGCCTGGCATATCCCGAGTATTCATAATAAAGTTCCCACTATTATTCTCTCAGCACCCCTCTCACCCCAAATCACATGGAACAGATAGCATTCTCCCAAAGGACCAGAAAAATTATAGGCTGTCACAAGTGAGCGCTGGCCTTCCTCTCCCTCTCCCTCTGGGAGCAAGGCTCTAGATAACTGAAGGGACCAGACGTCTTTCATTATATCACCGGACAGAGAAAAGACTCATCATTCTCTCTCGGTGTCTCAGGAGCTGCAGACTCTGTGCTATTGAAGAGTGAGCCTAGGCCCTCCCACACGCTAAAGGATAACTTTAACTTTCTAGGTATGGATATCTCACTTCCTGAACAAGTGTACTGGCCTGCAAGATCCGATGAGGAACTGGCGCCCCAGAACCAAAATTCTCCTGGAAAGTTGGGGCCCAAATGTTTAATTTCTTTGTTGGACTATGCACCTGACTTTTGATTCCCAAAACAAGGTCCCTCCTAATTCCAAGGTGTTATTTTTCCTAGAGAAGCTGCCCTTTAGCGACATGGGAATGTCTCCCTCTATGGTGGAGATTTCCACAAAGGTCTTTCCTGTCCCCACAAAGATAGTTTGTCAGTCTGAGTTCCTTTCCCAGGACTTGAGCGAGACCTTGCTCACTCCACACTTTACCCAGAACATCACAATGAGCCTACATCTTGGGCATATGCACATAGGTCTTTGGGTTTTCTTTTCTTTTCTTTTTTTTTTTTTTTTTAGGCAGGGTCTCACTCTAGCCCAGGCAGACCTGGAACTCACTCTGTAGTCCAGGCTAGCCTTGAGCTCACAGTGATCCTCCTACCCTCAGCCTCCCAAGTGCTGGGATTAAAGGTGTGAGCCACAACGTCTAATAACACCTGGTTTTTCTAGAATGTCTACAAACCACAGAAATATGTGGGCACTACTGGAAGCTAAAATGCTGTCACTCCAGTCTCCTGTAGATTTTATTCAGCCCCAGCAGAGGGTAGGAGAGAGTGGGTCCTTACACACTGATATTTTCTTCTTAATTCTTGGTCTGTCCCGGTCCATCCTTATACACATCTGTGGTAGTTTGAATATATGTCCCCCAATATATTCAGTGTTTTATTAGTTATAGTTTGCATCTGCAATCACCTTGCTAGAGGCAATGTCACTGGGGGCCGGTCTTAAGGTGTGGTGATGGTTTGAGATTCCATTGTTAAGATATGCAAAGTGTGTCTAATAGGAGTTCCTGAAGCTTGCTGTGGCTTTTGGCTATAGTTTTGCTCTGTGTGCTGTGTGCCTGGTTGGTTTTTCTCTCTCTTTCCTGGTCCTGTGAGAGCAGGCCGCTTCTCCTGTCATTATGGAACTTCGCCTGGATCTGTAAGCTTCAATAAATAATATCCCTTCCCCCATAACTGTGCCTGGTCTGGAAGTTCATCTCAGCGAACCTGAAGCTGTCTGCTACAATATCACAGCACCTAGTCCTGATTCTACCTGGCAGCAGACCAGCTAGGACATCCCCAACCGCCACCCTCCCACCTCCCTCCCTCCTTTGTAGAGTGCTGTCTTTATACTTTTTTTCTCGGTCATTTACAGTGCTGTCTCCAAGGCTTTCAATTCTCTCTCTCTGTCTGTCTGTCTCCCCCCTCCACCCACACCCCAACACGTCACCTCCTTAGACTTCAGGCATCTCTAACCCAGCTTCTTACCTCCACCCTCACTCCTCATCACTTCCGGGCTCCCTGCACCCAGTCCTTAATCAGACAAGGGGGAACCCTCCCCAGTGCCCTACCCCACATGCAGCACCCTCACTGGAACCCTGCCCTTCCTGCTCCACGGTGCCACCAAGACGGAGTTTACCAAGACCTTACTTTGGAATTAGTAACTTTATGCTTTTACTCAAAAATCACCCTCCCACAAAACCTTATCAACGTCAGACTCTTAACCCTATCGTTCCACTTAAAAGTGGATCAACCCGAAGTGTTGGTACAAGCAGAGAAAACTGCATCGTGATGTAACACGCAGCTGCTGCCCAGCCTCCCTCCCCCCTCGGAGCTCTCCCGAGCTGTGGCCTCTCTGCTCTGACTTTGTCGTTGGCAGGAAGCTTCACCACCCTCGCTGCTTTCTGCAGGGACTATTTTTACTTAAAGGCGCTCCAAGGATGCTAGGTGCTGTGATCAATCTCTCTGCCTCTTGCTTGTGCCAGGAACTGGCTGAGCTTCTCCCTCCGTGCCAGAGCGCTTGGCACACAGCGCAGGCTCCTTTGTCAGCCCCAGCCCTGCAGGGAGCCTTGTCGGGCAAGTCTCTTCGCCTCTCTCTACTGCAGCACCAGATTTAGCAAAAAAAAAAAGTAGCGATCCCACCGGAAGGACAACGTGAACTGGAATGTTCCAGCCTGGGCAAGAGAGTGGAGCTCTACGTGTTGGAAGAAGGCGCACTCCACAGCTGGGGAAACACTAGAACCCTCACTAGCAATTCTCAACCCGAAAAAGGTCACCTCTGAGGACTTCTACCCCTTGGGCCAGCCACAGAGAGGTCTCCACACACCCTTGCCCTCTAATCCACACGCTTGCCCTCTAATCCACAGCTCTGTCAGTTGGTGTGACCAATCTGAAGGAAAACTCGATGTTCTCAGGGGAGCTGAAGGCCTCTCCTCTGCAAATGAAGTGGTCCTGTGCAGACACTCAGGGGTCAGTGGCAGCTGATCTGTAACAGTGGGAAGAGAAAGGAAAGAAAGAAAGAGAGAGTAAAGAAGAGAGGGGAGAAAGCAGGAAGGGAAGGGGAGAGGGGATGGGGAGATGAACTTGGGATGTTCATCAATGTAGGCATGGATAAATAAATTACAGTCATACAAAGAATAGTTGTCACAATGCTGAACTGCATGTAATGTATTAGCATGGATAAATCTCAAAAATATACCCTTCAATAAAAATAAAATCAAGTTGCAAATAATATATTCACTAGAAGCCATTTGTATACATTTAAGCAATTAATTAGGGAAAGGTGGCATGCTTTAAAAAGAAAAAAGATTACCCTGAAAAGTAAAGATGGTGGTATTTAGGGAAAATGGTTATAGCTGAATAATATTTTGTTTCTTTTTAAGAATCTGAAATAAATGGACTAAGACCTTTACCAATTGTAAATATAGTGGGGAGAACATTGTCTTGAGCTGTTCTTGAGGGCTGGGACGATGGCTCAGTGGTAATGTCCTTGCCCGGCAATTGTGAGGACCTGAGTTCAGATCCCTAGCACCCGCATAATTGCTGGGCTGGTGTGGCAGCCTGTCTGTGATCCAGAATTCAGGAGACCTAGACTATGTCCATCAAAGAAGCTGATGAGTTAGACTAGACTAATCATGGAGCTCTGGGACCAAGCAAGAGACCCTACCTCAGTAAATTAAGGTGGAGAGTCATTGATGAAGACCCCCTAATATCAACCTCTGGCCTCAACACACATGCGACGCACACGCACACGGGGAAAGAAGGACCTGTTCTCCAGACCTTGCCTCCCTCACAAAAAGACAAAATGTCTACTTCTGCCAGAACAGCCTCCATCTTCATGAGGCAAATGGAAATCTATAAGAAACAAAAGTCAACAATAAAGTCACCAACTCTTCCAGCCTGTTCCTGACACAGCAGCCACTGTGACCCTCAGTAGAGCCCCTCCCTCCTGCTCTGTCCTGGAAGCTGACCTTCGGGGTCAGCAGGCTCTTCCCACTGACCCTGGCTGGCATTGGCTAGTGGGAAGAGAAGCAGAGATGGCAGCATGGAAAGAGAGGAATTTCACACCTGCTATGTGTGGATCTCTCCTGAGTCCACTTGTGGCTCTCCTGGGATTGCAATCATCCTTCTTTCCTCTCGTTTCTTCAGGGCTCTGGGTGCACAAGGCTTCCTACAATTGCTAGCTCCACATGCCTTGCTCATTTCCCTTCATTTTGGGCACATCTTCATAAACGGTACCCTCATTAAATGCTCCTTAATTCTCACACTGGAGGATGCTATCCATTTCCTACTGGCGCTCTGACCCCATGGAACACAAGGGGAGTGCATGAAGTACCGTGAGCGTCCTATAGATCAGAAAAAGCGGCAAGGAACAGCTCTTCCTGTGGGAAGACTGGAAGGACAGATGGAAGTTTGCCAGTTGGTCAAAGAGGTATAGCGGGAAGAGAAAGGAGGACAAGATTGGCAAGACTGAAGGAATATTTTCAACAAACGCCTCTGTATTTGGCCAACTGTATGAAACTGCCAATAATCGACTATTTCATCTACCTGTTTAATCTGGTTAAGCCAGACAACAGGATTCACACCATGATGACCTTGACGGGAGAATCAGTGACACTGTCCCTAGAGGATGGAAAACAGGAAGGATAGAACTAATATTCATCAGCCAGGTGTGATGGCTTATTCCTTTAATCCCAGCACCCAGGACACTGAGGTAGGAGGATTGCTGTGGGTTCAATGTCAGCTTGAGCTGGGCTAGCGAGACCCTGCCTCAAAAACAAACAAACAAAAGCAAAAATAAAATTTATCAACAGCAAAAGATAGCCCACCTTCTACAAAAAGATGAACTATGCCTTCCATCTTATAATACTAGTCCAGAAAAGGCCAAAGGCCTCTTTGTATTCACTCTATATCTCAATCTGCAACGTAGCTCTCACTACATTGTAAGAAGTAAGTGCATAAAAGTTTTCACATCTTAAACACTACATGTGTCTGAGAGCTAAACATGTTCTTAACATTCGACCCTTTCATTCCAAGGATTAAGCATATATTGTGACATGGGGTTAAGAACCATGTTCATTCATACACAACTGTGTGATCTTCCAGTTGCATATCTTGACCATGGAAAACTTCCAGAAAGAATGACACCAGTGACACGTTTCTATGGAAAAAGGGTGAAGTTCAAGTTCTAACAGAGGGGAACTCTGATGAAGGAGAAAGAAAGTTGCGTGGAAAGGGAGGATATGGAGAGCAAATTAGCTTGGCTGTAACAGCAAGAAAATGCACAAGGCTAAGTAAGGGTTCCCTTTTATTAATCTTGTCCTGGGACCAAAATTAATCTTTCTTTAGAACTGTTATTCTGACCAAATTTATTATCCTTGATGACAATAAGTCTTCTTGGGTTTAGGGAGAATTTAAAAACGTATGATTTATTTTTCCTGAGCTAATTCCCAGACCCATAATGCTACTCCTCAAAACTAATATTTTGGCATTTGATAAGCCAGAGAAATTAGGCCATGAACTTAACATTAAAAAAAACCCTAAGCAACATTTAATGTTGGAGTTGTTTTGATCTTGTAATTCCTTGTTATGACATTTGAGTTCATGCACACGGTGGAACCAGGTTCCCAGAAGCCTGTGTTCATCAGGATGAGAATAGCCTCCTCCCTGTGCCCCACTTTGGTGCTGTTAACTCCCCAGATCCCAGGTGGGTGCTGAGTGATGAGCTCCCACCGTGTTGTGCTTGGACCTTCTGAAACACCTTATAAGCAAGGACTGTGGTGAGACTTCCAGAGTTGAGAATAGAGTGAAGTGAACTCTTATAAAAGCATGGGGTGGGGACTAACTTCTGCTCTGGGCTGGGGACCAGCCATAATCAACATGATCCCCACAAAGGACAATGGAGTCTCCTGCCCTGGAGCAGCACGTGCGTCTGCCTGTCTGCTCAATGTGATTGTGCCGGATACTGTCTCAGAACCTGAATTCCAAGTAAGTGATTGAGTTACTTATTTTCAGCATGAAGTGATCAGTCATCACCCGAACCCTAAACCCTAAGCCCTTGGGCAGAGCTGGCCAATAGTCAAAAATCAACAAAATTATTAATCAAATTGTCCGCCAGGAGAAAACTTGGCAATGATCTAGCTCTTAACTCCCACTCTATAAGTGAGCAATCTCAGGCCCAGAGATAAGGAACGACTTGCCCAAGGTCCTGTAATGAGTGCATATAGGATTGCATCTGACTGCAGGTTATCACTGCACTGCAGGACCCCTGGGTCCTCTTTCACCATGTGGTCTACAACAGTCTCTCTATTTCTTCTTTTACACAAGTCTTTTTCTTCCCTTTGTTCAGTTACTTTTGTATTTATCTTCCTAAAAGAAATCCGATGCATCATAAATGGACTTATGTTGGGCATAATGAAGGCCCTGTAAGTGCTAAACCTTGTGCACATATTAACATCCTGTTAACATATATTATACTGGCCTGTAGATGAGAAGTTATTCCAGCATCTGATACAGGAGAAAATAGAGGACGGGTGAGGGCAATGGGAAATATGGCCGTGGTAGTATATAGGTGATGATGTAATTTGGTCTCAAGACAGAATTGTGAGAGTGGTGATAGGGCTGAAAATTAAAGGAAAAATGTGAAATGCATTTCAGAGTGAAATTAGATGTCAGGAGAAGAAAAGGAGAGTTATACGAACATTCTGTGTTTGCCATCACAGCTATGAGGCACAGTTGAACTAGCACGTTGAGAAATCCAGAAAGCAGTGGAATGTGCAACTGGTGCCCAGGCAGGAGATGAGCACAGATGTTCCGCAGAGAGGATGGAAGAGGCAGCGGGAGGAGCTCGCCTTGCCAGACACACGACACTCACAAGACTACCTGCTGCCCTGGAACATTTAAACCAGACCAAGGACTAGCAAAGACAGTGGAGATAGGATAAACGAACAGGCAAAAGCCAGTAGCCCACACAAGCAAGGTTTTGCTCTCACTCTGTTATTCTGACAGCCTGTTTCGCACACATCATTGTAAAAGCCCCATGAGCTCTCTGCCTTTGGCGAGACGAGGAGCAATAGTGTGCTGCCTTCTTTCTCCTGGATCTGAGCATGTCTGCCTCTGCCATATTTCTATCAGAGGCAAACACGAGCAACTTGTAGAAGACAACGGTGGTTAGAACATTTCCCATTCCACTAGCTGCCAGGATCCCCACAGTAACCTCCTCTTCCGACGCCCCATCCCTCCCCTCCAGTCTCCTGAGAGATCTCCTATCTACCCATACCCCTGACAATTTCTGTAAATACTGAATTTTATCAAATGAAACTTACCAAACAAAATTCATGCCACAAAGGAAGGAGAAATCTCCTTAAAACAGACTTCGGGCAGTAAATAGCCTGCATATGTGAGAATGCCTTAAATGTGGCAAACATCTCTATTTGATAAACCTCTAACTCAATTTCATTTTTTAAATATTTGTAAAATTTCCACTGGAACATTCAGCAAGGATTGGTGGCAATGATGATTAAAATAGAAGCAAGGCAATTAGATCACAGCGGCAGCCCCCAAGGCCACCCAAGTGAGGAAACCAAGCCACAGAGGAGCAGAAACCCCAGGGACAGAGCCCTCTGGGAAAAACCTTCCACTTCCTCGACCATTTCTCTTCTCATCACAGGGGTGCCCAGGCTAGGGCTTTGTTAGCCTGCATACTGCACCCAAGCAACACCACGGGCTTACCACAACCACCATATATGAAACTCACCATGTGTTATTTTCTGGATTACCCAAACATGAAGTGACTTTCCCCAGTTCATACCCTGTCACTGACAAAAGAACTGTGAGGGCCTTCGGGGGATCAACTTGGAATCCAAAATTCTCATAGTCTATAACTTGAACAGGTTTCCTCCCACGTGCTTAAGCATTGCCTGTTGGATCCATCATGTCTTCTGTACAGAAGACCAAAATGAACAGTTGCAGCCATTCAACCATTCCTTGGCTTGGAGTGTTCTTGAAGATGAGAATTCCCTGCAGAGCATTCACCGTCGCCACAGCTAACAATAGCATCCCCTCTTCTAACGCAGCCCCTCTCGTAAGAGCCACGCCAGACCCCACCACACCCAGTAACGGGAACTTCGCTGACAAATGTTTCGCATCTGAACCCAATCAGTTTATAGGGCATTATACAGAGCTACGAATGTATTCCATATGTGTTCCATCTCTGAAATGCTAAGGCCTCCTCCCCAAACCAAAATTATATTACCATTATTGTTGTTGTTGTTTAACATTTATTCTTTTTTTACAAGTGCAAAGTGCAGCATAATCATTTCATTAATGCTTTACCAGCTGGAGCCCAGCCTCTGCACACTGTACACACTAAAAGTAGAGGTGGGGGCCCAGAGAGATGGCTTAGCAGTTAAGTCACTTGCCCGCGAAGACTAAGGACTCAGGTTCAATTCCCATGTACCCATGTAAGCCAGATGCACAAAGTGGCGCATGCTTCTGGAGGTCATTTGCAATGGCTGGAGACCCTGGAGCGCCCATTATCCCTCTCTGTCTCTCTTCTTAGTCTCTGTCTTTGTCTCTCTCTCTCTCCCTCTCTCTCTCTCTCCTTGCAAATAAATAAATAAATATTAAAAATTTTAAAGTAGAGCCAGGCATGGTGGTGCACGCCTTTAATCCCAGCACTAGGAAGACAGAGTTAGGAGGATTGCTGTGAGTTCGAGGCCAGCCTGAGAATACAGAGTGAATTCCAGGTCAGCCTGGGCCAGAGTGAGACCCTATCTCAAAAAAACAAAAACAAAAAAATTTAAGTAGAGATGGCTTGGAGGGCTGTATTGCCATTATTGTAGCTTTGGTGTCTTTCCCCAACCCAAGCTGGGCACCCACCCTTACCTTCCAAAAAGAGGCAACAGCAGGATGCCCAAATGGGATTTTGTTAATAGAACTGACAGGGTCACACAGCAGTAACACTTAGTGTTGTGAGTCAGAGAGAGCCCAGATCCTTCAGAGCACTGTGGGCATCTCCCAAGCCCTGGAAAGAAATGATAGAGTGCTCTTACTGTCTCAGAAAGAATGTTGGAAAGTTAGGGGACATTGGTGGCCTCTGAGTCTGTGCCTGTTCAAGAGTTTTCAAAAAGAGAACAACCCACTAGATGACTTCTGGGAATGCAATGGGCACTACCCCCAACCACTTCTAAAATTCCAGGCAGAGAGTTCCTCCCCCTCCTCTAGCACTCTTCAGGCAAAGTTCACAGGCCCATCAGTGTACTTGAGTATTTCAAATCATTTTGATGGTAACATACACAGAAAGAACATGGAAGATTAATTGTCTGGCTATAAAATGGTATGTAACATCTTCCAGAGCTCAGAAGCAAGATCCACACTTTGGGACAAGCCTTCCTCTGCACACATCTGCCTCCCCCATTCACGGTCCGTGTGGCTCACTGTTAGAGACTGGTGCCGGAGAAGCGTGCCTTGGAGGAGCGGAGTGCATATAGAATTTTTTTCAGTTGTAGACTCCCATACATTTTTTGTTCCACCACAGTGCCTGTTACCACTTGCCTGTTGGCCAGAACTAGCCTAAGACAAAATAAATGAATGAGTAGAAACCATTAATGAGAAAACGCCAAAGGAGCATACATGTGTCTCCCAACAGCTTGCTTTCCTGACCCAGGCTGCTTGTGTTTGTGGTTTCATGTTGCATATATAGAACACAGTCGTTTGTTTTACAGGGGAAATTGTTCCTTGCTCATTTGATGAAATTCAATAGATCATATTTGATGGCACAAACTTCAAGGCTTTAGCCCCCTGCCTGGGTAGACATAGTGAAAGGGCCCAGGATTTTAATCAGCGTCATCTGGCTCCCACCCCAGGAACCAAGGAAAGTTCTTGAACTTGGCCATTTCAAGCCTCTGTTTTCATCTCCATAAAACAGAAATCCTAGTGAGGTTTCCATGAACTTTCACGGGATGGGATATAATCATGGCTCACAATTGTGTCCTGATAAAATAGTCCCAAGGAGATTGAAGTGCTTAGAAATGCTAGTGATCATTAGCACAAGGAGTAAATAGAAACACGTTTCAAAACACACCTAGCCAAACTTTCACACATCCAAGGTGAACCACAAATATGGCTCCTCCACTCCCAGCCAAGAGCACCATGAGTGTCCCTTTCCAGATGGCTGTTCCTCATGGCTGCACAGTCCTCAGACTCCTCGGAGCTCTAGGACTACACCTCTGTCCCTATCTGACAGCCTTGGCTTCACTGATGTGTGACAGCTCCTGCCCCAGGCACCCAGCTGTCAACAACCACAAACCGCTCCTGGAAAGTCCCAGGACACTAAGGCCTGCGAGACCAGAAGTCCCCACAACCCAGGGTCTCTCGGCCAGACCAAGTCCTGCTGCTCCCTGCACAACAGTGTAGTTCTCTCAAATGCCATCTATCCAGACCCCAGGTCACTTCTCACAGCTTGACCCAGCCCAGGCCCAAGAGTTCTAATCAAATGGAAAAACAAAAAGAGTAAAAAGTCCTCTCTCAGACAAACAGCAAGTAGTCTCCATCCAGAAAGAGGCACCCCTGAGCGCCCCATCCTAACAAGAAAGCAGCTGGCAGAAGGGAACGGATGGGAAGGCTCCGGAAGAGAGAAAACCAGCATGTATTGGTCCCCAACCCCCTCCCCAAAGGGGCCTCAATTTTGGCTTCCTTAAAGTTATTCTAATTGTTTAAACAAGATTAAACAAGCAAGGAATTTAAGAGGGAGAGGGATGAAATTTGAAAAAAAAAAAAATAGCAAGTGAGTTTTTCTTCCCAAACACCCAAAACAAATCTAAACTGTAAGAACAACTTTAACTTTGTAGCATAAATAAATAAACAAATGAATAAATGTAAGATTTTTCCAGGCTGAATGTGTTCAGCAGAAAACATCCAGAGAAAATTAAGTTCCCAAGGTCAACATACTATAGCAGAATTACAAAGAAGCAATGAACCAGAGGGTTTTTTTCACTATGCTATAGATTCAAACACACACACACACACACACACACACACAGAGTTGCTAGTCCTAATGCATTTCAGCTCAGAACACTAGCAACAGCCTCATAAATAAAAATTAAGAAAAAATCATGCACTCAATTAAAGCTCCAAGAGTGTTGCAATAGCTCCACTGAAGGGTGATGAACTTTTAGGACTTAGAAACTGCAGACTGAATATAAAGGACAAAGCTCTTCATGACTCTGTCACCTGTCTCCTATCTGGGCCTCTGTACTCCAGCCCTATCGCTCCTCCCTGGCTTAACGCCTCCATTCATCACTGGCCTCACATATTTGCCTCGAATGCCCTTCCCCACCCTTGCTCCCTTGGCAAGCCCTACTGACTCCTGCAAACTGGCTGAAGAAGGACCTCTCAGCTAAGCTTTTCTCACCTGCCATTGCTCCCTGGCACACACCTCGACTCCATGATGCAGGCACTACTTTGCAGTCAGGGGCTTCCATGGTTCCATCTCCCATGAAAATGAACTCAAGTCACTAAGGCTCAGTGACCCTTGCACTCCCAGTACCCCTACTGTACTGGAACCCAGCCGACCCTCTGCAGATGTTCACGGAGCCAAACCTTGCCGTTTATTTAACTGCTCTGATTGTACTCACAGCAATGCAAGATGAATGCTCAGTGGTTAGATTGTGGAATGGGGAAGGTGTGAGTTAGATTCTTAGGGCTAAATTCATTACCAGAAAAGAACTGTTCAAGCGCTGGGGAGATGGCCCAGTGGCTAACGGTGCTTGCTTGCAAAGTCTGCCAGCCCAGATTCAATTCCCCAGCACCCATGTAAAGTCATATACAACATGGTGCATGTGTGTGGTATTAACTTGCACTGGCAAGAGACCTTGGTGCACATACATACATACATACATACATACATACATACATACATACATACATAATTTTAAAAAACAACCATCCAAGATAGGTTGGAGGCCCAACAGCTCCATGTATACTCCAATAGACTTGACAAGACTCTGTGGGAGCAGCCGTTAAGCCATTCAGACTTGCCTGGCCATTTGCCATTTTAATGACGTAATGAACTTCAGAGTTGAAAGGGATCCCAAAAGCCACTCCAGCCTCCTACCCAGGGCAGAGCCCTTCTACCTCCTGACAGGCACATCCAAACACAGGGGATCTGACCACATCGTGAAGGAGACCATCCTTCTCTTGGCCAGTCGTAACAAAATGTTCCTCCCTTAACCCAAAGAACCAGAATTCCTCATGTTCTTGTCTCAACAGAGTCTCATTCAAATAAGTGTCAAACAACCAACACTGAAAAAATTGCAATTCCAAACAACCTGGAATTTCTGAGATTATTAAAAGTCAAATTGGGCTGGGGAGATGGCTTAGTATCTAAGGCACTTGCCTGCAAAGCCTAAGGACCCAGGTTCGATTCCCCAGAACCCACATAAGCCAGATGCACATGGTGGCACATGAGTCTGGAGCTTTTTTGCAGTGGCTAGAGGCCCTGGCATGCCCATATTCTCTCTCTCTCTCTCTCTCTCTCTCTCATTCTGTTGTAAAATAAACAAATAAAAATAATTTTTTTTCAAAAGTCAAATCAAATGATAAACCATAGATAATTTATAATCTTCTTTTCCCACATTTTTCTTTTGAACAGCGCAGTGACCCCCCCTGCCCCGCCTCCCAATTTCCACCAAGCCTCCAAGCAGACTACAGCCTCTCTCCGCAGTGCCCCATCATCCAGCCTTCTTGATGGAGAACTATTGTGGAAAGTCTTACTTAGCAAGGAGCATTTCCATTCTCTCTGGTTTCCTCTTTAGCCCCATCCCCCTGCCTCCACTCTACAGAGGAAGTCCGCACACCCTTCAACTCCACAACCCACACGATGCAACAGAAGCATGCACATGACAGGGAGCCATGCGCTTCCTCTACAGCTTCTTCTCCAGTGCACACAGCCTCCCTTGCTCCCTTGCTTCAACTGATCCTCCCATGGTGACGCAGCTCCAGGAGCCTCCACTATTCTGATCACCCTCTTTTGATAGTTCCTTTGGGTAATTCCCACTATTTTAGAAACAAATGCCCAGAACTCAACACCAGAATGCAAGTGTGGTTTCACAACACAAGGCACCGTGGGACTTTAAGAAGAGGAAACTTTATGAATGAAACTAAGAACGCAATGCTTTCATAACACCCTTTCAAAAAGAGTGGAGGCCAATCCACAACTAGACACTCTCTTTCAGAGGAACACTATACTGCACACCCAGGTGTGCTGTGAGAGGCGTCTTGATGGATGTGAGTCCTGATGGTGACAAGGGAGCGCTCATGAGCGGTGTAATCTGAGGAGGTCTCAAGCAACCCCAAGCCTCCCTCTATACACACATACAATATACAACCACCACCAAAATACTTAACTGTCCCTTGCCACTCAAAGACAGTAAAAGCAACAGGACGATGAAGCCCTCAGAAATTGTCAGTCATTACTGTTTTCTCCTCAGACTATTTAAGATTCCTTTGAACACCACTGAAGGAAGTAAGGCAAAGTCTGAATTTGCTGTAGCAGAACATTGTGTATATCCAGGGAAAGTACGAGGTGAGAGAAGATCGGGAGAAAATCAGGAAAAGGATGCATCTGAAGAGACTGGCAGGAGCCCGGTCAGGAGACTGGCCCAACCCTAAGCTCCTGGGGCCGCTCAGCAGCTCCCATGCAAGGGAGCACCAGCGAGGGCAGCCTCCAGTGAAGCACATGGCGAGAGCGCCCTCTAGTGGGAGAAATAAGAGCTTGCCTCCCTCAGCTCTATAGATGAGCATGGATTTTAAATTGCTGTTAACTTCTTCAGTCAGTCATCAGACATTGGTTAAATTCCCAGTGTATTTTATTTATTTGCAAGCAGAGAATGAGAAGAGGTGTGCCAGAGCCTCGTGTCACTGCAAAAACTCCAGATACGTGGGCCACTTTTGTGCATCTGGCCTTATGTGGACTGGGGAATGGAGCTAGGCCGGCAGGCACTGAGTTATCTCTCCAGCCCCAAAGTATATTAAACACCAAGATTAACGCCAGATGAATATATGACTAAGACATGATGATCACTCTCAAAAGAGTTTCAAGTAGTTAAGAAAGTAGACAAGTCAGTGTGTGTGTGTGTGTGTGTGTGTGTGTGTGTGACAGGAAGCCAGACAGGCATAAAACAATCTTACAGTTTTATGGAAGCCACTCCGGTATAAAGGGAACAGAAGCTGAATTGTTGGGAAACAAAACTTAAGGTAACAGAAAATAAGGGTCTAAGTTAAGACCCGCATAAGGGTTGGTACAGAGGAAAGAGGAAAGAAGGCCAAAAAGACTTGGTTACACACTGGGTGTGGAGGAGTTAGGTAAAGGAGGCTGCAGGCTTGGGGGGCCAGCTTGATGCTGTGTTACTCATCGACCCAGAAATTGTGGAGGACCATCTGAGGAGAAAGAGGAGGAGTTCAATTTTGAACAGGGAGAGTTGGACGTGCCTCAGGGACAACCAAAAGGAAATTCTGGGAGGTAATTGGTAATTGACTGTTTAGTCTGAAGCCTGGAGAGCTGATTTGGGGTTGGCAGTAATCTATGGCACTGAAAGGGAAAATATCTCTCAAGGTAGCAGCCACCACGAGGAAAGGAAAGAGCTGGGGACAGGCGCTGAGCCAAGCTGGTTTTAAGAGGCGGTCAGTGGAAAAACAGCTCCCCATGAATGCTAAGAAGAAAGCCTGAGGTGGGAAGAGGACCAAAGAAAAGATGAAAGTGGAGGATTCAAGAAAGGTGGAATCAATCTCACCACATGGCCACCTAGACACATCTTGCGATGACCTATACAGAAATGGCCACGCGAGAGGTACCACGGTCTTACGGACACTCGGGCTGATGATCTCTTCAGGCTGGGTAGTTAAAATCTCTACCTTGCTTCCTTCTTCCTCTCAGCATCCAGGACAACTTGGGCAAGCAATTCCTTCAAGGACCCTGGAGACTAATGTAAAGGCGCAATGAAATCCCTTATATAGAGCACATAGTAGGCACTTTGGTAACATAACTCAGGAAAGCAAATAGAGTGCAGGATCCAGGGCCACATAGACGAGCTAGTGTCTGGGGCAACTAGCCATGGCTCCCCCCGCTGAATGAAATGATGGAATCTCCTGCAGCCCGTGTTCATTGGGGGTTAGATATGACTGATCTCAGAAACATTAGGAAATGTATCTAATGTCACATACTTCTCCTCAGGAAATTAAGTCCCTTTTAAACGTGCGTCATCTCCTTTTGAAGACTGGAGATCAGAGAGGAATACACATACACACACACACACACACTGTACTGGAGAGCAAACACTCTGAACCAAAACACATTTGTTCTCAGCTCTACAGCTGGCTCATTATCTCCTTCTTTCTTACTAAGTCCCTCTCCCTGTTCAGTGTCTCAGTTTCCCCATTCGAAGGGGAACCAAATGGTCCTGTGCCTCCCCTCTTCCCTCCACGAAGTGGACATGAGATCATGTCTGAGGTCCCAAGAACACAGAAGCCAGGAAGTGGCCCTGGTCAGTTTGGCTTGTACACAGGGAAAGCCGGACCTTCCTCCTCATTCCCAGTGGATGCACACATTCAGAAGGCCCCAACCAATGTCTGAAGCTCATGACACTCACTTCTTGAGATGAGAAAACATGGGAATTCGGTGGGGAGGGCGTAGACAGTGTTCTCCAATGGGGGGATAAAAGCTCAATAGTAAACTTTTACATGAAAGGTGCTAACCCAGGCTAAACTACATTCCTAACTAAGCTAAGTTAGTGTATTGACCTTGACACCTCGCTTCTTTATTCCCTCATTCCTTAGCCTTCCCCAGTCTCTAACCTAGCTCAGGTCTAGGCTCTGAATCCAAACAAGAAACAGGAACATCGTTCCTGGTCACAATGTCCAGAAATCACCAGGCTCTCTCTAACGCACAGCCCACATTCAAGTTTTCACGCCGTGCCTCCTTTGCTCTCTCCCACCCTCACCATCTGTCCCTTTGCACTCATCCCTTAATCCCCTACCCCCTCCTACACACAAGTATGCAGTCACCTAATCTAACCATTCTAAACTGTCAAGAGAAATGAACCACCCTGAAGGCATCTTGTCACCTCAGCCTTCAAAAGCCACCAGCACTCAGGTGCCTGGAATGTTCTGTGAGCACCTTCTCATCAAGCCTATGCCACCCTCAGCCCACGTGTTCCTGAAAACCACTTCACTCCTCTGGAAGGTCTTCTGGGATGAATTAGATAAAAGCAATTTTCCGGCCCTGCCCTGCCTCCATCTGTATCTTCAGACTGTTCTCACAAGCTACTTTCCTTGTCTCAATCATTCACTCATCGTGTTTTCTAGCCTCCAGAGTATAACTGGGGTTTATTCTCTGCTGCCTTCCACTGCCCAGTAAACCCCGGGCTTCTCTCAGCAGCTCAGGAGGGTGAGGCCCCTGGTGGCCCCAGACAGGCATGAACAAAGGATTTGTGAAAATGAAAACAGCGATGATGGCATTCAACAATTATTTGTTGAACTCCTCCTATATGCACAGCAGAGTGCCAATCTTGTGGTCAGGCTGTGAGAGCCATAAAAGAAACTGTGGGGCCATACTCCTTACAAGGAGAAAGTAGTGTCATTCCTCACGCGGCATCACAATCCCATTCATAAAGCGTTCTCAGGCACTGGCATTGGATTCCCACCTCTAAGAGAGAGGCTGGCATTGCTCCTGGTCAGGAAATGTCATTGCTCCCACTCCTCAGATAGGGAAATAGAGGTTTAGAGATGTTGTGATTTGCCTCACACGGCAGAGAATGCCAAAGAGGTGACATCTAACTTCTGACTCAGGGTCCGGGGACACAAGACACTCTCAGACATAAAGACAGACCTCTAGGGGTTGTCAGCAGAGCTGCAGGTAGTGGGCACCAGGAGGACATACACACATGACACACATTAAAGGTATTCAAAGGCTCACAGTGAAGAGAAGCCATCCACCCTGGAGTCTGGCAGACAGAAGATAAACAGTGTCCGCAAAGAAGCTGTAGAGCAGCGTGGAGTTGTCATCCTTCATGCCAGCATCTGCTCTCAAGCAGCGTCACACTGCCCTGTGTCAGACAGAACAGTGTCAGCCCCAGTTAATCCTAGCTCAGTTTTAAATGGCATCTTCAGGAAGCAAATGCTACCTCCTCCACCAAGGGGGTCTTCCAAAGGGAAGAACCTCTCCAGGAGGGGAAGGTTGAGCTTTCCAGACTGGTCTCCCCATGTCCCCTCCCTCAGCACTCGGCACTCTGCACAGCCACTGCTTGTTCCACACTCACAGCACTTCTGTGTTGGAATTGGGTCTGTACATACATTTCCCCTGAGATATGTGTGCGTGTTGCCCGACCCTCCCTCTCCAACTGTTTAAGAGATCTGTTAGATCAACATGTGTTCTGTTTGTCAAGCAGTATGGTTTCTTGCCACGGGGTTTTTGAAGGATGCATGGACCCAGGAACTCAGAGAAAGCCAAATGTGGCACTGCCAGTAAGGACAGCAGGTGAAAACTAGCCCTGGGGAGTGGGCATCTGAAAAGCTGCCAGCTGACACGCCACTGTTATGGTGACTCCACTTCCTTCTGTGCCGGTGCTTGGGTCTTGCACTGGACAACCCTCGGGTTCTTTACTCTGTAGCTTCTCCCTGCTACATAACTCCTGCTTCTCAGCTTCCTTCAGCTTCCTCTCCCACTGGGATGGTCAATCATGAGTCTTGATTTGATGGGATTTACAATCACCTAGGAGGCAAGCCTCTGAGCAAGTCTAGGAGTGTGTTTCTGGAAAAGTTTACCTGAGAACAACAACCAAAAAAAAAAGAAAAAAAAACACTCTGAATGTGGACTAGACCATCCCATGGGCTGCACTCCCAGACTGAATAAAAAGGAGAAAGTGATCTGGGCACCAGCCAGTCATCTCTGCTTCCTGACTGGAGGCGTCATGTGCATGAGCTCATGCGCTACCCTCAGTGACTTCCACATTGTGATGGACGGGATGGGATCCCCCCCCCCAAACCATGAACCAAAATGAATCCTTCCTCCCTTAAGTCGCTTTTGTCAGGGATGTTGTCCCAAGAACTGCAGAGGAATTAACTATAGTCATTACTTTCTGAAAGAAGGATTTATCTGGCTTACAGTTAAAGTTACAAGCCTTGGTGGCAAAGATTTAGGGGCAGCTGGCTGTATTAAGTCCACGGTGAGGAAGGAGAGAGTGAAGGATGATGGTGCTATTCAGCGCGGGACCCCGGCCATGGTGAACGCTTCTTCTCATCTCAATTAGCCTAATTAGAAAAGCTCTCAGACGAGGGAGATGACTCAGCTGGTAAAGGCACTTGCTTGCAAAACTTTCGGACCAGAGTTTGACTCCCCAGCACCCATGCAAAGCCTGACACAAAGTGGAACCTGTGCCACTGATCCCAATGCATCCACCTATGACAGTGGGAGATGGAGCCAGGAGAACCCCAAGTTCATGGTCCAGCTAAGCCAGTGCTTATTGCAGCAGCAGAAGACTGTGTCTCAAAGAAGGTGGAAGAAGAGCTCAGACACCACAGGTTGTCCTCTGACCTCCACCAACACACGTGCCCATACACACATGTGGGCAGAAAGGAATAAAAATGAAAAAAGAAAGTCCCTCACACACATCCCATGGTGCTGCTAAATCCTGTTGAATTGGCAGCCAGAGATTAGCCCTCACAGTAACTGACATATCCACCCACCACCAGCCTCTCTCTGAATTTGCTACTTCAGAACCACTTGAGGGAATCCAACCACATTGGCCTCGTCTTCTCACGTCTCTGGAGAACCTACAGGATAGTTGCACTTAGGTCAGATGCCCATCCAAATCAGGGAACGTTCCAGAAGCCTGGAACTGTTTTCCAGAGCCAGGAGCTGTGAGAGAAGTTGGGCCGAAGCACAGTGACACCCTCTCTGTGCTCAGACATGCCTATGTGCTCTTCCACCCATGAGCCAAGGCCACGCCCTCCCTACTTCACACCTAGCATTCCACAAAGCCTCTGGGCCAAATTGGCCAAATCCCCTCCATCTCTGTCTGTTTGTCTACTTCCGGACTCTTCAGTGTAACTGCCCCAGAGCCAGGGAGGAGCTCACCTTTCCGTGCCCGGTAAGACAGATAACCAGAAGCACGGGTCAAAGAGCATGTAACTGATTCAGGGAGGAGACAAGACAAGACTGATGAGTGATTGACTCACTGCTAAAAACAAGAGGGGCTGGGGAGATGGGTCAGTAGTTAAAGGCACTTGCTTGCAAAGCCTTCTGGCCTAGGTTTCATTCCCCAGCTACCCATATAAAGTCAGACAGTTGCTCATTTGTAGCAGCAAACGACTCTGCCCTCACACCCTACACACACACACACACAACTTTTTAAAATGTTTTTTATGTTTTTTATTTTTGGAGAGCGACACAGAGAGAGACAGACAGAGAAAGAGGGAGAGGGAGACAGTTAGAGAACGGGCGTGCCAGCAGTCTCTCAGCTGCTGTGAACAAAATCCAGATGCGTGTGCCCCCTTGTGGGCAAGTGAGGCATTGCACCCTTGCATCACTTTGCATCTGGCTAAATGTGGGACCTGGAGATTGGAACCAGGTTCTTAGGCTTAGCAGGCAGGTGCCTTAACCACTAAGCCATCTCTCCAGCCCACGTGTAACTTTTTTAAAGATGGGCCTGTGGGCACATCAAAAATGCCACTTGCCATGCCGGTCATGATCCTGTGCCCTGCTCCACTCTCAGGGAGGCAGAAGCAGGGTCAGGGCCCATGGCTCACAGCTCAGCCTCCCTGAATATTCCAACATGGATGATTTGGCCCTTACCTACCCCAGATTGCAGGCCTGGAGTGCCCCAGAAAAAAAAAAAAAAAAAAAAAAAACTTATTTCATTGCTACTCAACCCATGTGGAAACTTAGCTATCAAATTTGGCTATAGACACTCGAGCCATGCCAAGTAAAAAGGGGTTCAGGAGCATTTTGTGAACAGAACATCCAGTATGGAGATAGAGGGAGGTCCAGGAAGCCCCAGCTCCATTAACAGGCTAGCTTTGTCTAGGTCAAGTCCTGTTACCATAGCCCATGGCATAGCAGCAGTCTCCCACCCACTGAGCCCATTCTCCTCTCCCAGGGCTGCTGTGACAGTCGCAATACAGTGGGGGTCATTGTGTCACAGTCATCATTAGGAAGCAGTTATGCGTAGTACAGCTCAGAGCTCTTCAGGGCTCCACATCTAAAACACACACGCCCAGACCTACATGTTGGAAACAGACAGCAGGAGAAATGAAAGCAAGCCACGAACTCTCCTGTGGGTGTATATATCATATATCAAATGAAGTCAAGTGTTTGTTTATTCTAAAACAGGCTTGTATCCAGTGCAGAGCCCACACCCTGGGGGAGGAGGAGGGGGGAGGGGAACCCCAGCAGTACCGTTAGGGCTCCAGGTGCTCTCTGGGCCCCCTCATTTATTCCTCCCAGCAGCCTGCCAGGTTAGTACTATCTTCTTTTCTACAAACAAGGAAACCGGGGTATGCAAGATACAGGCTTGCTCCCAGGAGAATGCCCATATGTGTCCAGAACAGAGCCTCAGGTCAGCAACCCGAGAGGATATCCCAGCCTACACCTTCAAAGCGCCAGCGGATGTCCTAGCTGGAGGTGTCCAGGGACCTCACTGCCCACAAGTTTCTGGAGACCGGGGACTCATAGGAAGGTGGTGGCTGTCTAACTCTGAGAGGAAACGCATTCACCCTAAGGAAGTAGGGCTCTGCCGTTGTCCTCATAGAGAGGGGCACACACGGGTGCCTGGAGAAACCCCAAGAACCCAAATTCACAGTTGTCATTCAAGTGTCAAGCAGCTTCTGTTTCCTGGACGTCCCTGAGTCTTAAGGAACCAGAACACCAACCATTAAATGCTGAAACAGAATGCACCTGGGACAGAACTAATGACCAGATAGATAGACCTACCAACAGCCAGAGAGTGTGGCAGCCTGTGAGTCATTGCCATCTCAAGGTCTCCACATTGCTCACCTGGGCTCCTAGACCATTTCAAAGATCCTAGGTGTACTATTGGCATGAAGTCAGCCATCCTGGGGTCAGAATGTGGCTGAGTGGTGAACAAGGATCGCGGTGAGAATCCCAGAGGATGCCGGAAGAGCCAAGAAAGTTAACTTCTGTTGGCACTGCATGATCGAGCCAAAGAACTCCAATCCAGATGTGGCCTGGTGAATCGTATCTCTGGCATTTATGATCAACAAATCCATTTTTGTAGAGTTAGGTTATTTTTGCTCAGTAGACCAACATCTGATGTATTTCAAAAATGTGACAAATAATGAAGCTTTAATAATAGAGTGATTTTATTTTCAGCCAAGATTCTCCTAAACAGCAGAGGTCTGGAACCCACTGGGGGGGGGGGCGGGGAATCACAGGAATGAAACAAGTTGGGGGCCAGGAAGAACCAAACAAGCCACAGGACGGACCTTGAAGAAAGCCCCCCAGCCTGCTCCCCTCAAGTGACCCAGGCATAGGAAGTTTCCATCGAGACAGGGGCCTGACTCAACCTCTCCCAAGTAAACCAGACAGCAGCCAGCACACTGCCAGCACAAGAGTTTCCACAATGAAAAGCTTCCAGGAAAGCCCCATAAAACCTTTACTGTAAATTCAATAAACTGGGTTTCAAACATGGTGGCAGGCCTGGGAGAGCCTGGAGCTACACCACCCCTCCGCTCTCCTCGATCCTCATAGTCAGACAGAAAGCAGCCCCACCCTGCTCCCAGTGCCAGGGCTTCCCTGGTCCCCGAGTCAGCTCCACATACTTGCTCTACACCAACAGCACCACCAGACCAAGTCCAGCCAGACAAGGTGATGGCCCTGCCCTGTTGATGCCCAGCCAACCCCAGGATTGAAAGTCCAGCCCCCAGGCACTCAGGGACTCAACTCCCATGCTGTCAATCCAATCAAGGAACAGCAGCCACATGGGTCCGAGAAATGAAATTCACCCCTTACTCCATCTGGTCCACATTGAGATGTTCACCCCAGGAAAACGCCATTACAGCATTTCCCCTGTCTAATCACAATCTTCTTTCACCGCCCGCTCCCCCGGGCTACTCACCGCTATTCACCCTCCATATGCTTCACCCCTGACCCTCACATTGAGATGCTCATTTCCCCAAACTCATGCCTTGCATCCGTATATTTCAATCTCTTGCCTAAATCCCATCTTCACTGTACCTTGCCAGGGCTGAGTCGGCAGGAACCAATGATCTTGGAAAACACTCAATGAAGACAACCAAACCAGGGTTCTATGTGGTGAGCAGAGCAGGCCTTTGTCTTTCAGAGCCTGCACTTGTTTAAGTGCATAGAGGGCATCAAAAAAGGTCTCAGCAGAGCTGGAGGGATGGTTTAGTGGTTAAGGCACTTGCCTGCAAAGCCAAAGGATCTAGGTTTGATTATCCAGGACCCATGTAGAGCCAGATGCACAAGGTGGCACATGCATTTGGACTTCATTTGCAGTGGCTAATGGCCCTGGTGCACCCATTCTTTCTATCTGCTTCTCTCTCTCTCTCTCTTTCTCAAATAAATAAATAAAAATAAAATATTATTTTAAAAAACGGTCTCAGCAGACAGTATGCTGGGAAGTGAGGCTGAATAGACTAGGGAGGAGGGAACGGGCTTCATGAGAAGAAGCTAAGAAGTGCAGAAAGCATAGACCTCCAAAACTTTGGAACCAGAAGGGGCTTAAATACCAGAAGTCATCCAACTCAACACTTGCATTGTATAGGGATGAGGATGCTGAGGCACAGACAGGTGAAGTGATTGTACAAGATCTCTCATTTATTCTTTCATTCAATCAGTAAGCCCAGGCCTCATGGGTACAAACTTAGGCTCAATACCCAGCACTTCCTGCTTCTGAGCTAACAGCCCAGGGATCCGGGATCACCTAAGATGCAAGGCTTCAGGCCATGCATGTCCTGTTCTAACAACAGTAAACCAGCTTCCGTGGAGGCTAAGGTCTAGGTGATGCGAGGCCTACACCTCCCCTACTCCGGTCTTCCCTGTTGCCCACCTGTTATGTCTCCTGCCACCTGGGCTGCAAGGATCAGGTATATATAAAATGGAATCGTTACACCGGGTAGGAAAAGAGGGGTGGTAGAACGAGAGGTTAGACCTCAGAGGTCTGGAGAGTGTCTGCGAGGAAATAGACCCATTCCAGGTCTCCATTGTGCACCTGGGGGTTCCTCCAGCAGACTTGTGAAGCAGCTCCTGCATTGGAGCCTCCCCAGCATGCTCCACATGCCTGACCCCGCTGGAGCAGGAAGTGAAAGGCACCCTGGGCGTGGTGCATAGCTCCTAGGGTGGCAGGGTTCGCATTTCTTCCCTGCCTGTTTGCTGTAGGGCTGCAGGATCTTCGGCTACAAGCCCACCTAGAAAACTTCCAACCCCCAATCTATGCAGATGCTGGGGTTGTGGATATTTTCCATATTTTTAAAAACTGCTTTTTTGGGAAACTATTTTCCTCCAGCCCTGGCCCAGGGACAAACTAGTCAGCACTTGCAGTTGAAGAGTCCAGAGGGCAGCCAAGCATTTGTCTGCGGGTGTGAAGGGCACCCACCTGCCAGTACTTTTCCGTGAAGAGGAGGGAAGGGGCAGCGTGGGGCAGCTTTCCCTGGAACACTGCCTGATGGCCTGACATCGCAGAGATTTTACTAGCCAGCTCTGGAGAAATGACTCCATCTGACTGAGCTGTGGTGAAAGCCCTGATCAGTGTGTGCACTTCAGTCCTGATCTGAAAGTGTTCAGGTGGCCCTGCCAGCTTTCTTTTCTGGATGGACTGCGTGGGAGGTCTTCGGCCTGAGTCTCTGCCTTTTGGATCTCTACCCACCCCTACCTGTCATTTACACATCTGAAATACCGTGAGCACTGGGGTCATTTGGCCTCATGTGAATAGTCTGCCATCGGCCTTGAGTCCAGCCCAGCCCTAGGGCCAAACAGAGAGGGTGAACTGCCGCAGGCAGAGCAGAATATCATTAGATGGCTTAGAGGCACATAGGCTGTATGAAGCAGCAGCTAAACACAAGGAATTTGGGTATGGCATCCTTGCATTCAACTGCCACTTTCTTGTTTGTTTAAGTCTCTGTTTCCTTGTCAGGAAGGGCTATTCTATTTGCCTCAGAAGACAGTAGGTAGGTGTAATAGGTAGGTAGGTTACCCTACCATTCCTGGGGCGAAACACTGGACCAGAAGCAGCTTATGGAAGGAAAGGATTTATTTTGGCTTATACTTTAGAGGGGAAGTTTCATCGTGGTGGAGAAAGCATGGTGGAGTAGACAGCAGGGTGTCACATCAGCTGGGAGGAAGCAGCAAGAGAGTGAGCTAGTTAGCACTGACGAGGAACTAGACAATAAAAACCCAAGGCCTGCCCCAGTGACACTTCTCCAGCAAGGCTCCACCTGGCAAAGGCTCCACCAGCTGGGTACTAAGTATGAGACTTAATCACACACACAGGAAGCTCTGGGCAACATTTTACATTGGAATCACCACAGCAGGGTCCATTAAAATGATGCCCAGTACAAACTTGGTAGACTGAGGCCTCATCCTAGGTTATGGACCTGTGGAAGCACAAGGGAGATAAGGGGTGGAAAGGCCTGTGGAGCAATGCTGAAGGACAGGCCCCCCACATTGTGAGCTGCTTGGGATGGCTGCCTTTGTGTGTTGACATGTAGTGGAGAGGTGTTGGCATGGGTCTGCTGCCAGAGAACTCACAGAAACTAGAATTCCAGTGAGTTCAGTTATGGCTCAGAAAGTCTTCCAATTGACAACCTAGGCCTGTGCTCCAGATACAATCCCACTTCCTGTTGTGCTGATTCACTTCCTGTTGGGTTCATTCACTTCCTGTTGGGCTGAGTCACTTCCTGAACAGAAGCTACTTCCCCCCACCCCCAACAGTGACTCTTCCTGTAAAACTTTGGAATAAAACTGCCCCATGATAAGGTATCTTAAGTGCTGGCTGATGGAACAATACGTACAGCATGATCATTCCAAATATGCTATGAACTACTAATATTCATCAATGTCTGTGAGACCATAGTCCAGGGTCAATAGCAATGCCTGTGTCATCAAATCAGGGTGATATTTTTCTACTTTCTACTTGGTGCTATTCTGTTTTCCAAATGAGCACATGGACATTTTATAATCATGAAATATAATGATTTGGGGTTCATCAGTGGCCTTTTAACATGCACACTGGTTACATCTTTTCAACTGCTTCTCACTGCACATAGAAGAAAATTCCAACCCCTTTCCGTGCCTGGGAAGGATCCAGACCCTCCAGCCAGCTGCAGCCCGATCTCCTTCTGCTCTTGACATCACTGGCAAGCTCCTGCCTCAAAGTCATCCTCCGGGGTGTGGGTCACAGCCCCACCCCTTACTAGCTTGTGACCTTGGACAGGTTTCTTAGGCTCTCAGTGTGTGTGTTTCCAAAAACAGAGGCTATCATGAGGATCAGCGAGAAGAGTACCCAGCACATCACAAGCAAGGGGTGTTTTCACGAGCATCGTTTTCCCCACCACAGCTTTCCAGAACATGCTTCATTTCACTCTTTCCTTGGAGAATTTCTGCCCCATCTAGATCTTGGTTCAGATGTCCCTTCCTCAGAAGGCCTTCTGATCATCGCCAGCTCTCAGCTCTGCCCTTCCTGTTTTTCCTCAGCATGTTATCCCTTTTCTTTAGAGAACTGACCAGAGTGGACGGCCACATATTCACATGTGGGCAAGCTTTGTTTCTTGCCCACTGCTTGTACACTATGAGCTCCATGGGGGTTGGTATCTTGGCAGGTTTGCCCACCCGTGAATAAGTTGGTCTTAGAAGCCTGGCATACAGAAGGTGCTCAACAGAAGTTGGTTGAAAGAATGAATAAAGTGAACAGATAAATGCATTTTACTTCATATAGTTACAGTCCTGTTTAGGAACTTGCCAGCACCTGGATGCTTGCTGTTAAACCTTTACGTTAAAATCTGGCCACTAAAGCAGTTCTTCAAACAAGCCTACTAACCTGATATCTCTCTCTCTCTCTCTCTGTGCGTGCGTGTGTGTGTGTGTGTGTGTGTGTGTGTGTGTGTGTGTGTGTGTGTTTGGGATAGAATCTCATATAGTCCAGGCTGACCTTGAACAAATGACCCTCCTGCCTCCACTTCCCAAGTGCTGGGTGAGCCATCATGCCTGGCTTCAATCTCATATTAGCAAGTGACAGAAACTCGGCTGAACCTAGCCTAGGCCAAAGAGAAAGCTTTGGGGAGTGTCCTGAAATCCTGTACCCAAAGGAGGGCAAGAGCAGAGCTAGACCAGCCTGTCATCTGTTTCCCACTCTTCTCTTCCACTGAATGGGACGCTTCAAATAGTGGCCAAGGCCTCAAAAGGTAAATCTTTCTTCAACTCCAGCTTGTAAATTTTGAATAATCACCAGGCTCGAGTTGGTCAGATGACTCTCGCTGTGACCAGGGGGAGGGCATTCTCTAAGAGACGGAGACTGAAGCACACATGAGGATCCCAAAGTCCACCTCTGCTGGCTCCAGGAAAGGAAGAAGGGTTACTTACGAGCAGGCAGTGCTCCAGTGCCATGTACAGAGAGCCCAGGACCTCTGGACCGCTCCCAGGGAAAGCATCTTGGATGTCTCAAAAGTGCGGTTGACTACCTGACTGATCCAAGCCTTGACCATCCTTCACCTCTTGTATTTTGCATATGTTTTCTACTATTTGTTGTTCTTAAGATAGCATATCAAATTATTTCTGATTATAATACACATCTGTGAACCCACCCACGTGGGTTGTACCACTCTAGAAACTCCAGTGCCACTTAGTTACAAGGCTTCTGGGTTTGTCGGAGGACTAGCTGGCACAGCGACCCTAGGTACCCCTGCTTGCCACCATCCTGGAACTGGACCCCTAATTAAAATATAACCATTATAAAAGCTAACTACAACTTCCTTCTTAAATACAGTTCACATACACGCTTGCTGTGGCAAAGTTTGCTGTCCAATGATGACTTCAGCAGCACCTCCCACTCACAAACTTATTTTACAATGTATTTGATGCTTCTCCCATCAAGGTGGGGGTCCGTGTTGTCCCCTTGAGCCTGTGTCTTGCATCTGCCTCCATCAGCAGAGTATGACAGTTTATGCTGTGTGATGTCCAAGGCAGGTAAGAACTCCCGGAGTGTCTGCCCTGAGGGCAACAGGCAGCCACAGAGCAATCTCCCTGCTAATCCAATCTCTTTACTTGCTGGCTTAGTCAGTTCAGGCTGCAGTAACAAAAAATACCAAAGCTTGAATGACTCGAACAACAAAATTCCATGTCTCATACATCTGGAGGCAAAGAATCCAAGGCCAAGGTACTGATTTTCCAGGTCAAGAGCAGATTTCTTCCCAGTTTGCAGACAGATGCCTTCTTGTGGTATCTTCACATGGCTAAGAGAGTGCTGGAACCTTCTTCTCCTTAAAGTACCAGTCCCATCATTGAGATCCCACCCCGTGACCTCAGGTAAAGGAAGACCTCCAAATATTATCCCAACATATTTGTGCATTAGGGCTTCAGCGTATGAGTATGGGGGAGGGCAAACATTAAGGCCATAGCACTTATTGTAGGTTTGTTCATGTTCTCTCTTCTTAGTCATTTTAATTAGTTTGTGTCTTTCTAGGAACTTTCCCATTTTCTAGGTTATGAATTTGTTGGCATACAAAGTGGACCCTGTTCACTTCTGTAAAGATGGTAGTGACATCCTCTCTTCCAATCCTGACCTTAGAAATCTGGTTTTCTTTCCAATTCCACTTAGCATAGCTAAAATTTTGTTTTAAAGAACCACCTTTTCGTTCCATTGAATATCTTCCTTGCTTTTCTAGTCTTCCACTCTACTATGCATTCTTTCCTTCCTTTGGATTGCATTGTTCTCTTGTCACTTTCCGGGTCAAGTTACGGATTTGAGATTTTTATCCTCTCTTTTTTCAAAGAACAGCAGCTCATGATTTCTATTTTCTGTCATTTTTATGATTGGACATGTGTGTTTAGCATGAGTACTCTGTGTGTGTTATGTGTATAATGTATGGACATGTATGTGGATGCACATGTGTGCAGAGGACAGAGGAGAACACCCAGCTTCTCTCCTCCATCATTTGTCTGTGTGTTGGCTTGAGACAGAGTCTCTCACTGAACAGGGAGCTGCCATTTTCTGTCAGAATGGCTGACTAGTGAGCCCCAACAATTCTTTTGTCTCTGCTTCTCCCAGGACTGGGATTACAGGTGTGTGTGACCATGCCCAGATTTTTAGGTGGATGCTGGGGATCGAACTCACACTATCTCAGGCCCTCGTGCATGCACAGCAAGTGTTCTTACCTACGGAGCCATCTTCCCAGCCCTTCATCCTTGTTGCAAGTAGAATATTAACAGCTCCAAATGTCCGAGACAGAATTGCTGCTTTCGCTGAATCCCATAAGGTTGGACACACTGTGACTTTGTTGTGTTCATTTCACAGTATTTCTTAATTGTTCTTGTAATTTATTCTCTAACTTGTTACATATTCTTTTTTTTTTTTTTTTGAGAGAGACACAGAGAGAGACAGAGAGAGAGGGAGAGGAAGACAGATAGAGATGGGTGCGCCAGCAGTGTCTCAGCTGCTGTGAACGAAATCCAGATGCATGCGCCCCTTTGTGGTCAAGTGTGGCATTGCGCCCTTGTGTCACTTTGCATCTGGCTAAACGTGGGACCTGGAGATTGGAACCGCTGGAGATTGGAACTGCTGGAGATTGGAACCAGCATTCTTAGGCTTAGGAGGCAGGCACCTTAACCGCTAAGCCATCTCTCCAGCCCTTGTTACATATTCTTAATCATTGTTTGTTTACCTACTATCCTAGTGCATTGTATTCTTTCCTGTGGCCTCACCAATGTGTTTATGCATTTATCTTTCTCTTCTTAGAATAGGATTCTTATGATTCTCTTCTGTAATGCCAATTAAGTAGTAATGAATGCTCTTAGTTTGTGTTTATGAAGGATAGCTTTGCCCGATTTAGTAAATCCAGCACTCATTGTATTGCCAAATTCAAAATATAGTAGGTAACTTCCTGCCTTTTAGAGTTTCCATTGAGAAATATACTGATATCCTGATGAGCTTATTTTGATATGTAACTTGGTGCTTTTATTTTGTATCTTTCAGTGAATGTGCTAACTCATCGACCTTGTCTTTAAGCCATGATATTCTGTCTTCCACCTGATTCAGTCTATTCATGAGGCTTGCCACCAAGATTGTTTATATTACTTATAAATTTTACCTTTCGAATATTTCAATTTGTTTTTTGTCAGTATCTCTCTCTCTCTCTTAAATTGAATCCTACTTGCAGGTACTGTATTGACTTCCTTGTGTGTGGGGGGGTTTGTTTTGTTTTGTTTTGTTTTTTATTTTTTTGTTTTTGTTTTTGTTTTTGGTGGGTGTTCTCTTTGAATTTAGTGAGGGTTTTTTTCATGTCCTCTATCATTTCACTGAACATTCCTATAATCAGTGTAAGAATTCTTTGGGATTTCATCTAATTCACTCTCATTGGAGGCCATTACTGTGAAATTAGCAACTTTTTTATTGACAACTTCTATACTTATAGACAACAAACCATATTTCCTCCCCTCCCCCACTTTCCCGAAATTAGCACTTTTTCAGAGGACTTTTCATGTGTCTTGAGTTTCTGCATTTGTAATTTGTACATCTGGGATTAGGTACTGGTTGAATTTTTTTTATCAGTCATAGTCTGTTTGTTTGTTTGTTTGTTTGTTTGTTTGTTTGTTTGTTTGTTTGAGGTAGGGCCTCACTCTAGCTTAGGCTGACCTGGAATTCACTATGTAGTCTCAGGCTGGCCTCAAACTCATGATGATCTTCCTACCTCTGCCTCCCAAGTGCTGGGATTAAAGGCATGTATCACCATGCCCAGCTCAGCATAGTCCTTTTAAAAATAAGTTTTTTAATTATTTGAGAGAAAGAGAGAATGAGTATGGGCATGCTGGGGCTTCCTGCCAATGCAAACAAATGCCAGACTATGCACCACTTTGTGTATCTGACTTTACATGGGTACAAGAAAATTGAACCCAGGCCATCAGGCTTTGCAAGCAAGTGCCATTAACCACTGAGCCATCTCTCTAGTCACAGCCATAGTCTGTTAGTGGAAGTATTTTCAATGTTCCAGTGGAATTATGTTGTAGTGTGGATGAGTTGTTTCTTTCCACTGAACTGTGAATGTTGTTCAATGGTTAGACCCTCAGCCAACTTGCTCAGGGAATCAGGCTCTGGCCCCCAGTCTACTCTGAGAGTAGACTAATATCATCAGAAACAACCACAACCAAAGGCAGGCCCACTATCAAAATATAGTAATAGCCAATTGAAAATAATGGCCCCTTCAACACCAATATTTTGGGGGCCTAAAGGATCATGGGTAGTACTGTGCATACTCAGATAGTAGTTACTCAGAGTATGAGTGCAAAAGAAGCAAGCAATTAATATTAGGTTGACAAAGAAAAATAGAGTGGAAAAGTAAATAGAAAGGGGGAACAATAAGGTCAAGGCTAAAGGTAGAATGGAAAGCAGAAGTAAATAAATGCAATAAAACAACCGAAAATAATCAGAAGATAGCCCCTCAAATGCAAGCCAGCCTGTGTTCTTTGGGAAAGTCTATCAGAAAGAAAAGCAAAGAGAACAAAACAAGATAGGTCTGCTTCACTAAACTGGCATTAGATACTACACAAGGGAAGTATAAAAGTGAACGAAAGATTGCTGAATGGGGCTTTGGAGTCGACATGAAGTCTCCTGCCTGCATGTTTGTAGCAGCCCAGTTCTGGGCAGCCCTTCATGTGGTCAGGGAACGCATGCAGAGCCCATGTCCATGTGATCTATTCCAGACTACAGCTGCACACTACATGGTTCTAACTCAACCCCCGCCCCTTTATCTAAAGTATTTTGCAGGCCAGTTTTGAAGCACATTCCCATGACACTCGCTCTGGGTTCCCAGAGTGTGGGGCTCAGGAAAAAGACATTTTGCCAAGCTGCTGACTCAGCAAGGGTCTTTTTAAACAATGGCTTCTTGCCACTCTGGTCAAGTGCCAAAAAGAGAGGGTTTTCCCAGTGCCTTCCCTCTTTTTGTGGGTATAGCTGTGGTGCATAGCTTTTGTCTTCCTCCCCCGCCCCTGCTCTTGAAAATGTCTGATACTGAAAGTACAGTCCAGTGCAGGTTTTCTGGGGCTATCCGTCTAAAGCTGTGGCTCCAGCCCATGTACTAGACGCCCTCTCACTGGGAGTGCTCCCCAGATGGGCTCACCCCTCTGGAACCAACTCTGGGCTCTCTCCTGTTCTATTCTGAAAAGGCTTCTTGCTTTAATATTCTACTGAGACCTGTGTTTTTCTGCCATCCCCACCTCTTAGGCTAGCTGCACTCCATCTATCCCTGGTTTTCACTGCTAGATATTCTATCACTGTGTCCTCCGCCTTCCAGCACCAACTGTGCCATATGCAAATATTTTCTAGTGCGCCATGTTAATTTTCTGTGGTTTCCTTTGCTGTGGTTCTTGTGTCATTTTCTTTGTGGTTGCTTTTAAGATTATGATTAACAATGGAATCAATGTGGATTAATACCAACTTAATTTCAATACTGTAAAACAATGCTCCTTCCTCCTCAAGAAGAAATGGGAGAAATCTAGCTACTTTCAGGCAGTTAGTTAGGGACAGAAGCCCAACGAGGGAACAAGGAGATGCCATTCTGTCCATCTTGGCAAAAATGAAACTTGGGTCTGATGCTTTCTCTCCATGACGGGTGCCAGTGACACACCCAGCAGGAATGTGGCCGCTTATTCTTCACCTTGGCCTCTCTGGGTCAGACCTAGAGTCTGAACAAGTCAGTTCTCTGCTTATACACCTGAGCCTGATGTTGACTCTTACCTTGAGTGGATGTCTGAACCAGGAGGTGACCCACATGGCCCAGTCCCTCTCTCCCTGCTCTTCTCTTCCTTTTGCCCTGTGACCGGGCCTGAACATCCACATGAGTCTGTCCTCCAACACGGCTGGGACCAGCCTGGCTGGGAAGGGGAGAATACTTACCTTGACTTGGATATTTTTCTTCTTGCCTTCTTTCTGTGTCATGCTTTGGGGGAGGGTACCTTCTCACTTTAATTATGTATAAGATTTATCTTTGATCTCTGAGTCCTTCACTGTTCATTAGTCCTCTCTGGTCTGTTATTTGAAGAGGCTTCTATGTCAGATCTTCCATGTCATATCTTCCAGCCTTTTCCTAAATATCAATTTCCCCTAAATAAACCTCACAAATTATGATTTCTCCCTAAACAAACTTGATAATTCATAATTTAGACTTCTCAAGTTTGTCTTATCAATTATTAAAAAATAGGATAAGAACCCAAAATTGGGGTTCATGAATTTGGGAGACTCCCTCCTGAACCCCAAAGTCCTACATCACTCCTACTATTGTCATAAAAATGGTACCTTCATACATTGAGAAGCTGTCAACAATTTTATAGCAATTGCTTCAAGCCATGCATGGAGTACATGCCTATAATCCTAGCACTTGGGGGGCTGAGACACAAGGATAAGGAGTTCAAAGTCACCCTCAGTTACATCACGGGTTCAAGGTCAGACTGAGATTTTTATGACCCCCTGCCTCAACCTCCCCCACCAAAAAACCCCAAAACTATTGTTTCATAAATTTTCTTTTAAAACAGATAGGAAAAAAAAAGACCAAAGTCACAAACCAGTATTCTCTCTTTTATATTAACCTGTGTACTTACCTTTAACAATGTTTTCTTTCCTCATGTGGAGTCAAGCTGTCACCAGCCCCCTTTTCCTTTCAGCCTGAATGAATTCCTGTTAGCACTTCGTGTAGCAAAATTCTTAGTAAGTAATTTTTTTACTAATTTTTGCTTATCTTGGTAATGTTTTAATTTCTTCATTTTTAAAAGATACTTTGATTTAATATAAAATTCTTGCTTGTCAGCCTCATTCAGAACTTTAAATATGTCTTCTTGGTGCCTTCCACTGTCAATGATTTCTGAAATTATCTACTTATCTTACAGAGGAACTCTTGTGTCTGATGAACTCTTGTATTGTAATTCAGTATTCTCCTTTTCTGTGACTTTTAGCTATTTGATGTGATGTGAGCAGATCTACTGGAATGTATGTGATGTGTGCAGATCTGTTGGAATCTATCCTGCCTAGTGTTTGTTAAGTTTCTTTTCTTTTTCTTTTTTTTTTTTTTTTTAGAGGTAGGGACTTACTCTAGCTCAGGCTGACCCTGGAATTCTCTAAGTAGTCTCAGGATGGCCTCAAACTCACGGCAGTCCTCCCACCTCTGCCTCCCAAGTGCTGGGATTAAAGAAGTGCACCATCACACCCAGATTTAACTTTTTTCAAATATTTTCCCACTTATTTCTTTTCTTCTTCTGTAAGCAACATGATGCAGATGTTGGTTTAGTTGATAAAGACACACAGATCTCTGAGGTTCTATTTGTTTGTTTATTAATTGTTTCTGGTTCCTGGACTGGATACTCCTAATTGACCTCCCTTCAAGTTTGCTGATTCTGTCTCTGTCTGCTTGACTTGACCTCGAGCCTCTCTCGTGGCTTTTTCATATCCGTTATTGTGCACTTTAACTCCAGAATTTCGTTTGGTTCTTTTCATAATTTCTGTCTCATTGACATTCTCTGTTTGGAGAGACACTGTAGCCATATAGGAGCACTTTCTTTGCTTCTTTGAATATATTTATAAAAGCTAATTTAGAGGGCTGGGGAGATGGCTCAGCAGTTAAAGGATCCTGCTTGCAAAGCCTGCTGGCCTGGATTTGCTTCCACAGCACCCATGTAAAGCCAGATGCACTTTCCATGAGTGAGGCATAAGTTTGGAGTTCATTTGCAGCTGCAAGAGGCTCTGGCAAGCCCATCCTCTCTCCTTCTCTCTCTCTCTCCTCTCTCTCTCTCCAAATACATACCAAATACATACATACATACATACATACATATATACACTAAAAGCTTTTTTAAAATCTTTGTTGAATCAATCCAACATGTAGGCTTCCTCTGAGAGTTTCTTTATTGAATTTTTTCCTGTGTGTGTGCAACAAAATTCTACGCTTCTTCTTTTGTCTTCTAATTTTGAGTTGAAAATTGTATTTTAGAAAATGCTCAATGTGCTCTTCGTGAGTAAGTGCTGCTGTTTGGAATACTGGAATAATTCCTTGTAGTCTGCAACTGTATGCAAACATGGGAGTCTGCTCTTAGCTAGCTTAATGCTTAGCCAAAAATTGGACAAAGAATTTCCTAAATGCCATAAAGCAGTTAACCTTTGCCATGCAGGGAACCTTTCTACTTTGGGGCATTTCTTCAATATGCCAGTAGTTGACATCTCTGTCTTGAGCTTTATTTCCCAGTGTGCAGTCTTGGCACCAGCCAAATGAGAGATCAGGACCATCTCAGGCCTTTCTTGTACACAGCCTCTGCATCCACAGGGACAGGAAGACATTTTGTGGACATCTCACTTCATCGAATTTTTCTTTTAGGATTTTTGGCCAGCCTCTTAACTCCGTGGAATCACTGCCTCAAGTAGCTTGATGTCAAATGATTGCTGTGGATTGTTTTTGGAAAAATACCCAGGAGTGGGGCCTTCCTAACAGTGAACTTTAAGTCATGAAAATAAAGATGAGCCACATGAGTGGGGCCTTTTCAAGAAGTCAAACAGTGACAACGCTGGGGAGGGGGTTGGGGGGCATTCCAAGCCCATCATGCCCTCTTCAGGAACTGCTACACCGATTGTTTACAAAGGTGTCAGGATTACAGGGATATTGGTTTCAAGCTTACAGAGACAAGGCAGGGAGAGGTAGGTACATAGCAAATGAAAACATCAAAGGGTTAGCTTTTCCTGTCAAGATTCAGCCAATTTTCTTAGTAAACTCCTCAGATTGCTGCAAGCCTTTGGTTAATTTTCAAAGTTCTGAAAGCATTGATTTTGCCAGAAGTCTGGTTACTTTTCTAGAGGAACAGCTTTTCGGAGGTTCTCTAGCTCTGCCATTCTTCAATGCATCCTCCCCTGTAAAGATGTGTGATGGTTAACCTCCACTGCAGCTTGACAGGATTTAGAATCGTCATGCAACAAAATCTGTAAAAATGACTATGAGGGCTTTTCTAGATTAGATTAATTGAGAGGCCAAGACCCACCCTAAAGCTGTACAGCACCATTCCATTCCATGGGCTGGAGTTCCCGACTGAATAAAAAGAAGAAAGAGTGTGAGCACTCTGCTTCCTGATGGCAGAAGCAATGTGACCAGCTGCCTCATTTTCATGCTGCCATGCCTTTCCCTCGATGATGGGCTGTCTCCCCTAAAATTTTAAGTCAAAACAAATTCTTCCTCCCTTAACTATTTCTTGTCAGATATTTGACCACAGCAATAAGATGAGTATCTAATGCAGGATGTGATGGGTGTGTCTTGCAGACCCTTGATACTAAAAAAAATAACACTTAAATATTAATATACTTAAAATATTGACACCATTATCCTACGATAGAATGACAAAGAGCCAAAAGCAGAGAACGCCTCATCTCAAAGATCATTGTGAATATGGTTCTTGATTAATAGAGCAAATTACAAATGTATGCATTAACCCCCCCCAAAAAAATATTAAATAATTATTCAAGTTTGGCTTAAAGAACATAGACAGCACAAAATTAAGACAACTTTGAGGCACAAAACTAGCATGCAGATGCTAGGCTTGGAAAAATCAGCTGAAAAAATGAGCTATTTTGTATATAAAAAGAAGAGTTAAGAAAAGAAGAAGAAGCTGGGCGTGGTGGCGCATGCCTTTAATCCCAGCACCCAGGAGGCAGAGGTAGGAGGATCACCATGAGTTCAAGGCCACCCTGAGACTACAGAGTGAATTCCAGGTCAGCCTGAGCTAGAGTGAAGCCCTACCTCGAAAAACCAAAAAAAAAAAAAAAAAAAGAAGAAGAAGAAGAAGAGTAATTTGGAAGGTTAAATCAAGAGCCCAAAGATGAGAGGAGAAAATCCAGACATGAACAAAACAACTTCCAGAGAGAACTGAACCTAATCATAAGTGACAACTATAAACTTAGAAAGATTTCAGAATTCCTGTGGGCCATGACTGCTCTGTGTCTAATCACTCCCTCGTGACCTGAAGGTTCTACTGCTTATGCCTAACCCAGCATGGTGCGTTGTTTGTGTGGCATGGAAACTTACGTCTTTAATGCAAATAAGGAGGCGCCCATTCAGGGTTTCCTTGAGGACCACACATGGGTAACCTCATTTAAATTATGAGTCCTAAACCTCAAGCTGACCGGATAACGGGGTAAGTCCTAGAGATATTAGGGGAAGGCCAAGCATATTTCACATGGAGAAGGGCTGTGAAATGGAGTGTGGCAGGTTATATTTTTCAAAAATAGTCACAGCAGTAGCTGCCATCACACATGCTTGTCTTATATTACAAAGATGTGTTTCTCCCAACTTGGTGCTGGGGGTATTGGTGTCTATGTCTCCTTGCCTTAAATCTAGATGTGCCTTCTGTCTGCCTGCACACGGAGAGTGAAACCAAGAGGTACTGTAACTTCCACGGCTACATCATGAAGATTTCAGGCACGGCTGCTCTGCTCCTGAGAGCCACATGCTCTTGAGGGAACCCAGACACCATTTGTGAGAGACGGTCTAAGGTCGTCCGTCGAAAGATCATACAAAGATGTCACATGCAGGTTTTCAGCCCAACAGCCCAGATGAGATCCTAGCTCATAGACAGGAGCAACCACAACTGTGTGATTACCACATAACTCTAGACCCCAGATGGTGAGACACCTCCCAGGCTCCATACCTTCGCCACTGAGTGCCCAGAGGTTGTGGAGCAGACGCGAGCCATCCCTTCCCCACCATGTGCAAACAAACCTCTGGTCTACAGAAACCAAGAGCGATAATAAATAGCTGTTGTTTGAAACCACTACATTTTGCATTATTTGTTACTCAAAAATAGCTACTTAGAACATGCTTTTAGTGTTTTTCTATTTGCCTGTTTTGTTTCTAGTTTAATATGTCTGTGAGAATAGTTGTGTACATTTCTCTTGGAATGCATGTAAGAGTATTTTTGAGGGTGTATTTCAGTGTAGAGCTGTTCAAATCTGCAAGATGAGGCCTAACTGTTTTTCAAAGGTGTTGTGCTAAGTTCCATGCTGATCAGCAAGGTGTAGGGAAGCCTGCGGCTGGCTGGCCTCAGCGCCCTCCTGCTGCCTTCCTCTCTGCCTGGAATGTTCTTCCTCAGGTGTTTGCCCAACGCGCTCCTTCAAGTCCTTCAAGTCTTCTGCAAATGTCACCTTCTTGATGAAGTACACCTTGAGTGGTTCATTTCAGGTTTAGAAAATTCTCCTACTGCCACTCATGTTCGGCCTCTTTACATCTTCCTTACTAGCTTGCTGTTGAATTTATTTAGTAATTACAACTGTTTTCTATTGCCCATCTCTTGGGAAGTCACCACAAGAATTGGTATTTTTAGCTTCCTTATTCATTGCCATGTTCTGGGTGCCTGAAGGCTCATACAATTCAGTCCACCTCAGAAACTTGTTCACTGAATAGTAAACAAATGTCGCAGCTTTTCCAATTCCCTATATCAACAGGCTGAAATTTCCCAATTGAGTAAATATACACTAATCTATTGCATCTTAATTGCTTTTCCTTGATTATTTACCAACGAGGTTGAATGCCTCTTCATATTTATTTAACACACACATACATGTCCTTTCCTGTGAAGTCTTTGTTCAATGTCAACTCTCTAGTGTGAACTGCAGAAGTTCTGTGTAACATGAACTGATCTCTCACAAGTTCTATACATCCCAAATATCTTCTCCTCATATTCCACATATTTTAAGATACATAATAAAAAAAACAACTCTTTTATTTTTAACATGATCAATATTTTGATAATATTTTTGGTCTTATAAGTAAGCAATTCTTCTCTTGCCAGAACATTAATGCTGAGGGGAATGTCCTTTCTAAACATTCTTTTCAATTAAGATCTTTTAAACTTATTTTATTGACCACAAAAGGATTAGCATATGAAGTTCAAGGTATTATAAAAGACCTTGGGGCTCCTCCTACAGGCAAGCCCACCCACCCAGCCCCTGACTGGGGCCCTCATGCTTTCATTCACCCCTTCCTTTCTGCCCTCTGGCGATGGAACGAGAGCGACCTCATTAATCACTGTCTGAGAGCTGTCAGTGGGTGAGGGGTGGGGGACAGAGGAAAAAGCCCAAGGGAAGGGGCTGCAGTTGAGACCCTTCCACATCAAGAGAATGTGGGCAAGTCACAACAAAAGATGAAGAAGGGCACTTGGGGATTTGAAAGTGTGGAAGAGAGGATGATGGTAACAGGGGAGAGGGAGAGACAAGGCTGACGCAGAAAAGGTTGCACTTTTGAAGAAAAAGACACTCTATCAGGTGGGCCCCATGGGAGCCATAGGGTGACCTTGAACCTCTCAGAGAAGAGCATCTGCTGTGGTCACACCTTGACACAGGGTCCCAGGGATGAGGGGAGGGCTAAAGGCTGATGAGGAAGCAAGATAGTGTGGGAGGCTGGTGGAAAAAGGTGCTGGTTTGAAGCTTAGAAGCCTTGGGGCTCTCTCACACAGATCACAGACTTTGTAGTGCTCTTCAACTTCATGACTTAAGGATAACATTTGTTTTTCCTTTCCAAAAGAAAAAGGGGGAAATGTCAAAATATAAATACCAGAAGTGGCCGCTGTCCATCTTCCTGAGATTAGAGACCCTATCGATATGTGACCTGCTGGGGGGCGGAGGGGGGGTCTGAGCTCTGAGTTCCTCTCAAGAAATTATTCAGTAAGTCTCATTTCAAGGGTCCACACTTTGCCTCCGGTGAATATTTGGCTTTGAAACTTCCTGTCATCTTTGCTGAGAACAAAAGCCATAACTAGCTGTTGTTGTCAGAGGAACTTTCCAGTCTCCCCTGGCCTCAGAAAGGGATCCTGGTGCCAAGCAGTGGACTGAGGGCCACCAGGCCTCACTCGGATCCCAGCTCTTTTTTTTTTCTGAGGCCAACACCTCCTATGCAGACAGGATAAAGGCACATCTGGCCAGAAGAAGCCCACTTAGTGCAGTTCTAACCCCAGCCTTGCCGTGGCCAAGACCTCTGATCAGATCAAATTTCCTCTCTGAGTTTCCTGCCCTCACCAGTGTGCTGCCATTTCAGGAAGTTTGGTGCCTCCAGCAGGCAGGTAGCCCCAGGACCCCTGTGGTTTCAGCTCTAGTGAGATCCATGTCCACAGTGTGCAGAGCCTGCAGATCCTAGCTGGAGACCTCCAACACAAAGCTGGGTCCACCAGGGCACCTGAGGATGGCAGTGGGAAAACCCAAGCCCTATCTTCCAGTAACTGCCAGGCCGGCATAGGAGGAAATCATTTATTAACCAGGCAAGGTCCCTGTTGTCAGTCAGCCAGGAAGGAACCTCCCATAGGAAGTTTGGCGCTCCCCAGCTCCAGGAGGTCCCTCTGAGGGGAGCAGGTCAGAACAGGGTTGCTGGAATTTGTGCCTAAGAATATAAGAGAGACAGTTAAATTTGAGTTTCGGATAAACAAGGAATTATTTTCTTAGGATAAGTATGACTCATGCAATATTTGAGATCTACTTAAACTAACATGAAGAGATTCTGTGTCTATCTGAAGTTCAAATTTAACTGGACATCTAGAGTTTTATCTGGCAATTCTGCATCAAAACAAAGTCCCAAGGCCCAGCCTAAGGCCACACATGTAGGTTCTGAGAGATCATGACAGCAGGAAAGAAGCACAGGCCAAACATCATGCTGGTGGGAAAGTAAAGATTTGCTCCGAGTCTGTAGGATGCCAGAGGAGCTGGGGGCTTCTGGGACACAGATCATTTGGAAAGCCTCTACCTCTGATTCATCCCCACGTTTGTTGCATCCCTGTGTGGCAGGCAAAGTTTGTGGCCAGGCAGTCACCAAGACAGTGTTATGCTGGGAGACATGGGGTCCCAGGCAGCATCCATGGGGGAGATTCACACAAATGCAGAGGTGCTCAAGGCCCATGTGTGCCTTCAGCACTGAGGGTACTGGATCATCTTCTTTGCTGTCAGGGAAGAAACTTTGAAGAGCCGTTGCTCATTAGGAACGCTGTAAGCTGAGAGGAAGGGAAACTGGAAACCACAAAGGGCATGACCCAGAGGAGAAGCCACAGGCTCCCAGGTACCCAGTGTCCCATGAAACCAGGCCACTGAGGCCCAGAGCCATGCTGCCTCTTCCTAGGAGCTTGACACAGGAAGCCCCAAGCAGTTTTCTGACCACAACACCCAGATCCCCAGAATCCACCTCAGGAGGCCTGCACAAACCAAGCAGAGAAGACTCGGCCAAGTGAGTGTGAACTGACAAACTTCTCTCCATTAGCTCTGAGCACCTCCGTCTCAGAAAAGCATTTTCAAAGACAACGGAAGGAGGAAGACACGTCAGCCTTCACATCGCTGAAGCCTGAGAGCAGCCAGTGCAAGGCTTTATCAGGCAGGATGACTGCCCTGCCGTCCTTCCTCTTCCTCACCCTCCCTCATGCCCAGCTGTAGGAAGCTGAACGCCCAGGACACCCAAGCCAGAGCCAGGTCTCAGTGTGATCAGACATCTACGCTGCCTGCAAGGAGATTCACGAGGAAGATGGGCTGGCCCTACCCACAGCACAAATAACCACGGCCATCATCACTGGTCACAAATCACTGGCTGTACGCCAGGCCACGCTGAGCACTGCGTTCACTGAGGCGCTTACTGCACAAATAACCGCATGAGCGCTGCGGGTGCATTGGTGCCGATGAGGACCTTGCAGGCATCTCCAATCTGGACAGTCAATAGCCAGTAGAGGACAAGGTTAGGTAGTCTGTCAGACTGGGGATGTGAGTCCACTTTACAAGGTTCTTGGGAGAACTGCGTAAGCGGGCTCCAAGTTCTTGCAAATCTCCGGTCAGGCAGTAGAGGGCGCCAGCGCCTGAGAAAAGTCTCTTGTTGCATTAAACCCAGACAATTTGCACAGAGCAAAGTAAAGGCCAAAGGGAAACAGTGGGGAAGTGATCCCTTGGTCCTTCCTAACAGGCCAGGCAGGGAAAAATAAAATAAAATAAAAACCACCTCTAAACTGGCCATCTATGGAGTCAGCACAAATCCAGGTTCAGTGAATGCCAGACACAGTGACTGAGGAAATCAGCCTAGACTTTGCGACTCCTCTGGTCTCTAGTCTGTCACACCAGCCCCATGAGAAGACCACATCTGCTTCCTCCTTCCCTAGTAGAGACTGTTCACCCAGGTCAAACTCTGAAGAGGCAAATACTCCCTGGGAGGGAGTGGGAAAGGATCCCGCTGGCCTCTTCAGTTCCCTAGCATGGCTCATTGTGGACAGTACTCTGCTTGCCCCCAAATGTGTCCAGTTTTCTCCTGTTACTGCAGTAGGCGGAGGTGGCCTGTTGCAGTTTCCTGTGTCCTACCAGAAGCTACCAGTCCAGGTTATCTCTCTGAAAAGTTGATAAAAGGCAGAAAGGATGAAAACCAACCAGCATAGTCCCTAGAACACAGGAGGCACATAAGAAAGTACAATTTTGGGTTGGCTGCAAGGAACACTGGCCTTGGAGCCTGTGGTTTGGATTCAAATGCCAGCCCCCCAACTGGTCATCTGTGTGACCTTCAGTAAGTCCTAGTGTCAGCTTCATCATAGCCAAATGAGGAGTGTGAGGATGACATGAGAGCACCTTACTTCTGAGTGAGGCTCTGAAAAGCTACATTTTGATCTCCCTTACTACATGAAATAAGAGCAAGTCAATTAAGGCACTGTGGTATTTGGAGGATACCTACAGGTAACCAAATGTGATGAGAGATCAAAAAGTCATAAAACAATGATAAAGACTTCGTAGATTTTATGTTCCACCTCATAATTTTCTTGCCATCCTCACCACCACCAGGTAATATTCAGTAGAATATATTTTATCCCCGTTTTGGAGCTGAAGAAAGTAAGGTTCAAAGAGGTTACATGAATTAGGCAATGTCTACCCAGCGACTCAAACAAAGAACAACAGAAGGAATTACTCTTCATCAGTCTAGTTCTTGCCTTCAAGGATATAATAACCCTGTCAGGAAATGGACTCACAAGGAGAATATAATCATGTAGGATAAGATGGACATCAGGCGAGGATATACCCGAAGTTCGGAGAAGGGAGAGCTGCTAGCAAATGCCTCATCAACCACCACTGCCTACTGCACACCACAGCCTTAAGAGGACAGACGGAGCTCAGAAAGCCTCACGGAACAGAAGACTGGAACACAGGCCATGTCTCAGGTAACACATGGATTTTTAAATGCATTTAGTCCAGTAAAATGTTTTGCGCCCCTTAACCACACACCAAGTGCTGTGTTAGACACCAGAATATAGTCATGGGCAAAAACATAGTTCCTAGCCCCTACTCTCACAAAGCTGACATCTAGTGAGGTGGATGCAGTTTTGTACAGTCATCCTGGACTCTTACAGATACTTAATCTTCTGAGGCTCAAGACCCTGACATAAAGTGGCATAATATGTTCATATAACTACACACAAACCTGTCAAATGCTTAAATTATGTTTAGATTACTTTACCTAATACACTGCAAATGCTATCTGCATATTATTATACTGTTTTCATTAGGGAATAATAGCAAGGAAAGAGACACAATTTGTTATTCAAATGTTTTTGACCTATAGTTGGTTGAATCCCATGGGTGTGGAATCCATTCTCACACAAGGCCTACGGTATCGGTATTTATAAATCGTGCTAATGTTATAATGGAGAATTATTCAGTGTGTCCCAGGATAGCTTCTGATGTAACAAACCCAGTCAAGAGCTGAGAAGGGCGTGGGAAGGAGTACTGAAGGCCAAGAGCGCATGTGCAGTCCCGGCGGTGAGCGTTGAATGCCCAGCAGGGCACTGAACACGAGCGAGCTTCAAGACACATGGAGGAGAGACCACGAATGACCAGGCTTTGTAGGCTGTGCTTGGGATTTGGGTCTTAATTTAAGAGAAAGGGGAAGCCATTTGGTATTTTGATTGCCTCAGAATTCATTGGAAGGTGGTTAGGTTTTGAGTGCACCTCCCTAATGAATGAGATCAGGCCCCTTATCAGAGAGCTTAGAGATGTAGCTAGCTTCTTCCATCATGTGAGGCCACTTCTAGAAACAGCCGTCTAAGAAACAGACCATCATCACCAGATGCCATGCCTGTCAGCTTAATCTTGGTCTTCAAACCCCCGGAGTTATGAAAAACACACGTTGTTTATAAGCTACCCAGTCCATGGTTCTTCCTTAGAGCAGTTTGGATGGGCTGTGATGTCATTAAAGACCCCCAAATGAGGAAGAAGCCTGGAAAAGGCCTAATAACAGAGAATTGAAGATGATTATTTTCAGGGTTTTGATTATAAGCAACAGTAACAAATTCTAGTCTGCTTCAGTAAAAAAGTTAATGTTTTGGGCCGGAGAGATGGCTTAGGGGTTAAGGCGCCTGCCTCCTAAGCCTAAGAACACTGGTTCCAATCTCCAGCGGTTACAATCTCCAGGTCCCTTGATTAGCCAGATGCAAAGAGACGCAAGGGTGCAATGCTGCACTTGACCATGCACTTGACGCATCTGGATTTCGTTCGCAGTGGCTGAGAGGCTGCTGGCGCGCCCATCTCTATCTGTCTTCCTCTCCCTCTCTCTCTGTCTCTCTCGGTGGTCTCTCAAAAAAAAAAAAAAAAAAAAAAAAAAAAGTTAATGTTTTGGAAGAGGATGTTTTGTAGCATCTGAGGACAGACCCAGGTGTCTAGGGGACGACTCACCCTGGTCAGCATGAATAGCTCCAGCCGCTCTTCCGGCCTCAGTCACACCTCTCAAGACTGAGGTTTCCCAGAGAGAACATGCAGGACTCAGCTTGGCTCACCTGCCTGCTTCACTGTGGCCAGAAGACAACACTTCTAGCTTGACAACCTCTCAATAAAACAGCTGTTGAGGGAAGTGTGTTCCCCTAAGCAAAGTCACTAGGAAATGGGCAACACTCCCCCAAAATGTGGGGAGAAATCCTGGACCAAGAAAAAATAATCCATCAAAATTAAGCCATCATCTTCAGTGGTAGAACATTTCCCTAGCATGCCCAGTGCCTTGAGTTTCATTCCCAGCACCACAAGGAAAGAAAAAGACTTTATATATCTTCTAACTATTCCTGAGCAAAGGCTGGAGGGTCACCAAGTTCAAATTAAGTGTACCTGTGGTTTTGCCGAGGAAGCAAACTATTTCAGGCAGCAGCTTGTCAAGGGGACAAACCATCTAGAGGTTTGGGAGATGGGAAATAGAGAAAGAAGCTTCCAGATGGCACCTCAAATGAGGTCACACATCATAAAACTCTCTCTGAGGCTTCATTCTGTGACTCAACCACAGCCTTCAAAGAGAGAGAAAGCAACATTAAATACACAAGCCACCAAGTGTAGTAAGAGGTGGCAAAAGAAATTGAGCTGGAATTCGCTCATTTCATCAAAATTTATGTATAAACCTCTCATCCAAGCCTTTGTCTGACCCAGAGATGTGCTTTCCTTAGACAGGATGAAGGAGAAGATCTGTGTTTGCTAGAGATGAGATTCTGAGTGTGCAGATCAAGTGCCAGGGTATATAGACAGCCTAGAAGAAGGAAGCACAGGAGGGACCAGGGCCACTTCTCTAGAAGATCCATGCAGGACAATGCAGGGAGTTTTCTTCCTGAACTGGCAAGTCTTGCCCCAAATATGATAATTCAATGCATAATTTCCCACAGGAAGAACATTTCAATGTGGATTGCAATAGCTTGAGAAATCCATGGTACTTCAAAGAATGTAGACATTGCAAAAGGAGTGAATATAGAAATTGCATGAGAACTGGACATGAATGACAGAGAGCCTCCATTTGCCTCCTTGCTGCGGAATTTCATTTAAACGGAGCTTGTAATTCTCGGTGCAGACCAGAGGCTCTCTAGCTTGACACTTGCTCAAAGTGCCTTTTCCTTCTTCCAATGCCCTTAGATGAAAACTTTCTGGTGTTTAGACTGAGAATGTTATTGAGGGCTAGAGAGATGGATTAGTGGTTAAGGTGCTTTCTTGCAAAACTTAAGGACTCATGTTCAACTCTCCAGGGCCCATGAAAGCCAGATGCACAAGGTGACGCAAGCGCGCAAGGTCGCACACGTGCACAAGGTGGCGTCTGGAGTCCGATTGCAGTGGCTGGAGGCCCTGGCATGTCAATTCTCTCTTGCTCACTCTCCATCTCTCTCTCTCTCTCTCTCATAGAAAAAAAGTTTTTAAGTGTCATCGATTCTAAGAATAGGAGCCTAGAGATGAAACTGTAATATGTGATGTGTCAAATCTTCAAAACACCACTGCCAAAATCAAGAGATGTCTGTCTTGCAAAATGCCAGTCATTTACAAACATATCACTTCCATGTGAAGCAAGCTGCTGAATTTACAATGAGGAGTGACAAATCTGAAGAGCCAGAGAAGGAAAGGCCACATGGGTCTCGCTCTTCCCACCACACAGTAATGTTCTGGGGCTCGCTCCTCCAGCTCAGGGCTCTGCCTTTCCAGTTCAGTCCACTGACAGCAGCCCTGAGACTGACCGTGCACTGGAGCCCTGCTCTTCAATTCTAAGCTGCCTACATTCTGAAATTATCCTAAACTCCTTGGCCCATTTCCCCCAAGTTTTTAATTATTTCTGTCATATGTAGGCTTATTTCCTGAATGCTGATTAAACTGCCCCCATTTAATTTTACTTTGCCACATTGTCAGTAACATTGTCATTAAGTATGCTGCATGTGCATTAATATAAATACTAGCTAATAAACTTTGACATGTTCATCATGTACCAACAAAAAACCATGTGTGTTCCTTAATGATAGGATAGGACGTTGCAGGAAACATGCTTTGGTGTGCCCATCAAGGTCTGCCCTTGGCTCCCACTAAGTCTTCCTCCAAACAGCCTACACTTTAGCCAGAGTAAACAGCAACATTCCACACAGACACCACTCATTCTAGTGTCTCCCCATCACCAATCTCTGCCTTTGACTCACATTATTTACTCCAGGCCCAAGCTTTTCCCACCCTGCCCTAGCCTACAGGAGCCTTGCTTCTCTGGCTTGCTTTCTGTATGTGGAGCACGTGGGACTGCTCACACTGGACTCCACACCAACCACGTGGACCTTGTTTTGGTGAGCACTTCCTTCCTCTTCCACAACTTCTGTGAGCTTCTCAAGATCGTAGATCATATCTAATTGTTGTTCCTAGTCTTGCACCATGAGTATGCGTTTTGTGAATGCATCTTCCACACTGTTCCTTGCTCTTTATCATAAACATAAATTTAATTGTGCCATTGTTCTGCTGTCTACAAAATAAAGCTCCAAAAACTTAGTACCTACAAAGAGACAAGAGCTTTCACAAGGCCATTTTACTCATGTATGCCCTCACTTCCACTCAGTGCCCAGAAGCACCATTCCTGAGACAGACCGTCGTGCTTCAGTCACATTCAAGCCCTTGACACTCTCTGAACAGGGCAGACTGTTCCTTGTGCCAGTCCTCCCAAAGCATCCATTAAATAGTCTCCTTCATTTCTACCAAGTGCCAACTCAGTGTTCAAGTGTGAGCTAAAATAGAAGCTCTTAATGCCTGTGACCCTTCTTGTATTCCTTGAATGAAGCTCTTAACAATGACACTGTAATTGCTGCATAAATGACTATGGAGCCCACTAACCCATAAACTCTTTGTGAGTAGATGTCTTATTTAGTATCCCCAGTGCCTCACCCACTCCCCCCCGCCAAAAAAAGAATATGGGCTCTAGGGACTGGGAAGATGGCTCAGCTGATAAAAGTTCTTGTTTGCCAAGCCCACGAGCCTGAGTATAGTCCCAAGCTGCCCATGTATGCAGGATACAAAAAGTGGTCCGAGTGTCTGGAGGTGCGCACACACACGTACGCACATGCGTGCACACACACACACACACACACACACACAGGTAAGTAAAAAATTGTAATTAAAAATAAATAAAAGAATGTAGGCTCTATTGCTAGACTTCTGTGCTTTGAAACCAAGCATTCTCATTATATGTGTTGGGCAAGTTGTTTAACTCCTATGGGCCTTGGTCTCCTTATTGTTTTTTTTTTTTTGTTTGTTTTGTTTTGTTTTTAAATTTTTATTTTATTTTATTTATTTTTGGAGAGAGACACAGAGACAGAGAGAGAAGGAGAAGAAGACAGAGAATGGGCGCGCCAGCAGTCTCTCAGCTGCTGTGAACGAAATCCAGGTGCGTGCGCCCCCTTGTAGTCAAGTGCAGTATTGCGCCCTTGTGTCACTTTGCATCTGGCTAAACGTGGGACCTGGAGATTGGAACCGGCGTTCTTAGGCTTAGCAGGCAGGCGCCTTAACCGCCATTTCTCCAGCCCTCCTTATTGTTTTTTTAAATGTTCAATATCCTTAGCCATCAGGGAAATGCAATTTTATTTTTATTTTCATTTATTTATTTGAGAGTGACAGGCAGAGAGAGGAAGAGGCAGAGAGAGAGAGAATGGGTGTACCAGGGCCTCTAGCCACTGCAAATGAACTGCAGATGCATGCGCCCCTTTGTGCATCTGGCTTACATGGGTCCTGGAGAATGGAGCCTTGAACTGGAGTCCTTAGGTTTCACAGGCAAGCGCTTAACCACTAAGCCATATCTTCAGCCCCTCATTTTAAAAATAGTTCTTGCTCACCGGGCATAGTGGCGCACGCCTTTAATCCCAGCATTCGGGAGGCAGAGGTAGGAGGACTGCCATTAGTTCAAGGTCACCCTGAGACTACATAGTGAATTCCAGGTCAACCTGAGCTAGAGCGATACCCTACCTGGAAAAAACAAAAAACAAAAATAAATAAATAAAATAAAATAGTTCTTACTCATAGGGTTGTTTCGAGGGTTAAATGAATTAACAACTGAACTGAGTTTAGAACTTAGCTCTGTATAGCAAGTGCTTGATAAATTCCATTATTTTCATAAAAATGCATATTTATTATGACATTTCTGGGTTTTTTGTTTGTTTTTGTTTTGTTTTATCTCTAATGAGTACTGTAATGGTTCAGGCAAAAGATACTGAGGTGAGACTCAAAAGTGTTGTTAAAGAGAAGGGTGGCAGAGATCAGACAGAAACTTCGGACTTGGTAATTGAAGGGATATGAGAAGGAGGAGAGAAAGTCACAAGCTTTTATATCCTCCTGTGGGAACTACAGAGGTCACGGTGGAGTCCAAGTCCATGGTCAGAGAGCCGCCACGGCACATCGAGATTCAGGGAGCCAGAACAGCTGGGTTCAAAACCCAGAAACAGTTCCCAGGAGAGTATGACCCAGAATGGCCCAAAGGAAGCCTGCAGACCAGCAAGCACCGGGGAGGCACTGAGCAGAGCTGAAGGCTGTGTGATAGGATGTCTTACTCGCTGACCTAGCCATGGAGCGCCCCTCAAATTCTCCCTGCCTATACATCATAGAAAATTCAAATGACCATAAATTAGTCGTTGCTAAATTCCTGAAATGTCTTTAGAGGCTGGGTGAGGAAGAAGAAACACAGTTGGTAGAATTCAATGTGAGTGAATAAGAGTGTTTCCATGTACATGCCAGAGGAAGTACCAACTGGCCCCTGACCTCCCTGGGCCTCGGTTTCTCTGAATATGAAGAGATAGGAATGCTGCACCTTTGGGGGTCATTTCCAAGCCTTTATATTTTTTTATTTGAGAGAGAAAGAAAGAGAGAGGGGGGTGGAAAGAGAGAATGAACGCACTAGGGCCATCAGCTACAGCAGACGAACTCCAGACACATGTGTCCCTTGTGTGCATGTGCAACATTGTGTACTTGCATCACTGTGTGTCTGGCGTAGGTGGGATCTGGAGATTCAAACATTCATTCTTAGGCTTTGCAGGCAAGCACCTTAACCACTAAGCCCTCTCTCCAGCCCAGCCTTTATATTCTTCAAAGAGAGTTTTGAGTTCCATCAAGGTATCACCCTTAACTTTACTTAATGACTAAATAGCATAACAATTGTAAGCCAAGTCTCATGTTCCTCAGAAGGCCTCAACCTCCCCCCCCAGAGCTGCCCCTAAGCTGACAGAGCATCTGCTCCATATCTCCTAAAAACTTCTTCTCCTAATCACTGGGTTCTGGGGAAATTATATCTTTCCTCATCACCTGTTGTTCTGTTTCCTACACTTGCTTTCTAATACAACTTGCAAAACGCCAACCAAACTGGCTAAAACAATAGAGGAACTCGGTGGCTCGTGAAGTTCAGTAACTGGAAGATTTTGAGGCACCTAATCAAACTGGAATTCTTCTGTAATTTTCGTAGCATGGTCTTTCCCTGGATGGCATTTGTCTTGAGAGCAGGTTCCTCCTTGTAATAAAAGGGCTGCAACACGTTAAGGTCCTGCATGTGCTTAAGCTCTTCCTTCAATTCCCAGAAAAGGTGTGGGGCCTCCTTCTGCTTCAGTCTAGTCAGAGGAGTGGTTCCAGGATGCCAAGGATACAGAAATCTGCAGATGCTCAAATCCCCCACATAAAATGGCACAGTATATGCATCTCCAGATTGCGCATAATATCTAATAGAATGAAGTGCTGTGGAAGCAGTTGCTATACCACATTTTATTTAGGGAATGACAAGAAAGAGAATATTTACTTTTTCAGTACAACTACAACTTCCCCCCAATATTTCTTTTTACTTATTTGTAAGGAATGAGAGAGAGAGAGAGAGAGACAGAGAGACAGAGACAGAGACAGACAGACAGAGAAAATGGGCATGTCAGGGCCTCTAGCCTCTGCAAATGAACTCCAGATGTATGCACACTTTGTGCATCTGGCTTTACGTGGGTCCTAGGAAACTGAACCCGGGTCCTTATGCTTTAGAGGCAAGTGCCTTAACCACTAAGCCATCTTCTCCAGCCCTCCCTACAATGTTTTGAATTAACAGATACAGAGAGTTGACTATCTCCATCTGTGGCCGGTGAGATGGGATTGTGATTCGTGGGCTCACGTTTACTAGGATACGTCCAGGGCGGTGGACAGGGTCAGGCCCTCCCCAAAACACATGGCCTGCACACCATACGAGTAGGGAGAAAGACAGCGTAGAAAAGGCCAAGATTGTCACACTGCAGTTGAGTCCCTAAATTCCATTCAGCCCATCACCAGCATTCTTTCTGCCCTACATCAACCCAAGGAAGAGGGGACCCATCCTATTCTCTGTACCCTTCAGAGGAACCACACTGGCCCAAGGTGTGTGGGCTCGGCTTGGAACAGGCATGGAGTTACTACACCACGCAGCTCAGCATGTGTCTGTTAATATTATGTCCTATGCCCTATTTCATAAGTTTCTGGGTGGTCATTGTGGACTGACTTTTTTCTCCAGGATCTGGTTAGGTCTTGCGTCTCAGGCCACCAGCTTCCCACTAGTTTCAACTTATCTCTCTGATTTCTGAAACTGAGAACATCATACATTTAATGTCCATTGGGATTTCTTCTTTCTGTAAAATGTTCCAAGTCTTTTTTGCCTATTTATTTACTTATTTATGTAACAGAGAGAGAAAGCGAGAGAGAGAATGGGCACGCCAGGGCCTCCAGCCCCTGCAAATGAACTCCAGTTGCATGTGCCCCCTTGTGCATCTGCCTTATGTGGGTCCTGGGGAATTGAACCTGAGTCCTTTGGCTTTGCAGGCAAGCACCTTAACTGCTAAGCTATCTCACCAGCCCCCTCTTTGCCCACTTTTAAATTGTGTTATCTGCCCTTTATTTCTATAAAGGAATTCTTTAAAATATTCTGGATACAGTCTCCCCTTGGTATCCAAGGGGGATGGGTTTCAGGATCCCTCAACCCCTGCCAATACCCAAACCCATAAATGTTCAAATACCTATGGAAATGGCATCGTATTTACATGTAATCTAAATACATCTTTCTGTATTCTTTAAATCATCTCTAGATTATGTATACCTAATACAAATAAATGCTATATTGATGGCTATCATCTTGGGGATTTTTAAATGAATGGCACAAAACATCTCTACATTTCTAATACAACTTGCTTGCTACGGATGCCATATTTTTTAAAAGATGATTTTAGTCTGTTGTTGGTTGAATTCACAGATGCAGAGCCCATGGGTTCCAAGGATCATTTGTGCTTCTTGTTTTTGTCTTGTCTGGTTGGGGAGGGTTTTTTGAGGGGTGGCGTTTGTTTTGTGTTTGCTGGTTGGATGATTGTAGCTATTTCCTTCAGTTCTATAATAAGTTTGTTTACTGAGGATCTCCTGATAAACTAGGGATCTTTTCTTTTTTAGAGAGAGAGAGAGAGAGAGGGAGAGAGAGAGAGAGGAGAGACAGAGAAAGAGAGAATTGGCGTGCCAGGGCCTCAGCCGCTGCAATCGAACTTCAGATACTTATGCCACCTAGTGGACCTTGCGCTTGCCTCATCTTTGTGTGTCTGACTTATGTGGGATCTGGAGAGTTGAACATGGGTCCTAGGGCTTCACAGGCAAGCACCTTAACTGCTAAGCCATCTCTCCAGCCCAAACAAGGGACCTTAATTTAACATAACCTTTTAAGGTAATTGGGCATTTTTATGCTTAAGAAACATTTCCCTATCAGGAAGTCATACATATTTGCTTCTATGGCCTTCCCATAACGTTAGTGCTGCCTAACCTGAAACACAGTGATTGAAAACAAAAATCATTCTGTATTGTCTTTCATGAGCTGTGGTCAGCTTATCTAGGAGCTCAGGATGTAAGACTGGCTATCTATCTTGAGCTAAGGTGAGCTGGGAAGTTAAAACCCGGAGTGCTGCTCCTTATGTCTCTCCTTTCCCTCCCAGGGACAGTGGACTAGCTCAGCTCCTGCTTTCTCATGGTGATGGTTTAAGGGCAAGCACAGGTGTGATGGCCCCTCGAGGCATAGGCTCAGGAGAGGCCAGCATGCTGAGGTCTCCTTCACAAAAGCCAGTCTCACCGCCAACCTTACAGTGAAGGGGGAAACATACATGCAGTGTCTTTTGCGAGAACGTCAAAGTCACTTAGCCATAAGCCCAGGGAGAACTAAGGATCAATGAAGCAATAAAACTTGCTTTCTGTAAGTGTCACAGTTTCAGCTCTCTTGCAAGTCTGCACACCCATGGCATCATTGCATGTGAAGTGGGGTTGGGATTAATTTATTTCCCATGGGGATATCTAGTTGACCTGGTGAATTTTAAAGAGTATTTCCCCTCATTATACAGCAGTGATCCTTCTACCATGAATCATGTCCCCATACATGAAAGCCAACCTCTCTTCCCTTTTGGCTTATAGGCTCTCCCAGAACCAATACGCTGTTGCTTTAAATCCTGCAGCCATGTGGATCTTGCTGTCCAGCAGAGCAGATCCTGCCTCTTTATTCTTCTTCACCACAGCCTTGGTAATCCTCAAACCTTTGCATTTCCATATAAAAATTTTAGAATCAGTGTACAACGTGGAACAAGTGTCTAAAAAACAATCTCATTGGAAATGCATTTAATGTACATATCAAATTGGAGAGACATCATATTCCTAAAGCATTGACTGATTTTACATGATGAATACAGTGGGTCTCTTCGTTTACCCCTCTTTCATATCACTCAATAATGATCTTAAATATTTCCTGTAAAGGTCTTATATGTCAAATGTTTTATACTACTTTAATCTATTTCTACTAAATTTAGTTTTCTATTTATTGTTGATATGATGAAAAGATATTCTTATGTTTATTTTTAGCAAGTTTAATAAACTCTCTTATTAATTCTATTAATGTATCACTATATTCAAATGAACACACACCTAGATCATCTACAAGTAATGACAATTTTATTTCACTTTATGCCTTACACACTTGCTTTGTCTCTCTTGACTAATTGAGGCTCTGGCATAATATTGAGTAGTAGTGATAGCAAGGATCTGTGTTGATCCTCAAAATTTACCTTATATTAATGCATTCTCATATATGCCCAGTTGTCTAAGATTTTTACTATAAGTTGAGGTTAGATTTTGTCAAAAAGATTTTTCTGTTGAATGATCATAGAATATTTTTCCCTAATCTGTTAATGTGGTGGGTTATAGTGACTTTAAAATGAAAACCAGCATTACATCCCTGGAGCAACTTTTACAGAATCAGGATATATTAAAGCTTTTACATATCATTGTTTCCTTGGTTATTTTTTGGTTTTTAATTTATTTTGTTTGTTATTATTCTGCTGAAGATCTTTTTCATTTGTGTTCATGAATAAAATTCAGTTTCCCTGAAGAAAATGTTATCTTTTTTGGTTTAAATTTCAAGATGTCATAGATTGAGTATTTTTAGATGTTCCCTCTTTCTTACTGTTCTCTGGAAGAGTTTCATAGAGTAGAATTATTTCAAAATTGAATGTTTGAAATCACCAGTGATAATCACTCTGGGCTCAGGCTTTTGCTTTTAGGTTTTGTGGAAAGATCACATATGATTTCTCTAAAGATTATAGAACTATTCAGACTTTGTAGTTCTCACTGAGTCAGTTTTAATGTGTGTGTGTGTGTGTGTTGAGACACAGTCTCATGTAGGCTTGCCTCCACCTCCCAAGTATTAGGATTACAGGCATGCATCACCACATCCAGATAATGAATTTCATTCAATTTTTAAATGTATTCACATAGAATTATTTATCTCATCCTCTTCTTATTATCTAAACATCTGCATATCTATAGCAATTCATTATTTTTTTGTTGCTGACAGTGGTTATTTGTGCATTCTCACCTTGTGATTTGATTTTATTTAATCATCAGCCTATTCAACACAGCTAGACAATGAGACACACAAATATTTGGTCAAACATCCTTCCAGATATGACTGTGAGTGTATTCTTAGATGACATAACATTTACACAATGCAATTGAATTAAGCAGATTGCCTTTTTTTTTTTTTTTTTTTTTTTTTGGTTTTTCGAGGTAGGGTCTCACTCTGGCCTAGGCTGACCTGGAATTAACTATGTAGTCTCAGAGTGGCCTTGAACTCACAGCGATCCTCCTACCTCTGCCTCCCCAGTGCTGGGATTAAAGGCGTGCACCACCACGCCCAGCAGATTGCCTTTCTTAGTGGAGGTGAGCTTTATTCAATTAGTTGGAGGTCTGAATAGAACAAAATACCTACCTAGTCATGAATGAATGGGACATTCCTCCTGGCTAACTGCTTGAGCTAGGACATCCGTCTTTTCCTGCTTCAGAACTTGACCTTAAATATCAGCCTCACCCCCCCACCCCTTTTGACCTTAAGCTTCCCAGATTTCAGACAGGAACTTATCTATCATCTCTCCTGGTTCTTGGGCCGTTGGGTTCAAACCAGAACATCACCGGTTCTTCTGGGTCTTCAGCTTTGCAGATCCGGGACTTGCCATCCTCCACAATCACACGAGCCAATCCTTTATGATGACTAATGACACAAACTTGTGTCTTGCTTTGGAATGTTTGGAATGCTGTAAGAGAACTTACATACCTACAATTTTGCTTTCAGTCTTTGGATCCTGTTGAAAGTTACAAAGAAAATCACACTAAAATTACATCAGGTGATTACTGTATAATTTTATAAAGTGTTGTTCCTTATCCAGATGATTCAAATGGGAATCATCTATAATACAGAACAAACATTTAGACTTAGAACTCAGACCTGAGTGAGTTGTGTCCTGTGTCCCCGTCCTCTGTCGGAATGAAAGCAAAAGCAGGCCAGTTGTTTGCTTGGGGTCTTTGGACATGATCCATCATGATTGGTGGTTGTTCTTCTCCCGTGTCATTGTCCCTTCTCTCATGTCTCACATCTCCACAGGCATGTGTACAGTCCTTCCTGTCACCAGCCAATGCCAGAAGCTGAAAGGAAAATGACCAAAGGAAGCTATTGCTGCCTGACTGCTGCTGGGAAAACATTGGGAGAGGAGACTCCGGCAGCCTGTGGCCATGGTAATAGGCGTAATCAGCACAGCACAGCCCCTGCTTTCCTTCCGTCCGTGGGCATCCAAGAAATGGTTGGTTTAGAAACCCTGAGTCCACAGACTGTTTTCCAGCAACAAGTGCATAGCAACAGGATTCACACACAGCAAACCCAGCAGTGAAAAACCACTCATGTCCAGCTTATCAAAACCCAGCTTATGCTAGCAGGGCACACTGGGCTTTCTGTGCAGCCAGAGGGCAGACTTGGCATCCTGAACTACCTCCTCTAGTAAATAGAAAACAATGGATCAAACACGTAAACACACACACACACACACACACACTGCTGAACTACTAGAAAAGAAGAATATCTACAAAGGCCAAAATGAGGTAAAAACAAAACAAAAAAAAAAACCTGGGAAGCAGGCAGGTGGCAAAGCCACCTTTTGCCCTGAGTTTCTGTTTAGACAGCTGCAGTGGTTTGGAGCTGGTGACATTAAGCCTGAAATGCCACTTTTCCAGGAGCTAAGTTCTCACGGTAAGCATAGGCAAGAAATAAACTCATTACGCAAGAGAAGAAAAGGCACAGGTTTTGATGTCAGTGTCAGGAAGGATAGGGATCTCCCCTGAGAACTGAGGGAGGCCTGTCCTGAAGTGCCTCTGTTGTCTCTTAACATGGCAGCGCTTTGAGATGACTTCTAAAAGGACAAGTAATTCTGGGAAAGTCTCACAAATGCCTCAGAGTTTGCTAAGGAAAATAAGCACTTTGTAATTGCTAAAAATCACACAATATACAGGGCCCAGGGCTGAGAATTCCCAGGTCACAAAAGCAGATGGCAGAGAGCTTGGGTGTCAGGAGTAGGAGACTGAGGAAACGCTGGCCTCCATTCTTGCCCATTTTCTCCCATTTCTGAATGCTAATCCGTGGCCTCTGCTCTCAGCCCCTTTCAAGTTCACCAGAGAACTTGTTCTTTTCACTCTTTCCCCCACCCAAGCACCTTTCCCAAGGACTGTGAGCAGGTCTCTGCTTTACTCATTAAGAAGTAGAAAAATAGACGGGCGTGGTGGTACACGCCTTTAATCCCAGCACTGCGGAGGCAGAGGAAGGAGCATCACCATGAGTTCGAGGCCACCCTGAGACTACATAGTGAATTCCAGGTCAGCCTCGCTAGAGCGAGACCCTACCTCAAAAAACCAAAAAGAAAAAAAAAAAAAAAAGAGGTAGAAAAAAGAAATAAAAACTTCCACCAGTCTTGTTCCACCACTTTCACAGCTAAGCCTCTTGAAAGAGCAATTATTGTCACTTTCCACCATCCGTTTCCTCCACGCCCCACCCGCACCTTTCTGAAGTGGCCCGTCACCCAGGTTGCAGTGTTCTGAGGCACCAGGTCACCAAGCTCGAGGCCTTGAGCAATATGTCTTAATCCCTCCTTGCAGAAACTTTTCCTTTCTTAGCCTCCAGGAAACCACTTTCTTCGACTTTTCTCTTACTCCTCTGCTCATTGCTTCCTTGGGCTTCAGGAGAGTTTGCTATGATGTGCATGAATGCCCTCCAGTCTAAAAATCTGGTCCCCCAACTTTGTGCTACTGGAAGGTTGGGCTGAAGGTGAAAGCTTCATGTCATTGGGGCCATGTCCTAGGAGGGGACAGTGCTGGCCCCAGTCTCTTCTCTTTTCTGTGAGGTGAGTGGTTTTCTCCATCATATGCGTTCACTAGGATGTGTTATCTCATCACAGGCCCAGAGCAACGGCCCAGTCTGTCATGGACAGGAACTTCCAGACTGTAAGCCTAAATAAGCCTTTTCTTTTTATAAATTGATGATATCAATTACTTATTATGATGGAAAGCTGATGAAAACAACATTCTATCTCCTCTGCCCACTGAAGATGTTTTCTTCTTCTTTTTGAAAATTTAATTTGATTTAGTTATTTGCAAGCAGAGAGAGAAGAGAGACAGGCAGTGAGAATGGCTGCGCCAGGGCCTACAGCTGCTGCGAAGGAACTCCAGATGCATGTGCCATTCTGTGCATCTGGCTTTACATGGGTACTGGGAAATTGAATCGGATCGTTAGGCTTTGCAGGCAAAAGCTTTAACCACTTACCATCTCTCCAGCCCCTGAAGATGTTTTCTACAGTTTCTGTTCTCAACACCGATCATCCTTCTTCCTGACTTAGAAAGTGCTCTGTCCCAGGGGCATGCATAGCTGGGGATAGAAGAAATCTTTCCCGAGGGAACTACAACAAGAACAGTTTTGAGAGGATCAACTTCCAGATCTTCCATTGATTTTCATGTGGATTCTTTCCTCCAATCAACCCTCTGAGGATATGCCTGTGAGGAAGGTATCTTCCTCCACACCAACCAACTTGAAATGAATAGACAGTTCTCAAAAGAAGAAATACAAATGGCCAATTAACACTTGAAAAGGTGTTCAACACCCTTGGCCACCAGGGAAATGCAAATTAAAATTGCTTCAAGATTCTACCTTATCCTAGTTAAAATAGCTATCATAAGAAAACATATAATCCCAGCACTCAGGAGGCAGAGGTAGGAGGATCGCTGTGAGTTCGAGGCCACCCTGAGACTCCACAGTCACCCTGAGACTCCAGGTCAGCCTGGGCTAGAATGAGACCCTACCTTGAAAACAAACAAACAAATTTTTTAAAAGTCAAAAATACATGACAACAAGAGCTTGTGAAGATACGGGGATGTGGGGAAAGGACCCCTTATTTACTGTTGGAGGGAATACAAACTCAAATAGCCACAATGGAAATCAGTGTAGTGGTTCCTCGGAGAACTAAAACTAGGGCTACCATCTGAGTTAGCTACAGCGCTCTTGGGTCTGTGCCTGAAGGACTGTAAGTCAGCATGCCACGGATATCTGCACATCCACGTTTATTACTGTATTACATACAATAGCTAAAAAATGTAATCAGTCCAGGTATCTTTTAGTTGGTGAATGGATAGAGAAAATGTGATACATATGCACAATGGACTCTTTTTTTTATTTTTTATTTTTCAAGGTAGGGTCTCCCTCTAGCCCAGGCTGGCTTGGAACTCTGTAGTTCCAGAACTCATGGTGATCCTCCTACCTCTGCCTCTTGGGTGCTGAGATTAAAGGTGTGCACCACCACGATGGAATTTTATGCAGCCATAAAGAAAAATAAACTCATAGCATTTTTTTCAGAAAAAAAAAAAAACATGGATGCAACTGGAAGTCATTATGTTAAGCAAAATAGGCAAATTCGGGAAGAAAGTTCTATGTTTTTTTTCTCATATGTAGAACCTAGATTTAAAATAATGTGTGCAGGGCTGGAGAGATGGCTTAGCAGTTAAGGTACTTGCCTGTGAAGTCTAAGGACCCAGATTGGATTCCCTAGTACCCTTGTAAGCCAGATACACAAGGTAGTGCATGCAGCTGGAGTTTGTTTGCAGAGGCTAGAGGCCCTGGAGTGCCCATTCTCTCCCCCAACCCCCTCTTTCTCTCTCTGCCTCTTTCTCCCTCTATCTCTCAAATAAATAAATAAATAAATAAATAAATAAATTTTTTTTTAAAATAATAATGTGTGCATAAGTATGTGTGTGTGCATGTTTTAGTCATAGAACTAGAAAGGGCATCATAAGATGGGAGGAGGAGATCTTAAGAGAGGAGGAAATAGAAAGTGTAATGGAATATGTGAAGTAAGAAGGCAGAAGGAGGGACTAACTGGGAGTTAAAGGGACCACTAGACTGGGGGAGGGAACATGAGAGATAATGAGGAACAAATAAGAACAAAATATAATGACACACATGACGTATGAGGATGCCATAAAGAAACTTATTGCTGAATGCTAACCTAAAAGGAGTATAAAAATAAATTTATATGATATTAAAAGAGAAATTTCTAGTAATACCTTACCTTTATGTTTAATAATGGTACACATAAAATTATATTTGATATTTTAGTCAACTTTGAGCTAAAATAATTTTAACACTAACTCAATATAAAATAAATTAATTGACACATAGTCATATGATATTGAGGAGAAAAAAATATCTATTTGTTTTAATCGTACCATAGCAAGTTTTGTCCAGACAAGTTAAAAAGACATCCAAGAAAAAAATCTTTCAAGTGTAAAAGTGCATTAAGAGTGCATTGTGGAATGAAAATACAGATTCGAGGATAAAAAGAAAAGATGTGAAATTTCCTTCCTATTAAAGAAAAGCTTGTTCATATGGGTTTTAACTTTTTGTTGACAACTTCCATACATACAAACAATATAACATGATCATAATCCCCTCTCCTTTCCCTTTCCCTCTCTCACATCACCCCTCCACTGAATCCCTTCTTCCTTCCAACTAGTCTTTCTTCTATTTCATTGTCATCATTTTTTCCCTCCTATTATGAAGGTCTTATGTCAGTAGCATCAGCCACTGTGAGGTCATGAATATCAAGGCCACTTTGTTGTTCATGTGTTTTTGTTTTTGTTTTGGAGAGTCAGAGAGAGAGAGAGAGAGAGAGAGAGAGAGAGAATAGTCGTGCTAGCAGCCTCTCAGCCACTGTGAATGAACTCCAGACACATGCGCCTCCTTGTGGGCAAGTGCAGCATTGTGCCCTTGTGTCACTTTGCGTCTGGCTAAACATGGGACCTGGAGAATTGATCGGTTGTTCTTAGGCTCTGCAAGCAGGCGCCTTATCCACTAAGCCATCTCTCCAGCCCTGTTCATGTGTTTGTGACTGGTTGGCAAGAAGGGGAGCAGATCACACTAGCATGCAGCTTCCATTGTGCATTGAAATGAGAGATACAAAATTTTTGTTTTAAAATTTTAATATTTAAGATACCTCAGAAATTTCATGTTTGAAAACATTAAAACATAATAGATAATTTTGTATGAAAATCTAAAACAGGCAAATTTAATTTCCAGTGAAAGAAAATAGAAACTGTCTCTAGGAGAGGTGGGGCATATATCACCTGGGAAATGGTAGAGGACAATAGTGATATTTAGGCATTTTTCAAAAACTATCAAGTGGTATACTTTAAATACGCATATCTTTTTTTAATTTTTACTTTGATTTTGGGCAGGATCCCAAGTAGCCTAGGCTGAGCCTAGAACTAAATATGTAGCCAATACTAGACTTGAATGCTTCATTCTCCTCTCTCTACCTCCCAGCTACTGGGATCAAAGGCATGTGCCACCATACACAACATAAAATATGCATAGTTGAGATAAATTTTATCTGAAAATAAAAAGTCTATTTAAGCAAATATTTGAACTGTAGTTAATGTCATCATGCTAAAGAGATTAGGAGTGAAACATTTGGAAAAGTATATTAAAGTAGATTAGCAGGTTGAGGACATAGCTCAGTGGTACAGCACTTGCCTAACATGCACGAGGTTCTATACTCAGCACCATGAAAAAGTTAAAAGAAAGAGCTGGGCATGGTGGCTCACAGGCATTTAACCCCAGCTTGAATTCAAGGCCAGCCTGGGCTAGAGTGAGACTCTGCATCAAAAAAAAAAAAAAAAAAATTAGTGCTGGAAAGTTGCCTCTAACAACCCAAATTCAGTTCCCCAGCACCCACATAAAGCCAGATGCACAAAGTGGTGCAAACATCTGGAGTTTGTTTGCAATGGCTAGAGGCCCTGGTTCACCCATTCTTTCTGTGTCTCTCCCACCTCCCCCACCGGGCATGGTGGTGTACACCTTTAATCCCAGCACCAGAGAGGCTGAGGTAGGAGGATCGCTGGGAGTTCAAAGCCAGCCTGAGACTATATAGTGAATTCCAGATCAGCCTGGGCTAGAGCAGGACCCTACCTCAAAGAACAAAATATATATATATTAGATTAACAAATAGACAGATGTATAGAGAAGTAATGGAACTTTTAAAAATGTGTATTGCAGACTCTATGGTTCCAAGACATGATATTCACTGCTCAATATTTTAACTTTGCAAATGTCTGAAAATTTTTATAATAAAATGTTGAGAGGAAAGTGAGGGAAGATACTTTTTCATAATCTTCTAGCACATGTATGGGAAAAGTTAAGATTCCTTACTGATGATGACCTGAAGCTTGTAGCCCAAACCCTCCTCCAGAATCCCAAGCATATTTCTACTCCATCTGCCTCTCCAGCACATCTGAAACTCAGTACATCCAAAGTGAACTCATTGTCTTCCCTCTATCATGAGGAACACCTCAGCTCCAAGCAGCAGTACACAACATTTTTAAACACAAGCTGTGGTTTTTCTTATGTAACAAGAAGTCTGGAGGTAAGACGATGGTTGTGTTCATTCTGTGGTTTAACCATGTTCTGTGGGCAGTTCTGACCATTCTTCACAGTCATGATGTGTTCTTCAAGCAAAATGTGTGGCTTTAAAAGCAATGACAATTTGCTTAATGGCTGATTTTTCTTATTATGCCACTTAACATGGTTCTCTACTTTCATAATAATGTACTTTCGTAATGTGTCATTTGCTAAGAGACCTCTCAGCCACAATGACACATGACACACATACACATAAAAACCTAGATGACAAGGGCTTTGGAAGTGGCTGACTTGAAGATGGAGTAAAGTCATGCATGGTCTAGGCTTTTTCAGCTTTCCGTTATATTGCCCTCCATGTTGGATTATTCTCCTGGCTAGTACCAAGAAGTTTACAGCAACCTAGAGTCCAACAATGTTGAGGAAGAGAGAGACCAGCTGGGTATCAGGAGCCACTACTCCCAGACCATTACCACAAGAGCTGTCAGTTGATTTTATGAGCTAGTTACAAGGATGGTAGATTATTTTAAGGCTGGGTATAGTGGTGCACACCTGTGTTCTTAGGCTAGACCTATAAAGTGCCTTAAGACATGACTTTGTTGCAGGGGGCTGGCTAAGTCAATACTCAAAATTTAAATGTGTCGTAACAGATATGCAATAATCAAACAAACAAATATATGTGCTAGCATTACAGCTTGGAAGAACAATAGATTTATATATCACAATAGGAGTTATGTTCCGGACAAGATAAAATATATAATCTCTAAATATATTTTGTCTTACAGACATAAAATTCAACAATGCACTTAAAGTAAAATATCAATGCTCATTCACTTGTTTTATCGGATACCTGCTGGGTAGTACACTACTCATTAACTTAGTTCCTCTTTATAGCAAAACAGAGGTGATAAATATAGAGCCGTGACTGTGACTGAAACGAAAAGGCTTTGCTTCTGCATACCTAATGACTTCTATCTTCGCCTCCCCTTCACTGTTATTCCTAGAATCGGCACTTTCATTTTTCTTCTCATCTTCATAAACAAAATTCACTAGCTGTTCAAGCATCTGTCCACAAATGCAGATGTCAGCCAAGATGGCAACCTGGTGGCAACTGAATGGTTGGCTGAGAGTGTGATACTGTACTGGCTAACCGTTACAACATATTTGCTAATGCTGGGCACTACTTTGGGCATTCTATACATATTAACTTATTTGTCTCCACAATGCCTCTTTGAAGTCGCACTATCACTTCCATGTTGGGATGAGGAAATTGAGCCCCAAGGATAACAGGTTAGGGGTGCATGTTGTCAGCTGCCTGCCAGCTGTGATTGGCCTGAACGCCTTCTGAATCCCCCACCTTTGCCTTACACTGTCTCCTGCTCTGCTGCACAAGTTCCCAGGAGGACTCATGCCTGCCCCTGTGCTTTTGCACATGCTGACTTCAAGACTGTTCTTTTTGTCAGCTGGGACTCATTCTTCAAGCCTGGATCAGGCCTACTCTCCTTAGCAAGGTCTTACTTGGCCAAGGCAGGGAGGCCAGATTCTTGCCCAGTACCTCCCCAACCCACCTCACCTCGGTCTAATTATCTACTTACCATTGTGATCCGTGCCCACCACTAGAGATCTCATACCAGGTCTGGCAGTCTTCTGGAGTCCCTGGGGCTTGCTACTATGCCTGGTCTATAATTGGCACTTGGAGTGTTGCTAAATTAATGCATAGCTCCCTGAATTTTACACTTTCTTGCCGCCGTCCCCCCCCCCCAACACCGTGTTGTCTGACACCACATATTGTAGACACTTAGTCAAGGGAGTAGGAGCTTGATTTAGCCAGCCGGCTAAACTTAATAAAAACAGCAAAAAAAAAAAAAAAAAAAAAAAAAAAGAAGAAGAAGACGACGAAGAAGAAAAAGCCTCCCCTTTTCTCCCATCTACACATCACACAATGTAGACTCCACGAATTTGGACTCTTTTCAGGCCCTCCCATGGTTTAATCCAGCAGGATGTGCAGAATCTGACCCACCCCCGCCCCGAACCGAACAGGGTGGGGAGCAGTGTCAGGGCCCAGGGCCGCCCCTCCTGCGCCTTCTCCCAGTTCTTGCCTATTAAGGTAAGCGTCCTGGGAGCAGGGAGAGGGAGGGTCCCAGCGCTGTCTCGGCGGCCTAGGCGCTGGCAGGGCGCCGGGGAACCACATCCCTGGCCATTGGCCGGGTGCCCTGCCACAGGTCTCAGCTTTTCCACCTAAAACCACCTTCCTGGGTTTCCATAGCCACCAAGGATAACTTCTTCCCCATCACTGCGGCCTCAAAGCAGTCTGGCTCTGATCAAATGGAGCCCGCGTCCCGGGCGGACGCTTGCTCATCGCAAACGATCGGACATCCCGTGGGTTGGGGGGGAAGGAGGGGGAACCCGGCTCGGGAGGAATGGACAGGCTCCTGGGGACCGCGATCTCCTTCCCCGCGGCGCCCTGGGTCGCTAGAGGCCCCGCCCCCTCCCGAGGCCCCGCCCCGAGGCCCAAAACCACGCCCCTCACTAGGCCACGCCCCGAGTCACGCCCCGCCCTCCCGCCGGCGCCTCCCGCTCCCGGGGCTCGGCGCGCGGGCCTGGGGAGTCGGGAGCCCGCCGCCGGCACCGCAGCATGGGGCGCTTCCGTGGGGGTCTGCGGTGCATCAAGTACCTGCTGCTCGGCTTCAACCTGCTCTTCTGGGTGAGACCCGAACCGGCGGGGTTAGGCTGGGAACCGGGGCACGGACCGGGCTCTCCGGGGACCGGGCACCCGAGCCAGGGCTGGGTGCTCCGGAGGCGACCTGCAGACAAAGAGGGAGGGGCGGATGGAGGGGGCCCGAAGGAGAGAAGGTCGAAGCCGAGAGACCCACGCGCGGCTCTTTCCCGGGAGGAGCCCTCTGCCTCGGTGTCATTGCCCTGCGGGTGGCGCCAGGTGCGGGGACCCAGCCGGTGCTCAGCTCCCGAGGGTCGGGGCCTGGCAGCCCACGTCCCTGCAGCCTCCAGTGCACACACACCCCCTCCGCGGTCCGTCTACCCGCGGGATCCGGTCGGCCTGGCCTGGGCCCCGGGAGTGTGGACACTCCACCGGCTCTGTTGGCTTCTTCAGAAAATGCCCACCAAGAGTGAAAATTGCAGGAGCATTTTTCTGTGGCATTAAGGGAGGGTACCACTGGGTGGGAGGTGGTGAGTGCTCGTTGGTGAGGGGGTGAGGGACCCAAGGGCTTGCGAGACCAGCAGCATCCCCCTGATCCTTTCTGCCCACAACCACTGACCCCCTTGATGATCTCATTCAACTTTGCAAGCTGTCGTAAATCTGATAGCATTCCCTGGTGAGAGGTGCCCAGAGAGAGGGCCAAACCCTTGTCTCCCGAGTTAGTAGGGCATGGCCAGGGCAAGCCCATCCCTAGGTTCCCGAATCCTCTGTCTCAAGCCCTGGTGAACTGGAAATGGTCTGAAAATTGTCTTTTCTGACCACTCTTGGGTTTTCCATAAGAGAATGCCAGCCAGTATTACTGTTCAGATAGACCCTGAGGGGAGACATGGGTCTGGCTTTGGGAGGGATGGTAAAGGGCTGGGAGCTTTAAAACTCCTGGGCTGGAGGAGGTGATTGTCACATCTGCTCTGAGGAGGTTCTCTTTCCAAGACTGCAAGTAATTAATTATTGAATGATGGGTTCCACTTGTGTCTGCCAATCCATTAGCCAGACGCCCGGGCAACTCCAACTCCAAGCTCTTCTGAGGCCAAGTGGTCATCTTCGGCAGCCTTCAGCAATGGACAGTTTGGAGGAGGTACCTGGGGACAGCCCCTGCATTTTAAAAAGACACATGGCTTTTGTACACCTGCACGTTTCACATCCACCTCACTGTAGGGAGAGGCATTTCTGAAGGCCCTTATGTTGTATGCTCTCAGTGGTCTGGCTTAATTTCACAGGTTGCTAATTATAGACGTCATGCTGCAGTGACACCGTTCACTGTCGTTGTGAACAGATTCATAGTTTCCCGCGAGCCTGAGAAGGAAGCCTGAGACTGCATTCAGTGCTTAGCCTGTACCTGCTGCACTGCCAGGTTTTCCAGGTTTATGAAATGTGTTCAGCATGTCAGGGACTTTACATTCATCCTTTCACCCCATCCTCCACTACAGTTCTGATGTGCAGACTGTCATCCCATGTACAGAACTATGGGCACACAGCTGGTGAGTGGCAAGAGACTCAAATGCTGTCTGCTTGCTCTTAAACCCTGTGGTACACTCAATTAACCTGTGGTTCCCAAAAGTGGGGTTCCTGGTCAGTAGCAAGTGTCCCCTAGGAATTTATCAGAAACACACATTCTCAGCCCATCTCAGATGTGCATCAGAATCCCTGGGGGAGGAACCCCCAGACTATTCTAGCAGGCCATCCAGGTAACCCTGACCTATGGGCACTCGTGAGAACCACTGTTTATTAACAGTTGTTAAACAGAGGGTCGTCTGTAACCATAGAACACTGTTCTGTAAGTTGCTAGTCCAGCTGAGGAAGTGAGAATGGTTCATGCAGAACAAGGAGAAGAGAGAAGATAGCCAATAACCAAGTGGCAAGCTTCATACCATTAATCATAAGCCCAGTAAGGAAGGGAAGCCACAGGGCAGTGAAGGTTGAGAGCCTCCATACGTAAGGCACTGAGGTTAGAGATGGCCTTCTCTATGTGTGATGTAAACACAGAATTCAGAGAAGGAGTCTCAATACCAATGAGGAGCCTAAAAAAGCCTCCTGAAGGAGATGGTGGGGGAGACTGTTAAGGTGGCAGAATTAAGGTAGGAAAAGTTGAGCTACCAGCTGAGGAGTAGAGCGCTTGACTTCTTTGGTGGATGACTCTAATTTATACTTAGGCATCGTCCCCACTAGAACTTCTAATCTCTGAGAGCAAAACATTTTATCCCACTGTGTTCATTGCCATATGCACAGCATCTGGCGTGGCGGCCAGCAAGTAGGAGGTGCTGCTAGAACTACTGATACATGTCTATGAAATGAATGAATGAATCTACAGGTTAGAAAACTGGGCCTACACAGCTTTCCTGATTTTCCAACAGCCGCCCGTTAACTTGATCTGGAGATTGGGCCTGTCTCTGCCTGCTCATTGCCTAGTGATTGGACTTTGCTTGAACCGGGGAGGGAGCTAGGAGATGCTCCTCCTGGCTGTACCAGTGGCTGGTTGGTGAATGAGCAGCAGGTGTAGGCAGCCTTCCTCTCTACACTTGTGCAACCAAGTGGAAACAAACAGAAACAGATGGCAACTGTAGGCAGGGGAGCAGTTGTGTGGGGTAAATTCTCATGTACTTCACATCACTAAAGGAATCTGATCCCCGAGAATCCCCACCCTGGTTTCTGGAGGTGTTTCTTCTTGGTTGGAGGGATTTCCCTGGAAGGCAGGTTTTGGCTGTGACTTGGAGTGTAACATTTACATACACCCTTAGATGGCTGCCCTTTTGAGGTCTAAGGTACCCCTGTCCTGTCAGAAACTGGCCAGGAGGCAAGCTTGGATGTATGTTCTGTGATCTGCCATTACCAGGATCTTTTTTTTTTTTTTTTGGCTTCATCCCGACAGCTGGGCTCAGGTTTCCCCTCAGCAGCTCTCCTGAAGTTGTCTCGACATTCAACCAGACCTGCCAGAGCCAGCACAGTTCTCCCCCTGGCCTGGAGCGCCAGCCATATCCACCACGAAACTTCTAAAAACAAAAGCAGAGCCTAGTCAGGAACTCTACTAAATTAATGTCTGATGTCATGATTGATGTCTACCCTGAAACGCCTTCAAGCATGTGTCAAGTCTGACTGCAGCCACATAGCATGGTAGCTTGGTAGAGTCCTGTGCCCTTCGTTGAAATCACGTTTGTTCTCCCCCCCCCCCCCGTTGCATAGCAATATAAATAAAACACCACAACCCACCCAGCCACGTATGTTGGTTTAAAGAAAACCCTAGGCTGTGTTTATTCCTTGGTTATTGTTGTCTGCTCAGTGTTTTCCTATCATTGTGCTGAGCTGAGCCTCTGGTTGTTACTCCAACAGGAAGCAGGGCTGTTCTCTGTTGAAAGTGCGATGCCATATATGGCAAGTCTGAAGTTGCTCTCTTTCCGCCTGTGATTACTACCACTTCGGGTTTTCTTTTGGTGTTGCCTAGCAGGTGCTTGTGGAAAGACAGTGTCTTCTCACTTTGGGGGTGAAAGACGAAGCTTATGGAAACCACCTTCTCCTCTTTCCAAAACATGTCCAGCAGTAATGTCAGAGCAATGACCTGTTGGAAAGGTTGGTAGAGGAAGGGGAGGAAGAAGGAAGGAATGGAGGCAGTAAAAGAGGAAAGAAAAGTATCCTTTGAAAGCCCCCAACAACCTGCTGAGGGATAGCCTTCATTGCTGAATTCTACCAAGGTGGGAAGAGACCAGCCTCCCCTACTGTGGAGCAAAGAGTACAGTAGGCCCAGTCTGACAAGACTTGTGAACAATGGGCAGGTCTCTGTAGTATGGCAACCCAAAGCCAGGTCACAGCCGAAAAGGGAGATTCTGGTACCATATTGCCCGAGTTTATTCCTGGCTCCACTATTAACTACTTTGGGGACTGGAGCAAGTTGTTTGATCTCTTTGGGCCTCCATTCTATCACGTCTAAAATGAACAAAATAAAGCAGTGCATGCATCCCTCTGTGATGTCTGTGCAGCTCAAATGAATTAATATATGCAGAGTTGAAGATGGGTACATGCACACAGTACATGCTCAAAAACCTAAGATATTAGTAGAGAAAAAATTTAAATATGAGGGATGCAAGTGGGAAGGTAAAACCTACCATTCAGGAGGCCCATAAAGGTAAGAAGGAGCAAGCACATACCCTACTCCAGCCAATCAAAGCTTATGGAGGGCATGGGAATCAAAGGAGAGATTTTTTTCCCCTTGCAGTCAATTTATTCAGCAGACATGTGCTGTGCACCTGCTGTCCCCGGACATCCTGCTAAGTGCTGGTGATTCAAAGAAGATCAAGACCCAGGTCCAGATCAGGAGCACTCCAGCCTTCAGCCTCCATATTGTCTTTGATTGTAGCTCATTCCCTCTCTGGTCTTTGTACCTGGAGGTCAGGGACTGTGTTGTGCTGGCATCCCGTCTTCAGTCCCTTGGTCAGCAGGGCTCCAGTTGACAGGTTCATAAGCAAAGCTATGGTGCCCCTGCTGTGTGCCTCTGTGCTAGCAGGTATGGCAGTGGAATAGTCTTTGGTGCCGAGAGCCTCTCCCACTTCAGTGTCCTTGCAGATACCTGGAGATCTGTCAGTGACATACTCTGCACAAGCATGTCTGCAGCTTTTGACACATCTGTAGATGACACTCGTGCTGGTGCTCTGAGGGACACACTTTGAGAAGCAGGAGTTTAGCTGTGACCTCAAGTCCTATGAGACATGCCAGAGACACATGTTTCTAGATGGGACAGGGAGACATTTCTTCTCTAGGCTTGCTTTCAGCAGTTCTCTGAACTTTAGCCACTACTTTGTCATTACCTTTTTGAGATTCATTTTATACTATTATTTGATGGCTCCCAGAATTACCATCATGCATTGCATTTCACTATGTCAGTCCATATCATTTCTGCAGTATCTTTGGGTCTCCACCTGCCCTTTATGACAAAAGAGCTACAGCCTCTTTCCCCCAACCTCAATACTACTGACTTAACAACAGGGTTGGTCTCTTTATTAAAGCACGTGATGCTCTCCTGACCACTGAAATAAGCTATGCCATGAAGGAGAAGGAATGGAGACTATGCCAGTATACGGTGATATCCAGTAAGCTGGAATACATCCTGCAGATGAATGGGAGCTGCCGTGGCTTGCCTTTCTAACTCTCTTTGGCAAAAATAACAATGCTAACTAATACTCATGTTTTAGTTGACAAATTGCTTTCACATACATTATCCCATCTGGTAATGAATCAGCAATCATAGTATATATATTTTAATTTTCTTTAACAATTTTTAGCATACAGACATATAGATAGTTAGGTTTCATTATATCATTTTTTCATGCATTTTTTGTTTCCCTTCCTCCCTCTTCCTCCTTTTCCCCTTATAAGCTCCCCCATAGCCTTTTCTTTTTCATCTTTTTAATATTTTATTTACTTATTTGAGGAGAGAAGGAGAGATAAAGACGCCTCTAGCAAATGAACTCCAGACACATGCACCACCTTGTGCATCTGGCTTTACATGGGTACTGGGAAATCAAACTTGTGTCCTTTGGCTTTGCCAGCAAGTGCCTTAACCATTAAGCTATCTCTCCAGCCCCATAGTCTTTTAAAAATAACTTTCATTGCCAGGCATAGTGGTGCACGCCTTTAATCAGAGCACTCGGGAGGCAGAGGTAGGAAGATTGCCAAGGGTTCTAGGCCACCCTAAGACTACATAGTGAATTCTAGATCAGCCTGAGCTACAGTGAGACCCTATCTCGAAAAACCAAAAAAAAAAAAAAATCTTTCATTAAGCTTGATGCTCCGGGGCCTCTGGTCACTGCAAACCAACTCCAGATGCATGTGCCACTTTGTGCATCTGGATTTATGTGGGTACTGGGGAATCAAACTCAGGTTATTAGACTTTGTAGGCAAGTGCCCTAACTGCTGATCCATCTCTTCAGCCCAAGATCCCTTTTTTTTAACTCCACTTTTTGTTATTTAATGGGTTGGGACATGTGACATCTAAAGCATAAGCTGGGTGTGGTGGTACACACTTGTCATCCCAGCACTTAGGAAGCTGGGGCAGGAAGATCGAAAGTTCAAGGCCAGAATAGCAAGGCACTATCTCAACGAAACTAAGGTGCCGCTGGCTTGGAAGATGTGAAGTCTGATGGGAGTGACTACAGCCACATTCGGGTTAGTCTCAAAGCATCCTAGAAAAGAGTTGCAAAGAGATGTATAAGCTACCCAACGTATGGCAAAAGCAGGGGAGAGATTAAGAACGCTGAGCAGTTTAAGGTAGAGGAATAACAAGATGGAAATTGGGAAAAGATATGTATCAAGACAAATTTATAAGATCTATTTTTAAAATAATTTTTATGGGAAACTTAAATATATAACCATACTGCAAGTTGGTCTTATTCGCATTGGGTTATCCTCTTTTGTCCCCTCTCTCCTGCTCCCCACCCCATTTCTCCCTCCTCGGTGGGGAGATCAGTAATCCCTGTGGACAGCATTCATCTCGTCTCAGTAGCAGAGACTGAAGAAGAGCAGTAAGCCCAACACAAGGGCTGCCCTGGGCTGCTGCTCTCCTGGCAGTGTCATCCCCACTCCTTCTGTCCTCAGAGCTGTCCTGTGAAACACGGCTGTCATCATCCCCAAGCTACCCTGGAGAAAAAACTAAATAAATAAAGAGGTACAGAAAGTCGAAGAGACGTGCCCAGGTCTCCGAGCTGCCTGAGGCGTGTGTGGTTCTTAGCCCTTAACCACTCCACGTCAGGGAGGGAAGGTGGACACTGTGATGAAGATGTGACATCTAGATTTGCTCTGCCCAAGATGGTGGCTATGCAACTGAGCACATGCGGCTGTTTAAACCTAAACTAATGAGAATTAAATAAAATGTAATATTCTTGGGCTTGTTGCCTGGAGGTAGCAAGTAGCAATGGCACTGGGCAGTACAGATGGGAAAGTTCACACCATTGGAGAAATTTAAAAAAAAAAAAATATTTTTTTACTTATTTATTTGAGAGAGAGGGAGAGAGAAAATTGGACACCACTGCAAATGAACTTCAGACATATGCACCACCTTGTGCTCTGGCTTACGTGCGTCCTGGGGAATCAAACCTGGGTCCTTTAGGCTTCACACACAAGTGCCTTAACCACTAAACCATATCTGCAGCTCCACTGGAGAAATTTTTACTGGACAACTCTGCCTGTATATAATTATGCTATCTCTCATAAATACACCTTCATATTTTTCTTTCCTTTTCTTTTTTTTTTTTTGGTAATTTTTTTTATGAGAGAGAGAAAGAGAGAGAATTGGTATACCAGAGCCTCCAGCCACTACAATCAAATTTCAGATGCATGTGCCACCATGCAACCTTGCACGCTTGCATCACCTTGTGTGCCTGGCTTACATGAGTCCTAGAGAGTCAAACATGGGTCCCTAGGCTTTGCAGGCAAGCACCTTAACCACTAAGTCATCTCTCCAGGCCATTATTATCTTTTTTATTACATCTCAACTGAAAGAAATGGAGGCACTGCTTCTGTAAAAGGCCCCCAGATTTCTAGTATAGTTTAGAAAATTCAAGGGAATTCCAGTTGTTATGGAAAGTAGGTGAGGACTGCCAACAAAAATTATGAGTACCACGAGAGTCGTGGTTCCCATATGAAATATTCGACATTCAGCTTGAATGTAACATTAATGAGTCTACCAGCGTGAAAGGACTAAGTGCCCAGCACTCAGTCCTGTGAATAACTGATCTCCGTTACTGTCTCGAAGACCCTCTCATTACCTCTCCTTTGCAGATAGGTTAGCTAAGGGTCAGAGCAGTTAAGAGGTTTGCCCAGAGTTGGGTCACAGGGCTAGTAAGTGACAGGATCTGATTCAAACCCCGTTGCTCGAACCCCCATTTCTCTCCAATACAACACCTTTACACAAGGTGCTAATGTACACATAGATATCACCCTGTCTGTGGGCGCATAATGCCCACAGAGTAATGCTGCGACCACTCAGAAGAGAGAAAACTTGTAGAACAGGTGACAAGAGTTGTTGAATATATACCAAGCACGGCCCTCTCCATTGTAAAAGTTACTGGGAAAGCCAGCTTAGAAGGAGGGGAGCTATTGAACAGAGAGAGAAAAGCCCCCAGGGCCTGAGCAGGGTGCGGCAGGGAAGGGATGGAGGATCATGGCATGGGAAGCTGGGTCCGTCATCCTGCATCTGGGAATGGGCCAGCCCCATTGCTTCTTGACCTCAGGAAGGTTCTGATAATGTTGATATTAAAAAGAAAAACTATAGGACAGCAACCTAGGCTTTCATAGTTTCTACTATAATCCATCCAAGGGCTCTTCTCACTGACAAAGTGTTTTAATTTGTTCCGATCTGAGTTCTATATACATATGTGTCCTGCCCTTGTTTATGATAATGAAAACTCGGTAAAGAGAATTTTTATTGGTCAGTATTTAAGAATCCACTGATGTGCTCCAAAGCCGTCCTGTCAGCCTCCATAAAGGATACGAGAGAGAACGTGGTTGTCACGGAATAGCTTGTCTTTGTTTACATAAAGCTCAGTGTAAATGCGCTGTCACAGCAGCCATGGCTCTCAAGGTAGGTGTTTGTGCACTCAGAGAGGGAGAGCAGAGGAAGTCCACGAAAATAGAAAAGACCACTTTCACCCCCTCCCCGAGCTCATCCCTTGGGTAAGACTAAGGCAGCCATGGAGTTCAGTTCGTGCCTGTGACTTGCAGGATGTGTGTGAGACCTTCCCTTGACACAGCCATCTGCTCACTGACATTGTTAGGCACTGGTCTGTGACTTTGTTTTTCTGTATAGAAAAACCACTCAGCCATCATCTTTCTCCTGCCCTACTCTTCTCCTTCCCCCGGTACTTCTGTTCAGATAGAAAGCATCATGTACAACCAGGGGACACACATATCACAACGTGGTGACAAGTGTTTCATCATTTGCGGCCAGTTTCCCCTCCACTAAACTTCTAAGCTGTCTCCCAGCAAGGTCCACTGATCCACATACGTTCAATGGATAACGACCTCAACAGTCAGAAGAAAGTGTGCTTGGCACGAATATAGAGCCAAATGTTCTTTCTAGAGAGGAACAGCAAACATACTTCAAGGTTTGAAGTGCAGCCCCTCCCGTCAGCACAGAAAATGAAGCTTTGCTTAATAATAAAATGTGTTCTTACCTGAGGGAAGTAGGAGCTTATTCTTAGCAAAGGCTGAAGACTGGATCTCAAGGAGCTTCCCAGTATTTGCAAACAGCCTTCTCACCCTGGCATGTGTGTGGTCCTACCTGGGCCCGATGTCAAGGGCAGGGCAGCAGAGTCCTTCAGAGGCAGTTTGCTTTGACTGTCACTTGGCACTTGTATTTGCTCTGACAAAGTCCTTCGTTTTGAGAATGTGCCATCTGAATCCTGGGTTTGCTTTCACTGAGGATGAAAGTCTGGAGAGCCTGTTTTCCGCTTTGAGAAAATTAGTGTCATCTTCCAAGGCAAATGTGCCTCTGACGTCGGCCTGCTAAAAGGCTGAGCCTGCATCCCTCTGTGGAAGCATAATGGGGTTCAATCAGATTGAGTGCTCATTACAGCTCCATCTAGGATGAGAATGACCACCACTCGGGTATTAGTTTGAAAGCATGCCGTGAAAACTCTAGAATTAGGCATCGTTTCCAGCTTTGTATGACTTCATCTCCGAGATGAGAGGAACAAAAGAGCAGGGTTGTGCATGTGTGGCATTCACCCCTGGAAACGCAAGGCCACAAGACTGATTTTCCTTTTTTTTCTTTATTTTCTTTTTTATAATTTCATATGTGGATAGAATGTATTTAGATCATATACCCTCTCTCTTCTTTCCCACTTCTACCAGCCCCTTCCTCTTCACAGCTAATCCCCTTGCCACCTTCATGTCCTTTTGTTGTTTGTTGTTGTACGGGGCGTTAACATGGGCTTGTATGGGCATGGGATGGACGGTTATTTTCTGTAGTAGAGGCAATTGAACTGCAGACACACCGCTGAAGAGTGCGACTCCCCTCCCAGAGCAATGATTAGCTGCCAATAGCTTCTTAGGGGAGGTGAGTTTCCATGAGCCCCTCCCTATCCATGGTGGAATAATGATGGATTCAATCTTGTGTAGGGAACCACACTGCTGTGTCAGCCATGTGGTATTGAGAAGACAGCATTCCACAACACGCCTCCCTGCCCCCTAGCTCTGAACGTTCTTTCTGCTCGGTCATCTGTGATGTTCTCTCAGTCTCAGAGGAGGCGGTATAGATGCTGTAGGGCTGGGTATGGTTCATTCTTTCATTTGAGGGCAACATATATGTTTGTTGCTATAACTACATGACACGTTCATACCTCCAGCCAGTAAGAGGCACACACAGGTTTATTTCTTGTGTCTATGCATGCTTCTCAGCACACATCCCTGCAGGCTTAGAAAACATGCAAGTGGTACTCATGCCCTAGTATTGTTTTCTTTTTCTGTGGGAGAGTGTTTTGCTGAGTATATTCAACATTGTGTTCACACAGTAACTAGCGTTTCCCAGCTGCAGATGGATTTGAAAATAGTACATTACAAAGTATTTCCTTAGAGGAGGGGAGAGAGGCTGTTCACAGTGCCTCCTGTTAGCCTGTCAGCTCAGACTGAGATACAAGCGCAATGTCTGGCCCTGGGTTCAATCCTCAACTCCTGAAAGATAGAAGGGGGGAGAAGGAAGAGGAAGGAAAAGGAAAAAGGGAAGGGGAAGAGAAAAAATACCATAAATTGGAACTGGGCATGATGGCACATTCCAGTAACACAGCATTTGGGAGGCTGCAAGAGGAGGAGGATCACATGCTTGAGGCCAGCCTGGCCTACATAAGTGAGATCCTGTCTCAGAACAAACAAAAACCAGGGCTGGAGAGATGGCTTGGTAGTTAAGGTGCTTACCTGTGAAGCCTGAGAACCCAGATTCAACTCCCCAGGACCCACATAAGCCAGATGCACAAGGTGGCACATGTGTCTGGAGTTCGTTTGCAGTGGTTAGAGGCCCTGGTGTGCCCATTCTCTCTATATAATCTGCCTCCCCCCTCCAATAAATTAATAAAATATTTTTTGAAAAAGATAAACCAATGACAGCAACATAACAAAAACAGACTGTTTGACTTAAACAACAAATTTCTTTCTCACAGTTATGAGACTGGACATCTGAGACCAGAGTCCAGCTCTTCCTAGCTCACAGATGATTCCTGCTCATTCTCAGAGATGGAAAGAGAGAACGCAGACTCTGTGGTATCCCTTCCTATAAGGGCACGAGGCCATCGTGAGGGCCCACCCCATGATCTCATCTAGCCCTAATTACTCTCCAGAGGCCACATTTCCAAGAACCATCCCTTTGGGGAGGGTGTGGCTTCAGCGCATGAATTTAGCTCAGGAAGACACTACTCAGTCCATAGCAGAACCTGAGTGGCACCTTTCCACCTTCCCCACATAGCAGGCTCTGCAAGGCAGAGAGGAAAGCTTGGCTTAGAATAACCTAGAGCTGTCCCTGCCCTCCCAGAGTTTAGGCCTTTAAAATGCAAGAATATTTAAATAGCAACAATTACGCGAGCAATCAAGCAAAGCGCATATCTAGGCCAAGGTAGGCTTCCCCAAGGAAGTGACCATAGAGTGGAAAGCTGTGAATGGGTGTCAGTCTGCTGAGGGGGCAGGGCAGGAGCCCAGTGGCCCCTATGTGGCATCTGAGGACCATTCCTTGTCTCCCACCTGGGCAAAACCACAAGTGCTGTGCAGAATTCCCCCAGGGGAGGCTCTTGACCCAGAAAGGGGCCTCTCCCCTGGGCTTCATTCGCAGATGGAAGTGACAATGTGCACTTGTGCCTTGAGGTCCAGTGTGGCCGGTGTCTAGGAGGGGAGGGCTGGGCACCCTGGATGTGCCAGGACTGGGAGCGTCTCAGCACTATCTACTTCCAGCTAGACTAGGCCTTCCATGTTTACAAACCCATAAAACCTTTTCTGTTAGAAAAAAAAAAAGTCCTCAAGACAGGACATTTTATCAGCAGTCCAGGAAAGTGGAAATAAGTGTAGGAAAACCAAATTAAAATGTATTCATGGTGGCGTTTCATGACTTGTGTTTGGCATATAACTGTTACTTAAAGGAAACTGTTTGTCCATTTACTTTCCTTAAAGATGCTTTAAATCAGGTCTTCTGTTCCTTCTTCTCCTTAGTTTTCAAACACAAACTGTCTTCTCTAAAGATATATGCATATAATTTGCAATTTTGTACGTCCTGAGAACTCTCTGGAATATGGTTAGCTACTGAAATAACTTGCCATAAAAACATAGCTGTATCCAGTGGTTCCCTATCTACTGACATGGACTTGTGTGTCACTGTTCCTTGCAATGAATTCTCCCCATTGTTTTTTCCTCCTATTTATCTATTTAAGTAGTAGGCATGCTCCCTCCAAAAAAAAAAAAATGTTATCTTTTAAAAAATTTTGGGACAGAACCTTGCCATGTAGCCCTGGTTGGCCCAATTACTTTCTAGGCTAGCCTCAAACTTATAGTACTTCTGCCTCAGCCTCCTGAGTACTGGAGAAACTCCCAGTTTCTCATCACATGTTCTGAATGCCTTGTGTATCACTGGTCCTCGATAAAAGAATGATGCTGGCAGGAATGGTACTGTCTAATGTCCTCTCATGAAGCTGGCTGGCTGGAGCAGTGATTAAGTCCAGGCCTGTATAATTAGATTCCCACCCAGTGGCTTCTCCAGGGATCGCTGAAAACATCACAGAAAGGGCTGGTTCTTCCTCATATCTGAATCCTTGTCTACTGGGTCACAAGCATGCTCAGCAAGTACCTTTCTAAGTGATTAGCATCAAGGGCTGAGGAGATGGATCAGCAGTTAAAGGTGCTTGCTTGCAAAGCCTGCTGGCCTAGGGTTTGATTCTCCATTATCTGCATAAAGCCAGACACACATAAAGCAGTTTGTTTGCTGGGGCAAGAGGTCCTGACTCATCCATCCATTCTCATTCTCTCTTCCTGTCTGCTTGCAAATATAAATAGATGAAAACTTTAAATGATTATCATCAAGCTCCAGCTGTTGTATGGACAAATCGATTCCTGCAAAAGCAGCAATGTTTCTGGTCTTCTGCAAGACCCAGGATGGTCCTGTCCTGGCTCTAGAAGCTGGGCTGCCCTCAGCACTGTTCCTTAGTTGCTATAGTGACTCCCACTGGTCCTGAGGGCTCTTTGCATCCACTTCTTGGTGTCCTTTCTGCAGACTCTGGTCACTCAGGCCTTTATCTGTGCTGTTCACTGGGTCTGGCAGCAAGCCAACGTTCAAGCTCCTGATTGCTCCCATCAGAAGGCACGCGTCCCACCTCCCTTCTTCTCAAGCACCTGCCATGGGCTTCCTACATGGCAGCAAGCTAGGCAGAAGCCATGAGCCTCAGCTGTCCCACATTCCTCTCATGCTGACACTGAATTCCCTCACGCTGGTCTGTCCCAGCACAGCATGGACTTGACTGTTACCTCCACCTGGTGCTTTCTGCATCCTCTGACTCTTCCCTGCTCTGTGATTTCCAACTCATCCTTCAAGGTGGAACTCAGACTTGAGTGACTCTCTCTGCTGGTGGTTGCACTTGGCTCCTTCCCCTGACAAGCACTTGCTCCTCCCTTCAACACACTTCCTGGTCCTTGCTGTACCTCCTCCTTTATGTGATTGTCTTCCATGCTGGTCATGAGTCCTGTCTGTCCATCGTTTCTCCGATGGGAAGCACAGTAACTGAAGAGAGTGGCTGGGTCTTACTAAACATACAAGGAGGAAAAGACAGGGAGACAGTGAAAGGAGATAAAGTGGGAGCAAGAGAAAGATAGGTAGAAAGGGGGGCAGCCTCTCATTCCTTGTCTTAGCCTTGGCTGAGGTGGAGACATGTCTGAATGCAAAACAGAGGCTGAAATCTACAAGGCGTAGAGGAAGTTGAGTCTGATAGGGTTATGATTTGGGACTGGAGAAGCCTGAAAGTCTCCCTTGGGGCACTGGGGACCGGGGCTCTTCTGGCTGTGTGGAAGGAAGAAAGGAATCAGAACTTACTACCACTAAGCTTGTTTGCTTTGCTCCTGACTAGGCTAGTGTGAATTCTTTTCAAGCCATCTCTAGTGTGTGGTAACACTGGCCCAAGGCCAGCAAACAGAACATTTAATGAGCTACATGCCTCCTCCCAAAACAGGGAGCACTCACCCCATCAGCCCTCACCAGCTCTTCGCCCACAGGTCCCGGCACAGCCCGCAGCGTGCTTAGAGGATTCCCTTCCACAGTGATGACATTCAGCTAAGCCACAGTTTCCCTAACTCAGGAGGAAACCCTTGTGGTTTGGTTGGGGGTGTGGATGAGCAAGCGCAGATTTTTTTTTTTTTTTTCCCGTTGCCCGATGGCTTTAAATTGCAACCTCTCTTTTAGTTTTCCATTATGCATCCAACACATCTGTGCCAGGGCTGGACAAATGGATTCCGTCTGGGAGGATGATCCCAGACGGCTATAAATTAGAGTTTGTGTACAGAGATTCCAAAAATGTGGCTTCCTAGTAGGGTGTCCCTAGGACCAGTCACCTCCTCCACAGTCTGCTAGGTGGCTCCTGGCTTTGGCCTTGCGCCTTTGTCAATAGATTTTGCTTTGTATTTGGAAACTGTCTTTCCATCCAGGCACCGTGGGCACAAGGGTAGTGGGGTCACCTGTGAGGCTTGCTGGGCAACACTGGGTGCTCCTAGAGACAGTGCTAACCAAGGATATCACTCTTCCCTGCTCAGTAACAGCAAGGACCCCAAAGCTAGCACCCTCCAGAGTTAAGCACACCCCACTTTTCCATATTGAACATAAAAGTCCTGTGTAATGCTTTTTAAAAATCATGTTTTTAGAGCCGGGCGTGGTGGCGCATGCCTTTAATCCCAGCACTCGGGAGGCAGAGGTAGGAGGATTGTCATGAGTTCAAGGTCACCCTGAGACTACATAGTGAATTCCAGGTCAGCCTGAGCTAGAGTGAAACCCTACCTCGAACCACCCCCCCAAAAAAATCATGTTTTTAAGCTTAGAAGAGTAATATGTGCTTAATGTAGAACCTTTAGAAAATAGAAGGAGCAGTCACCTGTAATCCCACCCTTCAAAGATGAATACTGTTAATGTTTCAGCATGATTCATTTCATATGTTTCCATGCCAGCCTGCCCTTTTTAAAAATGCAAGACTTTCAAAAGGCGGTTGAGCCCAGTTCTTTCAGCTACCCCTCACATTATCCAATTAGTGCCTTCCTCTGAGGGCTGGAAACCGTTAGTTATTCCACAAGGGAGCATCCAGCTGGTGGAACTCCTCCTCCTGAAGGCGTGTGCGCGTCTAAAGAAGTCACTCACAGAAGATGAAGGGGGAGCAGGAAGAACTCATAAAGCTGGCCAGGTAACCCCAAAGGCTAGTGCTGATCCCTTACAAGCTGCCCCACAAGGTAGAAGGAGCCCTCCCAGAACACCCTGTGCCCTAGCCCGACTCATATTGTTCCTTATTAAAGATCTACTTCTGTCTTCTTTTTTAAAATATTTTAATTTTATTTATTTATTTGACGGAGACAGGGGGGAGGGAGAGGGAAAGAAGGAGAGAGAGAAAATGGGCACACCAGCAACTGCAAATGAACTCCAGATGCATGCGCCCCCTTGTGCATCTGGCTAACATGAGTCCTGGGGAATAGAACCTGGATCCTTTGGCTTTGCAGACAAATGCCTTAACCACTAAGCCATCCCTCCAGCCCTCCTCCTGACTTCTTGCTGCAAGCATCTGTGTGTGCTCTCTTCTTTGCAGGAAAGGGAAGACCCTCCCTTGTCTGGTAAGAGGCTAGTGTGGCCCAGTAGTCACTGGAAAGGTTGGTACAGGCAGGAGGCTACTTTTGTATTCCTGCTTATTTCCCATTGTGCCTTGCACCCAGAAGGTGCCCAGTAAATATGTGTTGATTGATTGATTGATACCGTGAAATTTGAGAGTACTGTTTGGAGAGAACCCCTTGGCTGGAGCCTGCTGGTATGTGGCTGTGACAGTCCCCAGGTGGCAGACAGGCTATCAGATTAGACACGGAGCCCTTAACAACCTTCAGAGGAAGGTGAGTGAGCTGAATGATGAGTCTAACAGCCACCGCCAGCCTGCCCAGCCACTCAGCCTCTCCATGAGCCACACAGCACACAAACCATGCTTTTTCAGAAAATTATTTTTTCCTTTCTCACTTTCCATGGAAACTCAAAATAGCAACCAAAAAAAAAAAAAAAAAAAAAAAAAAACCAGGTCAGGCTCATTCCCTGAGTGCAAAACCATCCCCAGGCCGGGCAGGAACAGGGCAGTAGTCACCGTGTAGGACTTGGGGAGAGAGAGTAGCAAATTTCTCATGTGGGTGGGCTCAGAGGCTGGCGGATTTTATTCTAATTTAGAAAGTGGGGTTCCCCCAGGTCTTGGAGTTCGACTTGCTCTTGGTGACCTGATACTTGAGAGAGTCGCACTCACCAGTGTTGACAAAGAGGTCGTTTGGCCAGCCAGGCACAGTTAAGGCAGGGAGCAGATATCTGCCAGTGGGAATGTGGTTGGGACAATATTTTTGAGTCATCCCCCTAACCCATCACACCATGAGTGCCCCACATTCATGGGGCAAACAGATGGCATGGCCAACTCTAGTGATCAATCATGCCAGGGCCTGCCCTGGTGAAGAGTAACCTAGGTGACTTTTCTACATGGGCGACCTCTCCTTGCCTGGGCATCCCGTGCCTATGGTCTGCTCTCTGGCCAGTGCACACGTCCTCCCCTCCATGTAACACTGTGATGTTTACCTTCCAGCTGGCAGGGTCAGCTGTCATTGCTTTTGGACTATGGTTTCGCTTCGGAGGCACCATAAAAGATCTATCCTCGGAGGACAAGTCCCCAGAGTATTTCTACATGGGTAAGTGACTTTAACTTCCCTGTGGACATTTGGAAGCTTAGAACAGAAGCTGCCTTGGTCCTAGGAGGGGCAGGAGAAGGAGCCAGCACCTGGCTTGGGTGGGGGCTGCACTTGGGGACATGGGTGGAGCAGTCTTTGTCCTGCGGCTGCTGCTGCTTCCACTTTCCATGGACGTAGACTGATTTGTTGAGTTAAAGAAGTCTCAAGGAAATGCAGCTAAAATTTACTTTAAAGAATTAGATACTCCCTTTGTCCTCTGGGTAGTGGTCCTTCAGAGTGTCATGGGCCCCTTGCTGAGTCAGAATTTTGTCTTATGATCTGGAATTTTGTTTATTTTTATTTATTTAAATATTTTATTTTTATTTATTTGAGTGGGAAGAAAGAGGCAATAGAGAGGCAGAGAATGGGCATGTCAGGACCTCGAGGCACTGCAAACAAACTCCAGACGCATATGCCATGTGCAGCTGGCTTACGTGGAACTGGGCAATCGAACCCAAGTCCTTAGGCTTCACGAGCAAGCACCTTCACTGCCAAGCACCTCTTCAGCCCCTGATCTGGAATTTTAAATTCAAAATGAAGAGGTGAATCTAGGTTTGGAGGCGTAAATCATGAGTAGGAACTGCTGGAGAGGAGAAGAGTACCAGGAAGGCCTGTCCTCATAGAAGAGGCCTCACTGGGAGGGACAATAGTCCCAGCTTCTGCCAGCAGTAGGCAGGAAGTGAGGTGAGGAGCTTCCTGGTAGGGCTCAGCTTCCAGTCAGCTGGTGCTATGAGTACAGGGAGGGTTTAGTTCCTCATCCCTTTCCAGGGCTTTCCTCATTCTCTAGATTTCAAATGACTCCAGACGGGTGTCTGTGTAGACAGCACCAGACCCCAGAATAAGCTTTAGCTGTTTGTGGGCCTCTGTGCCTAGGGGAAAACAGCTGACACAGGACACTGGTTCCAGATCCCGGGGAGAGAAGGATCTCTTTCCCGGGAGAGTGAGATTCCAGGCCTAACTCAGGACATGGCCCTGCCCTTGAAGGGCAGCTCACAGCTACCTCTTCCTGTGGGAAAAGCAGCCATGTCAGCTAAGGTCATGTGCAGAAAAGTAGCAGAGCTAGGCAGAGGCCATCATAAATAACTGTGCCAAGAAAGACTTGAATTTGTTGGTTTTTAAAAATATATATATTTTATTTATTTGAGAGAGAGAAAGAGGTGGGCGGGGAGGGGGAGAGGGAGAGAATGGGCACACCAAGGCCTCCATCCAGCAAACGAACTCCAGACACATGAGCCCCCTTGTGCATCTGGCTTATGTGGGTCCTGGAGAATCGAACCGGGATCCTTTGCCTTTGCAGGCAAAGGCCTTAACCGCTAAGCCATCTCTCCAGCCCTTAAATTTGGTTTTAAAGACTGGATGAAGTATGGGGATCACCAAGGATAAGCAAGCCCACACTGGGATAGGACTCTCACTGGAGTGAGGAGTGGGCATGACAGAAGGTGAGATTACTTGCTTGGAAATCAGAACGAGCTTTGAATGTGATGATTAATTTGGTAAACAACAAACAGATTTTGGGTCTTTGGACCCAGTAGTATCTGTACTACATTTTAAAGAGATTAATCTGGAGCAGTGGAAACTGATGGCAGTTAGTCATAGGACTAAAAGATCATGGCAAATTATTCATACAGACAGGCCTGAAGAAATAAGGACCTAATTCACAGTAGGAATTATAAAAGCAAAGCAGGAAGCTAAAAATAAATTAAATGCAACATCAGAAAGAAAGAAAGAAAGAAAGAAAGAAAGAAAGAAAGAAAGAAAGAAAGAAAGAAAAAGAACCTAAGAGACAAAGAAAAAGGAAGACTTCTTACAAGCTTGTCTTCCAGACACAAAATGGCCTTGATATTCATGACCTCACAGTACCTGACGCTACCTACTCAAGACCTGCAGAACAGGAGGAGCAAATAATGACACCAAAATAGAAGAGAGACTAATTGGAAACAAGTTGAGGACAGATTTGGGAGGGGAAGTGGGGTGGTGGGAGGGGATTATCGTGGATTAGAGTCTGTACATATGGAGGTTGTCAATAAAAAGTTAAAAAAATCAAAATGGCAAAAAAGGCGTCGATGAGAGGCTCGAGCAGGGAGTGATCACTCGTGATTTTCCAGTGGCAAGCTGAGCTCCAGAGTTAGGAGCGCTCCCACACGGCGTGAGCACGTGGTCCTTGGGACGAGATGGAAGCTGTCCCAGGCGCTATCCCAGCCTGCATTGCTCCAGAAACAAAGTGCAGACAGCAACTTCACAGGTGTAGATTTGGGTTCAACCTAAAAATTCCCTGTAATGATTTGATAACTCCAACAAGTTGAGTAACTCCGCAGGTGAAAGTGACTCTCGCTTAAATCAGTATTTAACTTGCAACGTGACAGAGATGAGGAGTGCCCGTTTACGGGTCCAAGAGCTGCCTGTGTCGAGCTGCAGGGTGAGCGAGACCTACACAAACATCCCTGCTTTGTTTTCTTAATTTTTTGTTTGGTTGGTTGTGTGTGATTGATTTTTTTTTTTTTTTTTTTGAGGTAGGGTCTTGATCTAGCCCAGGCTGACCTGGAATTCACAGACTTGAGCAGAACAGAAATACAGTGACTCACATAAGTAAAAATCCAGGATGAGTACTCATCTCAGGTTTCCAGTGATGTGATCAGAATCCTTCCATCCTGTGGCCATCTTGGCTCTGTGTTCTGGTAAATAGCTAGGCAGGTCTCTTCTCCCCTGACAGAAGGGCTGTCCGCAGTCCTGTGTTCGTAACCCCAGTAGAAGAACATGATTCTTTTATTCCAACAGATATACCTAGTCAGTGCCCAGCCAAACTCTTGTGCCCATCTCCAAACTGGTCATTGTGGCATAAGCCTTCATGCCCACCAGGGAACTTAAGATACAGTCAAAGTCTTGTCCATGTGAATTGAGAATGAGTGAGTCTGGCTTATCTAACAGAGGAAAAGAAGTAAAAGAAAGGTCCACAGGCAGAGCCTGGACCCTTCATGCCATCCTCAGTGCCACAGGGCATAGATACGGGTTCACTCACTGTGATTGTTAGTCTCTGGTTGTCAACTTGACAGGACTTAAAATCACCATGGAAACAAATTGTGGCAGTAGGGATTTTCTAGATTATATGAGTAGAAGTGGAAGCACCCCCACCTGTGGGCAGTACCATCTTCTGGTTCCTGAGCCCTAGCTGAGCAACAGTCTTCATCACTGGGCTCTGCTTCCTCACTGTTGAACTGAATATGACCGGTTCTTGCCACCGTGCCCACCATGTCTTCTCTGTGACGGACTCTTCCCCTTGGAACTGTAAGCCAAAATAAACCCTTTCCTTCCAAAAGCTGCTTCTGGTCTATTTTGTCACAGCAACAAGAAAGTAACTGACACACACTCACCCTTAGTTCCTCTGCCACAGCTTCCCTAAGCCAGCCCACAGTGGCTCATGGTTGGTGCTAACAGTTGGGAAAACCAGTTTTCATGGAAACTTAGCATTAAGCACAATAAAGAAACTAAGAGCAGAGAGTTAAGCGACTGTGGCTGACAGTCATGGGTCTCTGGCTCTTCCTAAGGGAGCTGACCCACAGCCCAGGTCTGCTGACACCCAGTGCTCCTCTCTGGAGTGTGGTAACAAAAAGTCCTTGTGAAGGCAGGGGATGATTTTCTTAACTTCAAATGTTTCTTAAAAATAGGAAGAGCAACACAGATGTTCATAGAAATAGATAATAATATAAATCATTTTCCAAATAAGGAACCTACCCACTCTCTAGCAATAGAAGAAGCAAAACATACTAGGTTAACATTTATGCTGCCTCAGGCATCCAGTGTGAAGTCAGGGCGCTTCAGAAAAGAAGCAGGGCCAATTTTGGAAACTTTACAGAGCCCTATTATCTCATCTGTGAAGGGTTTTTTTATTATTATTATTTTGTTTGTAGTTTGTTTTGTTTTGTTTTGTTAGTTTTCTGAGGCAGAGTCTCATATAGGTAGGCTGGCCTGGAAATCTCCATGTAGCTGAGAATAACCTAAGCTCCTGATTGTCCTGCCTCCACCTTCCAAGTCCTGAGATGACATGGCTATGTCACCACCGCCAGTTGATCTGTGTGTTTTCTTTTTAGAATAGGTTCCAGGCCAGAGCCGTGGGCTCATACTTATCTACCCTTTGTTAAAGACCATCTTAAACAGGTGGCACATTTAAGTGATTCTTCAAAGAGTTAAGGCCACAGCCAGGTGCAGTGGTGCCTGCCTACAGTGTCAGCTACATGGGAGGAAGAAGAGGATCATGGGAAGGGAAGAGGACAAGAAGGAGAATGGGATGCCACCTTACCTAGAGTGAGGAAGGCCTGGGATACATCATCTCACTCTGTGCTTCTAGGTAGATAGGGGACAGCAGACTTTGTAGGAAGAATTGACCCATCATTGGGAAAATGCTTTCGTTTCTGACATCCCTGGTTCTCCCCCCATGGTAATGAAGTTTTTTTCTATGATAAAGCTGCGTACGTGATGTCCAAGACAAGCAGAGTGGAAGATGCTAGCCAAGGCAGGGGGACGGTGCTGTGGGAAATGAGGACAAGGGAGAAGGTAGTCAGACTAGCTGCGACTGCTGCCTCCTGTGGAGTCCCCCTGGGCCCAGGCCATCTCCTGGAGGCTGATCTGGGCCTCTGATCCCTCCATGGCTAAGGTAGGGAGAAGAGAGCCCTGCCAGAGTGGAGCTCAGCCAGGGGCGCGGTCACTTAGACCTTCTCGACTATGGTCTCTTTCAACAAATTCCTATTTAAAGCCCCTGCAGCTTCCAAATGCCAGCAACCTTCCCGCTTGACGTCCTGTGACAGTCCTCCATGGATGGGCAGATGCCCCAGGGTCTTCCTTGTAGGAGCACAGAGTGGGGAGTGGACCCCTCAGCCCCAGGGAGCTGGAGTCTGTGCCGGAGCACATGAGATCATGTCTGTGAACAGAGGATATGAGCAGGTTTCTCCATCAGGGGGTGCCCACACAAATAAGAGCCATTTGGCTCCCCAGAGTCACAGCCTGGCTACAGCTGCCTCTCCCTATTGAATTTAGAGTCCCGAAGCCTGGCTTTGATTGTGGCTGAAGGCTGTGTGGAAGGAAAGTGTTCCAGTCCTGAGCATCAACACGCTGGCTTGCCTCTTTAAACACTGACTCACTCTGGTCACATTTTTTAACTTCTTGCTCTTTACTCCTACCTAGATAACCGAGAGGGATAGCTTCCCATGTCAAGACAATTTCTCCAAAGTATTCCTCCAGAAAGTTGGAGCAGAGAATTGTTTCCATATTACAGTTAGCAACCCTGAGGAAGAGGCTGTCACTGCTGCCAATCTCGACAGGCCTAGATTTCTGGGTCCCAGCTCTGTTCTTCCAGAGAGGAAACCCCAGGAGTCATGACTTTTAGGACCAGGCACTTCTCTATAGAGAATCCTCCTGCCGTTCATAAACGGGCCGATTTCTAACTAAGAAAGCCACTGTTGCGCCCTGTTGAAAGTAAAGTTCAGGGTGTGCACTTTGGTTCACTCCCAGTCCTAGCCCCTTACTATGAAGTCTTCACTCTCTGTCTCTCAGATTCTTCAGCCGGGAGCTATGAATGTGTAAGTGCACTGCCAGCTGTGGGGCGAGCTCTTGAGGAAATACCAGCTCTTGCTAGTCATGTACTGAAATCACGCCGAGGAAGGACCATCTGAACAGGAAAAAAGATAACGGAGCAGTTTGGACAGTGTTGGATCAGGATTGCAGAGTAGTTTATAGCATTGGCTGTCTTAGCCAGCAGGTTCTTGAGATGGTGTGTATGGAGTCCATGGCACAGATGCCACCCAGAGCAGGCTGAGTCAACGGAAAGTGGTTCTTCCTATCAACTTCCTACCAGTGGTGTATGAACGTGTGAAGCACCTAGAATTGTACTCAGTAACTGACACCAAGTCCTTCTCTTTCACGTGAACTGAGCCACACCTAATACTCCAGGTGTTTGCAGTAGACCCTCAACCCGTGGGTTCCACAGCCACTGCTTTGCCATCCACAGATTCAACCAGCTACAGAGCAAAGACACTTGGAAACAATGCATCTGTACTGAACATATAAAGACTTTTTGGTCATTATTCCCTAAAATAATCCAGTATAGAAGCTCTATACACTTACATTGTGTAGACATTACAAGTAACGTAAAGGTGATTTAAAGAATATGGAAGGATACGTGTGTGCTTTATGCAGATACTATGCCATTCCTATGAGGGACTCAAGCGTCCCCTGATTTGGTGTTTGGGTGGTTCTAGAACCAGTCTTCATGGATACTGAAGGATGACTAGTTATGTGAATCCAAGGAAAGCTTGGAGGGAGACTTTTTTGCAGAACATAAGACATTTTCAGCTTTAAAAAATGATTTTATGTAAGACCATCTGCTGCCAAAATCACTGGCGTTAATGAGCTTGCCAATATCCATTCCCAACAAGGGGAGGCATTGTAAAGTGTGTTGATGCCAACAGGCCTTTAAGAAACCCTCTTATGTATTTGCTAACTGAAATGATGCCATTCAATTTACAAGAATTATGTGAAAACAGAGAAAAGTGGGATGAGACCTTCAGGGAAGAACGTGTCCCAGGGAAAGCTTTTGAGGGTGCATCACTGGCAACATAGAGCCCAGCTATTAATGATTTAAAAAAAGTGCAGTTTCCATGGGTTTTCTCTTTTCAAATCAAGGAAAATAGGACTTAAGGAAGCATGAGGGATTCGTTAAATAGGTCACGCATCTGTTCCATGCACTACCATGGAAGGGAAACCATCTTGGAATTAAAATGTGGCTACAAATTAATTTATTCATCCAGCAGCTATTTTTACATATATTTATTTATTTACTTGTTTATTTGGTGTGTGTATCAGTGTGAGTGCCAGTGTGTATGAGCCACAGTGTATGGAGGTCAAGGGCAGCAGCAGACTGTTCTGTCCCTTCCACCTCTTTTGACACGGTGTTTCATTGTTCACCACGGCATTCACAAGCTTTCAGGAACTTCTCCCACCTCCATCTCCTCCCTTCTTACTTTAGGTGCATTGGGATTACAGAATCCTACGGCTTCCAGCGGTTTTACTTGGGGTCTGAGGATCTGAACTTAGGAACTCAGAGTTGTGTGGCCCATGATTTATCCACTGAGCCATCTCTGCAGTCCCCAACAGCTCTTGTCGAGAAGACCATAATAAGGAATCCCTAGAAGCCATTGGTGGCTTTCTGTTGGGAAGCCTTACATCCAGGTTTGAAACATGATTCAGCCCAAGATATTTGACTTGGAAAGTTTCCTAATTCCTTCCAGCTCCACACGCAGTGCTCATTTGGAACAGAAAGCCACAATGATGCCCTTTTATGCAAACAGTGGTTTGCTGGGGAGAGGCCTTGGGAATAGAAGCTGCCGGGGGGACTTCACTGGTTTTTGCCATATGCTCTGAGGTTCTGAGCACCCAAATGTGGAATATTGTTCAAGTGAACCCATCTTCTGGGAAAGCTCACTGTTTCAGAAATGCAAGGATTAGCCAGGCATGGTGGCACACGCCTTTAATGCCAACATTCGGGAGGCAGAGGTAGGAGGATTGCCATGAGTTCGAGGCCACCCTGAGAATAGAGTGAATTCCAAGTCAGCCTGGGCTAGAGTGAGACCCTACCTCGAAAAACCGAAAAGAAAGAAAGAAAGAAAGAAAGAAAGAAAGAAAGAAAGAAAGAAAGAAAGAAAAAAGGAAGAAAGGAAAAAGAAAGGAAAAGAAAAGAAGAAATGCAAGGATGGTTGGCAGAGAGAGACCAAGTGGACATACCTTGATAGGGTGCCACTCTGTACTCCTCAGTTCTCTCTCTGGGCCTCTACGCACTGGGCCCCAGTGTCCTCAATAGCAGTAGCCTTCTCTTCTGTGTTCGAGGCTCTTTCAGGATGTGAAGCCCTCACTCCCATCTGGCTGTCCCTGGAGAACCCAGCTCTTTGATGACCTGGTGCATGTTTGCGGTCTTGAGTTCGCAGTGTATATCTCTAAGTGCCTAAAGGAATGTGGTAACCAGTCCAAAACTTTGGAAATCTACCTTGTGCTGGCCTGTTCTAAGGAGAGTAAAGTAAGGTTTGTTTATAGATTTGAAATCTACAGAGAGAATCTGCAAAGGTACAAGTTGCCCAAGAGCAGGACACAATGACTCCCATGTGGCTGGAGTATGGGATAGATAAGGATTTAGATGGCTGATCCCAAGGCTGTGACTCCAACTCCGTGAAGTCTGAGCACTGTATCATGCAGCAGAAGTAATGAGGAGCAATGAAGATTTTAAGCAAGAAATCAGTGTACTAAGATGGGCCATCTTGGGGCTAGGAGATAGCTCAGCCAGTGAAGTGCTTGCCTTGCAAGCATGAGGATCCGACTTTGAGTCCCAGAACCCACATAAAAACTGTAAAATCATGGTGGAGGTGGAGACAGGCAGATCTCTGGGGCTTGCTGGCCCACACCAATGAGAGACCCCTTGTTTTAGAAATAGGTGGATGGCTTCCTAAGGAAGGACAGCCAAGGTTGTCCTCTGGGCTCACACACACATGCACACAGCCACAAACACATGTGCCCCTGCACACATGAACACACACACAGAGATGGCCCACCCCTGAGACATTCTGAGGGAGCTGAGCACTGTGTTGCTGCCATTCCCTTCAGCCTGTTTCAGTGAGAAGTGCAGGCTAAGAAGCCAGGCCAGGAGTGCAGCCATCTTTCCTCTGACCTATGAACCAGTGGTGATGCTCTCCTGTGGAGTCAGTGAGATGCTGGGAGTGAAAGAGCTTTGAAAAAGGAAGAAGACATTGTTTAAAACAATAAGGTAAGGCTGGAGACATGGCTTAGTGGTTAAGGTGCTTGCCTGAAAAACCAAAGGCCCTCGGTTCAATTCCCCAGGACCCACATAAGCCAGATGCACAAGGTGGCAATGCATCTGGAGTTTGTTTACAGTGGCTAGAGGCCCTGGCATTCCCATTCTCTTTCTATCTGCCTCTCTCTCTGCTTCTTTTTCTCATTCTCTCTCTCTCTCTCTTTCTCAAATAAATAAATAAAAATAAAAATATTTTTTAAAGTTATATATAAAAAAAAAACAATAAGGTAGCCAGGCATGGTGGTACACACCTTCAATTCCAGCACTGGGAGGCAGGCAAAGTAGGAGGATCACCATGAGTTTGAGGCCACCCTGAGACTACATAGTGAATTCCAGGTCAGCCTAGGTTTCAGTGAGACCCTACCTTGAAAAAACAAAAACTAAAATAAGGTGTTGGCAGTAGAGCCAAAATAAGGTATTATTATTAGATTATTATTGGTTTTGCGAGGTAGGGTCTCACTCTGGTCCAGGCTGACCTTTAATATGGTCTCAGTTCTCTTGTTATCCTACCTCTGCATCCATTCCACCCATGAAATTATTTTTAATATGGTATCAGTTCTCTTGTTATTACATCCATTCCCCATGAAATCATCCCCTTAGAGACAAGAAAATCGAGGAAGTATGGGCTGGAACAGCAGGAATATGTAGGTCCCTCAGGACTGCACAGTCAACCCCTCTCCTGCCCCCTCCCCCAGAAGGACAGCTGGGCTGGGCAGGGCAGGAAGCAGGGCAACTAGGGTTAAGCCTCACAAACCACTGTGGGCTAGAGGAGCCCCAGGAAGTGCCTGAAGGTCAGACTCAGGGGTTCCCCCATAGCGGCGGGGTGGGATGCTTCCAGTGAATGGGAGGGGTTTCTGCAGAGGAGAAAACGGGCGATTTCTTTACTCCAGGAGAGGCGAGTACCAGCCCTAGCATTGTGTTCCACCTTATCTTGGGATCAGAAAAGGAAATAACAAAGGCTTGCCTGAGGACTCCCAGAGCCAGGCATTTCTGTTCTTTTCTTGATCTGCCAGAAAACCATTCTGGGACTTGACTTAGGAGGTGACATCTCTACAGGAAAAGGCTGCTGCTGTCTAGAGAGGCTAGGTCTCATGGAAAGGACAAACATCACCTCTGTGGCCTTGGACTAATTGCTTAACCTTCTGGAGCCCAGTTCCTCTGAGAATGGAGTAATAATCTACTACCTCACTACTTCAGGACTGCCATGGTTACACGAAAACATCTAGTCTAGGTGCTTAGAACAGAGCCTGAAAAAATGAGTCATGCATACAGCTCATGTATTCATAGCATCCGGTGGACAGTCAGCTCTGTTGGTTAGACTGCGGTGCTCAGAATAATATTGTTGGTGGCTGTTAACCTTATCTCCTGCCCTCACTGACTGTTTTCTTGTAACACAGCCTCCTGAGTGTTCAGTATCCATGACATTGACATCTAAAGCAGAAAATTCATGCAAAACGAATGCTTTTTTGTTGTGTCCCAGGCTCCTGTCCCCAACTCAAAGCCCCACTCAAGCTCTCCTCCCCTGTGCCTCCACCAAACCCTTGGCCTCAATGATGGAGGCCATAGTTAAGTCTCAAGGGGAAGAGGCCCAGGGGCTCGGGAGAAGACCCGGTCTGTGTCCCAGCTTTGGTGTAAGCTCCTGGTCACCCCTGTTCAGGGTGGTTGGGTGCATGGGGGTAGTGCTCCCCCTGCCCAAAGGTGCCAAAACTTGAGTTGCAGTCTTGACATTAGAAGGCATGTGCTGACAAGCTAAGGGGGGTTGGGGTCCGGCCCCTTGCTGGCTTTGCATCTTTAACAGTTTCCTTAGCCTCCTTCACTTCAGTTTCCATCTGTGTTCCTTGGGGGTCACAGCAGCCCCTACCTTACACCGTGGCCATGCTCAATCTGCTCCCTCAGTCCGCCGTGCAAGTTGAGTGAGCTTGTGTGTATGAAGAGATCACCGGGATTCAGAAAGTACTGATGGCACAGTGCCCTGTAGTGCCGCAGTGCTGTCGTGGGGGGCCACGGCTTCATCGGCTCTGACTGGTCTCCCTGCTCTCTTCTCCACAGGACTCTATGTGCTGGTTGGAGCGGGAGCCCTGATGATGGCCGTGGGGTTTTTTGGGTGCTGTGGAGCCATGCGGGAGTCTCAGTGTGTTCTCGGATCAGTAAGTGGGGTTCAGTGGATGAACATGTCGGAGTGGGCAGAAATAGCCTGGCAGGGGTCAGGTGACTTGGGTTCCAGCTCCTCCAGGAATCATGGAGTCCTGGCCCCTTCCATGACCTCTGGTTTCTGCATCTCCTGCGTGAGAATAATATTATCTTTGTCTCCGCCTCATGTGGAAAATGTGAAAAGAAAATGAGGTAATTAGTATAAAGATGTTTGGGGAGGAAAAGCAGCTAGGATTACATAGGGAAATCATGATTATTCTTTACAAACATAATATTCACTGTGGGTGAGGCAGCGAAAAGATCCCCAGAGTCAAGAAAGGGCTGTATCTACAAGGAGAAAATTTCTGGTTAAGATCAATAACTTAGGAGCTGAGAAAGTGGCTCAGCGGTTACAGGTGCTTGCTTGCAAAGCCTGCTGGCCCAGGTTCAATTCCGCAGCACCCTTGTAAAGCCAGATGTGAAGTGGTGCATGCATCATGTGATCCCGGCACGCACATCACAATGGGAAGTGGAGCGGGGAAGATCTGAAGTGCCTGGGCTGGCTAGTCTGATGTTTGTTTGCAATGGCAAGAGACTGTCTCAGAGAAGGTGGTGCATAGACACCTAGAGGTTGTCCTCTGACCACCACACCTGTGCCCAAACACACACACATACACAAAAGAATGTGGGTTTTTTTTAATCAGTAACAATCAAAAATATCCCTCTGGTGGTTTATTTTAAACAACAACCTTTGCTTTAAAAAAAAAAAGTTTATATTAACTACAGCCAATAGCAGTGAAGCCTAAAGGAGGAGAAGGCAGGAAGGAAGTTTTATAGTTCTCCACAGGGAGCCTGAAATAGTAGTGTCCCAGGCAGCCTCACATTCACTTACCCATTGCATGCAGCCTGTGGGTGTTTATATCTGCCTGCTGCTTCTGGTCTGTTGCTGTGTAAAATGTCTAAATGGTTCCTTCACCCAGCCATTCTTCTTCTCTCCCCAGTAAAGCTGTCTTTTGACATGTGTAGCTGAATTTGATCAAAGCACACCTGAGTCCTGGAGAGGAGAACCCACACATACCTCTTCTTTCCCTGTCCTCAGAGAAGCCTTCCAGACCACAAGGCTCATGTCACACCTTTCCTCAAGCCAGGCCCCATCAGCTACTGTCAGTCTCAGACCTTACTTCCTATTGTTACAGAACTTTTTTGCTCACCACGTATTTATTAGCTCATGAGCACCGGGCATTGTTCAAGGTGGTGGGATTTCTATGTGACTGCAATTCCCTTACTAGCTTGTTCAATCCTTTACTAGTTTATTTTATCTTCCCTGCCCCATTGAAGGTTTACGATGACAGGTAACCTTGTTCACTGGTCTATACCCAGCACCAAGGACAGTACCTGGCACAGACTAGATACTCAACAAACAATTGCTGAGTGAATAAATGAACAGGAAAGTGACATAGCTGTTGTACAAAGAAGCCTCAGCGGTAAATACTTGGATCAGTTCAAACATAATCGTGATGCTTTTCCAATGTAACTAGATTGAAAGAGGCTAAATGAATTGAAAAGGTGTTAAATTAATGAAGGTAGTATTTTCTCTCAACAGTTTTTTACCTGCCTCCTGGTGATATTTGCTGCTGAAGTGACCACTGGAGTGTTTGCTTTTATAGGCAAGGATGTGGTAAGTACAATCATGTCCGGTGTTTTCTTATGGTGGCTAAAGTCTTCTCTTTATGGCAAAGCCTAATGAATATTCATCCCCAAAATGTTATTAAGAAACAGAATAGTTCCCAAAGTATAGTTGAAGTAAAATCTTTCTGCTTAGTAGTGTACAGAAACGTGAGTGTGTATGTGTCAGCATTTATGTGTACATATTTTCTGGGGAGATAATACATAGCTTTTATTAGGTTTAGAAACTAGTCTATGATTTTTTAAAGGTTCTCTAGGTTAAGATTATCCTAGTTCAAAATGATTGCAGACATGAGAATGAGGCGTAAGGGAGAACCTGCTTTCTCATCCATTGTCTTGACTCCTTTGTCTGTAAAGCTTGGCCTAGACAGGTGCCATGGTGCCATGAGAATGTAAATTCTGACCTAATGTTTGCAAGTGACAACTCTTAGTGTTCGGAATAGGTTATCAGGAGAGCCCACAGAAGGAGAGGGCTTTTAGAAGGATAAACATACTATAGGCTAGAGAGTAATCAGAAGAAGAATAGAGCTTCAAGAGCACTGTATTTCCATTAATTCATATATCATCAGTCCTGTGTTTCTAAACTTGGATTTAACAATGGTAAACATGGACTAAGAAGATGGCTCAGAGGCTAAAGGCACTTGTCCCCAAAGCCTGTTTGTCCCATATTTGATTCCTAAGCCATCAACATAAAGCCAAATGCAAAAGTGACTCGTGCATCTGGAATTCATTTGCAGCAACGAGAGGCCCTGTTGCACATGCATACACACACAGAGATAAATAAAAATATTTTTAATGGTAAACATTAAAGCTCATGTCTTTTCTAAAGTAGGTGGTTATATGCACAGATTAGTTTCAGTTTAGCTCCATATAGAGGTGAAACTTAAAGATGTTTGAAATTTCTGTAGATTTGAGGTCCTATGTCTTTTTTGTTCTTGTTGTTGTTTTCTGGGGTAGGGTCTCACTCTAAGTCAGGCTGACCTGGAACTTACTCTGTAGTCCCAGGCTGGCCTTGAACTCACAGTGGTCCTCCTACCTCAGCCTCCCACGTGCTGGGAATAAAAGTGTGCATCACCATGCCCTGCTTGGTCCTGTTTATACTACAGAAAGCATTCTCTAATCTGTACGTGATAACTGAAAGCAGAATATCTTCCTTGGCAACAAACATCTTGAGTCTGTTTAACTGATGGAGACCCATGATTACATAGGTTCCAACCCAGCTGTGCATCACAGTCTTCTGAATGGGGCCAGGAATGGGCCCAGTTGATGCTAAAGCCCTATAAGATTTACAAACCTCCATCCTATGAGTTCTGTTTGGTCTATGGAACCTCATAGTTTATTCTCCCATCCACCAAAGCATCTTCGGAACTCTCGAGTGTATGTTCTGTTCCATATATGTAGAATTGTCCTAAAATACAGATGAGCATGTGCAAACACAGCATTTTTGAAGGGCATGGAAGAGGGGATTTTCCTTGAGAAAAAGAAAACACTTGAAACACCCCCATTCACTGTGCTTTCAATCCTCCTGTTACATTTTTTCAGGCTATACGACACGTGCAGACCATGTATGAAGAGGCTTACAGTGATTACCTTAAAGACAGGGAAAAGGGAAACGGGACGCTCATTACCTTTCACTCAGCAGTGAGTAACCTTATTTCCTCCCTGACATCATGCTTTCTAGTGACCAAGCCTGAGCCAGGTTCTTTACACACCTAGACTAAAAATAAAAATAAATTCAGTAAAGGGGAGCTTCTGATTTTAGCCCTGATGAGAATCTGGTGTGTTCTGTGAAGAACCCTAACTTAGAATGAGGCCCACCACAGAGCTCACTAGAGGAAGTTAGGGTGTGTGCCCAGAAGAAACCAAAGAGCCTGAACAAGAACACTGAGCAAGCTGCCCGTATGAATGTCAGGTTCTCTCAGAAGTGACATTGTGGTGTGGCAGAAGCAAGCGTGGCCTTCCAGCTAGAAAGCTAATTCCAAGCTGTAGTCCTGACTCTTAGCAGCTTTTTAACCCTGAGCAAATTGGTTAACATCCCTGATACCTACTTAGCTCTCTTATTTGTAAAATGAAGGGTCACAAGAGACAATTATATTCCCTTCTAGAACATTCCATGAGCATGTGCTGTCGATAGAGTGCTTAGAACTACAAATAGTTAATCAAAGAAGGCATAGAGAGGTGATGGGTCAGGCCAGAGCTGTTCTGATTTCGTAAACACTGATATGAAGACATAGCTATGAACTCACGGGCCAAGTATTTTCAGGTATGTGGTTCTTTCTCTATGACAAGAGTGTCTTGGAAGGTGCCTGAGAGACATCAAGCAGCACAGATTCTTTTGGCTTGGAGGCCAGTCCTTAGGAGAGTGCATGTGTGCCAGGCAGTTTTTAAGCCTACTCTTGGGAGTTTACTGCTGCCTCTTCTCCTCTCCTTCCCAGACAGTCCCCAGTTAATGAGCCCTTCCCCAAATTCATAAAGCTTTAGCTCCTCTGCAGATTATAGTACTTCCAGGCCGAAAAAAGGACTCTGAGGTCCCCAGCTCCTGTCTAAAAAGTAGCACTTTACAAAGACGCCATCCACTACCTTCTGCCTTGTTTGGGTTGTCTGAAATCACTTCCTATCATAAAATCCAGGCAGCTTTAGAGAAGCCATGTTCTCGGTTTGCTAGCTCAACTCTGTGACTCTGAGCCTGCTTTCCAGAAATAGCAGTGTGAGCCTCGTAGCTGCATTGCTGCCGGGGCACTGCCAGGCAGTAGTGGTTCCCAGGCTTGGAGCTGCTGCTTCTGCCTCCCATATCCTAAATTCTTTTTTTCTCACCCTCTAGTTTCATTGCTGTGGAAAAGAAAGCTCTGAACAGGTCCAACCCACATGCCCAAAGGAGCTTCTTGGCCACAAGGTAAGCTGCTCCTTCCAGGGCTCCCACAACCCACAGGCCCCTAATGTGACACGCTTTTGCTGTCAGGATGGTGGCCGGGAGGCTCAGGTCCTCCCTTCGAGGGATTCTAGGAGGTTGTTTCCCAGTGGATTCTGGGCCTCACTTCATGCCACCACGTGAAATCAGCAGCAGTGTTGAGTCACAGTCTCCTTACACCGCGGGGAACAATGGCAACTCAGTTGCCAATAATGATGCCATCAGCTTTGGGTATTAATTGAGCTCACCAGGGCCAGAAGTATGTGTGCTCCACGTCTTTCTAGGAGAGCCATGGTGCTGGTAAACTTAAGTATTGTGTCTGGAACCGTGCCAGTACAAGAGAAGAAGACATGGTGTCTTCTCTCAGAGGCTGACAGACCAGTCAGTGGCTATGATGCTTGTGCAAGGAGTCTGTCCAGCATATCATGGAGATGCTGCTGGGTGAGGAAAGCTTTATATAGAGCCTGACCTTAGCCTGAGTCTTGACAAAGGACACAGAGAGCAGTAGGAGAAGTGTGCTAGTGTGCAACTCCAGTGCTGTACAGAACAGGGAGGAAAGATGGTTTAGTGGTTCAGGCGCTTGCCTGCAAAGCCAAAGGACCCAGGTTTGATTCCCCAAGAATCCACATAGGCCAGATGCACAAGGTGATGCATGTATCTGGAGTTTGTTTGCAGTGGCTGGAGGCGCTGGCATGTGCATTTTCCTCTCCCTCTTTATCTCATTAATTAATTAATTTTTTTTAAAAAATCACTGTTGCATTGTAGGAAGAATGCTCAAGCTGCTATGTGTAAAAGGCAAACTGGAAGGTTGGGGACTCAGGGAGGGAGACCACTCTGGTGGCACCTGTGTGACCTGATGAGAAAGTGGCTAAAGCAAGCCCCACATGTAACAGGAAAGGAAAAAGAGTGAAGCACTCAAGAGATGTTAAGGCCACAGATTCATAGGACAGGGTGACGTGATGGGAGTAAGTGGTGCATGACAGGGAGGAGGTGGGGTTTCCAGGTTCTTGCTTGAGTGACTGGAAAGGCGGAGGCACTGCTCACTGAGAGGTGAGTGGAGTGACAAGAGGGGATCCTGGAGGCAGATGACCACTTCAGTTCTGTTTAAGCTCAGGTACCCATAGGACATACCATTTCAGAGGATGACACTGGGGTGGGAATCTCAACATATTGGCAGTTGCTGAAGCTGTAGGAGTAAATGAAGACACCTAGGCAAAGGGTCAGAGTAAGGAACAAGAGGTGATATTGTCATTTAAAAGATAAGCTGAGCACAGCAGGCTGTGAAGGGGTAAGAGTCCAGACCGATGTCGTGGATGTCAGAAGAGGGCGGGTCACTTATAAAGCCAAATGCTCGGAAGAGGATGCATAAATGCAGATAGAAAAATGTTTGTTAGGTTTAATACTTACAGCATTGTTAACGGCCTTTGCCAGATTTTCAGTGACGCACTTGCAGAAAGCGCAGCATGACACGGGGAACACAGAAATGTGAGAATGTGACAATGATACGGATGAGGCAAGTTTTAGGTTGGTGGGAATTACCATTCAAAATACTAGGTCTTTCTGAGTTGGAAGAAATGAATGAGGTACAGCACCACCCCCAAAGAGCTCACGTCTGGCTGGGGAGATGTGCAAGGGGCCGTTAACACCACAAGAATTAAGTGAAAGCTACATTAGAGGGAGCAGGCAGACTTAACTGAAATCCTTGGGAAGCTGTGATTGTCACGATGAACCTTGAATGATAAGTGAGAGTTCAGTAAGCAGAAGAAAAGCGGAGGGAACAGGGCAAAGGCGTGGAGACAAGACAAGAGATGTATTCTGGAAAATATAGTTTTGAGGAGAGGCAGAAAGCACTAAATGCCTGAGGAAGGTGAGTTCTTCAAAGATTAGGAACCTATTTTTCAAGGGCTGTTGCATTACTTTTTGGGGGGAGCTTATTTCTGTTTACCCACCCAGCATAGACCAAAGAAATAATATTGACCCAGTACAGCTTGGTGAACCAGTGAGTTTATTGGGATTACTGACAGGAGCATGGCTAAGGAGGTACTTACAGAAACATGGGTTGCTTGGGCAGCCATGTCAATGACAAGCCCACCCCAATATGAGTGACAACTCATGAAAGCCAATCACTGGAGTCCCCTGCACAACTTGCTGGCAGCTAAGACACTTCTGTCTCCTGTCCCCAGCAGTTATTGACTGCTTATAACTTTGGGGAAGGACCTCCTGCATCTGGTAAATTTCCTGTGATTTTCGTGGGCCTGCTGAGTCTCCCTCCTCTCTCCAGGAGGGGCTGTTCTGTTCTGAAGGAAATAGCCACATAAAGGTCCTGGGTAGCCTTGTGAATTGAAGAGTCTAGCCTTCATTCTGCTAGTTTAGGATCCACAAAAGGAATAGGATTTTCATTGTATTAAGTTTGCTGATAATAATGTGGAGAATTGATGTGAAATGAATAGCATGAACCTAAAGTAGCCAGCTGATTCAATTCTGTTCCATTGGTCTATATTTCTGATTTTTATGCCACTACCAGGCTGTTTTTGTTACTATGGCTTTGTAGTATAGCTTTAGATTGGGTATAGTGATCCCTCCAAAGGTGTTTCTTTTGCTGAGCATTTGTTTGAATATCCAAGGCCTGCTGCCATTCCATATGAATTTTGAGATTGTTTTTTCTACCTCTGTAAAGAATGATGCTAGAGAGATGGCTTAGCGGTTAAGTCGCCTGCCTGCTAAGCCTAAGAACGCCTGCTCAATTCTCCAGGTCCCACATTTAGCCAGATGCAAAGTGACACAAGGGTGCAATGCTGCAGTTGCCCACAAGGGGGATAATACATCTACAGTTCATTCACAGCAGCTGAGAGGCCATTGGTGCACCCATTCTCTGTCTGTCTGTCTCTCTCTCAATATCTGCACAAAAAAAGAAGAATGATGCTGGGATTTTTATTGGTATTACATTAAATCTGTATGCTGACTTTGGTAGAATTGCCATTTTCACAATATTAATCCTACCTCTCCAGGAGCATGGGGGGGGGGGGTCTTCCCATCTTCTCATGTCTTCCTCAAGTTCTTTCTTGAGTATTTTTATGTTTTAGTATGTAGGTATCTCACATCCTTGGTTAGTGTCATTCCAAAGTTTTTTTGTGTGTGTGTGTGGCTATTGAAAATGGGACAGCCTCACTGATTTGTTTCTCTGTATGTTGTTTTATGTATAGGGAAGCTACTGGTTTTGTGTGTTGATTTTGTATCCTGCCACTTTGCTAAAAGAATTTATCACCTTGATAACTTTTAGGGTAGTCTTTCGGGTCACTTATGTATAGGATCATGTCATCTGCAAAGAGTGCTAATTTGATTTCTTCCTTTCCAATTTGTATCCCTTGTATATCTTTATCCTGCCTTATTGCTATGATTTCTAGTACTATTTTGAAGAGCAATGGTGAAAGTGGACACCTCTGTCTTGTTCCTGATCTTAATGGGAACTCCTTGATTCCTCTGCTGTATTTCAGCCCAGTGAGGTTAGCTGGGACAAGCTGGATGGAGCACTAAGAATGGAGAGGGGAAGGTAAAATATTCTGGATGATTAACTGCTGGATATCAGAAGGGTGGGCATTCATGGCAGAGTTTCCTGCTCTTCTACTTGTAGAGACAAGGTGTCATTCACTGAACTGAGGGACAGAGGAGGAGCCAATTACTGAGAAAGAGAATTGTTCAGCATCTAGCATGGTGCTTTTAAGAAATCAGATAGTCTCCCAAGTGGAAATATCAAATAAACAACTGAAAAATCTAGTGTGTGGCTCAGGAGAGACATTGGAGTGTCTGCGGCTTACAGAATCTTAAAGTTACAGTAATGATTGTGACTCATGAGATTTTGAAGAAAAGAAATGAGATTAGAACCCTAGGGAACCTCTTAAGGTTGAGCAAAAAGGAAGTGGACAAATAGGGACCTTGGGAGAAGTGGTCAGACATCATGAAGGGGGAGTCAGCTCCCCGTCTGTTCATGACCTTCCTGTGTGGGGCACCATGGATACAAAGATGAATGAGAGAAGGTTGCTGCCCGCAGAAGCATGCTGGCTAATAGGAGAATGGATGCAGCGCACAGTGGAGGTGTGCACAAGTCTGCGTGGTGCTCTGAGAGCAGAAGGCACTTAGGAGAACGCAGAAGCAGTGTGGCCTTGTGAAGGCTGCCTGTGGGTTAGATGCCTCAGCGCTCTCTTCCACAATGAGAGGGAATTGTATAATGTGACTTGGAGACAAGGACATGCAGTGAGAGTTCATTAGAGATAAAATTTAAATTCCTATTAAACACATAAAAGCATATGCAATTAAAAGCAATCTTAAAATTAGTAGCAAATTTAAATGAAGAGGTGCATTGTTTAACCTGTGAAATTGGCCCAGATTTTTTTTGTGTGACGAGTGACGTGAGATAAATACATTTTTTAAAATTGGTATCATAGTCTTAGAAGTTAATACAATTATGTAACCTAGAGTGATAAATATGTCCATGCTCTTTGATCCAGAAATTCCACTTCTTAAAATGAATTCAAAGGGAAGAGAATAAAAAAAATATGGTCTGAAATTTTTATGCAATGGGAGGACTGTTGCAACATTACTCATAAGACCTAAGCATTGGCTTCTTAATATGTAACAATAAATTATTATGACTTCATCTGATGAAATATTTTATAGCCATTAGGAATCACAGTTTCAAAAATTAGTGAAATAGGACATTTTTGTTTCTTTACATTATGTTTAAAAAGCACACAGGGGGCTGAAGGGATGGTATAGAGGTTAAGGCACTAGCCTGCAAAGCCAAAGAACCCAGGTTTGATTCCCCGGGACCCATGTAAGCACAGGTGGTGCATGCTTCGAGCTTGTTAGCAGCGGCTGAAGGCCCTGGTGTGCCCATTCCCCAACCCCCCTCTCTCCTTCTTTCTCTCTTTATGCATAAGAACCAGCACTAGTTATTACCTTAGTACAAATTTTTTTTTTTTAATTTTCTTTCTATTAACATCTATTTTCCAAATAGATAACCATGCATTCCTTTGTGACTAAGGAAAGATAATACATATTTGTTTGTTTTTCATAAAAGGAAACAGGCTCTGAATGAAAGGAGGGAAAAGACAGAGCTAGCAAGTAGTTTGAGAGTCGTGTTTGTTTTAGATCAAGCACGCTGAACATGGGACCATCCGCTGAGTGGGAATGTCCATGAAGAACGAGAGGCTGAACAGATAGGAAGGGAAGGGGCTGCTGGCAGGCTTCCTAAGGAGATGAGAGAGAGGGAGACCCCGATCAAGAAGGGGCTGACCTTCCATAGGCTAAGGATCTCTTTGCCTTTGAGGAGGCACACTTGTCCCCTTTGTGTGACACCTGCCTGCAACAGTTCCAGGCACTGAAGGAAGGGAACATCTCAGAGTCCAGGTGAGGGGGAGAAATGCTTCATGTTCTGTAGTCTGGCTTCCTGTTTTCTCCAGTGCATAAGAATGCTGCTGTGTCCAGCGGGGCTTCCCTTAGCAGAATGCATTTAAAGGTCAGTCTGTATCCTGTGTGTTGAACTGAGAGCAGAAGAAACGATGTCTTACTGCTTCAACCCTTTCTAGTATCTGACACAAAGGAGATGCTCAAAAATGTTTGCCAAGTCAATAAGTATGAGAGGGGACACGAGGAGAGGGGTGAGGGTTATGTCACTTGTGTGGGTATGAGAAGGCAAAGGTCTGCACAGCCTGGTGTTGCAATCAGACAGAGAGCATACTTCTGCTGAGGAAACTCCCAATAGAAGCTTTCAAAGCTGGGAAACTAATAATGGCCACAGATGATCTGTTCTGCTCCCTAAGTTTCCCCCTATCCATGAAGGTTCTTGGAACCCATGCCCCACCCACCACAGGACAGGATGGTCTTCCAGCTTCCAAGATCTAGCTTTCCGAAGTCATGGCTTTCCCATGTTTAGTTTGAACCTGTACATAGGAAATGCCTGCCCTTGTATAGTAAATTAGACCATGTATAAAAAGTCTCTTGGATTATAAATGACAATATAAAATAGGAAGTTATTATTTTAGGGATATTTATTTTTCTTTGCTTATAGTAAGAAGAGCTCTCAAATTTTAGACTGCCTCAAATCCCATAGAATTGCCCTCCTCCCATTTGATTTCACAGGTCTGAAGGAGCCATTGGCCTAAACAGGAAAATTCTATCATAAGAGCAGAGTGTAGTTTTCCCACAACTACATTTCTGCTTTAAGATTGTCAAGATGGGGCTGGAGAGATGGCTTAGCAGTTAAGGCACATGCCTGTGAAGCCTAAGGATCCCGGTTCGATTCTCCAGGTCCCAAAGCGAGATGCACATGCATCTGGAGTTCGTTTGTAGTGGCTACAGGCCCTGGCATGCCCATTCTCACTCTCCCTCTCTCTCTTTCCCCCTCTCTCTGTCTCAAATAAATAAATAAATAAAAATCTTTTTTTTTTTTTTTAAAAAAAAAGCCTATAAAAAAAAGATGGGCTGGAGAGATGGCTTAGCAGTTAAGGTGCCCGCCTGCCAAGCCTAAGAGCACCCGTTCGATATCCAGGTCCCACATTTAGCCAGACGCATGTGACACAAGCACGCAACGCTGCCTTTGCCCACAAGGGGTGCACGTGTCTGGAGTTCATTCACAGCAGCTGAGAGGCCGCTGGCACACCCATTCTCTCTCTCTCTGCCTCTTCTTCTCTATCTATCTCTCTCTCAAATAATTTTAAAAAATAAATATTAAAAAGAAGATTGTCAAGTTGATGGAACCCAAGAGGTGTGATCTGCACATGAACAGAAGCTGTTGTGGTGACGCAGAATGCTCTCATACAGAAAGGAGGATTGGATCAGAGGGGTATTCCCACATACCATCATTTTTGATTCCTGACTTTTTTTTTTTTTTCCAAAACAGAATTGCATCAATGAAATTGAAACCGTAATCAGTATTAAACTCCAGCTCGTCGGAATTGTTGGTATTGGAGTTGCAGGTCTCACAGTAAGAAAGTTCCAGAACTTACCTTTCTTGCCCTCCGGGAAGTTTTGAACCTTGACATCTGCTTTTCCCTTAAGTGTGAGATGGCCGTACCTGAAGAAAACGCTCCCATAGAACAAAGGCATTTGTTCCCAGTACAGCTTCTAAGGACAAAGCTAGTTAAGTACACCCACAGCAGTCCTGTAAAATACTGCGCAAATGTCCGTGTTAACCTAATTATGACCTTGATATTTTATTGTAATAACTTCTCGTTTTAAAGTCATCTAGATTAGTGACTTCAACTCAAAATAGCATAATGTCAGAGTAATCTCTCACCTATGCATTGAAGCACCAGCATAGGACAGGATGTGGCCTTCCTATGTTTAGTTTGTACCCGTACAGACTTTTCTTAATAGGAATTACATGAGCTGGGCTTAACTCCTGCTTCTGGGACTCACTTATAAACCCTGAGATTAAGGGAAAGTTTCTTAGTTTCTTTAAGCTTTAATTCTTTAATTTCTTCATTTGTAAAATATGAATTTTTAACATATCAATGTCACAAGAATATTGAGATTAAGTGATATAGTATATATAAACAGTTATTACAAATTAATTTCTATAAAATGCCCAGAACATTTAGCATTCAGTAAGTGCCAACTAGCTTTCTATATAATTTGAATGTTTGTAAACTCAGAATCCAGGCAAAGGGAATACCATATGAGAAATTGTGAAGCCTATTGCATCCTGTGGGTGGCCCAGTCCTTTAAAAGCACAAAACAAGAGTATATGGAGGGAAAGGTCTGGGAAGGTGGCTCAGCTGGTAGAGCACTTACCTAGCATGCACAAAGTCCTGGGTTTCATCCCCAGAAGTGCATAACCAGGGCTAGAGGTGCATATCTTGGTCTCAGTATGCAGAGCTTGGAGACAGGAGAATTAGAAGTCCAAGGTCATCTTTAGCTACATACATAATGAGTTCAAGGCCAGTATAGATACATAAGACTCTGTCTTTCAAAAAGAGTGTATGAGAAGAATTGATAGCCACGGGCAGGTATCATGAGAGTGGCAAGGAACAAGGATATCATTGGAGGGGTGTCAGGGCCACAGAATTGAAGGTTTTGTGTGCCCTTCTGAAAGGTTGGGCTTCATCCTTAAGGAGCCTTCAAGACCAAAGGGATCTGTGGAGCCAGATCTGTAGAGGAAGAGGGGGAAGATTGGCCTTGGAGGCCAATGATTCCATTATATAGAAGATGAGTAACACACACTATAACAGAACTTACTCTCTAGTGAATTAACTCATGGCCTGCACTAAGAATGGTGAGGAAATCCATGAATGAGTAGTTCTTAAATGGCACCCAAGTTCTTTCCCCCTTTTCTGTGCTTGGAGAACAGAAGTAGGGCAGTGGCTGGAAAAGTGTCCTATGTTGAGGACCTCCACATACAGGGACATCTCTCAGATCCTCCCCGCCTGCTGGGGGAGCGGGGGGGGCGGGGGCTAGCCCAGCTGCAGATCTACAGCTCCCTGGGGACAAGTAGTTTGAAGACATTGCATACAATGGAGGTAGCAAGTTGACCATCCTAACAAATGTGCACTTTCAACAACTGTGCAGCCTGGAAGCAGTCCTTCCAACTCATGAAAGGAGCAGCTGAAGCTGAAAGAGTATCTTTCAGAGGAAGCCTGTTCAGACTACACCAGTATGAAGTGTGTGTGTGGGGGTCACATCCATCCCTGTGGTCGTGGGGAAGTATCCTTGGCCTATCTTGAATCAACACACAAGAGTTCCTCCTTTAGTCCTGCTTTGTAGAAGCTCAACGTTGTACAGTATTATCAGTTAACCAAACGTCCATTAGGTGTCTCCCCTGCCACACAGTGGTGCAGAGTTCTGTCAGCTGTAAGCTTGAAATCGTTCCTACCTGTGTACTTACTTCAGGTTGACCCTTCCAAAACATTATCCCTGCCTTACTGCATTTAGCATCCACAGATTCCAGTCTGACTTAGGATAAGATTGGGGAGAGAATCCAAGTTACAGTGCCAGTGTTTAAAACAAACACCAACAGGAATTTATAAAAGAACACCAACAGATGGGGTTCCACAGGTTGTCTGTGAGAATATAAGGGGATATAGTATAGGATAAGGAGGACCTTTTGGAACTTGTATATTCATTCACACCTTATAACTGGATATTGATTTCACCCAAGTATTTGACTTCTAAGAGAAATAAAGAATATCATAGTCTAAACACCCTGGTCTATACTTTGGTAAACTAGAGAGTTAAATACTCAAGTGTTATTTGCATGTAAATGAAATAAGAACAAAGAGATGCCCCACTTTGAAATCTGTGACCACTGTTTGTAAAATTGAACGCTTTTCTGACAATAAAAAAATCATTTAAACAATAAGTTATAAACATATTTTTCTGAATGAATAAGATTTGACATTAACCTAAAATATAAATTTCCAAGACAAGAGGTACATCAGTCTTTTATAACTGCTATCCAGAAGCAATGACCTTTCTTAAAACAGATTTGCTAACCATAAAAACATAATAATGCATTTTAAGCAAAGTTAACACAGAGGTCCTACCCGGTAGCCATCCTTAAGGAGCATGTAAATGTCATGTATAATGACTGGGATTGGTTATAATTCTTTATTAGCTTGAGCCAGCCACCCACACTGTTTTACTAACCTTTCTAAGCAACGCCTGCACATTAAAAGTCACTAATGAGTGCTTGCTTCTCTTTCAGATCTTTGGCATGATATTCAGCATGGTCCTGTGCTGTGCCATACGGAACTCGCGAGACGTGATTTGAAGTTACTTCATCATGCTTTCATACTAAGTGTCACAGAGCTGTCTCAGCTCGTTTTTGATATTCAGGACATTAGGATCTAAAATAAGTTGCTGTCAGTTGTACATTTGCACATGTGTGTATGTCTGGCTTGTTGCTGGTTTGCTCCTGGAGTGAATGTCCATGTATGTTGACTGAGAACATATTCAAGTGTGATCTGTGGGTTTCTGGTATGTGCATTACACATAATGAACTCTGTTCTCTGGGAATTCCTACTTCTTGTTATGTAAGAGGGATAACTTATTCAATTACCAGGAAAAAAAAAGCTTTGAGAAACTTTAAAACCCAGATATTCAGAAAATGTGATAATGGATCAGTTTCTCAGACTTTAGCATTGAACATCAGGTGCTAAGACAATGCAGGATTTCTAGTTAATGGAAGCAATAAGCCTATTAGAATTGAGAGAGGATGGAGCAATATCAGGACTGGCTGTGTCTGAGTTGAGTGTAAGGGTTTCTTGGGATTTTTTTATATACATGCTCCCCCCTCCCACAATACAGTAAACCACAGTTTTAGAACTGAACACATCTGTAAAACTAAATATAACATGGAAAATCTAATTTGAATAAGTCATGCTTTCCTAGAACTTAAACAACAACAAAAACTCCTTCTGGAAAGATTTGTTACCCAGGCAGTCCTGTGACCTATAAAAGTGAATGTTTTTAGGGCTAAGAAAAACACTCTGAACAACTTTAAGCAGGTAAATTTTGTTTTCCCCCTTTTCTGGCTTGCTCCGAACTACTGCAGCCTGGCCTCCTTAAAAGGGTTTCTATCTCAATCTCTTCCATGTTTCTCCAAATACAAGTTCAGAAAGACTAAGGCGAGAGGTCTGGAGTTGAAAGTTGTGGGAAAGATGATTTTTACTGGCACTGTATCTTTGAAATACCTCATAATGGGTTTACATATTTTCCTATTTGTATTTTTCTTATTTATTCACCTAGAGACTTCTTTATAGATGGAGAACTACAATTTTCACCCCTAAAAATAAATAAATCACTGTATAACTCAAATATTATCTTATGAGCATCCTTGGCCAAACTGAAATAAACAAAGAAAATCATCTTTTCAGTGTATACACACAACAAAGGCAAGATAGAGAACCATAAATACTTATATGCACACAGCACAAATATATTCTTTCTCTGCAAGTCCTTAAGAAAATAAAATGTCCCAGTTCCTTTTTCGTCTTTATACTTGATTTTAAATGGGAAAACCCAGTTTTGGGGTCTCTTTTGTCAGTAATTTTTAATATTTGTTATAGGAAATAAGTTATGGATTTTTAAAATTTTTATTTGGCCACACAAAAGTAAAAGTATGAAGTCTTTTGGAACCCCCAGATGAACTTCTGCATGTGAGAATACAAAACTGCCTCTACGTACTGAAGGAAAGTGCCAAGTTCCCAAGAAACTTTTACAAAGCGTTTTGCGGAAAACATCTAACTACTTGAAATGGTCTCGCTCTCACAGAGCACCACATTTTTCTGTCAGCCATATTTGCCACTGCTACTAACTTGGGAGAAAAGGTTTTCTTAGGAAAAAAGATTGGGAATAAGCTAAAAGCTTAGCTGTGCATAGCTATTTTACTGTGTCTGCAGCAAAGAAAAAAAAATTGTTTTAAGAAAATCAGTTCATGAAATGTGTATGCCCCGATAGTTGATAAATCCAAGCAAAGAACAGAGCATCTGTCTTGGAGCTTTCGCTCTCTCTCCACCTGAAGACAGGGAGCAGGCTCCAGTGTGTGGACTCAGGCTACTCCAGCTCAGAATCATTTCCCATTCCACAGAAGTGAGTTTCATTCTCAGTCAACAACTTTGAAGACGATAGTTCTAAGTGAAAGAGTAGAAATAATCTGTACAATTTTAAGGACAAGACTAGAAGTTACCTCCATGTGGGTTAAGCTTTCCAAACAATCTGTGCCATGAGTAAAATTAGAGAATTCCATCTCTGAGTGAGGGTAGATATATATCGTTAAGTGAATGTATAAGGCTATATCTATATAGATATGTAATTCCTATGTTTTGAACTTATATATATTTTGAATATATATATCTCTTGAGGATATACACATAAACAATTTTAAGACATGTATATATTCAAGTATGGATATATATGTATGTATACAGATACATGCACATGCATATACATAAATTTTCAGTTATTTCTGTTTACCTGAACTAATTTGAGGTCAGATTCAAATATTTTAAGTTATTTCAGATTAAATTTTCTATGTACTAAAATTGCTTGTGTCATCTTAAAATCCTAGTATATCTTTTTAAACAGCTTCACATAACTTAAATGTCTACAAATTAACCCAACAATATGGCAAAAACAGATTGTAACCCTTCTTTTATGTTACTGCTGGGAACAGGACTTAACATCAACATCGTAAGAATTTTAATAGCATATAGCTGTGCTGAATATGGCAAAAACAGATTGTGGGGATGGAGAGACGGCTCAATGATTAAGGAACTTTCCCATAAAGCATAACAACCCAAATTCAATTCCCCAGTACCCACATAAAGCCAGATGCATAGTGGCACATGTGTCTGGAGTTTGTTTGCTGTGGCTGAAGGCCCTGGTACACCTATTCTCTCTCTCTCTCTCTCTCTCTCTCTGTCCCTCCCCCCACCTCTCTGCCAGTGTGATGGCGCACGCCTTTAATCCCAGCACTCAGGAGGCTGAAGTAGGAGGTTTGCTGTGAGTTCAAGGCCAGCCTGAGACTACATAGTTAATTCCAGGTCAGCCTAGGCTAGAGCGAGACCCTACCTTGAAAAAGAAGAATAGATTATAACCTTTCTATTATGTTATTATGGGAAACTAGACTTAACAGCAACATTCTGAGGATTTTAATAGCATATAGCTGTGTTTTGACTCGTACTGTTTCACTCACATTGTCCCTCTTTCCTCCAAAAAAGCACCTTTGTTACTTGTGGCTTGATACATAAAACTAATCCTGGGTCTGATGTGTGTCCCCACCCCCCTGCAGTGGGCAGCAGTAATTCCTGTTCCTTCCCTGAGAGTAGTGAAAATAGGCTTGGCTGGGTGAGAATAAGGTTCCCAAGAAGGTGGCAGTGGAGAGAGTAGCATGTTTTCCCCATATGAAATAAGCTTATTAAAAATGAAGAGGAAGAGTCATTCTCCTTTCACAAGTAAAAAGTGGTTTCAGTGGCCCAGAAGCCAACCACTGGGACTTCATTAGATATACCACACCCCAGCTTTCCTGGTTCATGGACCCCTTGACATCAGCTCCTTATTTCATTAAGCCCCATCTTCCCAAACCCTGCACAGGAGCATTTGTGTGTTCTTGAAGCTGGTAGATGAGTTGGGTCATGTGTGGATTCATCAAAGTCAAATTTGCATTAATGTATATTTTGAGGGACAATCTTCTACTTTCTTTAAATATACTTTATTTTTACTATAACAGGAATTATATATAAATGTCCTTCCTTTTTAAAGGTGAAAAGACTATACCGATACAAAGTGTTACTAATTTTTGATATCCTCATTATAGAAATAAAGGGTAAATGCATACAGGACTTCACTGTTCAGATGCTGTCTTCTGACACAGGGAAGTATGAGGAATGAGGTAGTGTGCCTTATACGTCACAGGGCATAATCAATGCTGATTTCATAAACTGTTAGTGCCAGAAACCCTGCCACGGCCTTAGTATCTGTGCTTTGTTTTTTTCCTGTATAAATTATTTTTTTCCTTTTATTAAGTAACAAGAATTTAAATTAGCTTAAAATTTTCAAAATAAACATTGGTTATTACATAAGCGAAGTGACCAATATGAACTACTTACTATACCTGGGAACTGTTAAATATTTGCTATTATAATTACATTGATACTCTAACAAAGAGCTCTATAAATTATAAATCATTTTTATAAAAATCATGCAGAACTGAAAATACAGGAACACATTCATTTGTTGAATTAATCAATTTTGATGCATTTCCCAATTGCTATTCTTAATGAGAACATTAATATGTATGAACATACAGTAATTTGATCATGTTCCTGTCCTGTTAGCCTTTTAGAGTCCTTTCCTCGACCCCCATCCCCTGAGGACCTTCCCTTTTCCAGATACTCTTTCCTCTGTCCTTTTGTACTGCTCTTTTTATCCTTTTCCATCCTCTAGGACATTCTGTAGGATATTGCACTCCCAACTTGAAAAGACTAGTGCATTCATGACCCCATGATGTTACCAGTACGCCACCTGGCCAATTCCCCAATTCCATTTTAATTCAAAAAGTTGGTATCAGTGGTCGTAGCTAGAGTTCTCTGGGCCTGTGCTACCTTATCAGATGCAGCTCACAGTAATATTGGAACTGGATATTTCCTTTGAGGTTACTGTCTTGTGCATTTGAATATGAGCATGCTGACATTCTAGGATGAGCAGGACAAACTTGGGTTGGAGGAAAGCCGGCCAGTATATTGCCGTAAGTGGTATGATAATCATGAACCCAGAGTGGGAAGAGTGGTCAGGAGAGAGCGTTCCCTGACATTGGCATCTGTAACTTGAATCCTGAAGAACCTTTACAGGTTAGTCACGTCACAGGTGGCAGGAGTAGAGGAAAAGCAGGTGAGGTTTCTGGGGAGAGCATGCAGGAAGACCTGAAACAACATGAAAAAATTCAGGGAAGGTTATCACAAGCCAATGTAATGAAGTAAGCTGTTATAAGGGAAATATTTATTATAAAACAGAACATTTAACAAAGGTTTTAACAAATCAGACTTTCAACTATTGAAAGTTCAAGATCACATGCACTTAGCATGATGAGATTGTGTGACAGACCAGAGTCATGGAGATTTCTAATGTTCTAGAAACCCCACCCTATCCCCAAGTGAAAATGAGAGAAAGAGGAACCTAGAGTAATCCCAGGCTTGCAACCGCTGAAAAAGTGCTGCACAGGTGCTGTGGTGAGAAGAGACAGCTGGAGGACATTCCAGAGGAAATAGAATCCAACATTTGATCCATGACCCTGAAGCACAGAAAAGAACTCTGAAATAAAGTGTGTTCAAAGACCTGTGTAAGAATGACAGTGCCCAACTTCAAACAAGATGAGCCACCTCTCATGACTAAATCCCCAGTGAGAAATTAAAGTTAAAAAAAATAGCCAGGCATGGTGGCACATGCCTCTTTAATCCCAGCACTCAGGAGGCAGAGGTAGGAAGACTGCTGTGAATTTGAGGCCTACTACGGATTGAGTTCCAGGTCAGTCTGGGCTAGAGTGTGACCCCACCTTGAAAAAATAAACAACAAAAAAATGGAATTTTCTATTCTAGTAAATTAAAAGCCTGCAATATTTACTCCACACCCATTTCTTATATGTTTGTTTATTTACTTATTTACTTATTTGAGAGAATAGACTCACAGGGCCTCTAGTCACTGCAAACAAATTCCAGATGCATGCACCACCATATGCATCTGGCTTATGTGGGTTCTGGGGAATCAAACCTGCATCCTTAGGCTTCAAAGACAAGCACCTTAACTGCTAAGCCATCTCTGCAGCCCAACACCTATTTCTAAATCTCAGAGCTGGGAGTGTTCTTGGTTGCCTGTGTTTCTTTAGTAGCTTCAGATAACTGTAATGGGTCTCATTCCTTAGGACAAGGACGGATAATATAAGTTTATTTTATATGCTCTACATTTAACAGTGTCCAAAAGGCCAACACCCCCATTGAGATTACCAGCTCCACATGCTAACCAACTGAGCTCGCCAGCCATCTAACATGAGTTGAGAATAGCACCAGCCCTTCTTTTAAAGCTTTGTCTCTACCCCTACAGCATCAAACAAAATTATTTCCTCCCCAAATACAGTCCAGACCTACATTACTTTTGTCAGCTTGTGACTTAGCACAGATTTTGAATCTTTTTGGAGGAGGGAGGAAAGAAAATATACTTAAAAAAATGAAACTAGGACTGGAGAAATGGCTTATCGGTTAAGGTGTTTGCCTGCAAAGCCAAAGGACCCAGGTTTGATTCCCCGGGACCCACATAAAGCCAGATGCACATGGTGGTACAGGCATCTGGAATTCATTTGCAGCAGCTGGAGGACCTGGCGTGCCCATTCTCTTTCTGTCTATCTGCCTCTCTCAAATAAATAAATAAAAATATTTTAATATATTTATTTATTTTTTATTTATTTATTTATTTATTTATTAGGGAGAGAGAGAATGGCATGCCAGGGCCTCCAGCCGCTGCAAATGAACTGCAGATGCATGCACCCCCTTGTGCATCTGGCTTATGTAGGTCCTAGAGAATCCAACCGGGATCCTTTGGCTTTACAGACAAACGCCTTAACCGCTAAGCCATCTCTCCAGCCCAATAAAAATATTTTTTTAAAAATGAAACCAGGTGTGGTAATGCATACCTGTCATTCCAGTACTCTAGCAGCAGAGGCGAAAGGAACACAAATTCCAGGCTAGCCATGGCTATATGAGAGCACATCTCTAATAAATGAGAAGAGTTGATTTCCTCCTCATTAAGAATAATAATTGCCATCACTATATTACATTGTGAATGCAGGTATGTGGCCTCTGCCAGGACCTTTGGAAGCAGAAAGGTCAGGGTAAGAGCTCTCTGTTGGGTTCATGGGGCCATTAACAAGCCATGGTTGCCCTTACGGAAACAGCTTCAAGGGCGGATGGAAGCCAAAGCCAAATTGTAGTGAACTGAATGAAGAATGAGAAATGAGGAAGGAGATAGCTAGTGAAGCGGATTCTTTCAAAAACTCCTGGAGTAGGAACTCAAGGATGGGACAAGCAACTAGCCAGTTGCATGGGGTTGAAGCAGGGTTATTGGCTTTTTGGAGGGGGATCACAGTGTGCTTCATACTGAAGTTAAAGGTCAAGAAAAAGGAAATTGGGAAAGCAAGAAAGAGGAAGTAGGAAAGAAGCACTAGGAAACAATAGCAAGCGAAGAGCTAAGCTAAGGGATGGTCTGAAACTAACAGTAATGATGCGGTGCTGCACTGCCACCACTGTTCCCAATCAAGTGCCAGGAAAAGGAAGTGGGCTCCTTTAAGGGTGGGGCTCGCTTCCGATGAGCCTCGCAGGAGTCAGCAGTCTCTCCTCGGACTCCTGCTCTTGCTCCCCTGGTCTCCTCCGTTTGATTTGTCTCAAGCTGCCTGTTTCCAGAGATGTCAAAAATAGCATGAGTGGCTCCAAGCTCACATTCCATCCACCCTAGTAAGAGCAAACACTCTTCTTTTTTTTTTCAATAGGTAACGTAGTCCTGGGAATGACTCCTAGTGGGAGGGGCTGGGGTCAACTTCACTAGTAAGGCTTAGCTGAGCCTGAATCGTATGCCCTCCCCTTCTGAACCACTTGAACTGAAAGCAGGTGTGCCAAGAATACACAAAGGAAAAGTACTTCCCAGAAGAAAGGACGGAAGCAGCTAATGGAGGCAGCAGGTGAAAGGAGGGTAGTAGAGTAGGAAAACTGAGACAGCATTGTCTTGAAAGATAAGTAGAGGTTAACTAGGACTGATGAGAGCAGAGGATAGAAAAAAACAATGGAAAATAGGTTAGAGCTGAAGTTACCTTGATAAGAATTTTTATTGCAGTTAAACTCAGGCTTGCTGCATTTATTTTTTAAAGATACTTTATTACATAAAAGAGAATTTCTATTATTAGAATTTCCTATTAACAGGGTAACATGCTGCTAAACCTGCCAGCACACCCATTCGGGTACATTCACTTGTTCTTAAAGAATCTGACCGTTAGAAAAAATTGTTGCAGCAGTAACCCCAAATCTATCAAGTTAATGAAAGAGCTCTTTATATTTCTGTCAAATGAGGAAGAAGAGATTTCTTTTTCTTAGAGCACTGAGTTGCAAACATCTTCTGCCAAGAACCAACACTTTTAAACTTTATAATGGCTTGAAGAGTTGCTCTGGAAGATGTTCCAGTTTCCATCTTTCTCTAAGAAATAATTCTTCACCTTCCTCCTTCGAAGCCTCTCCATTCCCCTTGTCTGATGTCCAACAGACACCACGGCTCTTTAAAACAGCATGGCCATTAGTCCCAGATTTCTGGATGAAGGCAGCTGCTGGTCACCTCAGTCCCTGAACTGCATGTGAAGGACTTTTGGGTCCTGGACAAATGTCTTTTCAGGAACACTTTAATACAATTCACCTGTGTACATCTAGTCCAGCTGGATTGCCTTCAGTGAGAGGAAACAACTTTCACATACGCCTACTCTAGGCCTCTACTACGGCCTATAATGTTATGGGCCTGGTATAACCAGGTCCTGACTTGGTCCCCTTCCTGCAGGGTCAGGAAACCTATTTAGGTAATTAAAAAAACAATTCTCTCAGCTACACGGGGCCTCTGTACACACCTGTGCCTTTCCATAGTGCCAGCCCTCATCTGTGATGGTATCTGAACGTGACACTCAGCACTCATTCATCAAGGATCTGATTTGATAAACACATGACAATGGAACTTTAAGTGCTCATATTATCAATTGACATGAGAACCCAAAGCCCCAGCTTAATATTTGGAGATTCGGCACCTATCAACTTCAGATATGAAGACCATGATGGAGGTCCCTGCTCTTTTGCATGCAGGAAGTGCACAATTATTCCCCCCCCCCTGGCAAAGCATGGGTTCGGTACTAATCTATCGGCACCACTTTCCCCTCCCCTGTGGCACTGTCAGTATGCAGGCATTTGCAAATTTCACCAGTAGTTGTGGGACACAGCAAAGCCAAATGGCCCTGCTGACTATTGGGTGTCACTTTCATGGTAGTGATGTAGATGGCAAGTATCAGACCAATGAAGAATGGGCTTTTATTTATTTATTTATTTATTTATTTATTTATTTATTTATTTATTTATTTATTTTTATTTTTCTGGTTTTCTCAGATAGGGTCTCGCTCTAGCCCAGGCTGACCTGGAATTCACTCTGTAGTCCCAGGGTGGCCTCGAACTCGCAGTGATCCTCCTACCTCTGCCTCCCAAGTGCTGGGATTAAAGGCGTGCGCTACCACGCCCGGCTCAAGAATGGTCTTTTTGAAGTCAAGTGTACAGAACACCAGCCATCTCACTTCAAGCTTTTCTAGAAACTACACTCTTAAGAAGGAACATTTAAGGAGGAAAGAGAAAAACAAACAGCTCCTCACTATGCATAGTCACAGGAAACAGTGTTCCAGTACGAATGAAGATTAAGATTAGAGCCCAGCCCCATCCTACTCCACTAAATCCGCAGCACTCCCCTCTCCTGTCCCTAAAACCTTTCATAATTGTACTAGTGTTTCATGACATCAAAAGCCAAAACAGAACAGGTTGCTTTTGATATAAATGCTGGGAAGTATCTCTTATTACTTGAGGGACTATGGAGGATTTAGACTTGCATATGTAAAACGATCGTGGCCTCTTTTCTCGGCTTTATAAGTTGACCTTCTGAGGTATAACTTTCATAGGTCAGTTGGCCCACCAGAGTAATTAAATTAAAGAGAGAAGTTCTCTTACTCTTTACTGAGTTTTGGTGCACTTTTATCCAATACACTTGAATGACAAGGATCAAGTATTCTATGACAGGACTCATGTATTCCTTTCTCCCCACCTCCACTCAACCCTGCTTCTAGCCTTTGGAAGATGTCTTTCTTACCCTATGCCATGCATTCCCTCAGCATCTGTCCCCATTACCTTTTCTCTGTGACTCTGCAGCTGTTCCACATTCACTTTCTATATCCAGACAAACCTCACGGTCCCCAGTTAGGAGAGCCTACTTGACTGGCTTTCACCAACATTTCATGTCCCTGAGCTCCCTTCTCATCTCCACTCTGCGTTATGGGGAAACCGTGAAAGGCTCTTTCCCACCTTGGTTTCTAAAGCCTCTTTAGCTCTCTTATGCTAGTGTGGATGTGCCTATGGATGAAATAGTATTCAAAACATACACATAGCATTGTGAAACATATGATATTTTATTAGTTCTAGCCCAGGTAAACACACTTAACCAAACTGCAAATGATATTGCCATTAAAGTTAGGCAGAAAGCTCCACCAGGTAGGACTTCTGTGGTTTGGTGCAATAGTTGGTCTTGACAGCCTCGTGTGTACAGTCACTAGTGTCAGTGTCACACTTGCCACACTTGCAGCTTACAGCAACAGGATAGGAAAAGTAAGGAGCAACATGGTGTGGGCATCCTGGTATTTCTACTGTTCTGTAGATGAAATCTCCGTATGTGCAAACATCCTGGGAGAGCGCATACTTGGGAAGAAGCAGCTTGCCGTTGATATCCTGGGGAAAGAGTCGGAAAGGAAACATCATGTGATATGAGAAGCTGTGGAAAATACATAGGTAGTTGAAACAGATAAAACCCAATTGACTGACATTCTTTTGTCGCAGATATCACTAGAAGACTCTCTGCTCCCACTCCTCAGTACTAACTTAACATATCTACACTTAGTCTCCAGAGACCAAAGCGGCACCTTGCTCGCTTCTATCCTTGAGCATGAGAACGAGACAAGGTTTAAATAAATCTGGGAGGTAAAACTGTTATAAATTAATTTTTCTGAGTAGATCCACATAATGCTGTAAACTGTATGCTCTACTTTTTAAAAAGTCAATGCCAATGGGTTTGGAAAATAGGGTTGGGATTTGTCCCACTTCCTGCCTAAGAAGGAATGGCCTGCTTTGTGGTCTATATCGTTTATCACTAAAGTGCAGCGAGCTACATACCCGTGTCATACAATACCCAGCACAGATGGTGGTGTTGATGGTCAGGCAATAAGCACACTCCCTCCTATCGACGTACATCGTATACTCAGTTGGTATACAAAATGATGCTGCTTGCCCACACACAAGAGCAAAAAGCGTGGACATCAGGAAGATAGCACTCATGCTAAATAAAGACAAAATTACAGAACCTATTAAATCTATTAAATGATCCTTTCAGGACATTCAGAAGCATGTTTATGAAAACAAACATATATTCCAAAAATAAAAGCGGCCATTTATTGAAGGCTGGCTTTTCCCTATATGAGGTGTTTTTGCAAGTCTAATGCTCTCAAATCTTCCAATATACTCCAATAGATATGACCATCGTCAACATACTCCACAGGATAGGAGCTCAAAGGTCTGGTTTGCCAGTGCCACTATGATCTCCAGAGGTGAAATGGCAGGCCTGGAATATCACTGCAGGACAAAGGCAGTGACTGCTCTGTTAACTAAGTGTAACTCAGTGGAGAGGTGATAAAGTAGTCATCCATGCGAGAATTAACATATTCTTCAGGAAGGGATTTCACAGAGCTGTAAGTTTCTAAAAATTTTGGTCAATAGCTTAAAAAACCAACAAACATTTTACATAAACAAAAAATGAAAGACACCAAGAAAAATCACAACCAAACTTCAGTACCATCTCGGTGCACACAATTCTGTATATAATTCCACCTATTACTAAGCTAGGAAGATACCAAGAAGCTAGCAAAAGCTGTGAAAAATTCAACTGAAATGATTACTAGTGATAAGGGGTTAGGAACACCCATCCCTTCTGAATCCTTAAGATATTCCTTTAAAGTTGAAAAAAATTGAGTTGGAATAAAAGATTATTTTACACAGATATGTGGAACTCATTATCTTAAAACATATAAAGGCAGAAGGAACACATTGATTGTGATACAATCAAGAATAACGGGTCCCATATGGATTAGGAAGATCTGGCAAATATGTTCTGTGTGATTGGACACAGCAGAGGGCCCAGGGGCCACGGGCGAAAGCAGAGTTCTCACGTGCTGTGCTGTCTAATGGAGAAGCTGCTCACTGCCAGTCAGGCATTACAATGTTCTGGGAGATGTTATGACTTATGATTATTTTGGTTCTGCTACTGAGAGAGGGTGATCAAATTTCAGACTTTTGGATGTAGGTTGATCACCTCAAAGATTAACAAGATTTTTTTCTCATTTTACTAATATTGCTCAACTAGCTAGGTATGTTTGGTTATTATTTTCTTAAGGATCATTGTAAGCAAAGAAAGTACACACCTTACTGGAGCAATATTGTTATCTTTGAACACAAAGTTGTTTGTTTATTTTATTAAATGACTATGCACTAAACATTCTATTTAATCATCAAAAAGTATCCAAGATTTTCTCACATCTGTTGATTATATCCCAACAGCATTTAAAAAAATTTATTTATTTATTTGCAAGGAGAGAGAGAGAAAGAGAAGAGAGGAAGACAGTGAATGGGCACACCAAGGCCTCTAGCCACTGCAAACAAACTCCAGATGCATGTGCCCCTTGTGCATCTGGCTTATGTGGGTCCTGGAGAATAGAACCAGGATCCTTTGGCTTCACAGGCAAATGCCTTAACCACTAAGCCATTTCTCCAGCCCCCAACAGCATTTTAAAACTACATACTCCAAAGCATCTATTTATTGAAACCTCATACAGTCAGCCTGAGTTAACCAGAGTTTTGTCTTCAATAAATTTATAAGGAAGAAATGAATACCACAGATTACCCAGGATTGATCTTAAATGTCAACTTCTACAGGATAGTAGTCATTCTAACCAACTTCATATTCTTAGCATGGGAACTGTAGAGAGATTGTATAAAGAAAGATCTATACAGAGTGGATCAATGGTTCTTGACCTAAATGTCTGACAGTTAGCTGAGGAACTAAGTATAAAGCCAAATATAAAATCACAGATTGTTCTAAGTGCTCTGAAAGAGTCCAGGGTATGACTCTGAGACCCACAATTATCAAAGATTTCCTATGCTCACTACACTTACTTGTGGGTAGACAAGTGAGTGAACTAAATCATTGTTGGAAGAAGTGTTTCCTGGCACGCTTTGTTAAATAAATCATTGCATAGTCGAGCATTCCTTGGAGGGTTTTTTCAGTGCTAGGGATTGAACCCTGCGTCTCACTCATGCTGGGTGGCTGCTCTGTGTCTAAGCCTGAAAGCAGAGAAACTCCTCACTCCTGGATGCTGATTTGCTCAAGCCTTTCACAGGTGGGAGCTCCTTCTACAATACTTAGTTGGTTCCATTTAATTAGAGGCACAGATCTAGAAGGTAAATGCTATAAAGTAGACTTCATGACCATAGAATTCCGGACCATCTTGATAGGCATCCACTGTGGTCTCACCCTAGGAAATAACTTCCAGCTGTATAGTTCCATATAAAATGGATGTGTATATGTGCAAGCAGCATGGCTGAGTGGTCTCAAGTAGATGTGTGGTGACCTAGTAATCAGAATATTGCTCTAGAGCTGAAAGAACGGAATCCTACCATGGGTCTATCAGAAATTGATCAAAGCATTTACCCTGTCTGGGTTTTATTGCCTCACCTGCAAAACAAAGACAAACACACCTGACCTTTGAAAAAGTGTAGAATGAAGACTTATTATGACTTATTCAATTGTTGCCTTATTAACAAACAGATACTATTTTTGAAGTGCTCATAAGTATAGAAGTTTAACCTAATAAAAGTAAAATATTAAAAATTACTAAATTACCAGTCAGTAGTTATGCATCTTTGGGGATATAAAGTAATTTTTTTAAAAACTGTTATTCCTCCTTTGCTTCTTTATTAGAAATTCTAAAACCCATGTAATCATTCTGGATCTCAATTTCTTCATCTAACAAAGGAAGGTTTAGAACCAAAAGATGACCATGCAATTCTGCAGCACAGATAGTTTGTGATTCTGTGGTAAATTCGCCTCAGGTTCCAATCCAAGAGCTAGTCATCTAGAATCCTGCTCCCAGATCTCGCTGCATTGTGTATAACTTAACAGTTTCATAGTTTTGTGCCCTCATTTTCTATATATTTCTGCCTAAAGTCATAAGAAGATTAAAATAATACATGTGAACTCTGCAAAAGGAAGACAATGGAACTGCAGAGTCCTGTGTAAATCAGCATTAACACCTTCCTGTCTAACCGCCACGACGTCTTCTCTGCTGTCACCTGGACAGAACTCTGTAACTAACTGCCACTTTTAAACTCTTCATAAATAACTTCCTGAGGTATGGCTCTGGGCAGGGCCTGAGGAATGAGATGCCCTCTACAGCATACTCTGCATGTCCCCACTTTGCATCCTTTTCCATATTCTAAGGTGTGCTCTTTACTCTCCTCCTTCCTCCTCTTTTCCTTCTTCATGCTCTCACTGCTTTCACACTTGGGCACTTTGCTCTCTGCTCTGCTAATATCCATCACCAGTCTTTGTCTCTGAATTCTTGACTATACTGTAAAAAGAATCATTTTGTTAGCCCATGAACAATCGCAGAGTTTCACTGAAACAGAATATGTTTCTAGAGAAAAAAAACTGAACAATAGTAATCAAGTGTGTTACTTTGATACTATCTAGGAGGGTTTGCTATTAAATCACTAAAAAACTATTGTAATGCAAATTATATTACCTCCGTAGGCACTCAAAAAGGAATTTACTCTAAAGCTCTCAAGAAGTAAGTATATCTTCATTAAAGATGGCCAGTAGCAATTGAGAAGATTTACCAAACAGATTACACAAGTGATAAAGACATTGAAATGCAAGCAGGAGAAAGTCATGCACAGCATTCATCTTCACTGGGAACCTGAACAATTGTTTCTGCCCTCTAAGTCAACGGAATTTTGCCCTGTCCTTATCCTTATATATGAAGCTCACGTACCTTCACTCACTTCAGAATGATTTGAAGTAATAATTAAAGATTTGAGAGACTATGAAAGAAAGTACCTCTTAGCATTTGAAAATTTTAACTAAATGCTACAAATGTGAAAGTAAAAGAAAATTATCATAGAAACATTTCATGTCGCAGGACCTCACTGTAGACACCTACCTTACTTTGCATGGGTGAGCTGATGCTGCAGTGACTCAGGCTCTCTGCTCACTTTATACCCTTCAGGATAATTCCCCTCTGATCTTCTTGTTTATATAATTGCATTTGAATTGCTGCTTTCTTATCTGAAAAACATCTATTGAAAATTCATACTGAACCCCAAATAAAGTATGTTTGGACAAACAGGTTCACAATATCTTCCCCTAGAAACTCAGAGACTATTGCAGCATGCATCTTCCTCTCTCCTATTTTAAATATATCCTCTTTAATATCTCTTAATATTAATAAAGGATAGGCACAGAGTTGGGAAAATTATGAAAAAAGTCTTGGGAATGAAAATTTATTTGGGGCTTGAGTGCTCCAAAATTTTCCCCAAGTGTTCATGTACAGATATATAAAATTACTTTTTTTCCCAGAAATCTAGACCAATTAGCCCACGTATTACTAATTAAATTTTTAACTAGCTTAAAATATTTTATTGTTTCTTATTAGGATTTTTAAAGTTGTTAATTAATTATAGCTTGCATATGTGAAATTTTGTTTGAGTGACATGGTCAAATCTGACAGGATGTCAGACTGACATGAGCACAAATTCTGGCCCTGGCATTAACCAGCTATGCCATTTGCATGCATGGCATTAGTTTACTTCCTTACCTATTAAAAGGCACGATGGTGCATGCCTGTAATCCCAGCACACAGGAGGCAGGGGCAGAGGCAGCAGCAGAAGGATGGAGAGTTCCAGGCCAGGCTGTGTTAAATAACATGACTCTGTCTCAGAAATAAAAAAAAGCAACATCATTATTTCTATAAGCGTCTGTTACCTAATAGGGAATCAAGAAATGATAGTTTAGTTATAGCATATGTTTAATATTTAATAAATACTTAATCATAGCACCCAATATCTTGTAGGCAGTCCATATATTTGTTAGATGCATAGGTGGCTGGGGCTGCACATAAATTAATTATTCAACTCTTAAGCCCAATGCATATTTTTTCTCTATCTCAACATGTACATACACTTTACTCCTTTAAACCACTTTTCCTCAATATAAATAAACATTCTAAAAATGCATTAGGCATTTCTAAATATCCTCGGGAAAAGTGAAGATGTGGTATCATTTTAAAAGCCCCTCATTTTCTTTTTGGCTCTCTGGTTCTATCTTACCCCATCTCCTATCCTCCCTCTATCTTCAAGCCACAACCTTTTCCCACTTACTATGTTTTGTGGGTATTTTTAAAGATTTAAAAAACCTGAAATTCTCAAGTTAATCACATTGTTGCCTCCAAGCTTTTTAATATTCCATTCCCATTGAGGGAGCACCTGCCTAATCCATCATTCCATGTCTCATCTTGCCTAATTTCCATTCATTTTTCATGGATTAGCTGAGAAATCATCACTTTTGTACACCTTTCCATGATTAGTGGTTAAAACCATTTATTGTTAGTGGTTGTAAGAGAATTAGAGAAAATATATAAAAACTTGAGCCTATGTTAGATGTCAAATAACACCAGATATTTTTATGGGTTACTAATAACCTGTTTGCTTTTACTTAATGTAGCCTTGTTTATTGTTGTTGATGACAAGACAGAGTCTCTCTCCAGCCCAGGCTGACCTAGAACTCACTCAGGCTGCCTTCAAACTCACAGCAATCCTCCTACCTTAATAGAAGTTCAAAAACAAAAAAATGACTCCTGGCATAGGTAAATCTCTCTGGAGGATAATGGAGAAGTCAAGGTAGAGTTAGAGAAAAGGCTTGAGGAAAAAATTACATTTACAGACTTTAATTGAACAAAGAAAGATTTTTAAACCCGTTAGCCCTCAGAACTAAAAGAGTGTCAGAGAATTCAACATGGCCAACAACATTTATGGACAGAAAGCAAAAGTGAGGTATGGAAAAGGCAGTTCAAAGTATGGCTTGCCTGAACATGTTACGGTCAGTTGGCTGCCTGTGGTTGACTAAAACTTGGCTGCTGTAATTGGCTAAGCCTCAGCTATTACTTAATAATAAAGTGTGGTGGTTTGAATGAAAAATGTCCCCCATAGCCTCAAGTGTTTGTGATTAAGCTTCCTACTTAGTCTTGAAGAGGGGGAGTCTTGCTGGAGGAGGTGTTGCTGGTGGCCGGCCATGGGATTTACTGTCCAGCCCACTGGGTATGCAGAGCTAGATCACTCTTGCAGCTCTCTCTCTCTCTCTCTCTCTGCTGGTGGTAGATGAAGATGTGAGCCAGTTGCCTGCCATGCTTTCTCCACCATGACGAAACCTCTCCTAGAAACTGCAAACCTGAAATAAGCCCTGTCCTCCCATAAGCTGTTTCTGGCTGAGTGTTTGGTCCCAGCAATGAGAAGGTCACTGCCAAACCAGCTGTGGAGGCACATGCCTTTACTCAGGATGCTGAGATATGAGGCTCTCTCTGAGTTTCTGGCCACCCTGGGGCTACAGAGTTATTTCTACAAAACTATACTAAATTAGGTTTTCTAAGTTATACCAAATTAGATAGTTTAAGTAAGAACTCACAGTTCAAAAGTAGTCTCAGGCAAAATTTACTTTAGCAACTATAAACCAAGAACAGTCAGTCCAGGGACCTGGAAATCTTGGAAATCTGAGCTACTGTACAGGAAGAGAACTCTGAAACTGGGAGAAGTAGAAATCTGGTGCAAACAACCTTGCAGAAGGATTTCTAGCCAAGACATTATCTCAAGAGTGTGTGGCAGGGAGTGTCAGATATTTCTTTCTAATCAAATTCATGCATCTATTGTAGAAAGCATTAATCCAGGAACTCAGTTTCTACTGAATTTATATGCATAGACCTGGAAGATATATACATGTAGATAAATGATGGATAGATAGATTGACTGATATACATAGACCTGGAAGATATATACAAATAGATAGATGGTAGATATATAAAAAATGATAGATGATAGATAGATAGATTTATATGCATAGATACAGATAGATGGCAGGTAGATGATAGAGAGATAGATTTTATATGCATGGACATGGAAGATATATACAGATAGATAGATGGTAGATATATAGATAAATGATAGATGATTGATAGATAGATTTATATGCATAGAACTAGAAGATACAGATAGATAGATTGCAGATAGATGATAGATAGAGAGATAGATTTTATATGCATGGACATGGAAGGTATATACAGATAGATAGATGGTAGATAGACACATGGATAGATTAGCTAGACAGACAGATAGATATGAACTCTAATTTATTTGTATTCTTCATCTAAGAATGCACCACTTCTGCAAAGTGTTCTCAGATCCTAAAACAACAATGAAACTCAACCATGAAACTTACAAAGGAGGAGCCATGCTTATCTCACTCTTGCTGCTTTCTCCCTGCTGATGTGATAAGGTATGATAACTAACTGGCTGTTCCTGCTATGCCTTCTTGACATGATAAAATGTCCCCTCAAAACTGTAAGCCAGCTGGACATGGTGGTGCACGCCTTTAATCACAGCACTCAGGAGGCTGACGTAGGAGGATCACTGTGCATTCAAGGCCAGCCTGAGACTACATAGTTAATTCCAGGTTCAGCCTGGGCTAGAGTGAGACACTACCTCAGAAATACAAAACAAAACAAAAAAAAAACCCTATAAACTAGAAATACACCCTTTAGATGGTGTTGCAGAAATACAACCTCAGATAAGCAGAGTTTGTAATTGAGTGCCCTCACAGATTGAATTCTGACCAGAGATTTGCACAGTTGAAAGGAGCCCTCCTTTATTAAGGAAAGCACATCTGTTTACTGTCAAGGTTATAAATAGGAACTTCAAGTTATAGGTAACTAAGGAACTTAGAGTATATCTGGGGATTGTTTTTAAAGACTAATCATCAGAGGCATTGGAACATTACAGTGAGCACCGGGATTTCCTGTCTAAAGAAAGGAGAGAGGGGTTTTTGCCAATATCACATGCAGAGAGGGCAAAGTACTGCCCAGCTGAGTAGTCAACAAATATATTAACTTCAAGAAAACAGAACAGCAACGACTGCATGGAAAACCACGTATGTAAGATTAATGAAGCACATCTACTACTGGCGATCAGCATTGTGCCAGTAAGGCACTCATGGAGTGGGTTAAAAGTAAATTTTATATCCCAACAAAACCCTTTCCTCCCATAAGCTGTTTCTGGTCAGGTGTCTCCTCCCAGGAGTGAAAGGGTAACTGCTACAGAAAGGTCCCTCCACATCTACCCTAGTGGCCAGGAGCAGAACTCCATGACTGAGAATAACGCTGGAGTCTGATAACCCTGAGCCTAAGCTCAAAAGATGGTTCAACCTCTGGAGCCACCGTCCTGCCATTCGTTGCTATAGAACTCCAACACACTGCGGCAGAGACTAGTACCCAGAGGGTCTTGAAAATAGAAACACAAGTCCTCCACCTGTATTGATCTCAACACTGTGGCTGCTTCTCATACTCCCGGTACAATAAGACACACACACACACACACACACCTCAGCTAGAACATTAACTTTCCCTGGGGGATATGGCCTGGTGAGTCTCAGAAGGGTGAGAGAAGCTGTCTAGCCCACTCTGCAACCCAAAGGAGGAAACTATGAAAGCAAAGACAGCTCTGATGGGCAGTACAGGCTTAACACCAGTAAAAGCCACAAGAAAGACAAGAGTCCACAGAAAAAAATGACCCTCCCCACTTCCATGCATAGGATGCCAAGTTTTGAAGACTCGGTAAGAAGCTACTCCAACACTTGATTTCTTTCTTTCTTTCCTTTTTGTGGAATTTTCCCCTTGAGATTCTACTTTTTGTTTTAATTATGCATTTTGTAGTCTCAGGGTGCCCTCAAACTCACATTGATCCTCCTTCCTCTACCTCTCGAGTGCTGGGATTAAAGGAGTGCACCACCATATCTTGCCTAATTCATCTGGGAGGCAGAGGTAGGAGGATCGCTGTGAGTTCAAGGCCATCCTGAGACTACATGGTGAATTCTAGGTCAGCCTGGGCCAGAGTGAGACCCTACTTGAACCCCCCCCAAAAAAAAAAGTAGCAAGCAACCATACTGAAACAATTTTAAAGTCTACACAAAAAGTCCAGGATAAGACACATTCAGTAACAAATTCTACCAAATGTTTAAGGAATAGCTAAAACCAGAAAGAGAAGGCACACTACAAAACTCATTCTACAAAGCCAATGTTACCCTGATACAAACAAGATAAGGACACACACAAAAAAAAGAAAAAAGAAAAGAAAAAAAGCTAGAGGCCGGGAAGACTGCTCAGTGGTTAGGAGAGTGCTATACAAGCATGAAGGCCTGAGAGTTCAATTATCTAGCACCTCCCTAAATAGGTGGGTATGGCCACACACACCTGTAACCCCATTCCTGTGGTAGGCAGAGATCAGAGAATCACTGGAGCTTATTTACTGGGGAAAAAAAAAACAGCAAAAAAAAGGAAGATGTGAGTTTAGTAAGAGACCCCATCTCAAGAAAACAGGTAGACAAGTGAAAAGAGTCCCCACTGACCTCTGCACATGCACATGCACATGTGTGTACAGACGGCATACAGCTCTATGCGTACCTACACAACAGATACATTCTATCACACACACAGGAAAAAAAAAACCATGTAATTAGAAAACAGAAAACTGGGCTGGTTAAGATGCTTGCTTGCAAAGCCTAAAGATCCAGGTTCGATTCTCCAGGTCCCATGTAAGCCAGATACACATGGTGGCACATGTGTCTCGAGTTTGTTTGCAGTGGTTGGAGGCCCTGGCGTGCCCATTCTCTCTTTCTCTCAATCTGCCTCTTCTCTCTCTCAAATAAATTAATTAATTAATTAAATGTTTTAAAAATTAAAAAACTATAGACCAACTTTCCTGATGAATGTAGACCCAAAAATTCTCAGTAAATTTCTCATAAACCATGTAACTGTTGTGGTTTGAATCAGAAGTCCCCCAGAGAGCTGAAGAGATGGCTTGGTGGTTAAGGCACCTGCCTGCCAAGCCTAAAAGTGCCGATTCCAATCTCCAGGTCCCAACTTTTAGCCAGATGCAAAAAGTGACGCAATGCCGCACTTTCCCACAAGGGGGCGAACACATCTGGAGTTCGTTCACAGCAGCTGAGAGGCTGCTGGTGTGCCCATTTTCTCTCTCTCTCTCTAGCTATCTCTCTCTCTTTCTGTATCTCTCTCAAATAAAAATAAGAAAAAGAAGTCCCCCATAAACTCATGTGTTTTGAATGCTTGTTCCCCAGCGGGTGACAATTTTGAAGTGGAGCCTTGCTGGAGGAGGTACGTGGTTGGGGGTGGGCTTTCATGTGTTATAGCCCAACTTCTCCTTTGTCCGAGCCCTGGAGACTGTAAAATAAACCCATCCTCTCAGCAGCTGCTTTGGTAGGGTGTTTGTCTCAGCCATGTGAAGGTAACTACAACAGAAAACATCCAAAAGCATATTAAGAAGATCATACACCATAAACAGTCAGTTCCATCCTAGAGATACAACTTTGTTGCAACACAATACACAAATCATTAGTTGTAATTCAGCATAAAAATTGACTCAAAGGCAAAGATTACGTGATTCTCAATAGATACTGAAAAGCCTTTAACCAAGGAAAAGGAAATGATCTCAACATAACTAAGATTATCCACAACAAACCGATAGCTAACGTTTCAACACGTGTGGAAAGAGTGCAAGCACTTCTTCTAATGCCTACTCTCACTGCTCTTGTCCAATAGCGTGCTCAACTTCCGGAGCCACCTAATTTTTGTCATAAATATACAATGGGGAAAAGATAACTTTCTCAATAAATGAAGCTAGGAAAACTGGGTATGCGCCTGTAGAAAAATGAAACTCAATCCTATCTCTTGCCTTGTACAAAAATCAACTCAAAATGGATCAAAGGAGCTTGCAGGATAGCACAGCCACAAAGTGCCTGCTACACAAGCATGAGGAGCTGAGCTCCCATCCCCATCACCTACATAAAAGCCAGGCCCAGCAGTGTGGCCTATAATCCCAGTGCTGGGGACGGAGAGAGGAGGACCGCTGAGGCTGGCTAGTCTGGGTTTCTGAGAGCCCTGTGTTAAAAAAAAGAATGTGGAGAATAATTGAGAAAGACGCTCAACATGAACCTCTGCAGTTCACATGCATGTGCATGCACATTTACCCGTAGATATACAAACATGCATGTATACGTGCATGCACATCATATGAATCACAGGCTTTAAAACTGCTAGATGAACATAGATAAAAACATTCAGGATATTAGAATTCTTGTGCAAAATGTCAGAATGTCAGAAGAAAGTGGAAAAGAAGTAGAAGTTGGAAGAATTTGCACTGGCTGATTTCAAGATTAATTATAAAATTATAGTAAATAAGATAGTGTCAAGAAAGTGTTATTAAGGCAAATAAATCAAGCCAGGCATGGTGGCACACGCCTTTAATCCCAGCACTCGGGAGGCAGAGGTAGGAGGATTGCCATGAGTTTGAGGCCATCCTGAGACTACATATTGAGTTCCAGGTCAGCCTGAGCTAGAGTGAGACCCCCACCTCAAAAAAAAAAAAAAAAAAGAAATGCAAAGACAAATAAGTCAATGGAACAAAAGAGATACAGAAATAAACGCATACACATATAATCAAATGATTTGTTAACAAAGATGTAAATGCAGTTAGGTAATGAATGAAGAGTATTTTTAGCAAATGTTACTGGAATTATTAGTTACCTTATGAAGAAATGAATAGGTAGGTACATATATACATGCTAATTGAACAGTAAAACCTAAAATTATAAAACTTCTGGGTGATGGCAGAGAGTAAATATTTTGTGAGGCAACACTTGGATTAGGTAAAAATTTCTTAGAGACATCACCAAGAGCAGGATCCTGCATTTTAAACAATGACAAATTTGATTTAGAATTAAGAACCTCTCTCTTTAAAACATATTTTTTAAGAGAAAAAAATGCACACTAGGGCTGGAGAGATGGCTTAGCGGTTAAGGCCCCTGCCTCCTAAGCCTAAGAACGCTGGTTCCAATCTCCAGGTCCCACGTTTAGCCAGATGCAAAGTGATGCAAGGGCGCAATGCCACACTTGACCACAAGGGGGCGCACGCATCTGGATTTCGTTCGCAGCAGCTGAGAGGCTGCTGGCACGCCCATCTCTATCTGTCTTCCTCTCCCTTTCTCTCTGTCTCTCTCTGTGTCTCTCTCCACAAAATAAAAATGCACACTAACATACTTAAATGAAGTACTTTTAAATCACAAGAATTGAAAAACTTGTATGAAGAACATATAAAGAGCTGAGAGGTGGCTGGGTCGGTAAGTGCTTGCTGTGCAGACATGAGGACCTGAGTCCAATCCCCAGCACACATGGAAAAAGTCAGCATGGTTACACGTTTGTAACGCTAACACTGAGAGGGACAGGGACAGGAGGATCACTGGAGGTTGCTGCACAGCTAGTCTAACCAAAACAGATGACCCAAGCTCAGGTTCACTGAGACCCTGCCTCAAGGAAACAAGAATGATAGAGGAGGACACTTGATGTTCCCCTCTGACCTCTGTGCACATGTGTGTGGGCCTGTACATTTGCATACACGTGAATACACCACACATACACACATACCACACACACCAAAAACCTGTAATTAAAAAAATGCTGTATGTGGTAGTACATACCTTTAATCCCAGCACTCCGGAAGCTGAGGTAGGAGGATCACCATGAGTTCAAGGCCAACCTAGACCTACAGAGTGAGTTCCAGGTCAGCCTTGGCTGGAGTTAAACCCTGCCTCAAAAAAAAAGTAAATAGGGCTGGAGAGATGGTTTAGCATTTAAGGCGTCTGTCTGTGAAGCCTAAGAACACCCGTTCGATTCTCCAGGTCCTAAGTTTAGACAGATGCAAAAGTGACACAAGCGTGCAATGTCGCATATGTGCACAAGGGGGCACACACATATGGAGTTTGTTCGCAACAGCTGAGAGGCCACTGGCACACCTATTCTCTGCCTCTTCCTCTCTCTCTCTCTCTCTCCTCTCTCTCTCTCTCCTCTCTCTCTCTCAAATTAAAAAAAAAAGTAGGGCTGGAGGGATGGCTTAGCGGTTAAGGCATTTGCCTGCAAAGCCAAAGGACCCCGGTTCAACTCTCCAGAACCCATGTAAGCCAGATGCGCAAGGGGCACATGCATCTGGAGTTCGTTTGCAGTGGAAGCCTTGGTGTGCCCATTCTCTTTCTTTCTCTCTACCTGCCTATTTCTGTATCTCCCTCCCTCCCTCTCTCTCTCTCTCTCAAAATAAATAAATAAAAATAAAATAAAATAAAAGATTTTTTAAAAAACTAAAAAAAAAGTAAATAAGCAAAAGTTATTTTACAAAAATAAGCCAAGCATGGTGGCACACACCTTTAATCCCAGGCAGAGGTAGGAAGATCACTGTAAGTTCAAGGCCACCCTGAGACTACCCAGTAAATTCCAGGTCAGCCTGGGCTAGAGTAAGACCCTACCTCAAAAAAACAACAAAAATAAATAAATAAAATAAAATAAAATATAAAAGTTACCTTATTTGAAAAGTGAGTAAAAGATTCAAGCAGACAGTTCACCAACATAAGCAGATTGGAAGTAGACATATACAAATGTTCAGCATTTGTCTGCAGGGTGTGCAAATTAAGACTTTAAGACTTACGTCATAACACTGCGTACTTCTTAGAATGTCTAAAATTTAAAAGTGGATAATACAAACAGTTATCAATTATATGTGACACCTGAAATTATCTTCCACTGCTGATGGGACTATAAAATGACATAAATGGAAAGTTTAAAAGTTAAATATACATATACCATATAATCTAGCCACTCCACTCATAAGTATTTATTCAAGACCAATAAAAGGATACATTTATACACAGGTTTGTTCACAAACATTCACAGAGGCTTTATTTATAAAAGTCAAATACTGGAAACATCCCAAATGTCCAGCCACAGGTGGTAAATGACTCATGGCACAAAACAAAATAAAATACTTATCAGTAATAAATAGGGATAAACTATTTCTTTATCAATGACATAAATGAATGTCAAAACATTTAATCTGGGCTGGAGAGATGGCTTAGCAGTTAAGGCATATGCCTATGAAACCTAAGGACCCTGGTTCGATTCTCCAGGTCCCACATAAGCCAGATGCACATGGTGGTGCATGCGTCTGGAGTTTGTTTGCAGTGGCTGGAGGCCCTGGTGCACCCATTCTCACTCTTCCTCTCTCTCTTTCTCTGTCCCTCTCTCTGTATCTAATAAATAAATAAATAAAAATAAAATATTAAAAAATTAAAAAACATTTAATCTATGTGAGAAAATCCAGGGAAAAAATTCATGAGTTGTTATTCTCTTTATAGGAAATACAAATTAGTTGCAAAACAGAAAGAGCACAGACAAAGGAGAGGGATTACCAAGGGGAGAGGAAACTGTTAGAGATGAAGAACAGATTATCTTGGTTTCATAATTATTTACAGGATATACCTCTCCCTATCACTTTAAATATATGAAGGGTTATGGGTTGTGGGATCCCCCAAATTCCTATGGGAAATCCTAGCCTCAGATTGTAATTAAGATGAAATCATATAGGCACCTATCTAATATGACTGGTGTTCTTATAAAGAGGAACTCTGAGCACAGATATTTGAACAAAGAGAATCCTGTGTGAAGACTAAAGTTAAGATTTTCTCAATGCTGGGAGAAAACACCCAACCATATGCAGCCTGCGGGAGGAACAGGTTTATTGTCAGCTTACAGTTTCAAGGCAAAATCCATAATGGCAGGGAAAGCAGGGGCTGTTTACATGCAGTCCCCAGCAGGCAGCAGAGCGCCGTGATGAATGCTCATGCCCAGCCAGCTTGCTCTTTTTAATACAGTCTGGGAACCCAGCCCATGGAGGGGCGCCAGCTACAGTTAGTGTGGCTCTTCCCTTCTCAACTAATCTAATCTAGAAAATCCCCAACCCACAAAACAAAGACTTGTTTCCATACATAAATGACTCTAAATCTTGTCAGGTTGACAACCAGAGATTAACCATCACAGATTCCATAAACCAAAGACAACCAGAAACTGGGGGGAAAGCTCTAGAAAATCAATACTAGGAAGTTTACTGTCCACCCGTAATTCCTTAACAAAGCTACAGCTACAAATAACCTCTGCCCCCTTCCTCTCTCTTTCTCTTTATCTCTCCCTCTCTCTTTCTCTCTCCTTGCAGTATTCCTTTGAACTTCACAAATCTGTTCTTGCAGCAGGGCTTTTAAGTCTGCTATTTGTCCATTAAGGCCACTTTCATCCACTTTTTCCATGGCTTTCTCTTTATCATTTCAGATTAATGTTTCTTCAGAAAAGCTTCCCTGGGCCTCACTATTCTGATCATTCCTATCCCATGATCTCAAATTTTCTTCACAACATTTATCATTTTATGATATTATTTGGTTTGTTAATGTGTTTATTCTGTTTGTTCCCTAACAACTTGAAAGCAAGCCTCTTAAAGGTGGATTCTCAGAATCCAAATCAGCATAAGCCACATTTTGGGTGATCAATCAACACTTCCTGGTTGTATAAATAAATGGAAATACTAGAGTGCACAATTAAATCCATAGCAAGCTTATTAAACACTCTGATGTTCTAGAGATAGTTATAGGTAATGCCAGTAAAACACAGGTATCTTGACATCCTTTATATTATATTAAAATTTTAACTCATTTTCAAAGAAAAAAAGAATATTCATCTATCCACACTCTCTTAGTAGGTTAACAGAGGAGTGGCATCATAATACCAATAAAATTTATTAATATTCACCCCTCCCCAAAGAATAGATACATTTCTAGCTTCTAATATGCTTCTAATATTTCAAAAAAAATCTAAATTCTAGGCAAAGATTTTCTTCTAAGTCAGTTTATCCATCTGAAATGTAAGTTGCTTGTGAGTCACAGTAGAATGATCTACCACTTGAAACAAACCTGTCTGTTTATTTGACTTTTAAATGCTTGTTTCATATTCAATACACTTAATTCAAGTAGAGTTTGACCTAACGCATTTGAGCATTTTATTATCTTAAAGCTTCCAAGTGGGCAGACAAATTTGATTCAATATAAATAAAAAGGTCAATTTGCTTCTCTTTTTTTGATAAGTGAAAGCTTTTAATATACCAAATTCATATGACTTTACACAAGCTCTTTTATGTCTATTTAAAAACTTTTTTGAAATTAAGGTCACATATAAATGTTAATAGGAGTTGGTAAAATCTTCTGTCATAAAATTCATAGTTATAAAGTCAGATCAGTATCACAATTTTCCTTTCCTGTCTATTAAAACTGGCTCCTCTATTTCTTAGTATAATATTTTTCACACTACTTCTATTACTTTATATAACCTCTTGGAAATTAGATATTTCTGTGGCTGAATAATATGAGTAGTATTAATTGTACTCATAATAACAGGTGTAACTTCTGAGCAAGTAAGCAACAATATGCTATCAATCTTACTAAAAAATATTTTAACTTTTCTCATCTTTGTTCTGCATACCTTTTATTTTTAAAAAGGTTCACCTCTTTTTCTCTGTCAAATAAATAAATAAAAATTAAAAAATATTTAAAATGGTTGGAGGGATGGCTTAGCAGTTAAGGCATTTGCTTGCAAAGCCAAAGGACCCAGGTTTGATTCTCCAGGACCCACGTTAGCCAGATGCACAAGGGGGCGCACATGTCTGGAGTTCATTTACAGTGGCTGGAGGCCCTGGCGTGCCCATTTCTCTCTCTCTCTCTCTCTCTCTCTCCCTCTTTCTCTCTGTCAAACAAATAAATAAAAATTTTTAAAGGCCACAATATTATTATAAGCAAAAATGAAAGAGTCAGATGCAAATTAATCAGTGGCAAGGAATGATAAACTCATAATGAAATTAATTTCCCTTATTATATATGTGTGAATTTGTCCTGGTGTTCAGAATTACCTTCAGTTAAGAATGATGGATATTCATTCCATGGGAGGGAATTCATACCTACTACTGAAAATCTAGTCAAAAGCCTATGCTTAGGCAGGTCATAGGCCCTAGCAAGGATGCTACTGCTGTAGTATGGCTAAATGGATAAGCTGTGACCATCAATGGCCCTCTAAATACTTATGTTTATGTCCATACATAATATTGCTCTCACCCTTGATCAAAGAAGCTACTTTTTACAGATGGCAGTGACTACTGTATGGACTCAAAACTTGTAAGAGTGCTGAGAACAGTGACTGTTAAGTGTTCAGTGCTAAATGTGAGACCCCTGTCACACCTTCCAAAGGTAAGAAACATTGCAGAAGAGGTGATAAAAAGAAGGAATGAGCCAGAGGATGCAGAGGAGTGCTTTGGACCGCTGTCTTCCAGACATGAGGTGACCATTGCACTCACTCATAGAGGCTGTCGTTACCTGTTCAAGACTTGCTCAATATTAGGACCATCAACATTCTGTTACTGACAATGGAGGAGAAAAACAAACATCAAAATAAAACAAGAACTATTTGGAAAGTAAGTGGAGGTTCAGTGGAAAGTAGATGGGGGGGAAAAGAAGGTATTAGGAAGGGATAATGATCAACATACATTATTACATATATTGAAATTGTTGATACAAAGTTCTTTTTCTTAAAAAAAGAATGGTGGATATTCAGAAATTCATTAACCCACTTGGTCAGTATGTTTCTACATCATGCCAGACACAACCTTCCAGGGGTTTGTTCTCATCAGTAACCAACCAAGCACAGCTGTGATGTTAATATTACTTATCAATGTGAATTATGACATCAAAATAAAAGACAGCCTAACTGGAGGGTGCATTTTAAAGGGGAAGCATGAGAGTAGAGGGAGGAAATTATCATGGTGTATTGTCTATACTTATGGAAACTGTCAATAAAAAGTTTAAAATTTTTTTTAAAAATGTTTTTAAAAATTATCAACTTGACAGACTCTAAAACACCTAGGAGACAGACCTCTTGGTATGTATGTTAAGGAGGTTCTAGATGGGTTAAGTGAGATGGGAAGATGCATCCTAATGTGGTCAGCACCATTCCATGGGCCGGGGTCCCAAACTGATTAAAAAGGAGAATGTAAACTGAGCACCAGTATTCATCTCTCTCTCTCCTTCCTGACTACATATATGATGTGAGAAGCTGCCTCCTGCTCCCTCCACCATGCTTTCCTACATCATGGACTGTACCCGCAAACTCTGAGCCAAAATGACTCCTGCCTTAAAATGTTTTTGTCGGGTATTTTGTCAGAGCAACAAGCAATATAACTAAAGTTCCCACTATCCTCACATGCTCTGTTTGGGCTTCCTTGTGAGCTCCAGCCCATCTACCCAATGTCTCGGAGGCACCTCTAACTGGATATTTCACAGGCAGCTCAAATGTAGTAAGCACACCGAATCCCCTAGAACTGAGATATGCCTCCTTTTCCGTTTGCTTCTAGTGAAAGGCAGAACAGAGCTAAGCCAGCTATTCTTTCCCAAAATATTAACCAGATTCAATGAAAATACCCACAAGTGAAGTAAAAGAAGAGACATGTCCAAAATATTTTCAGGAAAAAAAATATTCCTCAAGGAAACCAAGAACATTCAATTTTTTCCCTGCCTGGTAGAAGTCTCTGCTCCATTAATGATGTTCTTATTGGTTAGTGCCAGACTATTGAGTTCCTCCCAAAGGCCCTATACCATTTTTTCCTCTTTCCGTAGAATATTAAAAGCTGTAGGAAGAGCCTTCTGACTACAGAGAATTAGAAAAAGGAAACCCTTGTGCACAGACATTGGTGAGCAGGCAGCACAGACTGACTCTGAAAGAAAGTGAAACCTAACTTGAGCCTGTCACTGGCTTAGCTTCCTGCACAGAGGCAGTTTCTAGGCCACAGCACAGCACGGATAGTGGAAGCCAAACAGAGATGACAGTCTTGCTGAGTTAAGAAGATAGATATCAAAACTCAAGGGCACTGAGTGACTTGAATTTTTAGGACAGAGTAAATAACACAATAGTTAAGGCTTTGCTGAACAAGTTTCAAAAGGATTTAAACTATCTGGAAGTAATTTCAATGTGTGTAAGAACAAAGTTCAGTTCTCTTTTAAAATGCAACAGAATCTAGAATGTTTATTAAAATGTAAAATCTAAAATATCTATATGCAATAAAATTACATGTGCATACAAAGGAACAGAAAAATGTGACCTATTCAAGAAGAAAACTCAGGGCTAGAGAAATGGCTCAGGGGTTAAGAACATGTCCTGTGCAAACATGAGGGCTGGAGGTGAGAGGAGGCCTGAGAGACAGCTCCAGTTCAATCCACAGGACCCACATAAACAGCTGGGGCTGGACCACGTGCATCTGTACCCTCAGTCCTGTAAGGGAGCAGAGACCCGAGAACTGCCAGAACTTAAGAATGGGCAGAAGAGTAATGACTGGAACAGGACACCTGGCATTCCTCTGCAGCTATTGCGAGTAAGTATATGGGGTAGTCACGTGAGAACAATACACATGCAAACTCATGCATGTATGAGATGCACAGAGAGAGGCAATAAATAAAAGAAGAAAGATGAATATATAAAACTAGACTCAGAAATTAGAGAAATAATAAATTGGACAGACAAGCTGTTAAAACAGCTGTTAAAGAGCTGGGTATGGTGGCATAAGCCTGTACACATAGCACTCACTAGGCAGAGGCAAATGGGTCACAAGTTCAAAGCCAACATGGGCTACAAATTCAGGCCAGACTGGGCTACCTAGCAACATTCTATAAAAAACTAGTAATAACTTTTAAAAGTATTTTAAGGCCAGGCATGGTGGCACACGCCTTTAATCCCAGCACTTGGGAGGCTAGGAGGTAGGAGGTAGGCTAGAGGTAGGAGGATCACTGTGAGTTCCAGGTCACCCTGAGACTACATAGTGAATTCCAGGTCAGACTGAGCTAGAGTGAGACCCTACCTCGAACCCCCAAATATAAAAATAAACGTATTTCAATATCTAGGCATGGTGGCACATACCTTTAGTTCCAGTAATGGAGAGATAGAGGTAGGAGGATGACTGTGAGTTCAAGGCCAGCCTGAGACCACATAGTGAATTATAGGTCAGCCTGGGCTAGAGCAAGACCCTAATTTAAAAAAAAAAGTATTTAAAAAGTCTGAAGAGTTTAAATGATGAAATTGATAGAAGGAGGAAGTACTAAAAGATATAGTAAAAGACCCAAGTGGATCTTCTAGAGATGAAATATCTGAAAGGAAAAAAAAATCAGTGGATTGATGAACAGCAGATTAGATTCTTCAGAAGAAAATTTACAATAAGCTCTCTTCTGCCTCTTTCTCAAAGACAGAAATAAATAAATATTATTATTAGAATATTTTTTAAAACTGGGCTAGAGAGATGGCTTAGCAGTTAAGGCACTTACCTGTGAAGCCTAAGGACCCAGGTTTGATTCCCCAGTACCTAGGCAAGCCAGATGCACAAGGTGGCACATGCATCTGAAATTTGTTTGCAGTGGCTAGAGGCCCTGGCACATCCATTCTCTCTCTCTCCATGTCCATCTGCCCCTTTCTCTCTCTGTTTCCCTCTCTCAAATAAATAAATTAAAAATATTTTTAAAATATTGAAAATTAACAATAAGCTTGAAGACATAACAACATTAACTGCAAGCACCAGCCTTCAGGAACAAAGTACAAATAGTAAAATAGAAAACAAATAGCAAGAGAGTAAACTTAATCCCAACAATATTGATTAAATGTTAATAGTGTAAAGCTTCTAATCATAAAGCAAGGTTTATCAGAATAAATGTAAAATACTAAGGCTGATAATATTCTGTCTACATGTAATACACTTTATATAGAAAGATGTATATACACATGAAAAACAGAAAAATAGCAAAAAGTACTATAATAATGCTAATTAAAAGAAAAACAGAGATGCTATTAAGGAATATTCTATTAATAAAGAGAGCCATTTTTAATTATAAAGATGTAATTTTCATCTAGAAAAAAGCAACTATAAACAAACCTCAAAATATAGAATCTCCTGGGGTGTGGAGATTGTTCAGTGGTTAAAGGCACTTGCTTGCCTGAAAGCCTGAGTTCAATTCTCCAGCACCCACATGAAGTCAGGTACACAATGTGGTGCATGCATCAAAAGTTTGTTTGTAGTGGTCAGAGGCCCTGATGTGCCCATTCTCTCTCTCTCTCTGCAGAGTATGTTGTTCACATTTGTGATCACGTGGGTGACAGGATCCTGAGACATCACTGTTCTGAGAAAAGAATAAAATTCAAAATTTAAAGTACAATTTCTATTGAATATGGACTGCTTTCACACAATAATGAAATCAAAATATCACATTGATTCACTGTGACTTGAGAATGTCTATATACGAAATAAAAATTGAGAGAGGAAGACATGGTCTTCAATTATAGTTTAAAATTTTAACATTTTTCTCTCAGCAGTTGAAAACAAGTAGGTAGAACTTGTAGAAAGCATGAAGAGTGCTATAAATCATCTTCTCCTGACATTTACAAAAACATTCCACACACTACAAATAGAACACATGAGTTCACATGGCATAGTCACTAAAATAAACCATATTCTGGGCCATGAAACAAGTCTCAACAAGTTTAAAAGCAGGGGCTAGAGAGATAGCTAAGCTAGCAAAGTGTACGAGGACTCAAGCGTGATCCTTAAAATCAACCTCAAAATGCTGGGCATGACGAAGTGTGCTTGAAATAACAGCATTGCAGAGGAGACGGGCAGATTGAGGTAGGGTCTCACTTTAGCCCAGGCTGACCTGGCCTGGAATTCACTATGTAGTCTCAGGGTGGCCTTGAACTCATGGCAATCCTCCTACCTGTGCCTCCCAAGTGCTGGGATTAAAGACGTGCGCCACCATGCCCAGCTCACAAAGAAATTTTTTAAGGATTAAAATAGTACTGTCGGGCTGGAGAGATGGCTTAGCCGTTAAGGTGCCTGCCTGCGAAGCCTAAGAACACCTGTTCAATTCTCCAGGTTCCATGTTTAGCCAGATGCAAAAAGTGATGCCAGAACACAATACCACACTTGCCCACAAGGGGGTGCACACGTCTGGAGTTCATTCATAGCAGCTGAGAGGCCACTGGCACCCCTATTCTTTGTCTGTCTGTCTCTGTCTCTCTCTCTCTCTGTCTCTCTCAAAAAAAATAGTACTGTCTATGGGCACTAACTAAAACAAAATTAAATATCAATAGTATATATTTGAGAAACCTTTATTATTAGTCAATGATTTAAAAAATCACATGGAGCTGGGAGTGGTGGCGCATGCCTTTAATCCCAGCACTTGGGAGGCAGAAGTAAGGGGACTGCTGTGAGTTCAAGGCCACCCTAAGACTAATAGTGAATTCAGCCTAAGTTACAGTAAGACCCTACCTTAAAAATCCAAAAGTAAATAAATAAATAATTACATGGAAAATTAGGAAGCATTTAAAATTAACAAAATGAAAATATGCCATATCAAAATTTATGAGATACAGCTTATATAGTTCTTACAGAGAAATGTATGGTTTTAAATATGAATATTGGAAAAGAAGAAAGGTCTGTTAATCTGTGTTTTCTTACAGAGTACCAGATAACATAAGGGGAGAATAAAAATATTTTTTCTTGCTGGGCATGGTGGCATATGCCTTTAATCCCAGCACTCAGAAGGCAGAGGTAGGAGGATCGCCATGAGTTCAAGGCCACCCTGAGACTACATAGTGAATTCCAGGTCAGCCTGGGATAGAGCAAGACCCTACCTTGAAAAACCACAAATGTATATATATATATATTTTTTTTTCTTCCTCTAATGAGCAACTCTGCTCTTTTCCCTTATGAACTATGGCAAGCAACAAAGACAGTCTCTCAAACATTGATGGAATGATCTAATCTCTTTGAATTAAGTGGATAAGCCTTCTCTGGACAAACATAATTGGTCTTCAAGTGTTACCTTCTGGGCAAGACTGACCTTCAGCTCCTTAGAAATAAGGTTGTGCGGGGGCAGGGGTTAGTCAATAGAAAACAGTGAAAAGAGTAAGAGGAGGAAGGGAAGGCCTAAAATCAACCCTCTAGACTTCTACCTTAAAACAAAACCAAATTGAAGAGACTCAAGACGGTGGACAACACACAGGCATAAGCCTGACCATTCAATGGAAGACTCAGAGGGAACAAAAGACTGCCTATTACAGAGTGAGTCCCCAGTGGAAACAGAATTCTGGGAGCTGGGGAAAGTGTGCAAGGGTGGACAAGGGACCAAAGCATGCAAGGTAGCACACACATCTGGAGTTCAACTGCAGAGGCTGGAGGTCCTGATGCGCCAATTCTCTCTCTCTCTCTCTCTCTCTCTCTCTCTCTCTCTCTCTCTCACACACACACACACACACACACACACACACAAATACAAAAAAGACACATGCTAACATATTGCATCAAAAAATAGGAATTTTCTGCCTCCAAGAAAACACAAGAAAACACAAGAAACCAAAGTCAGCTACTATATTAAGATGAAAAGATGTAAAAAGGTGTTTCAAATAAATGGAATGAGGACACAAGCAAATGTCACTGTCCTAATATCTGACAAAATAGGCTTCAAGCAAAACCAGTCAGGAGAGGTAAAGAAGGCCACTTCATACTGATTAACAGAAGACTCCATGAAGAGAATATTACAATTCTAAACTTATAGGCACTAAATACCATCACACAGAATTCTATTGTGACAAAGTCACTGATTAACCCCAACAAAGTAATGGTGGATGACTTCAATAACCCATTCTCACCAATAGACTAGTCATTTCAACAAAAGATAAACTGAGAAATATTAGAGTTAAATGACATCATAGATTAAATGGACCTAACAGACATTCTATCCAAACAGTGCAGAATATACATTATTCTCAACAGTATGAAGCTTTCTCTAATATAGACCACATATTAGGACAAAAAACAATTTTCGATATATACAGGAAAATTAAAATAACTTCTTATATTCTTTCTGACCACAATGGAATAAAATTAGAAATTAACAGCAAGAAAAACTACAGAAAATTCACAAACTCATGAAAATTAAACAATGCACTATTTAATGATCAATAGCTCACTGAAGCAATAAAGAAGGAAATTTTAAAAATCCTAGAATTGGGGCTGGAGAGATGGTTCAGTAGTTAAGGCACTTGCCCGAAAGCCTAAGAACTCAGGTTTGTTTTCTCAGTACTCAGGCAAGCCAGATACAGAAGGGACACATGCATCTGGAGTTCATTTGTAGCGGCTAGAGGTCGTGGCATGCCCATTCTTTCTATCTGCCCTCCCTCTCTCAAATAAATTTTAAAAATCCTACAATTGAGTGCAAATGAAGATAAAACCACTAAATCCTGTGGGATACAAAGAAAACATTCTAGGAGGGATTAATAGCTGTAAGTGCTTACATTAAAAATCAGGGAGGGCTGGAGAGATGGCTTAGCGGTTAAGGCACCTGCCTCCTAAGCCTAAGAATGCTGGTTCCAATCTCCAGCGGTTCCAATCTCCAGGTCCCACGTTTAGCCAGATGCAAAGTGATGCAAGGGTGCAATGCCACACTTGACCACAAGGGGGTGCATGCATCTGTATTTAGTTCACAGCGGCTGAGAGGCTGCTGGCGTGCCCATCTCTATCTGTCCTCCTCTCCCTCTCTCTCTGTCTCTCTCCACAAAAAAAAAAGGGGGTATGGTGGCTCATGCCTTTAATCCAAGCACTTGGGAGGCAGAAGTAGGAGGGTGGCTATGAGTTCAAGGCTAGCCTGAGACTACAGAGTGAATTCCAGGTCAGCCTGGGCTAGAGATCCTACCTCAAAAAATAAAATCAAAATGGTCTCAAATAAATAACTTAATGAACAAAGAAGACTTAGAAAATAGAAGAAACAACAGATTAAATAAATGATTAAATCATGAAATAAATGAAACAGAATGGAAAAAAATAATAGGCAGAGTAAATGAAACTAAGTGCTGGTTCTTTGAAAGATAAACAAGATCAACAAACCCTTAGAGAAACTACCAAAAGGCAAGAGAAAAGGTTCAAATTAATAAACTAGAGATGAAAGGGGAAATATTTTAACAGATAACCATGAGATTCAGAAATCAGAAAGACATACCTTACAAACATATTCCACTAAACTGAAAAAACCTTTTAAAAAGATGAATATCTAGATGCACATGACCTACCAAAGTTAAACCAAGATGAATAATGTAAATAGATCTATACCAAGCAATAAGATTGGAATAGTAATAAACTCTCAACTGAAAAATACACAGGCTAGATAAGTTCACACAGAATTCTGCCAGATCTTTAAAGACAAACACCAAATCCTTTACAAACATTCCATACAGTCGAAAAGTAAAGAAGACTTCCAAACTCTCTTTATGATGCCAGTAACACACAGACACAACACAAAAGAAAATTACTCTATAGTTTCAGCTATACAGCGCTCATGGCGATCACGACACCAGAAAAAGGCTGAAGGAGACAAACACAGAGAACATCCAGCTCCAACTAAGCCAGATATCCAGAGACACAGAGGCTCCCAAAACCTCATCACTGAAGTAGAACTAAAATGACCCCAATATGGCTCAAGGAAACTCACGGAAGAGGGGGCGGGAAGATTGTTAGAGCCACAAGTTGGGGCATTGTGCACAGAGACTTGGCCTATCCCCCAGAACTCTTGACTAACCTCACAATGCATGACCCACATTCCCCATTGATGAGGGTCCCTTTGGAAGAGGGAGGACAGGGAGGAGGATAATGGAGCCAACACTATGAATGTAAAATTAGAATAATATAAATAAAAAATAAATTATATAAAAAAGAAAATTATAGGCTTATCTTTCTGATAAACAGATATGCAAAATTCTCAATAAAATACTTCCAAATGAATTAAAAAACACATCAAAAAGATCATGCATCATGATCAAGTTGGTTTCATTTCAATAATGCAGGGGTGGCTGAAAATATTCAAATAAATTACTGTAATGCAGCACATATACTAATTTAAGGATAGAAGTCATGTGATCATCTCAATAGATGCAAAAATGCCTTTGACAAAATCCCATATCACTTAATAATAAAAAATCCCAGAAGAGAATATGAATAGAGGGAAAGTATCTCAAAATAATAATGATCATACATGACAAAACTATAGACAGCATCATTCTCAAAGGAGAAAAACTCAAACATTCCCACTAAGATCAAGAAAAGCAAAGGTGTTGACTCTCTCCACTTCTATTCAGACAAGAGCAGGAGACAAAAGGGTACAAATAGGAAAGGCAGATGTCTATGTAGTCTTAGCTGCAGATATTCTTCTATGCATAAGAGAACCTAAAGACTCCACTAGAAAACTCCTAGAGCTGATAAACCCTTTCAGCAAGGTAGCAGGACATAAAATGGTCATACAAAAATCAGTAACCTTTCATATACAAAAGACAAATGTACTAAGTAAGAAATCAAGGAAACAGCTCTATTCAAAATGGCTTTAAAATACCTTGGAATAAACTTAACCAAAGAAGTAAAAGATCTCTACAATGAAACTTTAAACACTGAAGAAGGAAATTGAAGATTATACTGGAAAATAGTAAGACCTCCTAATGCTCATGTATTGAAAGGATTAATATTGTGAAAATGGCTGGCCTACAAAAGAAATCTACACATTCAGTACAACCCCTATCAAAATTCTGACATCATCCTTCACAGAAATATAAAAAAGGTCTGAAAATTACATGGAAGCATGGCGGACTGCAGATAGCTAAAGCAATCCTGAGCAAAAATAATAATAGTAATGCTGAAGGAATCAGCCTAGCTGATTTCATGTTATACTACAGAGACATAGTAACAAAAACAGTCTTGTAGCAGACATGTAGACCAATGGACTAGAATAGAGGACCCATATATAAGCCCACACAGTTATAGCCAGCTGATCCTTTTACAAAGATAAAAAAATACACACTGAAGAAAAGATGTCTTCTTCAACAAATAGTTCTGGAAAAACTCTCTCTCTCTCTCTCTCTCTCTCTCTCTCTCTCTCTCTCTCTCTCTCTCTCTCTCTCTGTGTGTGTGTGTGTGTGTGTGTGTGTGTGTGTGTGTGTGTGTGTGTGTGTAACTAGATCAGTATCTCTAATCCTACACAAAAATCAATGCCAAATGGATCAAAGCCTTTAAGATAAGGCCTGACACTCTGAAAGTGCTGGAGGCAAAAATTAGGGAAAACACTTCAAGACATGGGCATAGGAAAGAACTTTCTGAATAAGACTCAGGAAGTAAGATCAACAATCAACAAATGGGACCTCATGAAATTAAAAGGCTTCTGCACAGCAAAGGGAACTGTTAATCAAGCTAAGTGGTAGCCTAAAGAATTGGAGAAAAATCCTCTGGCAGAGGATTAATGTCTAGAATATACAACGAAATTAAAAAATTAACCCATGAAAACCATCAATTCAATTAAAAAATGAAATTGAATAGACTCTACTTTCAACCTGCCAGGCAAGATATGCCGCCTGGTATAATAAAGTGGCATGTCTGTTATGAGGCTAACCAGTCAATTTCTGATTGGATTTGAGGCCTGCTCCCCTGGAGGAAATTCATGCCTTGATACTACAAATCTGGCTAAAAGTCAGTGGCTGGGGAAGTCATAGGTTCTAGGGATGAAGCTACTATCTCTGTTTTTCTAAAGGGACATGTGCCCATTAAGCTGCCTTGTGCATATTTTCACCAATGCCGATAGATCAGTGCTGTTCTCAGCTGCAGTCTGAGAAGTTTCTCTTTCCAGTGGGTAGCGCGTTCCATCAGTGGAGCTGGGACTAGTAGGCAGTGCTCCAAGACTTTCTGGTCCTTCGTCTACTATAGCCACCTATCACTGGCCACAGCTGCCTGTGATAGTCATGTGTTCATGTGTAGGAATGCATCCCAAGTTACTTAGTCTAGAGAACCTGGGAGAAGCAGGTAGGGAATACATTAGTTAATGGCTACTGGAGTCATCAGCCAGGTAATAGGGACTCTGCTGACTGACATTCCATGTACTTCCAGAATAGGAAGGTTTCTGATCACATGGAATGTATTTGGAGCTGGGGAAACTCTACAGTCTTCATGTTCTATTGTCCCTGAATCTTTTCCTTGTCATCAAATTCATTAAAACTTGCTACATGGCTGGAGAGATAGCTTAGTATCCACATAAAGCCAGATAAATAGGGTAGTGCATGCAGTGGCTAGAGGCCCTGGCATGCCCACACACACTCTCTCTTTCTCTATCTGCCCCCCCTCTCTAATAGATAAATAAACTAAATTTTAGGTGTTTTTTTTTTTTCAAAAAACTCACTACAGATTCACTTTTTATACTTTTTACATTTACAAAAGTTGAGTAAGACAGAAGAATAGAGGCTAATGGGAGAAAAGAGAGACAAATATCACGTTTTCTTTCATGTGCAGAATAGCACAGTGCTAGACTATTTGAAGGGAAGAAGGCAACCAGGAGAGGGAAGCGGAAACAAAAGAGGACAATGGGAGGGGGAGACGACTAGTATCAATATGCAATTATGTATGAAAATATCATAATGAAATCCATTATTTTGTATGGTAACTAAAAAAATCAATCTTTTAAATTGGAGGTAATATTTATCAACATTTTTTTTGTACCAAGAGTCCTTCAAAATATATATTAAGCTGGACATGGTGGCACACTCCTTTGATCCCAGCACTCAGGAGACAGAGGTAGGAGGATCACTGTGAGTTGAGCCCACCCTGAGACTACATAGTGAATTCCAGGTCAGCCTAGGCTAGAGTGAGACCCTACCTCGAAAAACCAAATTATATATATTCAAACCAGCCATTTGCAGCTGCTGAATCCTGGCATGCCCATTCTCTCCCTCTCTATCTGCCTCTCTCTCAAATAAATAAAAATAATTTTTTAAAAAAATAAGTCTATGTTATTTCTTTTCTTCTCTTTATTATAATAACCTTATTTAGAGATTATAAAGATGAACCACAATAAGGTTTTTCAGAACTTAGAGTCAGAGCTAGGACTACAAACTCAGGCAGCCAAACCTCCCCCATTTTATTGACACATTCATATCACCTGTAATCTGAAGTGAATAGTTTTGACCTAATTAAGTATAATCTAATAGACTATATCTGTTTAAGCTGATAAACAATACATATAATCTCAGATACTATTATAAGAGCCAGAAAAAAATTTTAAATTTTATTTATTTATTTATTTATTTATTTATTTATTTATTTATTTGAGAGAGATAAAATGAGCATGCCAGGGCCTCTAGCCATTGCAAATGAACTCTACACTCATGTGCCACCTTATGCATCTGGCTTACATGGGTAAAGCACATTAACTGCTAAGACATCTCTCCAGCCCCAGAAAACTTTTAATGAAATAGCTGTCAACTTAGCAAAGGGTGAGAGACTTCAGTACTGAGAACAATATTTTTTGGGAAAGAGAATTCTCTACTTATTCAGACCATAGGTCATTAAAACACTATTGATTTTATAAAAAGTCATTGAAAAATAAATTGTGCATTTTATTTTTACAAATCATGGCTCAGAGACTCCATTAACCATATTTTTTTAAAAAATATTTTTATTTATTTGATAGATGAAGAGAGAGAGAGAATGGGTGTGCCAGGGCCTCCAGCCACTGCAAATGAACTTCAGACACATGTGCCCCCTTGTGCATCTGGCTAATGTGGGTCCTGGGGAATAAAATCTGGGTCCTTTGGCTTTGCAGGCAAATACCTTAACTGCTAAGCCATCCCTCCAGTCCTTCATTTGCTTCATATTAAGCAAATAACAGCAATAGCTTTTTAAAGTTAAGTAATCAGAAATTGATGTAATAGCTAGACAATTTGCAGTATGTTTTTTACCAGTTTGTTAGATTTTTGTCTTCTTTTATTTTTTCAAGGTAGGGTCCTACTCTAGCCCAGGCTGACCTGGAAATCACTCTGTAGTCCTAGGCTGGCCTTGAACATATGGCAATCCTTCTACCTCTGTCTCCCAAATACTGGGATTAAAGGTGTGTGCCACCATGCACAGCTCAATTTGTTCGTTTTCTTTTCTTTTTTTTTTTTTTTTTTTTTGAGAGACAGACAGACAGACAGAGACAGATAGAGAATGGGTGCACCAGTGGCCTCTCACCTGCTGTGAACAAACTCCACACATGTGCGCCCCTTGTGGGCAAGTGTGGCATTGTGCCCTTGTGTCACTTTTCTAAAAAAAATTGTTTATTTTTATTTATTTGAGAGCAACAGATAGAGAAAGAGGCAAAGAGAGAGAGAGAAAGAGACAATGGGTGTGCTGGGGCCTCCAGCCACTGCAAATGAACTCCAGATGCATGCACCAACTTGTGCATCTGGCTTACGTGGGTACTGGGGAATCGAGCCTCGAACTGGGGTCCTTAGGCTTCACAGGCAAGCACTCAACTACTAAGCCATCTCTCCAGCCCAAAATATTTTATTTTTTATTTGAGAGAGAGAGAGAATGGGCACTCCAGGGCTTTCAGCCACTGCAAACAAATTCCAGATGCATACGCCACCTTGTGCATCTAGCTTACTTGGATCATGGAGAATTGAACCTAGGTCCTTTGGCTTTGCAGGCAAGTCCTTGCATCACCTTTGCATCTGGCTAAACGTGGGACCTGGAGAATCAAACAGGCATTCTTAGGCTTCACAGGTAGGCACCTTAACTGCTAAGCCATCTCTCCAGCCTTCAATTTGTTAGTTTTATGAAATGTATTTGCAGAATATATTTTTGTCAAAGAAATACATTTTCAACTTTACCTAATGACTTATACAATCATATTTATGCATTAAAGTATGTGTATTCATGTATAAATTAAAGGTCATTTTACAAGTATCTTTTAATTTTATAAATCCACAAAGAGTAATCTGTTGAAATCAAATAGTCTCTTCAGTTCCTTTCAGCTCTGAGCTCTGATTCCATAACTTGCATAATGTTAAGTCTTATCTTTCTCTTGTTTGCCATTTTCTATTTGTAACCTACAGTTGACCTGTCTCTGATTAAAGTTCCTAATGTACTACTATAGCCTGTGGACTATGAATTATATTGGATTCAGGTTGCCTGGAGCATGAATAATGTATTTCTAACCTTTATATCAACCAAAGCAACTTGTTCTTTGACATCATTCATTTACATTTACATGAGGTAAGAGACATTTATTTCCAGCTAGAGTGATAATGTCAACAGATATTTTTCTTAGGAAAGATAGTAGGTCTAATCCAAAAGTCTGGAACGTAAGCTTTCAATCTAATTTTTTCCATCTTTTATTGGACTGTTTCTCTAGCTGCAATAATCCTATCCTGGTCCACTTATCCTTGGTGAGCTTCCTAAAACAGTTCTTTTACTAAGCTGGGAGGATGGATAATAGAATTAGAAGACCTTATACTTGATACCTTTTGCAAATTTAAACTGCAAAATATCATATTTTAAACAATAAGGCCCATTTTTCTTTGTTTAAACTATACCATTTTTCAAACCAAAAAGTCTAACCTTTGCAACACGACTTACAAAGTTATACCTAAACAGACCATGTGTTGGTTTTCCTATCTGCTTCTCACTCCTTATATTGCTATTTCTTGTACATGTTCTTCTTGTTTAAAAGTAGCACCCCTATTTATGTTCAAACTCATTCTCCTGGGAGATCTTTTTCTTAGGCCTGAATAAATGACATGAAATTACAAACTACTTCTCTGTAGCTTTTATGTATGAATACTGTTGAATTATTTAATTATAAGTGGTTCATTTGTTTATATATGAAACATTTGCTACTTCCAAGTGGGATGTGAAAAGAAGAACTCACACCATGAAGTCACTGGAGAGACAGCTTAGTGGTTAAGGCACTTGCCTACAAAGCCTGAGGATCTAGGTTCAATTCCTGAGAATCCACATAAGCTAGATGTGCATGGTGGCGCATGCACCTGGAGTTTGAAGCAGCTGGAGGCCCTGGCATGCTCTTTCTCTCTTTCTCTCTCTCTCTCTCTCTCCTCTCTCTCTCTTTCCCTCCCTCCCTCTCTCAAATAAATAAATAATTTTTTTTAATTTTTTTAAACTTCCATAACTCAAAGAAAATGAAATATAGGCTAGTATAATGATATTTCTAATTTCTGCTATTTGATCTGGTTGAAGCTAGAACTAGAAATTAGGAGTAAGGGTTTCTGAATCATTGCTTGGGGTAATAATATTTATTAAATATGATCATTCATGTTGAACTTTAGGTACATGGTAAATGACTAGTCATAGAAGCTATTAACTACTTCGTTGAGCACATATGCAATACTTGAAAATAGTAACATTTATCTCTCTGTGCTTCCTGACTGCAGACATAATGTGACCAACTACCTCATGCTCCTGCAATTATGCCTTCCCTACCATGATGGACTGTGTCCCCTTCAAATTATAAGCCAAAATAAAAACCACTCCCTTAAGTTACTTCTTGTCCGGTATTTGATAACAGCAATGAGAAAAGCACATAATACAGAAAATTGGTACCAAGAAGTGGGAACGTTATGATTAACCTGCACATGTGGTTCATAGATCATTGGAACTGGTTTCTGGGAAGAAAATTTTTTTAATTTATTTTTTTATCGACAACTTCCGTAATTGTAGACAATATCCCATGGTACTTCCTTCCCTACACCACACTTTCCCCTTTGAAACTCCACTCTCCATCATATCCCCTCCCCCTCTCAATCAGTCTTTCTTTTAATTATGATAGTCTGTGTAGATAGTTTCAGAAACTACAAGGTCATGGATATACAGGCCATTTTGTGTCTGGAGGAGCACATTGTAAGGAGTCCTATCCTTCCTTTGGCTCTTACATTCTTTCCACCCCTCTTCCGCAATGGACCCTGAGCCTTGGAAGGTAGGTTAGCCAAGACCACTATGTTGAAGGGTTTCCCCAGCAGTTTCAGAGTTTCAGGTCTGATATTAAGGTTGTTGATACATTTGGACTTCTTGTGCATGGAGATAAGAATCTATTTTCATCTTTCGATAGATACATATCCAGTTTTTTTTTTGGAGAGAGTCAGAGAGAGACAGAGAGAGAATGGGTGTGCCAGTGGCCTCTCGGCTGCTATGAATGAATTCCAGATGCATTGCACCCTTGAGTCACTTTGCATCTGGCTTAACATGGGACCTGGAGAATGGAATGGGCATTCTCAGGCTTAGCAAGCAGGTGCCTTAACTGCTAAGCCATCTCTCCAGCCACATATCCAGTTTTTCTGGGAAGAATTTTTGACTTCAGGCTAGAAAAACTCTAGAATGTTGCAGTGCAAGCAGAGCTTAGCTGTTTTGCTGAGACTTGGGAAGTTTAGAATGCCAAGAGAAATGAGAATAAAGGCCTAGCTCCTAAATTTCCAGAGATGAGTAAGTGTATCAGGAACTGAGCTAGAGGTCATGTAAGCATCCTAGGAGAAGAGGGTATTCTAAAGGGTGGTACTTGTGCCATTCTCTTTGGCTATTATACTATTTAAACAATAGTCCCCAATGGATTGGAATTTCTCCATGCATGTCATTCTGGGGAAAGGAAAATGCTGAAGTCTGGTACCAGCAAGAGGAGAACTTGTCTCCTAAAAGTGATTTCACACAGTTTTGACTTTTCAGATCATCCTTCAAAATGAGGTGAAACAATGATGGGTCACTGATAGGAGACTCCATCTTAACCAAGACTGGGCATATCTGTATGAGTATTTCTGCTGCTGTGACCAGCTGCTTCATGCTCCTGCCATGTCTTGCTGCCATGATGGATTGTAACTATAACCTGAAACTGTAAGTCAAAATGCATTCTTCTTTTCGTTACAGGAATCAGAAAAGTAGCTAGCACAATGATTGAAACAGTTTATTATGGAAGTAAGCAGGGAAAGAAAGAAGCTCAATGAAAAATACTGTACAAAGTATTTGGACTCTTTTTAAAATATATTTTTATTTGCAAACAAAAAGAGAGAGAGAGAGAATATGAACGAGCCTGCCAGAGCCTCTAGCCACTGAAAATGAACTCCAGATGTATGTGGCACCCTGTGCATCAGGCTTTTTGTGGGTACTGGGGAATCATTAGCCTTTGCAGGCAAATGCCTTAAGTCCTGAACGATCTCTCCAGCCCCAGTATTGGGTCTTTTTTTATCCCGTGGTCACATATGGGCTTTGGGGCCATTCAAAGGTTTACATTTTCTTTTCTTTTCTTTTCTTTTCTTTCTTTTTTTTTTTTTTTTAGTAATTTTTAATGAGAGAGAACAAGAGAGTGAGCAAGGGAGAACTTGTGTGCCAGGGCCTCCAGGCACTGCAATCAAACTCCAGACATGTGTGCCACCTTTTGCACATGTGCGATTTTGTCACCTTGTGCATCTGGCTTACATGGGACCTGGACGGTCAATCATGGGTCCTTGGGCTTTGCAGGCAAGCACCTTAGCCACTATGCCATCTCTCCAGACCAGTTTACACCTTTTCTATGCATGCTCTATTACATGTCAATCTTTGGGGAGGAATATCCAGTCTTTCTCCCAACTGTCTTTTTTTATATGCTAATCTTAATGCCTCATTCTGCCCTAATATCCTGACATGAGACCACCTTGTAAGACAGATGGGAACTTAAACAGTAATGGGTCACTCATAGATAGGACCATACCTTGACCATGCCTGCATAGTAATACATACCTCTTGCCCTCTACTTAAACCTAAAGCATGTCAGGACCCCAAAGATGAACTTATGGGATATCACTGGACCTCTTTATTTGTCCTCCTTCCAATGTGGCCACATTGAAATCTCCATTCCTTACTTTTCGCTATTACTTGTCTCCTTAATTTGTGTATTGAGGATGGGTGGCCAAATCTAGATAGTTAAGAGTTGCCAGAGACCAGGCTTCAAGCCCTAAAAACTCCAGAACATTACATTCTGCTAATATCCTGAGAACATGAGTGAAACCGAATTTAAAGATAATGGGCTCATCTGTTTGGTAGAAGAAATCTCAAGACAAGATAGCATTCAGGCTGTAGCATGGTTCTTTCTCATTGTTCTTACCCAAGTGTATAGTGAGAAAGAGTAACAGGGGACATAAAGATGTGACAAGCGTACAGCTCAGCGGGGAGGGACAGTTTAAAGGCTGCGGTAATTTTTAAAGAGAAATCTTGTGTTCTGCACTGGAACAATAGAAAAGGTGCCATGAAGACAAATCCCCACCAATGAAAGCCTCCATCTTGTGAAAATGAAAATCCACTGGAAAGGAAAAAGCCTGAATGGGATGCACTGCTGGACAACCCCGAGGGAAGTTTTTATCTAGAGTCAGCACACAGGTCCAGTGCAATTATGGCCTGAGGAGCCAGACTACATCTCCACCTTGACAGCATCATCTACAGCGTACTGATTTTGCAGGCACGAAAGATGCCGGAGTAAAGGGGTCATATAGGCTTGTGATGCTGGGGTCAGGTAATGTGTGGCAGAGCTAGATTTGCTGCAAGCAGGCCCTAAAGCAACTGTGTGAAGCTGTGAAAGTGTAGCCTGAATTGCAATGGAGATGCCAGCATTGTGGAACATCTGCTAATCCACTCTTCTCTCCAGTTTATCTTCATTTATCTTCTTCCTTTAAAATGCGATTTTTAAAAATATATTATTATTATTATTTATTTATCTAAGAAAGAGAGAGGGAAAGAAGCAGATGGGAGAGAGAGATAATAGGTACACTAGGGCTTCCAGTTACTGTAGACAGACTCCAGATACACATGCCACCATGTGCACTTGGCTTATGTGGGTACTGGGGAATCAAACCTGGGTCCTTAGGCTTTGTAGGCAAGCACTTTAACTGCTAAGCCATCTCTCCAGCCCTGAAGTGTGATTTCTTTAGTTTCTTAAACTTGATAGAAAAAGTTGTCTTCGTTTCTTCTCCCTCATTCATTCTCTCCTTAAATACCTTCAATCATTAAAACTATTGCAGGGCTGGAGAGATGGCTTAGTGGTTAAGGTGCCTGCCTGTGAAGCCTAAGAACACTTGTTCGATTCTCCAGGTCCCACATTTGGCCAGACACAAAACTGAGGCAAGTCAGGTGTGGTGGCGCACACCTTTAATCCCAGCACTCTGGAGGCAGAGGTAGGAGGATCGCCATGAGTTCAAGGCTACCCTGAGTATACAGAGTGAATTTCAGGTCAGCCTGAACTAGAGTGAGACTCTACCTCAAAAAAACAAAAAAAAAAAGTCACACATGTGCACAAGGAGGCACACACATCTGAAGTTCATTCACAGTGGCTGAGAGGCCACTGGCACACCCATTTCTCTGTCTGTCTCTCTGTATCTCTCAAATTAAGAAAAAAAAACTATTGGAAAGCCTACCAATGATCTTCACATTGATTCAAGAAGCATCATTTGATATAATTTACCACTTCCTGTTTGCTGTGGTTTGAATGTAAAATGTCTCCCATCTGCACATGTGTTTGTGCTGTTTGGGAAGGTTGTGGAACTTCAAGAAGTGGAGCTTTGCTAGAGGAAGTGGGTCAGTGGAGGTGAGTCTTTAGCCTGGCCCCACTGGCTGTTGTTCCTTTGCATGCTGCCAGCCCGTGTGTCAAGTAGAAACTCACTCCTGCCATGCCTTCCTCTCTATGATGACTGTACCTCTGGAACTATAAGCCAAAATAAATTATGTTCTTTCCTAAGTTGCTTCTGGTCAGGTATTTGTCCACATCAATGAGAAAGTAACTGATCACTCTCTGAAAATTATAATTATTAGCTGTTTAGATACCCTCCACAGAATCAACAAGACACATTTATTTGTATCCAGAATATTTTAATAGTAAAGAATAAATATCAGCAATGTACTTCTAGCATTCAAAACCTATCTTTATTATTTGAAACCTTAGTATTCAATGCAAATAAAAGGAAATTAACATAATTATCCCAGGAAGTATCATATAATATGGTAATTTCACATTTAGGCAAAAAAAGTAATAGCATAACCACAATTATTCAAGTCTGAATTTCCAGATAAATTTTAGCTCTTTGGAAAATAATAAAAAGTTAACTATAAATTTAATGTCATTAGGCTCTATAATCATATTATTTTATGAAATTAAGCAAATAATTTTTCTGCTTCCTTTAATTTTCTTTTCCTATCCAGTTTAGAAATTGTAGCCCAACGGTCCTCTCGTGTTTTTCTCAGAGCTCCATACTTCTGGAAAGATGCACGGGTTGACAGAGAGACAGGAGTCTAAATATAAAATAAAATGCAATCATATTTTAATTTTTTTTAAATGAAAGCTTTAAAACTTGCTTTCTGAAATAAAATTTAAAAGCTACCTGTTTTGGCACATTGACCAAAAGATGAGAAGTTGGTGGACTATCATTACTATAAAGTTTGCTTGATATCTCTTCCTCTGACACCAAACTCTGATAGAAAAAAATAAAATTATAATGTTGAGGCTACCATCTTCACAGTGATGAGAATTAAGAGTCAAATGAAGGGAAAAGGAATATAGTGAAGAACAGGGAGAAAAAGGAAGAGAAATAGGTCTTGTAACACTTAAGCCTGATATTTGGAAGGCAAAGTCCTTACTGCACACCTGGTTCCAGCAACCTCCAACACACACTTGAGTTTGGCTACCTGCTACAGGTCTGTGGGTTGGGGATTATTCTTAGGCACTGCAATGCTTAAGGCTGAAATTGATCAAAATCTAAGATTTCCTCTATAAGGAACAAGCATTGAAATAAGTTTTCAGAGTTCTAAAATGGTTACTTCATTCAGTGTCTACCAGCATACTTGCTGTACTTGTACTTCCTACTCTACCATCTTCCCAAGGTCATACTCAGCACTTTTTAATGTTTGTTTGTTTGTTTATTTAAATTTGGTGTTATTTGGCAGTGCTGGATATCAGAGCCAAGGCTCCACGCATACACTTTATCACTGACCTATTCTAGTCGATAAGATGCTCCTTTAAAAAATGAAAATAAAGGGCTGGAGAGATGGCTTAGCGGTTAAGGCGCCTGCCTCCTAAGCCTAAGAACGCTGGTTCCATTCTCCAGCGGTTCCAATCTCCAGGTCCCACGTTTAGCCAGATGCAGAGACGCAAGGGCGCAATGCCGCACTTGACCACAAGGGGGCGCACACATCTGGATTTCGTTCACAGCAGCTGAGAGACTGCTGGTGCGCCCATCTCTATCTGTCTCCCTCTCACTCTCTGTCTCTCTCTCTGTCTCTCTCCAAAAATAAATAAAATTTAAAAAAATTTTAAAAATGGAAATAAAATAATTTTGAATCACTTTGAATCTCACAGCAGCTAAGAAACTATTCTAAATTTACTTAGCTAAGAAAATAAGAGGGATTACAACATTGGAATGTTTAATTCCAAAAACCCATGGTCTTTCTAGCAATTATTACATTGTTATATATCTGGACTGAAGTTTTCACTCAAAGTTGTTAAATATAATGATTTATGTGTGCTATGACACCAAGCTATTTGTATCCATTGGCTACATGCCTTATTATGTGATCTATAAAAGATATCTGGTGTGGCTGAGTTTCCTCAACTGTAAAGTGCAAATAGCAACATTCTCTATACTTCTATAGGATGAAATTATGATAAATAATTTAATGAATTATGTTTATGTTTAAAGTGTTTAAACTAAGCCCTAGTTCACAGTTGAATCATTAATATGTTAATCATTATCTATAAAACAAAAGGATTCTGGAATAAAGATTGTGAAACAATTCTGGAGTAGGGACTATGAAATAAAAGGATTCTGGAGTAGGGAAGTTGACTTCAATAAGAGGATTTTAAGATTTCAACTACTACTCATTATTATTCCAGAACAAATAAAAATTGAGGCTCTCAGCTGGGCATGGTGGCGCATGCCATTAATCCCAGCACTTAAGAGGCAGAGGTAGGAGGGATCACTGTGAGTTCAAGGCCACCCTGAGACTACATAGTGAGTTCCAAGTCAGCCTGAGCTAGAGTGAGACCCTATTTCGAAAAAAAAAAAAATCAAGGCTCTCAAGAAAAAAAAAAGCTCAAAAGATCTTTTAGTTAAGTTATAAGTGGAAATGATGAAACAAATGGCTTTTACTACTAAGTACTCTGGGCTTATTGCTCTACTTAGTGTGAAACAATCAGTTTTAAATCAAATCACTCTGAGTTTAGAAAATATTAGTATGTGTGAATGGGCAGTAAACATAATTTTAACGTATTAGGAGAAGAAGCTTTTTAAAACATGCTATTCTTATTACATTACTCCTTAAGAATGATAGAAATGTGGGAGTATTGTCTCCCTTCTCATGCTAGTGAACAAGTAGTGTTTTGTTATAAGGTATTATTGTGAACTTAAAGTAATAAAACAGAGTTTTTAGAAAAAAAGAATGATAGAAATGTTACAGTTGCTGACCAAAAATTTTAATGTAAATATCAACTAATATGTGGTGTAAAATAAATACAGTAATAAATAATATGTAAAAAAAAAAAGAGAGGGGCGGTATCTTGATTGGAGACTGTGCTCATTACTTGTACATGGTTTTGACTTACTTCCCAGTTCCAGCAATGAATTCCATTCCACTAAGTGGATCTATTAGCTAAATCAAGAGCAGTTGGTTACCCACCATGGCTGTGTGCCACTACTGCACTTGTTTGAGCATTACATCAGGTTGTTTCCTGCTGGGTATCTTAGACTGCAAGTTGTTTGGACTGATGTCAGCCATTTTCCCCCAGTTGCTCGTGTAGCACCCTTTGGCACAAGACTACCTAACTGTCTGGGGACTGACCCTCTTCCAGATTCTGGCCAGGTCTCTCCTTGTTTGGTCTTCCACATGTATGCTTTTGTGGCTCAGGGAAATTTGCAGAAAAGGGGGAGGAAAGAATGTTACAGCCACAAGTTGGGCATTATGCACAGAGACTTGGTCCATCCCCCATAACTCTTGACTACCCCCATAATGCATGAACCACATTCACCATTGATGAGGGCCCCTATGGAAAAGGGAGGACAGGGAGGAGGATAATGGAGTCACCATTATAAATGTAAAATTAGAATAATAAAAATAAATTTAAAAAATAGACAGGGCCTTCAATATTGGCTATGGCAAGATTAAAAATATTTACCTCCATAATTATGTTTTAATATAGTAATATAATTAAAACTTCCTAATATTTTACTGGAAAGCAAGACAATGATAAATCATCTAATATGCCAACTATGACACACCATATAATTTAAAATGTCATTTTCTAGAATTTAAAGAGAATTTTTTTGAACCTTAATGTCTCTCAAAAGGTGTTAAGGTAAGAGTTTTATTGCATTTCATTTATTTCAATGGTGAGTACTATGTACATATGCTATATATTTAAATCAATAAACAATATAAAAAACAAATATATTAAGTTAAAATGTTGATTATTTATTTATAATATTTTTTTACCAAAAGATCAGTAGGTTCCGAACTATCTGAATTAATGTCAAATTCAAAGATTGTTTTTCTCTTTTTATTACTTCCTTCAACAGGTATATATTTGTCTTCTCTTTGCTGTATTTTTATTTTAGTTGGTGTTTTCACAATATATTCCTATATGAAGATAAAAAATACATAAGAGATAGATGTGGTATTACACACATATATAATTCACTTAGGAAGCTAAATGAGTTCTAGGCATCCTGAACAACACAGCAAATTCTAGATCATACATTTCAAGACAATTTAAGTTTTTAACAATAAGTACCCATTATTGGCAAATAGGTAGAAATTTTAGATATAAATTTAATTCTGACATTTTAAAAATATTTATTTTTATTTTTTTATTTGAGAGAGAAAGAGAGAGGGAGAGAGAAAATGGCCATGTCAGGTCCTGCAGCCATTGCAAACAAACTCCAGATGCATGCAGGCCACCTTATGCATCTGGCTTACGTGGGTCCTGGGAAATTGAACCTGGGTCCTTTGGCTTTATAGGCAAGCTACTTAACTGCTAATGCCATCCCTCCAGCCCAATTCTGATGTTTTTGACCTAAGAAATATCTTTCTTCAAAAAGGTGCAATATTAGAATTTCATTGTCCTTCCCTTTGACTTATTGCAGAAAATAATAGAAAAGTAGACAAGCTTCTAGAAACCTTCAGCAACTTTCTGTCTTTAATTTTTCTAACCAGATTGGAAACAAAATAAATGACCTTTGCTCTCTCCACAGAACTCCTCATTTCTCTTTGAGAAAACATGTTTATTTTGGTTGGTTAAGTAATTCATATCAGTCAATATTTAGCATTCGATATACTATACTGTAGATTTTATCATTTAAAAGAGTATCTTTAAAAAGGTTAGTGATATTAGCAAAAATGGAAGATTAGAGAGTTCTAAAAACTTCATTTTTGTGTGTGAAAGCAATAAAAATAGTGGTTAAAAATGGTCAGGTTGTGATCACAGGACATAGAGATACCAGGCTGGAACTGAGAGGGAAACGATTTCCCTCCTGGTTTGCCCTCATAGTGCTAGAACATGCTATGGGAGCTGCTGGAAGACAATCTCACCAATAGCATGAATAAGCAGGGGACCCTGCAAGCTATGGTAGCAACCAGCAGGGCAAGAAGTACATACTTGTGTAATAGTGGCACAAAGCCTTTATAGGTAACCAACTAGTCCCTGACTATGAAGCCCATTTGGTGGGAGAAAACTAATACATTGTACTGGAAACCAAGTCAAAATCCTATGGACAGGAAACTCAAGACTCCTGACAGAAGCCCCTACTGCTCTATGGACAATAAGAGTGGGCACACACACCAAAAGGTCTCTGAAATAACTACATATCCCCTTTAATCTAAGCTGTTCTCACTCTCGAAGAATCTGTTTTAGATTACAGATGGCAGCGAAAACTGAGATTCAAGATTCATCAACACAAAAAAAAGATAGACAACTGCCTTCCACAAGATGTGCCACCTCTACCATATTTGTCAGGGCCCAAGAGAAATTACAGCATCAGGAATACTGCTCTCACTGATGTCCTGATAAACAGTTCCAGGGTGATGGTGACAGACACTGTGGTTAATCAAAATCTATCAAAGCAGATATCCAGAGGCTACAGAGAACTCAATACTAAATCAGACTGCTAACAGGCCTGGCATGGCTCAGGGAACATTGCTGAAGAGAAGGTAGAAAGCCACAAGTCGGTAGAAATATTCTGAGGTACTATTCATTCCCTGCCCTCCCTGCTCCAATAACAGAGACTGACTGAGGCCTTCATGACCCCACAGTGAATACCAATAATCCCACTAAAGAGGGCCTCTAGGGAAACAGGAGCAGGGATGATGGGATAAAAGAGTATATAACCTTTTGGGCTGGAGAGATGGCTTAGTGGTTAAGGCGCCTGCCTCCTAAGCCTAAGAATGCTGGTTCCAATCTCCAGCGGTTCCAATCTCCAGGTCCCACGTTTAGCCAGATGCAAAGAGACGCAAGGGCACAATGCTGCACTTGACCACAAGGGGGTGCACACATCTGGATTTCATTCACAGCAGCTGAGAGACTTCTGGCGTGCCCATCTCTATCTGTCTCCCTCTCACTCTCTGTCTGTCTCTCTCTGTGTCTCTCTCCAAAAATAAGTAAAAAATAATTTAAAAAATTAAAGAGGCCCGGCATGGTGGCGCACGCCTTTAATCCCAGCACTCAGGAGGCAGAGGTAGGAGGATCGCCGAGAGTTCAAGGCCACCCTGAGACTACATAGTTAATTCCAGGTCAGCCTGGACCACAGTGAGACCCTACCTTGCAAAACCAAAAAAAAAAAAAAAAAAAAAAAAAAATTAAAGAGTATATAACCTTTTATAAAAATAAAATGGTCAGAATTTATTTTCTCAGTACTCTATACATAACAACCTAGAAAGCATTTATTCCTCATAACTATGTCTTTCTGGAGCCACGCATGGTGGCACATGCTTTTAATCCCAGCACTTGGGAGGCAGAGGTAGGAGGATTGCTGTGAATTCAAGGCCACCCTGAGACTACATAGTGAATTCCAGGTCAGCCTTGGCTAGAGTGAGACCCTATCTCAAAAAACAACAACAACAACAACAAAAGTGAGAACAGCACTAAACTATAGGCATAGACATACATACTTAGTGGGCAATTTGATGGGCACACAACATACTCACTAAGGCAAACAACACTAGTAGCTTCCCTCCTAGGACATATGACCTTCTCAGCCACAGGCTTTAGACTACCTTTTCAGTACCAGACATAAATTCATTTCTATATAGTAGGTCTCAGCTCCAATCAGTGAAAAGGTGATTACACCCATCAGTTAAGCCACCATTGCATCAGTAGACACATCCTGCCTGACTGATCAGTTAGGTAGTTTGCAGGGTCCTGCTAGATAAGATAGCTGATGACTTTTCTTCCTTAGCAGGCTATAGAGTACCCTCCAGGACTATGAGAGCTAGCCAACAGGGAGAAGACTTCCAGCTCAGTTCCAGCTTGATTGCTCAGTGTCTGGCAACTGAAACAAGTGGTGTCTTCAGCAATGAACATTGGTAATTGCCTGTAGGGGCAGGGACCTCAGCAGCTTCTTTGACTAACAACTCACAACTCAATGGGAGGAAGACTATCTCTGTCACTGAGATTTTCCTAGAATAGCCTATGGTTTCTGAAAGTACCATAATACACACACATTTTGTTTGTTTGTTTTAATTGTGTTTTAACTTAGAGACCATGAAACCATGGGCTATTCCACCAGATGTTTGCTGGACCTAAGATATACATTAGAAGGCTAGTGGACCGATAGGAACCTGACCAGCTCACAGCCACAAAGCTTGTTGGGGCTAGCAATGGCATCCAGTATACAAGAAAGGAAGTTTCTAAAAGAAATGCAGCCTTGACACTGATACCATACTTTTGATTGACTGGCTCAGCCCTCAGCCTAGATTCAGTATCAACTAGTACAATGAAGACAAAGAACTGCAGTAAATTCCAGGTATGTCCTTTCTACCTACCTCTGGCTAACCCTGGAGGACATGGGTATCACAGGACCCAGAAAGGAGCTTCCCAAATTCTTTGTCATTTTACCCTTTATTTTCCTACATTGTTGTCTTTTTATAATCACCTTAACTTTCTTCTTTAAAATCATTTATATTTTATTTTTATTGTTCTTCTTACTTTTATATATACATTTTCTTCATTCTACAATCAGATACTTTTTTTGTTTTTTTAAGGTAGGTTCTGGCTCTAACCCGGGCTGACTTGGAACTCACTATGTAGTTTCAGGGTGGTCTCAAACTCACAGTGATCCTCCTACCTCTACCTCCCTACTGCTGGGATTAAAGGTCAGCACCACCATCAGATTTTTATCCTTTGCTTTTTTTCCTCCTCCATATATTGTTTTCCTTGCTGTCTTTACTTTTCCTCTTCTATAACCTTGCTTCTTTTTTCTTTTCCCTTGTCCTCCTCTTTATTTCACTCTTTTAATATCAATACTTTTATCTTTATTTTTATTTATTTGCATGTGCACGAGAACACATGCAGGACACCAGAATCCCTTACTATTACAGATGAATGCCCATCTGGCTTTATGTGGGCTTCTGGGGAATTGAACCCGGGCCAGCAAACTTTGCAAGCAAGCACTTTTTTTTTTTTTTTTTTTAAAGAATTGTTTTTGTTCCAGGAGCCACATACCCACAATACCCTTTTTAAATTTAACTTTTATTTTTATTTTATTTATTTATTAGAGACAGAGAGAGAGAAAGAGAATGGTTGTGCCAGGGTGTCTAGCCACTGCAAACAAACTCCAGATGCATGCACCACCTCGTGCATCTGGTTTACATGGGACCTGGAGAATTGAACCTGGATCCTTAGGCTTCACAGGCAAGTACCTTAACCGCTAAGCTATTTCTCCAGCCTTGTAAGCAAGCACTTTTAACCACTGAGCCATCTTCCCAGCCCCACTTTTATTTATTTATTCTGGGGTTTTTTGAGGCAGAATCTCACTCTAGACCAGGCTGACCTAGAAATCACTCTGTAGCCCCAGCCTGGCCTCAAACTTACTACAATTCTCCTACCTCTGCCTCTCAAGTGCTGAGTCTAAAGGCCTGCACCAGCAGGCCCAAATTTGTGTTTACTTTTAACTCCAGTTTCCTACATTTTGCCTTTATCTATGGCTACTGATGATGTGGTAACTGTCTTTATTTGCTTTTTATTACACTTCTATATTAGGTTTATTTTGGTATTATTGTTACAGCAGTATGTTTTTCCTTCTTCAACCTGAACAGATGCATAGATACCGATACAAAACACAAGAAATATGAAAAGAAAAAGCAGCATTATTTATTTGAATTATAAGCTCTTCAATAACTCTACAGAGGTTGAAATGCTGGAAAATAACTTAAAAGTCTACTTTTAAAATAGATGAATTCTTCAAGAAGATGTGAATTAAAGACCTGAATGAAAATTTTAGCAAAATTATGAACTTATGAGAAACAATGAAATATCAGATATAAAAACCTCAACAAGTCAAAAACATCAATGGAAAGTATCAACAAATTAGATCAGGCAGAAGAAAGAATTTTAAGGCAACATGATTTATACCTGTAATCTCAACACCTGTGGAACTGAGTCATTAGGATTTTCACAGGTTTAACGCCAGCCTCGGCTACAAAGAGTTCCAGGACAAGCTTGGGGGCTACAAAGTGAAAATCTGTGTCAAAAGGGGGGGTGCTGGCAATATGGCTTAGGGATTAAGGCACTTGCCTGCAAAGACAAAGGACTCAGATTCAATTCCCCAGGACCCATGTAAGCCAGATGCACAAGGTTGTGCATGCATCTGGAGCTTGTTTGCAGTGGCTGTAGCCTTGGCACACCCATTCTGTCTGTCTCTCTCTCTCTCAAATAAATAAATGAAAATAAAAAAGAGGAAGTGGCACTAAGAGAAACAAAGCAAAGAAGAAAGAGAGGGAGGGAGGGAGGGAGGGAAAGGAAGGAAAACAGGGAAGAGAGGAGTAAAGAAAGGAAAAGGAAGGAAAGGAGTGAGGGAGGAAGGAAGAAAGGAAGGGAGGGCAAATAGATTGAGCAAATATGAAAGACAAGATTGAGGTACCATTGCATTTAGATAGCAATAAACAAAAATAAGCACTCACAATCACAACCTTCATGAATCTAGCAAACTAAGCCTCTGATCAATCTTTGGTACAGAAGAGGGAACTAAGATAGATAGACGAAACATATAGAAAACCTTTTCAATGAAGTAACAGAGAACTTCCCTAATCTAGGAAAAGAAATGGAGCTGCAAGTACTAGAGGCATTTAGAATCCCAAATAGACATGACCAGAGAAAGTCTCCATAACACATTATAGCTAAAATGTCAAACATGTAGCACAAAGAATATTGAAAGCTTCAAGAGGAAAGTACCAAGTTACTTGGATAGGTAAACCTATCAGAGTAACAACAGACCTTTCAGACCTTTAAAGCACTCAGTGCTAAGTGAAACATTCACATATCACCCCCTCCAAAGCTCAAGGAACATTGTGGAAGAAGTGACAGAAAAAAAAAAAAAGAGTCAGAGGACAGAGGAGGAGAGTGCTATGGAACAATGTCTTCCAAACATGATATGGTTGTTGCACTCATGATCTCACAGTAGTAGTTGTTACCTGCACCAAGACCTGCAAAAGACTGGGCCCATCAATATTCCATCATGGAGATGGAGAAGCCCACGAGGTCCCTACCCTTTCCTGAGAAGTTCTTAGCAGTTAATGGTTGCTAGGAAAAGTAGGGTTGTTTTTTTTTTTTTTTTTTTGTTTTGTTTTTTTTTTTTTGCAGTGGTATAACTACTAGTAAATTACCCATGCTCCAGTAAATAAACTCTATCCATTCTCATGTGATCTACCTTAATCAAACTCAGTGGATCACCAAAACACACACAAAGTGTGTATGCATGTACATACACACAAAGACACACAAAGACATATGAGTAGAAGAGGCATTATTTGGGAAGTGGAAGGAATTTAATAGGAAAGGGGCAAACAGAGATAATGGGAGGTGAATATGATAAAAATGCATTATGTACAGGGATAAAAATTGTCAGTAATAAAAATAAATTTAAAAAAATAAACTCAAAATGCTAGGAGAATGTGGACTGATGGTGTATTACAAGCCCTGAAACAAAAATGAAAAAAGCTAACAGTAATGTGGATAGAGATTACTACAAAAACTACTGAATTTTTGTAAGAACAGCAGGCTTTCCAAGATGTCTTAGCTTTCCCTAGTATCACCTCTGAACTCTAGATCTACATTGCCCTTAAAGGCTCTACATTCATGTTATATCCTGGAAACACTAACCAAGATTACTATATCCAGTAAAGCTGTCCTTGAAAATTAAAGGAAAAATAAAGCATAAAGTAAAGGAATTAATGGCTACTAAGTAAGCACTGCAGAAGAAGCCTAGAGGAATATTCCACATGGAAGAAGAAAGATAAACACAATAATAAGAACTCTTGGAAGAATAACTCTCACTAAAAGGATAAGGGCTGGAGAGATGGTTTAGCAGTTAAAGCACCTGCCTGCAAAGCCTAAGAATGCTTGTTCATATCTCTAGTTCCCACATGTAGCCAGACACAAAAGTGATGCAACCATGCAATGTCGCACATGTCCATGGGGGGGGTGAACACATCTGGAGTTCATTCACAGCGGCTGAAAGGCCCTGGTGTGCCCATTCTCTCTCTGCTTCTTCCTCTCTCTCTCTTTCAAAAAAAAAAAACTTAAAAAAATAGACAAATGAGAATTAGAAGAGGAGGCAAAAAGAATTGTGAGAGCCAGAAGGTAAAATAAGTGCTTTCGAATGCTGTCTTCTGAACAAAAAATGTACAGCATTCATGACCTTTCATGACTTCACAGCACGGGGTTAACTTTCACAATGAGCTGTTGATCCAAGAGACCTACAAGGTTTCCCAAAACAGACAGATGTCAGAGTTCTTGATGACCCACCAAAGGTTAAAGGTAAGACCCTACTGTTGAAGGCAGGATATGCATGTGAGACAAGCATGGAGAAACCTGGCCAGAATCTGGAAGAGGGTCAGTTCCCAGACAGTTAGCTAGTCTAGTGCCAGAGGGTGCTACACAAGCAACTGGGGGAAAATGGCCGACATCGGTCCAAACAACTTGCAGTCTAAGATACCCAGCAAGAAACAACCTGATGTAATGCTCAAACAAGTGCAGTAGTGGCACACCAACTGCTCTTGATTTGGCTATTAGATCCACTCAGTGGGATGGAGCTCATTGCTGGAACTGGGAAATAAATCAAAACCAAGTACAAAAAGAACTCATTGCTGAAACAGGGAAATAAGTCAAAACCAAGTACAAAAAATGAGCACAGTCTCCAATCAAGATACCACCAAATCCATATTTTTTTCTTGGAAATATTTCAATTAAGAATTTTTAAGGCTGGGCACGGTGGCACACACACCTTTAATCCCAGCACTCGGGAGGCAGAGGTAGGAGGATTGCCGTGAGTTCGAGGCCACCCTGAGACTACAGGTTAGCCTGAGCTAGAATGAAACCCTACCACCCTACCTTCAAAAGCCAAAAACAAACAAACAAACAAACAAACAAACAAACAAACAAACAAACAAAGGGCTGGAGAGATGGCTTAGCAGTTAAGGCACCTGCCTGCTAAGCCTAAGAACCCGGTTCCAATCTCCAGGTCCCACGTTTAGCCAGATGCAAAGTGATGCACTTGCCCACAAGGGGGCGCAGACATCTGGATTTCGTTCACAGCAGCTGAGAGACTGCTGGTGCGCCCATCTCGATCTGCCTCCCTCTCCCTCTCTGTCTGTCTCTCTGTGTCTCTCTCCAAAAAAAAATAAATAAAATAATTGAAAAAATTTTAAAAAAGAATTTTTAAAGTCAAGTCATTCTGTAATAAGATTGTTTTATATTTTGAACAATATTTTCATTAATATTACTGGAAAATTTAATATAAAGCTTTTCTAAACTATATAATTTACTAATTTTCCTAAGTTGGATAATATCATGTATATTTATCAGGATAAAAATAGAACTTTTTCTTTTGCTCTAGGATCATCAACTGGAAACAAAACTGAAGGAAGTGCTAGTATCCCACATTTTAAAGAAAACAAATTATATTTGGACAGGTCCTTCTCTAGGTCTTAAAAAGTGGAAGGAAAGCTGGGCATGGTGGCACATACCTCTAATCCCACTACTCGGGAAGCAGAGGTAGGAGGATTGCCGTGAGATTACATAGTGAATTCCAGGTCAGCCTGAGCTAGAGTGAGACCCTACCTCGAAAAACCAAAATTAAAAAAATGTGGGAGAAAACAAGCCATCAATAAAAGCCTTTCTCCTTCCCAAGTATTTTAAGGAAATAATTTCTTCATTTCTTGCTGAAAGGCTTATGACTTCAGCTTAAAGTAGAGACGACTGATACACTTTTCACTATAGAAAAATGAGATAAAGAACTCCAAAAGTGTACTTATAAAAACCAGTTATGGGGTTAGAGAGATGTCTTAGTGGTTAAGGCACTTGCTTGCAAAGCCTAAGGACTCGTGTTCAACTCTCCAGGTCCCATGTAAGCCAGATGCACAGTGACGCAAGCACACAAGGTTGTACATGCACACAAGGAGGCACATGCATCTGGAGTTCAATTGCACTGGCTGGAGGCCCTTGAATGCCAATTCTCTCTCTTTCTCCCTTATTCTTTATTCTCTCTCTCTCATTCTGGCTCTCTTGCATTAAAAAAAAAAAAAAAAAAAAAAAAAAAGGCCAGTCTGTTGGGCTTGCCTCAGGGTAAAAAATACTAGTGATAACTTCAACAATGGGAAACAGGCATTTCATTCCCTAGTAGAATATGAAACCAGGCAGCAAATCTGTTTATGTATCATTGTGTCTAACAGAGTAAAGGAAAGGGAAATTAGAGAGAGATGAATTGTGGGGGAAGGTGAAATAAATTTCTGCCCTGCCACTTACAAGATTGTATGAATTCCTTACAGATTAAGTAAACATGCAGGAGATAAAACTTCTGTCATACTGCTAGTAGCAATTATTCAAAGATGACTGCAAATAAAGACTCTAGCAACAAAATAATACAGAATAAAGATCAAAGGGATATAACGGGTAGTTCTGTAAAACATTAAACCAAAGCCAGATTTCTTGGGCTGGGGAGATGGCTCAGCAGTTAAAGGTGCTCTTACTTACAAAGCCTGGGTTCAATTCCCCAGGACCCATGTAAATCCAGATGCACAAAGTGGCACATGCATCTGGAGTTCATCTGCAGTGGCAAGCGGCTCTGGTGTGACTATTATCATCTCTCTCTACCCTCTCCTTGCAAATTAATAAAAATATTTTTTAAAAAAAAACCAGTTTATCCACATCAGAGACTTCAGTTTGGTAAATGACAAAGTAGTTATGGAATTACCCAAAATGTCATTAAGTTATAGACATGATAAAAAATTATTTTAAGAATGAAAGCATTTCATGCCTATACCACCCAAAAAATTAACTCCACAATAAACTATTTTACATATGTGTATTTATAAAATTAAATATGTTGTGATACCCAAACCTTCTTTTTTATTAAAAAGAAACTAATACTATCTAAGAAATTTTAGCAACCAACCTTTGCTACTGTTGTAGATAAAAAACTTCTTGTAGATGCCAACTGACAGTCTCTATTATCTTTGGCTTTGCCATGATCAGCTGATGAGAAATTTTGTGAAGAAGCTACTTTAGAATCAAATTTCCAACAAGTAGTTTCAGGTGTTTCTGATAAATATGTCTGTATTTTCTGCATTGAACAAAAGTGAATAAAAACATCATTAATTTTCTGGTTGTTATTGTTTGAGGTAGGGTTTCATTATGCAGCCCTAAGCTAGCCTCAAATTCCAAATACTCTTGCTTCGGGTTTCCAAATGCCAGTTTTACATCATGCTTCCCTCCCAAATGGTGTTTCTATTACTTATTTATTTAATAAAATACAGCAAGTTCTAGAAACAATGCTAAACCAAACCAGAATTTATACCCAAACTTATTGTTGGTAAGTGTGAATCAATTAACTTATTCTTTTTTGTCATTTTACTTGCCCATTAAAAATTAATATGAGGGGCGGGGTGTGGTGGTGCACACCTTTAATCCCAGCACTTGGGAGGCAGAGGTAGGAGGATCACAAAGAGTTCGAGGCCACCCTGAGACTACATAGTGAATTCCAGGTCAGCCTGGACCAGAGTGAGACCCTACCTAAATAACCAAAAAAAAAAAAAAATTAATATGAGGGCTGGAGAGATGGCTCTCAGCAGTTAAGGCACTTGCCTGCAAAGCCTAATGTCCTGGGTTTGATTCCTTAATACCCCTGTAAAGCCAGATACACAGAGTAGTGCATGCATCTGGAATTCTTTGCAGCAGATAGAGGCCCTGGCACACACATATAATATATATGTGTGTATATATATTATCTCTGCTTATAAATAAATATTTTTATTTTTAGTTAATGTCATTATGTGCCACTTCTTACTTTCACACAAGTGCTATGAAAACAAATAATATCTCAAATGTTTATTGACCAAAAAGTCAAAAAATGTTGTTGATTTTCTTTACTAAAATATCTCTGCATGGAAAAAGTCTTAATTTGTATTTCACTCTAATACCCCAAAGCCAGAGAGGAATGTATTCCATTTTCATTCATTCTCTTGCATGTACTCTGTCTCTCTCCCCCTTCTCTCTTGGTCCTCCCACTATCTCCCCTCAGCCTGTTCCTATTCAGCAGTTTCATTCACCTTCAAAAAATGGGGGAAAATGTGAAAGAATTATTTAGAAACAAACTGAGAAAGTGGCTATTTGCTTCGTTTTTTTGTGTGTGTGTGTGTGTGTGTGTGTGTGTGTGTGTGTGTGTAGTACATGTGGTGTATCAGCAGATGTGTGCATCCTGTGTTCACGTGCAGAAGCTAGAGAAGGACATGAGACATCCATGAAATCACTTTTCTGCCTTATTTCTTTGAGACAGGGACTTCTCACCGAACCTGGAACTTGTACTGTTTTTGCTTTAGGCTAGGGTGGCCATGAGCCCCAGGGATCTTCCTGTCTCCACTCTCTTCAGTGCTCTGGTTCCAGGCATGTGTGGTCTTGTCACATGGTGCTGGGGATTGAACTCAGGTCCTTGTACTTGCACAGTAAGTGCTCTTACCAACTGAGCCATCTCCCAAACCCCTATTTGCTTCAATTCTAAGAGTTAAACAAATTTCAAATTTAGTCTAGATACTTAGACATTATTTCAACTTGATTGTTTTCTCAATTCTTTTTCTACCTATCTTTATATATAGCTTTCTTTAATAATTAACATAGTGTTCTAGTGGAAAAAAAATTTTCATTGCTGGGATCAAACAGCCTAGGGCTTTGCACAGACTAGGAAAGTGCTCTTATGATTGGCCTCAAGTCCTCAAAAGGTAGTAACTTTAATTAATTTAGTGGAATCTTAACATGAAACCTATGTTCATCACTTTCTATCTTACCTCTTTCTTTGGATTACCATTATCTCCATGAATACAGTCATGGCAACCACTCACTTGAAAGAATGAAGACATAATGAACACACACACACACACACACACACACACACACGAGAGCGACAAGTGTGGTATTTGAACTTAATGTAAGTTTAAATTGGGGGAACAGTAACAAGTTCAAGAAATAAGTCCATGTACTATTAAAAAAAAACATTAAAGAACGAGCCATGTAACATGCTTTTCTCCTGGATCTTTTTCTATCTTACCAGGTAATCTTAAGTACATAGCCAAGCATCTCCAAGCTAAAATGTATCCATTTATAAAATCAAGATACTAACTGAGGTGGTTCACAGCTTTATTTCCTCATTCTAGAAACCTAACACTTCATAACCATTTTTCCAGCAGATATGAATTCTAGCAACATTTCTCTTTTTATAGTTTTCGATTTTTTGAGAGAAGCTAAAAAAAGCAAATCATCTTCTGCTCACTTGGAACCTCCAAAAATTTAATGTTTCATGGACTAATGTTCTCCCAATAGGCCTTAGATTGGCATTTTTAAAGTCCCTGCACCCCCACCTTGTGGCCATGTCAGGGAATTAACATTTAAGAAAAGGACAGACACACACACACACACACACACACACACACACACACACAAACACTCACGTGCACGCGCATACACACACCTACAGAATAATGGAAATAACCATGAGAAAAAATTTTTCCATAAGCATTATCTTTTTGTGAAGGGTATAATTCTTTTTTTGAAGATGCATATATACAGAACATACAGTTTTCTCTGTTGTATTTACTCTATGCCAAACATTATTTTAAATGCTTTACAAATACCATTCCAAGCATCATAACATTAAATTATATTATAATCCCTTTATATCAGGAAACTGAAGCATAAAGAATTAAGTAATTTACCCCAAATAAGAAACATTTGATGCATTTGATGTTTATTACATATTAGATTTGTAGTATTTCAGCAGTATTAGAATAAAGTCTAGTCAAATTTCTTCATTTCTTTGATTTTTTTTCATTTTTGCAGCATATATAACATCCAGACTCCCAAATAAAATATATAATATTTGTTAATCTACTTGATTACAGATATAAATAAGTATATACTATGGGATTATACATGAACCAAAAGATCTCTATAAAATATATGATATGTGCTTTCATAATGTGTTCTATATAAGGTAATGACAGTGACTGATTTATTCATATTTATCAGACACTGCACTTACTACAACCTGTTGGTTAATTTTATTATAATGATAATTTTTCAAGTGTTTGGTGTAGTGTCTGGGACAGATAAAAGCACCAAATATTCATTAAGTGGTTCAGTATTTTCTTCTCTTCCTTTGAACTCAAAGGTAACAAAACTGTGGCACTATCTATACCTAACAATTGACTGTTCCCAAACTATTCTATTTCTCACATTCAATGTAACTACAATCATAGAAATATATGTGTAGACTTAGAAAATTACATAACTTTGTTTAAAGAAAATACTCATTTAAATCAAAAATTGGTTAAATCAAAATTCTTTGCAATAATCTAAGGGTTCATTCTTCTTCCCGATGCTTAGAAATTCTTCCCACATGTAGGGAGCTACACTAGGGTAACAGCTGTAACCTCTCACTGTCTCCTTAAAGAAGGAACAGTACCTTATGTGACTGGTAAATATAGAAACAAAAGCCCCTTCTTTATTCCTCTTCTTGAGAACAAAATAAAGTGTGTATCTATTCTGCTTGTTTCTGCTGTCAGTTTACAAGAAAAGATCATCAAGTGGGTGGATTTGTCCCAGTAAAGCTCTGCTTATGACAGAATAGATAAACCTGTCTAATTTTGGACTTCAGGATTAAGAATTCTCTTCTAGCATAAGCAAAGCTCTGGTTTGATTCTCCATCACCACAAAAAAAGCAGGAGTTTGGGACAGTCTTCAATTATAAACCACATTCTCCAATATTAGTTATGAACATTAAAGATATTGTTTTGTTATCCTTTGTCTCTCTTAACTGGCTTAGAATTCGAGAGGAATGTAAAAAGTCATTTATTTAGACTCTTAAAAAAAAAAACTCAAACTAAGGAGGACTTGAGAAGATGGAAATACTTCCCATGCTCCTGGATAGGTAGAATTAATATTATGAAAATGGCAATTCTACCAAAAGCAATATACAGACTTAATGCAATACCAATAAAAATATCAGCATCATTCTTCACACAGATAGAAAAAATGATCTCAAAATTCATATGGAAAGGCAGCAGGCCTCAGATATCCAAACATATCCTCAGCAAAATAAAATAAAATAAAATAAAATAAAATAAAAGCCATCTCTGGAGGTATCACCATACCCGATCTAAAGCTATATTACAAAGAAAGCCACAGTACATAGTAACAAAAACAGCATGGTACTGGTATAAGAACAGAAACACAGATCAATGGAACAGAAATGAAGACTCAGACCTTAGGTCAAATAACTACAGGTACTTGATCTTTGACAAAGGCCCTAACAATGTAGACTGGAGAAAAGACAGCATCTTCAACAAATGGTGTTGGACAAATTGGATGATTGACCATATGTAGAAAATGAAACTAGATCCACTCATCTCTCCATACACAAAAATCAAGTCCAAATGGATTAAGGACCTCAATATAAGACCTGAAACTCTTCAACTACTAAAAGAAAAAACAGGAGGCATACTCCATGATATAGGAATGGGGAAAGACTTCCTGAAAACCCCAATAGCCTGGGAAATTAAACAATCACTCAATCCAGTGGAATCTCATGAAGCTAGAAAGCTTTGGCACAGATAAACATACCATAAGCAGAGACAATAGATTACTCACTGAATGGGAGAAGATCTTCACCAGCTATACCTCTGACAGAAGCCCAATATCTAGAATCTACAGAGAACTCAAAAAACTAAACAATAAAAAAAAATCTAAGAGGGCTGGAGAGATAACTTAGCAGTTAAGGCGTTCACATGCAAAGCCAAAGGATCCTGGTTTGACTCTCCAGGATCCCACATAAGCCAGATGCACAAGGGGGTACATTCATCTGGAGTTCGTTTGCAGTGACTGGAGGCCTTATCGTGCCCGTTCTCTCTTTTTTTCTCTCTCTCTTTCTCTCAAATAATAATGATATAAATATATATTTTTTAAATCAAACAACCCACTTCAAAAAATGGGGCAGAGAACTGAATAGGGAGTTCTGAGAGGAAGAATTACAAATGGCTAACACACACTTAAGAAAATGTTCAACATCCCTAACCATATGGAAATGCAAATTAAAACAACCATGAGATTCCACCTTACTCCAGTAAGGATGGCAATCATTTAAAAATCTAACGACAAATGTTGGCAAGGATGTGGGGAAATAGGAACCCTGTTGGTGGGAATGTAAACTTGTACAACCACTATGGAAATCAATTTGGAGATTCCTGAAAAGGATGAACACAGACCCAGTTATTCCCTTACTGGGCCTGTATCCTAAATGCACCATGCAACAATACACAGACATTTGCTCAACCATGTTTATAGCTGCTCAATTCATTACAGCTAAGAGCAGGAATCAGCCCAGATGCCCATCACTGGATGAATGGATAACAAAGTTGTGGTACATTTACACAATGGAATTCTATTCAGTATTAAGAAAAAACAATGAAATTTGTAGAAAAATGGACAGACTTGGAACAGATCATACTCAGCAAACTCATACAGTCACAGAAAGACAAATGCTGCATGCTGTCACTTATCTGCAGTCCCTAGCCTGGTCCTGCTTGAGTTGCTGACATACCTTATAGGAAACTCAAGGCCCAGACAATAGGGATGGAAGGATTTTGGGAGAGGGGAATGGGAGGGGGAAACAAACACAATATTATATCCAAAATGAGCTTTATCCTTGGAGATAGACTAAAAGATATAACTCTCAAAAGGAGTAAGGGGGGAGCACCTGAAAAGTAGGGCTCTGGTGAGGGTAGATGAAACCTACGCTTAAAGGAATTTTTTTTTTTTTTTTTTTTTTTGCTTTTTCATTTTTTGGTTTTTCAAGTAGGGTCTCACTCTAGCCCAGGCTGACCTGGAATTCACTATGTAATCTCAGGATGGCCTCGAACTCATGGCGATCCTCCTACCTTTGCCTCCCGAATGCTGGGATTAAAGGCATGCACCACCATGCCTGGCTGGAATTTTTTTTTTCTCTGACTCTGACCTCTAACTCCCAGTACCAGAGATTGGTTGCTACCCACATTGAGCTGTTGATCAGAGAGACCTATGAGGTGCCCAAATAAGACAGCTTTCTGTCAAAGCACTTGATTACCTGCCCCAGGCAAAAGCTAAGACCCTATTGCTAAAGACATATGCTGCTGACACAGAGAACAGAGAGACCTGGCTGAATTCAGAAGACAGCCAATCCCCAGTTAGCCTGTCTAGTGCTGGAAAGTGCTACATGAGCTACTGGGGGAAAGTAGCCAACAACAGTCTGAGCAACCAGAGGTCTAAGCTACTCAGAAGCAAACACCCTGACACGATGTACACACCAGTGCAATAGTGGCACCCAGCCTCAGTGAGTAACCAATAGTTTTCTGATTGGCTATAAGATCTGTTCAGTGTAAAGGAAACAATATCTGGAATTAGGAACCAGATCAGAATCCTATGGAGACAAAGATTATGTTCTCCAGTGTCAAGTTCTCAGTAGTCTTTGGCTTAATAAGGTATATCAAATTCTCCCTAAGTTAATAAGGCTTATCCCATTTACACTATGCTGACTTCACTCTCTTGGAAAATCTGTTCTTCTTTTTCAGAAGGTAAACTACTGAAGAGATAAACTACCCCTCGCACTTCAGCCAAGCCACAGCTGAAACCACAGAAGAATTAGAGATATGAGCATGAGTGCTGCTTCCATGCTGAACCTGATAATGAGTGCCAGGGTGAAGGAGACAGACCCTAAGGATACTCAACACCTGCCAAAGCATAGCTCCAGAGGCTCCTAAGAGCTCATCACTGAAATAGACTTAAAATTCACCAACCATGACTCAGGGAATTTTGCGGAAGAGGAGGCAGAAAAATTGTAAGAGCCACAAGTTGATACATCATGCCCAGAGGCATTGCCTCCTCAACAAAATAACTGACTGCTGTTCCCACAACACATAAACCACAACCCCATAGAGAATACCTGAAACCCCACTGAGGAGGGTCCCCAAAAGAATGGGGGCAGGGACGAGGGAAAAGAGGGTACCAACACATGATATATCCATATGAAATACGTTAATAATAAAATCATCATAAAACACTCAAACTATACATAATTGAAATATAAGCTTTATATCTTTGTTTAGTGCTGAGGATAAAGCCAGGGCTTTGTGCATATTAGGCAAGTCCTGTCCCACTGAACTACACTACCAGCTAAACTTTGTAATTTTTAAGTGAAACTATTTTCTCTCTAAGATTGGAAAGTTTTTAAGAGAGAGAAAAAAAGACATGTCTAATTTAAGATAATACTGTAATAAGAATTATAAAGACTGAAATAATCTCTAAATCTCCAAATGATAAATATTTTAAAACTTTTAGTTAGTGCCTTTGAATTAACAAAGAACAAGAAACAATTTTGGAAATGAATTTGTGTGATATATTTTAAAGGTTATTTTCTTATATGCAAAAAGAATTATTTGTAAATAATATTTTACAGTTATGAATAAATGGAATTATTTCTAAGTAAATATTAGAAAAATGTATTGGTGCTAGATATACTGCTCAGTGGCAGAGCACTGGCCTAGCATGGGCAAGGCCCTGGGTTCAATATTTAGTACTGTTTATATATTACTCTTACCTTATCTTTTTTATCTTTAAGAGTAGTTGTATTGTCTTTTGCCACTTTTCTTAGCCTTTCCTAAATTAAAAATAATTAGCAAATATATACAACATAATTATTATCACAAATGAATACTATTATTAATATCTTTCCTAATAACTTGACAAAGGCAAATTTCTCGATTTTATAAAATAATGAAAACAAATTAGCTCATTTCTACAGAGATATTATTTGGTTTTATCTTTAGCTAGAATTCTATCTCTACTTTGTATCAGTAAGATATTGAGTAAATCTCAGCTTTATTATATGCAAAATGAAGTAGATAAGAAAGATTATAGAAGAAGGGATACAGACATGTAACTCAACTACAAAGAGTTGCAAAGAAATTCAAAATATTGTGGACCTTTAGAATTAAACAGCTTTTCCCCTGGATGTTAAAAAAAATGCATTTTAGCTGGGCTTGGTGGCACATCCCTTTAATTCCAGCACTATCTAGGAGAGGTAGGAGGATCACTTTGAGTTCAAGGCCAGCCTGAGACTACATAGTGAATTCCAGGTTGTCTTCAGTTAGAGCAAGACCCTACCTCAAAAAAAAAAATGTATTTCAGTGGGACTTTAAATAATGAACAAACATTTAACATGAAATAGCGATGAGAGATAAAATGCTAAGAAGCAAAAAGAATCACATTAATAAGTAGAGAAAAGTATACAAAGGGCTGGGAAGATTGCTAAGTGGTCCTATTCCACATATTGGTTCTGACCTGAGAATGAGGGATTTTTAAGGTTGAAAAAACTAACTAGGGGCTGGAAAGATGGCTCAAATGTTAAAGATGCTTGCTTGTAAAGCTTAAAAGCCTGGGGTAGTGTAGCAGACAGCTTCAGGTTCGCTGAGATGAACTTCCAGACCAGGCACAGTTATGGAGGAAGGGATATTATTTATTTAAGCTTACAGATCCAGGGAAGTTCCATAATGGCAGGAGAAGCGGCCTGCCTTCACAGGGCCAAGCAGAGAGAGAGAAACCAACCAGACACACAGCACACTGAGCAAAACTACAGCCAAAAGCCCAGCACACTTCAGGAACTCCTGCTAGGCACACTTTGCATATCTTTACAATGGAATCTCAAATCCACCACCAACACCTTAAGACCAGCCCCCAGTGACATTGCCTCTAGCAAGGTGAGTGCAGATGCAAACTATAACTAATAAAATACTGAATATATTGGGGGACATATATTCAAACTACCACATTCCGCCCCAGGCCCCCAATATATTTAGTTCCCGGCCCCCAATAGATTTATAATTATCATACATTGTAAATTTGTACTCAGTCCAATTTCAAAGGTTCTCACAGTCTTGATCAACTTAAGATAGTGAGTCCTGTAAAATCAAACAAGTTAAATACTTTCAACATGTAAAGGCACAGAGTAAACATTTTTAACTGGTATAAGGCATAGCAAGGAGAGACTAGAACAATGCAAACTCAACCACCATCAGCAGTCATCAAACTTCTGCAGTTCAAGTTCGATATAACCAGAGACTGATAGTCTCCAGGTTTTCTAATTCCTCCCCTCCAGCTGGGCAGAGTAGCCATGGAAAACTTCAATCCCAGGCCAACACTGCACTACATGGGATTCCTTGCATAGTCCTGGTATATCCAAAACATCTTCAGGTCTCCATGCAAACCACGGTCCATCTTCCAGAGGCTCTTCCAGCCTATTCCTGACGGTTTTTCTGCCCTGCCTCATGCCGCATCTCAGTAGCGGCTCCTGGAACCGTGTGCAATTCATGACCACTCCATGCATTTTTTATGCTTCCAAAACTAATACCAGGTGTGCAGGACACAGCCATATTCTTAATCCAGGGACGAAATAAATCATAGCCTTGAAAAGCAGGTTCCTTCTCCAGTCAACTCTTTCCAAGAGTTTGCATTTCTAACAGTCTTTCCTCAGGCATCCTCTCCATTGTTTTAATGTAAAGCAGTCAGGCCACCTTCCTTCCACCTTCCTTAAGATTGCTAATGTGTTTGACAATAGCAGCTCTAGTAACCTAAAACCAGTCTCAGTGCCTCTATAATTTTAACTTGCTTGAGGTTTTCTAACTTAAAATCTCAGTCCATTATCTTTAGCCAAGCACATCAGTCCATTACAAATTTAACCTTGATCAAACTTTCTGGGCCTGGATAGTGGAACGTAGCCATCCCTTATGCCAGTAGCCCAGTTCCAACAAAGTCCTCTGCAGCCTTTCCTTCCCCTTAGAAAGCTCATAAGCCAAGCCTCGAAGTTCAATACTGTCTGTACTTAGCATTCTCAAACTCTCATCAGAATAGTCCATAAAACTTGGCTTACCACTCCAGAAGGCATCTTCAGTTGCAAGCACCAAGTCCATGCCCATTTCTCCAAAACAAAGGTCCCAAAAGATGAATATCCACACGGTCAGATTCATCTCACCCCACACTCCTCGGTACCACTTTACTATAGCAGACAGCTTCAGGTTCGCTGAGATGAACTTCCAGACCAGGCACAGTTATGGAGGAAGGGATATTATTTATTTAAGCTTACAGATCCAGGGGAAGTTCCATAATGGCAGGAGAAGCGGCCTGCCTTCACAGGGCCAAGTAGAGAGAGAGAAACCAACCAGGCACACAGCACACTGAGCAAAACTACAGCCAAAAGCCCAGCACACTTCAGGAACTCCTGCTAGGCACATTTGCATATCTTTACAATGGAATCTCAAACCCACCACCAACACCTTAAGACCAGCCCCCAGTGACATTGCCTCTAGCAAGGTGATTGCAGATGCAAACTATAACTAATAAAATACTGAATATATTGGGGGACATATATTCAAACTACCACAGGTAGGAACCCTAGAACCCACACACAGCTAGATCACAAAGTGGCACATACATCTGGAGTTTGTTTGCAATGGAAGGGACCCTGGTGTGTCCATACTCACTCTCTCTGTGTCTGCTTCTTTCTGACTCTCTCTCTCTCAAGTAAGTAAAATATATTTGTTTAAAAAAAAATCACTAAACAGGGAAAAACTTAGAGCATTTCCTCTAAAATCTGGAACAAGACACTCTCCACTCTTATTCACTGTAGTGCTCAAAATCTTAACTAAAATAATAAAGAGAAAAATAAAAGGGATACAAATAGGAAAGGAAGAGTCAAATTATCCCTCTTTGCAGATCTCAAGGATCCCATCAAGTACACACTCATATCTGATACTTTCAGCAAAGTAGCAGGATACAAATCAGTAGCTAGCCAGATTTATGACTCAGTAGCTAGGAGGAAAATCACTGTGAGTTCAAGGTCAGCCTGGGCTAGATTGACACCCTACCTCAAAAACAAAAAATTAGTACCTTTACTATATGTTGATAATGAATTTACCAAAAAAGAAATGAGGAAAACATAATCCATTTACTCTAGCCACAAAAATAAAAATACCTAGGAATAAACTTGACCAAGGTGAAAGACATCTCCAATGAAAAACTTTAAGATACCAAAGGAAGAAATTAAAGACCCCAGAAAATGAAGATTTCCATGTTCATGGATTGGCAGATTATGAAAATGACTGTATTACCAAAACTGATCTACAAATTTAATGTAATTCCTATCAAAATTACAATGATATTCTTCATAGAACTATAAAAATCCTAAATTCAGGCTGGAGAGATGACTGATCAGTTAAAGATACTTGCTGGCTAAGCCCTGCCAGTCAGGGTTTAATTCCCCAGAACCCATGTAAAGCCAAGTACACTAAGGGGAGCATGCATCTGGAGTTCCATTTACAGTGGCAAGAGGCCCTGCCATGCCCAATATCTCTCTCTCTCTCTCTCCTTGCAAATAAATAAATAAATATATTTTTTAAATCCTAAAATTCATATAGAAACACAAAAGATCCCAAGTAGCCAAAGCAGAAAAAACAATGCTGGAGGTATCACAATCCCTGTCCAAATAATAGTACTGGCCTTAATGACAAGAACAATTTTGAACTTGGCACTAAACAAAATATAGAACAGTGGAATAAAATACTCAGAAATAAACACAGCTATAGCCACCAAATTTTTTAAAAAGTGTCAAAAACATGCAGTGGGGAAAAGACACTTTATTAAATGGTGCTAGGGAACCTAAATATCCACATGTAAAAAAAATGAATTTAGACCCATATTTAAATTTTAGATCCACATCTGATAGAAAAAAATCAATTCAAAATAGATCAAAGACTAGACATCGTGGTGCACACCTTTAGTTCCAGCACTTGGGAGGCTGCAAAGCCTAACACATCCAGGTTTGGTGTCCCAGTGCTCACCTAAAGCCAGGATGAGTAGAGTGGTGCATGAACCTGGAATTTATCTACAGAAGTTGGAGGCCCTGGTGTGCCTATTCATTGTCTTTTCTCTCTTCTTTTTTAATTTTCTTATTTATTTTTTTTTTTGGAGAGAGACACAGGGAGAGACAGACAGAGAGAAGAGGGAGACAGATAGAGAATGGGCGCGCCAGCAGTCTCTCAGCTGCTGTGATCGAAATCCAGATGCATGCGCCCCCTTGTGGGCAAGTGCAGCATTGTGCCCTTGCATCACTTTGCATCTGGCTAAACGTGGGACCTGGAGATTGGAACCGGGTTCTTAGGCTTAGTAGGCAAGCGCCTTAACCGCTAAGCCATCTCTCCAGCCCTCTTTTCTCTCCTCTTGCAAATAAATATATTTAAAGTGTTTAACATATGTAATCATCAAGGAAGTATAAGTTAAAACTACTTTGAGATTCCATCTTATCCCAGTAAAAAATCACTAACATCAAGAAAACAAAGATAACAAATGCAAGCAAGGATATATGGAAAGAAGAACCCTTATTCGCTGCTGGTAGTAGAAAATGGTACAGTCACTTTGGAAATTAGTATGGAGGTTCCTCAGAAAATGAAAAATAAAGCTAGCTTTCCTGAGAGCCAGTCCCCAGGCAGTTAGCTCTTCTAGTGCCAGGAGGTACTACATGAGCTACTAAGGGAAAATAGCCAACATCTGACCAAGCAACTCAGTCTCAGCTACTCAACAGCAAACAACCTGAAGTGATGCTCACCCAAGTGCAATAGTGGCACACATGGTGGGTAACCAGCTGCTCCTGATTGGCTAACAGATCCACTCAGTGGAAAGGAACCCATAGCTGGAACTGGGAAACAAGTCAGAATCATATCCAAAAAAAGATTTCACTCTCTAATATCAAGCTCCCACCAAGCTTGGGCTACAAGAGGGCCTACACCTATTAAATTCTCTCTGAACTAATAATGGTTTTCCCATTTATCCAGTGTTGACTTCACTCTCCATTGGAGAATCTGCTTCTCTTTTTCAGATGGATACAGAACCCGAGAAGAGAATCAGCCCATCACACCTCACCAGGGCCCCAGCTGAAACCATAGAGTAATTGGGGAAATGAGCAAGAGTGTGGCTTTCTTGGTGAACCTGGAACCAGCACAAGGGTGAAGGAGATAGACACCGAGAACTTTCAACTCCTACCAAACCAGACATCCAGAGACACAGAAGCTCCCAAGACCTCATCACTGAAGTAGACCTAAATTTAGAACCCAACATGGCTCAGGGAAATTCATGGAAGAGGGGTCAGAAAGATTGTTAGAGCCACAAGTTGGGACATTACACACAGAGACATTGCCTCTTTCCCACAACTAACAATCCCCATGGGGATAAATGGTATCCCCAATGAGGAGGGTCCCTTCAGAGGGGGGGAGGACAGGGATGAGGATAATGATGGTACCAACATGTGCTGTTGTAGCAGACAGCTTCAGGTTCGCTGAGATGAACTTCCAGACCAGGCACAGTTATGGAGGAAGGGATATTATTTATTGAAGCTTACAGATCCAGGGGAAGTTCCATAAAGGCAGGAGAAGCGTCCTGCTCTTCACAGGGCCAAACAGAGAGAGAGAAAGCCAACCAGCCACCACAGCACACAGAGCAAAATTACAGCCAAAAGATCACACAGCACACTTCAGGAACTCCTGCTAGGCACATTTGCATATCTTTACAATGGAATCTCAAACCCACACCATTAACACCTTAAGACCAGCCCCCAGTGACATTGCCTCTAGCAAGGTGATTGCAGATGCAAACTATAACTAGTAAAACACTGAATATATTGGGGGACATATATTCAAACTACCACAGCTGTTTACACACTGAGTATGTACATAACTAATAAAGAAAAAAAGCAAAAAAAAGTAAAATAAGTTGCAAACTGAGTTAACTGTAGTCTCTATCTTGTTCTGGGTAGTGGTCAAAGAGATTGTGAATATTCATTCAGCTATATAGTACATATTAATTTTTTACAACAAATGCATTTAATCATATTTAATCACATATATTTTATTTGGATATGTTATATTACTATTACTTATTTATCCACTCAGTTTGTTCTGTTTTAAAATTTTTGACAATTTCACAAATGTGAACAATATATTTTCATCATATTCATCCTCCACTACTCTCTCATTTTCTGTTCACTACTCTCTTAACTTAAAGTAACCTTCCTACTTTTTATGCATGGTCATTTTGTTGTCATTATTGTTGCCTTGTGATCCCTGAATACAATTAAGATGACTGAATGACCATAGGTGGGGAGGTTTATTTCGGAGGATGAGCAAATTGTCAATGGCTACACCACTGATGAGAATGAGTCCCTGTGTCCCAGCAACACTTAATTGTCAACAGCTACTCAGGAGGAGTAACTCTATGAACCTCCCTTCCATCCATAATGAAATTTATTGGGGTCAATCTTGAGTAGGTCTCTTACAGATCTCCACAGCTAAGATACTCATGATTGCACCAGACCCTCTGCATCCAGAAGACAAGTGTTTCACACAAGTTCCTTCTCATCTTCAAGTTCTTACATTCTTTCTGCCCCTTTATCCACCATGTTCTCTGGACTTTGGAGGAGTAATATACATGTCCCATTTGGTTTTGAGCACTCAACAATCACTTACTCTAAGCACTTAGACTGGTTGGGAGTCTCCTGGAGACAGGAGACTGGGGGGCGGGCTTATGGGTGTTTAGCCAGTTTCCCCTTGCCAGTGTTTGGCACACTCTCTTGTTGCTATTGTCAACCTTATGTTGGCCAGGGGTGATTCCACTCTCTTCTCATGATATCATTTTACCTGATATCATGGAGTTTCCCCTCCAGTCTATAAGCCAAAATAAATCTTTTTTTAAAAAAAAACTACTTTTCCTGGGTATGTATCCAAAGAACTGTGAGTTTATTGCAGAGATATTTGCACCACCATGTTTATTACTGTATTCTTTGCAATAACTAAGAAATAGAACTAGCCTAGATGTCCATTAACAGATGAATGGGGGCTGAGTAGATTACATGTTTTCTCTCATATATAAATCCTAGATTCCAATTTACTTTCTTTAAATATTTCTTTCTTATTTATTTGTTTGTTTGAAAAGGGAGAGAGAGAGAAAAAGAATGGGTGTGCCAGTACCTCTGGCCACTCAAACAAACTCAGATGCATGCACCACCTTGTGCATCTAGCTTACATGGGTTCTGGGAAATTTTTTTAAATCCTAAAATTCATATAGAAACACAAAAGATCCCAAGTAGCCAAAGCAGAAAAAACAATGCTGGAGGTATCACAATCCCTGTCCAAATAATAGTACTGGCCTTAATGACAAGAACAATTTTGAACTTGGCACTAAACAAAATATAGAACAGTGGAATAAAATACTCAGAAATAAACACAGCTATAGCCACCAAAATTTTTTAAAAAGTGTCAAAAACATGCAGTGGGGAAAAGACACTTTATTAAATGGTGCTAGGAACCTAAATATCCACATGTAAAAAAATGAATTTAGACCCATATTTAAATTTTAGATCCACATCTGATAGAAAAAAATCAATTCAAAATAGATCAAAGACTAGACATCGTGGTGCACACCTTTAGTTCCAGCACTTGGGAGGCTGCAAAGCCTAACACATCCAGGTTTGGTGTCCCAGTGCTCACCTAAAGCCAGGATGAGTAGAGTGGTGCATGAACCTGGAATTTATCTACAGAAGTTGGAGGCCCTGGTGTGCCTATTCATTGTCTTTTCTCTCTTCTTTTTTAATTTTCTTATTTATTTTTTTTTTTGGAGAGAGACACAGGGAGAGACAGACAGAGAGAAAGGGAGAGGGAGACAGATAGAGAATGGGCGCCAGCAAATCTCTCAGCTGCTGTGATCGAAATCCAGATGCATGCGCCCCCTTGTGGGCAAGTGCAGCATTGTGCCCTTGCATCACTTTGCATCTGGCTAAACGTGGGACCTGGAGATTGGAACCGGGTTCTTAGGCTTAGTAGGCAAGCGCCTTAACCGCTAAGCCATCTCTCCAGCCCTCTTTTCTCTCCTCTTGCAAATAAATATATTTAAAGTGTTTAACATATGTAATCATCAAGGAAGTATAAGTTAAAACTACTTTGAGATTCCATCTTATCCCAGTAAAAAATCACTAACATCAAGAAAACAAAGATAACAAATGCAAGCAAGGATATATGGAAAGAAGAACCCTTATTCGCTGCTGGTAGTAGAAAATGGTACAGTCACTTTGGAAATTAGTATGGAGGTTCCTCAGAAAATGAAAAATAAAGCTAGCTTTCCTGAGAGCCAGTCCCCAGGCAGTTAGCTCTTCTAGTGCCAGGAGGTACTACATGAGCTACTAAGGGAAAATAGCCAACATCTGACCAAGCAACTCAGTCTCAGCTACTCAACAGCAAACAACCTGAAGTGATGCTCACCCAAGTGTAATAGTGGCACACATGGTGGGTAACCAGCTGCTCCTGATTGGCTAACAGATCCACTCAGTGGAAAGGAACCCATAGCTGGAACTGGGAAACAAGTCAGAATCATATCCAAAAAAAGATTTCACTCTCTAATATCAAGCTCCCACCAAGCTTGGGCTACAAGAGGGCCTACACCTATTAAATTCTCTCTGAACTAATAATGGTTTTCCCATTTATCCAGTGTTGACTTCACTCTCCATTGAGAATCTGCTTCTCTTTTTCAGATGGATACAGAACCTGAGAAGAGAATCAGCCCATCACACCTCACCAGGGCCCCAGCTGAAACCATAGAGTAATTGGGGAAATGAGCAAGAGTGTGGCTTTCTTTGGTGAACCTGGAACCAGCACAAGGGTGGAGATAGACACAGAGAACTTTCAACTCCTACCAAACCAGACATCCAGAGACACAGAAGCTCCCAAGACCTCATCACTGAAGTAGACCTAAATTTAGAACCCAACATGGCTCAGGGAAATTCATGGAAGAGGGGTCAGAAAGATTGTTAGAGCCACAAGTTGGGACATTACACACAGAGACATTGCCTCTTTCCCACAACTAACAATCCCCATGGGGATAAATGGTATCCCCAATGAGGAGGGTCCCTTCAGAGGGGGGGAGGACAGGGATGAGGATAATGATGGTACCAACATGTGCTGTTGTAGCAGACAGCTTCAGGTTCGCTGAGATGAACTTCCAGACCAGGCACAGTTATGGAGGAAGGGATATTATTTATTGAAGCTTACAGATCCAGGGGAAGTTCCATAAAGGCAGGAGAAGCGTCCTGCTCTTCACAGGGCCAAACAGAGAGAGAGAAAGCCAACCAGCCACCACAGCACACACAGCAAAATTACAGCCAAAAGATCACACAGCACACTTCAGGAACTCCTGCTAGGCACATTTGCATATCTTTACAATGGAATCTCAAACCCACACCATTAACACCTTAAGACCAGCCCCCAGTGACATTGCCTCTAGCAAGGTGATTGCAGATGCAAACTATAACTAGTAAAACACTGAATATATTGGGGGACATATATTCAAACTACCACATTCCACCCCTGGCCCCCAATATATTTAGCTCCTGGCCCCCAATAGATTTATAACTATCACACATTGTAAATTGTACTCAGTCAAATTTCAAAGGTTCTCACAGTCTTGATCAACTTAAGATAGTGAGTCCTGTAAAATCAAACAAGTTAAATACTTTCAGCATGTAAAGGCACAGAGTAAACATTTTTTAACTGATATAAGGCATAGCAAGGAGAAACTAAAACAATGCAAACTCAACCACCATGAGCAGTCATCAAACTTCTGCAGTTCAAGTTCAATATAACCAGAGACTGATAGTCTCCAGGTTTTCCAATTCCTTCCCTCCAGCTGGGCAGAGTCGCCAGGGAAAACTTTCATCCTATGCCAACACTGCACTCCATGGTAGCCCTTTTGCACAGTCCTGGTATATTCAAAACATCTTCAGGTCTCCATGCAAACCACGGTCCATTTTCCAAAAGGCTCTTCCAGCCTATTCCTGAGGGTCTTCATGCCCTGTCTCATGCCGCATCTCAGCAGCGGCTCCTGGAACCGTGTGCAATCATGACCACTCCATGCATTTTTCATGCTTCCAAAACTAATACCAGGTGTGCAGGACACAGCCATATTCTTAATCCAGGGATGAAATAAATCACAGCCTTGAAAAGCAGGTTCCTTCTCCAGTCAGCTCTTTCCAAGAATTTGCATTCTTAACAGTCTTTCCTCAGGCATCCTCTCCATTGTTTTAATGTAAATCAAGTCAGGCCACCTTCCTTCCACCTTCCTTACGATTGCTAATGTGTTGACAATAGCAGCTCCACTAACCTAAAACCAGTCTCAGTGCCTCTACTTTTAACTTGCTTCAGGTTTTCCAGCTTAAAATCTTAAAATCTCAGTCCAATACCTTTAGCCAAGCACATCAGTCCATACAAATTTAACCTTGATCAAACTTTCTGGGCCTGGATAGCAGAACGTAGCCATCCCTTATGCCAGTAGCCCAGTTCCAACAAAGTCCTTTGCAGTCTTTCCTTCCCCTTAGAAACCTCATAAGCCAAACCTCGAAGTTCAGTACTATCTGCACTTAGCATTCTCAAACTCTCATCAGAATAGTCCATAAAACTTGCTTACCACTCCAGAAGGCATCTTCAGTTGCAAGCACCAAGTCCATGCCCATTCCTCCAAAACAAAGGTTCCAAAAGACAAATATCCACACGGTCAGGTTCATCTCACCCCACTTCTGGTACCACTTTACTGTAGCAGACAGCTTCAGGTTTGCTGAGATGAACTTCCAGACCAGGCACAGTTATGGAGGAAGGGATATTATTTATTGAAGTTTACAGATCCAGGGGAAGTTCCATAAAGGCAGGAGAAGCGCCCTGCTCTTCACAGGGCCAAACAGAGAGAGAGAAAGCCAACCAGCCACCACAGCACACAGAGCAAAACTACAGCCAAAAGGTCACACAGCACACTTCAGGAACTCCTGCTAGGCACATTTGCATATCTTCACAATGGAATCTCAAACACACACCATTAACACCTTAAGACCGGCCCCCAGTGACATTGCCTCTAGCAAGGTGATTGCAGATGCAAACTATAACTAGTAAAACACTGAATATATTGGGGGACATATATTCAAACTACCACAGCTGTTTACACACTGAGTATGTACATAACTAATAAAGAAAAAAAGCAAAAAAAAGTAAAATAAGTTGCAAACTGAGTTAACTGTAGTCTCTATCTTGTTCTGGGTAGTGGTCAAAGAGATTGTGAATATTCATTCAGCTATATAGTACATATTAATTTTTTACAACAAATGCATTTAATCATATTTAATCACATATATTTTATTTGGATATGTTATATTACTATTACTTATTTATCCACTCAGTTTGTTCTGTTTTAAAATTTTTGACAATTTCACAAATGTGAACAATATATTTTCATCATATTCATCCTCCACTACTCTCTCATTTTCTGTTCACTACCTCTTAACCCAAGTAACCTTCCTACTTTTATGCATGGTCATTTTGTTGTCATTATTGTTGCCTTGTGATCCCTGAATACAATTAAGATGACTGAATGACCATAGGTGGGAGGTTTATTTCCGGAGGATGAGCAAATTGTCAATGGCTACACCACTGATGAGAATGAGTCCCTGTGTCCCAGCAACACTTAATTGTCAACAGCTACTCAGGGAGGAGTAACTCTATGAACCTCCCTTCCATCCATAATGAAATTTATTGGGGTCAATCTTGAGTAGGTCCTTACAGATCTCCACAGCTACCGCATACTCATGATTGCACCAGACCCTCTGCATCCAGAAGACAAGTGTTTCACACAAGTTCCTTCTCATCTTCAAGTTCTTACATTCTTTCTGCCCCTTTATCCACCATGTTCTCTGGACTTTGGAGGAGTAATATACATGTCCCATTTGGTTTTGAGCACTCAACAATCACTTACTCTAAGCACTTAGACTAGTTGGGAGTCTCCTGGAGACAGGAGACTGGGGGCGGGCTTATGGGTGTTTAGCCAGTTTCCCCTTGCCAGTGTTTGGCACACTCTCCTGTTGCTATTGTCAACCTTATGTTGGCCAGGGGGTGATTCCACTCTCTTCTCATGATATCATTTTACCCTGATATCATGGAGTTTCCCCTCCAGTCTATAAGCCAAAATAAATCTTTTTTCAAAAAAAACCTACTTTTCCTGGGTATGTATCCAAAGAACTGTGAGTTTATTGCAGAGATATTTGCACCACCATGTTTATTACTGTATTCTTTGCAATAACTAAGAAATAGAACTAGCCTAGATGTCCATTAACAGATGAATGGGGGCTGAGTAGATTACATGTTTTCTCTCATATATAAATCCTAGATTCCAATTTACTTTCTTTAAATATTTCTTTCTTATTTATTTGTTTGTTTGAAAGAGGGAGAGAGAGAAAAAGAATGGGTGTGCCAGTACCTCTGGCCACTCAAACAAACTCCAGATGCATGCACCACCTTGTGCATCTAGCTTACATGGGTTCTGGGAAATTGAACCTGAGTCATTAGGCTTTGCAGGCAAGTACCTTAACTGCTAAGCCATCTATCCAGCCCCCAACTTATTTTTTAAATCCTCTTGCCATTGCAAACAAACTCCAAATGCATGTGCCATTTTGTGCATCTGGCTTTATGTGAGTACTGGGGAATTGAACCCTGGCCATTAGGCTTTGCAAGCCAGTGCCTTTAACCACTGAACCCCAGCCCTCAAGTTTCATATATGTGTATGTGTGCAAGGGTATATGTCATGAAGCTAGGAAAGGAGTAATAAGAAGGGGAGTGATGTTAATGGCTAAGATGGGGAAGAGAACAACAGGCTTTCAAAGCAGAAGGAGGGCTATTAAGAGGAACAAGAGAACCAGTAAGGAGTTAGGAGGATGAAAGAAGAAAGTGTGGAAGGTGGACTAGTAAGAATAAAGCATAGCTCTTTTCTTTTGGCCACCAACATGTCAACAGACTGAAAAAACCCAGATACTTCAGGGCCATGTGAGCCATGGCTGAAGGTTATGTCCACATCAGCAAGGTAAATACGGGCAGCACCCAGGAGACTGGGGTAATGCTGGTGGCATGTACCAACACAGGATAAACGTTAACAAATATCATCCAGGCTACTTTGGGAAAGTTGGTATCTAGGTATTACCACTCAAAGAAGAACCAGAACTTCTGCCTAGCTGCCAACCTTGACAAATTGTGGATGCTGGTCAGAGAACAGACATGAGGTAAATACTACCAGAAATAAGACTGGAGTTGCCCTCGCTGATTTTGTGTGATGGGGCTACTGCAAAGTTCTGGGGAAAGGAAAGTTCCCTAAGCAAACTGTCATCATGAAGGCCAAATTTTTCAGCAGAATAACTGAGGAGAAGATAAAGGGTGTTGGGGATTCCTGTATCCCAGTCACTTCAAGCCATACACTGAGGCTCATCAAGTATTTTTCAATTAAAAAAAAGAAGCATTAAAAAATTTCATAATTAAATTCATTACTTTCTATGCTGATTTTAAAAACTGATAAACAATAAAAGCAATATGCTTGGAATGAAAAGAAAATGAGGATATATCACCACAAACCTATGCAAATAACTGAAAAAATAGCAGTGTTGCTAGCAAAGATGCAAAGAATTGAGTGCCTTAAACATTGCTGTTAGCAATGTAAAATGATTATCACTGTTTTAGAAAAGATTTGGCATTATCTGAAATTTAATACAAAACTTCCATGCAACTCAATGACTGTAATCTTTGACAGCTATTTCAAAGATATAAACACTTATGGTCACACTAAACCTTTTAAACACAGATGTTCATAGCAGTTTTTATTTTATTTTTATTCTTTCATAGATCAAAACTAGAAATAACAAAATGTTCTCAACAAGGAGCATGCTTAAACAAATTGATACCTGCAAAATTTAATCTCCAAGCAATTATGAATGAAAAAGCCGATCCCCAAAAGATTATATACCATACCATATAATTCCATATATTTTTCTTGACATGGCAAAAAGAGGGCTTTATATTCATAGATAAATCATAAACAAACAAAATCACATGTTAATTGTGACACTGAATTATTCCTGATCTCTAAATAAATAAGATGACATTAAAGCTGTCAATAAGAAATTCAACGTAACCCACGTCAAGAAAGTGAATAGGCCAATATCTAAATTCTAATAGGTAAAGGAATAGCAAGGTACTATTATGAGCTACTCTTTATAAGGTTTGAAGCTTAAGAAGAAGGTGAAGGTTTTAAGACTTTTAAAGTAATGGAAGTCTTATTCATGGTCATTAAAGTGTAAAAATTGATCCAATCCCCAGCATCTCAAAATAAAATAAATAAAAATTGAAGATAGCTCAGAGTTTAATCAAGAACATCAAAATAGACACAGAAGGATTCCTCGCTACGAAAACAGTAGGATAAAGATAAGAATGAATGTTGTTACTATAGTAAAGAGAAATCCATTTAGTCATTAAAAATAACTAGTATTTATTAAAATACAAAAAATTCAAAAAAGCAAAGATAAGAGGTAATCCTTGACCCTGAAAAGCTTGCAATATGATAGAGAGCATATATATTTAAATAACTATTTTAATATAAGAACAAAATGCTGTAATTATATTTAAATATATAAATGGTCACTTAACATATAAGATTTCCACAGAAAATGAAAGGAATTAAGTGCAAGAAACCAAATTAATAAATAAGCTTGAAGCCAGGCAGGGTGGTGCACACCTTTAATCCCAGCACTCGGGAGGCAGAGGTAGGAGGATCACCATGAGTTCAAGGCCACCTGAGACTACATAATGAATTCCACGTCAGCCTGGACTGAAGTGAGACTCTACCTCGAAAAACAAAAACAAAAGCTTGAAAGTGAAGTTGTATTTTATCTCAGCTGTTGCAAAGTAACTAAAAGAGCAAGTTTAAAAATGCAGGTCAGCCTGACTAGAGTGAGACCCCACCTTGAAAAACCAAAAAAAAAAAAAAAAAAAAAAAATCGTGCAAAATATACCTAGACTTGAATTTTGATTATTCTACTGTCTTATTATGTGCTATTGAGCAAATAACCAAATCTCTGTAAAAATAAACATAATAATAAGTAAGCATACAACATTACCTTAAGGATTGAATTAGATATAAGTAAGATACTTAGCACAGTGCTTGCTATAGAGAAAGCAAAACAATTTGGTACTTTAAAGTGTGTCTAATCATTTTGAAAACTGTAAAATGTTATAAAGATTTATGACATTTTTTCTGTAACAGTAAAAGCTTTTAAATCCCACATTAAATATAAAAACATTTTAATGTGAGATAATATTTCTATTAAAAAAAGTGTATTTTAAAGCATCTCAAACTTTTGAACACACATACATATTCACATGTGCTTATGATTTAAATGAAATGTGTTAGATATGCTTCCAAAAACAAATTGAAAAAACTATTTTCTCATCACTAGTTATTAAAATTTATGAAATTATTTTTTAATATTATGCTTATAAAATACAGGCCAAACACCAAAACACCCTACAATCATTTTGCCCTTAATACCAAAACCTACTTTTTCTTCCCTTTCTATTTCAAGTTGCTTCTTAAGGGACAGAAGTTCACTTTTGATATTAGATAGTTCAGTCTCCTAAAAAAAAAAAAAGAAAGAAAGATGAAATTTATAACTGCTTCCACATATTTCTCAATACAGTGAAAATATAAAGTAACATTTCAAATAAATTCAGCTCTAAAAAGATTTAACTCACAAGATATCCTTTTAAAGCCTACAGAGCCAGGCGTGGTGGCGCATGCCTTTAATCCCAGCACTGGGGAGGCAGAGATAGGAGGATCACCGTGAGTTTGAGGCCACCCTGAAACTACATAGTGAATTCCAGGTCAGCCTGGGGCTAGAATGAGACCCTACCTCGAAAAACCAAAAAAAAAAAAAAAGCCTATAGATATGAAGGTTGAAGGGTGATAATGGAAAAATACCATTAAACATGATACAAAGACATTAGTCTCCATATAAACAATTCTTTATATAGTTTCCTCTAAAGGAGATTATATATATCTGAGGATAACACCCAAGGTTGTCCTCTGGCTTCTACATGCACACATGCATGTGTGCATACAACACACATGTATATGTATTCCTACACACATATGAACATGCATGTATACTTGTACAACACACACATGCACAGGGAAAAAATAAGTAAAATAAGTTGGAAAATGACTTAACCAGAAAATATGTAAGATTCCTTTTAGATCTAAAACTATAAATTTATAGATCAAAACTTGTAGCTTTACTTAATATTGTTCTTTGCCACCAGTGCTGGTATTATAAGAATTAGGTTTTAATGCTTTGTTCTGCATCTCACCAAAGAAGCTTTCATGGATGACTGTTCTTGTTCTCTACTTTTATAAAGTCCTAATTCTGAGTCTCGTTCTTCAACAATCTTATCATATTGGTGCTGTATTAAACAAAGTGAAAATCTTAGTTTTATTAAGACTGAATAGATTATATTTAATAAGATTAGTTGACTACATATTTAATATTTAAGGAAAATTATTATGAAAAATTTTAGCACATACATATATATTTGGGGGAGTTGAGGTAGGGTTTCACTCTAACCCAGGCTGACATGTAATTCACTATGTAGTCTCAGGTTGGCCTTGAACTCAAAGCAATCCTCCTACCTCTGCCTCCCAAGCATTAGAATTAAAGGTATGTACTACCACACCAAGCTCCATGCATGCATGCATATATATAATTTCAATTATATATGTCCTGAACACTGAAACATAAACAAATCTTGGACATAACCTAACAGAATAATAGGAACTAACTAAATTGGGAACATTAGATTTCATCATTGAAAAAAGTATCAAATTTGGTGGACTCACCATACTCATACCCTCAACACTAAGAAGGCTAAAGCAGCAGTATTACAAGTTGAAAGCCAGCCTGGGTTACACAGTGAGACTCCTGCCTCAAAAAAAAAAAAAGTAGAAATACCAGGTCTTCTTAGAAGTCTTTTGGACTGCTTCCAAATGTAAGATATGAAAGACATGACCCTTGAAAACTTTGTCATGACAAAAATAAAGCTATGCACCAGGTATAAGAGGCAGACCCTGAGGATACTCAACACCTACCAAAGTAGAGATCCAGAGGCTCCTAAGAACTCATCACTGAAGTAGACTTAAAACTCACCCACCACAGCTCAGAGAACTTTGCAGAAGAGGGGGCAGAAAGATTGTCAGAGCCACAGGTTGAGACAACATGCCCAGAGCATTCCCCCCAACACACACACACAGAATCACTGACCTACTGCTCCCATAACATATAAACTACAATCCCATGGGGAATACCTGCAACCCTACTGAGGAAGGTCCCCAGTGGAGTGGGGACAAGGACGAGGGAAAAGGTAACAACACATAATGTATCCATATGAAACATCTTGTTATTAATAATAATAATAATAAACATTAAAAAATAAAGCTATGAAAGACTATTAGATTTAAATCAGAAAGACTTGCCAGTCAGTTTAACTTCTACTAGCCAAAGGCAAGAAAACTTCAGTATCAATATGGATATTAAATTACAATATACAGATTTTGTTTAAAATCTACTAGTTTGCAATGTTATTTAAGAGTAACGTTAAATTCCAGCAGTAACTTTTAAAATTTAATATGTAGGTATACTCTACCTCTTTCCCAAATCTTAAAGAGAATGAGAGAGGCTTACTTTTCCTAAAACAGATGTTAAGTCTCCCATCTATTCATTCCTTGATTAAGAACTTGTTTAGGGGACTGGAGAGTTGGCTCAGCAGTTTAGGCATTTGCTTACAAAGTCTAAAGGCCCAGATTCAATTCTCTAGTACCCATATGTAAATCCAGATACACAGAGTGGCGCATACATGTGGAATTCATTTGCAGCAGCAGGAGGCCATAGAGCACCCCTTATCTATCTATCTATCTATCTATCTCTCTATCTCCTTATAAATGAAAATATTGTTTTTAAAGATATTTTTTAAAAAAATACTTTTTAGGGCCTGGAGAGATGGCTTAGCAGTTAAGCGCTTGCCTGTGAAGCCTAAGGATCCTGGTTCGAGGCTTGATTCCCCAGGACCCACATAAGCCAGATGTACAAGGTGGCACATGCATCTGGAGTTTGTTTGCAGTGGCTGGAGGCCTTGGCGTGCCCACTCTCTCTCTATCTGCCTCTTTCTCTCTCTGTCTGTTGCTCTCAAATAAACAAAAACAAATTTTTAAAAAAATATTTTAAAAATATTTTTAAAAAGAACTTGTTTATCCTAGTAAATATTAGATACCTGTATAAAATACAAATATTAATGAGAAAGATCCTGGGAATTAGTTAAATAAAAGATGGCAAGTGCTATGAGATCACAAAAAGAATTCAGAAAACGAATGTTACTTCTATCTACTATAGATAAGGAGAGGAAGTGATACCTCAATTTATCTGTGTGTTTAAAATCTGAACTTTGAGAAATGAGGGACCAGGAATAATTCATGCTATAATTAGTCATTACTGTTTAAACAATATTTTTCTCTGACAAATCATAAGACTACTTGAGTTCACAATTGTAATAGAAATAATAGCTCCACTTAATAATTTTTATTTTATAAAAAGTTACCTTGTGTTTTTCCATAAGTGCTACCATTTCAGCTATTTTATGCTGACATCGGATATCAATTTCTTTCTGTAATTTTACTGCTTCATCAGCTGCTACTTTGGCTTTCTCAACCTATCAAATAGAAGTGTTTCTTTTTGTTAAATATGTTAAAATTCACAAAATTCAACATAAGTATAAAAAGTACTATTCAACTTATATAAAATACAAAACTCAAACAAAACAAATTAAAAAAATACTTCTGTGTGGCTTAGAGTGCTTCAACAAGTAAAATGACAGTATAACACTGTAATGAATATGTATTTTAATATTTTTAAATTTTATATGCTAAGTCAACATTCAAATATTTAGAATAGCAATGATAGTTTTAGCTTTAATAGAAACTAATTAACTGTCCCTATTACAAATGTATTAACTGTTTTAATCTAAATTTTAAAATTAAGAGTATTTAGTTTTTAAATGCCAATAAGTAAACAGAATTACAGTAAAATAAGTTCTTAATACATTTTTTTACCTCTCCCAAAAGATTTTCTTCTGATATCTTTTTGTCCTCAATTTCTTTTTGATAGGTGTCAGTCATTTCTTCAAATTTTTGCTTGGTACTTTCTAGTTCTAACTCTAATTTATTGACCTTTGAGTAAAGAAATAACATAAACATAAGTAAATGTTGTAGGTTACTTGAAAATATTCCATATTCATTTATGGTTTTGTAGGTCTTAAAAAACTCATGGAAATCATGACTGAATCATTTTTCATATGCTGAAATGTGTTTCATTTTCAAAGCACAGTCTATTTTAAACCCTAAAACATTTAGTCTTGACAAGTATTATAAACAGCTATATATATTTTAATGAGCTTCTCAATGATACTTAAATTGATATTTTAGTTTTTTTTATTACAATAACTGAATCTGCAAAATCTGTAGAAAATCCATGTACTAAAAGAAAAAAGCACAGTCTTTATTTTCTATAAAGAATAAATGTGCCAGGTGTGATGGCACACACCTTTAATCCTAGTACTCAGGGGTAGAAGGGTCTCTGTGAGTCTTAGGCCAGCGCCTAGAACTACAAAGTGAACTCCATGTCAGCCTGAGCTAGAATGAGATCCCTACCTTGAAAAACCAAAAGAAGAAGGAAGAAGAAAGAGAAAGGAAGAGGAAGAAGGAGGAAATGGAAGGAGGAAGAGAAGAAATGCCTTCCATTTCTATTGTTTTCACATACTATGTGTAAATATTTCCTGAACTGCATGATTGTGACTCAAGAGAAAAGGAGAGCCCTGAACTAATACCCTAACGCTAACCCTAACCCATTCTCCAGATTTACTTTAGCTTAGAAATGAATTGGAATTGGGGAAGGGTGTTTTATCAGGGACAGGAATTTTAGAAGAAAGGCATAGGTAGCTTAACAATAAATGAGCTGCAAACTGTATCCATAAACCAACTAACTTAAAGACACAGATATTACTAGTATTTATGAAAGCCTGTCTCTCTTCATTAATTTTCCCCATACTCTTTAAGTATCACAAATATTCTTAATAAGTAAATATTCTTTAATAACCTATTCTTCTAGCTTTGTTGTATAATTTATATTTCCTGGGTTAATATCTTTTGTCTGAAAACTAAGTAGGCAAAATTACAAATGAGAGCAGAAATTCATAGCTATTAGAAGAGTAGCATCTGTTTCTTTCCTCATCTGTTTGCTTAGAATACCTTTATCCATCCTTTCACCCTAAGACAGTATCTGTCTTTGACAGTGAGATGCATTTCTTAGAGGGAACAAACAGATGGTTCTAATTTTGATTCCACTTTGCTAGTCTATGTCTTTTAACTGAGGAATTGATACTATTAATATTCAGAGTTGTTATAAAAAGGTGTACTAATTTCTGTAATTTTGTTTTTTTTTTCTGATGTCTTTTCTTTTTTCTATTCTTCATTTGTTTGACTGGTCTACTGGCATGGTTTATCGTTCTCTTCATTGTGAAGGATTCTTCCCAGTATCTTCTGTAGTTTGCTTAGTGGCCATAAAATTTTTAACCTGCTTTTAACCACTGAAATTTCTCCTAGTATGATTAAGTTTTGATGGATTTAGTAAATCTACATCATTCCAAGCCTTTCTTGTTTAGAAATCATTTGTCATTCTGACATTTTTATTTGTTTATTTGCAAGGAGAGGTGGGGGGAGGAGGAAGAGAGAGAATGGGCATGCCAGGGTGGCCTGCTTTTATGTGGCTTAGTGTTGTATCTAGTTTAGCTTCATTATACTTTTTACTGTTTTTTGTTGTTGTTGTTTTGTTTTGTTTTGTTTTGTTTTTCAAGGTATGGTCTTTGCTCTAGCTCATGCTGACCTAGAATTCACTATGTACTCTCAGGCTGGCCTTGAACTCACAGCAATCCTCCTACCTCAGCCTCCCAAGAGCTCGGATTAGAGGCATGTGCCACCACATCCGGCCATTATACTTTGTTCTATAAACTCAATGCTTTATCTGTAACTTGATGTATGGAGTTTCTTTTCTAATCGTGTAATGTGATCTAAATGTCTCTTGTGCCTAGATGAGCTTCTCTTTTCCTAGATCTTGGAAATACTTTGCTGATTGTATTGAAAATGTTTTCTAGCCCTTTGGTGTGAAATACTTCTTCTATGGCCATGATTCATAAATTCGTAAGTTCATGGTACCCCAAAGATTGTGCATATTCTGTTTACATATTTCATTAATTTATCTTTGGACTTGACTAAATGCTCTGATTCCTCTACCTTGTCTGCAAGCTCTGGTATTCTGACTTCCTCATGAGCCATTTTATTGGTGAGGCTTTCCACTCAGCTTTTATTTGACTTACTAAATTTTTCATTTCCAACCTTTCAGTTTGGATTTTCTTCAGTATTTCTTCTTATTGAATTCCATTTTCACATGCTGTATTGATTTTATTTCATTCAGCTTTTTTGTGTTTTCTTATAACTCATTCATCAGTTTGTATCTTGTTCAGGATCTCAACTCAGGTCTTCATGCTTTGAACATATGTATAATCATTCTTTGAATCATTCATCTATAATTTCATATAAATCATTCTCATTAGAGGCCATTACTGTGGGATTGGTAATTTTTGGAGGGTACATGTTGCTTTGGCTTTTCATATTTCTTGTGCTTTTGCATTGGGACTTCTGCATCTGAGGTTAGGTCACAGGTTGAATATTTTTAAAATATTTTATTGATTGATTGATTGATTGATTGAGAGAGAAAGTGAGGTAGACAGAGAGAATGGGTGTACGTGGGCATCCAGCCACTGCCAACAAACTCCAGACACATGCATCACCCTGTGCATCAAGCCTATGTGGGTCCTAGGGAATTGAACCTGGGTCCTTAGGCTTTGGAGGCAAGCACCATAACTACTAAGCCATCTCTCCAGCCCAAGAGTTGAATTTAAGTCACCTTTATTTTTTCAATTGAAGTATTTGTGTTGTTCATAGGAGACTGGACTGTAACAGGGTTCGTGTGTTATTTTCCTTTATTATGCTTATAGTTCAAGGCACTAGGCTCACTTCCTCATACTCCCCTGAAAGGAGAGTACTATCTGCCTATCAAGGGATTCTGCTTGCCTGGTTTTAGCAAGTAGTCCCATGACTGCTCTTAGTTTCCCAAGAGGGTTCACAAAGACTCTTAGGCTGCAGAACCACCAAAAGCAGACATCTTTTAGAAACTGTCTTTTGCTGCTGTTTTGTACAGTGCCAAGTACTGAACACCACCAAGTGCTAAGCATTTAATAACCAGCACCAAGACCAAAGGCTTTTTTAAAAAATTGATTTGTGGGCTGGAGAGATGGCTTAGCGGTTAAGGCGCCTGCCTGCTAAGCCTAAGAACCCAGTTCTAATATCCAGGTCCCACGTTTAGCCAGATGCAAAGTGACACAAGGGCGCAATGCCGCACTTGCCCACAAGGGGGCGCACGCATCTGGATTTCGTTCTCAGCAGCTGAGAGATTGCTGGTGCGCCCATTCTCTATCTGTCTCCCTCTCCCTCTCTCTCTGTCTGTCTTTCTCTGTGTCTCTCTCCCAAAAAAAAAAAAAAAATTATTTGTGATCAGAGAGAGACTGAGAACAGGCATGCCAGGGCCTCCTGCCATTGCACATGAACTCCAAATGCATGTACTACTTGGTGCATCTGGCTCTGCCAAGGCCTCCTGCCACTGCAAATGAACTCTAGATGCATGCGCCCTTTGGTATATCTTGCTTTGTGTGGGTTCTGGAGATTTGAACCTGAGCCATCAGGCTTTGCAAGTAATGACCTTCAATCCCTGAGCCATCTCTCCAGTCCCAAGAAGAAAGTATTTTCTCAGCATGTGCTGCTTCATCGGCTGTCACAGTCTTAGACACAGCATTTTCTTTTTCTTGTCAGCCCTTTAAAATGTCTGTTACTGAAAGTACATTGCAGATTTTCTAAGTTTCTCTAGCTCTTTCACTGTGCTGTCAGCAATCTCTCATTCCCTGAGAATGGGGAGCTTTCTAAACCAAGCCAATGCCTCTGTGATGGTCTTTGGACTTTCCTGTTTTGTAAAGTTCCCTATTTTACCAGGCAATTTAAGCTAGAAATTTTCAAACATTGCTCATCTCTTGTGATAACTGGTGTTTTTTTTTGTTTGGTTGGGTTTTTTTTTTGTTTGTTTTGTTTTGTTTTGTTTTTTTGAGGTAGGGTTTCAATCTAGTCCAGGCTGACAAAGAATTCATTATGTAGTCTCAAGCTGGCCTTGAACTCAATGATCCTACCTCTGTTTTTTACCTTTCCCCAGATTATTCCTTGGAGACTCTGGTAGATCATGCCTAAGCATCATAAACCACCTTCAATCTAAGATTTCCTTCAGCTTTTCTTGTAGTGGGATATTTTTTTTTTTTTTTGCATTTTACAAATGCATTCTTTTGTCATATGGCTTTTATTGTCCTGATACAAAGGTAGTCATCATTTGTATCACTGTTTTAAAATGTGACATTTTTGTCTGTGTGGTTTTAAGTTCTCTTTTGTGTTTGTGTGTGTGCATGTGTATGTATGTAGACGTGTATGTATATGTGTATGTGTATGCGAAAGCCAGAGGTTGATTTCAGTAGTCTTCTTCAATCCCTCTACTCTTTATTTTACTTTATTTTACTCTTACTTGAGCCCAAATTTTGCTGATTCAGCTAGTGTAACTAGCCAACTTTTCCCACAGATTACATGTCACCACCTCCCTCCCACTGATATTACAGGTGGCCACCACCACACTCACCCAACATTTGTGTGTGTTGAGGATCTGAACTCAGGTCTTCATGCTTGCACAACCAGTACTTTACCTAGCCCCATTTTAATTTTTCTTTATCTTTTGGTTTAGCACTTTGTCTAAGACATGTCTCCTTATAGTTTTCTTTCCACTTATCTTTGAGTTTGCTGGTGGCCATGGATTTTCAAGATTTTTATATTGTTTTAAATATAAAGTTTGAAAAAGTCCTCAAGTAATTTTCTTTTGTCCTGTTTAGTCCTCCTTTCTTTCTTGGGGGTTCATAATATATTTTTTAAACCACTTGCTACTGAGGTACTATTCTCTTTTCTGAAAAATTTTTTGTTTCTATAACTAGATTATTTTTATTTATCCAGCTTTAGTTTTAGTGATACTCTATTCTTAATGTGTAAAGAATACACAACCAAAGGAAGTGTTTGGTGGGGCTTTTTTTGTAAGATATTTTATATTTCAGTTGATGGCCTTCCATTTAATGATTTTCAGCTTTTATTTCCACTGAGTTTCTTCAACTGGTGTTCATGATAACTATCTTTTCCTGTTTGTCTCTGAACACATTTATATCAGCTACATGTGAGACTATCTGCTAAAATTCCAACTTTTAATTTATCTTGAGGTTATTTTTGACTGATTATCATACTATGGATAGATACCTATATTAGCTTTAATTTGGATCTACTATAAATATTTTTGTATATTCATCCTTCCTCCCTCTAGAGGTTCAGATACATAATTATAGAATTATACCAGCTATTTTTCCATATATCAGAAGCTTAGGAGAATTATTTGCCTTTCTTTTAAAAAATATTTTAATATGTTTTATTTATTAAGTTGAGAGGGAGAGAGGGAGAGGGAGAGAGAATAGACATGGCAGGGCCTCCAGCCACTGCAAATGAACTCCAGACACATGAGCCACTTTGTGCATCTGGCTTACATGGGTCCTGGGGAACTGAACATAGGTTCTTTGCAAGGAAGAGCCTTAACTTCTAAGCCATCTCTCTAGCCCTTGCTCTTCTTTTTAAACATAATATTTACACATCTTATTTCAAACAGTATTTCAAAAAGGTATGTTTGTTGAGTATTTATTAAAGTATTAATCACTGCTTAAACACTTAGGAACAAGATGACAAAATTTGTCGCTGACATCATAACCTTACATTCTAAGTTCTTTAAAAATATGTTTATTTATTTGATATATATAGACAGAGACACAGAGAGAGAGAGAGAATGGGCATGCCAGGGCCTCTAAGCTACTGCAAATGACCTCCAGATACATGTGCTACTATGTGCATCTGGCTTACATGGGTTCTGGGGAATTGAACCTGTTTCCTTAAGCTTTGCAGGCAAGTGCCTTAACTGCTAAACTGTCTCCCCAGCCCACATTCTAAGTTTTTATTTTCTACAAAGTTGATGGTTTTTAAAGCCTCTTGTATAGTAGGATAATTATATTTGGAGTTTCTTAAAAATGCAGGTTATAATTTCCTTCCCAAACTTAATCATTTTGCAATATATGAGTAAAGAAGACACACATATACATGGAGCATGCACATATATATTTTTAAGCTGTACAAATGATTCTGAGCCAGGCAAATCCCAAGTGAGCATTCTATGACAACAAGGATTGATTTCTTCAAGCCAATGGGTTTCATAGTATAATGATAAGCACTCTGGATTCTGATTTCCTCAATCCAAAAATATAATTATCTTTGAAAGTAACCTGAATTATAAATAAATGACATAACATTTCTAAATTTTCATGCATCTACTAGTATTTAAGAAAAATAAGGACATCAAATACCTTTATCTCATAAACATTCAGTTGCTTGCTTTCTGCTGCACTCTTTTTTTTCAAAGCCTTATTCTGTTAAAAGTTAGAAATAATTATTTTTAATACTAAAGTGATTCAGGATAAATTATACTAGAGTATTACTCTCTAAGACTAAAGTAAAATATTTGTTTGATTTTGAGAATATTTATAAAGAAAACATACCTCCTGCTGCAGTTCTTCAGTATGCTTGCTTTTATTTTCAACTTGTCTCTTTAAATTATTATACTGAAAAATTAGGAAAAAATATAGTATTTTGCTCAACAATCTGGTCAAAATAAATAATTTCATACTAATAAGAATATGGTATAAAGTAACATAAGGTTCACTTCAATAATCATACTGTTAAACACTTCCATTAATTTTTTAAAATTTCTTAAAATTTTATTTATTTATTTATTTATTTATTTATTTATTTATTTATTTATTTATAAGACAGAGAGAAAGAGGCAAATTTAGAGAGAGAGAGAGAGAGAATGGGCATACAAGGGCCTCCAGCCACTGCAAAGGAACTCCAGATGCAAGTGACACATTGTGCATTTGGCTTTTACATGGGTACTGGGAAACTGAACCAGAGTCATCAGGCTTTGCAGACAAGTGCCTTAACCACTGAACCACCTCTCCAGCCCCCAAATCCTTATGTGGGTCCTAGGGAATCAAACCAAGGTCCTTTGGCTTTGTAAGCAAATGCCTTAACTGCTAAGCCATCTCTCCAGCCCCATTAATGTTTTAATTATGTCAAAAATACATTTTAATAAACTCTTAAGTAATATTTGTTGTATTTCTTTGCTTTTTAAAAAACATATCAATTGAACTATCTTATGTAAAATATACCTCAACTGTAGACAAAAGTTGAATCATATTATTAGATTACTAAAAGCAACAGTACATGTAAGAGTGAATTTGTCCTTCTGTATTATTAAATTATTCTCCCTTTCCCATACTAGAGATTCTTATGTTATTATACTTGGGAGAGAAGCATGACATGGTACTCTATTTCTTGACAGAATTCCAATTCCTCTTACTACTTTTTAATATCTTCTTTGGTGGGATTAGTTCATTTAGGTACATACAGAACTAAATCATTAGTCAAACATTTTAAGAACCATAAAACACCAAAGATTTCTAAGGGACATTAAAATATCACAGACAAGTAAAATATTCTAATTTCCGTAGTAAAAGAACTCTCAACAGAAAAAATTTTAAATCATTAGGACAGAATATTCAGCTAAATATTTTTCTTGCAATACTCACACATGGTCATAGTTAATATTATAAATACAAATGAATCATATATGTCTTTGCTTTTCTACTTATAACTGATTTTATTTGAGCTAGCATCTCACTATGTACCCAAGCTAGCCTCAAACTGATCATCCTACAATCACCTTCTGAGAGCTAGGATTGCAAGCATGCAATATCACGAGTGATCTATCTAAACTTTTTTTATGTCCAAATTCCACAAATGGTCTCTCTGAAAGTTCAAAAGTAAGTTAAGAAAGAAAAACTGAAGAAAAATGAGAATTATTTCACTGAATTGTACACTAATTGATTTTTACATGGAATTTTTATTTTTTTTTAATTCATTTTTTTCTGGCATAAATACCACAAAGATTTCAGAATGAGTTCCCTAATAAAACAACTTTACAGGGCTGGAGAGGTGGCTTAGCAGTTAAGGTGCCTTCCTGCCAATCCTAAGAATGCCTGTTGGATTCTCCAGGTCCCACGTTTAGCCAGACACAAAAAGTGACACAAGGGTGCAATGCCACACTTGCCCACAAGGGGGTCACGCATCTGGTATTCGTTCATAGTGGCTGAAAATGGCCCTGGCACACCCATTCTCTCTCTCTCTGCCTCTTCCTCTCCTTGTTTCTCTCTGTCCCTCTCTCTCAAAAATAAAGAAATAACTAACTTTATAGTAAAAGGCTTTTAAGGCAATCTACTTATTTTCATTTATCACTGTAAACTAATACTTAGAAATAACACCAAAGCCAGCATTTGTTTTTAAGATATCTGCTGAGGGCTGGAGAGATGGCTTAACAGTTAAAGCACTTGCCTGCAAAGCCTAAGAACTCATGCTCGCATCTCCAGGTCTCACATAGATGCACAGTGATTCAAGTGCACAGTGTTGCAGGTGCACACAAGGGGGTGCATATGTCTGAAGTACCTTAGCAGTGGGTGAAGGCCCTGGCATGCCCATATTCTCTCTCTCCCCCTCTCTCAAAAATAATAAGAAGGTTTATTTCAAAAAAAGATATCTGCTGAATGCACACAAAGTTAAGAGAGACATAAAAGTAATGGCCCACTAAAGATAGGAAGGAAATTCCTTAAGACGACCCTCCATTAATCCAAGAACTCAAGGACTAGATACTCAGTGGAAGGAGACAGAAACTTTAGCCTACTTGCAAAGAATTCCCAGAGACAAAATTCTAAGAATTTATTTTAAAAAAAAAAAAACCCAACCTAAGGCTCAATGAGTAAAAACCACAAGAAAAAAGAAACCAAAAGAAAAGAGAACAGAATCAGACCTGAAAATACTGGAATTATCAGATACCGAATCCAAAAGAAATATATTCAAGGAAATTAAAGACTTGAAACTATGAACAAGAAACAATGCTATAGAAGATTAGGTTTAAAAAATAATTTGAACTTTTATAACACAAATTTAACTGAAATTTAAAACTCAGTGGTCTGAAAAGTCAGTTAATTCTTGAACTCACAAAATAAATGTTGGGAAAAAAACTTAAATAGCACTTCAAAGCTTCATTCAAGTATTTTACTCTGTCAGAGAACACACAGTGCATGTTTGCTCAATCCTCTATTCAAGTCATCAAAACCTATTTCTTTGGGAGTTAAGGTTAATGAGTAGACTTTACTTCTTCTGATTATTCATATAAAACATCTTTATAATTAGCATCACTACACAGATCAAAACTGTACATATTCATGCTGAAACAATATGAGAGCCAGTACATATTCACAATGAAATAATATGAGAACTGTAGGTCTGGATATTTTGGCTGCTCTAGCTCAGTCCAACAATTCCACTCTTCCTCCTTCCTGTATAAACTAAAGAAAATTAAAATGTATTTAATTTGGTATCCTTGTAAAATGTAAATAATCTTCAAAATTGGAACTCATTAAGATTATATGGCTTTTATTAAAATGATTTGTCCCTTTTTATATGTGTGTGTTCACATGTATGTGAAAGCCAGAGGACAACCTCAGTTGTCATCCTTAGGAAAGCTGTCTATCTCCTTTGAGACAGGGTCTCTGGTTGACCTGGAACTCACCAATTAGACAATTAGACTAGATTGGCTGGATCAGTGGGATCCAGGGATCCTCTTATTTTGACCTCCCCACCGCTAGAATTAGCACAGACAAGCCCACCCAGCATTTTACATGGATATTGGAAATAAATCCCCAGGTCCTCATGTTTTTGAGGCAAGCACTTTACCAACTGAACTATCTCACCAGCCCATAATTTATTCCTTCAAAATTTTTAAAGTCACAATAGCCAGAAATTCTTAAAAAGGTACCAAACTATCAAATTCATGTTTAAACAAAATCCATGTACACAGAAATGAAGAACTGTATTTACCAGAATCCTCAGTAGAAAAAAATGTTATTGATTATTTATTAGAGGTCAGAACTTCAGGAAGTGAACAACACTTTACAGAGGAATAATTTGTATGGAATGTTAAGTTTAAGGTAAGTGTGTTGTAAGTAAGAGAAAGGAGAAGGACAGGTAGTCAGGCAAGTGTAAGTCTATAACTCTTCATATAAGAAGAGCAAAATTTTTGACTTTAGATGAGAGAAATAGCCAAGAATGGTTTCTCTTTTTTAATATTATTTTAAATATTTATTAACTTGAGAGAGACAGAAGCCAATAGAATGGGCACACCAGGGTCTCCAGCCACTGCAAACTCCAGACACATTCACCACCCTGTGCATCTGGTTTACGTGAGTCCTGAGAAATTGAACCTGGGTCCTTAGGTTTCACAAGCAGGTGCCTTAACCGGAAAGACATCCCTCCAGCCCCTAAGAAGTGTTTCTAAAAGCATTGTGCCATTCTAAGGATAGCCACAATGAATGTAGCTGCTTAGAGAAGAACTTTGGGGGAAGGTTAAGAGAAAGCTAAAATATGGAACTTAATGAAACTTTGGTCTTTGAAGGTCTATAAAAAAATTGTAAATCTAGAGTCTTCAAAGAAACTGCCAATAAAAAATACTGTCTCAGGGCTGGAGAGATTGCTTAGTGGTTAAGGCACTTGCCTGCCAAGTCTAAGGACACAGGTTCGATTCCCCATTACACACATAAGCCAGATGCACAAGGTAAAACATGTGTCTGAAGTTCGTTTGCACTGGCTAGAGGCCCTGGCATGCCCATTCTCTCTATCTGTCTCTTTCTCACTCACTCTCTCTCAAATAAATAAATAATTCTTTAAAAAAATACTGCATCATTCCTTAAAGCCTCCAAAGGAAAACTGAGATTTGTACAGAACAGTAGAAAGAAACACTGGCCCTTCTGAATCTAGTCATACATATATTGTTACAAAGTCTTTATGCCCAAATATTTTTCATAATTTGAAAATACCTTGTTTTCTAACATCTTCATTTGTTTATCTTTCTTTAAAACTTCACATTCAATGCTTCTAGCCTAAAAATATAATTTGAGAACCGATTTAAAATGTTACAAGAATTTCTATTTTTTCATGTATCTTTTAAATATAAAATTATAAGTCTTACATTTTTACAAAAATATCAGCCCATCTATTGATTTCAGTGTCCTTCTTTTAAAGAATGTATCTTTTCTGTTTGTTTTTGTTTTTCGAGGCAGGGTCCCGCTCTAACTCAGGCTGACCTGGAATTCACTCTGTAGTCTCAGGGTGGCCTTGAACTCTCAGCAGTCCTCCTACCTCTGCCTCTTGAGTGCTGGGATTAAAGGCATGCACCATCACGCCCGGAAGAATGTACCTTTTTATGTGATAGATGTTAAACCCACTTCATAATATATACACATATCAAAATATTACTTTATATATCATGTATATAATTTTTAACATATCTATTAAAAATAAATCATGTGCATGTTAATGCTTATATATCAATGTTCATTTTTCTTAGCTCAGAGTCACTTTGTAATATCTTATGAGATTTCCCATCTTATCTTGAATTTTTAAAATTAACATATATTAACTTTTATGTCTCAAATTTATCTTTGTTAATCTAGATCATATAAGCAAAAAGTTTTCATGTATATAGTTTGCATGTGTGTTTGCACATGTGTCTGGGTGCATATGCACATGGGTATTCATGTATAAGGAGGTCAGAAGTGTCATACACCCATCGTATTTACTGAGTCAGGGTCTCTCACTTGAACCCATAGCTTCCCAATTCAGTTAGGCTAGCTATCCAGCTTACCTCAAGAATACTCTATCTCTACCTCCTGAGTGCTGGGATTACATACAGGGCCACCAGGCATATCTAGCATTTATGAGTGCTAAAGATCCAATCTCAAGTCCTCTCACATACAGCAAGGGTTTTATCTACTAAGCCATCTCCCTACCTACCTTTAACTTTACCCATATATATATATTTTGGTTTTTCAAGGTAGGGTCTCACTCTAGCTCAGGCTGACCTGGAATTTACTATGTAGTCTCAGGGTGGCCTTGAACTCACGGTGATCCTCCTACCTTTGCCTCCCAAGCGCTGGGATTAAAGGCATGTGCCAGCACACCAGACTCTTTACCCATGTTTTTAAAGCTGATGCCTACAATAATTCCTAATTGTACTCATGTAATGTATATGTAATGTTATTTTTTAGAAATCTGGTGTGGCTTTTTTTTTCTTTAATTTGAGAGAGACAGACAGAGAGAGACAGATAGAGAATGGGCACGCCAGGGCCTCTCAGCTACTGTGAACGAACTCCAGACATGTCCTCCCCTTTGTGCACATGTGCGACACTTTTTAATACATTAACGTACATTTTCTTCACTCTTGTCCAATTTACATTTAACTTCATCTTCTTTCTGTATTAGCTCTATTCTCACAGATTCCAGTTCATTCCTAAAAGGAAATGCAAGAGTGATGTCATAATATAAATCATATTTTCATTTTATCTCCTCTGAGATTGTTTAATGGTTGATTACTAATTTCATTGGTTATTTCATTTGTTGATTACTTTTAAGAATTACTATCAATAGAACATTTTCATTCCCAACATGAGATTTAATGTACATATTTATTTTTAACATTATCTTGATTCTTATAATTTCCCATTTAAATGTTTTTATTTATTGGACAGAAAGAGGCAGCGAGAGAGAGAGGGAAGGATAGAATGGGTGCATCAGGGCCTTCAGCCACTGCAAACAAACTCCAGACAAATACACCACCTTGTGCATCTATCTGGTTTACGTGGGTCCTGGGGAGGTAAACCTGAGTCCTTTGGCTTTGTAGGCAAGTGCCTTAACCACTAAGCAATCTCTCCAGATCTTATTTCCCATTTTTAAAAACTATAGAAACACATTTCTTAAATCAATATTTCGTTTTAATGTCTCATTAGTCATAAATTTGTCATTATCTAATACATATTCAAAATGTATACAAATAAATTGGGAATATAAATGTGATTTATTTTAATGAACTGTAAGAGTAAAAAATTTATGGACATATATATCCTTGTATATGCACAGAGTATCTCTGAAAACATACTCAAAAAATGGTGGATGCTTCTGGGGAGGAAAATTGGATAGCAATAAATCAAAAGAAAAGAATGATATTTTTCTTTGCCCCATTGAATTTTATGTCATTTATACATAATTATCCTTTCAAAAACATTTTAATTAAAAAGCTTGCTTGTTGAAGATGAAAATGGTGCTTTTTTCTCAGTGGACACTTGAAGCTATTTTTCTAATTGTAGCCTCCCTTGTTACTACCGCTGTGTGAATGTAATCAGTGATTCTGTGGAATTACTGGTATTTTAAATTCTGGGTTCAAGATAATTACTCTTTACCTGAGGTTAAATCTGAGATTAAGTTTATACAAAAATCTTACCCAAATAATTTGAATGTTCTTTTAAAAACAGCCTCTTCTGGGCTGGAGAGATGGCTTAGTAGTAAAGGTGCTTGTCTGCTAAGCCAAAGGACTGAGATTTAACTCTGCAGGACCCATGTAAGCCAGATGCACAGGGGTGAAACATGCATCTGGAATTTTTTTTGCAGTGGCTGGAGGCACTGACATGTACATTTTCTCTCTATCTGCCTCTTTCTCTCTCCTTCTCAAATAAATTTTTCTTAAAAATTTAAAAAATTTAAAAACAACCTCTTCAGAGCCTCGTGTGGTGATGCATGTCTTTAATCTCAGCACTCAGGAGGCAGAGGTAGAAGGATCGCTGTGATTTGAGGCCAGCCTGAAACTACATAGTGAATTCCAGGTCAACATGGACTAGAATGAATCCCTACCTCGAAAAAAAAAAAAATAATAGCCTCTTGAGGTGGGTGTGGTGGCATTCACTGAGCACTCAGGAGGCTGGGGCAAAGGGATTAGTAGTATAAGGTCTATCTGGGCTACATATAAAGACCTTGTCTCAAAAAAAAAATCCTCTTTAAAACATGTCTTTTTATCCAAAAACTAATCCTAAATATTCAACCTATAAAGAAAAGACTGGTTTTTGATTTCAAGGAGACAAGCAAATTTCTATGAATATAAGCAAATGGTATATACAAGGACCCATGTTTGACTCTCAAGGTCCCACATAAGCCAGATGCACAAGGTGATACAAGCGAGCAAGGTCACATGTGCACACAAGGTGGCACACATCTGGAGTTCAACTGCAGTGGCTGGAGACGCTGGCGCACCAATTTTCTCTCTTGCTCTCTTTCTCATTAAAAAAATTACAAAAAAAGTAACTTTTAAATTCCTTCTAACTTTTCTAGATATGACTAGTAATTGTATTAAAATTTAAAGAATTAGAAGGTTTATGAATTTTAAATCAAATTTTCAATACTAAGTATAAAGTAGATAGGAATTATAACTTTATGTTTAAGGAAGATTCCAAAACATTAATCTAAATCTAGTATCTTTATACAATATTCAACCATAAAAAGTTCTAGAGGCAGCAGGGCATGGGGGCACATGCCTTTAATCCCAGCACTCAAGAGGCAGAGGTAGGAGGATCGACATGAGTTCGAGGCCACCCTGAGACTACATGGTGAATTACACGTCATCCTGGGCTACAGTGAGACCCTACCTTGAAAAAAAAATTCTAGAGGGAGAAGTGGTTCCTGCAGTGGTGGCACCAGTCCCACAAGGCCATAGCCTCCAGGCTCAACCACAGGAAAAGGCAGGTGAGGGGATTTTCCACTCACACCAGCCTCCTCACAAACTCAAGAAACATGGAAGGGAAAAAGGCAGAGACCAGCGGAGCAGCTTGTAAGGAAGAGGATTACAAAGACCAGTGGGAGAAATTCAGCCAGCATCCACAGCCTTCCCTACCCCACTGCCAGTACAAGCAGCAGCAAGCATCAGAGCCCTGGGGAAGGGAACTCACCTGCCAAGCACAAGGCACAGACGATCAGAGCAGTCACCCACTGACCCAGCCAGCCTACCTGAGCCTACAGCAAAAAGGTACCCAAGTGGCCATGCAGCATAACTGACACCAAACCCATACCAAAAGGTAACGAAGATTACAACAGGTCAGTACCCACCAAATAAGCTGGTATAATGTTTTGCATCAGAAGTGCTAACTGCACCTTCCATGCCAGGGTAAATTATATGTTAAATCTGATAGATGGTCAGATTTGACATTCTTAAATAAGCTGTATTTTGGACTTGTCATTTGTTGCTTCCTGATTTAAAGTGCCTTTGTTTCCTCTTCTGTCGTTCCTTGGGGAAGGGTCTCACTCAGTCACAGGTTGACCTTGAAACCTCCCCAGCTGACAGGATTAAGGGTGTGGGACAACACAAATCCTTAGGGACTGGGACATTGCAAGAGGATCTGTTTGTCATAATACCTACTCGTGCATAAATCCTCTGTGCTGTTTTTCACTGAATGTGTACATTGTTTAAGTAAACAATAAATTTAGAATTTGCCTGTATTTTGTTCCACACAGCCTACTTGAATCTTCTCATAGCAGGCAAACCCAATACCTAGGGTCACTTTTGGTTTACTCTGAGAGACTTAAAAGCCACAACTAGCACCTTAAGCTCCTACCCTGAAGATATACAACATCATATTAATTGATACATCTAATAATACTGTAGATAATTAGAAAACTCAAACATTAAATTAATCCAAAATGCAAAAATCTCTACATTATAATACAAGAAACAAAAAAATCAAGACAATATAAATACACCAAAAAGTATTAATGCATCAGATGACCTCCAGTGAGATGGACTTAGAGGAAATGCCTAAGATTTCAAAAGAATAATTATAAGTATGTTCAAAGAAATCAAAGAGGAAATCAAAGGTATCAAAGAAGACATAAGAAACCAATTTAATGAAATAAGGAGGTCAATACTAGACATAAATAAGGAAATAGAAATAATAAAAACCAGTCAGAAATACTAGCAATTAAGAACAGTGAGATTAAAAAAAAAAAAAAAAACTCTGTAGAAAAATCCCTCCAGTAGAATGATTGAAGGAGAGAACAGAATATCTAAACTAGAAGACCAGGTAGCAGATCTAATACAGTCCAACAAAAAGAAAGACAAACTAGTAGGAAGGTATGAATTGGAATTTCAAGATATTCGGGACAATGTGAAAAGATCAAACATAAGAATTCAGGGTATAGTAAAAGGAGAAAAATTTCACTCCAAAGGCATAGTAGGCCATATTCAGCAAAATTATAGAAGAAAATAAACCCCAAATTGGGAAAGAGATGCCAATGCAGACACAGGAAGCCTTTAGAACACCAAACAGACAAAACCTGGAAAGAATCTCTCTTTGCCATATTATAATTAAACTACCAAACATACAAACCAAAAAAAATATACTGAAAGGAGTGAGACAAAAAAAAAAAAAAATCAAGTCACATACAAAAGCCAGCCCATCAGGATCACAGCAGATTACTCAACACAAACTTTAAAAGCCAGAGGGCTTGGAATGATGTATAAGTTCTGAAAGATAATAATTGTCAACCAAGGTTACTTTATCCTGCCAAGCTATCCATTCAAATAGATGGAGAAATAAGGACATTCTACAACAAAAGCAGGCTAAAGGAATATTTGATGACAAAACCAGCTCCATAGAAAATACTTGAAAGGATCCTGCATGCTGAAGAGAAAGAGAACACACATATAAGGAACCTGGAAAAAATAAACCATACTAGTTAATACAAGAGAGCAAAGGTAAAACTGAAGAACTACAAAACAACAAAAATGGCAAAAATAAATACACACCTTTTGATAATAAATCTTAGTATCAACACCCTCAATGCCCCAACCAAAAGACATAGGTTTGCAGACTGGGTTAAAAAGCAGAATCCTTCAATTTGTTGCCTCCAAGAAACTCCCCTTTCTACGAAGGATGGACACTATCTTAGGGTGAAAGGTTAGAAAACTATGTTTCAAGCAAATGGGCCTAGAAAACAAGCAGAGGTTATGATTCTAATATCTCACAGGGTAGACTTCAGACCAACATTAGTTAGGAAAGATAAGGAAGGTCACTTTGTATTGATTAAAGTAACATTCCAACAGGAGGACACTACAATTCTAAACATATATGCACCTAATATGGGGGCTCCCAATTTCATCAAACAAATGCTATTAGAAATAAGGTCATAACACCAAACACAGTTGTAGTCAGTGACTTCACCACACCATTCTCACCAATTGACAGGTCATCCTAGCAAAAAATGAACAAAGATGCATCTGGACTAAATGAGGTCATAGAACAAATGGACTGAACAGGTATCTACAGGACATTTCATCCAAATGCTGAAGAATACACATTCTTTTCAGCAGCACATGGAACATTCTCTAAAATAGACCATATATTAGGATACAAAGCAACTCTTTTTAAAAAAAAATAGGAAAATTTAAATAATTCCTTGCACTATATCTGATCACAGTGGGAGCAAACTACAAATCAATAGCAAGAAAATCTATAGAGCATACACAAAATCATGGAACTAAAAAACACACTACTAAATGATGAATGAATGGGTCAATGGAAATCAAGAAGGAAATCAAAGAATTCACAGAATCAAATAATAATGAGAACACAACATACCAAAACCTTTGGGACATAATGAAGGCAGTCCTAAGAGGGAAGTTTATGGCTTTAAATGCCTATATTAAGAAATTAGAAAGGTTGCAAGTAAACAACTTAATGCTTCACCTTAAGGCCTTGGAAAAAGAACAAGGCAAACCCAAAATCAGTAGATGGGAAGAAATGATAAAGATTAGGGCAGAAATTAATGAAATAGAAACAAACAAAAAAAAAGCCAAAGAATCAATGAAACAAAGATTGGTTATTTGAAAGGATAATAAAGATTGATAAACCCTTCGCAAATCTGACCAAAAGAAAGAAAGAAGAGACACAAATTAATAAAATTACAGATGAAAAAAGAACCATGACAACAGATACCAGAGAATTTTAAAAATTATATGGACATACTATAAGCACATATATATTCCACTAAGTTTTTTTTTGGTATCTATTTCATTAATTTCTACCCTAATCTTTATCATTTGAAGATCTGAAAGAACTGGATGATTTCCTTGATTTATATGACCTACCAAAATTAAATGAAGATGAGATTAACCACTTAAATAGACCCATAACAAGTATGGATATCCAAGGAACTATAAAAAAATCTCCCAACTAAAAAAACTTCAGGCCCAGATGGATTCACTGGTGAATTTTACCAGACCTTCATGGAAGAACTAACATCAATTCTTCTCAAACTTTGCCATAAAATAGAGAAGGAAGGAATCCTACCAAATTCCTTCTAAGAAGCCAGCATCACCCTGATACCAAAACCAGACAAAGATAGAACAAAAAAAGAAAATTACAAACCAATCTCCCTCGTGAACATAGATAACAAAATATTGACAAAAAGAATACATCAGAAAGATCATTCACCCCAAGTAGGCTTTATCCCAGAGACGCAGGAATGGTTCAACATATGCAAATCGATAAATGTAATATATTATATAAGTGGACTGAAGGACAAAAAATCACATGATCATCTCATTATATGCAGTAAAAGCATTTGACAAAATCCAACATCCCTTCATGATAAAAGTCCTACAGAGACTGGGAATAAAAGAAACATATCTCAACATAATAAAGGCTATTTATGACAAACCTACAGCCAACATAATACTAAATGGAGAAAAACTTGAAGCTTTTCCACTAAAATCAGGCACAAGCAAGGGTGTCCACTGTTCCCACTTCTATTTAATATAGTACTGGAAGTCTTAGCCATAGCAATAAGGCAAGAGACACACATAAAAGGGATACAAACTGCAAAGGAAGAGATCAAGCTATCATTATAATGCAGATGATATGATTCTAAACATAGAGGACCCTAAAGAATCTACCAGCAAACTGTTAGAGCTGATAAAAACCTACAGTCATGTAGCCATTTCTACAGAAATCAGTAGCCTCCCTATATGCTAACAACAAACACACAGAGGCTGAAATCAGAGAATCACTCCCATTCACAATTACATCAAAAAAATAAATAAATAAAGTTTCTTGGAGGAAACATAACCAAGGAAATGACGTATCTCTACAATGAAAACTTTAAAACACTTGCAGAAATTGCAGAAAATACTAGGAAATGGGAAGACATCTCTTGTTCGTGGATTGGAAGAATATTGTGAAAAAGGTGATCTTACCAAAAGCAATCTATACATTTAATGCAGTCCCCAATCAAAATTCCAATGGCATTCTTCACAGAAATAGAAAAAAACAATACAAAAATTCATTTGGAAGCACAAAAAAACTTGAATATCTAAAACAATTTTGAGCAATAAAAATAAGGCTGGTGGTATCACCATACCTTATTTTAACCTATACTACAGAGCCATAGTAACAAAAACAGCATGGTACTGGCACAAAAATAGACATGTAGATCATTGGAACAGAATAGAGGACCCTGATGTAAGTCCAGGTAGCTACAACCACCTGATTTTTCACAAAAATGCCAAAAATACTCAGTGGAGAAAAGACAGCCTCTTCAGAAAATAGTGCTGGGAAAACTGGATATAGACCTACAGAAGGATGAAAATAGATCCTTATCTCTCTCCATGCACAAGAATTAAGTCCAAATAGATCAAAGACCTTAATATCAGTCCTGAACCTTGAAAATGCTAGAAGAAAAAGTACAGAAACACTTCAACATATTGGTCTTGGCAAAGACTTTCTGAATATAACCCCAATTACTCAGGAAATAAAACCACAGATCAACTGCTGGGACCTCATGAAATTACAAAGCTTTTGTACAGCAAAGGACAGTGTGAATAGAGCAAAGAGGCAACCTACAGAATGAGAGAAAATCTTTGCCAGCTATACATCTGACAGGGGGTTAATATGTAGGATATACAAAGAACTCAAAAAATTAAATAATAAGAAATCAAACCAATTAAAAATGGACTACAGAACTAGATAGAGAGTTCTCAGAAGAAGAAATACAGATGGCATATAAACATCTAAAAGAATGTTCTACATTCCTAGTCATCAGGGAAATGCAGATAAAAACTCCATTGAGATTCCATCTCACTCCTGTCAAATTGGCTACCATCATGAAAACAAATGACCATAAATGCTTGTGAGGATGCAAAAAAAGGAGAACCCTTCTACACTGTTGGTAGGAATGTAATCTGGTCCAGCCATTGTGGAAATCAATATGCAGGTTCCTGAGACAGCTAAAAATAGATTTACCATATGACCCAGCTATACCACTCCTAGGCATATATCCTAAGGACTCATCTCACTACCTTAGAGATACTTGATTGACCATGTTTATTGCCACTCTATTTACAATAGCTAGGAAATGGAACCAGCCTAGATGTCCCTCAACTGATGAGTGGATAATGAAGATGTGGCACATTTACACAATGGAGTTCTACTCAGCAGTAAATAAAACTGAAGTTATTAAATTTGCAGGAAAATGGATGGATCTGGAAAGGACTATACTTAGTGAGGTAACCCAGGGCCAGAAAGCCAAACATCACATGTTCTCTATCATATGTCGATCCTAGCTTCAAATGATTGGGACTTCTGTGCAAGCATGAATAAAACTCAGTAGCAGAGGCCAGTAAGCTAGAAATGGGATATAAAGAGAATAGAAAAGGGGGGGGGTACTTAATAGGATGGTATTATATATATGTAAGTAGAAGAACAGATTAATGGGGGTGAAAAGGCCTAAGTGAAGTCAGGGAAAGAGACTGAGTAAAGGAACAGTGGAGGGAGGGCTAATCAAAATCTAAGCAGATATAAATAAGTCATATGGAAACCTACTTTTCTGGACAATGGAATACTCAGAAGCCATAGATTGTTACTAGAAAATTTTCAGTGCCAGCGATGGGATATCTTCCAGTGAGTTGTTGGCCAGGGAGGTCACTGACACCCCCTAAAACATTACAGACCACTGCTGGGACCCTTGGTTTCCCACCAGGAATAGATGGAATAGACCCTGTTGCTAAAGACTCCACATACTTCGGCTGCAAGGTCACTGAGAAATCCTGGTGGAGCTGAGCTGAAAGCCTCCTCCATGTGAACCAGCTGACAGAAAGCTGGGAAAAGCTATGGTGCAGTTCAGTGGGAGAGTTAGAAATCACCAGTGAAGATACTCAACAGAGGACACTGCAAGCCTTAAATTTGGCCAGTCAGGCCTAATGAGACAATGGGTACAATAGTGGCATGTCTGTTATGGAGGAAACCAACCACTCACTAATTGGACTGGAGGCTTGCTCCACAGAAGGGAAAATATCCCTTATACTGAAAACCTATAACAGGGGTAGTCATTAGCCCTAGGGGTGTAACGTCTGCTAGTGTCTGGCTAAATGTATATACTATGCTCACAGTAAGCACTTCATACCCATATATTAATGCTACTCTCACTTTTGGTTTGAGAAGCTTCTCTTTTCAGATGGTGGTGAGGTTGGGATGACTCAGAAGGCACCATGGTGCTGAGAAGTGACAAATGAATGCTCAGCACTGAAATACCTCTAACACACCTTCCAAGGCTTATGGGGTCCATTGCAGAAGAGGTGGTGGAAAGAATGTAAGGGCCAAAGGAAGGGTAGGACTCCTTATAACGTGCTCCTCCAGACACAAAATGGCCAGGATATCCATAACCTCACAGTGCTTGACACCACCTACACAAGAACATCATAATAGGAGGAAAAGATCATGACATCAAAAGAAAAGAGACTGATTGAGAGGGGGAGGATGGAGGATGGAGTGGAGTTTCAAAGGGGAAAGTGGGGGAGGGAGGGAATTACCATGGGATATTGTCTACAATTATGGAAGTTGTCAATAAAAATAATTAAAATTTTTTTAAGTTTTAAAAAAAATTTTAAATGTTTTTGAGACAAAAAAAAAATCTCATTAACTTACTGTAATTTTCTTTCTTTTTCTTCCAGATTTTCTATTTGTTTTAACATCCTTTCTTCTTGCCTTTTGCTATTCTAAAGAGAAAGTCAACATTGCAAAAGCCACTTTGTTTCAAGAAAGGTAAAACTGAAATTACTACTTAAAACCTTTATCTGTCACCATAAATTTGATACTAAGCAGACAAGTAAGCTATTTAATTTTACATCATTCTATTTTCCAGACTTTATTCATAATCCTAGCAATCTCTATATAACAGCTTACCAAACATGTTTTATTTTCTGATAATACTTTGAGGCATATATCCTTTGTTTATATTGTTCTTTACTGAATTCACAATTCACCTTTTAAGGCCAAAATAAATACAATACTCTCTGATGATTCTCTTCCACCAAGACTCAGCATTAAAGTGCTCTTGTGAATTCCAATAATACTATGTCCCATTATCAACACATAGGACATACTGTTCTGCTTAAGATATTTGAACATTCACTTCTATTTTTCTGTGGACTCATATCTTCTGAAGAAAAGGTACATGTCCTTATTCATTATTATATTTAATAGAATTTTCTATAACTAAATAGTACTTGTTGACTAAAAAAATAGTACTTAAAATTAGATTAAAAGCCGGGCATGGTGGCACACACCTTTAATTCCAGCACTTGGGAGGCAGAGGTAGGAGAATGGCCGCAAGTTCAAGGCCACCCTGAGACTACATAATGAATTCCAGGTCAGCCTGGGCTAGAGTGAGACCCTACCTCAAAAAAAAAAAAAAAAAATTAGATTAACATTATCTATGAGTAGCCTCCATTTTCTGTCATGCATTATCACCATATCAAAGAGTAATAAGCATATCTTTCTTTAAAAATAAGGTATGCACCAGGCGTGGTGGCACATGCCTTTAATCCCAGCACTCAGGAGGCAGAGATAGGAGGATCACCATGAGTTCGAGGCCAGCCTGAGAATACAGAGTGAATTCCAGGTCAGCTTGGGCCAGAGTGAGACCCTACCTCGAAAATCCCCCCCAAAAAACAAAGGTATGAGTCTAAGATAATCAGATTTTTTTCATGCCATCTGTTCTAAAACCCCCTCATTGTCAGGTAAGAAAGTTAAATCTAGAGTACTTCTTCAACTCACATTAATATCTTCTTGATGTCTCTTCAGTTCCTGGGCCATATCACTTGCTTTTTGTGCTAATTCTTTGTTCTCAAGTGAAAGTTTATTGCAGCTTGCAGTTAATTCAGTATTCATAAGTCTATTTAAATAAATATATATATATATCATACCCTAATATTTACATATGAAATATATAAAATTTAATTCACAACAATGGTAGAGAAAATAAAAGTCAAAGATATAAATAAGACAAGACTGGCTATTAGTGAATCATTACTGAAGCCAGGTGATAAGTTCATGCTGCTTCATTACATTATTCCCTTGGATATTTTTATTTTTTCAACATTAACTTTTTAGTATGTCAGATAGTCTAATGTCCATATTCTTCACGTTCTCATTCTCTCACAATTTTCCACAAATTCTGAAGGATGTGCTATTTTCTTCACATAATTTGTTTGCACCTAATAGTCTTTTTCTTGGAATTGTTTCAAACTTCTGAAAATTTGGTTAGCATTGTCCATGAGTCATGAATTATTTTTAATTAAAATATATTCATTATGGGGCTGGAGAAATGCTCCAGTGGTTAAAGGCATAAATGTATATGCACAAAGTGGCACATAGGTCTGGAGTTTGTTTGCAGAATCAAGAGGCCCTGTCATGCCCACGCCCATGCCCATTCTCTCCCTCCCTCCCTCTCTCTCTCTCTCTCTCTCTCTTTTTCAAATAAATAAATAAATGCACACACACATTCATTAAGGCTGGAAAGATGACTCAGCAGTTACTTTCTTGTAGAGCCTGATGGCCAGGTTTGATTCTCCAGTAGCCATGTAAAGACACATGCACAAAGTGGTACATGCGCCTGAGTTCATCTGCAGCTATAAGAAGTCCTGGTGTGCCCATACACACAAAATCTATCTCAGTTTCTCTCCTTATTTCTCTCTCTCATGATTGTTTAAAAGATATACATATATTCATTAGAATAAAAGTAGGTTTCACTCTGTGCACAACACTAAACTGCTCTGACAAGGTCTCAACAGTTCCACTGAAAGAAAAATTACTGTTATTATCTGTTGTCATTATATGTTGTAGCCAGAACCAATTTTAAATGAAGACATAGGATTGACTGAATGATTCAGGAGCATGAATTATTTCCTCCCACTTAATACTACTGGAAATTCACCAGAGGAAATAAAGATTTTATTTGAAACAATGAAAGATTGAAAAGCAAATATATCAAAGGTAACACATTAGTATTAAAGCATAAATAACCATTCCATTCTTAAAGAGATTTGTTTTAAAATTTTATTTATTCATTTGTTTGAGGGGGCAGGGAGGAAAAAGAGAAAAAGGGCATGCCAGAACCTCTAGCCACTGCAAAGGAACTCCAAATGCATGTGCCACCTTGTGCATCTTGTTTTACGTGGGTACTGGAAAACTAAACCTGGGTCCTTAGGCTTTACAGGCAAGCACCTTAACCACTGAGCTATTTCTCCAGCCCTCTTATGGGGATTTTAAATAATAAATGAAGATTCCTAGGTCTCCTAAAAGGTACAGTTGAAAGGGTACCAAAAGCAGTGAATGAGAGCTACAAAAGAAGGAAGAGGCTGCTGCATAAAGTGTTTACTTCTTGGTGTGTTTGTGGAAGGCAGAGATTGAGACAGGGTCTCACGCTGCCTAGGCTGGCCTCAAATACAGCAATCTTCCTGCTTCAACCTTCTAAGTGTTAGGATTCTAAGTGTGCAATAATTGCTTCCTGTTTTACTTCAAAACTAAACTTGCTGAATAAATCATTCAAATGCATATTTTGTTTGGACAATATAAGAGATAAATTCATATCAGAACAAAACTAAGAAATAAAGTAACTTAGGGGGAAAAACTACTTAGAACCACAAATAATTATCCTCATGGAAAGCTACCTCCAAAAAAGTAATAGCCCTCTCTTTTTTGGAGGGGGAGAGGATTCCACATTCACAGGATCAAAAAAAAAAAAAAAAAAAAAAAAAAGACTGAAAATATTAAGGAAAAAACATGCCTCTACTGAATATATATTTTTTCCTTGTAATTATTCCCCCCAAACAGCTTAACTATTTACATAGTATTCACATTGTATTCAGTATTATAAATAACCTGGAGATGGGTTACAACATATGAGAGGATAATGCATAGGTATACCATGGTATTTTACATAAAAGACTAGACCATCTATAGATTTTTGATATTGTCAGGGTCCTTGAAACCAATCTCCATAAAGAACAAAAGACTTCGTGATTTATCTTTGTTTTATACTTTTTTATTGTGTTTATAATTTTTATGTAAATTAAATATGTCAGTGAGTGGTTTTGATTTTTTAATGTTTTTAAATATTTTTATTTTATTATTTATTTGAGAGAATGTGTGTGTGAGAGAGAAAGAATGGCCACACCAGGGCTTCCAGACACTGCAAATGAATTCCAGACACAAGCGCCACCTTGTGTATCTGGCTTATGTGGGACCTGGGGGACTTGAACCTGGGTGCTTTGGCTTTGCAGGCAAGTGCCTTAACTGCTAAGCCACATCTCCAGCCTGTTTTGTTTTGTTTTGTTTTGTTTTGTTTTGTTTTGTTTTGTTTTTTGAGACAGAGTCTTACTATGTAGTCCAGATTGCCTTGTACTCATGATTCTCCTGCCTCAGCCTTGCCCTACTTATAGGTGTGCACTGGTATGACTTGCTTTTGTTTTGATGACTTGCTTTCATTTTGATCTTTAGAAATAAAATGCAATTTCAAATCTATCCATGTAAATACTGTATATAATTTACTAATTATTAGTTACCAGAAAGCTCAGTAATTGAAATAAAGTATAAAATACAGAAAAATGGAAAACATACTGCTCTTTTTCAAGTTCAGTTTTCAAATCTTTAACCTGTTTTGAATAATGCTGTTCACTTGTTTCAGTGGCTTCTAATTGTATTTTCAAATCATGTATCTCTCCCTGCAAAATAAATATGTATGTTCACAATAAATGCTATTCCAGTTTTTTATATATGATTTGCATATAAAAATATAATTACACTAAGTAATCAAGTAACACATTTGTGAACAATTTGGTAAGATGTTAAAAACAATGCTTTTTTGAGAGAGGGACTTATTTAGCCCAGGCTGGCCTTAAACTCGATGACTTTAAGCTCTTGATCCACATGATTCCACTCCCAAGTATAGCCACCACACCTGGCTAAATATTTTAAATTTAAGTAGACAATGTGATAATTATTTTAATTTTAAAGCAATAAGCAATGACAAATTAAATATAAGTAAATTCTACCCCCTTGATTCTTGAAGCTTAACCAACAATATGTTGTTAACCTATAACTAAAATTTTCAACCATTTTACTTTACCAAGTAATTAATTTCAATTAAATTTTATGTTGGTAAGAAAATACATTACTGAAATTACATAGTGTGTTACTAACTAAAATGTTCTTACTGATATAAAAAGATAGTTGCAATACTATTATGGTCTACAAACAAACTTGTAAAAGATAAATCTTAAAACTCTAACATACACACTATACACAGCATTGTAAATTAAGAACTTTACATAATAAAGACTGAATTTTAAAATTTACTAGTTAAATACTCAACACCAAAAATGAAATTATTATATCTCATAGCATTATCATAGGATACTTAAATGTTGACTTTTATCTCCCACATTAAAATATAAATATGTATATTAAAATATACATATATTTTAAGTTATTCATTAACATATTAAATGTAACAAAATACATAGTATTATAAAGAATTTTGTGAAATCTTTCATGAAACAAACAGCTATACAATAATCTACTTTATGAATCTATATTCTTTTAACACAATATATGAAACAAAAGCATATCCTTAAACCTGTCTAGTTTTTAAGATGCCGTTTAGCTCTTGTTCTTTTCCTTTTAATTCTTCAACAATCTTCTCAACTTCTTTCTTTTCATCTAAAAGTTTTTGGTCTTCTGCCTATTTAAAAATATTTTTTAAAATTATTACAAATTATAGATATGGATCTAGATTTAACTTACTTCCCCAAAGAGTGATAGAAAGAATTATGAATGTCTTTTGAGCTAAAATTGTTTGAAAAGAGAAAGCTAGCCACTATTAAAGAAACTTAAAAATGAACTAGAGCTGGACATGGTGGTCTATGCCTTTAATCCCAGCACTCAGAGGGCTGAGGTAGGAGGATCACTGTGAGTTGTGAGTTCAAGGCCAGCCTGAGAGTAATTACAGGTCAGCCTGGGCTAGAGTAAGACCTTACCTCGAAGAAAAAAAAATAGGACTGAGCTGGGTATGGTGGCTCATGCCTTTAATGCCAGTACTCTGGAAGCAGAGGTAGGAGGATTAGTGAGTGTGAGGCTACCCTGAGATTACATAGTGAATTCCAGGTCAGCCTGGGCTAGAGCGAGACCCTACCTTAAAAAAAAACAAAAAAGAGCCGGGCATGGTGGCGCACGCCTTTAATCCCAGCACTTGGGAGACAGAGGTAGGAGGATCGCCAAGAGTTCGAGGCCACCCTGAGACTACATAGTGAATTCCAGGTCAGCCTGGACCAGAGTGAGACCCTACCTCACAAAACAAAAAAAAAAAAAAAAAAAGAGGGGTGGAGAGATAGCTTAGCAGTTAAGGCGCCTGTCAAGACTAAAATCGCCAGTTCAATTCTCCAGGTCCCACGGTTAGCCAGATGCAAAGGTGACACAAGCACGTGATGCCACACTTGCCCACAAGGGGCGCACGCATCTGGAGTTAGTTCACAGTGGCTGAAATGGCCCTGGTGCCCCCATTCTCTCTCTGTTTCTATCTCACTTTCAAACAAAAAAAAGGGGGAGCGGGTAGAGATTGTTCAGTGGTTAAAGCACTTGCCTGCAAAGCCTAATGAGCTGGGTTAGATCCCCAGTAACCACGTAAGCCAGATGCACAAAGTGGCACATGCATCTGGAGTTTGACTGTAGTGGCTAGAGGCCCTGATTTGCAATCTCTCTGTCTCTCTCCTCCCCCACCACACACAGTCTCTATCTCTTTGTATATTTCTGCTTGCAAATAAATAAATGAATAAAATACTTTAAAGAGAAATGGGCCAGGCATCAGGGCAGACTGAGCTAGAGTAAGACCCTACCTCGAAGGAAAAAAAAAAAAGAAATGGGACAAAGGACTTAATGGGCAAAGCCCTGAAACAAGAGGTATACACTTAAAAATTATTTTTTGTGTGTGTGATGTGGTGTGTACGTATGTATACATGCCCTTGTCATGCCTCTAGTGCTTGCCTGCAGCAGAAGGGAACTTGCCTGCAGTGGTCCAAGCAAAAGTGCCCTCCTCTATTGCTCTTTCTACCAGTTCTTTATTTGACCCAGAGCCTCTTACTGATACCAGTGCTTGCTGTTTTTCATTAGCTGGGGTGATTCCCTGGTCTCTACTCCCCTGAAGGACTGGGTTACAGGCATGCATTTCCACACCCAGCTGTTTACTTGGGTTCTAAAGAGTTGAATTCAGGGGTTTCAAACTCCCTCCAGCCCTCATAATCATTGAGCCTTCTTCCCAACTCAAGGCATACGTTTTTAAAATATTTTATTTATTTATTTATTTGAGAGCGTGCGAGAGAGAGAGAGAGAGAGAGAGAGAGAGAATGGGCATGCCAGGGCCTCCAGCCACTGCAAACGAACTCCAGATGCATGTTCCCCCTTGTGCATCTGGCTTATGTGGGTCCTGGAGAGTTGAACCAGGTTCCTTTGGCTTTGCAGGCAAATGCCTTAATTGCTAAGCCATCTTTCCAGCTCCTCAAAGCACACATTTTTAATTAAAGCACTGAGACTTCCCAAGTAGAATGGTAGATTAGAAGCTGTCTTTATGGGTCATGGTAAGTGAAAAATTTGAGGATAATAAAGGATAAACTTATTCCAGAGAGAGAAAAACTAGGAGAGTATTGAAATCACAAAGGAAGTGATAGGGCAATTTAAAAGCACAAAGAAACAGAGGGTTGTGCAGTAAATACACACACAAAAATTTAAAGGGGCAGGAGAGATAGTTCAGCAGCTAAAAGTGCTTCCTTGCAAAGTCTGGTGGCCCATGGTTGGATTCCCCAGTACCCAAGTAAAGCCAGATATTCAAAGTGGCACATGCATCTGGAGTTTGTTTGCAGTGGCAAGAGACTTTGGCATGCCCATTTCCCCCAACTCTGTTTGCTGGCAAAAACATACATGTATACATATGTATACATGTACTAAATATTTTTAAAGGAAAAGAAGCCTAATTCTCTGTATGCTAATAAAAATTTTGTTACTTTTTAAGTAACTGCTATGTACTATATACTTACCAAGATTTGTTTTAATTCTTCAAGTTCCACTTCCTTGTTATTTTTTAATTTAGTCATCTCTTCTAAAATAAGCAAAAAATATAAATGTGTTAATAGCTAAACTAAAAAGACAGGAGAAGAGGAATAATAATAATGTCATTTGAAAGAGGAAAAAATAGATTAATACATAAAAATATAGAGAGTCCAAATCACTTATGCAAGAGTAGCAATGGATAAATATCAATGGTAGTATTTCTATAAGGTTAACTCCACAGCCAAATGAATCCAATATTCATAAAGCAAAGTGAACAGTAAATCTACAAAATATATAGCTGGAGTCAATGTTTGCCTTTACTTTCAACTCAATACTCCCTAAATATATCTATCATCTTCACCCAAAATTTAAAAGAAATGATATTTGGTCAGAGAATTTTGATTACTATACTTTGGATTTCAACATTGCCATTCAATCTGAGTCTTTAGCTGCCTTAAAAGTTTATGTAGAGATATTTATTTATATTAATTATTAAATATTTAATTTATACTATTCCATCTCATGTAAACTAATGTTTACTTCATATTAATAAAATTATGGTCCCAAATATCAGCAATAATAATTTTGTGATGTAATTTTCAGTCTTCACCATTATGAATCTTCACAGTATTTGATATTATTTTTAAATATTTTTTATTTGAAAGTGGAGAGAGAAAGAGAAGATGCTCCAGGGCCTCTTGCCACTGCAAACGAACTCCAAACACGTGCATCACTCACTTTGTGCATCTGGGTTTACATGGGTATAGGGAATCAAACACAGTCCTTGCAAGCAAGCACCTTAACTGTTGAGGCATCCTTTAGCCCCCATTTGATACTACTGAAGCTCTTTTTTTGTCTTTTTCCCTTTATCTTTTATTATTCATATTTCCTGTTACCTCTCTAACTCCTTTTGTTTTGTTTTGTTTTGTTTTGTTTTTCAGGATATGGTCTCACTTTAGCCCAGGCTGACCTGGACTTTACTATGTAGTCTCAGTTGGCCTTGAACTCAGAGCAATCCTCCTACATCTGCTGGGATTAAAGGCATGCATTACCATGCCTTACTTCCTGTTTTGTTTTTTTTTTTAAGCATCCTTCTTGCCATCCTTGTGCGTTACTGTGGTGGTTTGAATGTAAAATGTCCCTCATAGTCTACTGTGTTTGAATATTTAATTTCCAGTTAGTGGCATTGTTTGAGAAGTTATAGGAGGTAGAGCCTATATAGGAGGAAATGTGTCACTAGGGATGGACCTAGAGGTGTTATTGCCCAGCCTCGACTGCTATGTTCCCCACCTCCCCTTAGTGATGTGACTCTGTGACACAAGCTGTCTGCTCCTGCCATGCTTCCCCTGCCATAATAGACTTCCCCTCAAAACTCTAAGACAAAAATAAACCCTTTCCTTTAATTTGTAAGCAGAGAGAAAGAGAATATAAATATGGGCATGCCAGGACCTCTAACCACAGTAAACAAACTTCAGATACATACACCACTTTGTGCATCTGGCTTTACATGGGTACAGGGGAATCAAATCTACATTATGAGGTTTTGCAGGCAAGCACCTTAGCCACTAAGTCATCTCTCCAGGCCAACTCTTTGCTTTTTAAAAAAAAATTTTAATTGACAACTTCTATACTTACAGACAAAAAAAAAAAAAAAAAAAAAAAAACATGATATTTCCCTCCCCTCCCTCCATTCCCCTTCAGAACTCTTCTGGTCAGGGATTTTGTCCCAGCAACAAGAAAGTAACTGATACAGTTACAATGTTTTTCTATACTTCCATGAACTATTATAATTCAATGAAGGCTATGAGAAACTATTACATCATGTATCCACAAATCCAAAGCAAAAATTATTTGAATTGGGATCAAAAAGGCATGACAATGTTACAAGGATCTTATGTACCCCAAATGAAATAAATATTCCCAATATTAAGAGACAAGCTACCAAGCCCACCTCTCCCAAAATTAGAAGAATTGAACCAAAATACACACATGGGTGAAAATGGATTCTGAAATAGTTACACTAGCAAAATATCAGGAACTAGGGCTGGGGAAATTGCTCAGCAGTTAAGAGCATTACCTGCTTAAGCATTATGGATTGGCAAAGCCTGAAACCACTGGAGTTGGACTCCCAAGAACTCATGTAAAAATCCAGGTGGCCATGCATGTCTATAACCCTAGTCCATGAGGGATAGAAACCAGAGCTTCGTTAGGACTCACTGAATAAAAACAGCAACTCTTAGCCGGGCGTAGTGATGCACGCCTTTAATCCCAGCACTCGGGAGGCAGAGGTTGGAGTTCAAGGCCACCCTGAGACTACATAGTGAATTCCAGGACAGTCTGAGCCAGAGTGAGACCCTACCTCGAAAAACCAAAATAAATAAATAAATAAATAAATAAATAAATAAATAAATGGCAACTCTTGGCTGAGGGAGAACCCCATCTTAAGTATTCCACAGATGACTGACTGACACAGAGGAGTATCTGAGGCCTCCCACATACACATACATGCATACACCACACATATTACACACACACACACACACACACACACACACACACCCACGGCAAAAAAAAAAAAATCACCCACCAACATTGTGTGAAGCAAAGCGAAGCAAAGCAAAGCCAGGAAAGAGAGGCTCCAAATTCAACTAAAAGAAAAGCCAAAATCTAAAGAGAAAAGATTAATAGAGCAAATAGAAGCAGGTATATTGTTAATAACAAGATGCTAAAGGATAGTACTATGTCCCTGAAATAGATTAAATGGAGGTCTTAGAAATTTAAAATTTTGGCAGTTGTTTTTAAAACAGCAAAATATACATATCTGAAGATTTAACTAGTGAGAAAGAGGTAAAAAGAAAAAATTCTAGGGCTGGAGAGGTGACTTAGCGGTTAAGGTGCATGCCTACGAAGCCTAAGAAACCAGGTTAAATTTTGCAGGTTCCATGTATGCCAGATGCACATGGTGGTGCATACATCTGGAGTTTATTTGCAGTGGCTAAAGGCCCTGGAGTGTCCATTTTCTCTTTCATAAACAAATATATATACATATATATATATATAATCTTTTTAGAAACTTCCCAATTTTCAGAGAAAAAGCAAAGAGGGAAAACTTGATTGGTAACTCCAATTCCCAGACTTCCTTAGAAAACTAAAATGCTTCTAAAATTGGAAATATTAAAAAAAATTGGTCAGGACTGCACAGGTGGATCAGCAGTTAAAGATGTTTGCCTGCAAAACCTGATGGCCTAGGTTAGATTCCACAGTACCCACACAAAAGCCAGATGCACAAAGTGGTTCAAGCATCTGGAGTATGCAGTAGCAGGAGACTCTGACATGGCATTCTCTCTCTCTCAAATATTTTTAAAACTAATCACAACTAAAGACAAACTATCTTCAGATTGATACCATCAGAAGAGGCAGCAGAGGAGGTGTGGTGTGATTCCATTTTTATTTTTTTAAATATATTTTATTATTTTTCATTAGAAAGAGGGAGAGTGATAATGGGTGTGCCAGGTCCTCTAGCCACTGCGAACTCCAGATACATGTACCCCTTTGTGCATCTGGCTTACATGGGACCTAGCGAATTGAACCAGGGTCCTTGGGCTTTGCAGGCATGTGCCTTAACTGTTAACCCATCTCTCCAGCCCCTCTACATTACTTTAGATCCATTCCTATTGTTGGGACCACCTAGTTTGGTTCCTAGTTTAACTATCATAAGTAGTGTTGCAAGTATCTATGTGATATGTTGTCTTGGAGTCCTTTGGATAAATACCTAGGAGTAGTATAGCTAGATCATACTGAGTGACTAGAGTCCTAGGCAGAAAGTCTTTGCCTAAAAGTACTTTTACTACTTTTTTTCCTCTAACAGTTTCAGGTCCTACATTAAGATCAGCGATCCATTTGGAGTTGATTTTTGTGCTCAGTGCAGTTAATATAGTTTCATGTTTCTCCATATAGATATCCGGTTTTCCCAGCACCATATGTTAAAGAGATTTTCTCCAGTGTGTATTATCTTTGCAAGAAAAGAAAAAAGAGAAAAAGCTCACTACAGCTGCATGGGTTTCTAGTCTCTTGATAATTCAAAATAGAATAAAGATACCTTAGTCTAAAACCAGAAATGCTGAAACTGCTAGAGAACATAGGAAATACACTTAAAAATATAGGAAGAAGGAGCAGGGTGTGGTGGTGCACGCCTTTAATCCCAGCTCTTGGGAGGATAGCCATGCATTCAAGGTCACCCTGAGGCCACATAGTGAATTCTGGGTCAACCTGGGCTAGAACAAAACCCTACCTTGAAAAGTCAAATAAATAAATATATATTTAAAACACAAAAGTTAAGACAACATAAATCAGCTCCAAAGAAACCCTCATTCTGGCTAGCATTCTACAAGATATAACCATCAATGATGAGGGAAGGGGAATGGTCTGGACAGAAGGTGGAAAAAGCTTAATTTTAAAATCATGGACTTTGGCTGGTAAATCCCAGGCCCGGAATTGGGTTCCCTGCCCCCACAGTGAGCTGTTGGCCAGAGATACCCATGAGGTCCCCAAAACAATGCAGGCCATTGTAAAAACACTTGACTACCTGCCAGAGCTAAAAGGTAAGGCTCTATTGCTAAAGAAACCACTGGCTGCAGCCACAAAACATCAGAATATCATGAGGAAACTGAAATCAAAACTAGCTCCCACCTGGCTAGCATTCATAGTGTTACAAAGCCCTATGGGAGTCACTGGAGGAAAACTATCACCAACAGCATGAATAAGCAAGAGACCCTACAGACTACAAAATCAACCAGCCAGTCAAGAAGTACACACTTGTGCAACAGTGGCACACCTCTCAACTGTTCTCTGATTGGACATGGCTCAGTAGGAGAAAACTCATATATCTGGTAGTGGAAACTAAGTCAGAATCCCATTGTCAGGAAACTGATAGAATCTAGAGAGAAGCCCCCACTGCCCTCTGGAAAAGAAGAGTGGGTTTGCACACAAAAAAAAATTGCTCAAACTTGCATACCCCTCCCTTGTTTAAGTCAAGCTGCTTGCTTTCATTCTTGTTTGGAGACTCTGCTTTGTTTTACAGATAGCACAGAAAATGGAGGAGAACCAATATCCATTGCTAAGACAAGAAGATAGTCGGCTGCCTGCCATGAGATAGATGTGGCACCTCTACCATATTTGCCATGGCCCAGGAAAATTTGCAGGGGACATGACAACACGAACATTGCTCTTACTGCTAGCCTGACAACCAGCCCCAGGATAATGGTGACAAACACAGTGATCAATCAAAATCTATCAAAACAGAAATCCAGAGACTATAGAGAATTCTCAACACTAAATTAGACTGCCAATAGGGAACACTGATGGAGAGAGGGTGTAAAGATTATAAGAGACACAAAGTGGGTAGGAACATCCTGAGGCATGGTCTCCCACTACCCCACAGGAACTGACTAAGGCCTTCATGACCCTTCAGTGAATACCATAACCCCACTGAGAAGGGTATCCAGTTAATGGGAGCTGGGGTGAAGGAATAAAAGAGAATAACCTGTTATAATTAATAAAAAATATAAATTAACATATTAAAAAAGATTATCCCTCACAGGCATGCCCAGAGACTAACCTAATCTAGAAAATACCTCACAAGTAATTCTAGGTCCTGTCAAATTGGTAATCAATATAAAGCATCACAAGTCCCAAACCACATAGCCCTTATACTGATCAGGTTACTCTGGAGTTACCAAAAAAAACTCCATGTGCTCAAAGGCACTGATTAAATGATACCTACTGAGTGAGACTGCACAATATCATTTAACTCTGACCTGTGCACCATGGCATTACACCCACCACAAAGGGATTCCCTCACCCTAGTTATTCAAGGAATAACTGAAAAGCATCAGGCTGAATTCTTCCCCCACCTCACCACCATCCCCCAAAAAATAATATTCAACATGCACAGAGTCAAGGCCAGCATGATTCAATTCATTTGCTCCTGCTGGATTCATTAGCTGAGTTTTCCCTGGGCTGCCTCTCCTCCAGTAAAGGCATACTGATCCTGATTTAGACATAATCACTTTAGATTGTTTATCCAAATAAGGTGGTGTCAATCAGATAAAAAAGACAATGATAAAACCAGAAAGAACCTTTAAGATCACTAAGCCCTTATTAAAAACATTACATACATATACACACACACACACACACACACACACACACAAGGGCTTTATAAACAGGTCTCCAATAGAACAAGAAATTGCCCCAAGAATTAAAAAATGGGACCACATGAATTAAAAAGTTTCTACAAAGGAAAAGAAACCATGAGCAAAATGAATGGACAGCATACAGAATAAGAAAAAAATTATTTGCCAGGTATACTTCAGACATGGGGTAATATTCAGAATTTATAAAGGACTACAAAAAATGAATGAGAAAACCAAATAAACAGGCTTATGAAATGAACACAGTTCAGAAAATAAGAAACACAAATGGCCAACAAGTGTTTTAAAAAGTGTCCCAGAGCTGAAGAGATGGTTAAGGTACTTGCCTCCAAAACCTAAGGACCTGAGCTGAATTCCTCAGCATCCACATAAAGCCAGATGCATAAAGCACTGCATGCACCTGGAGTTTGTTTGCAGCAGGTAGAGGCCCTGGCATGCCCATTCTCTGTGTCTTCTCTGTTTGCAAATAAACAAAATAAATCTTAAAAGTAAGTGTTCCACATCCACGGAAATGTAAATTACAACCACTTAGAGATACCATCTCATTACAATCAGAAGGACTATCATTAGGGTCAGGATACCTTATGTATCCTATTGAACATGACAGTACCACCTAGGCCACCATGAAGACTTTGCACCACACCTTCTACAACAAGCTATCTGTAATCCCTAAGGAGCAGCCAGTGCTGCTGACTGAGGTCTCTTTCATCCCCCAAAGTTAACAGGAAGATGACAACACAGATCATGTTGAAGTCCTTCAACACCCAGCAATGTATGTATTCAGACTATGCTGTCCCTGTATATTTCTGGGCATACCACCCCCCTTTTCCCTCCTCCCTCCCACAATCCCTCCCTTCCAAATAAATTTTACAAAGAAAAATAAGAGCTACATAAGGTGCTCCATGGGCCAGTGATCACACTGGCAATGAGCAGTGCCTTCTCCAGAGGCACTCTTGCAGATCTGCTTTCTGGGTAGAGTCCTGTGGCATCCTTCAACTCCATTGTGAAGTGTAATGTGGACATCTACAAGAACATGTATACCAACATGGTACTGTCTGGTGGTACTACCATGTGGCCAGGCATTATGGAAATGATGCAGAAGGAAATCATAGCTCTTGCTCCCAGCACAATGAAGATCAAGGTAATTGTTCCCGAGTTCAAGTATGTGGTATGGATTGGTGGCCTTCCAGAAGATGTGGACACCAAGTAGGAGTATGACAAGTCAGGCCCCTCCACAGTCCACTGCAAATGCCACTAGATGGACTGAGCAAGTATTATGTTATCTGCTATATGAACTGATTCTGAAACACTGAATTGCCCTGGCAAATATATGCACCTCATGCTATCCTCATGAAACTAGAGTAAGAAACCAGAATAAGAAATTTGTCCTTTAGGCTTGTGTCCACACTAGATCATGTAACTTATAGATTTTGATTTAATTAAAGTTAACTGTTCCTATGGCATATGTTTATTAATACCCTGTATACACATCTTTTCTTTTCTTTCTTTCTTTTTTTTTTTTTTTTTTTTTTTTTTTTTGAGGTAGGGTCTCACTCTGGTCCAGGCTGACCTGGAACTCACTATGTAGTCTCAGGGTGGCCTCGAACTCTCGGCGATCCTCCTACCTCTGCCTCCCGAGTGCTGTGATTAAAGGCGTGCGCCACCACGCCAGGCTTTATTTATTTATTTATTTATTTATTTATTTATTTTTATTTTTTCACCTCTTGATTTAAGCCCTTAGTCCATGTAGCTAAGTCACTTAGTGGAGAGGAAGAGAAATCCCCACCAGGTGAATCTATGTAAGAGTAATGTAGTAATATACTCTGGGTATTAACATCAGAGTTGACTATTCTAGGATTTCTTGAGGCTGGCAAGGATCTCTGAACCAGATATGACTTCCATCTTGCTGGTTTAACACAGTGGGAAAGTCCAAGCCTTAAGACCCAGTTTCCATTCTGGTGTTTTCCTTCCTTACCACAATGGGTTGTTACTTACCTTGAGTTGGAAACATTTGCATTTACACTTGTCAATTTATTAATCCTTTTAAATATGTAAGGTTTTGTTATATTCAATCCTTGAAAAGATGACAACAAATTTTAGTTTGCTACTGTTGAAGTGAGAACACTAGGCCCCAACACGTTTTGTAAAGAAAAATCAAAGGGCTGTAATACATGGGGTAGGGGCAAGAAAGGAGTATCACCAAGAAAACTGACAACAAATGGTGGCAAGGGGGTGAGAAAGAGGAACACTTTTATATACTGCTGGTGACAGTATGAACTAATATGGTCATTATAGAAATGAACATGAAAGTTTCTCAAAAAGTTATAAATACAATTCCCCTATGACCCAGGGTGGTAGTTTTTGGTCTTTTGGAAAGTGTTAGGAGGAGAAATTTGCAAAGATTTGGACTGGTTTGATTGCATTGCCTCATAGATTCAGACATTTTTGATTAAGTTTAAATTTCTAGTTAAATGCCCTGCTAGGGGTGGGGGGCATGTCACTGGAGGTGGATGTTCAGTCTAGCCCTAGTAGGAGCTAGTTTGAGCTCTGGCTGTTTGTGTTTTCTGGCTGTTGATGGTCTCTCTGCTATGGATATATGGAAGTCAGTTTATTCCTCCATGATGATTCTTCCCTTGCATGCTTCCCTTTAAGCCCAAAATAAATCCTTTTTTCCCATAACCTGCTTTTGGTATGGTATTTGTCCCAACAATGAGAAAGTAATTGCAATAGCAAATTGGTACCAGGAATGGGGTCAGTTCTGTGATAAATCTGATCACGTGCATAAGGTGATGCATGCATAAGATTGCATATGTGCACAAGGTAGCATACACATCTGGAGTTCGACTGCAGTGATTACAGAGACTGTGGTGTGCCAATTCTCTCTCATTCATAAAATAAATAATTTTTTAAAGATGCATACTTTATTACAGGAAAAAATGAAGCAAATTTGAAATTACTGGCACAGAGGCAAGTTTTAGGTTACTTATGCTAAGATTGTTAGATTGATTACCATCCATTAAAGGTGGGCCATTTCCTTTGCATTGGAACAATGGAAAAGATGCCAAAGGGTGAAATCTACCCATGGAAAGCACAAATGAATAAGAATACAAATTCTTTTATGAGGAGGCGGCTTAAAGGAAGAATTCTAAAAGTGTCCTGCTCTTTAAGGTAAAAATCTGTTCCTCCTCTGGATTAACAAAATTAATAGCCCAACCTGGTATTATGGAGTTTAACAAATGCTAGAAAGAAAGGATCATTGGATGTGTAACGTGGTTTTTGTTTTGTTTTGTTTATTTATATATTTGAGAGAGGGAAAGAGAGAGAAAGAGAGAGAATAGGAGCAACAGGGCTTCCAGCCACTGCAAACAAACTCCAGATGCATGCACCACCTTGTGCATCTGGCTTACATGGGTACTGGGGAATTGAACCAAGGTTCTTTGACTGTGCAGGCAAGCACCTTAACCACTAAGCCATCTCTCCAGCCTAACATGGTTGTTTTTTGAAAATGGCCTCTGGGTGATGGAAAACAGGGTTGATGGAATCCCTGTGTAGAGTCCAGTAAGGTCACTGGAAAAAAAAAAAAACAGTCTCAAGAGCCAATGTGACAGTGTAAAGCAGAGTTGAGATCCCTGCAAGAATACCAAGTAAGGCCATTGTATGAAGATGAACCAGTTCCAGAAGACACTTCTGAAATGGGCATGTGAAGCAGGGTAGAAATCCCCATGTGGAGACCAAGTAAGGTCTGTATGTAGCTATGAAGATGAACTATGGTGTTCACTGTAGACCCAAAGATGTTTTGGATATATAAGCAGTGTGGAAGGGCTGCCATGGTGCACTACTGGCTGGGGATCAAGCTGCTCAGTCCAGCTAGAGGGGCAGAATTGGAATCCAGTAACATTCTTCACTGTTTATGGATGTTGGACTTGAATTGCAGATGTTTGGTGTTTACCTTCTAGTTATTGATTTTGCATTGGTCGAGTCTCTTCTCATTATTTCTTTTTACAATAGGAATGCTTACTCTGTGCAATTATGTATTGAAGTATGTACCTTGTGTTTTGACTTATAGAGAGGGCTCACAGTTAAGAGACAGTCTTAAATATCAGATGAGACATGGGACTTTTGAACAATGTGAAAGTTAGTAAAAACTATGGGGACCTCTGAAGTTGGACTATGGGGGCCAGAGGCAGAATGTAGTATTTTGCTATATGGCCCCATAGACTCAGGCACTTTTTAATTAAAGGAGAGGAAACAATACAAGGGAAATAAGGGAATGAAGGAGATGAAGGAGTAGGAGAATCAACTAAAAATAACTGCATGTGAAACTGTCATGATACTGAAAACTCTGTATGCTAACTAAAACATAAAACAAAACAAAAAATGAAATCAGAAAGAGAAAGAACAGGGCTGGAGACATGGCTTAGCGGTTAAGGCACCTGCCTGCTAAGCCTAAGAACGCTGGTTCCAATCTCCAGCGGTTCCGATCTCCAGGTCCCACATTTAGCCAGATGCAGTGACACAAGGGTGCAATGCAGTACTTGCCCACAAGGGGGCGCACACATCTGGAGTTCGTTCACAGCAGCTGACAGACTGCTGGCGTGCCCATCTCTGTCTCCCTCTCCCTCTCTGTCTCTCTCTGTGTCTTTCTCCAAAAATAAATAAAATAATTTTAAAAAAATTTTTAAGAGAAAGAACAATATAGAATATCCTCTAATATTTCTGTTTTTAAGAACTATCTTATTAGCCAAGAAGTAAATAAATTACTGTTGAGCTTTATATAATGGTTAAATTTGCTCTCCCATATATAGTATTTGTAACTCCATCACCCTCTTTAACCATCCAAAGCCTTTCTATACCTTAAAGTCTACTAGATATCTGCCTTTTCTATAAAACCTTTTTCAAGGAATCTATGAGTACTTAAATATATAAAAAGGTTATAATGTATATAAATCTGTATTATCATAATACATGACTAAAACAAAAATACAGAAGTAATATTTTCTTCCCTTATCCTAAAATAATTCTTGTTCACGCCCTCATTTTGGATACCATTGTTCTAAGGTATTTTGGTTTGGTTTGATTTTTCTCAAGGTAAGGTTTCACTCTAGCCCAGGCTGACCTGGAACTCACTCTGTAATTCCAAGCTGACCTCAAACTCACCATAATCCTCCTATCTTAGCCTCCCGAGTGCAGGAATTAAAGACATGTACAACCACACCTTGTCTCAAAAAGAAGAAAAGATGGGAGGGGAAGGAAGGGGAAAAGAGAATGAGAAATAAAAGAAAAAGACATAAGGGGTGGGAGGAAGGGAGGGAGAAAAGGAAAGCAGGAAAAAAGATAGGAGAAGAAAGAAGGAAACAGGGGCTGGAGAGATGGCTCAGCAGTTAAAGCACTTGCCTATAAAGCTTAATAACTGGAGTTCAATTCCCCCAGCACCCACATAAAGCCAGATACACAAAACAGCACATGCATCTGGAGATCGTTTGCAACAACTAGTGCACCTATTCATTCATTTTCTCTCTGTGTTTCTCTCTCTCTCTTCTTAAAAATAAATAAAATATTTAGAAAGACAAGAGGAGGGGAGGAAGAGAGAAAAGAGAGAGAAGGGAGTGAGGAAAGAAAGAAGGTTGATTGATTATTATCAGTGTACACTATGCACATGTATGGAAGTTGTTAATAAAAAAATGAATGAAGGGTAGAGGGATGACTTAATGGTTAAGGCACTTGCCTACAAAGCCAAAGGACACAGATTTGATTCCCCAAGACCCACATAAACTAGAAGCACAAGGTGGTGCATGTGTCCAGAGTTTGTTTGCAGTGGCTGGAAGCCATGGCACATCCATTCTCTCTGTCTCTCTCTCTCTCTCTCTCTCTCTCTCTCTCTCTCTCTTTCTTTCTCTCTCTCTCTGGCTCGCTCTCTCACTCTCAAATAAATAAATAAAAATAAAATAGTTTTTAAAAAATGAATGAATGACAATGAATTAATGAATGAAAGAAGAAAAGGAAAAGAGGGCTGGAGAGATGGCTTAGCAGTTAAAGCACCTTCCTCCTAAGTCTAAGAACACCCGTTCAATTCTCCAGGTCCCACGTTTAGCCAGACTCAAAGTGATGCAAGAGCACAATGTCACACTTGCCCACAAGAGGACGCATGCATCTGGAGTTCATTCACAGCAGCTGAGAGGCTTCTGGCGTGCCCATTCTCTATCTGCCCCCCCCCAAAAAAAAAGAAAAGAAAGGAAAAGAAAGGGCAAGGAAAAGGAGTGTTAATGGAACAAAAATAACTACCTAGGCCTCAATATATCTTTATATAAATATTTCATAAGGTAAAAAAAATAGATCTAGTGCTGGGCGTAGTGGCGCACACCTTTAATCCCAGCACTAGGGAGGCAGAGGTAGGAGGATCACCAAGAGTTCAAGGCCACCCTGAGACTACATAGTGAATTCCAGGTCAGCCTGGGCTAGAGCAAGACCCTACCTAGAAACCAAAACAACAACAACAAAAATACATCTAGTCTTTAAAATTCAAGTTTTCATTTATTACTCATTTATTTATTTATTTGAGAGAGAGAGAGAGAGAATGGGCATGTCCGGGCCTCTAACCACTGCAAACAAACTCCAGACACAAACGCCACCTTGCATATCTGGCTTACGTGGGTACTGGGAAATTGAACCTGGGTCCTTAGGCTTTGTAGGCTAGTGCCTTAACCACCAAGCGATCTCTCCAGCCCAAAATTCAAGTTTTAAACAAAACATTATTTAGGTTAAATTTAAATGAATTTTTCTCATATACAATTAAATCATATTTATTAATTTAATATGAAGCACTATTTACTCTATCCCAAGGAAAAGGGAAAAGGAAAGGAAAGGGGGAGAATGGGTGGATAAGTAAGTAAATCCAATAACAGAAGTATATACCTGTTATCCCAGCACTTGGGAGGCTGAGGCAATAGGATCAATAGTTCAAGATTAGCCTAAGCATGAAACTGTCTCAAAATGTTTTTTCTGGCTGGAAACATGGCACTTACCTACAAAGCCTAAGGACCCTGGTTTGATTCCCCAGTACCCATGTAAAGCCAGATGCACAAAGTGGTGCATGCATCTGGAGTTCATTTGCAGTGACTGGAAACCCTGGCACAGCCATTCTCCCCAGCCTCCTCATTCATGCCTTTGCCTCATTCATTCTCTCTCTCTAATAAATAATAATACTTTTTTTAAGTTAATATTGTTAAGATTGAAGAGATACCTCAAGAGTTAAGGGTGATTGCCTGAAAAGCTTAACAGCCCAGGTTTGATTCCCCAGTACCCAATAAAGCCAGATGCACAGGGTGGAACATGCTTCTGGAGTTTGTTTGCAGTGGCTGGAGACCCTGGTGCACACATTCTCATTCATTCCCACCTTCTTTCTTTCTCTCTGTCTCCCTCCTATCTCTCTATGCTTGCAAATAAATAAATTATTTTTAAAAATTTGTTTTCTATTAAAATATAACAGAGAGGGGCTGGGGAGATGGCTCAGGAGTTAGAAGCACTTGCATACAAAGCTTGTCAGCCTGGGTTTGATTCTCTACTATCCACATAAAGCCAAATGCACAAAGTAGTACATGCATCTGGAGTTTCATTTGCAGCAACAAGAGGCCCTAGTGTGCCCATATATACACATAAACAATTAATCTCTCTCCTTGCAAATAAATAAATCAATATTTAAAAAATAAAATTAAAAATGTCAGATATGGGCTGGAGAGATGGCTTAGCGGTTAAGGTGCCTGCCTGCTAAGCCTAAGAACCCAGTTCCAATCTCCAGGTCCCACGTTTAGCCAGATGCAAAGTGACGCGCAATGCCGCACTTGCCCACAAGGGGGGGGCACGCATCTGATTTCGTTCACAGCAGCTGAGAGACTGCTGGCGCGCCCATTCTCTGTCTCCCTCTCCCGATCTCTCTGTGTCTCTCTCCAAAAAAAAATTTTTTTTAAGTCAGATATTTTCCACTATTATTCAAGCCTCTGGATCATAAAATATATAGACTACAAACATCTTTTATGTTCCTAGACATCAATAAACTGCATAAAGAAATTTAATAGTCTTTCTTAAGATTTAAATGAATTCTACATTCAATTATGTTTTTATACTTAGTTATTAAAGAATTCATGCTATTCTCTAATCTTACCCAGTTCACTTGATTTCTTATGAAGCTCCATGGTAATTATTTTCAGTTGATCTTCATTTTTTTCCAATCTTATAAGAGAAGTTATTTTAAAATGCAAATTATTATTTTAGTAAGAATTCATCTTTTAACTAAAACTGGCACAATATAGCAACAGCTATATCTTAGCATATATTCATTCATTCAATATTAAATATTCATCAAGCTGGGCATGGTGGCACATGCCTTTAATGCCAACACTTAGGAGGTAGAGGTAGGAGAATCACCATGAGTTCAAGGCCACCCTGAGATTACATAGTGAATTCCAGGTCAGCCTGGGCTAGAGTGAGACCCTACCTCGGAAAACCTAAATAAATAAATAAATAAATAAATATTCATCGAGTATTTATGCTACATATAACATTTTAAAATAAAAATTACTGTGATAAATACATAATTATTCATGAATTATAACTACCTGAAACCTTAAGGTTCTGGTTAATGTATAACTTTACTTACTGATGACAATCAAGTAATGTACTAATAAGTATGTAATTATTATGATACTGAATTCTACCGTAGAAACAGTACAAACATCTGTTTCCTCAACCTACAAAATGACTAAGGGAACTTAACAGATGAAACTAAAATAATGCACAAAGTTAATATCTGAAAACTGCTTAGAGAGATCAGTTGAGAATATGTTAGGATTAGGGAAGCTAAAAGGCTACTTTTCTTCTCTTACTGTGAACAAGCCATGTAGAAAAATTAGTGACAGGGATAGAGAGATGGTTTAGCAGTTAAGGTGCTTTCCTGTGAAGCCTAAGCACCCATGTGCACCTCTCCAGATCCCACATAAGCCAGACACACAAAAGAGAGGCAAGTACAAGGTCACATTTGCCCACTAGGTGGCACAAGCATCTTGAGTTCAATTGTAGTGGCTGAGGCCTTGGTGCCCAATATATTCTCTCTCTCTCTCTCTCTTTCTCTCTCTCTCTCTCTCTCTCTCTCTCTCTCTCTCTCTCTCCATTCTATCTGCCTAAAATAAAATTTTAAATTTTAAAATCTTTTTTTTTTTTTTTTTGGTTTTTCAAGGTAGGGTCTCACTTTAGCCCAGGCTGACCTGGAATTCACTATGTAGTCTCAGGGTAGCCTTGAACTCATGGCAATCTGCCTACCTCTACCTCCCAAGTGCTGGGATTAAAGGTGTGCACCACCACGCCCAGCTTAAAATTTTAAAATCTCTTTTAAAAAATAAAAATTAGTGAACTAAGGCTATAACTTGAAAGAAAAATCTGTTTCTCTCCTTAACCCTACCAAACTTAATTACCAGAGTGTCAACTGAACAAAAATAATTACCTAGGCCCCAGTATATCTTTGTATGAACATTTCATAAGGTAAAACATAGATCTACTCTTTAAAATTCGAGTTTTTACCAAAAATTTATTTGGGTTAAAACATAAATAAGGGCTGGAGAGATGGCTTAGGGGTTAACGCGCCTGCCTCCTAACCCTAAAAACACTGGTTCCAATCTCCAGGTCCCACGTTTAGCCAGATGCAATGTTATGCAAGGGCGCAATGCTCACTTGACCACAAGGGGGTGCACACATCTGGATTTCGTTTGCAGCAGCTGAGACACTGCTCTCGGGCCCATCTCTGTCTTCCTATTACTCTCTCTCTCTCTCTCTCTTTCTCTCTCTCTGTGTCTCTCTCCAAAAAAATAATAAAATATAAAAAGTTTTAAAAAAATAAATAAATAAATAACTTTTCTCATATACAGTTAATCATATTCAATAATATAGAGTACTATTTACTTTATCCAAAGATAGTTACTAAACTTAGAAATCATAAATAAGGATACATATTTCAATGGAAGAATTTCCTCAGCCTGAAAATTATTCTTATGATGTTAGTAATAATTCATAGTATCAATAAATATGTCCTCCTCACTGCATAAGAACTTAGGAACATGTCTATTTAGCTTGACTCCTTAGCAAACCATATTCTTTCTATAGAATAAACACCACTTTTAAAATCTTTTCTTAGGATACCTAAGAAATTACCCAATACCCATTTTTAAATATGTTCCTATTCTAGACATAAAAAAATTTGATTACAGTTACTATAGGAAGTGTACATCAGTTGACAACCAATAGATTTTGTCATAATATTAAAAATCAAAAGTAAATTATTTCATTTGCCAGGCATGGTGGTGCACACCTTTAATCCCAGCATTTGGGAGGCAAAGGTAGCAGGATTGCCAAGAGTTTGAGGCTACCCTGAGAATACACAGTGAAAGCCAGGTCAGCCTGGGGTACAGCGAGACCCTACCTCAAAAAAACAAAAAACAAAAAAAGAATTTCATTTATTTACTTATAGGTTTAAAATAAGAGCTATTTTACCTTTGCTGCTCTGTTCTCAGTAATTCCTCCAGGTTGCAGTTACTGGTTTTTAGTTCAATAACTACAAATGAGTGAGCAGCTTTTTCTTGATTAAATTCTTCCATTTGAGCTTCTTTTTCTTCAGAGAGCTGATCAATTGTTTTTGTGGCTTTCTGTAAATCTTCCTCTAAAGCCTCTAGAGTGCTCTAAATGAAGTGCAAAAGAAAAGGAATGATCCAAAGGCCTAAAGGGAACAAAAGCTGAATTCTATTGGTACTTACTTTGGCCTTATAATTTAATTAATACATTTGATGTTTTCATCCAGTGCTTCTAACTAAACTATAAGCATTTTTTTAGACTGGGATTGCATCTTTTCTATTTGAATCTCTTGGTCCGTATATGTGTTAGTAGTATCCAGTCAGTATTTGTGGCTTGTTAGTTTAAGATGTTTTTAAATCATACCACATTTCTCTGCAATGACATTTTAGTATCTTCTAATTCTGATGTCAAGTGGTCCTTCTTCTCATTTAATTCTTTTAAGTTTTCATCCTGTAATTCTAAAAGAGAAAATTGTAGATAGGTAGCTCTCAACAGAAAATGTATACTGAAGAAACTAATTGTTATAGCCAGTGTTATTATTCCTGTATTAGGCAACAGCCCAAAATGAGGAAGAAGTGCGGAATATGCACACTAAATTTTATTGTCATCTTTTGTCTAAATTTATATTTATTTATTTGCATGTGTATGTGGAATTGGGCATATCTGTATGTGTCTGGAGTCTATGGGAGGCCAGAATCGATATGTATCTTCCTGGGTCACTCACCCTCCTTATTTTTTGACACAGAGTCTCATGGTGAACCTAGAGCTTTACTGATGCAGCTAAAACTAGCTGGTGAGCAATCCCTAGGGATACATTCCCCTGTCTCCATCCCCTCAGCACTGAGATTACAAGTATATGTTACCACATCCAGCTTTCACTTGAGTGCTGTATATCTGAACTCAGATCCTCATGATTATACACCAAGCACTTTATGCACTTAGCCACGTCCACAGCTCCTTCATCAACCTTTCACTGTTTAAGGCTATAACTTCCTAAAAACTTAAAGATGGGACTTCCGGTTAAGATGGCAGCATAGGAACCATGCCTAAACAGCCTAGGGGAGAAAAAGCAAAAAATAAAAACATAAAATAAAATAATAAAAATAATTTTTAAAAAAACAGCAAAATAAACTTTTTTTTTTTTTTTTTTTTTTTTTTTTTGGTTTTTCAAGGTAGGGTTTCACTCTGGTCCAGGGTGACCTGGAATTAACTATGTAGTCTCAGGGTGGCCTTGAACTCATGGCGATCCTCCTACTTCTGCCTCCTAAGTGCTGAGATCAAAGGCGTGCGCCACCATGCCCAGCAGCAAAATAAACTCTTATACTAAAAAATGAGGTGTATAATAAATTATCAACCACAGCAGAGAAGTAGGAGAGATCCAGAGCGTACAGAGCCCACAGAAGCAGGCAGAAGCAGCTCCAGAAGCGGTGGTGTAGCAGACAGCTTCAGGTTCGCTGAGATGAACTTGACCTGCTCTCCACAGGACCAGGCAAGAGAGAGAAAAGCCAACCAACCACCACAGCACACAGAGCAAAACAAACTACAGCCAAAATGTCACACAGCAGACTTCAGGAACTCCTGCTAGACACATTTGCATATCTTTACAATGGACTCTCAAACCATCACCACACCTTAAGACCGGCCCCCAGTGACCTTGCCTCTAGCAAGGTGATTGCAGATGCAAACTATAAACTAATAAAACACTGAATATATTGGGGGACATATATTCAAACTACCACATTCCGCCCCTGGCCCCCAATATATTTAGCTCCTGGCCCCCAATAGATTATAACTATCACACATTGTAAATTGTACTCAGTCCAATTTCAAAGGTTCTCATAGTCTTGATCAACTTAAGATAGTGAGTCCTGTAAAATCAAACAAGTTAAATACTTTCAACATGTAAAGGCACAGAGTAAACATTTTAACTGTATAAGGAATAGCAAGGAGAAACTAAAACAATGCAAATTCAACCACCATCAACAGTCATCAAACTTCTGCAGTTCAAGTTCAATATAACCCGAGACTGACAGTCTCCAGGTTTTCCAATTCCTTCCCTCCAGCTGGGCAGAGTCGCCAGGGAAAACTTTCATCCTATGCCAACACTGCACTCCATGGTAGCCCTTTTGCACAGTCCTGGTATATCCAAAACATCTTCAAGGTCTCCATGCAACCCACGGTCCATCTTCCAAAGGCTCTTCCAGCCTATTCCTGAGGGTCTTCATGCCCTGCCTCATGCCACATCTCAGCAGCGGCTCCTGGAACCGTGTGCAACTCATGACCACTCCATGCATTTTTCATGCTTCCAAAACTAATACCAGGTGTGCAGGACACAGCCATATTGTTAATCCAGGGATGAAATAAATCACAGCCTTGAAAAGCAGGTTCCTTCTCCAGTCAGCTCTTTCCAAGAATTTGCATTTCTAACAGTCTTTCCTCAGGCATCCTCTCCATTGTTTTAATGTAAATCAGTCCTCAGGCCACCTTCCTTCCACCTTCCTTAAGATTGCTAATGTGTTGACAATAGCAGCTAAACCAGCCTCAATGCCTCTACTTTTAACTTGCTTCAGGTTTTTCAATTTAAAATCTTAAAATCTCAGTCCGATATCTTCAGCCAAGCATATCAGTCCATTACAAATTTAACCTTGATCAAACACTCTGGGCCTGGATAGCGGAACGTAGCCATCCCTTATGCCAGTAGCCCAGTTCCAACAAAGTCCTCTGCAATCTTTCCTTCCCCTTAGAAAGCTCATAAGCCAAGCCTCGAAGTTCAATCCTATCTGCACTTAGCATTCTCAAACTCTCATCAGAATAGTCCATAAAACTTGGCTTACCACTCCAGAAGGCATCTTCAGTTGCAAGCACCAAGTCCATGCCCATTCCTCCAAAACAAAGGTTCCAAAAGACGAATATCCACACGGTCAGGTTCATCTCACCCCACACTCCTCGGTACCACTTTACTGTAGCAGACAGCTTCAGGTTCGCTGAGATGAACTTCCAGACCAGGCACAGTTATGGAGGAAGGGATATTATTTATTGAAGCTTACAGATCCAGGGGAAGTTCCATAAAGGCAGGAGAAGCGACCTGCTCTCCACAGGACCAGGCAAGAGAGAGAAAAGCCAACCAACCACCACAGCACACAGAGCAAAACAAACTACAGCCAAAATGTCACACAGCAGACTTCAGGAACTCCTGCTAGACACATTTGCATATCTTTACAATGGACTCTCAAACCATCACCACACCTTAAGACCGGCCCCCAGTGACCTTGCCTCCCAGTGACAAACTTGCCTCTAAAACACTGGTGATTGACAGATACAAACTATAAGTGGATGAGCAGGCGGACTTCAGCCACCATCCAAAGCCTCCCCTTCCCCACCGCCAAGTGCCAGCAAGCACCAGAAACCTGGGGAAGGGAGCTCACCCACACAGCACCCAGCATGATCACAGCAGCAATCCACAGTCCCATCCAGCCTTCCTGAGCCCACAGCACAGCAAAGAAGGACCCAAGCAGACGTGCAGCATAGCTGAGATCAAAGCAGTCCCAAAAGGTAACTGGGATTACACCAGGTCAGTACCCACCAAATAAGCCTGGTATATAGGCTTGCATCAGAAGGGATAATTGCACCATCCATGTGTGGGTAAATTATATGTTAAATCTGATGGATGGTCAGATTTAACATTCTTAAATAAGCTATATTTGTGCTGCTCATTTGTTGATTCCTGATTTATAGTGCCTTTGTTTCTTCTTCTGTCATTCATTGGGGAAGGGTCTCACTTGGTCACGAGCTGACCTTGGAACCCTCTACAGAACAGAAATCTTAGCCTCCCAGTTGACAGGATTAAGGGTGTGGGACAACACACATCCTTAGGGACTGTGACTTTGTTAGAGGATCTGTTTGTCATAATAACTACTTTTGCACAAATACTCTATTTTTCATTGAATGGGTACATTGTTTAGTTAAATTTTTAGAATTTGTCTGTATTCTGTTTCATTCAGTCTACTTGAATACTCTCATAGCAGGCAAACCCAACATGTAGGGTCACTTTCGTGGTTACTCTGAGAGTCTTAAGAGCCACACCTAGCACCTTAAGCTCCTACCCTGAAGATATATAACATCAGATTGATTGATACATCTATTATTACTGCAGATAATAGAAAACTCAAGCATTAAATTAATCCAAGATGCAAAAAAAATCTCTACATTATAATACAAGAACCACAAAAAAAAAAATCAAGATAATATAAATCCACCAAAAAGTATTAAAGCATCAGAAATGACCTTCAGTGAGACTGAATTAGAGGAAATGCCTGAGAAAGATTTCAAAAGAATGATTACAAATATGTTCAAAGAACTCAAAGAGGAAATCAAAAGGTTCAAAGACCTCAAAGAGGAAATCAAAGGAATCAAAGAACACACAGGAAACCAATTTAATGAAATAAAGAGGTCAATACTAGACATAAATAAGGAAATAGAAATAATAAAGAAAAACCAGTCAGAAATACTAGCAATTAAGAACACAGTCAGTGAAATAAAAAACTCTGTAGAAAATCTCTCCAGTAGAATGGATGAAGGAGAGAACAGAATATCTAAACTAGAAGACCAGGTAGCAGATCTAATACAGTCCAACAAAGAGAAAGACAAACTAATAGGAAGGTATAAATGGGAATTTCAAGATATTTGGGACACTATAAAAAGATCAAACAAAATGTAAGAATTCAGGGTATATTAAAAAGAGAAGAATTTCACTCCAAAGGCATAGTAGGTGTTGCCAACAAAAATCATACAAGAAAACTTCCCCCAAATTGGGAAAGAGATGCCAATGCAGATACAGGAAGCCTTTAGACACAAAACAGACAAAACCTGGAAAGAACCTCTCCACACCATATTACATTAAACTACCAAACATACAAACCAAAGAAAATATATTGAAAGCAGCTAGAGAGAAAAATAAAGTCACCTACAAAAGCAAGCCCTTCAGAATCACAGCAGATTACTCAACACAAACTTTAAAAGCCAGAAAGATCGAGTTTCATTTTTCTACATAGGGTTGTCCAGTTTGTCCAGCACCATTTGTTGAAGATGCTGTCTTTTTTCCATTCTGTATTGGGAGGGCCTTTGTCAAATATCAAGTAGCTGTAGTTACTTGACCCAAAGACCGGGTCTTCTATTCTGTTCCATTGGTCTATATTCCTATTTTTATGCCAGTACCATGTTGTTTTTATTACAATGGCTTTGTAGTATAGCTTTAGATCAGGTATGGTGATGCCTCCAGAGGTGTTTCTTTTGCTGAGGATATGCTTGGATATCCTAGGCCTTCTGCCTTTCTATATGAATTTTGAGATAGTTTTTTGCTATCTCAGAGAAGAAAGAAGTTGGGATTTTTATCGGCATTGCATTAAATCTATATAGTGCTTTGAAGTTGGGATTTTTATCGGCATTGCATTGAATCTATATAGTGCTTTTCGTAAGATTGCCATTTTCACAATGTTAATTCTACCTATCCAGGAGCATGGGAGGTCTTTCCATTTTTGTAGGACCTCCTTAATTTCTTTCTTGAGTGTTTTTATGTTTTCATTGTATAGGTCTTTCACTTCCTTGGTTAATGTTATTCCAAGGTATTTTATTTTCTTTGTTGCTATTGAAAATGGGACAATGTTAGTTATTTCTTTTTCTGTATCTTTGTCTTTTGCATACAGAAAGGCTTCTGATTTCTGTGCATTGATCTTATATCCTGCTACTTTGCTGAAGGTGCTAATCACTTTTAAGAGTTTGGAGATGGAGGTTCTCGGGTCACTTATGTATAGAGTCATGTCATCTGCAAATAGGGCTAACTTAACTTCTTCCTTTCCAATTTGTATCCTTTTGATTTCTTTCTCCTGTCTTATTGCTTAAGCTAATACTTCCAGCACTATGTTGAAGAGCAGAGGTGAGAGTGGACACCCCTGCCTTGTTCCTGATCTCAATGGGAATTCCTTCAGTCTCTCCCCATTGAGAATTACTTGGGCTTTAGGGGGTTTAGATATAGCCTTTATTATGTTGAGATATGGGCCATCCATGCCTATTCTCTCCAATGTTTTGATCATGAAGTGATGTTGTATTTTGTCAAAGGCCTTTTCTGCATCTAACGAAATGATCATGTGGTTTTTGTGTTTAAGTTTATTTATGTGGTATATTACATTGATAGATTTCCATATGTTGAACCACCCCTTTGTTCCAAGGATGAAGCCTACTTGATCAAGGTGGATAATGCTTTTGATGTACTGTTGAATTTGGTTTGCAATGATTTTGTTCAGGATCTAACTGGACAACCATATGTAGGCAAATGAAACTCAATCCACACATCTCACCATGCACAAAAATCAAAAAAAAGAAAGAAAATAAACATTATAAAACCAAAACCTTGGCATAGTGACACACAACTCTAATCCCAGCACTCAGGAGGTGGAGGAAGGAGGATCAGAAGTTCAAAGTCACTGTATCAGTTATGGAAAGAAAAGTTTTATTTCTGCTTACAGTTTCAAGGGGAAGTGTCCATTATGGCAGGTGAAAGAAAGTATGGCAGGTCTGAGCAGGAGCCCTCTGTCACATCTTTGCACCAACAGAAAGGAAGTGAGATTCTCTGGCCAGCAAGGCTGAGGGATTCACCTGTCTACCTCCTCTGTACTGGTATTACAAGTGTGTACCATCATGCCCAACTTTTTTCAAGTCTTTTTGCTTGCAAGACAAGTATTTTAATAACTAAATTAGCTCCCCAACCCTCAAGTTTCTTTAAAGCCAAAAAAATTAAGTTTTATACACTATGTAATATGGGCAAGGATTTCCTAGACAATTTGGAAAGGATAGGAAAAAAATGGAGATTAAGGCACAAAGAAAAACCTAAATTAACAGGTTTTAATCACGGTGGCTAATATTTGATCTCAAAGGAAAATCTAAACTCCCTCCATATATATAAAATACATGAGAGAAAATGTTTAGAAAATGTCTCCCAATTTTTTTTTTTGCTAAGTTCTTCAGAACCAATAAGTATTGACAAGTAAAAATATACAAGAGGTAACAAAAAACAAATTTTAAAAAGAAAAAATTAACTGTGATTAGGCTAATAAATAGTTCCAAAGATAGATTACTTAGTAGCAGACCAACGCTCCTGCTGAAAACAATTAGTAAAGGGGGTGGGGGGATTCAAGAGATTCTATTTCCAAGACAACTGCTATGAATGAACTAATAAAGACTAAGATACTTATTTGGCTCAGGCAAACTACTAAGCTGCTAGAGTACAAAATATTAACATTTCATTTGTGGTTCTCAAACAGGAAAACACTGCTTGCTGACACATGCCTAGAATCCCTGCATTGGGCGGAGGCAAAAAAAAAATTCTGATTTCAAAGTCATCTTGGGCTACTCAGTGAGTTCCAGTCTAGCCCAGGCTACAAAGGCAAGACCCTGTCTCAATTAATCAATTAATCAATTAGAACTAGGGAAACAAAATTAGAAACTTGCCCTTCATACTCTTACCCATTTCACTCTCATTCAGTCTCTAATTGGATTAAGATAACCAATTCACTTTAATTTTCTCCCTAGCACAAAGAAGACCTCACCTGGCCCTGGCTGACCTGGAATTCAATATGTAGTCTCATGGTGGCCTCCAACTCACTGTGATCCTCCTACCTCTGTCTCCTGAGTGCTGGGGTTAAAGGTGCCATGCCTGGCTCTTACTTTTCTTATAATACAGTATGCAGAATTCAAAAAAAACAAATTGCTGGATGCAAGAAAGGATAAGATTAAATAACCAAGCAGCAACAGGAAATAAAGGATAAAGGAAAAGGACAGAGGAACAGAAGAAGGAAGGGAGGAACAGGAAAAGAAAGGAAAGGAAGGAGGGAAAGAACAAAGGAATGCCAGTTTGCTGAGGGAATGAAATACAAGGGGAAGCTGAGCATGGAGAATTGTTTTATAGACTAGAGTTTTGTTTTAGCCTAAGGTCATACCACCCTGCATGCACCCTGTCTATTCTCATGTCATAAACTAAGCAGGATTTGTCTGGTTAGTACATAAATGGGAGAATTATTTTAAAAGATAAACAAGAGTTCTAAAATGGATTGTGGTAAAACTTATAGAATAATATGAACATACTTATTAATGCCACTGAATTGTGCTCTTTAAAAAGGTTAAGATGGAGCCACATGTGGTGGCACACACTTTTAATTCCAGCACATGGGAGGAAGAAGTAGGAGGTTCACCATGAGTTTGAGGCCAGCCTGGGACTACAGAGTGAGTGCCACAAGTCAGCCTTGGCTAGAGTGAGACCCCACCTTAAAAAAACAAAAAATAAAATAGTTAAAGGTGTATGCTCCACAAGTCTACTGGCCAGAATTCAGATCTACAGTACCTATATAAAGCTAGATATACAGTGGCACAGTGTCTATAAACCCAGTGTGCTCACAGCAATTGGAAGCAGAATCATAAGTATCTCAAAGCTCACAAGGCAGCTAGTCTAGCCTTCCCAATGGTGAAACAATGAAACCCTATCTCAAAAACAAAGTGGAAAGAGTGGACCAACATTTCAAGATTATCTTCTGATCAACACACACACACACACACAGAGGCCTTTTTAAAAAGGTGGTCAATTTTGTTATGTACATTTTACCAGTTTTAAAAAGAAACAATAAAAAACAGTAGGTAGGCTGGAGAATTGGCTTAGCAGCTAAGGCACTTTCCTGCAAAGCCAATGGACCCAGGTTTGATTCCCTAGTACCCACATAAGCCAGATGCACAAGGTAGCGAATGCATCTGGAGTTTGTTTGCAGTGGTTAGAGGCCCTGGAGTGCCCATTTCTCTCTCTCTCTCTCCTTCTTTCCCTCTCTCTCAAATAATAAAATAAAATATTGTAAAAAAAAAAAAAAAAAGAATAGGTAAGACAGGTATTGAAGTATAAAATATCAATAATTAATGTATTCAAAATAGGTTAATATGTGATTTTTAAAACAAGAAGATTTAAGTAGAGAATTGGAACCTTTGCAAAATATCAAAGGAAAACTTAGAAGGAAAATATATGGTTGAAGTGCACATGTAGATATATTCAAAACTAATTAAATACAACAGAGAAAGCATTAGATATGACAGGTCAATAAAAGATATTCAAATGGGTCAGGGTCTGATGGCACATGCCTGTAATCCTGGCACTCAGAGAGTGAAGCAAGAGGATTATGTAGCCAGCCTGAAATACAGAGTAAATTCTAGACCAGCCTGAACTAATCCCAGCACTCGGGAGGCAGAGGTAGGAGGATCACCGTGAGTTCGAGGCCACCCTGAGACTACATAGTTAATTCCAGGTCAGGCTGGACCAGAGTGAGACCCTACCTCGCAAAACCAAAAAATAATTTAAACTGAAACAAAGAGAAAAACAAATGGAAGATATCTATGTGTGTAGAAACTAATTTAAGCAAACACATGTCAGTGGTTATGAGTCTATACATAATCACATTAATATAATACATAATCACATAGAATTAGTCATTAATTCCCGATTATTACTGTTTTCCGTTTATATGATTAAATTTTGATTCATCCAAACATCTACTGAACTCCTATTACATACAAAACAATGTGCTAGCAATAGAGTTAAAGAGATTAATAATAAGATACAGTTCTTGCCCTTAAGACTCACAGTCACAAGAGGAGAAAGAGATAGGCTTATCCCTTTATTAAGAGTGAGAAGAACAGGGCTGGAGAGATGACTTGGCAGTTAAGGCACCTCCCTGCCAAGCCTAAGAATGCCAGTTCCAATCTCCAGGTCCCACATTTAGCCAGATGCAAAAAGTGACACAAGGTGCAATGCTGCACTTGCCTACAAGGAGGCACATGCATCTGGAGTTCATTCACAGCGGCTGAGAGGCCACTGGCATGCCCATTCTCTCTCTCTCTGTCTCTCAAATAAAAAAAAAGAGTGAGACGAATACACAAGAATTTAAACAACCAATTTAAAGTAAGAGCTTCATTTTGGGTACAGAAGTAGCCAAAAGCATGGAGTGAAGAAAGAATATAAAACATAGCAAAAATAAAATAAAATTGCAATATACATGTAATAGTAGTAATAAAGTAATGAGCATAACAAAATTAGCAATCATAAGTCAGTAGGAACCATATAATTATTTGCCATGTGGAGAAAATGCTTTCAAAAATAGAAACAGGAAGTCACTGTTCTGGAATATAAATGGTGCTTCACAAAGTATACTATGCCTTCCAAGTATCCTGCAACTTGAATAAGCTTAAAAAGTAAAAAAATAAACCACCCGGGTGTGGTGGCGCACGCCTTTAATCCCAGCACTTGGGAGGCACAGGTAAGAGGACTGCCATGAGTTCGAGGCCACCCTGAGAATTCAGAGTGAATTCCAGGTCAGCCTGGAATGGAGTGAGACCCTATCTCAAAAAAAAAAAAAAAAAAAAAAAGGAAAAAATAGTCTAAGGATGCCAAAATATTTACGGTCCTTCAAAAGTAGATGTATTCAGCCAGGCATGGTGGTGCACACCTTTAATCCCAGCACTCGGGAGGCAGAGATAGGAGGAATGCCATGAGTTTGAGGCCACCCTGAGACTACATATTTAATTCCAGGTCAGCCTGGACCAGAGTGAGACTGTATCTTGGGGGAAAAAAAAGATGCATTCATTTACAGCCTCATTTGCCTAAGTTCCCTTAAGATATACCACACTTAACAGTTTAACAAATATACCTTAACCTTTACACTTTCATGACTTGTACAAGCCATGTCTTCTGACTATACCATCTCCTCTCCAAGTCACTCTCTAAGGAACAGTTGTACCCTAGTGCCTTTCCAAATGTCTTGCTGAGAATTAATAACTTTTCACATGTTGTTTCCACAAAACTCATTTATTTATAAAGCATTTGCTGATTGCCTCGTATGTTTCAGGCACTGTCCCTAAATACTTGAAATGTTATCAAAGAATAGAAAGGAATCTGACTGGATGCACCATAAAGAAATGCTACTTACCCAAGGTGATCATGAAGCAATGTGCACATTAACCAAAAAAAATCACAGTATATAATCACAAACAAATAAAGTATTATATATTGTTCAAAAAATTGAAAATTAATGTCTTTCTTAGTGTGTTGTTGAAACTTTGAAGGTTGAAAGCATGGAAAGGGAGGAGAAATATATGTACTTTTAAAAAGCAGCACACTGAGTACAGGGAGGAGGGGCATGCCCACTGCAGACATCATGGAGGAGTTAGGTTCTGGCTGACTTCAGACACCATGGGCCATGGGGGGGGGAGGGTCTGCTGGCTGTAGATACCATGATGAAGTGGGGTTCTGCTCAACACAGACACCCTGGTGGGGGTGGAGTGGAAACACGGTGGCTCTATTAGGAAGGCTGTGCCGAGAAGGCCTGGACCCATCACCACGCACCATTCCTCCAACTAGACTGACAGTGAACACAGACTCAACCGGCCCTAGCTCTGTACTCAAGCTAGAGGGTGAAGTTGCTCCACCTGGCCGGAAGAACATGGAAGGGCACATTTGTGCTTAGGACAGGCTGGGCTGAGACTGGACTGAGCAAAGGAAGAGAAAACCTCCTGTTTCTTACTTCAGGATCCAGGTAACAGCATAACAGGGGCACAGCACGTGCGTGACATGCATCAGGCCCTGGACTGATCCCAGTATCACAAAACCAAATATACTGTCATACTTATAATCAGTACAAAGATAGGATGGCACCCTAGTGACCACTGTGGTAAAACAACACTGTTCCTGATATATGGAGGCATCCTGAATGAGTCATGAAAGTTTCCTGGAAGTGCAGGCCTACAGGACTGGAAACATTTTCAACTTAATGGCATTTGGTCAAATTGGCAAATTCTGTCAACCACCTAAGACTCCACCCCGGCAGCAGAACTCTGGATGAACTGTTGAGCCAGTCACTCTTGGAGAAGGCATACTAACTAGCATTTCACTTTAAACTTGTTTAAACAACTGATGATCACAGCAGGCAGAACCTCTGACATTGTCTTATAACCAGTAGGTCTCACAAATCACTGGGCACCCTGTGGGCTCAGAAACTAGCTGCTTCCTTGGAACCTGGGTACCGGAACCTTTAACTTCAATCATAAGCAGATTCTCCAAGTTCCCAGATGTTTCTCACACTGAAATCTGAGCTGTTCCTCCTGTTTTTTTTTTTTTTCCTATTTGAATGGAGATTAGAGTTTTATCTGGCCTGCTCACAATCCTTTCCATTTCCTTTAGAAAATTAAAAAGAAATACTTTGTATAAAAAGCTCTCCAATGGGCTACGGAAATGGCTTAATGGTTAAGGCATTTGTCAGCACAGTCTAAGGACCCTGGTTCAGTTCCCCAGGACCCATGTAAGCCAGATGCACAAGGGGGAACATGCGTCTGGAGTTCATTTGCAATGCCTGGACCCTGGCATGCCCAATCTCTCTTTCTCTCTATCTGCCTCTTTCTCTCTCTCTCTCTCAAATAAATAAATAAAATATTTAAAATTTAAAAAAAGCTCCCCAAGGGCTGGAGAGATGGCTTAGCGGTTAACACGTTTGCCTGAAAAGCCGAAGGATCCAGGTTCGATTCTCCAGGACCCACGTAAGCCAGATGCACAAGGGGGTATGTGCACCTGGAGTTCATTTGCAGTAGCTGGAGGCCATGACATGTCCATTCTCTCCCTCCCTCCCTCCCTCTCTATGCCTCTTTCTCACTCTCAAATAAATAAATAAAATACTTTTTTTTGTTGTTTTTTGGGGGGTTTTTGTTGTTTTTCAAGGTAGGGTCTCACTCTGGCTCAGGCTGACCTGGAATTAACTATGTAGTCTCAGGGTGGCCTCAAACTCTCGGCGATCCTCCTACCTCTGCCTCCCGAGTGCTGGGATTAAAGGCGTGCGCCACCACGCCCGGCTTAAAATACATTTTTTTAAAAAGCTCCCCAAGTGATTCTATTATGCCCTCCTACAACTGACCCAATTCAAGTTAAATATTAAAGCACTAGAAAGTATTAAATTTATGATGAAACCCAAAATTTAAAACATAAAAGAGGTATATGTAAGACACATTATTATATATTTTCTCATATAAATTCTTACTTGTCTTTTCCTCTAATTGAGTAATGTTATTTCTGGATTCCTCTAGCAGAAATGTTAAATCTTTCATTTTATTTTCTTTCTCAGTACTTTGGATCAGTAGTAGTGATACCTAAAATAAAATGTTTTAAAAAAACATTATAGATGTAAAAAGTTAAATATGTCACTTATTATCAGCTACAATTATTTTATATTTGTTAATGTGATAAGTCAGATGGCTTTGTCAGGCACTTAATACATGCCTATAAAATAGTTACTGAATGGTCTGGAGAGATGGCTTGGAAGTTAAGGTACTTGCCTGCAAAGCCTGACTCATGCTCAACTCTACATGTCCCATGTAAGCCAGACTCACAGAGACATGAGCATGCAATGTTGCACATGCACACAAGGGGGCACACATGTCTGGAGTTCGATTGCAGTGGCTGGAAGCCCTGGCGTGCCAATTCTCTCCCTCTCTCTCTCTCTCTCTCTCTCTCTCTCTCTCTCACACACACACACACACTCTCTCTCTCATTAAAAAAAAAATACCAGTCAGTCTGTTGGGTTTGCCTCAAAAAAAAAAAAACAAAAACAGTTTCTGAATCAGTGCATAAACTAGCATAATATATTTAAGATTATACTATGTATTTCAAGTCATTACTGAGATTACAAATGTAATTACTGACTCATTCAATAAATTGCAATGAGCACCAGAAACCATAAATACTGAGTATACAGAAATTAAGGAACTCACTTTTAAGAAACTCAGCCTTCCTACCAACTACACTTGAGTATTACTAATACTAAAATAAACTGTTACAGAATTGTAGGGACAATTCCTCAAAAAATGTTACTGTGTCCTGACAGATATGTAGAGTTCATGTGAAGAAATGGCAGAAGCTAAACTTATAAAATAGAAGTTGAGCCCTCTAAACATTTATGCTTATGCCCATATATTAATGCTACTCTTCATTTTTGGTTGGAGAAGCTTCTTTTTTCAGATGGTGGTGATCACTGAAGACACTTAAAACTTATCAGAGTGCTAAGAAAGCAGAGACAGTGGAGTGTTCAGCACTAAATGGGACATCACTATCACACCCTCGAAGGCTCCAGAATTACTGTGGAAGAGATGGCTGAAAGAATGTAAGATCCAAAGGAAGGGGAGGACTTCTTCTTCCAGACACAAAGTGGCCATGGTATTCATGAGGTCAGATTTACTGATGCTACATACACAAGATCTGCATAATAGAAGGAAAAACATGCCTGTGAAGGCTAAGGACCCATATTCAATTTCTCTCCAGATCCCACTTAAGCCAGACACACAAAGGTGAGGCAAGCACAAGGTCACACATGCCCACTAGATGGCACAAGCATCAAGTTCAAGTGCAGTGGCTAAGGCCCTGGCACACTAATTCTATCTAAAAAATAAATAAAAAATAAAAAACAAGCTGGGCATGGTGGCACATGCCTTTAATCCTAGCACTCAGGAGGCAGAGGTAGGAGGATTGCCATGAGTTTCAGGACACCTTGAGACCACATAGTGAATTCCAGGTCAGTGTGAGCTAGAGCAAGACCTTGCCTTGAAAAAAACAAACAAAAAGAAAAAGAAAATAGGGTAAAACTTAAGACCTTACTAAGGAGAAAATAACTTGCCCCAAAGAACCCTGGACTATTTCAAGAATCAGAGGAGACACTGTATCAGATGGATATGAAACAAAAGACTAATTCTGCAATCAGCTTCTTATTGCTGGACAAACATCCAAACAGAAGCAGCTCATGGGAGGGAAGGGTTTATTTCAGGCTTACAAATTCCAGGGGAATACCATCAATGGCAGAAGAAGCTGCCTTATTTTCATAGATCATTGCATAAAGACATGACCAAATATCCCACACCACAAAACCCACCAGAACTCAAACTGCTCTGAACACACCTAGAAGGGCTGGACTCAAGATGTGTCCCCAAACACACCTTAGGACTTTAGGACTGGACTCCAAGATCCACCCCCAGTGATACCTCCTCCAGCCAGGCTGTTGGAGACCCAAGTTATATGCTCAATTCTTAATCAAAAATGTCCAGTCTAGCCGGGCGTGGTGGCGCACGCCTTTAATCCCAGCACTCGGGAGGCAGAGGTAGGAGGATCGCTGAGAGTTCGAGGCCACCCTGAGACTACATAGTGAATTTCAGGTCAGCCTGGACCACAGTGAAACCCTACCTCAAAAAAACAAAACAAAAAAAAAAATGTCCAGTCTATGGGACATACATTCAGACTACCACAACTAAGTATAAGGAAATGATATCAAAGATCATAATATCTCCGTAATTTGACTCAACCCTCTCACCCTGGACTCTAATTACTACTTGCAGCCAATTAAGTCACACAGAACTAACCCTGCTCCATCACTGCAAGGAATATGACTGGCATATTCAAGACCCTTGGTTCAACTCCAGCACCTCAAAAACAACAAAAAAGATCATCTCTAAAATTGCTATTCTAATTATAGACAGGGAGAGAGATAAGGATATAATGGAAAAGTCAAGATATAGAGTGGTGAAATTCAACTGGCCTTTCCTATCTGCCACACTCTGCTCCATGTCATCAGCCACAAGTCTATCCCCAGACAGAAATTTGCATATGTACCAGAAAAGCCAAGAACTCCAACACACTTTTTTTTTTTGGAGAGAGACACAAAGAGAGAGAGAGGGAGGGAGACAGAGAATGGGTGCACTAGCCGAACTCCAGACATGTACGCCCCCTTGTGGACAAGTGTGGCATTGCAGCCTTGCGTTCATTTTGCGTCTGGTTAAATGTGGGACCTGGAGAATCGAACCAGCATTCTTAGGCTTAGCAGGCAGTGCCTTAACCGCTAAGCCAACTCTCCAGCCCCCAACACACTTTTTAAAAAATATTTTTATTTATTTATTTGAGAGAGAGATTGGAAGAGGGAAAGAGAGAGAATGGGCATGCCAGGGCCTCCAGCCACTTTAAACGAACTCCAGATGAATGTTCCACCTTGTGCATCTATCTGGCTTACATGGGTCCTGGGGAATCGAACCTGGGTCCTTAGGCTTTGCAGGCAAACACCTGATTGCTAAGCCATCTCTCCAGCCCTATCCAACACACTTTTTTAAGAATTTCATTCTCTTTGTGGGTTTTTTTCAAAGCACAGGGCTGGGGAAATGGCTTAGTAGTTAAGGCATTTGCCTGCAAAGCCTAAGGGCCCCAGTTCAATTCCCCAGAATCCACATATGCCATATGCACAATGGGGGCACATGCATCTGGAGTTCATTTGCAATGGCAAGAGGCCCTAGAGAGCCCATTCTCTCTTTCACTCTACCTCTCTCTCTCTCTCTCTCTCTCTCAATAAATAAACAAATAAATAAGCAAAACATTTTTTTTAAAAAAAGCACAAATTTTAACTTAAAAAACTGTCTTCTTTTGGAAATCTGGCTTAAAATTAAAGTTGAAATATAAAATATTGTTTTAAAACTCTTTCAAAAGACAGTGGATCTGTCAAACTGTTTAAGAAAAACATGGGTCAAACATGCATGGAAGTAGGATAGCAATCTAATGGAAAGGATTTAGTGGGGGGAGGGTCAAATAAAGAGAGTGTAATTGGGGGGAGTGGGATCAAAATGCATTGTATACATGTAGAAAAGTATCAGAAACAAAGACATAAGCACTGTACACAAATATAGCATTTAATCAAAACTAAAACTAAATATACTTTCTATACTTTCAATTAATTTGCTATTAAGTATATATCATTCTTGACTATAATTATAAAATATCTTCTGATAACTCAGAGGGAGGAAAATTGCAAAAATAGTAAGAAATAGAAGATGATCCCTTTTATATATAACTTTTTAAATTTTTATCTATTTATGTGCATGTATGTGTGCATACATGTGTATGTGCCCATGTGCCAGGGTCTCTTGCCACTACAAACAAAACTCCCATCCAGCTTCACATGGGTAGCTGGAAAACTGAACCAGGGCCAGCAGGCTTTGCAAGCAAGTACCTTTAACTGCTGAGCCATTTCCTTAACTTCTTATGCATCACTTTCTATTTAGGAAGCATCACTTTCTATTTAGGAAGCATCACTTTCTATTTAGGAAGCAGAAGACATGAAAATGGCTGGCATAATAAAATCTAAACTTTTGCTGGGCATAGTGGCTCACACCTTAACTACAACTAGGGAGGCTGAAGTAGGATTTTCATGAGTTCAAGGCTAGCCTGGACTACAGAGTGAGTACCAAGTTAGCCTGGACTAGAATAAGATCCTGCCTCCAAAAAAAATCTAAATTAACACTTTTTTTTTTGAGAGACAGAGAGAGAGAGGGAGAGGAAGACAGATAGAGATGGGCGTGCCAGCAGTCTCTCAGCTGCTGCGAACAAAATCCAGATGCGTGCGCCCCCTTGTGGTCAAGTGCAGCATTGCGCCCTTGCATTACTTTGCATCTGGCTAAAACATGGGACCTGGAGATTGGAACCAGTGTTCTTAGGCTTAGGAGGCAGGTGCCTTAACCGCTAAGCCATCTCTCCAGCCCTAAATTAACATTCTTGCAAATATCAAAAAATATAGACATGCCAACTTCAAATTTTCCACTATGTGAGATAAATAAAAAACAAAAAAGAAGTTTTAGTTTCCTATCACTGGTGTTACAGATAGAAATTTCAAAACAAACTGCAAAATGAAAACTGGGTTGTCAATAATATCTTCACATTTTACTGGGCCTTTAAACAAGTTTTTTCATAAAGTTTTTTTGTTTCTGAAGTAGGGTCTCACTATACCCCAAACTAATCTGGAACTCACTCTGTAGTTCCAGGCAGGAACTCAGTGATCCTCCAACTTCTGTTTCTCAAATGCTAGGATAAAAGGTGTCTACCACCACACCTGGCTCTCATAAAGTATTTTTGCAGCAATGTAAATTGATAACCAAAAAGCCTAGTCTTTAGTGCATGCATATTTGTTTTTCATTATTTTTATTTATTTATTTGCAAGAAGAGAAAGAATGGGCATGCCAGTGCCTCCAGCCACTACAAACCAACTCCAGATGCATGTGTCACTTTGTGATTCTGGCTTTACAGGGTACTGGGGAATCAAACTCGAGTTGTTAAGCTTTGCAGACAATCACCTTAACCACTGAGCAAAATCTCCAACCCTTCCAAATGCATATTTGAATCAATAAAACTTAACTTCTCTAACCAAAAGGCTAAATATTTAGCAGTATAATAATATTAAAGTTCTCTCAGAAATGTATATAAGCAAATAAAACTTTATATTTCATTAGTAGAATCAGATGTACCCACTATAAAGGAATGATAGAAATTTTAAGTTATGGCTATGCTTATTACCCTGAGTCGATCACTATCCAATATAGACATGAACCAAAACACATTATATCTCATAAATATGTACAAATATTTATCAAAAATAAAAGTTTTTAAAAGAATATAGTTTTGTTTTTAAAGAACCTGATTTTCCTTGTCAGTTACTTCCTTCCTATATTCTTCTTCAAGGTGTTGGATTTTTTCATATTCTTCCTTCACTTTAAAGATAAACAAATCATAATGTGTTAACAAAATTATGTAAAATTTCCATTGTAAATAAAATTTAAAGATGATCTCACTTCTTTATTTATCTTGAAATTATATTAAATCACAAAATTTTCTTTTTGGCATCCCTGGGTAGGCATACAAAGTTTTAACATTTCCATGTTACTGTTTAGTAAAATAGTAAGCTTAAATAATATCCAAGTTTTAACTTTAAATTTCATAGCATTTACACAAAACTGTTTATAGCATATCTATCTAAAATTTTAACATATGCTTTACTAAAAAATATAAGACAAACTGTAGTTCTAAAAAAAGCCAAATACCAACTATAATGAGTTTCATTTCACAAAATATAGTTTTGAAGCATATATATGTATATATTTGATTTATTAAGGCAAGGTCTTACTTTGAGCCCAAGTTAACCTGGATCTCCATAGCCCAGGCTGGCCTCAAACTCAAAACAATCCTCCTACCTCAATCTCCTGAGTGCTAATATTACAGACATAAGCCACTACACTCAGCTTCAAAAAAATTATTGGGTTTTTTTTTTTCACTCTATCCCAGGCTGATCTGGAAGCCACTATGTAGTCTCAGTATGGCCCTGAACTCTCATAGCGATCTTCCTACTTCTGCCTCCCAAATGCTGGGATTAAACGCATGCACCACCAGGCCGGGCTCAAAAAATATTTTTGACATATACTGATCCCCTCCCAGAATCCACAACATTTTGAGGGGTTTAGCAAAACAAAGGCAATATAACATGAAATATATAATTAGTTGAGGACATAAAGCTGAAGGAATGAAAATATTAACAAAATCTAATAAAAACACAAATAGCGCAAAAGTAACATGAAAATTAAATAAGATTCCTACACTTAAAATGCATTTCAAGTCTGGAATTCTCAGCTTGCACACGAAGTTCCTCAAAAGCTATTATCATTTTCTGAAATATAAAGTTTAACTTTTAAGAATCATACTTAAGATTTTTAAGTATCTCTCTTTAAACACTGAAAGATTTTAACATGTAATCACTGGATATAAACCCATATAAAAGGGCTGGAGAGATGGCATAGAGGTTAAGGCGCTTGCCTGCAAAGCCAAAGGACCTGAGTTCAATTTCCCAGGTCCCATGTAAGCCAGATGCACAAGGTGGCACATGCATCTGGAGTTTGTTTGCAGTGGGTGGAAGCCCTGGCATGCCCATGCTCGCTCTCTCTCTCTCTCTCTCTCTCTCTCTCTGCCTCTTTCTCTCTCTCAAATAAATAAATAAAAATAAAATATTTTTGAAAAACTATAATCAACCCATATAGCTTTGAATAATTAAAACCCTGTAATTTATAATAGTTTACTAAAAAGGGTATTAAAAGTACCTCTATTAGTTTACTAGATGCCTAAAGGCACCTTCAGGCATATTATAGAATACAAAACTGCAGCAAAATAATTATTGTCATTCTATTCTCTTAATAACACATTGTAATATATATCAATCCCCTGCCACAATTCACAAAATTGTGAGGGACCTACAAAAATAAATACAATAATATCAAAACTGCAACTTTATACATATTTTCTATTTATTTAACTTTCTTTTACCCACTAGGAGAATTCTCCCCATGAGTCCAAAATAATATTTTCATCATCTGGTAACGTGTTCTTTCAACATTCAGTAAGTTTTGCTTTGCAAAATCAGGTTATTTTTTAAAAATATTTTATTTATTCATTTGCAAGACAGAGAGAGAGAGAGAGAGAGAGGAGGGAGAGAGAATGGGCACTCCAGCCACTGCAAACAAACTCCAGATACATGTCCCACCTCTTGCACCTGGCATTAAGTGCGTACTAGGGAATTGAACCCAGGTCCCTAGCCTTTGCAACCAAGCACCTTAACCACACAGCCATTTCTCCATCCCAAAATCAGGTTATTTATTCACTCACTCATCCACCAAAAATTTACTTAGTGCTTATTATGTGTAACTATTTTTAGGCACCTGGGATATAAGACAAAGTTGAACATAACAGAAGTTATTTATAACCCAATATAAGAAAGAATACATACATAAAATCCACATATGTATGTATACCAAGTAGATCTCATATAGTTTTAAATATTCTTTAGACACAAAGAACAAATTCAAAATACCAAGACCAAAAAAATACTTGGTGAAACTAAGAAACATGAAAATAAAAAGTCACTAAAACAGAAAAAGCAAAGTAGTGAATGACAGAAGATGTGACACCAAAGGAAACAGGAGCCAGAAACACATTAGAAATACTTAATTCGTTTTCAAATTAATGGATATATTTCACCATGTGTTGGTCTCTGACACAGTCACCAAATATTTAATAAATTAAGTTAAATGGTACTATTAATATATACATTTAAAAGCTATTTCAACAGGGGAATTACACAAATTAACACAAACCTGTAATTCCAAAACTTAGAAGGCCAAGTCCTAACAATGATAAACCTAGACTACAAAGCAAGACCTCAACAAACCCCCCTCTAAGAAAAAGCTACTACAGGTGTGGGGAAGGTTAAGGCACTTACCTACCAAGCCTAAGGAACCAGGTTCAATTCCCCAGTATTCATATAAGCCAGATGCACACAGTGGCGCATGCATCTGGAGTTCATTTGCACTGGATAGAGGCCCTGGCATGTCCATTCTCTCTATTGCTTGGCCCCACCCTCCTTCCCTCCCTCTCTCTCTCTCTTTCTCTCTCTCTCTCATGCAAATAAAAGATTTTTTAAAAAGAAAAAGCTACTATATAACAAAACATTAGTATTCATAGTATAGAACCTTGAAAAATTTACTGATGACTCAATCATATATAGTTGACAATTTTCACCCTACTTTGACTAGAAGCTCTTGTTTTAAAATATTCATATTTCCAGGCCGGGCAGTGGCGCACGCCTTTAATCCCAGCACTTGGGAGGCAGAGGTAGGAGGATCACCATGAGTTCAAGGCCACCCTGAGAATACAGAGTGAATTCCAGGTTAGCCTGGGCTAGAATGAGACCCTACCTCTAAAAACAAAAAAAAAAAAAAAAAAAATCATATTTCCACCAACACTTACCTCAATGCTATTATTTAAGTCCACATAAACTTTCCTGGTTTCTTCTCGTTCATATTCATCTGTAATTAATATTATAAACTTTAAGATTAAACTTGAAAATGATGTCAACAAGACAATGTTCAAAACACCTTAGAAAAACACTAAAATATTCTAATTCTATGACTATATAATTCAGCTCTGAGTCTTTCAAAATAGCATCAGAAGGAGTTTTAGTTCAATCTGTAAGGTAAGAAGCTTATAAATTGCTATTCTACAAATAAATAAAGATGATAAACTGAAAAATCCTAGATTCAAAAGAGAAGTAATCCAGGAAAGGTGGCACATGCCTTTAATCCCAGCACTTGGGAGGCAGAGGTAGGAGGATCACCATGAGTTCAAGGCCACCCTGAGACTACATAGTGAATTCCAGGTCAGCCTGGGCTAGAGTGAGACCCTATCTAAGAAAAACAAAAAAGAGAAGTGAGATAATAAAACAAACTATTATGCTTAAGATTAGAAATAAAGTGCTGGAGAGATGGTTTAACAGTTAAGGCATTTGCCTGCAAAGCCAAAGGTCCCAGGTTCAATTTCCCAGGCCCCACATAAACCAGATGCACAATGTAGTGCATGGATATGGAGTTCATTTGCAATGGCTGGAGGCCCTGGTATTCCCATTCTCTCTTTTTCTATCTGCAGAGGTAGGATGAGTTCAAGGCCACCCTGACATTACATAGTGAATTCTAGGTCAGCTTGAGCTCAAGTGAGACCCTACCTCAAAAAAACAAACAAAAAAAAACTGGCATGGCTAGAAACTCAGGGTTAATGAATCTGAGACTGAAAATATGAAGTTTATGGGAAAATGGGTGGATCTGTAAACTATAACACAAAGTGACCCAGAATTGGAAAGACAAATATTAAATACACTTTCTTATATGTGGACCCTACTTTTAAGTATGTATGTGCATGTGTGCTTGAGTGTAGCTATCAGCTATGAAAGTATGAGAAGAGAAAAAGATGTTGAGGAAGGGTGAGAGGGCAAAGAACATGTGATATCAAAGTGGAAAGGAAGCTTCTAGAGGTGAAAGAATAGAAGAGTACTGAGATCAACAAAAACAAACTTTAAAATGACTTAATAAACCTAATACTATGAATGCTAATTAAAGAAATAAATTAAAATAGGTGCAGGGGGTACAGGAGAGATGGCTTAGCCATTAAGGCACCTGCCTGTGAAGCCTAAGAATGCCCATTTGAATCTCCAGGTCCCACATTTAGCCAGATGCAAAAGTGACACAAGCATGTAATATCACACATGTGCACAACGGGGCACACGCGTCTGGCTGAGAGGCTGCTGCCACACCCATTCTTTCTGTCTGTCTCTCTCTCTCTCTCTCTCTCTCTCTTTCTCTCTCTCTCTAATTAAAAAAAAATGGGTGCAGGGGAGATAGGTCAGCACTTAAAGTTGCTTGCCTGAAAAGTCTGTTAGCCCTGGTTCAATTTTCTAGCCACTAATGTGAAGTAGATGGGCATTGGTTTGCAACAGGAGGAGACTGTGGTATGCCCATGCCAATACACACACACATATGCAAATAAATAATTTCTTACAGATGTATTAAAATATAATCCCAGCACTTGGGAGGCAGAGGTAGGAGGATCTCCATGAGTTCAAGGCCACCCTGAGACTAATTCCAGGTCAGCCTGGGCTAGAGTGAAACCCTACCTCGAAAAACAAAATAAATAAATAAATAAATAAATAAATAAATAAATAAATAAATAAATAAATAAATAAATAAATAAAATAAAAAAAATAAATAAAATAAAATAAAATCGGCCAGGCGTGGTGGTTCATACCTTTAATCCCAGCACTCAGGAGGCAGAGGTAGGAGGACTGCTGTGAGTTCAAGGCCACCCTGAGATTACATAGTGAATTCCAGGTCAGCCTGGGCTAGAGCGGGACCCTACCTCGAGATAACAAAAAACCCTTCAGGGGAAGATAGCAGGGACTAGCTGAGCAGCTGCTGAAGGAAATACAAATGGGACCCGCTAAAAAGCTCCTGCACAACTCCAGGTACCATGCATAGCCTCACATCCCCAACTGTCAGGGCAGTGAACATCCACCCAGAAAACTCATTCACCCGCAGCCACCCAGCACCGAGATTAAGGTGGGCACTCACTCAGCATAGGTGAGAATGGAAGCCACCCTAAAAAGGTAATAGGGCCTACTTATACAAAATCAGATACATAGGTCTGCACTGGAATTGCTAATCTCTCTTTCCATGTCAAGAAAGGGTATATATTACATTTGAATGTTATATTCTTGGTTGGCTTTACCATTCTCAAATAAGTGGTATTTTGGTGTTGACTACTGTTGCTTTTGAACGTTTCCTGGTCTTTAGGGCCTTTGTATTTTCCTTCTGTCATTACTGGGGGCAGGGTCTGACTGTCCCCAGGCTGACTTGGAACCCATTTCAGGCCAGAAATATCAACCTCCTGGATTAAAAGTGTGGGGCAACGCACACCCTTAGGGATTTTTGGCTCTATTAGGTTATATGGTTATTTTAATCCCCCACTTGTATAAATTACTCTGTGCTGGTTTTGACTGAATGTCTATATTACTCAGCTGAATTTTAGATTTTGCCAGTAATTTGCTTTATCCAGGCTACTACAATACTTGAATAACAGGCAAACTCAACATCTAGGGTCACTTCTGCTGTTTCTCTTAGAGTATAAGAGCTACACCTTGCATCCTACACTGAAGATATATAGTCAGATTTACATAGCTAAAAACACTGCAAATAATTAGAAAACCCAAGCATCAATTTAACTCAAGATGCAAAAATCTCTACATTACAATAAAAAAAACACAAAAAAATCAAGACAATACAATCCCACCAAAACTTATAAATCCATCAGAAATGACCTCCAGTGAGACCACTTTAGATGAAATGTCTGATAAGGATTTTAAAAAAATTATTATATCTATGCTCAAAGAAATCAAGGGAATCAAAGTCAAGAAAACAAACTCCTTAAGGAATCCCAAGAAAACACAGGAAACCAACTTAATGAAATAAGGAGGTCAATACAAGACACGAATAAGAAAATATAAATAATGAAAAAATACCAATCAGAAATACAAGAAATAAAAAACAGTAAGTCAAATAGAAAATGCTGTAGAAGGTCTCACCAGTAAAATGGATCAAGGAGGGGACAGAATCTCTAAAGTAGAAGACAAGATGGCAGATCTAATACACTCCAACAAAGCAAAAGGCAAACTAATAGGCAGGCACAAATGGGAATTTCAAGACATTCAGGACACTATGAAGAGATCAAACATAAAAGGCACAACAGGTGTTTTTTTGTTTTGTTTTGTTTTGTTTTTTACAACAGGTATTTTCAACAAAATCATAGAAGAAAACTTCCCCCAAGTAGGGAAAGTGATGCCAATACAGATACAGGAAGCCTATAGAATGCAAAACGGACAAAAATCAAGAAAGAACCTCCCACTGTCATATTATAATTAAACTACAAAACACAAAAACCAAAGAAAATATATTGAAAGCAGTTAGAGAAAAAAAAATCAAGTAAAATACAAAGGCAAGCCTATCAGGATAACAGCAGATTACTAAACACAAACTTTAAAACTAGAAGGGCTTGGAATGACGTATTCCAAGTTGTGAAAGATAGTAACAGTCAACCAAGATTATTTTATCCTGCAAAGCTATCCATCCAAATAGACGGAGAAATAAAAACATTCCACAACAATAATAGACTAAAGGAATATATGAAGACTGAACCAGCTCTACAGAAAATACATGAAAAGATCCTGTATGCTGAAGAGAAAGAAAAGAACACACATAAGAAAACAGGAAAAAATAATCCACACTCAAATACTAGTTAATAAAAGAGAGTAAAGGTAAAACCAGAAGAACTACAAAACAAGAAGAATGGCAAGAATAAATACACACTTTTAAATAATAACTCTTAATATCAATGGCCTCTATGCCCCAACCAAAAGACACAAGTTTGCAGACTGGGTTAAAAAGCAGTATCCTGCTATTTGTTACCTCCAAGAAACTCACCTTTCCATAAAAGACAGACACTATTTTAGGGTGAAAGGTTGGAAAATGGTGTTTCAAGTAAATGGGACTAGAAAACAAGCTGGTGTCACTATCTTATTATGTGGCAGGGTAGACTTCAAACCAACATTAGTTAGGAAAGATAAGGAAGGTCACTTACATTGATTTAAGGAACACTCCAACAGGAGGACATTACAATCCCAAACATATATGCACCTAACATGGGGGCTCCCAATTTTATCAAACAAACACTATTAGAATTAAGGTCACAGATAACACCAAACTCAGGTGTTGTGAGTGACTTCAACTCCTCACTCTCATCAATTGACAGGTTATTCTGGCAAAAAATAAACAGACATGCATCTGGATTAAATGAAGTCATAGAACAAATGGACCTAACAGATATCTACATAGCATTTCATCCAAATGGTGCAGAATACACATTCTTTTCAGCAGCACATGGAACAGTCTCTAAAATTGACCATATATTAGGACACAAAGCAAATCTTAACAAATACAGGAAAACTGATATAATTCCTTCATTATCTGATCACAATGGGATTAAACTACAAATCAACAGCAAGAAAAGCTATAGAGCATACACAAAATCATGGAAACTAAATAATACACTACTAAATGATGAATGGGTCAATGAATAAATCAAGAAGGAAATCAAAAAAATTCATAGAGTCAAATGATAATGAGAACACAACATACCAAAACCTTTGGGACACAATGATGGCAGCCATTGTGGGAGGCAATTTATAGCTTTGAGTGACTACATAAAGAAATCAGAAAGAACACAAGTAAACAACTTAATACTACACCTTAAGGCCTTGGAAAAAGAAGAACAAGGCAAACCAAAAATCAGTAGACAGGAAGAAATATTAAAGATTAGGGCAGAAATTAATGAAACAGAAACAAAAAAAACAATACAAAGAATCAATGAAACAAAGAGTTGGTTCTTTGAAAGGGCAAACAAAATTGATAAACTCTCAGCAAACCTGACCAAAAGACACAAATTGATAAAATTAGAGATGAAAAAGGCACCATCACAACAGATACCAGAGAAATTCCAAAAAAGTCACAGTACTGCAAGTCTTAGCCATAGCAATAAGGCAAGAGACACACATAAAAGGGATACAAACTGGAAAGGAAGAGACCAAGTTACCATTATTTGCAGATAATAAGATTCTATACATAAAGGACTCTATTAAAGACAATACCAGCAAGCTGTTAGAGCTGATAAACACTTATAAGCAATGTAGTAAGTAGGATACAAAATAAGCACAAAGAAATCAGTAGCCTTCCTATATTCTAACAATAAACATACTGAGGATGAAATCAGGGAATCACTCCAATTCCCAATTGCATCAAAAAAAAATAATAAAGTACCTTGGAATAAACCTAACCAAGGAAGTAAAGATCTCTACAATAAAAACTTTAAAATACTTAAGACAGAAATTACAGAATACACTAGGAAATGGAAACACATCCTAGGTTCTTGGATTGGAAAACTCAATAATTGTGAAAATGTCAATCTTACCAAAAGCAACACACACACACACACACATATATTTTGGTTTTTCGAGGTAAGATCTCACTCTTAGCTCAGGCTGACCTGGAATTCACTATGTAGTCTCAGGGTGGCCTCAAACTCGTGGCGATCCTCCTACCTCTGCCTCTCGAGTGCTAAGATTAAAGGCGTGTGGCCACCATGCCCAGCTGCAATCTACACAATTTAATGCAATCCCCATTACAAGTCCAATGGCATTCTTCAAGGAAATAGAAAAAAACAATTCCAAAATTCATTTGGAAGCACAGAAAACGTTGAGTATGTAAAACAATTGTGAGAAACAAAAATAGGGCTGGTGGCGTCACCATACTTGATTTTAATCTATATTACAGAGCCATAGTAACAAAAACAGCATGGTACTGGCACAAAAACAGACATGTAGATCAATGGAACAGAAAAGATGACACAGTTGTAAGTCCAGGCGTCTACAGTACCCTGATCTTTGACAAAAATGCCAAAAAATAGCCAGGTGTGATGGGGCAGGCCTTTAATCCCTGCACTTGGGGGAGGCAGAGGTAGAATAGTCATGAGTTCAAAGCCATCCTGAAACTACATAGTTAATTCCAGGTCAGCCTGGGCCAGAGTGAGACCCTACCTTGAAAATCCAATAAATAAATAAATAAATAAATAAATAAATAAATAAATGCCAAAAATACTAATTGGAGAAAAGACAGCCTCTTCAACAAATAGTGCTGGGAAAACTGGATATGTATCTGTCAAAGAATGAAAATAGATACTTATCTCTCTCCATGCACAAGAATCAAGTTCAAATGGATCAAAGACCTTAATATCAGACCCAAAACTCTAAAACTGCTACAGGAAAAAGTAGGGAAAACCCTTCAACATACTGGTATAGGCCAAGACTTTCTGAATATAACTCGTTGCTCAGGAAATAAAACCACAAATCAACCACTGGAAACTTGTGAAATTACAAAGCTTTTGTACAGCAAAGGAGACTGTTAATAGGGCAAAGAAGCAACCTACAGAATGGGAGCAAACTTTTGCCAGCTATATATCTGACAGAGGATCCAGAATATACAAAGAACTCAAAAAACAAACAATAAGAAATCAAACAACCCAATTAAAAAATGGGCTATAGGGGCTGGAGGGATGGCTTAGCAGTTAAGGTGTTTGCCTGCAAAGCCCAAGGAACTAGGTTCAGTTCCCCAGGACCCACGTTAGCCAGATGCACAAGGGGGCACACACATCTGGAGTTCATTTGCAGTGGCTGGAGGCCTCTGGCACAGCCATTCTCTCTCTCTGTTTCTGTCAAATAAATGAATAAGCATAAAATATTTTTAGAAATGGGCTATGGGAGCTGGAGAGATGTCTTAGTGGTTTTGGCGCCTGCCTGCAAAGCCTAGGAACACCCATTCGATTCTCCAGGTCCCATGTTTAGCCAGATGCAAAAAGTGATGCGAGGGTGCAATGCCACACTTGCCCAAAAGGAGGCACACACGTCTGGAGTTCATTCACAGCAGCTGAGAGACCACTGGCATGCCCATTCTCTATCTGTCTCTCTCTCTCTCTCTCTCTCTCTCTCTCTCAAAAAGGGCTATGAAACTAAATAGAGCATTCTCAATAGAAGAAATACAGATGGCATATAAACATCCTTAGCCATCAGGGAAATGCAAATGAAAACTACCTTGAAGCTGGGTGTGGTGCCACATGCCTTTGATCCCAGCACCACTGGGTGCTAAAGTGGCAGGCATGTCTGTTACGGGGGAAACCAATCGCCCTCTAATTGGACAAGACGCCTACTCCATGGGAGAGAATACATGCCTGATACTGAAAACCTAGTGTGGTAGTTTGAATATATGTCCCCCAATATATTCAATGTTTTATTAGTTATAGTTTGCGTCTGCAATCACCTTGCTAGAGGCAATGTCACTGGGGGGCCGGTCTTAAGGTGTGGGTTTGAGATTCCATTGTAAAGATATGCAAATGTGCCTAGCAGGAGTTCCTGAAGTGTGCTGTGTGACCTTTTGGCTTTAGTTTTGCTCTGTGTGCTGTGTGGCTGGGGGCTTTGCTCTCTCTTGCATGGTCCTGTGGAGAGCAGGCCACTTCTTCTGCCATTATGGAACTTCCCCTGGATCTGTAAGCTTCAATAAATAATATCCCTTCCTCCATAACTGTGCCTGATCTGGAAGTTCATCTCAGCGAACCTGAAGCTGTCTGCTACACCTAGGAAGGGGGAAGTCATGAGCCCTAGGAGTGTATGGTCTGCTAGTGTCTGCCTAAACTTATATACTATGCTAATGAAACTGCCCAGTACCCACTTCTTTTAATGTTCTTACCCATATATTTATACTACTCTCACTTTTGGTTAGAGAAGCTTCTCTTTTCAGATGGTGGTGACTCAGAAGGCACCATGGTGCTGAGAAGAAGGGACAGAGGAGTGCTCAGCACTTAAATTTCTCCATCACACCTTTCAAGGCTCAGGATCTATTGTGACAGAGGTGGCAGAAAGAATGTAAGAGCCAAAGGAAGGGTAGGACTCCTTACAACGCACTCTTCTAGACACAAAATGGACTCGATATCCATGACCTCACAGTGCCTGATACTACCTACACAAAACCATCATAATAAGAGGAAAAGATGATGACATCTAAATAAAAGAGAGACTGATTGAGAGGGGGAAGAGTTATGATGGAGAGTGTAGTTACAAAGGGGAAAGGGGGCGGTTATCATGGTTTATTGTCCTACTGTGTATAATTATGGAAGTTGTCAATAAAAAAAGAAAGATTAAACATTTAAAAGTTAGATTTCTATTCATTTATTTTTATTTGAGACAGAAAGAGAGAGAGACAATGGGCACACCAGGAGCTCCAGCCACTGCAAACTAATTCCAGATATGTGCGCCACCTTGTGCATCTGGCTTACCTGAGGCGTGCAGAATCAAACCTAGGTCCTTAAGGTTTCGCAGGTAAGCACCTTAACCATTAAGCCATCTCTCCAGCCCAAAAATATTTTTTTTAAAGTAAGATGTGAGCACACACATTAGCTGAGGCCTGTCTATATAGAATCAAGATTCACATTAGCATTGTTTTCTACTTTCATATTAGATTTCATTGGAAGATTTTTGGGGACAATTAACACACATGGAACAGTCACCTCCTATGATATCAAAGCCTTTGTCCAGAATGCCTCTGAAGGACCTGCCTGAGACTGTTTAGTTAACTGTTTTATGTGGAAGTACACTTTGAAATAACAATTTAAAATACAGTGCACTAAATTTAAAAAATAGTAATATACTTTTTCATTATCAAGAATTAAGTAGTAATTGCATGTACTATACTTTTATAAAACAGGCAGTACAGGAGATGTGTTGACACTAGCATCACTACAATGATACAAAGGCTATATCACTGGAAGAAATTTTTCAGCTCCATTATGAAGTTAATTATGTTGACCCAAACATCATTATCCAGTGCACCATGCCTTCAGCCTAACCCTCCACTGGTATTTTCTTTTATGGACATAGTTATGTATCTTATTTTTTATTCAATTTCCTGGTTGTTTCAGACACAAGAAAAGTTTAGTCTTAGAATCACACTTTAACAGGAATGAGGATTAATTACAAATGCCAACTGTACTAGTAAAATATCCTCATAGAGTCATGTGCTTGAATACTTAATCCCCAGTTGGTGGTGCTATTCTGGAAGGTCATGGAACTTTTAGGAGGTGAAGCATTGCTAAAAGAGGTGTGTCCTGGGTGTGGCCCTAGCCACATTACATCCTAGCCCCACTTGCCATTCTTGCTCTCTTTAATTCATCCCTGCTAATGTGAAGATGTAACACAGCCTGTTCAGGCCCACCATGAGAGACTTCTCAAAAGTATAAGCCAAAATAAACTTTTTTCTTCCCTAAACTGCTTTGGTTGGATATTTTCTCCCAGCAACAGGAAAGTAATTGATACACCAAGTATATGCTTCTTTAAATATTACCTTTCAAAAACAGGAAATCTAGTTATGACTTCTACAAAAAAAAAAAGTTCAAAGTACTTAAAACTTACTGAACTCAAAGTTAGTTCCTAACACTGAAAAATAATTTTTTCTATATCTACCATTAGGTAAATAATGAATAGATAAAACCACATAAAATAAAGATATTTACATTTCTTTGTCTTTTCTGCAGATCTAGCACAGGTTTCTTTGAGTAGATTACATAAATGCCTTGTAGCATTATTCCTGAAATGAAGGGAAAAACTTGCCTAAGTGCAATCTGATCACAAAGCACAATCACATATATAAGTTATGAAAAACATGGTTACAATTTTTTAAATTTTAGAGAAACTTTTAAAATACTTTGTGTATCATGTATCAAACATTAGCAATTATATCAAGAAAAGGTGGAATCCACTGGTATTAGCAAAGATAATTTAGCAACTGTTTGCCTCTATGTAAAAGTCACAGTTTCTTCAAAACCAAAAACAAAGTAACTTTCTCAATAGGTATTCATTGTGTTAATAAGACCTACCTTGTCTTGCTGAAATTCCCAACATAAACAGTGATTAAGTTTATTTTTCTACCTTATAATTTTTCAGTAGAAATGAATTGTTATGTTGGCAAAAAATAGGCATTTGAGAATGAGAATCAATTTTGAAAGACCTTCAGCTCTATTTTGCAAATGTTGTTTCTTGGACAATACTGGAATAGAAAAATGGACAATACCTAGAAAGCCAAATGTCACATGTTCTCCCTCATATGTGGATCCTAGCTACAAATGACTGGACTTCTATGTGAGTAGGAATAAAACTCAATAGCAGAGGCCAGTAATCTAGAAAAGGGGATATAAAGGGAACAGAAAAGGGGGACTTAAGAGGATGGTACTATATATATGAGGTCAGGGGAAGAGACTGAGTAAAGGAAAGGTGGAGGGAAGGGCTAATCAAAATCTAAGAGGATATAAATAAGTCATATGAAAACCTACTTTTTGGACAATGGAACAACCAGAAGCCATAGATTGTTACTAGAAAACTTTCAGTGCCAGGGATGGGATACCTTCCAGTGAGTTATGGGCCAGGGAGGTCATTGATACCCCCAAAACATTATAGGCCATTGTCAAGGCTCTTGGTTTCCCACCAGGAATAGATGGTAAGACCCTATTGTTGAAGACTCCACATGCTTGGGCTGCAAGGTCACTGAGAAATCCTGCTGGAGCAGAGCTGAAAATTTCCTCCATGTAGACCAGTTGACAGAAATCTGGAAAAAGCTACACTGCATGCAGTTGAATGGAAGAAAGAGAAACCATCAGTGGAGATTCTCAACAGTAGACACTGCAAGCTTTAAATTTGGCCAGGCAGGCCAAATGAGCCAACAGTACAATAGTGGCATGTCTGTTATGAGAGAACCAACCATTCTCTAATTGGACTGGAGGCCTGCTCCACGGGAAGGAATACCTGCCTGATACTGAAAACCTATAACAGGGGTAGGCATGAGCCCTAAGGGTGTAAAGTCTGCTGGTGTCTGAATAAATGTATATACTATGTTCACCAAACTCTCTGGTAAGCACTTCTCTTAATGTTCATACCCTTATATTAATGCTACTCTCACTTTTGGTTAGAAAAGTTCTCTTTTCAGATGGCAGTGACCTTGGGATGACTCAGAAGGCACTGTGGTGCTGAGAAGTGACAGAGGAGTGCTCAGCACTGAAATATCTCTATCACACCTTACAAGGCTCAGGGTCCATTGCGGAAGAGGTGGCAGAAAGAATGTAAGAGCCAAAGGAAGGGTAAGACTCCTTACAAAGTGCTCCTCCAGACACAAAATGGCCTGGATATCCATGACCTCACAGTGCCTGAAACTACCTACACAAGGCCATCATAATAGGAGGAAAAGATCATGACATTAAAATAAAAGAGACTGATTGAAAGCCGGGCATGGTGGTGCACGTCTTTAATTTAGCACTCGGGAGGCAGAGGTAGGAGGATTGCTGTGAGTTCAAGGTCACCCTGAGACTACATAGTTAATTCCAGGTCAGCCTGTGCCATAGTGAGACCCACCTCGAAAAAACAAAAAAAAAAAAAAAAAAAGAGAGAGAGAGAGACTGATTGAGAGGGGGGAGCGGATATGATGGAGAGGGGAAAGTGGGAAGAGGGAGGGAATTACCATGGGTTATTGTCTACAATTATGGAAGTTGTCAACAAAAATAAATAAATTATTTTTTAAAAAACATAAGGTAAGCCGGGCGTGGTAGCACACGCCTTTAATCCCAGCACTCAGGAGGCAGAGGTAGGAGGATCGCTGTGAGTTCAAGGCCACCCTGAGACTACATAGTTAATTCCAGGTCAACCTGGGCCAGAGTGAGACCCTACCTCGAAAAACCAAAAAAAAAAAAAAAAAAAAAGGGCTGGGGTATGTAGCTTAGTGGTAGAGTGTTGGCCTAGCATGTGTGAACCTCTAGGTTCAATACCCCCACAACAAAAAAATAAAGTACATAAATTGGAGCAAAAAGAAAAAGAAAATGTACAATATATAAAGGCAGTTCCACATACACAATTTTCAGATTAGCTTTCAAAAAATAAGAAGTTATTTATCAATGACTATAGTTTGCCAAATATAAAAATGTAGTATGGGTATATTTTCACTTTCCCCCAGCACTTAGGTAGAATTATTATTGTTAATATTATATAACAAATAGAAAGTGCTTAGTAAAGGTTTGAAAACTTTTAATAAATTAGAAATAAAAAATAAATTTAGAAGTCACTACTTACTCTTTTATTAAATCTTTATTTTCTTGAATTTCTTCTTCTAATTTCAAACTTACTTTTTCATTTTCAAACTAGTTTACAGCACAGAAAACAGTTCATTACATTTCTCTTAGCAAAACAAATCAGTATATTTATTAAGCAGTTTTTCTTTACTAGCTTTTTACAGTCATCTATAATACTTCGTTTTACATAAAAAGGAACTTTTCCCACAGATTATTTTTCCCATAAGAATATGTATCTGCTTGGGAGGTGAAAGATCAGTAGTTCAAGGCCAGCCTCAGCTATAGAGAGAGTATAAGTTTAACCTTTGCTACTGGACATCCTATACCAAAAGTTTCAAAAAGAAAGAAAAGAAATTAGGGAAGGGGGCTGGGGAAATGACTCAGCAGTTAAAGGTGATTATTTGGAACGCCTGTAAGTCTGGGTTCAATTCCCCAGGACCCTTGCAAAATCAGATGCACAAAGTAGAGCATGTACCTGGAGTTCATTTGCAGCAATAAGAGGCCATGACCTGCCCATATTTATGCATTTATTCACATTCTCGTTCACATTTATATTCTCATTCTCTCTTTCTCAACTAAATAAATATATTTTTTAAAAAAGAATATGTATGGGCTCTCACTTTTTATCAGTCTAAAATTTGCTGAATTATGTCCAATAATATTTGATGCAATATTATCTTCTCTAATTGCAGTTTTTTAATCTGTTTGCATTTTCTCAACATTTTCTCATTGTATGCTATGTCAAAGCTACAGTTTCAAAGTTTTATATATAAACATATTCGAATATAATAAAAGGCATATCAAATAAATCATCACCAATAGTAGAAATTAGTAAAATTTTAAATGTTATAATAAATTAATATCACTAGTTACACAATTTAACATTTCATTTTCATTAAGTCACATGCAACTTGTCCTGTATTCATTCCTAAAGTTGAACTGCAGCTCCTATCAATGAAATTTCAAAAAGTTCTGTTCTCAAAATTCTATCACATACTTGGTCAGCCATGTTTGTCATTGTTCTATTCACAATAGCTAGGAACTAGAATCAGCCCAGATGTTTATCAACAAATGAATGGTTAATGAAAATGTGGTACATATACAAAATGGAATTCTACTCAGCAATAAGGAAAAATGAAATTATCCAACTACAAGAAAATGGGTGAATTTGGACAAAATCTTAACAAGCAAAGTCACATAAACACTGAAAGACAGATGCCACATGTCCTCCCTCATGTGCATTCCTAACTCGGAACAACTTGGGTTGCCTGTAAGTGGCAGTAAGCATTGGGAGAAAGGGGAAATAAGGAAGAAGAGGAGACAATACTTGGCAGGAAAGGTGGAAGGGTATTGAGGGAAAGGAGAGAAGGGAAAGTGGGGGAAATGTCCATAAAACTAATGACAGCATGAATCAGTACCATAGAAACCTTCATCCTGGATAGCAATCAAAAAGATATAACCTTAATGGGGGAGGGGGGAGAGATTGCCTGGGGCAGAGGGGGAGGAGAAAGCCTAATCCTAAAATCATGGGCTCTGGCTTATAATTCTAGTGCCAGAGCCAAGTAACACCCTACAGTTTGTGCTATATATGTATATGTTTTGGGGAGACCTTCCCCAAAATACAGGCTATTGTCAAAACAGTTGGTTACCCAGGAGAGAAAAGTAGTAAAACCCTATTGATGAAGATACCATAGGCCATGGACACAGACCATGCTGTAACTTAGAAGGAAGTCAACAGCTCCCTGCTAGATGATCCTTGCATAGTGCTATGCAAGCTGTTGGGGGATAATAGTCACCAACAGTGTTAACAAGTAGGAGATCTTACAAGCTACAAAACCAGACAGACATGATGTACACACCTCTGCAATAGTGGCACACAGCCTATGTGAGTATTCAACAGCTATCTGATTGGATAAGAGGCCTGCTCAGAGGGAACAAACTCATACCTGAATCCTACAAATAGGAAGATCATAAAACTCTAGAGAAAAGCTCTTATTGTTCTTTGGCTAAGGAAAAAAGGATAAGCCAATCAAAAAGTCTCCCAAAGGTGGAGAAATGATTCAGTGGTTAAAGTTGTTGAGTCAGCCTCCTTTCAGTTTTCCATTACTCACATAAAGCCAGGTGCATAGGGTGACACATGATTCTAAAATTCATTTGCAGTGGCAGGAGGCCCTGGTGTACCCAATACTCTCTCCCTCTCTCTGCTCACAAATAGATAAACATATGTTTGTTTGTTTCTTTGTTTTAAGTCTCTCAGCCAGGCATGGTGGTGCACACCTTTAATCCCAGCACTCAGGAGGCAGAGGTAGGAGGATTGGTATGAGTTTGAGGCCAGCCTGGGCTACAGTGAGATCCTACTTTGGGGAAAAAAAAGGGCTTTTATCCATACCTTTAAAGAATATCTATCAGTACAAGATAGCCAAATGCCTAGCATGAGACAAGCCACCTCTAACATATCTTCCAGAGCCCAGGAGACATTACAAAAGAAGTAGTGATTTAAACATGAGTGCTACACTCACTGCTATCCTGGCAACCACCTCCAGGGAGACAGAGATAGACACTGAGGACACTCGAAACTCATCAAAGCAGAAACCCAGAGGTTTCAGAGAACTCAACACTAAAGTAGACTTATAACCACCAAGGCTCAGGGAACACTGTGGAAGAGGAGGCAGAAAGATTGTAAGAGCCACAAAGCAAGAAGGAGTATCTTGAGGCATTGCCTCACTTCCCCTCGCCCCAGACTAACTAATGCACTCATAACCCCAGAATGAATACCAAACCCCACTGAGGAGGGCCCTCAGTGGAATGGGGATGGGGGAGAGGGAATATAAGAAGATAACACAAAGGGGAAGTATCAACATGTAGTTTGTTCATACAGTAAACCTCATAAATAAAAAATAAAGTTAAAAGGGGCATGGTGACAAACGCCTTTAATCCAACACTTGAGAGGCAGAGGTAGGAGGATTACTGTGAGTTTGAGGCCAGCCTGAGACTATATATTCCAAGTCAGCCTGGGCTAAAGCAAGATCCTACCTCAAAAATCAAAAAAAAATTTTTTTTAATCCTATCTCATAAACAAAATTAACCCAATTTAACTTGAAATAATCCTCTATTTTCAATCAATACATTTATTATGCAACATTTATAACTCCATTATACCTGCAGTTCTTGAATGGCTTTTCGCTGGGCATCAATTATCTTTCTGCTTTCCTGTACTTTATTTTCTTTCTGCTTCAGTTCAGCTTCTATACTCACTTTCCACTTTTTGATTTTTTCTGCCTCTTTATATAGCCTTGAATATAGTCTGCTCATAGGCTCTGAATTCTATTAAAATAAGTTTCCAAAACATAATTTTCAAATTTTAATATAACCAAACCAAATATATGTAAATCTACCAAAAATATCCATTTACAAACTCACAATTCAATTTATGCGCTAGCACAATTAACTCTTTTAAACTATCAAGACAGTGTTAGCTACTTTATTAATATTCCTGATTTATTGATATTACTTAACTGAGTAACAATCAATTTTGAAAGCCAAGCATGATGGCACATGCCTTTAATCCCAGCACTGGGGAGGCAGAGGGATTGCCATGAGTTCAAGGCCACCCTGAGACAACATAGTTAATTCCAGGTCAGCCTGGGTCAGAGTGAGACCCTACCTTGAAAAACCAAAAAAATAAATTAATTAAATAGTATATGAAAAATAATAGCAAATAACACATAACTTTCATTGAGCCTAAGGTTATTTAGATTTCTTGTCTTTTTAACCACATTTTGTTTGGGTTTTTTTGTATTGTTTTTCTTGTTGATGGTAGTCAAATGCCAAGAGATTTATTTTTAAAAAAACACACCGATTTTTTGCTTGCTGATAATTTTTGTTATCAAAATATATGAACGGGCTGGAAAGATGCCTTGGTGGTTAAAGTGCTTGCCAGTGAAGCCTAAGGACCAAGGTTCAATTCACTGGTAGCACCCATGTAAGCCAGACGTACAAGGTGGCACATGCTATCTGGAGTTCATTTGCAGCAGCTGGAGGCCCTAGAGTGCCCATTCCCTCCCTCCCTCCCTCCCTCTCTCCCTCCCTCCCTCTCTCTCTCTCTCTGTGCCTCTTTCAAATAAATTTAAAAATAAAATATTTTGGGCTGGAGAGATGGCTTAGCGGTTAAGGCGCCTACCTGCTAAGCCAAAGAACCCGGTTCCAATCTCCAGGACCCATGTTGAGCCAGATGCAAAGTGACACAAGGGCGCAATGCCACACTTTCCCACAAGGGGGCGCCCGCATCTGGATTTCGTTCATAGCAGCTGAGAGACTGCTGGCGCACCCATTCTCTATCTGTCTCCCTCTCTCTCTGTCTCTCTCTGTGTCTCTCTCCAAAGATAAAAAATAAAAATAAAATATTTTTTAAATGTTTTTAGAAAGATGAACTATTTCCAAATTTTTACTTTTGTGATATTATTAAGTGTACCAATAAATATATAACATTTTGTTAGGCCATAGGATTTCCTGTCATTCAGAAGACATCAATATACTATAAGAATGATTTTATAAAGAGTATCAAAACTATGATGTCCACCTTTGCAAGGGGAAGGCAAGCTCTCTGATCACTTGGGAACTTCCAGCAGTGGGTGAGTTTTTCCCAGGCCAAGCAGGGAGGGCCCCCTAGCCCTTACTCTCCACATGGGTTCTTTATCCCCTCCAACTCCTGACATGGCAGGAGCTCCTTGAACTTTCTTTTCTCTTTTCTTTCCACACTTTTTGCCCCAGGCCCTCCACATGGGATGTCTAACAATGTGGGTGCCTTTCTTTGGCTCTACTTCCCTCCATAAAGGAGCCTGATGAGATCAACTTAATCCATTAAAGAATTGTTGCAGGGCATGGTGGCACACTTTTATCCCAGCACTTGGGAGGCAGAGGTAGGATTGCCATGCGTTGGAGGCCACCCTGAAACTACATAGGGAATTCCAGGTCAGCCTGGACTAGAGAGAAACCCCACCTTGAAAAACCAAATTAAAAAAAAATGTTTTTTAAAATACAGGCATGATTCTTGGCCTTCCCACACACTGTATCCATCTCTCCTCTTCTATTCTTGACTTTTATGATTTAAAATTAAATTTTCCTTAAAGAGCTATTTGCTTTTACTACCAAGGAAAATAAACAAGCCTAACTTTAAGAGGGAAAAAATTTTAAGAGAAAAAAAACTGTCAATGTATCTCTGTGGTAGAGTACTTGCAACTTGGTATGTGACAGGATCTGGGTTCAATCACCACAATCACCAACACAAAGATTTTAAAGAATTTATATTAAAACATTAATCCTCTGGAAGTTTGAAGTGATGCATACAAATGATGAATGGCACTCCATTTTTAGAGGTTTAATATGATGAGGTACCTTACCTCAAAATCAGAGTCTTTTAGTCCTTCCTGATAGTGGCAACTTCCAGAATTAGCAACCTGGAGGGGGAAAAAAATGTTTCTGTAAGAATTTATGTGTGAGGAGGTTCTAGGGTGTTGGGCCTCACAGCAGCCACCCCCTTCTCTCTACAGTCACATTGAAGGCAGCACAGGGGTTTTGGCATCGGGCTGCAGCCTCAACCGCAGCCACCTGACTATGGATCCCCGCAAGGTTAACAAGCTCCAGGTCTTAATGAACATGTGTAAGCAGAACCTGAGTGTCCTGCACAGCGAGGAAATGCATTTCCTGTAGGAGTGGGTGGAGAGCATGGGAAATAAAGTGCCACCTGCTACTCATAAAACTAAATCAGAAGAAAATATTTAAAAAAAAAAAAAAAAAGACAGTAAGACAGAGGAAAACAAAGACAGAGGATCCATCCAGCAAGGAGAGTGATCTAGAAATCAATAATGAAGGTGTAATTAAACCAGACACTGCTGCCCTCCAGAAATGGGAGATGAAAATGTAGAGATAACTGAAGAGACGATGGATCAAACAAATGAAAAGAAAGGGGCTGCTATTGAAAGCCCTAAATGATGGTGAGCTTCAGAAAGCCACTGACTTGTTCACAGATGCCATCAAGCTAACCCTCGCTTGGCCATTCTGTATGCCAAGAGAGTCAGTGTTTTTGTCAAGTTACAAAAGCCAAATGCCACCATTTCAACTGTGACAGAGCCATTGAAATAAATTCTGATTCCACTCAGCCTTACAAGTGGCGAGGGAAAGCACACAAACTTCTGGGCCATTGGAAAGAAGCAGGCCATGATCTTGCCCTTGCCTGTAAGCTGGATTATGATGAAGATGACAGTGCAATGCTGAAAGTTCAACTGAGGGCTCAGAAAACGGTCAAACATTGGAGAAAGTATGAGTGAAAACGTGAAGAGAGAGAGAGATAAAAGAAACAGAAAGGGTTAAGAAGGCTCCAGAAGAGCATGAGAGAGCCCAAAGGGAGGAAGAAGCCAGACAACAATCTGGAGCTCAGTATGGCTCTTTTCCAGGTGGCTTTCCTGGTGGAATGCCTGGTAATTTTCCTGGAGGAATGCCTGGAATGGAAGGGGCATGCCTGGAATGGCAGGAATGCCTGGACTTAATAAAACTCTCAGTGATCCAGAGGTTCTTGCTGCAATGCAAGATCCAGAAGTTATGGTGGCCTTTTAGGATGTGGCCCAGAACCCAGCAAATATGTAAAAATATGAGATCAACCCAAAGGTTATGAATCTCATCAGCAAACTGTCAGCCAAATTTGGAGGTCAAGCATAAAGCCCATTTGCAAAAGCCCTTGCTGAAGGAAAAGCAACCTAGATCACTTAATGGATGTCACAGTAACACAGAGCAGTGTGCCTCTGAGAGAGCTGGGGTACTTTGAAGATATTCCTTACCATCTGTACCAAATGCAGCTGAAGCATTTTACAATGATTTGCCATTAGAGCATTCATGCAGATAATGTTTTCCTACCAGGAATCGCAAACTTTAAACGTTTTTAAACCTTAAAAATATTTAAAACAAATTTAAAGGGTGTTCATTCCTACATTTTTCTTTACTACTCCTTTTGAGTTTGACTTTCAATTACTGGGCAAAGAAGATGTGTATGGGAGATTTATTGCTGTAATGTGAATAAAATAAAGGTTTTTTTTAGTGGGAAGCGAAACTCAATTAAGTAGATTAAGTTTGAATTGGACATATGGTTAGAGACATTTTGATTTGTCTTTTTGAATGTTTTTGAAAATGATTTATTTCAATAAAACTATTGGGATCACCAATATTTTGATATGACCTAGGTAGGAACTGGAAGTAAATGGCAGGGCAGCAGCAATCTTACTGTATCTTCCTTGACTGAAGCCCTGTGTGGGTCACATTTAAATCCTACACTGTGTTGAAGGAGCAATATTTTTTGTTACGTTGCTGTGGAGTGGATTACTTAGCTCTGTTATTGTCCAGTGTATCAAATAAATGTTTCATACCATTTCCATGCAGAAAAATTAAGGGAGTTCTATTCTTTTTATATTTGTTAAAATTACCTTTCTTCATCTGAAAATAACCCAGTCTCTTTTTAGCTTGTCATATTTTTCCCCTTTGATCTTGAGCTAAAAATAGTCTTTTTCATTATCATCATCACTGATACCATTATTTGCAGCACAATTGCGGAAGCAGACTTAATACTAGGTTTAATATGTAATGCATCTGGTGACTATAAGGTAATACCCGTAACAGATGTAGTTTCTAATTTGGTCATGAGATTTCTTATTTAATATTCAACTTTCACTCTTGTGAGATCTTGCCACATCAAGACATTGTACAAGAGAGGTTCCCTTTGGTAGTAGGTATACTTGAGAAATACCTATTGCAATTAGAGTTTATCTTGTATTTTATAATCTGAAGAGCTTGAAATATTTGGTATGCATACAAGGAATTAACTTTTTGATCCAACATGGACTATAAGGTAGATGAGAGCCATGGTTATTCATTTTGGAGTAATTAGTACAATGGAAGAGTCATTGTCCTATTCAGCTCTTACATACTGCAACCATACCTCCACCTGTTTCCTCTCCTTCCTTCTGTAAAGATAAAGAAAGGCTCTAAATTCTAAGTTAACACATTTCTGAAGTCATGTTTATGTATAACTTGTATACATCAGACAAATGTATCTTTTACATAAATAAGAAAAAGCTAATGGGGCATGCTTTTAAAATCCTTTTAAAATTCACCACATATATTTGGATTTGAATTTGCTGATGTTATTTTTGTTTGTGTATGTGTATTTTAAATTTTCCAGTGTGTGCTCTTAACTCAAGAAGACAAGTTTCTTTTGGACTCTGACCAACTGACCATATGTGACCTAATTATATTCTAATATTACAAAGATTATCATAAGTGGGTAAAATGGCTCTTCTGAAATGTGTCTTGTGCTTTTAGACTTCTAAGTACCATAAATAGAAAATGTAGTCTTCACTTCCATAAAAAGTCAATATTATCATTTTTAAATGAAAAAAATTGTGCTAAAGATATAAGAAAGTAAAGGAGTTTTATGCTTAAAAATAATACAGTTACTGAATATTTCTAAGTATGCCAAAAATAAAATATAGTTTCAAACTAGAAAGAATGTATTTTTGAGAGCTTCCAAATGATAAATACATAAGACCATTAATCTAACAACTAAAGAGATGTTTCCTTCTTCAAATAAGCAATTCAAGATCTGGGGAAGTGGCCCAGCAATTAAAAGTGCTTGCTTGCAAATCCTGTCAGCCCAGGTTTAATTCCCCATTACCCACATAAAGCCACATGCACAAAGTTGAACGGGTATCTGGGATTTGTTTGCAGCTGCACATTCATTCATTCATTCATTCATTCATTCATTCATATTCTCTCTCTTACTGCTTGCAAATAAAAATAATTTTAAAACATAAGCAACTCAATACTAACAGAGTATATTTACACACTCCACATGTAACTGACCTGCTCAATCATGGGCAAAAAGTTCTGTTTTTGTAAAGCAGGATCTGGAAGACACAAAACAACTGATATGCAATATGCAAATATCTTATTTTATACTATTACAGTTTTAATGTCAAGGATATCTACATACTTGTATTATACTTTTATTTTCAGTAGTTGGCAATGTGTATAATAAAATGTTCCTTAGTAAGCTGATATACTACTTATCTAGTCCTACCTGAATCAATGTTGTCCCCATTTCTGGAGAGGTTAGAAAGTGCAAATGGAAAACCAATGTCATCTTCTGTACATTTGTTGAAAGTCTGAAAGTACGAAAATATTCTTAAATATTCTGTCCAATACCAATTCAATACTTAGCCATGTAATACACAAATATAGAATATACATCTGCTTAAAGAAGCCACTGTTACCAGGCATGGCAGCTCATGCCTATAATCCCAGCACTCAGGAGGCTGAGGTGGTATGACCTCTGCAAGTTCAAAGACAGTTTGAGCTAGAGTAAGTTCCAGGACAGCCTGGACTAGAGTTGAGATCCATCCTTTAAAAACAAAGGAGGTGGAAAGGAAGGAAGGGGGGAAAGAGGGAGAAAAGGGAAGAGGAAAGGAATAAAGGAGGGAGGGAAGGAGGGAGGGAGGGAGGGAGGGAGGGAGGAAGGGAGGGAAGGAGGGAGGTACTCTAATCATAAACCCTATGATGTACATATAGTAATTAAAATCAAATGCTTTCGATTGCAAACAATGCAACATTTCTAATTATTTAACTGAAGCCTTATAGGTACTTAAGAATACTGTTTTTAATTGGCAGTATATAATTTCACTAATCGATATTCCCTCCAAAGAAATTGAGAATTATCTTTGTTGAGGGACAGGGAAGATGGCTTACTGGCTAAAAGCACTTGCTTTGGCTGGCATGGATTCAATTCCCTAGCACCCACATAAAGCCAGACACAAAAAAGTGGTGAAAGCTTCTGGTACATGCAGCAGCAAGAGACTCTGACATATACACACTTATACAAACACACCTGTGCAAATAAAATTATTTTAAAAAATTATCTCTTGGCTAGAGAGATGTCTTAGTGGTTAAAATGCTTCCTGTGAAGCCTAACGACCCAGGTTCAGTTCCCCAATACCTACATAAGGCAAATGCACAAGGTGGTGCATATGTCTGGAGTCCATTTGCAGTGTCTGGAGGATCTGGCACGCCCATTCTCTCTATCTGCCTCTTTCTCTCTCTGTTTCTCTCTCAAATAAATAAAAATAAAATATATTTTAAAAAATCATGTCCACTCTATAACATTTAATAATATATCTTGGCTATAGCAGCCATAAAAAAGTCGACACCAAGGGCTGGAGAGATGGCTTAGTGGCTAAGGTGCCTGCCTGCTAAGCCTAAGAATGCTGGTTCCAATGTCCAGCGGTTCCAATCTCCAGGTCCCACGTTTAGCCAGATGCAAAGTGAGGCAAGGGTGCAATGCCGCACTTGCCCACAAGGGGGCGCATGCATCTAGATTTTGTTCACAGCAGCTGAGAGACTGCTGGCGCGCACATTTCTGTCTCCCTCTCCCTCTCTATCTCTCTCTGTCTCTCTCTCCAAAAATAAATAAAAAATAATAATCATAAAATTTTTTTTAAGTCGACACCATATAAAAATATTAATTGTGGGGGCTGGAGTGATGGCTTAGCAGTTAAGGTGCTTGCCCACAAAGCCAAAGGACCCAGGTTTGATTCCCCAGGACCCACATAAGCCAGATGCACAAAGCGGTACATGTGTCTGGAGTTCATTTACAGTGGCTGGAGGCCCTTGTATGCCCATTCTCTGTTTCTCAAATAAATAAATAATTTTTTAATGTCTTAAGAATATATATTAAGCCGGGCGTGGTGGTGCACACCTTTAATCCCAGCACTCGGGAGGCAGAGGTAGGAGGATCGCCGAGAGTTTGAGGCCACCCTGAGACTATATAGTTAATTCCAGGTCAGCCTGGACCAGAGTGAGACCCTACCTTGCAAAAAAAAAAAAAAAAAAAGAATATATATTAATTGTGGGATGGAGAGGTGGCTTAGCAGTTAAGGCCCTTGCCTGCAAAGCCTAAGGACCCAGGTCCCATTCCCCAGTACCTATGCACAAGGTGGTGCATACATCTAGAGTTTATTTGCAGTGGCTAGAGGTCCTGGTGTGCCAATTCTTTCTCATTCACATTTTCTCTCTCTCTCTCTCTCTCTCTCTCTCTCTCTCTCTCTGCTTGCACATAAATATATACTTTTTTTTTTCAAGGTAAGGTTTCACTCTAGTCTAGGCTGACCTACAATTCACTATGTAGTCTCAGGGTAGCCTCAAACTCACCATGATCCTCCTACCTCTGCCTCCTGAGTGCTGGGATTAAAGGCATGCACCATTACACCCGGCTCTATACATACTTTTTAAATAAACATATATATATGAGAAAAAGAGGCAGAGAGAGAGGGAGAGAGAGAATGGGCACACCAGGGCCTCCAGCCACTGCAAACGAACTCCAGATGCATGTGCCCCTTGTGCATCTGGCTTACGTGGGTCCTGGAGAATCGAACTGGGATTCTTTGGCTTTGCAGGCAAATGCCTTAACAGCTAAGCCATCTCTCCAGCCCTCTATACATATTTGTTAATTGTATTGCCAGGCATGTGTCACAAACCTTTAATCCCATGCTTGGAAGGCAGAGGTAGGAGGATCATTTTGAGTTCGAGGCCAGACTGGGACAACAGAGTGAATTCCAGGTCAGCCTGGGCTAGAGTTAAACCCTACCTTGAAAACAACAACAAAAATCACATGGTTCTACCTTACACATAAAGTACCACATGAAAATTAATATAGAAAGCTCTTTCTGTTTCACCTCAGACACCTGGTGTATTTCCTTTTTCAGTGACAGATTTTCTAGATAAGTGAATTTTTTTTTTTTTTTTAATTATTTATTTGAGAGAAGAAAGGAGGAGAGAGAGGAAGAGAATGCCATGCCAGGGCCTCAAGCCACTGCAAAGGAACTGCAGACACAGGCACCACCTCATGCATCTTGTGGGTACTGGGGAACTGAACTTGCATCCTTAGGCTTCACAGGCAAGTACCTTAAGTGCTAAGCTGTCTCTCCAGCCCTGAATTTTCTTCTTTATCTTACCTTGATGCTCCAAGTGAAAACCTGAAGCTCTGTCAATATCACCCATATGTAGCCATTTGTCCAAACTGCCCTAATTTTCCATGGTAAAATTCTTTATCCTTACATTTTCTCCTTACAAACGTCAGGGGAAACTTCCAATGAGTGGATGGATCCTACTAAGTGGTCAAGAGTTCTATGTCAGCAGCGATTATATTTTTAGAAATGAATGTAACCTACACACACAGGGCATTACTCCAGTGCAGTGGCGCTATTTAAAATTCTTGGGAGCCCCAAGTGGTGGTGCACGCCTTTAATCCCCGCACTCGGGAGGCAGAGGTGGGAGGATCGCCGTGAGTTCGAGGCCACCCTGAGACTACAGAGTGAATGCCAGGTCAGCCTGGGCTACAGCGAGACCCCCACCTCGGAAAGCCAGGAAACGCGCACATACAATTGGCGGACGCCGCGCCATGTTGCGTCAGAGCCTCGGGAGCGAGGCTGGTGCGGGCTTACCTTGAAGTAGCTGGACTCTCCCCCCAGCGTCTGCGGCTTCACGGCCGACACCTGGCTGCTCAGTCGAGGCGGCACGAACAGCGTGAACGGCTTCTGCTTTTCCATATCTCTTGCCGCCGCCGCCAAGCTAGGATCCCAGGGAATGGAAAGTTCCAGAACGTCGTTAGGACACGTGGCGGGGGCCTCCGTCACCTCGCCCGCCCCGCCCGCTCCGCCTCCGCTCACATGCCGCTACCTTCGAAGGAAGGACTAGCGGGAAGCGCGGGCGTCGTGCGCTCGCGGCCCCGCACCCCCTGGGCGTCGGCCAGAGCCAAGAGCTTCTGCCCCGAACCTCCGACTTCCCGCCAAGCGCTGGGCAGCAGCGCAGCACCGCCCGTAACGGCTAAATAACGGTCAGTGGCCAACTGCGCACATCTCGCGAGATTTCCCCCTCCCCGGCCCGCCGGGTATCCCGGATTCTGTTGTCCTCACGCTTGACGTTCTCTGAGCTTGTGCTGTTGTCAAGCATGCTGGGAGCAGTCTCAGGGACTAGGACAGAGGGGAGGGGAGGAAATCCATCTGTCCCTAAAGAGGTCACAGCTTTAGGAGGGTGACTGTCTGCCAACAGTTGTAGTGCTGTATAATCACTTAAAAGTGGACTGAGGGCTGGAGAGATGGCTTAGCGGTTAAGGCGCCTGCCTGCTAAGCCTAAGAACCCGGTTCCAATCTCCAGGTCCCACGTTTAGCCAGATGCAAAGTGACGCAAGGGGCGCATTGCGCACCTTGACCACAAGGGGGCGCACACATCTGGATTTCGTTCACAGCAGCTGAGAGACTGCTGGTGCACCCATCTCTATCTGTCTCCCTCTCTCTCTCTCTCTCTCTCTGTGTCTCTCTCCAAAAATAAATAAAACAATAAAAAAATTTTTTTAAGTGGACTGAGGGCCAGGGTGTAGCTCAGTGGTACAGGGCTTGCCTAACTTGTGACAAGCCCAGGGTTCAATCGCAAGCACTGGAAAAAAAAAAAAGTGGAATTTATAAGTCCTGAGCACAGGGAAGTGGTGCTGAAGCTGGCAGGAGAGCCAGGAAAGGCCTCTGAGGTCCTGCATGCTTCAGTGAACAGAGGGTTGACTGCACAATGCACGGGGAAAGTGTCCTTCCTGGCTGAGGGAAGGTGGACAAAGGCCCTGGGGTTCTGAGATTATCATGGCTCCAAAAAGTATTGCATAGGTGTGGAGGAGCCAAGCACTGGAGACTACAACACATGAGATTGGACAAGACATGGAAACCTTCAAAAGGCATGTGTAAGGGCTGGAGAGATGGCTTAGCGGTTAAGGCGTTTGCCTGTGAAGCCTAAGATCCCAGGTTCAATTCCCCAGTACCCATGTAAGCCAGGTGCACCAAGGGGGCGCATGTGTCTGGAGTTTGTTTGCAGTGGCTGGAGGCCCTGATGTGCCCATTCTCTCTCCCTCTATCTGCCTTTCTCTCTGTGTGTCTCATAAATAAATAAAATAAAGGCATATGCAGTATGAAGAAAGCTTTAGGATTGAGCCTTTTTAATAGCTTGCAAAATACGAGGACTTGAGCTGTAACAGGAGCAGCGGAGATAAAGTGGTATCAACTGAAACATATATTTAGGAAGTAAAAATAACGGCATTTTAATATAAGTAAAAGAGGAAGATGTCAAAGATAACTTCTCTGGTAACATTATTGTGGTGCTAAACAACCTAGGTGTTGAGAGAGAAGGTGACCCGACCTCGGCCTGCACCCGATGTACGAGTGATACGGGACTGCCGGGTTGGGGGCGGGGCCGCTATGTTTGCCAATGTGCCAAGCGGTGAATCGCGCAGACGCTGGGCGGTGGCTATGGCTGTGGCTGCGGTGGGCGTGCGTCGGTATCGTCGCCCGTGCAGTAACTATGGGGCTCGGTCGCATGGCTATACCCAGGGAACCCGCAACAGCCCGGTGCCCGGGAGCAGCTGGCCTTCATGGAAGAGCGGAAAGAAGATCAGAGCCACGTGTGCAGGGAGCAGACGGGCCATGGAGCCGCTCAAAGGAGGCACCATGCCAGATCCTACTCTCTTTAGTTCTGACGGGCCTTTCTCCAAGATAGGAGGTTACAGTACATCTCTCCGAGACAAAATTCTTGTTTTCAAAGTGACAACCGTTTAGTCTTTTCCTTCCATGGTTCACTAAGCTCTATACCTACACCCTCACAGATTGAGAAAAGATTTTGCAGTTAAAGATTTGCATTTTAAGTAGTTAGGATGACCCAGGGTTTTTTTTTTTTTTTCTTTTTAAAAATTTTATTTTTAGTATTGACTTAGAGATGCATGTGACATTACACCAAACTGCCCCAAGGCTAGTGTCTCCCTTTAACCTTTTTAATACATTTGCATCACCCAAATTGGTCCGCTCCTTGTAGTGCACACACTTGACAGCATGCTCTGCTCGTAGCTGGCTAGCTTGCCATACAGTGCAGATCCTACTTAAGGGAGCTTCTTTGCTTAAGTATTTCCATGACTGTGTACTTGGAAGTCAATCTGGTTTTGTTCTCTGTCCTCTCCGCCGCCCCCCCCCCCCAGGGTTTCCCTCTAGCCCAGGTTGACCTGGAATTCATTATGTAGTCTCAGGGTAGCCTAGAACTCAGATGATCCTCTTCCTCCCAGCTGCTGGAATTAAAGGCGTGTGCCACCACACCCAGCTGAACTCAATCTTAAAGATAAACGAGTTACAAATACAAAGAAAGTACAATCCACAATCCACCAACCTCTGAACCTTTTCATACTAAGAGTATAGATTTCAGTTCTGTTTACTGTAAGTTGATCAATATATCTGGAAGAAAATGACTAAAACTGCTTGCATCTTTGTATGTATTTATTACTTGATGTAATAAAGCTTATTTTCATTAACAAAAAAAATGAACTAGACACAGTGTGCACAACTTTAATCACAGCACTCATGAGGCAGTGGTAGGAAGATCTCTATGAGTTCAAGGCCAGCCTGAGACTACTTAGCAAATTTCAGGTCAGCCTGAGCTAGAGTGAGACCCTACCTCGAAAAACCAAAATAAATAAATAAATAAATACATAAATAAATAAATATGCATTTAATCCATTTGAGCTGGAGAGATGGTTCAGTGATTAAAGTACTTACCTGCAAAGCCTAACAACCTGGGTTCACTCCCCAGTACCCATGTGAAGCCAAATGCACAAAGTGGAGCATTCATATGAAGTTCTTTTGCAGCAGTTAGAAGCCCTGACACCCATTCTCTCTCCCCTCTCTCTCCCTCCCTCCCTCTCTCTCTCTTTCTCTCTCCCTCTCTCTCGAAATAAATAAAATATTTTTCCTAAAAAAATGACCCAATTCTCCCCAAGGGTGACAAAGAGCATTATTAAATAATATAAAAGCACTGTTAATGATCATCTTTTAGTCTAAAACCCCTCTTAATGTTTCCTTTTTTGTTTGAATAAAGACAATAAATTTGTTAACATCCACACATTTCAGTCACTGCCTTACAAATTCTGCATCTGCATTATGTAATGTTATATAATACAAGGAAGTGTACAGGCTCCCACCTGTGGGTAATCTGTGGTCCACTTGTGCTTTCACAACTGCAAGAGAAACCTAAACTGTTAATATTTTATATTTTACTACTACTAGTTTGCATGTATGCATTGACACACATGTGTTTTGTACTGAGGATTGAACCTAGGGCCTTTTGCATGCATGGCAAGTGCTCTGCCATTGAACCATCTCCCACCCACTGAATTGTTGGTTACCCACCATGGCTGTTTTTCAGATTTTTTTTTTTTTTGGTTTTTCAAGGTAGGGTTTCACTCTGGTCCAGGCTGACCTGGAATTAACTATGTAGTCTCAGGGTGGCCTCGAACTCTCAGTGATCCTCCTACCTCTGCCTCCCAATGGTATTGGCTTTTAACTCCAACAATTCCCTCTAAATGATTCAAAGGGATGTGACAAGACTAGAATTAGAAAAGTGCAATGAAGTGGAGATTTAGGCAACCTTATTAGCTACTTTTCTGGTTGGAGAGGTACATGCTTCAAAGAGATACAGTCTATTCTGGTGGGAAGTAGGTAGGAGCATGAGACAGCTAGCCATATTGTATCCACAGTTAGGAAGCAGAGGCAAATGAATGCTTGTATTCAGAATGTACCCTAGCCTATAGGGTGAAACCACCACATTCAGGGCACATTTTACCCCCTCAGTTAATATTCTCTAGAAATGCCCTTACAGACATACAATGACACGCAGTATATGTGTCCATTCCAAAAGGGAGGAATGAGAACATAGCAAAGAAAAATTAGGCCAAAGTAAGACCAAAACCCAGCAAGGCAAGCACTGAACTCTCCAGTTCCATGTCCAGCATCTGGGGCTTTTAGTGGGATGGTTTGTGGTCCAAAAGCTTTTGTTAACCCATTCATTTAGCTCCTCCACCTGCAATATATGTATTTTCCATATATATATTTTTTGTTTGTTTTGAGGTAGGGTCTCATATTAGTTCAGGCTGACCTGGGATTCACTATGTAGTCTCAGGGTTGCCTTGAACTCACAGTAACCTTCCTCCCTCTGCCTCCTGAGTGCTGGGATTGAAGGTGTGCACCCCCACGCCCAGCTGCGTTTTTTATATATCTCTTCTTCATTGGGCTGGCTCCATTCCATGCCTATCCTCCTCAATTATCATTCTATGATCCTGGCATCTCCTGCATTAAAACAGGCTTCACCTCCACAGCTCCTGTTTTAAACAATTTTTTATTTATTTGAGAAAGAATACGCACATGCCAAGGCCTCTTGACATTGCAAACAAACTCAAGATACATGTGACACTTTGTGCATCTGGCTTTATGTGGGTAACTGGAAAATCAAGCCTGGGATGGTGGGCTTTGCATGCAAGTGCCTTTGACCACTGAGCAATCTCCCCAGCTGGCAACCTTTATAGCTTCATTCAATGGCTTCTCAAGCATTTTTCCAAGAAATCAGACTCTACTGAAACTTTGGTGTAAGCTTCCATGATTTCTCATTCTTGCATCTAACATGCCTATGGAATCAGCACTACATCAACACTTCCAATTTCTGGTGCCAGCTGGAGATGGTAGCCTGCCTCATTTAGACCACAGTGGCCTCCTTTTGCCTTCACTAAATTTTAATTTTTTATTTTTTTATTATTATTTTTTTTTTGGAGGTAGGGTCTCACTCTAGCTCAGGCTGACCTGGAATTCACTATGTAGTCTCATAAAGGCCTTGAACTCTGCCTCGCGAGTGCTGGGATTAAAGGAGTGTGCCACCATGCCCAGCAAATTTCACATTTTTTAAAGATTATTTTATTTATTTATTTGAGAGAGAGATAAAAAGGGAGGAGAAGGGAGAGAGAAAAAATGGATGTGCCAGGGCCTCCAGCAACTGCAAACAAACTCCAGATGCATGTGCCACCCTGTGCATCTTGCTTATATGGGTTCTGGGGAATCAAACCTAGGTCCTTAGGCTTCTCAGGCAAAAACTTTAACTGCTAAGCCATCTCTGCATTTTTCATATGCTTCTACTCAATTTGCAATAAACCTGGGTAAGAGCAGAAAACAATAACCATATCACAGCTTGAAATGTGATATTGACATTTCCTTCATCAAAGACATTAGTCCATTGCTTTTGGATTCAACCTCTCAAGCTCATGGGACATGGGCTGAATTGGCCAGATTTGTTGCCAGAATATAAACAAATGGCCTCTAGTCCAATTACTGATAGAATCCTCATTTCCCTTTGAAATCTCATGAGCTGAAACTTCACTGTCCACATTTGTATTGACACTCTGGTTCATCAAACTCCCACCATTCTAGGGCCTTTCTAGCCCACAAATCCAAACCTTTCCAAATTCCTCCCACAAACTTGCTTCAAATGACCACAAACCACATGGTCATGTTTGTCACAGCAATGATCCCATTTCTCAGTACCAATTTTCTGTATTTGTTACTTGTCTCATTGCTGAGAGCACATAGGTAACAACAGCGATGAAGGAAGTAACTATTTTGGTTTGTGCTTTGAGAGGATACAGTCCATCTTAACAAGAAGGCATAGCAGCAGAAACATTAAGAGATGTATGCTTTTGCTCAGCTTGCTTACTCCTCATTCTCCCCCCTTTTTTTTCCAGTCCAGGACACTAGCTCATGGAATGGTGCCACCCATGTTCAGAGCACATCTTATGCCCTCAGTTACTACTTTCTGCAAAATGCCACATAGACACACCCAAAGGTGTGCCTCACTAATCCTCTAGATGTTCTTAATCCAACTGAGTTGACAATTGAAATTTACCATCATAGTAATGTTAGCTATTTTTTTTTCCAGTTTTATGAGGTAGGTTGGAATTCACTATAGTCTCAGACTGGACTTGAACTAACAGTGATCCTCCTATCTCAGCCTCCCAAGTGCTGGGATTGAAGGCATGTGCCACCACACTCAGCAGAGAGAAAGTGAGAATAGGTGCTCCCCGGCCTCCAGCCACACAAATGAATTCCAAATACATGTGCCACATTGTACACCTGGCTTTAAGTGGGTACTGGGGAATTGAACCTCGGGTCATTAGGCTTTACAGGCAAGTACCTTAACCACTGAGCAATCTCTCCAGCCCAGCTCTTCTTCTTTTAAATGGCTATTCATAGTCCATATGGACTTTTTTTCTCTAGCCTAATTTTGGAGGTCCTAAGATGTCTCTTCATAACAACATTAGCTGGTTTTGCATGGGATTTGCTACATAATTATGAGAGGCAAACTCTCTTTCTTTGCTGGGTTAATTTTTTTGTTGGGAATTTTAGTTCCATCTTTCATTTGATTTTCAGACAACTCATACTTTGCATCATTACTTGGGACAAGTGTTTCACAACTTGTTTCTTTAACCACAGGAACAGTTCTGAGACTAATTTTTAGGTTACTCCTACAAGTTTTGCTACATTGGCTTCGACTATTTCTAACAGTTGATCTCAATTTTCCTTTCTTCAAAAGGGGCTTCTCCTCCTGCCCAGTGATCTCTCTCCATCTGCCTGCTGTGGTCCTCCTGGTCACCATATGTCCCAAGCCATTCAAGTGTCCCCTCCACACTTCTTCCCAGTGATCTAGAGTAATACGACCTTCTGTAATATGGAATTTCCAGTGAGAATGACCTGATGTAAGTTCTATAGAAACAAGAAGACTGGCAGAACCTCCCAGTACTACAGGCTGCAGTAAGGTGAATAAGAGAACAAATAGAGTGAACTTTTCTGGTGGTGGTGCCTTTTCCACATAGACTGCTCCTCTGCAACCCTGAAAGATGACCCACTCACACCATGCATAATGGAAGGGGAGCTTCTGGAAGAGGAACTGTGACTGGAAATGCATCAGGAAGACATTCTTTCAGAAAAGCTGTTTGAACTAGCCCCTCAGAAGATCAAGGGTAAATCATTCCCCTGTTCCAAGCCAGACCACCTAACTGATACAAATGCCTGCAGATTAAATTTACTTTTTTTTTTTTTTTTTGTGGTAGGGTCTTACTCTAGTCCAGGCTGATCTGGAACTCACTCTGTAGCCATAGGCTAACCTCAAACTCACAGCAGTCTTCTTAGCTCAGCCTCCCAAGGACTGGGATTAAAGGCATGAGCCACCATGCTCAGCTAAATTTCCTTGTCTTCAGAAAGGATCCCTTCTCACAAACTCAACAGGATTGCAGTTCACCCCTGCCTCCCTCAAGACTGAGACAAAGGCCCGACAATGCTTCCCTCTCAAAGCTCAGGATGAAGAGGAACTTTTTGTAAGTATTTCCAAGAGGAATCTTATGTCCCCACCTCTGTGTCAGTATACAAACTCTAATATGTATTTTTCCTTGAAATAATCTAAGATATTAAAGGCTAGGAGGAGTTAGGAATTTTTGGATATTTCTCTGGTGCCCCAGCTTCATTGAGCAAAGACTGTTAACCAAGCAACCAGACTGGCTATGCTTTTGCTTTGACACTTCACAATACCTTGGGGAAACAATAGCAAAACCACAGTAACAAAGGCACAGGCTAGGGGAGTGGCAGGCTCTCCCTGAGTGCAGAGAAGCTTCATCATACTGATTTGTTCTTTCAAGAATATAGCTGGTTAAAATACAAAACACATACACCAAAGAAAATATATTGAAAGCAGTTAGATAGAGATACAGTTGGCTGTAGGTTTGTCATAAATAGCTTTTATTATGTTGAAATATGTTCCTTCTATTCCCAGTTTCTGTAGTACTTTCACCATGAAGGGGTATTGGATTTTGTCAAATGCCTTTTCTGCATCTATTGAGATGACCATGTGATTTTTGTCCTTCAGACCATTTATATGGTGTATTACAAAAACAAAAAATAAAATAAAAATAAAAAAAGGGCTATGGAACTAAATAGATAGTTCTCAGAAGAAGAAATACAGATGGAATATAAACATCTAAAAAAATGTTCTGCATCCCTAGTCATCAGGAAAATGCCAATTAAAACAACTTTGAGATTCCATCTCAATCCTGTCAGAATGGCTACCATCAAGAAAACAAATGACAATAAGTGATGGTGAGGATATGGAAAAGAGGAACACTTATACACTGTTGGTGAGAATGCAATCTGGTACACACATTGTGGAAATCAGGGTGGAGGTTCCTGAGAGAGCTAAAAATAGATTTACCCTATGACCCAGCTATACCACTCCTAGGCATATATCCTAAGAATTCATCTCACTACCTTAGAGATACTTGCTCAACCATGTGTATTGCCATTCTATTCACAATAGCTAGGAAATGGAACCAGCCTAGATGTCCCTCAACTGATGAGTAGATAATGAAGATGTGGCACAATGGAGTTCTACCCAGCAGTAAAGAAAAATGAAATTATGAAATTTGCAGGAAAATAGATGGATCTGGAAAGGATTATATTTAGTGAGGTAACTAATCCAGGCCCAGAAAGCCAAACGTCACATGTTCTCTCTCATATATGGATCCTATCTACAAATGATTGGACTTCTATGTGAGTTGGAATAAAACTCAGTAGCAGAGGCCTGTAAGCTAGAAAGGGAGTACAAAGGAAATAGAAAGGGAAAGAAGGGGGACTTAACAGGATATTGTATATATGTAAGTAGAAGAACAGATTAATGGGGGGTGAAAAGGCCTAAGTGAGGTCATGGGAAGAGATTGAATAAAGGAAGGATATTTCTCTGGTGCCCCAGCTTCATTGAGCAAAGACTGTTAACCAAGCAACCAGACTGGCTATGCTTTTGCTTTGACACTTCACAATACCTTGGGGAAACAATAGCAAAACCACAGTAACAAAGGCACAGGCTAGGGGAGTGGCAGGCTCTCCCTGAGTGCAGAGAAGCTTCATCATACTGATTTGTTCTTTCAAGAATATAGCTGGTTAAAATACAAAACACATACACCAAAGAAAATATATTGAAAGCAGTTAGATAGAGATACAGTTGGCTGTAGGTTTGTCATAAATAGCTTTTATTATGTTGAAATATGTTCCTTCTATTCCCAGTTTCTGTAGTACTTTCACCATGAAGGGGTATTGGATTTTGTCAAATGCCTTTTCTGCATCTATTGAGATGACCATGTGATTTTTGTCCTTCAGACCATTTATATGGTGTATTACAAAAACAAAAAATAAAATAAAAATAAAAAAAGGGCTATGGAACTAAATAGATAGTTCTCAGAAGAAGAAATACAGATGGAATATAAACATCTAAAAAAATGTTCTGCATCCCTAGTCATCAGGAAAATGCCAATTAAAACAACTTTGAGATTCCATCTCAATCCTGTCAGAATGGCTACCATCAAGAAAACAAATGACAATAAGTGATGGTGAGGATATGGAAAAAGAGGAACACTTATACACTGTTGGTGAGAATGCAATCTGGTACACACATTGTGGAAATCAGGGTGGAGGTTCCTGAGAGAGCTAAAAATAGATTTACCCTATGACCCAGCTATACCACTCCTAGGCATATATCCTAAGAATTCATCTCACTACCTTAGAGATACTTGCTCAACCATGTGTATTGCCATTCTATTCACAATAGCTAGGAAATGGAACCAGCCTAGATGTCCCTCAACTGATGAGTAGATAATGAAGATGTGGCACAATGGAGTTCTACCCAGCAGTAAAGAAAAATGAAATTATGAAATTTGCAGGAAAATAGATGGATCTGGAAAGGATTATATTTAGTGAGGTAACTAATCCAGGCCCAGAAAGCCAAACGTCACATGTTCTCTCTCATATATGGATCCTATCTACAAATGATTGGACTTCTATGTGAGTTGGAATAAAACTCAGTAGCAGAGGCCTGTAAGCTAGAAAGGGAGTACAAAGGAAATAGAAAGGGAAAGAAGGGGGACTTAACAGGATATTGTATATATGTAAGTAGAAGAACAGATTAATGGGGGGTGAAAAGGCCTAAGTGATGTCATGGGAAGAGATTGAATAAAGGAAGGGTGCAGGGATGATGAATCAAAATCTAAGAGGATATAAATAAGTCATATGGAAACCTATTTTTTTTTTTTGGACAATGGCACACCCAGAAGCCATAGATTGTTACTAGAAAATTTTCAGTGCCAGGGACGGGATACCTTCCAGTAAGTTGCTGGCCAAGGAGGTTACTGATGCCCCCAAAACATTACAGGCCATTGCCGAGGCTCTTGGTTTCCCACCAGGAATAGATGATAAGATCCTATTGCTGAAGACCCACATATTTGGGCTGCAAGGCCACTGAGAAATCCTGCTGGAGCTGAGCTGAAAGCCTCCTCCATGTGGACCAGCTGACAGAAAGCTGGAAAAAGCTACGCTGCATGCAGAGCAATGAGAGAGGGAGAACTCACCAAATGAAGATACTCAACAGTGGACACTACAAGCCTTAAATTTGGCCAGCCAGACCAAATGAGCTAACAGGTGCCATAGTGGCATGTCTGTTATGGGAGGAACCAACTGCTCTCTAATTGGAATGGAGGCCTGCCCCATGGGATGGAATATATGCCTGATCCTAAAAAGCTACAATTGGTAGTCATGAGCTCTTGGGTGTAACGTCTGTTAATGTCTGGATAAATATATATACTATGCTCACCAAACTGCCTGCTAAGCAGTTTTCTTAATGTTCATAACCATACATTAATGCTACTCTCACTTTTGGTTACAGAAGCTTCTCTTTTCAGATGGCAGTGACCTTGGGATGACTCTGAAGGCACCATAGGGCTGAGAAGAAGGGACAGAGGAAGAGGAGTACTAAGCACTGAAATATTTCTAGCACACCTTCGAAGGCTCAGGATCCATTGCATAAGAGGTGGTGGAATGAATGTAAGAGCCAAAGGAAGAGTAGGACTCCTTACAATGTGCTCCTCCAGACACAAAATGGCCTGGATATCCATGACCTCACAGTGCCTGACACTACCTACACAAGACCATCATAATAGGAGGAAAAGATGATATCAAAATAAAAGAGAGACTGATTGAGAGAGAAGTAGTATGATGGAGAGTGGAGTTGCAGAGGGGAAAGTGGGGGAAGGAGGGAATTATCATGGGTTATTGTCCATAAAAAATAATTTTTTAAAAAAAGAATATAGTTGGCAGGCTGGACAGATGGCTCAGTGGTAAAGGTGCTTACCTGAAAATCCTAATGACCCAAGTTCGACTCCTCTGTACCCATGTAAAGCCAGATGCACAAAGTGGTGCATGCATCTGAAGTTCATTTGCAGTGGCTAGAGGCCCTGGTGCACTCACTCTCCTTCCCATCTCTCTCTCTTTCTCTCTCTCTCTCTCTCTCTCTCCCCTTGCAAATAAATAAATATAAATAAAAATTAATTAATAAAAGAATATGTATGAGTTCAAGACCAGCCTTAGACTACCAGGTCAGCCTGAGCTAGAGTGGGACCCTACCTAAAAAAAAAAAAAAAAAAAAAAAAAAAAAAAAAAAAGGATATACTTGGGGCTGGAGAGATTGCTCAGTGGTTAAAGGTGCTTCCTTGCAAACCCTAATGGTCTGGGTTAAATTCCCCAGAACCCATGTAAAAGCTAAAGCCAAATGAGTTCACGGTTAGCCTGGGCTACATAGTGAATTCCAGTCCAGTCTGAGCTACATAGGGTGACCCTACCTCAAAAAAATTTAAAAGAGCTGGAGAGATGGCTTAGTGGTTGAAGCACTTGCCAGCAAAGTCAAAGGACCCAGGTTCTATTCCTAGTACTCACATAAAGCCATAAGGTGACACATGCATCTGGAGCTCATTTGCAGAGTAGCTAGAAACCCTAGTGTGCTCATTCTCTCCCCTAGCCCCGCCTCTCTCACAAATAAATAAATAAAATATTTTAAAAATTAGAAGAAAAATAAAAAGAATATATTGGTATAGGGGAAAGGGCAGGTAATTAACACCCACTAGGTGCAAGGCTTTCTGGAGAACATAGCTGGAGTAGTCAGAGAGCACCATGAGCTGGTTTGTCAAGGGTTGTGCTTGCTGCTGAAGTCAGTTTTCTTCTGAGCAGTGTGAGGTATTGTGCCCAGTATCTTGAGTAGGCCGAGTGGGTGTTCAGTTACTGAGCTATAGTCTCATTCCAGTTGTGAGAAATCATACCTGAATCTAGAATGACCTAGTCCCACCTTAATCTTGGTGAATTCTTCAACAGAAAGAATACATAAAATTAAAACTTCAGCCAACAACCTGCCCTCAGATGTGCAAGTCTCAATGTAGAAACAAAAACAAATATGAGAAAACGAAGCCCCTCCAAAGTTATCAGTTATACAGTGTAACAGTTTGACTGCACTATCTATCCCTCATAAATTCATGTGGTTTGAATGCTTGGTCCTCCGCTGATGGCAACTTGGAAGGTGGAGCCTTGCTGGACGAGGTGTGTTGCTGGGAGTGGACTTTGATTAGGCCCTCGCTTACCAGTGTTAGTTGGCACACTCTCCTGCTACTTTTACCATCTGCTGCCATCATGAAAATCCCCCTCAAGACTGTAAGCCAAAATAAATACCTTTTCTACCACCAGCTGCTTTTGATTGGGTGCTTTGTCCCAGCAACATGAAGATAACTATAACACACAATAACTGATTGAAATGATAGCAAAAAGGATGAAATTTCAGAGAATTCAAAAGGATGATCAGTAAACTCAAAGGACACATGACTTTATAAATACCCGAATGACTTAAAGAACACAATTAAAAGCAGAAGCAGGCCTGGCATGTGTGTGAAAATCCCTCTTCATGCTCTTGGTCTTTGCTTCCTGGTCCCCATTGGTAAGCCTGGCTGAGGAGGGAGTTGATTTTTCTGCTTGCTTTCCTCATATATCTTCATTCAAAGTTCTTTCTTGCCTAATCATGTTCATAAATTTCTCCCTTGGTTATTCATTCTCCTGGCCCCTGACTGTCCAGTTCCTCATTTGGTAAGCTTCCCTTTTCTCAGCCTGGCTGGGAGGGGAGGATTTCTCCTGATCTAGTGCTTTCCTGTCTTGTTTTGGGGTGTTTCATTGCATTGCTACATGTGTGATTTCTCTTTAAGCTCTGAATCCTCTGCTCTCTCTCAGTCTTTTCTGATCCCATGAGTGAGAAGAATATTTGACTTGTCCTCTCATGCTTTGCTTTCCACAGATGTGTGGGTGCCTTCTCCAAAGCCTTCTTCCCTGGAGGTTTCTCTCTATGTGTGGGAGATTTTTTTTATCTCCCTTCTCCTTCCCAGCCAGGCAGGGAAGGGGAAGAATTTCTTTTTAGCTAGGTTCCTGCTAGCCTTCCCTCTGCATCCTAACTCTCCCTAAAATAAACCTTATAATTCATAATTTACCCTTCTCAGAGTCCATGTTTCCAATTCTTTGCTAACTCGGATAAGTTGAGGTCAATGGGCTTGGGATCTCCTGCATCTTTATGGAATTTAATCCCTGCCTGGATCTGTAACCCTGCATCAATTCCAGTGGCTCAGCAGATTTAGTATTAAGGCTTGCTTAATGCTGTGGAGAAAGTAATCACATCAATGCTCTAACTTGAACTTAGACTGATGGCTGACATGTTTTCTCTTTTCTGACACTCTCATGAGAATTTTAGGTCTCTTAGCACACACCCCTCCAAGTCTGCACATACTCTGGCGATGGAGGATAAGAGAAAGCTAGCTTCTTTATAGACTGTTTCAGTTAGAACTTGAGGCTCAGAGAAAACCAGGAGATGCCTCTCCACATGCCACCTCGCCCTGGCACAAGAATTGAATTCTTAGCAAGAATGGAACTTGTGTCTGATTGAGACTGATCTACAGTGCTCCCTGCTGCCCACAGTCTAGCACACTACCTAGATAGATGGCCCAGGTGAGCTGGCCCTAAGGTCTGCCTTCCCCCTCTCTCTGGGTGATTCTCCTAGCCCTACTCTGTGCTGCTTGCATAAGGGTGAGTCTGGCCTCATCCACCGCAGCTAGGCTGTGGGGGTGGGGAGGGAGCTTGTTTCTTGGTCGGCTTGCCTCTGTTTCATACCTTGGGGTAACTTCTCACTTTGGTCTCTGAATCTACCACATGCATATTTCCCTTACACTCCAGATCCACCACATGGGTGCCTTTTCTAACTAGGTCTGTTAGCTGGGTAACTTCTCTAAACTTGGGGTGACCATGGGTATAACTGTCTTTCCTCCTTAAGGTGTCTCATCTGGATTTCTTGGTTTCTGCTTTGATATTTTCTCTCTTCTATTCTTCCTTAAGTCACCACCATTTGTTCTTTTAACTTTCTTCCATGGGGAAACTCAGGGTGGATGCTATGAGTGTTCTTTCTAAATCTTCCTATACAAGCTCCTAAATTCCATCCTCTACATGCTTGTGGCTCTATTCCAATCTTTCCCTAAAAACCTCAGCTTTTCTTAAATGATGAACTATGCAGTGTTTTCCACATAAGGGCACCACATGTTGCTGACTCTGCTCTAGCCTTCTTCCTAGATCCCAACCTCCTTTAAATAAAACCCACAATTTGTGACTTCCCCTTAAATAAACTTAATAATGCATAATTTATACTTAATGATTTTTTTAATCAATTGTTAAAAATATAACAAGACCCAAAAATAGGGTTCATAAACTTGGGAGACCCCTGCTGAACCTCAAATTCGACCTCAGTGGTATCAGCACATACCACATGCAGGTTTGGGTGCTTTCCTGGTCTTTTGATATAATCAGTTCCTTCCATTAGAAGGGGTTTTGGATAGCCTAGTTTATTAGAGGGTGTACTGTACAAAAGTCTAAGATGGTGTGTCAAAAACTGGATCATTCTGAGTTTGTCCTTGGAAAAGGAAAAAGAAAGTGAGAAAATTCCATTTGTAAGGGTGTCTCTTTCTCAGCAAATTAGCTTTTAAAATAGAAAAAGAAATCTGCATAATAAGCTTTATCTTTTGATGTTTCAAATTTCATGTAAACCCTTGGTTGAGCTCTGTCTTTAAAATGCAAATTTTCTACCTTGTTTCTGTTAAGATTCATAAGGCTGGAAGTGCAGATTTTGGATTAAGGATTGCCTAATGCTATGGTTAATGACTAAGGATAAGATAATCAAACCTAGGGCTGGAGAGATGGCATAGTAGTTATGGCATTTGCCTGTGAAGCTTAAGGACCCAGGTTCAATTCTCTGGGACCCACATCAGCCAGATGTATAAGATGGCTCATGCATCTGGAGTTTGTTTGCAGTAGCTAAAGGCGCTGGTACACCCATTCTCTTTCTATCTGCTTCTTTCTCTCTCTCTCTCTCTCTCAAATAAATAAAATATTATTTTTTAAAAAGGCATCTGGGGCTAGAAATTGTCTTAGCAGTTAAGGCATTTGCCTGCAAAGCCAAAGGACCCAGGTTCAATTCCCCACAACCCATGTAAGCCAAATGCACAAGGTGGTGCATGCATCTAGAATTGGTTTGCATTGGCTGGAGGCCCTGACATGCCCATTCTCTCTCTCTCTCTTCTCTCTCTCTCTCTCTCCCTCTTTCTCTCTGCTAAATAAATAAATTTTAAAAATAATAAATAAATTTTTTAAATGCATCTGGAGTTAGTTTGCAGTGGCTAGAGGCCCTGTCATACCCATTCTCTCTCTCTCTCTCTCTCTCTCTCTCTCTCTCATAAACAAATAAATAAAAGTAAATTTTTAAATTTTTATTAACAACTTCTATACTTACAGACAACAGACCATGATATTTCTCTTCCCTTCCCCCCTTTCCCCTTCACAACTCCATTCTTCATCAAATCCCCTCCCTCTCTCCATTAGTCTCTCTTTTAATTTGATGTCATCATCTTTTTCTCCTATTTTGAGGGTCTTGTGAAGGTATTGCCTCACCTTCCTGGAGCACACAATCCCCTGTTTCATTTCTTTTTACCTCAGCTTAAAATCTTTTATTGTGAAATATTATTCACGGGTAAACTTAAATTACAAAAGCAGACTTTTGTAACCACCACCAAGATCAGGAAGTGAAGCATGCAAGTAAAGAAATTATATCAGGCTGGGGATATAGGTCAGTGGTGTTTGCCTAGCATTCAGAATCTTGTGTTCTGTCTCCAGTACCAAAGGGTGAGAGGGTGGGCCAGTACACCTGCTCTATGACTCATCAACGCCTCTTCCAGAAAGGTAAGCAAAAACACACCAAGATCTTCTAGAAACATGTCTGGAGTAGCCAAAATACAAAACAAAGACGCTCACTTCTGTCAGTACCTCAACCTACTGCTTCATCTGATTCCCATAGTCCATGGGGTGGGATAACAGGGTGCAGAGTCTATGCTATGCTAACCTGCCAAACTTACCAGACTGGCTAATGACAAGGTGATAGTAGTCACGTGACTCAAGGATGCCTCATTGAAACCTTTTTATTTATTTAAACAAATCGTTCTGACATACAGTTCCATTTTTGGTAATTTTAGCCCAAATATATAACCATATGCAGAGCCAAAGCTTCCTACTCAGAAACATTCATTATAGCAAGCTATTTCACTTTTTGTGTGGTCTTTTCCATTTCTCTGAAGAAGATGCCAAGAAACTGAAAACACCTAGACAGAGACCACTGGTAATACCTCTGGGAAGTCTTGATGTGGAAGGTAAAATATTATCCTAGTAGAGGATATTATCCTAGTGGAGTGTGGTGGCACACGCCTTTAATCCCAGCACTCGGGAGGACGAGGTAAGAGGATCACTATGAGTTTGAGGCCAGCCTGGGACTACTAGTGAATTCCAGGTCAGCCTGAGCTAGAGTGAGACCCTACTTTGAAAACAACAAAAATTACATATATATGTTTAGATATGGGGGAAGCTCTTTCTAAATAAATTTGCTGATAAAATTGGCCAAACCAGCCAGGCGTGGTGGCGCATGCCTTTAATCCCAGCACTCAGGAGGCAGAGGCAGGAGGATCGCCTTGAGTTTGAGGCCACCTTGAGACTACATAGGTAATTCCAGGTCAGCTTGAGCTAGAGTGAGACCCTACCGTGAAAAACCAAAAAAAGCCCAAACCAAAGATTCACTAAGCCAGAAATGATATTTTCAAAAGCTAGAGTTATTGTTATCAGCCCCAGCCTTGGGAATTCCTGATTTAAACAAACCTTTTACACTATGTAGAAAAAAGACAAGTTTTTGCATTAGGAAGTCTCGCCCAAAAGTTAGGGGAAGCCGGGCGTGGTGGTGCACGCTTTTAATCCCAGCACTCAGGAGGCAGATGTAGGAGGATCGCCGTGAGTTCAAGATCACCCTGAGACTACATAGTGAATTCCAGGTCAGTCTGGGCCAGAACGAGACACTACCTTGAAAATAAAAAAGTTAGGGGATATTCCCAGGCCCATAGTCTACTTTTCAAGCAACTGCAACATGTGTATGGTCAGGATGTTTACAACCTACAGTGTCCACAGAAATACTAGTACATGAGGCTCCCAAACTCACTCGGGGACCTTGTTAGAAGTCCTACCTCCACGTAAAGTTCATAAGGACAGCTATTTACAACGGAGGGAAGATAAATAAGTCAGTGTTTACACTTACTCTACACGTTTCTCTAGTTCTACATGCTGGCACTGCTACATGGGAGAAAAGACTTTTAACAGGGCAAAGCTCTCTGATTAAATATGGCCTTGGCATGAGTCCTCCGTCTGTCCCTGAGAAGTTACTAGTATTCTGGGAGAGTCAGAGACATTTTCTTCAGTGTTGTAGCCACTGGTGAGTTGCATGTCCTCTGGTAAATAATCCCCCACCCATACTCATGCAGGCAGCCCTAATGAAACTCAGTGGGTCACAGGCACACAAGACATCAAAGTAGCAGAGGGAAAAAGAAAGGATTCAGTGTAAGGGGATGAGAAAGGAGAATAAGAGAAAGTAATGAGAAGAGATTATGACAAAATTTATTGTATAGATATGTAAAATTTTTCAATAAAAAAGTTAATCTTAGCCGGGCATGGTGGCACACGCCTTTAATTCCAGCACCCGGGAGGCAGAGGTAGGAGGATTGCCATGAGCTTGAGGCCACCCTGAGAATACACAGTGAATCCCAGGTCAGCCTGGGCTAGAGCCAGACCTTACCTTGAAAAACCAAGAAGAAAAGAAAAGAAAAGAAAAGAGAAGAGAAGAGAAGAGAAGAAAAGAAAAGAAAAGAAAAGAAAAGAAAAGAAAAAGAAAAGAAAAGAAAAGAAAAGAAAAGAAAAGAAAAGAAAAGAAAAAGTTAATATTGGGCCTGGAGAGATTGCTTAGTGGTTAACTGCTTGCCTGTGAAGCCTAAGGACCCCAGTTCGAGGCTTAATTCCCCAATACCCATGAAAGCCAGATGCACAAGGTGGTGTGTGTATCTGGAGTTTATTGGCAGTAGCTGGAGGCCCTGGTGTACCCATTCCCTCTCTGCTTCACTCTCTCTCTCTTTCTCTCTCTGCCATCTATCGCTCTCAAATAAATAAATAAATAAATAAATTTTTTTACGTTAATCTTGAGATCCTATTGCTGAAGATTCCACATGCTTGGGCTGCAAGGTCACTGAGAAATCAAACTGAAATTGAGCTGAAAACCTCCTCCCTGTAGACTAACTGACAAAAAGCTGGAAAAAGCTACATTGCATGCAGCCCCATGGGAAAGAGAAGTCATCAGTGGAGATAAACAATAGTGGACACTGCAAGCCTTAAGCTTAGCCAGCCAGGCCAAATGAGCCAACACATGCAACAGTGGCATGTCTGTTATGGGGGAAACCAACTGCTCACTAATTGGCCTGGAGGCCAACTCCATGGGAGGGCATACATGCCTGGTATTGAAAACCTATAATAGGGGAGGTCATGAGCCCTAGGGAGGTAATGCCTGCTGGTGTCTGGCTAAATGCATATATTGTGCTCACCAAACAGCCCAGTAAGCACTTCTTTTAATGTTGATATCCATATATTAATGCCACTCTCACTTTCGGTTAGAGAAGCTCCTCTTTTCAGATAGTGGTGACCTCTGGGATAACTAAAAATGTACCATCGTGCTGAGAAAAAGTAACAGAAGAATGTTCAACACTGAAACATCTCTATCACACCCTCCAAAGCTCAGGGTCCATTGCAGAAGAGGTGGCAGAAAGAATGCAAGAGCCAAAGGAAGGGTAGAACTGTTTAGCCTTCAGACACAAAATGCGTCTGGATATCCACAACCTCAAAATTCCTGGTACTACCTACACAAGACCTTCATAATAGGAAGAAAATATGATGACATCAAAATAAAAGAGAGGGCCGAAGAGATGGCTTAGTGGTTAAGGCGCCTGCCTCCTAAGCCTAGAACGCTGGTTCTAATCTCCAGCAGTTCCAATCTCCAGGTCCCACGTTTAGCCAGATGCAAAGTGATGCAAGGGCGCAATGCCACACTTGACCACAAGGGGGCGCGCTCATCTGGATTTCGTTCACAGCAGCTGAGAGACTGCTGGCGCACCCATCTCTGTCTGTCTTCCTCTCCCTGTTTCTCTCTGTGTCTCTCTCCAAAAATAAATAAAATAATAATTAAAAATTTAAAATAAATAAATAAATAAAAGAGAGACTGATTGCAAGGTGGGGGGATATGATGGAGAGTGGATTTGTGAAGGGGAAAGTGGCAGACAGGAGGAAATTATCATGGTTTATTGTCTATAATTATGGAAGTTGTCAATAAAAAAGACGTTAAAAAATAAAAACATTAAAAAGTTGGGCTGGAGAGATGGTTCAGTGGTTAAAGGCACTTGCTTATAAAGCCTGAAGGCCCGGGTTTGTTTCCCCAGTACCCACATAAAGCCAGATGCACAAAGTGATGCATGCAGCTGGAGTACATTTACAGTGGCTAGAGGCCCTGGTGTGCCCATTCTCCCTCCTTCTCTCTCTCTCTCTCACTTTCTCTTTCTCAAATAAATATTTTTATAAGTCAACCGTATTCAATATATGTATTAGTCAGGGTTCTCTAGAGGAACAGAACGGATAGAATGAATTGTATTAAAAGGAAATTTATTTGGTTAGCTTACAACAGTCCAGCAATAGCAGGTTGTAGGTCTGAAAGTCAAGAAACCCAGTAGCTGCTCAGTCCACAAGGCTGGAGGCCTCAGCAGTCCCAATCCGGCACTGAAGGCCTGGAGGCTTCCTGGAGAGTCGCTGCTCTTCAGTCCACGCTGGTCTTCAGTCCACACTGGAAAGCAGCAAACACCAAGCAGCAAGCACCAAGCGGCAAGCAGCGAGCAGCACCAGCAGCCAGGTGGGAGAGAGAGAGCCTTTCTTCCCAGAGCTTCTTTTTATCAACCAGCCCCCTCCTCCAAGAGGAGCCACCCACTCTGGGGGAAGGGCTCACCCCTGGGGGAAGGAATCTTCCTTTAGTTAATCCTTCCTAGAGGCAACCTCAGAGACACACTTATGAGGAATGTCTGTGGATTCCTAAACAAATCAAGTTGACACAAACTTAACCATCACAATATAGTACTAGAAATCTTAGCAAGAGCCATGTGACAAGAGAAGCAAACAAATAGTAAAGGAGTCAAATTATTTTTATTTGCAGATAATGAAATTCAACAAATAAGAGACCCTTCTGGTTCCCTATAAAACTATTAGGGCTGATAAACAGTCTCAGTAAACTAGCAGGGTATAAAATTAGCACAAGGAAATCAGTAACCTTCCTATATTCCCATAGCAAGTATGCTGAGGATGAAATCAAGAAAACACTCCTGCTCACAATTTCCCCCCAAAAGTTCCTGGTAATAACCAATGAAAGTGAAAGACCACTGCAATGGAAACTTTTAAAACACTCAAGAGAGGATTGAAAAATAATTAGGAAATGGAAAGGCATCTCATGCTCCTGAACTGAAAGAATCAATATTGTGAAAATGGTTTATACCAAAAGCAATCTACAGATTTAATGCAACCCCTGTCAAAATTCCAATGTCATTCTTCACTGAAATAGAGAAAACAATCTAAAAATTCATTTGGAAACACAAAAGACCTAGGATAACCAATGCAACCCTGAGAAAAAAGTAAGGCTGCAGGTATCACCATACCTAGTTACAAGGTGTATTTCAAAGCTCACAGACATGCAGAAGCAGAATAAAGGACCTAGCTATAAACCCAAATAGCTATCTGACTTTTTGATAATGCCAAAATATTCACTGGTGTTCTGGGAAAATTGGATATCTATATGTTGAAGGATGAAACTAGATCCTTATTTCTCTCCATCTCAAGAATTGACTCCAAATGGATCAAAGACAGACCGTAACTACAACTGAAACTATGAAAGAGCTAGTGCAAAAAGCAGGGGAAACGCTTCAAAAATAAGCATAAGCAAGGACTTTTAAAAAACTTTTTATTGTCAACATCCATACATATGGACAATATACCATGATCATAATCCCCTCCCACCTCCTTCCTTTTCCCCTCCCAAATCCCCCTCCACTGAATCCCTTCTTCTTTCTAACTAGTCTTCTAATTTTTAAATTTTTGTTTATTTATTTATTAGAGACAGAGGAAGAAAAAGAGAGAGAGAGAGAAAATGGGCATTCTAGGACCTCTAGCCACTGCAAGCAAACTCCAGGTGCCACCATGTGCATCTGGCTTACATGGAACCTGGAGAATCGAACCTGGATCCTTATACTTCACAGGCATGCACTTTAACCGCTACGCCATCTCTCCAGCCCCTTCTCTTCTATTTTTTAAAAATTATTTATTTATTTGAGAGAGAAAGAGAGAAATACAGAAATAGGCAGTTAGAGAGAAAGAGAGAGAGAATGGGCACACCAGGGCCTCCAGCCACTGCAAATGAACTCCAGATGTGTGTGCCCCCTTGTGAATCTGGCTTATATGGATTCTGGAGAATTGAGCCTCGAACCAGGGTCCTTAGGCTTCACAGGCAAGCGTTTAACCGCTAAGCCATCTCTCCAGCCCCGTCTTTTCTGTTTTGATGCCATCATTTTTCCTTTCCTAATATACAGGTCTTGTGTATAGCATCAGCCACTGGGGATCAAGCATTCCAACACATGAATATATAGGGAATAATCCATATCCAATTACCACACCCACAATTTTGTTTAATTAACATGCACCAATAATAATTAATAATTCATAAAATGCTATAATAGGAATAGGTTTTAAATGTTAGCTCTTTATTCCATCAACCTGGCCTAAACTGATGAGGAACATAGACTTCCTTTTTCTAATTACAACCATTTTTGTTAGCTAACCTTATTTCATGTTTATAAATGATATATGATGCTAGATTAAAAAGTGGAATTTCTTTTTTTTAATAAAGATTTTATTTTTATTTATTTATTAGGGAAAGAGAGAGCAAGAGAGAAAGAGAGAGAGAATGGGCATGCCAGGGCCTCTAGCCACTGCAAACAAACTCCAGACGCGTGCGCCCCTTGTGCATCTGGCTTACATGGGACCTGGAGAATCAAACCAGGGTCCTTAGGCTTCACAGACAAACGCCTTAACCACTAAGCCATCTGTCCAGCCCAAAAAGTGGAATTTCTTAGGTGAAGACTCTTCAGTTTCCTTTTGAGGAAATTATGTACAAACAATACTGTTTCTTTCATGTTTTTTTTTTCTTCTGAAACAGGGTCTTATGACATAGACCAAGCTGGTTTCAAACACATGGTCCTCAGTCATCCCTGGAGTGCTGACACTGTGCCACCATATCCATTGCTTCCTTTGAGTCTACTCATGAAAAGAATCCTAAGTGCCCATATACTGATATGCCAATATTCCACAAAATTGATGGGCCCTCATGATGTCAATCTTATGGTGAAATAATGCGAGCACAGGAATCCTGTTCATGGCTTTTAAATTAGTCATTCAACTTAGGTTTAGAAAATTTAAGCCAATCCTCAACATTTTAAACTTTCAGCAATGTGAATACAAATTCCAGCTCTCAGAGAATAAACTTGGGGTCCTTTGTTTTCCAAAAACCCAGTAGTTCTGAGTGATTGTGATTCAGAGTTCTTAGTTCTGTAAGCCTCCCTATGAGATGAGCAAAATGCTGTGGATCTTCTGGATGATAGATTTTTGAATATTTATACAAAATTTGTAAAACTGGTTCTTGTAAATTTTCCACATGCTGCTTATTTTTAAGGCATGGACGATCTGAAAAACATCATATTTATCTTGATATATATTACAAAGTGGTAAAAGATAGCAAATTCACTTAATAAAATGCAGTTGATAACAATAAAAATTACAAACATATGCAGAATCCCTAGTGTCTACCAAATATGTTAAGTAAACGACCTAAATTTGTTACTTTATTTAATCTTCACACTATCATTTGAGCTAAGTTCTATTTTTTGCCACAATTTTTCAGACAAGCTTCTTGCAACTTAAATAGTTAAGTGATTTCCATGAAGTCACATAGAAAAGAAATGATTAGTAAGTAGTTTTAAGAATTTAACAGCAGCCAAGTACTTACTTGAAACTTTAAAAGATTAAGTAATTCCCCTAAGGCCCATAGGAAGTAAAGGGAAATGCTAAAATCGTTGCTATAAAATAGGAACCAACCAAGGATTTATGAAGGGTTACACAGCCTCCTTTCAACCAGCCATTTTGCTTAAGATATAGCAACATGCTTAACAGGCAAAAAATTTTGCGCTTCATTTAGCTTATATTCTGAGTCTGAAAGGAGTGGAGAAACAGAAAAATGTATACATTTTTTTTAAGTAAAAACATAGGGACTAGAAGGTTTCTCAGTGGTTAAAGATGCTTGCTTGCAAAGCGTGCTGGCCCAAGTTTTTTTGTTGTTGTTTTTTTTGTTTTTTTGTTTGTTTGTTTGTTTTTGGTTTTGCAAGGTAGGGACTCACTCTGGTCCAGGCTGACCTGGAATTAACTATGTAGTCTCAGGGTGGCCTCGAACTCTTGGCAATCCTCCTGCCTCTGCCTCCTGAGTGCTGGTATTAAAGCTGGCCCAGGTTTGAGTCCCAGTACCCATACAAAGCCAGATGCACAAAGTATCAAATTCATCTGTAGTTTATTTGCAGTGGCAAGAGGCTCTGATGTGCTCATTCTCTCTCTCTCTCTCTCTCTCTCTCTCTCTCTCTCTCTCTCTGTCTCTTTTACAAATAATAAAAGGTGTTTTTTTAAGTAAAAACATAACACACAGTGATGTGTTGCAGACAAAAATAGTGAAAAAGGACATGGAGAAAGGAATGACATGATCTGACTGACATTTCAAAGACCCTCTCTGGCTTCTGTGTAAAGAACAAACTCTAGAGAGGTAACTGCAGAGTCAGAAAAACCTATTAGAAAGGGGGAGTCATTGGGTCTGGTTGGCTACAGACAGTAATAAGTGATTAAATTCTCAGTATATTTAAAGGGTAGAGCCAACAGATTTGTTGCATATTTTATAGGGATATAGGAGAAAGAAAGAAATTAAAGATGATTTAAACAATTTTGGCAGATACAACTTGAAGGATGGAGATATTATTTACTAGAGATGGAGAAAAAATATGAGAGGATTGAATTAGAGGGAAACCAGGAGTTCACCCTTTGGGCATTTAAAATTTAATATGCCTGCCAGATATCTTGATATTAATCAAGACATCAAGCAGAAATCTTGAAGAGGCTATTTAATAAAGTTTGGGGGACCACTACAGGCCAGTACATAAATGTGACAGTAATGACTACATACATGGCCTTTAAAGCCATGAGATAGGACAAAATCATAGAAGAATTGAGTACAGAAGACAGAACGGAGCCTTGGAATACTCTAGCATACTTATTGTGAAAGATGAGGAAGAATTAATAAAGGAGACACAAAAAGAACAGCTAATTAATGGGGGAAATCAAGATAGGATGGTGTTCTGGAAGTCAAGTAGAAAAAAAATGTCAAGGGGGAATCAACTGAAACCAAAATGATGGAGTGTTCTAGAGAAAACGAACATATGATCTTCTCTGCCACATGCAGCTGATAAGGACCAAGAATTGGCCACTGGACTCAGCAATGGCAAAGTCCTGAAGATATTGACAAGGAACCATGGTGTGAAAAGGATGAACCGAATCTGACTGTACAGGGTCATGAGTGAGGACAAGGATGAAAATGGAGACTGAAGTATAGAAACTCTCTAAGGAAAGTTTTCTATAAAGTAGATCAGAGACATGAAGTGCATAGAAAAGGGGATTAATATCAAAAGGCATTTCTTTTCAAGATGCATGAACTTAAACAAGAAACTTAGAGAAGAAACTTGTGGTGAAAAGAAATTAATGCATTTGGCTGCAATTAATAACAATAACCACTAGGCGTGGTGGCGCATGCCTTTAATCCCAGCACTTGGGAGGCAGAGGTAAGAGGATCACCGTGAGTTCGAGGCCACTCTGAGACTCCATAGTAAATTCCAGGTCAGCCTGGGCTAGAGTGAAATCCTACCTTGAAAAACCAAAACAATCAAAAAATAAAATAACAATAACCACAAGCTTTGTGATTTTATTGACAAATCTAATGTAAATTTTTACTACTAAAGATTTTTACCTGAGAATAACACAGTTGCTGCTGTAAGCAAAGCATATTCAACATCTGTTATATTCAGTCCACTCATTCTTCTATAGAAGTAAAACAGTGATGTAATAAACTCTTTAGTTATACCTAAAAAGATTAATGTAAAAGTATGTTTGCATCAGGGCATTGTGCAGAATCAGTACATTGTGATTCTCATTTATTCTTCAAAATAATATAAGAAAATTGAAACAGGGATAAGGTTCAGGATGGCTGCTCCTACTGCACAGGATCTCTGTAAGGCCAGCAGAGACTGTCCCTTATTTTTGCAAAGGCCACATCTGACTCTCCTTCTTGGGCTCACTAGGTATGCTGTTCAAAGACAAAGACTAGAGCAAGGGCAGGATCTCTCCCAAGCGGTACAAGTTGGAGCCTGCTGGACTGAGTGCCTTTGACTGGCAGAAGCTTCTCTTTGGTGTTCCTGGATTGCTTATAAGTTTCAGACTTCATATCCCCAGCGTGGTTGTCCATTGTAATGAGAAGAGGTGTTTGCTGGCAGTATAGGACAACATCAGGATCCTGAGAAACTTTGAAATGTACCCCCAAAGAACTAACCAAGGACCCCATATGGCTTCACAGAGAAATAGGGCATGAATTACAATGATGTACCCAAAAGAAGAAAATGGCTAGAAATAGAATGCTCATTTGTGTCTGTGGTGGTTAGAGTGTGATTAAGCTTGCAAATCAAGTGTCCAGCAGCTGCTGGAGGAGGTGTCACTGGGAGCAGACCTTTTAGTCCAGCCCTAAAGTGTTTAAAGAGCCAGTATGAGCTCCAGCTGTTGGTGCTTGCTGGTGTTGGTTTGTTTCTCTCTGCTGTGGATGATGAAGTGAGCCAGCTTCCTCTACCCTTGAGAGTGTTTCCCTGGAATCTGTAAGCCTGAACTAAACCCTGCCCTCCCACAAGCTGCTTCTGGTCAGGTGTTTGTCCCAGCAATGCAAAGGTAACTGCAACAGATGACTTACACAACACAAACTTTAACCGACTTGGTATACCAACTTTAACCAACAGGGGAAACACCCTTGGAAGAGAAAGCTGGGTACCATGGAGCAGGCACACTTATAACCCTGGAAAAGGGGAACAGGGCTTCCCTCGGTGAGGAAAGGGTTTAGGATACTTGCTGAAATGAAAGGGGGTTCCTTTGAGGAAAAAAATATAAACAGATATCTCCAATCTAGTGTTTTGTATTGTGCAATGTTACCATTTGGAGTAGCAGAAGGGTCTTCCTTGCAAAATTTCCCCATAGAATAAGCACGTTTGTCACCACTCTGATCACAAGCATCCAGTGCGTGAGCCGAGTGTCTGGATACTCTCATCGAACCTAGAAAACGGAAAATATGAATTCTGATATTTTTCTAATCTTTGTCTAGATGGTAAGCTCGATCTCTTTCAGAATCCAGCATAGCTATTAAGGAAACATTTCCAACAAATAGCAGATTTATAATAATTTTTGTTACTGAAACATAAAATTGGGTACTAGGCATCTATATATATTATAGAGAACCCCAAACCCGTGCTATAAAGAATGTTTCTTCAGAGAAAAAAGCTACATGAATGTATTAGAAAGGTCTTGATGAACAGCTATCAAAATGTAAGAAGAACAAAACAGTTTAATATTTATGTGTTGCTAAATTTAATAAGCTATGTTAAAGTTTGTTTATTTATTTATTTTTACTTTTGGAGGCTGATTCTTTTCGACTATAAAGTTGAGCTCCATGCAGGAACAGCACTTCAGTGTTTGACTCTTTCTGTAATGCAGTCTGATCCTCACTGGTCAAATTTTCAAATCCTTAAAAAAAAAAAAAAGAACATGAAGAAAGTGATAGTGAGCCAGGTGTGGCGGTACACCTCTTTAATTCCAGGACTTGAGAGGCAGAGGTAGGAGGATTGTTGTGAGTTCAAGGCAACCCTGAGACTACAGAGTGAATTCCAGGTCATCCTGGGCTACGGTGAGACTCTTCCTCAAAGCACCAAAAAAAAAAAAAAAAGAAATTAATAATGAAAAGATAATGTTCAGCTGCTCAACATTACTTATGAATCCTAAAGGTTCCCTTGGAATCATAGTATATAGGGTCAAATCTGAATAAAATCCTGGATTCCACATGGAATATTTTAGGACAGCTGAGCCAGAGTAGTTCTTTTCCTATGGCAAAGACAAATTTGATATGGTTAATTTAGCCTGCTAGAAAGGAAGAGACTGAGCTCCTAAGATTTCAGGTGGACATGAAAACTCTGCTGGGAATTGGACTAGGGGACACTTACATTAAATTCTGGTAAAGAATTTGTCTGCATTTTGTCCATTCCCCGAAACCTTTTTCCCCCTTTGGTTGAGGGTGGGAGAAGTCTTTTGAGGCAGAGTCTCACTCTAGCTCAGGCTATGCGGAATCCACTCTGTAGCCCAGACTGGCCTCAAACTCACAGTGATGCTTTTAATCTCAGCCTCCTGAGTACTAGAATTAAAAGCATGTACCACCATACCTGACAATGCCCTGAAACTTTGAGTGCGCCTGAATTTATAAGTAGTTGACTAATTTGTGGAAGGAAATTTAAAGGCGGAGTCAGCTCCAAGTCGGTGGGTAGGCCCGGCCCGCCTTCCCCATTGTTGGGCGAGGAGCCCTCGGGCTCGATCTGGATTTATTGAGGTACAGCCCGTCCCCTGGGGACAGGTGCACTTGGGGATCTGGTTCCTTCCATCAAGGGGAACCCCGAAGGACAGACTGCGGGTTCTAGGGAGACACGTGTGGCTGGGATGGATAGGCGGGTTCAGGCTTGAGAAAACACGAGGCTGGGAGCCGGGCCGAAGGAAGCACGTGACGTGGAGGGGAAGCTTGGCGTGAGGACGCTTCAGTGGTGTCGCAAGATTGGAAATAAGCACGGTCCCTTTAAAAATAAGCTAGGACTTCTCTCAAATGGGTGTGCTGAGGAGACTCAGATGTTGGCCTCAGCTCCTAGGCTGAACTCGGCAGATTGGCTCATGAAAACTAATGTATTGAGACAAAGGAAAGGATCTGGCAGAAAGCAACATCTATTCTCCTGGGCTTGGCAGCAAGAAAGAGGACAAGTAGTGGAATTCCAGCCATCTGAAAAGCACACCGAAAGGTGACAGAGAAGCTGAAAAGATGGGTGGTGGAGAGAGGTAAAACATTCCAGCCCCTCAATCTAGAAACGTTAGCAAGAACCAACAACAGCTTACTAGATGGAAGACTAAGGATCTGAATTGCCAGATGAAGATTGTTCACAAGAAAAAAGAACAAGGACACCGTTACAACTCAGCAGCAGCTGCATGGCAGGCCATGCAAAATGGCAGGAAGAACAAAAATTTTTTCTAGTAATCCAAATTGGAACTCGAGCTTATCAAGTCCCAGTTTGCTTTTTAAGGTTCAAGCTAATCAGAACTATGCTGGAGCCAAATTGAGTGAGTCACCATCACCAAGTATTGTTCCCAAGCCACCAAGCCACTGGGTTCCAGTTTCATTTAATCCTTCAGATAAAGAAATAATGACACTTCAACTTAAAACCTTACGTAAAGTACAGGTCTAAGGTGAAGTACTAATGTTTAAGTTTAGCACTGTTTACATAGTTATCAATTGGTCTGAACCAAATTGACTTACGGAGGTAAAAACTTCTAATGTACAAGTATAATCAAGACTATCTCATTTGTTTTATGTGCTGTGTGCGTGGTGACATATCAGTGCAATTTAAATAACTGTATTGATAGCATTGCCAAGTAACTAAATTCAAGTGAACCATTCAGGTTGATTTGGGGAATAGCTGACTCTTAAACTTGTCTGTTGAAGACAGAGTAGTTTATTTGCAGTCAATCAGGTATAGGTTTCCAGCTGAAATATACAAGGACTGAAACTGCGGACATTAGGAAGTTAAGTGTCCTAGGGGCACCTAAACAAACTAATGCACTGCCAAAAGAAAATGAACTTTTACTGAAGCTTTCATTTTACTAAATTGTACTTATTAATTGGTATGTGTGAAGGTCAGTCAGGACTTGCTAGAACAAAGCAGTCTATGGCCCCCCAGTGGCCCTATTTTGGATCTCACTCTAGCCCAGGCTGGCTCTGAACTCTGATCCTACCTCAGCCTCCCAAATTGCACTGGGATTAAAAGTGTGTGCCTCCATGCCTGGCTTTTTCCCTGTTTCTTAAGTATAATGACTATGCATCTGCCTGCAGATGAACTAATTTTTAAAAAATAACTTGTTTTAAGTACCTAGAGAAGAAAGAGCTGTGTAAATACATGTAATAAGCTTGTAACATATGTAAAGTTTTCTTTTATCCTACAAAAAGACTATTTTAGTATGAATTTGCTGGATGCATGACCATGGACTTTTTTTTTTTCTACTAGGGCCTAATTTTAAAGGTCCCAATTGTTTTAAAGAAGTTTGCCCTCATGTTGAAGTGCCAGTGTATGTACAATTGATTTGGTTTTAAGCTACATATCAAAGTAAAACCTAATGTTAAGCTTATATTAAAAGACTTAAGCTGCTAAAACATTTCCTGTTTTTGAGATAAATCAGTACAGCATCTCCATTCTATTCCCCAGTCTTGAAACCCAAAGATTCATTTTTGCTTTCACCAATCCTGATGAGACTGTGCTTGGTTCCAGTGGCTCTGATGCTTTTGATGATTAAGTGCAACTTAGGAAGACTTATGCAAAAGGTGTAATTTCAACCCTAGGGGTAAAAAATACTAATAGCTGTTAATGCTCCCATCTAATTTATACTCATATTTTGATGTTGACAAGCAAAATTAGCTAAGTTGTAATTCTCCAAATTTTGATGAGATGTGGAAATCTTTTTAAGCAGAGGAAAGTAGATTAAAGAAATATAGGAAGACTTCCAAGAGTGGGAGGGGTCCTCAAAAGAAAAGAGGGGGGGTTACAAATCTTGAATCTTAATGCACTTTCCATAATACTTAATGCATATGATCTGAGTTTGAACCATGAAATTAAAAAAAATAAATTCTGCTCAGCAAAAAAGAAAGAAAGAAAGAAAGAAAGAAAGAAAGAAAGAAAAAAAAAAGAAAAGAAAGAAAGAAATTTAAAGGCACCAGAGCATTCAGGCTATGTATTGTTACTGCTATTTTTTTATTTTTTATTTTTTTTATTTTTTATTTTTTGGAGAGAAACACAGAAAGAGACAGAGAGAGAGGAAGACAGAGATGTGCGCACCAGCAGTGTCTCAGCTGCTGCGAACAAAATCCAGATGTGTGTGTCCCCTTGTGGTCAAGTGCGGCATTGCGCCCTTGCATCACTTTGCATCTGGCTAAACGTGGGACCTGGAGATTGGAACCACTGGAGATTGTAACCAGCGTTCTTAGGCTTAGGAGGCAGGCGCTTTAACCCCTAAGCCATCTCTCCAGCCTAGTTACTGCTATTTTATCTTATCCAAATTTACAGTAAGAATCAGGAGCACAAAGCAGAGAGAAAGAATTCGGAAAACATGCAATCCGGTCAGAAGGAAACCCTGACAGCTGGAAGTTGAGAATGAAGAAAATATTAAAGAGATTAGTGCCACTGAGAAGAAGCCAAGCACTTCACAGTGTAAGTTAGGAATGACTCCTCAAGGTCGCCTCAGGAATCACCTACGTGACAGCCATCACAGCCAAAATTAAAACAATATTTTTTACTTTGTTTTTGTATTTATGTGCCAAGAGAGAATGTGGGGTTTGCACACCAGGGCTTCTTGCCACTCCAAACATATGTGCCACTTTGCACATCTGACTTTATGTGGATTTTGGGGAATTGAGCCAAGGCATAAAACTTTGCAAGCAAGCAGCTTTAACTACTGAGCAGCCTCCCTAACCCAGGGTTTAAATTTTAAATTCATTTGCAAGAAGATCCCTTGAGAAGGGAGAACCACTTTGGTGACTTGCTCACACACTATTTGAGTTCAGTTGCTCTGGCACTCAGAGGTTGCTAGAGCCCTGGTCCAAGTGGACCTAGCTACTGCTTGAGCCAGTTTTGGAATCTGTAGAATGCAAAACTTTACACAGTCATGGAAGCTTTCATGGAGATTTCAAAGGAATGCCTACTAGGCCAGGCAGTATGTAAAACTGTAAAAAGGGGGTGATACATGGAACTATGAGATGAAGCCTAAGCAAGAGAACAGCTTCTGCTACATTCTCTGTTGCCAGAATGTTCTAGGGCCATGGGCCCAAGAAGCCATTGTGCAAACCCTCTGCAGCTGTGAGCCAATATGCATCTTTCCTCTTTTAAACTATTTCTGTCACGAATTTGTTTATAGCCATGTAAAATAAACCAGTACAGACAATGGATACCAACTAGGTAAATGGAGCTATTGTTATGACTACCTGATTATACAGTTCTTAAGCCTTGGTAATCTACTGATAGGAGGCATTTGAAGGCATTTGGAGTAGTGAGCTGTAGGAGCCCTAGAACGCTGTGAGCTTAATAGGCCCTAAAATTGCAGGGCTTTGTGATCCTCTAATGGCTCCTTCCTTTAAAACTGAGAACTTTTTTTTTAAGTAAATATTTTATTTAAGCCGAGCATGGTGGCACACACATTTAATCCCAGCATTTGGGAGACAGAGGTAGGAGGATTGCTGTGAGTTCGAGGCCACCCTGAGACTACATAGTGGATTCCAGGTCAGCCTGAGCTAGAGTGAGACCTTACCTCAAAAAAACCATATTTATTTATTTGAGAGAAAGATGGAGGGAGCAAAGAAAGAGAGAGAGAATGGGTGCACTACAAATAGCCACTACAAATGAACTCCAGACACATGTACCACCTTGTGCATCTGGTTTACATGGGTCTTAGGGAATCAAACCTGGGTCCTTTGTCTTTGCAGGCAAGCACCTTGACTGCTAAGCCATCTCTCCAGCCCAAAAAACTAAGATTTTTAAAAAAAAAAATCATTTAAGGGCTGGAGAAATTGTTCAGTGGTTAAAGGCGCTTGCTTGCAAAGCCTGACAGCCTGAGTTCAATTCCCCAGTACTTATGTAAAGTCAGATGCACAAAGTGGAGCATGCACATGGAGTTTGTTTGCAGTGGCAGAAGGCCCTGGTGCACCCATTCTGTCTCTCTCTTCTCTATTCTTTCTCTCTCAAATAAGTAAATAAATATTTTTAAAAATTCATCTAAGTATTAAGATATTTTTTCCAAAGGTAATTACCTGGGAGTGCCCTTGTAAAATCCATCAGCCCATGGACATGTAGGACTGCTGTCTCTGAGAGTCTCAGAAAAATTAGTTCAGCATTAGCATACTCCTGCAGTTAATCCATAAAAAATAATAAACTTAATAAATGTTCTTTTCTTTCAGATGACTACTGAAAATTTTAGTTATGCTGTTGTTTCCAAGCATAATTACAAATTATTTCTTGCTAGTAATAAATACATACAAATCCATTTGTGTCCACTAAGGGAATCATATGTCTTTGATGAGCTGCCACAATGTCATTGATAAGATATCGTTCCTCTTGGGTTAGTTTCATGCTTTGCTGACTCTGTAAAGACATAGAGGGGGAAAACTATGACATGCACTTATTAAACAAGATATCATTAAAGGCATAAGAAACTAGATAAGATGAAAATTCTTGCCCCTTTTCCAGATCGAGTGGTAGATGACACAAGTTTGCTGTCTGCTCCTTCCTCTTCTGCTTTGGTGTTAGAGTAAAAAGTATTGTGCTTCAAGTTCTTCCGAAGTCTCTTTGATTTACATTGGACTTCTGTGAGCAAACCTGTGATATTACAAAGTTCACACAAAATGTTTTGGCATAGCAAATAACAGGGCTTGATGAAAACCGTCATATACATAAATGATCATAGACTTGTCATGTGCATTACACATCAATGAAATTATATTTCTTTTCCTTTCACAACTACCTTGTCTACTTCAAAATAATTATCCCATACAAATATTTAGAATTATTCCCTAAGTTGTAAATTTAGATATTTACATGAGAACTTAATTTCATCTTAGAAGCAGTGTGGAATATCAGAAGAAAAGTACAACTACCTTAGCTAAAGCATTTGTCCCTGATTTTTTTTTTTTTGAGAGAGGCAGAGAGAGAGAGAGAGAGAGAATGGGCATGCCAGCAGCCTCTCAGCCGCTGTGAATGGACTCCAGACACGTGCGCCCTCTTGTGGGCAAGTGTGGCATTGCGCCCTTGTGTCAGTTTTTGCATCTGGCTAAACGTGGGACCTGGATATTGGAACCAGAATTCTTAGGCTTGGCAGGCAGGTGCCTAAACCGCCAAGCCATCTCTCCAGCCCTGTCCTTGATTTTTACATCATAAGATCAGGAGAGAATGTCTTCTGGTTTTTAAAATAAGCTATTTATGGGGCTGGAGAGATGGCTTAGTGTTAAGGCATTTGCCTGCAAAGCCAAAGGATCCTGGTTCAACTCTCCAGGAACCACATAAGACAGATGCACAATGGGGCACATGCATCTGGAGTTCATTTTGCAATGGCTGGAGGCCCTGGCATGCCCATTCTCTCCCCCCACTGCCTCTTCCTCTCTCTCTAATAAATAAATAAATAAATAAATAAATGAAATATATAAAATAAGCTATTTATTTTCCCCTTTTAAATAAGATAAGGCAATGATATTCTTTTTATTAAGTAAGCTGTTTCTGTTTGGGGCTTGTTACTTTTACAGCGATTTTCAACATCAACTAGCATCTTTACTAGAACAGCAACAGTTACCATAAATCACTCCTAAATTAACCAAATATTAACATACCTGTCATCTAGTATAAGTATTTAAAGTATACTTTTTATATAAAAATATAGAGAACTGAAGAACAAAACAAAAGCCTTAGCCCCTTTCTAAATGATTTTATTATTTGTTAAAGAATCAAATATATCAAAACATGAAGCCATTTAAAGCGTATCAAGTACTGTATATGATAGTGCACAGCTGTAATACCAACTACTCAGGAGACTGAGGCAGGAGGATCACAAATTTAAGGCCATCCTTGACAACTACCTCAAACCCTGCCTCAAATTTAAAAAGAAAAAAAAAAAAAACTATCCAGAGGATGGAGAAATGGCTCAATGGTTAAGGTGATTGACTGCAAAGCTTAAGGACCCAGGTTCAATTCCCCAGTACCCACATAAAGTCAGATGCACAAAGTGGTGCGTGCATCTGGAGTTCATTTGCAGCAGTTGGAGGCCCTGGCATGTGCTCATTCTGTCCCTGCCCCTTTCCTTGCAAATAAATAAAATGTTTTTTAAAAATCAAGTAAGTATCAAAATAATTTGAACTGAAAACACATGCAAAATCTGAAATTAAAAAAAAGTTGCTGGGCATGGTGGCACATGCCTTTAATCCCAGCACTTGGGAGGTAGAGGTAAGAGAATTGCAGTGAGTTGGAGGACAACACAGTGAATTCCAGGTCAGCCTGGGCTACAGCAAGATCCTACCTCAAAGAAAAAAAAAAGTCATTCAAGTGAGAGGGTAAAAGTTTTGGAAGGCTTACTAAAAACGTATCTTTAAAAGAGATGTCAGCCAGCTCCCACCTGACTAGACCTCTGTTGCAGTAACGTTCACACATTGCTGGCAGAAATCACCTGATCAAGAGCAGCTTGTGAAAAAAAAAAAAAAGGGGGGGTAGTATTTTGGCTTACAAACTTGAGGGGAAATTCCACGATAGCAGGGGAAAAGGATGGCAAGAGCAGAGGGTGGACAACACCTCCTGGCTATCATCAGATGGACAACAGAAGAATGTGCCAAACACTGGCAAGGGGAAACTGACCATAACACTCATAAGCCCGACCCCAACAAAACACTGCCTCCAGGAGGCTTTAATTTCCAACTGCCATCAGCTGGGGAACCTAGCATTCAGAATGCCTAAATCAAACCACCACACTCTCATAGTGCTGGAAAGCTCTATGGGAGCTTCTAGAGGACAATGGTCACCAACAGCATGAATAAGCAGGGACCCTGCAGACTATGAAATCAACCAGCTGGTCAAGAAGTACACACACTTGTGAAATAGTGGCACACAGCCTCTGCAGGTAACCAGCTATTCTTTTTTTTTTTTTTTTTCCTGACGTAGGGTCTCCTTCCAGCCTAGGCTGACTTGGAATTCACTATGTAGTCTCAGGATGGCCTTGAACTCACATCAACCCTCCTACCTCTGCCTCCCTAATGCTGAGATTAAAGGCATACACCACCATGCCCAGCCAAACTGTTCTTGGATCGGACATGCGGCTCACTCAGTGGGAGAGAACTCATATCTGGTACTGGAAACCAAGTCAGAATCCCATGGTCAGGAAACTCAGACTTCAGAAGGAAGTCCCCCTGTCCTCTAGAGAAGAGTAGGCTTACACACCAAAAACTCTCTCAAATAACTTTGTGTACCCCATTAACCCCAGCTGCTCTTAGTCAAACATGTTGGGAGAATATGCTTTATTTTACAGGTGGCAGAGAAAATAGAGAACCAAGATCCATCAATAAAACAAGCAGACAGCCAACTGCCAACCACAAGGTGTGCCACCTCTACCACATCTTTCCGGACACAGGAGAACTTGCAAAGGAAGCAGCAACAAAAATGCTGCTCTTACTGCTAGCCTGACAACTAGTTTCAGGGTGATGGTGACAGGTGTGGTGTGATCAAAGCAGAAATCCAAGGCTACAGAAGACTTAACACTAGCCAGGCATGGTGGCTCATGCCTTTAATCCCAGCACTCCAGAGGCAGAGGTAGAAGGATTGCTGTGAGTTCAAGACCAGCCTGGAACTACATAGTGAATTCCAAGTCAAGTCAGCCGGGGCTAGTGTGAGATCTTACCTTGAAAAATCAAAAAGAAAAAAAAGAAAACTAGTTTCTATGAATTGGGATTGGAGGTATAACTGTGGCAGTGCACTTGCCTTTCTACTGACATGAACTATAACCAATGATGCCTGAAGATAAGAGAAAGGTTATCAACACTCAAAAGACCTTTGCTATAGTTTGGATCTGTAATGTTCCCAAAGGCTCATATGTTGAAAGCTTGTTCTCAACTGATGGTGCTATTGGGAAGTGTTAAGAGGCTTTGGGAGGTGAGCCCTGGAAGAGCACATCCTGTCATGGTTCCCTCCCTCTCTGCCTCTGCCTCTCCCTCTCGCTCCTTCCTGGCTATCAGGAAGTGAACAGCTGTGCTCTACCACATGCTCTGCCATATGATTCTCATCTTTATCTCAGGCCTAAAGCAATGAGACCAAGAGACTATGGGGAACATACTCTGAAACAGCAAGCAAACATAAACCCTACTTTAAGTGTTTTTTTGAAGTTATTTTATCACAGTGATAGAAAACTAACATAACTTCATTATGATTTTCAGAAATAAAGCAGAAAGGTACAATTTATATGAAAATATACCTATATTTTTGCTTATTAGAACCAAAAAGGAGAAAAAAAATCAAGGAACCTAGCATAAATTAATCATAACAAATCATGTCAGCTTAATTACACAAAGTATATAAAAATTTAACATGAGTTCATATCTCTCCACGGGAACTTTAACAGGTTCTCTTCATATATGCTTATAACCAGAATGGGCATGTAGGTTGGATTCAAAATTGTTGGTATAAAATGTAAAGTACCTGAGCAGCTGCAGTAAAAGGAAGTTGATAAGCACATGAATGTCAGTGCTGGAAATCTTCTCATTGGTTCTGTCTTTTAGTTCTAATCAATGTTTTTGTTTTGCTTGTTTTTTGGCTCATTATGTAGGCCAGCTGGCCTCAAATGCTCCATCAGTCTGCTTCAACCTTCTTAGTGCTGGCATTATGAGCATGTGTCGCCATGCCTATTTCTAGTTAATATTTTAAACTAAGATCTGATGATATCTGAGGGAAATAGCTGGGGACGTAGCTTAGTTGGTAGAGTACTTGCTTAGCGTGCACAAGGCCCTAGGTCAACCCCCAGCACCACATAAGATAGGGGTAGTATATGCATGTAATCCCAGCTCTTGGGAGGTGGGGTGAAAGGATAAGAAGTTCATGGTCATCCTTATCTACATGAGACACTGTCTCAATAAAAAAGAAGAAATAGTACAAATATCACATGACAGATGAAACACTCTTCACACACTGAATAATATGCTGAACATAAGAGGACAAGTTCACCGGAGATAGATGTTGAGACCTACAAGCTTCTTAGAACTGATGATGTCTTAAACCTGTAAGATCAGCTTTACAATACTTTTCAACAAGTCTTAAAAGGCTGCTGTCACAGATTGTATTTCTGGTTATGACATAGAATAATGGTTTACCTAACAGATGTCATAACTGGCTGGCATGCCTAACTTTAAATTGCTTCTCCCCCATTTAGTTAGCCAATTTGATTTCTTTCATCACTGACCATGCTCCCCTGAGGATTGTCTGAATAGCTACACAGACATGAGTAAACTGATTATAATGCTTGTAATGGTGAAGGAAATAGTTTGTCAACTCTTAGCTCGACATAGGGCAATAGTTTTAGAATCCAGACCTATCACCTGCCACTAAGGTTTAACTGAGCTGAGGTTAAAATTAAGAAAAAAGCCAGGCATGGTGGCACATACCTTTAATCCCAGCACTTGGGAGGCAGAGGTAGATGGATTGCCATGAATTCAAGGCCACCCTGAGACTACATAGGGAATTCCAGGTCAGCCTGGGCTAGAGTGAGACCCTACCTTGAAAAACCAAAATAAATAAATAGATGAAAGAAAGAAAGAAAGGAAGGAAGGAAGGAAGGAAGGAAGGAAGGAAGGAAGGAAGGAAGGAAGGGGGAAAGAAAGAAAAGGGATCCACCTTTAAAAGGGGACAAGGGAAAAGAGGGTACCAATACATGATATAGACATACAAAATATGTTGTTAATAATAATGATAACCAAAAATAGGGCTGGAGAGATGGTTTGGTAGTTAAGGTGCTTGCTTATGAAGCCTAAGGACCCTTGTTCAACTTGCCAGGTCTCACGTAAGCCAGATGCACAATGTGACACAAGCATGCAAGGTTGCACATACGCACAAGGTGGCACGCGTGTCTGGAGTTTGATTACGGTGGCTGGAGGCTCTGGCACACCAATCCTATTTCTCTCTCTCTCTCTCTTGCATAAAAAAAGAAGACCAATGTGGTAGTTTGAATATATGTCCCCCAATATATTCAATGTTTTATTACTTTATAGTTTGCATCTGCAATCACCTTGCTAGAGGCAAGGTCACTGGGGGCCGGTCTTAAGGTGTGGTGATGGTTTGAGATTCCATTGTAAAGATATGCAAATGTGCCTAGCAGGAGTTCCTGAAGTGTGCTGTGTGACCTTTTGGCAGTAGTTTTGCTCTGTGTGCTGTGGTGGCTGGTTGGCTTTTGCTCTCTCTGTTTGGCCCTGTGGAGAGCAGGCCGTTTTTCCTGCCTTTATGGAACTTCCCCTGGATCTGTAAGTTTCAATAAATAATATCCCTTCCTCCATAACTGTGCCTGGTCTGGAAGTTCATCTCAGCGAACCCGAAGCTGTCTGCTACAACCAATCTGCTGGGAATACCTCTCTCTCTCTCTCTATATATATATATATATTTTTTTTTTAATAGAACAGGGATTAGCTGGAAATAAGAAGGAATTCAGTGCAGGAAGATGGGGTGGAAGGATTAAGGAGGGTGATGGTGGGGACAATAATCATAGTATATTGTGCATATGTGTGGAGGTTTGAATAAATAGTTAAATAGGGGCTGGAGAGATGGCTGAGTGGCTAAGGTCAAAGGACCCAGGCTCAATTCCCCAGGACCCACACAAGCCAGATACACAAGGGGGCACATGCATCTGGAGTTCATTTGCAGTGGCTGAAGGCCCTGGTGTGCCCATTCTCTCTCTCTCTTTCTCTCTCTTTCTATCTCTTTTTCTCTCTCTCAAATAAATAAATAAAAATAAAATTTAAAAAGTTAATGAGGGGCTGGAGAGATGACTTAACACTTAAGGTGCTTGCCTGCAAAGCCTAAGGACCCATGTTCAACTCTTCAGATTCCACATAAGCCAGACACACAAAGGTGAGGAAAACACAAGGTCGTACATGCCCACTAGTGGCGCAAGAACCTAGAATTCAAATGCAGTGGCTGAGGTCCCAGCCAACTCTCCATCTCTCTCTCTTTCTCTCTCTCTCTCTAAAAAAAAAAAAAATAAAGTTAAAGAAAGAAGAAAAGAAATAAAAAGGATGATCAGCAATGTCAAGGAAAAAAAAGTATGTTTTTAATCTACTTTAATATATTCATAGTAACTAAAAACTTTAATTTTAGATTCTGCTCTTTCTCAATGCATTGTATAACTTAAGAAATAACTAAACTGAGAAGTGACTGTCGTCTTTGGTAGTGGACACAGTACTTTAAAACAAGGAAAAAGAAATCATAAGAAAAAAATACTTGACATATGTGGTAAGAGAATTAAGAGTCCAAAAGAAAGGAAGTAACATTACATAGGCCTGTTTATACAGGTTTCTATGAGCAGTTATGAAGTTGGAAAATGATTAATCAAAGTACTAACCATATAATAGCCTCAAGTCAATTTACCAGTAAATGTACTATGGAAATTTGAAGTAATGATGACAGGAATCTGAATGCATGGCAAGAATATTTGCATAATGTTTATATCCATTAAACATTCTTATCAGTTCCCTTTTCTTTCAGCTTGGCATAATTCCTTTAAATTAAAGGGAAGGCTCATTTCATTATACATCGCCTCCAAAGAATATGAGTTTCCTTTCACATGTGTTTTTCAGCATAGGGTAAAAGATGATTTTTCAGGAATTGGTATGGACTGAAAACTTCCTATGTTAAAAAAAAATTTTTTTTAAGCCGGGAGTGGTGGCACACGCCTTTAATCCCAGCACCAGGGAGGCAGAGGTAGGAGGATCACCATGAGTTCGAGGCCATCCTGAGACTACATAGTGAATTCCAGGTCAGCCTGGACCAGAGTGAGACCCTACCTAAAAAAAAAAAAAAAAAAAAAAAAAAAAAAAAAAATCACCCAGTAGAGCCAGGCGTGGTGGTGCATGATTTTAATCCCAGCACTTGGGAGGCAGGGGTAGGAGGATTGCCAAGAGTTTGAGGCCACCCTGAGACTACATAGTAAATTCCAGGTCAGCCTGAGACCCAAAAAAAAAAAAAAGAAAACAAACAAACAAACAAACAAAAAACCAGTAGTACTACTGTAAAGATTAAGTTACATTTAAGAAAAAGTACAGCTAAAATATGCAAGAGACTCAAACAATTTGGTACTCTTCTGCCGGATTTTGTTTTCTTTTTTTTAATCCTGGGACTCAAACCCAAGGCCTCATGTATACTAAGGCAAGAATCCTACCATTGAGCTACACCCCAGCACAGGAATTAACGTTTAGCACCTATGTATTAATTCTTAGTAGGTTTTACATATCTACATATCAGGTGAGCTTTTGGGAATCATTAATTTTAAATTCTGCTCTTTCTCAATGCATTATATAACTTAAGGTTAAGTAAGCTGAAAATATATGAATTTTTTTTTTTTTTTTTTTTTTTGGTTTTTCGAGGTAGGGTCTCGCTCTAGCCTAGGCTGACCTGGAATTCGCTATGTAGTCTCAGGGTAGCCTCGAACTCACAGTGATCCTCCTACCTCTGCCTCCCGAGTGCTGGGATTAAAGGCATGCGCCACCATGCCCGGCTAAATATATGAATTTCTAATTAAGATGAAAACAATATCGGTTTCAAATTCAAAGCACCAGGACGCCTTTAATCCCAGCACTCCAGAGACCAAGGTAGGAGGATCACTGTAAGTTCCAGGCCAGCCTGAGATTGCATAGTGAATTCCAGGTCAGTCTGGGGTAGATCAAAACCCTACCTTAATAAGCCAAAAAAAAAAAAAAAAAAATTAAAGCAATACAGTAAGAGTAAGACTTATGGAAATAACTACTTGGTTATTTGTCATCTTAACTGAGTAATTACTAGATAGATAGATTAAATCCAAATTAATATGTTGACACTCAAAATGAGAGTTGAAGAATGTATTGAGTTAGTTCTCAGTAAGATAAGAAAAAATTTTAATTCCCCTCAAAAAACAAAACTACTAACACAATGGCACTTACATTCTGCCAACATTCCCACTGCTTTACACTTTTTCAGTCTGCACTCTTGGCATTTTCTACGCATGAACATGTCCATTTCACAATGACCACCATTCTTGCAACTATATACTGAATTTTTTGTGATGCTACGTCGGAAAAAACCTAATAAAAAATTTTTCATGGATTAATATATATTTTTATTACTTGTCATTTTTATTAATTTATACCTTTATAATAACTAAAGTAATCAAGTTAACTAGATTATTTCAACATAATAAATTTTTCTCAATTGGAAAGTTTAGTTTAATATGCATATATATGGAACATTATCTAATCCTTTCTTAATTGATATATTCTGTGCCTATGTTGTTCCTTTCAATATCACAGCTGAAAATAAAACTGAATAACCCTACCACATTAAGATAACTCTCTAATTTTCTATAGGTATGTTACTTATTAGCATTATATTATACAGAAAATCAGGATCCCACAAAGCATCTCCCAAGGTGCCTTGACAGAATATATGACAACATAAAATAAAACTGTAAGAAAAACCTCCCTTCTCTCCTCAAATTTTTACTTCCATATTTCCCAAACAAATGTTGCTGGTTTATATGGTCTATGACATTGAAGAGACCATGATTGGTGGGAGGAAGGAGGGTTTTTTCTTTCACTTCCTATGTCCATGCATAGCTTTTTCTCTTCCTATGACCTGCGACATTTCTCATTCTATGCAATAATCACTGCTGCTTCAGGGAAGCTGCCCAGTGCAGTCAGAGGCCCGTGTTAAAGCCCTTTCACACTTTCTCTCTTGGTACACTTGAAAGTGAGATCTTCATGACTTAGAGTCACCCAAGGCAGTAAGTTTTCAGAACTATGCTTCATTCTGCAGTGTACTTTCAACAGCAAGACATTGCGCTTCAAGAGGAAGTCAAACTCCGGTGTGGTGGCACAAGCCTTTAATCCCAGCACTTGTGAGACAGAGATAGGAGGATCTCTGTGAGTTAGAGGCCACCTTGAGACTACATAGTGACTTCCAGGTCAGCCTGGGCTAGAGTGAGATCCTACCTCAAAACAACCACACACACACACACACACACACACACACACAAAGAGGAAGTGAAACCTTGCCTGGTGATACTCTTTAAAGAGCCGTTACCTCATTCCCAGTATTTCCCATTTGGCCATTTTGCAAACAGTGAGTTGTAAGATTTTCCAGTAAGATATCAATCTGAACTGCTAATAAATGTGTTTACATGTTTACTTATGCTTTATTGGCCTGTTTACAGGTTTGATGTGTGTGTGTCTGTAAGTGTGTTTGTGTGGTGCTAGAATCAAACCCAGAACTTACACTAAGCAAGTGCGCTACCAGCTAACTACAACCCTAACCCTGCATTTGTGAATTTTAAAAATTCTAGAGCCGGGTGTGGTGGCACACGTCTTTAATCTCAGCACTCGGGAGGCAGAGGTAGGAGGATGGCCATGAGTTCGAGGCCACCCTGAGACTACATAGTGAATTCCAGGTCAGCCTGAGCTAGAGTGAGACCCTACCTCAAAAAAAAAAAAAAAAAAAATCTAGAATGCTTCAAAATTTTTCAAACTCAAAAACTGCTTCACTTTTTGCAAATGTCATTGTATATATTGGTCTTCACTTCTGGACTTTTAATTGGCTTTCAAAAACAGCACTTGAAAAGAATCTGTTAGCCAGGTGTGGTGGCACATACCTTTAATCCTAGCACTCAGGAAGCAAAGGTAGGAGTTCGAGGCCACCTTGAGACTACATAGTGAATTCCAGGTCAGCCTGGGCTAGAGTGAGACCCTACCTCGAAAAAACAAAAAAGAATCTTTTGAGAAGTCATTTAATTCAAATCTCCTCCAAATGTGCAAATTATATCAACCACATAAAAAGATGTAATAGTTAACATTCAGGTTTATTTTTTTAGGAACAGTGGGAGCAAGAGAGTGGGGGAAGAGAAAATCGGCACACCAGGGCCTCAGCCAATGCAATCGAACTTCAGATGCATGTGCCACCTAGTGGGCATGTAAGACCTCCACTTGCCTCACCTTTATGCATCTGGCTTAAGTGGGAGCTGGAGAAAGATGGAACCTGCGTCCTTAGGCTTCGCAGGCAAGTGCTTTAACTGCTAAGCCATCTCTCCAGACCAACATTCAGATTTTTTAAATGTCATGTTTTGTTCCAACATCAAATTCTGCTAGGCATATAGAAACCTTTTGTGATGTATGTATTGAATTTTATACTGAAATATGAAAGTCCTTATCAAAAATGAAAAAAACTAGACCCAAACTGTTTTTTGGGGGGGAGAGGGGGGAGGTTGCTTTTCTGAGGTAGGGTCTCGCTCTAGTTCTAGGCTGATCTGGAATTCACTATGTAGTCTCAGGGTGACCTTGAACGCACAGCGATCCTCCTTCCTCTGCCTCCCAAGCGCTGGGATTAAAGGCCTGCACCACCACGCCCGGCTTCAAACTGCATTTTTATTTTCATGTCTTTGATCACATAGATTAGTCTCTCTGAACATGCCGTGCTTCTCCCTGGTTTTGTTTTTCACATTTAAAAAAGTAAGAATATTTTCATGCGCCTAACATTTCATGACTCTTGAGTGAACACCGAGATTTCAATTTTGCTTTAGTTTGGTCTTACCCTTGCAACCTTCACAAGTAAGTGCATTATAGTGATACCCTGATGCTTTATCTCCGCAAACCACACAGAGCTCTTCCTGTCCTTTCCATCGTGAAGAACACGATGGTCTGGACCTCTTCATTCCAAGGTATTTGTCTTCAGCAGCAGGAACAACCACATAAGTGGAGTGATTTAATTCACAAGAATCAAGTCCACACTGTCCATCACCACTGTGCTGTGGACCCAGGCTATAGGTGTTGAAATGACTTTGTAAAGATTGGGGCCACACAGCTGCAGGAAACTGAGCAGTAGGGTACTCAAAATCAGGCGATTCTTGAACATCAGTGTCGTATGGCTGATAATCAGTTTGTTCTGGCAAAATATCTAGTTTCGTAAACATAAAAAAGAACAAATGGTAAAATGTCAAAAGTTCATAATCATTTTCAAATTTCAAAGTATTTTATGCTCAACAGACAGGGTTAGTTCAACATGTCCACCGCATCCCAGATGGTTGCTGTCTGCCATGATGGCCACATAGTAACGGAATCACACTATAATGCAACAGTTTTGCATCTTGATGAGAGAAAAGCCACAATAAGCACAGCCAAGCCATCAAAGAATGGAGAGAGATTTATCACCTGTGACAGATAAGGAGTGTGTGTGGAGACATCTCTAAAACAGACCTGTCCAGGAAATGAAAGAAACATAGGGAATTTATTTAGGAGTCCTACGTATGCTTTTATAGGGATGCCACTGCGTAAGCAGCTCTGCCGAGAACACATTTAAGAAAAGAAGACGGAGCTGGAGAGATGGCTTAGTGGTTAAGGCGCCTGCCTCCTAAGCCTAAGAACGCTGGTTCCAATCTCCAGCAGTTCCAATCTCCAGGTCCCACGTTTAGCCATATGCAAAGTGACGCAAGGGCTCAATGCCACACTTGCCCACAAGGGGGCACACGCATCTGGATTTCGTTCACAGCAGCTGAGAGACTGCTGGCACGCCCATCTCTATCTGTCTTCCTCTCCCTTTCTCTCTGTCTGTCTCTCTCTGTCTCTCTCTCTAAAAATAAAAAAATAAAAAATAAATTAAAAGAAAAGACGGAGTTCAGGAGAGATGGCTCAGCAGTTAAAGGCATTTGCAAAGCTTCCTTCTCTTGCTCTCTCAAATAAATAACAGAAAATGTAATCACACTGATTTTTAAAATAGTTGTTTTCTATGTGTATGGAAGAAAAAGGTTTATTTTGCTTACAGACTCATGGGGGAGTTTCATAATTGCAGGGGAAACGATGGCATGAGCCTCCTGGCCAACAACAGATGGACAACACAACAGGACAGTGTTTTTAAAAATTATTTCTTTGCAACAAGAGCAAGAGAATGAGGGGGGAGAAATGGGTGCACAGGGCCTCCTGCCACTGCAAAAGACCTTCAGATGCAAGCATCACTTTTACATCTGGCTTTACATGGGTTCTGGGGAATTGAACTCAAGCTTTGCAAGAAACTGCTGAGCCACCTCTTCAGCTCCCAAATAAAAAGGAATAAGACACATTTTTACACATGCTTAAGCTCAATGTTATGGTGCACTAGAGAAAGTGCTAGAAATACCTTGGGCATGCTCAGCTTGCCACATAAACCTTAAGCTGAAAATAAGGAAGGAATGTTTTGAAAGTGCAAAGACACAGTTACCCCTAATGGGATATGCTTTACTTAGACACTACCAACAATACCTGCAAATGCTACAATTCCAGAGGTGGATCATAAGGAGAAAAAAGGGCCACAGTTGCTAATGGCTCATGCTAAATAAAAGTGGATATAAGCTGGGCATGGTGGTACATGCCTTTAATCCCAGCACTCAGGAGGCAGAGGTAGGAGGATCTCTGTGAGCTCAAGATCACCCTGAGAATGCATAGTGAATTCCAGGTCAACCTGGGCTACAGTGAGACCCTACCTTGAATAAAAACCAAAAAAGAATACACAGTGAATATATCCCAGACTTTGGAAGGGAAGAGTACCCCTATGTTCTGCCTTTTCTTTGAGGTTATAACTATTGTTACTACAATCAGGTCATAACTAATATGCATTAACAAATTATTACACCCTCAAAAAACACCACACTTCCACCAATTACTTAGTTATTTCAATCAAAACAAAAGTCGTGGGCTGAAGAGATGGCTCAGTGTTTGAAGGCACTTGCTTGCAAAACCTGACTGCCCAGTTCAATTCCCCAATACACATGTAAAGCCAGATGCACAAATTGGCACATGCATCTGGAATTCCATTGCAGTGGCAGGAGGCCCTGGCATGCCCATATTCATTCTCTCTGACTCTCTGTCTCTTTCAAATAAATAGCAACATTTTAAAAAAATGGGCTGGAGAGATGGCTTAGTGGTTAAGCCGCCTGCCTGCCAAGCCTAAGAACACCCGCTCTATCTCCAGGTCCCATGTTTAGCCAGATGCAAGTGTGCAATGCCACACTGGCCCACGGGGGGGCGCACGTGTCTCGAGTTGATTCACAGTGGCTGAGAGACCCTGGCACACCCGTTCTCTCTTTGCCTGTCTCTCTCTCTCTCTCTCTCTCTCTCTCTCATAATAATAAAAAAAAAAAACTAAGCCAGGCATGGTGGTGCACACCTTTAATCCCAGCACTCAGGAGGCAGAGGTAGAAGGATTGCCATGAGTTCGAGGCCACCCTAAGATTACATAATGAATTCCAGGTCAGCCTGGGCTAGAGTGAGACCCTACCTCAAAAAAACAAAAAATAAAATAAAAATACAACTAGCACCAATCCTAATATAAATACCATTTAAAAAAATATTGAGCCAGGCATGGTGGCACATGCCTTTCATCCCAGCACTCAGGAGGCAGAAATAGGTGGATCACCCATGAGTTCAAGGGCTAGAGAGGAAGACCCTACCTTGAAAAACCAAAAATAATTTTAAAAATAAAAATAATTTTGTTTTATTTGAATTTATCATTTAATATAACTTTTTTTTAAAGTATTCTATGTATTTACTTATTTGAGAGAGAGAAAAAAGAGAAAGAGACAGAGAAACAATTGCCCAACAGGGCCTCTAGCCACTGCAAACAAACTCCAGATGCATGCACCACCTTGTGCATCTGGCTTACGTGGGTACTGGGGAATCAAACTTGGGTCCTTAAGCTTTGCAGGCAAGTACCTTAACTGCTGAGCCATCTCTCTAGCCCTCATTTAATATATCTTAACATCCTCTTTTGCCATTTGCAGCCAATTTAAGTTAGAGGTTTTTTGTTATTTGCACAGGAATACATTTACCTACTGTCATAGTCAGCCTCAGTTGCTGGGATGAACTTCCAAACCAGGCACAGTCATGAGAGGAAGGGATCTATTAAAGCTTACAGATAGAGTTGCACAATGGTGGAAGAAGTTGGCCTCCTTTTCACAGGTCCATGCAGAAAGAGCAAAGCAGCCACCACCAGCACAAGCAAGCACACTCCAGGAACCCCAGGAAGAACTCAGGCACTTTACATATCTTTATCTGGAACCCAGATCCACCCCCAAACACAACTTACAGCTGGACCCTAAGATCCACACACAGTGACATGTCCTCCAGCCAGGTGGCTGGAGATCTAAATTAAAAGCTTTAATAAACTCCTGAATGTATTGGGGGACATCATTCAAACTTCTACACCTACCTTAAAGGGTTACTGTAAAAATGAAAAGCAGGGCTGGGAAGATGGCTTAGTGGTTAAAGCACTTGGCTATAAATCCAAAGGACCCAGGTTCAATTCCACAGGACCCACATAAGCCAGATGCACAAGGTGGCACATGAGTCTGGAGTTCATTTGCAGTGGCTGGAGGCCCTGGTGAGCCCATTCTCTGTCTGTCTATCTGCCCCCCCCCCTCTGCTTTTCTCTCTCAAATAAATAAAAATAAAAATATTTTTTTAAATGAAAAGTATATATAAACTATAAAATGACACATCATGTGGTATTATTCACATACGAAGCTGCCAACTACCAACTTACTTTCTGTTTCCAGGAGAATAACTGAACTTAAATCCAATATTGGCTCCAAAAGAACCCAGAAGTTCTCAGCTGCTCTGGAACTGGTAATAGTTCTTTTCCTGGTGTTGATTCACTATGTGACTACATGTAGTCTCACCCTCAAAATCCAAGATTATACCATCAAGATCAGTAAATAGGATATTTTCCAATATTTTCATTCATTTATTTGCAAGCATAGGAGAGATAGAAGAAGGACAGACAAAGAGAATGGGCATGCCAGGGCCTCCAGTCACTGCAAACAAACTCCAGGTGCATGCATCACTTTGTGTATCTGGTTTTACATGGGTAATGGGAAATTGAATCTGGGTGGTAAGGCTTTGAAAGCAAGTGCCTTAACCACTAACACTACATAGTGAATTCCAGGTCAGCCTGGAATTCTCCAGCCCATAATGAAACTATTTGGTATCTATTCAAAATTCGGCATTAGTGATAAATGTTGAGTTCGTTTGCAGTGGCTGAAGGCCCTGGCGTGCCTGTTCTCTCCCTCTCTCTCTCTCTCAAATAAATAAAAATAAAAACAAATAAACTAAGCCAGGTGTGTTGTCACACGCCTTTAATCCCAGCACTCAGGAGGCAGAGGTAGGAGGATCACAGTGTGTTCGAGGCCACCCTGAGACTACATAGTGAATTCCAGGTCAGCCTGGACTAGAGACAGGCCCTACCTCGAAAAAACAAAATAAATAAAATAAATAAACTATCAGTAAAACAATGATAGTGAAAGAAAGAAAGAAAGAAAGAAAGAAAGAAAGAAAGAAAGAAAAAAAGAAAGAAATTTTTAAAAGGAAAAAAGGAAAAAGAAAGAAAGAGGACTGGAAAGTTGGCTTAGCGGTTAAGGTGCTTGCCTGTGAAGCCTAAGGACCCAGGTTCAATTTCCCCAGTGCCCACATAAGCCAGCTGCACAAGGTGGCACATGCATCAGGAGTTCATTTGCAGTGGCTAGAAGCCCTGATTTACCTGTTCTCTTTCTCTCCTCTCTCTCTCTCTCTCTCTCAAATAAATAAATAAAATATTTTTAAAAAGAAAAAAGAAAGAAAGCAATCCTCCTACCTCAGCCTCCTTTAGTGTTGGGGTCAAAGACATCAGCCACCATGCCCAGCTTTAAATTATTTTTTATTTTTTATTTTTTTTAATTATTTTTTTGGAGAGAGACACAGAGAGACAGAGACAGATAGAGATGGGCGCGCCAGCAGTGTCTCAGCTGCTGTGAATGAAATCCCAATGTGTGCGCCCCCTTGTGGTCAAGTGTGGCATTGCGCTTTGCGTCACATTGCATCTGGGTAAACGTGGGACCTGGAGATTGGAACCGCTGGAGATTGGAACCAGTGTTCTTAGGCTTAGGAGGCAGGCGCCTTAACCCCTAAGCCATCTCTCTTTCAGCTTTCATCAAATTCTCTTTTAACTGTATGGAAGAACTGGATATCAAAATATTAATCTTCACTTTACTTTTTTAACAATCAGTAGTTTTCTCAAAGAAAACAATGCATTTTTTTATTCAAGCTTGTGGCCAGAATCATTATAAAATTATGCAAAAAGATGAAGGATTACTCGATAAGCTCTAGCGTCCATACACTGGACATTTCTCTTAATTTTGTCAGTTTTTAGTCCCTCCCCACTTCTTATTTCCTTTGTGATTTTCAGGATAGATTAGATGAGACACTTTTTGTTCTAGCAAAGAGGTAAAAAAAAACAATTTACAAAATAACATAGTTAGACAATCTCCCTATCACTGGCAGAGGAAAAATAATACAGGACAGTTATAAAAGAAGGTCTGGACAGCAGAGTGGACAGGGGCCAGCAAGCCCTGTTCATGTATTCATGGTTACTTCTTGTGAATATATTTTGGTTTTTCTAGAGATGAGGTCTCACTTACAAACCAGACTAACCTCTCCTTATCCCTCCCCTTCAGGGACCTAATTCTTGGCGATCCTCCTAGTCAGCTTCAGTTTTCTGAGATGAACCTCGCGAGACAGTTTATGGGTGGAGGAGCTTTATTAGGCGTACAGATGCAGGGAAGTTCCATAATTGCAGAAGTAGGTCAGGCCCCTTTCACCCAGGTCCAGGCAGAGAGAAAGCAACACACCACCAGCACAAGCAAGAAGCACACTCCAGGAACCCCAGGAAGAACTCAGGCACTTTACATATCTTTATCTGGAACCCAGATCCACCCCCAAACACAACTTACAGCTGGACCTAAGATCACACACAGTGACGCGTCCTCCAGCCAGAGTGGCTAGAATCCGTCACTTTATCGCGGCGCTCCTGAATGTGTTGGGGACATCATTCAAACTTCTACACCTACCTTAAAGGGTTACTGTAAAATGAAAAGCAGGGCTGGGAAGATGGCTTAGTGGTTAAAGAAACGCGGCTATAAATCCAAAGGACCCAGGTTCAATTCCGCTAAAATTACAGCCAGATGCACAAGGTGGTGCATGAGTCTGGAGTTCATTTGCAGTGGCTGGAGGCCCTGAGTAGGCCATTCTCTGTCTGCCTATCTGCCCCCTCTGCTTTTCTCTCTCAAATAAATAAAAATAAAAATATTTTTTTAAATGAAAAGCATATATAAACTATAAAATGACACATCATGTGGTATTATTCATCTGAAGCTGCCAACTACCAACTTACTTTCTGTTTCAGGAGAATAACTGAACTTAAATCCAATATTGGCTCCAAAAGAACCCAGAAGTTCTCAGCTGCTCTGGAACTAGTAATAGTTCTTTTCCTGGTGTTGATTCACCACGTGACTACATGTAGTCTCACCCTCAAAATCCAAGATTATACCATCAAGATCAGTAAATAGGATATTTTTCAATATTTTCATTCATTTATTTGCAAGCATAGGAGAGATAGGAGAAGGACAGACAAAGAGAATAGGCATGCCAGGGCCTCCAGTCACTGCAAACAAACTCCAGGTGCATGCATTACTTTGTGTATCTGGTTTTACATGGGTAATGGGAAATTGAATCTGGGTGGTAAGGCTTTGAAAGCAAGTGCCTTAATCACTAACACTACATAGTAGATTCCAGGTCAGCCTGGAATTCTCAGCCATAATGAAACTGGCCCAGTATCTATTCAAAATTCGGCATTAGTGATAAATGTTGAGTTAGTTTTGCAGTGGCTGAAGGCCCTGGCGTGCCTGTTCTCTCCCTCTCTCTCTCTCAAATAAATAAAAATAAAAACAAATAAACTAAGCCAGGTGTGTTGTCACACGCCTTTAATCCCAACACTCAGGAGGCAGAGGTAGGAGGATCACAGTGTGTTGAGGCCACCCTGAGACTACATAGTGAATTCCAGGTCAGCCTGGACTAGAGACAGGCCCTACCTCGAAAAAACAAAATAAATAAAAAATAAATAAACTATCAGTAAAACAGCGATAGTGAAGAAGAAAGAAAGAAAAGAAGAAAGAAAGAAAAGAAGAAAGAAAGAAAGAAATTTTTAAAAGGAGAAAAAGGAAAAAGAAAGAAAGAGGACTGGAAAGTTGGCTTAGCGGTTAAGGTGCTTGCCTGTGAAGCCTAAGGACCCAGGTTCAATTTCCCCAGTGCCCACATAAGCCAGCTGCACAAGATGGCACATGCATCAGGAGTTCATTTGCAGTGGCTAGAAGCCCTGATTTACCTGTTCTCTTTCTCTCTCCTCTCTCTCTCTCTCTCTCTCCTCTCAAATAAATAAATAAAATATTTTTAAAAAGAAAAAGAAAGAAGCAAATATCTACCTCAGCCTCCTTTAGTGTTGGGGTCAAAGACATCAGCCACCATGCCCAGCTTTAAATTATTTTTTTAATTTTTTTAATTATTTTTTTGGAGAGACACAGAGAGACAGAGACAGATAGAGATGGGTGCGCCAGCAGTGTCTCAGCTGCTATGAACTAATCAATAATAAGCCTTGTGGTCAAGTGTGGCATTAGCAGCCCCCTTCCAGTCGCATTGCATCTAGATGAAGCCCGTAGGACCTGGAGATTGGAACCGCTGGAGATTGGAACCAGTGTTCTTAGGCTTAGGAGGCAAGCCTTAACCTAAGCCATCTCTCCAGCCCTAAATTATTTTAACTGTATGGAAGAACTGGATATCAAAATATCTCAGTTAGGGCTAAAGACATGGTCAGAGGTTAAAGGCACTTGCTTACATAGTCTGAAAGCCAAGATTCTACACCCCAGTACCCACAGTAAAGCACAAAGTGGTACGCTTGCTCTTGCTCCCTCTCACGCTCTCCCTCTCTCTCTCTCTCTCTCTCTCTCTCTCTCTCTCTCTCTCTCTCAAATAAATAATAATAATAAATTTTTAAATAGCTCAGTCAGTAAAGTGCATGCCTGGCAATCATGAGGACTGGAGTTCCATCCCCAGAACACATGAAAATGTCAGGTGTGGAGTACATGTGTAAACCCAGAGCTGGGGAGGTGGAGACAGGCAGATTCCAGTCTAGCATGATTGGTGAGTTCCAGGTCAATAAGAGACCCTGTCTTCAAATAAAGGTGGGCAGCGATGGAGAGATAGCTTAGCCATCAAATCATCTGCCTATAAAGTCAAACAACCCGGGTTCAATTCCCTAGGAATCACGTAAGCCAGATGCACAAGGTGGTGTATGCATCTGGAGTTAATTTGCAGTGGCTGAAGGCCCTAGTGTGCCCATTCTCTCTCTCTCTCTCTCTCTCTCTCTCTCTCTTTCATCTCTCTCTCTCTCTCTCACTCTCTCTCTCTCAAGTAAATAAAAAAAAGGTGGGCAATGTTACTGAGGAACAACACCTGAAACTGTCCTCTGGCCCACACATGCATGTGTAGTCACACACACACACACACACACACACACACACACACAAATCACATGAATAATACATAAATAAATAAACACATATCACATGAATAATAATAAAAACTGTAGGTAAGATTACATTTATATTACAGCCTTAAGGTTTTGTAGAAAATTTCTAGTGTCACAGGCATTCTTTTGTTCTATGTCTTTCCCTTTTATAAGAATTTTATGGGCTGGAAAGATGGCTTAGTGGTTAAGATGCTTGCCTACGAAGCCTAAGGACCCAGGTTTGAATCTCCAGGTCCCACATAAGCCAGATACACATGGTGGCGCATGAATCTGGAGTTCATTTGCAGTGGTTAGAAGCCCTGTCATGCCCGTTCTCCCTCTCCCCCACCCCTCTCTGTCTCTGTCTCTAATAAGTAAATAAAAATAAAACAGAAAAAAAAAAAGAGTCTTACATTAAGATTAACATTTCATCTGGGTATGGTGGCACACACCTTTAATCTCAGCACTTGGGAGGCAGAGGTAGGAGGATTGCTGAGAGTTTGAGGCCACCCTGAGACTACATAGCGAATTCCAGGTCAGCCTGAGCTAGAGTGAGACCCTACCTCGAAAAACCAAAAAAAAAAAAAAAAAAAAAAAAAAAACCTAACAATTCACGCATAATTACTGTGAAGTGCACTTACTAAATTGAATACGAATTTGCCTCAGCTAATCCCTCAAAATAACTTCAAATCTTACACATTAATTTTTTAACTGAAGACAATTTTAGACTATTGTGCTTTTTCTATTTTATTCTGGACTATAAAATATATTACTGTCTTTTAAATGATTTTCTTTCATAAAGAATAAAGTTGGGCTGGAGAGATGGCTTAACAGTTAAGGCATTTGCCTGTAAAGCCAAATGATCCCTGTTCAATTCTCCAGGACCCACATAAGCCAGATGCACAAGGGGCACATGCATCTGGAGTTCATTTGCAGTGGCTGGAGGTCCTGGTGTGCCCATTCTCTCTCTCTCTCTCTCTCTCTTTCTCTCAAGTAAATAAATAAATAAAACATATTTTTTTAAAAAGAATAGCTGGGCGCAGTGGCACAAGCCTTTAATCCCAGCACTCAGGGGACAGAGGTAGGAGGATTGCCACGAGTTCGAGGCCACCCTGAGACTACTGAGTGAGTTCCAGGTCAGCCTGGGCTAGAGTGAGACCCTACCTCAAAAAAAAAAAAAAAAAAAAAAGAATAAAGTTATTTCTTCTTTTGTTAATTTTTTTAAATCTCTGCAATTAACCACAATTCCCACAAAAATATTTGACTGACTCTTGTACTAGAGTTTTTTTAATACATACCATAGTATTGCACAGGTTCAACAAGACAATACTCCTCAGATGCAGTGACATAGGTATCTGCCATACTCTGACCCGGTTCTCACGGTTTTGTTTACTTCAACAATGCTGGATGCTTTCAGAATAAACCCTGCGGGAAAAAATAGCAGATGACTTGAAAAGATGATTATCAAATTAGTATGAGTTGATAAAATTACAACGGAAAGCCTGGTGTGCAGTGGCACACACTTATAATCCCAGGATGGCAGTGACTGAAGCAGGAGGATTGACATGCACTCAAGGCCAGCCTGGGCAACATGACAAGGCCCTGCCTCAAAAAAAATTTACAGTGGAGTATTTTTTTTATTTTTTATTTTTTTTATTGACAACTTCTTTAATTGTAGACAATATCCCATGGTATTTCCCTCCCTCCCCCACTTTCCCCTTTGAAACTTCACTCTCCATCATATCCCCACCCCCATTCAATCAGTCTCTCTTTTCAGTTTGATGTCATGATCTTTTCCTCCTATTATGATGGTCTTATGTAGGTAGTGTCAGGCACTGTGAGGTCATGATATCCAGGCCATTTTGCGTCTGGTGAAGCACGTTGTAAGGAGTCCTACTCTTCCTTTGGCTCTTACATTCTTTCCGCCCCCTCTTCCGCAATGGACCCTCAACCTTGGAAGGTAGGTTTGAAATGTTTCAGTGCTGAGCACTCCTTACAGTGGAGTATTTTTTAAATAACAAATTTAACAGAATTTATACATGAGACATTTCCATTTTCATCAAGAAAATACTGATTTTTCATAATCAAATACCATATTGTTTTATGATGGTAATAATCACTGTAGCTCTTGACGCTGTGCTGGGTTAGAAGACAGGCCTCAAACACAGCTCTCATCATTTACTTATGGCTACTTATTTAACCTCCCTGAATCTTGGCTTGCTCATTGGTAGAAAAAGAAGTAAAATCCTCCTAACAAAATTGTTGGGAGAATTGGAAATGTATATGTAAAGTCAACACTATTCCTGACAATAATTGTTTCCTAAAATTGTTATTCTGGGGCTGGGGAGATGGATCAGCAGTTAAAGGCTCTTGCTTGCAAAGCCTGTTGACCCAGGTTTGATTCTCCAGCACCCTTGTTAAACCAGATGCACAAAGTGTTGCATCTGTCTGAAACCTGTTTGCAATGGCAGGAGGCCCTTGTGCGCCCATTCTCTCTCTCACTCACTCGTTCACTCTCTCTCTAATAAATAAAAAAATTCAAAAATATTCTTTAATGTTTTTTCAGATGCTTTCTAGATCTCCATGCACTAAGATGAAATGGAAGGAAAACTGGAGTTTTTCAAGAATATAAAGGAAATTAGAGGGTAGGAAAGCAATGGCCTTCATGAAATTTTTAATCTTCTAAGTGATTTGTAAATATTTATTCTTCTGTAGTACTGTCATATGGTAAATAATTTAAAAAAATTGTTCTTCTGCTTAACTGATAAGTTTATTAGTTACTTTTAAAAGTATTTTATCTTCTGTTTAAGATGGCGGCATAAGAACCACACCAAAGCAGCCTAGGGGAGAAAAATAAAAAAAGAAAGAAGAAAGAAAAAGAATGAAAGAAAGAAAAAAGAGAAAAAAGAAAACAGCAAAATACACTCTTCTGCTAAAAAACTGAAGATGGATAAGAAATTGTCAACCACATCAGAGCAGTAGGAGCAATCCAGAGAGTCTAGAGCCCACAGAAGCAGGCAGAAGTGGCTCCAGCACTGGCGGCACCAGCTCTGTGCTACTGGCAACTATGGTGCCAGGCTCGGCCTGAGCCTCAGGAAAAGCCAGGTGATGGGATTTTCCATGCACACCGGCCTCCTTGCAAACTCAAGGAACGTGAAGGGAGGACGGCAGGGAGCAGCAGAGCAGCTCTTGAGGAAGAGGATCGTGAGGACCAACAGGAGAACTTCAATGGTTAGAGGCCCTGGCATGCTCATTTTTCCTCTCCCTCTCTCTCTTTCCATCATAAATCCATTATAAACTCCAGTATAACATATTATACATAAATATGATATTATAAATATGATATTATACATAAATGACCCTCTAATGAAAATATTGCTGTCAAAATATGCTCACAATAATATTTGCATTATTTCCCACAGATTTTCAGACTTTCAGTGTTTAATAGGAGTATTATAAAATACTCCTGGTTTTACTTATAAAAAATTACAAGTAAAATAAAACTTTTAAAATGAAAGTGCTCATAATACTAGCATTAAAACATTTGAGTAGATTACTAGTATCCTAGAAGCATGAATCAAAGCTTCTGTCCTGTTAAAATGTTCTAATGACTCCCAAATGTTCTGTTTTGTGATCATTCCTGGTAAATATTTAATTAACATAGGAGCTTTTATTAAGATCAACTGGGCATAGAAAAACTCTTGTTTCCTCTAGTAATAGAGATTGAACCTAGGGCCTCAAGCATTCAAGTTAAGCACCCTACCACTGAGCTATACACCCAGCAAGTATAACTTTTATTTAAAATATTTTTTACGAACTGTCACTGATGTTTTTAATTTTATAGATGTTTAATTCTATAATTATTTGCATTTTATCTTCATTAATCAAAGATTGTTCCCAGTACCTTTTCATATATCTATAGCTTAATAGGAAATACAGATTCCTGAGAACTAAATATACATTACGATTTTTTTATTTTTTTTATTTTTTTTTTTACAAACTGTCACTGAGGGTTTCACTTTGGTCCAGGCTGACCTGGAATTAACTATAATTAGTCTCATTTTATCTTCGAACTCTCAGCAATCCTGTTACCTCTGCCTTTCATATAGTGCTGGGATTAAAAGCGTGCACCACCATTCCTGAGAACTAAATATACATTACGATTTTCACATTTTTTAATTTTACTCTCCTAATATATGTCACTTGAATTGTGAATAAATGAATGGCATAAATTGATATAACTTAAAAGTAGATTGCTTCACATCAAAAACATTTCAGATTTCATAGAAGTTTCTTAAAGAATGACAAGGCTGGAGAAATGGCTTAGCAATTAAGGTGCTTGCCTGCGAAGCCTAAGGACCCAGGTTCAAGTACCCAGAACCCACGTAAGCCAGCTGCACAAGGTAACACATGTGCACAGGTGGCACATATGCACAAGGTGGCACATGCATCTGGAATTTGTTTGCAGTGACTAAGGCCCTGGCACACCAATTCTCTTTTTCTCTTTCATTTAAAAAAAAAGAATGACACAATATTAAAGAATATTTTGGGGCTGGAGAGATGGCTTAGAGGTTAAGGCGCCTGCCTCCTAAGCCTAAGAACCAGGTTCCAATCTCCAGGTCCCACGTTTAGCCAGATGCAAAGTGACACAAAGGCACAATGCCACAATTGACCCCAAGGAGGCGCACACATCTGGATTTCGTTCACAGCAAGCTGAGAGACTGCTGGCGCGCCCATCTCTGTCTGTCTCCTTCTCCCTCTCTGTCTGTCTCTCTGTGTCTCTCTCCAAAAATAAATAAAATAATAAAATAATATATTTTTAAAAAGAATATTTTGCATGGTAGGGTTTTTCTTTGACACAAAAATCATAAAAAATGATCAGCCGGGCGTGGTGGCGCACGCCTTTAATCCCAGCACTCGGGAGGCAGAGGTAGGAGGATCGCTGAGAGTTCGAGGCCACCCTGAGAAATAAGTTAATTCCAGGTCAGCCTGGACCAGAGTGAAAGAACTCGAAAAAAACCAAAAAAAAAAAAAAAAAAAAAAAATCATAAAAAATGGGGGGAGGGGAGGGCAATATCATGTTTTTTGTATGTAAGTATAGAAGGTGTCAATAAAAATAATAATGATTTTTTTAAAGTCATAACAGGGGCTGGAGAAATGGCTTAGGGGTTAAGGCGCCTGCCTCCTAACCCTAAGAACACTGGTTCCAATCTCCAGGTCCCATGTTTAGCCAGATGCAAATTGACGCAAGGGCACAATGCCCCACTTGGCCACGAGGGGGCGCGCACATCTGGATTCCTTTCGCAATAGCTGATACATTGCTCGCGCGCCCATCTCTGTGTTCCTCTCTCTCTCTCTCTCTCTCTCTCTGTCTCTCTCCAAAAAAAATAAGATAAAATAAAAAGTTTTAAAAAAAAAGTCATAAAAGGGCTGGAGAGATGGCTTAGGGATTAAGGTGCCTGCCTCCTAAGCCTAAGAACACTGGTTCCAATCTCCAGCGGTTCCAATCTCCAGGTCCCACGTTTAGCCAGATGCAAAGTGACGCAAGGGCGCAATGCTGCACTTGACCACAAGGGGGCGCACACATCTGGATTTCGTTCGCAGCAGCTGAGACACTGCTGGCGCGCCCATCTCTGTCTTCCTCTCCCCTCCCTCCCTCCCTCCTCTCTCTCTCTCTCTCTCTCTCTCTGTGTGTGTGTGTGTGTGTGTGTGTGTGTGTGTGTGTGTCTCTCTCTCTCCAAAAATTTTTTTTAAAAAAGTCATAAAAAATGTTTTGGTCTGTAGGACTTCTTTGAGCCAAAATTCTCCAGTCATTGATTATTGTAATAAAACAAACATATCTGAACAACAATAGAAATGAAGGTTTATTAGCCGTGCGTGGTGGTGCACGCCTTTAATCCCAGCACTCAGGAGGCAGAGGTAGGAGGATCACCGTGAGTTTGAGGCCACCCTGAGACTACATAGTGAGTTCCAGGTCAGCCTGGGCTAGAGTAGACCCTACCTGAAAAATCAAAAATAAAAAAAAATTAAAAATAAATGAAGGTTTATTGATTCCTTTATTAGAGTCTGTATGTTAGAATACAGAGAGCATTTTCCATTGTGTACTGTTCACATATATTTTTGTTAGCATGCTATTGATATGCAATTAACTTGTAAAACTCAATATTTTAAAGTGTGCAATCAGAATGCTCAGAGTATGCACCTATCACTGTAATCTAATTACAGAACTTTAATTATCCCCAAAGAAATCCCACATTCGTTAGTAGTCATTATTCATTCCTTCTTCCCTAACTACTTGGCCAATCACTAATCTACCTTCTCAATGCCTATTCTAGTCATTTCATACAAAGAGCTACACAATTCTGCATAAAGTTTAAAGGATAAAAGTAATTAAAATTATGTCAAGTAAGTTTCATAGTTTAAGGAAAAAACAGGAAATTAATAGCTATGAAATTTTCATTTTGTATATCTCAGAGATACAAAATAATATTTGTATTAATTTCCCTCATCTGTAATACTTTTTATAATTATATCACACTGAACAGTAAACATGATTGTGAAGCAACGTACATTATTATAGAAAATGTCAACCTGGGGCCAGAGAGATGGGTTAACAGTTAAGCCATTTGCCTGCAAAGCCAGAGGATCCTGGTTCAACACTCCAGGACCCACATAAGCCAGATGCACAAGTGGGTGTATGCATCTGGAGTTTGTTTGATGTGGCTGGAGGCCCTGGCACGCCCTCCACTCTCTCTCTCTCTCTCTCTCTCTCTCTGTCTCTCTCTTTCTCTCTCTCAAATAAATAAATAAATATTTAAAAAGAAAATGTCGGGCCGGAGAGATGGCTTAGCAGTTAAGTGCTTGCCTGTGAAGCCTAAGGACCCTGGTTCAAGGCTCAATTCCCTAGGACCCACGTAAGCCAGATGCACAAGGTAGCACATGCATCTGAAGTTTGTTTGCAGTGGCTGGAGGCCCTGGCATGCCCATTCTCTCTCTATCTGCCTCTTTCTCTCTCTCTGTCGCTCTCATATAAATAAATAAACAAAATTTAAAAAAAAGAAAATGTTGCCGGGCGTGGTGGCGCATGCCTTTAATCCCAGCACTTGGGAGGCAGAGGTAGGAGGATCGCCATGAGTTCGAGGCCACCCTGAGACTACATAGTTAATTCCAGGTCAGCCTGGGCTGGAGTGAGACCCTACCTCAAAAAAAAAAACAAAAAAAGAAAGAAAGAAGATGTCAACTTAAGTCCAACTATAGTCCAAAATTGCTTTGACAATAATAATAATGAAATTCCTACATAATATACTTTACTCAACTAAATTTTTTATTTTCACAAAATTGACTCCCATAATAATAATCAGCTTACTTACTCAACTTTTAAAAAATAAATTGTGGGAGTATAAATTTAAAAATCTCAAAGACACCCTGCTTGCTACATTATATGGTTTAGTAATAGTTTAAGTTGCTAACAAAATTAACATTATATTTAATTTAGACAACATAAAATTATAAAATCGTCTCATTCTAGAGAAGGCAAAAATACTTACGATTAGTGAAGTTACTGTAGGCTGTCCTTTTCTTACAGAATGAGCAGAGACAGGTTTAGCAACAACTTCAACATTCTAGCTGAGCAAAGTGGGCCTTTTCCCTATTTATCAAAGCTTGGGCGGGGAACAGTGACTACATTTAGGTCCAGACACTCTGCAGAGCAGTGCTTCACCCTATCTCAGAAACAAACTTCCCACACAGTCCTCTCTTGGGTCAAAACAAGGGCAGTCACAAGTGGACATCAATCAAAATATAACTGCATTGTCAGGGATAGAGGCCTTTAGGACCTGCAGGTCACACTGTCCCAGAGTTCCTTTCTGTTTATTTAATAAATATTTTATTTTCTTTATTGACTTGGACATTCTTCCACTTTGGTTATAAAACATCGGATCTCATTAATTGAAATTCGATTAAAACAGGTGCTGTGAAAACTCAACTTGAACTTTATCATGTGTCTCTTTTTTTCTTTCCTACAGAAAAGATTGATAAACAAAAGGCATATGAAAACTAATTCATTAACTGATATAATATTAGATGTGTATAAATTAGCCTCTCTCACGGTCTCTGTCTTTCCTCAGTCTCAGAAAAAAAAGTAACAGGAACAGATGTTACTATTTGTTCAAGTTCTCATGGTTAATTAGCAACAGAGGCTCAATGAAAATCCAAGCAATTAAGAAGGATATTTATATATCCTTAAAGATGTCACTCATATAAACATTGTGTTGGACATTAGGTTTATAGTTTTATCCCCTTTAAGGTATTTAAGGCATCCCCTAAGGAGGCAAAATTACAAAGTTCTACCTCTCGTTTTCCTGGTCACATCTCTCTGACCTAAAGACTCACCAGTTTTGTCTGACTCAAGGTTTTAGTTTCCATCTCTTTTCTGGCTTTGCAACTACTAGATTCATGGTAAATGCTTCAAGGTCCTCATCTTCAACAGGGAAGAATTCATGACAAAATTTCCAAGTCATGTCACATACACTGTGCTCTGCAGACATGGTCTCATGCAGCCCAGGCTAACCTTGAAATCTTATATAGCTCAGGATGACCTTGAACTCCTGATCCTCCTGCCTCTACCTTCCCAGTGCTAGATTATGGGCACGTACCACCACATTATGCAATGCCAACTTTTTTGTTTTGTTTTGTTTTGTTTTGATTTGTTTCAAGGTAGGGTTTCACTCTAGCCCAAGCTGACCTGGAGTTCACTATGTACTCTCAGGGTGGCCTTGAACTCCCAGTGATCCACCCACCTCTACCTCTCCAGTGCTGGGATTAAAGGCATGTACCACCACCCCTGGCCATAATGCCAACTTTTTAACAGTAGGCCCAATATTACACAGTGTTTAATCTATGCACCAAAGAACAATAATCACAGAAGTGCAATTATTTGGTATGAAATACAAAATGTTCCAAAGATAAGTTCAAAGTTATGTCTTAAAAGAACAACAGTCTGCCCTCTTTCTCCTCTTCCTTTCAAATGATAGCTGACTTTATTTTTAATATACATTTTAAAATTTTTATTTATTTGAGGGCTGGAGGTATGGCTTAGCAGTTAAGGCGTTTGCCTGCAAAGCCAAAGGACCCCGGTTCGATTCCCCAGAACCCACGTTAGCCAGATGTACAAGGGGGCACGTGCATCTGGAATTCATTTGCAGTGACTGGAGGCCTTGGCGCACCCATTCTCTCTCTCTCTCTCTCTCTCTCTCTTTCTCTCTTTCTGTCAAATAAATAAATTAATTAATTAAAATATTTTTTAATTATTTATTTGAGAGTCAGAGAGAGAAATAGGGAGAGAGGGAAGGAGAAGGGAAGGAGGGAGGCAGATAGAGAATGGGCATACTAGGACCTCCAGCCACTGCAAATAAACTCCAGACACATGCGCCTCCTTGTGCATCTGGGCCCTTTGGCAAGCATCTTAACTGCTAAGCCATCTCTCCAGCCTGATAGCTAGCTTAAAAAAAGAATCACAGCCTGGGCAACAGTGAGACCTTACCTCAAAAAAAAAAAAAAAAAGAATTGCACTAATTTCTTTTAAAACTTGGTCACAAAATCACCCTAATTTCAAAGTTTGAAAATGCTACCATTATGCATATCAATTTCAGTTTATATTCCATCCCCCTTAATCTCTATTGTTACCTCCTCCTCTCTGCATTTAGACTCTTTCACCTCTTCATGTATAGACCTCTCCTGTCCAACAGCAAACCATGTATGTGAACTTGCACTGCCTGCCTACAAGACATCTCAAACGCTTGGCCAAAACAAAGCCCTAGATTTAATTGCACACACCTTCCCTGCCTCATCTTCTCCCTTCCCTCCATTCCCTGGAGGAAAAAAAAATTCATTCTTCTCTTTGTGCCATTTTCTGTGTCGCCATGAAGGTGCACATGAATGATGAAAACCACAGTGCTGAAAAGAGACAAAACCCCAGGCTCTCATTAGGACACGCTCCAAAGCCATTGTCCAGGTTCGAACTATGATGATGAAACATGTTTCTGTTGACGAGTTTGCAGTCACAGATGTTCACAGAGCTGGGGAAATTGTAAATCTCACAGGCAGGTTAAACAAGTGTGGCGCCATCAGCTCCAGATGTGATATGCAAACCCAGACAACTAGCAGAAGAATCTGCTCCCATCCTGACAGCTTGGTTTCATTGTCCTGACAACCTCAGCTGGCATCATGGAACCATGAAGAGACAAGCTGAAAACACCCAGGAAGAAAATATCCTGTAATTCTTTTTCTAGAGATATAAAATATACATGTAAGTAAAATACCTCAATGTGGACAAAAGAAATTCTTCTAGCAACTTACATTGAAAAATAGGAAAACAGCTTGGTGTGGTGGTGCATGGCTTTAGTCCCAACACTCAGAAGGCAGAGGTAGGAGGATTGCCATGAGTTCAAGGCCACCCTGAGACCACATAGTGAATTCTAAGTCAGCCTGGGCTAAAGCGAGACCCTACCTGGAAAAAACAAAAAACTGAGAAAAAGAAAAGAAAAACAGGAAAATAAACCATAGTGGTGGCTCACACCTTTAATGCCAGCAGCACACGGGTGGCAGAGGTAGGAAGATCGCAGTGACTTGGAGGCCAGCCTGAGACTACAAAGTGAGTTCCAGGTCAGCCTGGGCTAGAGTGAGACCCTACCTTGAAAAAAAAAAAGAAAGAAAGAAAAGGAAAATAAAAACAAAAAGAAAAATAATAAAAGAAAGAAAGGGAAAAATAAAAACAAAAAGAAAAATAATAAAACCATACCCACATAAAGCCAGATGCACAAAGTAGTGCATGCATCTGGAGGTTGTTTGCAGTGGCTGTCGGCCCTGGCACACCCATTCTTTCCCTGTCCTTCCTCCCCACTCCTTCTCTCAAAAAAAATAAACACTTTAAAAAAGGAAAATAGCAAAAACAAAAAGAAAGAAAGAAAGAAAAATAGCAAAACAAACATACAGTAATTGATTTCTCTAAACAATATTTAACTTCTAAAATATTTCTCAGGAATATCTTTTTTCTTGTTCTTGTCTTTTTTTCTTTCTTTGTTGTAGACATGATCTCTATGTAGTCCCGGCTGTCCTTGAACTCACCATTCTCTTGCCTCAGCACCCTTAGTGCTGGGATTATAAATGTGCACCACTATACCCAGCAGAAACATTTATTTCTTAAGAAAACATCTTAAAAGAATTTCAGACCATTAATTATTAATGTAAAAACATTAGTGCTGCTGGACATCGTGGCACATGCCTTAACCTAGCCTGGGACTACAAAGTAAGTTCCAGGTCAGTATGGGCCAGAACAAGACAGGCCCTACCTCAAATTAAATGAAAAAAAAAAAATCAGGGCTAGTTTAAAAATTATTTTTATTGTTTAAATACTTCTACTTAGAAGTAGAATTGTTTCTGTATTAAAATAATGTATTTTCAGCCAGGCATGGTGGCACATTCCTTTAATCCCAGAACTCAAGAGGCAGAGGTTGGAGGATTGCCATGAGTTCAAAGCCACCCTGAGACTACATAGTGAATTCCAGGTCAGCCTTGGCTACAGTGAGACCCTATCTCGAAAAACCAAGTAAATAAATAAATGATGTATTTTCATACCCCCTAAGAGTTGTTGGCCAGGGAGATGCCTGAGGCCCCAAACACATTTTAGACTGTTGCCATTGCTCTTGGTTGCCCACGTAAATGAGATAGTGTGTCCCTATTGCAGAAGAAACCACACACTGTGGTTGCTAACCATAGAATTCAAGCTTCCTCCCAGCTAGCTAGCTTTCAGTGTGAGAAGGTCCTGTGTAGGCTGCTGAGGGAGAAAAGTAATCAACTGTCTTACCCAGCTATAGACCCTACGTGTTCCATAACCAACCTGCCAGGTAAGATATGCCCAGTGGTGCAATGGTGGCATGACTCTTATGGGGGTAACCAACCACTTTCTGGTTGTATTTGATGCCCACTCTATAGGAGGGGTCCCTGGAACTGTTAACCTGATTAAAAGCCTATGGCTAGGGAGATTGTAGGCCCTGCGATGGCACCTACAACTGTTGATATGCTAAATGGGCAGGTTAGCAAACTGCCTTCTATTTACATTTATACCCGAAGTTTAGCGCTGCTTTCTGCCTCAATCATAGTGCTTCTTTTTGCAGTGGGCAAAGATGAATGCAGAGACACATAGTTGGCAAAAATGCTGAGAAGAAGTGACTATTGTGTGGTCTAAAAGGAGTATCTATACTACCCCTCCAAAGCTCAGGGAACATCACTAAAGAGCTGGTGGAAAGACATTGAGAGTTGGAGGATGGGAGTTAGAGAGTTGTGGAAGGCTGTCTTCTAGACATAACATGGCCGTTATGCTCATAAACTCAGAACAGCTGTGATTTCCTGCACAAGCTTGAGCCTGTCAATATTCTATCATGATTGCAGAAGTAACTCACAAGGCCTCAGCCCTCTCAGAGTAACTATTGGCAGTTAACTGTTACTGAGGAAGGGGAGTCATGTTCTGTAGTGGTATAGCCATTGGTAAATTGCCCATGCTCCAGTAAATAATCCCTCCACACCCATGCTCATGCAAGCAACACACACAAAACATGAAAGAAGGAAGGTGATGGGGGGAAGAAGAAAGAGTTTAGTGAGAGGGGCATGAGGATTAGAAAACATAATTGGATATGTAAATAGAAGAACAGATTGATGGGGTGAAAAGGCCTAAGGGGAAGGGATTGAGTAAAGGAAAGGTGGAGGGAGGGCTAATCAAAAGAGGATATAAATAAGTCATATGGAAACCTACTTTTCTGGACAATGGAACACTCAGAAGCAATAGATTGTTACTAGAAAATTTTCAATGCCAAGGTTGGGATACCTTCCAGTGAGTTGTTGGCCAGGGAGGTCACAGATACCCCCAAAACATTATAGGCCATTGCTAAGGCTCTTGGTTTCCCACCAGGAATAGATGGTAAGACCCGATTGCTGAAGACTACATACTTGGGCTGCAAGGTCACTGAGAAATCCTGCTGGAGCTGAGCTGAAAGCCTCCTCCATGTGGACCAGCTGACAGAATGCTGGAAAAAGCTACGCTGCATGCAGTTCAATGGTAGAGAGAAAACACCAGTGAAGATTCTCAACAGTGGATACTGCAAGCTTTAAATTTGGCCAGTCAGGCCAAATGAGCCAATGGGTGCAATAGTGGCATGTCTGTTATGGGGGAAACCAACCATTCTCTAATTGGACTGGAGGCCCACTCCATGGGAGGGAATACATCCCTGATACTGAAAACCTACAACAGGGATAGCCATGAGCCATAGGGGTGTTACATCTGCTGGTGTCTGGCTAAATGTATATACTATACTCACCACACTACCCAGTAAGCACTTCTCTTAATGTCCATACCCATATATTAAAGCTACTCTCACTTTTGGTTAGAGAAGCTTCTCTTTTCAGATGGTGGTGACTTTGGGATGACTCAGAAGGCACCATGGTGCTGAGAAGAAGGGACAGAGGAGTGCTCAGCACTGAAACATCTCTAACACACTTTCCAAGGCTCAAGGTCCATTGCAGAAGAGGTGGCAGAAAGAATGTAAGAGCCAAAGGAAGGGTAGGACTGCTTACAATGTGCTCCTCCAGACACAAAATGGCCTGGATATTCATGACCTCACAGTGCCTGAAACTACCTACACAAGACCATCATAATTAAAAGAGAGACTGATTGAGAGGGGGAGGGGATATGATGAAGAATGGAGTTTCAAAGGGGAAAGTGGGGGGGGAAGTACCATGGGATATTGTCTACAATTAGGGAAGTTGTCAAAATAAATAAATAAATAAATAAATAAATAAATAAATAAATAAATAAATAAAAGGAAAACATAATTGGGGTGAATATGGTTACTCAAAATGTCATATACAACTATGAAATTGTCAAAATTAAAATTAAATGATGTATTTTTACTATAATTGCCTTCCATTACCTTCCCTCCCTTCCCCTTCCCACTGAACCTCTTTTTTCCAGGTACATTGAACGTTAATGGGCCCAATATTGTGCAGGTTTTGTGCAGGTAACAATAGCCAGTGTGAGGTCATAAAATAAAGAAAGGGGCCAGGTGTGGTTGTGCACACCTTTAATCCCAACACTTGGGAGGCAGAGGTAGGAAAATCGGTATGAGTTTGAGGTCACCCTGAGAATACAGAGTGAATTCCAGGTCAGCCTGGGCTACAGTGACACCCTACCTAGAAAAACAAAAAAGAAAATAAGCAAGCAAGCAAGCAAGAAAGAAAGAAAGAAAGGGCCATGTCAGGACAGATTCACAGCACTCCTCCCCATGCTAGGGCTCTTCTTACATTCTTTTTTTTTTTTTTTTTTTTTTTTTTTTTTCGAGGTAGGGGTCTCACTCTGGCTCAGGCTGACCTGGAATTCACTATGTAGTCTCAGGGTGGCCTCGAACTCTCGGTGATCCTCCTACCTCTGCCTCCCAGTGCTGGGATTAAGGCGTGCGCCACCACGCCGGCTCTTCTTACATTCTTTATTGCCCTCTTTTCCAGTGTTCCCTGAGCCATGAAGGAAGTTGTCCAGAAATGTCTCATTTAGGGCTAAGCACTGAACAGTCACATATTCACAGCACTTGGATGAGTTAGCAGTCATTATCAATGGCAAGAAAAGGTTCTCCAGCCCAAGCTGAGAGCAGCACCATTCTTTTGGAGTGAGTTTCTAAGCTCACCTCTGCTGAGTTCTGAAGACAGCGTCCTGCTCCTTGCAGTCTCACTTGCCTTGGCCAGGCTGGCGCTGTGCTATGTGGGGAAGAGGCCAGCGGGAGCCTTGGGCTTCCTGCAGTCTCCGGTGGTCCTGTGCTAGTCTATGGGTGGTGAAGGTTGTGGAATGTCTCTGGTGGTGTTTCCTGTAGTCCTCTACCTCCTCCCCAGTCCTCTGCCTCAGGTTCCTCTGCTCTTGCAAGGCGGAGGTGGAGGAGAAGCTCTTCTCCCACAGCTTCCAGCACTTTTGTTGTGCTAACAAGGCAGCACAGTTGTCATTTGAGGAAAAGTGCTTCCCAGCAGCCTGCCAACTTGGTTGGCTCGCAAGTCAATCCACACTGATTAGTGCTGTTCCCTCCAAGTCAATCCACACTGATTAGTGCTGTTCCCTGCAGCTTCCCCATAGAGATCTCACCTGGCTTCATAAATTTGTTTGCAGATCTTATCTCTTGCAAGAAAAGGTCATAATACATCATCTTACCTCTTTTCTTTGCTGGGTTTCTTTGAGAGACTTCTAATCCACCTCGCCCAGAAGACTCAGGCGGTTTTATTTTTTTTTATTTTAAATTTGAAATTTATGTTTTGAAAAAAAGAGGTCAAATAAATTTTTATAAAATAGTCACATGGGAACACACTTTAAAAATACCATTATATGCTACATTTACTTAGAAAACGTTAATAGAGCCAGTCAAAACAAATAAATGTGAGTTCCTTCTTTTGAGCAAAAAGAAAGCTCCCTTGAAATGTCAGACATACCAGGGCAGTCAGCAACCTTGTGCATGAGGAAGCCCGGGCCCCCCCTGGGGCCTGAGCTCTGGCTTGCTGTTGCCTAGCATGTACTGGACGGGCTCTCACTGGATGTTTCCCTAGTCCTGTGTGCCGTGGTCCTTTCATTTCAGGTAATGGAATAAATAAAACCATTGTTTTCCTTTAATTTTAAACTTAAAATAAGCCTGCCCACTTACAGATTTTACTACAAATAGCGCTATCATCTTTACTGTGATTCTCACCATTTTGGGAAAGGCCCACGTCAGACATTTCTGCTCTGGTTCACTTTCTCACGTGGTGATCTGTCTCTGGGGACACCCTCCACACAGGCCCGTACTCCTGTGAAGGGATCAGCTGGTGCTCTTTTCTGAAGCTGTGTCTACAGTTGTGCCTGAGGAGTGCCCAGCTCATCCATTTCTTGTTCTTTCCTCACCTTCTACTGTCCGTGGCACAAAAGGCATTTTTGTAGAACTTCTTTATTTCACTCTAATTATCAGCAGTCTGAGGTTTGTACATAATAGTTCTTTAGATATTTTGCTGCACTGTAAATCTCAGCTGATTTGCATGAGAACAAATAAAAAATATGCTGGTAGGGCAGAAAGAAAAATAGCAAAACAAACATACAGTAATTGATTTCTCTAAACAATATTTAACTTCTAAAATATTTCTCAGGAATATCCTTTTTCTTGTTCTTGTCTTTTTTTCTTTCTTTGTTGTAGACAAAAGAGACAAAACCCCAGGCTCTCATTAGGACGCGCTCCAAAACCATTGTAGTCCTGTAGTCCTGGCTGTCCTTGAACTCACCATTCTCTTGCCTCAGCATCCTTAGTGCTGGGATTATAAATGTGTACCACTATACCCAGCAGAAACATTTATTTCTTAAGAAAACATCTTAAAAGAATTTCAGACCATTAATTATTAATGTAAAAACATTAGTGCTGCTGGACATCGTGGCACATGCCTTAACCTAGCCTGGGACTACAAAGTAAGTTCCAGGTCAGTATGGGCCAGAACAAGACAGGCCCTACCTCAAATTAAATGAAAAAAAAAAAATCAGGGCTAGTTTAAAAATTATTTTTATTGTTTAAATACTTCTACTTAGAAGTAGAATTGTTTCTGTATTAAAATAATGTATTTTCAGCCAGGCATGGTGGCACATTCCTTTAATCCCAGAACTCAAGAGGCAGAGGTTGGAGGATTGCCATGAGTTCAAGGCCACCCTGAGACTACATAGTGAATTCCAGGTCAGCCTTGGCTACAGTGAGACCCTATCTCGAAAAACCAAGTAAATAAATAAATGATGTATTTTCATACCCCCTAAGAGTTGTTGGCCAGGGAGATGCCTGAGGCCCCAAACACATTTTAGACTGTTGCCATTGCTCTTGGTTGCCCACGTAAATGAGATAGTGTGTCCCTATTGCAGAAGAAACCACACATTGTGGTTGCTAACCATAACGAATTCAAGCTTCCTCCCAGCTAGCTAGCTTTCAGTGTGAGAAGGTCCTGTGTAGGCTGCTGAGGGAGAAAAGTAATCAACTGTCTTACCCAGCTATAGACCCTACGTGTTCCATAACCAACCTGCCAGGTAAAATATGCCCAGTGGTGCAATGGTGGCATGACTCTTATGGGGGTAACCAACCACTTTCTGGTTGTATTTGATGCCCACTCTATAGGAGGGGTCCCTGGAACTGTTAACCTGATTAAAAGCCTATGGCTAGGGAGATTGTAGGCCCTGCGATGGCACCTACAACTGTTGATATGCTAAATGGGCAGGTTAGCAAACTGCCTTCTATTTACATTTATACCCAAAGTTTAGAGCTGCTTTCTGCCTCAATCATAGTGGTTTTTTTTTTTTGTTTTGTTTTTTGTTTTTGTTTTTTTTTTGCAGTGGGCAAAGGTGAATGCAGAGACACATACTTGGCAAAAATGCTGAGAAGAAGTGACTATTGCGTGGTCTAAAAGGGGTATCTATACTACCCCTCCAAAGCTCAGGGAACATCACTAAAGAGCTGGTGGAAAGACATTGAGAGTTGGAGGATGGGAGTTAGAGAGTTGTGGAAGGCTGTCTTCTAGACATAACATGGCCGTTATGCTCATAAACTCAGAACAGCTGTGATTTCCTGCACAAGCTTGAGCCTGTCAATATTCTATCATGATTGCAGAAGTAACTCACAAGGCCTCAGCCCTCTCAGAGTAACTATTGGCAGTTAACTGTTACTGAGGAAGGGAGTCATGTTCTGTAGTGGTATAGCCATTGGTAAATTGCCCATGCTCCAGTAAATAATCCCTCCACACCCATGCTCATGCAAGCAACACACACAAAACATGAAAGAAGGAAGGTGATGGGGGGAAGAAGAAAGAGTTTAGTGAGAGGGGCATGAGGATTAGAAAACATAATTGGATATGTAAATAGAAGAACAGATTGATGGGGTGAAAAGGCCTAAGGGGAAGGGATTGAGTAAAGGAAAGGTGGAGGGAGGGCTAATCAAAAGAGGATATAAATAAGTCATATGGAAACCTACTTTTCTGGACAATGGAACACTCAGAAGCAATAGATTGTTACTAGAAAATTTTCAATGCCAAGGTTGGGATACCTTCCAGTGAGTTGTTGGCCAGGGAGGTCACAGATACCCCCAAAACATTATAGGCCATTGCTAAGGCTCTTGGTTTCCCACCAGGAATAGATGGTAAGACCCGATTGCTGAAGACTACATACTTGGGCTGCAAGGTCACTGAGAAATCCTGCTGGAGCTGAGCTGAAAGCCTCCTCCATGTGGACCAGCTGACAGAATGCTGGAAAAGCTACGCTGCATGCAGTTCAATGGTAGAGAGAAAACACCAGTGAAGATTCTCAACAGTGGATACTGCAAGCTTTAAATTTGGCCAGTCAGGCCAAATGAGCCAATGGGTGCAATAGTGGCATGTCTGTTATGGGGGAAACCAACCATTCTCTAATTGGACTGGAGGCCCACTCCATGGGAGGGAATACATCCCTGATACTGAAAACCTACAACAGGGATAGCCATGAGCCATAGGGGTGTTACATCTGCTGGTGTCTGGCTAAATGTATATACTATACTCACCACACTACCCAGTAAGCACTTCTCTTAATGTCCATACCCATATATTAAAGCTACTCTCACTTTTGGTTAGAGAAGCTTCTCTTTTTTCAGATGGTGACTTTGGGATGACTCAGAAGGCACCATGGTGCTGAGAAGAAGGGACAGAGGAGTGCTCAGCACTGAAACATCTCTAACACACTTTCCAAGGCTCAAGGTCCATTGCAGAAGAGGTGGCAGAAAGAATGTAAGAGCCAAAGGAAGGGTAGGACTGCTTACAACGTGCTCCTCCAGACACAAAATGGCCTGGATATTCATGACCTCACAGTGCCTGAAACTACCTACACAAGACCATCATAATTAAAAGAGAGACTGATTGAGAGGGGAGGGATATGATGAAGAGTGGAGTTTCAAAGGGGAAAGTGGGGGAAGTACCATGGGATATTGTCTACAATTAGGGAAGTTGTCTAAATAAATAAATAAATAAATAAATAAATAAATAAATAAATAAAAGGAAAACATAATTGGGGTGAATATGGTTACTCAAAATGTCATATACAACTATGAAATTGTCAAAATTAAAATTAAATGATGTATTTTTACTATAATTGCCTTCCATTACCTTCCCTCCCTTCCCCTTCCCACTGAACCTCTTTTTTCCAGGTACATTGAACGTTAATGGGCCCAATATTGTGCAGGTTTTGTGCAGGTAACAATAGCCAGTGTGAGGTCATAAAACAAAGAAAGGGGCCAGGTGTGGTTGTCCACACCTTTAATCCCAGCACTTGTGAGGCAGAGGTAGGAAAATCGGTATGAGTTTGAGGTCACCCTGAGAATACAGAGTGAATTCCAGGTCAGCCTGGGCTACAGTGACACCCTACCTAGAAAAACAAAAAAAGAAAATGAGCAAGCAAGCAAGCAAGAAAGAAAGAAAGAAAGGGCCATGTCAGGACAGATTCTACAGCACTCCTCCCCATGCTCGGGCTCTTCTTACATTCTTTTTTTTTTTTTTTTTTTTTTTTTTTTTTGGTTTTTCGAGGTAGGGTCTCACTCTGGCTCAGGCTGACCTGGAATTCACTATGTAGTCTCAGGGTGGCCTCGAACTCTCGGTGATCCTCCTACCTCTGCCTCCCGAGTGCTGGGATTAAAGGCGTGCGCCACCACGCCCGGCTCTTCTTACATTCTTTATTGCCCTCTTTTCCAGTGTTCCCTGAGCCATGAAGGAAGTTGTCCAGAAATGTCTCATTTAGGGCTAAGCACTGAACAGTCACATATTCACAGCACTTGGATGAGTTAGCAGTCATTATCAATGGCAAGAAAAGGTTCTCCAGCCCAAGCTGAGAGCAGCACCATTCTTTTGGAGTGAGTTTCTAAGCTCACCTCTGCTGAGTTCTGAAGACAGCGTCCTGCTCCTTGCAGTCTCACTTGCCTTGGCCAGGCTGGCGCTGTGCTATGTGGGGAAGAGGCCAGCGGGAGCCTTGGGCTTCCTGCAGTCTCCGGTGGTCCTGTGCTAGTCTATGGGTGGTGAAGGTTGTGGAATGTCTCTGGTGGTGTTTCCTGTGGTCCTCTACCTCCTCCTCAGTCCTCTGCCTCAGGTTCCTCTGCTCTTGCAAGGCGGCGGTGGAGGAGAAGCTCTTCTCCCACAGCTTCCAGCACTTTTGTTGTGCTAACAAGGCAGCACAGTTGTCATTCGAGGAAAAGTGCTTCCCAGCAGCCTGCCAACTTGGTTGGCTCGGCAAGTCAATCCACAGTGATTAGTGCTGTTCCCTCCAAGTCAATCCACACTGATTAGTGCTGTTCCCTGCAGCTTCCCCACAGAGATCTCACCTGGCTTCATAAATTTGTTTGCAGATCTTATCTTTTGCAAGAAAAGGTCATAATACATCATCTTACCTCTTTTCTTTGCTGGGTTTCTTTGAGAGACTTCTAATACACCTCGCCCAGAAGACTCAGGTGGTTTTATTTTTTTTTATTTTAAATTTGAAATTTATGTTTTGAAAAAAAGAGGTCAAATAAATTTTTATAAAATAGTCACATGGGAACACACTTTAAAAATACCATTATATGCTACATTTACTTAGAAAACGTTAATAGAGCCAGTCAAAACAAATAAATGTGAGTTCCTTCTTTTGAGCAAAAGAAAGCTCCTTGAAATGTCAGACATACCAGGGCAGTCAGCAACCTTGTGCATGAGGAAGCCCGGGCCCCCCCTGGGGCCTGAGCTCTGGCTTGCTGTTGCCTAGCATGTACTGGACGGGCTCTCACTGGATGTTTCCCTAGTCCTGTGTGCCGTGGTCCTTTCATTTCAGGTAATGGAATAAATAAAACCATTGTTTTCCTTTAATTTTAAACTTAAAATAAGCCTGTCCACTTACAGATTTTACTACAAGGAGCGCTATCATCTTTACTGTGACTCTCACCACTTTGGGAAAGGCCCACGTCAGACATTTCTGCTCTGGTTCACTTTCTCACGTGGTGATCTGTCTCTGGGGACACCCTCCACACAGGCCCGTACTCCTGTGAAGGGATCAGCTGGTGCTCTTTTCTGAAGCTGTGTCTACAGTTGTGCCTGAGGAGTGCCCAGCTCATCCATTTCTTGTTCTTTCCTCACCTTCTATTGTCCGTGGCACAAAGGGCATTTTTGTAGAACTTCTTCATTTCACTCTAATTATCAGCAGTCTGAGGTTTGTACATAATAGTTCTTTAGATATTTTGCTGCACTGTAAATCTCAGCTGATTTGCATGAGAGCAAATAAAAAATATGCTGGTAGGGCTGGAGAGATGGTTTAGCGGTTAAAGCGCCTGCCTGCAAAGCCTAAAAATGCCGGTTCGAATCTCTAGGTCCCACGTTTAGCCAGAAGCAAAAATGATGCAAGTGCACAACGTCGCACGTGCACACAAGGGTGTTCATGCATCTGGAGTTCGTTCACAGCGGCTGAGAAACCCTGGAGCACCCATTCTCTCTCTGCCTCATCCTCTCTCTGTCTCTCTGTCTCTCTCAAATTAAAAAATAAATAAATAAAAAGAAAAATTCTGGTAGATCTTAGCACCTTAGAGTTAGGCCTTTTAATGTGGAATGATTAAAAGGCCTTTAAAGAATCAAGCCAGTTTGCTCATATATTTTCTCATAATATTTTGTTTCTTTTTCAATAGTAAACATGATTTTTTTCTCTTTTCACAACAAAGACATGCTCATGACAAACATCACAAAACCATGTATTATGATAAATGATGTAAAAATGCAGTTGACTCATCATTTCCATACATCACTTCTAAATAAAGGTTCAAGCTTTTGACTACACCCATGGATCCAAGTTCTAAGAGACATTATTCCACAGCATCATCTCTGTAGTTTAACAAAGACTATAACATACAGTACTGAGGTGCACAGGGAGTTAAATTAAAATGCATTACTGCAATGTTTAACTTCCTCACAATTACTTGAATAAATCATAGCATCACCAAATTTTTCTAACTATGAAAAATGTATATTTACAATTTCCTTCCATGATAGTACCATTACCCACATTTATTGGTTCCTATTTAGATTGAATTTTAACTACCTGATGTTGAGTTTGACGTAGCTTCACTGTGGTTCCATTGCTAGGAAAGTGGTTCACCGTACCATCTGAAACATCGGATTCTAGATAAAAGTATCACTGACATGTTTTTTGTTTTTTCTCACTTGGTATATGAACAAAACAATCAACCATTTCCTTGGTGATAAAAACAATTCTTCTGTGAGCATGGACACAAGACATGGAATCTGTTTCTTTGTATGAAAAGTGGAGTCAAAGGAAAAGGACTCAAATTCTGTTGCTACCTTCCTTTTAACACGAGTAAGGATGTGCATAAATTCAAGCTTGTCTGCATACTGTCTCAGCATAGCACAAAGTGACTGAATGAACCAGGTTCCATCCTTTGACTTTCGCCAGGAGTAATAACCAGGTGCTGTGGAATATGCATACAAAAAGTCGGCCTCGACGGGTATTTTCTGACATGCCATGTCATCATCAGTACCGCTGTCTGTCTCAATGCCACCCTGGCAAGGCCTGAATAATGGACAGTCTGGGTTTTCCAGTTAGTCTTTGACAATAATCTCCTCTGAAGAAACTTGTTAATTTTTTCAGGTCAACAGGTCCATTTGTTTCAAAAATTATTCCTTTGTCACCATGGCTTAGGGTTACACAAACAAAGCTGCTCCTCTTGCTATGATCCCCTTTAGAAACATTGTGCATCACCAGGCGTGGTGGCACACACCTTTATTTCCAGCACTTGGGAGGCAGAGGTAGGAGGATCACTGTGAGTTCAAGGCCGCCCTGAGACTACATAATGAATTCCAGTCAGCCTAGGCTAGAGTGAGACCCTACCTCAAAAAAACCAAAAGAGGGCTGGAGAGATAGCTTAGCAGTTAAGGCACATGCCTGTGAAGCCTAAGGACCTGGGTTCCATTCTCCAGGTCCCACATAAGCCAGATGCACAAGGGGGCGCAATGTCCGGAGTTTGTTTGCAGTGGCTAGAGGCCCTGGCGCACCCATTCTCACTCTCCCTCTCTCTCTTTCCCTCTCTCTGTCACTAATAAATAAATAAAAATAAAATCTTTAAAAAAAAAACAAAATTAAAAAAAGAAACATTGTGCATCAATTCCACAATTTCTTCATGTGTGAAATCATTTTTATTCCTGACTTCATATTTCAAGTTCAGGAATGTTTCTCTGAGGTTTGCTGCAACTACATCTGCACCTGTCCAAGCTGTCATTCCAGCGCTTTTATGAAAACTCTTATTATTGGGCTGGACAGATGGCTTAGCAGTTAAGCGCTTGCCTGTGAAGCCAAAGGACCCCGGTTCAATTCCCCAATACCCACATAAGCCAGATGCATAAAGTGGCACATGCATGTGGAGTTCGTTTGCAGTGGCTGGAGGCCCTGGTGCGCCCATTCTCTATCTGCCTCCTTCTCTCTTTCTCTCTCTCTCTCTCTCTCTCTCTCTCTGTCACTCTCAAATAAATAAATAAATGAAAAAAATTCTTATTATGAATTATTGTACATAGACCCATTTCCGGATGATCCGTTTTGTAGCTACTGTCCAAGGGTATTCCAGAGTCCATTGATTTGCTTCCATGTATCATCTTTGAGTCAAAGTTTTTAATGGATTTTGAATCCACTAAGTTTCCATTGCTCTCCACGGGCACTTTTCTTAACACATGGCTCTCCGCTCCATGTACACCCCCAAGCTTCACGTTAGTATTGCCACAGCCACCTGCAGCCCACCCTGGCCCGTTGCCCAGTCGCATGCTCTCGCTTTTAATTTTAATTTCTCTCACGGTTAATCATGCTGACCATCTTTTCATGTCTCATTTGCCCTTCTGTCTGTCCTCTTTTACCCTCTTTTCCCAGTCTATAGCATAGCTTTCCATCTGCTTCAAATATTTTTCATGTTGATTATCTCAAATTATTTCCTCATGGATCCTTTTTATTTATTTATTTATTTAATTTATTTTTATTTTTTTGGTTTTCGCTCTAGTTCAGGCTGACCTGGAATTCACTCTGTAGGCTCAGGCTGGCCTCGAACTCACAGTGATCCCCTACCTCAGCCTACCAAGTGCTGGGATTAAAGGTATGGGTCAACATGCCCAGAAGGGCCTCCTACCACTGCAAACAAACTATATATATATATCCCATTTGTGTATCTAGCTTTATGTGGGTACTGGGGAATTGAACCCAGGTCATTAGGCTTTACAGGCAAACACCTTAATAGCTGAGCCATCTCTCTAGCCCATGGATTCTCCTTTTTTTTTCCAAGATAGGGTCTCACTCTAACTCAGACTGACCTGGAATTCACTATGTAGTCTCAGGGTGGCCTCAAACTCACAGTGATCCTCCTACCTCTACCTCTCAAGTGCTGGGATTAAAGACATGCACCACCATACCAGGTGATCCTACTTTTAATACTAAATCTAAAAATTCTACTGGACACAAAAAAAAAAATTTTTCTATGCCTTATTCTAGATCCTGAAGACTTCTTCCTATATATCTTAAGTTTTACATTTTAAGTCTAGGATTTCTTTTCAGTTTTATATTTTTATAAGGAATGAAGTTTAGGGTAAGGGGTTGCAGTGTATTTGATTTTGTCTCTGAATGCCCAGTGCCTCCAACACCACTTGACAAAGTGGCACTTTCTCCAATGAATCAATTTTGCACTTTTTTTCCAGGGAGGGTCTCACTCTATCCCAGGCTGATGGGAATTCACTACATAGTCTCAGGCTGGACTTGAACTCACAGCAATCCTCCTACCTCTGCCTCCTAAGTGCTGGGATTAAAGGCATATGCCACCATGCCCAGCTAGGATTTTGCTTATGAGTGTGCGCCTATGTAGAACTATCAAAGACAAGAGATGGCTAGTGCTTCTTCTGGAAACTTGGATGGTGGCCATGGAGGTGGTTTTGGTGACAGTGGACAATTTTGGTCATGGAGGAAACTTCAGTGGTCGTGGTGGCTTTGGTGGCAGCCCCAGAAGAGGAGGATGTGAGGGCAGTAGGGATGGTTATCATGAATTTTGAAGGTGGTGGAAGCTGCAAGGATTCTGACAATTACAGCATTAAATCTTCAAATTTTGGGCCCATGAAGGGAGGAAAATTTGGAGGCAGAAGCTCTGGCCCTTATGGCGGTGGAGGCCAATACTTTGTGAAACCATGAGACCAAGGTGGCTGTGGCAGTTCTAGCAGCAGCAGTAGCTATGGTAGTGGCAGGAGATTTTAATTACTGCCAGGAAACAAAGCTTAGCAGGAGAGGAGAGCCAGATAAGTGACAGGAAAGCTAGAGGCTACAACAGATTTGTGAACTCAGCCAAGCACAGCAGTGGCAGGGCCTAGTTGCTACAAAGAAGACATGTTTCAGACAATACTCATGTGTATGGGAAAATAAAACAACTTGTCTGTCAGCTGTATTTGTGACTACTTGTATAACAGGTTATGTGAGTTTCTGTTCTGTGGAAAGTATAAAGCATTCCAACAAGGGTTTTAATGTAGACTTTTATTTTTACCCATGATGTTGATTACTAAATATAATAGTCTGATCATGATGCTAAATAAACATTTTTTAAAAAATTTAGTGATATCATTGGCCACTGAACTGCAAGAGAGCCTGAGAGATGATTATTTGGGGGCTGGAGAAATGGCTTAGCACTTAAGGCACTTGCCTGTGAAGCCTAAGGACCCAGGTTCAATTCCCCAGTACCCACATAAGCCAGATTAAGCCTAAGGACCTAGGTTCAATTCCCCAGTACCCACAGATGCACAAGCCAGATGCACAAGGTGGTATATGACTTGGAAGGCAAAGGTAGGAGTTGCCATGAGTTAGAGGCCACCCTGAGAGTACATAGTGAATTCCAGGTCAGCCTGAGCTAGAGTGAGACCCTACCTCAAAAATCAAAATAAATAAATAAATAAATGTTTTATTTCTCAAAGTGGAAAGAACAGAAAATGTAGAGAGGTTATTGCAATGACAGTGAGTTCAAAATACCTGCCATGAGGAATAACTGGTGAATTCCAGGTTTCTGTTTGGTGGATGACATTAAAGTTTCCTAAGACAAATAAGAAAGGAAACAAAATGGGTTTTCAATGGGAAATCCATTTTGACACAGATCTAAACACTTGTGAAGTAGCAGAATGTGAGAGAATGTCTAATGCCATAGAAGCATATAAAAACACCAAGGAAGCAAGAATTAGTAAGACAAAGCCTTGAGGAACTCCAACATTTAGATGTTGATTTCAAAGTGAACTTGAAAAATCAATTTAGTAGTTTAAAGGGTAAAAATAAAAAAAAAAAATTTTAAAGCTGCCAGAGAAACAAAGGGAAACATAAGCTTCATGAAGAAAGATACTCAGTGCCATGGAATGCGAGTGTGAAGCTAAACGTGATGAAGAAGGGAGAGTTTCTTCTACGTTTGTAACATCTGAGCTGTTCATCGCTGTATTTGTTACAATAGGTTTCAGAAGCAAGAAACAAAAATCCAGTTAGGGGCTGGAGTGATGGTTTAGAGGTTAAGGTGCTTGCCTACCAAGCCTAAGGACCCAAGTTCAATTCCCCAGTACCCATGTAAGCCAAATGCACAAGGTGGTTCATGTGTCTGGAGTTCATTTGCAGTGGCTAGAGGCCCTGGTGTGCCCAATCTTTCTCTCTCTCTCTCTCTCAAGTAAATAAATTAATTAAATCTTTTTTTTAAAGTCCAGTTAGGGAAGGGAAGGAATTATCATGGTTTATTATCTATAATTATGGAAGTTGTCAATAAAAAAAGTTTTTAAAAAATCCAGGGGGCTAGAGAGATGGCTTGGTGAGTAAGGCACTTGCCTGCAAAGCCAAAGGACCCACATAAGCCAGATGCACAAGGTGGCACATGCGTCTGGGGTTCCTTTGCCATGGGTAGAAGACTTAACGCACCCATTATCTCTCTCTCATAATAAATAAATAAATAAATAAATAAATAAATAAATAAATAAATAGATAAATAAAAGTTGGAAGTCCAGTTAAACTCAAGTAGCTCCTCTGTGCTCCCCACCAGCAGCACACACACACAGTGCCTACAACAAAGTCTGGACATGAGCAGCTGACGTCATGGCTCAGCAGCATAAGTATTATAGACCTTCTTCTCTGTGACCCCCGTGACTTTCTATATGGATTACAAGGGGTATCTTTGCTCTGGACTCATATCTGTGTGCCAGGAAGAAGGGAAAAGAGTACAGTACAGTCAGCAGAGAAGAGACATGGGGCCACACTGTCACCCCTCTGCAGCCTCGGTGAAGGAGATGGAAAAGAGCTAGTTTCTTTTTTTTTTTAATATTTTATTTTTGGGGGGTTTTGAGGTAGGGTCTCACTCTAACCCAGGCTGACCTGGAATTCACTATGTACTCTCAGAGTGGCCTTGAACTCATGGCGATCCTCCTACCTCTGCCTCCTGAGTGCTAGGATTAAAGGCGTGTGCCACCATGCCTGGCTAAGAGCTAGTTTCTTGTAGGCAATTTTAGTTAGGGACAGGAGCCTGGAGAGGGATCCAGAAGATGTCACCCCTCCTTGGCAAGAATGCAACTCTTGCCTGGTCTGATTTTATCCACCATGGCTGCAGCACCCCGTACCGCCTCAGTCTAAGCACGCTACCTAGGGAAGCTAAACTTTCAGGTCTTCCCCTTCCATACCTGACTCTGGCAACAAAATCCATGTTAATTGACTATAAAGGCTTGTCTATGCTGATCTCTGCACTCTCTCTGCCCTGTGATCTTGCCTCCCTGAACACACATGAAAGTCTGGCTTCCCCATACCCTGCACAGCCTGGCTGGCTGTCTGGGCAGGAGTAGAGGCCAAACTCACATGTTTCCAAGCAGCACAGGGTAAAAGGCAGGGAGATGCACACACACCAAGGGCGGGGGGTAAGCCAAGAGAGAGGGAGGGACTGGAAGGCTCCTGCCTTTATAGAGTCAGAATCAGGTATGCAAGGGGAAGACTCAATTGGTTTGTAGATTTGGAGGGTGGACCCCAGGGCCAGCTAGACTGTGGGCAGCAGGGGTGCTGTAGATCAGTCCCTATCAGACATAAGCTTTATTTCCATCTTTGTGCCAGGGTGAAGTGGCATCTCGTGGTTCTCTTTGGGCCTCAATCTCTAACTGAAACTGCATAAAAGAAGTGTCTCCTATCCTCCTTCAGTACTTTTCCCCACTATTTTTCCTTAAGCCATCATCATCATTTAATCTCTCTCTTTTTTTTTTTGGTTTTTCGAGGTAGGGTCTCACTCTAGCCCAGGCTGACCTGGAATTCACTATGTAGTCTCAGGGTGGCCTTGAACTCATGGCGAATTCACTATGTAGTCTCAGGGTGGCCTTGAACTCACAGCGATCCTCCCACCTCTGCCTCCTGAGTGCTGGGATTAAAGGTGTGCGCCACCACGCCCGGCATCATTTAATCTCTTAACTTTCTTCCACATGGAGCTCAGGGAAGATACTGTGCATCCCACACAAGTGGGTGTTTCTTCTAAATATGTTTACATGGGCTTCTAGATCCTGTCTTCCATGTGCTTATAAAACTGCTCCAACCTTTCCCGAGACCCCAATTTCCCTTAAATATACCTCACGATTCACGATTTCTCCCTAAATAAACTCAATAATTCATAATTTATCCTTCTCGAGTTTGTTTTTATCAATTCTTTGTTAAGGAATAAGATTAGGACCCAAAATTGGGGTTCACAAGTCTGGGAGACCCCTCCTGAGCCCCAAAATCCTGCACCATGAGAAGTTTCCCCTAGACTTTTAAGGGACCTCAGCTCAGGCTAAATGCAAGATTCATGGCTTCAACACAGGAAAGAATTCCAGAAACAGCAAGCAGGAAGCAGAGTTGAAGAATTTATTAAAGGAAGTTTAATATAATCTTAAGATCAGGATTAGGAAAAAGAAGGGTGCTTGGAAAAAGAATGAGAGTGGTGCTGAGAAGAAGGGACGGAGGAGTGCTCAGCACTGAGACATCTCTATTACACCTTCCAAGGCTCAGGGTCCATTGTGGAAGCGGTGGCAGTAAGAATGAAGAGCCAAAGGAAGAGTAGGACTCCTTACAATACAACTGTCCAGACAGAAATTGGCCTCAATATTCAAGACCTCACACTGCCTAGTACTACCTTCACAAGACCCTCATTATAGGAGGAAAAGATGATGACATCAAAATAAAAGAGACTGACCTGGTGTGGTAGTGCACGTCTTTGATTCCAGCACTCCAGAGGATTGCTATGAGTTCAAGGCCACCCTGAGATTACATAGTGAATTCCAGGTCAGCCTGAGCTATACCAAGACCCTACTTTGAAAAACCAAAAAGAAAAAGAGAAAAAAGGAAAGAAAAACCAAAATAAAAAAGACTAACAGAGAGGGAGGGGATATGATGGAGAATGGATTTTTGAAGGGGAAAGTGGGGGAGGGGAGGGAATTATCATTTTTATTGTCTATAATTATGGAAGTTGTCAATAAAAATGTTTTTAGGGGGCTGGAGAGATGGCTTAACAGTTAAGGCGCATGCCTGTGAAGCCTAAGGACCCAGGTTTGATTCTTCAGGTCCCACGTAAGCCAGATGCACATGGTGACACATGCATCTGGAGTTTGTTTGCAGTGGGTAGAGGACCTGGTGTGCCCATTGTCACACACTCTCTCTCCCCCCCCCCCTTCTCTTTGTCTCTAATGAAATAAATTAATGAAAATAAAATGTTTTTTTTTTTTTTTTAAAGTACTCTTGGAGGCCCGGCATGGTGGTACATGCCTTTAATCCCAGCTCTTGGGAGGCAGAGATAGGAGTATTGCTGTGAGTTTGAGGCCACTCTAAGACTACATAATGAATTCCAAGTCAGCCTGCACTAGAGTGAGACCCTACCTCAAAACAAAAAAAAATTACAGCCAGGCGTGGTGCCACATGCCTTTAATGCCAGCACTTGGGAGGCAGTGGTAGGTGGATCACTGTGAGTTCAAAGCCACTCTGAGACTACATAGTAACTTCTAGGGCAGCCTCAAAAAAACAAACAAAAACAAATTACTCTTGGGAGCCATGCATGGTGGCTCACACCTTTAATCCCAGCACTCAGGAGGCAGAGGTAGGAGGATCACCATGAGTTAGAGGCCATCCTGAGACTACATAGTGAATTCCAGGTCAGCCTGGACTAGAGTGAATCCTACCTTGAAAAACCAAAACAAAAAAAAATTACTCTTGGGTTGGAAAGATGGCTTAGCAGTAGCTTGCCTGCAAAGCCTAAGGATCCATTTTCTACTCTCCAGAGCCCACATAAGCCAGACGCACAAAGGCTAGGCAAGCACAAGGTTACATGTGCCCACTAGGGGGAGCAAGCATCTGAAATTCAATTACAGTGGCCGAGGCCCTGGCGCACCAATTCTCTCTCTCACTCTAAAAAAATTACTCTTGAGGATTGGAGACATGGCTTAGCAATTAAAGTGCTTGCCTGTGAAGCCTAAGGACCCAGGTTCAACTCCCCAGAACCCACAAAGGCCAGATGCACAAGGTGGTACATGTGTCTGGAGTTTGTTTGCAGTGGCTGGAGGCCCTGGCACACTGAATCAATCTCTCTCTCTCTCTCTCTCTCTTTTATAAATAAAAATTTAAAAAAGAAAGCTGGAGAGATGGCTTAGCAGTTAAGGCACCTGCCTGCTAAGCCTAAGAACCCGGTTCCAATCTCCAGGTCCTACCTGCTAAGCCTAAGAACCCGGTTCCAATCTCCAGGTCCCACGTTTAGCCAGATGCAAAGTGACGCAAGGGCGCAATGCCACACTTGCCCACAAGGGGGCCCAAGCATCTGGATTTCATTCACAGCAGCTGAAAGACTGCTGGCACGCCCATTCTCTATCTGTCTCCCTCTCCCTGTCTCTCTGTCTCTCTCCAAAAATAAAAAAATTTTAAAAAAATTTAAAATGAAAAAGAATGATCTTGCCTAAGAGGCAAGGTCACTGAGAAAGCAAGGTGGTGCTGAGGAGAAAACCTTCTCCCTATAGACCAGCCAACTGAAAGCTGGAAAAAGCTGCACTGCATGCAGCCGTATAGGAGACAGAAGTCATCAGCAGTGGAAACAGTGGACACTGAATATTCAAGCTTGGCCATACAGGCCCAATGACTGAACGGGTGCAATAGTGGCATGTCTACTCATGGGGTAACCAACTGTTCCATAATTGGACTGAAGGCCCTCTCTATGGGAGGGAATATATGTTTGGTACTGAAAAACCTAAGCAAAAGTCTATGGCAGGGGAGGTCATGAGCCTTAGGGGTATAAAGCCTGCTCTTTTCTGACTAAATGTATATATTATTCCCACCAAGCTGCCCTGAAAGCACTACACTTAATATTCATATTCACATATTAATGCTACTCTCACTTCTGGTTAGAGAAGCTTCTCTTTTCAGATGGTGATGACCACTGGGATGACCCAAGGGGCAACATAGTGCTGAGAAGAAGGGATGGAGGAGTGCCCAGCACTGAAACATCTCTGTCACACCCTCCAAGGCTCAGGGCCCATTGCGGAAGAGGGGGTGGATAGAATGGAAGAGCCAAAGGAAGGGTACGACTCCTTACAATGCAACTGTCCAGACAGAAATTGGCCTTGATATCCATGACCTTGTAGTGCCTAGCAATACCTTCGCAAGACCCTCATAATAGAAGAAAAAGATGATGACATCAAATTAAAAAAGAGACTAACGGAGAGAGGGAGGGGATATGATGGAGATTGGAGTTCTAAAGGGGAATGGGGAGAGGGGAGGGAAATATCATGCATTTTTTGTATGTAAGTATAGAAGTTGTCAATAAAAATATATATGAATTATTTAAAAAAAGAAAAAGAATGAGAGCACATGGGAGAGCATGGGCTGAGCTCCTCTGAAAGTGTTGCTCAGGGAAAGTACAGGACCAATCCGAGAGCGACTATGGGCATCTTGAGGGAGAGTCACATTGCAAGTGTTCTGGTGGTGACTGTATATGAAAATTTTAGCATCCTCTTAGAATCCCGTTGTTCAATCGGCTCTTAGGGAACCGTCTCTTCTATCTCTGTCTCCCTTTTTGATCATTTAGATTATAGAGTAGAACTGGAGATGCCACATTCTAGTAAAATAAAACCAGGAGGACTGGAGGGATGGCTTAGCAGTTAAGGCATTTGCCTGTAAAGCCAAAGGACCCAGGTTTGATTCCCCAGGACCCACGTTAGCCAGATGCACAAGGGGGCACATAAATCTGGAGTTCATTTGCAGTGACTGGAGGCCCTGGTGTACCCATATTCTCCCTCTCTCTCTCTCTCTCTCTCCTTCCCTCTCTCTCTATCAAATAAATAAATAAATAAAAATAAAACATTTAAAACCAGTAGGTTTGCACAAGGGACAAAGGGCATAGCTTGTACAGTAAATGGTTTGGGGTGAAATTCCTGAAAAATTGTAGTTTTGCAGATGGGGAATGGAGAAAAGTCCTTAAATAGTTATTTTAATTGTGTTAATTTAGTTGTTGTTTTGGTTTGGTTTTTCAAGGTAGGGTCTCATTCTGGCCCCGGGCTGACCTGGATGGAATTCACTATTTAGTCTCAGGCTGGGTTCAGATTCTCAGTGATCCTCCTACCTCTGCTAGGTAGTGCTGAGATTAAAGGCATGCACCACCATGCCCAGAAATTTAGTTGTTAACTGTGCTAAAATTCTTGTTTCTCTGCTGGTGAGAGTCTTCAGGCAGAATCATGAGTGGGATGCTCCTTTCCCTTCTCGTGTCCCCAAAGCTTGCCCTGTCTTTCTATCCTGCCTCAGTACCAGTGACCTGTGCCCCTTGGTCATAAATAGAACTTGAAGAGAATTCAAAATAAGCCACATCTACCTAATGTCGAGAGGAAATGCCAGAGCCCTGTTTCTTGTCCGTATGAGTGTCCTCCTATAGAATCGGTGCTACGACCCCAGGGCCGTCAGTCACATGCCTGACGGCACAGTGTGAACAGTGCAACCTTGAACTGGGTGCTAGAGAAGAGAGTAGGGAAAGAGTATTTCCTCTCACCTGGAATCTTTAAACAAAAGAGAAAAGAGGGATGAAGTAGCTAAATTGGTAGCTTACCAGTATACAAAAGGCCCTCAGTCTAATGCCCAAACCTGTATAAACCAGGTGTGGTTTATGCTAGCACTTGGGAGGTGGAAGCAGGCATGACAATCAGGAGTTGAAGGTCATCTTCAGCTACATAGAGAATTCAAGGACCATCTGGGCTACATAAGACCCTGTTTTAAAGAGCCTTCTTGATCTCCTCAGGCCACAAGCTAGCACTCTGCCAAAATTTAGCTTTTAAGAGAGGACATCACAGCTGGGCATGGTGATGCATGTCTGGAATCTCAGCACTAGGCTCAGGTAAAAGAGTAGCAAATTGGAAACCTACTGAGACACAGCAAGACCCAGTCGGGGGGGGGGGGTGGCTGGAGAGATGGCTTAGCAGTTATAGCATTTGCCTGCAAAGCCAAAGGATCCCGGTTCGACTCTCCAGCACCCAAGTAAGCACAAGAGGCACATGCATCTGGAGTTTGTTTGCAGTGGCTAGAGGCCCTGGTGAGCCCATTCTCCCCTCTCTGCCTCTTTTTTGCTCTCAAATAAATAAATAAAATACTTTTTTTGTGTGTGGTTTTTGCGAGGTAGGGTCTCACTCTGGTCCAGGCTGACCTGGAATTAACTATGTAGTCTCAGGGTGGCCTCGAACTCTCGGTGATCCTCCTACCTCTGCCTCCCGAGTGCTGGGATTAAAGGCATGCGCCACCACACCCGGCAAAATAAAATATTTTTTAAAAGAGAGAGAGAAATAGAAAAGGAAAAAAAAAGGGCTGGAGAAATGGCTTAGCAGTTAAGGTGCTTGCCTGTGAAACATATAGACTGAGGTTCGATTCCCCAGTACCTTCGTAAGCCAGGTGCACATGATGGCCCATGCATCTGGAGTTCGTTTGCAGTGCCTGGAGGCTCTGGTAGGCCCATTTTTCTCTCTCTCTCTCTCTCTCTCTCTCTCTCTCATAAATAAATAAAATAGTTTTTTGAACAGGACATGTGTGCTCCACACAGCAGACAAAGTCTGAAAAGGGGGCCTCCTGCATTTTTTTTTGAGAGAGAGAGAGAAAGGGAGAGGAAGACAGATAGAGATGGGCATGCCAGCAGCCTCTCAGCTGCTGCAAATGAAATCCAGATACGTGGGCCCCCTTGTGGTCAAGTGTGGCATTGCGCCCTTGTGTCACTGCATCTGGCTAAATGTGGGACCTGGAGATTGGAACTGCTGGAGATTGGAACTAGCGTTCTTAGGCTTAGGAGGCAGGTGCCTTAACTGCTAAGCCATCTCTCCAGCCCGCCTCCTGCATTTTTGAGCTTGCTTATTGGTATCACTATAAAAAATCTTCTTAAGAGAGTCTTATAGTCAAATCTTTTGGCTGGGAGGAACAGAAGTCTCAGCGTTTTTATATCCTCAAGCCGAAAAGGCCTCTACTCTCCACTGGCTATGTGATCAATCACCTGAGGATTAATGTGGGCCTGAGGAAACTGGTTGTGACTTGGACACAGATTCGGGGATTTGGGTCTACATAATGGGAAGTGTGGGCCACACTCAAGAGGCAAGCAAAGGGTACATACAGCTGGAAGCTGTGGCCCCACCTGGATGGGAGTGGGGAGGAAGAAGGGCTGTATGCAAACAAAGCAGGACGCTGGGACAGAAACCTGCAGGACCAGGGCAAGCAGGCTCACACAGTGCTGCCTCATCCCCACCCAGCCCTGCTTTGTCCCGACTGCTTTCCACACTCTCCAAGCCCCAAAGACACTTGCTGGGTGTGAGGCTGCTGTTCAGGAATTGCCAATGCCCACTGATAGGTGCAAGAAGACACCCAACTGGATGGTCAACAGACTTAGCTGGCAGGGCTACACTTGCCATAGTGCAGGTCCTGAACAGAAAGAACACTAGCAGGAGAAATGCCCAACACCTGTCAAGGTAGTGCAAATGCCCAGCAGGAAAGGCTGCGCCAGGCTCAGCCTCCACAGGATTTCTGGTCTAACCCGTTGGTGCTTCAGAGAAAAAAAAAAAAAAATGACTCACTATTACCCTTCCCCATCACCAAATGAACTGCAAAATGACAAGCCTGGAAAAAAACTGAACCATCTCCATTTTCCATCTCCCCAGCAAAAAAGAAATATTGGCTGGTCTTTTTTATTATCATTAGTGTTTGGACTCACTCTGCATTTGTTTTTTGGTGTTTTTCCTCAATATTATTTCTCATACCTTCATCCTATATACTTTTCTTCTCTTTCCTATCTTTTTTCTTCTCTCTTTTTCCCCCACCATGCCTTCTTTTTATTGCTTACTAATACTTTACTAAATTTCCAGTTCCTAGTTTATAAGTATCCTAAGTCCTTTCTTTTCTAATCTCAGACAAGGATAGGGTGTAGCTGTTTCTTTTTTTGTTTTGTTTTGTGTTACTGCATTTAAACACCTGGGAGTGCATTGCTATTGTTGTTACTAAAGTCTGCTTTCTCTCCTCTGAGTGGGGCTGAAGCTTCAGAAGAAAGCTGTTCCCTAAGATTTTCATATAAGAGCAGGAGAGCTGTCCATCCCAACATATGTGCAAGTTGCAATATTGAAAAAAAATACAAAAAAGTGAATAATACGATTCCTCAAAAAGTTCATAGCTCTTCAATGACTGAAACCAAAGATACTGAAATAATTCAAATACTAGACAAAGAATTACTAGATTTCCTTTTATTTATTTATTTATTTATTTTTATTTTATTTTATTTTTTTTAAATATTTATTGACAACAAAACATACTTACATACCAAAGGTGCGTATTTTTCCCTCCCCTCCCCCTTCCCTTTAGAACTCCACTCTCCATCATATCCCCTCCCTCTCTCCATTAGTCTCTTTTTTTAATATGATGTCATCCTCTTTTACTTCTACTATGAGGGTCTTGCGGAGGTATTGCTAGGCACAGCAAGGTCATGGATATCAAGGCCAATTTCTGTCTGGGCAGTTGCATTGTAGGGAGTCGCACCCTTCCTTTGGCTCTTCCATTCTATCCGCCCCTCTTCCGCAATGATCCCTGAGCCTTGGAGGGTGTGACAGAGATGTTTCAGTGCTGGGCACTTCTCCATCCCTTCTTCTCAGCACTATGTTGCCTTTTGGATCATCCCAGTGGTCATCGCCATCTGAAAAGAGAAGCTTCTCTAACCAGAAGTGAGAGTAGCATTAATATGTGAATATGAGCATTAAGTGTAGTATTTTCCGGGCAGCTTGGTGGGAATAGTATATACATTTAGATAAGGGCATGCTTTATACCCCTAAGGCTTATGACCTTACCTACCATAGACTTTACTTAGGTTTTTCAGTACCAGGTATGTATTCCCTCCCGTAGAGAGGGCCTTCAGTCAATTATAGAGCAGTTGGTTACCCCACGAGTAGACATGCCACTATTGCACCCGTTCAGTCTTTGGGCCTGTCTGGCCAAATTTGAATATTCAGCGTCCACTGTTTTCACTGCTGATGACTTCTGTCTCCCATACTCTGCATGCAGTGCAGCTTTTTCCAGCTTTCAGTTGGCTGGTCTACAGGGAGAAGGTTTTCTGCTCAGCACCAGCTTGCTTTCTCAGTGACCTTGCCTCTCAGGCAAGAGATGTCTTCAGCAATAGGGTCTTACTATCTGTTTCTCAGGGAAACCAAGGGCTTTGGCAAAAGCCTTTAATGTTTTGGAGGCTACGGGACCTCCTTGGCCAACAACTCACTGGAAGGTATCCCATCCCAGGTACTGAAAATTTTCTAGTAACAGTCTACAGCTTCTAGATGTACCATTATTCAAAAAGTAGTTTTACATAAGTCTTATTCACAATCTTTTGAAATTAGATTGACCCTCCCCTTGCCCTTCTTTTATGCATTCTCTACCCATGGCCTTGGTTAGGCCATTCCCCTCCTTGTAATCAGTCCTTCCACTTACATATGTGCAATACCATACACTTCAGTTCTTCCCTTTCCTCCGTCCCTTATAGCCTTTTACCAGCTTACTGGTTTCTGGTACCAATTTTTGGTTCCAGTTCACACACAAGTCTGTCTATTTGTAGCTAGGATCCACATATGAGAGAGAACATGTGACGTTTGGCTTTCTGAACCTGGGTTACCTCACTTAGTATAATCCTTTCCAGATCCATCCATTTCCTGCAAATTTCATAATTTCATTTTCTTTACCACTGAGTAGAACTCCATTGTGTAAATGTACCACATCTTTATTATCCATTCATTTGTGGTGGGACATCTAGGCTGCTTCCATTTCCTAGCTATTGTGAATAGAGCGGCAATAAACATGGTTTTGCAAGTATCTCTAAGGAAGTGAGAAGAGTCTTCTGGATATATGCCTAGGAGTGCTATAGCTGGATCATATGGTAAATCTATTTCTAGCTGTCTCAAAAACCTCCACACTGATTTCCACAATGGTTGGACCAGGTTACATTCCCACCAACAGTGTAGAAGTGTTCCTCTTTTTCCGCATCCACGCCAACACTTATTGTCATTTGTTTTCTTGATGGAAGCCATTCTGACAGGAGTGAAATGGAATCTCAAAGTGGTTTTAATTTGCATTTCCCTGATGGCTAAGGATGTGGGACACTTTTTCAGATGTTTATATGCCATCTGAATTTCATCTTCTGTGAATTCTCTATTTAGTTCCATAGCCCATTTTTAACTGGGTTGTTTGAATTCTTATTATTCTGTTTTTTGAGTTCTTTGTATATTCTGGATATTAATCCTCTGTCAGATGTATAGCTGGCAAAGATTTTCTCCCATTCTGTAGGTTGTCTTTTTGCTCTACTCACAGTGTCCTTTGCTGTACAAAAGCTTTGTAATTTCATAAGGTCCCATTGGTTGATTAGTGATTTTATTCGCTGAGCAATTGGGGTTATATTCAGAAAGTCCTTACCTATGCCAATATGTTGAAGGGTTTCCCCTACTTTTTCCTCTAGCAGGTTCAGAGTTTCAGGTCTGATATCAAGGTCCCTGATCCATTTGGATTTGACTCTTGTGCATGGAGAAAGACAAGGATCTATGTTTATCCTTTTACATACCGATGTCCAGTTTTCCCAACACCACTTGTTAAAGAGGCTATCTTTTCTCCAATTAATATTTTTGGCATTTTTGTCAAAAATCAGGTGGCTGTAGCTGCTTGGATTAATATTTGGGTCTTCTATTCTGTTCCATTGATCTACCTGTCTGTCCTTGTGCCAGTACCATGCTGTTTTTGTTACTATGGCTTTGTAATATAACTTAAAATCGGGTATGGTTATACCACCTGCCTGATTTTTGTTTCGCAAAATTGTTTTGGCTATTCGAGGTTTTTTGTGTTTCCAGATGAATTTTAGGATTGTTTTTTCTATTTCCGTGAAGAAAGCTATTGGGATTTTAATAGGGATCGCATTAAATGTATAGATTGCTTTTGGTAAGATTGACATTTTCACAATATTGATTCTTCCAATCCAGGAGCATGGGATGTCTTTCCATTTCCTTGTGTCTTCTGTAATTTGTCGCTCGAGTTTTTTAAAGTTCTCATTGTAGAGATCCTTCACTTCCTTGGTTAAGTTTATTCCAAGGTATTTTTTTTTTTTTTTGAGGCAATTGTGAATGGGAGAGATTCCCTGATTTCATCCTCTGCACGTTTGTTGTTAGTATATAGAAAAGCTACTGATTTCTGTGTGTTTATTTTGTATCCTGCTACATTGCTAAAAGTGTTTATCAGCTCTAACAGTTTGCAGGTAGAGACTTTAGGGTCTGTTAGGTATAGAATCATATCGTCTGCAAATAATGATAATTTGATCTCTTCCCTTCCGATTTGTATCCCCTTTATGAGTGTCTCTTGCCTTATTGCTGTGGCTAAGACTTCCAGTACTATATTAAATAGTAGTGGGGAAAGTGGACACCCTTGTCTTGTTCCTGAATTTAGAGGAAAAGCTTCAAGTTTTTCCCCATTTAGTATTATGTTGGCTGTAGGTTTGTCATAAATAGCTTTTATTATGTTGAGATATGCTCCTTCTATTCCCAGTTTCTGTAATACTTTCACATGAAGGGGTGTTGGATTTTGTCAAATGCCTTTTCTGCATCTATTGAGATGACCATATGATTTTTGTCCTTCAGACCATTTATATGGTGTATTACATTTATGGATTTGCGTATGTTGAACCATCCCTGCATCTCTGGGATAAAGCCTACTTGGTCAGGGTGAATAATCTTTCTGATAAATTCTTGTATTCTGTTTGCCAGTATTTTGTTGAGAATTTTTGCATCCATGTTCATGAGGGAGATTGGTCTATAATTTTCTTTTTTGATCTGTCTTTGTCCGGTTTGGGTATCAGGGTGATGCTGGCTTCATAGAAGGATTTTGGTAGAGTTCCTTCCTTTTCTATTTTATGGAAAAGTTTGAGAAGCATTGGCGTTAGATCCTCCAGGAATGTCTGGTAAAATTCAGCAGTGAATCCATCTGGGCCTGGGCTTTTTTTAGTTGGGAGACTTTTTATAACTGCTTGAATCTCTGTGGTTGTTATAGTTCTATTTAAATGGTTTATCTCTTCTTGATTTAATTTTGGTAGGTCATATGAATCAAGGAATTCATCCATTTCTTTCAGGTTTTCAAACTTAGAGGCATATATATTCTTAAAGTATGTCCGTATGATTTTCTGAATTTCTTTGGTATCTGTTGTGATGTTGCCTTTTTCATCTCTAATTTTATCAATTTTTGTCTCTTCTCTCTTTCTTTTGGTCAGATTTGCTAAGGGTTTGTCAATCTTGTTTATCCTTTCAAAGAACCAACTCTTTGTTTCATTGATCTTTTTGATTGTTTTTTTGGTTTCCATTTCATTAATTTCTGCCCTAACCTTTATTATTTCTTCCCGTCTACTAATTTTTGGTTTGCCTTGTTCTTCTTTTTCCAAGGCCTTAAGGTGAAGCATTAAATTGTTTAGTTGTGAACTCTCCAATTTCTTAATATATGCACTTAGGGCTATAAATTTCCCTCGTAGGACTGCCTTCATTGTGTCCCAAAGGTTTTGGTATGTTGTATTCTCATCATCATTTGATTCTACAAAATTTCTTGATTTCCTTTTTAATTTCTTCAATGACCCATACATCATTCAATAAAGTGCTGTTTAGTCTCCATGAGTTTCTGTATGCTCTGTATATTTTCTTGTTGCTGATTTGCAGTTTAATCCCATTGTGGTCAGACAATGTACAAGGGATTATTTCAATTTTCCTGTATTTGTTAAGATTTGATTTGTGTCCTAGTATATGGTCTATTTTAGAAAATGTCCCGTGTGCTGCTGAGAAAATGTATATTCTGCAGCATTTGGATGGAATGTTCTGTAAATATCTGTTAGGTCCATTTGTTCCATGGTATCATTTAATGCAGATGTCTCTCTGTTTATTTTTTGCTGGGTAGACCTGTCAAGTGATGAGAGTGGGGTATTGAAGTCCCCACTACTATTGTGTTAGGAGATATCTCTGACCTTAATTCTAATAGTGTTTGTTTGATGAAATTGGGAGCCCCCATGTTAGGGGCATATATGTTTAGGATTGTAATGTCCTCCTGTTGGAGTGTTCCTTTAATCAGTATAAAGTGACCTTCTTTATCTTTCCTCACAAATGTTGGATTGAAGTCTATCTTGTCAGAAATTAAAATAGCAACCCCTGCTTTTTTCTAGGCCCATTTGCTTGAAATACCTTTTTCCAACCTTTCACCCTAAGAAGGTTTCTATTTTTTATTGAGAGATGAGTTTCCTGGAGGCAACAGATGGTAGGATCCTGCTTTTTAATCCAGTCTGCAAGTCTGTGTCTTTTGATAGGGCATTGAGACCATTGATATTAAGAGTTATTATTGACATATATGTGTTTATTCTCACCATTCTTCTTATTTTTAGTTTTTCCTGTTTTCCCTTTACTCACTTGTTTTAACTGTTATTTGAGTATGGTTTATTTTTTCCTATTTCCTGATGTGTGTGCTTTGCTTTCTCCTCAGCATGAATGATTCCTGCAAGTATTTTCTGTAGAGCTGGTTTAGTTGCCAAAAATTCCTTTAGCCTGTCTTTGTTGTGGAATGTCCTTATTTCTCCATCTATTTGGATAGATAGTTTTGCAGGATAAAGTAATCTCGGTTGACAGTTTTTATCTTTCAGAACTTGAATACATTACTCCAGGCCCTTCTGGCCTTTAAAGTTTGTGTTGAGTAATCTGCTGTGAGTCTGATGGGCTTCCCTTTGTAGGTCACTTGCTTTTTCTCTCTAGCTGCTTTCAATATATTTTCTTTGGTTTGTATGTTTGGTAGTTTAATTATAATATGGCGGGGAGAGGTTCTTTCCAGGTTTTGTCTGTTTGGTGTTCTAAAGGCTTCCTGTATCTGCATTGGCATCTCTTTCCCAATTTGGGGAAGTTTTCCTCTATGATTTTGTTGAAAACACTTACTATGCCTTTGGAGTGAAATTCTTCTCCTTCTACTATCCCTTGAATTCTTATGTTTGATCTTTTCATAGTGTCCCGAATATCCTGTAATTCCCATTCATACCTTCCTATTATTTTGTCTTTCTCTCTGTTGGACTGTATTAGATCAGCTACTTGGTCTTCTAGCTTCGATATCCTGTTCTCTCCTTCATCCATTCTACTAGAGAGATTTTCTACAGAGGTTTTAATTTCACTGACTGTGTTCTTTATTGCTAGCATTTCTGAGTGGGTTTTCTTTATTCTTTCTATTTCCGTATTTATGTCTAGTATTGACCTCCTTATTTCATTAAATTGGTTTTCTGTGTTTTCTTTGAATCCTTTGATTTCTTCTTTGAGGTCTTTGAACCCTTTCATTTCCTCTTTGAGTTCTTTGAACATAATTATAATCATTCTTTTGAAATCTTTCTCGGGTTGTCCTCTAAGTCAGCCTCACTGAAGGTCATTTCTGATATATTAATACTTTTTGGTGGATTTATATTGTCTGGATGTTTTGTGTTTCTTGTATTGTAATGTAGAGATCTTTGCATCTTGAATTAATTTAATGCTTGGTTTTCTAAATATCTGCAGTAATGTTAGATGTATCAATCAATCTGATATTATATGTCTTCAGTGTAGGAGTTAAAGGTGTTAAGTGTGGTTCTTAAGGCTCTCAAAGTAATCACAGAAGTGACCCTTGCCTGCTATGAGATTATCAAGTGGGGTGAATGGAACAGAATACAGTCAAGATCCAAAAATTTAACTCAACAATGTACCCCTTCAATGAAATACAGCACAGAGTATTTGTGCAAAAGCAGGTATTATGACAAAGTCACAGTTCCTAAGGATATGTGTTAGCCCACGCCCTTAATCCTGTCAGCTGGGAGGCTAAGATTTCTGATCTGTAGAGAGTTCCAAGGTCAGCTTGTGATCAAGAGAGACCCTTCCCAATGAATGACAGAGGAGGAAACAAATCAGGAAGCAACAAATGAGCAGCCTAGAAAATAGCTTATTTAGGAATGTCAGATCTGACCATCCAACAGGATTATATACCAGGCTTATTTGTTGGGTACTAACCTAGTGAAAACCAAATTACCTTTTGGAACGGGTTTGATCACAGCTATGCTGCCCGGCTGCTTGGTTCCTTTGCTGTGACGTGGATTCAGGAGGTCAGCTGCGTTTGTGGGTCTCTGCTTTCCCTGCGCCCGATGCTGCTGGCGAGCTCTTTCCCAAGTCTCTGGTGCTCGCCGTGCCTGCACTCGTGGTGGGGGAGGGGAGGCTGTGAGTGGCGGCTGAAGTCCGTCTGTTCCTCTACGCGATCCTCTTCCTCACAAGCCTCTCTGTTGGTCTCTACTGTCCTCCTTCCACGCTTCTTGAGATTGTGAGGAGGCGGTGTGAGTGGAAAATTCTCCTCGCCTGCTTTTAAAAGTTCTGCGGATCAGCTGTCTCAGGCAGCGCCTAGCCGCGCGCCGCCTTGCGGCAGCTGCGGCGGCTGTGGAGCCGCTTCTGTGGGCTCCAGACGCTCTGGAACTCTCCTACTTCTCTGCTGGGCTTGAAAGTTTACTATGTATCTCACTTTTTAGTAGAAAAGTGTATTTTGCTGGGGTTTGTTTTGCTTTTGTTCGCTACCCTCTTTTGGCGAGGTTCCTATGTCGCCATCTTAACCGGAAGTCCCCTTTTATTTATTTTTTAAGATTTTTATTTATTTATTCATTTGAGAGAGGAGACAGACAGGGAATGGGTGCACCAGGGCCTCTAGCCACTGCAAATGAACTCCAGACGCATGCGCCCCCTTGTGCACCTGGCTTACGTGGGTCCTGGAGAGTCAAACCGGGATCCTTTGGCTTCACAGGCAAATGCCTTAACCACTAAGCCATCTCTCCAGCCCCTAGATTTCCTTTTAAAAGTGATCAGCAATGAGGGGAAGACATTTTCATCAGTGGTACAGCGACTAGTAAGTTACTTACTGTTGCAGTCAGGTTTGCATTGCTGGCAGAAATCACCCAACCAAGAGCAGCTTGCAGGGGAAAAAAGGGGGTTATTTTGGCTTACAAATTCGAGGGGAAGCTCCATGATGGCAGGGGAAATGACCACATGAGCAGAGGGTGGACATCACCCGCTAGCCAACATCAGATGGACAATAACAACAGCAGAGTACACCAATCAGTGGTGAGAGGAAGCTGGCTATAACACCCATAAACTCACCCCAATAATACATTGCCTCCTGGAGGATCCAATTCCCAAATTGCCACCAGCTGGGGAAAACCTAAGTTTATGGGGGAACCCCTGAATCAGACCACCACACCTATGCTCTGGTAAATAACCCCCATCCATGCTCATGCAGGCAACCCTGGTGGGACTCAATAGCCACCCCCCTCCCCCGCACACACACAATGCCAAAGTAGAGGTGAGACTAGTTGAAAAGAATAAGGGGCTCATCAGAAAAGGGAGGAGAGATGGCTTAGCAGGTAAGGCACTTGCCTGTGAAGCCTAAGGACCCAGGTTCAATTCCCCAGGACCCACATAAGCCAGATGCACAGGGTGGTGCATGCATCTGTAATTCATTTGCAGTGGCTAGAGTTCCCAGCACACCCATTCTCTCTGTGTGTCTTTCTCTCTCTCTAATAAATAATTTTTTAAAGGAAAAAAAAGGACAAGGGAGGTGTACAAGAGAGAGCCATGGACATGAATATGGTCAAGATACATTATATTCATGTATAAACTTGTCAAAGTAATTTTTTATGAAAGAAGGGAATTTATTTGAAGCTTACAAATCCAGGGGAAGTTCCATAATGGCAGAAGAAGTTGGACCCCACTTCTCAAAATAATTTTTTTTTTTTTTGGTTTTTCAAGGTAGGGTCTCACTCTAGCCCAGGCTGACCTGGAATTCACTCTGTAGTCTCAGGGTGGCCTCAAACTCATGATGATCCTCCTACTTCTGCCCCGAGTGCTGGGATTAAAGGCGTGCGCCACCACGCCCGGCTCAAGATAAATTTTTTTAAATGATCAGCAGTGTGGGAAGATGTCTCAGGAGTTAAAGGCACTTGCTTGCAAAGCCTCTACCTGGGTTCAATTCCCCAGCACCCACATAAAGATGCATCTGGTATTCATTTGCAGGGACAAGAGAATCTAATACACACAATACACACACAAATAAATATCTTAAAATATTTATTTATTTGAGAGAGAGAGTGAAAAGAGAGAGATAGACAGATGGAGTATGGGCACACCAGGGCCTCCTGCCACAGCAAATCAACTCCAGACACATGCACCACTTTGTGCATCTGGCTTTACATGGGTACTGGGGAATCAAACTTGGGCCATCAAGTGCTTTTAACCACTGAGCCATCTCTCTAGACCCAAAGTAAATAATTTTTTAAAATTTATTTATTTGAGAGAGAGAAAGATGCAGAGAGAGAGAAGGAGAGAATGGGCATGCCAGGGTTTCCAGCCACTGCAAACAAACTCCAGATGCATGTGCCACCTTGGGCATCTCGCTCACGTGAGTCCTGAGGAATTGAACCAAGGTCCTTTGGCTTTGCAGGCAGGGGCCTTAACTGTTAAGCCATCTCTCCAGCCCTAAATTTTTTAAATTATCAACAACTGCAATGAGGATTTAAATTTATAGATAAATGAAGAAGCAGATTCAAGATTCGGAGAAATTCAACAATTTGGATAAGGAATTCAGAAAGGAGAGATTTGGGGAGGGGAGGTCAAAAACTTAGAAATGAAAAAATACAATTAAATCAAATAAAAAGCTGAGAGAGGGTCTGGGAAGATGGTTCAGTAGTTAAAGGCGCTTGTTTTCAAAGCCTTTGGTCCCAGGCTGTAATCCCTAGGCACCCAAGTAAAGCCAGAAGGGCATTCATCTGCAGCAAGAAGAGATTTGCATGCATATGTGGGCACAAAAACAAATGAATGAGTAATTTTTAAAACCTGCTTGGAACACATCATGATATCAAGAAAAATAATCATATCAGAAATTGAAGACAAGTTTGAAAAATTACTATGTTCAGATAGAAATAAAGGGGAAAAAAGCAATTATGACCACAGCTTTCATGACCCATAGCAGACACTCAAAAGGCTAAACCGGAAAAGCCTTCGTAGGCAAGCTGCAAACTAAAGACATTAAAAAAAAATCAATGAAATTGCCACAGAAATGTCCCCCAATCTAGTGAGAGAAATGGACATCCATATACAAGAAGCATGTTGTGCCACAAGCAGACATATCTAGAAAAGAGCTCCTATGTCTTATTATGGATAAAATGCCAAGAGTACAGAAGAAAGAAAGAATCTTGAAAGCTATAAGACACTTGGCAAGTTATTACAAAGGAAAGCTAATTGTAATTCCATTTGACTTCTCAGTAGAAAGCCTAAAAACCAGGAGAATATGGAATGATATTTTTCAAGCCCTAAAACAAAGTAATTTCCAATCAGAATTAAAATACCCAGAAAAATTATCCTTTAAGATCACTGAAGAAATAAAGACCTGCCAAGATAAACCCAAACTAAAGTAAATCCTGGCCACTAAGCCAGCATTGCAGAAGACATTGAAAAGAATCCTTCACAAATAAAAGAGAAAGACAGTCCCAATCAAAAGAACTTGGGAGAAAAAGTAAATTTTTTGTGAGAATAGATAAGTGGTGAGAATTAGGAAAGCAGCAAACATTTACAATTCAGCAAACCAACAACCTCTAAGATGAATTAGGAACAAAAAAAAAGAACAAGCGTACCCAATCAAAAACAAAAAGCTGGGGGCTGGAGGGATGGCTTAACAGTTAAGACGCTTGCCTGCAAAGCCAAAAGACCCAGGTTTGATTCCCCAGGACCCATGTAAGCCAGATGCACAAGGTGGCGCATGTGCCTGGAGTTTGTTTGCAGCAGGTGAAGGCCCTGGTGCACCCATTCTGTCTTTCTCTCTCTTTCTTTCTCTCTCTCTCAAATAAATAAATAAATAAACTTTTTCTAAGCTGGGCTGGCCGGGCCTGGTGGCGCACACCTCTGATCCCAGCACTCAGGAGGCAGAGGTAGGAGGATCACCATGAGTTCGAGGCAACCCTGAGACTACAGAGTGAATTCCAGGTCAGCCTGAGCTAGAGTGAAACCCTACCTCGAAAAACCAAAAAAAAAAAAAAAAAAAAAAAAGCTGGGCTGGAGAAATGGCTCAGTAGTTAAAGGCAATTGTTTGTGTTTGCACAGCTTGATGACCCAATTTCAAATCTCTAGTTCCCATGTAAGGCCAAAAGCACAAAGCGTCACATGCATCTAGAGTTTGTTTGCAGTGGAAAGAGACCCTGGCACACCCATTCTTATTTCTCTCTCTCTCTCTCTTTCTCTCTCTCTCTGCAAATAAATAATAAATTTAAAAAAAATTTAATTATGGTTTTTAAAGATTATACTAAGTGAGGTAACCCAGGCTCAGAAAGCCAATCGTCACATGTTCTCTCTCATATGTGGATCCTAGCTACAAATGTATAGACCTGTGTGTGAACTGGAACCAAAAATAGGTACCAGAAACCAGTAAGCTGGTAAAAGGCTATAAGGGAGGGAGGAAAGGGAAGAACTTAAGTGTATGGTATTGCATATATGTAAGTAGAAGAACAGATTATAGGGAGGGGAAAGGCCTAAGCGAGGCCATGGGAAGAGAATGTGTAAAAGAAGGGCAGGGGGAGGGTCAATCTAAATTCAAGATAGTGTGAATAAGACTTACGTAAACCTACTTTTTTGAATAATGGCACATCCAGAAGCTGTAGAGTGTTACTAGAAAATTTTCAGTGCCTGGGATGGGATACCTTCCAGTGAGTTGTTGACCAAGGAGGTCCCGTAGCCTCCAAAACATTAAAGGCTTTTGCCAAAGCCCTTGGTTTCCCTTGAGAAACAGATAGTAAGACCCTATTGCTGAAGACATCTCTTGCCTGAGAGGCAAGGTCACTGAGAAAGCAAGCTGGTGCTGAGCAGAAAACCTTCTCCCTGTAGACCAGCCAACTGAAAGCTGGAAAAAGCTGCACTGCATGCAGCCGTATGGGAGACAGAAGTCATCAGCAGTGAAAACAGTGGACACTAAAAATTCAAGTTTGGCCATACAGGCCCAATGACTGAATGGGTGCAATGGTGGCATGTCTACTCTTGGGGTAACCAACTGCTCCATAATGGACTGAAGGCCCTCTCTATGGGAGGGAATATATGTCTGGTACTGAAAAACCTAAGCAAAAGTCTATGGCAGGGGAGGTCATGAGCCTTAGGGGTATAAGCCTGCTCTTGTCTGACTAAATGTATATATTATTCCCACCAAGCTGCCCTGAAAGCACTACACTTAATGTTCATATTCACATATTGATGCTACTCTCACTCCTGGTTAGAGAAGCTTCTCTTTTCAGATGGCGATGACCACTGGGATACTTTTGAATAGTTGGTGTATCACTGAAGTAATCAGTGACTTCGAGCTTCCTAAAATCAAAGAAAATGAAAATGCCATTTACCAAAATCTGTGGAATACAGTCCAAGCAGATATGAGAGGGAGGCCTATAGCCGTGGGTGCCCGCATTTAAAAGTCAGAGAGGCCAGGCATGGTGGCGCACTCGGGAGGCAGAGGTAGGAGGATCGCCATGAGTACGAGGCCACCCTGAGAATACAGAGTGAATTCCAGGTCAGCCTGGGCTAGAGTGAGACCCTGCCTCAAAAAAAAAAAAAAATAAAATAAAATAAATAAATAAATAAATAAATAAATAAATAAATAAATAAAACAAGACTGCAAGAATATTCTCTCCCAGGCTACAAGACACTACCTGCGCCGGACCTGTCTCTTAATTCCCAGCTTCTAGGACCCCGTGTTGACAATGCAGCAGTCACGTTGGTGCACCTCAAAATCCCAACTGGCAGGCGAGCCTGTGTGGATGCTTCAGCGGCTGTGGAGTCTGTGTCTCTGGGGCACATTTTGTTTTCTGGGCCTTGGGTGTCATGTGGCAGCCGACGTGAATGAAAGCTGTCTATGCGGAACAACTGTCCCAATGAGGGCCCTCTACCGAATCCGATTCGGCATCCCTGGAATTGTCCGTGATCATTCCGAGACGGCTGTCTGCTGCCGTGTCTGTTCTCTGCCAAATCAAGAGGGATGTCAGCCAAAGGAGGGCGGTGAATTGCTTCCCGAGACAGGACGGTGAAGAGCTTGCGCCGAAGCAACTCCAATCAGCAGACACATTTTCAGACTAAGTACTTCTCCATCCTAGGCAACCAAATAGAACAGATGTGTTTAATTACAAGACGATGGCATAAAAAAAAGTTAAAGTTTTTTTAAATCTAATTCTTTTCACTGTATCTGAGCATGTTTAGCCAGTTCATTCAAAATAGAATTGTTGGTTCTTGTTGTGTTTTTGTTTCGGTTTTTAGGGTTTTTTGTTGTTGTTGTTGTTTAAGGTAGGGTCTCACTGTAGCCCAGGCTGGCCTGGAATTCACTATGTAGTCTCAGGGTGGCCTCGAACTCACAGCCACCCAAGTGCTGGGATTAAAGGCCTGAGCCACCACGCCCCACTCATGTTTATAGATTTTTTTAAATATTTTTAAATTATTTTTATTTTTTATTTTTGGAGAGAGACACAGAGAGAGACAGAGAGGGAGAGGGAAACAGATAGAGATGGGCGCGCCAGCAGTCTCTCAGCTGCTGTGAACGAAATCCAGATGCGTGCGCCCCCTTGTGGTCAAGTGCAGCATTGCGCCCTTGCGTCACTGCATCTGGCTAAACGTGGGACCTGGAGATTGGAACCGGGTACTTAGGCTTAGCAGGCAGGCGCCTTAACCGCTAAGCCATCTCTCCAGCCGTGTTTATAGATTTTAATATGCTGAACTGTCCTTGTTCCAGATGTAAAATCACTCAACTATGGTGTATGATCTTTCTACTACGATACTGAGTTTAGTTTGCAAGAAGTTTACTGAGATTTTTTGTTTGTTTGTTTGTTTTGTTTTGTTTTGTTGTTGTTTTTGGTTTTTGAGGTAGGGTCTCACTCTGGTCCAGGCTGACCTGAAATTCACTATGTAGTCTCAAGGTGGCCTCGAACTCACAGCGATCCTCCTACCTCTGCCTCTGGAGTGCTGGGATTAAAGGCGTGCACCACCAAGCCCGGCTTTACTGAGGGTTTTTGTGGCTCTGTTCATCAAGTAAATTGGTCCATAGTTTTAGTTTTTGGTAGCTTCTTTATTCAGTTTTCTTTTTTAAAATATTTTATTTATTTATTTATGAATGACAGAGAGAGAGAGGAAGATAGAGAAAGAGAGAGAATGGGTGCACCAAGGCCTCTAGCTGTTGCAAACAAACTCCAGATGCATGCACACCTTGTGCATCTGACTTTACTTGGGTACCGGGGAATTGAACCTGGGTCTTTCAGCTTTGCAGATAAGCGCCTTAACCGTTAAACCATCTCTCCAGCCCCCACCTTTTTTAAAATTAGTAAAATCTTTTATTTGGTTGACATTTAAAATGTAATGTAAAAATTTATAAGCCAGAATATGTAATGAGAGCAGGGAGAAACTAAGCTGAGGAACAACATCCATTTCAAGTAAATCAAAACTTTGAATTTTAGGGGTCTAGAGAGATGGCTTAGTGGTTAAGGTGTTTGCCGCAAAGCCAGAGGACCTCCGTTCAGTTCCCCAGGACCCACGCAAGCCAGATGCACAAAGGGGCACATGTGTCTGGAGTTTGTTTGCAGTGGTTGGAGACCCTGATATGCCCCTTCTCTCTTTTACTGCCTCTCTCTCTGCCTCTTCCTCTCTCAAATAAATAAATAAATAAACTTAAAAAAAAAAAAAAAACAAGCAGGGAGTGGTGGCACACACCTTTAATCCCAGTACTTAGAAAGCAAAGGTAGAAGGATCGCCATGAGTTTGAGGGCACCCTGAGACTACATAGTGAGTTCCAGGTCAGCCTGAGCCAGAGTGAGACCCTACCTCCAAAAACCAACCAAACAAACCAAAAAAAAAAAAAAAAAATCTGTAAGCACAATATAGCACATCAATAGAATCCAGGATAAAATCTACATATTGATCTTAACAAAGAGCAGGCACAGTGGCACATGCCCAGCACTTGGGAGGTAAAGGCAAAAGGATCGGGAGTTATAGGTCATCTCCAGCTACATAGATAGCTTGAGGTCAGCCTAGGCTACACGAGATGCTGTCTCCAGAAAAAAACAAGGGGATTTGACAAAATTGAACATCCTTGGGCTAGAAAGATGGCTCAGCAATTAAAGGCACTTGCTTGCAAAGTCTAAAGGCCTACGTTTGATTCCCCAGGACCCACATAAGGCCAGGTGCACAAGGTGGTGCATGCATCTGGAGTTTGTTTGCAGTGGCAGGAAGACCTGTCACACTCATTCACTCACTCGCTCTCTCTCTCTCTCTCTGTCCTTGCAAATAAATAATAAATAATAAAGGCAAAAAAAATCAACATCCTTTATGACAAGAGCCCTGAAGAAATCAGAAGTAGAAGGATCTTATCTCAACATAAATTAGACTATCTATAATAAACTAATAGACAACATCATAAAGTGAGTGGGGAAATTCTGATGTTTTCTCTAAACTCAGGAATGAGACATAGATGAGTTCTATTACCACTTTCTTTTCTTTTGTTTGTTTGTTTTTCCTTTTTGGGTGTTTTTAGAAGCAGGGTCTCATTCTAACCCAGGCTTACCTGGAACTCTGTAGCCCAGGGTGGCCATAGATTCACAACATTCCTCCTATCTCAGCCTCCTAAATACTGGGATTAAAGGCATATACCACCATGCCCAGCTCACCACATTTTCAATATAGTAATTGAAACTTTAGCCAGAGCAATAAGGCAAGAGAAAGAAATAAAGAAGGTACAAATAGAATAGGAAGAAATTGTGGCTAGGGATATATCCCAGTTGGTAGAGTATGCCTACAATGCAAAACAAACAAACAAACAAAAAACCCTATATCCAATTCCCAGGACCTCATCAACCATGTGTAGTGGTACATGCTTATAATCTCACACTCAAGAGGAGAGGCAGGAGACCATCCTCAGCTACATAACAAGTTCTAGGCCAGCCTTGGCTATTGTAGCAGACTGCTTTAGGTTCACTGAGATGAACTTTTAGACCAGGTACAGTTAAGGAGGAAGGGAAATTTATTGAATCTTACTGATCCAGGGAAGTTCCATAATGGCAGAGAGAGAGAAGCCATAAGCCAAAAGCCATACCACATAGCATGCTTGAGGAACTCCAGCTGGAACTAAGTACTTTGTATATCTTTAGATTGGAATTTTAAACCTACCACCACACCTTAGGGCTGGTCTCAAAAAAAAGAGGGAAAAAGAAAAAGATCGATCAAATCATCACTATTTGTAGATAACATAATCCTATGCTTAAAAGATCCTAGGGTGGGAGAGATGGCTTAGCAGTTAAGGCACCTGCCTGCTAAGCCTAAGAACACCCCTTCAATTCTCCAGGTCCCACAGTTAGCCAGATGTAAAGTGATGCAAGGGTGCAATGCTGCACTTACCCACAAGGGGGCGCACATGTCTGGAGTTAGTTCACAGCGGCTAAGAGGCCACTGGTGTACCCATTCTCTGTCTCTGTCTCTCTCTCTCTCTCTCAAAAAAAAAAAAAAAAAAAAGATCCTAAAGGTTCCACCAGAAAACTATCAGATCTAATAAACATGTCAATAAAGTAGCAATTGAACACACAAAAACTTAGTAAATTTTTTTATACACCAGTAATGAACTCAATAGAAAAGTAGTCAGGAAGCCATTCCATTTACAATACCCATCAAAAACAAAAAACAAAGCAAAATAAAAATACTCTAGGAAGCCAGGCGTGGAGGCACACACCTTTAATCCCAGCAATTGGGAGACAGAGGTAGGAAGATTGCCATGAGTTCAAGGCCACCCTGAGACTACATAGTGAATTCTAGGTCAGCCTGAGCTAGAGTGAGACCCTACCTCAAAAAAAAATAAAAACAAAAAAATACTCTAGGAATTAGGGACAAATCTAACCAAATTTGCGAACAACCTGTACAATGAAAACTATAATGCTAAAAGACACTAGAAGCTGAAAAGACTTCTGGAGCAGGAAAATTAACATTGTGAAGTGGCTGTATTAGAAGGATATATCAATTCAATGTAACCCTCATCAACATTCCAGGGACATTCTTCACAGACCTAGAAAACAGTTCTAAAATTCATATGAGAGCCGGGCATGCCTTTAATCCCAGCACTTGGGAGGCAGAGGTAGGAGGATCTCGGTGAGTTCAAGGCCACCCTGAGACTACATGGTGAATTCTAGGTCAGCCTGAGCTAGAGTGAGACCCTACCTCGAAAAACCAAAAAAAAAAAAAAAAAAATTCATATGAGAGAGCTGGAGAGATGGCTTAGCAGTTAAGGTACTTGCCTGAAAAGCCAAAAGACCAAGGTTCAATTCCCCAGGACCCACATAAGCCAAATGCACAAGATGGTGCATGCATCTGGAGTTCATTTTTGACGGCTGGAGGCCCTAACATGCCCATTCTCTCCCTCTCTCTCCCTCTCTTTCACTCTCTCAAATAACTAAATAAAAACCACACAAAATTCATATGAGGGCTGAGGAGATGGCTCAGTAATTAAAGGCACTTGCTTGCAAAGCCTACCAGCCCAGGACCAGTTCCTCAGTACCCATGAAAAGCCACGTATACAAAGTGGCACATGTGTTTGTTTGCAGCAGCAAGAAGCCCTGGCACACCCATACTTTCTCTTTCAAGTAAGTACATAAAAATATTTTTTTTAATGTATATGAGAGCTGGGCGTGATGGCACACGCCTTTAATCCCAGCACTTGGGAGGCAAAGGTAAGAGGATTGCCAGGAGTTGGAGGCCACCCTGAGATGACATAGTGAATTCCAGGGCAGCCCGAGCCAGAGTGAGACCCTACCTTGAAAAACAAAACAAAACAAATGTATATGAGGACTGGAGAGATGGCTTAAAAGTTAAGGATCCATGTTCGACTCTCCAAGTCCCACGTAAGCCAGACACATGAGGTGACACAAGCATGCAAGGTTGCACATGCACACAAGATGTTGCATGCATCTGGAGTTTGATTATAGTGGCTGAAGGCCCTGGTGTGCCAATTCTCTCTCTCTCTCTCTCTCTCTCATTAAAAAAAAATTACATGCCGGGCATGGTGGTGCACACCTTTTATCCCAGCACTCGGGAGGCAGAAGTAGGAGGATCGCCATGAGTTCGAGGCCACCCTGAGACTACATAGTTAGTTCCAGGTCAGCCTGGGCCAGAGTGAGACCCTACCTTGAAAATCCCCCCCCCCAAAAAAAAATTAGATGAACCAGGGCATGGTGGCGCACGCCTTTAATCCCAGCACTTGCGAGGCAGAGGTAGGTGGATTGCTGTGAGCTCGAGGCCACCCTGAGATGACATAGTGAATTGCAGGTAAGCCTGGGCCAGAGACCCTACCTCAAAAACAGAAAAAAAAAAAAATTATATGGAAACACAAAAGATAGGGCTAGGGAACCAGTTCAGCTGTTAAAAGCACTTGCTTGCAAAGTCTGCTGCCCTGGATTCAATTCCCCAGTGTTCATGTGAAGCCAGATACACAAAGTAGCACATATATCTGGAGTTCATTTGCAATGGCAAGAGGTCTTGGCATGCTGATACTCTATCTACCTCTCCCTTTCTTATTCTCTCCCTTATCAATAGAGGAAATGTCACTATCATGCTGCCGTTTCAAATCCCAAGTGGTGTTTTCATGTAAAGTAGTAATTTAATTGGATGAAGGAAGCAGATTAACAGGAATGTTGTACCAATAATGGACATGAAGGCTGTGAAAGCCTGTTGTTATAAAGATAGTGGAACCAAGCCGGGCACGGTGGCACATGCCTTTAATTCCAGCACTCAGGAGGCCAAGGAAGGAGTATCACTATGAGTTTGAGGCCAGCCTAAGACTACAAAGTGAATTGCAGGTTAGCCTGGGCTAGAGTGAGACCCTGCTGTGAAACACCAAAATTAATAATAATAATAAGTCTGCCAAAAACATACATCATGAATATATTGTGGGTACTGGAATTGAACTCTAGTCTTTAGGCTTTGCAGGCAAGTGCCTTAACCACTAATCCATCTCTCCAGCCCCACACTGAGCCATTTCTTCAGCCCCACATCCTTCCTATATTGTCCCTTCATTTTTGGTTGCATTAAGGATTGATTAAATATCTTAAAATAGTTTTTTAAAAAATCATCTAGGAGCCAGGTGTGTGGTGCCCGCCTTTAATCCCAGCCTGAGAGTACACAGTAAATTCCAGGTCAGCTTGGGCTAGTGAGACCCTACCTTGAAAAACAAATTAGCTAGGTCTAGAGAGATGGATTAGTGGTTAATGCACTTGCCTGCAAAGCCTAAGGACCCACATAAGTTAGATGCACAAGGTGGCACATGTATCTGGAGTTCATTTATTTGCAGGGGCTAGAGGCCCTGGCGTGCCCATGTTCTCTCTGTCTCTCTATCTGCCACTCTCTCTCTCAAATAAATAAATAAATAAAATATTTTTTTCAAAATAATCTAAAGAGGAACTGGGGCTATGGCTCTGTGGTAGATGCTTTCTTAGTGTGTACCAGGCCCTGAGTCCAATCCCAGCACAGCAAAGGCAAAACAAAAATCATTAAAAGAAATATGTTATAAATACTTTTTTTTTTTTTTTTTTTTTTTTTGGTTTTTCGAGGTAGGGTCTCACTCTGGTCCAGGCTGACTTGGAATTAACTATGTAGTCTCAGGGTGGCCTCGAACTCTCGGCGATCCTCCTACCTCTGCCTCCCGAGTGCTGGGATTAAAGGCGTGCGCCACCACGCCCGGCTATAAATACTTTTATTAAGCAAGGGACCTTCATACAGTAATTATTTGTAAATCTTGATAGTCACATATTAATAGCCAACATATCTGAAAAATAAATAATAAACTGAAAAAAAGATGAGTAGAAAAGCTTTCCAAGATCCAAATCCCAAAATTCTTTTACATCTCATTAGTTTAAGAAGGTGATACACTGACAGGGAGGTGCTCAGGGATTAAAAGCATGCACTGCACAAACCTGATGGCCCACTGGATCCTCATAACTCACAGAAAGCTGGATGCAACTAGAGCACATGTCTATAGCTTATGGTCCAGCTAGTCTTGTATGCCCAGTAGCAAAAACTAGACAGACCCTATCTCAGACAAGGTGGAAGATGAAAAACAGCATGCTGAAGTTGTCCTCTGACCTCTACATGCATGCCTGGTTACATGTGCATCCATCCATTCATGCATCCACCAAACACACACATACACAAATAACAACAACAACAATAATAATATAGCCAGATGTGATGATGCACTCCTTTAATCCCAGCACTCAGGAAGCTGAGGTGGGAGGATCACCAGAGTTTGGGGCCATCCTGGGTTACTGAGTGAGTTCCTGGTCAGCTTGGGTTAGTGTAAGACCCTGCCTCAAAAAAAAAAAAAATTGTAATAAACCGGGTGTGGTAGTGCATGCCTTTAATCCCAGCATTCAGGAGGCAGAGGTAGGAGGATCGCCATGAGTTCAAGGCCACCCTGAGACTACCAAGTGAATTCCAGGTCAGCCTGAGCTAGAGCGAGACCCTACCTTGAAAAACCAAAAAAAAAAAAAAAAAAAGTAATAATAATAATAATATGACACAGCCACTCTGAACTGCAAGAAAAATAAAAGTAAAGGCTTAGCAGTTAAGTGCTTGCCTGTGACGCCTAAGGACCCCAGTTCAAGGCTCGATTCCCCAGGACCCATATAAGCCAGATGCACAAGGTGGTGCATGCATCTGGAGTTTGTTTGCAGTAGCTGGAGGCCCTGGCGTGCCCATTCTCTCTCTATCTATCTGCCTCTTTCTCTATTTGTCACTCTCAAAAAAAAAAGTAAAAATTTAACTTGTCTAGCTTCTATAGTAGACAAAAAAGTGGGGCGCAGTTAGGATTGAACAGATTGGGCAACCAAAACTTGACAGTAGCTACTTGAAAGGTGCAGGGAGTGAAACACAGTAGTTGAACATGTTCTCCATCTACTCACCTACATGTTTGGCTGCAAAAATAAACAGAAAAAAATGGCCACTAGACTGGCTGTGGAGTCCAGAGACGCTTTTGTTTTAATTATTTAAATATTTATTTATTTGCAAGCAGAGAGAGAGAGACTAAGGTAGAGATTGAGAGAGGCTAGGGCCTCTAGCCACTGCAAACAAACTCCGGATGCATGTGCCACTTCATGCATCTGGCTTTACGTGAGTACTGGGGAATGAAACTCTGGTCATTAGGTTTTGCAGGCAAGCACCTTAACCATTGAGACATCTCTCCAGCCCTGTTTTAATTTATAGAACAGCGAGCTGTTTATAAAGTATTGAGAATGACATCAGGGATAGGTAGGGAGAATTAAGGGAATGAAAATAAATTCCAAACAGCTCATACCTGTAGGTTTTGGCCTGCTTGTGATCTTCCTTTCCTATATATAAGCCTTTGGGCTTGCTTTAGCTAGCCTTCATGCATGTATAAAACCAATTCCTTTTTATAAATTCCTCAACATCCAGGTTCTGCTTTGCATGGAATGAGACATACATGGTTGGCTTGCAACCCTGCTCTTGGGCCACTAGCCTGTTTGGAAAGCAGTGTGTAGGGAGAACACCGTGTGTGTCAGAAGAGTAAGCACTGCATGTCCTTCTTCTGCAACACACTTCACATGAAAGAAGAAATCAGTAGCTCCCCTTCCCAGTCCTCTTGTACTGCAGTAAGGAACACAGCTCAGAAAAATGCCCCCAGTTATTGGCAAACTAACAGTAGTGAACATCATAGTGATTAATTCAAGCTCGAAGCTTCTATAAATTGTCCTAGAAAAGCAGATACTATTATTTGCCTGAAGTCAGTGATGGCGAAATTCAGAGATGTGCTTCAAACCCTACACAGTTAAAGGACAGTCATTTCCATTATACACTGCTCCCTCCCTGCTGTATTACAAAATGAACACAAACAAGAGGCCAAAATGTAATGCTTGGAAATCCTTAAATGCCCTATTAGTCTGGAATTTAAATTTTGAGACTCTCACTGTAGTGAAATGGAAATTGCCACTTGGTTTCTCTGTTAATGTAAAATCCAGGTTGGCCTGGGGATATAGAGTGCTTGCCTAGCATGGAACCAGTCCTCAATTTGTTCCCTGGCACTTAAAATACATTTTTTAAAAGTCAGACTTGGGCTAGAGAAATGGTTTAGTGTTTAAGGGGCTTACCTGCAAAGCCTAAGGACCCATGTTCAACTCTCCAGATCCCACATTAGCCAGACGCACAAAGGAGAGACACATGGCCACTAGGTGGTGCAAGTGTCTTGAGTTCAATCGCAGTGGCTGAGGCCCTGGCGTGCCAATTCTCTCTCCCTCTCTCTCTGCCTCTCTAAAAAATGAAGATAAAGCTGGGGCATGGTGGTGCATACCTTTAATCCCAACACTTGGGAGACAGAGGTAGGAGGATCACTGTGAGTTTGAGGCCACCCTGATTCCAGGTCATCCTGGGGTAGAGTGAAACTCTACCTTGAAAAATGCCCAAAAAATAAAATTAAATTAAAAATATGTAAGCCGGGCATAGTGGTGCACACCTTTAATCCTAGCACTCAGGAGGCAGAAGTAGGAAGACTGCCATGAGTTCAAGGCCAGCCTGAGACTACATGGTGAATTCCAGGTCAGCATGGGCTAGAGTGAGACCCTACCTCGAAAAACCAAAAAAATAAATAAATAATAAAACTCAGGCTTGCTGGGCACCGTGGTGCACATCTTTAATCCTAGCACTCTGGAGGCTGAGGTAGGAGGATTGCTATGAGTTTGAGGTTAGCCTGGGACTGCAGAGTTCCAGGTAAGCCTGGGCTAGAGTGAGTAGCAATCTCAAGAAAGAAAAAAAATGAGCCGGATGTGGTGGTGTGCACCTTTAATCTCAGCACTCAGGAGGCAGAGGTAGGAGGATCACAGTGAATTTGAGGCCACCCTGAGACTACATAGTGAATTCCAGGTCAGCTTCAGTTAGAATGAGACCCTACCTCAAAAAAACAAAAACAAACAAACAAAAAGTTGGGATCTAACCCATACATCTCTGGTTAATTGATTTTCAATAAGGGTTCCAAGACCACTCCTTGGAGAAAAAAAAATAGTCATTTCAATGGATGGTGGCAGAAGAAATAGATATCCACAAGCAAAAGAACAATGCTGGGGCTGGAGAGAAGTCTTAGCAGTTAAGATGCTTTCCTGCAAAGTCAAAGGACCCAGGTTTGATTCCCCAGGACCCACATAAGCCAGAGGCACAAGGTGGTGCATGTGTATGGAGTTTGTTTGCAGTGGATAGAGGCCCTGGCAAGCCATTCTCTGTGTGTGTGTGTCTGTTTTTCTATCTGCCTCTTTCTTTCTCTCTCTCAAGGAAATAAATAAAAGTAAAAAAAACTAACTCCAGGAGTTGGAGAGGTGGCTCAGTGGTTAAAGTGACACATGCATCTGGAGTTTGCTTGTAGTGGCAGGAGGACCTGGCATGCTCATACTCAAACTCTATTTCTCTTCCTCTGTCTCTCTCTCTCTCTCTCTCTCTCAAATAAAAATAAAAATTTAAAACCAGCTCTTTTTGGCTTTTCGCCTTTCCTGAACTTCCAGGTTAAGACCCCCTCATCTGGACCCTGCTGGGCTGAGATGAGGGAAAGGGACCCTTACTCACACATGGGCTCCCTACTCTCTATACTTCTCTTTTCTTCTCTTAATCTAATAAAATCTCTTTAAGCCTGAAAAAATAATAAATAAATAAATAATTCAAAATAGCTCAATGACCTAAACATAAGACCTAAATCATAAACCTCCTAGAAGAAAACAGAAGGTAAATCTCTATGATCTTTGATTTGCAGACATGGTTCCTTATATGACAGAAAAGGCCTGAGCAGCAAAAGAAAATGCAGATAAATTGAACCTCATAAAATTTAAACTTTGTGCATCAAAGAATATTTCTAAGAAAGAGAAAAAAACAATATAACTGCAAGATAAAATACATGCAAATAATATATTTAATAAAAGACTATTGGGCTGGAGAGGTGGCTTAGCGGTTAAGCTCTTGCATGTGAAGCCTAAGGACCCCAGTTTGAGGTTCCATTCCCCAGTACCCACGTAAGCCAGATGCACAAGGGGACACATGCATCTGGAGTTTGTTTGCAGTGGCTGTAGGCCCTGGTGTGCCCATTCTCTCTCTCTCTCCCTCTCTCTCTCTCTCTGCCTCTTTCTCTCTGTGTCTGTCTGTCGCTCTCAAATAAATAAATAAAAATAAACAAACAAAATTTTAAAAAGACTATTATCCAAAATAGTTAAAAAGTCTTACAATTCAACAACCAAGACATTCTAGCTTTTTAAAAAAATGCCAGGCATGGTGGCGCACGCCTTTAATTCCAGCTCTCGGGAGGCAGAGGTAGGAGGGTCGCTGTGAATTCAAGGCAACCCTGAGACTACATAGTGAATTCAGAGAGAGAGAGCCGGGCCAGCCGTTTCTCTCTTGAGGCTGAGCGAGAAGACAGGTGTCGGCGACTCAAACCTCCCCAAATCACCGGGAAAAGAAAACCACATTGAGTCGCGGAGAAACGTCTAAAAAGCGAAACTCGTCGTTTATTGTCAGGGGAGATATTTATGTGTTTTGAGGAAGGGGGCGGGAAGAGGGGATGAGAGAAAGAGGGGATGAGAGAAAGGTATAAGGGCCAATATACTTTGAGGAAGGGGGTGGGAAGAGGGGATGAGAGAAAGGTATAAGGGCCAACAGTATTTCATCACATCAGCAGCAGCTGGGTGGAGGCAGTTTCAGCTTAGGTGCTGAGTCAAGGGCAGGTACTCAGGCTCGACTAGGCCTTACCGGGAATAGGCCAAGATTGGCTGGGCTAACCACTCGGCTTCACACCGGGCAGGGCCCAACATCTCCCCCTTTTGTTTTTGTAAGAACGGTGGATGGCATAGTCCCTGTCCTAGGTTGTTCCCCTCTGGGAACCTTACCCGTCTCTGGGCACTATGCCTCTAGCCGTTGACCACTCCACGCCCTGTCTTAGGTTGCCTCAGCCTGTCTGAGAGCTTACCCGTCGTTGGTTCGATGGAGGGCGGGGAGGGATGTTAGGTGGATAGCCAGTAAGTGGAAAAGCCATTGTCTTTGAGTCGCAAACCTGTGGTGCCTTGGCCTGATGAAGTTTAATTGCCTCAAGCTGTTGGTGAATGAATTGTGTAATCTTATTAATTACACAGGGCCCGAGAGTGAGGATAAGAAGAAGGAGGGGGTTCAGGGGAGGGAGATGGTAGGGTAAAGAGCAAGAAGGAGGAGGGGTCCAAGGGGAGGGAGAAGGTGGAATAAAAAGCCATGTAAGCTCGTCTACAGCAGGTTGTCTTAGGAGTCCCGACTCCTCTTCTGTAAATCTCTCTGGAGCTTTTCTGGCTTCATTCAGGTCTAGTAGCATCCATACCTTCAGTTGTTCCTGGGGAAGAAATAGAGGCATAGTTCTCAGGGTGTGACACTCCCTGGAAGATTGATTATTATCATCCCCTTGTTGGGGTAAATATTTTAAGTCTCTTGTCGGTACCCAAATAGGTCTTTTTCCTCTTGAGGAAAGACACATCCAAATCCTCTCCCTGCTGTGAGGAGGGGTCTGGTCCCCTCCATGCCCCAGTTAATGGGTCCCTCCATTTGACCCAGATGGAGCTGTAGGTGACAGCTGAGGTCCAATGTTTTTGAAAAGGGACAAGTGTCTATCTTCTTTAGAAAAATTTAAAATATTTAGGGTTAATAATGCCTTTTTAGTTGGTCATGTGGGGGTAGAGATTCCCCCTTTTGTTTTTGTAATTGAGATTTGAGAGTTTGATGATATCTTTCCACGATGGCTTGGCCCATGGGTTATATGGGATGCCTGTGGAAAGTGAGATTTTCCAGGTTTGGAGGAAATCTATAAAAGTTTTGCTTATGAAGCAGGGACCATTATCGGTTTTGATTTGATCTGGCAATCCAAGGGTGGCAAAGCATTGAAGCATATGGCTAATAGCATGTTTAGTTTTTTCCCCAGCATGTGCTGATCCTGTGACCTCATGGGAGATAGACTTTATGGGTATAGACTTTCTCCCCTCCTTAGGGGAGGGTAAACAACTAGGGAAGCTCCCTGCGCCCCCATCAGTGAATTGGTAAGGAAATCAGGGTTGGTTTAGATAAAAAAAAGTCTGGGGGGTCTCCATTTCAACCTAGAGAAGGAGCTCATCCATTTATAAGGACCATAGTGACAATCAATTATACCCAGAAACCCCTCAAGGGCAATAGCAACCCTGTTGTTATTTCTCTGAAGCCAAGTGAAGTCTGTTACCTTAAAGGGGGTGACAATGACATGAGACAGCCTGTTTAAACAATCGGACAGAGGTGTCCCTGCCCTTCATAATGCAGTCTGCAATCTGGTTAGTTATAGAGTAAACTCTGGGGACTCCATTCAAGGGAGAGGTGAATCCATTGGAGGGGTTCTCCTTCCAGAAATGGATTAGCCAACAGCAAAAGTGCATAATGTTTCCCCAGAGAAAATACAGAGGAGATAGGAAGTTAGGATCAAACCTCGAGGGGGACAGATTGCATTGTAACCCATTGTACCTGGAGCCTGTGGAATTTGTTTATGATGAGGGGCAGAGGTTTTATCTGATCACAGGAGAGAGTAAGACTCTTGGTGGAGGTTTATCTGGGGGACAGTTCAGTAGTTAGGGGCTGAGCTGAAAAGATAGCTGCCGGGTGGCGGCTTGGGTGGCGGCCTTTGGAGAAAAGAGATTTTAAAAGTCAGTTTTAGTTTTTTCTTACAGTTTTTAAGGGCAAAAATGAACTTTTTTCTGGAAGAGCCTTTAAGGTTGGCAATTAAGGCAAGGAGGACTGAATTAATCCATGGGGCTAAAATAAAAGTTTTGTTCCAAGCGCTATGGAGGTTTTTTTGTTTAATAGTAATATATATGAGTACAACATAAGTATAAAGTCCCAAAAAATAGCTAAGCATGTTGTAGAATTTTTTTAAGATGGTGCCCCCACTCCAATGAGGGGGCAGGACACTTTGAGAGTTCTCTAGGTTTGCCCACGTGGTGAGTCTCCTCTAGGTTTGTCTATGTGGTGAGTTTTCTTTTTAGGTCTATCCATGTGGTGAGTTTTTTTTTTAGATTTGTCCATGTGGTGAGTCTCTACCCACGTGGTGAGTTTTGTTTTTAGGTCTGCCCACGTGGTGCTTCTAAGATGGCGCCCCCATTCAAATCGGGGCAGGACAAAAATGGCGGCACTGCAGAAGCGGTCTGTCGGAAACCCAAAAATGAGAGGAAAGAGAAAAGAACAAGAGATGTTGAAGTTTGGGACGGAGTTTTTATTTAAATGAGGAGGCAAAGCGTTTAAAGTCTCCTTTAGGTCGGTCCACGTGGTGTGTCCGCCATGAACGTACTCGTTTAGAAATGGCGGCAAACCGGAAATGGAAGGAAAGAGAAAGGAAGTTGAAGTAAGCACAGATTATAGAAGTAAAGGTTAGAATATTAAATATGAAGATTACCTCATTACTTATGAGGATACACCCGTCAGCAGTCCGATTAGCTCGTCAGCTTAATGTTGAATTTTTCCTTCGTCACGTCAGCAGTCCGTAGTCCGTTTTGAATCCTCATACGTCCTCACATGGGGCAGTAGTTGTTGTGCCCCACGTTGGGCGCCAAAATGCCGGGCTTTTTTCCTCACCACCAGGCAGGTAGAGCAAAGAGAGAGAGAGCCGGGCCAGCCGTTTCTCTCTTGAGGCTGAGCGAGAAGACAGGTGTCGGCGACTCAAACCTCCCCAAATCACCGGGAAAAGAAAACCACATTGAGTCGCTGGAGAAACGTCTAAAGCGAAACTCGTCGTTTATTGTCAGGGGAGATATTTATGTGTTTTTTGCGGGAAGAGGGGATGAGAGAAAGGTATAAGGGCCAATATACTTTGAGGAAGGGGATGAAGGGGATGAGAGAAAGGTATAAGGGCCAATATAGGGAGCTGGAGAGATGGCTTAGTGGTTAAGGCACTTATCTGTGAAGCCTAAGGACCCAAGTTTGAATCCCCAGAACCTATGTCAAGCCAGATGCACATTGTGGCACATGTGTCTGGAGTTCATTTGCACTGGCTAAAGGCCCTGATCTACCTATTCTTCTCTATCTGCATCTTCATCTTCCTCCCTCTCTCTCTTAAATAAATAAATAACAATAAAATTAGAAAAAGAATTATGTTTTTTTTTTTTTTTTTTTTTTTTTGGTTTTTCGAGGTAGGGTCTCACTCAGTCCAAGCTGACCAGGAATTCACTATGTAGTCTCAGGCTGGCCTTAAACTCACAACAATCTTCTTACCACTGCCTCCCAAGTGCTGGGATTAAAGGTGTGCACCACCACGCCCGGCTAAGAATTATGTTCTTTAAAAAAAAAAAAAACTAGGGCTGGAGAGATGGTTTAGTGGTTAAATGCTTGCCTATGAAGCCTAAGAACCTCGGTTAGAGGCTCAATTCTCCAGGACCCACGTAAGCCAGATGCACAAGGGGGTGAATGCATCTGGAGTTTGTTTGCAGTGGCTGGAGGCCCTGGTGCACCCATTCTCTCTCTCTCCCTCTCTCTCTCTCTCTCTCTCTCTCTACCTGCCTATTTCTGTATCTCTCTCAAATAAATAAATAATATAATATAATATAATATAATATAATATAATATAATGAGGCTGGGGAGATGACTCAGTGGTCAAAAGCACTTGCTTGCAAAGCCTGATGGCCTGCGTTCGGTTCCCCAGTACCCACATAAAGCCAGATGCATAATAAGGTGCATGTAAAGCCAGGCGTGGTGGCGCACACCTTTAATCCCAGCACTTGGGAGGCAGAGGTAGGAGGATCGCCGAGAGTTCGAGGCCATCCTGAGACGACATAGTGAATTCCAGGTCAGCCTGGGCCAGAACTAGAACCTACCTCGAAAAATAAACAAACAAAAAAAAAGGTGCATGTAGCTGGAGTTCATTTGCAGGGGCAACAGGCCCTGGTACACCCATATACTCTCTCTCTCCCTCCCTCTGAAATTAATTTAATTAATTAATACATAATTTTAAAAAATTATAATGTAGACCCCATGTGGTGGTGATGCCTATAATTCTAGCAGTTTCAAGGATCAGGAATTTAAGGTGATCCTTGGCTTCACAGTGAGCTCAAGGCCAGCCTGAGATAAATGAGACCCCATCTCAAAAAACAATAAATGGGGCTGGGAAGATGGCTCAATGGTTAAAGGCCCTTGCTTGCAAAGCCTGCCTGCCTGGGTTCAATTCCCCAGCTTGCCACATAAGCCAGATGTAAAAGCAATGGTGCAAGAATCTGGTACTTGTTTGTGGAGCAAGACATCCAGGTGCAGACACACACACAAGCACACACACACACACAAATAAATAAATAAACAAAATTAAAAATAGAAAAAAACAAGCAAGATACAAGTGTGGTGGCATGGTGATGCATGTCTTTAATCACAGCACTTGGGAAGCAGAGGAAGGAAGATCACTGTGAGTTTGAGACCAACCTGGAACTACAGAGCGTTCCAGGTCAGCCTAAGCTACAGTGAGACCCTACCTTGAAAAAAAACAAAAAAGAAAAAAATCTATGATGAAGTACTACATCATACCCACTAGGAGGCCTATAATGAGAAAGAAGAAAAATAAATAAGAATTATAGGGCTTGTTGACAGAAAGTTGGGAAAAGCTACACTGCATGCAGTTCAATGGGAGAGAGAAAACACCAGTGAAGGTACTCAGTGAACACTGCAAGCTTTAAATTTGGCCAGCCAGACCAAATAGGTGTAATAGTGGCATGTCTGTTATGGGGGAAACCAACTGCTCTCTAATTGGACTGGAGGCCTGCTTCATGGGAGGGAATACATCCCTGATACTGAAAACCTACCACAGGGGTATTCATGAGCCCTAGGAGTGTAATGTCTGCTGGTGTCTCACTAAATGTATATACTATGCTCACCAAATTGCCCAGTAAGCACTTCTCTTAATGTCTACACCCATATATTAAAACTACTCTCACTTTTGTTTAGAGAAGCTTCTCTTTTCAGACGGTGGCAACCTTGGGATAACTCAGAAGGCACCATCGTGCTTAGAAGAAGGGACAGAGGGGTGCTCAGCACTGAAACATTTCAAACCCACCTTCCAAGGCCCAGGGTCCATTGCGGAAGAGGGGGCGGAAAGAATGTAAGAGTCAAAGGAAGAGTAGGACTCCTTACAACATGCTCCTCCAGTCACAAAATGGCCTGGATATCCATGACCTCACAGTGCCTAACACTACCTACACAAGACCATCATAATAGGAGGAAAAGATCATGACATCAAACTGAAAAGAGAGACTGATTGAGAGGGGGAGGGGATAGGATGGAGAGTGGAGTTTCAAAGGGGAAAGTGGGGGGAGGGAGGGAAGTACCATGGAATATTGTCTACAGTTAAAGAAGTTGTCAATAAAAAACAAAATTAAAAAAAAAGAATAGCCGGACGTGGTGGCGCACGCCTTTAATCCCAGCACTCGGGAGGCAGAGGTAGGAGGATCGCGGAGAGTTCGAGGCCACCCTGAGACTACATAGTTAATTCCAGGTCAGCCTGGACCAGAGTGAGACCCTACCTCGCAAAACCAAAACAAACAAAAAAAAAAGAATTATGGGGCTGGAGAGATGGCTTAGCAGTTTGCCTGTGAAGCCTAAGGACCCTGGTTCGATTCTCCAGGTCCCACATAAGCCAGATGCACAAGGGGCACACATGTGGGGAGTTTGTTTGCAGTGGCTAGAGGCCCTGGCATGCCCATTCTCACTCTCCGTCTCTCTCTTTCCCTCTCTCTGTCTCAAATAAATAAATAAATAAAATAAAAAAGAAAGAAAGAAAGAAAAACAAACAAAAAACAAACAAACAAAAAAAAGAATTATGGCCTGGGAGCTGGAGAGATGGCTCTGCCATTAAGGCATTTACCTGCAAAGCCAAAGGATCCCAGTTCAACTCTCCAGGACCCACATAAGCCAAATGCACAAAGGGAAACATGCATCTGGAGTTCATTTGCAGTGGCTGGAGACCCTGGCACACTCTCTTGCTCCCTCGCTCTTTCTCTCTCTGCCTCTTTCTCTCTCAAATAAATGAATAAATAAATAATATACTTTAAAAAAAAGAATTATGGGGGCTGGAGACATGGCTTAGCGGTTAAGGCACCTGCCTCCTAAGCCTAAGAACCTGGTTCCAATCTCCAAGTCCCACGTTTAGCCAGATGCAAAGTGACACAAGGGCGCAATGCCTCACTTGCCCACAAGGGGGCGCATGCATCTGGATTTCATTCATAGCAGCTAAGAGACTGCTGGAGCGCCCATCCATCTGTCTCCTTCTCCCTCTCTGTCTGTCTGTCTCTCTCTGTGTCTCTCTCCAAAAATAAAAAATAAAGAATTATGGCCAGTAGTGGTGGTGCACGCCTTTAATCCCAGCACTTGGGAGGTAGAGGTAGGAGGATCACCATGAGTTCAAGGCCACCCTGAGACCACATAAATTCCAGGTCAGCCTGGACTAGAGTGAGACTCTACCTCGGGTTAAAAAAAAGAAGTATGGATGAGCCATAGAGAAATTGGAGACCTCTAGTAATGCTGGTAGCAATGCTTGACAACACTTTAGAAGAAAAGATTTTGAAGGTTCTTCAAAAAAATGAAAATTGCCAGGCGTGGTGGCACACGCCTTTGATCCCAGCACTCAGGAGGCAGAGTTAGGAGGATCGCCATGAGTTCAAGGCCACCCTGAGACTACATAGTGAATTCCAGGTCAGCCTGAGCTAGAATGAGACCCTACCTCAAAAAAAAGGGGGGGAGGGGCTGGAGAGATGGCTTAGCGGTAAAGACACCTGCCTGTGAAGCCTAAGAACATTTGTTCAAATCTTCAGGTCCATGTATATCCAGACGCAAAAAGTCACACAAGCACACAATGTTGCACATGTGCACAAGGGGGCACACACATCTGGAGCTTGTTCACAGTGGATAAAAAAGTGCCCATTCTTTCTCTGTCTCTCTCTCTCTCTCTCTCTCTGTCTCGAGAAAGAAAATAAAAGAAAAGGAGAGGAGAGGAGAGGAGGGAATGGAAGGGGAGGGGAGGGGAGGGGAGGGGAGGGGGAGGGGGAGGGGGAGGGAGGAGGGAGAGGAGAGGAGGAGAGGAGAGGAGAGGAGAGGAGAGGAGAGGAGAGGAGAGGAGAGGAAATTACAATGCGACCAGAGTTTCACTCCTGGGTGGAGAATTGAAATTCAAAAGAATTGAAAGAGAAATCATCAAATACATGTTCAAAACATCACTCTTCTTTACAACCAAAACATGGATATACTACAAATGCCCAGCAACAGAAGAATGGATTGACAAATTGTAGTACAGACATTCAATGGGATGGTACTTGGTGATAAAAAAGACATGAAGTGCTGGTGTATGCTACAGTGAGGATCATCCTCAAAAACACTGTGCTGTAGCTGGGTGTGGTGGCACACATCTTTAATCCCAGCACTTAATCCACTTTAATCCAAGAGGCAGAGGTAGGAGGATCGCTGTAAATTCAAGCCACCCTGAGACTACATAGTGAATTCCAGGTCAGCCTGGGCTAGAGTAAGACCCTACCTTGAAAAATCGAAAAAGTAAAAATAAATTAAAATTAAAAAAAAAAAAACACACTGCGCTGAGTGCAGAACCTAGACACAAAAGGTCATAGTGTATGACTCCATCGCTATGAAATATCCTGAACAGGGAACTCCTCCTTGGTGGTTGAGAGGAGCTGGGATGGAGGAGACTGGAAAAACACCATAATGGGTATGGCCTTTTCTTTTACAGTGAGAAAATGTTTTGGAACATTTGCACAATGTTATAAATATGCCAAATAGCTGGGAATATAGTGCATGCCTTTAATTCCAGCACTCAGAAGGCAGAAGTAGGAGGATCTCCATCAGTTCAAGGCCACCCTGAGACTACAGAGTGAATTCCAGGTCAGCCTGGGCTAGAGTGAGACCCTACCTTGAAAAAAAAAAAAAAACTACTGAATTCTTCACTTTAAAACAGTTAATTTTATATTATATGAATCTCCGTTGAACTTTTTAGATGAGCCAGGGTCTACAGATGGAGTTCATCTTAAGCATTCAAAAAGAAATCTCTTAAAGTGCTTTTATGTTTATATCAAGTGAATTCCCTTTTGTGTTTTGAAGCTCTTTCACTGAATTAAAAACAAAATTATATGTGGCATTCAATCCTAAACAAAACACTAACGATTATAATTAATGATGGGTGATTTTGTTGGTTTTTTTCTCCCCACACAAAGTGTTTTAAAACATTTGGTGGTTTTGATAGCTAAAGAAATCAATTAAATACAGCTGGACCATTTCTCCATAATTGGCTTTTAATTTTAATCTAGTTTTGAACTGTTTATTCCACATCAGTAATTAACCATTATCAGCCTCATTAATGGAACAGAAACTACTTCTTCTGGCCATTAATAAAATGCTTGTCACACAAAACTTAAACAACAAGATTTGAGCAAAGCAACTGCCCCTTGGAAGTTACTTCTACTAATTACAGGAACATTTTAGTTATTTTGTTGTTGTTTTCCATTTATTTTGAAAGATTCCTTGAGACCTATAACATTTCTCTCAGCACAGTTGTTCTAGAGTCTGTCTGAATTATTTTCATCAACGGTAATTATGTTAATAGAACCTTTCGTAAACTGACAATGAAAAGCTAAGTTTTCAATTACCTATTTACAAGTATGAATAATAAAAATAAAATTCTGATTTAATCAAGTCACTTTTAGAGACATTATTTTATGTCTAGTTAATTTTTTTTTTTTTGAGAGAGACAGAGAGAGACAGAGAGAGAGAGGGAGAGGAAGACAGATAGAGATGGGCACGCCAGCAGCCTTTCAGCTGCTGTGAACAAAATCCAGATGCATTCACCCCCTTGTGGTCAAGTGTGGCATTGTGCCCTTGTGTCACTGCATCTGGCTAAACATGGGACCTGGAGATTGGAACTGCTGGAGACTGGAACCAGCGTTCTTAGGCTTAGGCAGGCACCTTAACCACTAGGCCATCTCTCCAGCCCAATATATAGTTAATTTTTAGTCCACTGAATGGAAAACATCATTTGAGATCATTTAGGATATATTTCTAGAAGAAAAAAAGATATTTCATTTGAGATGGCAAGGCAAAAGTATAGCTTGTTTGCATACAAACAAAATTAAATATCTAAACATGTTTGTTTTAAGTGATTTATAAGAATATTTGCTTCCTTATAATAATATTTTATCCCCAAGATGCAATGTTTATATGGTTGAAAACACTAATTTTTTTTGTCATTTTTCAAGGGAGGGTCTCTCTCTGGCCCAGGCTGACCTGGAATTCACTATGTAGTCTCAGGCTGGCCCCGAACTCACAGTGATCCACCTACCTCTGCCTCCCGAGTGCTGGGATTAAAGGTGTGCGCCACCACACCCACCTGAAACCACTGATTTTGAAAGAAGAAAACACTAGAATACTGCTCAGAATTCATGAACTAATCATGAGATGCAAGCTCTGGCCACATGTGTTGGTAGGGACTGAATATCAACTGAGTGTCCATTGAGCACTTTTCTAGCTCAGTCCCACGTGGCTGGTCATGGGGGCCCATCTGTAGCTATGGAGCAAGAAAAGGCTGTGGTGTGTGGTTGGAGATGAAATTCATGATCATGGTATTATATCATTCCCTCGGACTCCTGGCTTCTGACCCTCTTCTTCAGTACTGTGTTCCCAGTGTCCACTGGCCTGCTTCCTCATGCACTCAGTATTTCTCCCATATGTGAATCAATAGGTGAATGATAAAAAATGAATGGCTACTGTGATAGTCAGCTAAGCTGCCTCTAGCATTCAAGAAAGCTGGAACACTCCCAATGAGGGGTTCATGATCTGTACCTACCATTTTGAATTTAAGGTTCATTTATTCTCTTTTCTTTTTTTTCTTTTCTTTTCTTTTTTTTTTTTGGTTTTGCAAGGTAGGGTCTCACTCTGGGTCCAGGCTGACCTGGAATTCACTATGTAGTCTGAGGGTGGCCTTGAACTCTCGGCGATCCTCTTACCTCTGCCTCCCGAGTGCTGGGATTAAAGGCGTGCGCCACCACGCCCGGCTCTCATTTATTCTCATTTCATACTAGGACAGCTAAATGGTAGTAACTGACGATTTGTTTACTTATCAGTTAGTGTTTTATCTCACTGGGAAGCAATTGTTTTCATTCACAAATAATCTTTCTTTATTTTTATCCTAACACATGAATCACCTTGCATTTCTGGCTTTACATGGGTGTTGGGAAATTGAACCTGGCTCTTAGGCTTTCCATGCAAGAGCCTTTAATGGCTGAGCCATCTCTGAAGCCCCTGTATTTCTTTTCTTAATCACCATTTGTCATGCACATGGTTTATGAGGTTTCCTTTTGCTGTGTGTGTGTGTGTGTGTGTGTGTGTGTGTGTGTGTGTGTGTGTCCTGCCTGAAACAGTACTGAGGAACTTTCCATTTATGGCATCAGTGTACATTGTATAATGGGCACTGAGAGATCAACCTAGGTTGTAATCATAAGGAAAATTATTCACATTTTAACGTTGTATTTATAATTATTTAGTACTTTTATTTATATTAATGCCAGAGCTTGAATGGGTATTTTTAAATAATCTGTGAAGGAGGATGTTTGCTTTTTCTTTCTTTTTTTGTTTTTAAACTAAATCAACTAATTCTTCATTAGTAGCTCATCTGGCTCCCACCAGCGTGAACCTATATCATTTTGACAAGATGCAGAAGTGTTGCTAATAGTTATTAAAAGCATTAACACATTAACCTTTAGCAACCTCATTCTTCACTTGGTACACACTCTTAAGAATTTTTATCAAGCTGAAGTTCAACACTAGAATTAGAGTAAAAACTGGATCCAGTCCCTTCAGTCTAAAAAGAATAAATATGATAAAAAAGAAAAAGTGTTAAATGGAAGAGGCAGTGTAAATTGTTTTAGAGTTGATAACTGGTAACATTGTTCAGAGGAGCATTTTATTTAGAAACAGTCACTACAATTATTTCATCTTCAGCATTCAAGATGACAAAATTGTTAGTATTATTATTACTATTATATATTAGATAAGAGCACTAGATTCAAGAATTTTCAGATCAAAATATTTTAGATGCAGCTCTTATGACAAATTTAATTCAGTTCAACTTACAGCCATTCACAGCATACCTAAATAGTAGATCTTAACAACTCCAATGTCGATACCAAATCTCTAGCCACCAGACTGGATGTCAGGCCTTTCCATGGTTACTAAAAGAATGCAAAGATAAATATGTTTATCTTTCTAAGTGAGAAGTAGACATGAATGCAAATAATACTGCACAGGGCAGAATTTGATAACTTCTAAGCAAATAAGAATTATAGGGACAGCTGAGCATGGTGGCTCACGCCTTTAATCCCAGCACTCGGGAGGCAGATGTAGGAGGATCGCCGTGAGTTCAAGGCCACCCTGAGGTTACATAGTGGGTTCCAGATCAGCCTGGACCAGAGTGAGACCCTACCTCGAAAAAACAAAAAACAAAAAACAAAAAAAAAAAAAAAGGGACAGAGGACAGACAAGTCCTTGTGTCCAACAGGGAAGACAGAATGCCTTCAAAAGTCCTAATATATGTTTGTATGCTTTAGTCAAGGTTTTCTGGGTTACAAATACAACCTGCAAATGTCTCCAATTTTCATTATTGAAGTGATCTTTATCCTTTCACATCCACTTCACACAGTCTAAGTTCCCCATCCTATGTGACTTCAGGAGGTTTTGTCCACTGCTTAAGTCTATCTTTTTTTTTTTTTTTTTCAGAGAGAGAGAGAGAGAGAGAGAGAGAGGGAGAGGGAGACAGATAGAGATGGGTGCGCCAACAGCCTCTCAGCTGCTGTGAACGAAATCCAGATGTGTGTGCCCCCTTGTGGTCAAGTGCGGCATTGCGCCCTTGCATCACTTTGCATCTGGCTAAACGTGGGACCTGGAGATTGGAACCAGCGTTCTTAGGCTTAGGAGGCAGGCACCTTAACCACTAAGCCATCTCTCCAGCCCTTAGGTCTATCTTTTATTTACTTCCACGCATGCACACACACATATACTCACATGCCAAAGTCTTTTGCTGCTGTAAATCAATTTCTGTCTGGCTTTATGTGGATGACTGGGGAATTTTACCTTGGCCAGCAGGCTTTGCAAGTAAGTGCCTTTAAGGGCTGAGCAATCACCCAGGCCCCAGCCTCAAGTCTTTCTAAGAATCAGGAAATGCTTTCCACAAACCTTCCACAAATGTATCATATGTTTTCTTGTAATACAGAAACAGCAAATCTCTAGGGTTTGCAGGCTAGCTACACTAGCTGAATCAGTGAGCTCTGGGCTCAATGAGAAACTCTGTCTCAGTAAATAAGGTGGAAGACAATAAAGGGAGAAACTCCATATCCACACAAGGTACACACAGGTGCATGTACACTCAACCACACACATGCACACACTACATTCACTTAAAAATAAAAGTAATTTATGAAATGTATTTTTGAGTTAAAATCTGACTTGCAGGAAAACTTGTGACTTGGCCTAATTTAAAACAAATTACAAAATCCCATTTTCTCAATGGTCCAGATATTTTTTGCCAGTTCTTCCAATTTAACAGAACTTCCACCAAACTCCTACTTTTTTTTGTTGTTGTTGTCTTTGTTTTCAAGATAGGGTCTCACTCTAGCCCAGGCTGACTTAAAATTTACTATATAATTCCAGACTGAACTCATTAAAGGCATCCTCATGGCTGCTATTTTTTTCCCATTAATTTGAATGGGATTAGAATGGCATGTGTCCCCTATATCTTTAATGGCAGAGGTAGGAGGATTTTTTTTTCGAGGCCACCCATTAATTTGAATAAGATTAGAATGTTTCCTTAAGAAAGTCATCAATCCTGGGAAGTTCAGGAGAGGTACCTGGGAGAGAGAGCATTGGAGGGAGAAAGCTGCCGTAGCCTTCTGTTGGGCAGCTGTGCTGTGCTGGCCCACTGGCCCTGGGCCACCCTCTTGTCATGCAGAAGAAGCTAGGGCTCCACCATCCATGGCCACTCTTGCTGTCAGTGTGTCTGCACAGAGGGGCTGACAAAAGGCTCCACACTCACTTGACCTCGGCATCCTAACATGTTCCCGTGACTTTGAGGGGACGTGAACTCAGACTACACATGTACTTTTGTACTTGTGGCTTTGACACAGGAAAGAATGCCATGAAATGGAGCAGAGTTGAAGATTTTATCGCTTCTCGGCCTTTTGGCTAAGATCAAGTGCAGACTTGAAGATTTTATTAAAGATATTTCTTAGCTCGGGGCCTGGGCCACCATGTCAGTGCTGTGGGAGGACCGGGACATCCGCTTCAACATGTCCTCTCAACAAATGAAAACAAGACCTGGAAAAGTCCTTATTGATTGTTTAGATTCAATTGAAGACACCAAAGGAAATAATGGGGACAGACAAATTTAAGAATTATCTGGCACTCTTTGGCACTATCCAGAGTCAATCTTTCTATCGGTTACAACTGCATATTGAATTTTACAACAAGAACTGCTAACTCTAAAATTACAAGGTCAAACTGAAGCTCTTTATATATTAACAAAATGTAATGCTACTCACTTTGAATTTATATTTACAAATTTGGTTCCTGGAAGCCCTAGACTTTTTACTTCAGTGATTGCAGTACACAGAGGATATGAAACTTCTAAAATATATCGCGATTTTAAGCTGAGAAGTGCAGTAATTCAGAACAAGCAACTAAGATTATTACCACAAGAACATTTGTATGATAAGATCAATGGAGTGTGGAATTTGTCCAGTGACCAGGGAAATTTAGGAACTTTTGTTATTACCAAGGTGAGAATCGTGTGGCATGCAAATATGAATGACAGTTTTAATGTCAGCATACCATATCTGCCGATTTGTTCAATAAAGATTAGAGACTCAAAATTTGGTGTAGCTCTCGTCATTGAAAGCTCTCAGCAGCCACAGCCCCTTGAAGCTCTGACAGTTGAACAGGTTCAAGATGATGTAGAAATAAATGCTGATGATCACACGGATGCTTTTGTGGCTTATTTTGCTGATGGCAATAAGCAACAAGATCGTGAACCTGTATTTTCAGAAGAACTGGGGCTTGCAATAGAGACATTGAAGGATGGATTCACACCACAGGGACTTTGGGAAGTAATGAGTTGATCTTGAGTTGAACTGGATTTCCACTTAAAGATCTCTCCAGATTAAAGACACTAGTTGCCTACTCTGAGAATAGTTTTTATATTTACAAATTTTATATTTAAAGATTTTAAAGAGGTTTTTTTAATAATTAAGGAAAACTGCCAGTTTTCTAAAAGTTACTATTTAAGATTGTAATTGAAATGTATCTAGTTAGTGTTTATTTTGTACCTAATGTTTGTAAAGTATTAGCTTCCAGATATTCAATGACTGTATCATATTGAGTTTAATAAAGATTTTATACAGTAAAAAAAGATATTTCTTAAATAAATATTTATTTATTTGCAAAAAAAAAAAAAAGAAAGTCATCAATCGTAGCTTTCTTTTGTTTTCAACCTCTGTGAATGAAGGGGTAGAATGCCTTTTTCCTTATGGCCCATGTAGCTACAGATCTGGGTCAAGAAGTAAACACAGGGAAAATTAATGACCTCTGCATAGTATTCCCTCTATACACTGATGTTGGATGAAAAATACAAATATTTTAAAAGGAGGATGGGGAAAGAAAGGAGGGAAAGTTGGTTCCATCTTAGCTTCTTCACAGCCTCTTTCCACACGGTTTATTAGTCTTATGCCAAAAAGACTGCGTGTGGTAATAGATTTTTGTTTGCAGTGAAGACCTGGGAAAAGATGGATTTCCCTTCTCCTTCTTCTTCTCCTTCTTTAAGAGATATCAAAAGATCTTAAAAAGAAAAACAAAAACTAGAGTTAACAGATAGTGCATGCTCCTCAAAGCCCTCTTTCTCTAACTAAAAGCGCATTCCAGACAGTTTGATTAAATGACAAGCGACGGGAATCTAACCCAGAAGGTACGGAGACCCTTGGACCAAAACAGCTTGACCCAGGGGGATGCAGGACAGCGAGCCGAGGGCGTGCAGAGGGCATGGCGAGGGCGTGGCGAGGGCATGCCCCGGGCTCCACCACAGCACCGCTGCCCCAAAACCGCAGGTCCGAGGGGCTCACCCCTCGGCTGCCACTGCGCAGGCGCAGACCGGACCACCGCCCCCCCCCTCGCGCTTTTTAAACGTGCCCGGAAGTGACGCGTGCGACGTGGTGACAGGTTGGGGAAGATCCGAGCGAATCGCGGAGGCCAGCGGGGCCGGCTCGGGTCCTGGGGCCGCGATGAGCTGCACGATCGAGAAGATCCTGACGGACGCCAAGACGCTGCTGGACCGGCTGCGGGAGCACGACGCGGCCGCCGAGTCGCTGGTGGACCAGTCGGCCGCGCTGCACCGGCGGGTGGCCGCGATGCGGGAGGCGGGGACGGCGCTTCCCGAGCAGGTCGGGGTCAGGCGGGGTCGGCGCGCCGGAGGGAGGCCGCCGGGGCGGGGGGGGCTGCCTGATCCTTTCCCGGGCTCGGGGGCGGTGGGAGCTCCCCGCGGGCTCGGGGCGAGTCGTGCCCCGGAAGCGGCTCCTGCGGTTTTGTTTACCCGGCGCTCGGTGTGTCTGTTTCCGTGCAGTATCAAGAAGATGCTTCCGACGTGAAGGACATGTCCAAATATAAACCTCACATTCTGCTATCTCAAGAGAATACACAGATTAGAGACTTGCAGCAGGAAAACAAAGGTTAGTCGGTACCTTTTTGTGTAGGAACGATTTTGTTCATAGATGGTAACAGTTTGAAAGTTCTTGCAAAAGTGCCTTAACTGTTCACAAAAGTACACATCTATCCAGGCTAATACTTTTTTTTTTTTTTTTTTTTTGCTTTTTCAAGGTAGGGTCTCGCTCTTGCCCAGGCTGACTTGGAATTCACTATGTATTTTCAGGGTGGCCTTGAACACACGGCGATCCTCCTACCTCTGTTTACCAAGGGCTGGGATTAAAGGCGTGCACCAACACGCCCAGCCAACCCAATACTTTTTGATAGGAAGGTCGTCATCCAGTAAAAATAATACCCTTCTTAAGATCATCTAATTAGTGACCTTAAAAGACCTGCTTAGGGGGCTAGAGAAATAGCTTGGCCGTTAAGGTGTTTGCCTGGAAAGCCAAAGGACCAAGGTTTGATTCCTCAGTACCCACGTAAGCCAGATGCACAAAGCTGTACATGCCTCTGGAGTTAATTTGCAATGGCTAGAGGCCCTGGAACACCCATTCTCCCCTCTTTCTCTCTTTCTTTCTCTGTGAAATAAATAACACCTGCTTAGTAGAGTTGTATTAGTAGATGGTTTTTGTTAAAGCACATCAGATGGAGGCTTGTATTACAAAATTTCTTCTTGAAATGTAATATTTAAATGTTAATTACAATAAACACAAGTTAAGGTTGTAGGTCTATGTTCATGTTCAATGTGGAATGTATAGTATACCTCAAAGTATACACTGTTAGGGCTGATAATGACAGTTGTATAATAGTGGTCTGTCAGCTTACAGAAGGCTTTAACCATTTCACTATATCCTCATTTCTTCAATTTGAGGTTGTCAAACCAAGTGTTTACACAGTGTAATTAAGAAATAGGCACCAGGCATAGTGGCTCACACCTTTAATCCCAGCACTTGGGAGGCAGAGGTAGGAGGATTGCCATGAGCTCAAGGCCACTCTGAGACTACATAGTGAATTCCAGGACCTGGGCTAGAGCAATACCCTACCTCAAAAAAAAAAAAAAAAAAAAAAAAAAAAAAAAAAGCTGGGCATGGTGGTGCACACCTTTAATCCCAGGTAGGAGGTGAGTTCCAGGCCACCCTGAGACTACAGAGTAAATTCCAGGTCAGCCTGAGCTAGAGTGAGACCCTACCTCGAAAAACCAAAAAACAAAACGAAAGAAAGAAAGAGAGAGAGAAAGAAAGAAAAGCTCAGAAAAATTACAGAACTGATTTCAAATCCTCTGATACATGCCTTGTTATTTCTACCGGACGATACTGCCTTTGCCTAGAAAGTTACTTTTCTTTTTTCTTTTTAGTTTTTTCCAAAGGAGTCAGAAGGGGTATGCCAGGGTCTGTTGCAAACAAACACTAAATGTTTGGTCACTTTGTGTGTTTGGCTTTACATGGGTACTGGGGAATTGAACCCAAGTCAACAGGCTTTATAAGCAACCACCTTTAACCACTGAGCCTTCTCCTCAGCCCTTATTTTTCTTTTTTGGGGGGGGACGGGTGGGAGTTTAGTTTGTTTTTTAATAATTCATGTATGTTGATAATGTATTTTGATCATATTCCCCTCCCATTCCCAGTAAACATTTACTCTTCTTGGGCTGACGAAATGGCTTAGTGGTTAAGGCGCTTGCCTGCAAAGCCAAAGGACCCCCAGGTTCCATTCCTCAGGACCCACATAAGTCAGATGCACAAGGTGGCGAATGCATCTGGAGTTTGTTTGCAGCGGCTGGAGGCCCTGATGTACCCATCTCTCTGCCTCTTGCTCTCAAATTAATAATAAAAATTTTAAAATCTCTAACAAGCTGAGTGTGGTGGTGCACACCTTTAATCCCAGTACTTGGGAGGCAGAGGTAGGAGGATCACCATGAGTTTGAGGTCACCCTGAGGGTACATAGTGAAGTCCAGGTCAGCCTGGGCTAGAGCAAGACCCTACCAAAAAGAAAAGAAGAAGAAAGTTATTTTTCATTTAGACTTTATTCATTTTGGTGGGCTTAAATACTGATTTACAAGTTTGGAGTGTCATAGAGATCTGACTGTTAAGAGGTTGGCCTTGCGATCTCTCACAGACATGCACAAGGTGTTTTGCTTCTCTGTTAGAGCTGTGGGTCTCCTTGGAGGAACACCAGGACGCTTTGGAACTCATCATGAGCAAGTACCGGAAACAGATGCTGCAGTTCATGGTGGCTAGAAAAGCAGTAGATGCCGAACCAGTTCTGAAAGCTCACCAGACTCACTCTGCAGTAAGAAACATTATGAGCAAATTATTTGTGGACTGAATTGAAATCTTGATCTTTTGTGTTGTTATTTTGCTATGGTTTTATGAAGATGTGAATAAGAAGGGAATGAATGTCTGCTGAGGTCCTTTTGAGGACCTCACCAAAATCTGTTTTACAGTGTTGATCAGCACTTAGGAAATGAGGCAGGAACACAGCGAGTTCTGGGACAGCCTGGGCTACATCAAGAGTCTCTTCCACCAAACATAATGATGCTCAGTGAACTCTTGGTTGGTTATTGTTCTTTTACTGAACTATAAGCTTTTTAGATGCAAGGAGCATAAATTCACATTTTATTGCTGACATAGTTAGTACCTGGCTTATAAGCAAGGCAGTCAATAAATCTTTCTTTAAATTCATCATACTGGGACATGGTGGTGCATGCCTTTAATCCCAGTACTCGGGAGGCAAAGGTAGGCTTGCCATGAGTTTGAGGCCACCCTGAGACTACATAGTGAATTCCAGGTCAGCCTGGGCTAAAGCAAAATCCTACCTTGAAAGACCAAAATAAATAAATAAATTCATCATAGTGAGTTACAAGGGGAGGAAAAGCTGTTGGGTTTTTTGTTTGTTTGTTTGTTTGTTTGTTTTGTTTTGTTTTGAGGTAAGGTTTTACTCTAGCCCAGGCTGACCTCAAACACATAGCAATCCTCCTACCTCAGCCTCACCAAGTGCTAGGATTAAACGTGTGAGCCACCACACCTGGCTTAAAAAAATTTTTTTTAGATATTTTATCAATTTTAGATATTTGGTGTGAGAGAAAGAGACAAACAGAGATAAAGAAGCAGATAGAGTGAACATGGATGTGCCAGGGCCTCCTGCCACTGCATAGAAAGTCTAAAAGCATGCACCACTTTGTGCATCTGGCTTTACATGGGTACTGGGAAATGAACCCAGGCTATCAGGCTTTGCAAGCAAGCACCTTAAATCACTGAGCCATCTCTCTAGCCCATTATTTAATTAATTTTTTAATATTTTTTTTATTTATTTGCAAGCAGAGAGAATAGAGACGGAGAGAATAAGAGCATCAGGGCCTCCACCCACTGCAAACAAACTCCAAATGCACATGCCACTGTGCATCTGGCTTTACATGGGTACTAGGGAGTCAGACCCAGGTTCTTGGGCTTTGTAGGCAAGTGCCTTAACCTCTGAGCCATCTTTCTAGCCCTAATTTTTTTTGTTTTGTTTGGTTTTGGTTTTTCAAGGTGGGGTCTCATTTTAGTCCAGGCTGATCTGGAATTCACTATGTAGTCTCAGGGTAGCCTCAAACTCACAGCGATCCTCCTACCTCTGCCTCCTGAGTGCTGGAATTAAAGGCACACACCTTTTTTAATTTTTATTTTTGGTTTTTTGAGGTAGAATCTCACTCTAGGCCAGGCTGACCTGGAATTCACTATGTAGTTTCAGGCAGACCTTGAACTCCCAGTGCAAGCAAGCACCTTAAATCACTGAGCCATCTCTCTAGCCCATTATTTAATTAATTTTTTAATATTTTTATTTATTTATTTGCAAGCAGAGAGAATAGAGACGGAGAGAATAAGAGCATCAGGTCCTCCACCCACTGCAAACAAACTCAGCTTCCTAAGTGCTAGGATTCAAAGTTTGTGCCACCACGCCTGCTTTTTTTTTACTTTTTAAATAGTTTTTTTTATTATTTAGAGCAAGAGAGAGAATTGGCAGGCTAGGACCTCAGCCACTAAGATTGAACTCCAGACGCTTGGGCCATCTATTGGGCATGTGTGACTTTACACTTGCCTCACCTTTAATCTGGCTAATGTGGGATGTATCCTTGGGCTTCACAGGCAAGCACCTTAAACGTTAAGCCATCTCTCCAACCCTAATTTTTACTTTTTTTTTTTTTTTGGAGAGGGAGAGGGAGAGGAAGACAGAGATGGGCGTGCTAGCAGCCTCTCAGCTGCTGCGAATGAAATCTAGATATGTGCTCCCTCTTGTGGTCAAGTGCAGCATTGCGCCCTTGTGTCACTTTGCATCTGGCTAAACGTGGGACCTGGAGATTGGAACCAGCGTTCTTAGGCTTAGGAGGCAGGCGCCTTAACTACTAAGCCATATCTCCAGCCCCTATTTTTTACTTTTTAAAAATAATTTTATTGCTGGGTGTGGTGATGATGCATGCCTTTAATCCCAGCACTTGGGAGGCAGTGATAGGAGTATCACTGTGAGTTTGAGGCCAGCCTGAGATTACATACTGAATTCTAGGTCAACCTGGACTAAAGTGAGACCTTACCTCTAAAATCCAAATAGGATAGGACAGGACAGGGCAGGACAGAATAGAATAAAATATTATTTACTTGAGAGAGAAAGAGGCAAACAGAGAGAGAATGGTAACATCAGGGCCTCTTGCCACTGCAAATGACCTCCAGATACATGTACCACTTTGTGCATGTGGTTTTACATGGGTACTGGGAATCGAACCCATGCTGTCAGGCTTTACAAGCAAGTGCCTTTAATGGCTGAGCATCTCTCCATCCCTGAAAGTTCTTTTTCTTAATGGCTAGTTTCCACACATTGGTTGCTTGTAATTTAATTTGAAGACACGGTCATTCTTGGTTTGAAGAGTATTTCTTAGTTGTCATTGTAGTACCTGTATATAGATCATTGAATCTTTGCCTAATAGACTGGAACCTTAGTGTTTGCTACAGTGAAAAGTAATAAAAAATACATTTGATTAGATGCATTTAACTGACTTAAAAGTTTTAGGAAACTGGGATATTTTGACTACTTGAATGGATTTCTTTTGGAAGAGAAAACTTATTTTCTTGAGTCCAGAGAATTTAGTTCATTTATCTGTTGGATACTAAACAGTATATCTAAGTTGCTATTTAACTTAAATTTAATTTTTTTTTTTTTTTTTTTTGTTGTTGTTGTTTTGTTTTGGTTTTGGTTTTTCGAGGGAGGGTCTCACTCTAGTCCAGGCTGACCTGGAATTCACTATGTAGTCTCAGGGTGGCCTCAAACTTACAGTGATCCTCCTACCTCTGCCTCCCCAGTGCTGGGATTAAAGGCATGTGCCACCACGCCCAGCACTTTTTTGGTTTTTTGAGGTTGCTTGCTCTAGACCAGGCTGACCTGGAATTCACTATGTATTCTCAGGGTGGCCTTGAACTCATGGCAATCTTGCTGCCTCTGCCTCCTGAGTGTTAGGATTAAAGGTGTGTGCCACCACGCCTGGCTTTTTGTATATATATATGTATAATTTTTTTTTTTTTTTTTTTATGAAAGAGAAAGAGAATTGGCTGCCAGGGCTTCCAGCCACTGCAGTCAAACTCCAGACATGTACACATGTGTGACCTTGCACCTTGCATCACCTTGTGCATCTGGTTTATATGGGATCTGGAGAGTCAAATATGGGTCCTTAGTCTTCACATGCAGATGCTTTAAGCACGAAGCCATCTCTCTAGCCCTTTGTTTTGTTTTCATTTTGTTTTTTAAGATATGGTCTCACTCTAACCCAAGCTGACCTGGAATTCACTATGTAGTCTCTGGGTGGCCTTGAACTCATGGTGATACTCTACCTCTGCCTCCCGAGTGCTGGGATTAAAGGCATACACCACCACACCTGACAAGTTTTTTGTTATTGTTTATTTATTTGCAAGCAGAGAGAGAAAAGAGACAGAGTGAGACTAGGCCACTGCAAACAAACTCCATATACATGCACCACATTGTGCAGCTGGCTTTACGTGGTGCTGGGGAACTGAACCAGGGGTCATTAGGCTTTGCAGGAAAGTGCTTTAACTGCTGAGCCATCTCTCCAGCCACCACCACCCCCCTTTTTGAGACATGTAGCCAGTGTGGGCTTTGAACTCACTATGTAGCTGAGGGACTACTTAAACTTTTGATCCTCCTGCCCCTATCTCACAAATTCTGGGATTACAAATATGGCCTAGACGTACCCAGCTAGGAGCATTTTTTTTTCTCCCTTGAAGCCAGGTTTCACTGTGTACTGCAGGCTGGCCTCCAACTCTTGATACTCCCACCTCGGCCTTCCAAATGCTGTGTTTACATATCTGACTATTAACTGCTCTTTTGAAAGTGGGAATTGTTTTGGAATGCCATCCACAAGCCTACATTATTCTGCCTCAGATTGTACAGTAATCCTAGTGTGATTTCTGTAGCATGGATGAAATGAACTGTTTCTCTGTTAACATTTATTTCTTTAAGGTAAGCTTTTTTTTTAATAACTTTAACACATTGTCATGTGTATGTTGTCATGCTCTTCATATCTGTAGAAAATATGACTTTTTCCACCTTAATTTTCATAGGAAATTGAAAGTCAGATTGACAGAATCTGCGAAATGGGAGAAGTGATGAGGAAAGCGGTTCAGGTGGATGATAACCAGTTTTGTAAGCTTCAGGAAAAACTAGCCCAGTTAGAGGTAAGATGGTTGCTATTTTAGGTTCACAATTTTTCAAAAAGTTTCTATAGAGGTTTGGACATATGCAATCACGATCTTTTCACTGCAGTGGGAGGGATTATTGAAACAGAGTCCTACCACATAGCATAGCCCAGCATGGCCTACAACTCTATAATCTTCCTGCCTCAGCCTTCCAAGTACTAGTTGTGTAAATGTGTGCTCATGATTTAAAATCAAAATTCCTCCTTAATACCCCTGTCAGGAAGGGAAGTGTAGTAAACAGCAGTCAATGAAAACATCAATTGTGTATTGGCAGGAAGTTGAGATTCGTCAGATAAGGAAGGTAGAATGGAGTGCGTTGTAAATGAACTAAAACCCCTCATCTACCATAATAGGTTGTCAAATAGAAATAACAGTTCAAAGGACTGGAGAGATGGCTCAGCAGTTAAGACGCTCGCCTGCAAAGACCATCAGCCTGAGTTTAATTCCCCAAGACCCACGTAAAGCCAGATGCACAAAGTGAGACATGCCCAAGTGCTGGGAATCAAAGGCGTGCGTCACTATGCCCAGCATTGCCCTGTTCTTTATGTAGGGTCTGTGGATTGAACATGGCACTCCAGCTTGAGCCACCGGTTAGTGCTTCATGTGCTGAGCCATCTCCCTAACCCATCTTCATGTTTCCTGATGAATTGCTTTTGCTTTTGGTTTGTGTGTTGAGTATGGACACATAAGTGCCACAGCATGTATGTGGAGGGCAAGGGACATTCTGTTGTTTGTCACCTTCTACCTTGTTAGAAGCAAAGTCTCTTTTTCACCACTGCATTCTCCTGGCTAAAGTGAGCTTTAGGGAATTCTGTCTTTACCTCCCATCTTAGCAGAGGCTCACAGGGATTGTAGATACACGTTACCATGTCTGGCTTTACTTGGATCCTGGGGATCTGAACTTAGGTCCTTATGTTGGCATGACAGTGTTTTACCCACTGAGTCATCCCCCAGCCCTCCTGAGGGTTTTTTGTTTTAAAACATACTTTTTTTTTAAATATTTTATTATTTATTTATTTGAGAGAGAGAGAGAGGGTACAGAAATAGGCAGGTGGAGAAAGAACAGGCACGCTTCAGGAAAAACCAGCCACTGCAAGTTAACTCCAGATGTTGCTGCCACCTTGTGCAATTTTTCAAAAAGTTTCTATAGAGGTTTGGTCATATGCAATCAAGATCTTTTCACTGTCCTTAGGGATTATTGAAACAGAGTCCTACCACATAGCATAGCCATCTCTCCAGCCCTAAAACATGCTTTTAATTTCCAAGTTTATTTATTTATTTATTTGAGAGAGAGAAAATCAAAAGAGGGAGAGAATGGGCCTGTCAGGGCCTCCAGTGTAGTAAACCCAGATGAAAACATCAATTGTGTATTGGCAGGAAGTTGAGATTCGTCAGATAAGGAGGTCCTTTGGTTTTGCAGGCAAAATGAACTAAAACCCCTCATCTCCAGCCATAAACAGGTTTTTAAAATGTTTTTTAACAGTTTCAAAGGACTGAGAGAGATGGCAGGGCCTTTTACAGCAGACAAACTCCAGCAAAGACATCAGCCTGAGTTTAATGCATCAAGCTCACGGGGGTACCAGATTGAACAAAGTGAGATCAAGTCATCTGGAGTTCATTTCAACTGCTGAGGTTTCATCTCCAGCCTTGAGTTCTTTGTTTTTTTTTGTTTGTTTGTTTGTTTGTTTTTTTTGTTTGTTTTTTTTGAGGTAGGGTCTCACTCTGGCCCAGGCTGACCTGGAATTAACTACATAGTCTCAGGGTGGCCTCAAACTCATGGCAATCCTCCTACCTCTGCCTCCCAAGTACTGGGATTAAAGGCATGTACCACCATGCCCAGCAATCCAGCCTATTTTTAACTTTTGAGAGGAGAGTCTCATGATAGTGCAGGCTGGCCTTAAACTCACTATGTAACTGAGGCTGATTCTCCAAATGCAGGAGAACAAACAATGCCAAAAAAAAAAAGACAGGAAATATCTTGAGCAGTACAGGCAGACATTTTAGAATTTATTAAATAAAAATTTAAAGAAGTAGATAATGTAGATTAAAAATAATAAAGCCAGGCGTAGTGGGCACACCTTTAATCCCAGCACTTGGGAGGCAGAGGTAGAAGAATCACTGTGAGTTCAAGGCCACCCTGAGACTTCAGAGGGAATTTCAGGTCAGCCTGGGCTAGAGTGAGACCCTACCTCAAAAAAAAAAAAAAAAAAAAGTGGTACCAGCCAGGCATAATGGTGTATAGCTATAATCCCAGCATGTGGAAACTGAGACACTAGGAGGATGTGTTTGAGAGTTCAAGGCCATCCTGAAACTACATAGTGAATTCTAGGTCAGCCTGGGCTCTCTGAGACCAACACAAATAACACACACACAAAAAAGTAAACACATTTTTTGAAAACTATGTGAGGGCTGAGCATTGTTTAGTGGTTATTTTTAACAAACATTTTTATTTATTTATTTGATTCCCTGAAGGCAGATAGAGAAAGAGAGAAGGTGGTACATGCATCTGGGTCTCCAGCCACTGCAAATGAGGCCCAGACTCATGCCCCACCACCCCTGCATCTCTTTCTGCCTGGGTCTGAAATAAATAAATAAAGGTCCTTTTAAAATTAAAAAAAAAAAAAAAAACCAGGGCTAAGCCATCTCAGCTCTAAGCTCCTGTGATTAAGCCAAAGAGTGTTTTTTTGTTTCTTACCCATGTACAGCCAGATTGTTGTGATAGTTTTGTTTGTGTCTGGAGTTATTTTTGTTGGTTGTTGTTGTCCTGGTGCAGGGTCTTACTCTAGCTCAGGCTGATCTGGAACTCACTGCTTGCACCTCAGCCTTAAAAAAAAAAAAAAATTGTATGTGGGAGCCATGATGCTGGCTGGGTCAGGGTTAAGAGCCTGGCCTGGCGAGGTGCAATTTTCCAGTAGCTGTTTCGCTGAAGAACATGGCTCTCTTGCTGTGTTTTCCTTCTTTGTAGTCCTAGTACTTGGCATGTAGAAATTGCTCATCAAATGTTGAATGAATAAATAAATTGTATTTTAAGAAATTCTCACCAGGCATGGTGGCGCATGCCTTTAATCCGGCACTTGGGTTGGGAGGCAGATGTAGGAGGATCACTGAGTTTGAAGCCTTCCTGAAACTACATAGTGAATTCCAGGTCAGCCTGGGCGAGAGTGAGACCCTACCTCAAAAAGCCAAAAACCAAAAAAAAATAAAAATAAATAAATTCTCAACTAGTAGGGTTTTTGTTTCCTTAAAAAAAAAATTTTTTAAGCTGAGTGTAGTGGCACACATCTTTAATCCCAGCACTCGGGAGGTAAAGGCATAAGGATTGCTGTGAGTTTGAGGCCACCCTGAGACTATGTAGTAAATTGCAGATCAGCCTGGGCTACACTGAAATCCTACCTCAGAAAACCCAAAAAAATTTTTTTTTAATTTTTATATTTTTAAACATTTTATTTATTTATTAGAGAGAGAGAGGGAGGGAGAGAGAAAGAGGAAGAAGCAGATAAGATAGAGAATGGGTGTGCCAGGGCCTCCAGCCAAGTGCACCACCTTGTATATCTAGCTTTTACATGGGTACTGGGGAATCAAATCGTTAAGCCATCTCTCTAGTCCCAAAACTTTAAAGTATATTTTCTGTTCCTGGTCCAAATTATGTTCAGGAATACCTTAGTAATAAAACTACAGAAGCCGGGCGTGGTGGCGCACGCCTTTAATCCCAGCACTCGGGAGGCAGAGGTAGAAGGATCGCCATGAGTTCGAGGCCACCCTGAGAATACAGAGTGAATTCCAGGTCAGCCTGGGCTAGAGTGAGACCCTACCTCGAAAAATCAAAAATAAAAAATAATAAAAAAGAAAGAAAACAGGACTGGAAAGATGGCTTAGCAGTTAAGGTGCGTGCCTGCAAAGCCTAAGGACTCATGTTCCTATCTCCAGGTCCCATGTACCCAGATGCAGTGACACAAGCATGCCGTGATGCAAGCGTGCAATGTTGCACATGCACACAAGGGGCGCATGCATCTGGAGTTTGTTGGCAGCAGCTGAAGGCCCTAGGGAACCCATTCTCTCTCTTTCAAAAATAATAATAATAAATAGTACAGCAAATAAACTGTCAATTAAAAAAAGCTTTAAAAAAAACTACAGGAAATAAATATCTATCTTTTTTTTTTTTTTTCAGCTTGAAAATAAGGAACTTCGAGAATTATTGTCCATCAGCAGTGAGTCTCTTCAGGTCCAAAAGGAAAATTCTGTGGATGCAGCTTCTCAGCCCATCAAATAACTTAAAAATGATGGCTGAGGAGCATCTGTCAAGGAAAGAAGTCTTTCCATCCAAGTATGGTCCATTCAGTGTCTTGCTTAAAGTGATCAGGAGCCAGTTTAGAATTCCCACACAATATTGGTTGTCTACAAAACAGTTTTTAGGTGTATTAGTAAAAATATTCAAGTCTCATCATTCCTATAAGAGACTACTTTAAATTTTTATTTCTGGGAATCTCAATTTTATATAAACTGTGTTTACAGTTTATTTTTATTTTTCACATCTCCAAAACTTTGAGCATTTTATTATGAACCAATAATTTTATTTTATGTAGGATTGTGAAATATGCTTCTAAAATTTTTAAGAGAATTAACTTTTTAAATCTATTTGCTATAAACATTTTTTTTTCATTTGCAAAAGTAATGTGATTTCACAGAACCAGACTGGCAGATTATCTGACTTATATTGTCCTTCATCTGTGGAGTTTTGATTCTCTCTGGTGCTAGGAGTTGGCACTTGGCGGTCGGGTGTCTTTACTCTTAATTTGAGAGAACCTACTGCTAGTCCCCAGGAAATACACTTGAAAGTTAGTCAACTGGGTTTTTGTTTCTTTCCTGCTCCCAAGAGTAGTAAGTACCATCATTGAAAGAATGCTGAGGAACTTGCCCTATGGATGCACGTTCATACACCTGCACTTAATTTGAATGCCAAAAGTAGGTTGGTTGTATTTATCGATGAGTCTGTTTTCAGTTTTGTCCTGCTGGAAAGTCTTCAGCCTAGGTAGGTGACTGTGTGAAGAGCAGATCCAGACTTGCCTGCATCACAGTTCATAGGCACTAGATCCCACTGTTCACTGTGTATGTAACTGATAGTGAAGAAGTGCCACTTGCTTGGGTGTTTCACTAACAGCACTGGGGTTTCTTTTAATGTGGAAGCACTTTTATTACCCAAGGAGAGTTATTACATTCATAATGGTGTGCAGACAATATGCTGGACAAGTGCTGGACAGTCGATGAGATTCAGTCATCAACTCCATCCCTTATCTCAGTGTACTCATAGTTCAGATTTATAAATACTTCCTGTTGCAGTGTTTGTTCCCAAACAGTTGAAATAATGAATTCTACACCTGTTAATATTTACCAATAGTAAAAAGTACTATAGTGTGTGGGAACAACACTGTATTAAAAAGAGCTATGTTGGTGTTTTATATGATTTGAAGTTTCTTTTGTATGCCTCAAAGAACTAACTCCAGTTAAAACAATACAATCTCTCCAGGATGTCCTAAACCCATCTGATCCCAGTAATACCAATGTACTTTGCCTAAAGTAGTGGTTACTCATGAACAGGTATGAGTCGTTTAGAATTTGTCAAATTTCTGTTAGGTGTCCTGGAAAGAATTTGACAGAAAAACACTTGCACTGCCAAGAATGAGCACTTTGATTTCGTGTGAATGTCGACTCTGGCTGTTTGCCTTGAAGTATGCTCAAAATATGTCCTACAGGTCCACTCCAGGGCAGGTGTCCTATACCATCTGTTGGCTGCCATAGCCAGGTTTCATTGAAACTGATAGCATTGTCACGTGGTTCCCAACTGTATACATGGAGACCCTTTATTGGCCTTAGTTCCTGTACAGCTCTTTATGAAATTCTTTACATCTCAGGTGTCAAGATCAATCAAATGTTAGTTATTGCACTGAGGAAATCAAAGGCTTACAGTATAGATTCTGGCTGGTGTTAATACTGTAAATACTTAGGAAATTGAGTGGAGGAGGAATGTTCTTCACTTTGAATACAGATATTAATACGTCTTTTGCAGTAGATGGAGGAATTAGTATAAATTATCTTTTCTAGTAAAATCTTTTTGATACTATTAATTTTCCTCAGTTATGAGTCTAATTAGAAAGAATAGAAGATGTTTTCATGTATACAGCAACTTTGCCAAGTATTCATGACCAAGGTTCCTAAGCAGTTTGTAATTAGCACAGTATATTCAACAGTATAATCCTACAAATAGTATATTAATAAGGTACGGTACTACCTTATGTATAATTCAACCACTGAAGATATATTTCAGTGTTCCTTACAATGTTGTTCACTGACCCACTGAAATAGAGATTTAAGGATGGTGTTATAGAATTTATATGTTATAATAATCATCCCAGATAAAGCCTAAGAATTTCTCCAATCATTTCTAAGGATACTAGTACAAGAATATGTGTATCTGGGGCTGGAGAGATGGCTTAGTGGTTAAGGTGCCTGCCTCCTAAGCCTAAGAACGCCGATTCCAATCTCCAGGTCCCACATTTAGCCAGATGCAAAGTGACACAAGGACGCAATGCCGCACTTGACCACAAGGGGGCACACGCATCTGGATTTCGTTTGTAGCAGCTGAGAGGCTGCTGGCACGCCCATCTCTATCTGTCTTCCTCTCCATCTCTCTCTGTCTCTCTCTCAAAAAAAAAAAAAAAAAGGAATATGTGTATCTGTCTGTGTGCAAAGCACTTCACCCATGGTTATGAATTGAAAAATGAAAAAAAAAAGACCCTTTTCAAAGAAAAGTCTAGAAAGGGGAGATAAGCAAATATACATATATGTCTGAAAATGTAGCTCAGTTGATAGAGTGCTTGCCTAGCATTCATGAAGTTCTGGGTTCAGTCCCCAGCAACATATAAAACCAGACCTGGTGACATGCCTATAATTCTGACACTCAGGAGGTGGAGGCAGAAGGACCAGAAGTTTAAAGACATCCTTAGGGGCTGGAGAAATGGCTCAGCATCTAAGATGCTTGTCTTTAAAACCTAATAACCTGAGTTTGATTTCCCCAGTGCCTATGTAAAGCCAGATGTCCAAAGGGTTGCATACATCTGGAGCTTGTTTGGAACAGCTATAGAGGCCCTGGCTCACCCATTCTCATCCTCCCTCCCTCCCTTCCTCTTATTGTCTCTGTCTCTGCTTGCAACTAAGTAAATACATTTTTTAAAAAAGACATCCTTGGACCTGAGAGGTGGCTTAGCGGTTAAGGCGCTTGCCTGGGAGGCCTAAGGACCCAGGTTCAATTCTCTAGGTCCCATGTAAGCCAGATGCCAGGTGGATGCACAATTTGCAGTGGTGCATGCATCTGGATCTTTCTTTTCATTTGCAGTGGCTAGAAAAATAAGTAACTTTTTAAAAAAATCTGGGCCACTCGTGGTGGTCTCTCTTTCTATCTTAGGTCTAGGAGGATTGCCTCCCCATAGTGAATTCCAGGTCAGCCTGGTAGAGCAGAAAAACTGATGCTGTGTAAAAAAAAAATTGAATAAAATAAATAACTTTTAAAAAAAAATCTGGGCCAGGCGTGGTGGTGCATGACTTTAATCCCAACACTTAGGTGGCAGAGGTAGGAGGATTGCCATGAGTTCAAGGCCACCCCGAGACTACATAGTGAATTCCAGGTCAGCCTGGGCTAGAGCAAAACCCTACCTTGAAAAACTAAAAAAAAAAATATTAAAAAAAACATCCTTAGCTACATAGTGATTTTGAGGTCAGCCTGGGATACACAAAATCTTGTCTCTAAAAAGGTGTGCATATAATTATGATGCAGTATCACAAAGCCAGTGTAAGTCTGTATAGGAAACAGAAGAAGGACTATTTAACAAGTAGCTGGGGACAGCTAGGAAACTGGTGCTGTAGAAGCAAATGTGGATGGACTGGCAGTAATGATGGTCCTCATATATATGTAATCTCCCTTCACTGTACTTCGTGTTATAGTTTTCCAGGCACAAGAAGGTTGTCTATCCAAACTAGAACCAAGATTTAAACCCAGGCATTCATACTCACCAAGTTAAAATGCCTTACAGTGCCAAATACTATAGAAGTCACGATTCTTGACTAGCAAGATTTGTTCTAACTAAAAAGAAATACCAGGGCTGGAGAGATGGTTTAGCAGCTGAAGTGCTTGCCTGCGAAGCCGAAGGACTCATGTTTGACTCTCCAGGTCCCATGTAAGCCAGATGCACAGTGACGCAAGCATGCAATGTCACACATGTGCACAAGGGAGTACATGCATCTGGAGTTCAATTGTAGTGGCTGAAGACCCTAGCATGCCTGTTCTTCCCACCTCCCTTGCATTAAAAAAAGGGGGGCCTGGAGAGAGATGGCTTAGCAGTTAAGGCATTTGCCTGCAAAGCCAAAGGATCCCGGTTCGATTCTCCAGGACCCACGTAAGCCAGATGCACAAAGGGCACATGCATCTGGAGTTTGTCTGCAGTGGCTAGAGGCCCTGGCGTGTCCACTCTCTTCTCTTTCTCTCTTTCTGTCTCTCTGCTTGCAAATAAAATAAATAAAAATTAAAAAAGGGGGAGCCGGGCATGGCAGCGCATGCCTTTAATCCCAGCACTTGGGAGGCAGAAGTAGGAGGATCTCCATGAGTTCAAAGCCACCCTGACACTACATTGTGAATTCCAGGTCAGCCTGGGCTAGAGTGAGACCCTACCTCGAAAAACCAAAAAAAAAAAAAAATTTAAGATGGGGGGGCAGTCTATTGGGCTTGCCTCAAAAAGAAAATGAAAAGAAACACCATTGCTTACCTGTTGGAAAATATCATGAATTCAGTAAATGGAATCAATTAATGACATAATTCTTACTCGTTTGTTAGAATGTTGTAGCTGAAAATGTGTGTGTGTGTGTGTGTGTGTGTGTGTGTGTGTGTGTGTGTGTGTCTTAAAGGAACAATGTTTAATGGCTCTGACTGCATAGAAGAAAGGGTGTGTTTCTTTCCTTACCGTATTGGTTTTCATTTTGCAGGCTTCATACAGTTGCTAGAAGGGTACTGCTGTGTTTGATTACCATGACCATGTTGAATGCAAAAAGAATAGGAAGCCAGGCGTGGTGGTACACACCTTTAATCCCAGCACTCAGGAGGCAGAGATAGGAGGATTGCATGAGTTCAAGGCCAGCCTGAGAGTACATAGTGAATTCCAGGTCAGCCTGGGCTAGAGTGAGACGATACCTGGAAAAAAGGTGGGGGGTTGAAGGGATGGCTTAGCAGTTAAGGTGCTAGCCTGCAAAGCTAAAGGACCCAGGTTCAATTCCCCAGGACCCATGTAGGCCAGTTGCACAAGGTGGCACATACTTCTGGAGTTTGTTTGCAGCAGCTGAAGGTTCTGGTGCACGTATTCTCTCCATCTGCCTCTTTCTCTCTCTCGCTCTCTCTAAAATAAATAAATTGAGCCAGGCGTGGTGGTATACGCCTTTAATCCCAGCACTTGGGAGGCAGAGGTAGGAGGATTGCCATGAGTTTGAGGCCATCCTGAGACTACACAGTGAATTTCAGATCAGCCTGGGCTAGAGTGAAACCCTACCTCAGAAAAAACAAAAAAGTAATTAATTAATTAATTTTTAAAAAACAAAGAGAAAGTTGCCTAAACCAGAGAGAGATGAGAAAAGTGAATTTTTTCAGAAATTATAAATGGATTTTTCCTTGCCATATTTACCTGACCTATTACATAGCCATTTCTAGGGCTGGGAAGATGTTTCAGGTGTTAAAGGCATTTGCTTGCAAAGCCGGACAACCTGGATTTAATTCCCAACCACCCATGTAAGCCAGCTACACACAGAAAAGCAGTGCAAGAATCTGACATTTATTTGTAGCAGCAAGAGGCCCTGGTGGGCCTATACACACACAAACGCACACACGCACACACATACATATGTACACACACGCAAATACATTTTAAAAAATTTAGGGGGCTGGAGAGATGGCTTAGTGGTTAAGACACCTGCCTGCAAAGCCTAAGAGCGCCTGTTTGAGTTTCCAAGTCCCACGTTTAGCCAGACGTAAAAGTGATGCAAGCACGCAATGTTGCACATGCACAAAAGAAGGCACACATGTCTGGAGTTCATTCACAGTGGCTGAGAGGCCCTGGTGCACCCATCCTCTTTCTGTCTGTCTCTCTCCCTTTCTCTGTCTCTAATAAATAAATACAAATAAATAAAAATAAAAGGAAAAAAACAAAATAAATAAAAATTTAGGGGCTGGAGAGATTGCTTAGTAGTTAAGGCACGTGCCTGTAAAGCCTAAGGACCCAGGTTCAATTCCCCAGTACCCATGTAAGCCAAATGTACAAGGTGGTATGTGTATCTGGAGTTCATTTGCAGTGGCTACAGGCCCTGGTGTGCTCATTCTCTCTTCCCATAAATAAATTAATTTTTAAAATTATTTTATTTGAGAGAGAGGGAAAGAGAGGCAAATAGAGAGAATGGGTGCACCAGGGCCTTCAGCCACTGCAAATGAACTCCATACATATGCATGTGCCACCTTGTGCATCTGGCTTATGTGGGACCTGAGGAATCAAACTGGGTCCTTTGGCTTTACAGGCAAACACCTCAACCACTAAACCATTCCTCTGGCCCAAATAAGATATTTTTAAAAAAATTATTTTACACCCACCAAAACAACTGACTGCTGCTCCCACAATGCATAACCCACAACCCCATAGGGAATACCTGCAACCCCACTAAGGAAGGTCCCCAGCAGAATGGGGGCAGAGACGAGGAAAAAGAGGGTACCAACACATGATGTATCTATACAAAATATGTTAATAATAATTTTTAAAAGCTGGACGGGAAAAATGGCTCAATGGTTAAAGGCACTTGCTTGCAAAGTATGATGACCTGGGTTCAAATCCCCAGTACATAAACCCACATAAAGCCAGATGCACAAAATAGCACATGCATCTGGAGTTCATTTGCCATGGCTAAAGGCCCTGGTAGGCCCATTCATCTTTCTCTCTTTCCCTTCCTCTCTTCTGACTACAAAGGCTGCATACATATCTGCCCCAAATAAAATCAATATTATGTTAGCAAAGAGAAATAACACTGAGAAAACAACAGTGCCTGGCTGTTAAGTTGTCAAGCCTTTTGATCTTGAGCATAGTTTTTCACAAGTTTAAATTGTTAGCTAAGGTAATGTTTATGTTGAGTCACCCAGAAAATGGGCTGTGTCAGACATCTGTCATTTCTTTTCTGACTGCCCAATGTCCTAACATATGTGTAGGATTCTCTCACCTAGTGACTCAGCCTTTCTCTCTCCTAAAGAATTTAAAAGGGGGCTGGAGAGATGGCTTAGTGGTTAAGGCGCCTGCCTCCTAAGCCTAAGAACGCTGGTTACAATCTCCAGTGGTTCCAATCTCCAGGTCCCACGTTTAGCCAGATGCAAAGTGACGCAAGGGCGCAATGCTGCACTTGCCCACAAAGGGGGTACACACATCTGGATTTCGTTCCCAGCAGCTGAGAGACTGCTGGCACGCCCATCTCTATCTGTCTCCCTCTCCCTCTGTGTCTGTCTCTGTGTCTCTCTCCAAAAATAAATAATTTTTTAAAATTTTTTTAAAAAGTATTTAAAAGGACCAGATACATGTTTTCCCAGCCTCTTCAATACCACAAAACAGGAGTTATATAAAGTCCTTTCAAGATGGTCACTGGTAACCATGGCTTGTTATGTTCAGCTCTGCAATAGAGGAGCAAAATGATTTTTGGAGCCATGTTAGCTAGGTCTGTTGTGTAAGTTTCACTAGGTCTTCACTGAAACAATCCTCTGATATTATTAGACACTAACCTCCAGTCCTCATTTGCTTGCTGTCCTGGAGATCTTGAGAAATACTCTAGTAAAATCTTTTTTTTATTAAAATTAACTAAGAAAGTTGATTGTTAAGAACATACATGCATCTGCAGTTTGTTTGCAGTGGCTTGAAGCCCTGGCATGCCCATTCTCAATCTCTTTCTCTCTTGCCTTCTCTCGAAAATAAAATACTTTAAAAATTTTTTTGTTTCATTTTTTAGAGACAGAGAGAATGGGCATGCCAGGGCCTCAGCCACTACAATGGAATGCCAGATGCTTGTATCACCTACTGGGCATGTGCAACCTTGCACTTGCCTCACCTTTGTGCATTAGGCTTACATGGGATCTGGAGAGTCAAACATGGGTCCTTAGGCTTCGCAGGCAAGTGCTTTAACCACTAATCCATCTCTCCAGCCCTAAAGTATTTTAAAAAAATAAAAAAGCATAATTTAAAAACAGCAATTAACATAAATTTTAGCAATATTTTGTTATTTTGTATTTTAATTCTACTAAATTCTAGTATTGAACACTTATAACATGATAATGTAGAATGCAACTACATTATCAAGTATAATAATTATTTGCCTAACTTAAAAATTAAAGCATTAGGGATGGAGGGATTGCTTAGTGGTTAAAGCATTTGCCTGCAAAGCCAAAGGCCCCTGGTTCGATTCCCCAGGACCCACGTAAGCTAGATGCACAAGGGGGTGCACACATCTGGAGTTCATTTGCAGTGGCTGGAGGCCCTGGCGCACCCAGTCTCTCTCTATCTCCCTCTTTATTTGTCAAATAAATAAATAAAATATTAATTTAAAAGTGTTGGGGGGCTGGGGAAATGGCTTAATGGTTAAGGCATTTGCCTACGAAGCCTAAGGATCCTGGTTCAATTCCCTAGGACTCATGTAAGCCAGCTAGGCAAGGAAGCACATGTGTCTGGAGTTCGTTTGCAGTGGCTGGAGGGCCTGGCGCACCCATTCTCTTTCTCTCTACCTCTTCTCTCTCTCTCTCTCTCTAATTAATTAATTAAATAAATAAAAATAATTTAAAAAAATTAAAGCATTCCCTGTGCTGGGATTTGGGTGTAGCTCAGTGGTAGAGTGCTTACCTAGCATGGGCAAGGCCATGGTTTAATCCCAAGTACCACAGAAACAAAACAAAAATAAAATATTACCAGCATTTTGCAGTTGTTTCTTTTGCGTTGTTGTTTGTTGGTTGGTTTTGTTTTTTGAGGTAGGGTCTCACTCTAGCTCAGGCTGACCTGGAATTCACAGTGTAGTCTCAGGGTAGCCTTAAACTCACAGTGATCCTCCTACCTCTGCCTCCCAAGTGCTTGGATTAAAGGTGTGCACCACCATGCCTGGTTTCTTTTGCATTCTTATTTATCCCCTCCCTGCTTATCTCTTTAAAAGCTTTAACCACAGTAAAAAGACCTAAAATATGTATGTATCCCTAAAACCTGCTTTCAGTTTTGTTCCTCTATGAACTTTAGAGAAATGGCATTTAACTATATGTAACCTAGGGGGATTTTTTTTTAATTCAACACATTTCTAAAATTCATATATTTTGTTGTATATAGTTGTGATTTATTTTCATTGATATGTTTCACTCTGTAATTATAAAACATTCTTAAGAAATACCTACAGGTGAGGGCATAACTCAGTGGTATAGCGTATGCTTAGCATGCATGAAATCCTGAATTCAACCCAGCACACAAACAAAATAATAAAATAATTTTTTAAAGTGTGTCGTACTGTCTTTTCTGTCTCTAGCCACCTCACTTATATTAACCACCACAGTTAACATAAGCAGTCGTATTTCATATTTTGCAGTTATTTCACTACTGTGTGTCATAAGGACTTTCAGGGGGATTTAGGATTACCCAGTAAGTCAGTGGAAAGCAGACCAATGATTTTATTTTATTTTTTTATTTTTTTGTCAGTTTCTAAGCATGCTGAAAAGGAAGCAGTGCTAGGTGTGGTGGTTCACAGTTTTAATCTCAGCACTGGGGGTATTACTATGAGTTTGAAGCCAGACTGAGCTAAGAATCAGTTCCAGGTAGGTCAGTCTGGGCTAGAGTAAAACCCTGCCTCAAAAAAACAAAAGAACCTTTAGAGTTCCAAATCACTACAGCTATACTCAGCATCTCATCTGGCTTGTGTGTTACTTTTCCTGGGGAGTCTACTGTTATTTGCGCCAAATGGAGGGGACAACAGCTGACTAAAGGAAGGAGCTTACTGTAGTTACATACGTGACTATGGATGAGTTACGTACTGGAGCAAGGGCAACTTCCGGTAGCTACACCACCCATTAGTCTGCCACCCACCCCCAGCAATTGTAAATTCCTTATGTATCCTGGGGGAGAGGAGGAGGCTCGTGAACCTTCCCCGCCTTATACAAAGGAATATTAGTAGATCCAATCTTGTGCAGGTTAACATGGCCGTAACAGCCTTGTCATGTCCGAAGGAGTTTCACAACACTCCCTTTCCACCACCTCTTCTGAGGTGCTTCCCTGAGCCTTGAGTTAGTGATAGAAATGTATATTATTGTCTGATCGTTGGGCCACTCCACCAGACCAGTACAGACTACAACTACAGCCACTTCTTACCAGCTTTGACCAACTTTGACCAGTTATGAGTCTCCATGATAACAAGTAAAAAAGTTTCCTCTTCTGTTAATGTGGACAGTAGCAGTAAATTAGAGGTTTATTTTATTTTCTTTATTTATTTGAGAGAGACAGGCATTGAGAGAATGGGTACAGCAGGGCCTCCAACTGGGGAATCAAACCTGCGTCCTTAAGCTTTACAGGCCAATGATTAACTGCTAAGCCATCTCTCCAACCCAGCTATAGGTTTAAACAAATGTTGAGAAGGCAATTTGACGAGCACATCATATCCACTTAACAATAGCACTGGCCTGGCTGGGACCTTTGATTTGACCAGCTATAGGTTTTTGCTGTGGCTTATAGCACCAGCCAGGTTCCTCCTGGGAAACAGGCCTTCAGTCGAATTGGAAAAGGGTCACACCTGTAATGGTGAGGCCACTATTGCAACAGCAAGCACTTCTTGCTTGCTGTGCTGATAGCAAGACCGCTGGCAATGGTTCTTCCCCAGCAGCCTGCATAGCATTTTCAGGCACTATGGAGGCCAGCTCAGTCTCAGCTTGGTTTCTCTATTCCTACAACCAAGGCATGTGGTATCTTCAACAGGGTCTTTATCATCCAATTCTGCTGAGAAAGAGTGACAGGGAAGTGTGCAGAAGCATATGCCCACATAGGTGGGGGCCAGAGTGAATCAGGATTCCACCTCTATCACACGTCTGCCCTTATTCCCTTGAGACAGTCTCTCACTAAACCTAGAGCTCCCTGTTTTTTAGTTAGACTGGCTGACCAGGGAGCCCCAGCACTCCATGAGATGAGGACTGTATAACGTGAGGCAATATGAAGAATGTCTGCCCCGATGGACTGGTTCACATGAGCCATAGGGACGTTTGCATACCTCCCAGTCCCTGCTCTTTGTGAGGTCTCCTTGAGTGCCAGGGAAGATACCAGGGGATGGGCAGGAATTACTACGGGAACTGGGCATGAGGGCATGTTTCATGTCCGATTCACTGTTTCTCACTCCCAACACACTCGGACTGACCCCATCCACCCCCATGTCCTCACAAGCCAGAATGAGAGGCTCTTTTGCTTCTTGTTTTAAAAGTCCCAGTTCAAGCCGGGTGTGGTGGCGCATGCCTTTCATCCCAGCACTCTCACTCGCTCTCTCTAAAATAAATAAATTGAGCCAGGCGTGGTGGTATACGCCTTTAATCCCAGCACTTGGGATGCAGAGGTACGAGGATCGCCATGAGTTTGAGGCCACCCTGAGACTACATAGTGAATTCCAGGTCAGTCTGAGCTAGAGCGAGACCCTACCTCGAAAAACCCAAAAAATAACAATAAATAAAATAAATAAAGTCCCAGTTCAAAGAGTTCAAAGACAGAGAATTGCCTGATGATTATAAGTCCCTGTACTGACCCATTAAGGCATCAAATATGGGTTTTTCCTGTGTTTGTATTAATGATTGGATCTGAGGTCAGGTGTGGTGGCACATGCCTTTAATCCCAGCATTTGGGAGGCAGAGGTAAGAGGATTGCCATGAGTTAGAGGCCACCCTGAGACTGCATAGTTAATTCCAGGTCAGCCTGGGCCAGAGTGAGACCCTACCTCAAAAAAAAAAAAAAAAAAAAAAAAAAAAAAAAAAAAAAAAGATTGGCCATGATGGGATACCTTCCAGTGAGTTATTGGCCAGGAAGGTCACAGATACTCCCCAAAACATTGTAGGCCATTGCCGAGGCCCTTGATTTTCCACCAGGAATAGATGGTAAGACCCTAATGCTGAAGACTCCACATACTTGGGTGGCAAGTTCACTGAGAAAACCTGCTGGAGCTGAGCTGAAAGCCTCCTCCACGTGGACCAGCTGACAGAAAGTTGGAAAAAGCTACGCTGCATGCAGTTCAATGTGAGACAGAGAAATCACCAGTGAAGATACTCAACAGTGAACACTGCAAGCTTTAAATTTGGCCAGCCAGACCCAATGAGCCAATGGGTGCAATAGTGACATGTCTGTTATGGGGGAAACCAACTGCTCTCTAATTGGATTGGAGGCCCGCTCCATGGGAGGGAACACATCCCCGATACTGAAAACCTACGACAGGGGTAGTCATGAGCCCTAAGGGTGTAATGTCTGCTGGTGTCTCACTAAATGTACATACTATGCTCACCAAACTGCTCAGTAAGCACTTCTCTTAATGTCCACTCCCATATATTAATGCTATTCTCACTTTTGGCTAGAGAACCTCTTTTCAGATGGTGGTGATCTTGGGATGACTCAGAAGACACCATGGTGCTTAGAAGAAGGGACAGAGGAGTGCTCAGCACTGAAACATCTCAAACCCACCTTCCAAGGCTCATGGTCCATTGCGGAAGAGGGGGCGGAAAGAATGTAAGAGCCAAAGGAAGAGTAGGACCCATTAAAACATGCTCCTCCAGACGCAAAATGGCCTGGATATCCATGACTTCACAGTGCCTGACACTACCTACACAAGACCATCATAATAAGAGGAAAAGATCATGACATCAAACTGAAAAGAGAGATTGATGGAGAGGGGGAGGGGATAGGATGGAGAGTGAAGTTTCAAAGGGGAAAGTGGGGGGAGGGAAGGAAGTACCATGGGATATTGTCTACAATTAAAGAAGTTGTCAATAAAAAAAGGTTGGATCTGAAGGGGTATCTTCTGTCACACCACATTTGCTCTGACTTCCTCATTTCCACTTTCCTGCCAAATAAGAGACTAATGTGGAGGGTATCATCCAGCTGTCCTTTCCGGTTATAATTCTTTTCCATGGCTAATTCCCTCTGGGCAGACAGCTCAGCCTCGGTTACATGTCTTACCACCCATAGCAAAGGCCAAACAACTACCACCATAATCTTGCTCCTATTCCTGACCAATACATTCTATGTTCAGAGACTAGAATACATTCTGAGTCCTTCAGCCATCACCTGGTGGGCATGATGCATCAAGGAGATACTCTACCCTGATAGCTCGCTGTCACATGTATATCTTATAGCTCAAAACTCCTATTTGGTCCTGTCATACTGCTCCCTGTTCATGCTGTGTGACTTTCCCTAGGTAATTGTGCATTCACCTCAGAAAGGGCAACAACAAACCAAAGAAACAATTCCACATGTATAGCTTGATGAACCAGTGAATTTATTGGGTTCACCTACAAGAGCACAGACAACTTACTGGCAGTTACATCACCATGGTGTCCACCTTCCCCAGCCCTTAGCAATGGTTAACTGCTTATATAGCCTCAGAGAGGGGAGGAACCCTTCCACAAAGGAATGTTCACAGCCCATCCTGTGACGATTTCATGCATGTAATCACAGCTGCTGTGATTTCAAGGTGGCAGTGGCCATGTGTGGTGGTTTGATTCAGGTGTCCCCCATAAACTCATGTGTTCTGAATGCTAGGTCCTCAGCTGTTGGCACTTTGGAAATTGGATCCTCCTGGAGGTGGTGTATTGTTGGGGCTGGCTTATGGATGTTATAGCCAGCTTCCCCTTGCCAGTGTTTAGCACACTCTCCTGTTGCTGTTGTTTACCTGATGTTGGTCAGGGGGTGATGTCCACCCTCTCCTCATGCCATTGTTTTCCCCTGCCATCATGGTGCTTCCCTTCAAGAAGCCAAAATAAACCATTTTTTCCCACAAGCTGCTCTTGGTTGGGTGTTTTCTGCCAGCAATGTGAACCTGACTGCAACAGTAAAGTGGGTACCAAGAAGTGGGATCATTACTCATAGAAACTTGACTGTGTGGCTTTTGGCCTTTTGGAACTGACTTTCACGAGGAATGTGGAAGGATTTGAAACCTTGGCCTAAGAGATACCTTACAGTGCTGTAAGTACAGCTTGATGGACTATTTTTGTCAGAGTTGAAGGACCTGAATGCACTAAGAAGTATGGACTGTGTGATTTGGCTTATGAGGGTGAGAAAGCTTTGTATGGACTGGAATGGAAGCAGTTTGTGTGAGAGGCTTGCTGCGTTCTGCTTGCCTGTGTCCTGGGAATTTGTGCAGGGTTGCATTGCATAGAAATAGGCTGGTGCAAGCAGAGGGACAGGGCACAGAAAAGTTGAAATCTTTTGGCCAAAACTGCTGCCTGTTCAGTTGCACTTGTTTGAGAGATTACAACCTTTGAGATTGGGTCAGGTGTCCTGCATAGAGACAACAGGAAGAATGCAGAGTCTTTTGAAGGGGCCTCAGTGCTGAAAGAGTGTCCTGGGTTCAAAGTCTGCTTTTTCCCCACTGAATTAACAAATTGGCACCCTACCTAGTATAATGGAGTATAAGAAATGCAGTAAAGAGAGGATCATTGAATTTGCAACACAGTTCTGTATTTTGGAAGTGGCTGTGGGCAGTGTGAAGCACACTTGGTGGATTACCTGCATGGAGGCCCAGTGGAGATGCCAGGACTATGGGATGGCTGCCAAGGAGAGCTGCTGGCAACAGTGAAGTTTTCTGGGACTGTGAGTAGCCTAGCTGGAAGGGCAGAATTTAAACTCCAGAGACTTGTCACTGGTTAGAATTGACTTGGAGATTCGTCACTGGTTAGAGTTGTTGGACTTGGAGCTACAGAGTTTGATATTTTCCATGTTTAAATCTTGTATTGGTTGAATATTTCTTTGCTATGCTCAATACCATCTTTTGCAATGTGAATGTTTATTCTGTGCCGTTATGGGTTGTGGGATTTTTATTTTGGTTAAAATACTTTGGACTATGGGGATGTTTGAACATCATTGAGATTGATAAAAACTATGGAGACTTTTTAAAGTTGAACTGAATGCATTGCATTTTACATCATTTATGGGAGCCAGGGGCAGAATGTGATGGTTTGACTCAGGTGCCCCCCACAAACTTACATTTTCTGAACTCTAGGCCCTCAGCTGGTGGCAATTTGGGAACTAAAGCCTCCTGGAGGCAGTGTATTGTTGGGGGCTGGCTTATGGATGTTATAGGCAGCTTTCCCTTGCCAGTGTCTGGCACACTCTCCTGTTGTTGTTGTCCATCTGATGTTGGCCAGGGGGTGATGTCCACCCTCTGCTCATGCCATTGTTTTCCCTTATCATCATGGAGCTTCCCCTAAGTCTGTAAGCCAAAATAAACCCCTTTTCCCCACAAGCTGCTCCTGATTGGGTCTTTTCTGCCAGCAATGGAAACCTGGCTGTGGCACCATGTCATCTCTGAGGACAGTTTCACAACAGCTTCTTAGAAATGTGTGAGATTAATGGATGAATCTCTGTACATAACTGATCGATTTCCATCACCATCTCTGAAGCTGAGATGTGTCTTAGCGGGGGTTGTGATGTTGATTATCGGCCTATACAAAATTGGTTTATATTCCCAGTAGTTTACTAGAGAAAAATCAATATTTCAGTCAAAACAAGAGCCACTTGAAAAAGAAAATGGATTTGGGCTATTTTCTGTAAAGTTCCATATATACTTTATACATTGAAGAAATCAGCAAAGTTGGGCATGGTGGCACATGCCTTTAATCCCAGCAGTTGGGAGGCAGAGGTTAGGTGGATTGCCATGAGTTCATGACCAGCCTGAGACTACAGAGTGAGTTTCAGGTAAGCCTGGGCTAGAGGGGTACCCTACATCAAAACAAAATATATATTGATGAAATTTTATTTTTGTTTTTCGAGGTAAGTTCTCACTCTAGCCCAATCTGACCTGGAATTCACTATGTAATCTCAGGCTGGCCCCAGCCATCCTCCTATCTTGGCCTCCCAAATGCTGGGACTAAAGGTGTGTATATATTTGAGTGTGCGTGTGTAATTTGATTGGAGAAATTTGATTGACCCATGCATATGTCTGAGCACAAACCTTCCTCTTGGGCCTGCTCCTTCCTATCCTATCACTGGAGCCAGGAGAGCAATGCATGAGTTAAGACACACAGCATCTCCCTAGCATCCTCTCCCTTCACCTCCCTGCATGGCTGACGTTTCTGGCATTGGAGCTAGGGTTCTGTGTGAGTTTGGGTACAGCTACAACCCAACTGAGGTCACCTCACCCACCCCATCCACTAAGCACACCAAGTATCTCACGACTGAATTCCAAGCAGCACAGCACAGAGCACAGACAAGTGAACACAAGGCAACAAACACCAAGCAAGCATGATTCCAAATGCGGCATTTACACACATGTGCCAAAAGGTCTTGTCCAGATGGTAAGTCATATAACAAAACAGATGAAAAACCAAGCCAGTATATCTCCCTCAAATTGTCAATTGCTCTTTCTTTCTTTCTTTCTTTCTTTCTTTCTTTCTTTCTTTCTTTCTTTCTTTTTTTTTTGAGAAAGAGAGAGAGACAGAGAGAAACAGAGACAGAGAAGAAGAGGCAGAGAGAGAGAGAATGGGCGCGTCAGCAGCCTCTCAGCCACTGTGAACAAATTTCAGGTGTGTGCACCCCTTTGTGGACAAGCGTAGCGTTGCGCACTTACGTCACTTGCATCTGGTTAAATGTGGGACCTGGAGAATCAAACGGCTGTTCTTGGGCTTGGCAGGCAGGTGCCTTAACCGCTAAGCCATCTCTCCAGCACCTCAATTGCTCTTTTTATCTGACCACAGTGTAATATACAATTAATAGCAAGAAAATATACAAACTTGGGGCCAGGAGTGGTGGTACATTCCTTTAATCCCAGTACTCGGGAGGCAGAGGTAGGAGGATCACAGTGAGTTTGAGGCCATCCTGAGACTACATAGTGAATTCCAGGATAGCCTTGGGTTGGAACAAGACCCTACCTTGAAGCCAAAAAGAAAAAAAAGAGGGCCAGGTGTGGTGGCACACACCTTTAATCCCAGAACTTGGGAGGCAGAGGTAGGAGGATCGCCATGAGTTCAAGGCCACCCTGACAATACAGAGTGAATTCCAGGTCAGCCTGGGCCAGAGTGAGACCCTACCTCAGCCTGGGCCAGGGTGAGACCCTACCTCAAAAAACCAAATAAATAAATAAATAAATAAAAATAAAGAGAAGGAGAAAGAGAGAGAGAGAAAGAAAGAAACAAACAAACAAACTCAGGCTGGAGAGATGGCTTAGCAGTTAAGGCACTTGCCTGCAAATCCAACGGATTCCAGTTTGGATCTTCAGGACCCATGTAAGCCATATGCACATGCATCTGGAGGTCATTTGCAGCATCTGGAGGCCCTAGCACACCCATTTCCTTTCTCTTTCCCTGCCTCTTTCTCTCTCTCTCAAATAAATAAATGAATAAAAATGTTTCAGCCAGGCATGGTGGCACATGCCATTAATCCCAATACTTGGGAGGCAGAGGTAGGAGGATTGTGGAGAGTCTGAGGCCACCTGTGGTTTCTGGGGTCCCCATGGCTGTGGTTCCCTGGAGACGGCCAGGCAACTGTGGAGCAGGGTCTTGAGTGGCTGTGAGTGCGATGGGAAGAAACACCTGGGAGGCAGTGTCAGAGGGCAACTCATTTATTGTCAGGGGAACGGGTTTATAAGCTTTTGTGAAAGAGCAGGAAGAGGTATGGATCATAAGGGGATTGGTTAGTACAGAGGTCCTACTGATGCCTAATTAGCATGAGTGAGCCAGGAAAGGGTCACATGATCTAAGTAGTGGTGGGAAATGGTATCTGGTACAGGCCATAGGGGGATTGGCTGTGAGAAGGCTGCTAGCTGATACCTTATTAACATAGAGTCAACAAGGCTCTGGGGAAAGTGAAACCTAAGTCTTATCAGGATGTCCAGATGCCCAGGGCTGGGGAAGGGAGCGGCCTCACTCCTGCAGGTCTCAAGATTGTTGGGGTCTAGGCTCACTGCAACCTCTGGGCCCGGGGCCCTTAGCCATGCCTGACAGCTCAGGTCTGCTTAAACCTCCAGTATCCTGGGGGCCTTCAACTGTGTCCTATAGCCACCCTGAGAATACAAAGTGAATTCCCGGTTAGCCTTGGCTAGAGTGAGACACTACCTTGAACCCCCCCCCCAAAATGTTTCACACCTTTAATCCCAGCACTTGGGAGACAGAGGTAGGAGGATTGGCATGAGTTCGAAGCTACCCTGAGACCACGTAGTGAATTCCAGTTCAGCCTGGGCAAGAGCAAAACCCTACCCCCCCCCCGAAAAAAAAAAGGAAAAAAGAGAATAGCCAGGTGTGGTGGCCCATGCCTTTAATCCCAGCACTCAGGAGGCAGAGGTAGGTGGATCACAGTGAGTTGGGGGCCACCCTGAGACTACATAGTGAATTCCAGGTCAGTCTGGGCTAGAATGAGACCCTACCTGAAAAAAAAAAAAGTAAAGAAAAGAAAGTATATAAACTCACATACTATTGAAAAATGAATGGGTCATTGAAGAAATGAAGAAGGAAACCAAAAAGTTCCTAGAACTGATGAAAATGAAAACACAGCATGCTAAAACCTAAGGGGCATAATGCGGGCAGTCTTTTTTTAATCTACTGACAACTTCCATAAATATAGACAATACCATGATCATAATTCCCTCTCACCACCCTCCCTTTTCCCCATCCCAACCCCCCTCCATTGAATCCCTTCTTCTTTCCAACTAGTTGCTCTTCTATTTTGATGTCGTCTTTTTCACCTTCTATTATGCAGGTCTCGTGGTAGCATCAGCCACTGTGAGGTCATGAATATCTCAGTATGACAGTATTATAAGCAGTCCTCCCCTTCTTTTGTCTCTTACATTATTTTCTTTTTTTATTTGTTTTTCGATGTAGGGTCTTGCTTTCTAGCCCAGACTGACCTGGAATTCACTATGTAGTCTCAAGGTGGCCCCAACTCACTTCGATCCACCTACATCTGCCCCTGAGTGCTGGGATTAAAGGCGTGTGCCACCGCACCCAGCATCGTATATTATTCCTGTCACTTTTTCCCCAATGGTCCCTGAGCCTTAGAGGGTGTGATCGAGATAGTGCTGAACACTCTACTGTCATTTCTTCGCAGCACTATGGTGACATTTTTTCTTGCTTTGTTTTGGTTTTTGTTTGTTTGTTTGTTTGTTTGAGGTAGGGTCTCATTCTAGCCCAGGCTGACCTGGAATTCACTATGTAGTTTCAGGGTGGCCCCTAACTCACATCAATCCTCCTACCTCTTCCTCCCGAGTACTGGGATTAAAGGCATGAACCACCACACCCAGCTTATGGTGACTTTTGAGTCATTACAATAGTCACTGCCATTTGAAAAGAGAAGTTTCTCTAACCAAAAGTGAGAGTAGCATTAATATATGGGCATAGACATAAGTGTTTAGAGGCCATTTGGGTGGGCATAATCTACACATTTAGCTAGACAACAGTAGTTGTTACTCCCCTAGGACTTATAATCTCCACAGCCCTAGGGTTTTGACTAGGTTGTCAGTAACAGGCAAGAATTCCCTCCCATGGAGTGAGCCTCCAGTCCAATTAGAGAGCGGTTGGTTTCCCCCACAACAGACATGCCGCTATTGCACCAGTTGGCACATTGGCCTGGCTTGCCAGCTGTAAGGCTTACAGCATCCACTGCTGTTTAACATGTTTATGACTTTCATCTCCTGAAAGGCTGCATGCTGCATAGCTCTTTTTTTAGCATCCTGAAGTTAGTCATCAGGGAGAAGGTTTTCAGCTCAGTACCAGCTTGATTTCTCAGTGACCTGTAGCCCAAGCGTGTAGTCTTCAGAAACAGTCTTACCATCTACTTCTGGTGAGCAACCAAGAGCCTTGGTAATGGTCTGTAATGTTTAGAGGGTACCAGGGGCATCCCTGGCCAACAACTCAGTGGAAGGTATCCCACACCTGACATGGAAATTTTTCTAATAACAATCTATAGCTCCTGGGTGCATCATTATCCATGTCCACAGGATATTTCTAGAGGGCAGTCTTAAGAGGGAGCTTATAGCTTTAAGTGCCTGCATTACAAAAAGAGAGATCTCAAATAATGAGGTACCTGAAGACCTAGGATAAAAAGAAGAAACAAAACTCACAAGTACCAGATGAAAAGAAGTAATTAAGATCAGGGCAGAAATCAATGAAATGGAAACAAAAGAAAAGAACCAATGGAACAAAGAGTTGGTAAACAAAGGGTAAACAACATTGGCAAACATTTAGCCAAGTTAGCCAAAACAAAGAGACAGAAGACCCCAATCAATAAGATTAGGGATAAATAAAGGAAACATTACAACAGATACCACTGAAATTAGGGCATACTTCAAAAACCTATATTCCACCAAGCTAGAAAATGAAAAAATTAAAAATGTTTGAATTTCTAGATACATATGACATGAGATAAATAAGTTAAGCAGATTTATAGCAAGCAATGAGATTGAAGAGGTAATAAAAAATCTTCCAGCCAAAAAAGAGAATCTAGGTCCAGTTGGGTTCACTGCAGAATTTAATCAAACCTTTAAAGAAGAAATAACATCAATCCTTCTCAAAATATTTGATTTAATAGAAAAGGGAGGAATACTCCTCACTTCTTTCTACAAAGCCAATAACTAATACCAAAATCAGATAGAGACACATCAAAGAAAGAAAACTTTACACCAATATCCCTGATGAACATTGACATGAAAATTCTCAATAAAATACAAACTGCTGGGCATGGTGGCACAAACTTTTAATCCCAGCACTTGGGAGGCAGAGGTAGGAAGATTACTACGAGTTCAAGGCCACCCTGAGACTACATAGTGAATTTCAGGTCAGCCTGGGCTAAAGTGAGACCCTACCTCAAAAAAACAAAAAGAAAAAGGAGGGGGGCTGGAGAGATGGTTTAGTGATTAAGGTGCTTGCCTGTGAAGCCTAAGAACCCACATTTGACTCTACATGTTCCATGTGAGCAGACACACAAGGTGACACAAGCACACAAGATCACACATACACACAAGATGGCACCCTTGTCTGGAGTTTGACTGCAGTGGCTGGAGGCCCTGGTGCACCAATTCTCTCTCTCTCTCTCTCTCATAAAAAAAAAAAGCTTGAAAATCAATACTCACAAACCAAATTCAAGAATAAACAAAAAGATCAGTCTTGATCAAGTCGGCATTATTCCAGAGATGCTTCAACATATATAAGTCAAATGTCCTACATTATATAAATAAACTCAAGGACCAAAAGCACATGGTCATCTCAATAGCTGCAGAAAAGGCCTTGACAAAAATCTACCATCAACTCATGATTGAAAAAAAAAAAAAAAGAAAAAGAACTACCAGGTATGATGGCACACTCCTTTAATCCCAGCACTCAGGAGGCAGAGGTAGGAGGATCACCATGAGTTCGAGGTCACCCTGAGACTACATAGTGAACTGCAGGTCAGCCTGAGCTAGAGTGAGACCCTACCTCCAAAAAACCACCCCCCGCAAAAAAAAACTGGAGAGATGAGGGACAGAGGAACATACGACAAACCTCTAGACAACATCATACTAAATGGAGAAAACTTAAACCATTCCCACTGTGGCAATTTTAATGTGAATTTAAGTCCCCCGTAGCCTGAGTAATTTTTTTTTTCTTTTTTTGGTTTTTCGAGATAGGGTCTCACTCTAGCCCAGGGTCACATGGAATTCACTTGGCTGGCCTCCATCCTCCTACCTTACCTCCCAAGTGTTGGAATTAAAGGCATGTGCCACCACACCTAGCAGAGAGAGAACAGGTAAACTTCAAATGAACTCCAGACATGTGGGTCACTTTGTGCATCTGGCTTTACATGGGTACTAGGGAATCAAACTTGGGTCATTAGGCTCTGCAGACAAACACCTTAGCCACTGAGCCATTTCTCCAGCCCCTGAGGCTTTTTTTGTTTTTGTTTTCTCAAAGTAGGGTCTCTCTCTAGCCCAGGCCAACCTGGAATTCACTATGTAGTCTCAGGGTAGCCTTGATCTCACAGCGATCCTCCTACCTCTGCCTCCAGGTTCTGGGATTAAAGGTGTGTGCTACCACACCTTGCTTTTGTAATTTTTTTTTTCAAGGTAGGGTCTCACTCTAGCCCAGGCTGACCTGGAATTCACTCTGTAGTCTTGGGGTGACCTCAGACTCACAGTGATTCTCCTACTTCTGCCCCTCAAGGCGTGCCACCACGCCCAGTGCCTGAATACGTTTTCCTTTCCAACTAGTCTCTTCTATTTTGATGTCATCATTTCCCCTCCTTTTAAGCAGGTCTTGTGTAGGTAGCATCAGTTATTGTGAGATTATGAATATCATGGCTCTTTTGTGTCTAGAAGACAGTATTGTAAGTACTCCTCCCTCCCTTTGGCTCTTACATTCTTCCCCAGTGGTCCTTGAGCCTTGGAGGGTGTGATAGAGATGTCCTAGTGTAGAACACACCACTTTGATTTCTTCTGACCAATGGTGAGGTTTTTTTTTAATTTATTTTTGGAGAGAGACACAGAGAGAGAGAGGGAGAGGGAGACAGATAGAGATGGGCATGCCAGCAGTCTCTCAGCTGCTGTGAATGAAATCCAGATGCTTGCGCCCCCTGTGGTCAAGTGCGGCACTGCACCCTTGAGTCACTCTGCATCTGGCTAAACGTGGGACCTGGAGATTGGAACCGGGTTCTTAGGCTTAGCAGGCAGGCGCCTTAACCGCTAAGCCATCTCTCCAGCCCCAATGGTGAGTTTTGAGTACCCCCAGTGGTCACTGCCACCTGAAAAGAGAAGCTTCTCTCATCAAAAATGAGAACAGGCCGGACATGGTGGCGCAAGCTTTAATCCCAGCACTTGGGAGGCAGAGGTAGGAGGATTGCCATGAGTTCGAGGCCACCCTGAGACTACATAGTGAATTCCAGGTCAGCCTGAGCCAGAGTGAGACCCCCTAAAAAAAAACCAAAAAAAAAAAAAAAAAAAAAAAAAAAAAGTAAGAACAGGGACTGAAGAGATGGCTCAGAGTTTAAGGCACTTGCTTGCAAGGTCTGATGACCTGGGTTTGATTCCCTAGTACCCACGTAAAGCTAGATGCACAAAGTGACACAGGCATCTAGAGTTCATTTGCAGTGGCTAGAGGCTCTGGCGTGCTCATTCTCTCTCTTTCCCTCTGTCTACTCTTTCTCTCTCCTTGTGAATAAATAAATAAAACATTTTTTTAAAAAGAGAGAGTAAGCCAGGCATGGTGGAACACGTCTTTAATCCCAGTACTTGGGAGGCAGGGGTAGGAGGATCACCTAAGTTTGAGACCATCTTGAGACTATATAGTGAATTCCAGGTCAGCCTGGACTAGAGCGAGATGCTGCATTGGAAAATCACACACACTGCCTCCAAAAAGTGAGAGTTGTATTACTATATGGGCATAGGGCTGGAGAGATGGCTTAATGGTTAGGGCACTTGCCTGTAAAGCCAAAGAACCCAGGTTTGATTCCCCAGGACCCACATAGCCATATGCACAAGTTGGTTATGGAGTTCATTTGTTGCAGCTTGAGGCCCTGGCATGCCTATTTTCTCTCTCTCTCTCTATCTATCTATCTGCCTCTCTCTCTGTCAAATGAATAATTAAATAAAATTTTTTAAATATATGGGCATAGGACTGGAGAGATGGCTTAGCAGTTAAGGTGCTTGCTTGCAAAGCCAAAGGACCCCAGTTTGATTCTCCAGGACCCACGTAAGCCAGATGCACAAGGGGCGCATGTGTCTGGAGTTCGTTTGCAGTGGCTAGATGTCCTGGTGTGCCCATTCTCTCTCTGTCTGTCTGTCTCTCTGCCTCTTTCTCTCATAAAGAAATAAATAAAATAAATAAATAAATACATAAATAAATAAATAAATAAATAAGCCGGGCGTGGTGGCACACGCCTTTAATCCCAGCACTCAGGAGGCAGAGGTAGGAGGATCACCATGAGTTCAAGGCCACCCTGAGACTACATAGTGAATTCCAGGCAGCCTGAGCTAGAGTAAGACCCTACCTCGAAAAACCAAAAAAAATAAAAATAGGGAAATAACATGGGATATTGTCTACAATTAAAGAAGTTGTCAATAAAAATAAAAATTTAAAAATAAATTAATTAATTAATTAATTATGTTATATGTATACACACACACACACACACACACACATGAATAAAAGAATGGGCATACTATATCCATTTAGCCAGACAATTCTATCTAATAGGCTGGGCGTGGTGGTGCATGTCTTTAATCCCAGCACTCTGGAGGCAGAGGTAGAAGGATCACCGTGAGTTCAAGGCCATTCTGAGACTACATAGTGAATTCCAGGTCAGCCTGGGCTACAGTGAGCCCTTACCTTGGGGAAAAAAAATGATTAAGCCTCCTATTTAAGACTCTAGTAGGCAGAGCCCTGCTAGGGGTGTGTTACTGGGTGAGTATAGCCATACTAGGTATGTTGAGAGCCAGTTTGAGCTCTGGCTGTTCCCGCTTGATAATGTTGGCTTTTCTGTCTCTGCTGTGGAATATGGAAAGGAGCCAGCTTCCTCCACCATGATGAAGCTTCCCCTGGAATCTGTAAGCCTGAAATAAATCCTTTCCTCCCATAAGCTTCTTCTGGTTGGGTGTTTGTCCCATCAACAAAAAGGTAACTGCAACACTGACCTAGATAATTCCATTTCATTTCTGATACTGTGTTGTTTTTTCTCCTCCCTCCTGAGTTCTCCTGAGTCTTTCTCTCTGGTTATGCTGGAACCCAGGAACAACAGGCTTGATTTATCAATATCTTAAAACCTTCTTGGCAGCAATATAGCTCTGCATAGCCAGTCCCAAGATAATGACCCAAAGTAATGTCAGCTAGACCAGGGCCAGACCCAGACGGCCTAGACTACTACCATGAAAACTGCATTTCTTGTTTTTGTTTTTCTTCTTGTATAGCACTGGGATTGCTGCAGTCACTCCAAGACAGATCTCAGATCATTAGATTTCAGTTCTTCAAGGCAAAAGGAGTCTCATTAGAGACTGGCTCAGTCATCCATCCCAATACACCAATTAAAGAGAGTAGTAATGGTGAAAAGCAGAGAAAGGAGATTTAACCAATATGCTCATTGGTAAGAGAAACAAATGAAGAGTTCCAATGACTCCCAAGTCTGTCTTTGGGAATGATATGAGCTTTAGATTTAACTGGAGGAAATTGTGTATAAAAAGTTTGTATAATTAACCCATCTTAGTCAATGTATGAACTGGTTGTGGAGATCAGGCTGTGCCCTGTTCCAAATTACTCCATTTACATGAAACCATAGGTTTCATAGTATGTTTTGCCCTGTTTGATCCCATTTAAAAAAAGAGCAGTTTGCAGGAGTGTTGGCACATGCCTTTAATCCCAGCACTTGGGAGGCAGAGGTAGGAGGAGAGCCATGAGTTTGAGGCCACCAGAGACTACACAGTGAATTCCAGGTCAGCCTGGGTGAGAGTGAGACCCTGGCTTGCAAAAAAAAAAAAAGCAAAAAAACCCATCAGTTTGTCCAATTCTGAATGCAAGTGATGAGGAAGAATGACTCTGTATCTTCTTTGTGCACGTAAACAGCCACTATCTCTCAAGTAAACCATGACATGGACTAATAGTGAATTTCTTCACACAGATAAAAGACTACCACCTTTAAACTTATCTAATTTTATAGTTAATAATCAGGAACACATGGACATATCAAAACCACATCAGAAAATCAATGGGCCTGTACCTATCAAATGTACCAGACCAATCAAGGAAGTGGCCCCTCACCCATTTCATAAAAAAAGAGGGGACACCTCACTGGAACACAGAAGCACCCACTAACTCATCATCACATAAATAATCCAGTGCATATGTCATGGGGTCAGCAGGGAGCAAGCTCCTGACTCTGTCAGTAGGGTTTCAGTTGAGCACAATCCCTCTGCTTGACATGGTCACTTGAATTTCTAATGTTCTGGGCCCAGCCCTATACTTTGGACAGCATGGCACCTTGCCTTCTGTGGCTCTGCACACCTCCCAGAGCTCCAAGCAGCATCTGTAAGTGCATCAGCGCTCTGCCCGGCCTACTTTTTAGGTTTCTGAACCCTGGAGCCTCTCAAACCCATTCCTAGCCATTCTATAACCTGCATGTCATTGGATGAAGAATAATGTATGACTGAGAGTTAGTATTAGTAATGAAGATCAGAATAAAGAAACTGTGATTGCTGAAACAATGTCAGTCAGGCAAAATCTGTAGAATGTTATGAATTACAGCCAATGAAATTGTCAGTTTGTGAATTTATTGTTATTCAATCAATTCTGACATTATAGAAAGTCACAATCATGCCTGTCTATGTTTGGATCATAGTATGCTCAGGTTGCTTGTATCTCAGTCCTGGCTCTGCAAGATGGCTCAAAGAAAGCCTTATTGCTTGAGAGGTGTGATGTGGCTCACTTCAGCAGCAGCACATATACTAAAACTGGAACAATACAGAAAAGATATCATGCGCCCTGGGCAAGGATGGCATGCAAATTTGTGAAGTATTCTGCTTAAAGAAGAAGAAGAAAGAGCCAGGCATGTTGGCGCACACCTTTAATACCAGCACTCGGGAAGCAGAGGTAGGAGGATCACCATGAGTTCAAGGCCAACCTAAGACTACATAGTGAATTCCAGGTCAGCCTGAGCTAGAGTGAAACCCTACCATGAAAATGTATATAGATATATATATGATTGTTCTTTCTGTGGAGTGCAGCCTCACCACCATGGATAACTGCCTTCACATGGGATGCTCTATCCTGATGGTCCTGAATCCAAGGTGACTTTAGATTTAGGACAATGACCAGAGCACCTGTGGGATTCTGGGGCAGGACACTGTAAAGGCTAACTGGAAGATGTCTAAAGGAAACTGATACATAATGAAGGTAGAGATGTCCTGCTTTTAGTCACCTCGTCAGACAAATTGAAGAGTCGATATTTTTCAGTGAAAGTACTTTCTAAGAGTCAAGTGGATGGTCATGCTGTGAATAATGCTCCTCTCCTGCCTTCACCACTGCTCTTCTCTGTAAGTGGATTTCTGGAATAAGGGGCTAAGCCTTGTCTGCTGGGACTCCTTGTGCCGGACTTTTGCCTTAACTCCAGTAACAACTTATTGTCACATCTCCATGCAATTGAGCATTCAATGAACACAAGAAGTATAAGGCTACTATCCATGCAACAGGGAATACTATTTTACAGTAAGTTTTTTGTAAGTAGGATTATACTCTAATGATTAAAAATGTCAAATAGTAAGTACATAAAACAGTAATATAATCATTCATTATTACCAATTATGCACTCTACATAATTGCATGTGCTGTAATTTATAGGACTGGCAGAGCAGGTCTGACAACAACAACATCATCATAAAGACATGAGTAATACACTGTGCTACTATGACATCACTAGACACTACAAAATTATCAACACCATTAGAATATAATTTCACCTTCATGTAGGTGGCCAAACTTTGACCAAAGGTCATTTGTGTCTTAGGATTGTAATATATAACTTCAGTCTCACCAAGAGGAAACATCAAACACAATAAACTTGAGGGACGTTTACAAAATGACGGACTGGTATTCTGAAGAGTTAAAGAAGTGAGAGACACACTGAAAGCTGCCATAGAAGGGAGAGCCAGAAGCCCTAGCAGCTAGACACAACGTGGAATCCTATACATGGTCTCCTGATGAACTTAGAGCTCACTGACTCTATGAGCCAGGGAGCCCTAGGGATTCCCTAATTTTCCTTCCCAAGGCTGAGATTCCAGGCACGCCACTATGCCTAGCACTTTTATGTGAGTGCTGGGGCTCTGAACTCAGATCCAAATGCTTGCACAAAGCATTTTATCCATAGAGCTATCTTCCCAGTCCCTAAATTGGTTTGTTTGTTTGTTTATTTGTTTATTTATTTATTTTGGTTTTTTGAGGTAGGAACTCGCTCTAGCCCAGGCTGACCTGGAATTCACTCTGTACTCCCAGGCTGGCCTCAAACTCCTGAAGATCCTTCTACCTCTGCCTCCCAAGTGCTGGGATTAATGATGGCATGCACCACCATGACCCTCCATGGCAAGTTCAAGGTCAGCCTACATGGAAAGACCCTCTCTGAAAAAGGGGTGTGTGTGTGTGTGTGTGTGTGTGTGTGTGTGTGTACCAGTACAGTGGCAAGTGTTTGTGGTCTCAGCTACTCACAAGGCTGAGCTAGGAACTGGATGCCAGCCTGGAAACATAGCCAGATTATATCTTTTTTTTTTCTGACTATATATATATATATATATATATATATATATATATATGCACATAAGTAAATATTGGGGTATTTACAGATATACTCAATGATAGGATATGTACTTAGCAAGCATAAGGCCATGGATTCAATCCCCAGCTCAAAAGAATTACTTGGGGGCTGGAGAGATGGCTTAGCGGTTAAGGCGCCTGCCTCCTAAGCCTAAGAACGCTGGTTCCAATCTCCAGCGGTTCCAATCTCCAGGTCCCACGTTTAGCCAGATGCAAAGTAACGCAAGGGCACTTGACCACAAGAGGGCGCACGCATCTGGATTTCATTCTCAGCAGCTGAGACACTGCTGGCACGCCCATCTCTGTCTTCCTCTCCCTCTCTCTCTGTCTCTCTCTTTGTCTCTCTCCAAAAAAAAAAAATAAAAATAAATAAAAATAAAATATTTTTTTAAAAAAAGAGAGAGAGAGAGAATGGTATTTAAAAAAAAAAAAAAAGAATTACTTGGGGACTTCTGGTAAAGATGGTAGTGTAGGAACCACGCCAAAACAGCCTAGGAGAGAAAAAGCAGGGAAAAAAAAAAAATAGGAAAATACACTCTTCTAATAAAAAGTGAGATGTATAATAAATTATCAACCGCAGCAGAGAAGTAGGAGAGATCCAGAGCGTCTAGAGTCCATAGAAGCAGGGAAAAGTGGCTCCAGCAGCAGCAGCACCAGTTCCACAAAGCCGCAGCCACCAGGCTCAGGCTAATCCGTAGGGAAAACAGCCAGGTAAGGGGATTCTCCACTCACACCAGCCTCCTTGCAAACTCATGAAACGTGGAAGGAGGACAGCAGAGACCCAGAGCAGCTTGTGAGGAAGAAAACCATGAGAACCACCGGGAAGACTTCAGCCACCATCCACAGCCTCCCCTCCCCTACCACCAGTACAAGAACCAGAGACCTGGGGAAGGGAACCTACACAGCACCCAGCCAGGAGATCAGAGCAGCGACCCACAGGCCCAGCCAGCCTATTTGAGCCCACAGCACAGCAAAGAGGGATCTAAGCGGCTGTACAGCAGAGTTGAGACCAAAGACATCTCAAAACATAACTGGGATTATACCAGATCAGTACCCACCAAATAAGCCTGATATATAGGCTTGCATCGGAAGGGCTAATGTCAGGGTAAATTATATGTTAAATCTGATGGATGGTCAGATTTGTCATTTTTTTTTTTTTTTTTTTTTTTTTTGGTTTTTTGAGGTAGGATCTCACTCTGGTCTAGGCTGACCTAGAATTAAAGGATGGCCTCAAACTCACGGCGATCCTCCTACCTCTGCCTCCCAAGTGCTGGGATTAATGGCATGCACCACCACGCCCAGCTAGATTTGCCATTCTTAAATAAGCCATTTTTGGAGCTTGTCGTTTGTTGCTTCCTGATTTATAATGCCTTTGTTTCCTCTCTCTCATTCATTAGGGAAGGGTCTCTCTCAGTCACAAGCTGACCTTGGAACCCTCTACAGACCAAAATCTTAGCCTCCCAGTTGACAGGATTAAGGGTGTGAGGCAAGACATATTCTTAGGGTCCTTGACTTTGTTAGAGGATATGTTTGTTGTAATACCTACTCTTGCATAAATACTCTGTGATGTTTTTCATTGAATGTGTACATTGTTTAGTTAAAATTTTTTAAATTTGCCTGTATTTTGTTCCACTCAGCCTACTTGAATACTCTCATAGCAGACAAACCCAACACCTAGGGTCACTTTTGTAGTTGCTCTGAGAGTCTTAAGAGCCACACCTAGAACCTTAAGTGTCTACCTAAAGATATATAACATCAGATTGATTGATACATCTAATAATACTGCAGATAATTAGAAAACCCAAGCATTAAATTAATCCAAGATGTATAAAGCTCTACATTATAATGTAAGAAACACACAGAAAAATCAAGACAAGGGGCTGGAGCTATGGCTTAGCAGTTAAGCACTTGCCTGTGAAGCCTAAGGACCCTGGTTTGAGGCTTGATTCCCCAGGACCCATGTAAGCCATATGCACAAAGTGGCACACACATCTGGAGTTTGTTTGCAGTGGCTGGAGGCCTTGGGGTGCCCATTCTCTATCTATCTGCCTCTTTCTCTGTCACTCTCAAATAAATAAATCAACAAAAATTTTTAAATTAAAAAAGCAAGACAAAAGCCGGGCATGGTGGTGCACGCCTTTAATCCCAGCACTTGGAGGCAGAGATAGGAGGATCACTGAGAATTTGAGGCCATCCTGAGACTACATAGTTAATTCCATGTCAGCCTGGACCAGAGTGAGACCCTACCTCAAAAAAAAAAAAAAAAAAAAAGCAAGACAATATAAATCCACCAAAAGGTATTAATGCATCAGAAATGACCTTCAGTGAGACTGATTTAGAGGAAATGCCTGAGAAAGATTTCAAAGGAATGATTATAAATATGTTCAAAGAAATCAAAGAGGAAATCAAAGGAATCAGAGAAGGCACAGAAAACCAATTTAATGAAATAAGGAGTCAAAAACAAGACATAAATAAGGAAATAGAAATAATAAGGAAAACATAGTCAGAAATACTAGCAATGAAGAACACAGTCAGTGAAGTAAAAAACTCTGTAGAAAAATCTCTCCAGTAAGAATAGATGAAGCAGAGAACAGAATATCTAAACTAGAAGACCAGGTAACAGATCTAATACAGTCCAACAAAGAGAAAGACAAACTAATAGGAAGGTATGAATTGGAATTTCAAGATATTCAGAACACTGAAAAGATCAAATGTAAGAATACAGGGTATAGTAGAAGGAGAAGAATTTCACTCCAAAGGCATAGTAGGCAAAAATCATAGAAGAAAACTTCCCCCAAATTGGGCAAGAGATGCCAATGCAGATACAGGAAGCCTTTAGAACTCCAAACAGACAAACCCTGAAAAGAAACTCTCCTCGCCATGTTATAATTAAACTCCAAACATACAAACCAAAGAAAATATATTGAGGGCTGGAGAGAGTGTTTAAGGCATTTGCCTATAAAGCCAAAAGACCCAGGTTCAGTTCCCCAGGACCCACGTTAGCCAGATGCACAAGGGGGTGCATGTGTCTGGAGTTTGTTTGCAGTGGCTGGAGGCCCTGGCATGCTCATTCTCTCTCTTCCCCCCTCTTTCTCTTCCTCTGTTAAATAAATAAATATAAATTTTAAAAAAGAGAGAGAAAATAAATCTGAGTGTGGTGGCACACGCCTTTAATCCCAGCACTTAGGAGGCAGAGGTAAGAGGATCACCATGAGTTTGAGGCCACCCTGAGACTACATAGTGAATTCCAGGTCAGCCTGGACTAGAGTGAAACCCTACCTCGAAAAAAAATCCAAAAAAATAAAAAGAAAATATATTGAAAGCAGTTAGAGAGAAAAATCAAGTCACATACAAAGGCAAGTCCTTCAGGATAACAGCAGATTACTCAACACAAACTTTAAAAGCCAGGAGGGCTTGGAAGGATGTAGTCCAAGTTCTGAAAGATAACAACTGTCAACCAAGGTTACTATATCCTGCAAAGCTAGCCATTCAAATAGATGGAGAAATAAGGGCATTCAAAAACAAAAGCAGACTAAAGAAATATTTGAAGACTAAACCAACTCCACAGAAAATACTTAAAAGGATCCTCCATGCTGAAGAGAAATTGACAGGTCATCCCAACAAAAAATAAACAGAGATGCATCTGGATTAAATGAGGTCACAGAACAAATGGATCTACCAGATATCTACAGGACATTTCATCCAAAAGCTGCAGAATAAACATTCTTTTCAGCAGCACATGGAACATTCTGTAAAATAGACCATATATTAGGACATGAAGCAAATCATAACAAATATAGGAAAATTGAAATAATTCCTTGCACTCTATCTGATCACAATGGGATCAAACCACAAATTAATAGCAAGAAGAGCTATAGAGCATACACAAAATCATGGAAACTAAACAATACACTACTAAATGATGCATGGGTCAATGGAGAAATCAAGAAGGGAATCAAAAAATTCATAGAGTCAAACAATAATGAGAACACAACATACCAAAACCTTTGGAATATAATGAAGGCAGTCCTAAGAGGGAAATTTATAGTTTTAAGTGCCTATATTAAGAAATTAAAAAGGTCACAAGTAACAACTTTACCATAAGGCTTTGGAAAAAGAAGAACAAGGCAAATTGAATACCAGTAGATGGGAAAAAATAATAAAGATTAGGGTGGAAATTAGTGAAGTAGAAACAAAAAAAAATCCAAAGAATCAATGAAACAAAGAGTTGGCTCTTTGAAATGCTAAGCAAGATTGATAAACCCTTAGCAAATCTGACCAAAAGAAAGAGAGAACAGACACAACTTAATAAAATTAGAGAAGAAAAATGCACCATTACAACAGATACCAGAGAAATTCAAAAATCATAGGGACATACTATAAGAACATATAGTCCACTAAGTTTGAAAATCTGAAAGAAGTGGATGATTTCCTTAATTTATATGACCTACCTAAATTAAATCAAGATGAGATTAACCATTTAAATAGACCTATAACTAGAATGGAGATCCAAGCAGTTATAAAAAAAAATCTCCCAACTAAAAAAAGTCCAGGCCCAGATGGATTCACTGGTGAATTTTACCAGACTTTCCTTGAAGAACCAACACCAATGCTTCTTAAACTTTTCAATCAAACAGAAAAGGAATGAGGCCTGAGAGATGGCTTAGTGATTGTGGCATTTTCTTGCAAAGCCTAAGGATCCCGGTTCGATTTTCCAGGTCCCACGTAAGCCAGATGCATGCATCTGGAGTTCATTTGCAGTGGCTAGAGGGTCTGGCACACCCATTCTCCTTCTCCCTCTCTCTTTCCCTCTCACTGTCTCAAATAAATAAATAAACAAATAAAATAATACTTTAAAAAAAGAAAACAGAAAAGGAAAGAATTCTATCAAACTCCTTCTATGAAGCCAGCATCACCCTGATACCAAAACCAGACCAAGACAGAAAAAAAGAAAATTACAGACCAATCTCCCTCATGAACATAGATACAAAAATTCTCAACAAAATATTGGTAAACATAATACAAAAATATATCAGAAGGATCATTCACCCTGACCAAGTAAGCTTTATCCCAGAGATGGAGGGATGGTTCAACATACACAAATCAATAAATGTAATAAATTATATAAATTGACTGAAGGACAAAAAATCACATGATCATCTCATTAGATGCAGAAAAAACATTTGACAAAATCCAACATCCCTTCATGATAAAATTCCTACAGAGACTGGGAATAGAAGGAACATATCTCAACATAATAAAGGCTATTTATGACAAACCTACAGCTAATATAATACTAAATGGAGAAAAACATGAAGCTTTTCCACTAAAATCAGGAACAAGACAAAGGTGTCCAATGTTCCCACTTTTATTTAATTTAGTAGTGGAAGTCTTAGCTATAGAAATAAGGCAAGAGACACACATTAAAGGAACACAAATTGGAAAGGAAGAGATGAAGTTATCATTATTTGCAATGATATGATTCTATACATAAAGGACCCTAAAGATTCTATCAGCAAATTGTTGGAGATGATTAACAACTAAAGCCATGTAGCAGGATACAAAATAAACACACAGAAATCAGTAGCTTTCCTATATGCTAACAACAAACACACAGAGAATGAAATCAGAGAATCACTCCCATTCACAATTGCATCAAAAAAATAAAGTACCTCAGAATAAACCTAACCAAGGAAGTGAAGGATCTCTACAATGAAAACTTTAAGGCACTCAAGCAAGAAATTGCAGAAGAGACTAGGAAATGGATAGACATCCCTTGCTCTTGGATTGGAAGAATCAATATTGTGAAAATGTCAGTCGTACCAAAAGCAGTCTACACGTTTAATGCAATCCCCATTAAAATTCCAATGGCATTCTTCACAGAAACAGAAAAGACAATCCAAAATTTCATTTGGAAGGACAAAAAGCATCAAATATCTAAAACAATTTTGAGCAACAAAAATAAGGCTGGTGGTATCACCATACCTGATTTTAACCTATATTACAGAGCCATAGTAACAAAAACAGACATGTAGGATCAATGGAACAGGATAGAGGACCCAGATTTAAGTCCGGGTAGCTATAGCCACCTGATCTTCAACAAAAATGCCAAAAGTACTCATTGGAGAAAAGACAGCCTCTCCAGGAAATGGTGCTGGGAAAACTGGATGTGTATCTATAGAAGGATGAAAATAGATCCTTATCTCTCTCCGTGCACAAGAGTTAAGTCCAAATGGATCAAAGACCTTAATATCAGACCTGAAACTCTGAAACTGCTATAGGAAAAAGTAGGGGAAACTCTTCAACATATTGGTCTTGGGAAAGACTTTCTGAATATAAATATATATAAATATAAATATAAATAAAACCACACACAAGCCGGGCATGGTGGCGCACGCCTTTAGTCCAAGCCCTGGGGAGGCAGAGGTAGGAGGATCGACATGAGTTCAAGGCCACCTGAGACTACATAGTGAATTCCAGGTCAGCCTGGGCTAGAGTGAGACCCTACTTCGAAAAACCAAAGAAAGAAAAGAAAAGAAGAGAAAAAGAAAAAGAAAAAGAAAAAGCACACAAAATGTCCTGGATATCCATGACCTAGCAGTGCCTGACACTACCTACACAGGACCATCCTAAAAGGGGAAAAGATCATGACATCAAAATAAAAGAGAGACTGATTGAGAGGGTGAGAGGATATGATGGAGAGTGGAGTTTCAAAGGGGAAAATAGGGGAAGGGAGGGAATTACCATGGGGTATTATCTACAATCATGGAAGATGTCAATAAAAATAAATTAAAATTAAAAAAAAAGAAAGTGGAAAGTAAAATTGAATGGGTGGTTGATTATGATGGCCATTGCTTAAACAGCAATAACAAACCCTAGGGGTTGGGGAGATGGCTCAGCAGATAAAGGTGCTTGACTACTGAGCCTGCTAGCCCAGGTGTGATTTCCCAGCACCCACATAAAATCGGATGTAAGATGTCACATGCAAAAAAGCATATTTTTGCTGGGCATGGTGGCACATGCCTTTAATCCCAGGAGGCAGTGGTAGGAGGATTGCTGTGAGTTCGAGGCCACCCTGAGATTACATAGTTAATTCCAGGTCAGCCTGGGCCAGAGTGAGACCCTACCTCAAAAAAACAAACAAACAAACAAAAAAAAGCATATGTTTATGGGACAAGAGGAGAATTGGTAGATGAGACAAAAAAGGGCACCTAGATATTGTAGTATCATTTATAATTTCATACTTCAGTCTTCTGGGAGACTTCTGAAATGAAAGATGGGCTCTAGCCTCAGGCTTTCTTTTTTCTTTCTTTCTTTTTTCTTTTCTTTTCTTTTTTTATTTTATTTTTATTTTTGTTGTTGTTGTTGTTGTTGTTTTTCGAGGTAGGGTCTCACTCTAGCACAAGCTGACCTGGAATTCACTCTGTATTCTCAGGGTGGCCTCGCCACCACGCCCGGCTGCCTCAGGCTTTCTTTCATACACATCTGTGTTGTCCAGGCAATCCTCTTGCCTCAGTATCCCAAGGAGCTGAGATTATAGGTGTGTGCCACCACACCTAGCCTTCTAGGAATATATATATGTATGTATATATAATATGTAGCTCAGGTATAATAATAACTCAAGCAGAAGAAACACTAACTGTGCATATGACTTGAAGGAACATATCACATAATAAATTGAGAGTGGAGCCAGGTGTGATGGTGCACGCCTTTAACCCCAGCACATGGGAGGCACAGGTAGGAGGATCACCATGAGCTCAAGGCACACTGAGACTACATAGTTAATTTCAGGTCAGCCTGGACCAGAGTGAGACCCTACCTTGAAAAACCAAAAAGGAAAAAATTTAAAAAATAATAAATTGGGAGTTGGAGAGATGCCAGACTGGGTTCAAGTCCCCAGTACCCATGTAAAGCCAGATGCACAAAATGGCACAAACGTTTGGTGTTTGTTTTCAGTGGCACAAGGTCTTGATGTCTGACACATATAAGTTAAATATCTCTTAAGCAAAATGCTTAAAACCAAAAGTGATTCAGAGTTTGGACTTTAGAATATTTGTGTTAGTCAGCTTTTTGTGTCTCTGTGACAGAGTACTTGAGTGAAGTCAACCTGAAAGAGGAAATGTGGCTCGCACATTTGGCTCACAGTTTCAGAGGTTTCAGTTCATGTGTAGTGATTTGAATCAGGTGTCCCCCATACACTCATATACTCTGAATGTTTGGTTTCCACCTCCACCTACCTCAGCCTTCTGAGTGCTGGGATTAAAGATGTCGCCACTACACCCCTAGAGATGTTATTTGGAAGAGAAGCAGTGTCCAAAGTCTTTTCATTCTCATAAATTATTAGTTGGTTTTGGGTCTTTTATTATGATTATTAGTTTGTCAAGGTAGTGCTTAGTCTCAGGGTGGCGTCGGACTTATGGCAATCCTCCTACCTCTGCCTCCCAAGTGCTGGGATTAAAGGTTTGCACCACCACATCTGGCTTTTATTTTTTTGTTTGTTTGTTTGTTTTGGTATTAAAAATTTTTTTTTATTTATTTGCAAGCACAGAGAGATGGGGAGGGGAGTGGGTAAGCCAGGGCCTCTAGCCACTGCAAATGATCTTCAGATGCATGGGCCACCTTCTGCATCTGGCTTTACATGGGTCCTGGAGAATCAAACCCAGGTCATTAGGCTTTGCAAGCAAGTGTCTTACAACCAGTCTTTTACATATTTTGATGTCATTTTCCCCCTGTTATGCAGGCCTTGTGTAGGTAGTGTCAGCCTGTGTGAGGCATGAATATTAAGGCCACTGTGTCTGGAAGAAAGCACTTCTCCTTTTCTCTGGCCCTTACAGTCTTTCCACAATCTCTTCTGCAATGGGGGTGTGATGGAGATGTCTCAGTGAGCTGATCACTGGTGAGTTTTGAATCACCTCAGTGGTCACTTCTGAGAACAGAAGCTCCTCTAACCAAAAGTGAGAATAGCATTAATATATGGGAATAAACTTAAGTATTTAGAGGGTAGTTTGGTGAGCATAATATATGCACTTAGCCAGTCAACAATAGTAGTTTTCCCCCTAGGGCTTATGATCATAAGATTTTTGATTAGGTTTTCAGTACCAGTCATGATTTCCCTCCCATGGAGTGGGCCTCAAGCCCAATCAGAGAGCTGGTTTCTCCCATATCAGACAAGTGTTACATTTAGCTTGGCTAGTTAGCATTAAAGCTTGTACAGTCCAATCCTGGTTAATACCATTAATGACATTTCTCCTCTAATAGACAGACTAGGTCTTACCAGCATTCTGACAGCTAGTTAGCAGGGACAAGGCTTCTAGCTTAGCCCCAACTTGATTTCCTTTTTTTTTATTGACAACTTCCATAATTATAGACAATAAATCATGGTAATTCCGCCCCTGCTTTCCCCTTCACAACTCCACTCACCATCATATCCCTTCCTCCTCTTAATTAGCCTCTCTTTTATTTTGATGTCATCATCTTTTCCCTCTATTATGAGGGTCTTGTGAAGGTAATGTCAGGTACTGTGTGGTCATGGATATCCAGTCCATTTTGAGTCCTACCCTTCCTTTGGCTCTTACATTCTTTCTGCCACCTCTTCTGCAATGGACCCTGAGCCTTGGAAAGTGTTATAGAGATGTTTCAGTACTGAACACTCCTCTGTAACTTCTTCTCAGCACTATGGTACCTTTTGAGTCATCCCAGAGGTCAACGCCAACTGAAAAGAGAAGCTTCTCTAACCACAAGTGAGAGTAGCATTAATATATGGATATGGACATTAAGAGAAGTGCTTACTGGGCAGTTTGGTGAGCATAATATATGTATTTAGCCAGACATTAGAAGGCGTTACACCCCTAGGGCTCATGACTTCCCCTGTCATAGGGTGTTCAGTATCAGGCATGTATTCCCTCCCATGGAGCAAACCTCCAGTCCAATTAGATAGCAGGTGGTTTCCCCCATAACAGACATGCCACTATGACACACGTTGGCTCGATTGGCCTGGCTGGCCCAACTTGCAGTGTCCACTGTTGTTTATCTCCACTGGTGGTTTCTCTTTCTCCCATGAAGCTGCATGCAGCATAACTTTTTCCAGCTGTTAGCTGGTCTACAGGGAGGATCCAACTTGACTTTTTTAGTGGGACACAGCCCAAGCATACAGGGTCTTCAGCAATAGGGTCTTACCATCTAGTTCTGGTGAGCAACCAAGAGCTTTGGCAATAGCCTCTAATGTTTGAAATTGAACTCAGATGCTTGTGCCACCTAGTGGGCATGTGTGACTTTGTGCTTGCCTCACCCTTGTGCATCTGGCTAATGTGGAATGTGGAGAGTCAAACATGGGTCCTTAGGCTTCACAGGCAAGTGCCTTAACTGCTAAGCCATCTCTCCAGCCCTTATTTATAAACATTTTTATGTTGAAAGAGAGGAGAGAGACAAACAGAGACACAATGGGCAAGCCAGAGCCTCCAGCCGCTGCAAAGGAACTCCAGATGCATATGCCACTTTGTGCATCTGGATTGGGTACTGGGTGATTGAACATGTGTCATTAGGCTTTGCAGGCAAGTGCTTTAATTACTAAGCTGTCTCTCTAGCCCTATTAAATTAAATTAATTTATTTATTTATTTTTGGTTTCTGGAGGTAGGGACTCACTCTAGCCCAAGCTGACCTGGAATTCACTATGTAGACTCAGGCTGGCCTCAAATTCACAGAGATTCTCCTACCTCAGCTTCCTGAGTGCTGGGATCTAAGGCAAGTGTCACTATGCCTGGCCCCTATTTTATTTTATTATTTTTTTATTTATTTTTTTTTTTTTATTTATTTATTTATTTTTTTTTTTTTATTTTATTTTATTTTTATTTATTTATTTTATTTTATATTTATTTTATTTTATTTAGTTTTTATTTTATTTTATTTTATTTTATTTTATTTTATTTTATTTTATTTTATTTTGGGTTTTTCGAGGTAGGGTTTCACTCTAGTCCAGATTGACCTGGAATTCACTATGTAGTCTCAGGGTGGCCTCGAACTCACGGTGATCCTCCTACCTCTGTCTTCAGGGTGCTGTGATTAAAGGTGTGTACTACCAGGCCCAGCTCCCTATTTTATTTTAATTTGTTTTTGTTTCTAAATAGCTTTGTGATTACATAGCATAGAATGTTTCTTGTCTCTGTTTCGCCTATGTGATCTATGTAATGAATACCTTGTGAGTTCTTGTAAGAGCCCCCCTCTGTTTAACAGTAACTTTATGGTTTAACTCCCATCCTGTTTTTTCTATGAACATCATGTGGTTATTTCCAATAAAAGCTGACACTCCCAAATGGTTCAATGCTGCATCCTGAGAACCCCAACTCTGGGTGTAGTCCTGGTGTGCACCAGCTTTTCTTCTTTTACTTTTCTTTCTTTTTTATCTAATAAAACTTTGCCTCATATTCCATGAATTGATGGTCTTACTTGTGCAATACCAGACCCCATAACAAGTGGAGGAGTTTAAAGGCAATTGGGATATACCCTGAATAAGGCTAATAAAATGATTATATCATTTAAGGTCCAAAGCTATGTGTGTAAGCATAGAAATCAAGTATTTGTCCTTTTTTTCTTCTTTTTCTTTTTTTTTTTTTTTTTTTTTTTTTAGGTAAGGTCTCACTCTGGTACAGGCTGACCTGGAATTAACTATGTAGTCTCAGGGTGGCCTCGAACTCACAGCAATCCTCCTACCTCTGCCTCCCAAGTGCTGGGATTAAAGGCGTGCACCACCACGCCAGGCTGTATTTATCCTTTCTTAATCAATATAAATTATACTGACAGAACATAATGACTCTGTTATGTTTTATATCTCCCTTTGCTTGATTTCTGAATGTGCACTTCTAGACCTAATTCTACTTTTAGCTCAGCTTTACATGACCTTGTTTCTAATGCAGGAGCCCAGCTGGGTCTGGTAGCAAACACCTTTAATCCCAGCATTCAGGAGGCAGAGGTAGGAAGATTGTCTTGAGTTTGAGGCCACCCTGAGACTACAGAGTGAATTCCAGGTCAGCCTGTGCTAGGGTGAGACCCTACCCTGAATAACCAAAAAAAAAAAAAAAATCCTAATGTAGGAGCCCAAAGCAGTTCTTGGGTGACATTAAGAATATTTATGGGGGCTGGAGGGATGGTTTAGCAGTTAAGGCCTGCGGTAGTTTGAATATATGGCCCCCAATATATTCAGTGTTTTATTAGTTTATAATTTGCATCTGCAATCACCTTGCTAGAGGCAATGTCACTGGGGGGCGGATCTTAAGGTGTGGTGGTGGGTTTGAGATTCCATTGTAAAGATATGCAAATGTGCCTAATAGGAGTTCCTGAAGTGTGCTGTGGCTTTTGGCTGTAGCTTTGCTCTGTGTGCTGTGTGGCTGGGAGCTTTGCTCTCTTGCCTGGTCCTGTGAAGACAGGACAGCTTCTTCCGCCATTATGAAACTTCCCCTGGATCTGTAAGCTTCAATAAATATCCCTTCCTCCATAACTGTGCCTGGTCTGGAAGTTCATCTCAGCAAACCTGAAGCTGTCTGCTACAAGGCCCTTGCCTACAAAGCCAAAGGACCTAGGTTTTATTCCTCAGGACCCATGTAAGCCAGATACACAAGGTGGCACATGCATCTGGAGTTCATTTGCAGTGGCTGGAGGCCCTGGTGTGTCCATTCTCTCTCTCTATCTGCTTCTCTCTCTCTCAAATAAATAAATAAAAATATTGCTGGGTGTGATGGCGCACACCTTTAATCCCAGCACTTGGGAGGCAGAGGTAGGAGGATTGCTGAGAGTTCGAGGCCACCCTGAGACTACATAGAGAATTCCAGGTCAGCCTGAGCTAGAGTGAGACCCTACCTCAAAAAACCAAAAATAAATAAATAAATAAATAAATAAATAAATAAATAAATAATTTTTTTTTAAAAAAAGAATATTTATGGGCTGGGTGTAGTGATAAACAGAAGGCTGAGGTAGGACAATGGCTGTGAGTTCAAGGCTCACCTGAAACTACATAGGGAGTTACTGGTCAGCCTGGGTTAGAGTGAGAACCTACCTCCTTAAAAAAAAAAAAAAAAAAAAAAAAAAAAAAAAAGGAGGAGGGAGGAAAAGAAGGAAGAAACAGTTATCTTATTGATGTAGGATTTTGGGTGGAGGGAGGGATTAAATTCAAAAAAGATGCAGGAGATCCCAGGCTCAAACCCAACTTTTAGGTCCTTATTTGAGTTATCAAATTATTGAAAATTCAGACTCCAAGAAGGTAAAATTATGAATTATGGGATTTATTTTAGGGAGAGTTAGGATCCAGAGGGAGGGCTAGCAGGAAGTCCAAGCCAAAAAGAAAAGACATTCTACCCCTTCCAAGCTTGGCTGGGAGTGGGGAGGGGAGATGAAGAAAAATCTCCTTCATAGAGAGAACTCTCCAGGAAAGAAGCCACTTGAAAAGATGCAACAGCGCATGTGTGTGTACACACACACACACACACACACACACATGCACATACATGCGCACCCATGGAAGGTAAAGCAGGAGACTTCAAGCCAAAAGAGCCCCCCATATAAGAGATCATGGAGGATTAAGAGATACTAAAAAGGCTCAGAGCTTAAAAATAGATCATACATGTAACAAACAGAGAAAGCACTCAAAAACACGGCAGGAAAGAAAAAATCCTCCCCCTTTCCAGCCAAGCTGAGGAGAAGGTGAAGAGACTGAGAAAGACTTGTGCATGTGAAGATCTAGAGGAAGAAAATGGCTAAGAGAGATATTTAAACACATGATTAGTCAATAAAGCACCCAGAACACGACCTATGTGAAAAGCAGGAAAAAACAAAAACAAAACAAAACAAAACAAAACAACAAAAAAAAAAAACGCTCCAACAGAAGAGAAGGACCAGGTGGGTCAAGGGCAAGAAGAATAAAGCTGGACAAGAAAGAAATTTAAAGGCTGGAGAGATGGCTTAGTGGTTAAGGCATTCACCTGAAAAGCCAAAGGATCCCAGTTCGATTCTCCAGGATCCACGTAAGCTAGATGCATCCATCTCTATCTGTCTTCTTCTCCCTCTCTCTCTGTCTCTCTCTTCAAAATAAAATAAATATTTTTTAATATTTTATTTTTATTTATTCATTTATTTATTAGAGACAGAGAGAGGAAGAGAAGAGGGAGACTGAGAATGGGCACACCAGGGCCTCCAGCCACTGCAAACCATCTCCAGGCTGGAGGCCCTGGTTGTACCCCTTTGTGTATAAATAAACAACAACAACAAAAAAAGGCTTAGGGATTGGGACCTGCAGTTCAATTCCCCAGTCATGGATGCCAACTGGTGATGTCCTTAGGCTGTCAAATAAATTTTTTTTTTTTTTTTTTTTTTTGGTTTTTTGAGGTAGGGTTTCACTGTAGTCCAGGCATGTGCCTTAATCCTCTTACCTCTGCTAAGCCATCTCTCCAGGCCCCTAAAATAAATATTTTTCTTTAAAAAAGTCTGATGGTGAGTCCTAACTTCATCTTCCTTAAATTATAAAAAATAAAGTCTGGGTCTGGAGAGATGGGCGTGGTGACGCAAGGGCACAATGCCACACTTGCCCACAAGGGGGCACACAGGCGCACGCCTTTAATCCCAGCACTTGGGAGGCAGAGGTAGGAGGATCACCTAAGAGTTCCGAGGCCACCCTGAGACTACATAGTTAATTCCAGGTCAGCCTGGACCAGAGTGAGACCCTACCTTGCAAAACCAAAAAAAAAAAAAAAAAAAAAAAGAAAAGAAAAAGTCTGATGGTTCTGATTTCAAGTTATAGATGAGTTGTTATCACAGTTGTCACCCAGCTTTCCATATGCTACATCGACATTTAAAGCACCATTATAAGACGTGAGTGTATAAAACACTCAGATAAAACTTCTAAGGAGTTTCTTTTCTTGGGAGGGGTTATTTAACCTCTAGGTTTGGGATGAAAGGACAGGAATTTTCTTTTCTCCTCCGGTCCAGTTTCTGTCCTCCACCCTCATCACTTCTAAAGGGTACTATGTAGGAGTATTTAACCAGGCTTTTACTTACTAGTAGTGAAGGTGGAATCTCAGGGAACAATTTTCGAAATTTAATGAATGTACAGATATCCCATAGGTCCCAGCTAAATAATTTTTTTAAAAAAGAAAAGATTATCTGTTTAAACCATGTGTCTGACCTGCATGCATCTCTTTCTTTAAAAATATCTTGTTTTTTTTCCCTCAGACCCAGAAAGCCAAACGTCACATGTTCTCTCTCATATGTGCATCCTAGCTACAAATGATTGGACTTTTATGTGAGTAGGAATAAAACTTAGTAGCAGAAGCCAGTAAGCTAGAAAAGAGATATAAAGGGAATAGAAATGGAGGAGGGACTTAATAGGATGGTATTGTATATATGTGAGTAGAAAAACAGATTAATGGGGGTGAAAAGGCCAAGTAAGGTCAGGGGAAGGGATTGAGTAAAGGAAAGGTGGAGGGAGGGCTAATCAAAATCTAAGAGGATATAAATAAGTCATATGGAAACCTACTTTTCTGGACAATGGAACACTCAGAAGCCATAGATTGTTACTAGAAAATTTTCAGTGCCAGAGATGGGATACCTTCTAGTAATTTGTTGGCCAGGGAGGTCACAGATACCCCCAAAACATTACAGGCCATTGCCGAGGCCCTTGGTTTCCCACCAGGAATAGATGGTAAGACCCTATTGCTGAAGACTCCACATACTTGGGATGCAAGGTCACTGAGAAATCCTGCTGGAGCTGAGCTGAAAGCCTCCTCCATGTGGACCAGCTGACAGAAAGCTGGAAAAAGCTTTGTTGCATGCAGTTCAATGGGAGATAGGGAAATCACCAGTGGAGATAATCAACAGTGGACGCTGCAATCTTTAAATTTGGCTAGCCAGGCCAAATGAGCCAACGGGTGCAATAGTGACATGTCTGTTATGGGGGAAACCAACCATTCTCTAATTCTCCATTAGAGACCGCTCCATGGGAGGGAATACATCTCTGATCCTGAAAACCCACAACAGGGGTAGTCATGAGCCCTAGGGGTGTAACGTCTGCTGGTGTTTGGTTAAATGTATATACTATGCTCACCAAACTGCCCAGTAAGCTGGGCATGGTGGCGCACGCCTTTAATCCCAGCACTCGGGAGGCAGAGGCAGAAGGATCACCATGAGTTCAAGGGTACCCTGGGACTACATAGTGAATTCCAGGTCAGCCTGGACTAGAGTGAGACCTTCCCTCGAAAAACAAAACAAACTGTCCAGTAAGCACTTCTCTTAAATGTTTATACCCATATATTAATGCTACTCTCACCTTTGTTTAGAGAAGCTTCTCTTTTCAGACTGTGGTCACCTTGAGATGACTCAGAAGGCACCATGGTGCACAGAAGTAATAGAGGAGTGCTCAGCACTGAAATATCTCTATCACACCTTCCAAAGCTCAGGGTCCATTGTGTAAGAAGTGGTGGAAAGAATGTAAAAGCCAAAGGAAGGGTAGGACTCCTTACAACACGCTTCTCCAGACACAAAATGGCCTGGATATCCATGACCTCACAATGCCTGACACTACCTACACAAGACCATCGTAATAGGAGGAAAAGATCATGATGTCAAAATAAATTAGAGACTGATGAAGAGGGGGAGAGGATATGATGTAGAGTGGAGTTTCAAAGGGAAAAGCGGGGGTGAGAATTACCATGGGATATTGTCTACAGTTATGGAAGTTGTCAATAAAAATATTAAAATTAAAAAATACATATCTTTTTTTTTAGTTTGGCTTTTCAAGTTACGGTCTTGCTCTAACCCAGGCTGACTGGGACCTAGAATTCATTATGTAGTCTCAGGCTGGCCTTAAACTCTCAGTGATCTTCCTACCTCAGCTTCCTAAGTGCTGTAATTAAAAGCATGTGCCACCATACCCAGTGAAAATACCCTTTTTTTTTTCTCTTTGAGATAGAATCTCATTCTAGCCCAGGCTGACCATGAACTTACTCAGCAGTCCCAGGATGGCCTCAATTTATGATTATCCTCCAACTTCGGCTTCCCCAGTGTTGAGATTAAAAGCAGGAGCCACCAAGCCCTTTGTAAATCTTCCTTAGACAATGGGAAGCACAGAAGAAAAACATCTATTTGCATTCCTTGCTTACTATTATACATGTAATTTCTGTTTTCTCTACAGAAACAGGCTGGTGTCTGAAATTTCTCTGAATAACCAACAGAAAATAGCCATAAGAGGTATATTGAGGGGGTGTGGGTGATGAAGCCCACCTTTAATCTCAGCATTTGGGAGGCTGAGGTAGGAGAATCACTATGAACTCGAGGACAGCCTGGGGCTACAGAATGAGTGCCAGGTCAGCGTAGGCAAGAGTGAGACCCTGCCTTGATAAAAACAAAACAAACAAAAAGTTCTTGAACCAGGCGTGGTGATCCATGCCTTTAATCCCAGCACTTGGAAGGCAGAGCTAGGAGGATCACCATGAGTTTGAGGCCACCCTGAGACTACATAATGAAATCTAGGTCAGCCTGGACTAGAATGAAACTCTACCTCGAAAAAAAAAAAGTATATTTGGCCATCCTTGGTGGCGCAAGACTTTAAACCCAGCACTCTGATGGCTGAGGTAGGAGGATCACCTGAGACTACATAGTCCATTCCAGGTCAGCCTGGACCAGAGTGATACCCTACCTCAAAAAAAAAACGTAAACAAGCCGAGTATGCTAGCACATGCCTTTAATCCCAGCTCTCAGGAGGCAGAAGTAGGATGACCACTTGAGTTGATTGTGAGGCCAGCTGAGACTACATAGTGAATTCCAGATCAGCCTTGGCTAGAATGAGACCATACCTTGAAAAACCAAAAAAAAAAAAAAAGAAAGAAAGAAAGGAAGGAAGGAAGGAAGGAAGGAAGGAAGGAAGGAAGGAAGGAAGGAAAGAAGGGAGGGAAGGAAAGGAAGAAAAAAAGAAAGAGGAAGGAAGGAAGGAAGGAAGGAAGGAAGGAAGGAAGGAAGGGAGGAAGGAAGGGAGGGAGGAAGGAAGAAAGAAAAACAAAAAACATATTCAGGGCTGGAAAGATGGATTAGTGGTTAAGGAATTTGTCTGCAAAGCCAAAGAACCCAGGTTTGATTCCACAGGACCCACGAAAGCCAGAAACACAAGGTGGTACATGTGTCTGGAGTTCATTTGCAGCTGCTGAAGGCCCTCACACACCTTTCTGTCTGTCTCTTTCTATCTCTCAAATAACAACAAAGTATATTTACAACAAAGTATATTTGGGTGAGACCATTTTACTCTCTACAAATGCAGGACAACAGAAGAGTTCATTATACACAACTGGCAAAAAAAAAAAGCCACTGAATCTGTGAAAACTATTCTTCTCACCAAATGATTTTTTTCTTTGACGGGGAATCATCCATTGAGCTTTTTCTCTGCTTTCATTTGGATGAATCATTTTATCCTCCTGCAATCAACTACAAATCATGTGCCACCCAGATCCATTTTATTTATTTTTATTATTTCATTTTATTTTATTTTATTTATTTTGAGGTAGGGTCTCACTCTGGTCCAGGCTGACCTGGAATTAACTATGCAGTCTCAGGGTGGCCTTGAACTCAGGGCGATCCTCCTACCTCTGCCTCTCGAGTGCTGGAATTAAAAGCGTGCGCTACCACGCCCGGCTTTATTTTTTATTTGTTGAGGTAGGGTCTCATTCTAGCTCAGGCTGATCTGCAATTCACTATGTAGTCTCAGGGTGGCCTTGGGATCCTCCTACCTCTGCCTCCTGAGTGCTGGGATTAAAGGTGTGTGCCACCACACCCGGCTCAAACCTGGGTTCTTTGGTTTTGAGGGCAAGTGTCCTAACCGCTAAACTGTCTCTCTAGACCCCTCCCCCCCGTTTTGTAGTAGGGTTTCACTGTAGCCTAGGCTGACTTGGAATTCACTGAGTGGCCTCGAACTCACAGTGATCCTCCTACCTCTGCCTCCCAAGTTCTGGGAATAAAGGCGTGTGCGCCACACCAGGCTGGTTTTAACTGGTTTAATTACTTATTCAGACTCTGACATACTACAAATGTCTCCGGTAACCAAAAAGGCCAGTTTGTAGCAGTTTGGGGGGTTAGGTGATTAGTCCTAGCTGTGTGCATTCTTGTCTGTTGCAAGCAATATAATTTTTAGAAACAAAGACCTTATTTAGACTTCCAAACTACTGATTGTTTATTTATTTGCAAGGACAGAGAAAGAATGAACATGGTCGCACCGGGGCCTCTAGCCGCTGCAAGTGAACTCCAGATGCATGCGCCACTGTGGCTGTACGCAGGAGGATGGCCATGAATTCCAGGCCAGTCTGAGACTACATAGTGCAAGAGCGAGACTCTACCTCGAAAATCCAAAATAAAATAAACATCAACCTGACTCAATAATGAAATCCCACCCTAATGTATGAAACAAGTAAAAGAATGCCGTGTACTGGAGTGGAGACAGTTGGGTTTGAGGGCTTCCCAGTTACTGCTGGGGGAAAAAAATCCTTTTTTATGATGATCTCGGATAAGCTCTAGGAATTCGTGCTCAGGGTTAACCCAAGTCTCCCTGCCTGCCTTATATTTAGGATTACAAAGATCAGAGACGCCTGAAGTCACTTGCCACCCCGCCCCTAGCGTCCCAGCGGAGTCAGTAAACACGAAGATTGCTTCTTGGAGTAAGTACCCGGCGGTGAGAACGCAGGAGAAAGTATTCACCATATTGGCTGTGGATTAGAGCAGCGCTCTGCTCAGCGTCACTCAGCCCTGCTGCGCATGCGTACTAGGAACACGCCCCCCCCCTTTCCCGTGCACGCGCTCGAGCCTGCAAATCTCGCGAGAGAAGCGAGATTTATTCCTACGTACCGGGCCGTGCTGCTTATGGCGGCGCTGGAGAGGGGGCGCTGAGCTGTTGGGGTGAGTACGACCTCGGGGTCCAACTGGGGGTAGCAAGAAGCCAGGCTACGGGCGGGTGAGAAGACCGAGGCTGACGAGAGAGACTTTTGAGTCAAGGTGGGCACTCCTACAATTCTGAATTGGGTATGTCTCCCCCCGAGTTCCTGCCCCGGGGCTTCTCCATTCGTCCTCCGTTCAACCGTCCGGGCCTCTTGTCGGGCCGCACAGCCGAGGCGGGGAGTTGAGGCCCGAGGGGCGCGCGTGGTGGTGGTGGTGGCGGTGACCAGAGTGGGGGGAGGGAGCGAAAATGGAGGCTCCGACCGCAGCCAAGATGGAGGCGAAGGGTGCGGGGCTCGGGCGCGGAGGCTGCCGGGAGCTGTAGTCTGTCCACTTCCTCTCTGCGGCTCAGCGGGGGAAACGGGAACTACAAGTCCCGGCGGGCGGGGCGAGGGGGTGGTGGCGCGGTCCTTTGTGTGAGGCTGGAAGAGGCATGGAAAAGGGGCCTAGTGTCTCCGGACCCTCCTTGGGGATGTGACTACGAGTTCCAGAGCGCAGTGCGGCAGTGGCGCCTTCTTTGTGTGTGGATGGAGACCCCCGCTCCATGTAGGGGAAGTGTTTAGGGACATCTTTTTTCCCCAGCCACATCTGACAGTAGGGCGGCAGAATTGACATCTTTACTCTCCATCACTTACAGCTACCATGCCTGTCTCCCCTTTGGCATCTGAACCACCCCTAAGCTAGGCTCGCGTTTACTACCCTTACATCTTGAGTAAACAGCATGAGTTGTGAGAGTTAGGTGGTATCCTCCCTAACATAGTGCAAGCGCTGGCCTAATTGTGCAATGAATGGTCTGGCATCCTCATTTCATGTAGCTTTTAGAGCCCATTGGAGACATGGGAGGTTTTTTTTTTTTTTTTTTTTTTTTTTTTTTTTTAAACCATCCGAGGTTTTAACAATAGGGAATCTCAGTGCTAAGGCAACTGTGCTGCAAAGGAACGCCTACATGCTAATACTTAGCTTGATTCACAGGTGAGGCAGAGCATTCTCCAAAACGACACTGCAAAGAGGAATTTGAACGTTATTGAGCTGTCTAGTTTACTTGTTTTGCAACTAAAATAAGTGGAAAAGGTAGTCCTCTTTAAACAGGAATAAAGAGAGGGAGGGTGCTCAGAGTACTGTGGGAGTTAAGTTTGAGAAACTTCAGTTTTGTTAGGTTGGTGTGAACTGGCAGTTCCACAGCCAGAGAGGTACCAACTTTTTTACTTGTTCATTTGTTTTCCTGCTATAAAGCTGAAACTGTGTAGCCCAGGCCAGCCTTGAGCTGACTATCCATTCTCTGCCTCTGGTATGCTCCAACCTACTCTTTAGAAATATAGACTCCGGGCTGGAGAGATGGCTTAGCAGTTAAGGTATTTATTTGCCTGTAAAGCCGAAGGGCCTAGGTTTGATTCCCTAGGACCCACATAAGCCAGATGCACTAGGTTGCGCACATCATTCAGAAGAGGCAAAGGAATCATGGGTTGGAAACAAATGTGATGTCCAGGCCTGGAGTGATAGCACAAAGGAGAAAGAGGCAGAGGGATCAGAGGTTTTACCAAGTATGGTGGTTGCATGCCTAGGCCTGTAGTCACAGCACTCAGGGAGTTCGTTTGCAGTGTACCGAGGCGCTGGCGTGCCCACTATCTGCCTCATTCCCATTTTCTCTTTCTCACAAATAAAAGCCAGGCAGAGTGGCACATGCCTTTAATCCCAGCCCTTGAGAGGCTGAGGTAGGAGGATCACTGTGAGTTCCAAGCCAGCCTGAAAAGAAAAGAAAGAAAAAAACTTTTTTTTGGTTTTTCAAGGTAGTGTTTTGCTCCAGCCCAGTTTCACCTGGAACTCACTCTGTAGTCTCAGACCAGCATCAAACTCTCCACAGTCTTCCTACCTCTCAAGTGCTGGGATTAAAGGCGTGTACCATCCTGCCTGGCTAAGAAAAAAAATATTTTTTAAATGTAGGCTCCAAGCCAGGTGTGTTGGTACACCTTTAATCCCAGCATTGGGGAGGCAGAGGTAGGAGGAGCTCTTATGAATTGGAAGCCAGCCTAAGAATAATACATAGTAGCGGGGTGTGGTGGCACACGCCTTTAATCCCAGCACTTGGGAGGCAGAGGTAGGAGGATCGCCGAGAGTTCGAGGCCACCCTGAGACTACATAGTTAATTCCAGGTCAGCCTGGACCAGAGTGAGACCCTACCTTGAAAAACCAAAAAAAAAGAATAATACATAGTAAATTCTTTCCAGGTCAGCCTGGGCTAGCATGAGACCCAGCTTTGAAAAACCAAAAAAAATAAATAAAGTGTGGGTTCCTGCCAGATGTGGTGGCACACACCTTTAATTCCAGCTCTGAGGAGGTGAAAATAGGAAGTTCACTGGGAATTCAAGGTCAGCCTGAGACTGCATAGTAAATTCCAGGTCAGCCTGGGCTAGACTGAGACCAAAAACAAACAAAAAGGCCGGGTGTGGTGGCGCAGGCCTTTAATCCCAGCACTTGGGAGGCAAAGGTAGGAGGATTGCTGTGAGTTCGAGGCCACCCTGAGACTACATAGTTAATTCCAGGTCAGCCTGGACCAGAGTGAGACCCTACCTCGAAAAACCGAAAAAAATAAAAATAAACAAAAAGGCTGAGTGTGGTGGTTGCATGCCTTTAATCCCAGCACTTAGGTGGCAGAGGTTGAAGGAGCACAGTGAATTTGAAGCCAGCCTGGAACTACAGAGTTATATTCAGGTCAGCCAGGACTAGAGTGATACCCTACCTAAAAAAAAAAAAAAAAAAAAAAGGAGGTTCCCAATTAAAGCCCTATGCATTTTTCAGGGTAGAGGCTCACACTAGTCCAGGCTGGCCTCAAATTCACAGTGATCCTCTTACTTCTGCCTCCCGATGCTAGGATTAAAGGTTTGCACCACCACAAGAGGCCAACTCGTGAATTTAAGCTGCCAAAAGACTAATTTTCATTTAAAGGTATTAGAAAGCAAGCTCTTAGTGTACACTGATAAGAAGGGGATTTTGTATGTGAGTGGGCATATACACACATATACATAAACAAACACATAACCTGAGACATAATACTTAGATAAGTGTTCATCCTTCTTTCTAGTCTTAGGACTGAGATAAAAAAGAGATGATGATGGCTTGGTTTTGCAGCTGTTCTGGATGTTTACCATAGAGATGAGTATTTATAGCAGCTGAGCTGAAAAGTTAAGTATTTGAAGCACAGAAGATAGGTTTTCATTTTTTGTAAATAAGTTCTGATATCACAAGTGTGACTTTTAAAGGAATGATTAAATTTTTGGTAAATTTCAAGCAAATTAAAATTGAGAATGAAAGCTCATATGATACCCTGTTTTCTCTCTCCCGTTTTTCCCTCATTGTACCTACAGAATAGCTTTGAAGAGTTTGATAGGTGTGTAACTTGAGCTTGACTGATTTTTATTTTATTTATTTATTTATTTGAGACAGAGACTTAGAGGGAGAGAGAATGTGCATGCCAGGGCCTCTAGCCACTGCAGACGAACTCCAGACGCATGTGCCACCATGGGCATCTGGTTTATGTGGGACCTGGAGAATCGAACTGGGGTCCTTAGGCTTCACAGGCAAACGCCTTAACTGCTAAGCCATCTCTCCAGCCCAGAGCGTGACTGATTTTTAAAAATTTTTTAAATTTGTATTTATTTGAGAAAAAAAAAAGAGGCAGAGAGAGAATGGGTGGGCCAGGGCCTCCAGCCACTGCAAACTAACTCCAGATGCATGCGCCACCTTGTGCATCTGGCTTAGGGAATCAAACCTGGGTCCTTTTGATTTGAAGGCAGATGCCTTAACTGCTAAGCCATCTCTCCAGCCCCCTTGACTTTTTTTTACTACTCTATTTGCAAGCAGAGAAACAGAAATAGAATCATTTTGAGATTTTTTGACTGTGTGTGTGTCTTGGGGGGGGGGGATGAGGCAGGGTTTCTTTCTAGCCTTTGACCTAGAATTCATTATGTAGTCTCCAGGTGGCTTGGAACTCCTAGCAATCCTCTGCCCCTCCCCCCCAAGTGCTGAGATTAAAGGCATGTGCCACCATGCTTGGCCCTTGACCCAAAAGCTTGGTTTTTTTTCCTTTTCGAGGTAGGCTGACTGGGAATTCACTCTGTAATCTCAGGGTGGCCTTGAACTCACCATGATCCTCCTACCTCTGCCTTCTGAGTACTGGGATTAAAGGTGTGCACCACCATGCCAGGCTCCAAAAGATTTTAAAATGAATTTAGACTGAGGTGGAAGGATCTTGGGTTTTAGGCCAGCCTGAGCTACTAATTTTTTCACAATTATTACAGCCAGAAAAATTTTAATTGTATTTTAGATTTAATAGCTAGAATGACCTAAATGATGAAACTGCTGTAGTGAGAATGACAAGGCACTTGCTTTCTTTTTTGTTTTATTTTTCAAGATAGGGTATCTCTGTCTAGTTTAGGCTGACTTGGAATTGGTTATGTATTCTCAGACTGGCTTTGAATTCATGTCAATCCTACCTCCGTTTTTGTTTTTTTTTTTTTGTTGTTGTTTTTTTTTTTAAATTTTTCAAGGTAGGGTTTCACTCTAGTCCAGGCTGATCTGGAATTCACTATGTAGTCTCAGGGTGGCCTCGAACTCTTGGCAATCCTCCTACCTCTGCCTCCCCAGTGCTGGGATTAAAGGTGTGCGCCACCACGCCTTGCTTACCTCTGTTTCTTGAGTGTTAGGATTAAAGATGTGCTACACCTGGCTTCTGATTTCTTTTTCTTTATTTTATTTATTTGAGAGAGAGAGGCAGATAGAGAGAATGGGCACACCAGGGTCTTTAGCTGCTGCAAACAAACTCCAGAGGCGTGCACTACATTGTGCATCTGGCTTACATGGGTCCTGGGGAATCCAATCTGGGTTCTTTAGCTTTCCAGGCTAGCACCTTAACCAGTAAGCCATTCTTCCAGCCCTGATTTGTTTTCTTGAACCCTATCATTACTTTCAAATTTATTTTGTTCACTGGTCATGGTGGCGCATGCCTTTAATCCCAGCACTTGGGAGGATCACCATGAGCTCGAGGCCACCCCTAGACTACACAGTGAATTCCAGGTCAGCCTGAGCTAGAGTGAGACCCTACCTTGAAAAAAACCAAAAAAACTTCTTTTGTCCAGCCAGAGTTTAGAAAGTTCTCTGTATTGGTATTAGATGTTTTCTAATGCACTGTCTTTTCTGCTGAGGTAGAACATTAGTGTAAAGTTAAATAAGTTGATCAGCAGTTCTCTCACATTGCACTTGTAAACTATTCTTGGTTTGCAGTTACAGCACAGCCAATACGTAACCAGTTATTTGCACTTCTGTTTCTCCAACTTGGCAACTACCAGCTCCTGTGATCGTTTGTGCTGAATATTACCCCCTTTTGTTAGTGAAAATCTTTGCCCAGGGACCTTACCTTTGCTTATTATACATACTTCTCTGTCTCCAGTTATGATTGCATTGGAATGTGGTAGCCACTAAGCCACATGTGGCTTTTGTACATTTAAAATATGACTAATCTCATAGGCTGGAGAGATGGCTCAGCAGTTAAAAGCTCTTGCTTGCAAACCCTAATGGTCTGGGTTCCATTCTCCAGTACCCAAGTAAAGCCAGGTGCACAAAGTAGCTCATGCATCTGGAGTTAATTTGTAGTGGCAAGAGACTCTGACATACCCATTCTCATTCTCCTCACGCTTAAGTAAGCTACAAAATAAAATATGACTAATCTGAGCTGAAACATACTATAGTTGTGAAGTAATTTGAATTCAGGGAATGTATGAATTAGTCTATACATACAGACAGTAATGTTTTGAATATAATTCATTAAGTAAGACAATGAAAATTTTGTTTTAGCTTTTTAGTATGCCTTCTAGAAAATCATATACAATTGCAGTTTTGTGATAGATACATGGTTTTAAATATCTTAGTAGCTTAGTAATTAACCCAGCACAGTTACTATTAGATATACACAAAAGATAGCGTCATTGTTTATCTGTTCCCACTCATAGATGATAACTAAATTTAAGTTTGTTAATTATCTAAACTTTGTCAGTAACCTTGGATCTAAAAAGTGAATAATCTGTTGAGTACTTTAGTTATAGTATATGTGTTATACCTGAGCTTATTACGGCAGGTTAATACATCCAGAAGTTAGAATTTTATTTTATTTTATTTATTTATTTTTATTTATTTATTTATTTATTTTTTTGGTTTTTCGAGGTAGGGTCTCACTCTAGTTCAGGCTGACCTGGAATTCACTATGTAGTCTCAGGGTGGCCTCGAACTCACGGCAATCCTCCTACCTCTGCCTCCCCAGTGCTGGGATTAAAGGCGTGAGCCACCACGCCTGGCAGAAGTTAGAATTTTAAAAAATTGCCCTTCTACCAAGCACGAGTCTGAATTATTCTGGGCAATGAACAAATTTTTGTTGAATAAATAAACACTTCCTTCTGGAAAAAAAAATTTTTTTGTTCATTCCAGGCCTGGTGGTATACACCTTTTATCCCAGCACTCAGGAGGCTGAAGTAGGAGGATTGCTGTGAGTTCCAGGCCAGCCTGAGACTATAGTGAGAGTTACAGGTCGGGTCAGTCTGGGCTAGAGTGAGACCCTATCTTGAAAAAAACAAAACGAAAAAATTCACAACTTTGCCGGGCATGGTGGCGCACGCCTTTAATCCCAGCACTCGGGAGGCAGAGGTAGGAGGATCACCATGAGTTTGAAGCCACCCTGAGACTACATAGTGAATTCCAGGTCAGCCTGAGCTAGAGTGAGACCCTACCTCGAAAAACCAAAAAAAAAAAAAAAAAATTCACAACTTTGTCTTTGTTTGAGGTGTAGTCTCACTCTAGCCCAAGCTGACCTGAACTCACGCTGTATCCCCAGGCTGACCTCAAAACTCTTTTTTTTTTTTTTTTAATATTTATTGACAACAAAACATACTTACATACAAAAGGTGCATAGTTTTCCCTCCCCTCCCCCCATTCCCCTTTAGAACTCCACTCTCCATCATATCCCCTCCCTCTCTCCATTAGTCTCTTTTTTAATTTGATGTCATCATCTTTTACTTCTATTATGAGGGTCTTGCGGAGGTATTGCTAGGCACAGCAAGGTCATGGATATCGAGGCCAATTTCTGTCTGGACAGTTGCATTGTAAGGAGTCGTACCCTTCCTTTGGCTCTTCCATGCTATCCGCCCCCTCTTCGGCAATGATCCCTGAGCCTTGGAGGGTGTGACAGAGATGTTTCAGTGCTAGGCACTTCTCCATCCCTTCTTCTCAGCACTATGTTGCCTTTTGGATCATCCCAGTGGTCATCGCCATCTGAAAAGAGAAGCTTCTCTAACCAGAAGTGAGAGTAGCATTAATATGTGAATATGAGCATTAAGTGTAGTATTTTCCAGGCAGCTTGGTGGGAATAGTATATACATTTAGATAAGAGCATGCTTTATACCCCTAAGGCTCATGACCTTACCTACCATAGACTTTGCTTAGGTTTTTCAGTACCAGGTATGTATTCCCTCCCGTAGAGAGGGCCTTCAGTCCAATTATAGAGCAGTTGGTTACCCCACGAGTAGACACGCCACTATTGCACCCGTTCAGTCATTGGGCCTGTCTGGCCAAATTTGAATATTCAGCGTCCACTGTTTTCACTGCTGATGACTTCTGTCTCCCATACTCTGCATGCAGTGCAGCTTTTTCCAGCTTTCAGTTGGCTGGTCTACAGGGAGAAGGTTTTCTGCTCAGCACCAGCTTGCTTTCTCAGTGACCTTGCCTCTCAGGCAAGAGATGTCTTCAGCAATAGGGTCTTACTATCTGTTTCTGAGGGGAAACCAAGGGCTTTGGCAAAAGCCTTTAATGTTTTGGAGGCTACCAGGACCTCCTTGGCCAACAACTCACTGGAAGGTATCCCATCCCAGGTACTGAAAATTTTCTAGTAACAGTCTACAGCTTCTAGATGTACCATTATTCAAAAAAGTAGTTTTACATAAGTCTTACTCACAATCTTTGGCCTCAAAACTCTTGGTGATCCTCCTACTCCTGCCTCCAGAGTGCTGGGATAAAGACATGCACTACTTGTAATCTTTTTTCTGCATTGAGAAATTTCTTAAGTAGGAGGCTGGAGAGATGGCTCATTGGTTGGAGGTGCTTGAAAGCCTGACAGCTGGGTTTGATTTCTCAGTACCCACGTAACAGCAGATGTACAAAGTGGCACATGCATCTGAAATCTGTTTTCAGTGGTTAGAGACCCTGGAGTGCCCAAACTGTCTCAAGTAAATACATATTTTCAAATCCCAAGTATAGTGCTCAAGGAAATATCTGCAGTGGATATCTGATCCATTTGGTCCTTGGTTTTTTTCCCTGAAGGAAGTGGGTCAGGTAGCATTGTAGACTGGCTTAGTCTTTTGTTTATTATGTATGCTGTGTATGTAAATGCTGGCATATTTTCAGGATAATTTGTCAAAATGATAGACCTGGTCTTGTGATACATTTTAGGTGGATTTCTTAAACCATATAAGTATATCAATTCAGCCTGTGTTAATTTAGTGCCTGATAAATTCCTGGCTTTGGGGCTGGAGAGATGGTTCAGTGGTTAAGGTGCTTGTCTGCAAGCCTAATGACCTGGGTTCAATTCCCCAGTACCCACATAAAGCCAGCTGCACAGTGGCCCATGTATCTGGAGTTCACAGTGGCTGGAGGCCCTGGTGCACCCATTCTCATTCCTTCCTTCTGTCTGTCTGTCTCTCTCCTATCTCTGCTTGCAAATAAATAAACTATTTAAAATAAAAATAATTCCTGGCTTCTGCTAGGTCCTGGACATAAAGCAGCTGAGAGAACATTAATTTAAAGGGGGGGGGAGCTGCAGAGATGGCTTGGCAGTTAAGGCACTTCCTTGCAAAGCCAAAGGACCCAGGTTCGATTCCCCAGGACCCATGTAAGCCAGGTACACAAAGTGATGCATGCTCCTGGAGTTCATTCGCTGTGACTGGAGGCCCTGGTATTCCCATATTCATTCATATTCCCTTCCTCCTTCCTTCCATCCCTTCCAAAAAAAAAAAACACTCACACACACACAGCTGAAGCCGGGTTTGGTGGCTCACTCACACCTTTAGGGCAAAGACAGGAGGATCTCTGTGAGCCTGAGTTTGAGGCTGCCCTGAGACTTCATAGGGAATTCCAGGTCAGCATGAGCTACAGTGTGACCCTATCTGGGGTGGGAGAACAGCTGAGTATGGTGGCTTGGAGGCTAAAGTGGGGTAGGAGGATCCCTGTGAATTCAAGGTCAGCCTGGGCTAGAGTGGGACCCTACCTCAAAAAATTTGGAAAAAAAAAATAGCTGCATACAAACAGGTAGCAATAATTTTTAGATAGGTGCCATGACAAATAGCTGTCAGTTTAAGAAAAGAATTAGCTTTAACTTGTGAAATAATTATTGGAAACTAATGTTACTATTTCCATAGGGTAAAAGAAAAAGGGGTTGATAACTTAGCATTCAGACTTTTTTTTAAGGTAGGATCTTTTTTGTTTGAGAGGGAAAGAGATACATAGAGAAGCCAGGCGTGGTGGTGCACGCCTTTAATCCCAGCACTCCGGAGGCAGAGGTAGGAGGATCACCATGAGTTCAAGGTCAGCCTGGGCTAGAGTGAGACCCTACCTCAAAAAAATCAAAAAAAAAAAAAAAAAGAGAGAGAGAGAGATACATTAAGAATAGGCACAACAGGACCTCATGCTACTGCAAACTTAATCCAAATGCTTATGCTACTTTGCGCATCTGGCTTTATGTGGGTACTGAGGGATTGAATCTCGGTCATTAAGCTTTGTAGCCAAGTGCCTGAGCTGCTAAGCCATCTCTCCAATCCCCCAAAATATCTTAAAAATGAAAAAGGAAAGCCATATTAGACCAGTGTTGGGTGTAGTTCACCCACGAATACAGTGAAAGCCAGTCTGTCCTTTAATGGTCTGTCAGAAGAAAGCCCTGTTAACCATCTCATGTGTATGCATGGCAGGGTGTTCAAAATTAGGGGATATAGGGTCTGTCCGTGCAGTTGGGGTAATGATCCACTCCATTCCTACCTTTGGAGATGGGTTTTTCTCTCTCTACTTAAACTCATAAAGACAGCTTGGGGCTCTGCCCTGTGTACTCTTGTGTTTAATAAACCTGGGGTGGGGAGAGGGCTTAGTAGTTAAGGCACTTCCCTGCAAAATCAAAGCACCCAGGCTCGATTCCCCAGGACCCACATAAACCAGATGCACAAGGGGCGCATACATCTGGAGTTCATTTGCAGTAGCTAGAGGCCCTGGTGTGCCCATTTTCTCTCTATTTCATCTGTCTCTTTCTCCCTCAAATAAATAAATTAATAAAATATTTTTTTAAATCTATACTATTGGGCTGGAGAGATGGCTTAGCGGTTAAGGCACCTGCCTCCTAAGCCTAAGAACTCTGGCTCAAATCTCCAGCGGTTCCAGTCTCCAGGTCCCATGTTTAGCCAGAGGCATAGTGACCCAAGGGCGCAATGTCGCACTTGCCCACAAGGGGGCGCACGTATCTGGATTTCATTCACAGTAGCTGGGAGACTGCTGGCATACCCATTCTCTTATCTGTTTCCCTCTCCCTCTGTGTCTCTCCAAAAATAAATAAAATAATAAATTATTTTTAAAAATCTGTACTGTTACTATTTTTTGTTTGTTTGTTTGTTTTGGAGGTAGGGTCTTACTCTAGCCCAGGCTGACCTGGAATTCACTATGTGGTCTCAGGGCGGCCTTGAACCATGCCCGGCTTTTATTATTTTTTTAAAAAGATGAACCCAGCCGGGCATGGTGGCTCACACCTTTAATCCCAGCAGTTGGGAGGCAGAGGTAGGAGGATCATCACAAGTTCAAGGCCACCCTGAGACTACATAGTAAATTCCAGGTCAGCCTGAGCTAGAGTGAGACCTTACCTCAACCCTCCCCCCCCCTCAAAAAAAAAAGATAAACCCAGCATGGTGGCACACTCCTTTAATCCCAGCACTTAGGAGACAAAGGAAGGAGGATCACTGTGAGTTTGAGGCCACCCTGAGACTATGTAGTAAATTCCAGGTCAACCTGGATAAGAATGAGACCCTACCTCAAAAAAAAAGAAAAGAGAAAAAGCTGGGTGTGGTGGCACATGTCTTTAATCCCAGCACTTGGGAGGCAGAGGTAGGAGGATCACCATGAGTTTGAGGCCACCCCGAGAATGCATAGTTGTAGCAGACAGCTTCAGGTTCTCTGAGGTGAACTTCCAGACCAGGCACAGTTATGGAGGAAGGGATATTATTTATTGAAGCTTACAGATCCAGGAGAAGTTTCATAATGGCAGGAGAAGCTGGCCTACTCTTACCAGGACCAGGCAAGAGAGTAAAGCCACAGCACACCTCAGGAACTCCAAGTAGGCACACTTTGCATATCTTTAGATTGAAATCCTAAACCCACCACCACACCTCAAGATCCGCCCAGTGACACTGCCTCCAGGTGGCTGTAGATGCAAACTATAAACCAATAAAACACTGAATATAGTGGGGACCATCTATTCAAACTACCACAATAGTGAATTCCAGGTCAGCCTGGACTAGAGTGGAACGCTACCTCGGAAAAAAAAAAAAGAGATGATTTCTTTTTTGGGGGGAGGGGGGTTCTATATATGTCTTGCTGTAGCTAGGTGCTAGGAATTGAACTTGGGTGCCTTAACCTCTAAACTTTCTCTAGCCCCTGACAAGATTATTTCTTTTTATTTAAAATTTTTATTTATTTGGTTTTCAAGGTAGGAGGTTGCTCTAGCCCAGCTAACATGGAATTCACCATGTAGTCTTAGGCTAGCCTTGAACTCAAAGCACTTCTCCTGCCTCTGCCTCCTAAGTGCTGGAATTAAAGGTGGGTGCCACCACACCTGGCTGTTTTTTATATTTTATTTATTTATGAGAGAGAAATTGGATGCTTGGGACTCCAGCCACTGCAAACAAACTCCAGACGTATGCACCACCATGTGCATCTGGCTTATATGGGTTTTTGGGAGTCGAACCTGGGTCCTTTAGCTTCACAGGCAAGCACTGCTCAGCCATCTCTTCAGCCCAGCTAACTAACTATCTTTCTTATTTACTTATTTATTTGGTTTTTCGAGGTAGAGTCTCACTCTAGCTCAGGCTGATCTGGAATTCACTATGTAGTCTCAGGGTAGCCTTGAACTCCTGGCAATCCTCCTTCCTCTGCCTCCGAGTGCTGGGATTAAAAGCATGCACCACCATGCCCTGCAAACCTTCCTGCCTCTATACTTTTGTTTGTTTGTTTGTTTGTTTGTTTGTTTGTTTGTTTGTTTTTGGAGGTAGGCTCTCACTGTAGCCCAGACTGACCTGGAATTCACTATGTATTCTCAGGGTGGCCTCAAACTCACAGGAATCCTCCTACCTCTGCCTCCCAAGTGCTGGGATTAAAGGTGTGCGTCACCACACCCGGATTTTTTTTAAAAGAGTATTTCTTTATATATATATTGGTTTTGCAAGGTAGGGTCTCACTCTGGTCCAGGCTGACCTGGAATTAACTATGTAGTCTCAGGGTGGCCTCGAACTCTCAGCGATCCTCCTACCTCTGCCTCCCGAGTGCTGGGATTAAAGGCGTGCGCCACCACGCCCGGCTATATATGTACATATATTTTAATTTATTTATTTGAGAGAGACACACATACAGAAATAGGCAATTAGAGAGAGAATGGGTGCACCAGGGCCTCCACCCACTGCAAACAAACTCCAAATGCATGCACCCCCTGTGCATCTGGCTTATGTGGGTACTGGGGAGTCGAACCTTTGACTTTGCAGGCAAGCATCTTAACCACTAAGCCATCTCTCCAGCCCTTTTTTGTTTGTTTGTTTTTTGAGGTAGGTTCTCACTCTAGCTCAGGCTGACCTGGAATTCACTATGTAGTCTCAGGGTGGCTTGGAACTCATAGTATCCTCCTACCTCCGCCTCACAAATGCTGGGATTAAAGGCATGCATCACCACACCTGGCTCAAAATTATTTCTTGATTGGACAACTAAAACTTCATCTATTAAAGTTGACTGAACTGTTCATGCTAGAATTTTGTTGTTCTATAGCTTATTTAAATGAACTGTCTTTTGCTCTCTTTGTTTTTGCTGTACTTGTTAAGCAGCAGTGTGTTAGGTGCTTCTTGGAAATTTGAAATAGCATTAGAACAGTATATATATATGAATATATATATGACATAAAGTGTAGAAATGGTTTGGTTCTGAAAAGATTGATACAGACAGTTGATACTGTTACCTTGCTTTGTGGGATTTAAGGTTATACTAAGTGGAGGTGGTGGGGTAAAGCTTCTGGTCACAATGCTTACCTAGCATGCCAGAGGTCCTCTAGTCTATCTCCAAAACCACAGGAAGAAAAAGTGTGAAATTTTGGGCCAAATATGCCAGTAATCCTAGCACTTGAGAGGTGGAGGCCAGAAGGTCAGGAGTTCAAGGTCATCTGCTGCATAGTGAGTTTGAGTGCCTTTGTGACAGGCACACGCACGCACATTAATTGGAAAGAAGAGATTCATTGGAGGTTGAACTTGAGGGGGCAGAATGGGGGCATGTGAATTGTCATGGTTTATTGTCTATACTTTCAGAAGCTGTAAATAAAAAATGTTTTAAAAAACAACAACTAGCTGGGCATGGTGGCACACACCTTTAATCTCAGCACTTGGGAGGATGAGGTAGGAGAATGGTTGTGAGTTTGAAGCCAGCCTGAAACTACATAGTGAATTCCAGGTCAGCCTGTATTAGAGCAAAACCCTACATCAAAAATACAAAACAAAACACAGGCTGGAGAGATGGATGGCTCAGCAGTTAAGGCACTTGCCTACAGAGCCTAACAACCCAAGTTTCATTCCCCAGTACTCATACACAAAGGAACGCATGCATCTGGAGTCCATTTGCAGCAGTTGGAGGGTTTGTTGCACCCATTTCTATCTTCTCTGTTTGCAAATAAATATGTAAATATATTTTGTAAACAGCAACAAAAAATAAAAAGTTCATGTTGGAATGGTCAGTGCTTTTGTTGTTGTTGTTGTTGTTGTTTTTGAGGTAGGGTCTCACTCTGGCCCAGGCTGACTTGGAATTCACTATGTATTCTCAGGGTGGCCTCAAACCCAGCTATCCTCCTACCTCTGCCTCCTGAGTGCTGAGATTAAAGGCATGTGCCACCACACCCAGTTTATGGTCAGTGGTTGGTTTGTTTGTTTTGTTTTGTTTTGTTTTTTTTTTTTCACCTTAAAAATGGCACAGTTCTTTGGAAAAATCCACATGAGCAAAAGAAAATACAGGAATGTCTCAATTTAAGGGTTGAGGGTTTGGGGAAGGAATGAATTTATTTGGGAGAAGTACTGGCAAGCTTAGTAAGTAAAGATGGAATTATAGAGACACCTTGTAAGGTGTTGATATTTATTTTATTTATTTATTCATTTATTCTCAAGGAGAGAGAGTATGGGCCCACCAGGACCTATAGCACTGTAAACAAACTCCTGATGCATGCACCACTTTATGCATTTGGCTTTATTTGGGTACTGGGGAATCAAACCCTGTTCATCAAGCTTTGCAAGCTAAGCACTTTTAACTGCTGAGCCATCTGTCCAGCTTTGCCTTTTTCTTACATAAAAACATTTACGGGCTGGAGAGATAGCTTAGCGGTTAAGGCACTTACCTACAAAGCCAAAGGACCCAGGTTCATTTCCCCCAGGACCCACGTAAGCCAGATACACAAGGGGACACCGCATCTGGAGTTCGTTTGCAGTGACTGGAGGCCCTGGCCCACTCATTCTCTCGCGCTCTCTCTCTCTCTCTCTCTCTACCTACCTATTTCTGTATCTCTCTCTCAAATAAATAAATAAATAATAAAACATTTAAAAATTTTACTTGCTAGCTGCATTGTGTGCTTGTAGTCCCATCTTCTTGGGTGGTAGAGGTGATGGGAGTGTCCTATGAACCTAGGAATTGAAGACTAGCTTGGGCACACAACATAACAAGCTGCCATCTCCCCAGTCAGTCCCTTCAATGGTGATTTTTAATCATGGCTGCAAGTGAGAAACATCTTGAAGAGGGAGGAATAAAGAGAAAATACCAAAGCCTATAACCTAACCTAACCTAACTTAGTAAATTTAGATTCTCTGACCTGAACTTTGTGGTAGGAGGCTCTTTTTATTTATTTATTTTTTTAATTTTCAAGGTAGGGTCTCACTCTATTCCAGGCTGGCCTCGAGCTCACAGCAATCCTCCTGCCTCTGCCTCCTGAGTGCTAGGATTAAAGGCATGTGCCACCACACCATGCTGATTTCTTTCTTTTTTTTTTTTAAGTTGCCCAGGTGGTTGCATTGGATATTCAAAATTAAGAACTTTCTGCTGGGCATGGTGGTGTATGCCTTTAATCCCAGCTCTAGGGAGGCAGAGGTATGATCACTGCAGAGTGAAGTCCAGTGAAGGAAGACGAGGGGGGAAGAAAGAAAGATAGTTCTTGGTGAAAAAATCATTTGACATCTGAATTTGGAGGAGGACAAGAGGCTTCCTCTTAACACCAGAGCTCAACCAAACTTTTTTCAGCTTTTTGTTGTTGGTGGTGTTTTTTGTTTTTTGAGGTAGGGTATCATTTTAGCTCAGGCTTACCTGAAATTCACTATGTAGTCTCAGGGTGGCCTCGAACTCACAGCAATCCTCCTACCTCTGCCTCCCTAGTGCTGGGATTAAAGGTGTGCACTACCATGCCTGGCTCTTATTTTTGGTGTTTTGGTTTATCGAGGTAAGGTTAAAGGTGTGTGCCGCCATGCCCAGCTTGATTCAGCTTTTTTTTTCTTTCTAATTTTTATTTATTTAAGAGAGGCACATAGAAAGAATGGGTGTGCCACGGCCTCCAGCTGCTGCAAACTAACTTTAGCCTCATGTACCACCTTGTGCATCTGGCTTATGTGGGTCCTGGGGAATTGAACCTGGGTCCTTTGGCTTTATAGGCAAGTGCCTTAACCACTAAACCATCTCCCCAACCCTTATTCAGCTTTCTGAGTAACTACAGCCTTATGCCATAAGTGTCTTGATAAAATTGAAGGGTTTTTATTTTTGAGGGTGTATGTGACATTGTGACTTCAGTGTCTTCACAAGCCCCAGTGATTCTCCAATCTACTTCCCGTAGGACTAGAGTAACATGGCTACATGCAGCTTGTTTATGTGGGTGCTAGTTAATTGAACTTATATGGTGTAGCAGTTACCTTTTTGTTGGTGGGCCAAAACACCCAACTAGAAGCAGCTAATGGGAGGAATAGTGCTTGTTTGTTTGTTTGTTTGTTTGTTTGTTTTGAGGTAGGGTCTCACTGTAGCCCAGGCTGACCTGGAATTCACTATGTAGTCTCGGGGTGTCCTCAAACTCACAGTGATCCTCCTGAGTGCTGGAATTAAAGGCGTGCACTACCGTGCCTGGCTCTTACTTTTTTTTGTTTTTTTTTTTTTTGTTTTTTTTGTTGTTGTTGTTGTTTTTTGTTTTTTGTTTATCGAGATAGGGTTTCACTCTAGTCCAGGCTGACCTGGAATTCACTATGTAGTCTCAGGGTGGCCTCGAACTCACGGCAATCCTCCTACCTCTGCCTCCCAAGTGTTGGGATTAAAGGCGTGCACCACCACGCCCGGCTATTTTTGGTTTTTTAAGGTAAGATTTTGCCCTAGCCCAGGCTGACCTGGAATTCACTGTGTAGTCTCAGGGTAGCCTCGAACTCAAGGCAATCCTCCTACCTCTGCCTCCTGAGTTGCTGTGATTTAAGGCATGTGTTACCATGTCTGGCTTCAGCCTATAGTTTGGATGGTAGGTTTCATCATGGCAGGAAAAACATGGCAAGAACAGGCAGCCAGGGCATCATATCATGTCATAACAGCAGAGTGAGCTAACCCTGAACAACCAGTGGGCTAGATGCATAAAACTCAAAGCCTCCCAGTGACATACCTCCTCTGGCTAGGTTCCACCTTCCAAACTTTACATAAACTGGGGTCTAGGTAGGAGGCTTAATCATAAACACTTGAGGCTGTAGTGGACATTTTATGTTCAAACCACTATAAATGTTCAGTCATTGCTTGATTGAACAACACACATTCTTTAACCACTCCCCATCCTGAAATGAGAATTTTTCATTGTGTGTGTGTCTAACTGGAAAAGGTGGAGTTGGAAGGTGTTCTGGACACTGCCTTGTGCATACTAGGTGAATACAAAGGTAACCTTAAAATATTGTGCTTCCCTAGTCCTGATCCCATCTCCAGTATTGGGAGAAAGAAAGAGGGAGGAAAGGGGAAAGGGAAGGAAGACGAGGGGGGAAGAAAGAAAGATAGTTCTTGGTGAATTTTTTTTTTTTTTTTTTTTTGAGGTAGGGTTTCGCTCTAGGCTGACCTGGAATTCACTATGTAGTCTCAGGATGGCCTCCCACTCAAGGCAGTCCTCCTACCTCTGCCCCTCAAGTGCTGGGATTAAAGGCACGCGCCACCACACCTGGCTCAAGATTAAAAATTTTTAATCCAAAAGCAGTGTCACACACTTAAAATCCCTGAAAGTTTAAGGCTAACTTGGACTACATATCAAGATCACGCCTCCTGAAAGGGGTAAGGAGCTGGAGAGATGGCTTAGTGCTTAAGGCGCTTGCCTGCAAAGCCTAAGGACCCAGGTTTGACTCCTCAACCCATGTAAGCCTGATGCCTATGGTGGCACATGTGTCTGGAGTTCATTTGCAGGGACTAGAGACTGACATGCCCATTCTGTCTGTGTCTCCCCACCCGTTAATAAATAAGTAAATAAAAATTTTTAAATATTTTTAAAAACACAAGATTTGCAATATTAGGTATGGACTTGGAAAAGGAGGCCTGGGGAGGTGACTCAGTAAATAAAGCACTTGCCTCACAAACAAGAGGACCAGAGTTCAGATACCATGTACTCATGTAAATGCTGGGTCATTAAATAGGTAATCTGAATTGAGAGATTCTGGTTCAGTAAATAAAATGGAAAGCTTACAAGTGAGAACCTACATCTGCCTCGCTATTAAGCCATCTCTCCAGCCCCACCTTTTTCTTATATAATACATTTATTTGCCAGCTGCAGTGCATGTTTGTGTGTGCTTATAGTCCCATCTGCTTGTGCTTGGGAAGTGGAGGTGGTAGGAGAATCCCTTGAACCTGGGAATTAAAGACCAGCCTGGAAACATAGCAAGATGCCATCTGAAAAAAAATATTTTCGGAGCTGGAGAGATGGCTTAGCCATTAGAGACAATTGCTTGCAAAGTCTGAAGGCCTGAGTTCAGTTCTCTACTGCTCAGGTAAAGCCAGATGCACAAAGTTGCAGGAGGCCCTGATGTGCCCATTCTTTATTTCTTTGTTTGCAAATAAATTAAAATATTTTAAAAAGTATTGGGAGGGGGGAGCTGGAGAAGTGGCTTAGCAGTTAAGGCACTTGCCTGCAAAGCCAAAGGACCCAGGTTCAGTTCTCCTCAGGACTCACATGAGCCAGATGCACAAGGTGATGTGTGTGTCTGGAATTTGTTTGCAGCAGCTGGAGGCCCCTGGGGCACCCATTTTCTCTGTGTGTTTGCCTTTTCTCTCTCAAATAGAAATAAATAAAATATTTTAAAAAGAAAATAAAAAGTATTTTGGGTTAACAGGATATATAGTTAACACTGGAGTCATGGCAAAATAATATATTTCTCCTGTGGACATTTTTCCAGCTATTTACTGTAACACTTCCAATAAGATTTGTTTGTTTCATGAACTTAATACCATTTTCATCAAGAATTAAGGCACTCTTATATCGAATTGCAGTAATTTTTTTGTTTTGTTTTTTGAGGTGGGGTCTCGCTCTAGCTCAGGCTGACCTGGAATTCCCTGTGTAGTCTCAGGGTGGCCTCGAACTCACGGCAATCCTCCTACCTCTGCCTCCTGAGTGCTGGGATTAAAGGCATGAGCCACCACGCCCAGCCTTCGAATTGTAATAATTTATAATCTGGTTCCACTTCACCTCTCAAAACCGCATTTCCTCCTTCCACTTTAACTTGGCCCTCTGTTCTATCCATACTAGTCTGCTCAGTTCCTCCTATAAAGTAAGCCAGACTTGTTGCTTTAGTCATTCAAGCCAAAGAACTTTACCTGGTGTCAGTTTGAGAAAAATCACATAGTACTACATTGTTTCTGTTCAGGAACACAGAATTAGTGGTATTTCAGGCTTGGCTTATGTGCTTTTTCTTGCCTAGCACATTTACCTGTTTTCTCGTAGAATTTGGCCTATTTTTCCAGGTTTAGTTCACATTGTATGACTTCATTGTCTATGCTCACCATGTTGTTTTGGTGCTCACACAGTGGTGAATAAACAGCTAGTCCTAGTGTAGTATGTGACATACATTACTTGAGAACATTTGGGAATTTTTTTGTTTGTTTGTTTTGTTTTTCGAGGTAGAGTCTCACTCTGGCCCAGGCTGACCTGGAATTAACTATTCGATCTCAGGTGGCCTTGAACTCATGGCATTCCTCCTACCTCTGCCTCCCCCGAGTGCTGGGATTAAAGGCGTGTGCCACCACGCCCGGCTCATTTGGGAATTTTTATCCTATAGTCTGATTTTTCTCCAGGTATAGCTGTTTTCAACAAGATTGTAAACTCTGCTATGAGGAGATTCTTTCATGTTTTCTCCACAAAACCTAATTTAGCACTAGATAATCTATCAAATGCTTGCACTAAATTGAATGTTAGGCTGTGTAACTTCCAGATTATTTGGGATGGTGGTCAAAAGACTGTGGGATAGGGTTGGAGGGATGGCTTAGTGGTTAAGGTGTTTGCCTGCAAAGCCAAAGAACCCAGGTTTGATTCCCCAGGACCCATGTTAGCCAGATGCACAAGGAGGTGCATGCGTCTGGAGTTTGCAGTGGCTGGAGGCCCTGACATGCCCATTCTCATTCTCTTTCTCTCTGTCAAGTAAATAGATAAAAATAAAATATTTTTTTTAAAGACAGTGGAATAGTTTAGGACTTGAGTTATGTGATACCTAAGAAAGTAGTAACCCTTATTTGAACATTCTCAACTACTAATGAAGGTGCTTCCAAGTTTTCTATATTTCTTACTAAAAAAAGCTCCTCCTTCCTCTGTTCCTGATGCTTTAAATGTTATACTTATCTTTGTTTTTTCCTTCTAGTATGAAGTGTAACAGAACAGACTTTACCACCTGAAACTGCTGCTTCAAGTTCAGATCAGGCAAGGAACAAACCTCGTAACCACCACCAAGACCAAAGAAGAGTACACTTAAGTTGAAGACACAACACTTGATCTGAAACAAGAAGTTTGTGCCTACTCAACAGCTTTGAAAGAGCACTTCCCAACGCTGCTAGTAGTCTTTTTTTCTTCAGTGCTGTACTGTGAGATTGCCCGGTGCAGCAGCAGTTGTATTCTTTATTAGCTTGGTAGATCATTTTCTCTCGCTCTTTTTTTTAATACTAGCAACTTTCATCTTTTGAAACTTGTGCTGAAAAAGAAGAATCAGCAAATACTACTGAAAGTGCAATATTTGATTATCACTGCGAGGTAAGTTTGTAGTTTTCTTTTGTTAATCAATTCTGTAAGCTGAGCATGTTGGCTTGAATCAGTGGTTCACATGCTTTCAGGCATTGCTAGTGCTGAAATAGAGAAGCAAATGAGTAAGGTGTCGTGGATTTATGATTTAGAGCATTGTATTGCAAAATGTCATAGAGTATAGGCTCTAAAAGAGAGGAGATATGCACAGTGCTAAGAATGTAACTGAAGGGGCTGGAGAGATGGTTCAGTGGTTAAAGGTGCATGCTTGCAAGGCCTAATGTCTTGGGTTCGATTCCCTAGCACCCACATAAAGTCAGATGCCCATAGTGATGCATACATCTGGAATGTGTTTGCAGTGCAGGAGGGCACACCCATACTTTTTCTCCCTCTCTCTCAGATAAGTAAAAAGTTTTTTTAAAAAGAACTGGCCAGGGCTGGAGAGGTAGCTTAGCAGTTAAGGTGCCTGCCTGACAAACCTAAGAAGGCCCGTTTGATTCTCCAGGTCCCACTTTTAGCCAGACACAAGTACACAATGCCGTGCTTGCTCACAAGGGGGTGCACACGAAAATCCAGCACTCAAAAGGCAGAGTGAGGAGGATCACAGAGAGTTCAAGGCCAACCTGAGACTACATAGTGAATTCAAGTCAGCCTGGGCTGGAGTGAGACCCTACCTCAAAAAAAAAAAAAAAGTTTCATTTCAAGAAACACTTGGGCCTTTATTTCTAATTTAGTGAAAACTTGGATGACAAGAAACTAGAATTATTCTTTAACTGGTAACTATTCTTTTCTTTGTATGCTGTTTTTCCTTTTTAAAAAAATAATTTATTTTTAGATTTTTGGAGGTAGAGTCTCACTCTCTAGCCCAGGCTGACCTGAAATTCACTCTAGTCTCAGAGTGGCCTCGAACTCACAGTGATCCACCTACCTCTGCCTCCCGAGTACTGGGCTTAAAAGTGTGCACCACCACACCTGGCTTAAAATGTTCTATTTTTGTTTATTTGACAGAAAGAGGAAGCTGGGGGTGGGGGGAGAGAATGGGCATGCCAGGACCTCCAGCCACTGTAAATGAACTCCAGACACATGTGTCACCTTGTGCATCTGGGTTATGTGGATCCTGGAGAATCAAACCTGGGTCCTTTGGCCCAGCCCATGTTTTTGTGCTTTTTTGAAGTAGAGTTTCACTGTAGCCCATCTCTTTTTGTTTTTTCAATATAAGGTCTTGCTCTAGCCCAGGCTGACCTGGAATTCACTATGTAGTCTCAGGGTGGCCTTGAATTCACGGCAGTCCTCCTACCTCTGCCTCCCAAGTGCTGGGATTAAAGGCATGCACCGTCACGCCTGGCTCTCATTTTTAAAAAAATATTTTATTTATTTGAGAGAGAAAAAGGCACATAGAGAAGGGGCACGCCAGGGCTTCTAGCCTCTGCAAACAAACTCCAGGCATATGTGTTACTTGGTACATCTAGCTTTACAGGCGTACCTGGGAGTCAAACTCAGGCCATCAGGCTTTGCAAGCAAGCATCATTAACTAATCAGCCATCTCCCCAGCCTAAAAAAAAATTTAATCTGTTGTTGATTTCTGTTGGGTTAGATGAAGGTACCAAAAATTGAAGCTATGCTGTTTTTTATATAGTTCAAAGAGAAAAAGGAGGCTGGACTGGGGTAGCCTGGGGTACTTTTATTTCCAGCTTTTTAGGAGCTTGAAGCAGAAGAGTTACTTTGGCCCACAAGTTCAAGACCAATGTGAGTAATATAACAAGTCTCTGTCTTTAAAAAAAAAAAAAGTGTGTTTATGTAAAAGACTAGACACTAAAGTTTTCATTTAATTTCATTGATGTAGATTACAGGAATATGGATTTAAAGTTGAATTTGTTTTTTTCCTGCAAGGTTGAGTCTCAGTGTAGCCCAGGCTGACCTGGAACTCACTCTGTAGTCCCAGGCTGGCCTCCAGCTCACAGTAATCCTCCTACCTCTGCCTCCTGAGTGTTGGGATTAAAGGTGTACATCACCACACCCAACTAGAAAATGTTTAATATTTTGTTGTAGCTAAACTTTGTGGGCTTTTTTTTTCCCCCCTTTTTTGGTTTTTCTAGGTAGGGTCTTGCTGAAGCCCAGGCTGACCTGGAATTCATGGTGTAGTATCAGGGTAGCCTCAAATTCACAGTGATCCTCCTACCTCTGCCTCCTGAGTACTGAGATTAAAGGTGTGTGCCACCATGCCTGGCTTTGGTTGTTCTTAAGAACAAAAGTGTTTTATTATCTGCAAACAGAATGAAATTAGCATGCCAGGGCCTACCACCACTGCAGCTGAATTCCAGATGCATGGGCCACCCCTGTGCATTTGGCTTTAAGTGGGTACTGGGGAAGCAAACTCAGGCTGTTAGGCAGCTGAGCCATCTTCCCAGGCCCTTTGGGATTTTAAATATTTTAAATCTTTGTATATTAAATATTTGCTTTATGAATATGTTAATATATAGATTAATATACCTTCTTGTACACATCACTATCTAAAATTGTTATGCTGCAGTTGACATAGAAGATATTGACTGTAAAACATGCTATTATAATACAGTTGTGAAACACATTTATGTAATTATTTAATTTTTAATTTATTTGAGAGAGAGAGAAGCAGATAGAGAATGGGCACGCCAGGGCCTCCAGCTACCGCAGACCAACTCCAGACACTCCACCTTGTGCATCTGGTTTACATAGGAACTGGGGAATTGAATCTGGGTCCTTAGGCTTCCTAGGCAAGAGCCTTAACTACTAAACCATCTCTACAGTCCCAGTTGTGAAATACATACTACTGGGATTCATCATGGCATCTAATATACATAAATACTATGTCATATTTTGGAACCCCTGACTTTAAAGAGGATTTGTTTTATATTTTTGTATTTAGTGAATTTGAGTATATATAAAAGTGGCAAGAAAGAAAAAGGTTTATGAAGAGTATGTTTAACCTATGAAAATACATACAAATAGCCAGGCTTATTGGCGCACTGAACTGAGGTGGGAGGGCCACAAATTTTAGGGCAGCCTAGAGCTAAAGTGAATTCCAGATCACCCTGGGATAGAGTAAGACCCTACCTTAACAAAGAAAGAAAGAGAGGGCTGGAGAGATAGCTTAGCGGTTAAGGCTCTTGCCTGTGAAGCCTAAGGATCCAGGTTGGATTCTCCAGGTCCCAAGTAAACCAGATACACATGGTCGCACATGCATCTGGAGTTCATTTGCAATGGCTAGAGGCCCTGGCGCGGCCATATTCTCCCTCCCTCTCTCTCCCTCCTTCTCTCTCTAACAAATAATTTTTTTTTAAATGAAAGCCAGGCATGGTGGCGCACGCCTTTAACCCCAGCACTCAAGAGACTACATAGTTAATTCCAGGTCAGCCTGGACCAGAGTGAGACCCTACCTCGAAAAACCAAAAAAAAAAAAAAAAAAAGAGAGAGAGAGAGAGGGAATATACTTAAATTACTTCAATTAGTGAGTTGATCAAAACAGCCTGAATATAACCCCCTAACAGGCAAATATAATTCTCTTTTGCTTTTTTTCCTGCTAAAATGATAATTTTTTAAAGATTTTATTTTATCATATTATTATTTTAGTTTTTCAAGATAGGGTTTCACTCTAGCTCCTGCTGATCTGGAATTCACTCTGTAGTCTCAGGGTGGCAGTCCTAACTCTGCCTCCCAAGTGCTAGGATTAAAGGCGTGTGCCACCATGCCCAGCTTATTTATTTATTTATTTGAGAGAGAGAGAGATAGAGAGAATGGGTGTGCCAGGGCCTTTTGCTATTGCAAATGAACTCCAGACATATGTACCACCTTGTGCATCTGACTTACCTGGGTCCTTAGTCTTCACAGGCAAGCACCTTAACCACTCAGCCCTAAAGTGATAATTTCTATACCCAAAGACATGGCAGAAACATCAAGAGAAAATTGGCCCAGTTTGGTGGTGCACGCCTCTAATCCCAGCACTAGGGAGGCAGAGGTGGGAGGATACATGAGTTCAAGGCCATCCTGAGAGTACATAGAGAATTCCAAGTCAGCCTGGGCTAAAGTGAAACCCTACCTCAAAAAAACAAAAAACAAAACAAAAAGGGGGGGGGGCTGGAGAGATGTCTTAGCAGTTACGGCTCTTGCCTGCAAAGCCAAGGGACCCAGGTTTGATTTCCCCAGGACCCACGTGAGTCAGGTGCATGGAGTTCATTTGAACTGGTTGGAGACCCTAAAGCGCCCATTCTTTCTTTCTTTCTCTTTCCCTCCCCCCACCCCTGTTAAATAAATAAGAATAAAATAATAAAAGAATTAAGCCAGGCATGGAGGCAGAGGTAGTATTGCCATGAGTTCGAAACTACCTTGAGACTACATAGTGAATTCCAGGTAAGCCTGGGCTAGAGGAAGACCCTACCTTGAAAAACAATTTATTTTTTTGATGGAGGGCTGGAGAAATGGCTCAGAGCTTAAGGCACTTTCCTGCAAAGCCTAAGAACCCAAGTTCAGTTCCCTGTACCCACATAAAGTCAGATGCACGAAGGTGGCACATTTTTTAAGACCACCTGATAATCAGTTACATGAGTACTTATTTGCTAAGTGCTTATTCTAAACTCTTTATGTGAAACAACTGTAATGATACCAACAACCTTTGATGTCTATATTTATGTAGAACAAATGAATGGCAGACTATAAATTCTGATCATTTAAAATTATCTTGGGGAGATGGACCAGTGGTTAAAAGTGCTTAAATTTTATTTTATGGGGCTAAGGCAATAGCTTGCTATGGAAACATGAGGTACAACCCTCAGCATCCACATAATGGCCACACATCCTATAGCCCCAGAGACAGGAGAATTGCTGGGGCTCATTTATCAACCAGACTAAACAAAAACCAGCAGATTAAGTTCAGTGGATCTACTGTATTTCAAGGAAACAACACAGAAGAGTGAGGGAGGAGGATATTAGATACATATATTATCACATACACAAATAAGAAATAAGTAAGTCATCTCAAAATTGGGCAAGCACCTTAACCACTAAGCCATTTCCCCAACCCAAAATGTGAAGCCCAGACTGGCCTTGAACTCTTGATCTCCTGCCATCATCTCTTCAGTAATTTCCACTGGCATGTGCCATCACAATCAGCTCATCTGTAAACTGGAACTCCTGAGTTAACCAACAAAAAAAGAATTTAAAAAACGAAGTTATAGCTTCAAATTTCAGAACAAGTGATGAGTTATAGAAGCACTAAAAGTAGAAAGCCTGATTTCCTTAATGCATGGCTTGTTCTGTGTAGGGTTTTTATTAAGGTACAGTTTCCAAAACTTAATTCTACAAAATAGAGAAATAATCACTCAGTACTGAAATACTCTTGATCAGATATCTAAAAATAATGCATTTCACTATAGTGGATAATTACTTAGAATCAGGAAAACAGTATGAAAAAATACTGCTGAAAGAAGAGCCACGTGTGGTGTATGCTTTAATCCCAGCATTCAGGAGACAGGCAGCAGGATCAAGAGTTCAAAGTTATCCTCAGCTACATAACATAATGAGTTGACGGGGGATGGGACAGTGAGATTTACAAAATATGTTTAGTTGAGGAATACAGTGTTTGTTTCTAAAACTATCTTTGGGTGAATTGAGCTACTATATTCAGGCTAATTTCTTGTCAGTGGATTGAAGTTAAGAAAATTGTTTTTTCTCAGAGGTTGGTTTTGCGAGGTAGGGTCTCACTGTGGTCCAGGTTGACCTGGAATTAACTATGTAGTCTCAGGGTGGCCTCGAACTCTTGGCGATCCTCCTACCTCTGCTTCCCAAGTGCTGGGATTAAAGGCATGTGCCACCATGCCCAGCTGTAAGCATTTTTATATAGGGTCTCGTTTAGCCCAGGGTGTCCTCAAACACACCATATAAATGGATATGTCCTTGAAATACTGTTCCTCCTATCTCTACCTTCCATATGCTGGCATTAAAAGTATGTAACACTATACTCACTCTACATATCCTTTGTAGTAACTGGCAATATATAAATTACTGACTTTGTTTGGCTGCTGTGCTCAATATTATGCATAGGACCTCATGTCTGCTGAGCACATGCTTTCTACCACTGAGCCTGTATAACTCTAGCCCCTATGTACACCTTATGATATATGTTGCTAAACTGTCTCATAATGTCCATTATAGTTGCTGCCATAAAAGTATTTCATTAATCCTAGCACTTGGGAGACAGAGGTAGGAGGATCGCCAAGAGTTCAAGGCCACCCTGAGACTACATAGTGAATTCCAGGTCAGCCTGAGCCAGAGTGAGACCCTACCTTGAAAACCAAAAAAAAAAAAAAAAAGTATTTCAGTCTGGGAGTTGGATGTGGTGGTGCACGTCTTTAATCCTAGCACTTGGGAGGCAGGGGTAGGAGGATTGCCATGAGTCCGAGGCCACCCTGAGACTACATAGTGAATTCCAGGTAAGCCAAGGCTAGCGGGAGACTACTCGAAAAACCAAAAAAAGAGAATAAAGGCTAGAAAAAACACAAGTCTGGGGCTGAAGAAATGGTTTAGCAATTAAGGTACTTGCCTGCGAAGCTGAAGGACCCAGGTTTGATTCTCCAGGTCCCATGTAAGCCAGATGCAGGTGGCACATGAATCTGGAGTTCATTTGCAGTGGCTAGAGGCCCTGTCATGCCCATTCTCCCTTCTCTCTCTCTCTAATAAATAAAAATTAAATTTTTTTTTTTAAAAAGAACACAAGTCAGCAGAGAGGAGACATGGGAGACATGAAAAGTACTTTTCAACCCCTTTTTTTTGTTTTTGTTTTGTTTTGAAGTAGGGTTTCATGCTAGCTCAGGCTAACCTGGAATTCACAACTTCATCTCAGGGTAGCCTCAAACTCATGGTGATCCTCCTACCTCTGCCTCCCAAGTGCTGGGATTAAAGGCGTGTGCCATCATATCCACCACAATCCCCCTTCCCCCCCATTTTTTAAAGTGTTTCTAGTATTAATATTTTTTTTTTTTTGATTTATTTGAGAGAGAAGGGGGGAGTCAGGTAGAGAATGGGTGCACACGGACCTTCAACCACTGCAAACAAATTCTAGACACGTGCCACCTTGTGCATCTGGCTTATGTGGGTCCTGTAGAATAGAACCTGGGTCCTTTGTCTTTGCAGGCAAGCACTTTAACTGCTAAGCCTTCTCTCTAGCCCTCAGCCCCCCCCCCTTTTGATGTGCATTTAGTTGTCTGTAAGATAAGGCTGAAGAGGCGTGCAGCCTCAGTTTCTGTGTTCTTCTTGCTGAGCAAGTCTTAGAACAATATGCTACCTTTGATCCCTTCTGATTCTGGTTGATTTTTCCATTAGGGAGAAAAATAAGACTTTTACCTCCTACCTACAATGTATGGCAAGGATCAAGACTTGAAAAATGCTGGGGTCAGCTTTCTGGGTTTTGTACTGCAGATGATACCTTGTCTGGATGAATGGGTGGGTGCCTGGGTTTGTTTTGATCTGGGGAGTAAGACTTCTGTGTAAGCGTGAGAGAAAGGGTAAACTTGAAAGTCATAGTCTATAGGACTGGAGAGATGGCTAAGCAGTTAAAGGTGCTTTCTTGCAAACTCTAACTGCCTGGGTTTCATTTCACAGTACTCATGTAATGCCTGTTGCACAAAGTGGTACATATGTCTGGAGTTCATATGCAGTGGCAAGAGAAACTTGTGTACTCATTTTCTCTCACCTCCTTCTCTTTGCAAATAAATAATAAATAATGTTTTGTTTTGTTTTGTTGGTTTTTCAAGGTAGAGTTTCACACTAGCCCAGGCTAACCTGGAATTCACTCTGTAGTCTTAGGGTGGCCTTGAACTTATGGTGATCCTCCTACCTCTGCCTCCTGAGTGCTGGGATTAAAGGCGTGCGCCACCACGCCCGGCTTTTTGTTTTGTTTTTGAGCTAGGGTCTTGCTCCAGCCCAGGCTAACCTATCCTCCTCCTTCTGCCTTCTGAACATAAAATATTCTTTTGTTGTTTTTTTGGCTTTTTGTTTTTTTGAGGTAGGGTCTCAATCTGGCCCAGGCTGACCTGGAATTAACTATGTAGTCTCAGGGTGGCCTTGAACTCATGGTAGTCCTCCTACCTCTGCTTCCCAAGTGCTGGGATTAAAGGCGTGCCTCACCACGCCCGGCTAAACATAAAATATTTTTAAAGAAAGTTTTAGTTTTTGAAAATAGTTTACCTATTAACAATGACACTATTTCCTTATCACTAGATATAGTGTGGTCTAAAAGCTATTTGTTTTGTTTTGTTTTGCTTTTGGTATTTTGAGGTGTAGGGTCTCTCTCTAGCCCAGGCTGACCTGGAATTCACTATGGAGTCTCAGGGTGGCCTTGAACTCAAGGCGATCCTCCTACCTCTGCCTCCTGAGTGCTGGGATTAAAGATGTGCGCCACCACGCCCAGCTTAAAAGCTATTTTTTTTAACTTATTTATTTGAGAAAAAGAGAGGCAGAGAGAGGGAGAGAATGGCCACACCAGGCCCTCCAGCCACTGCAAACAAACTCTAGATGCATGTGCCCCCTTGTGCATCTGGCATATGTGGGTCCTGGGGAGTCTGAACCAGGATCCTTTCAATTTACAGGCAAACTCCTTAACTGCTAAGCCATCTTTCCAGCCCGTTAAAGCTTTTTTTAATGATTTTTTTATTCTTTTTTTAAGTTTGTGTTGGGGGAGACATTTTTGGTGTGCATGTCATGTTTCATTTCATTTTTCATTAGCCAAGAGGATCTCACCTAGCCTGGAATTCACCGTGTGCCCCAGGCTGTACTTAAACTTAAAATCTCCTTCCTCAGCCTCTCAAGTGCTGAGTAATTTACAAGTGTATGCCACCATGTTTGGCTTAAAAGTGTTTTTATTTCGTAGTTGTTGTTGTTGTTACTTTTTTTGGGGGGGGTGGGGTTTCGGTTTTATTTTTATTTATCTATTTGCTGTTACATAACAGGGTTTGACTCTGTAGCACAAAGAGTTTGGAACTAATTGTAGCCCAGGCTGATGTTGAACCCACAATAATCCTCCCTTGTTTTTCTCATTTTGGGTTTACAGGCATATGCCACCATGTTTAGCCTTTGTTTTCTTCATCTACCATGCATGAATTGATATCTCAGTGACAGTATACACATGGTATATTTTATTGCAGCTAATACATGTCCGTACTATAGTCTTGATTGTAATTTTTTTATCTGTCTCCCGATTGCTGGGATTAAAGGCGTGCACCACCACGCCCAGCCTTTTTTTAAAAAAAAATTCATTTTTATTTATTTGACAGAGAGAAAGAGGCAGATAGAGATAGAATGGGCACAGCAGTGCCTTCAGCCATTGCACTTGAACTCCAGATGCATGTGCCACCTTGAGCATCTGGCTTACAGGGTCCTTAGGAATTAGAACTGGGTCCTTAGGCTTTGCATGCAAACACCTTAATTACTGAGCCATCCCTCCAACCCTTTTTTTGTTTTGTTTTGTTTTGTTTTGTTTTGTTTTGTTTTGTTTTTCAAGGTAGGGTCTCACTCTGGCTCAGGCTGACCTGGAATTCACTATGTAGTCTCAGGGTGGCCTCAAACTCTCAGTGATCCTCCTACCTCTGCCTCCTGAGTGCTGGGATTAAAGGTGTGCACCACCACGCCCAGCTCTCCTTTTGTTTTTTTAATTTTTATATTTTTAGAGCAAGGGAGAGGGAGAGAGAATTGGCATGCCAGGACCTCAGCCATTGCAATTGAACTCCAGATGCTTGCACCACCTAGTGGGCAATATGCAACTATGCACTTACCTAACCTTTGTGCATCTTGGCTTATGTAGGATCTGGGGAGAGATTGAACATGGGTCCTTAGGCTTCGCAGGCAAGTGCCTTAACTGCTAAAGCCATCTTTCTGTTGTTTTGTTTTTTTTGAGGTAGGGTTCTCACGCTACCCCAGGCTGACCTGGAATTCACTATGTAGTATCAGGGTGGTTTCGAATTCACAGGGATCCTCCTATCTCTTGCCTTCAGAGTGCTGGTATTAAAGGCTTCTGCTACCATGGCGGCTAATCTTTTTATATGCTTACTAGATTTTATTGCCATTTCTTTCATAATGAAGTTGAATAATATCTAATGTTCTTTCTTCAGTTTTTTTTTTTAATTTTTTATTTATTTATTTGCAAGCAGAGAGAGAGAACAGAGGCAGATAGAGAGCAAACGGGCATGCCAGGACCTCTAGCCACTGCAAACGAATTCCAGATGCACGTGCCTCTTGTGCATCTGGCTTACGTGGGTCCTGGAGAATTGAACCGGGATCCCTTGGCTTCACAGGCACATGCCTTAACCGCTAGGCCATTTCTCCAGCCCCAGAAGTTTTTTGTTGTTGTTGTTGTTGTTGTTGTTGAGGTAGGGTCTCACTCTATCTCAGGCTGACCTGGAATTCACTATGTGGTCTCAGGGTGGCCTCAAATTCATGGTGATCCTCCTACCTCTGCCTCCCAAGTGCTGGGATTAAAGGCATGCGCCACCACGCCTGGCTAGAAGTATTTTTTAATTATTGGTTTACTTGTAAAGCTACATAACCAAATTTTTATGTACATTTAATTTGGCACATTTAAACTATAGCATACTAAGAGCAAATGAAGGAGGGCTTCTTGCCTATTTTGGAGTTGTAGTTTTTCCTTAGACCATTTAAGTAATTTGAGATGTGACATAGTAATAAAGATTAATTTTTATCTCTATAAACAAATGTAGTCCCATAACCCCATTGGCTGACTTACGTGCTCTCTGTTAGGGAGACCACTGATTGAGAATATTAGTAAATAGTACTATTTAAAGTTGTTGGATTTTGAGAAGAAATGGGGCTGAAGTCTCATTCTAACAACCATGTCCTTATGACATTTCAAAAATTATGGGAGCTGGAGAGATGGCCCAGTAGTTAAGGCACTTGCCCAGTATCCACATAAAGCCCAATGCACAATATGGCACATGCCTCTGGAGTTCATTTGCAGTGGCTAGAGGCCCTAGAGTGCCCATAGTCTCTCTTTCTCAAATAAATAAATAAATAAATAAATAAATGTATGTATGTTATGGATAACATGGTATAATGATAGCTTGATAATACTTTTTTGGTTTGACCTTTAATGTTAAATGTTATGTTTTCGCATAATAGAAATTAATTAAATGACTTATAGTTTGCTAAACTAGCCTAATAGTAAATCTAAAAAGGTACAAAATGGAATGCCAAATGTGTGTTGTTATTAATTATAGTTCTAAACATTGTTATATTACCACAGCTATTTGAAATGGAAAACGTATTTAATGTGTCATCAGATCCTCAGCCCCCTCCTGCAGCCCCTCCTTCACTTTCTTTACTTTTGTCTTCATCTTCTACCTCATCTGGGATTAAAAAACAAAAGAGGACCCCCACATATCAAAGATCTGTAAGTCAGAAAAGCAGTGATTCCACCTTGTCTTGCTTTGTGTTACAAGCATGACTTACAGGGCTAGTCTGGTTGAAATACCCTGCAGACTCACTTTGTAATTTCCCTAATCATTTCTTTAACCTTGAATTTTGAAGGGTAGTATTAGTAGTTCAGAGTATTGCTGCTTAAAGATGTCAAAAGTCAGAAGCATTGATGTCATCTTAACTCTTGTTAGAAATGGAGGGATCTCAAGTTCCCACCTCTACTGTATCTGATTTTGTATTTTAATCAGATTACAAAGCAGCTATTTGTGAGAAGCTCTGGTGTGGAGTCTATGTTGTGGAGGTAGACATTAGTTGGAGATGTCTACTATTTGATTTTGGCAACTAGTGTACTTTCGGTGTGCCTGTTTTCTTGTTGGTAAAATGAGGATAGAATACTGCTTTCTCATGGGTTTTTGTGAAATTGAGTTAATACATGGCAACTATAAAAGTGGTGAGTATCAAATAATTAGAACTTAACCACTTTACTTACAGGTTTTGTGTCTTTGATTTTCATATTTTGACCATCCCTGCATATGATTTTAACTGTCTATATTTGGTTTATCTATCTTTCAAGGAGTCTTTTTCATTCTTTTTTTATCTAATGAAAATATGTCCTTTTTTAATTAATACTGCCCAACATTTCAGGTAAATGGAAATGTTTATAAGTCATATTTCATTTCAAAGGTCTAAAAATCATTTTCAAGACTTAGAAATGTTGCTTCTATAGTAAATAAATCACTTAGCCTTTGCTAGGGGTTTTGTTCTACTTGTATGTTTCATTTATACTTAAAAAGACTTTTATAATTTTTGTAAAATATTCAAGGTGCTAGTATATGAATCAACAGATTTCAATAACTCCTGTTGCTTTATCAGATCATAGAAATTGACCAAATGACATTATTATTTAGAGATTTCATTGTGTTTTGAGTAGTGAAGGGTTTCTTGCCAATGAAAGATCTTTAAATATTCCTGTAAAATGACCATGCATTGTAGAAGAGCAGAAGCTTTCTAACTTACCATTTGGATTACTTTTTAAAGGACTTAAATTAAGCATGCCATTGCACCAGTTTTACTAATTTGAATTAAGTATTGCATAGAGAGTTGGTTTTACTGTGTTAATCTCTACTAACTTTATGCCTTCATCCTACTTGGCTTGCCAAATAGTAGTAAGATATCTTTAAGTTTGAAAATAGGTGTTAACAAATCTGGTAAGGATTTTTAGTAATTTTGGGTTAGCAATTCTTTGATATTAGTAACTTTGGTTCTGAAATTTTTTCGGTAATTTAGTGTTTATGTAAACCTTTTAATAATGTAGTTGCTTTACCTTAATATAAACTTCAGAAATTACTTTGTTAAGTGAAAGTTTTAATATGAGTAATTCCTCAAGAATTTAGTTCTTCTAAAATGCTTTGCTAATTGGTACGTCAGTAGCAAAACCTAATAAAATTCCCTTTTGATCGATTTTAATTTTATTTTATTTGCTTTTCTATAGTACATAATTTTTAAAATTAGGCTCAGTATGCTGTAGCAATAATAAGCAAATCTGTATATATTGAGTTCTTTTTTCTTTTAAAACAGATGAGCTTTGATCCAAACCTTCTCCACAACAATGGACACAATGGGTACCCTAATGGTACTTCTGCAGCACTGCGTGAAACAGGGGTTATTGAAAAACTATTAACCTCTTATGGATTTATTCAGTGTTCAGAACGTCAAGCTAGACTTTTCTTCCACTGTTCACAATATAATGGCAACCTCCAGGATTTAAAAGTAGGAGGTAATCTGTCCGTTTACCTTGTAAATTTCTGTGTATCTACTTGTTCACAAAAGTATTTTTCAAAAGGTGTTTTAAGCCAGTGGCCAAGAACTAAAGTTTTAGTTGTGCTAATTACTGAGCTACATATTCTAATTTATGTTGCAATTGTGCCTTTTTGAGGTATGAAAGGCTTAGAAAAAGAGAAGAGTATTTTTATATTAAATATTTGAAATGTTTAAAGGACTGACATCAAAGGAGGAGGTCTCTTTGAAAAAACATGTTTGAGAAATAAGGTAGAACAGTGACTAGCATGAGTATTTGGTATATACCAAATGCTCTAAGTACTTGTTGTTTACCATTAGGTCAGTTTTCCCAACAGTCCTGCTTGTTAGGAATTATTTTCATTTTACAGGTAAAGAAGCTGAAGTATAGAGAGTTAAAGGAAACAGTTGCTAAAGGTTATGTTGTTTCTGTTGCCTCATTTGTAATACATGTAAATGCCTTGAAAACTAAGACTTGCCCTGCGTGGTGGTGCACACCTTTAGTCCTAGCACTTGGAAGGCAGAGGTAGGAGGATCGCCATGAGCTCGAAGGCACCCTGAGACTACATAGTGAATTCCAGGTCAGCCGGGGCTAGAGTGAGACCCTACCTTGAAAACAACAACAACAAAAAACCCTTAAGATTAATATGTGACTTAGTTGAAAGTAGTGGTCTTCAAACATTTATGTGTATCAGAATTGCCTGGAAGGCTTACTAAAATACCAATTGCTATACTTGATCGCCAAAGTTTGTCTTTGCATAGGTCTAAAGTGAGGCCCAAGAATTTGCATTTCTACTAAGCTCCCAGGTAATGTTGGTGCTCCTGGCCTTGGGACCTCACCTTAAGAACTGGTCTAAGGCAATTCAATGCTACCTTAAGTAGAACTCAGAAGTGAGATACTATTTTGAAAACATTAGTCCAAAAAATTAACACATTCTTTATTTTAGATGATGTTGAGTTCGAAGTATCATCTGACCGGCGGACTGGGAAACCCATTGCTATCAAATTGGTGAAGATAAAACCAGAAATCCACCCAGAAGAACGAATGAATGGACAAGTTAGTGACTTTGATACTTAATATCTTTTTAGGGCCCCGCATTTTTGCATATCTTTCACATTAGAAAAGGAAGATTGTCCCCCAAGTCCTCAGTTTGCACGGAAGAGAGCTATAGCATATAAAGATAAATATTTTAAAATTATATCAGAGGCACTGGCATTTCTTGACCTGAAATAAAATTATGGTCAAGACTCAGTTTGGGTTTATATATAACCCTAAGTCATTACTTACAGTGAGTTTGCTTACTGTAAGTTTAAAACTTGGCAGCATGACATCCTCTTGTGGATCATATTAAAAATGCATCCCTGTGTATAGTATAGAGGATATTAAAATTCAGTTTATATTGCGCAGTGCTGCTCCTGAAATGATTAGCAATGGAAATTTTTTTTTTTTTGACTGGTAGGTTGTGTGCGCTGTTCCTCACAACTTAGAGAGTAAATCTCCAGCTGCCCCGGGTCAGAGTCCAACAGGGAGTGTATGCTACGAACGTAATGGGGTAAACTTGTGTATTTTTCTTAAACCTTTGCCTGATCCACCATGTGATCTATAAGCGTACTTTAAAATTCAAAGTAGAAAACGTAAGCTAGTTGCTAAAATCAGTTTTAAATTTGGTTTCTCAGAGGCATCAAGTGCAGCATAATAAAAAAATTTTTTTAAAGAAAATTTCCATAGGACTTCCAAGTGTGTTAGCTTGCCCAAGTGTGACCTTAGTTAGAACATTAAGGTAAAATGCTCCTCTAAGTCACTTTTTGGGTTGTGGGGAGTGGGGTGGGCCTTATTTCTGGTTCATTTTAAGTACTAACTCCAGTTTTTTTGTTTGGAATGCCTTATGTAAAAATTGTCTTTTTGAAATGTAACTATAGTCTTTGGGCAAATGCTTCCACGTGTTTAAGCTTTTTGAATTTGGATTGCTGCTCAGCTGTGGACTCGCAGAAGTCATCAGCACCATGGAGGGGAAGGGTGTTTATATGAATAAAACAACTTGTCATAAAACAAATCTTGAAAAATTTGACTTTAAAATGCCAGCATAAGAAATATTTAAGTAAATAACAGTATATAGTCAGTATGCATCTTACCAAGATAATAATAATAACTTGTTAATTCACAGGAAGTATTTTATCTGACTTATACTCCTGAAGATGTGGAAGGGAATGTGCAGTTGGAAACCGGAGATAAAATAAACTTTGTAATTGATAACAATAAACAGTAAGTTCTTTTCAAAGTTTTCATAACTTAAATGTTCTTTCTTGGGCTGGAGAGATGGCTTAGCGGTTAAACCGCCTGCCTCCTAAGCCTAAGAGCGCTGGTTCCAATCTCCAGGTCCCATGTTTAGCCAGATGCAAAGTGACGCAAGGGCGCAATGCCGCACTTGCCCACAAGGGGGCGCACTTATCTGGATTTCGTTTGCAGCAGCTGAGAGGCTGCTGGCATGCCCATCTCTACCTTCCTTCCTCTCCCTCTCTGTCTCTCTCTCTGTCTCCCCCCTCCCCCCCCAAAATAGGTTCTTTATTGTGACAGCCAGATATGTTGGCACACATTTATAATCCTAACACTTGGGAAAACAGGAGGATCAGGACTTTGAGGCCAGCCTGGGCTACGTTAGATCCTGCCTCAACAACCAAAAGAAGCCAGGCATGGTGTGGCACACGCCTTTAATCCCAACATTTGGGAGGCACAGGTTGGAGGATCACTGTGAGTTCACGGCCACCCTGAGACTACATAGTGCATTTGAGGTCAGCCTGGGCTAGAGTGAGATCCTACCTTGAAAAACCAAAAGAAAAGAAAAATTTGAAATGAGTTGAGCACATAGTTTGCAAATCTAGACCTTCATGACCTTTTAATTCACTATCTGAGAACTAAAGGGTCCATGAAATTCTGCAACATGAACTATACTACACACCAGAACAAAACGATCACGACATGCTTATTCAGTGACAAATTAGTATAAGAAGTAATGGTTGAGGTGAAGATACTTTTATAGAGAGAGAACAGAGAAGCAGGGCTTCTTGCCACTGCAAACAAACTCCAGATGCAAGTGCCTTTTTGCGCATCTGGCTTTACATGGGTACTAGGGACTCAAACCACTGAACCATTTCTCCAGCCCTGTGGTTTTGAGAGAACAGTGATAAATTAGTAGGAAGATGAGAAAAGTTTTGTGAGTAGAGGAAGTATTGTGACATTTAGGGAAATAGCTAAAAGTTTGAGTTTAATTGATTGTGTTGTAAAACAATGGAGTTTGAATTGTATACATAATCATAGGAATCTTTGAGTGCTTCAAAACACTGGACTGTTATTGATATAGATTTTTGCAAGTGGGTGGTGGTGATGGTAAACTTCTGAAGAGTAGGTATGCTCTGTACTAGTGGTGTGAATTAGCATAAAAGATAAGCCAGAGGTTACTGAGTGAAGTTAAGTCACATTGAGGGGATAAAAATCAATAATCTTAATATTATTGATAAAATTGAAGTATGTTTGTAATTAGGGATCCAATACTATTTTTCTGGCCTGGCCTACTGTGCAGATTAAGGAGGACTAGGAGAAAGGTAGTCAGTATGCACAAACAACTGTTCTCTGTGGTTTTCTTGTTTTGTTTTGTTTTTTAATATTTTAATTATTTATCTATTTGAGAAAGAGGCAGATAGAGACAGTGGGCATGCCAGTGCCTCTATCCACTGCAAACGAACTCCAGACACATGTGCCACTTTGTGCATTTGGCTTACATGGGTACTTTAACCTGGGTCCTTAGGCTTCGCAGGCAAGTGCCTTCACCACTAAGCCTTCTCTCCAGCCCTTAATTTTATTTTTTTATTTTTTAATTTTTTTGGTTTATCAAGGTAGGGTCTCGCACCAGCACATGCTGACCTAGAAATCACTATGTAGTCTCTGGATGGACTTAAACTCGTGGTGATCCTCTGTCTCTCTAGTTCTGTTATTAAAGATATGCACCACCATGCCCAGCTAATTTTTTTTGTTTTTGTTTAAATATTTATTTATTTAAAAGTAACTCTTCTAAATTTTGGCAACTAGAGTTTGAAGTGTGTGGTGGTGCTTCATGGAGTAATCTAGTAACATGTATAGCACTGAAACTTAGAAGCTAGTGATGGGCAGGAAATACAGCTGTAGAAATCATTGCATAATTTAAGAAAAGTGTATTTATGAGACCACAGTAATTATTTTTATTTTGGAGTGAGAAGAGATAAGATGAAAGCAATGAAATGAGTTCAAAATAGGAAGTTGAAGTCACATACAATAGAGCAAGCCTGTCATACCAGCACTGGGAGGGAGATGGGAGCCCGAGAATAATAGCCTGAGCTACATAGCTACCCCTAGCCTCAATAAGCCGTGGGTTTGGGATATAACTCAGTGTACTTGCCTAACAGCATGTGTGAGACCCTGGGTTCCATCTCCATCACCACAAAAAAAAAAAAGAGTTGGAGACAGTACTAGCAATGTACTTTTTTAAAAATCAGTTTTTGGTTCTATGATTTTTTAAAAAAACTTTTTATTTATTAGAATGAATGTAGTGCACCGGGGCCTCTTGCCACTGCAGATAAACTCCAAGTGTGGGTGTTAACTTTTTGTATCTGGCTTTTTGTGGGTGGTGAGGAATTGAACCTAGGCTTTGCAAGCAAGTACCTTTAGCTGCTGAGCCATTTCCTAGCCCAGGAATGTACTTTTTCACAGCAGATGAGCTTGGCTCATACGTGAAATCCCAGCATTCACCAGGCAAGGGTGGGATTACCTCAAGTTTAAGACAAGCCTGGGCTATTAACATATGACCAAAAATAAATGTGTTGCATGCTTGTAATTCCAGCACTCGTGAGGCAGAAACAGCAAGATTGCTACAAGTGTAAAGCCAACCTGGGCTATGTAACAAGACTCTTGAGACACACAGACACATACACAGAAGGAAGGGAAAGTTCAAGAGTACATTCAGTTTTATTTGCCTTGAAACATACCTCTTAGAATGCTGGAAAGAAATACTTTGTTAAGTCAAGGTTCTTTTAATTCCAGCATTCAGAGGAAGGGTAGGGGACCACTGAGTTCAAGGCCAGCCTGGGACTATAGAGTTCCAGATAATTCGATTTGGGTTATGGATAGAGCCACTGGAAGAGTTTATTTAACTTTGTTGTTGTGGTGGTGGTTTTTGTTGTTGTTTGGTTGGTTGGTTGGTTTTTTTTTTTTTTCTTTCTTTCTTTTGGTTTTTTTGAGGTAGGGTTTCACTCTAGTCCAGGCTGACCTGGAATTCACTACGTAGTCTCAGGCTGGCCTTGAACTCTCAGTGATCCTCCTACCTCTTCCTCCTGAGTGCTGGGTCTTGCTCTAGCCCAGGCTGACCTGAAATTAACTATGTAGTCTCAAGCTGGCCTCATACTCACAGCAATCCTCTTACCTCTGTCTCCCGAGTCCTGGGATTGAAGGCATGTGCCACCATGCCTGGCCCTAAATTTCTTCATGCATAACATGAAGTGTAAATTCTCGCAGTTGCCTGAGTTCATACAGTGGCACTTCTCTTTAAACAGTAGTGCTACTATATTTTATACAATCTGTGCTATCATTATATTGATGCTGCTCAAGGAGATGTTCATTGTGGCGATACGCAGTTTATCTTAACTGGATTCAGTTCTTTAATGAAAGTGAATGTTATTTTTAGAAGTATAGCAAATTCTCTTCACTGCATTCACTCAACTTTGGTGGTTTAATCAAAGATAATTTAATGAGATAACTACTAAATTTGGCACATTTTTTCTAATACTTTTTTTTTTTTTTTTTTTTGAGCTAGGGTCTCACTCTAGCCCAGGCTGACCTGGAATTCACTATGTATTCTCAGGGTGGCCTTGAGCTCAAGGTGATCCTCATACCTCTGCCTCCCAAGTGCTGGAATTAAAGGTGTGCACCACCACACCCGGCTTGTTTTTGTTTTTTTTTTCAAGGTAGGGTCTTACTCTGGTCCAGGCTGACCTGGAATTCACTATGTAGTCTCAGGGTGGGCTCAAACTCATGGTGATCCTCCTACTGGGATTAAAGGCATGCACCACCACACCCAGCATTAAAATATATTTTATTTATTTATTTGAAAGAGAAAAAATGGGCACACCAGGGACTCTAGCCACTGCAAATTCCAGATGCATGTGCCCCCTTGAGCATCTGTCTTACATTGGTCCTGGGGAATCGAACAGGGGTCCTTTGGCTTTGCAGGCAAGTACCTTAACTGCTAAGCCATCTCTCCATCCCTAATATTTATTTATTTATTTATTTACTTGAGAAAGAGAGAGGGGCAAATAGAAAGAATATGAGTGCACCAGGGTCTCCTGCCACTGCAAACAAACTTCAGATGCATTGGCCAATTTGTGCATCTGGCTTTACATGAGTGCTGGAGAATTGAACCTAGTTCATTGGGCATTGGAAGCAGAGAGAGATAGAAGAGCAACAAACAGAGATAATGGCCATACCAGGGCCTTCAGCCACTGTAAACGAACTCTGGATATACATGTCACTCTGTGCATCTGGCTTTACGTGGGTACAGAGGATTTGAACCCAGGTCCTTCGACTTTGCGGGCAAGCACCTTAATTGCTGAACCATGTCTCTAGACTGGCACTTTCTTGTTAATTTTTATTTATTTATTTGAGAGGAAGAAGAGGAGAGAGAGAATGGGTGTGTCAGGGCCTTTAGCTGCTGCAAATGAACTGCAGACACATGTGCCACTTTGTGCAACTATATTGCGTGGGTCCTGGGGAATTGAACCTGGGTCCTTTGGCTTTGCAGGCAAGTGCCTCAAGCACAAAGCCATCTCTCCAGCCCTGTTTTTGTTGTTTTGAGATAGTGTCTCATTCTAGCCCAGGCTGACCTAGAATTCACTATGTAGTCTCAGGGTAGCATCTAACTCAAGGCGATCCTCCTACGTCTGCCTCCCAAATGCTGGGATTAAAAGCATGCACCACCACTGTGTAGTCTCAGGATGGCCTTAAACTCACAGTGATCCTACTTCTGCCTCCCTGAGTGCTGGGATTAAAGGCATGCCACCACACCAGGCTTCATACTCTTCTTATCAGTGCCTCAGTTTGTAGCATATAATACTCATGTGGTTTTCCACCTTTGGTAGCATTCAGTTTATATGTATTTACATTCTTTTTTTGTTTTTGTTTTTTGAAATAGGGTTTCTCTGTAGCTCAGGCTGACCTGGAATTCACTATGTAGTCTCAGGGTGGTCTTGAACTCTCGGCAATTCTCCTATCTCTGCCTCCCAAGTGCTGGGATTAAAGGCATGCCACCAACATGCCTGGCTTACATTCTTTTTTTGTGTGTGGATTAGCAAAGCAGAATTGAACATCATGTACCCAAGTATAAGTTGGTTTAAAAAAAAGAAAGAAAATTTTCTCCTATCTACAAAAAAATGATCCACATGTAAATGTTAAGTTTTTAAAAAATATTTTGTTGCCGGGCGTGGTGGCGCACGCCTTTAATCCCAGCACTTGGGAGGCAGAGGTAGGAGGATTGCTGTGAGTTCGAGGCCACCCTGAGACTACATAGTTAAGTCCAGGTCAGCCTGGGCCAGAGTGAACCCCTATCTTGGAAAACCAAAAAAAAAAAAAAAATTTTTTTTTTGTTTGCCAGACGTGGTAGCGCACGCCTTTAATCCCAGCGCTTGGGAGGCAGAGGTAAGAGGATTGCCATAAGTTTGAGGCCATCATTTATTTGAGTGAGAAAGAGAGTGGGTGTTCCAGGACTTCTAACCACTGCAAACTAACTCCAGACACATGTCCCACTTTGTGCATCCAGCTTTATGTGGTTACTGGGGTATCAAACATGGGTCCTTTACCTTTTGCTGGCAAGTGTGTAACCACTAAGCCATCTCTCTAGCCTGCCAAGTTTTTATAGATAGGGAATTTGACCCAAAGACCTTTGCACATGAAGCCGTGTAGAAAGGATCAGGTGTCACAAACCTTATATATCTGTGTTTAATGATTACAGGAATTTGGAAGACCTAGAAAAAGTAGTTTTTTCTAAACTCAGTTTCTAACCAACCCAAAGAATTTTTAACCTCTCTTTGGTATTCTCTCATCATTCTTTATAGTACTGGTGCTGTAAGTGCTCGGAACATTATGCTGTTGAAAAAGAAACAAGCCCGCTGTCAGGGAGTAGTTTGTGCCATGAAGGTAAGTCTCAACAAATTTGACATTTTTCAAGTTTATTTTATTTTGACAACTTCATGTATGTATGCAATGGTTTTTGATCATATTCAGTGCCCTCAGTATCTCTTTTTCCCCACTCCCACTAAATGTCTTCCCAGTCAATCCCCTTCCTACTTTGATGTCTTGTGAATGTGTGTAAGTGGGTGTGTGTTTTGTGTTAATTTTTTGATTTTTGGGTGGGTGAGTGTGTGTGTGTGTGTGTGTGTGTGTGTGTGTGTGTGTGTGTGTTGCTGACCCACTGACCTAGATTAGGGTTGCTTGTAGGAGCACAAGTGGGGGTTGTTTACTATAGTTTTGATGCCTAATTCTATTGTTTCCTTTAAATGGGTCTGTTATTGCTGTTAGACTGCAGTATAATTTTATGAAAAGATTGCTGATTTTAAGTAGTAATCCCAAGTTTGTACTTTGAGTGTTAATGTTCTTGTATTTCGGTGGGTTTCACTTTAGGAGGCGTTTGGCTTTATTGAAAGAGGTGATGTTGTAAAAGAGATATTCTTTCACTATAGTGAATTTAAAGGTGACTTAGAAACCTTACAGCCTGGAGATGATGTGGAGTTCACAATCAAGGACAGAAATGTAAGAACCTTCAGTATTTGGTCTTTGCTCTTCTAAAATTAGTAATGGATTAAATTTTTAGTAAACACTGTAAATTATGTCATTTCCCAACCCTTCTGATTTAGGGCAAAGAAGTTGCAACAGATGTCAGACTATTGCCTCAAGGAACGGTCATTTTTGAAGATATCAGCATTGAACATTTTGAAGGAACTGTAACCAAAGTTATCCCAAAAGTCCCCAGTAAAAACCAGGTAGGTTGTTTTTTACAGGAGAGACTTGTTTTGCCCATCAGTACTAGAATAATATGTTGTGATGATATACTTAAGTTTTATCCCATTAGATTGTGTGGTAGTTGAGTGTTTCTCTTGGTAGGTATAATTAAATACAAAAACTAATGGAGGATGAGTTTGTGTGTGTGTGTCTGTGTGTCTGTCTGTCCTTTAAACTGTGTGATAAGAAAAGACCAGAAGAGGGCTAGAGAGATGGCTTAGTGGTTAAGGCACTTGTCTGCAAAGCCCAAGGACCCAGGTTCAATTCCCCAGGACCAAATGCACAAGGTGGCACATGCATGTGGAGTTCTTTTGTAGCCGCTAATGACCCTGGCATGCCTATTCTCTCCCTCCCCCCCCCAAATAAGTTAGAAAAGAAAAGACCAGAAGTGATGCTAATTAATTGGAGGGGGGAAATACTAGTAGATTAGACTGCTGTTTGCATATCCATTTGCTTCCTCTCAATACCCTTCTTACCATTTGTTCCTTTTGTGGGGAAGTAAGGAGAGAAGTAGTATCATTACTGAGACTGAAAGGGGCTGGGGAGATGGTTTAGTGGTTAAGAGAAGTTAGGCAAAAGCATGAGGATCTGAGTTCCATCCTCAGCACCCACATAAAAAGCTGAGTATGGCTGCACATTCCTATAGTGCTGAGGGAGATAAAAGGATCACTGGGGATGGTCAGCCAATCTGATGGGAAAATGGCTAGTTCCCAGTTCAGTGAGACTTACCTCCAGGATATAAGGTGAAGGAGCAAGAGAGAATGACAATGATACAGTCCTGGCCTCTGCATGTGTCCACATGGGACATGTACATCTGCACACACAAGTGTGTATTCACACTGCACAGGCAACACAACACACACTTTTACATAAAATCTCTTGGTATCAAAGTGCAAAGTCTTACCTGCAGTTTTGTGATTTTATGATTATGCGGTGTTACCTTAGGACATGAAACCTTTCAATTAGACTTATTTTGGTACCACCTGTTTTCCTTTCATGGAATTAATAGGTAATAAGGGTTTGCTATGTTTTCTTGTTTTGCTTAGAACTAGAAAGGATGATAAATCCTCCAGTTAAAATAATTTTACCTTCTCATTAGAATGACCCATTGCCAGGACGAATCAAAGTTGACTTTGTGATTCCTAAAGAACTTCCCTTTGGAGACAAAGACACGAAATCCAAGGTGACCCTGCTGGAAGGTGACCATGTTAGATTTAATATTTCAACAGACCGGCGTGACAAATTGGAAAGAGCAACCAACATAGAAGTTCTATCTAATACATTTCAGTTCACTAATGAAGCCAGGGAAATGGTAAGTGTTCTTTATTTGGTCTACAAGTAATGTATAGGGCCTACTGTTGCATTCTAAGTTGTACTACTAAATTAAATTTAAAATTAAATTAAGTTTAAATTTAAATTGAAAGGTCTTTTAAACTAATGACTATGTTGAGGATTTACTTTGTTAAAGTAGAAGAACCGCAGACAGTGAGTTGGTCTGGGTTTGACATCTACTTTTTTAAAAAATATTTTATTTTTATTTATTTATTTGAGAGAGAGAGAGAGAAAGGGCGCACCAGGGTCTCCAGCCCCTGCAAACAAACTCCAGATGCATGCGCCACCTTGTGCATCTGGCTTACTGGTGGGTCCTGGGGAATCAAACCAAGGTCCTTTGGCTTTGGAGGCAAGCGCCTTAACCACTAAACCATCTCTCCAGCCCCTTGACATCTGCTTTGGCCAGTTACCATTGAAATACACATGAAAAAGTTTTAGAGTGAACATCTTGACAGATGCTCATGTTTTGTGAGGAATAACCATGATTTCAACTAAAAACTAGTTTAAACTTAAATTAAGCCTAAATTTAAATTTAGATTTGATTAAACAGTCAAATAGGTCTTGCTTCTTTTGTTTTATGATAAAGCTTTGCAAATTTTTTAAAATATTTATTTATTTATTAGAGAGAAAGAGGGAGATAGAGTGGGCGCACCAAGACCTCTAGCCACTATAAACAAACTCCAGATGCATGCGCCACCTTGTTTATCTGGCTTGTGTGCGTCCTGGGAAATCAGACTTGGGTCCTTTGCCTTTGAAGGCAAGCAAGTGTCTTAACACTAAGCAATCTCTCCAACCCTGAAAATTTTTTAATGGGTATCCATTTAAGAATGTTATGTGCCAGAATTGTTAGCTAATAAATTTTATTAACTGTTTTGTTTTGTTTTTTGGGTAGGTAGCATCTCGCTCTAGCCCAGGCAGATCTGGAATACACTATGTAGTCTCAGGGTGGCACTTCCAGCGATCCTCCCACTTCTGCCTTCAGATTGCAGGGGTGTGCTATTATGCCTGGCTAAAAACTGTTATGAGTTTTTATTTTTATTTTTTTTTGGTTTTTCAAGGTAAGGTATTGCTGTAGCCTTGGACTCAGAGCAATCCACCTACCTCTGCCTCCTGAGTGCTGGGATTAAAGGTGTGTGCCACCACACCTGGCTTTTTGTGAGCTTTTTTTTTTTAAAAAAAATATTTTTATTTATTTATTTGCAAGCAGAGAGAAAGAAAGTGTTGCTTCAGAGCCTTCTGCAAACAAACTCTGGATGCATGTGTCACTTGGTGCATCTGGCTTTGTGTGGGTATTGGGGAATCTAACCTGGGCTTTTAGGCTTTGCAATCAAATGCTTTTAATGGCTGAGCCATCTCTCTAGCTCCCATGAGCTGACTTATTGAGATAAAATTTACTACCATCTGCAGAATATCTCAGTTGTCAGAGGTAACTATACATTTGAAGACATTATACTTTTTTAAATTTTTTAACCTTAGGATTTAGAGAAATATTCTGATTTGACACTTGTGATATAACTGAGATTAAACGTATAAGAGAGAGATTGTGGGGATGTGTTTAATGGTTCTCAGTCAGGATTTGCTTTGCTTAGCAGTGGTATGTACATGTCTTTGTTACCATCAGGAGTTGACAAGGACTAAATATTACGATATTGTTAGGTAATATTCAAAACCAGGCACAAAGTAATTAACCCTCTGCAACAATTGGTGAGCAAAAGTATTTTCATTTAGTAAACACTTCAATGTCTACAGTGTTCTACTTATTTTAGATACAGTGCTCTCACAAGGCTGATAACTTAGTAGAAGAAAGAAAACACAAGGAAAGGATTTGCTTTATTTTATTTTTTTATTTGAGAGAGAAAGAGATGGAGAGAATGGGCATGCCAGGGCCCTTAGCCACTGCAAACAAACTTGAGACACATGCGCCACCTTGTGCATCTGGCTTTCATGGGCACCAGGGAATCAACACTGGGTCCTTTGGTTTTGCAGAAAAGCTTCTTGACCACTAAGCCATTTTCCCAGCCCTGTTTTTCCTTTTTGTTTTTTTAAACTTTATTGACAACTTCCATAATTATAGACAATAAGCCATGATAATTCCCTCCCCTACTTCTCCCTTCACAAATCCACTCTCCATCATATCCCCTCCTCCTCTTGTTTTGTTCTTTTTGAGGTAGAGTCTAATACTAAGCCCAGGCTGACCTGGCAACTCACTCTATAGTCGCAGACTGGCCTCAAACTCAAAGTGATATTCCTACCTCTACTTGAGATTAATGGTGTGTGCCACCAAGCCTAGCCAGGATTTTTTATATTTTGTTTTCAGAATTAAGTTTTAAGTTCTTTCAGGGCCTCTTGGCACTGCAAATGAACTCCAGATATATGTGCCACTTTTTATACCTGGCTTTACATGGGTACCGCAGAACTGAACCCAGTCCAGCAGGCTTTGCAAGCAAGCACCTTTTAACCACTGAGTTACCTCCCCATAGGCCCTCAAATAATTTTTTTTTGTGGGGGCAAGGTCTCACTGTAGCTCCAGGCTAGCCTCAAACTCTTCATTGTATCAGTAAATATTTGAAATTCCTAGAAGTAATATTGCCTTTTTTTTTGGGGGGGGGTGCTTTTTGATGTAGGGTCTCACTCTAGCTCAGGCTGACCTGGAATTCACTATGTAGTCTCAGGGTGACCTCAAACTCACAGTGATCCTCCTACCTCAGCCTCCTGAGTGCTGGGATTAAAGATGTGCATCACCACACCCAGCTAGCCTTGGATTTTTATGAACCACACAATATATTTATATTCATTAAACTTTTTCAAATGAGTATTTGCCAAGCAGTGTTATCTGAAAAATATTCAAAATATTTTAATCATATCTGCCGGGTGTGGTGGCACATACCTTTAATCCCAGCACTCAGGAGGCAGAGGTCGGAGGATCGCTATGAGTTCAAGGCCAGCCTGAGACTACATAGTGAATTCCAGGTCAGTCTGGACTAGAGCGAGACCCTACCTCAAAAAATAAAAAGAAATTAATCATAACAGTGAATGATAAAATAAATGGGGAAAAAAACTAAAATGTGACTATAACATTGTGGTTGTTAATAGAGAGAATTCCTAATAAACTTAATTTGGTGGTGCTTCTTAACTTGAATGTTGCCTTAATTGACAAACTTCACAGTCAATGAAACTATGACTTGGATTTCAGGGTGTGATAGCTGCCATGAGAGATGGTTTTGGTTTCATCAAGTGCGTGGATCGGGATGCTCGGATGTTCTTCCACTTCAGTGAAATTCTAGATGGGAACCAGCTCCATATTGCAGATGAAGTAGAGTTTACCGTGGTTCCTGTGAGTACTACTTAGGAAAAGCGTGGAGAGATGTTCCTCTGATTCCTTCGTCATTTTAAAGTAAATTTTGTTTCATTGTTTATAGGATATGCTCTCTGCCCAAAGAAATCATGCTATTAGGATTAAAAAACTTCCCAAGGGCACGGTTTCATTCCATTCCCATTCAGATCGTTTTCTGGGCACTGTAGAAAAAGAAGCTACTTTTTCCAATCCTAAAACCACTAGCCCAAATAAAGGCAAAGATAAGGTAAGTTTCACATGATACAAATGATTTTTTCATGACTCAATTTATCTTGATTACAAAGCACATTATAATGGAGTCCACATAATAATGGAATATTGTCTCAATAAGGGGTAGGGGAAGATGACTCAGCATGCTTGGCTGCTGGCCTGGGTTCATTGTAGAGCTGGACTCAAAGTGAAGTATATATGTCTGTGATCCCAGTGCCCCTATGATAATGGTACGCAGAGCCAGGAGAATCCGAGGCTTCAGACAAAACTGAGACATGTCTCACAGAAAGTGATGTATAAGGGCTGAGGAAATGGCTTAGCGATTAAAGCATTTGCCTGCGAAGCCCAAGGACCCCGCCTCAATTCTCCAGGACCACAAGGGGGCACATGCATCTGGAGTTCGTTTGCAGTGGCTAGAGGCCCTGGTGTGCCCATTCTCTCTTTCTTTCTGCCTCTTCCTCTCTCTCTCAAATACTTAAAAATATTTTAAAAAAAGAAAAGAAAAGAAAAGGAGGGAGGGAGGGAGGATAGATAGATGTGTAAGACACCTTGGGTTTGTCCTCTGACTTCCCTATGCGTTGTGGCACACATGTACCCATATACACATGTGAAAATAAATAAATTTAAAATAATTCCCAATAAATCAGGCATGGTAGTACATGCCTGTAATCCTAGCACTAAGGAGGTAGACCTAGGAGGATTCAGAGTTCAAAGTCATGACAAATTTGAAGCCAACATGAGCTACTGAGCTACATAAGAATGTCTTCTTTGTTTACTTATTTATGATAAAGAGGGAAAATGAGCTCCAGGGTCTTCTGCTACTGCAAATGAACTCCAGACACATTAACCACTTTGTTCATCCAGCTTCCTGTACTGCGGAATTGAACCCAGACCACTAGGCTCTGTAAGCAAACACTGGACCCATGTAAAGCAAGATGCACATGCATCTGGAGTTTGCAGCAGCTGGAGGCTCTGGCGGGTCCATACTCTCTGTCTCTCTTTATCTGCTTACAAATATTTAATAGATTTTTAAAAATTAATAGATGAATGAATACATTGATTGACATTGTGTCCTAAACACTGAAGTGCTGTGGGAATTGCTGTGAGGCTATTTCAGTGGCTTCTGTAGAAAATACTAAAAAGTTTCTTTTTTAGTGTTTTTTTGAGGTGCTATGGGGTACCAAAGCTTCATGCTATTCAAAATTTTCTCTTGGTTGGAAATGACATTCCTAGTTTGATTTCTGATAAGGCTGAAAGACCCAGTTGCAGCAGACTTGAGTCAGTTTTGGGTTAAGGCATGATCATCTTTTATTCATATGTATAACCTGTTACCATTTAGTGAAGCTTGAAATAAGAAATTTCTATGGCTCTACAATTTTGTGTCAAGGATCTTTATGTACCATAGTTGCTTATATTGCTGTTTGTTTTGGTTCTTGGGGATGTTTTAGTTGTATTCTTTCTTTTCCTTAGGAGGCAGAAGATGGCATTATTGCTTATGATGACTGTGGGGTGAAATTGACTATTGTTTTTCAAGCCAAGGATGTAGAAGGATCTACTGCTCCTCAAATAGGAGATAAGGCAAGATAATTTTACTTACTTGAGGATGGATGGGTTATGGTTGTCAACTTAAACAAAAATTCCCCAAAATCCTACAAGGTGGCACATGCCTTTAGTCCAAGTGCTCCAGTGGCTGAGGTTCATTGTGAGTAGAGACTGGGACTACAGAGTGAGTTCCAGATCAGACTGAGCTACAGTGAAATGCTGCCTCAAAGAAAAAAAAACAACCACCACCAAAAAACCTACAGGATGGCTTCTTTGAATTTTACCAAGTGTGAACTGTCTTTTGCACTTAAAGGATTAATTATATTTGATTTTCCTATTTAAAAGCCACTATCGATTAAAACATGGTATAGCAAACTCTTGTTGAAACTTGCTGAAAAATTTTTAAGTATTAAATATCTTTAGAACCACGTTAAGGTAAAGAACACCTGGAATTGCAACACTGAGGTTAAGTGTCCAAATACATTAGTTTAGATAAAATTAGGAATATTCATATATAGATTTGGTGGTTTATGCCTGTAATCCCAGCACTTGGGAAGTGAGGTTAGGGAAATCACTGTGAATTTGTGGTCAGCCTGGGCTAGAGTGAGGCTCTGCGTTGAAAAAATTATAAATACATATATATACATGAAGAATATTCCAAAGGAAGCTATAACAGGGAGCTGGAGAGGTATTTCAATGGTTAAAGTGCTTGCTTGCAAAGCCTAATGGCCTGGTTTCGATTCCCAGTACCCATGTAAAGCTAGATGCACAAAGTGATACATATGTCTGGAATTCGTTTGCAGTGGCAACAAGTTCTGGCATGCTCATTCATATTCCTTCCTTTCTCTTTCCTTCTCCCATGTCTTCTCTCTCTCTCTCTCTCTCTCTCTCTGCAAATAAATACTTTTTTTTAAGGTAGGTGGAGAGATGGCTTTGAGGTGGCAATTGGGGTAAGGAAATTTTGAAGCCCCTGCTTCAGTGTCCTGTATTATAAAAGACTTTTGTATTGGTTAAGTCTTATAGTCTTTTGTTCTGGTTAAACCTAACACTATAGTGTTTTGATTGTTTCAAGGCGATAATCTGTACTGCAGTTCCTATCCCATACTGCAAATCATCTTGTGCTTCCTTTTTATCTCTATAGGACAGCTGCAGGCATCTGTCTAATAACTCATCGTTTTTGGTTCTGCAAAACATGCCTATTTCATACTCGTGGTCTCTGGCATTAGGCCAGGGCTTTGAGCCCTGAGACTTAACAATAATAAGGTATATAAGCTCTGAACCACCAAAAATAAAGGTCCACATTTTGAAAGAGATTCCACTGGGCCCACGTTGGCATGAAAATAAACTGATTCTCCACTCAGTCTCTGATGCCAGTTCTGTGAGCTTCAGTTTCCCATATCAGCTCAGCCATTAAAGTGCTTGCTTGCAAAGCCCGTTAGCTTGGGTTCAGTTGCCCAATACTCACCTAAAACCACATGCACTGTAATTAAGCCCTGGAGTGCCCACCTCCCCCTCTCTCTGTCTGCTTGAAAATAAGTAGATAAAATATTAAAAGAAAGAAGAAAGCTAAAACATCATGCCAAAGATTTTACATTGCTTTTCATTATCTCATATTTTGTGGGCCAGGTTTTCACATAACTCACCTTTAGGAAAAATTAAGACTATAACGAGTACACACTGAGGGACAAAACATAATCATGTGTGAAAAAGAGATTGAAGACAGGTGTGGTGGGTCACAACTATAATCCCAGCATACTCTGGAGGCTGAGGTTGGAGGATCCTCATGAGCTCAAGGTCAGCCTGATCTATAGAGACAGTACTGTTCCTTTTGCTAAAAAAAAAAAAAAAAAAAAAAAAATTCTGTTCCTTCAAAGTAATCAGATGACACTTTTTTGGTGTCATGGTATTTGGTGTGGGTGTGGTTTTGTCATTAATGATCATCCTTGTTTTTTACAGGTTGAATTTAGTATTAGTGACAAACAGAGGCCCGGACAGCAGATTGCAACTTGTGTGCGACTTTTAGGTCGTAATTCTAACTCCAAAAGGCTCTTGGGTTATGTGGCCACTCTGAAAGATAATTTTGGATTTATTGAAACAGCCAATCATGATAAGGAAATCTTTTTCCATTATAGGTAAGGATTGAATACCTTTTGAGTATTTACAGATTTATACAGAAGTTAATTCTGTACCTTTATTTAGAGACCATCTGACCAAAAGCAATAGAAAGGCTTGTGCCAGCTTTCTTTGAACATTATTTTTACAAGAATTTCTTTCCTTCTTAAATTTTAAAAACTATTTTATTTTTATTTATTTATTTGATAGAAAGAGGGAGGAGAATGGGCACACCAGGGCCTCCAGCCACTGCAAACGAACTTCAGATGCATGTGCCCCCTTGTGCATCTGGCTAATGTGGGTCCTGGGGAATCGAACCTGGATCCTTGGGCTTTGCAGGCAAATGCCTTAACCTCTAAGCCACCCCTCCAGCCCTATTTATTTATTTATTTGTTTGTTTGTTTGCAGGCAGAGAAGAGATAGAAGAGAGACAGAATGGGCGCAGCAGAGCCTCTAACCCATGCAAACAGACATCAGATGCATGTACCACTTAGTGCGTCTGGCTTTATGTGGGTTCTGTGAAATCAAACTTGGGTCATTAGGCTCTTCAGGCAAGCGTCTTAATCACTGAGCAATTTCTCCAGCTCGACATGAACATTTCTGCTTCAATAAAAGAATATTGGTTTTTTTATATGTTGCTACCAGAGGGACATGTACCTGATATACACAGTATGGCATAGTGGTTAAGACCAGAACCAGTGCTTAGAGAGGTGGCTCAGCATTTAAGACACTTGCCTGCAAAGCCTAATGACCCAAGTTCAATTTCCCAGTACCCATGTAAAGACAGTTGCACAGTAGAGCATGCTACTGGAGTTTGTTCATTTGCAGTGGCTGGAGGCTTGGGCATACCCATTCATTCTGTATGCATGTATATCCATCCATCCTCTCTTTTTGCTTGCAAACAAAATATATATAAAAGCCGGGCGTGGTAGCTCACACCTTTAATCCCAGCACTCGGGAGGCAGAGGTAGGAGGATCGCCATGAGTTCAAGGCCACCCTGAGACTACATAGTGAATTCTAGGTCAGCCTGAGCTAGAGTGAGACTCTACCTCGAAAAACCAAAAAATATATATATATAAAAGAACCAGGGGCTGGGGAGATGGCTTAGCAGTTAAGGCACTTGCCTGCAAAGCCAAAGGACCCAGATTCATTTTCCCAGGACCCATGTAAGCCAGATGCACAAGGTGGCACATGGATCTGGAGTTGATTTGCAGTGGCTGGAGGCCCTGGCACATCCATTCTCTCTGACTGCCTCTTTCTCATTCATAGATAGATAGATAGATAGATAGATAGATAGATAGATAGATAGGTAATAAATACATATGTATGTACTTACATACGTACGTAGTAGATGTGCCATGAATGTTGAAAAGGAATTGAGGTTCTTGGGACTGTTAATGTTTGTGTTGATGGCTTATTTAAGTGTTACCTTCCTGGGCTAAAGAGATGGCTCTGCAGTAAAGGCACTTGCCTGCAGTGCCTAACAACCTGGGTTTGATTCCCCAGTACCCACGTAAAGCCAGATGCACAAGGTGGCTTGTGCGTCTAGTTCATTTGCAATGGTTAGAGGACCAGGAACACACATTCTTTGTCTCTCTTCTCTCTGTCTCTGCTTGGACATACATAAAAAAATATTTTTTTAATGTTACTTCCTTTCCCTTTAGTGAGTTCTCTGGTGATGTTGATAGCTTGGAGCTGGGGGACATGGTTGAATACAGCTTGTCCAAAGGCAAAGGCAATAAAGTCAGTGCTGAAAAAGTAAACAAAACTCACTCAGGTAATGACTTCTGTTTATTCAGTCTATGCTTTAATTGTAAGACAAGGATTAGGGTGGAAAAGGAAGATTAGACCCAGTTTACTACATAATTCATTCTCAAGTCTGATACCCAGATTGGTAGCATAACCTCGCTTCTTGTTAGAAATGCAAGTTCTCTCACCCCATCTTTACTTACTGAAATTCTGGGCATGGCAGTTGGTTTGAATAAGTTCTTCTAGTGATTGTAGTAGAACACTGAAGTGTGGGAGGCATTGTTAATAGTTTGTATAGTATATAAGCCTTCATGAGATTAGGGAAAGAGGCATTCCCATCATAGACTGTTGTGGAAAATAATGGGTCTAAATGTGGAAAACAAGGGGAAGTTAAAACTACAGCTATTTAGAATCTCTGGCTTTGTTTGGTCTGTGGTTTGGTTTTTTTGGTTTGTTTTTTGTTTTGGGAGGGGTTTTGTTTGTTTGTTTGCTTGTTTTTAGGTAGACTTTCACTCTAGTCCAGGCTGACCTGGAATTCACTATGTATGGTGCCCTGGAACTCAAGTTGATCCTTCAAGCTCTGCCTCCCCAGTGCTGGGATTAAAGGCAGGTGCCACCATGCCTTTTTGTTTTTGTTTTGTTTTGGTATCCCATCCGATCCTCCTTATTCCAATGCTGGGGATTGAACCCAGCGCCTCTTGCTAAACAAATGCTCTACTACTGTTTCATGCCTAACCCCAGGATCTTTCATTTTTATAACCTGCAGTTTTGGCTTTCATCCAAATTCCCAAAGTAACATTTTCTTTTGATGAGGCCTAAGCAGATGACAACTAAGACTGTTTGCTGTGATTCCATAAATATCTTGTGTATATGATGTTTTAGGCACTAAGAGATACAGCTGTGAAGGAATCACACAGGTCCCTGTCTTCATTGAGCTTATTTTTTGGTGGAAAATATAAGCAGACAACAGGGAAGCAAGGCAATGTGTGCTATTTGTTTAGAATAATAGTAACACATGCTATAAAATAAATATGTAAGTACTGATGTTTACTTTTTTTTTTTTTTTGAGATAGGGTCTCACTCTAGCCCAGGCTGACCTGGAATTCATTTGGTAGTCTCAGGATGGCCTTTAATTTATGGTGATCCTCCTACCTCTGCCTCCCAAGTGCTGGGATTAAAGGCATGCGCCAACATGCTGGGCTGATATTTACATTTTAAACCAAGAAATGCTTCTATAAAACTGCTATTTAGTCCCCAGGAAAAGCTGTCAGAGCAAGACATTTTTAAAATGTGAATATTTGTTCATCCTAAGCACATTGAGATTATTGAGTAAAATCATGCATCTTTGATGGCTTTTTAGAACTATTTAAGGGCTGGAGAGATGGCTTAGCGGTTAAGGTGCCTGTCTGCAAAGCCTAAGGACCCAGGTTCTATTCTCCAGGTCCCACATAAGCCAGATGCACATTTTGGTGCATGAATATGGAGTTCCTTTGCCATGGCTAGAGGCCCTGGCATGCCCATTGTCACACATACCCCCGGTCTCTAATAAATAGATAAAAAATAAAATCAGATTAAAAATAGAACTATTTAAGTTCAATTCTTCTAGAAATAGAACTTGCCTTTAAGTCCTTTGTCCCATTTCAAGAATAGTGAGTCCATACCAGGCATGGTGGTGTATGCCTTTAATTCCAGCAGAGATGGGAAGATCACTGGCAGTTTGAGGCCAGCCTGGAACTACAGAGTGAGTTCCAGAACAGCTTGGTTTATAAAGTGAGACCGTACCACAAAAAAAACAAAAAATGCAGATAGCCAACCCATGCTTTGTTCACATTTATGCCTATTTTGCCCTCTCTGTCTGTCTCCTCTCTACCCCTTCATTGGATAGTTTAAATTGTTGAAGTCTGTGTGTTTGTGTTTGTATTGTAGTGAATGGCATTACTGAGGAAGCTGATCCCACCATCTACTCTGGTAAAGTCATTCGCCCCTTAAGGGGTGTTGATCCAACACAGATTGAATACCAAGGAATGATTGAAATCGTGGAGGAGGGTAAGCATATCCTTGATACATTGTGCCTTCTGATATGCACTTGAAAGATTTTAAAATATAATAGGTTTATTGCATTTGTTCTTAGATTTCTTTATTTTTAAAATAAGCCCATTCACACAGGCCTTTTTAAATATTTATTTGAGAGAGAAAGAGGCAGAGAGAGAGAGAATGGGTGTGCCAGGGCCTCCAGCCACTGCAAATGAACTCCAGATGCATGCACCCCCTTGTGCATCTGGTTTAGGTGGGTCCTGGAGAATCGAACTGTTATCCTTTGGCTTTGCAGGCAAACATATTAACCACCAAGCCATCTCTCCAGCCCCCTCAGATTTCGTTAAAAAGCTGAATTAAGAAGGTATTTCCCCTTCCCATGTTTGATTTCTATTTTAATGCTCTTTGGAAATGAGCTCAATCTGGATTAAACTGTAAAAAAATGATTATCATGTTGCACACATGATATATGAGCAACTAACTTGAATTCCATTGAGAAAGACTGAATACAAACTCTCACTTTAAAAAATACACATTTAGGGCTGGAGAGATGACTTAGCAGTTAAGGTGCCTGCCTGCCAAGCCTAAGAATGCCTGTTCACTTCTCCAGGTCCCATGTTTAGCTAGACGTGATGCAAGGTTGCAATGCTGCACTTTCCCACAAGGGGGCACATGCATCTGCAGTTCGTTCACAGCTTGCGTCTTGGTGTCTCTCTCTCTCTTTCTCCCCCCCCCCCAAAAAAAATACACATTTAGAAGGCTGGAGAAATGGCTTAGCAGTTAAGGCACTTGTCTGCAATGGTACAATTCCCCAGGACCCACATAAGCCAGATGCACAAGGTAGCACATGCGTTTGGAGTTTGTTTGCAGTGGCTGGAGGACCTAACACCCATTTTCTATCTGCCTTTCTCTTCCCTGCTTCTTTCTCTCAAATAAATGAATAAAAATATTTTTTTAAATACACATTTAGGCTATGTGTGGTGGGCACATGCCTTTAATCTCAGCACTCAGGAGGTAGAGGTAGGAGGAATACTGTGAGTTTGAGTCCAGCCTGGGACTATATAGTGAATTTCAGGTCAACCTAGGATATAGTGAGACTCTACCTCGAAAAAAAAAAAAAAAGATTCTGTGAAAATGGCAAATCATAAGAATGGTTATTAAATGGTGTTATACTTGTGTTCTTTACAGAATGGTTTGCTGAAGTTATCCCAAATGTGTTTGGGCCTTATTGTTGTGGTACTGGAAAATAAAGACCTTACCCCCCTATAGGATTACTAACTGCATTTTGAGATCTGAAGCGTTCTTTTCTTGCCTGTTTCTCTTTATTGTTAACTCATTGACTTATCAGAATGCTAGATTGATAAGATGCTAAACCCTCTGGGTTCTCTTTGCAGTAGTCTCCAGACAATTTTTAGTATTAGTATAGAATTTAAGGAGGAGATGAGATGGCTTCCTTTTGTAAATATAACCATATGTTTACATGTTGTCTGTGGTTGCTTTTTTTCATTATAGTACTTATTTATTTGCATGGGTTTGGGGGAGTGGGCACACCAGGACCTTTTGCCACTATAAGTACTCCAGATACATGTGCTGCTTTGTGCATCTGGTTTGTCGTGGGTTCAAGGGAATTAAACCTGGTCTGTTAAGTTTTGCAAGCGAGCACTTTTAACTGAGCCATTCTCCAGCTCTTTTTTCGCTATGTTTTACCTGTAAGATAACGCCCTGATCTAGGAACAAGAAGCACATGGTTTAAGGGAGCCTAAATCAGAACAAAAAAAATGGAATGTCAAATTTATTGTATTGTTTTGCCTATGCCTTCATAATTTAGTGCATGATTCAGTATGAGGCAAAAATATTTTTGAATAGTTGATATATGTATGCCTGTGGAGAGAGAATTGTGGATAAATTAGCAACCTGTAGTGCTTAAAATTGAGCTTATGTGATTGTAAGTTTAAGATCATAAAAACTGTTTTACGTGTTCATTAGTGTCAGGCATGGTGGCACACGCCTTTAATCCCAGCACTCAAGAGGCAAAGGTAAGAGGATCACTGTGAGTCCTAGGCCAGTCTGGGACTACACAGGGAGTTCCAGGACAGCTTGGGCTAGAATGAGACCATATCTCAGGGGTGAGGGTGGGTAGTGTTCATTAGTTAATAAGTTACTATTGAGCTGTCAAGTTCATTTCTGTTAAGCTTTAGAGTAAAACTTTTCAGGATTAAAAATATTTTTAAAGGGACATAACACATTTTAGTACCTGTATGTATAGAAGTATTTAAGACCATCAAAGAGTTTTATGAAATACTATTTTATAAACTTTGTTCCTCTTTCCTTATAGGGGATATGAAAGGTGAGGTATATCCATTTGGCATAGTTGGGATGGCCAACAAAGGGGATTGCCTGCAGAAAGGGGAGAGTGTCAAGTTCCAATTATGTGTCCTGGGCCAAAACGCACAAACTATGGCCTACAATATCACACCCCTTCGTAGGGCCACTGTGGAGTGTGTGAAAGATCAGGTAAGAGCTGCATCTCAGAACCTAAATTTGATCCTTTTGTTTTGTTTTGTTTTTGTTTTTTTTTTTTTTCAAGGTAGGGTTTCACTCTAGCCCATGTTGACCTAGAATTCACTATGTAGTCTCAGTGCCCTCTAACAGCGATCCTTCTACCTCTTGCCTCTGGAGTACTTGGATGAAAGGCATGTGCTGCTATGCTCAGCTTCTAAATTTGATCCTTGAAAGTGTTTGTTGGTATGCAAAGCCTTGACACTTTTTTAAGCCAAAGAGAAAGTCATCCACATTTGGCTTTTATTTTGACTTTTTTCCCCTTCAAGGTAAGCTTATAAAAATAGGAAGAAATAAGAAAAGAGGGAGGCAGAGGTAGGAGGATCACCGTGCATTCAAGGCCACCCTGAGACTACATAGTGAATTCCAGGTCAGCCTGGGCTAGAGCAAGACCCTACCTCAAAAAAAAATAAAAGTGACTATATTAGCAAAGAGTAAATAAAGATTATTAATAACTAATATTATATAGTAGGGTTCATTAAGAGTGAGATTTCTAGATTAAAGGACTACATAGAATTTTTCCACTTTTGCTCAGCTACTTTTGGAGACCATGTTTAGAAATGTTCATAAATAAGCTCAATCTTGGTGTGGTGACACACACCTTTAATTCTAGGACTCAGGAAGCTGAGGTAGGAGGATCATCATGATGAGTTGGAGGCCCCCCCAAAAATTAGCTGGGTATAGTGGCACAAGTCTTTTAGTCCCAGCACTTGGGAGGCAGAGGTAGAAGGATCACTGTGAGTTCGAGGCCACCCTGAGACTACATAGTGAATTCCAGGTCAGCCTGGGCTAGGGTAAGATCCTACCTTGGGGAAAAAATAAAAAAGCAAAGCAAAAAAAAAATGAATTAAATTAATGTACTTAATTAATTAAGCACCAGGCTTACAAGACTATTCCTGGTTACCGAAATCTCAGAGGAATATTACCTGTGATTTCTCAGAACAGTTTTAACATTTTGTATTTGCTATTTCCTACAATAGTATGTGTCAGCTTAATTCTAGAAAGGATCAATGTGATTTGTAGATTAAAGGAATGGCTCCCTGATGATTTGCTTAACTTTTAGGTTGGTGATGTAGCTCAAACGTTAGGAGTACGTGTGTACCATGTGCAAGGCCCTGGGGTTCAATCTCCAGCGCTACTAAAAACAAAAATACTTAATGATGCAAAGCTTTATGAGAAGAGTGACTTTTGTCTAAGCTTGCTTATAATATAGTGAATGGCAGTGGTTCAAGGTGTTTCTTCCCTCACAAATTCTGTCACATACAGTTGAATCTTTTGTATTAATAGCATGTTTTATTGATCCCTCTTCAGGTTAGGATTAGGCGTTATACTGAGGTGTTTGTCCTTTTGTGTAGCATGTCCCCCATTTTAAGGTTTTAGTTTTGTTTGTTTGGGTTTTTTTTCTTTTCCAGTTTGGCTTCATTAACTATGAAGTAGGAGATAGCAAGAAACTCTTTTTCCATGTGAAAGAAGTTCAGGATGGCATTGAGCTACAGGCAGGAGACGAGGTAGAGTTCTCAGTGATTCTTAATCAGCGCACGGGCAAATGCAGTGCCTGCAACGTTTGGCGAGTCTGGTAAGATTTTGTTTTTTCTGTGGTTGGATTAGTTAATGACTCCAAATTTTCTTTTCTCAATTTGTGTAGTCTCTTCTTTGTTAGATTGTTTTACTTTTCCATGTCTGGCTTTTCCCCCCTCTTGCCAGTTTTGGTAATTGCTTAATACTTTCTACCTTTACCTCCAGTTAGCTTGTTTGCTTTTTTTTTTTTTTTTTTTTTTTAAATAATGGTTTTTCAAGGTAAAGTCTCAGTCTATCTCAGGCTGACCTGGAATTCACTATCTAGTCCCAGGGCAGTCTGGAACTCACTGAGATCTTCCTACCTCTGCCTCCCAAGTGCTGGGATTAAAGGCGTGTGCTACCACGCCCAGCTGTTTGTTTGCTTTTCAAGACTAGGGTCACTGTTGTAGCCCTGACTGGCCTCAAATGTCCTGCCTCCTGAGTGCTAGGATTGCAGGTGTTAGGCCACACATGTTTACTTCTAGTTTGATCTTCATTCTCATAAACTTGGCCCAGTGAAACCTGTCTGCTGTAGATAGATCCTAGAATTGCATATGCCAAATCTTAAATATAAAAAAAGATCATGTACAGCACTCGGGAGGCAGAGGTAGTAGGATCGCCATGAGTTCGAGGCCACCCTGAGACTACATAGGGTGTCCAGGTCAGCCTGAGCTAGAGTGAGACCCTACTTTGAAAAAAAAAAAAAAAAAAAAAAAAAAAAGATCATGTAATCTTTGTTTTTCCAATGTCAACATTGTTACCATGAAAGAAACTGGGACTGTAGAACTATTGACCTATATATTTCACTTTTCTAAGTTTTTCTGTATATGTGAGGTAGTTTTATGTGTATGTAGAACTGGTCTATCAATGCAAACAGATGTAGGGTTGACCCTCACTGAAAAGAGTTTTCCAATTCCTATATAGTTGAAACCTTGTGTTGAGAAAAATAAACATAAACAAACTTGTCTATCTTGTCTTGCTAGCTATCTAGGATGAGGCAAGCAAGAGTCCCCCTCATTAAAAATGAGTCATTTGGGTAGGATACACACCACATACTTGCTTTCTTCCTACTAACTGCTGATTCTTCTCACTTTAAACCTTACAGTGAGGGCCCCAAGGCTGTTGCAGCTCCTCGACCTGATAGGTTGGTCAATCGTTTAAAGAATATCACCCTGGATGATGCCAGTGCTCCTCGCCTAATGGTTCTTCGTCAGCCAAGGGGACCAGATAACTCAATGGTATGATTCTATAGCAGGCTTGAGGCAGGCAACTGAAGTCCTCCTATGCAAGCTTAGGGAACTTTATGAAGCAAGGGGTTTGTTTCAGTATTGTTACATATATATTGATTCAGCCCTAACATACCAGTTGCTTTCAGTTTAAAAAAAAGAAAAAAGAAAAGAAATACCAAATTTCTTGCTTGGGAGCTCACAATAGATTTCTTACTCTTTTTGGTTTTTCGAAGTTGGGTTTCACCGTAGCTCAGGCTGACCTGGAATTCACTACGTAGTCTCAGGGTGGCCTCGAATTCATGGTGATCCTCCTACCTCTGTCTCCTGAATGCTGGGATTAAAGGCATGTGCCACCACACCTGGCTAGATTTCTCACTCTTAAGGGAGAATTGGTAGTGGACATAATTTAGTCTCTTTATTTTTTTTATTTTGGTTTTTCGAGGTAGGGTCTCCCTCTAATCCAGGATGGCCTTGAATTCATAGCGATCCTCCTATCTCTGCCTCCTAAGTGCTAGGATTAAAGGCATGTGCCACCACACCCAGCTTCAATACTGAATACTTTTTTAAAAAAAATTTTGGTGCTGGAGAGATAGCTTACTGGTTAAGGTGCTTGCCTGCAAAGCCTAAGGACCAAGGTTCAATTCCTCGGTACCCATGTAAACCAGATGTACAAGGTGACACATGCATCTGGAGTTGGTTTGCAGTGGCTAGAGGCTATTTGAGGGAGAGACAAAAAGAAAGAGGTCAGCCTGGACTAGAGTGAGACCCTACCTCGAAGAAAATAAAAGATGTTGACAGTGAGTGAGTATGGGCATGCCAGTGAGAATGTAGTGCCTCCTGCCACTACAAGACCCCAGACGCATGCATCAGTTTGTGCATCTGTCTGTACATGGGTGCTGGAAATGGAACCCAGGCTGTCATGCAGAAAGAAAGATCCACAAAGTGTCATTGACTAACCACATCCACAAAGCACATCATTAATCCACTATGATCAAGTTGGGGGGATTCTGGTGAAGGGTTCTGAATATCTCCCTCTTCATCCCTCCCAAAATCTGGAATACTTATTCTATTGAGCTATTACACCAGTTTTAACACCTTCCTCGTGTTATGTTTAAAAAAAATAAATAAATTTAAGAAACCATTTTAAAATTATGCACAGTTGCAGCCTGGAAAACTTAAAGGTGGCGCCTTATAGTATCAATTTTAGGAGCTTAATTTGGTGCATTTAATGCAACTGGTAATTGCAAAATCCACTTCACCTATGTAAATGAAAAATACAGACTGTTATCTTGTTGGCCCTATGAAATTCTGCACTTGCTATTTAGAACCATACTCTACCTTCATTATTGCTGGCAAGATGTTCTGCCTTAGCACTCAGTTGCATTCTTTTCCTTTTTTTTTTTTTTTTTTTTTTCTGTTCATTATGCTTTAATTCTGAGGACCATATGAGGGTAGAATGTATTACCTTTTAAAAATTGCAAAAATTTATATAGCAAACCATTTTCTTAAGTTGATGGCCAAATGTTAAAATGTTATTTTTCATATCATTTATAATCTTGTCACAATTCACTTAACGAAGTTTGATTAGATTTCAATGAATTTACCTTCCAGAGTAGGTTTTTTTTTTTCTTTCTGGGATTGGGGGGATAAATAACTACTACAAATAATAAGTATGTATGGTGCAGAATTTCATGCAAATGAAGTGTGCCAGCAGTGTGATAATTTAAGCATATTTAAAAACAAAAAAAAAAAAGGACGAATGCACAAACTTGCTGCTGCTTAGATCACTGCAGCTTCGAGGACCCAGTTTCTTTTACTGATTTAAAAACAAAATGAAAAAAAAAAAAAAGTTGTGCCTGAAATGAATGTTATTTTTGTTTGTTTTTTTTTATGAATAGCCCCCTGGTTCTAGTGTGCTGTTTGAGTACAGGCACTTGGTCCTTGGTGTAGCTTCTGTTCAAGTTTATATCACGGGCGTGGATTGGCCTGATTTCTTGGCCCTCATCTTGAATTGGCATCTTACAGGGTCCCTGGCAAGTGGACTGAAAGCTCTTAAGATTTCAAGGGTCAGCTCAGGGGTTGTGGGGGAGGGCACTTTTATCTTCCCCGTTGTCATTTGAGGTTTTGATCTCTGGGTAAAGAGGCGTTTATCTTTGTAAACACAAAACATTTTTTGCTTTCTCCAGTTTTCTGTTAATGGAGGTCACGTCGGCCGGCGGGGTCAGCGGAGCTTGAGGTAGGGCTGTGGCGGGGGTGGCGTGCGGCGGTGGAGGTCACGGCCGGCCCGCGAGGCCGGGAGCCCGGCGGACCCTGCCCGCCCGCCCGCGGCAGACAAAGGCCTTGGGCGGGGGTCCTCCGCCGGCGGTCGGGCGAGGGGCGAGCTGGAGCACGGGAACTAAGGATGGGGAGTGGTCGTGCCAGGCCCACCCCAGAGCTGGCAAGACTTTGGGGAGGCACAGGAAAAGGGGTTCCTTTACCTTAGGCTGAGGGCGGGGCCCCAGTACGTTTGAAAACTAGACCCGGGTGGGAGCAGCCAGAAGGCTTGAATCCAGAAACCTCTGGCCTGCACTAACCTGCAAGCATTCTTGCGTTTCTGAATCACTCAGGAGCCAATGGATAGTCACGTGTATCGAAACGAAGTTTTTGAAAGTGATTTTAGTTACTACTGATTGTGGAAGGCCTTGGAGGACTGTAGGTTATTCTCAATTGCTGCTTTCCCACAGGTTCTTGCTGGTGTGAAATGACTGAGTACAAACTGGTAGTGGTTGGAGCAGGTGGTGTTGGGAAAAGTGCACTGACAATCCAGCTAATCCAGAACCACTTTGTGGATGAGTATGATCCCACCATAGAGGTGAGGTTCAGTGGATACCTTAGCTCTCACTTTCCCTTTCTCCTACCTATATCCTTTATCCGTCCATCTTGAAAAAAAAAGAGGAGAGGAAGCAAAGAGTTATTTGGGGTGCTATATTCCAAAAACAAGATTTTTTTTCTAGTGTGTAATAAGGGTTCATACATACTTAGTTGCTAGATATTTTCTTTAGAGGTTTACAGTTTTGACAGTTGTGTAAACTATTGCAAGCTCAGTGTTGATTCATTCAGTTTATACATCATACATCATAAGTCAGAGGGAAAATTTTTCTGATTGTGGGAGATACTAGAATGAAGATAGAGAATTCATAGACCATTCTTCATTCTTTAGTCAAAACTCTGAGTTCGAGCCGGGCATGCTGGTGCACGCCTTTAATCCCAGCACTCAGGAGGCAGAGGTAGGAGGATCGTCGTGAGTTCGAGGCCACCCTGAGACTACAGAGTGAACTCCAGGTCAGCCTGAACAAGTGAAATGAGAGTTCCATCTCTGAAACTTAGTTATATGGTATTGAGAAAATTGAGGGATGTTAAACTTCCACAAGCTTACTGGGCTTGGTGACACAGGTCTAGCACTTGGAGGAGCATGCAAGTTTAAGGATAGTCTAAGCTATATAGTGAAGTTAAGAGCAGCATGGGCTGCAGAGCAAGAATTTCTCCCTTCCCCTTCAATTCTTTTGTAAACTTGTCCTCCTACCACAGAAGGATATTGGAAAAATTTGAAGAATTATTTTATTTGTGAGTGGTAAGCACTGCATAGGATGGCACACACTAAGGAATTATTATCCTGAAAGCTCATTACAAGTGTTTTCAATAAGCAGTGTCTTGAGTCCCCACTCTCTTTTGCTGGGGATTGAACTCAGGGCTTTGCACATACTAGGCAGTATGTTGCCAACTCAGCTATTTTCCTAGCAAAAAGGCTAATCATTTTTTATCTACAGCACTGGGGATCGAACCCAGAGGCTTACCAATGCTAGTTAAGTCCTCTACCACTAAGGTACAGTTCCAGCTCTTTTGAGGCTTTTTAGATGAAGTGTTGTAATTTTGTTCAAATTAGAAATGTCTCAACTCTAACCCAGCTCTGGCCTTCCTCCTACCTAGCTACTAAGTGCTTAATTAATAAAAATTAATTCTAATATAGACACTATTAGAAATTGGTTGCTACATTTTTCAGTTTTATTATTGAAGACCAATTGACATAGGCAAAATGTATAAATCTTATATCTACATAGGTTACATTTGTATACAATCATATAATTACATGCAATATAACAATATGGGACATTTCCAATTCCACAGAAAAGTTCTAAATGATAGCATTATTAAGATGCCATACCCAGGTGTGGTGGCACATGCACACCTTTAATCCCAGCACTCAGGAGGTAGGAGTATTACTGTGAGTTCAAGGCCACCCTGAGACTACATAGTGAATTTCAGGTCAGCCTGGGCTAAAGCAAGACCCTACCTCAAAAAAAAAAAATTATTGCCGGGCGTGGTGGCGCACGCCTTTAATCCCAGCACTCGGGAGGCAGAGGTAGGAGGATTGCCAAGAGTTCGAGGCCACCCTGAGACTACACAGTGAATTCCAGGTCAGCCTGAGCTACGGTGAGACCCTACCTCGGAAAAGCAAAAAAAAAAAAAAAAAAAAATTATTGCCATAAATCCAAATTTAAAAGTTTTGTTTTTTATTGGGGAGAAGGGCGACAGGTGTTACTGCATACCAGGCTGACTTCATACTGGCATCAATATCCCTATCTCAGCCTTCTGAGTACTGGGATTGTAGGCATGTACTGCCATGCCCAATTTTAACAGTATTTTATATGACTGTGCATGTCTGTCTTCCAAAGGAATTAACTGTACCTTGTTTGGAAACTTTAGGGAGCTAAATATCTCCCAAAGGTTTACTGTTTCCAGTTTACTGGAAACAAAAGGTATTGGCATATTTAGTCGTGAACACAAGTGATTCTATATCCAAGGTGGGTTATAATTGGTGGAGATATGTTTAGAATTTTAGGTGTACATTAAACTACTCAAAGCAATGCACTTGGGCTGGAGAAATAGCTCAGTGGTTAGGGTGCTTGCTTGCAAAGCCTAATGACCTGGGCTTGATTTCCCAGGACCCACATAAAGCAAGATGCACAGAGGGGCCCTGGTGCCCCCATACTCTCATTCTCTCTCTCTTTCTCTTTCTGCTTGCAAATAAGTATTTTTTTAAAATGCAGTTTATGGCTTAATAGAAAATACTATGAACTAGTTTCCTAACTGCAGTAGAGCTCTTGTTTGAATTATTTCCCTTCTCCCATCTTTCTAGGTGACTAAATTTCTTTAAAAAAAAAATTTATTTGTTTTTATTTGAGGCAGAGAGAAAGGGGAGAAAGATAGAGATGGGCATGTCAGGGCTTCTAGCCACCACAAACGAACTCCAGATGCATGTGACACCTTGTGCATCTGACTTATGTGGGACCTGGTGAATCAAACCTGGGTCCTTAGGCTTCACAGGCAAGCGCCTTAACAGCTAAGCCATCTCTCCAGCCCTAAGTGACTGCATTTTAAAGCTTTTGGTAGGCTTATGTGTTTGGGTTTAGGGGCTTTTTCCCAGGATACAATCAAGTACTTGCAGTCTCTGATTATGTATTACGAGTTTGAAGGACAAATGAGATTGACAATAATCTTGAATAGTAAGTTCATACATGTGTCCTTGGCAATAACATTGTGCTTCCTTGGTTTTAAATAAAAGTTGAATCTCTATCCTTCCCTGCCTCCTCCCTACTTCACACTCCCAGGATTCTTACCGAAAACAGGTGGTAATTGATGGTGAGACCTGTCTGTTGGACATACTAGATACAGCTGGACAAGAGGAGTACAGTGCCATGAGAGACCAGTATATGAGAACAGGCGAAGGCTTCCTCTGCGTATTTGCCATCAATAATAGCAAATCATTTGCAGATATTAACCTTTACAGGTACTAGGAGCACTATTTATTTTTTTTTCTGAACAGGTGATCTTGTGTGTTTTAAAGCTTTGTTAATGAATGTGGATTTAGGAGATATTTTGCTTTTTTAATTATGGGAAAAGTTGGTTCTAGTTGTATGACATTGAGAATCTGGGATTATTATACTATTTCACAATACATATATAAAGCTTGCTACTGGGTAATAGAAAAGAAGATAGGAAGAAGCGAGTAGAGTTATAAAGATGAAAAACAAGGCACAGGGACATAGAGATGGACGTTTTCCATAGAACCATAAAGTTCCAAAGCTAAATTGAATCATAAATATTCTGGTATATTTTATCTAGTCATTTTTTTTTACTGGATCACTGTGTAGCCCAGGCTAGCCTTGAACTTGGCACTCTTCCTATCTCAGCTTCCTGAGTACTAGGATTATAGTCATGTGCCATCATGCCCAGCCAACATTCTTATTTTACAGAGTCATAAATATAGTTCAGAAAGTGGCTTGTTAGGATTCACAGTGGTAATTTTAGTTACAGAACCAAAAGCCCAGATCTTTTTCTAGGCTCTGCCTATGTTGAACTTTCTTCCATCATTCGTTATGTAACTTGGGGACAAAATTGTAAATAACTGTCTCTCCGTTTCCTCCCTCATTTATGAGATAATAATACCTACCTAACAGACTTTTTAAAAAATATTTTATTTTTATTTATTTATTTGAGAGAGGGAAAGAGGCAGAGGTGAAAGAGAGAGAGAATGGGCATGCCAGGTCCTCCAGCCACTGCAAACGAACTCCAGATGTATGCGCCCCCTTGTGCACCTGGCTTAGTGGGTCCTGAGGAATTGAACCTGGGCCCTTTAGCTTTGCAGGAAAGTGCCTTAACTGCTAAGCCATCTCTCCAGCCCTCACAGATTTTAAAAGCAAACAAAAACGGATGTGTAAATCACTCATAGAATGTGCTTCTGTAAGTGGTCTGCCTACAGCATTGAGTCCTATCTGGTTTTCCATTAATAGGAAAATGTTAGCTTTGAGGAGCAACATGCTCCAAAACTGGGTTCAGTGTGTTTTATTTTTTTCCCTAATCCTTTACTTCCCATTTATTTATTTATTTATTTATTTATTTATTTATTTATTTATTTATTTATTTATTCTCAAGCAAAGAGAGACAGAGAGAGAATGGGAGTGCCAGGACATCTAGCCACTGCAAACAAACTCCAGATACATGTGCCACCTTGTGCATCTGGCTCTACATGGGTATTGGAGAATCAAACTCCCGTTGTTAGCCACCGCAAGCAAGCGCTTACCCACTGAGCCATCTCTCCAGCCCTACTTCCCATTTTCTTTCTCTGGAAATATTGTCCGTATACTCAGCCCTGTGAATCTGAAGGTCCTGCCTCCTCAGATGAAACCAACCCTTGAGGGAAAACTTGCTTTTCTACTGAACATGTACAGACTTTTTGATTTTTTTTTTTTTGTTGTTGTTGTTGTTGTTTTGTTTTGAGGTAGGGTCTTACTCTCATAGCCCCAGACTGACCTGGAATTCACTATGTAGTCTCAAGGTGACCTTGAACTCAAAGCAATCCACCTACCTCTGCCTCCCCAGTGCTGAGATTAAAGGCATGCCCCACCACACTCAGATCAACCTTTTTGTTTTTTCTTTTCTTTTCTTTTTTCTGGCAGAACAGACCCAGGACCTCACCTAGGCCCTGATTTACAATCCTAGTGCCAGATTTTTTTCCTTTTGAGTGGTCCCTAAGCAATACAGCATAACAAACTTCTCCATATATTTGTATTGTATTAGGAATTAAAAGATAGTTTAAGGGGCTGGAGAGATGGCTTAGTGGCTAATGCGCTTGGCTGTGAACCCTAAGGACCTATGTTCAACTCCCCAGATCTTATGTAAGCCAGCCACACAAGATGAAGCATGTGCAATGTCGTGCATGTGCACAAGGTGGCACATGCATCTAGAGTCTGATTGCAGTGGCTGGAGGCCCTAGCGCACCAATGCATTCTCTTTGGCTCTCTCATTAAAAAAAAAAAAAAAAAAATTGTTTTTTTTTTGTTTTAATATTTTATTTATATATTTATTTGAGAGAGAGGAAGAGGCAGAGAGAGAGAGAATGGGCATGCCAGGGCCTCCAGCCATTGCAAATGAACTTCAGATTCATGCTCCCCCTTGTGCATCTGGCTTATGTGGGTCCTAGGGAATCAAACCTTAGGCTTCACAGGAAAATACCTTAACTGCTAAGCCATTTCCCCAGCCCTTTTTTTTTTTAAATTTTATTTTGATTTATTTATTTGAGAGACAGAGACAAAGAGAAAATGGGCACACCAGGGCCTCCAGCCACTGCAGACAAACTCCAGATGCAATGCATGTGACCCCTTGTGCATCTGGCTTACATGGGTACTGGGGAATCAAACCTGGGTCCTTTGGCTTTGTAGGCAAGTGTCTTAGCCTCTAAGCCATCTCTCCAGCACCTTTTTTTGTTTTGTTTTGTTTTTTTTTTGAGGTAGAGTTTCACTCTATCCAGGCTGACCTGGAATTCACTCTGTAGTCTCAGAGTGGCCTCAAACTCATGGCGATCCTCCTACCTCTGCCTCCTGAGTGCTGGGATTACAGGCATGCGTTACCACGCCTGGCTATAAAATATTTTTTTAAAAGATGGTTTAAGTGTACAGGAGGATGTAATAGGAGACTTGAACATCCTCAGATGTTTGTGTTTGTGGTGGGGGTAGGGGAGCATCTTGGATCAATCACCCATGGATCCCAAGTCATAACTGAATTTGATAAATGCCCGTAGGTTGGGGATTTAGCTCAGTGGATGAGCGCTTGCCTAGCAAGCACAAGGCCCTGGGTTCGGTCCTCAGCACCAGAAAAAAAATTAATAAATGCCCAATACTTGGTACACATCTTATAAACATTTGTTGGATTTCTTCAAGTCATATTTCGTGGTAGCACACACCTTTAATCCAGCACGTGGGAGGCTTAGGTAGAGGAGGATCACTGTGAGTTCGAGACCACTCTGAGACTACATAGGGAATTTCAGGTCAGCCTGGGCTAGAGTGAAACCCTACCTTGAAAAACCAAAAAAAAAAAAATAAGGGCTGGAGAGGAGATGGCTTAGCAGTTAAGCACTTGCCTGTGAAGCCTAAGGACCCTGGTTCAAGGCTTGATTCTCCAGTACCCACGTGAGCCAGATGCACAAGGTAGTGCATGCATCTAGAGTTCATTTGCAGTGGCTGGAGGCCCTAGTGTGCCCATTGTCTCTCTGTGTCTGTCTGTCTGTCTGTCTGTCTGTCTCTCTCTCTCTCTGCTTTTTTCTCTCTCTCTGTTGCTGATACTAAATAAAAATAAAATATAATAAAAGAAGCCCTTAATGTAGGCTACTACTTACTGTTTGTGGTGGTGCTTGTCTGAAATCTCAGTACTCGAATGATTGAGGGTTCAGTGCTACCCTGGGTTATCAGTGCCAGTCGAGGCTATGTAGCAAGATCCTGTCTCATAAACAAGCCACAGAAGTTCCCTCCATCTCACCAAAGCACAGTGCTGCAGACAGATAGCCAGTAGAATGCATTTTAAAATGGGATTATTAAGTAAAATTAAAAATTACTTCCTTGGCCATAAAAGTGACTGATTTTTTAAAGTGCTCAGTAACTAAAAGTATCTAGTGGCTGCCATGTTAGACACATTTCTATCATTGTGGAAAGTTCTGTTGAGCAGGGTTAGTCAAGAGAATCTAGACCTATAACTTAAAATTTTACCTTTCATGTCACTGAAAGAAGGCTGTCTTTGATAGTTATACATAGGCACACATTCTTAAGAAAAATCCTAGCCAGTCATGGTGGTGCATGCCTTTGAGGTAGGTGGATCACCGAGTTCAAGGCCAGCCTGAGACTACATAGTGAATTCCAGGTCAGCCTGGGCTAGAGCGAGACCCTACTTCAAAACAAAACAAAAAATTATTTAGAGTTGGGCATCCTAATACATGTCTTCAATCCCAGCACTCTGGAGGCTAAGGTAGGAGGATTGCTGTGAGTTTGACAACAGATTGAGTTCCAGGTCAGCCTAAAGTAGAGTGAGAAACTGCTTCAAAAACAAAAGTTATTTAGAAACAACAACGATTTCTAGTTTTCAATTAAACCCAGAGCCAAACTCTTTGCACATCAAAGAGCCTAACAGGCATCTGTCGGGATTGAAGAGCCGTCTGTTTACACTAGTGCAGCCTTCCTATGGTTGTTGCACCAAGTCTATACCAATGACCTTAGTTTACAGGATCGTTGTAAGTGGTGATACTAGAAGCTAATAGAGATATATAAAGTTTGCCAGTTTCTCTAGCCTTATCAGTTGATACTTTCCTGAAAGCTTGTTTTTCTTATGCTCTAATAAATACACATTCCCTGTTTCAGGGAGCAGATTAAGCGAGTAAAGGACTCAGATGATGTACCTATGGTGCTGGTAGGAAACAAATGTGATTTGCCAACAAGAACAGTTGACACAAAGCAAGCCCATGAATTGGCCAAGAGTTACGGGATTCCATTCATTGAAACCTCAGCCAAGACCAGACAGGTATGCCAGAGCTTTGAACATCGCTGTGAAGATTTGTTTAAGGCAGAGAGATTTGATTGATAAATCTGGTAGAGGTGTGGTCCATGTTCTTAGTAATGGATTTCTGGTAGTCATATTTTTACCTTCTGTGTACCACAAAATGAATATTTTACTATGGCATCTTTATTTTTGCATTCATAGGAACAAATGTTTATTTTTTTAATATATTTTTTTCTCTTTTCTTTTTAAATATAATTTTTTAATTAATTTATTTTTATTTGAGACAGAGAGAATGGGCACTCCAAGGTCTCTAGCCACTGCAAACAAACTCCAGACACACGCACCACCTTGTGCATCTGGCTTACGTGGGACCTGGGAATTGAACCTGGGTCCTTAGGTTTCGTAGGCAAGCACCTTAACTGCTAAGCCATCTCTTCAGCCCCACAAATATTTCTACTGAAGACCCTACATTAAAAATACTTGAAGCCAGGTGTGGTGGCGCACGCCTTTAATCCCAGCAGAGGCAGAGGTAGGAGGATCACCATGAGTTCAAGGCCACCCTGAGACTACATAGCTAATTCCAGGTCAGCCTGGACCACAGTGAGACCCTACCTTGAAAAACCAAAAAAAAGAAAAAAAAATACTTGGGCCAGGCGTGGTGGTGCATGCCTTTAATCCTAGCACTTGGGAGGCAGAGGTAGGAAGATCACAATGAGTTCAAGGCCACCCTGGGACTACATAGTGAATTCCAGGTCAGCCTGGGCTAAAAGTGAGACCCTACCTTTGAAAAAACAAAAACAAACCTGGGGCTGGAGGGATGGCTTAGCAGTTAAGGCGCTTGCCTACAAAGCCAAAGGAGCCAGGTTCAATTCCCTAGGACCCACGTAAGCCAGATGCACAAGGTGGTGCGTGTGTCTGGAGTTTGTTTGCAATGGCTGGAGGCCGTGGTGCATCCATTCTCTCTGTCTCTTTCTGCCTCTTTTTTTTTTTTTTTAATTTATTTTTTATTTATTAGAGAGAGAGAAAGTGATAATGGGCACACCACGGCCTCCAGCCATTGCAAACAAACTCCAGGCACACGCACCACCTTGTGCATCTGGCTTACTTGAGACCTGGAGAATCAAACTGGGGTCCTTAAGCTTTACAGGCAAATGCCTTAACCACTAAGCCATCTCTCCAGCCCCCTCTCTCTGCATCTTTCTGTCAAATAAATAAGTGAAAATTTAAAAAAAAGAGAGAGCTGGAGTTTACAGTGGCTGGAGGCCCTGGTATGCCCATTCTCTCTCTCTCAAATATTAAAAAATAATTTTTTTTTTTTTTTTTTTTTTTTTTTTTGGTTGTTCGAGGTAGAGTTTCACTCTAGTCCAGGCTGACCTGGAATTTACTATGTAGTCTCAGGGTGGCCTGGAATGCCTCTGTCTCTCAAGTGCTGGGATTAAAAGTGTACACCACCATACCCGGCTCTTTTAAATGGTGGAGTTCGAGGCCACCCTGAGACTACATAGTGAATTCCAGGTCAGCCTGAGCCAAAGTGACACCCTACCTCGAAAAACCAAATAAATAAATGAATGAATGAATGAAAATGAAAGAAATACTAGGGCTGGAGAGATGGCTTATCAGATAAGGTGCTTGCCTGAGAAGCCTAAGGACTCAGGTTCAATTCTCTAGAACCCATATGGTGGCACATGGTGTCTGGAGTTTGTTTGTAGTGGCTAGAGGCCCTGGCACACCAGTTCTTCCTCTCTCTCATAATAAAAAAAGCAAGGAAGGAGCCGGACGTGGTGGCACACACCTTTAATCCCAGCACTTGGGAGGCAGAGGTAGGAGAATCTCGCCGTGAGTTCAAGGCCACCTTGAGACTACATAGTGAATTCCAGGTCACCCTGGGCCGGAGTGAGACCCTACCTCAAAAACCCAAAACAAGCCAGGCGTGGTGGCACACACCTTTTATCCCAGCACTCAGGAGGCAGGAGTAGGAGGATCGCCGTGAGTTCAAGGCTACCCTGAGACTACATAGTTAATTCCAGGTCAGCTTGGACCAGAGTGAGACCCTACCTCGAAAAACCAAAAAAAAAAAAAACCCAAAACAAGCAACAAAAAGTGTAAACATAAGTACTTTCTCCATCAACACTATTTGGGCTTAACTCTCATGAATGGAAGGGATTTTTGTGGATTTGGTAGTTCTATTTTGTGTCCCCACATTACCCTTTTTTTGTTGCTTGAGGGTACATTTTGCAAAATCTGCTGTTTGCACATCAGCCTATTAATGTGACTTATTACAACTGCTAAGATGCCTTATGAAAATACTTGTGTTCATTTGCAAGCAGAGAGACAGAGAGAAAGTGAATGGGTAAGCCAGGGCCTCCTGCAAACTCCAGACGCATGTGCCACTTTGTGCGTCTGGCTTTATGTGGGTACTAGGAAATCAAACTCAGGCCATCAGGCTTTGCAAGCAAGTACTTTAACTGAAGAGCTGTCTTACTCATTCTCTCCTCCCCCCCACCCCTCCCCCTGCTTGCAAATAATTTTTTAGACTTTTTTTTTGTGACAGTTTTCATACTCACAGATGATGAACCATGATATTTCCCTCCCCTCCCTACCTTCCCCCTCACAAACTACCCTCCATCATATATCCCTTCCCCCACTCAATCAGTCTGTCTTTTATTTTGATATTATTCTTTCCTCCTATTAGGATGGTCTTGTGTAGGTAGTGTCAAGCACTGTGAGGTCATGGATATCCAGGCCATTTTGTGTCTGGGAGAGTGCATTGTAAGGAATCCTACCCTTCCTTTGGCTCTTACATCCTTTCTGCCACCTCAGCCTTGGAAGGTGTGATAGAGATGTTTCAGTGCTGAGCACTCCTCTGTCACTTCTTCTCAGCATTATGGTGCCTTCTGAGTCATCCCAAGGTCACCATCTGAAAATAGGAGCTTCTCTAACCAAAAGTGAGAGTAGCATTAATATACAGTATGGACATTAAGAAAAGTACTTACAGAGCAGTTTGGTAAGCATAATATATGCATTTAGTCACACAACAGCAGGTGTTACCCCCCTAGGGCTCATGACCTCCCTGCCATAGACTTTTTTTTTTTTTTTTTGGAGAGAGACACAGAGAGAGAGAGGGAGAGGAAGACAGAGAGAATGGGCGCACCAGCAGCCTCTCAGCTGCTGTGAACTAACTCCAGATGTGTTTGCCCCCTTGTGGGCAAATGTGGCATGCGCCCTTGTGTCACTTTGCATCTGGCTAAATGTGGGACCTGGAGATTGGACCTGGAGTTCTTAGGCTTAGCAGGCAGGCACCTTAACCGCTAAGCCATCTCTGCAGCCCCCCTGCCATAGACTTTTGACTTGGTTTTCAGTAAAAATGAAATTATGAAACTTGCAGGGAAATAGATGGATCTAGAAAGGATTATACTAAGAAGGGAGAACTTAAAATTTTTTTTTAAAGTATACATGAGCCGGGTGTGGTAGCGCACGCCTTTAATCCCAGCACTCGGGAGGCAGAGGTAGGAGGATCACCATGAGTTCGAGGCCACCCTGAGACTACAGAGTGAATTCCAAGAGAGCCTGGACCAGAGTGAGACCCTATCTCGAAAAACCAAAAAGAAAAAAAAAAGTATACATGAGGGTTGGCAAGATAGCTCAGCAGTTAAGGTGCTTGCCTACAAAGCCTGTCAGCCCTGGTTCAGTTCCCTAGTACCTATGTAAAACTGGATACACAAGATGGTGCATGCACTTAGAGTTCATTTGCAGTGGCTAGATGTCCTTGGTACACCCATACCCATTCTCTGTCTGTCTGTCTCTCTTCTCTGTCTCTGCTTGCATTTTTTTTTTTTTTTTTTTTTTTTTTTTTTTTTTTTTTTGGTTTTTCAAGGTAGGGTCTCACTCTAGTTCAGGCTGACCTGGAATTCACTATGTAGTCTCAGGGTGGCCTTGAACTCATGGCGATCCTCCTACCTCTGCCTCCCAAGTGCTGGGATTAAAGGCGTGCGCCACCATGCCCGGCCACAAATAAATTTTTAATTGTTTAAAGTATACGTGAAAGCTTACAACTTGGATTGTATACCTTATTTTCTTGTTTTCATTTTTCATCTTTCAGTTTATTGATTTTTTAAATAAAATGTTTACACACATAGACCCTGTCCCAGTTCTGCTGAGGGTCTTCTGTAGGGTTCTTGGTAATTCTTTATCTTTTAATAGGGTGTAGAAGATGCCTTTTACACACTGGTAAGAGAGATCCGCCAGTACCGAATGAAAAAGCTCAACAGCAGTGATGATGGGACCCAGGGTTGTATGGGGTTGCCCTGTGTGGTGATGTAACAAGGTAAGCATGTGTGCCTTGACATAATTGCAAATTTTATTGATCATCAGGCACTTTGGAAGATTGTTAATGTTGCTGTCTGTGTGGGTCCTTATGCTGTGGGTCCTTGCCGTTCAGGGGTCGTTGGCCGCCAACGCGAGGGAGGAGTTGGGGGGGAAGCAGGGTCCATCCTGGAACAGCGGGTGAGTGCAGTGATGGGCAGTGAACACCGGGAGACCATCTGGTGGACAGCACTTGGTTATTCAAAAGGGGAGTGTATATATAAACACTTGGGGAAGGTTGAGGTGGCACATACAGACTATATGGTGATGGGATACATAATTTATGGGTTGCTATCTAATTGGTTATAAAGGAGATAGTGGCTAAAGAGCTACATAACTTCAAAGCTGTGAGGGAGGAGCTGAGAGAGATAGCAACTGTGACTTCAGAGTGTGAGGGAGGAGCTGAGAGAGAGCTACTGTGACTTCAGAGTGTGAGGGAGGAGCTGAGAGAGAGCTACTGTGACTTCAGAGTGTGAGGGAGGAGCTGGGAGAGATAGCAACTGTGACTTCAGAGTGTGAGGGAGGAGCTGGGAGAGATAGCAACTGTGACTTCAGAGTGTGAGGGAGGAGCAGGAATGGCTGAAAAAGCTGCTGTGGCTTCGGAGCTGTGGGGGAGGAGCTGTGGGAGAGATGGCAGAAAGACTAATTGACTTCAGCCACACACATAAGGGTCTCTTGGGCAGCTAGCCACAAGGTCAGGAACTGGGGGGGGGGGGGGGAGCAAACCTGACTTATAGAATTGGTCAAAATTATGGAATTTTGGGATCCAGGGGGAGGGCCTTGCCAGTTCTGCCCACTCTGGGCAATGACAGGGCACACTAGAACCTTGCCCGGAGGCAGGGAAGGCCAGTCACCTTTATCAGGGTGGGTTCCTGATGATAGGGCCAGCTGCAACCCCACAGCCCAAGGTCCCCGGTCATGTCCAACAGTTCAGGCCTGCCTCCTCACAGTCCAGCCCGTTTTTAGCAAAGCCCAACAATCTGTCTGTTGCAGTCAGGTTCGCATTGCTGGCAGAAATCACCTGACTAAGAGCAGCTTGTGGGAAAAAAGAGGTTTATTTTGGCTTACAGGCTCAAGGGGGAAGCTCCATGATGGCAGGAAAAACGATGGCATGAGCAGAGGGTGGACATCACTCTCTGGTCAACATAAGGTGGACAACAGCAACAGGAGAGTGTGCCAAACACTGGCAAGGGGAAGCTGGCTATAATACCCATAAGCCCGCCCCAACAATACTCTGCCTCCAGGAGGTGTTAATTCCCAAGTTGCCATCAGCTGGGAACCTAGCATTCAGAACACTTGAAGTTTATGGGGACACCTGAATCAAACCACCACATTCCGCCCCTGGCCATAAACTGATAATTTGACATGATGTAAAATGTAATGCATTCATGCAAATTTAAAAGTCCCCATAGTTTTTATCAATTCCAATGATGTTCATACATCCCCATAATCCAAGGTCTTTTAACTGAGCCATAATACCAAAAATATCCCCAAAAAAACCCATAATGGCACAGAATAAAGCATTCACACTGCAAAGGATGGCATTGGGCAAAACAAAGAAATACTTAACCAATACAAGATTTTAAACAGGGCAAACATCAAACTCTGCAATTCCAAGTCCAACAACTCTAGTCAGTGACAAATCTCCAAGTCCGATAATTCGAACCAGCAACAAGTCTCTGGAATTCCACTTCCACCCCTCCAGCTAGGCTACTCACAGTCCTGAACAACTTCATCCAGGGCCGGCAGCTTTCCTTGGCAGCCATCTCATAGTCCCGGCATCTCCACTGGGTCTCCACTGCAACCCACGGTCCATCCTCATGGCCCCATGGGATCTCCATGCAGGCATCCAGCAAACCTGCTTCACACTGCCCATGGCCATTTCCAAAACAAGACCGCGTTAAAAACTCAATGACCCTCTCTTTCCTGCATTTGTTATACTTCATAATACCAGGTAGGGTGCCAATTTGTTAATCCAGGGGGGAATAAATCAGACTTTGAAGAACAGGACACTCCTTCAGCATTCAGGCTCCTTCAAAAGAGTCTGCATTCTTCCTGTTGCCCCAGTGCAGGTCAGCTGGCCCAATCTCAAAGGTTGTAATTTCTCAATTGCAGGTGAATGGGCAGAGTTCACCCAAAGATTTCATTTTTTCTGTGCCATATCCCTCTGCTCACACCAGTTCATTTCTACGCAAAGCAACCCTGCACATCTTCTCAGGACAGGAAGCTTCTCACACAAACTGCTAGCCCAGTCCAAGCAAAGCTCTTTCTCACCCTCATAAGCCAAACCTCACAGTCCATAGTTCTTACTGCATTCAGGTCTTTCAGCTCTGACCAGAATAGTCCATTAAGCTGTACTTACAGCACTGCAAGGCATGTCTTAGGCCAAGATTTCAAATCCTTCCACATTCCTCTTGAAAATCAGCTCCAAAGGCCAAAGCCACACAGTCAGGTGTCTAGCAGCAATCCCACTCCTCGGTACCACTTTACTGTTGCAGTCAGGTTCGCATTGCTGGCAGAAATCACCTGACTAAGAGCAGCTTGTGGGAAAAAAGAGGTTTATTTTGGCTTACAGGCTCAAGGGGGAAGCTCCATGATGGCAGGAAAAAACGATGGCATGAGCAGAGGGTGGACATCACTCTCTGGTCAACATAAGGTGGACAACAGCAACAGGAGAGTGTGCCAAACACTGGCAAGAGGAAGCTGGCTATAATACCCATAAGCCCGCCCCCAACAATATGGAGTTTCTGTGTAACTTATTAAATATCTTCCCTCTCTGAGAGTACCGAGTTCTCACCTATTATTAAGATAATTTTTTCTGCAGACAGCTTCATTTTTTTAATTAGAAATTTGAGCCAGACACAGTGTCTCACACTTGTAATTCTAGCACTTGGGAGGCTGAAGCAGGAGGATCACCATGAGTACCAATTTATGGGTCAGAGTAAGACTCAACCAAAAGGAAGAAGAGGGGTGAAGGCTTGGAGAGATGGCTCAGCAGTTAAAGTACTTGCTTGCAAAGCCTGACAGCCTGAATTCATTCCCCAGTACCCACATAAAGCCAGATGCACAAAGTGGCACATGCATCTGGAGTTCGTTTGCAGTGGCAGAAGGCCCTGGTATACTCATTCTCTCTCTCTCTTTCTCTCTCTCTCTCTCCCTCTCCCCCTCTCTTTCTCTCTTTCTCCTTGCAAATAAATAAAATTTTTTTTTTTAAATATGAGGGCTAGCCAGGCGTGGTGGCACGCGTCTTTAATACAGCTCTTGGGAGGCAGAGGTAGGAGGATCACTGTGAGTTCAAGGCCACCCTGAGACTACATAGTGAATTTCAGGTCAGCCTGAGCTAGAGTGAGACCCTACCTTGAAAAACCAAAAAACAAAGAAAAAAAATGAGGGCTGGAGAGAGATGGCTTAGCAGTTAACACATTGTTTGCAAAGCCTAAGGACTCAGATTTGATTCCCAGGACCCACATAAGCCAGATGCACAAAGTGGCACAAGTGTCTGGATTTCACTTGCAGAAGCTGGAGGTCCTGGTGTGCCCATTCTATCTGCCTCTTTCTCTCAAATAAACAAAATATTTAAAGAAAAATAAAAGCCGAGCATGATGGCGCACACCTTTAATCCCAGCACTCAGGAGGTAGAGCTAGAAGGATTGCCATGAGTTCAAGGCCACCCTGAGACTACATAGTGAATTTCAGGTTAACCTGAGCTACAGGGAGACTGTACCTTGAAAAAACAAAAAAAGGAAGAAAAGAGTTGGGGAGGAAGGTAAAGGAATTTGAACATACTATTTGTGAAATATACATGTATACCATGTTGATGCCATGGACCTGGAGTTTGAAAAATCACGTATAGAAACTAAATGATTATGACATGGTTTGTGTTCTTTTGTACAGATACTTACAAAGTTCTGTCATCAGAAAAGAGCCACTTTCAAGGTAGGACAAGTATGAAAATTTATTACCATTTATCCTCAGTTCTTATACTTGTTTTTCTCACACACTCTCTTATTTCAGCTGCACTGACACCCTGGTTCTGACTTCCCTGGAGGAGAAGTGTCCCTGTTTCTCTCTTCATCAGTAGATGAGCACAAGCGTCTTGATTTGAGAACTTCTTAGAATAACTACCTCCTCACTTGGTTGTCTGACCAGAGATGCACTTCTCATCACTCCTGGTGGTTTTCTGACCCACGTTCTCCCTCCTAGAAACAAACACACCTCTGCCAGCCAGGGTTTTCATCCGAAAAAACATTTGCAGAGGAGAGGACCAAACTATAGGCATGAAATTCTGTGGAAAACAGTTAAAACTCTGGAGTAGCAACTGCTGGTAATTTGTTTTTCCTTACTATTGAACTTGGACCTATGTTAGTTCTTGGAGAAATATCATAATGTTTTGCCAAAAATATAATTAATGTTGCTCATTGGCTTATTTGTAATGTGGTCGGCTGTATTCTGTAAATTGGTATCCTCTTGTATTCAGAAATAGAAACAGGAATACTGACTTTTAAATCCATCTGAGTCTTCTCGACTTTTACAACAAAGTGCCTTTTCTTAGAAGTGGCTTGTAGACTCCTCAGTGAGTGGAATAAATATCTCATAAACAATTACGTTTGAGAATGACTACTCAACACCAGATGCCATTTCTTATGTACATGATACTTTTCCAGAGGCCTGTTTTTGAGCTGTCCCGGGAAAAAGAAACTGGAAACAATTATGAATAATTTGCTTACTTTAATCATTTTTGTAGGTTACTACCTATAAATGTATGTAATTTGTTTCTTCTACCTTATTGATAATCTAATATTCAATGAATTTCCATTTATAATCAAATTTGGGGCATTCCACAAAGCTCTACATTTGCAGTTATTCAAACATAAACATTGGTATGGTATTATTTCACAGCCATGTCAGTGATTTTTCAGCCTTCAAGTATAGTGTGTGAGCAGATGAGCAACATCTTTGCTGCAGAACATAGTTACTTAGTGGCATAGATCGTTGCCCTCAGTTATTCTCACCCCATTCACCCCTCAATCCACAGCAACAGGGGCTTGAATAATTATTTCAGCTGAGTTGAACCATGGTGGAAATGGACCCAGGGTCACACTTTCAAACCTTGAACAAGCCAATTAGCATCAAAGAAAAATTCTTCCACATTTTTTCATTGGATTGTAACTCCTGCTCATATTTTTGCTGGATATCTGCTATTAGTGCTGCAAGGAAAGAAGTTAGTTAACAAGGTCCTTTACCAACCTGGAAGCACTTACATGCCAAGGAAGGTCAGCTCTGAAGTCGTTAAAGATATTTAGACCTTTATTTCTACCCATGTGAAAATTAAATTTTTTTCTCCTTTTTTGAGAATCAGGTTAGGATTCGGGAGATAAAAATTACCTTAATCTTTATTTATAGTGCTCTTTGATATATTTAAAAGATATATTGATAAATTAGTTTGCATGCTAGATAACAAAAGCTGATGAGTTTGTTCAATCAAGAAGTAACCTTTGAGCCAGGCATGGTGGCGCACGCCTTTAATCCCAGCACTCGGGAGGCAGAGGTAGGAGGATCGCTGAGAGTTCAAGGCCACTCTGAGAACACAGAGTGAATTCCAGGTCAGCCTGAGCTAGAGTGAGACCCTACCTGGAGAAACCCCCAAAAAAGAAGAAGAAGAAGAAGTAACATTTGGTATTAGAGAAAAGAATGGAAAATCTAGCTAATTGTTAGCATTTGGAGGCTTGGTATTTCCATTTACAGATAATGCCCTGATAATTCAGGGGTGGGTGTGTGTGTGTGTGTGTGTGTGTGTGTGTGTGTGTGTGTTTGAGATAGGGTTTCACTCTAGTCCAGGCTGGCCTCACAGCAATCCTCTACCTCTGCCTCCCGAGTGCTGAGGTTAGAGGCATGTGCCACCATACCCAGCTTGTTTTGTTCTTGGTGGTGGTAATACTTAGGATCTGCCTGGTCTTGACAGTTAATGAAAAGTAGACTTTGGCAAAAGGCTAATTCCAAAATGGCCACTTTCTGTTCTTATTTTGCAATATCTACTTACTATGGTCATTGGGGTTTTTGTTGTTGTTGTGTTTTTGTTTTGGGGACTAGGTCCTGCTGTATAGCCTTGGCTGGCCTCAAACTCCTAACAGCCTTCCTGCTCCAGCTTCCTAAGTACTAGGATTACAGTGCTGGTCCATTATTTTCTAATATGAATTTTCATTTATTAAGCAACTTCCCCATTGCCTTGAAATTATTCAAAAGAGGAAAGAAACATACCCTGTGGCCAGAATATAATAAGAATTATGAGGCTGGGGAAAGGGCTCAGTTCAAGACATGTGCTTGCAAAGCCTGCCCCTCAGGTTCAGTTCCCAAGCCACCCATGTAAGCCAGATGCAAAAAGTGACTTCAAGCATCTGGCATTCGTTGGCAGCAGCGAGAGGTCCTGGTGCACCCATATACACATGCAGGCACACATACAAATAAAAACCTTTTTTTTTTTTTAATTTTTATTTTTGTTTGTTTGTTTGTTTGTTTGTTTGTTTTATTTTTATTTTATTTTTTTTTTTTTTTTTGAGGTAGGGTCTCGCTGTAGCCCAAGTTGACAATACAGTTCACTATGTAGTCTCAGTCTGGCCTCAAACTCACAGCCATCCTCCTACCTCAGTCTCCTGAGTGCTGAGGTTAAAGGTGTGTGCTACCATGCCTGGCTAAAACAATTCTTTTTAAGTTGTGCTCTGTGGTGCTAATGCTGGGGTCATTCAGTCAGGATGGCATCTGTAAGTGGAAGCTGCTGCTTGGGCTTTGTGTCTTTTAGAGCAGTGTTCAGTCATCTTTCTGAGTGAGGCTGGTTGATGCTTATCACCTCAATTGTGTTCTTTTGTGTCTGTTACTGGTGATGTGACTTTTTTAAAAACAACTATCTGTGTCAAATTAGGGAGAAAGCTATTTCTCGTATGCACTTAGGACTTTGTATGTATTTATCTATAGTTGTTTTCAAGTATATACTAAGCACAGAAATACACAAATGGGGCCAAATTTCAGGCTTAAAAATGCCCTTAATAAGCCAGGCGTGGTGGCACAGGCCTTTAATCCCAGCACTCGGGAGGCAGAGGTAGGAGGATCATCATGAATTCGAGTCCACCCTGAGGCTACATAGTGAATTCCAGGTCAGCCTGGGCTAGAGTGAGATCCTACCTCGAGCCCTCGCCCCCCCCAAAAATATGCTCTTAATAGCTGAAGAAGTTATGCATAGATGTGAATTTTGGCACAAAAGTGACAAATTTAAGAGTTAAAAGTTGAGTACGTTCAGTTAATGTGGTATATTTTTAGAATATGTGGTTACTGAAAATAATTCTAGTTTATCTTAAAATCTCAGTCACTTTCCCTGATTTAAGTGCCTGACTAGCTGTCATAAATTACATATTTCTTTATGGTGGCTATTTTTAATTTTTTCACACATTAGAGAGTGTGAAAATGTTCTGTCTAAAAGCTACCATGCCTAATCTGTAAGTGAATCTGTTAAAGGCTATATTTGTTCCAGTAGCTTACAATGTAGAGTGTTAACCCAGTACACAGTACTTTACTTTCTAAGGTTTTCCTTAGGAGTGTAATTAATCTCTGTGCTAGCAGGCCTCCTATATAATCTTTCATAATCCTTTAAACTGCTGTGAACTTTTGCCATGACTTGAAAACAAATACAGAGAAAACTTTAGAGAGGATTTTTTTTTTTTTGCTTGTTTCCCCGTTTCAGAATTCATGAACATCATATTCTGCTTTATCCTTGCTCATGAATGCTCGTGCTGGCAGCTACAGCCACGACAGAACTGGTGCAGTCTGCTTCTAGTTACCTCCGCTGGTTATAAGAAGCAAGGTTAACTAGGAAAGCATTTTATCTGATGGTTTTTATAAAAAATAGACTAATTCTTCTTGTACATTAGTTTTCATCTTTGCTGTTTCTGTAAGCAGTCTAACATGCCACAAAATTATTTTAAAGTATTTGTTTTCTGTAAGAATTGTTTTTAAAGTGTTCTTGTAAGATTAGTTGTAGATATATTTCAAAATACAGCTGGTTTTTAAGTTTGAGTGTTGATCTAAGCAAGTATTTGAACTGTGGAGGGAAAAGAAGGTGACAGTGGATGTTGTATGACATTTCTGTACCATCAAATATAGGTATAAACATCAACTGTGCAATCCTGCTGTTTAGATGAGAATATTGGCCTCCTTGGCCCTAATTATAGGGGCTGATATTTTAAGTTGATGATTTTATTGTAAATTAATCCATCCTAATTTTTTAAAATTTGATTGAATGTTTTGCTTGTTAAATAATTTTTTAAATAAAAACTGGAAGTTCTTTGCTTAGTCATTTTCCCCATGGATGTGCCTTTATAGAAAGCATATATTAATTTCAGATTTCAAATGTTTCAGTGTTATTGAGAAGAGTCAAGTTCTCATTTGATTTCAGTGGTACTACCACCACCCCAATGCAAGTTTCTCACTCTGTGGCTATTACTCCAAGGCCCAAAAATATTAAATGGAAAATTCCAGAAACCTGATTCCTGAGTTCTAAGTGCTCTCCCTTTTGAGTAGCACAGTGAAATTTCACACTGCCCAGTTCCATCCTGCCCAGTGCATGCATCTTCCCTGTTAGCACATCCTGTTCTGTGATGTGTACTACCTGCTCAGAGGTCTCCTTGTGCCTTGCTGGTTATCATCGTCTGGGTTGATACCATGGTGCTTGTGTACAAGTGATCCTTAATCACCCAATCAGGACCCAAGTGCAAGAGTAGCAAGCATCGTGGAACATATTATAGCTGTTTAATTTATTAGTTGTTACTAAGCTTTTACTATGCCTAATTCATAAATAAAACTTGATCCGCAGAGCGGGACGTCAGGCTTGCGATCGGTAGTACACATTGCTCAGTGACGGGGAGAGCAAATTAAAGATGGGTGATGTTGAGAAAGGCAGGAAGATCTTTGTTCCGAAGTGTGCCCGGTGCCACACTGTGGAAAAGGGAGGCAAACAATACTGGACCAAATCTCCATGGTCTGTTTGGGCAGAAAACCAGTCAAGCTGCTGGATTCTCTTACACAGACGCCAGCAAGAACAAAGGCATCACCTGGGGAGAAGACACACTGATGGAGTGTCTGGAGAATCCCAAAAAGTACATCCCTGGAACAAAAATGATCTTCGCTGACATCAAGAAGAAAGGAGAGCCGGGCGTGGTGGCGCACGCCTTTAATCCCAGCACTCGGGAGGCAGAGGTAGGAGGATCACTGAGAGTTCGAGGCCACCCTGAGACTACAGAGTGAATTCCAGGTCAGCCTGAGCCAGAGTGAGACCCTACCTTGAAAAACCAAAAAAAAAAAAAAGGAGAAAGGGCAGACCTAATAGCTTATCTTTTAAAAAGCTACTAATGAGTAATGGTCACTGCCTTATTTATTACAAAACAGAAATGTTTCATGGCTTTTAATGTGTACCATAATTTTACTGATTTCATACACCACAATTCAGATCATGAATGACTAACAGAATATTTTTGTTGGCGAGTCCTTATTTAAGTAAAGTTGGCTTATGGTAAAGAGAATATAATTTTTTAAAAATAGTAGTCTGGTTTAGTAAATACTATCACTGCTTTCCTTTTATAAAGATATGATAGACTTACTTCATTGTTCAAGTTTTCACAAAGATGGGGAATACCACCTCAAAACCTAAAAAAAAAAATTTTTTTAAACTTGATCATACCTGTGTGTGCATAGGAAGAAACATACAGGGTCGAGTACAGTGCTTGTACAGTACTGTTTACAGTTTCAGGCATCCAGTGGTGGGCCAGGGATGAGGTGTTCCTCATGGATGTGTGGTGACTGCTATAGAAAGGAACTGTTGCCCATCGGGGCGTGGAGACCCATGCGCTTGGGAGACTGAGGTAGGAGGATCGCCATGAGTTTGAGGACAGTCTGAGACTAGTGAATTTCAGGTCAGCCTGGGCTGGAGTGAGACCCTACCTCGAAAAGCAAAACAAAAGAAAAGGCTTGAGGAACCAATTTGATGTGACAAAATACTGCTTTCTAGATAGGAGTACTTGGAGTACTTACATAAACTGGCACAGAAAAGAACCTTAAAAAGCTTGTTTGTTTGGACCATGAGGGTTTCACATCTTCTAACAAGCAATACTCAAGGTCATTAAAAGGCCAACATAGCTGGGCATGGCAGCGCACGCCTTTAATCCCAGCACTCGGGAGGGAGGCAGAGGTAGGAGGATCATCATGAGTTCGAGGCCATACTGAGAATACACAGTGAATTCCAGGTCAGCCTGGGCTAGAGTGAGACCCTACCTCAAAAAAAAAAAAAAAAAAAGAACCAAAAATACAAAATAAACAAAGGCCAACATAATTTTGTAAGTTATTTGATACCATAAATACATGGAGAGGAGCCAAGAGGCCTTGCTAGTGATCATTTTGCAAAACTGCCTAAGAAGGCTTTGTTCTTTACCTTACTAAAAGAAACCTAGAATCACAGAGACATTCCAAGCAGATCACAAGTTCTTTCTAGTGGCAAAAAGAGCTTCCATGGTTTATCAGTTCATTAGGCTTTCAGTTCCTGAATTTAGAGACTTTGTGTTCTACCACATGAATGACTTCACACACTGACGTGGTTCTATTGACTACTTCTAGGATAGGATGGGCTATTTCCAACCTAAATGACTGACTTTAGTCTCTTACAAGTAGAAATTCAAGTTACCATCAAGTTGTAGGAACTGTATAAAACTGGAGGTAGTGCCTGCAAAGCCTAAGTAGACCCACATTTGATTCCCCAGAACCCACATATAAGCCAGATGCTTGCTCAAAGTGGCACATGTATCTGGAGTTCACTTGCCATAGCTAGAGGCTCTAGTGTGCCCCTTCTCTCCCAAACAAATAAAACATGTTTCTTAGGGCTGGAGAGATGGCTTAGTGGTTAAGGCGCTTGCCTGCAAAACCAAAGGACCTTGGTTCGATTCCCCAGTACCTACATAAGCCAGATGCACAAGGGGGGGGGCGCATGCATCTGGAGTTCGTTTGCGGTGGCTGAAAGCCCTGACACACCCATTCTCTCCCTCCCTCTCTCTCTGTCTCTCTGCCTCTTTCCCTCTCTCAAATAAATAATAATAAAAATTTTTAAAAAGATATGTTTTTTTAAAAAGAGCTGCACGCCTAGTAAGGGAAGTGTGATTGGAAGTGAGCAGGATCCTGCTAGAACTTTCAGAGACAGGAGCCTGAAGTCTTACCCAGTGCAGAAAAATCGATCTTCCAGAGTGCTGTGGGCAGGATAAAATTGGTATTGTTGATTTTTCTGTAATAGCTTAAAGCTATACAAATTATGTAAGGTATTTAAGTCTGGAAAATAAAACTTGCACAGTACTTTAAACATCTTACTATATATAAATCAATCAATTCTCCACATGAACAACTGAGATCAAACATGCCTGACATGTTTCTTTTTCTTTTTATTTTATTTATTTGTTTGTTTATTTGTTTGCTTGTTTTGAGGTAGGTTCTCACTCTAACCCAGGCTGACCTGGAATTCACTCTGTCGTCTCAGGGTGACCTCGAACTCATGGTGATCCTCCTACCTCTGCCTCCTGAGTGCTAGGATTAAAGGCATACACCACCATGCCCACCATGTTTCTTTAAAAAAAAAAAAAATTGGAAGCTGGGCATGGTGGCCTTTAATCCCAGCACTCTGGAGGCAGAGGTGGAAGGTTGGCTGTGAGTTTGAGGCCACCCTGAGACTACAGAGTGAATTCCAGTCAGCCAGGACTAGAGGGAGGCCCTACCTCGGAAAAAAAAAATTGGGGCTGGAGAGAAGGCTTAGCAGTTAAGGCACTTGCCAGCAAAGTAAAAGGACCAGGGTTCAATTCATCAGTACCTACATAAAACCAGAAGCACAAGGTGGCACATGCATCAAGTTTGTGTGCAGTGGCTGGAGGCCCTGGCGCGCCCATTCTCTTATTTTAATATTTTTTATTTATTTATTTATTTGAGAAAGATGAAGAGGCAGAGAGAATGGGCGCGCCAGGGCCTCCAGCCACTGCACATGAACTCCAGACGCATGCACCCCCTTGTGCATCTAGCTTATGTGGGTCCTGGGGAATCGAACTGGGGTCCTTAGGCTTCACAGGCAAACACCTTAACCACTAAGCCATTTTCCCAGCTCCCTAATATTTTTATTATTTATTTACTTACTTGAGAGAGAAAAAAAAAAAGCAGAGAGAGAGAATGGGTGTGCCAGGGCCTCCAGCTGCTACAAACTCCAGACACATGCACCACCTGTGTATCTGGCTTACATGGGTCCTGGGGAATCAACCTAGGTCCTTTGGCTTTGCAGGCAAGCACCTTTAACTGCTAAGCCATCTCTCCAGCCCATGGTGTACCCATTCTATCTTTCTGTCTCTCTCAATAAAATATTTTTTATTCTTTTAATTGTTTTTGTTTTTCGGAGTAGGGTCTCACTCTAGCCCAGGCTGACCTGGAATTAGTCTCAGGCTGGCCTCAAACTCAAGGTGATCCTCCTACCTCTGCCTCCTGAGTGCTGGCTTTTAAATATTTTATAGCCACTGCAAATGACCTTCAGATGCATGTGCCACCCTGTGCATCTGGCTTACATGGGTCCTTAGGTCTCACAGGCAAGCGCCTTAAACTGCTAAGCCATCTCTCCAGTCCCAATAAAACATATTTTAAGAAATTATTTGTGGCATGGGGGTATGCCAGGGCCTCTTGCCACAAATGGACAGCAGATGCTTGTACCGCTCTGGCTTCAGTTTTTATGGGTGGCTTGGGAATTGAACCCAGCATGTTTTTCAAGCAAGCACCTTTAATTGCTGAGCTTAATTATTTCTAGTCCCCTGAATTTTTTTTTAAATCAATGGAATAAAGTCTAAAGAGATCTTAAAAGTTAGACGAAGAGATGTTGTTAGTTTATGGTTATTTTACCTGTAAAATTTGAGGAGTTTAACACTTAATAAAGTTGGAAATGAAAGTCTAGCATTGCTTACGAACTAAAATTAGCAAGGCCTTTTGTTGCTTTCTGAGAAACTTATTTGAGTCCCCATTGTGATGCGCAGCCACTAGCACAAAACAAAATTTTGTGTTTTGCTTTTTTTAAATATTTTATTTTATTTATTTATTTGAGATAGAGAGGGAGAGACAGAGAGAAAGTGAGAATGGGCACGCCAGGGCCTCTAGCCACTGCATACAAACTCCAGACGCATGTGCCACCATGTGCATCTGGCTTATGTGGGACATGGAGAATCGAACCTGGGTCCTTAGGCTTCATAGGCATGTGCCTTAACCACTAAGCCATCTCTCCAGCCCGTGTTTTGCTTTTTGAGGTAGGTTCTCACTCTAGCCCAGGCTGGCCTTGAACTCACAGTGATCCACCTACCTCTGTCACCCAAGTGCTGGGATTAAAAGCATGCACCAGCCAGGTGTGGTGGTACACACCTTTAATCCCAGCACTCAGGAGGCAGAGGTAAGAGAATCTCCCAGAGTGCAAGGCCACCCTGAGACTACATAGGAATTCCAGGTCAGCCTGAGCTAGAGTGAGACCCTACCTTGGAAAAAAAAAAAAAAAAAAAAAAAGCATGTGCCACCATGCCCAGCTGCCAGGAACCAAATGTTTTTGTTGAACTGGTTCAGTGCCTTTTCCTCTAGCAGATTCCATTGATTCAATGCCTTGGCCTGTGCTGCTCTGGACCTGTGCCAATGAGCCAGACACATTGCTTCCTTAATCACCCTTATAGTCTATTCAGACTACATGTCTTTGGGCTGTCTTCAAACTTTTGTAAAGATGATCATGAACTTCTGATCTTCCTTAAAACAGGGCAAACATCAAATTCTGTTACTTCAAGTCTGACTGACAATTTTATTTTATTTTTTTAGTTTTTCGAGGTAGAGTCTCACCCTAGCCCAGGCTGACCTGTACTCAGGGTGGCCTCGAATTCACAGCAATTCTCCTACCTCTGCCTCCCAAGTGCTGGTATTGAAGGTGGTGCACCACCATGCCTGGCTTCCAAGTCTGACAACTCTAATCAGTAACAAGTCTCTAGAGTTCCAATTCCACCCCTCCAGCTAGGCTGCTCATAGCTGGAGAACAATCCTAAAATGGCAGATCTCCTTGGCAGCCATCTTACAGTCGTGGTATCTCCATTACAACCCATGATTCATCCTCGTGGCTCAATCAAGCCTCCAGGCGGGGCCTTCAACAAGTCTGCTTCACATTATCCATGGCCATTACCAAAAAACAAAACTGTGTTGCACATCAAAGACCCTCTCTTTCCTGCATTTGTTCTACTCTTAGACCAAGGTGTCAAACCCTCCCATGTTCCACAAATCAGTTCCAAAAGGCCAAAGCCAAGATTTCTAGCAGCAACATCCCCACTCCACTGATACCAGTTTTACTGTTGTGGTTACTTTGACGCTGCTGGAACAAAGCACCTAACCAAAAGCAGCTTGCAGAAGTAAAGGTTTATAAACTTGAGGGGAAGCACCATGAAGGCAGGGTAATAATGGCATGAGCAGAGGCGGGACATTACCTCCTGGCCAGCGTCAGGTGGACAACAGCAGAAGACTGGCAAACACTGGCAAGGGGAGAGTGGCTATAACACCCATAAGCCCACTCCCAACAACACACCTTCACAGGAGACTCCAAGTCCCAAATTTCCATCAGTTGCAGACATGGTATTCTGAACACATTAGTTTATGGAGGACACCTGAATCAAACCACCACAACACCTCATACTTAATCCCCAGCTGGTGGAGCCTTCAGAAGGTGGAGCCTTGCTGAAGGAGTTGTGTCACTGGTAGGTCTTGAGGTTTAGTACTCCAGCCCCACTGGGTGGGTGTTCTATCTTGCTGCCACCTCCTTGGTGATATGACATGAACCAGCTACCTGCTCCTGCCATGCTTTCCCTGCAAGACAAAACATCCTCTCAAAAACAAGCTAAGGGCCTGGAGAGATGGCTTAGTGGTTAAGGCAGTTGCCTGCAAAGCCAAAGGGCTGAGGTTCCATTCCCCAGGACCCACATAAGCCAGATGCACAAGATGGCAAATGCATCTGGAGTTTGTTTGCAGTGGCTGAAGGCTCTAGTGAGCCCATTCTCTCTATCTGCCTCTTTCTCAAATAAGTAATAAAGAACTGGAGATAGCTTAGCAGTTAAGGCATTTGCCTACAAAGCCTAAAGACCCAGATTCAATTCCCCAGTACCCATGTAAGCCAGATGCATAAGGTGGAACATGCATCTTGAGTTTGTTTGCAGTGGCTAGAGACCCTGGTGTGCCCATTCTCTTCCTCTCTCTTTCTATCTCTAATAAATAAAAATAAAATTTATAAAAATAAATAATAAAATACATTTTTTAAAGACAAGCTGAGGGCTAGAGAGATGGTTCAGCAGTTAAAATGCTTGCCTGCAAAGCCTAACAACCAAGGTTTGATTACCCAGTACTCACATAAAGCCAGATGCACAGTGGCACATGCATCTGGAGTTTGTTTGCAGTGGCTGGAGGCCCTGGTGTGCCCATTTTCCCTCTCTCCCTACCCCCTCTCTCTGCTTGCAAATAAATAATTTTTTTTTTGTAAATGAAGCTGACAGGTTCCATTGCCAAAGAGGTGACAGAAAGAATGTAGGAGTCACAGGAGGGGAAGGAGTGCTTTGCAATACTGTCTTCCAGACACAAAATGGTTGTGTGTAGCCAGGCGTGGTGGCACACGCCTTTAATCCCAGCACTCAGGAGGCAGAGGATCGCCAAGAGTTCGAGGCCACCCTGAGACTACATAGTTAATTCCAGGTCAGCCTGGACCAGAGTGAGTCCCTACCTCGAAAAACCAAAAAAAAAAAAAAAAAAAAAAATGGTTGTGTGTTCATGACCTCACAGTGGCTGATGCTACCTACACAAGAGCTGGATAACAGGAGATGGGCGTGGGGAGGAGGGGGCAATGACATCAAAATGGAGAGAAGGCAGGTGTGGTGGTGCATGCTTTTAATCCTAGACAGAGGTAGGAGGATCACTGTAAATTTGAGGCCAGCCTGAGACTACATAGTGAATTCCAGGTCAGCCTGGGCTAGAGGGAGACCCTACCTCAAAAAAAGAGAGAGAGACTAGTTGGAAAGAAGGGCTTCAGTGGAGAGGATTCAGGAGGTAGAAAGAAGATGGTGGAAAGGGATTATGATCATATTGTATTTATGTATGGGGGTTGAAAGAAAACCTGTAAATTGAAATAAATCCTATCTTTCCATGAGCTGCTTCTGGTTGAGTGTTTTGTTCCAGCAACTAGGAGGTAACTAGTACACACTTGGTCATATTTTTGTGTCCAGTTCAGGATCCACTATCCTATAGGCACCGTCATGATGCCCATTGCACCACTAAACAGCAGTGAGATGATGTGTATAGGACCGTGCTTAAGAGCTCCTACTCTGGAAACAACGGCATAAATCCGTCCACCGCGTAGCTGTGTGAACTTGGACAAGTCAGCTTCTCTATGCTGAATTTCTTCAACTGTAAGATGGAGGTAATTATTCCTCAACAACTATTTTGAAAATTACATGAAGAACCCCATAGCAGGCCACTGGCAGAAGGCAGCTTACTGTTCCTGCCCAGATCACTTTCTAAAAACATCACTGAATTTCTGTTCCATTCAGAAACATAGGAAATAGTTCATCTTCGGAAACAAGATAAGTCTTGTAAATCTGACTTCTTTATTTTTAGACGTGTCTGGGAAGTTATTATTAATAGGAAAATAAGACTGGATATAGTAAAATATCACAAAATTGCTCACCATTCCACAGGCTTGGTTATGCTCCAAATCAAATCACATTTCTTAAGTATGAGATCGTCTCGCACCTCATGATAGTGTGACAAAGTTCAGAGCTATTGTTAGCAAAAGGGAAGTTGTAATGAACCCAGCACTGCTCCCACTGAAGCAATGTAACAAGGCTTAAGCTGTTCATAGCACTTGCCGATGGGAAAGGTCTTAGTTGGTATTCTTTTGCTATAACAGAACACTTGAGACCAGATACTTTATAAGGACAAGAGGTTTGTTTTGGCTCCTAACCTTGAGGTCTGAAAAGTCCAAGAACAGGCAGTTTAATAAGGGCCTTATGCTACATAAGGTAGATAGTAGGATTACATAAGAAAGGCCAAATTGGTGGGGTGCTTTTGTGTTATAACCACCTGTTCTCATAGTCACGCAGTCCCTCACGGGCGTGAGATGGCATTAGTATTTTTAACACACAAGCCTTTGGGGAAGAAGCCACAGCAATAGCCATAAGCTCCAAGGGACTCTTGCACACTGTTGTCTGACCCACATGCTACTGATGCATGAGGAGTGGAAAAGGGAGAGTCCAGCAAGGAGGGACACCTAGCACACTAGGAAGGGCAGAAGGTCTTGTGGAATGAAAAGGAGCAGGTAGGAGAGGAAAGTGCTATTTCCTTCTCCTAAAGCCTTGGCTTACCTACAAGCAGGTCCCAAATCTCCATCAGCTGGGAACCTAGCATTAGAACACCTAAGTTTATGGGGAACACCTGAATCAAACCACTACATTCCGCCCCTGGCCCCCATAAACTGATAACTATCCATAAAAATAAAATGCACTGCATTCAGTCCAATTTTACTATTAACCAGTTTTACTATTGCAGTCAGGATTGTATTGCTGCCAGAAAACACCTGACAAGCCAGACCTGGTGGCACACACCTTTAACCCCAGCACTTGAGAGGCAGAGGTAGAAGGATCACTGTGAGTTTGAGGCCAGCCTGAGACTACATAGTGAATTTCAGGTCAGTCTGGACTAGAGTGAGACCCTACCTCAAAAAAAAAACATATATATATGTATAGTTGGGCGTGTTAGCACATGCCTTTAATCCAAGCACTTGGGAGGCAGAGGTAGGAGGATCGCTATGAGTTCAAGGCCACCCTGAGGTGACATAGTGAATTCCAGGTCAGTCTGGACTAGAGTGAGACCCTACCTTAATCGTGTTAGCACATGCCTTTAATCCAAGCACTTGGGAGGCAGAGGTAGGAGGATCGCTATGAGTTCAAGGCCACCCTGAGGTGACATAGTGAATTCCAGGTCAGCCTGGGCTAGAGTGAGACCCTACCTCAACCCCCTCCCCCACTCAGGTGGACATCACATCAGTTGGACAACAGAAACAGGAGAGTGTGCCAAACACTGGCAAGGGGAAGCTGGCCATAACACCCATAAGCTGCCCCCAACAATACACTCCCTCCAGGAGGCATTAATTCCCAAATTGTCATCCGTTGGGGACCTAGCATTCAGAACAACTAAGTTTATGGGGGACACCTGAATCAAACCACCACAAGGTGCAATAGCACTATGTCTATTCTGAGGGAAACCAACTGCTCTCTAATTGGACTGGAGGCCCACTCCATGGGAGGGAATACATGCCTGATGCTGAAAACCTAATCAAAAGCCTATGGCAGGGATAGAGGGATGGCTTAGCACTTAAGGTATTTGCCTGCAAAGCCTAAGGACCCAGGTTCGATTCCCCAGGACCCACATTAGCCAGATGCACAAGGGGATGCACATGTCTGGAGTTCGTTTGCAGTGGCTGGAAGCCCTGGCGCACCCATTCTCTCTCTCTCTCTCTTTCTCTATCAAATAAATAAAAGTTTTTTAAAAGCCTATGGCAGGGGAGGTCATATGCCTTAGGAGTATAAAGCCTGCTGGTGTCTGGCTAGATGCACATATTATGCTCACCAAACTGCCCTGCAAGCACTTTACCTATCGTTCATACCTATATTAATGCTACCCTCACTTTTGGTTAGAGAAGCTTTTTTCAGATGGTGGTGACCACTGATGACCCAAAAGGCTGAGAAGTGTTGAAAAGACATGACGGAGGAATGTTCAGCACTGAAACATCTCTATCACACCTTCCAAGGCTCAGGGTCCATTGCGGAAGAGGTGGCAAAAAGAATGTAAGAGCCAAAGGAAGGGTAGGACTCCTTACAATACAACTGTCCAGACAGAAATTGGCCTTGATATCCACTACCACGCAGTGCCTAGCAATACCTTCCCAAGACCCTCATAATAGGAGAAAAAGACGATGACATCAAAATAAAAGAGACTCTGTAAGAAAGGAGTCCAGACGTTAAAACCTGGGCTTTTTTTTTTCGAGGTAGGGTTTCACTGTAGCCCAGGCTGACCTGGAATTCACTATGTAGTCTCAGAGTGGCCTTGAACTCTCAGCGATCCTCCTACCTCTGCCTCCCAGTTGCTGGGATTAAAGGCGTGTGCCACCACGTCCGGCTCTGGGTGGTTTTTTTGTTTTGTTTTTTTTTTAAAGCAGCAGACAAATGGGTGTTTATTTTCTATTCTAGTCTTTGAACCCCATAGGTGGGAATGTGTGGAACTAGTATGGAATGAGCTTGCATAGCTATATTAAGTGTTTTGTAAACATCATGGTTGCTGGAATTAAAGGCATTCATGTGCCACCACAAAAATAAATAATAAATAAATAAATAAATAAATAAATAAATAAATAAATAAATAAGAGAGACTAACAGAGAGAGGGAGGGTATATAATGGAGAGTGGATTTGGGAGGGGGAAAGGGGGGAATTATCAATATTTATTGTTTGTAAGTATGGACGTTGTCAATTTAAAAAATGCCACAAAATAAAAGCCTGATTCACTGCAGCAGGCTTCTGTAGTCCCAGCAAGTTGGCTGGGACAGGAAGCAGAAACAAGAAGCCCGGAAGCCGGAAGCTCGTGGGGAATACAGCAGTCAGTAGCAACAGCGAGAACAAAGACTGAGGCTCAGAATGAGGTGGAAGGGGAGGATCTACTCAAAAATTGACCTCTGACGTCCACACATGTCATGGCCCACAGGCATACAAGCATAGGATAAGTATGGCTGGGTAAAGCTAAAAATACAACTATCATATGACTCAGCTATATTACTCATGGGCATGTATCTTAAAAAATCTATACTGGGGCTGGAAAAATGGCTTAGCAGTTAAGGCACTTGTTTGTGAAGCCTAGGGACTCTGGTTCAATTCCCCAGTACCCACATAAGTCAGATGCACATGATGGCACATGTATGTGGAGTTTGTTTGCAGGGCCATTCTCACATGCCCATTCTCTATCTGCCGCTTTCTAATAAATACATTACAAAAATAAAAATAAAAAGATTTGAGCCAGGTGTGGTGGCACACGTCTTTAATCCCAGCACTCAGGAGGCAGATGTAGGAGAATCATTGTGAGTTCAAGGCCAGCCTACAGACTACATAGTGAATTCCAGTTCAGCCTGGGCTAAAGCAAGAACCTATCTTGGAAAACCAAAAATCAAACACAAAAAGAAAGAGTGAAACTCACCATCAACTCACTATTTAGATAGAACATGGTTTAAGTTACCCAGGCTGGTTTCAATGTCTTCACAAAATATAGTTTTTTTGAAGTTAGGATTCATTCTCATCCAAGCTGACCTGGAACTCATTCTGTAGCTCATGCTGGCCTCAAACTCAAAGCAATCTTCCTACCTCAGCCTCTTGAGTGCTGCAATTAAAGGCCTGTACCATCATGTCTGGCTTAATCTTTTTTTTACAAAAACAAAATTGCACCATATACACATATTTGTAATGAGTTTCATTAATATTTTGGAATGTGCTCCTCCAGACACAAAATGGCCTGGGTATCCATGACCTCACAGTGCCTGAAACTACCTACACAAGACCATCATAATAGGAGGAAAAGATCATTACATCAAACTGAAAAGAGAGACTGATTGAGAGGGGAAGGGGATATGATGGAAAGGGGAAAGTGGGGGGAGGGAGGGAAAAAACATGGGATATTGTCTAAAATTAAAGAAGTTGTCAATAAAAAAAATAATAATTAAAAAAAGAAAATGAAGTTTGAATAGAAAATGTCGGGAGGGGATATTCAGTGTTTTAGTGGTTATAGTTTGCAAAGCCCAGGGATCAGGTTCAATCCCACCCACATAAAAACCAGAGGTCAAGTAGGGGCATGCATCTAAGTTTGTGTTGATGGTGCTCATGAGAGTCCATTGTCAAAAAATATGAAAAATGAAAAAAAAAGCATTTTGGAGTTCCATGTCATTATGTACTTGTGCATCATTTTGTGACTTTCTTTTTTTTTGTTTTAGTTTTGTTTTTCGAGGTGATCTCACTGTGGTGGCTGGTCATGGGTGGCCTTGAACTCGGTGTTCCTCCTAACTCTGCTTCCTGAGTGCTGGGATTAAAGGCATGGCGGCTATTGCAGACATTGTAGATTTTTCCTACCTGGATTATAATAATAATGGTTAGCTACAGTTAAATTCTGTAAGGGGCATGCACATCCCTTCCTCCATAACACTTCCGCCTTCTTTGAGACAGGGTCTACTAACTCTGGTTCCCATTCTGGAAGTTCATCTCAGCGAACCTGAAGCTGTCTGCAACAGTTGTCAATAAAAATAATAATAATTAAAAAAAGAAAAATGAATGCCTCACTAGAAAAATGAACGGGAGGGGGATGGAGAGCTGAAGAGATGGCTTAGTGGTTATGGCACTTGCCTGCAAAGCCCAGGGACCCAGGTTCAATTCCCCAGTACCCACATAAAAACCAGATGTACAAGTAGGCGCATGCATCTGGAGTTTGCTTGCAGTTGACTGGAGGCCCTGCTCTGCTCATTCTCTCTATCTGCCTCCCTCTCTCTCAAATAAATAAGAAAAATGAAAAAAAAATATTTTGGAATATTTTCCATGTCATTATGTACTTATCCACATCATTTTGCTGATTTGTGGTATTTTCTTTCTTTCTTTTTTGTTTTATTTTGTTTTTCGAGGTAGGATCTCACTGTAGCCCAGGCTTACCTGGAATTTACTAGGTCATCCCAGGGTGGCCTTGAACTCGGTGTTCCTCCTAACTCTACTTCCTGAGTGCTGGGATTAAAGGCATGCACCCCACACACGGCTATTGCAGACATTGTAGATTTTTCCTACCTTTTGGTTATAATAATGGTTAGCTACAGTTAACATTCTGTGTAAGGGGGCATGCACATGCCATGCCACCTGTGTGAGGTCAGAGGACAATCTGAGGTGTCAGTCCTCACTTCCGCCTTCTTTGAGACAGGGTCTACTAACTCTGGTTCCCATTGCCAATGGCACTTTGAGATTACAGACAATGTGTCACTTTGGTGTCCTGTTTTACTTGAGTGCTGGAAAGTCAAACTCCAGTCAATAGGCTTGCAGCAGAGCAAGTGCCTTTAACCACTGAGCCATCTCCCCAGCCATCTCAAGTTGGTTTTTAGTGAGAGGAAATAAGTGATTTTTCTGAAAGTAGTTATGCCACTCAAATGGATAGTCATGATGATTCAAGAGAGACATGTGTGAGGTGTCTAAAATCCACATGACTAAACATTTCTGAAACGATAGTTACTGCTGTCCTCAGAAACTTAGCTATACCTGGGCTAGTGCGAAACCTTACCTTGAAAAACCAAAAAAAGAAAGAAAGAAAAGAAATTTAGCTGCAAATCCTCTCTCACCACTAGAAGCCATCTTGTTTTGTTGTGTTCCTAGCACTTGCTGTCCTCTGAGTCATTTCATTGGGTACTGTCCCTTAGAATCATAAGCAGGACCCTTTTCTTCTCTTTTCTTTTCTTTCCTTTCTTTCTTTTCTTTTCTTTTCTTTTTTTTTTTTTTTTTTTTTTTTTGGAGGTAGGGTCTCACTCAAGCTCAGGCTGACCTGAATTTACTATGTCGTCTCAGGGTGGCCTTGAACTCATGGCAATCCTCCTACCTCTGCCTGCCGAGTGCTGGGATTAAAGGCATGCGCCACCAGGCCCAGCTTTTTTCTTTTCTTTTTTCTTTTTTCTTTTTTTTTGTTTTTGTTGTTTTGGTTTTTTTTTTGAGGTAGGGTCTTGCTCTGGTCCAGGCTGATCTGGAATTCACTATGTCGTCTCAGGGTGGCCTCAAACTCACGACGATCCTCCTTCCTCTGCCTCCCAAGTGCTGAGATTAAAGGCGTGCACCACCACACCTGGCTTAGGACCCTTCTTTTGCTTGCTATTTGCCACTGATCAGGAGAGTCCTGGTTAGGCTTTCCAGCACTGAGGCCATACTATTAGTGAAGACATGGGCATGCATGTGTGTGGAGAGCTTGACGTGTGTCCCAGTGTATTCACCAACCACAGAAAGCTGATCTTTTGGGAATTCCTAGGGACCTTGACTTTTCAGAAGCCAGGAAGACTGCACTGTGTTTCAGTGGGGTGGAGAATGATCAGGGATCATATCGGGTAAGAAAGCTGCACTTGAGAATCCAGCAGGAAGACGTACAGGGTGTTGAAATGTGATTTCTGGACCACAGATATCTTTTCTAAAGTCCCAAAATAAAGACTGAAAGCTTCACCTGTTTTTCACCGTCAATTGCCTAAAGCTATAAATAGGTCTGAAGCTCATCTCTCCCTTTAGCAGGGAAGGGTCAGATTACAGGGGGCAAAGCAAAATAATAAAATACGTGTCCGGGTATTTCATACTGTCGCTCAGCATCCTCACAGTCTCTCCTCCTCTCGGCTGTGCTATTGTAGAATCAAGGATCCCAGCAACAATGCCTCTGTTCAAACTTCCAGGTAGGTGTGCAAAAAGCATTTGGAGAACTCAATGTTTTTCATATGCGACCAGTCCTTTAATGATCATGTCCAGCTTCAATTATCCTATGTTTTGGGGCCCATAATAGATTTTAAAATATACTTCAGAAAGAGACATTGTCAAGTTTTTGTTTTGGGAGGAGGGTAATTTGCTAACTGCATCTTTGAATGCTTTAGTAAACTGTGAGATAGTTAAAATCTGTTCTTTTCTGAGCAAGATCTATGCTGTCATAGTTCTAGGAAGGGTTGTGCACAAGGTCTGTAGCTAAAACTTCGTGAGCACAACAGAAATTTTAATCAAATGTATTCTGATGGTTTGCAGTCCAAATTTATACACAGTGATTTTAAAAAGCAGTAAGTTAGCTATATATATGTTTCATTATAAAAGTAATGCATAGCCGGGCGTGGTGGTGCACGCCTTTAATCCCAGCACTCGGGAGGCAGAGGTAGGAGGATCACCATGAGTTCAAGGCCACCCTGAGACTACATAGTGAATTCCAGGTCAGCCTGGACTACAGTGAGACCCTACCTCAAAAAAACAAAAAAAAAAAAAAAAAAATAGCAATGCATGCTGAGTGTGGTGGCACATGCCTGTAATCCAGGAGTTGAGAGATGGAGGCAGAAGGATCAGGAGTTCAAAGCCATCCTCGATTATATAGTGAGTTCTAGACCAACTTTAGTATGCATAAGACCCTATCTCAAAAAACTTTTTTTTAATTTTTGGTTTGTTGAGGTAGAGTCTCACTAGCCCAGGCTGACCTGGAATTCACTATGAAGTCCCAGGTATTCCTCCTACCTCTGTCTCCTGAGTACTGGGATTAAAGGCATGTGCCACCATACCTGGTTTTCAAAAAATATTTTTTAAATAAATAAAAGCATTAGCTGGGCATGGTGGCACACACACAAGGCAGAGGTGGGAGGAGTGCCTTGAGTTCAAGGCCACCCTGAGACTACATAGTGAATTCCAGGTCAGCCTGGGCTAGAGTGAAACCCTACCTCGAAAAACCAAAAAAAAAAAAATAAATTAATTAATTAATAAAAATATAAAAGCATTGTATGTTCCATGTGAAATAACAAAGAAAAATTACAGTGAAAATGAAATAATAAACACTCCTTTAGAAAAATAGAAAATAACTGGGCGTGGTGGCACACACCTTTAATTCCAGCACTTGGGAGGCAGAGGTAGGAGGATCGTCACTGTGAGTTTGAGGCCAGCCTGAGATTACAGAGTGAATTTTCAGGTCAGCCTGGGCTAGAGCGAGACCCTATCTCAAAAAAAAAAAAAAAAAAACCAACACAGTCCCATTATCCAAAGATTTTCACTCTTAACGTTTCAATATTTTTCTTTTCAATCTATTTTCAGAGTAAAATTGAAAAAAATTTTCTTAAAAACAGTTTCATTTGTATTATGCCTGTAATTCTATGCCCTACTTTGCACAAGATAATGTTTTAGCTTAACATTATCATGTATTTTCCTATGGCATTCCAAACTCTTCATCATTGTAAATACTGGTATAATATGCTAATTTTCCCAATTAATCTCATGGGTTCTTTACAGGTTTTTCAAGAATAAACGTGCTCTGCCAATAATATTTTCATCTACAGATTTTTCTGTGTTTGAAGAGTATTTCCATAGTTATGTCTTAGAAATGGCCATTTGTTAGGTGTTACTTACTTTTTACCAAATAAGCTGGTTTTGTAACTTACTATCAACATTGGATGAGAGTCCCCAGCCCTCTTTATCAGATTCCCTTGTTTTGTTTGCAAATTAATTTTACAAAATATACCTTGTGGGGCTATGAATGTAGCTCAGTAGTATGCACAGTCCCCAGAACTACAAAAACAAAACATATATTATACACACACACATATATATACATATACATACATATATTATTTTATTGTTTTTGGTTTTTCGAGGTAGGGTCTCACTCTAGCTCAGGCTGACCTGGAATTCACTATGCAGTCTCAGGGTGGCATTGACCTCACAAGGATCCTCCTACCTCTGCCTCCCAAGTGCTGAGATTAAAAGCATGTGCCACCACGCTCAGCTAGAAAACATATTGTTAAGCTGAATGCAGTGACATATGCTTTTAAGACCCTGCCTCAAAACAAGCAACAACAAAAAGAAGTACTTGTTAAAGATTACGGAATTCACTATGTAGTCTCAGGATGGCCCTGAACTCACAATGATCCTCCTACCTCTGCCTCCTAGGTGCTGGGATTAAAGGTACGCACCCAGTTTTATGTACATTTATTTATTTATTTATTTATTTATTTATTTATTTATTTATTTTTAATTTACATGAGAGAGAAAGGGGAGAGAGAGAGAGAGAGAGAAAAAGAATGAAAGTATGGGCACTTAGGGCCTCCTACCACTGCAAATGAACTCTAGATGCATGCTCCACTTTGTATATCTGGCTCTAAGCAGTGGGTACCAGGGGAGCCAGGGTTGTTAGGCTTTGCAGGCCAGTGCCTTAACCGAAGAGCCATCTCTCTAACCCTTCATGTACCGTTTTTTTTCATTTATTTAAGTTTTTCTTTCTTTTTCTTTCTTTCTTTTTTTTTTTTTTTTTTCCTAGGTAGAGTCTTACTCTGGCCCAGGCTGACCTGGAATTGACTATGTAGTCTCAGGGTGGCCTCGAACTCATGGCAATCCTCCTACCTCTGCCTCCCAAATTCTGGAATTAAAGGTGTATGCCACCATGCCCAGCTATTTTAGATTTTTCAAGGTAGGGTCTTACACTAGCCCAGGCGACCTGGCTATGCAGTATCAGGCTGTCCTCAAACTCACAGCAGCCCTACTTCTGCCTCCCTAGTGCTGGGATTAAAGAGGTATGCCACCATGCCTGGCTCATGTACCTTTAATATACATAGATATATATATAATTTGAGAGAAAGAAAGAGGGAGGGAGGAGAATGGGCATGCCAGGACCTCCAGTCCTGCAAACGAACTCCAGATGCATGCACCCCCTTGTGCATCTGGCTTACGTGGGTCCTGCAGAATCAAACCAGGATCTTTGGCTTTGTAGGCAAATGCCTTAACCACTAAGCCATCTCTCCAGCCCCTGGCTCGTGTACTTTTTAAAGGGATACATTAGTAAGGAAAGGGAAATGAGGATCACATTATGACCATACCCCCGGGGCTTCCTAGGGCTGCACACTATGGACAAGCTAGATGGCAGAGTCAAAGGAATACCTTCCACCATGCTCCTATGCAGGTCCACATGCTATTCTATGGCATGGGTTCACGGCCACCGTGATTTCTCAGAGTTGTTCATATATTGTATCTTGTCTCCTTTTACCTCATATAGCTCAAGGAAAACATGTGTATATTGGACAATTTTTTTTCCTGTCATTTGCAAGTATCAATTAAAGAAGTAATACCGTTTTTTTTTAAACTCAGAAACATGGTTATTTTTCAGCAGTGTTTATTAAATGATAACAACAAAAATCAATAAAGATCAACAATGGCCATATACATATCCCATACCATACCAAATGAACTCATGGATTTTTTTTATTCCCAAAACAACCAGCATTCTTTAAATGAAATTTGGGCTGGGCACAGTACACACCTGTAATCTCAACAACACCAAAGAGGCTGAGTCAAGAGAATTTCAAATTCAAGGCCAGCCTGGCCTACATAGTGAAACCCTCTCTCAAAATACAACAATAACAAAATACACAAATAAATAAAACATACAGATTAATTAATGTGATCCCTTAAAGTTTGTCTTAAACAATCTTCAATTCTAATGCAAAAATTAGGAGCTAGCCGGGCGTAGTGGCACATGCCTTTAATCCCAGCACTTGGGAGGCAGAGGTGGGAAGACTGCAGTGAGTTCAAGGCCAGCTTGAGACTACATAGTAAATTCCAGGCCAGCCTGGGCTAGAGCAAGACCCTACCTCAAAAAAAAAAAAAGTTAGGGGCTGGGGAAATGGCTCAAGCATGAGGGCCTGAGTTCCATCTGCAGCAGTCATGTAAAAAGCTGGGTGTGGTCGGGCATGATGGCGCATGCCTTTAATCCCAGCACTTGGAAGGCACAGGTAGGATGATCGCCATGAGTTCGAGGCCACCCCGAGACTACATAGTGAATTTCAGATCAGCCTGGGCTAAAGCGAGACCCTACCTCAAAAAACAACCAAAAAAGAAAGAAAGAAAGAAAGAAAGAAAGAAAGAAAGAAAGAAAGAAAGAAGGAAGGAAAAGGAAGGAAGGAAGGAAGAGAAAAGAACAGCTAGATGTAGCCACACACACTTGTAATGCCAGTCCTGTTAGGGGCAGAGACTGGACAAGCTCTGAGGCTCACTGGGCAGCCAGTCTCCCTAAAAAAAAAAAAAAAAAAAAAAAAAAAAAAGCAGGTCCTGGAGAGATGACTTAGCTGTTAAGGCACTTGCCTGCAAAGCCTAAGAACCGAGGTTCAGTTCTCCAGGACCCACATAAGCCAGATGCACATGGTGGTGCATGCACCTGAAGTTTGTTTACAGCACCAATTCTCTCTATCTGCCTCTTTTCGCCTCCCTCTCTCTGAAATAAATAATAATAATAAAATGGCAGCTCTGGGTTCAGTGAGAGTTCTATCTCAAGCAAACAAGGCAGAATAATGATAAAGGAAGACACCTAATGTTCTCTTCTGACCTCCGTGAGCGTGTATGTGCATGTGCGTGCATGCTTGTGTGTGTGTGTGTGTGTAGGGGACACCCTCATCTGTGCATACATGCACACACCACACTACACATACTACACACTAACATGCCAACATAAAACTAAAAGATTCTATAACTTTAATTGTACTTCCTGCTACATCAGATTATCCTGTCCTTTTACTGATGGTAGGCCTGCCATTTCTGTACAAGCCATCCTGAGATCCTTAACAGCATTGCCGCAGACTCAGTATGGCAGACCGTTGTGTACGCATCCTCATTCTTGCCAGCATAGCTGACGGGTCTGTTCTCATTGGCTCTTCATGGTGCATGACGCCTCTTCTAACTTGGCCTGCCACTCATCTCTGAGATGCATGTGATGCTCAGGGAGGACTGATGCTATTTCTGGGAATCAGTAGGTGGTGTGGAGAGGAGCCATTCTCAGCCATCACATACCTCTAATTAGTGTTCCATTTGCTGTGGATCCTGATGCTTGCCAAAGATCTACTAATAGCATCCAAGCATGCCTTTTCAGTTTCAGGAAGTGCTTGAGTTTAACGAAGGAAACAGATGCATGAAGTTCAGCCAATATCATGGGCTTCTCTGTTAACTCGGCTAGGACAAGCTAGAATTTAAAAATTAGCTCACTTGACTGCTAGAATTTGTAAAATTATGAGTCAAATACTATAATTTATTTTTTTATTTTATTATTTATTTTATTAGTTATGCTCATAATAATTTCTTTTTTTAAGATTTTATTTTTAATTTATTTATTAGAGACAGAGAGAGGGAAAGAGTGAGAATGGGCATGCCAGGACCTCTAGCCACTGCAGACGAACTCTAGATGCATGCACCACCATGTGCATCTGGCTTACGTGGGACCTAGAGAATCGAACCAGGGTTCTTAGGCTTCACAGGCCTTAACTGCTAAGCCATCTCTCCAGCCCTCAAATACTATAATTTCTAACATAAGCTTCATCCTGTACTAATTCATGTCATCTGTCATCTCCTTAATGGCCCAAAACTACCCCTAAATACCAACTGTATGCTGACCAATGCTACCAAATCACCCCATTCAGTTCAACCTGGTGCTTTGTTTTCAAGAAAACATTTCCACACACATTATCTCACATGGTGGCACAACAGCCATTCTCTCTATTGTTCTCCAGCTCTTTTCTGAAAATAGCAACAGTTCCTTAGAAGCGTTGAAGTTACGTAAACTGGACATCTGCAGAAGACAGTGAAACTTCACAGAGAAGCAGAAACCTGATGGCCACCCCGACCCCATGTCATAAAATTGATTCTCTGTGCCTGAAGGTCTTGAGGTTATTCATTGCCAGCTACAGATCACTCTATTCCCCACTTCTGTTTTAAGAACCTGGAGCCGGGTATGGTGGCACATGCCTTTAATCCCAGCATTTAGGAGGCTGAGGTAGGAGGATTACTGTGAGTGTGAATTCGAGGCCAGCCTGAGACTACATAGTGAATTCCAGGTCAGCCTGGGGCTAGAACAAGACCCTATTTGGAAAAGAAAAAAAAAAATAGAAATTTAAGGCATGTATAAAAAGGTTGGCTTTCAGAGGGTCTTTCATTATCAATGGCCATGTCCTTAAGAAATGGTCTCCTAAACCAGGTTTGGTAGTGCATGCCTTTAATCCCAGCACTCGGGATTACCTCGAAAAACAAAAAAAAAAAAAAAAAAAAAAAAAAAAAAAAAAAAAAAGAAAGAAAGAAAGAAAGAAAGAAAGAAAGAAAGAAATGGTCTCCTAGCACATGGTAATGAGTTTTGGTGGCTCCCTCCTTCCTTCACATAGCAGCATATCCAATTATCAGGCTTAAAAAAATAAGGTTTGTGGGCTGAAGAGAGGGCTCAATACATAAAGTACTTGCTGTCAAAGCATGAAGACCTGAGTTCAACTCCCAGAAAGCACGTAGATGTGCCAGGCATTAGTGAAGTGCAACTGTAATCCTATCTCTGGGGAAGTGGAGACAGCTGGATGCCTAGAACTTACTGGATGGCTAGACTAGTTGATTTGTGACCTCTGGGTTCAGTGAGAGACTCTGTCTCAAATAAATAAATAAATAAATAAATAAATAAATAAATAAATAAAAATATGTGGAGCGACAGAGGAAGATGTCTGATATCAACCTATGACCTCTACACATACATACACATACATGCATGCACACGCATGTACTGTACACATATAAACATGCATATGCACATACACACACACATGCCCAAAATGCAAAATGAGGGTTGATATGTGAGAGCTCACTGTCTTGAGAAAAAGGAAGGTGCTGGATGTCACATGTATTTCCTAGAACTACTGCTTTCCTGGTGATCGCTGGACCCACGGAGTCTCCTTCAGAACAAAAACTCTAAGGACCACCAACCCTCCACATCTTCAGAACTCCCAGGAAGACCCCAGCAATCTAATGGAAGGACTGTGTTGTATGATTTACTACGAAGTCAAACGTAGTTCTGCCACAAACAAGTAGTCTTACATTGAGTGCGAACCCTATAGGAGCCCAGATTCCGCTTTAGAACCCTTAAGAAATGTGCTCTGAGAATCTGACTTGGGCTTCTGAAAGCAAATTTTCAAATGGCAGAGCGGACCTTCAGCTCTGCGGTGTTTCAGTGACCCTGGCTGATGACCAGGAAAGCCCTTAAACCCAACCCAGTCCTTAGCCCACTTAGCAGAAGCTCCTGGGTGACTTTTGGGAAAGGGCTTGGACACTAACGTGTGAAAACCTCCTTTAGATATTGACGATGCGATACGCAGCTTTGCTGAAAAAGTGTTTGCCTCTGAAGTCAAGGACGAAGGAGGCCGGCACGAGATTTCCCCATTCGACGTGGATGAGATCTGTCCAATTTCTCTTCGCGAGATGCAAGCGCACGTATTCCAGTTGGAGACTCTGTCCACGTCCGTGGAGAGCATGAGGTAAGTGGTGTAAGGAGAAGGCGCAGTGCCTTGCACACAAGGAGAGAGAAGTTAGGCAGGTGGGATTCAGCCCGTCTGAATGAAGTTCCCATCAAAGGAAGATTCCCTCCAGGGTTAGCATTTCTCCTTCCTTCCCTCTGCCTGCATTAGGGCGAGACAGCAATGACAGAAAACAGTATCCTTTGGGTGAAGCCTTCCTATGTGCCCAGACTAGAGGACTGGTCTATGCAATTGTTCCAAACCCAAGTGGGCTGCCTGCGACAGTAAACATACACTTGTCACATAGACAAGCTGCAGGGCCTCGCGTCAGGCTCCGCCTCTACTCAACAGCAGTGTTGTGTTTCCCCACTATCCGGGGGAGGGCTCCTCAGCCTCAGGGTCGCAGCTCTCCAGTTCTGTTCTCCATACGTACCCATACCATGTCGGTCTATGCTGCATGCTTCCTTCCACCAGGAGCCTTCAGAGATCCCGCTCAAAAAAGCCCATTTTCCCTTCTTTCTAACATTCCCTGTTGCCATCAGACTGACGCTGCCCACTCACCTGGCATTCCTTGTAGCCCTCTTCCAGTCCTACCAGCAGCATCCTGCTGTCTTCCTCCTTTAATATCCCCCAGAGCCCTAATACAGGTTGTGTTTCTTAGAACAAATGTTTGTTGATAAGAGAAAATAATATTGATCAAAGCACCTTATAAGTTTCAGGTATGTGTTAGGCATTTTTTCTTTCCCAGGGTAGGGTTTCACTCTAGCCCAGGCTGACCTGAAATTCACTATGTAGTCTCAGGGTGGCCTCAAACTCACAGTGATCCTCCTACCTCTGCCTCCCGAGTGCTGGGATTAAAGGAGTGACCGCCACGCCCAGCTTTGTGTTAGGCATTTTATATACATTAAATATCACAGAAATCCTATAAGGCAGCTGTGTTAGACAGTTTTTCCTCCATGAAACAAAATACCTTAGATACATGGACTTAAGAGAGAAAAATTTGAGGCTAGGGACGTGGCTCAGTGGTTAAGGCACTTGCTTGCAAAGCCTAAGGACCAGGGTTTGAATCCCCAATACCCACATGAAGCTAGAGCTAGATGCAATTCATCAAGGTGGCCCATTGTCTCATGCATCTGTCAAATAAATAAATAAAATTCATCTGCAGTTGCAGAGGTAGAGGGCCCTGAGACTTCATAGCCATTGTCAGCCTGGACTATCTGAGACCCTTTTCCCCTGTCAAATAAATAAATAAAATGTGGCGCCTTTAATTTTTAAAAAAAAAAAAGGAGGAAAAAATTATTTTGACTTCAGATTTCAGAGTTCACGGTCACTTGGTCTTGCTTTGGGCCTGTGGTGAGGGAGAACAAGCATGGTGGAGTAAAGCTGCTCACTTCCTGGTGGCCTGGAAGCAAGTAGGAAGTGGAAGGGAGATGAGAGAGAGCGTAAGAAAGAGAAAGATGACTGGGTGTGGTGGTGTACGCCTTTAATCCCAGCACTTGGGAGGCAAAAGTAGGAAGAATTCTGTAAGTTCAAGGCCACCCTGAGGCTACTGAGTGAATTCCAGGTCAGCCTGGCCTAGAGTGAGACCCTACCTCAAAAATCAGCCCCTCAAAAAAGAGCAGGTCCCCTCTGATTGGCTCACTTCCTTCCACTAGGCCTCACCTCCTAAAATTTGTACTATTCCTTTAGGATGTGCTGTGGGAGGTATTTCCGGTCCAAACCATAACAGTGTACTGTAATACTGTGATGAAGGGGAGATGAAACTCACAGAATTGAAAGAACATGGATAGAATGACATAATGAGCCTGTGGTCTTTTCTACCGTCTTTCCTACAAAGACTGGACTCCCTGGGAGGAAGGGAGTCATGTTGAAGGCCTTCTAGTATGTTTCCTAAGGGCCACAGTTCTAAGTTACACTCAAAAAGGAAATGGTCACTTTTCTTGATTGATGTCTTTTCTCATTACACTCATATCCTATTGCTGACCCCCAACCCATATTTTGGTTTTCACTTTTTGTCTTCAGACTGACAGAGTGAAACATCCATGTACTACAAAGAAGATAAAGTTAAGTCCTCTTATTTTTTTACTTTCAAACCCAGAAAAAAGCGTTTTCAAGGACGGAAGACTGTTAATTTGTCCATTCCACGAAGTGAAACATCTTCCACCAAACTGTCCGACCTCGATGAAATCATTTCTTCATCTTCCACCTACGAGAATGTGCCTGACTTCCAGAGAGTGCAGATCACTGGTGACTATGCCTCGGGGGTGAGTTGTGCTGGTCTTCCAGGCATAGCTGTTGGGAAGCCCCTCAGCTTGGTGCTTCGAGCCTCTGTTAAGGCAGGAGTCGGCTCACACAGCCTCTGTTAGACTTCATTGTTGCATTTCAGTGCTCATGTGAAACGTCGTAATTCTGTATTGCTTTTATCATCTCACACAGCTTCTCCTTTGCCTGCTTTGCTTGGACATGGAAAATATGGAGCAGAATGCACTCTAGGTGCCCAGAGTACAGTGGAGAGATTAAGGAAAACAGGCAGCCCAAAGAAGCTGGAAAGATGGCTTAATGGTTAAGGTGCTTCCCTATGAAGCCTAAGAATCCAGGTTCGATTCTCCAGTACCTACATAAGCCAGATGCACAAGGTGGCACATGCATCTGGAATTTGTTTGCAGTGGCTATAGGCCCTTGTGCAGCCATTCTCTCTTTCTCTCTCTTTTTAGGTAGGGTCTCAATATATCCCAGGCTGACCTGGAATTCACTATGTAGTCTCAGGCTGGCCTCAAACTCACAGCAATCCTTCTACCTCTGCCTCCCAAGTGCTGGGATTAAAGGCATGCACCACCACACCCATCCTCTCTCTCTGTCTCTCTGTCTAGCTGCCTCTTTCTCTCTCTCTCAAATAAAAATGGGGGGCAAAGAGAGCCTCATGGGAGGCCGAGGCCTTCTACAATCGCTGATTGCATCATAAAACAAAAGGACAGGAGGAGGCCTTCTACAAAAGATGAACCAATTGCTAAAATCAGGGAAGAAACAGGTCGCATAAATCATCAAAGAAAACGTATCAGACAAAGGAGAGGTAAAAAAGAAGAAAGGAGAGATCTGAAAGAAATAAGGAAGACCAGATAGAGGTTAGAAAATTCTGCAAGGCCATTGTCTTTTGACCAGCTGAACTATCCAGTTTCATTGCAGATGCTTACACAGTAAATTATTGCTCGGAACAGACTCCAGTATGTCACAGGAATACTAAACTCATGTTACTAACAACATGACCCTCTGTCCTCCCCCCAAACAGTTGGTCAATTCATAAATCTCTGCCACATGGAATTGCAACATCAGCATCATATTGGTGAGACTGCTATGTAGCCATCAGCCGATGCTCCAAATATAGCTTTAATGACCAATCCTGAGCCCCCTTCTCATGTAACTAATCCCATGGGTAAGTCCTGCGATACTTAAAAGTGTCAGAGCTTTGAAATGCTAGCCATTTTTGTTTATTTTTTCCCTTTAGTATGGGAACATGGTTGCTCTGCAAATAGCAGGGGTTTAAGACACTAGATAAGTTAAATGAAATATCTAATATCAATAAGTGCATGAGAAATAGAGTTTGAAAAATTCCAGAGTTCAAAAATGTGCTTGGCAGAAAGGCAAATAGGAATGAAAGGAAAGAAGATGGTGGAAGGACAAGGCTCACAGAAACCAGGGAATGGATGGTGGCTCGTCCTTTGAAAGCTAGAGGGCACCTGGAACCTTGATATGCTGTCTTCAGAAGTTTGCACTTTATTTTTTTAATGTTTTATTGTTTTGTTTTTTTGAGGTAAGGTCTCACTCTAGCCCAGGTTCACCTTGAATTCACTATGTAGTCTCAGGCTGGCCTCGAACTCACAACAATCCTCCAACCTCCGTCTCCCAAGTGCTGAGATTAAAGGCATGTGCCCTCCGTGCCCAGCTATGAAGTCTACACTTTAAATGTCCATATATTACATGGAAGGAAGGCATATACCATATCAGAATGGGTTCTTTTAAAAAAATATTTTATCTATTTACTTGAGAGAGAAAAGAAAAGAAAGAGAGAATGGGCATGTCAGGGCCTCTAGCCACTACAAATGAACTCCAGATTCATGTACCACCTTGTGCATCTGGCTTTATGTGGACGCTGTGGAATCGAATCTGGGTCTTTTGGGTTTGCCAGAGAAGCACCCCAACTGCTAAGCCATCTCTCCAGCCCAAAAGGGTTTTTATTTGTTGTTGTTGTTGTTTTTTTTTTTTTTCCGAGGTAGGGACTCTCTCTAGCCCAGGTTGACTGGAATTCACCATGTCAAAAATGGATTCCTTTTAATCATATTTGCTACATAATCACTGATATGTAGCAAAATCCAAAAACTAGGACCTGAGGATGTGACTTAGTAGTACAGTGTTTGCCCAGCATGTGCAAGGCCCTGGGTTAGAGTGTAGCACCACACACACACACACACACACACACACACACACAATATATATATATATATATAAGACCACAGAGGAAAACTCAAAAGACAGGAAAGTTATGATAGAGGTAAAAGGGCTAGAAAAACTCCATGACTTGCTCCTGAAGAGAGATCTGGGGCCCAAGGCTCTTGGGAACCATCCAGGTAGGCAGATGAGACTCTGCATGGTCTATAATACACAGAAAAGCTGGGAGCTGCCAGCAGATAGCTTGACCCACCTTGCAGGTTTCCAGAGATTGTCTCTGACATATGACATCTTCTTGGCAGGTAACAGTTGAAGATTTTGAAATCGTTTGTAAAGGTCTGTACCGAGCACTATGTATACGGGAAAAGTATATGCAGAAGTCATTTCAGAGGTTCCCTAAAACCCCTTCCAAATACTTGAGAAGCATTGATGGTGAAGCTTGGGTAGCAAATGAGAGCTTCTATCCAGGTAATTTATTTTCTTATAAAGAGTTCAGAATATATCTTTTAGGTTAACTGCTAAATATTTACTTTCATGTATATTCCTCAGTTGTAAATACCCAGTGGTAGACATCACCAACTATGTTCTCGCTGCCACCCATGTGTCTGATCCTGTGACTCAGTGTACAGCCATCTCTCCAGCTCCCTGCTTTTCTTGCTCTAGCTGCTTAGGCATCACTTATAAGCAGGAAACTCTCTGATGCCTTCCTTAGGCACAGTGGTAAAGAAGTGTGAATGAGCAAATTTGTTGAAAGTGAAAGGATGCGTGCTGAGAAGCTCTGACAGCGAGCTTGTGTTCTTGGTTCTCACACGGAAACTGTCAGCAGTGCAAAGAACGGAACCTTGACCTGCTTTTTTTAAATGCTGCAGCAGAGCACACATAACTACAGTAAGAATTACAGTTACTGAAATAAGATATGTGTGTGTGTGTGTGTGTGTGTGTGTGTGTGTGTGTTTTAAAATAAAATCTCTAGCCCAGATTAACCTGGAACTCATTCTGTAGTCCCAGGCAGGCCTCAAACTCATAGTGATCCTCCTACCTCTGCCTCCTGAGTGCTGGGATTAAAGGTGTGTGCTATCATGCCCAGCTAAAATATTTTTATTCTCTTATTTATTTTTTAAAAATTTAAAAATTATTTTATTTTATTTTATTTATTTTTGGAGAGAGACATAGAGAGGACAGAGAGGGAGAAGGAGACAGAGAATGGGCACGCCAGCAGTCTCTCAGCTGCTGTGAACAAAATCCAGATGTGTGCACCCCCTTGTGGGCAAGTGCGGCATTGCGCCCTTGCGTCACTTTGCATCTGGCTAAACGTGGGACCTGGAGACTGGAACCAGCATTCTTAGGCTTAGCAGGCAGGCGCCTTAACCGCTAAGCCATCTCTCCAGCCCTCTCTTATTTATTTGAGAGAGAGAGAGAGATGGAAAAAGAGTGAACATGGACACACCAGGGCCTCCTGCTACCAAAATTGAACCCCAGATAGATGCATGTGCAACTTTGTGCATCTGGCTTTAAATGGGCAATTGAGCCTAGGTCACCAGGCTTTGCAAACAGGCACCTTTAACAGCTGAGCCATCTCTCTAGCCCCAAGAAGTTAGTTTGTATCTCTTTGTATTAAAAACACTCTGGGGGGGGGGGCTGGAGAGATGGCTTAGCGGTTAAGGTGCCTGCCTGCTAAGCCTAAGAACCCAATTCCAATCTTCAGGTCCCATGTTTAGCCAGATGCAAAGTGATGCATGCAAGGGCGCAATGCCACACTTGCCCACAAGGGAGTGCACGCATCTGGATTTCCTTCACAGCAGCTGAGAGACTGCTGGCGCACCCATTCTCTATCTGTCTCCCTCTCCCTCTCTCTCTGTATGTCTCTCTCTGTATCTCTCTCAAAAAAAAAACAACACTCTGGGGGACAGGGCTGGATGGCTTAGTGGTTAAGGCACTTGCCTGAAAAGCCAAAGGACCTCAGTTCCATTCCCCAGGACCCACATAAGCCAGATGAACAAGGTGGCACATGTGTCTGGAGTTTATTTGCAGTGGCTGGAGGCCCTGGCACGCCCATTCTGTCCCTCTCTCTCTCTCTCTGCCTATCTGCCCTCTTTCTCTCTCTAAAATACATAAATAAAAATAAAAATAAATTTAAAAAAACACTTCAGGGCTGGGGAGATGGCTCAGCAGTTAAAGTATTTGCCTTCAAAGCCTAAGGACCCAAGTTTGATTCCCCTGTACCCATGTAAGCCAGATGCACAAGGTGGCACATGTGTCTGGAGTTTGTTCGCAGTGGTTAGAGGCCCTGGCATGCCCATTCTCTATCTGCCTCTCTTTTTCTCTCTCAAGTAAATAAATAAAATATTTTTTTTAATTTCAGATGAAGCCAGGCGTGGTGGCGCACGCCTTTAATCCCAGCACTTGGGAGGCAGAGGTAGGAGGATTGCTGTGAGTTCAAGGCCACCCTGAGACTACATAGTTAATTCCAGGTCAGCCTGGACCAGAGTGAAAACCTACCTCGAAAAACCAAAAAAAATAAAAAATAAAAAAATAAAATCAGATGAAACAGGATTTGTAGGAGAGTGCCAAAAACTAGGACTGGGGCTGGGACAGATGTCTCAGTAGTTAAAGGCACTTGCTTGCAAAATCGGCCAGCCCAGATTTAATTCCCCAGTACCCGTGTAAAGCCAGATGCACAAAGTGACCCATGCTTTGCAGTTCGTTGACAGTGGCAAGAGGCCCTGGCAGGCCCATTCTCCCTCTCTCTTTCTCTCTCACTTTTTCTCATAAATAAATAAAAACTTTTTTTTAAATTTTGACGTAGGGTCTCACTCTAGCCCAGGCTGACCTGGAATTCACTATGTAGCCTCATGGTGACCTTGAAGTCACTGTGATCCTCCTACATCTACCTCTACCTCCTGAGTGCTGGCATTAAAGCTGTGCGCTCACTGTTTTTGCAGTTATACTGGCTGACCAGAGAGCCACCTCTATCTTCCTGTCATTGCCTCCCTCAGTGCTAGGTTACAGACATGATTAACATGCTCAGAATTTTTTTCTTTTTTTAAAAAAAAATAAATGGGAACCAGGCCATGGTGGCACACGTCTTTACTCTCAGAACTTGGGAGGCAGAGGTAGGAGGATTGCCGTGAGTTCAAGGCCACCCTGAGACTACATAGTTAATTCCAGGTCAGCCTGGATCCTACCTCAAAAAATGAGAAAAAGAGGCTGGAGAGATGGTTTAGTGGTTAAAGCACTTGCCTGCAAAGCCTAAGGATTCAGGTTTGATTCCCCAGTACCCACGTAAGCCAGATGCAAAAAGTGGCACATGCTTCTGGAGTTTGTTTGCAGTGGTTAGAGGCCCTGGTGTGCTCATTCACTCTGTTGGTCTCTCTTCTCTGTATCTCAATCTCTCTCTCTGCTTGCAAATCAATACATATTTTAAAAAATTTAAAAAGAGCTGGCATGGTGGTGTACACCTTTAATCCAGCACTCAGCAGGCAGAGGTAGGAAGATCGCTGTGAGTTCAAGGCTAGCCTGGCACTACAGAGTAAGTACCAGGTCAGTCTGGGCTAGAGTGAGAACCTAAAAAAAAAAAAAAAAAAAAAAAAAAAAAAAAAAGAGGATGTCTTAGAGGTTAAGGTGCGTGCCTGCAAAACCTAACAAGTTGGGTTCAATTCCCCAATACCTACATAAAGCCAGATGCCAAAGTAGTGCATGCATCTGGAGTTCATTTGCTGCAGCTGGAAGCTCTGGAGCGCCCATTCCCTCTCTCTGCTGAGCTCGTGGCCAGCCTGAGACTACACAGTGAAGTCCAGGTCAGCCTGGGCTAGAGTAAGACCCTACCTCAAAACAACAACAACAGCAACAACAAAAAGAATAAAGTTGGATAACTGCAACTTATAAAATATGGAATGTTAAACTAATAAGACCTCCTACATCTACCTCTACCTCCTGAGTGCTGGCATTAAAGCTGTGCGCTCACTGTTTTTGCAGTTATACTGGCTGACCAGAGCCACCTCTATCTTCCTGTCATTGCCTCCTCAGTGCTAGGTTACAGACATGATTAACATGCTCAGAATTTTTCTTTTTTAAAAAAATAAATGGGAACCAGGCCATGGTGGCACACGCTTTACCTCAGAACTTGGGAGGCAGAGGTAGGAGGATTGCCGTGAGTTCAAGGCCACCCTGAGACTACATAGTTAATTCCAGGTCAGCCTGGATCCTACCTCAAAAAATGAGAAAAAGAGGCTGGAGAGATGGTTTAGTGGTTAAAGCACTTGCCTGCAAAGCCTAAGGATTCAGGTTTGATTCCTCAGTACCTACTGCAAGCCAGATGCAAAAGTGGCACATGCTTCTGGAGTTTGTTTGCAGTGGTTAGAGGCCCTGGTGTGCTCATTCACTTGTTGGTCTCTCTTCTGTATCTCAATCTCTCTCTCTGCTTGCAAATCAATACATATTTTAAAAATTTAAAAGAGCTGGCATGGTGGTGTACACCTTTAATCCAGCACTCAGCAGGCAGAGGTAGGAAGATCGCTGTGAGTTCAAGGCCAGCCTGGCACTACAGAGTAAGTACCAGGTCAGTCTGGGCTAGAGTGAGAACCTACCTCAAAAAAAAAAAAAAAAAAAAAAAAAAAAAAAAAAAGAGGATGTCTTAGAGGTTACAAAGCATGCCTGCAAACCTAACAAGTTGGGTCCAATTCCCAATACCTACATGTAGTTTGTAGATGCCAAAGTAGTGCATGCATCTGGAGTTCATTTGCTGCAGCTGGAAGCTCTGAGTTTATCTCTCTCTCTGCTGAGCTCGTGGCCAGCCTGAGACTACATAGTGAATTCCAGGTCAGCCTGGGCCAGAGTAAGACCCTACCTCAAAACAACAACAGCAACAACAAAAGAATAAAGTTGGATAACTGCAACTTATAAAATATGGATTTTTCTCTCTCAAGTAAATAAATAAAATATTTTTTTTTAATTTCAGATGAAGCCGGGCGTGGTGGCGCACGCCTTTAATCCCAGCACTTGGGAGGCAGAGGTAGGAGGATTGCTGTGAGTTCAAGGCCACCCTGAGACTACATAGTTAATTCCAGGTCAGCCTGGACCAGAGTGAAAACCTACCTCGAAAAACCAAAAAAAAAAATAAATAAATAAAAAAATAAAATCAGATGAAACAGGATTTGTAGGAGAGTGCCAAAAACTAGGACTGGGGCTGGGACAGATGTCTCAGTAGTTAAAGGCACTTGCTTGCAAAATCGGCCAGCCCAGATTTAATTCCCCAGTACCCGTGTAAAGCCAGATGCACAAAGTGACCCATGCTTTGCAGTTCGTTGACAGTGGCAAGAGGCCCTGGCAGACCCATTCTCCTCTCTCTTTCTCTCTCACTTTTTCTCATAAATAAATAAAACTTTTTTTTTTTAAAATTTTGACGTAGGGTCTCACTCTAGCCCAGGCTGACCTGGAATTCACTATGTAGCCTCATGGTGACCTTGAAGTCACTATGATCCTCCTACATCTACCTCTACCTCCTGAGTGCTGGCATTAAAGCTGTGCGCTCACTGTTTTTGCAGTTATACTGGCTGACCAGAGAGCCACCTCTATCTTCCTGTCATTGCCTCCCTCAGTGCTAGGTTACAGACATGATTAACATGCTCAGAATTTTTTTCTTTTTTTAAAAAAAAATAAATGGGAACCAGGCCATGGTGGCACACGTCTTTACTCTCAGAACTTGGGAGGCAGAGGTAGGAGGATTGCCGTGAGTTCAAGGCCACCCTGAGACTACATAGTTAATTCCAGGTCAGCCTGGATCCTACCTCAAAAAATGAGAAAAAGAGGCTGGAGAGATGGTTTAGTGGTTAAAGCACTTGCCTGCAAAGCCTAAGGATTCAGGTTTGATTCCCCAGTACCCACGTAAGCCAGATGCAAAAAGTGGCACATGCTTCTGGAGTTTGTTTGCAGTGGTTAGAGGCCCTGGTGTGCTCATTCACTCTGTTGGTCTCTCTTCTCTGTATCTCAATCTCTCTCTCTCTGCTTGCAAATCAATACATATTTTAAAAAATTTAAAAAGAGCTGGCATGGTGGTGTACACCTTTAATCCAGCACTCAGCAGGCAGAGGTAGGAAGATCGCTGTGAGTTCAAGGCTAGCCTGGCACTACAGAGTAAGTACCAGGTCAGTCTGGGCTAGAGTGAGAACCTACCTCAAAAAAAAAAAAAAAAAAAAAAAAAAAAGAGGATGTCTTAGAGGTTAAGGTGCGTGCCTGCAAAACCTAACAAGTTGGGTTCAATTCCCCAATACCTACATAAAGCCAGATGCCAAAGTAGTGCATGCATCTGGAGTTCATTTGCTGCAGCTGGAAGCTCTGGAGCGCCCATTCCCTCTCTCTGCTGAGCTCGTGGCCAGCCTGAGACTACACAGTGAAGTCCAGGTCAGCCTGGGCTAGAGTAAGACCCTACCTCAAAACAACAACAACAGCAACAACAAAAAGAATAAAGTTGGATAACTGCAACTTATAAAATATGGAATGTTAAACTAATAAGATTTTGCAGGAAAAAAAAAGCTGGGCATGGTGTCACATGCCTTTAATCCCAGCACTTGGGAGGCAGAGGTAAGAGGATTACCATGAGTTCAAGGCCTCTCTGAGACTACATAGTAAATTCCAGGTCAGCCTGGGCTAGAGCAGACCCTGCCTCGAAAAAAAAAAAAGATTTTGCATTATTTCATATTTGTGTTATTTTTACACGGTCATTCTTCCTATGTGCTAATGTATTACTCTGTATTTTATTGAAAAAGTCTTTACCCCTCCACCGAAGAAGGGAGAAGACCCCTTCCGAACTGATGACCTTCCTGCAAACCTGGGCTATCATCTCCAAATGAAAAATGGTGTGGTTTACATCTACCCTGATGAGGCAGCAGCCGGCAGAGATGAGCCCAGGCCATACCCTTACCCAAACCTGGAGGACTTCTTAGATGATATGAACTTCTTGCTTGCTTTGATTGCCCAAGGACCTGTGTGAGTGTTTAGTGAGATCTAAGCAACATGAACTGCTGCTTCTCACTGTAAGAATACATACTAACCCCACATGGTGGCGCACGCCTTTAATTCCAGCACTTAGAAGGCAGAGGTAGGAGGATTGCTGTGCCTTCAAGGCCAGCCTGAGACTACATAGTGAATGCCAGGTCAGCCTGAGCTAGAGTGAAACCCTACCTCAAAAAAACAAAAAGGAAAAAAAAAAAAAAAAAAAGAATGGGTGTGGGCCTGGAGAGATGGCTTAGTGGTTCAGGCGCTTTCCTGCAAAGCCTAAGAACCCAGGTTCAATTCCCCTGAACCCACATAAGCCAGATGAACAAGGTGGCACATGCATCTGGAGTTCATTTGCAGTGGATAGAGGCCTGGCATGCTCATTCTCTCTCTCAATTAAATAAATAAATAAAAATAAAATATTTAAAAAAAGAAGAATGGGTGTATCAGGAGTTCAGCCAATGTAAATGGACTCCAGATGCATCCATCATTTTGTGAATCTGCCTTTACGTGGGCGCTGGGGAATCAAACTCTGGTCGTTAGGCTTTGCAGGCAAGCTCTTTAACCACTGAACCATCTCTCCACCCTCATAATTAGTTTTTTTGTTGTTGTTGTTGTTTTAGGTAGGGTCTCAGTCTACCCCATGCTGACCTGGGATTCAATATGTAGTTTCAGGATGGTCTTCAACTCACTGTGTTCCTACCTCTGCCTCCCGAATGCTGGGACTAAAGGCATGTGCCACCATGTCTGGAGTTTTTTGTTGTTGTTGTTTGTTTGTTTGTTTGTTTGTTTGTTTGACACAGAGAGAAAGAGGCAGATAGAGAGAGAGACAGAATGGGCGTGCCAGGGCCTCTAGCCCCTGCAAATGAACTCCAGATGCATGGGCCACCTTGTACATTTTGGCTTATGTGAGTACTTGGGAATTGAATCTGGGTCCTTAGGCTTTACAGGCAAGCGCCTTATCCACTAAGCCATCTCTTCCAGTCCTTCTGTTTGTTTTTGAAGCAGGGTTTCACTGTAGCCCAGGCTGACCTAGGAACTCACTCTGTAGTTCATGGCTGGCCTCCAACTCCTGGCAATCCTCCTACCTCAGCCTCCCAAGTTCTGGGATTAAAGGTGTGTGCCACCTGGTTAATAATTAGTTTTATGAGCTGAAACTTGGGCAAGTTGAGTGAGTTGAGGAATTTTCTCAAAGTCACACAGCCGCACTAGGGTTTGACCCCAAGTTTGCTGACTCCAGGACCCTTAACTTTGAACCTGAGGGCTTGGCTAGACTATCACTGGACCACTGACCTATACCCCCAGGTCTCTACTGCTGGTGATTTTAAAAATGTCTTCCTGGGCTAGAGAGATGGCTTAGCAGTTAAGGTGCTTGTCTGCAAAGCCCAAGAACCAGAGTTCAATTCCCCAGTACCCATGTAGCCAGATACACTAAGTGGTACCTGCATCAGTTTGCAGGCTGGAGGCCCTGGCACACCATTCTCTCTATCTCTTTCTCTCTATCTCTGCTTGCAAATAAATAAAAATATTTAAAAATAAAATAAAATAAATGTCTTTCCAAGTCCTTCTTCATTCCCATGTCCAGCTTTGTTGAAAACTTGGAGTTCAATACTTTGCAGTAAGAGTAATTGTGGAGTAACGTGAGACATTTGTGTCAGTAGTTGTGTCCTAAGGGTAATGAAAATCCTGACTTTGAAATAATTGTTTTTCTTAAGTGTTCAGAAGCTTTTAGAATTACACAATTTTGGGCTGGAGAAATGGCTTAGTGGTTAAGGCACTGGCCTGCAAAGCCTAAAGACCCAGTTTCAACTCTCCAGGACCCACATAAGCTAGATGCACAAAGTGGCACATGCATCTGGAGTTTGTTTGAAGTGGCTAGAGGCCCTGACCTGCCCATTCTCTCTGTCTGCCTCTCTCTCTCTCTCAAATAAATAAATTAATTAATTTTTTTAAAAAAAGAATTGTAAAATTTTATTTTCACAGTAAGACCTATACCCACCGGCGCCTGAAGTTCCTCTCCTCCAAGTTCCAGGTCCATGAGATGCTCAACGAGATGGATGAACTGAAAGAGCTGAAGAACAACCCACACCGGGACTTTTACAACTGCAGGAAGGTAACCCCCGCCCTGCTCAGAGGTCATCTATGGGGGATATAGATCCAGTGATTTCTTCAGGAGAACTAATCTAAAACTTCTGTGGGTTTGAGTGGATGCTAATGAAAACAGGCAGATGATGTCTAAGCAATTAAAAATAGCCACACGTAGTGGCACACACCTTTAATTCTAGTATGTGGGAAGCAGATGTAGGAAGATCACTGCTAGTTCGAGGACTAAGTGAGACTACAGAGTGAGTTCCAGGTCAGCCTGAGCTAGAATGAGACCTACCTCGAAAAACAAACAAAAGAAAGAAAGAAAGGAAAAGAAAAGAAAAGAAAAGAAAAGAAAAGAAAAGAAAAGAAAAGAAAAGAAAGAAAAATGAAATATTTTTAAAAATCTGGCTGGGCATGGTGGTGCATGACTTTAATCCCAGCACTTGGGAGGCAGAGATAGAAGGATCGCCATGAATTCAAAGCCACCCTAAGAATACAGAGTGAATTCCAGGTCAGCCTGGGCTACAGTGAGACCCTACCTCGAAAAACCAAACCAAACAAACAAAAATTCTGGGCCAGAGAGATGGCCCAGTGGTTAAGGTGCTTGCCTGCAAAGCATAATAAACCAGTTTGATTCCCCAGTACACACATAAAGTCAGATGCACAGAGCAGAGCATGTATCTGGAGTTTGTTTGCAGCAGCTGGAGGCCCTGGCATATCCATTCTCTCTCTGCTTGCAAATAACTAAATTAAAAAAAAAAATCTTGGGCTGGAGAGATGGCTTAGCGGTTAAGGCGCCTGCCTGCTAAGCCTAAAACCTGCTTCCAATCTCCAGGTCCCACGCTTAGCCAAATGCAAAGTGACACAAGGGCGCAATGCTGCACTTGCCCACAAGGGGGCGCACACATCTGGATTTCATTCACAGCAGCTGAGAGACTGCTGGCGTGCCCATTCTCTCTCTGTCTCCCTCTCCCTCTCTCTCTGTCTGTCTCTCTCTGTGTCTTTCTCCAAAATAAAAATAAAAATAAAAATAAAAATTCTTGACTGGAGAAATGACTTAGTGGTTAATGCACTTGCCTGCAAAGCCTAACAACCCAGGTTAAACACCCAGAACCCATGTAAGCCAAATGCACAATGTGACACATGTGCACAAAGTTGTGCATGTGCACAAGATGGTGCAACGCATCTGGAGTTCAATTGCAGTGACTAGAGGCCCTGGGAGGGGAGGGAAATATCATGAGTTTTTTTGTATGTAAGTATAGAAGATGTCAATAAAAAAGTTTAAAAAAAATAAAAATAAAAAAAATAGGGCTGGGTGCACAACTTTAATTCCAGTACTTGAGAGGCCAAGGTAGGAGGATTGCTGCAAGTTTGAAGCCACCCTGAGAATTCATAGTGAATTCCAGGTCAGCCAGGGCTAGAGCAAGACCCTACCTTGGAAAAAGCGAATAAATAAAAATAAAAAAATAAAATAAATTCTGTCACATATCATCATTATACCAGAGCTTCATAACTTCCCTCTCTCCTTTCCTTCCTTTTCTTTTCTACCCTTCCTCCCTCCCTCCCTTCCTTCCTTTCTTCTTTCCCTCCTCCCTCCATTCCTCTCTCCCTCCTCCTCCTTCCCTACCACCTTTGCTACCGCCTTCCCTATCCCCCCTCCTTCCCTCCTTCTGTCCCTCCTTCCTCTCTCTTTCTATTTTATTTTATTTTATTTTATTTTATTTTATTTTATTTTATTTTATTTTATTTTTTGGTTTTTCGAGGTAGGGTCTCACTCTAGCTCAGGCTGACCTGGAATTCACTCTGGAATTCGCAGGGTGGCCTCAAATTCACCTCTGCCTCCTGAGTGCTGGGATTAAAAGCATGTTCCACCACATCTGGCACCTTTCTTCTTTCCTTCCTTCCTTCCCTCCCTCTCTCCCTGCTTGCTTGCTTTCTTTCTCTCTTTTTTTCTTTCTTTCTTTCTTTCTTTCTTTCTTTCTTTCTTTCTTTCTTTCTTTCTTTCTCTTTCTTTTCTATGTAGTAAAAGATGGCCCTGAACTTCTGATTCTCTTGCCTCTCCCAAGTGCTGCCTTTACAGTGGTGTACCACCATGCCCAGTTCATGTTATGCGGGGATAGAACTCAGGTCTTTGTACGTGGTAAGCAAGCACTCTATCAAATGAACAACATACCCAGCACTTTTAAGTGCTGAGCCATCCCCCAACCCTAAGCACAATGATTTCCTATTGATACTTGCGTACTTACATAAAGGATGCAAATGTGTCTTTACTGCTGAGCCACCTCCATCAGCTGTCAGCTCGCGGTCACGTTCTTTGGTACTTCCTCCCACCTCAGAAGGATCTGCAAGCACCGTGGCCTCTACAAGCAGTGTAATGAAGGCTGACTGCTGGTTTTTCTTCTCTGAATATGCACATAGGTGGACACCCACATCCATGCAGCCGCCTGCATGAACCAGAAACATCTGCTGCGCTTTATTAAGAAATCTTACCAAACTGACTCTGACAGAGTGGTCTACAGCACCAAAGAGAAGAAGCTGACCCTAAAAGAAGTGTTTACTAAGTTAAATATGCATCCCTATGACCTGACCGTCGATTCTCTGGATGTACATGCTGTAGGTTGAACACTAGGACATGGAACCCCACATGTGTTCTCAGCCCATCCCTCCCTTATCACAGCCCTCTTAAGTGCATTGGTTTACCCTGCTGAAAGCACCTCTGGGGATCTTGAAGCTCACTCACTAACACTTGCACCAGGCTTCATTCCTGGAGCCCAACCCTCTCCCCCTGACACCTGCCTGCTGTTCCACTTGGCCGTATGCTAGCACCCCATCCCCTGGAAGCTCTGATAATCAAGCACTTCTGCTCCTGTTTCCTGATTCAGGGACGCCAGACATTCCAGCGATTTGATAAGTTCAATGACAAATACAACCCTGTGGGAGCTAGCGAGCTCCGGGACCTCTACCTGAAAACAGACAACTACATTAATGGGGAATACTTTGCCACGATCATCAAGGTGAGGAAAAGCCAACCAGATCTATGTACAATGCATGCATGGGTAAGAGGAGAGAAGGGAGGGAGGGAGGGAAGGGAAGGGAGGAAGAAGAGTGGGAGGGAAAGAAGAAGGGAGGGAGGGAGGGATCTCTGGGACCAAGCTCTGTAGAAATGAATATAAGATTTTTGGACTGGACAGAGTGAGACCTTACCTCAAAAGAAAAAGAAAAAGAAAAGAAGAGAGAGAAAGAAAGAAAGAAGAAAGGAAGGAAGGAAGGAAGGAAGGAAGGAAGGAAGGAAGGAAGGAAGGAAGAAGGGAAAAAGAGGAAGATTTCAGGTTGGAGAGATGGCTTAGTAATTGAGGTGTTTGCCTGCAAAGCCAAAGGACCCAGGTTCAATTCCCCAGAACCCAACGTAAGCCAGATGCACAAGGTGGTACATGTGTCTGGAGTTACTCTGCAGTGGCTGGAGGCCCTGGCATGCTCATTCTCTCTCTCAAATTAATAAAAATAAAAATATTTAGTGCTTGCTTCAGCAGCACATATACTAAAATTGGAATGATACAGAGAAGATTAGCATGGCATGCAGGTCTTGAACTCATGGGGATCCTCCTACCTCTGCCTCCCAAGTGCTGGGATTAAAGGTGTGCTCCATCACACCCAACCACATCCATATTTTTAATTTAGGGACAAAATAAATCCTGAACTTGAAGAGCAGATACTTTTCTGTTCTTTTCAAAAGAATGCATTTTTACCATTCAGTCTTTCTGGCATGAAATCACCTTAGACATTCTCTCCATTTTTTTTATTGTAAAGTATTTGGGCCATATTCCTTAAGATCGTTAATGTGTTGGACAATAGCAGCTTCAGTAACCGAAAACTAGTCTGTGTGCCATTAATTTTAAACTTGTTGGAGTTTCTGCAATTTTAAATTTTATATCTTTCAGTCCCATATCTTTAGCCAAACACATCAGTTCCTTACAAATTTCACCTTGATCAAACTGTCTGGGCATGGGCAACAGAACATACCCAGCCTTATGCCAGTAGCCCAGTTCCAACAAAGTCTTCTGTAGTCTTTTCTTCCCCTTAGAAATTTCATAAGGTAAGCCTCCAAATATAATTTTTTTTTGTTTTGTTTTTTTGAGGTAAGGTCTCACTCTGGTCCAGGCTGACCTGGAATTAACTATGTAGTCTCCGGGTAGCCTCAAACTCACGGCGATCCTCCTACCTCTGCCTCTCAAGTGCTGGCATTAAAGGCATACACCACCACGCCTGGCTCCAAATACAATTTTTTTTGCACTTAGTATTTTCAAACTCTCATCAGAATAGTCCATAATACTCGACTTACTGCTTGAGATGGTGTCTTCAGTTGCAAGCACCAAGTTTCCCATTCCTCCAACACACAAGTTCCAAAAGACCAATAAACATCAGATTTATCTCAGCAACAGCCCACTCCTGGTACCAATTCTGTAGGTGACACTCAGGTTGTTGGGATGAACTTTCAAACCAGGCACAGTTATGGAGGAAGGAATTTATTGAAGCTTATAGATAGAAGGGAAGTTCCATAATGGCAGAAGCTGGCCAACTTTCACAGGTCTATGCAGCGAGAGAAAAGCAACCACAAGCACATGCAAGCACATGCAAGCACATTTCAAGAAACCCAGGCAAAGCTCAAGCATTTTGCATATCTTTAGACTGGAATTCCAGATCCACTGCCAGCAACAAGCACCTTAGGACTGGACCCCAGGATCTGCCCAGTGACACCTTCTCTAGCCAGGCAACTGTAGATCTAAATTACAAGCTTTTTTTATTTTTTGGTTTTTCAAGGTAGGGTCTCACTCGAGCCCAGGCTGGCCTGGAATTCGCTGAATTCTCAGGGTGGCCTTGAATTCATGGCGATCCTCCTACCTCTGCCTCCCAAGTGCTGGGATTAAAGGTGGACATCACCACGCCTGGCAAAACACCTCTGTTTTTTGGGTTGAGAAGTTTATGTTGTGGTTTTTGGATTAAGAACTTGACCTTTGACTCCACACTCAGCATCATGCTTGTGTTTAGGAACCTGGCGTTGGGAGATGTCTTTAGGGAGGTAGAGGATAGATTTCTTTTGCAGATTCCTTGGGTATCTTGTCATCTTTCATCTGACCCTTCGCTCTGGTTGCCTTCATGTCCTGTGAGGTTCTTATTCCCACTGTATTCTCAAACTCAGATCCCTGAGCTCGTAACCTCAGATACTCTTTCTCCTATTTCCTTTCACATTTCTAGAGTTCTGAGGATCCATCTCCTTTCTCTAGATTCCACAATATAGATCCCTGAGGGACTTGTGGGAATCTGGTTTTGGACCCCTTTCTTGGCTTTGCAGGAGGTAGGAGCAGACCTAGTGGAGGCCAAGTACCAGCATGCAGAGCCCCGCCTGTCCATCTATGGCCGCAGTCCTGATGAGTGGAAAAAACTCTCCTCCTGGTTTGTTTGCAACCGAGTCTACTGCCCCAACATGACGTGGATGATCCAGGTGCCTAGGATCTAGTATGTACCTTTCGTGGGAGTCCTTTCAGCCTGCCTTTGTCTCATCTGTGTTTCCTCTTCCACATGAACCAAAACCTACAGCCCATCTAGACAGAAGTTAGCTTTTTGAAGCTGCCGGCACTCAGAACCAGCTTCAGCACATTCTTTTTGGCCGCTCTGAGTATAGCATTCTGAACAATTAGGAGTTAAAATCATTTCGCCGGGCGTGGTGGCGCACGCCTTTAATCCCAGCACTTGGGAGGCAGAGGTAGGAGGATCGACGAGAGTTCGAGGCCACCCTGAGAATACATAGTGAATTCCAGGTCAGCCTGAGCCAGAGTGAGACCCTACCTCGAAAAAAAAAAAAAAAAAAAAAAAAAATCATTTCAGCCTCCCATCTTCTCTCCACCCTTTCCTCCTTCCTTCCTTTGTTTTTTTTTTAATTGTTATTTATTAGCAACAGGAAGACAGAGGAAAAGGCAGAGATAGAGAGAAAGAGAAAGAGAGAGAGAGAGAGGGAATGGGCGCACCAGGGCCTCTAGCCATTGCAAACGAACTCTAGATGCATGCAAGACCTTGTGCATCTGGCTTATGTGGGTCTTGGGGAATCGAGCCTCGAACCGGGGTCTTTAGGGTTCACAGGCAAGTGCTTAACCACTAAGCCATCTCTCCAGCCCCCTCGTTTTTGTTTTGTTTGTTTCAAGGTAGGATCTCACTCTAGCCCATATATAGAACATGTATGTATGCATGTATGTACATATGTATGTATGTATTGAGACAGGGTCTCACTTAAGTAGCCCAGGCTGGCCTTGAACTCATAATCCTCCTGTTTCAATCTCCTGAGTGTTGGAATTACAGGCATCTACCCAGACATGGTGGCGCACGCCTTTAATTTCAGCACTGAGGAGGCAGAGGTAGGAGGATCGCTGTGAGTTCGAGGCCACCCTGAAACTACATAGAGAATTCCAGGTCAGCCTGGGCCAGAGTGAGACCCTACCTTGAAAATCCAAAAAAAAAAAAAAAAAAAAACCGGAAAGAAAAGAAAAAGAATGATAGGTGTGTGCCAACATGAGTGGTACCAATGATAGCAATCTTGTGTCAGAACCTTGATCACAGTTAATAGATTCTCTCATCCACCAGTGCTCAAGTTCTCCATACTTACTGTATTTGGAAGTAGTGCTGCTGAGGAAGTCTACTCCCTCACATGCTATGACCTGTCACTCACTGCCTCCAGGGATGGGTTCTCTGTATACTTAGTACCATTGATCATTTATCTAGGTTACATGTTTATATTTTCTCTGGCAACCAGCCTGTGTGCCCTGTGGCAATACAAGGGTTTTGTTCTATTTCTTTAGACCAAAAAAGAAGTTACTATTAAACTGGGGTAATGCTTCCCTTCTAGTGCATTAAGGCAGTGAAGCAGAAGAATGTAGTAGGCGTTTGAATCCTAGTCCCAGATGGGCAGTGCTTGAATCTTGGCTCTGTCACTAGATATGGGACCTTAAGCAAGTTACATTACTTTTTAAATTAATTCATTTGCACACACGTGTGTGTGTGTGTGTGTGTGTGTGTGTGTGTGTGTGCCAGGATCTCTTACCACTGCAAATAAATGTCCATCTGGTATTATGTGAGTGGCTGGGGAATTGAACCTAGGCTGGCAGGCTTTGCAAGCAAAGTGCCTTTAACCACTGAGCAATCTCCCCAGCCCTAAGTTAAATTATTTTATTGTGATTTTTACTTCCATCAGCTCTCATATTAGGTAAAAATGGCATCTAATTTATTGATTTTTAGGAGGAATAATTTAGCTAATTTTTTGGCCAATTAAGAATAGGTCTTGGGAGCTGGGTGTGGTGGTGCACGCCTTTAATTCCAGCACTCGGGAGGCAGAGGTAGGAGGATGTCATTGAGTTCAAGGCCACCCTGAGACTACATAGTTAATTCCAGGTCAGCCTGGGCCAGAGTGAGACCCTACCTCGAAAAACCAAAAAAAAAAAAAGAAGAATAGGTCTTGGGCTGGAGAGATGGCTTAGCGGTTAAGGTACATGCCTGGGATGCCCAAGGACCCCAGTTTGATTCTGCAGGTCCCATGTTAGCCAGATGCACATGGTGGTGCATGCATCTGGAGTTCATTTGCAGTGGCTAGAAGCCCTGGCATGCCCATTCTCACTCTCTCTCTCTGTCATAAATAAATAAATAAATAATCTTTTAATAAAAAGAATAGGTCTTTCTGGGCATGGTGGTGCATGCCTTTAGTCCTAGCACTCAGGAGGCAGAGGTAGGAGACTCACTGTGAGTTCAAGGCCACCCTGAGACTACATAGTGAATTCTAGGTCAGCCTGGACTAGAGTGAGACTCTACCTCTAAAAACAAACAAACAAAAAAAAAGGCATTTGCCTGCAAAGCCAAAGGATCCCAATTTGGTTCTCCAGGACCCAGTTAAACCAGATGCACAAGGGGGTGTATGCAATCTGGAGTTCATTTGCAGTGGCTGGAAACCCTGGTGTGCCCTCTCTCTCTCTCTCTCTCCCTCTTTCTCTTTCTCAAAAAAAAAAGAGTAAAAAGAAGAATAGGTTTTGAATATATAAATTTGTTGATAGCAAAATGACAGCTATTTTATTATTTAATTTTTTAAATTTTATTTTTAAAATTTTTTATTTATTTACTTAGAGAGAGAGAGAAGCAGATATATAGAGAGAATGGGCATGCTAGGGCCTCTAACCACCACAAACAAATTCCAGACGTATGTTTCACCTTGTGTATCTGGCTTATGTTGGACCTGGGGAATCGAACCTCTATCCTTTGGCTTTGCAAGCAAGCACCTTAACCACTAAGGCATATCTCCAGTTCCCCCTTTTTTTGAGGTAGGGTCTCACTGTAGTCCAGGCTGACTTGGAACTTACTTTGTAGTGATCCTCCTACCTCTGTCTCGAGTGCTGGAATAAAAGGCATGTGCCACCACACCTTGCTATTTTTGTTTATGTGAGACAGTCTCATGTAGCTCAAGCTAGCCTCAAACTTGATATGTAGCCAATGATGATGATGATGATGATGGGTTTTTTTTTTTGTTGTTGTTTTGTTTCTTGAGGTAGGGTCTCATTGTAGCCCAGGCTGAACTGGAATTCACTCTATATTCTCAGAGTGGCCTTGAACTCATGGCAATCTGCCTACCTCTGCCTCCCAAGTGCTGGGATTACCTGCTCAGCCTGATTATTTTTTAATAAATATTTTCTTTTCTTTTCTTTTCTTTTCTTTTCTTTTCTTTTCTTTTCTTTTTTTTTCAGGCTGACCTTCAATTAACTATGTAGTCTCAGGGTGGCCTCAAATTCACCTCAATCCTCCTACCTCTGCCTACTGGGTGCTGGGATTAAAGGTGTGCACCACCACACCAGGCTGATTTTTTTTTTTTTTTGAAGTAGGGTCTTGCTCTTGCCCAGGCTGACCTGGAATTCACTATGTAGTCTCAGGGTGGCCTCAGACTCATGGTGATCCTCTTACTTCTGCCTCCCAAGTGCTAGAATTAAAGGTATGCATCACCACACCCAGCCCCAGCTGATTGAATTTTTAATAATTTTTTTTTTTTTTTTTTTTGGTTTTTCGAGGTAGGGTCTCGCTCTAGCCCAGGTTGACCTGGAATTCACTCTGTAGTCTCAGGGTGGCCTTGAACTCATGGCGATCTTTCCACCTCTGCCTCCCGAGTGCTGGGATTAAAGGCGTGCGCCACCACGCTTGGCTACTTTTTTAATAAATATTTTCAAAAAATATTTAATTATTTATTTGAGAGAGAGAGAGGACCCAGACAGAGAGAATGGGTGCACCAGGGCCTCTAGCATCTGCAAAGCAATTCCAGGCATATGTGTCACCTTGTGCATCTGGTTTATGGGGGTACTGGGTAATCAAGCTTGGTTCCTTAGGCTTTGCAGGCAAGTGCCTTAACTGCTAAGCCATCTCTCCAGCCAGATTTTGTTGTTGTTGTTTTTGAGGCAGGATCTTACTGTAGCCCAGGCTGATCTGTAACTCACTCTGTAGTCTCAGGCTGGCCTTGAACTCCAGCAGTCCTTCTACCTCTGCCTCCTGAGTGCTAGGATTAAAGGTGCATGCCACCATGCCTGGCTGCCACTAATGATTATGAGCTCTGACTTCTCTGCCTTCAACTCCCCAAGTGCTGGGATTTCGGTGTGCATCAGCACATCTGGTTTACGTGGTGCTGGGAATTAAACCCAGGGCTTTAGGCACGCTAGGCAACTGAACCCCATCTCCAGTCCTGAGAGCTACTCTCAATACTCATTTTGTGCTTACCATGCTACAATCGCACATGTATAGGATCACTGAACTTCTTAAGACGCGGTTGCTATATCCCTCATGTCTGGAATCAGCAGTGAAGGCTTAGCTTTCTTCCCAAAGAGTGTTCCTAAAAGAGCCAAGGTATGGAGTCCCCCAAAAGGTTTATCCCTCCTATGCCCAGTCTAAACCAAATCCCTCTTGATACTCCAAAAGGAAGAATATATGAGAGTAGATGTGGGGCTGACGCTTTTTTTTTTTTTTTTTCTGGCACATGACATTGGGTCCTCTGGTTCCCTTATCCTGGGTCCAAACAATCTTCCTTCCCTCCTAAATTTTCTTCCCTCTTGCCTTTAGTGACGTGTTCCGATCCAAAAATTTCCTTCCACACTTTGGAAAGATGCTGGAGAATATTTTCCTGCCAGTGTTTGAAGCCACCGTCAACCCTCAGGCTCACCCAGAACTCAGCGTCTTCCTCAAACACGTAAGTTTGACCCTTCACACTCCTTGGATGAGCCAGCCCTCCTTTCTGGCTCTGACAAGTTCTTCTTCTTTTTTTTGTTTTTAGTTTTATTTTTTCGAGGTAGGGTCTCACTCTAGCCCAGGCTGACCTGGAATTCACTATGTAGTTTCAGGATGGTCTTGAACTCACAATTCTCTTACCTCTGCCTCCCGTAGCGCTGGGATTAAAGGCGTGCAACACGCTAGGCTCTTCTAACGAGTTTTTAAAAAATATGTTTTATTTTATTTATTTGAGAGAGAGGGAGAGAATGGGCATGCCAGGGCATCCAGCCATTGCAGACAAATTCCAGATGTGGGTTCTGGGGAATCGAACTTGGGTCCATAGGATTTTGCAAGTAAGTACCTTAACCGCTAAGCCATCTCTCCAGCCTCTGATGAGTTTTTAATGCTTCTTGAGATCTCTTTACACCTGTCCCATGGAACTGAATGTTTGTCTGAGGACAGGGGTCCTGCTTTTGGCCTCAAACCTGCATGGCTCACTCTTCCTGACAGATCACTGGCTTTGACAGTGTGGATGCTGAGATCCAAACACAGTGGTCACATGTTTTCCTCTAAGAGTCCCAAGCCTGAGGAGTGGACGATGGAAAAAATCCGTCATACACTTACTATTCCTACTACATGCCAGCCCCAGCTGATTGAATTTTTAATAATTTTTTTTTTTTTTTTTTTGTTTTTCGAGGTAGGGTCTCGCTCTAGCCCAGGTTGACCTGGAATTCACTCTGTAGTCTCAGGGTGGCCTTGAACTCATGGCGATCTTTCCACCTCTGCCTCCCGAGTGCTGGGATTAAAGGCGTGCGCCACCACGCTTGGCTACTTTTTTAATAAATATTTTCAAAAAATATTTAATTATTTATTTGAGAGAGAGAGAGAGGACCCAGACAGAGAGAGAATGGGTGCACCAGGGCCTCTAGCATCTGCAAACGAATTCCAGGCATATGTGTCACCTTGTGCATCTGGTTTATGGGGGTACTGGGTAATCAAGCTTGGTTCCTTAGGCTTTGCAGGCAAGTGCCTTAACTGCTAAGCCATCTCTCCAGCCAGATTTTGTTGTTGTTGTTTTTGAGGCAGGATCTTACTGTAGCCCAGGCTGATCTGTAACTCACTCTGTAGTCTCAGGCTGGCCTTGAACTCATAGCAGTCCTTCTACCTCTGCCTCCTGAGTGCTAGGATTAAAGGTGCATGCCACCATGCCTGGCTGCCACTAATGATTATGAGCTCCTGACTTCTCTGCCTTCAACTCCCCAAGTGCTGGGATTTCGGTGTGCATCAGCACATCTGGTTTACGTGGTGCTGGGAATTAAACCCAGGGCTTTAGGCACGCTAGGCAACTGAACCCCATCTCCAGTCCTGAGAGCTACTCTCAATACTCATTTTGTGCTTACCATGCTACAATCGCACATGTATAGGATCACTGAACTTCTTAAGACGCAGTTGCTATATCCCTCATGTCTGGAATCAGCAGTGAAGGCTTAGCTTTCTTCCCAAAGAGTGTTCCTAAAAGAGCCAAGGTATGGAGTCCCCCAAAAGGTTTATCCCTCCTATGCCCAGTCTAAACCAAATCCCTCTTGATACTCCAAAAGGAAGAATATATGAGAGTAGATGTGGGCTGACACGCTGTTTTTTTTTTTTTTTTTTTTTTTTTTTCTGGCACATGACATTGGGTCCTCTGGTTCCCTTATCCTGGGTCCAAACAATCTTCCTTCCCTCCTAAATTTTCTTCCCTCTTGCCTTTAGTGACGTGTTCCGATCCAAAAATTTCCTTCCACACTTTGGAAAGATGCTGGAGAATATTTTCCTGCCAGTGTTTGAAGCCACCGTCAACCCTCAGGCTCACCCAGAACTCAGCGTCTTCCTCAAACATGTAAGTTTGACCCTTCACACTCCATGGATGAGCCAGCCCTCCTTTCTGGCTCTGACAAGTTCTTCTTCTTTTTTTTGTTTTTAGTTTTATTTTTTCGAGGTAGAGTCTCACTCTAGCCCAGGCTGACCTGGAATTCACTATGTAGTTTCAGGATGGTCTTGAACTCACAATTCTCTTACCTCTGCCTCCCGTAGCACTGGGATTAAAGGCGTGCAACACGCTAGGCTCTTCTAACAAGTTTTTAAAAAATATGTTTTATTTTATTTATTTGAGAGAGAGGGAGAGAATGGGCATGCCAGGGCATCCAGCCATTGCAGACAAATTCCAGATGTGGGTTCTGGGGAATCGAACTTGGGTCCATAGGATTTTGCAGGTAAGTACCTTAACCGCTAAGCCATCTCTCCAGCCTCTGATGAGTTTTTAATGCTTCTTGAGATCTCTTTACACCTGTCCCATGGAACTGAATGTTTGTCTGAGGACAGGGGTCCTGCTTTTGGCCTCAAACCTGCATGGCTCACTCTTCCTGACAGATCACTGGCTTTGACAGTGTGGATGACGAGTCCAAACACAGTGGTCACATGTTTTCCTCTAAGAGTCCCAAGCCTGAGGAGTGGACGATGGAAAAAAATCCGTCATACACTTACTATTCCTACTACATGTATGTAAACATCATGCTGCTCAACAGCCTGAGAAAGTAAGTACAAGGGAAGCGGGGTCAGAGAAGCATTTTCTAAAAAATACTTTATTTTTATTTATCTATGGGGGGATGGGCATGCCAGGGCCTCTAGTCCCTGCAAAGGAACTCCGGAAGCATGCACCACCATGTTCATTTGGCTTACATGGGTACTGGGGAATCAAACCTGGGTCCTTAGACTTTGCAGGCAAGAGCCTTAACCACTCTTAACAGCTCCAGCTCCTAAAGAGCCATTGTTTAGATTTTATTTAATTATTTATTTTTGGTTCTTTGAGGCAGGGTTTCACTCTAGCCCAGGCTGACCAAGAATTCATTACGAAGTCTCAGAGTGACCTCAAACTCATGGTGATCTTCCTACCTCTGCCTCTCAAGTGCTAGGATTAAAGGCATGCACACTACATCTGGCTTAAAGTTTTATTCATTTTATTTTAGTTTTTGTTTTTTGAGTTAGAATCTCGCTGTAGCCCAGCCTGACCTGGCTTTTACTATGTAGTCTCAGAGTGGCCTTGAACTCTCGGCAGTCCTCTTATCTGTGCCTCCAAAGTGCTGGCTGGGATCAAAGGCAGGCAGCCACCATGCCCAGCTCTTAAAGTTTTATTTTTATTTATTTATTAGAGAAGGAGAGCACCAGGCATGGTGGCGCATGCTTATAGTCTCTGCACTTGGGAGGCAGAGGTAGGAGGATCGCTATGAGTTCAAGGCCACCCTGAGACTACATAGTGAATTTCAGGTCAGCCTGGGCTAGAGTGAGACCCTACCTTAAAAACACTAAAGAAAAAATAAAAAAGAGAAAGAGAGAGAGAATGAGCACTCCAGGGACTCTAACCACTGCAAACAAACTCCAGACGTATGCACCACCAGGTGCATCTGGCTTATGTGGGTACTGGAGAATTGAACCTGGGTCCTTAGGCTTCACAGGCAAGTGCCTTAACTGCTAAGCCATCTCTCTAGCCCCTAAAGGGCCATTTTAATAATATTTGTTTATTCATTTAATTTGTGTTTTAGAGACAGGATCTTGTAAAAGAACCCAGGCTGTCCTCACACTCACAACCCTCCTACCTCAGTCTCCCAGGTCTGGAATACAGGCATGGGTCCACTGGTAGGGAGAGTCTACTTGACATGGCTCATTGCTACTGATGGTGGTCAAGGGCCCCGGTGCATTCCTGGGAAACTTCCAATCAAACCAAATCACATTTTTGTTGTTGTTTTTTGTTTTTTCGAGTAGGGTCTCACTTTAGTTCAGGCTGACCTGGAATTAACTAAATAGTCTCAGGGTATCCTCGAACTCACAGCAATCCTCCTACCTCTGCCTCCCGAGGGCTGGGATAAAGGCATGCGCCACCACACCTGGCTCAAATCACGTTTCTTTTATTTTATTTTTTTTCTTGGTTTATTGAAGTAGGGTCTCACTCTATCCCAGGCTGACCTGGATTTCACTATTTAGTCTCAGAGTGGCCTTGAACTCACAGCGACCCTCCTACCTCTGCCTCCGAGTGTTAGGATTAAAGGTGTGCACACCATACCTGGCTTCTTTTAACTTTTTCTTCAGTTTATTTAGGGGTAGAAATAAACTTTTGTTGTTGTCGTTTCTTTGACTTAGGGTCTCACTTTAGCTCAGGCTGAACTGGAATTCAATCTTAGGCTGGCCAGGAACTCCTACTTCAGCCTCCAGTGTGCTGGGATTAAAAACCTGCTCCACCACAGTTGGCAGAAATGAACAATTTTGAAATTTCCCAACTGCTACACCCAAAGACCCCATTTAGCTTGAAGATGCTAGATTGGTCATTGCCTCAATTCCCTAATGGCAGTTAGAGTTGCTTCTTCAGAGGGGGGATTGAGGCAGTTTAGGGTGATTGAATCCCTGAAAGTAAAAACAAGGAACGTCCTTGAGACTGCTCTTGCAGTCTTCACTTGGCTAAAGGAGTCCCTAGATCTGGCTAATGAATCTTAATTCTAAGAAAGGGAAACTCCTGCCTAGGGAGGGTCTTCCGTTGTTTATAGAAAAACAGATCTAGGGACTCCTTTAGGCAAGCGATAAGGAGATGTGGAGTCTTCAGCAATAGGGTCTTACCATCTATTCCTGGAGGGAAACCAAGGGCCTCGGCAATGGCCTGCAATGTTTTGGGGGCATCAGTGACCTCACTGGTCAACAACTCACTGGAAGGTATCCCATCCCTGGCACTGAAAATTTTCTAGTAACAATCTATGGCTTCTGCGCGTTCTATTGTCCAAAAAAGTAGGTTTCCGTATGACTTATTTATATCCTCTTAGATTTTAATTAGCCCTCCCTCCACCTTTCCTTTACTTCATCTTAGTTGGGAGATATTTTATAGCTGCTTGGATCTCCAGACTTGTTATAGGTCTGTTTAAATGGTTAATCTCATCTTCATTTAATTTTGGTAGGTCATATAAATCAAGGAAATCATCCAATTCTTTCAGATTTTCAAACTTAGTGGAAATATGTTCTTATAGTATGTCCATATGATTTTTTAAATTTCTTTTGTATCTGTTGTAATGGTGCCTTTTTCATCTCTAATTTTTTTCTTTTATTTATTTATTCATTTGAGAGAGAGAAAGAGGCAGACAGAGAGAAAGAGAGAGGGAGAGAATGGGTGCACCAGGGCCTCCAGCCACTGCAAACTAACTCCAGATGCATGTGCCCCCTTGTGCATCTGGCTTATGTGGGTCCTGGAGAATCAAACCAGGATCCTTTGGCTTTGCAGGCAAATGCCTTAACTGCCAAGCCATCTTCCCAGCCCCTCATCTTTAATTTTATTAATTTGTGTCTCTCTTTCCTTTGGTCAGATTTGATAAGGGTTCATCAATTTTGTTTATCCTTTCAAAGAACCAATTCTTTGTTTCATTGATCCTTTGGATTTTTTTTTGTTTCTATTTCATTAATTTCTGCCCTGATCTTTATTATTTTTTTCTGTCTACTGATTTTCAGTTTGCCTTGTTCTTCTTTTTCCAAGGCCTTAAGGTGAAGCATTAAGTTGTTTACTTGTGACCTTTAGAATTTCTTTTCTTTTTTTTTTTTTTTTTTTTTTGAGGTAGGGTCTCACTCTAGTCCAGGCTGACCTGGACTTCACTATGTAGTCTCAGGGTGGTCTCGAACTCATGGTGATCCTCCTACCTCTGCCTCCTGAGTGCTGGGATTAAAGGTATGCGCCACCACGCCCAGCACTTAAAGCTATAAATTTCTCTCTTAGGACTGCCTTCATTGTGTCCCAAAGGTTTTGTATGTTGTGTTCTCATTATCATTTGATTCTATGAATTTTTGATTTCCTTTTGATTTCTTCATTGACCCATTCACCATTTAGTAGTGTATTATTTAGTTTCCATGATTTTGTGTATGCTCTACCATTTTCCTTTTTTCTGTTTGGTTTTTTCTAGGCAGGGTCTCACTCTAGCTCAGGCTGACCTGGAATTCATGACACCATCTCAGGCTGGCCTTGAACTCCTACCTCTGCCTCCTAAGTACTGGGATTAAAGACATGAGCCACCATGCCTGGCTTCTTTTCTTGCTGTTGATTTGTATCCCATATGTATTTATTTAATCTCATTGTGATCAGATAGAGTGCAAGAAATTATTTCAATTTTCCTGTAATTTTTAAATTTGCTTGGTATCCTAACATGTAGTCTATTTTAGAGAATGTTCCATGTGCTGCTGAAAAGAATGTGTATTCTGAAGCACTTGGATGAAATGTCCTGTAGATATCTGCTAGGTCCATTTGTTCTATGACCTCACTTAATCCAGATGCATCTGTTTTATTTTTTGCCGGGGTGACCTGTCAATTGATAAGAGTGGGGTGTTGAAGTCACCCACTACAACTGTGTTTGGTGTTATCTGTGACCTTAGTTCTAACAGTGTTTGTGTGATGAAATTGATAGCCTCCATGTTAGGTGCATATATGTTTAGAATTGTAATGTCCTCCTGTTGGAGCATTCCTTTAATCAATATAAAGTGATCTTTCCTATCTTTCCTAACTAATGTTGGTCTGAAGTCTACCCTGTCAGATATTAGGATAGCAACACCTGCTTGTTTCTAGGCCCATTTGCTTGAAACACTGTTTTTCAATCTTTCACCCTCAGATAGTGTCTATCCTTTGTAGAAAGGTAAGTTTCTTGGAGGCAACAAATTGAAGGATCCTGCTGTTTTTTTTTGTTTTTGTTTTTGTTTTTTTTTCAAGGGAGGGTCTCACTCTAGCCCAAGCTGACCTGGAATTCACTTTGTAGTCTCAGGGTGGCCTTGAACTCACACAGTCTTCCTACCTCTGTCTCCCGAGTGCTGGGATTAAAGGCGTGCGCCACTATGCCCAGCGGATCCTGCTTTTTTATTTTTTTTTATTTTTTTGGAGAGAGACACAGAGAGAGAGAGAGAGGAAGAGGAACACAGATAGAGATGGAGGTGCCAGCAGTCTCTCAGCTGCTGCGAATAAAATCCAGACGTATGCGCCCCCTTGTGGTCAAGTGTGGCATTGCGCCCTTGCGTCACTTTGCATCTGGCTAAACGTGGAACCTGGAGATTGGAACCGCTGGAGATTGGAACCAACGTTCTTAGGCTTAGGAGGCAGGCACCTTAACTGCTAAGCCATCTCTCCAGCCCCCTTATGGCTTTTAAAGTTTGTGTTGAGTAATTTGCTGTAATCTTTATGGACTTGCCTTCGTATGTGACTTGATTTTTTTTCTCTAACTTGTGGTGTCTCTGGTTCCCCGAGAGGCAGTTGCGCACCAGCTCCCAGGAGGTGTCCAGACAACTGTGGAGCAAGGTCTTGAGTGGCTGTGGGCGCTACAGGAAGGTAGCTTCAGAGAGCAGCTCATTTATTCAACAGGAGAATAGGCTTATAAGCGGTTGTGAGTGGGAAGGGACACAGGTCTCAAGAGGATTGGTTGGTTTAAAGGTTGCTTGTTTATGTCATCTCAGCATATAGGGACTGAGCGGGGGAGGGTCACATGGTCTAAGCAATGGCAGGAAAGCTAAGTGACACAAGTCACATAGAGGAGGGCTGCAGCGGTAGGAAGGCAGTTAGCTGTTGCTATATAAGGGCTTCCTAGGGCAACTGGTCACAAGGTCACAGGGCCATGAGGAAAACGAAACCTAAGGCTATCAGGATGTCCAGAAGCCCTGCTCACCAGCATCTCTGGGCGGGGTTGTCCAGGGGTGAGGTGTGCTTCGACCTCATGAAGAGGAACAGTCCCAGTTTACCAACCTCAGGACCAGTCCGGGATCCAGGTTTGTTGCAACCTCCATAGCCCCAGGCCTTTTTTTTTTTTTACATCCGGCAGCTGAGGCCTGTCTCCTGAAGGCTCCAGCTTGTGCTTGGCAGTGCCCAACACTAACTACATTCAATATCTTTTCTTTGGTTTGTGTGTTTGGTAGTTTAATTATAATATGGTGAGGAGAGCTTCTTTCCAGGTTTTGTCTATTTGGTGTTCCAAAGGTTTCCTGTATCTGTATTGGCATCTCTTTCCCAATTTGGGGGAATTTTCTTCTATGATTTTGTTGAAAATGCCTATTATGCCTTTGGAGTGAAATTCTTCTCCTTCTACTATACCCTGAATTCTTATGTTTGATCTTTTCATAGTGTCCTGAATATTTTGAAATTCCCATTCATACCTTGCTATTAGTTTGTCTTTCTCTTTGTTGGACTGTATTAGATCTGTTACCTGGTCTTCTAGTTTAGATATTCTGTTCTCTCCTTCATCCATCCTACTGGAGAGATTTTCTACAGAGTTTTTTAATTTGACTTACTGTGTTTTTCATTGCTTGTATTTCTGACTGGTTTTAATTTATTATTTCTATTTCTTTATTCTTGTCTTGTATTGACCTCCTTATTTCATTAAATTGGTTTCCTGTGTCTTCTTTGATTCCTTTGATTTCCTTGAGGATATTTATAATCATTCTTTTGTAATCTTTCTTAGGCATTGCTCTAAATCAGTCTCACTGGAGGTCATTTCTCATGGATTTATAATTTTTGGTGGATTTATATTATCTTGATTTTTTTGTGTTTCTTGTATTATAATGTAGAGATTTTTGCACCTTGGATTACTTTAATGCTTGGGTTTTCTAATTATCTGCAGTTTTATTAGATGTATTATTCAATCTGACGTTATATATCTTCAGGGTAGGATCTTAAGGTGCTAGGTGTGGCTCTTAAGACTCTCCAACTAACCACAAAAGTGACCCTAGGTGTTGGGTTTGCCTGTATGAGAGTGTTCTAGTAGGCTGGGTGGAATCAAATACAGGCAAATTCTACAATGAAAACCAGCACAGAGTATTTACACAAGAGGAGGTATTATGGAGCTGGAGAGATGGCTTAGTGGTTAAGGTGCATTCCTGCAAAGCCTAAGTACCCCAGTTCGATTCTTCAGGTCCCATTTAAGTCAGATGCACATAGTGGCGCATGCGTCTGGAGTTTGTTTGCAGAGGCTAGAGGCCCTGGCATGCCCATTCTCACACTCTCTCTTTCTCTCACTCTCTTTGTCTCTAATAAATAAATAAATAAAAATAAAATCTTTAAAAAATTTTTTTAAAAAAGAGTAGGTATTATGACAAACAGATCACTAACAAAGTCAAAGTTCCTACGGATGTGTGTTGCCCCACACCCTTAACCCTGTCAACTGGGAGGCTGAAATATCTGTTCTGTAGAGGGTTCCAAGGTCAGCTTGTGACCAAGTGAGACCCTTCCCCAATGAATGACAGGAAGAGGAAACAAAGGCACTATAAATTAGGAAGCAACAAATGACAAGCCCAAAATATATCTTATTTAAGAATGACAAATCCAACCATCCATCAGATTTAACATATAATTTACCCTGACATGGAAGGTGCAAGCACTTCCGATGCAAGCCTATATACCAGGCTTTTTTGGCGGGTACTGACCTGGTGTAATACCAGTTACCTTTTGGGATGGCTTTGGTCTCAGTTATGCTGTGTGCCTGCTTGGGTCCCTCTTTGCTGTGCTGTGGGCTCAGGTAGGCTGGCTGGGTCTGTGGGTTGCTGCTCTGATCACCTGTGCCAGGTGCTGTGTAGGTGAGCGCCCTTCCCCAGGTCTCTGATGCTTGCTGGCACTTGCACTGGCAGTGTGATAAAGGGAGGCTGTGGACGGCGGCTGAAGTCCCTGCCGTCCTCCCTTTCATGTTTCTTGAGTTTTCAAGGAAGCTGGTGTGAGTGGAAAATCTCCTCACCTGGCTTTTCTGGCTGAGCCTGGCAACCATGGCAGTGGAGACCTGGTGCCATCGCTGCTGGAGCCGCTTCTGCCTGCTTCTGTGGTCTCTAGATGCTCTGGATCTCTCCTACTTGTTTTCCGTGGTTAATAATTTCATATACACATTTACTTTTTAGTAAAAGAGTACATTTTGCTGTTTTTTTTTCTTTCTCTTCCCTAAGCTGCTTTTGCATGGTTCCTACACTGCCATCTTTACTGGAAGCTCTTGTTGTTTGTTTTAAAAATATTACCAGGTGTGGGGGCACATGTCTTTAAACCCAGCATTTGGGAGGTAGAGGTAAGAGGATTGCTGTGAGTTCAAGGCCACCCTGAGATTACATAGTGAATTCCAAATCAGCCTGAGCTATAGTGAGACCGTACCTCAGAAAACAAACAGCCAGGCATGGTGGCGCATGCCTTTAATCCCAGCACTCAGAAGGCAGAGGTAGGAGGATCGCTGTGAGTTCGAGGCCACCCTGAGACTACAGAGTGAATTCCAGTTCAGCCTGAAATAGAGTGAAATCCTACTTCGGAAAAAAAAAATATAGTTGTTCGTAGTGGCGCACACCTTTAATCCCAGCACTGGGGAGGCAGAGGTAGGAGGATCACCATGAGTTTGAGGCCACCCTGAGAATACAGAGTTAATTCCAGGTCAGCCTGGGCTAAAGGGAGACCCTACCTCAAAAACCAAAAAAAAAAAAAAAAAAAAAAAAAAAAACCCTTTGTACTTAGGAAGAATTACAATGATTTTAGACTCTCTCTCTGTGTGTAGATTATGTGTGGTGTGTCATGTGTGGTATATGCACATGTGTGTGCAGATGTGCATGTACCATTCATGTGCATGTACCATTCAAGTGCATGTGGAAGCCAGAGGAGAGTTCTGGTGCCCTTTTCTATTGCTTATTCACCCTAGTGATTCTCTAGCTTCTATTCCTCCCCTGCAATGTACTGAGGTTACAACTGTGTGTGGCCACGCCCCGCTTTTTATGTGGGTTCTGGGAAGTTGAATATGGGTGGTCGCAAGCCTTTCCAAGCCTGAGTGCTTAATTGGTAAGTACTCTTAGCCACTAGCCATCTCCCTGGCACTGAGATTGTATTTTGCTGAAACCTTTGGGTGGCTGTTCTCATCCAGAGTATTATTTTTTCCTATGAACCTGCGATTCCCATAGCAATTTGTTTTCACAGGGAACGTGGCATGAATACGTTTCTGTTCCGACCTCACTGTGGGGAGGCAGGAGCCCTCACCCACCTCATGACAGCCTTCATGCTAGCAGACAACATCTCGCATGGCCTGAATTTAAAAAAGGTGAGTTTCAGGATCATTTTTTTTCTGTTCTTGCATTTTGTTTTTTCTTTTTCATTTTCTTTATTTATTTGAAAGAGAGAAAGAGGCAGAAAGGGGCAGGGGGAATGGGCATACCAGGGCCTCCAGCCACTGCAAACGAACTCCAGATGCATGAGCCCCCTTATTCATATGGCTTACGTGGGTGCTGGAGAATTGAACCTGGATCCTTTGGCTTTGCAGGAAAATGTCTTAACCGCTAAGCCATCTCTCCAGCCCTAACTTTTTTTTTTTTTTTTTGGTTTTTCGAGGTAGGGTCTTGCTCTATCTAGACCAGGCTGACCTGGAATTCACTATGTAGTCTCAGGCTGGCTTCAAACTTACAGTCACCCTCATATCTCTGCTGAGATTAAATGCAAGTGCCACGATGCCCGGCTGGAGTTGTCTTCACCCATCCCATTTTGTCACAAGTTATTATTAACATGCAATCAAATTAATGTAGAATATAAGACATCTGTGAGATTAATGTAGCTAGACAGGCATGGTGGCACACACCTTTAATCACAGCACTCGGGAAGCAGAGGTAGGAGGATCGCCATGAGTTCGAGGCTACACAGTGAATTCCAGGTTAGCCTGGGCTAAAGTGAGACCCTACCTCAAAAAAAAGAAAGAAAGAAAGGAAGGAAGGAAGGAAGGAAGGAAGGAAGGAAGGAAGAAAGAAAGAGATTAACATGTCTTGTGGGGCTGGAGAGATGGCTTAGCAGTTAAGCATTTGCCTGCAAAGCCAAAGGATCATGGTTCAATTCTCCAGGACCCATATAAGTTAGATGCACAAGGGGGCACATGCAGTTCATTTTCAGTAGCTGGAGGCCCTGGCATGCCCATTCTCATTCTTTCTCTCTGCCTCTTTCCCTCTCTCTTATTTATTTATTTATTTGTTTGTTTTTTCGAGGTATGGTTTCACTGTAGTCCAGGCTGACCTGGAATTCACTATGTAGTCTCAGGGTGGCCTTGAACTCATGGTGATCCTCCTATCTCTGCCTCCCGAGTGCTGGGATTAAAGGCTTGTGCCACCATGCCCTGCCCGGCTTTATTTGTTTATTTTGGTTTTTTGAGGTAGGGTAATAAATAAAATATAAAATGTGTCTTTTGAGAGTCAGCATTTACATGTGGCAACAATGTAAGTTTCCAGGAGAAGTCTTTTAGACATTAATCATGTAGGTTAGATCATCTACCTTTGGCAATTCGTGCCCAATTCAAAAAATTTGATTTCCTTCAGTATTTCTCTTTTTTTTTTGTTTGTTTGTTTTTCGAGATAGGGTCTCACTGTGGCCTAGGCTGACTTGGAATTAACTATATAGTCTCAGGGTGGCCTTGAACTCAAGGCGATCCTCCTACCTCTGCCTCCCGAGTGCTGGGATTAAAGGCGTGTGCCACCACACCCAGCTCCTTCAGTATTTCTGAAAACAATCCCTAAACATACATACATTTATTTATTTATTTATTTTTATTTTGAGACAGGGTCTCCACTCTAACCCAAGCTGACCTGGAATTCACTCTGTAGTTTAGGCTGGCCTTAATTTGGAGTGTTTCTCCTACCTGTCTCCCAAGTGCTGGGATTATATTTTATTTTTTTATTTTTATGTTTTGGTTTTTCAGGGTAGGGTCTCACACTGGCTAAGGCTGACCTGGAATTCAGAGTGGCCTGGAACTCTCGGCGATCCTCCTACCTCTGCCTCCCAAGTGCTGGGATTAAAGGTGTGTGCCACCATGCCCAGTTTAAGTGCTGGGATTATAGGAGTGAGCTACCACACCAGTCTTCAAAACATTTATTTAGGACTGGAGAAATGGCTCAGTGGTTAAAGGCACTTGTTTCCAAAGGCTGAAGGCCCGAGTTTGATTCCCCAGTACCTACATAAAAGCCAGATGCACTAGGTGGTGCACACCCACTATTCACAGTGGCAGGAGGCCCTGGTGCTCCCATACATACACACACTCTCTGCCTCTTTCTCTGTCTGAAATAGATAAGCAAATAAGAATATTAAAAAAAAAAACATAGTTACATCAGTGAGTCTTTCAAAAAAATTATTTTTTAGGGCCTGGAGAGACGGCTTAATGGTTAAGGCACTTGCTTGTGAAGCCTAAGGACCTGGGTTTGATTCCCCAGTACCCACGTAAGCCAGATGTACAAGGTATGCATGCGTCTGGAGTTCGTTTGCAGTGGCTGGAGGCCCTGGCTTGCCCATTCTCTCTCTCTATCTCCCAAATAAGTAAATAAATAAATATATTTTTCAGGGCATGGTGGCACATGCCTTTAATCCCAATATGTGGGAGGCAGAGGTAGGAGGATCACTGTGAGTTTGAGGACACCCTAAGACTACATAGTGAATTCCAGTTCAGCCTGGGCTGCAGCGAAACTCTACCTTGAAAAACAAACCAAAAAAAATTTTTTTTTAAATTTTATTTGCCGCACACCTTTAATCCCAGCACTGGGGAGGCAGAGGTAGGAGGATTGCCATGAGTTCGAGGCCACCCTGAGACTACAGAGTGAATTGCAGGTCAGCCTGGGCTAGAGTGAAGACCCTACCTCGGAAAACCAAAAAAAATAAAATAAAATTTATTTGCAAGCAGTGTGAGAGATGGAGAGAGAATGGGCATGCCAGGTTCTCTAGCTACTACAAACGAACTCCAGATGCATGAGCCACTTAGTGTATCTGGCTTTATGTGAGCACTGGGGAATTAAATTCAGGTTGTCAGGCTTTTCAGGCAAGCACCCTAACCACTGAGCAATCTCTCCAGCCCACAAACATTTTAAATATTATTTTCCTTGACAAACTGCAATCACTTAAGAGCAGGTGATAATTTGGCTGAAAGATAAGGCTTAACATAGGAGTTTAAGGTTTATAGTTTCTTTCTATCCCTTTTTCACTAACCTCAAATTTTTAAAATTTTTCTTTTTTCAGAGTCCCGTGTTACAGTACTTGTTTTTCTTAGCCCAGATTCCCATTGCCATGTCACCATTAAGCAACAACAGCCTGTTTCTTGAGTATGCAAAGAATCCGTTCTTAGATTTTCTCCAGAAAGGATTGATGATCTCACTGTCTACAGATGACCCAATGCAATTCCACTTCACCAAGGTATACATGTGGCATCTTGAGTAATACATATATGTTTTTCTGAAAACTGTTCTTTCCTACCTAAAAATTGGCAGTTACATCAGTGTACTTCATTATCCTCTTTATGTAAGATGCGTGTTATGTCTTTTCTTTTTTTTAATCTTTTTTTATTGACAACTTCTATACTTACATACAAAAAATGCATATTTCACTCCCCTGCCCCCATGCCCCTTTAGAACTCCAATCTTCATCATATCCCTTCCTTCTCTCCATTAGTCTCTCTTTTAATTTGATATCATCATCTTTTTCTTCTGTTATGAGGGTCTTGAGAAGGTATTGCTAGGCACTGCAAGGTCATGGATATCAAGGCCATTTTCTGTCTGGATGGTTGCATTATAAGGAGCCGTACCCTTCCTTTGGTTCTTCCATTCTATCTGCCCCCTCTTCCGCAATGGGCCTTGAGCCTTGGAGGGTGTGACAGAGATGTTTCAGTGCTAGGCACTCCTCCATCCCTTCTTCTCAGCACTATGTTGCCTTTTGGGTCATTCCAGTGGTCATCACCATCTGAAAAGAGAAGCTTCTCTAACCAGAAGTGAGAGTAGCGTTAATATGTGAATATGGACATTAAGTGTAGTGCTTTCAGGGCAGTTTGGTGAGAATAATATATACATTTAGTCAGACAAGTGCAGGCTTTATACCCCTAAGGCTCATGACCTCCCCTGCCATAGACTTTTGCTTAGGATTTTCAGTACCAGGTATGTATTCCCTCCCATAGAGAGGGCCTTCAGGCCAATTATGGACAGTTGGTTACCCCAAGAGTAGACATGCCACTATTGCACCTGTTCAGTCATTTGGCCTGTATGGCCAAACTTGAATATTCAGTGTCCACTGTTTTCACTCCTGATGACTTCTGTGTCCCATATGGCTGCATGCAGTGCAGCTTTTTCCAGTTTTCTGTTGGCTGGTCTACAGGGAGGTTTTCTGCTCAGCACCAGCTTGCTTTCTCAGTGACCTTGCCTCTCAGGCAAGAGATGTCTTCAGCAATAAGGTCTTACTATCTGTTTCTCAAGGGAAACCAAGGGCTTTGGCAAAAGCCTTTAATGTTTTGAAGGCTTCCAGGACCTCCTTGGCCAACAGCTCACTGGAAGGTATCCCATCCCAGGCACTGAAAATTTTCTAGTAACAGTCTACAGCTTCTAGATTGTCTTTTCTTTTATTTATTTATTTTTTGGTTTTTCAAGGTAGGGTCTCGTTCTAGCCCAGGCTGACCTGGAATTCACTATGTAATCTCGCATCAAACTCACAGCAGTCCTCCTACCTCTGCCTCCTGAGTGTGGGATTAAAGGCGTGCACCACCACACCTGGCTGTTCTTTTATGAATGTGTTTCTCTTTCTTCACTTAAATAAATACCCGCAGGAGCCCCTGATGGAAGAATATGCCATTGCTGCACAAGTCTTCAAGCTGAGCACCTGCGATATGTGTGAGGTGGCAAGGAATAGCGTTTTGCAGTGTGGGATTTCTCACGAGGTAAACTTGTCCTCGCTCAGCTGTCCTTTTTTTTTTTTGTTGTTGTTGTTGTTTTGAGGTAGGGTCACTCTAGTCCAGGCTGACCTGGAATTCACGATGTAGTCTCAGGGTGACCTCGAACTCACAGTGATCCTCCTACCTCTGCCTCCCGAGTGCTGGGATTAAAGGCGTGCACCACCACGCCCGGCCCTGGCTGTTCTTTTGAGTATAGTGTCTGCTAACTTGAATATTGAAAATCTTAGTTGGGGATACCCATGTAGAAAAGCTGTCCCACAAACTATATGCAGTTCCTCTGGACAGGAAATAGAAAAGACTATTTCAGGGCTGGGGTGGTTGCTCCGTGTTTGGGCACCTGCACATGTGTGAGACCCTCAGTTCAATCCCTAGGACTATCCTACCCCAAAATGTTCTATGTCTGACCATGCTTTATGGGGAATAAGATACACTTATTTTTAAAAATATTTTATTTATTTATTTATTTATTTATTTATTCAGAGAGAAAGACAGACAGAGAACAGGCATGCCAGGGCCTCTAGCCACTGCAAACTAACTACAGATACATGAGCCACCTTGTGCATCTGGCTTACGTGGGTCCTGGGGAATTGAATTCAGATCCTTAGGCTTTGTGGCTATCTCTCCAGCCCTGTTTTTCCTTTTGCCTATGGCCTACATAAGGATTTTATGGATGATGCAATTATCCTCTATATTAGGGTGAGAAGAAATAACATGTATTTCCTTCCTTTTGTCTTATAGGAAAAAGCAAAGTTTCTGGGCAAGAATTACCTTGAAGAAGGCCCTGCTGGAAATGATATCAGGAGGACAAATGTAGCCCAAATCCGCATGGCATATCGTTATGAAACCTGGTGTTATGAACTCAATTTAATTGCTGAGGGCCTTAAAGCAACAGAATGAATACAACAAGTAAATTAACACTATAGGATTTTCATTGCAGAGAAATAAAATAACAACAACACTAGTCATTGAGTCTCTGCTATAAGCCAAGGATTATGGTAAATGTTCAAACCTTCTTACAACGTTGTAAAGAAGATATTATCTGTGTTTTTAGACAGATGAGTAAACTTAACAAGGTTAACAAGATGCACAGCAATACTCCTACTGAGGCATAGCAGTGGGGACATAGGTTTGTCTCATTCTGGAATCTTCATGACTTTCAGGCAGAAAGTTGTCAAAGATAGACAAAAATATATGCAAATGACCAAATGCTGAGAAAATATAGATTTTTGGTTTCTACAATTAAACATGGTTAAAGCACTTTGAACCATCTGAAAACTCTTTAACAAAATACAAATAAATAGTCTCCTTCTTAGACAAAACAGACTAATGACACGCCAATAAAGAAAATCAGCATCCATGAATTGCACTCAGGGAGAACTTAGAGGATTTTGTTGTTGTTGTTGTGTTTTTGGTTTTTTGAGGTAGGCTTTCACTCTAGTCCAGGCTGACATGGAATTCACTATGTAGTTTCAAGGTGGCCTTGAAATCACAGCGATCCATCTACCATCTACCTCTGCCTCCTTTTTTCCCCCTTTTTGAGTAGGGTCTCACTTTAGCTCAGGCTGACCTAGAATTCAGTATGTAGTCTCAGGGTGCTGGGATTAAAGGTGTGCACCACCATGCCCATCTAGAAGAATAAATATATATGAAAGAGGCAGATAAGAATGGGCATGTCAGGGCCTTCAGCTACTGCAAACAAACTCCAGATGCATGTGCCACCTTGTGCATCTGGCTTTACATGGATACTGGGGAATTGAACCTGGGTCCTTTGGTTTTGTAGGCAAGTGCCTTAATCATTAAGCCATCTCTCCAGCCCAGGAGAAGATTCTTGTCTTACATAAGTAAAACATACAACTAATTTATTAGAAATACTCCTGCAGCTGGGCGTGGTGGCACATGCCTTTAATCCCAGCACTTGGGAGGCAGAGGTAGGAGGATTGCTGTGAATTCAAGGCCATCCTGAGACTACATAGTGAATTCCAGGTCAGCCTGGGCTAGAGTGAGACCCTACCTCGAAAAACCAAAAAAAAAAATAAAAATAAAAAAATAGAAATACACCTGTTGAAGTCAGGAGAAGCTCTAACTTCTCTAATTACCCAGATATTTCTTCACACAATGGTTTTGCCATCTAGTGGCTCGACTGATATTTCAGTTAATTTATCCAATAAGTAATTTTTAATTTTTTTTATTATTGACAACTTCCATAATTATAGACAATAAACCACGATAATTCCCGTCCCCCTCACAACTACACTCTCCATTATATCCCCTCACCCTCTGAATCAGTCTGTCTTTTATTTTGATGTCATCATCTTTTGTGTAGGTAGTGCCAGGCACTGCCAGGTCATGGATATCTAGGCCATTTTGTGTTGGGAAGAGTGCATTGTAAGGAGTTCTATCCTTCCTTTGGCTCAATAAGCAATTTTTTTTTTTTTTTTTTTTGGTTTTTCGAGGTAGGGTCTCACTCTAGCCCAGGCTGACCTGGAATTCACTCTATAGTCTCAGGGTGGCCTTGAACTCATGGTGATCCTCCTACCTCTGCCTCCTGAGTGCTGGGATTAAAGGCGTGAGCCACCACGCCCTGCTCAATAAGCAACTATTGATCAGGGATCTAAAGTATCAGGTACTATTCTAGACACCAAAGATAACAAACAAGATTTCATGTCTACTCTCAAGTTGTTTGCCATCTGAGGTCACAGACTGTGTAAAGAGAATTTGCTGCTTGGGCATGGAAGGCGCCTTTAATCCCAGCACTTGGGAGGCAGAGGTAGGAGGATCACCATGAGTTCGAGGCCACCCTGAGACTACATCGTGAATTCCAGGGCAGCCTGGACCAGAGTGAAACCCTACCTCGAAAAACTAAAAAGAAAAAGAAAAAGAAAAAAGCACATGGCAGCTTCTGCTCCCAGAACCCTCATTGCCGTAGAGCTGGAAAACAAACAAACAAAAAAACAATTTGCAAAACATCTCAGCAAATAATGATGTTTCAGAGCCAGGTATGGTGGTTCATGCCTATAATTTCCTCCTCATTTGAGAGGGAAGCTGAGGTAGGAGGGTTGATGTGAGTTCCAGGTCAGCGTGGGCTAGAGTGTGATCCTGTCTCAGTATAGCAGGTACGAGACCCTGGGCTTGATCTCTAGCATTCATAAAAGCCAGGGGGTGGCCATGCATGCCTGTAACCCCAGTGCTGAGGGAGGCAAAGACCAAGAGGATGGATGGGGCTTCCTGGTCAGCCAGTCTGACCAATAAACAGTGAGCTCCAGGTTGAGCAAGACTATCTCGGGAAAGAGGGAAGAGTGTTAGAGGACACCCGCCATCTTTCTCTGACTTCCACATGAGTTTCGTAGAAGGGGTGTGGGTATTTGTATACACATATGCGTAATATATATATCACAAAGTACACAATACACACACCAATATTTTTAAAAGAAATTAAAAGCATTAAGAGCATGTTTCCATGCTCTGCCCAGGTAATCACAAGCATCCCGTGCTCCTCAAGACAGGTTTGTACTAGTTGTGGGGTTAGACTCCTCTTCCTGGTCTCTAAGTTGCAGTTCTGCTTGATTAGTATTTCTCTGCAAATCCCTTAGAGAACCCGATTGTATTGCCCTTTGGCCTCCAAATTATCAAAATGACACAAACTGCTGAACAGGCAATTCTCAGACTTGAAAGGACATTAACTACCATTAGCTGTATCTCCATCTTACCCATGAGAGGGCAGTAGAATACATGCATGGGAATTAATTTATAATAGATTTGGCTACATATATGATACTTGAAATTCAATCCGTTTCACTCTGCCAAATAATGTTCCCCGATTCAAAGTTGAACAAAAAAAATTTCAAAGTCACTTTATTTTAGCTCAAATTTCATCTTGGACAGCTATCTGGGAAGTTTTCTAAATAGATTAGACGCCCAATGCAGAAGCTCATGCCTATAATCCCAGTCCTCAGGATTGGGAGTTTGAGGCTGGCCAGCCTGGGCTACAAAGGTGAGATCCTTTCTCCAAAGCGCATGCATAAAGGGAGGGGTTATTGCAGAAAAGGGAACAAAGGAAAGGATAAAGATCAGTGTATAAAATTTATTACAACCATATTCACATTTATTTGCTCATTGGGATGATTTTAAAAAGTGTTGTCATTACTTTCGCCGCCCCATAGGAAGTAATTCCTGTTTTATTGTCCCCAGTCCGCGGTTTCACAGCACTTAGGGGTATGATGCCTTTATAGTTTTGGTTAAGTTGGCTGGTGACACTCCTGTGTGATGTGTAAACCGAACACCTCTCTTTCTGGCGTCTTCTATTTATGCCTCGATGTGAACAAACGTGGGAAGTTTGGTCACCAGACCCAAGTTCTGGCAGGACGCAGAGGAGGGCCGGGCGGGCCGGGAAAGAGCGGGGAAGAGCGGGGCGGGGCGGGCTGCTAGCGAGCGCCTGGGAAACCGGCTGTCCTCCTCCGGGTCGGCCCCGGGGAACCTGGGCTGCGCTCGCAGCAGGCGCCGCGCCGCGCTGCGCACACCCGGGCGACAGCGCGTCGCTCACTCGCCCACCCGCACGCAAGCAGGCCGGCCCAGCGCTCCAGCTCGCTTCTCCGCGGGACGGGGCGGGGCGGCGACCACGGCCCGGGGGAGCCAGTCCCGAGGCAGCCTCGCTTGGGATTGCAAGTGTCCGGGGCGTCTGTACGTTGCAAGGTGCCACCTAAGTGTGATGACCGGAGGAAAGTCTTGGTCCTTGAGCTTGGTCACAACACTTGTTTTCAGAGACCGCCTGCCTGCCGAGCACAGGGGGGGCAGACATTTCCATAGTTTCCTTAAGGATGCCGCTGGGGTCGCCGGACTCTAGGCTGCGAGAGGACTATGGAGTTTGGGCTGCAGAGCTGGGCTGGTCGGATGCCCACGGACTGGCGGGCATCCAGGTCCCGCCCTCGTTCTGGCCTGAACACCGGCAAACGCGGGCCAAAAGCGCCCCTCAAGCAAGTCCCGGGCGGTGCCGTAGGAGGGCCGAGCTTGAGGGTGGGAACGTTAACCAATAGAAATCGAGATTTTTCTGGCTAGGGCGGGTCCAGATGAGAATTCTACCCAATAGGAATCAATATTTCCTGGGAGGGGCGGGGACAGAGCAGGTTCCGCCTTGGAAGGGCGGAGCTTTCGGCGGGACCTGCGGAGGCGGGACGGGGCCGAACCAAGTGCGACCCTGCAGACCCGCACCTCAGCCGCGGCTGGGATCCTCGTAGCTTCGCCGCAGTGGCAGCGTCGAGGCCCGGGCAAGGTAGGCGCGGCGCGGGGCCGGGAGGGCGGGCGGGCACCGAGGCTGGCCAGCTTTGGCTCCTCGGGGCGTCCCGGTTGGCGTCGCTCCGTGGGCGTCGGGCGCGCGGCTGTAGAGCGGCGCGGCGCTGGCGGAGGTGTCGGCCCCGCGGGAGCGCCGGGTGCCGGGCGGCGCCTCGCCGACGCCCGCTTGGGAGAGTCGTGGGCGGGGCGGGCTGTGGCCGCGCCGGGCTTTGGGGGTCTCGCCGCCCGCCGCGGGCTCTCGGGTCGGTTAAGCCGGGCGACGTTCGCCGTCCCGGGGAAGAGAGGGAGCGCCCGGCTCTGCCTGCCCGCGAGCTCGAACTTGGACGTGTGTGAACGACGGATCAGTTGTACACCATTTATTCATGTGTGTGTGCGCTTTGATTCGTAACAGAATTGGACAAGCAAAATAGTGAAAGTTGTCAAGTAGGATTTTAATTTGAAAATCTTGACAGTGGAACACTCAAGCGACGTGGAGTAACCTGGGTAGATGGTGACTAGATTGTGAGTCAGAGGCTGCAGTCAGGAGCGCAGCATTTCCACCAGATTAACTCATGCGAGCCTCTGTTTCCCTAACTGTAAAGCCGCGAAGCCCGTGAGTGTGCCACAAATGTAGGCGTTTTTGTTTGAATATGCACGCACCTGGGAACACACAGTGTAAAGCAACTACTGAGTGTACGGTGGCACTCTCTAATCCTCTATCAGGCCCGATGCTAGAGAGGTCTCACTCACGCTGGTTTAGATAAAATGCTAAATTTCTGTTTACTATGTAAAATAAGTTGTTTAGTTCTTTTCACACACAATTACCTTTGTTTCAATAGAGGTCTGTTATTAACCAGTTGATGAAAATTTCTAGATTAGCACTTATCTATGTACTACTGCAGAGATATTTAACATCAGCTTTGGTAACAGTCATAAAATACACTTCTTTGCTTTAAAAAATTGTACCTAAAATATCTGCGAGTATTGTTTCAAATTAAGACTTAGATTTATTTTATTTTTTTTTTTGGTTTTGCAAGGTAGGGTCTCACTGTGGTCCAGGCTGACCTGGAATTAACTATGTAGTCTCAGGGTGGCCTCGAACTCTCAGTGATCTTCCTACCTCTGGCCTCCCGAGTGCTGGGATTAAAGGCGTGCGCCACCACGCCCGGCCAAGACTTGCATTTAGTTTTTGTAAATTGAGGGGATGCTTATAAATCTGAATCGTCTAAAACAAAGTTAATATATGGCTGTTCCTTTTGTACAGTCTTTATTTTAGACATTTATGTTCTTTACTATGGGTATGTGTGTACCAGTTATAGGGAGAAGATGGGAAATTAAAGCAATAACCATTGGTAACCGACAAGTTTCTACTAGGGATATTTACAGGATTGTTCTGGAGTCATTTCAAAGGCCAAAACCAGAGACTGTGGGAATTGTGTCTCTTTCATTAGTTTGTATTGAATAGATAATAGCATTTTTTAGATGCAGAAATAAAGGAAAACTCTTAATTTTTCTGGCTGACAGCAGTTTTCATGCTTTTTTTGTTTGTTTCTTTGTTTGTTTTGTTTTGTTTTTGAGGTAGAGTCTCACTCTCTAGTCCAGGCTGACCTGGAATTCACTATGTAGTCTCAGTGTGGCCTTGAACTCCCAAGGATCCTCCTACCTCTGCCTCCCAAGTGCTGGGACTAAAGCTGTGCACCACCACTCCTGGCCTCATTCTTTTTTTTTTTTTTTAAAAAGTATTTATTTATTTATTTATTTTTGATATATGTTTTATTTATTTGCAAGCAGAGAGAGAGAGAGAGAGAGAGAGAGAGAGAGAGAGAGATAGAAGAGAGGCAGACACACAGAGAATGAGCACACCAGGGCCTCTAGCCACTGCAAACGAACTCCAGATGCATGTGCCCCTTGTGCATCTGGCTCATGTGGGTCCTGGAGAATCGAACTGGGATCCTGTGGCTTGGCAGGCTAACGCCTTAACCGCTAAGCCATTTCTCCAGCCCTTATTTATTTATTTATTTGAGGGAAAGAGGGAGAAGATGGGCATGCTAGGGTCTCTAGTCGCTGTAAATGAACTCCAGATGCGTGTGCCACCTTGTACATCTGGCTTATGTGGGTCCTGAGGAATTGAGCCTGGGTCTTTTGGCTTTGCAGGCAAGTGCTTTAACTGATAAGCCATCTCTCTAGCCCATTCTTTTTTTTTTTTTTTTTTTTTGGTTTTTCAAGGTAGGGTCTCACTCTGGTCCAGGCTGACCAGAATTCACTATGTAGTCTCAGGGTGGCCTCGAACTCTTGGCGATCCTCCTACCTCTGCCTCCCGAGTGCTGGGATTAAAGGCATGCGCCACCATGCCCGGCTTAGCCCATTCTTTTTATATTTCTTTTCTTTCTGGTGCTGGAGATGAACCTAGGGCTTTGCACATGCATGCTGGAGCCACAACTACAGCCCACAAGTCAATTTCCTAAAGCTGAAAATTGTATCACTGTTTTAAATTTTATTTATTTATTTATTTGTTTATTTAAGAGAGAGGGAGAAGCAGATAGAACAGGCACTCCAGGGCCTCCCAGGACCTCTAGCCACTGCAAATGAACTCCAAACACATGCGCCACTCTGTGTATATGTTTTTATGTGGGTACTAGGGAATTGAACCTGGGTTCTTTGGCTTTGCAGGTAAGCACCTTAACAGCTAAGCCATCTCTCCAGGCCCCCTTTTTTGAGGCAGGGTCTCACTCTAGCCCAGGCTGACCTGAAACACTCTTTGTAGTCCCAGGCTGGCTTCAAACTTGTGGTGATCCTCCTACCTCTGCCTCCTTAGTGCTGGAAGGTGTGTGGCACCATAACTGGCTAAACATTATACTACTTTTAAATGATTTGTAGTGAGTTTTATGTAATAGGCAAGAATTTTAGACCAAATTAAGTGGAGGATTAGAGGGAAAGTCACTAGTGAATAATATAAATATATTTTATAAACAGTGTTACCTGGTCCAGGTTAGCCTCAGACCCCTATGTATACAGAATAACCTCGAACTCCTGATCTTCCGGCCTCTAACTCCTGAGTGCTGGGATTATAGTTGTGTGCTGCCATGTCATAGTTATATAAATAATACTTTAAGTTGTATTTATTTATTTATTATTATTATTATTATTATTTTTTTTTTTTTTTTTTTCAAGGTAGGGTCTCACTATGGCTCAGGCTGACCTGGAATTAACTATGTAGTCTCAGGGTGGCCTTGAACTCAAGGCGATCCTCCTACCTCTGCCTCCCGAGTGCTGGGATTAAAGGCGTGCGCCACCACGCCCTGGCTCAAGTTGTATTTATTTTATTTAAATATATTTCAGTGGTTCAGTAGAAATGTGGATACTTTGGTTCTCTTGAGGCAGGCTGTCCTTTTAGCCCAGGCTGACCTGGAACTCATGGTAATCCTCTGACTTCAGCCTCCTGAGTGTTGGAATTATAGGGTGAGCCACCACACCTAGCTGGGTGGGTGTTTTGAAACAACTTTTTGTTTTTTTTTTCAAGGTAGGTCTTGCTCTAGCCCATGCTGACCTGGAGACCTGGAGTTTACTATGTACTGTCAGGGTAGCAGTGCTTTAACTGATAAGCCATCTCTCTAGCCCATTCTTTTTATTTATTTTTTTTTTTGGTTTTTCGAGGTAGGGTCTCACTCTGGTCCAGGCTGACCTGGAATTCACTATGTAGTCTCAGGGTGGCCTCGAACTCTTGGCGATCCTCCTACCTCTGCCTCCCGAGTGCTGGGATTAAAGGCATGCGCCACCATGCCCGGCTTAGCCCATTCTTTTTATATTTCTTTTCTTTCTGGTGCTGGAGATGAACCTAGGGCTTTGCACATGCATGCTGGAGCCACAACTACAGCCCACAAGTCAATTTCCTAAAGCTGAAAATTGTATCACTGTTTTAAATTTTATTTATTTATTTATTTGTTTATTTAAGAGAGAGGGAGAAGCAGATAGAACAGGCACTCCAGGGTCTCCCAGGACCTCTAGCCACTGCAAATGAACTCCAAACACATGCGCCACTCTGTGTATATGTTTTTATGTGGGTACTAGGGAATTGAACCTGGGTTCTTTGGCTTTGCAGGTAAGCACCTTAACAGCTAAGCCATCTCTCCAGGCCCCCTTTTTTGAGGCAGGGTCTCACTCTAGCCCAGGCTGACCTGAAACACTCTTTGTAGTCCCAGGCTGGCTTCAAACTTGTGGTGATCCTCCTACCTCTGCCTCCTTAGTGCTGGAAGGTGTGTGGCACCATAACTGGCTAAACATTATACTACTTTTAAATGATTTGTAGTGAGTTTTATGTAATAGGCAAGAATTTTAGACCAAATTAAGTGGAGGATTAGAGGGAAAGTCACTAGTGAATAATATAAATATATTTTATAAACAGTGTTACCTGGTCCAGGTTAGCCTCAGACCCCTATGTATACAGAATAACCTCGAACTCCTGATCTTCCGGCCTCTAACTCCTGAGTGCTGGGATTATAGTTGTGTGCTGCCATGTCATAGTTATATAAATAATACTTTAAGTTGTATTTATTTATTATTATTATTATTATTTTTTTTTTTGGTTTTTCAAGGTAGGGTCTCACTATGGCTCAGGCTGACCTGGAATTAACTATGTAGTCTCAGGGTGGCCTTGAACTCAAGGCGATCCTCCTACCTCTGCCTCCCGAGTGCTGGGATTAAAGGCGTGCGCCACCACGCCTGGCTCAAGTTGTATTTATTTTATTTAAATATATTTCAGTGGTTCAGTAGAAATGTGGATACTTTGGTTCTCTTGAGGCAGGCTGTCCTTTTAGCCCAGGCTGACCTGGAACTCATGGTAATCCTCTGACTTCAGCCTCCTGAGTGTTGGAATTATAGGGTGAGCCACCACACCTAGCTGGGTGGGTGTTTTGAAACAACTTTTTGTTTTTTGTTTTTTCAAGGTAGGTCTTGCTCTAGCCCATGCTGACCTGGAGACCTGGAGTTTACTATGTACTGTCAGGGTAGCCTAGAACTCACAGCCATCCTCCTACCTCTGCCTCCCAAGTGCTGGGATTAAAGGCGTGTACAACCACACCCAGCTATTTAGATTTTTTTTTTAGTTTTTATTTATTTATTTCAGAGAGAGAGAGAGAGAGAGAGAGTGTGTGTGTGTGTGTGTGAGAGAGAGAGAGCGAGTGAGAAAGGGGAATGGGCATACCTGGGCCTCCAGCCACTGCAAATGAACTCCAACCACATGTGCCACCATGTACATCTGGCTTATGTGGGGTCTGGGAATGGAACATTGGTTCTTAGGCTTCACAGACAAGTGCCTTAACCTCTAAGCCATCTCTCCAGCCACTCTTTGTTTGTGACAGAGTTTTACTATGTAGCCCAGGCTGGCCTTGAACTCACATCTGGCTTACGTGGGTCTTGGGGAATCGAACCTGGGTCACTGGGTTAACAGAGAAATACTTTAACCACTAAGCCATCTCTTCAGCTCTGTCTCAGCCTCTTAGAGGTGTTTGCTTCCATGTCTAACTAAAATTGCTTAAAACACCTTTAAGCATGTATCCCATAATAAATCCACTGAGACTCAACAACATGTTGATCTTACAGATCTGAAGCTTACATTCATATTACTTATTAAGTATCAATTGTATTTCAAGGCACAATTTTAGCAGTTAAATTGTATTTACATGTGAAAATTCCATCTAAGAGATTATATACTCCCTATACCAAGTGGGCTAAAATAAATTTTGAAAGAGCTATTTTGAAAGCCGATTTTAATGTTAAGAACATGAACTAGCATTTATGGAGACCTACTCTGTGCTAGGCAGTGAGTGTTCTCAGTTTGTATCTATTAGGTTATTTAATCCTCACAACAGCATCAAGGAAGGGTGCTATTATTACCATATCTTCATTGAAAAGTGCAGAGAAATTGAATAACTTGCCAGTGACCAGACAGAGTAAATAGCAGAGGTGGGATTTAAATCAGGCTGTCAGACTCTGGCTAAAGGTGTTTACTTGTCAAGCCTGCTGGCCCGGCTTGGGTTCAATTCCCACATAGAACCAGATGTGAAAAATAGCGCAGGCATCTGCCGTTCTTCAAGTGGAAAGAGACCCTGGCACATCCATATATATGCTCTCTCTCTCTCTCTCTCACACACACACACACACATACACACGCAAATAAATACAATTTTTTTTTTTTTTGGTTTTTCAAGGTAGGATCTCACTCTAACCCAGGCTGACCTGGTACTTTGTAGTTCCAGGCTGGCATTGAATGCACAGATATCCTCCTACCTCTGCCTCCCAAGTGCTGGAATTAAAGGCGTGTGCTACCATGCCCAGCACAAATCTTTTTTTTTTTTTTTTTTTTTGAGAGAGAGAAAGAGAGCGCAAATGGGTGTTCCAGGGCTTCTAGCCACTGCAGTAGAACTCCAGGCACGTGTGCTGCCTTGTATGTATGTGTGACCATGTGTGCTTGTGTCACCTTATGCATCTGGCTTATGTGGGACCTAGGTAGTCAAATGTGGGTCCTTAGGCTTTGCAGGCAAGCACCTTAACTGATAAGTCGTCTCTCCAGCCCACAAATCTTAAAATTATATATGTATGTGTATGTGTATATATATATATATATATTTTTTTTTTAATTAAAGAGTGAGGGAGAATGGGCATGCCAGGGCCTCTAGCCATTGCATATATGAATTCCAGATTAATGTGCCACCATGTATATCTGGCTTACATGGCATCTGGAGAGTTAAACCTGAGTCCTTAGGTTTTGCAGGCAAGTGCTTTAACCACTAAGCAATCTCTCCAGCCCAGAGATCTTTTTAAAAAACTTTTTTTTATTTTTGGGGAGAGACACAGAGAGAGACAGACAGAGGGAGAGGGAGACAGAGAATGGGCACGCCAGCAGTCTCTCAGCTGCTGTAAACGAAATCCAGATGCTTGCGCCCCCTTGTGGTCAAGTGCGGCATTGTACCCTTGCATCACTGCATCTGGCTAAACGTGGGACCTGGAGATTGGAACTGGGTTCTTAGGCTTAGCAGGCAGGTGCCTTAACTGCTAAGCCATCTCTCCAGCCCTTTTTTTTTTTTTTTTTAAGAGAACTTGGGCTGGGGAGAGGGCTATAAAGTATTTGCCATGCAATGAGTTCTGAACCCCAGGACCCACTGAAGCTGCATGCTGCAGTGGGCATCTGTAATCCTAGTATACCTGTAGCACAGAAAAGAGGTGGAGACAGGAAAGTCTACCAAAAGCTCATTGGCCAGCTAGTCTGGAAAATAGAACAATAAACAAGAATCTTCCTGAAATCAGGTGTAAGGCAATCACCAACATCCAAAAGTTATCCTCTGTCTTATACATGTGCACCATGGCATGTGTGCACCCATACTCACACACATGAACATGTACACACAGTCACATCAAAAAATAACAACTAGGCCGGGTGTGGTGGCATACGCCTTTAATCCCAGCACTCAGGAAGCAGAGGTAGGAGGATCACTGTGAGTTCAAGGCCACCCTGAGACTACATAGTGAGTTCCAGGTCAGCCTGGGCTAGTGTGAAACCCTACTTCGAAAAACCAAAGAAAAAAAACCAAAAACCCAACCAGACAAACAAACAACAACAACAAAAAAAAAAACTCGGGGCAGGAGAGATGGCTTAGCCCTTAAGGCATTTGCCTGCAAAGCCTAAGGACCCTGGTTCGATTCTCTAGGTCCCAGGTAAGCCAGGTGCACTTGGTGGTGCATGCATTTGGAGTTCATTTGCAGTGGCTAGAGGCCCTGGTGCACTCATTCTCTCTCTCTCTCTCTCCCTCTCCCTGTCTCTAATAAATAAATAAATAAATAAATAAAAAAATTTAAAAATATAACAACTCAAAACATAACGAAGAGAACTGGTGTGAAGAGAGAGCCAGGTATGGTAGTGCACATCTGTAATGCCAGCATTCTGGAGGTGGAGGCAGATTATCTTTGGCTAGATAATGAGTTTGAGGCCATTCTGGACTACATGAGAGCCTGCTGAGGGAGTGGGAGGAGTTGGTAGAGAGGGACAGAAACTGGCATTGCAAGATATAGATGAAGGCATGTCTAAGCTACAATTTAATTGTACATTGTATATAAAAGCTTTTATTTTGGGGGGTGGGTGGGGAATGTATGATGTGGGATTCTTTTTTAATACGGAGAGAGCATTGGATTCTTTTCATTTCTGAATTCCTTAGTCACTCAGTAATTACAAAATTATCTTAGTATTAGAGATGTTCAGTTTCAATGAGAAATTTAAAATATCTATTCTTGGGGGCTGGAGAGATGGCTTAGCGGTTAAGTGCTTGCCTGAGAAGCCTAAGGATCCTGGTTCAATCATGACATTCCAATAAAAGAGAATGATTGAGAGGGGGAGGGGATATGAAGGGAAAGTGGAGGGAGGGAGTACTATGGAATATTGTGTACAGTTGTGAAGTTGTCAATAAAAAATTAAAATTAAAAAGAGTCCCCCCCCGCATGGTGGCACACGCCTTTAATCCCAGCACTCAGGAGGCAGAGGTAGGAGGATCACCGTGAGTTCAAGGCCACCCTGAAACTACACAGTGAGTTCCAGGTCAGCCTGAGCTAGAGTGAAACCCTACCTCAAAAAAAACAAAACAAAACAAAACAAAACAAAACAAAACAAAACAAAAGGAAACCTCAGCTGACAGTTACCCATTACGCAAGAACTCCCCACCCCACTAGCCAGGCAGTGTCATCACCAGCATCACCAAGGGGGCCATGCTGGGCATCTTCTCGCTTGCCAGCTGGGTTCCATGTCTCTGCAGTGGTGCATCTTGCTTGTTGTGCAGTTGTTATCCCAACACTAAGAACTCAGTAATGACACAGTTCATCTGTGCTTGTATTCTCATCCTGGGCATTATTATGTTATACCATGAGGACAGCATAAAAACTGCACTGACGATTCCTGGATGATGTGAAGAAGACTTTCAAGTTAAGGTGGATGATTTAAAGACAGATAGATTGTGATTTTGTGTGTTTTCAAAGTAGGATCTTACTCTAGCTAGGCTGATCTGGAACTCACTGTGTAGTTCCAGGCTGGACTTGAACTCACAGTGATCCTCCTAAGAATGTGATGTTTTAAAGGTAGGTATCAGGGGCTGGAGGAGATGGCTTAGTGGCTAAGGCCAAAAATTTAAAAAGGAGGCTGGGCATGGTGGAACATGCCTTTAATCCCAGCACTTGGGAGGCAGAGGTAGGCCTGCAAAGCCAAAGGACCTAGATTCAATTCCCTAGGACCCACATAAACCAGTAAACCAGATGCACAAGTTGGCGCATATGTCTGGAATTCATTTGCAGCGGCTGGAGGTTCTGGCATGCCCATTCTCATTCTCTCTCTCCCCTCTTTCTCATTGTCAAATAAATAAATAAAAATATATTAAAGCTACATATCAGATCAATTTTACCTTGGCCATCTTTTCTCTGCCTTCTTTTTTTTTTTTTTTTGGTTTTTTGAGGTAGGGTCTCACTCTAGCTCAGCTCAGGCTGACCTGGAATTCACTATGTAGTCTCAGAGTGTTCTTGAACTCATGGTGATCCTCCTACCTCTGCCTCCCAAGTGCTGGGATTAAAGGCGTGCGCCACCACGCCCGGCTATTCTCTGCCTTCTTTTTTGCTCATGTTAAAAGTAAAAACAAGGGGCTGGAGAAATAGCTTAGCAGTTAAAGCATTTGCCTGCAAAGCCAAAGGACCCCCGGTTCTATTCTCCAGGACCCACATAAGCCAGACGCATAAGAGGTGCATGCATCTGGAGTTCGTTTGCAATGGCTGGATGCCCTGGTGCACCTATTCTCTTTCTCCCCCTCTCCCTCAAATAAATAAATAAAATAAAATATATTTAAAAAAATAAAAAAGTAAAAACTGTCTGGGATGGATGGCTTAGTGGTTAAGGCATTTGCCTGCAAAGCCAAAGAACCCAGGTTTGATTCCCCAGGACCCATGTTAGCCAGATGCACAAGGGGGAGCACGCATATGGAGTTTGTTTGCAGTGGCTGGAGGCCCTGGCGCATCATTTTTCTCTCTCTCTCTCTCTCTGTCAAATAAATAAATAAACGTAAAAACAGAGGGCTGGAGAGATGGCTTAGCGGTTAAGGCATTTGCCTACAAAGCCAAAGGACCTTGGTTCAATTCTCCAGGATCCACGTAAGCCAGATGCGCAGGTGGCACATGCGTCTAGAGTTTGTTTGATGTGGCTGAAGGCCCTGGTGTGCCCATTCTCTCTCTGTCTGTCTCTCTCAAGTAAATAAATAACTAGGGCTGGAAAGATGGCTTAGTGGTTAAGACACTTGCCTGCGAAGCCTAAGGACTCCGGCTCGATTCTTCAGGTCCCACATAAGCCAGATGCACAAGGGGGTGCACGCGTCTGGAGTTCGTTTGCAGTGGCTGGAGTTCTTGGCACGCCCATTTTCACTCTCCCTCTCTCTCTTTCCCTTTCTCTGTCTCTGATAAATAAGTTAAAATAAATCTTAAAAATATAATAAATAAATAAAGTAAAAACAGGGCTGGAGAGATGTCTTAGTGGTTAAGGCGTTTGCCTACAAAGCCAAAGGATCCCAGTTCAATTCTCCAGGACCCTCATAAGCCAGATGCACAAGGGGTTGTGTGTGCACCTGGAGTTTGTTTGCAATGGTTGGAGGTCTGGCACACTCATTCTCCCCCCCACCTTTTTCTCTCTCTCAAAAAAGTAAATAAATAAACTGGGCGTGGTGGCGCATGCTTTTAATCCCAGCATTTGGGAGGCAAAGGTAGGAGGATCGCCATGAGTTCAAGGCCACCCTAAGTATACAGAGTGAATTCAAGGTTGGCCTGAGCTACAGTGAGAGCCTACTCTGAAAAACCAAATAAATAAATAAATTAAAATTAAAAATAAAGAAAATATATTTTTGAATTTTTTTTTTTGGTTTTTTCATTTTTCGGTTTTTCAAGGTAGAGTCTCACTCTAGCCCAGGCTGATCTGGAATTCACTATGTAATCTCAGGGTGGCCTTGAACTCATGGCGATCCTCCTACCTTTGCCTCCCAAATGCTGGGATTAAAGGCATGCGCCACCATGCCCAGCTGAATTTTTTTAAATTAAAAAAATAAATGTAAAAGAAAGCCAGTGTTGTACCACACACCTTTAATCTAAGCACTCTGGAGGTAGAAGGATTGCTGTGAGTTCAAGGCCAGCCTGAGACTACATAGTGAGTTTCAGGTCAGCCTGGGCTAGAGTAAGACACTACCTTGGAAAAACGAAAAAAAGTAAAAATAAATAAATAAATAAATAAATAAATAAATAAATAAATAAAAACAGCCACGCATGGTGTTGTCTCCCTTTGATCCAAGCACTCAGGAGGCAATGGTAGAAGGATCACTCTGAGTTCCAGGTCAGCCTGGGCTAGAGTGAGACCTTGCCTAAAAAAAAAGGGGCGGGGGCTGTAGTGATATAGTGATACCGCAGTGGTTAAAGGTGCCGCTTGCAAAGTCTGACAGCCCAGGTAATAGTCCTCCGTACCCACATAAAGCCAGATGTACAAAGTGGTCTATGCATCTGGAGTTCATTTGTAGTGGGAGAAGGTCCTGTCTTGCTTGTGTGTCTGTTCTCTCTCTGCTTGCAAATTAATAATTTTTGAAATAATTTATTTATTAATTTGCAAGCAGAGATAGAAGACAGTCTGACAGAGAGAATGGGTGCATCAGGGCCTCCAGATGCTGCAAACAAACTCCATATGCATGCGCCACTTTGTGCATCTGCCTTTACGTGGGTAGTGGGGAATTGAACCTGGCTTGTTAGGCTTTGCAGGCAAGTGCCGTAACTGCTGAGCCATCTCTCCAGGCTCAATCTTTTTAGAGGTAGGATCTCACTCTAGCCCAGGCTGACCTAGAATTCACTATGTTGTCTCAGGCTGGCTTTGAACTCACAGCAATCCTCCTATCTCAACCTCCTGAGGGGTGAGATTAAAGGTGTGTGTCACCACAATAGGCACAAATAAATAAATTATAAAATAAATTAAAAATAAGATCCCAGAGTAACAATACACAGTGATTTTGCTTATTCAAAATTGCTGCTGTTCTGACAACCAGCTCCATGGTGATGGTGACAGACACGGTGATCAATCAAAACCCATCCATGTAGAAATGCAGAGGCTACAGAAAACTCAACACTAAATTAGACTGCCAACAAGTCTGCCGTGGCTCAGGGAACATTGTGGAAGATAGGGCAGAAAGACTGTAAGAGCCCCAAAATGGGCAGGAGTATCCTGAGGTACAGTTCCGATCCCCTCTCCCCTACACTACCCCACAGGGCCTGACTGAGGCCTTCATGACCCCACAGTGAATACCATAACCCTACTGATGAGGCCCCCACAGAAATAAGAGCAGGGACAAGGGAATCAAAGTATAACTTGTCATATATAGGTATTTATATACAAAATAAAATCATATTTTTTGGGGGGTGCTGGAGAGATGACTTAGTGGTTAAGGCATTTGCTTGAGAAGCTTAAGGACCCAGGTTCGACCCAGATAGCTGCATCGAAAACAAGTGCTGATTTCGTACATTTTGGTTCTGTTTTATCCATCCAACCAAAATTTCAGGAATACCAGTCTCATTCTGGTCTCCTTCAGTCGTCTATCACTATACCCTCTATCTCAACTATGACCAATGAGCCGGATGGTCGATGCTGACATCATTACTCACTTAACTGCTGTTGCTCTTACCAATATCTCCTCTGTCTGACATCTAACAGTGGACTCTTTCTGGGTTTGATGACCTTTTTTGGTGGTGTTACTCTTTGGTTTATGCCTTGTGTACACTAGCTTCTGTACTTCCAGCCACGTAAACAAGCCTCTCAGGGAGAGAGCGTGATCCTCGGTGATTCCAGTGGAGCCAGTGATGAAAGATGCTGGGGGGTTGTGTTCAAGGAGAAGGAAGAAATACAATACAGCTACTCCTTATTCCACCTAATGCTCTGCTTTGCTGGCTTGTACATTATGATGACCATGATACAACCCTGTTGCCAAGGTATAAAACGTAACCAGCAAGTGGGTAGCTGTGTGGGTCAAAATCAGATCCGGCTGGTTCAGCCTACTACTTTACACCTGAATTCTTGTGATTCCACTTGTCCTTACCAGCAGGGACTTGCACAGAGCTTGAGTGTCAAAGATACTGCAGAAGCTTACGAAGGTCTCCTTCACTGAAAACTCAAGCTCTTTCTCCAAGTTTGTGTCACTAAACTATTGAGTGAACACTTCACAATATAACAATACTCAGGTTTACATCAAAAGGCAAGATTGAATCATGCTTGATGCATAAGCTAAACTTTTCGTTTCTATATATATTATGTTTATTTGTAAGGCTATAACACAAAGAACATTTTTGTACAGTTGGGTGGGGTGGTGCACGCCTTAATCTCAACACTCAGGAGGCAGAGGTAGGAGGATTGCTATGAGTTCAAGGCCACCCTGAGACTACATATTGAATTCCAGGTGAGTCTGGGATAGAAAGAAAGAAAGAAAGAAAGAAAGAAAGAAAGAAAGAAAGAAAGAAAGAAAGAAAGAAAGGAAGGAAGGAAGGAAAGAAGAGAGAGAAGAAGGAGGGAGGGAGAGAGGGAAGGGAGGGAAAGAAAGACAGAAAAAGGAAAATGAACTACAGCAGTGCTGTGAAAAGAGTTCGTTATAAAATTCTGTAGATTCTTTCTTTGTTTTTGTTTTTTGTTTTTGTTTTTGTGTTTCGAGGTAGGGTCTTACTCTAGCTCAGGCTGACCTGGAATTCACTATGGAGTCTCAGGGTGGCCTTGAACTCACTGTGATCCTCCTACCTCTGCCTCCCAAGTGCTGGGATTAAAGGTGTGCACCACCACACCAGGCAAAATCCTGTAGATCCTTACAACTTTGGTTTAAAGGTAGATGAATGTTGGATATTTGAGACTATGTTTAATATGTTTCTATTGTAATCTCCTTTAAAAAAAAAAATAGGGCTGGAGAAGATGGCTTAGCGGTTAAGGTGTTTGCCCACAAAGCTGCAATACCCCGGTTCAGTTCTCCAGGACCCATGTAAGGCCAGATGCACAAGGAGGCGCATGCATCTGGAGTTTATTTTCAGTGGCTAGAGGCCCTGTTGCACCCATACTCTTTGTCTCTTTCTCTCTCTCATAAATAAATAAATATATTTAAAATATTTTTAATGATTTTTTTAAACAAAACTTACAGATCTAGATATTTCAAAGATTATCCATAGGACATGACAGCCTGTCTGTGGGCTAACCCTAACCCACTACCTGTTTTGTAAGGCCTCTAAATTTAAAGTGATAGTTATATTTTAAATGCCTTTAGGTAGGAAGGGGAAGGCAAAGAAGGACAGCATTTTGTGATGTGAAAATTATAGCTGGGCGTGGAGGCACTTACCTTTAATCCCAGTACTTGGGAGGCAGAGGTAGGAGGATCCCTGTGAGTTTGAGGTCAACCTAAGACTGCATAATGACTTCCAGGTCAGCCTAGGCTAGAATGAGACCCGACCTCAAAAAAAAAAAATTCTATGAAGTTTAAGTTTCAGTGAGTACAAATAAAGTTTCATTTGAACACAGCCCATGCTCATCCGCTTAAGTATTGTCTACGACTGCTTTTTAGCAGCACTGGATATTGTGACAGAAATTTGTCTACAAAGTCTACAATATTTGTCTCCAGTCCTTTAAGAGAAAATTTGCATCTCACCTTAGAAACACTGCACTTATTCTAATGAAACTACAAATGAAGAAAATATTTTTGAGAATGTCCTCAAAATGGTAACATATTCTTTTGGATACTCCAGTGGCAAAACTTCATTCCTAGCACATGAATATGAACTTTTTAAATGACTGTGCCATTTGGAGCCAAAATGAGTAACCATGGTTTATCAAGATGAATCAGGGCTGGATAGATGGCTCAGTGGTTTAGGTTCCAGTGTGCAAAGCCTAACGAACTGATTTCAGTTCCCCAGTGCCCACATAAAGCAAGATGCACAAAGTGGCACATGCACACATGCATCTGGAATTCATTTGCTGCAGCTATAGGCCCTGGTGTGCCCATTCTCCCTGTCTCTCTCTCTCTGCTTGCAAATAAGTAAATAATTCCTGGGCATGGTGGCTCATGCCTTTAAAAAAAAAGAAAAAGAAAAACGCTGGGCATGGTGGCGCTTTGCAGGAGGAATGTGGACAAATTTGGAATCATGGCGTAAGAGACGCCTTGCAGTGCTGTAAGTACAGCTTGATGGACCATTCTGGTCAGAGTTGAAAAACCTGAATGCAGTAAGAACTATGGACTGTGAGGTTTGGCTTATGAGGGTGAGAAAGAACTTTGTCAGGACTGGACTAGAAACAGTTTGTTTGAGAGGCCTGTTGTGTTCAGTCTGCCTGTGTCCTGAGAACTTGTGCAGGGTTGCATGGCATAGAAATGGACTGGTGTGAGCAGAGGGGTATGACACAGAAAGAAATGATATCTTTGGGCCAAAATTTCTGCCCATCCACCTGCAATTGTTGGAGAGATTACAACCATTGAGATTGGGCCAGCTCACCTGCACTGGGACAACAGGAAGAATGCAGACTCTTTTGAAGGGACCTGAATGCTGAAGGAGTGTCTTGTTCTTCAAAGTCTTCTTTATTCCTCCCAGATTAAAAAATTGGTAGCCCACCTGCTACTAAAAAATGTAGGAGGCCTGGAGAGATGGCTTAGTGGTTAAGGCGCTTGCCTGCAAAGCTAAAGGGCCTCGGTTCAATTCCCCAGGACCAACGTAAGCCAGATGCAAAAGGTGGCGCATGCATCTGGAGTTCATTTGCAGTGGCTGGAAGCCCTGGTGTGCCCATTCTCTGTCTCTCTCTGCCTCTTTCCCTCTCTCAAATAAATAAATAAAATTAAAAATACTTAAAAAATGTAGGAAAGAGAAGGTCATTGAATTTACAACATGGTTTAGATTTTTGGAAATGGCCATTGGCAGTGTGAAGTAGGCTTGTTGGATTATCTGCCTGAGGCCCAATGGAGCCATAAGGGTGGACCACAGGTTGCAGTGCAGACCCAATGGAGTTGCCAGGACTATGGGATGGCTACCAAGGAGAGCTGTGGGCACCAGATTAAGTTTTCTGGGACTGTGAGTAGCCTAGCTGGAAGGGTAGAATTGGAACTCCAGAGACTCATCACTGGTTAGCATGGGTTAGAGTTGTTGGACTTGGAGCTACAAAGTTTGATGTCTGCCCTTTGTAAATCTTGTATTGGTTGGATATTTCTTTGCTATGCCCAATGCCATTTATTGCAGTGTGAATGTTTATTTTGTGCCGTTATTATTATTATTTTGTATTACAGCTCAGTTAAAAAGACTTTAGTTATGGGGATGTTTGAACATCATTGGTATTGATAAAAACTATGTGGACTTTTAAAGTTGGATTGAATGTTATTGTATTTTATATCATGTATGGTTATGTGTTTATGGGGACCAAGGGTGAAATGTGGTTTGATTCAGGTATCCCCTATAAACTTATGTGTTCTGAATATTAGGCCCTCAGCTCATGGCAACTTGACAATTGAAGCCTCCTGTATTGTTGGGAGCAGGCTTATGGGTGTTATAGCCAGTTTCCCCTTGCAGGTGTTTGGCACACTCTTCCTACTGCTTTTGTCCACCTGATGTTGGCCGGGAGTTGATGTCCACCCTCTGTTCATGCCATCATTTTCCCCTGTCATCATGGAGCTTCCCAGCAAGTCTGTAGGCTAAAATAAACCCTTTTCTTCCACAGACAGTTTTTGGTTGAGCTCTTTGTGAAGCAAGGCAAAGCTAACTACAACAGTGTGGCTCATGCCTTAAAAAAAATTAGCCGGGCATGGTGGTACATGCCTTTAATCCCATCACTCTGGAGGTAGAGGTAGGGGATCACTGAGTTTGAGGCCATCCTGAGACTACATAGTGAATTCCAGTTCAGCCTGAGCTAGAGGTAGACCCTACCTCAAAAAAAATTTTTTTAAACTGGGCATGGTGTCACATGCCTTTAATCCCAGAACTCTGGTGGTTGAGGTAGGAGAGCAAGACCCTACTGGGGGAAAAAAATCAACCCCCCCAAAAAAAAAGATGGATCAAGCAGCATGTATTTAATTAATAATCTAAACTTGGCTCTGTTGGTAAAGCAGATGGCTATTATTCTTGAAGCCCTAGGTTGATCAGAAGTACCACAAAAGCTATTGTTGGGCTGGAGAGATGGCTTAGTGGTTAAGGCGTTTGCCTGCAAAGCCAAAGGATCCCGGTTCCACTCACCTATGTAAGCCAGATGCACAAGGGGCATATGCAAACGAACTCGAGACACATGTGCCCCCTTTTCTGGCTTTACGTGGGTCCTGGGGAATTGAACTGAGGTCCTTAGGCTTCTCAGGCAAATGCCTTAATCACTAAGCCATTTCCCCAGCCCTTTAAAAAAATATTTTATTTTATTTATTTTATTTATTTATTTATTTATTTATTTATTTGAGAGAAGGAGGCAGAAAATATATATTTTTTAAAAAGCTATTGTTTACTCATGTTGTGGTACACACCTATACTCTTGGTTAGAGGCTGAGGCAAAAGGATCAGAAGTTCAAGGTCATCCACAGCTACACAGTGAGTTTGCAGCCAGCTGGTACTCTCTAAGGTCCTGTGGGGTGGGGGAAGATCGAAACTTACAGAAGACAGCATTTGTTTCTTTGTTTTTTTTTTGGAGGGGTGGTCTTGATTTTGGTGGTATTTTTACATAATTTATTTATTTATGACAGAATGGGGAAAAGATAAATATATAGAGAATGGGCACACCAGGGCCTCTAGCCATTGCAAATGGACTCCAGATGCATATGCCACCTTGTGCATCTGTCTTGAGTGGGTACTGAGGAATCAAACCTGGGTCCTTAGGCTTCCCAGGCATGCACCTTCACCACTGAGCCATCTTTCTTTTTCAAGATAGGGTCTCACTCTAGCCCAGGTTGACCTGGAATTCACTATGTAGTCTCAGGGTGGCCTCAAACTCATGGTGATCCTCCTACCTCTGCCTCCCTGAGCACTGGGATTAAAGGAATGCACCACCAAGCCCGGCTATTGTTTTTTTGTTTTGTTTTTTTTGATTTTTGGTTTTTCTAGGTAGGGTCTTGCTCTAGTCCAGGCTGACCTGGAATTCACTATGGAGTGTCAGGGTGGCCTTGAACTCACAGTGATCCTCCTACCTCTGCCTCCCAGTGCTGGAATTAAAGGTGTGCACCACCACGCCAGGCTCCTGTTTTTTTTTTTTTTTTTTTTTTTAAATAGGGTCTCTTGTAACCCAGGCTGGTTTTGAACCTACAGTAATCCTCCTGCCTCAGCCTCCTAAATGCTGGGATTAAAGATATGAGCCCCTTCACTTCCTGGACTTGTTTGTTTTTAAAGCTTTATCTGTGACTTCAGAAGCTAACAATCAAGTGACAGGATAATCATGCTTTCATAGTTTTTGCTTCAAGGCATATGTGTGACATGCAAACAGAGTACAGATAAGGAAAAATAATCTTACAACAAAGCTAGATCTACTTTCCTGTGTGGTATGAATAAATGAGTGAACAATTTCCAAATGAATTGCATCTTTTCCTTTCACTCTCTTTTTTTCCTTCTTTTGAAGTATCTTTTTTCTATGAAGCCCACACCAAGCCTCATAATTACAACCCTCCTGCCTTAGTCAGAGTACTGAGATTATAGGCACATACCACTGAATGAAATTTTTGTTTTGTTTTGTTTTTCGAGGTGTAGGGGCTCACTCTACCCCTGCTGACCTGAAATTCACTATGTAGTCTCAGGGTGGCCTCAAACTCATAGGTGATCCTCCTACCTCTGCCTCCCAAGTGCTGGGATTAAAGGCATGCCCACTCCACCCTGCTCGAATAAAATTTTAAGAGTCAGCGTGGTGGTGCTTTTGATCCCAACACTTAGGAGGCAGAAGTAAGACTTCGATGTGAGTTTGAGGTCAGCCTGACTTCAAAAAAAAAACTTACTTAAAAAAAAAAAAAAACAGAAAAGAAAAAGAAATTTTAAAAGAACATCTGTAGCTGGATGTGGTGGCACACTCCTTTAATCCCAGTACTTGGAAGGCAGAGGTAGGAGAAGTGCTGTGTGTTTGAGGCCAACCTGAGACTACATAGTGAATTCTAGGTCAGCCTGGGCTAGAGTGAGACCCTACCCCCCAAAAAAATATGGGTGCTGGAGAGATGGTTTAGCAGTTAAGGGACTTGCCTGGGAAGACAAAGGAGCTCAGTTCAATTCCCCAAGACCCTTGTAAACCAAATGCACAAGGTAGTGCATAAGTCTGGAGTTTGTTTGCAGTAGCTGGAGGTCCTGGAGCACCCATATTCATTCTCTCTCTCTCTACCTCTTTCTCTCAAATTAAAAAAAAAAAATCTGGCTGGGTGTGGTGGCGCACACCTTTAATCCCAGCACTCGGGAGGCAGAGGTAGGAGGATCACTGAGAGTTTGAGGCCACCCTGAGACTACATAGTGAATTCCAGGTCAGCCTGGACCAGAGTGAGACTCTACCTTGCAAAACAAAAAAAAAAAAAAAAAAAATCTGGGACTGGAGAGATGGCTTAGTGGTTAAGCCTGCAAAGCCAAAGGACCCAGGTTTGATTCTCCAGGACCCATGTAAGCCAGATGCACAAGGTGGCACATGCATATGGAGTTCGTTTGCAGTGGCTGGCGGCCCTGGCACACCCACTCTCTCTCTCTCTTTGCCTCTTTCTCTCTCTGAAGTAAATAAAAAAATATATTTTTTAAAATATTTATTTATTTGAGAGAGATACAGAAATAGGTAGAGAGAGAACAGGCATGCCAGGGCCTCCAGCCACTGCAAACGAACTCCAGATGCGTGCGCCACCTTGTGCATCTGGCTTACATGGGTCCTGGAGAATTGAGCCTCAAACTGAGGTCCTTAGGCTTCACAGGCAAGTGCTTAACTGCTAAGCCATCTCTCCAGCCCAATAAAATATATTTTTAAAAAAAAATCTGTATCCCAGACTCTATGCTGCCTTCACCTCCCAAGTGCTAGGACCCCAGGTATATAACACCACACCCCGTTTATGTGGAGCTGAGGATCCACACCAGGACCATATGCATCCTAAGCAAGTACCCCCAGGTACTTAGAACGCACTGTAGCAGATGACCAACTCCTAGAGTAATTTGTTTCTCATCATTGTTCCCCATTTAACTCTCTGAGAACATACACACTGTAACAACTTATTTTGGGGGGTGGGGGTGTTTCAAGGTAGGGTCTCACTCTGGCTCAGGCTAACCTGGAATTCACTATGTAGTCTTAGGGTGGCCTCAAACTCATGGCAATCCTTCTATCTCTGCCTCCCAAGTGCAGCTTATTTTGTTTTACCTTTTTTTTTGGATTAAAGGCATGCACCACCATGCCTCAAACTCATGGCAATCCCCTGCCTCCCAAGTTGGGGGAGAGTTTTTTTTATAACTGCTTGGATCTCTGTACTTGTTATAGGTCTATTTAAGTGGTTAATCTCATCTTGATTTAATTTAGGTAGGTCATATAAATCAAGGAAATCATCCATTTCTTTCAGATTTTCAAACTTAGTTGAGTATATGTTCTTATAGTATGTCCCTATGATTTTTTAAATTTCTCTGGTGTCTGTTGTGATGGTGCCTTTTTCATCTCTAATTTTATTAATTTGTGTCTCTTCTCTCTTTCTTTTGGTCAGATTTGCTAAGGGTTTATCAATCTTTTTTTACCCTTTCAAAGAACCAATTCTTTGTTTTATTGATTCTTTGGATTGTTTGTTTGGTTTCTATTTCCTTCATTTCTGCCCTAATTTTTATTATTTTTTTCCCTTCTACTGATTTTCAGTTTGCCTTCTTCTTTTTCCAAGGCATTAAGGTGAAGCATTAAGTTGTTTACTTGCAAGCTTTCTAATTTCTTAATATAGGCAGCTGATGCTTCCTTTTTGGGGTATTTTTTTTTTTTTTTAAATATGGAACGCTTCACAAATTTGCATGTCATCCTTGCACAGGGGCCGTGCTAATCTTCTGTGTCCTTCCAGTTTTTTAGTATATGTGTTGCCGAAGCGAGCACTGGGGTATTTTTTGAGACAGGGTCTCTTGTAGCCCAGGCTATTTTCAAACTTGCTATGTAGAATTTTGTAGTCATAGCTGACCTTAAGTTCACTGTCTCAGCCTCCCAAGTGCTATAGTTGGAGGTTTGAGCTTCTATGCCCAGCCTGTTTATGCTCTGTCTCCCACCCCCACCAAGTTCTGCCCTTCCTTGCCTTGTGCTGTTTCATAAGTTAGATTCCTGACAGTCATAATTCTCATAGCAGTGATAAGCATTTGGAACAGCAGATGAGGGAAATTCTTAGTTTTCTTCAAAGTTTGTATTAAAAATGTTGCACTTATGGTATTGTTCTGTGTATATTAAAATTTAGAACAGGATGTGTGTGTGTGTGTGTGTGTGTGTGTGTATGTGATGTTTGCTACAAGTTACAAAATTCCCTTTCTCCTTTTCCCCCCATTGGAGTAAAACAACAACAACAAAGCAGAACAAAACACAAAACCAAAGTCCTCAAGCTGTGTAGGATTTGTTTGAATTGGTTACTTAGCAATCAGAAGCATAATTTTATGTTTAAGTATTTATCTGTACTTTTGCTATTCTGATTAAATAAGGGTTTATTATGGCTGTGATGCTAGGGAAGAAATTACACAGTTTTTCCATAACAGTTCTTGATGACAAATACTATTTTCCTGGTTCCTAGTTCCACTCAGGGGATAATAGGGAGCAAAGGAGAATTAGAGAGAGGGTTAATTTGACCTAGTCATAATTTGATGGCTATCATTGCATAGTTGATTTATAGTCACATAGCTCAAGGGTCAGGTGAAGAGGGAAAGTGTCATCTGATATTGGTAAAAATGGTAACGTGAAAAAAAAAAATTTTTTTAAGACAGGGTCTCATGTAGGCCAAGCTGGTCTGGAACTAGCTGTGTAGTTAAGACTGACCTTGAAAAAAATTAAAAAATTAAAAAAAAAAAGACTGACCTTGAACTCCTGATCCTCTTACCTCCACCTTATGGGTACTGGGATTACAGTCATGTACCACCATGTTTTGCTTTTTTTGAGCTTTATTTATTTGAGCAGCTGTGGGTATTTTATTTATTTATTTATTTATTTATTTATTCATTCATTCATTTATTGGTTTTCCAAGATTGGGTCTCACTCTAGCCCAGGCTGACCTGGAATTCATTATGTAGTCTCAGGCTGGTCTTGAACTCACAGCGATCCTCTTACCTCTGCCTCCCAAATGCTGGGATTAAAGACGTGCACTACCACGCCCAGCTTTTTTTGAACTTTAAATGCATTCTTCAAGTGTGATATTTCCAGGATCTTAATGATAATTTTAATATTTTTATTTTTTTGAGGTAGGGTAACTCTAGCCCACACTGACCTGGCACTCACTTTGTAGTTCCAGGCTGGCCTTGAACTCACTGTGATCTTCCTACCTTGGCATCCTGAGATCAAAGGTGTGCACCATGATGCCTGGCTGATATTTTGATTTTAAAAAGTAAATCATTTTCTCTTTAAATTTGTTTTTATTACTAGGAGAAACGAAAACTACACAAAAGAACTACAAAGGCATGTTCAGTAGCTGATCTGGAATTATAAATGTTGAGGTGGCTAGCATGGTGGTACATGCCTGCAATTCTAGCACTCAGTAGACTGAGGCAAAGGATTACAAATTCTAGGGCAATTTGGGACTACAGAGTGAGCTCCAAGTCAGCTTGGCCTGCAGATCCTACCTCAAGTGCTGGAATTAAAGGTGTATGCCATCTTGCCTGGCTAAAGGACCACTCTTCCCCTCCCCTCCCAAGGTAGGATACTGCTGTAGCTCAGGCTGATCTGGAATTCATTATGTAGTCTTAGGGTGGCCACAGACTCATGGAGATCCTCCTGCCTCTGCCTCCCAAGTGCTGGAAAGAGATCATCATTTTAGTTGCACATCAGTGACAGAAGAGAAATATGATTATGTATCTCTTGAAAAGAACTCTCCTTCTAGAAGTACGAACATAGTGTTTGTGTTCTTTGTTGATAAAATTGCTGAAAAGTCAAATTTATATTTCTGGACTTGGAGTGAGGTAGCTCAGTGGTAGAGCACTTTCCTGCCATACTTGTGGCTCTGGATTCAGTCTCCAGGACTACCCCATCCCCAGTTACTTTTTTGTTTGTTTGTTTTTGCGAGGTAGGGTCTCACTCTAGCTCAGGCTGACCTGTAATTCACTATGTAGTCTCAGGGTGGGCTTGAACTCACAGTGATCCTCCTACCTCTGCCTCCTGAGTGCCGGGATTAAAGGTGTGTGCCACCACGCCCAGCATCCAGTTACTTCTTAATGATAACATACTCTATTAGGTGCCATCATGAAACATTTTAGCAATGATTGTGAGGTAGTTACAGGCTGGGCAGATTTTACAATCCAAAGGGATGGGAAAACTGATAATGAATTTAGCTTTTTTCTTTCCTTTTTTTCAATGTAGGGTCTCTCTCTAGCCTAGGCTGACCCGGACTATGTGGTCTCAGGCTGACCTCAAGCCCACAGCCGTCTTTCTACCTCTACCTCCCATGTGCTGGGATTAAAGGTGAATGCCACCATGCGTGGCTTTGAATTTAGCTTTTAATCGGTGACAAAATTAATACGGATTTCTTCTGTTGTTTACAGTGGCATACATTTAAAATGAATTGATCTTTGGTGACTGGGCGACTGAAGAAAAACATAGGCTTAAAAGATTCACCCTACCACATCAGTAATTGGATTTACTGTGTGCTCCCAGAAGAGAATGAATACTTTTATTTTATTTTATATATATTTTTTGAGGCAGGGTCTCTCTCTTGCTCAGGCTGAGTTGGAATTTACTATGTAGTCTCAGAGTAGCTTTGAACTCTCAGTGATCCTCCTTCCTCTGCCTCCCAAGTGCTGGGATTAAAGGCGTGTGCCACCACGCCCAGCTCAAGAATGGTTCTTGAAGTTTAATTCAGTCACTCTGAAGCATTGTTTGTTGGCCTTGTTTATTATCATTTTGTGTTAAGACTAAAGAACTTTCCTTGTAAGTAGAGTGTGTTGCTATTTTTACTACTCACAACAACTTATTGTTTCAGCTGGGACTTTTCAACCCTTACTCAGTTAAAAGTAAAAGAATACAACAGACTGCTGAGTGAACCCGGTCAGCACCTAGCATTGTCCCTGTGTTTTCCAGACTGGAGTTAACTCATGACCAGGAAACATTCCCTGTTTCATGAGATGGGGTCTTTTCTAATTATAATATTGGCATTATTTATATTGGAATTTTAAATATTTAAATAATGATAAAACAATATTTGGTCTTTACTTTGTGCTATACTTTATCATATGTGGTAAAGGTAGACTGTTTTGTACAGCTTATTTCACTGTGTGTATGTGTGTGTGTCTTGTGATACCAAATGTGTTTCTTACCATGAGTTTGGTTAGAAAGGTTCATGAACTACTGGTTGGTCTGTAGTGCAACAGGAGGATTTGATTCAAGGAGCGATTCAAACTTTTAGGAATTGTGTGTGTGTACATGCATGTGTTCTTTAAAACCATACTAATTTTTTCTTCTGCTGTTAATGCCCATGGACTCCCTCTTTGATTTCTACCCCTGCCTCTAATTATGACTGCTCATTGTCTCCTGTTTTTTTTTTGAGACAGGGTCTCGCTCTAGCCCAGGCTGACCTGGAATTCAGTGTGTAGTCTCAGGGTGGCCTCAAACTCAGGGAGATCATCCTACCTCTGGATCATCCTACCTCTGAGTGCTGAGACTAAAGATGTGTGCCACCTCGCTCGGTTGTTTTTGGTTTTTCCCTGGTAGGGTTTCACTTTAGCCCAGGATGACCTGGAACTCATTGTGTAGTTCCAGGTTGGCCTACAACTCATGGTAATCCTTCTACCTCTGCCTGGGATTAAGGCATGCATCACCACACCTGGCCTTCTACTTTGATATATGTGTCCTGCTATATATATATATATATATATATATATATTTTTTTTCCTTTGAGAGAGCTAGAGAGAGAGAGCTAGAGAAATAGAGAGACAGATAGAGAATGGGCATGCCAGCAGCCTCTCAGCCACTGTGAATGAACTCCAGATGCAGGTGCGCCCCCTTGTGGGCAAGTGAGGCATTGTGCCCTTGTGTCACTTTTTACTTCTGGCTAAATGTGGGATCTGGAGATTGGAACTGGCATTCTTAGGCTTTTCAGGCAGGTGCCTAAACCGTCAAGCCATCTCTCCAGCCCTGTCCTGCTTTCTTTGTGTTTACTGTTTTTCTCAAACTTGGTTTCTCTCCACAAATATCCTTCTTTTTACTCTCATGTTCCAGACTTACGGTGTTTTTGTTTGAGATGGTCTTGTAATCCAGGCTGGCCTTGAACTTGCAATGATCCTCCTGCATCAGCCTCCTGAATGCTAGATTACAGCCATGCACCACCACACGCAGCTCAGACTTGACTTTAGTCTCACCATGTGCTGACCTTCTGTGTGCATTTTGAGTCAAGGCATTGTCTCAGAAAAGGATAATCACTTACTTTCCTATCTTTAATTCGTGTTTATTTTGTTCTCTGTTGTGCTTCTTTCTGGAGGGAGTTTATCTAGCCAACCTCTCTATGACTCATGTTATTCAACTTCAAATGAGTGTTTTCCCCTTAATCTCTACTACCTGCAGCTCATTGTTCAGCAATTCTGAAAGGCTGTATCTTGAGGTTCAGGGAGGAGGATCAGAAAATTGAGGCCAGCATGGGCTACACAGTGTGTTTTAAAGCCAGCCTGGGTAACATAAGGAGAGCCTGTCTCAAAGCAAGGAAGCAAGCAAGCAAACAAACAAACACGCATTTCATCTTCAAGTAGCTAGACCTTTAGTCTAACTCTTTTTTAAAAAATTTATTTATTAGGGACAGAGGAAGAGAAAAGGAGAGAGAGAGAATGGGCATGCCAGGGCCTCTAGTCACTGCAAATGGACTCCAGATGCATGTTATACCATGTGCATCTGGCTTACGTGGGACCTGGAGAAATGAACATGGGTCCTTGGGCTCCACAGGCAAGTGCCTTAACCACTATGCAATCTCTGTAGCCCTATTCTCTTAACATAGTTCTTTTTATTTTGCTAGATGAAAGTGCTGTGATATGAGCAAGCTCAACCAACTTGGTCTTCATGATATGTATATCTTCTCACCTTTCCTTATTTCCATAAGAACTCTTTTCAGAGCCCCATGGGCGCTCCAGCACCTTTTTCTTCCATGAGATGTACGCCTACAGTTACTCTTTCCTAGTTATGTGTTCTCTCTCTCTGCTAATTTTTTTTTTTTTTGAGGTAGGGTCTCACTCTAGTCCAGGCTGACCTGGAATTCACTCTGTAGTCTCAGGCTGGCCTCGAACTCATGGTGATCCTCTTACCTCTGCCTCCCATTTCCTTGCTAGTTTGCTGTTACCTGTCCTGACTTTCTGAATTAGATAGGTTATCCTTGCTGTAATCAAATAACTGACTAGAAGAAACTTAAGGAGGAAGGGTTTAGTTTGGCTCACAGTTTAAGAAAGAACACAACCTGTAATAATGGGAAAGACATGGTGGCAGGAGTGTGAGGCAGCTGGTCACATACTGTTGCAAACAGAGATAAGAAAATGGACCAAAAGTAGGACCTGGTTATCAAACCTCAAGGTCTGTCCCAGTCACTCACTTTCCCCATCAAGACTTCACCACCTAAAGATTTCACAACCTGCCTGCCAAAAATAGTGTCACCATCTAGGGACCAAGTGTTCAAACACGAGTCTGAGGGGACATTTCATAATCAAACCACACCACAATCTTTTAGAAAACACTTTTTAAAAATAAACTTTTTTTCAAGGCAGAGTTTTGTTCTAGCCCAGGTATTTTTTTTAACTTAAAAAAATTTTTTTTTAATTATTTTTTTGGAGAGAGACACAGAGAGAGACAGAGAGGGAGAGGAAGACAGAGATGGGCACGCCAGCAGTGTCTCAGCTGCTGCAAACGAAATCCAGATGTGTGCGCCCCCCTTGTGGTCAAGTGCGGCATTGTGCCCTTGTGTCACTTTGCATCTGGCTAAACGTGGGACCTGGAGATTGGAACTGCTGGAGATTGGAACCAGTGTTCTTAGGCTTAGGAGGCAGGCGCCTTAACCCCTAAGCCATCTCTCCAGCCCTTTTAACTTTTTATTGGTAACCTCCAAACATATAGACAATATACCATGATCATAATTCCCTCCTACCACCCTCTCTTTTCCTTTACCTAAATTCTTTCTCTACCAAATAACTTCTTTACAACTGGTCTCTCTTCTATTTTGATGTCATCATTTTAATTTTTATTTATTTATTTATTTGAGAGCGACAGACAGGGAGAGAAAGAGGCAGATAGAGAGAGAATGGGTGCTCCAGAGCCTCCAGCTATTGCAAATGAACTACAGATGCATGTGCCACCTTGTGCATCTGGCTTATGTGGGTCCTGGGGAATCAAGCCTCGAACCAGGGTCTTTAGGTGTCACAGGCAAGCACTTAACTGCTAAACCACATCTCTGGGCTCTGATGTCATTATTTTAATTTATTTGTTTGTTTATTTATTTGAGAAAGAGAGGGAGAGAGAATGAGAAAATAACAGTGTGCACGCCAGATCCTTTTGCCATTGCAAATGAACTCCAGATTCACGCATCACATTGTGTGTCTGGCTTTATGTGTGTACTGGGGAATTGAACCCAGGCTGGCAGGCTTTGCATGCTAGTGCCTTTAACCACTGAACCATCTCTCCAGCCCAATATCATCATTTCCCACCCTCCTTTTTTCTAATTTTAATTTATTTATTTGAGAGTGACAGAGGAGGCAGAGAGAGGGAGAGAATGGGCGCACCAGGGCCTCCAGCCACTGCAAATGAACTCCAGATGCATGTGTCAACTTGTGCATCTGGCTTACGTGGGTACTGGGAAATAGAGCCTCAGACTGGGGTCCTTAGGCTTCACAGGCAAGTGCTTAACCACTAAGCCATCTCTCCAGCCCCCCACCCTCCTTTTATGCATGCTTGTGTAGGTAGCATTAGCCACTGTGAGGTCATGAGTGGAGTGGCCAATGTTTCTGAAAGACAGTATTGTAAGCACTTCTCCCCTTCCTTTGACTCTTACATTTTTTTTTTTTTTTATTTTAGAGGTAGGGTCTCACTCTAGCTCAGGCTGACCTGGAATTCACTATGTAGTCTCAGGATGGCCTTGAACTCATGGCAATCCTCCTACCTCTGCCTCCCGAGTGCTGGGATTAAAGGCGTGCGCCACCTTGCCCAGCTGGCTCTTACATTCTTTTTTTTTTTTTAAAGTATATTTTATTTATTTACTTACTAGAGAGAGAGAGTGAGAGCGAGAGAAAGAGAATGGGCACTCTAGGGCCTCCAGCCATTGCAAACAAACTCCAGATGCATGTGCCCCTTGTGTATCTGGTTTATGTGGGTACTGGGGAATTAAGCCATGAACCAAGGTTCTTAGGCTTCACAGGCAGGCGCTTCACCACTAAGCCATCTCTCCAGCCCTGCTCTTGCTTCTTTTAACTCACATCACCTACTTTAAGCCTTTGGCTGTTCTGTCCCTATTTACTGTCAGTAGATAGGCTAGCCTATTATTTCAAAGAAAAAAAAAACAGAGGCTGTCGGTTGGGAAGTTCATGAGGGTACAGTCCCTAACCCTTTGGGGTTACTGTACCTTTGTCTTCCTTATGTTATTCATCTTGTCCCAGTGGATGAAATGCCCCTCTTCCGGTGGCTGCTAGGTGTACCTTGCCAGTTCCACTGAGGCTTATGCCGTCTTTCCCTCCTGGGCTTTCTGCCTTCTGTCCTTGCCTCTAATCTACTGATTCCTTTCCACACATGTTTAAATATAACTTAGTTCTTTCCTGTCTTAAAAAAAAATAAGCTTTCCTGGACCTCATGTTCCTGCCCAGCTATCATTGTGTTGTCACTCGCCTACTTGGATTCAGTCCTGAAATATTGCCTAGAGCTGCATTTCCATTCTTTCCCCACCCCTTTGGCCTCCTTGGCCTCAAGCCTTCTCTTGACCTGCCGGCACAGTCATGTCTGACAGTGAAGCTGTTACTGTGGACCACTCTTGTTGTGAGCCTCTTTGGCTTTCTCAGTTCTGTTCACTACTGGTATTTCTCCTATCATTTGTCTATTTTTGTGACAGATTTCCACCTGTGATACATGTGGACTGACTCAGAATGTCTGAAAACTGACCTATTCCAGATAAGCAATAATTTTGGAGTTCATAAAGTTAATATTATCAAAGCATGATTATGTGTAAAATTCCCCTAAAATAATTCTGACTATATAGTAATGAAGTGTGGTATGATATGGTAAGAAATTAATGAGTTTGAACCAAACGCAGTGACACACACTTGTAATACCAGCTATTTGGGAGGCTGAGGCCAGAGGACCACAAGTTCAAAGTTAGCTGGGGCTTTGTCCTAAAACCCTATCTCAACAACAGCAACCAAGTCCAAAAGCAAAGAAATAGATGAGGTTGAAAAGTTTACATGGAGACCACGGTGAGATCCCACTACCTACAAGATGGGCTAAATTTAAAAAGACTAACAATGCAGGCTGGAGAGACAGCTTGGCGGTCAAGGTGCCTGTGAAGCCTGAGGACCCAAGTTCAGATAAAGCCAGATGTATTAGTTGACGCATGCATTTGCATTTGCAGTGGCTGGTGGCCCTGGCGCACCCATTCTCACTCTTTTTCTACCTCTCTCACTTTCTCTCAAAATAAAAGCCATCTCTCCAGCCCCCAAAGAAACGTTTTTAGAAGTGATATTTTTATAGCATGTGTGTTTGTCTTTAAAATTTGTTTGTTTGCTTGTGTATGACAGGGTCTTAAATAGCTTAGGCTGGCATTGGACTCACTATCTTTCTGGGCACGATCCCCTCACCTTTTTTTTAAATTTATTTTTTATTTATTTATTTTTAATTTTTATTTATTATTATTATTATTATTATTATTATTATTATTTTGGTTTTCTTCGAGGTAGGGTCTCACTCTAGCTCAGGCTGACCTGGAACTCACTATGTAGTCAAGCACTGTAAGAAGTTATACAGTAGGATGTAGAAAACTTGCTCCTATATCTACCCTTAGTTCCTTCTCTTTGATACCACTGTTGACAGGGCCTCTTGCCACTGCATACAGAATCCAGACACACGTGCCCCTTTGTGCATCTGGATCTTTGAAGAGCTGGGCCATTGAACCCAAGCTGGGAGGTTTGCAAGGTCATTTAACTGCTGAGCCAACTCTCCAACCCCAGAGAAGATTTTCTTAAAATATAATTAGATAAAAATATTAAGATATTTTATTTAGTTATCTTTTCTTTTTTAGTATTTATTTATTTATTTATTTGAGAGAGAGAGAGACAGATAGAGACAGAAGGAATAAGAGAATGGGCACGCCACGGCCTCTGGCCGCTGCAAACAAACTCCAGATGCATGTGCCACCTTGTGCATCTGGATCATGTGGGTCCTGGGGAATCAAATCATGGTCCTTTGACTTTGCAGGCAAGTGCCTTAACCGCTAAGCCATTTCTCCAGCCCTTAGTTATCTTTTCTAATATTAGGTTAATATAACAAAATTCTGAAAGTTTTGTGTGATTTTCCACATTGTGACATTTTATAACACTTTCTTTTCTATTGAAATTTCATTTGACTTTTTAAAAATATTTTTAAATTTTTATTTATTTATTTATTTGACAGAGAGAGAGAGAGAGAGAGAGAGAGAGGGAATGAATGGGTGCACCAGGTCCTCCAACTGCTGCAAATGAACTCCAGAGATGTGTATCCCTTGTGCATCTGGCTAACGTGGGTCCTGGGGAATTGAACCTGGGTCCTTTGGCTTTGCAGGCAAACACCTTAACCACTAAGCCATCCCTCATTTGACTTTTTAAACTTTTTCGACAACTTCCATAATTATAGACAATAAATCATGATCATTCCTTTCCCTCCTCCACTGTCCCCTTCTCAAGCCCACCCTCCATTACATCCCATCCCCCTCTCAATTAGTCTCTCTTATTTTGATGTCATCATCTTTTCCTCCTATTATGAGGTTTTAACATTATTTATTGATTTATTTGCAAGTAGAGAGAGGGAGAGAGAAGAGAGACAGAAAATGGGTGTGTCAGGGCCTCTAACCACTGCAAACAAACTCCAGACGCATGAGCTACCTTGTGCATCTGACTTTACATAGGTACTGGGGAATTGAACCTGTGTCCTTGGGCTTTGTGTTTGAAACCGCTGAGCCATCTCTCTAGTTCCCCCTTTTATGAACTCTAGACACATGTACCACCTGTGCATCTGGCTTATGTGGGTCCTGGGGAATTGAACTAGGGTCGTTTGGTTTTGCAGGCAAGAGCCTTAAGCGCTAAGCCATTCCTCCAGCGCTAGTCCCCCTTTTTTTGAGATAGGGTTTCACTCTAGCCTAGGCTAACCTGGAATTTACTATGTTGTCTCAGGGTGGCCTTGAACTTACAGCGATCCTTCTACCTCTGTCTCCTAATTGCTGGGATTAAAGGTGTGTGCCACCAAGCCTGGCTCACTTGACTGTTTTAGCTAAGCCATTTATTGGGGTTTTGTTTTATTTTGAGATGGAGTCTTGTATGCAACCTCAGACTTGAGATCTGCCACCTTAACTTTCTGGATGCCACCTCACCCAGATTTTGAAATCTAGCTATGAGCTAGTATTTTATTTTTTTTACTTTTGGTTTTTCAAAGTAAGGTCTGACTCTAGCTCAGGCTGACCTGGAATTCACTATGTAGTCTCTGAGTGGCCTCAAACTCATGGCGATCCTCCTACCTCTGCCTCCCTCCCGAGTGCTGGGATTAAAGGTGTGTACCGCCATGCCTGGCTGAGCACCTGTTTTTATCTCAGAGAAGACTCCAAAACCAGTTACTGTGTTCCTCTAACTTTCACATATTAAGCACTTGAATGATTATCTTGAGGTACTTTTCTCTTCCCTGCCCCCGCCCCCGGGAAGTAGGGGGTAACACATGCCCCCTTATTTCTTTAAAGGAATCCTTATTTTTAAAATGTATTTTAATTAATTAATTAATTAATTTGAGAGAGAGAAGTAGAGAGACAGAGAGAGAGAGAGAGGATGAGTGCTCCAGGGCTATCAACTGCTGTAAATCAACGCCAGGCACATGTGCCACCTTGTGCATCTGGCTTACATGGGTCCTGGGGAATTGAACCTAGTTCCTTTTGCTTTGTAGGCAAGTGCCTTAACTGCTAAGCCATCTATCCAGCCCCAAGGATTCCTTATTGTCCCTTGTAATCTTCACAGTTAATGAAGACACACCCTTGAGAATGGAGATGAAGGTATGGCAGCAGAACCAGTGCTGAGCTACCCTGCTTTGAACCTTAGCAGTCCTCTTAGATGTGGGACATTTGACTCCTATTGTTTTGATTTTGGCCTTTGAGGCCCCTGTTGAACCTCAGAGAAGGCAGGAAAAGTTGCATTTGACATCCTGTTAGCTGATCTTATTGTTATGTCTACCTACAAGTTATACATAGTGGCTTGTGTAAAAGCTTTGGAATAAAACAGAACTAGGTCACAAAATGAAACTACCTACTGTGATAAGTAATGATATTGTCAAGGTAGTTGTAAGGATTAAAGGCAACAATGAAAGCAGATGCTTAATACAGTGCTTGGCACAAGTAAGCCCTGTAAATAACAGCTCTTTAAAACTTCATATTGTGATGTAAACATGCCCTCTTTTGATCATTTTGGATTTTCTTTGTTACATTTTATTTGTTGCACATCTTGGGATAGTGGCAATTTAGGTTCCATTGCTGATCAGATTATTCTAAGACCTCAATGAGCACTGCCTGGCGTCAGTTCTGGTGTTAGACAACAAATACTGTCTTCTTGATTCATAACCTATTTTTTGGGAGAGGAATAATGATATGGGTAATGAGCCATGCCATTGTAATTTTTGGAAAATTTTAAAACCTTTGGTAGAATTTTTCTTGCTGAAGATGTAGCTTAAGTTGGTAGAGTGCTTACTCAGCATCCCTGAAGCCTTGGGTTCAATTTTAAGTACCTCATAACCTGAGCATGGTGGTATAACCCTGTGATGCCAGCACTTGGGAAGTAGAGGCAGGAAGATCAGAAGCTTAAGACCAAAGCTGAGTATGGTATCTCATGCCTCTAGCACTTGGGGGGCTGAGGCAGGAGAATGGCCATGAGTTTAAAAACCAGCCTGACCTGCAGAGTAAAACAAGCAAGCAAACAAAACTGTTGGAGAATTTTTCACGTTTTTAGTGAATCATTTTCTTTTTAGGTAGATTTAGTTGGATGTCTTTTAAATGCTGGTGTTTGGTAGAACATGGCTTTATAGGCCTACTTCATTTTATTAGTTATTAGTTGATTATTATGTTTAAGTTCAAGGATATATTTTGAAGTGTACCAATTAGCTTATATGTTGTAGCATATATAGGCCTTCAACTATAGACAGTAAGGTTACTGCAAACTGCATCATATATAGAAATGTGCCAACACAGGCTGTATGAGCCACTGGGGAAATACACTAAGTAAAGTAGAAAAAGAACTCACTCCTTAAGTCAATTTTTTAAAAAATATATTTTATTTTATTATTTATTTGAGAAAGAGGGAAAGGGAGAAGAAAGGCGGGGGATGGGGAGGGGGGAGAGAGAGAGAGAGAGAGAGAGAGAGAGAATAGGCATGCCAGGGCCTTCAGCCACTGCAAACAAACTCCAGATACATGTGCAACCTTGTGGCTCTGGATTACATGGGTCCTGGGGAATTGAACCTAGGTCCTTTGGCTTTGCAGACAAGCACCTTAGCTGCTAAGCCATCTTTCTAGCCTCGTTTGTTTTTTTGAGGTAGGATCTTGCTTTAGCCCAGGATGACCTGGAATTCACTCTGTAGTCTCAGGATGGCCTCCGACTCATAGTGATCCTCCTACCTCAGCCTCCCAAATGGTGGGATTAAAGGCATGCGCTACCACGCTGGGCTATGACCAACGTTCGTTCGTTCATTTATTTATTTATTTTGGTTTTTCGAGGTAGGGTCTTGCTCTAGCCCAGGCTGACCTGACCTGGAATTTACTATGGAGTTTCAGGGTGTTCTTGAACTCATGGCGATCCTCCTACCTCTGCCTCCTGAGTGCTGGGATTAAAGGTGTGCGCCACCACACCCGGCTTTATTTATTTATTTTATTTTTCTTAATTTATTTATTTGAGAGAAATAGGCAAAGGGAGGGAGGGGGGAGAGAGAGAAAGAATGAATGGGTGCTCCAGGGCCTCCAGCCACTGCAAATGATCTCTAGATGCGTGCGCCTCCTTGTGCATCTGGCTTGCATGGGTTCTGAGGAATCGAACCTGGGTCCTTTGGCTTTGCAGGCAAGCTCCATAAACACTAAACCATTTCTCCAGCCCCCAACTTCTTTCTTTTTTTAATGTATAACTTTATTAATTAATTTATTTATTTTGGTTTTTCGAGGTAGGATTTCACTCTGGTCCAGGCTGACCTGGAATTAACTATGTAGTCTCAGGGTGGTCTCGAACTCACAGTGATCCTCCTACCTCTGCCTTCCAAGTGCTGGGATTAAAGGCGTGTGCCACCACGCCTAGCTTAATGTATAATTATTTTTATTGACAACTTCTATATTTACAGACAATAAACCATGATAATCCCCTCCTCTCCCCCACTTCCCTTTCACAACTTCACTCTCCATCTTATCCCCTCCCTCTCTCCATTATTCTCTCTTTTATTCTGGTGATGACCAACTTCTTATATCATAAAGTTAGTCAGGTTTTAATTAGTGTTTATAAAACTAAAACAAAATTCAGAATCCCTGGGACTATGAACAGACTTTTCTCTAAGTATGCCTATTAATGTTTGGGTTACAATTCTGATTTCTAAAGAGTTACCCTGGAACCCAGAGACCAATACAGACTTGGAAAACTAGATTTGTAGAACTATTGCTGTGATTTACAGCCTCCATGATATTTGGACTGAGAGGAAGTGTTTTCCTAAGTCTCATTCTTCTGTCCTCCCACCTATATTACCTTCTTTTAAATTGAGTTTTTGTTAGTATGTAAAGTAATGGGTTTTGTTATGACATTTGCATACACATATATCATTATATTTTGTTCTTGCTCCCCATCCCCACCCCCACCCCATTGTTTCCCTTCCCTTCTCCCAGCCACTTGCTGGTGTCCTTCCCAGCACATGTGAGGCACTGAGTTGCACCCCAGCATTGCAAATATAAATAAATAAACTAAAATTTCAGTGTTCTTCCTATCAAAAAAGATACTGAGTATGTTAATTAGTTTGATTCCACAATGTATATTTATATTAAACCTCATAAATACATTCAGTCATTTTCAGTTTTTTTTTTTTAATTTAAATTTTTTAAATTTTTTATTTATTTATTTGAGAGAGAGAGATACAGAAACAGGCAGGGAGAGAGAGAGAGAGAGAATGGGTGCACCAGGGGCCTCCAGCCACTGCAAACGAACTCCAGATGCATGCACCCCCTTGTGCATCTGGCTTACGTGGGTCCTGGAGAATCAAGCCTCGAACCGGGGTCCTTAGGCTTCATAGGCAAGCGTTTAACCGCTAAGCCATCTCTCCAGCCCCTTCTTTTTTAATTTTTATTTATTTGTTTGAGAGGGCAAAAATGAATATGGGCACACCAGGGTTTCTTGCTGTTGTAAGCGAACTCCAGACACATGCACTACTTTGTGCATCTGCCTTTACTTGGGGACTCTAACCCAGGCTGGCAAGCTTTGCAAGTAAGCAAAGTATGCTGAGCCATCTCCCCAAACCCATTATTTGTCAGTGTTTTGAGAGAGGGTCTGGCTATCTTGGAGCTCTCTGTAGGCAAGGCTACCCTCAAATTGTGATCCTGCTCTCTTTAGCTACCAAGTGCCAGGATTGACTTGTGCCACTACTTCTGAAAAAATGTTTGTTTGTTTGTTTATTTATTTATTTATTTATTTATTTATTTAAGAGAGTGATAAAGAGGCAGATAGAGAGAATGGGCATGCCAGGGCATCTAGCCACTACAAGTGAACTCCAGATGCACACGCCCCCTTGTACATCTGGCTTATTTGGGTCCTTGGGAATCACACCAGGTTCCTTAGGCTTTACAGGCAGACGCCTTAACCACTAAGCCATTTTCCCAGTCCAATATATGAATATCTTTTCAATAAATGAACTGTTTTATTTTCTTTTTTTGAGGTAGGGTCTTGCTCTAACCCAGGCTGACCTGGATGTCACTGTAAAGTCTCAGGGTGTTTCCTTCTACTTCTGCCTTCAAGTTCTGGAATTAAAGGCATGTTCTACCATGCTGGACTTTTTGTTGTTGGGTGTTTTTTTTTTTTTGTTTGTTTTTTTGAGGTAGGGTCTCACTCTAGTCCCGGCTGACCTGGAATTCACTATATAGTCTCAGGGTGGCCTTGAACTCACAGCAGTCCTCCTACCTCTGCCTCTTGAGTATTGGGATTAAAGCGTGCTCCACCACACCCAGATTGTTTTGTTTTTTTGAGGTAGTGTCTTGCTCTAGTGCAGGTTGACCTAGAATTTGCTATGTAGTCTCAGGCTGGTCTTAAGCTCATGACCATCCTTCCACCTCTGCCTCCTGAGTACTGGGATTAGAGACAGGCGCTACTGTGTCTGGCAGAGTGCTCTCTCTCTCTTAAATAAATAAATATTTTAAAAAATTAAGCATGACACACTCTAATTAGATTGCATGTATATGTGATAGACATTGACAAAGATGTGAATTTACAAGCTGGGCGTGGTGGTGCATGCCTTTAATCCCAGCATTTGGGAGGCAGAGGTAGGAGGATCATATGAGTTCAAGGCCACCCTAAGACTACATAGTGAATTTCAGATCAGTCTGAGCTTTAGTGAGACCCTACCTTGAAAAAAAAAAAAAGATATGAATTTACTAGTCAAGTGTGAAAACCCACCAAGCGTGGTGACACACACCTTTAATTCCTGCACTTGGGAGGCAGAGGAAGGAGGATTGCGGTGTTTGAGACCACCCTGAGACTACAGAGTGAATTCCAGGTCAGCCTGGGCTAGGGTAAGACCCTACCTTGAAAAACCAAAATAAACCCTTCTTATGGGACTGGGGAGAAGGTTCACTGGTTAAGGAGTTTACCTGCAAAAGCCAATGACCAGAGTTTGATTCCCTAGTACCCACGTAAAGCCAGATGGACAGATTGGTACATGCATCTGGAGTTCCTTTGCAGTGGCTAGAGGCCCTGACACACCCATTCTCTCTCTCTGCTTGCAAATAAATAAATAAAAATATTTTTAAAAAGCCTTTTAGTTTAAGGCAGTAGAATCGGTAAGTATTTGGACTCAAGGAAGTTCTCTTTCATTGGATCTGTGTGTTGTGATGAGTGGTCTTCAGTTGGGTTGGTTTTGCCTGGGATGTCATGACAAAGTACCAGACACCACAGCTTCAACAGATCGCAATGTTCTTACTGCTCTGGAGTTGAAGGCCTGAGATGAAGGTGTGTGTTTGTGGGGTAGGTTTCTTCTGAGGCCTACTTGGCTTGTAGCTCTGTCTTCTTGTCGTTATTTTTATTTTTGTATTTTTTTTTAGGTAGGGTCTCACTCTGCATCACTCATTAGATGCAGAAAAAGCATCTGACAATATCCAACATCCCTTCATGATAAAAGTCTTACAGAGACTGGGAATAGAGGGAATATATCTCAACACAATAAAGACTATTTATGGCAAATCTATAGCCAACATAATACTAAATGGAGAAAAACCTGAAGCTTTTCCACTAAAATCAGGAATAAGACAATGATGTCCACTGTCCCCACTTTTATTTAATATAGTACTGGAAGTCTTAGCCATAGCAATAAGGCGAGAGACACACATAAAAGGGATACAAATTGGAAAGGAAGAGATTAAGTTATCACTATTTGCAGATGATATGATTCTATACATAAAGGACCCTAAAGACTCTACCAGCAAACTGTTAGAGCTGATAACACCTATAGCCATGTAGCAGGATAAAAATGTACACACAGAAATCTGTAGCCTTCCTATATGCAAGCAACAAACACACAGAGGATAAAATCAGAGAATCACTCCCATTCACAATTGCATCCAAAAAATAAAGTACCTCGGAATAAACCTAACCAAGGAAGTGACAGATCTTTACAATGAAAACTTTATTTATTTATTTATTCTATTTTTTTGATTTTTATTTTTCTGTCATACATGGGTCTTGGGGAATTGAATCTGGGTCCTTTGGCTTTACATTAAGCCATCTCTCCAGCCCACTACAATAAAAACTTTAAAACATTCAAGTGAGAAATTGAAGAAGACACTAGGAAGTGGAAAGACATCCCTTGTTCTTGGATTGGAAGAATCAATATTGTGAAAATGTCAGTCTTACCAAAAGCAATCTACACATTTAATGCAATCCCCATCAAAATTCCAATGGCATACTTCACAGAAATAGAAAAAAATTCCAAAAATTCATTTGGAAGAATAAAAAACCTCAAATATCTAAAACAAATTTGAGCAACAAAAATAAGGCTGGTGGCATCACCATACCTGATTGTAACCTATATTACAGAGCCATAGTAATAAAAACAGCATGGTACTGGCGCAAAAACTGACATGTGGATCAATGGAACAGAATAGAGGACCCTGATGTAAGTTCGGGTAGCTACAACCACCTGATCTTTGACAAAAATTCCAAAAATACTCAGTGGAGAAAAGACAGCCTTTGCAGCAAATGGTGCTGGGAAAACTGGATATGCATCTGTAGAAGGATGAAAATAGTTCCTTATCTCTCTCCATGCACAAGAGTCAAGTCCAAATGGATCAAAGACCTTAATATCAGACCTGAAACTCCTGTTAAATTGGCTACCATCATGTAAACAATTTACCACAAATGCTGGCTAGGGTGCAGAAAAGAGGAACCCTTTTATGCTTTTGGTGGGAATTCATTCTGGTCCAGCCATTGTGGAAATCAGTGTGGAGGTTCCTGAGACAGCTAAAAATAGATTTACCATATGACCCAGCTATACCACTCCTAGGCATATATCCTAAGTACACGTCTCACTACCTTAGTGATACTTGCTCAACCATGTTTATTGCTGCTCTGTTCACAATAGTTAGGAAATGGAACCAGCCTAGATGTCCCTCAACTGCTGAGTGGATAATGAAGATGTGGTACGTTTACACAATGGAGTCTTACTCAGTGATAACGAAAAATGAAATTATGAAATTTGCCAGATAATGGATAGATCTGGAAAGGATTATACTTAGTGAGGTAACCCAGGCCCAGAAAGCCAAACATCATTTCATTTGCAGCATCTAGAAGTCCTGGTGCATCCATTCTCTCTCTCTCTCTTCTATCTTTCTATGCTTGCAAATAAATATTTAAATTCTGCTTTGAGGCTAGAGATGTAACTCAGTGGTAGAGTGCAGGTTGTGAAAGCACAAGACCCTGAGTTCAATCCTTAGCACCAGAAAAAAAAATAGAGCCAGGGAGGTAGCAAGGTCAGTAAGGTGCTTGCTTTGTAAGCATGAGCCTAGAGCCCAGGTAAAAATGCCAGGCACGGTGGTCCTCGCTTGTAATCCCTGGTACTGGAGAGGCGAGACTGAAGGATCCTTGGAGCTTTCTGGCCAGCCAGTCAAATCTAGTTGACAAGCTCCAGGCCAATGAGAGATAATGTCTGAAATAAAAAGAGGTGGATCACATTCCTGAGGAAGGACAGCTGAGGTTGTCCTCTGACCTCCACAGACATGCATTTACACATACATATAAAAAATAGAGGGGGGGCTGGAGAGATGGCTTAGTGGCTAAGGTGCCTGCCTGCTAAGCCTAAGAATGCTGGTTCCAATGTCCAGCGGTTCCAATCTCCAGGTCCCATGTTTAGCCAGATGCGAAGTGAGGCAAGGGCGCAATGCCGCACTTGCCCACAAGGGGGCTCACGCATCTGGATTTCTTTCACAGCAGCTGAGAGACTGCTGTCGCACCCATTTCTGTCTCCCTCTCTGTCTATCTCTCTCTGTCTTTCTCTCCAAAAATAAATAAAAAATAAAAAAATTTTAAAAATAGAGGGGGCTTGAAGAGATTGCTCAGTGGTTAAAGGCACTGTGGGTTCAGTTCCCCAGTACTCACTTAAATTCAGAGACACAGAGCAATGGTCTGGAGTTCCTTTGCAGCGGCAAGATGCTCTGGTACACCCATATTCTCTATTTTCTCAAATAAATAAAGGTATTTTTAAAAATAGAGAAAAGGGGGATGGAGAGATAACTCAGTGGTTAAGGTACTTGCTTGCAAAGTCTAATGACTTAGGTTGAATTCCCCAGTACCCATGTAAAGCCAGATGCACAAAGTGGTACATTCATCTGGAGTTTGTAGCATTTAGAAGCCTGGCACACCCATTCTTATTCTCTCTCTTTCCTTCCAAATAGATAAATAAAATTTTTAAAAATTTGGGGCTGGAGAAATGGCTTAGTGGTTAAGAAGCTTGTCTGCAAAGACAAAGGGCCATGGTTCAATTCTCCAGGACCCACGTAAGCCAGATGCACAAATTGGCACATGCATCTAGAGCTTGTATGCAGTGGCTGGAGGCCCTGGCGTGCCCATACTCTCATTCTTTCTATCTGTATCTGCCTCTCTCTCCATACTGACCTGGAATTCACTATGTAGTCTCAGGGTGGCCTTGAACTCGCAGCAATCCTTCTACCTCTGCCTCCTGAGTGCTGGGATTAAAGGCATGCGCCACCATGCCCGGCTGTAATCACAAATTTTTAATAAGTTTTCCTTTTTAAACATTCTTACTTTCAGGATTTTGTCATTCATTCAATATTTACTGAGAAATTACTACAAGTTCTGAGGATGTAGTGAAAAACTTATAACAAATTAACAAATATGGTAGTATTCCTGGAAGGGTAAGAGCATAGAGTATTGTGGGAGAAGGAGGTTTTTTGGTTTTAGTAAGATGGGCAGGAGAAGGTTAAACTTGACAGGAGACTGTCCCAAGAAGTCCATGCCATCAGGCCTTGCCACTACCCTTTCCTTAAGCATGTGTGTCACTCTTAAGCCTCACTGGTGCTTAAATTTATAGTAAAATCTTTCCCCCCAAGCATGATGATTCACATCTGTGATCCTGGCTCTCAAGAGGCAAGGACAGGAGGATCAGGTGTTCAAGGTCAACCTCAGCCACATAGTAAGTTTGAGTTTGAGAATAGCCTAGGCTACATGAACCCCTGACTCAAAGGAACAAGAGAAGTGCTTATTGTGCCTACTATGACCTGAGTTTGAATCCCTGGCACTCACATAAAAGATGGGCTTGGTGGCTGTATGCTGGGGAGGTGAGACAGGAGGATCTCCTGGACGTTCTAGCTAGCTAATCTAGATGAATTGTGAGCTCTAGGGTCAGAGAGAGAGAGCCATCCTGTCTCAAAAAAAAATGGTGGAAAGTCAGTTTTTGGCCTCCACATGCATGCCTACTCATACACATGTGCCCACATGTATGAACAGACACACAAAGTTTATACATACCACATACATATACACATGCAAAAAATACACAAAAAAGACTTTTCTTGGGGCCAAGGAGATAGCTTAATGAATAAAACACTTGTCACTCAACTCTTAAGCATTTGCGTTTCAATCTCCAGACTCCAGGTAAAAGCCAGAAGCTGTCACGTAGAGGGTCTTTGTAATCCTAGTGCACCTTTGGTGAGATGGGAGGTGGAGACAGGAGAGTTTCCTGGAAACCTGTGAGCAGAGTGGTAAACAAGAGACCCTGCCTCAAAAGAGGTGGAAGGTGAGGACTGACCTGAAGTTTCTGCTCACTTCTACATGCACACTATGGTATGTCACACCCACACTCACATGTGCAGAGATGGTCATGGTTGAAGGTATGTTTTGAAGGTGGAGCCACCAGGAATTATCACTGGAGTAGTAATGGAGATAATCTGCAGAATCATGTGACTGTGGAAATAAAGCCCTTGGTAGTACTTGTTAAAATAAGTGAGTAGTGGCCTGGCATGGTGGCGCACGCCTTCAGTCCCAGCACTTGGGAGGCAGAGGTAGGAGAATTGCCATGAGTTTGAGGCCACCCTGAGACTACATAGTGAATTCTAGGTAAGCCTGGGCTAGAGTGAGACCCTGCCTCAAACAAACAAACAAACAAACAAACAAACAAACAAGCAAGCAAAAACATGAATGAGTAGCAGAGAGGTGGCTTTGGAGTCACTTGAATAATTTATGAATACCAACTATGCAACACAGTCTCCAAGTTAGCATTATTCTGTCTCCTTGACTTGTCTCAAACCTCTAAATATAATTTGCATCAGATCAATTGTCACTTTTTTTCTTTCATTAAAATTCCCATAATAAATGTTACACAGACTTGATAAACCTGGGAAAGACTTAAATTTGTATTTTGAAGAATCATGTTTCTTACCTTTCAATGAGAAACTATAACTGCTTGAGAAATTTGCACTATGTATCATGAGTACAATTAAGACTTTTTAAAGTTTCCTTGCTATTCTGGGAGTCATTTTTAGTGACTTATAAGGCGGTTTCCTCTGATGCAAATGAGATAAAAAGCTGATATCCTATATGGGCTTGCTTTCAAGATATGCTGTTCAAGAAGTGGGCAAGATGCTGAGAGTTTGAAAGTAGAAGCCAGTTTGACACTTGCTTTAGTTTTGTTTTTCATTTGCTTTAAATTGTTTTAAGCTAAATTTAGCAGAGAATTTTCTGTAAGATCCAGAGGATTTATAAATTAGATACATTAATATTTTAACAAATATACTTAATTGAAATTAAAAAAACCCAAACTTCAAATTCCTACCCAGTTCTTAAGCAAAATAATAATATTATATAATAATTTTGTATAATAAATGATTATTATTATTATTTTGGTTTTTCAAGGGAGAGTCTTGCTGTAGCCCAGGTTGACCTGGAATCTACTATGTAGTCTTAGGCTGGCCTCAAACTCACAGTGATCCTCCTATCTCTGCCTCCTGAGTGCTGGGACTAAAAGCATGTACCACCATGCCTGGCCTTAAGCAGATTTTTAACAAAATATTTTATTTTTTTATTACTTGAGAGTGAGATACAGAAATAGACAGGGAGAGAGAGAGAGAGAGAGAGAGGGAGAGAATGGGTTCACCAGGGCCTCCAGCCACTGCAAATCAATTCCAGATGCATGCGTTGCTTTGTACATCTGGCTTATGTGGGTCCTAGGGAATTGAACCTGGATCCTTTGGCTTTGCAGGCAAGTGCCTTAACCACTAAGCCATCTCTCCAGCCCCTTAAGCAGATTTTTTTTTTTTTTTTTGGTTTTGTGAGGTAGGGTCTCACTCTGGCCCAGGCTGACCTGGAATTCACTATGTAGTCTCATGCTGGCCTCTAACTCAGAGACATCCTCCTACCTCTGCCTCCCGAGTGCTGGGATTAAAGGCGTGCGCCACCACGCCCGGCTAATAAATATATATATTTTTAAATCTAGCCAGGCGTGATGGCGCACGCCTTTAATCCCAGCACTCGGGGGGCAGAGGTAGGAGGATCGCCAAGAGTTCGAGGCCACCCTGAGACTACATAGTGAATTCCAGGTCAGCCTGGGCCAGAGTGAGACCCTATCTCACAAAACCAAAAAAAAAAATCTATTATGTTAGAGAGGGAGACAGAGAGAATAACAGAGAATGGGCATGCCAGGGGCACCTGCCACTGTAAACAAACTCCAGGCACATGTGCCACTTTGTATAACTGGCTTTACATGGATACTGGGGAATCAAACCTAGGCTGTTAGGCTTTGCAAGCGAGTACCTATAACTGTGGAACATCTCTCCAGCCCTTGAGCAGACTTTATAATGTTCACAAGTGTAAGAGTGACATTCAGAGGTTTGGTTTATTTCAGGTCTTCTCAGACCCCATTACAAAAGCATTTACTTGACTCTCACAAGTCATGTTGCCTTCCTTTCAATCTCTTTTCTGACTTCCTTTTTTTATCTGGGTATTCTTGGCATAAAAGGTTCCAGAATATAAGTCTCCTTGAAGTCAGGGCAAAGGTATGTTGTGATAGAGGATGCTAAAACATGTATTATGGTTAATCTTTTCCTGATTCATTTCCTCATGTAAAACAAGGCTTTCAGTAGTATCTGGCTCATACTGTTAATGAGTGGGATGAGTTAATATGGATAAAGTAGAACTATGCCTGGCTCATATAAATGCTCAGTGAATATTATTCATGATGCAGTCGTTCAATTAGGACCATTCTGTAGGTAGGGAAATCAGAACTATGACCAAGGTCACACAAAACAAAAAGCAAATCTGCTAGAATTTGACCGTAACTCCAGTGTTGTAGCTCTGGACTGCTGGCAGCTGCAAAGTATTTGGTGTTCTTGGGCTACATGGAGAAGACCAATGCCAGGAGTCAAAGTTAGAACCACGGGTGAAAGACAGCGTTGTGCTAGGGAGTGTTAGGGAGTTTGGAACACCATTAAATTTACATATTTGCCGGGCGTGGTGGCGCACGCCTTTAATCCCAGCACTCGGGAGGCAGAGGTAGGAGGATCGCCAAGAGTTCGAGGCCACCCTGAGACTACATAGTTAATTCCAGGTCAGCCTGGACCAGAGTGAGACCCTACCTCGCAAAACCAAAAAAAAAAAAAAATTTACATATTTAATTTTATAATTTAAGCCAGAAATTATTCTTTTTCTTTTTATTTATTTCCCTCCTCCCCCTTTTTTTTGGAGAGAGACACACAGAGAGAGAGACAGAGAGAAAGGGAGCGAAAGACAGAGATGGGCGTGCCAGCTGCTACGAATGAAATCCAGATGTGGGCGCACCCTTGTGGTCAAGTGCGGCATTGTGCCCTTGCATCACTTTGCATCTGGCTAAACGTGGGACCTGGAGATTAGAACCAGCGTTCTTTGGCTTAGCAGGCAGGCGCCTTAACTGCTAAGCCATCTGTCCAGCCCTCTCCCCTTTTTTTATTGACAACTTCTATACTTACAGACAATAAACCATGATATTTCCCTCCCCTCCCCCATTCCCCTTCAGAACTCCACTCTCTATCATATCCCTTCCCTCTCTCCATTAGTCTCTCTTTTAATTTGATGTCATCATCTTTTACTCCTATTATGAGGGTCGTGTGAAGGTCTTGCTAGGCACTGTGAGGTCATGGATATTGAGGCCAATTTCTGTCTGGACAGTTGCATTGTAAGGTGTCCCGGCCAGCGGGGCTTCAACAGGAGCAAGGACCCTAGAGAACCTGAAATGAAAGGGACAAGAGACACAAGGAATGGAGCCAAGACAAATGCTGATCAAGGCTCAAAGTTTATTGCAAAAGTCTCAGCTTATATATTAGTAAGCAAAACAAAGAAGTTCCTGAGAGCAGAGACCTTGTTCCAGTTACACAGCTGCACAGGGAAGGAACCTCAGATAAATGTCTATCAATAATATTCCTTGTGGCTAAACACCCTGATCTAAGAGCAGCAGGGTTGCTAGGATACCCAGCTGGGGAATGTGCCTTGCACAAGGTCATAGGGGGGGTTACAGCAGTCTTATATATCTTTAAGTTACACATTATTCCTATCTACAGGTCAGGGTAGGGTCTCTGGGAAGGCTTAGTTATGTAGTTGCTTACAGACACTCAGGAAACTGAAATCTAACTTAGAAGATGCAGTTTTTTCCTCCAAATGGCTGCAGTTTGGCTCAAGGTTCCCAACAGTAAGGAGTCGTACCCTTCCTTTGGCTCTTACATTCTTTTTGCCCCCTCTTCTGCAATGGACCTCGAGCCTTGGAAGGTGTGACAGATGTTTCAGTGCTGGACACTCCTCTGTCCCTTCTTCTTAGCACTGTGCTGCCTTTTGGGTCATCCCAGTGGTCATCTCCATCTGAAAAGAGAAGCTTCTCTAACCAGAAGTGAGAGTAGCATTAATATATGAACATTAAGTGTAGTGCTTTCAGGGCAGTTTGGTGGGAATAATACATACATTTAGCCAGACAAGAGCAGGCTTTATATCCCTAAGGCTCATGACCTCCCCTGCCATAGACTTTTGCTTAGGTTTTTCAGTACCAGGTATGTATTCCCTCCCATAGAGTGGACCTTCAGACCAATTAGGGAGCAGTTGGTTTCCCCCAGAGCAGATGTGCCACTATTGCACCCATTCGGTCATTGGGCCTGTCTGGCCAAACTTGAGGTTTACAGTGTCCACTGCTTTCATCGCTGATGATTTCTCTCTCCCATACGGCTGCATGCAGTGCAGCTTTTTCCAGCTTTCAGTTGGCTGGTCTACAGGGAGAAGGTTTTCTGCTCAGCACCAGCTTGCTTTCTCAGTGACCTTGCCACTCAGGCAAGAGATGTCTTCAGCAATATGGTCTTACCATCTGTTTCTCAAGGGAAACCAAGGGCCTTGGCAATAGCCTGTAATGTGTTGGAGGCAACAGATGGGAAAACTGAAACCCAGCAAAATAAAGTGACCTTCCTGATAGCTTGCAGGGTTAGTGTTTTCCTGTTCTGGTGAGACCTGCTCCTCTGCCTTTGTGTTCTCTGCTTGAACAACAAGCAGGTGGAATTGTCATTCAGTCTGAACCCATGGGCCACCAGCTTTGGGACCTTCAACTCTGGGAAAGTCGTTTCTCTCCATTTTCAGTGAGCGAATGTGGCAGAGGTCAAGATGTGCTTAGTGCTGTGGACAGGAGTTGTGATGTTGGCTACAGTACCCGGCATACCGTAGACATAAAGTAAATGCTGCTTCTACACCCTGTTGCCTTTTTTTTCTCAAAGTGATGAAGTTTTTATTTTTAAAATTTTTTGAGGGGAACATTTTTTCCTATTGACTCTTTTATCTTTTTCCTGAAATGCCATGCTCACAACTCCAGTGATTCTATTTTACGGCTGTGTTCCTTCTCGTAGTTAAGTACTTTTGGCCACTGTTTTCTTCAGTTAAACAGTTATTGTGGCACTGAGCATGAAAGCTCTGTCTTAAAAGAAGTATCTACACCTAGCTCCCCACCTTTCCCAGGACAGTAGACTTAAGAGCTCACCGTGAAGGGCAGTGAATGGCATAATGTTCTTGGGTGCTGAATTTATAACCAAGGAAGAAGCTGGGGGTAGAGCTCAGTGATAAAACTTTCATGTGTGAGGCCATGGGTTCAGTCCCCAGCACTGGAAAAGAGGAGAGTGAGAATATGAGAAAATATGAATGTGTATGAGTATGGTCATATGAAACCTTATTTTGGATTTTGTGATCAAAATATGTTCTATAAAAGACAATACTGGTCCTGCAGAATTTGGTCTTGACTCAGTGAGTGATTTTTGTGTAATTAACATTTATCCAGCACAAGCTACTTCTTTCAAAAAGTCTGAAAATCATTACAAATGTTAAGCTTTGTTAAATCCAAAGTTCTGTTACTCACTCCCCTACCCTGCAGTGAGCCTTATGCAGTTGAGCCTCAGGTGAAATTTGCAGTGTTGGAATATTGCTTACTGCAGCAGTGTGCTTATTAGCACTGTTTAATTAAATGATTCTTATTTTATTATTAAGGATGCAGAAGTTGCAGTTACTTTGAGGGGTGGTAACTTCAACAGAAAAGACAATTTATTTTTTATTTTTTGGTCTTGGTTTTTCCAGGTAGGGTCTTGATCTAGCCCAGGCTGACTTGGACTTCACTGTATAGTTTCAGAGTGGTCTTGAACTTGTGGTGATCATCCTATCTCTGCCTCTCAAGTGCTAGGATTAAAGGTATGACCCACAATGGCAGGCAGGGAGAGAAAGAGAATGAGTGCAGGGCCTGTAGTCATTGCAAATGAACTCCAGATGTATACACTGCTTTGTGCATCTTGGCTTTACCTGGATGTTGGGGAATCGAACTCAGGTCATTAAGCTTTTTTATGGGCAAGCACCGTAACCACGGAGCCATGTCACCAGCCTGACAATTTCTTTTTATTTTATTTTACCTTAATTAATTTATTTTTAATTTATTTTTTTTTTTTTTGGTTTTTCGAGGTAAGGTCTTACTCTAGCCCAGGCTAACCTGGAATTTACTCTCTAGTCTCAGTCTGGCTTCGAACTCATGGTGATCCTTCTACCTCTGTCTTTCAAGTGCTGGGATTAAAGGCGTGTGCCACCATGCCTGGCTCTCCTCCTTCTTTTTATTGGGAACCAGTTAGAGAACTCAATAACTTTATCTGTGACAACATTTTTATTACCTTTTATTTATTATTATAATTAATTTATTTGTACTTTTTAAAAGTTTTTTTTCTCCTTTGGGTCTTGAGCAAAAGGGCTTGGGCCCCCCACTTTTTAAATATTTTAAGGTTAATTAATTAATTAATTTTTTTTTAGAGAGAGGAGAGAAGAGAGAAGAGAGAATGGGCATGCCAGAGCCTCTAGCCATTGCAAATGAATTCCAGATGACTGTGCCACCTTGTGGATCTGGCTTACTTGGGTACTGGGGAATCAAATCTGGGTCCCTAGGCTTCACAGGCAAGTGTCTTAACTTCCAAGCTATCTCTCCAGCCCTTACCTTTTATTTTTAACCTTTGGTTATTTTTTATTATTTTAAAAAATATTTTATTTTTGGAGAGAGACACAGAGAGAGATAGAGAGGGAGACAGATGGAGAATGGGCACGCCAGCAGTCTCTCAGCTGCTGTGAATGAAATCCAGATGTGTGCACGCCCTTGCGTCACTTTGCATCTGGCTAAACGTGGGACCTGGAGATTGGAACCGGGTTCTTAGGCTTAGCAGGCAGGCGCCTTAACCACTAAGCCATCTCTCCAGCCCTTAACCTTTGTTTTTAATAGCTGTGAAGTAGAAGAAAGATCCTGGACATTTATCTTGGGAAGCGCACATTTACTTTTCTGAGTTAAATATCCTCACTTATATTTCTGTGTACAATAATATATACAGCTTGCTAGGCATGGTGGCGCACGTCTTTAATCCCAGCACTCAGGAGGCAGAGGTAGGAGAATCACCATGAGTTCGAGGCGATCCTGAGACTACCAGGTAGAATAAGACTCTACCTTGAAAAAATAAAAAGAAACAACATATATATGGCTTGTGAAGAGCAGGAAAGGAGACAGATTAACTGAAACTTCTTTGTAACTGAAAATATTGTGCAAATTAATGTTGACATAAATAGCATATTTTACACTTTTTTAGGTTTATTTATTTGAAAGAGAGAAGGGGGGGCAGATGGAGAATGAGCATGCCAGAGCCAACAACCTCTGCAAATGAACGCCAGACACATGTGCCACCTTGTGCATCTGGCTTACATGGGTTCTAAGGAATCAAACCTAGGTCCTTTGCCTTTGCAGGCAAACACCTTAACTGCTAAGCCATCTTTCTAGACCTTATTTTACACTTTTTTGTTTCATTTTGCATTTAGCTTTTTTTTGGTTTGTTTATTTATTTACTTGAGAGAGAGAAAGAAGCAGAGAGAGAGAGAGAGAGAGAGAGAATGGGCATGCTGGGGCCTCCAGCCACAGCAAACGAACTCCAGATGCATGTGCCACCTTGTGCATCTGGCTTATGTGGGTCCTGGGAAATTGAACCTAGGTCCTTTGGCTTTGCAGGCAAGTGTCTTAACCACTAAGCCATTTTTGCAATCCTGCATTCGGCTTTTTTGAAAAAAGGTATTTATTTATTTATTTGCAAGCAGAGAGAGAGAGAGAAAGAGAGAATGGGTGTGCCAGGGCCTCCAGCTGGTGCAAGTGAACTCCAGATATATGCACCACTTTATACATGTTGGCTGTATGTGGACACTGGGGAATTGAACCTGGGTCATTAGTCTTTGTAGGCAAGCACCTTAACTGCTAAGCCACCTCTCCAGCCTGCTTTTGGCTTTTTGGGACAGGATCTCATGTAGCTCAGGCTGGCCTTGAATGCCTGTTCTTACCTTCACAGTCCAAGATCACAAGCATGTGCCACCATGCCAGACTGAAACATTTCCAACAGTCAGGGTGACTTTGTTACATTGTGTTTATGCGTTCATAAACAACCTTTGGGTCTTTTCTAGCTTGAGCTTTATTTGAAGTTCCAAATAAAGCAGCTATGAATATCCGTGCAAAAGCATTTGTGAAAACACATGCTTTCCTTTCATAGAAAAATCTACTGGTGAAGTTGCTGTGCCATATGGTAGCCTCCTGTTTGATATTGTAAGGAAATGCCAGTGGTTTTCTAAAGTGGCTAGACCATACCATATCGGCCATGTTTGAGAATGCCAGGGTTTCAGTACTTAGTGTCATCTCTCTTGAACTTGAACCATCCTAGTGGTATGTAATGGTGTCTTGCTCATTTCCTTGGTGACTAATGATGGTGTGTGTACTTTATTATGAGTATTGGCTACTCATAAATCTTTTGTAAATGCTCTATTCTTATATTACTCATGTTTTAATTAGTTTTTGGCTTACTCAGTTGGAATAGGTAATGTCATCAGGATTTAAGTCCATGCTGTGTGTGTGTGTATGCATGTAGTATTCTAAATATTTTCTCCCAGTCTGTGGCTTGCTATTTCATTTTAAACCAATATCATTAGATAAGTAGAAGGCTTTAATTTTGATAAAGTCTAAATTAATTTTTTCCAATTGGTTAATCATTTTTGTGTTTTATATATATAAGAAATAATTTTCTTCCCCAATGATTTTTTTCTTCTAAAAAGTTCATGGTTGTAGCTTTTTATGTTTAGATTCATAATGTAGTTCAAGTTAACTTTTACAAATGGTGTGGGTAATAGTCAAGGCTCACTTTTTCCCTGTGGAAATCCATTGATTACAGAGCTGATTTGAAAAGACTTCTTCCCCTACTTTGTGGAAATCAGTTGAGCATATACCTGTGAGTCTGTGCCATTTATTTACTTATTTATGAGACAGAGGGGGGGAAACGGGGCAGATAAAGAGAGAGAATGGACACTCCAGGGCCCCCAGCTACTGCAAATGAACTCCAGATGCGTGTGCCACCTTGTGCATCTGGCTTATGTGGGTCCTGGGGAATTGAACCTGGGTCCTTTGGCTTTGCAGGCAAGCACCTTAACTGCTAAGCCATCTCTTGAAAGCATGAGGATCTGAGTTCGGATCGTAAGCACTCTTGTCTGATGTGGTGGTGCGTGCCTGTAATCCCAGTCCTGGGGGAGGCAGTGACTAGGTATCCCTGGGGCTTGTTATCTAGCTTGTGTAGGTGGATTGGTGAGATCCAGGTTCAGTGAGAGACATTATCTCAAAAAAAGGGGGGGCTGGAGAAATGCCTTAGTGGTAAAGCGCTTGCTTGTGAAGCCTAAGGACCCCTGTTTGAAGCTCAATTCCCCAGGACCCACATAAGCCAGATGCACAAGGTGGTGCATGCATCTGGAGTTCATTTGCAGTGGCTGGAGCCCCTGGTGCACCCATTCCTCCCCCTCTCTCTCTCTCTCTCTCTGCCTCTTTGTCTGTCACTCTCAAATAAATAAATAAAAATATTTTTTAAAAAAGTGATGCTGGGGGCTGGAGAGATGACTTAGCGGTTAAGGTGCCTGCCTCCTAAGCCTAAGAACCCTGGTTCCAATCTCCAGCAGTTCCAATCTCCAGGTCCCACGTTTAGCCAGATGCAAAGTGATGCAAGGGCGCTATGCCGCACTTGCCCACAAGGGGGCGCACGCATCTGGATTTCGTTCACAGTAGCTGAGAGACTGCTGGCGTGCCCATCTCTGTCTGTCTCCCTCTCCCTCTCTGTCTGTCTCTCTCTGTGTCTCTCTCCAAAAATAAATAAAATAAAATTTTTTTTTAAATAAATAAATAAAAAGTGATGCTGGGCCAGCTGGGCATGGTGGCGCATGCTTTTAATCCCAGCACTCGGGAGGCAGAGGTGGGAGGATCGCCATGATTTCAAGGCCACCCTGAGATTGCATAGTTAATTCCAGGTCAGCCTGGGCCAGAGTGAAGACCCTACCTCGAAAAACCAAAAAAAAAAAAGAGTGATGCTGGGCATGGTAACTGTGAGGATCACTGTGAGTTCATGGTCAGCCTGGGCTGGAGTAAGATCCTACCTCAAAAAAAAAAAAAAAGTGGAGAAATAATCAAAGTTGACACTTGATACTGAGCTCTGACCTCCACAAGTACATGCTTGCTTGTGCACCTGTACACACACATGACCATATGCATACAAATACATATATACACATACATGTATATACAATACACATACACACAGCAAAAAAAAAAAATGAAAAATGGCTGGGGAGGTGGCTAAGTTCGTAAGAGCTTTTGCTGTGCATGTACCATGAGGACCTGAGTTCAGGTCACCAGAACCCATGTAAACTCTAGGCATGGCAGTGTATGCCTGTAATCCTAGCACTTGGGAAGCTGATTCCTGGAGCAGGCTGGCTAGACTAGCTGAATAGGTTAGTGCTGGGTTCAGTGAGAGGCGAGTAATTGAGGAAGACACTCAGATGTTGACCTCTGGCTTCTACATGTGACACACATATGTGTGCACATTCACACATACAAATGCACACACACCACATGCATATACATGCCAGAAAATTAAAATTAAAATAAACTAGGTTAGAGAAATGGTCAGTGGTTAAAGGCATTTAGTTGGAAAGCATGAAGGCCCAGGTTCCATTCCGTAGTACCCACATAAAGCCAGTCACACAATGTGATACATGTGTCTGGAGTTCATTGTAGTGGCACAAGTGCCCCTTGTGCATCGATGCACTCTCTCTCTAATAAGTAAATAAACTATTTTTAAAAATATACTTGATTTTTCATATTTACACATTGTTTTTTATTTTCTCCCAAGGACCTGGTGTGACTGCTGTCTCTTCTGTTGAGATAGCTCATAGTAAGCATAGGTACTCTGCCTTCTCTTCAGTCACATTTAATAGCTGCAGGAGTAATTGACAGTATTAAGAGAAGAAGCACTTTTATAAATGGATAAATTATTAGTACTGTTAGTTGTTTTCAGTATATGTGCTTCAGGTAGAACTCTTTTTTTATTATTAATTTTTTTATTGACACCTTCTATATTTACATACAAAACATATATTTACCTCCCCTCCCCCCACAGGTAGAACTCTCGAAGCATGTTATGAACAGCAACCTGAGCTACATGCATGTGTGGCTCAAACTGTTTAGGTGATGTTTCAAAAATATAAAGGGAAGAGACCTTGAAACCTGAGCCATCACTTAGGTGCTGGAGTATGGATCTATGCTGGAGGTCAGGGCGTGAAAGTGAGCAAGGGATCAAGAATAGGTTTAAAGGCTCTGGCAAACCAGGGGAGCCATGAAGGAGTGCTTAATTCAGTAGCCAGACATGATGGCTTATGCTCGTAAGGCCAGCACTTGGAAGGCTGAGGCAGGAGGATTATTGTGAGTGAGCCCGAGCTATCTTGGGAGTTCCAGGCCAGCTTAAATTATAGAATGAGACCCTGTCTCAAAAAAAAAAAAAAAAAAAAAAGACAAAGTCTTAATTTAGCAAAAAATAGAATTCCAAAATCACCTTTAAAGAGCTAACATGTAGTTAATAAGTCATCGAAACTCTATATTTATTTGTTTATTTGAAGGTGGGAACAGGGTCTTATATATACCAGGATGACCTCAAATCTGATATGTTGCCAGAGATAACCTTGAATTTCTGATCCTCCTGCCTCTACCTCCTGAGTTCTGGGCCTACATGTGTGTGCCACCACACCCTAGTTTTTGTAATGCTAGGGTTGGTTTTTTGAGGTAGGGTTTCACTCTAGCCCATGCTGATCTTGAATTCACTATATAGTCTCAGGGTGGCCTTGAACTCACAGCGATCCTCCTACCTCTGCCTCCCAAGTGCTGGGATTAAAGGCATGCACCACCATGCCTGGCCTTGTTGTCTTTTTATTTATTTCTTTAATTTTACCCTGGGCTGGAGTAAGATCCTACCTCAAAAAAAAAAAAAAAAAAAAAGTGGAGAAATAATCAAAGTTGACACTTGATACTGAGCTCTGACCTCCACAAGTACATGCTTGCTTGTGCACCTGTACACACACATGACCATATGCATACAAATACATATATACACATACATGTATATACAATACACATACACACAGCAAAAAAAAAAATGAAAAATGGCTGGGGAGGTGGCTAAGTTCGTAAGAGCTTTTGCTGTGCATGTACCATGAGGACCTGAGTTCAGGTCACCAGAACCCATGTAAACTCTAGGCATGGCAGTGTATGCCTGTAATCCTAGCACTTGGGAAGCTGATTCCTGGAGCAGGCTGGCTAGACTAGCTGAATAGGTTAGTGCTGGGTTCAGTGAGAGGCGAGTAATTGAGGAAGACACTCAGATGTTGACCTCTGGCTTCTACATGTGACACACATATGTGTGCACATTCACACATACAAATGCACACACACCACATGCATATACATGCCAGAAAATTAAAATTAAAATAAACTAGGTTAGAGAAATGGTCAGTGGTTAAAGGCATTTAGTTGGAAAGCATGAAGGCCCAGGTTCCATTCCGTAGTACCCACATAAAGCCAGTCACACAATGTGATACATGTGTCTGGAGTTCATTGTAGTGGCACAAGTGCCCTTGTGCATCGATGCACTCTCTCTAATAAGTAAATAAACTATTTTTAAAAATATACTTGATTTTTCATATTTACACATTGTTTTTTATTTTCTCCCAAGGACCTGGTGTGACTGCTGTCTCTTCTGTTGAGATAGCTCATAGTAAGCATAGGTACTCTGCCTTCTCTTCAGTCACATTTAATAGCTGCAGGAGTAATTGACAGTATTAAGAGAAGAAGCACTTTTATAAATGGATAAATTATTAGTACTGTTAGTTGTTTTCAGTATATGTGCTTCAGGTAGAACTCTTTTTTTATTATTAATTTTTTTATTGACACCTTCTATATTTACATACAAAAACATATATTTACCTCCCCTCCCCTCCCCCCACAGGTAGAACTCTTGAAGCATGCTATGAACAGCAACCTGAGCTACATGCATGTGTGGCTCAAACTGTTTAGGTGATGTTTCAAAAATATAAAGGGAAGAGACCTTGAAACCTGAGCCATCACTTAGGTGCTGGAGTATGGATCTATGCTGGAGGTCAGGGCGTGAAAGTGAGCAAGGGATCAAGAATAGGTTTAAAGGCTCTGGCAAACCAGGGGAGCCATGAAGGAGTGCTTAATTCAGTAGCCAGACATGATGGCTTATGCTCGTAAGGCCAGCACTTGGAAGGCTGAGGCAGGAGGATTATTGTGAGTGAGCCCGAGCTATCTTGGGAGTTCCAGGCCAGCTTAAATTATAGAATGAGACCCTGTCTCAAAAAAAAAAAAAAAAAAAAAAAAAGACAAAGTCTTAATTTAGCAAAAATAGAATTCCAAAATCACCTTTAAAGAGCTAACATGTAGTTAATAAGTCATGAAACTCTATATTTATTTGTTTATTTGAAGGTGGGAACAGGGTCTTATATATACCAGGATGACCTCAAATCTGATATGTTGCCAGAGATAACCTTGAATTTCTGATCCTCCTGCCTCTACCTCCTGAGTTCTGGGCCTACATGTGTGTGCCACCACACCCTAGTTTTTGTAATGCTAGGGTTGGTTTTTTGAGGTAGGGTTTCACTCTAGCCCATGCTGATCTTGAATTCACTATATAGTCTCAGGGTGGCCTTGAACTCACAGCGATCCTCCTACCTCTGCCTCCCAAGTGCTGGGATTAAAGGCATGCACCACCATGCCTGGCCTTGTTGTCTTTTTATTTATTTCTTTAATTTTACCATTTTATGAAAGAGAGAGGGAGGCTACAGGCCTCTAGCCACTTCAAATGAACTCCACATGCATGCAACACCATGCGCATCTGGCTTACGTGGGTACTGGGGAATTGAACCTGGGTCAGTAGGCTTCACAGGCAAGTACCTTAACCACTGAGCAATCCCCCCCACTATTGTCTTTTAAGTATAGACAATATACCATGATCATAATTTCCTTCCATGATCCCCATTTTCCTCTTCCAAATCCCCTCCACTGAACCCTTTCTTTCTCTGATTAGACTCTTCTGTTTTGATATCATTGTTACATGTGTCTTGTGTAGGTAGAATATCAGGCCATTTTGTGTCTGGAAGACAGCAGTGTAGGCAGTCCTTCCTTTTCTTTCCCTCTTACATTCTTTGCACTACCTCTTCTGTGATGGTCCCTGAGCCTTGGAGTGTGTTATAGAAACATCTTACTTAGTGCTAAACATACCACTGTCCCTTCTTCTCAGCACTATGGTGAGTTTGAGTCACCCCAGTGGTCACTGACATCTGAAGAGAAGCTTCTCCAACCAAAAGTGAGGATAACATTTATGTATGGACATAGTGGTTAGAGGGCAGTTTGATGGGCATAATATATGCATTTAGGCAGACAACAGTGGTAGTTTCCCTCCATAGTGCTTATGGCTTCCCCAGCCGTAGACTTTTGAGTAGGTTTTCAGTACCCGTCATATATTCCCTCCCATGGAGTGGGCCTCCAGTCCAATTGGTGCAATTGGTTTTCCCCTCCCCACTGCAAACGAACTCCAGATGCATGTGCCCCTTGCATATCTGGCTTACGTGGGTCCTGGAGAATTGAACTGGGGTCCTTTGGCTTCACAGGCAAGCACCTTAACCGCTAAGCCATTTCTCTAGCCCCAACTTTTATGAATTCTTTTCCTACCATTCCTCTTCTCTATCCCCTCCCTGACCCTACTTATGTTTTTGATTTTCTTATTGGGTGTTTGGAGATAAGGTGTTGTTGCTCTAGCTGACTTTGAACTCCTCATCCTTCTGTCTCAGCCTCTGAGCAGTGGGATTACAGGAATTTGGACATCATACTTGGCTTAATACTACCTTTAAATTAGTTTATTCACTTTTTGAAAGCTCCACTGTGTCAATACATACAGGGAGCACAATAAGAGCTCTCTTCTGCTGTTGTCCTGCACTCCTGCCTCTTACATACCATCAGTGTGCACCCAGCCCAGTGTGTATCATTACATTGCTGTGTGAATGCCATAGACTTAGACATTTGTTGCCAGCCAAATTTCCCAAGTTAAAAAAAAAATGGGGGCTGGAGGGATGGCTTAGCGGTTAAGGCGTTTGCCTGCAAGGCCGAAGGACCCAGGTTCAGTTCCCCAGGACCCACATTAGCCAGATGCACAAAGGGGCGCACGCGTCTGGAGTTTTTTGCAGTGGCTGGAGGCTCTGGCATGCCTAATCTCTCTCCCTCTTTCTCTGTCAAGTAAATAAATAAATAAAATATAAAAAAAATGGGGTCTGGAGAAATGGCTTAGGGCTTAAGGCATTTGCCTGTAAAGCCCAAGGACCCTGGTTCAATTCCCTAGGACCTACATAGCCAGATGCACAAGGGGGCACATGTGTCTGGAGTTCATTTGCAGTGGCTGGAGTCCCTGGTGAACCCATTCTGCCTCTGTCTCGCTTTCTTTCTCTCTCTCTCTCAAATAAATAAATAAAATATTTTTAAAATGGGGCTGAGGAGTTGGCTCAACAGTTAAAGGTGCTTGCTTACAAAGCCTGCTGGTCCAGGTTTGATTGCTCAGTACACATGTAAAGCCAGATGTACAAAGTGGCACATCTGAAGTCTGTTTGTAGTGGAACCCTTCTTAGCTTCTAGGCACATTCAGGAATGTATGGTTGTAAATGCTTTATCTGTCTCTGCTTGCAAATAAAATAATAAATTAATTTTCAAAAAATTTTGTAGCCCTGGAAATTTTCACTTTTTGTTTGTTGTTGTTGTTGTTGTTTTTCAAGGTAGGGTCTCACTCTAGCTCAGGCTGACCTGGAATTCACTATGTAGTCTCAGGGTGGCCTTGAACTCATGGCATTCCTTCTACCTCTGCCTCCCAAGTGCTAGGATTAAAGGTGTGTGCTACCATGCCCGGCAAATTTCACTTTTTTTTTTTTTTTTTTTTTGGCCAACCCACACTACAGCATGTTAATCAATGAAAAGTAGAGAAAGAGTAAGCAAGAATCATTCAAAAAGGATCAGGAGGGCTGGGCGTTGTGTCGCACGCCTTTAATGCCAGCACTCAGGAGGCAGAAGTAGGAGGATTGCTCTGAGTTTGAGGCCATTCTGAGAGTACATAGTGAATTCCAAGTCAGCCTTCCCCGAAAAACCGAAAAAAAAAAAAAAAATCAGAAGGGCTGGAGAGATGGGTTAGTGATTAAGGCATTTGTTTGCCTGCAAAGCCAAAGGATCCCGGTTCGATTCTCCAGGACCCATGTAAGCCAGATGAACAGGGGAGCTCATGCATCTGGAGTTTGTTTGCAGTTGCTGGACACCCTGGCACACCCTTTCTCTCTCTTAAATAAGTAAATGAATGGATCAGAAATGTTAGGGTCTTCCCAGAAACCAGAGAAAACAAATCCTGTCTTGTCTATAGAAGAAATCCCAAGTCTTAAAGACACCTCAAAGCCAAAAATTCCCTGTAAATTTCAGAAGCAAGAAAAGGATTTTGTTTTCATGATCAACGGTACTAGGATGAATGAATCTTCACATTCTCTGCATTAATATTTTACCAAGAGACTTGGCTGAAGCCTGTGATTCAGCATTCTGGAGGCTGAGGTGAGATGGTTAGTACAAGGCCAGCCTCGGCTCCAGAGTTGAGACCCTGTCTCAAACAACAAAAACAAAATAGAAGTTCTTTTTTAAAAAATATCTTTTATTTATTAGGGAGAGAGAGAGAGAGAAAGAAAGAGGGGGTGGGGGTGAATGTGCACACCAGGGCCTCTAGCCAATGCAAATGAACTCCAGATGCATGCACCACTATGTGCATCTGGCTTATGTGGGACCTGGAGAATCGAATCTGGGTCCTTAGGCTTTTTAGGCAAGCGCCTTACCTGCTGAGCCATCTCTCCAGCTTCCAGATAGAAGTTCTGTGTGGCTTTGGTTTTGTTTGTTTCTGTTTCCCCCACTCACATGCATTTGATTTCTTAAGTCTTTTAGAATAGTTTTCTGTCCATTAGATCCTCATCAGTGTTTCTTTTCTGGCAAAGCTGGTTTTCCTACACATTAGTGGGAATACCTTCAAAGGCAGACATCACATGTGGTCCATGATTCCCTCATGGAAGCTAGAAGCACTTGGAAGGCAGAGGTAGATGATTGCTATGAGTTGAAGGTCATCCTGAGGCTACATAGTAAATTCCAGGTTAGTCTGGGCCAGTTTGGGACCCTACCTCATAAAACCATAGGAAAAAAAAAGTGGCAAGGATAAGAGTAATAGAGAGGGCAAATATGATCAAAGTACTTTGTAAGCACGTCTTAAAATATCATAATGAAACTTACACAACTAATATACAGTAATAAAAATGATTTTGAAGCTGGGTGTGGTGGTGCTCACCTTTAATCCCAGCACTCGGGAGGCAGAGGTAGGATTGCTGTGAGTTCAAGGCCACCCTGAGACTACATAGTGAATTCCAGGTCAGCCTGAGCTAGAGTGAAACTCTATCTTGAACCACCCCCCCCCAAAAAAAAAAGAGTTTGAAAACTTGTGGAAATGGTATAAATGAAGTTAATGGAAGTTTTGAAGTACAGTATTCTACCAACAATAAATGTGTGTGTGTTGGAGAGGGCGGCTGTGCTGACAGCTGTTCTAAGATATTTTTTTTCCTGCTTGCTAATCAGGGCCACACAGACAGAGCTTGAGGAAGGATGAGCTACCTCAGGAAGTTCGGGCTATTTATAACCACTGTGTAGTAGAACTTGAGAGCAGGTCTTTTTGCTCTATGGCAGGAAAAGTTTTCTGCCAATTTTCACATTTGAGGAAACAGTTTACAGACACAAGTGAGTGAAGCCTCCCGGGAAAGGAAAGAATGTGAAGGTGATTATACTTTTGCTGATTTGGGTCAAGGGTGTGGTTGCAGAGAGGAAACTCAGCCAGTGACAAAGTAGGCTATTATTTTTTTAAAGTAGAAACTTTGTATGGACACATCATGTGTTGGTACCATCATTTCCCTCCTTCCTGCCCCCACTCCAGTGAGGGCTCTCCTTAGTGGGATTGCTAGTATTCACCATGGAATTGTGGGTTGTGGGTTGTGAGAGCAGCAATCATTGTGGCGCTGAGGGGGTGAGGGGGAGTGGAGCAATGCCTCTGAATATTCCCTCCCACCCTGTGGCTCTTACATTCTTTCCAACCTGTCTTCTGAAAAGTTCCCTGAGCTGTGGTGGGCGTGCTTTAAGTCTACTTTGGTGTTGAGCTCTCAGCAGCTTCTTTGAATTCTCTTCAGCGTAGTGTATGTGGAACCCGTGCTGCGAACCTGGGCTGGTGGGGTAATCTTTTTTTTTTTGGTTTTTCGAGGTAGGGTCTCACTCCGGCCCAGGCTGACCTGGAATTAACTATGTAGTCTCAGGGTGGCCTTGAACTCATGGCGATCCTCCTACCTCTGCCTCCCGAGTGCTGGGATTAAAGGCGTGCGCCACCACGCCCGGCTCTGGTGGGGTAATCTTATCTATCAACAGAAGATGGGAGTGGGATTGGCTGGAGATGTGTTTGTAAACTGACACTTGTCTACAGTGTACATGTGCACATACACACTTTTTGTTTACTTGATGTAGTTCTGCTCATATATACCTTTTGTAACGTTGCATTGCTCTTAGTGTTATTAAAGCCTTCATCAAGAATAGATGCATGGGCTGGAGGTGTAGCTCAGTGGTAGAGAACTTGTCTAGTGTACCGGAGGCTCTGAATTCAGTCTTTAGTAGCACAAAGAGAGGGAGGGAGGGAGAGAGAGGTGATTTATTATAAATAATACACTACTATATGTAATGTCTGATAAGTCTTACTCTTAAAGAAAAAATGAAACAGAATATCAACGCTGACAACTTGAGAAGTATCTCACTGTTAGGAGTAGTTTAATGGATACAATATAAGCTAATTATTGAGGACAAGGTGAAACAGTGTTTTAGTTGAGTTTAAAGGAAGGAATTGTAAAACTGTGTTAACATATTCTTGTCTCATTTTTTTCTTGTCCCATTTTAATAGGATTTTCAACAAGGATTAATGATCAAAATTGTTCTTTTAAAAAAGATATTTCCAAGTTAAACAAGAAAGGAAAATAGTGAGTGTTTCAGTCCTGTCAAGATGAAGAGTGCACCATTTCCCAGTTAACTTGTAATGGAACCTTTCTAAGCTTCCTCATGTGACATGCACCCAACTGGGAATATGGATGTTGGTTTTTCTCGTTCTGCTGTTCAGACACTGTCAAGAAGCCACTGCAAAAACATCAAGCAAAAAATTTCTCAGTGGGAAGGAAGAACTAATGGTATATCTAATCCAGCTAAGTGGCCTCCAAAGGACTTTGGAGTGAGATATAACTATCACCAAGAGCTTCACCCTAAAAAGAATCCTAGCAGTGAGGGAAAGAGCAAAACAGCGGGTAGAACCAACTCTCAGAATGTGGCCTTTCCCAGGAGTGAAGCTCATTGCAGGGAAGAGCGTGAGGAGCAGGAACACACAGACACGCGCCCTTCCAGAGATGAGCCGGCTTCCAGCTGGGTGTGTTCTCGGATCAAACAGATTGAAAGCCAGAAAGAAGTTGCTTTAGATCCAGAGACTTCGTTACCTCCAGGAAACTTCTATACCTCACAAATACTGTGGAAAAAAATGGAAGCACTTCCTCCAGTCTTGAATTTGTCTTTAGAACATTGTGTCTCTTCAGAAAAAGAATTGAATTTCAGAGCTGTGGATAGTTCTTATGGAGTAACCAAGAGCTTAGAAAATATTTATTGTGAACCTGAAGGGCAAGAGTGTGGACCTTCTATAAACCCTTTGCCAAAACCCCGTCGGACATTCAGATACTTATCTGAGTCTGGTGGTGTGCTTTGTAAAGAAAGACCCTGCGACCAGAAGTACTGTGAAAATCATCCTTGTTCAGAGTCTTCTTTAGCCTCCCCTCTGCCTTCTGAACCAAAGCACTATGGTGGAAAAATCAGAGGGCGATCTAAGAGGTAGGTTTTCATTTTACAGATAATGATTTGTAAGTATGACTTCACAGGATCATTGAGCTGCCCTGTCCTTTCAAATCAATTTCCATTTCCTAATCTGTACATAAAGGTGTTGATTAACATGGGGGGGGGGCAAGGGAAGGAAGAAAGAGAAGTATAGAACTACAGGTAACATCTATGACATTCTGATGACCTAAGGACATCAGAAAGCCTTTCTGTGTGTGTCTTTTAGAATTCATAGGCTAGGTGCAGTAGGACAACCCTGAACTCACAAGCACTTGGTTGAAGCAGGTGGATCACCACAAATTTGTGGACAGCCTACGCCATGTAGTGAGTTGGAGGCCAGCTTGAGATCCATATAAGACCTTGTCTCACCTTGTACGCTACCCCCCAAAACAAAAATAATTTGTAGGAAAGCAAGTATATTTTGTCACTAAATTTAGGACATGCAATTCCTTTTCATTAGTAATGCAATAAAAAGAAAAAAACTACTGAGGGGACTGGAGAAATGGCTTACCAATTAAGGTCTTTGCCTGTGAAGCTAAAGGACCCAGGTTCAATTTCCCAGGACCCATGTAAGCCATATGCACAAGGTGGCATATGTGTCTGGAGTTCATTTGCAGTGGCTGAAGGCTCTGGCATGCCCATTCTCTCTCTCACTCTCAAATAAATAAAATAAATTAGTAAAATTAAAAAAAAACTACTGAGGAGCATAAATATGATTGGTTCAATCCCTTTAGTTTTCTTGTGTGTATAAAGGGTGCAAGCCTTATTTACTATTCTTCACTCTGTGATAAAAACACAAACATCTTTGTGATTTTGCACACAAGTCAATTTCTTTCTTCCCATTGCAATTAAAGATCAGTTCAAAAAGATATAACTTTATATCTATATTATTTGCATGCAGGGAGAGAGGGGAGGGGAAAGGGGAGAGAGAGAGAGACTGGAAAGGAGAGAATGAATGAATGGGCACTTCAGGGCCTTCAGCCCCTGCAAACGAATTCCAGACACATGCACCACTGTGCATCTGGCTTTATGTTGGTACTGGGGAATTGAAACCAGCTTGTTAGGCTTTGCAGGTAAGCACCTTAACTGCTAAGCCATCTCCCCAGCCCAAAAGATACAACCTTTTTTTTCTATTTTTTATGTTTTATTGACAACTTCCTTAATTTTAGACAATATCCCATGGTACTTCCCTCCCTTCCCCCACTCTCCTCTTTGAAACTCCACTCTCCATCATATCTCCTCCCCCTTTCAGTCAGTCAAAAGATATAACTTTAAAATAGGGTCTGAGAAAAATGGCTCAGTAGTTAACGGTGCTTGCTTGCAAAGCCTGTCAGCCCAAGTAAAATTCTCAAGTCACCCAGGTAAGCCAGACACAGAAAGTGGCACAAGTACCTGGTGTTCATTTGCAGCCGCAAGAGGCCCTGGTGTGCCTGTACACGCATGCGCGCGCACGCACACACACACACACACACACACTCTCTCTCTCTCTCTCTCTCTCTCTCTCTCTCTCTCTCACAGACATGTATAAATAAATAAAAATTTATAAATAAAGGTATAGTTTAATAAATATATCTCCTTTCTTAAGGAAATCCTTTGAATTTGAGGATATTCAGCACTTCCGCAATCGGAACACACAGAAGATTCACGAAGAACTTGGGAGAAATTCTGGTTCAGGACTTTATTACACGCAGTCTGAGGATAATATCTATGAGGATATCATATGTAGGTGTCCACAGCATTGCAATTAAATTTAATGAGTATGTATTTGGTGGTGACCTTTATTACACGGTGATACTTTGTTTTACAATCATATGTATCTTGCTCTAGATTTGTCTTTCTAATATGAAAGCATTTGGTATATAAATTATTTCATTTCTTAATGAGTTTTATAACTGGTGTAGTGGATGACTCATTTCAGAGAAAATGTTTATGGCGTAATATTTTGAAAATTCTTTTAGCTTTATTTGACATACCAAAGTGATTTATAAACTTCAAATGCCATTGTTCTTGAGAACTTATATCCTTACAGTAGTATAGAATAAGAAAACTGAATGTCATTAGTTTTTAATCTCCTTTGCTAGCTGTAGTCCCTGTGTTGTTCTAAGCATTTTTTTTTTCATTATTTTTAAAGATCCCACCAGAGAAAATCCCTATGAAGATATTCCAATGCAGCCGTTACCCATCTGGAAATCCCCTTCAGCATGGAAGTTACCTCCCCCTAAAAGTCCTTTCAGAGCACCCAAGGTATAATCAGAGGGTTAGCTGAAGAAGACCTTAGACCCTTATTTATAATTGGTACAAAAAGTTAAAAGATTTACTTGGGCCGAAACTAAGAGACACTGAAATAGAAGTTTTAGTGGTGGTGTGTTTTTTTAAAGACAGTGCATAGCTTTTTAAAATTTCTTTGCCTTGTTATTTTGTTTGTTATAATTTTAGTATTTCAGAAGAATTTGGGAGGCTGGGGAGATGACTTAGCAGGTAAGAGTGTTTGGCTGCACAAGCATGAGGGCCTGAGACCATAGGTTCAGTTACCTAATATCCACTTAGTCAGCTGGGTGTGACCACACATGCCTGTACAACCCAGTCCTGGGGCGAGCGGAGACTGGAGAATTTCTGGGGCTCTTGCAAACAGCTGCTCTTGAATTCAGCAAGAGACTCAAGGAAACACATGGATGAATGATGGAAGGGAACACCTGACATTCTCTACTGGTCTTCATACATATGTGCATGCACACATCTGTGCACACATATGCATATACCGCATCTCACACACACACATACTACACATGCATTTAGAGCTGAGGATAGAGTTCAGTGGTAGCATATTTGCCTAGCATTTGTGAGGCCCTAGGTTTGATCCTCAGCACCAAAATAAATAAATAAATGAATGAGAATTTAATATGAGTACCTTCAGATAAGAGTTTTAAACTTTTTTCACTTTTAACCTCTTTTTGCTCAAGAAATTTGTTGTTGTTGTAGGTAGGGTCACACTCTAGCCCAGGTTGACCTAGGATTCACTATGTAGTCTCAGGGTGGCCTTGAACTCATGGTGATACCCTGCCTTCCAAGTGCTGGGATTAAAGGTGTATGCTACCACGCCCGGCTGCTCAAGAAATTTGTACCTAACCACAGATATATAGGTATGTAATAGGTGTATAAATCAAATATTTATTAATAATAAATCATGAATTCATTTTAAAACAATTTTTTGGCACACCTATAATTTTTCCATTTATAAATGACAAAAGCAAATATGCATACTAATGAGATGGGTGTGCTTTATTTTACATAGAGTTAAATCTTGGCTGAATATTTCATAACGAAGGACATCTTTCACTTGATCTATATTTTGTTTTTATTTTTAAGAATTATTTATTTATTTGAGAGAGAGAGAGAGAAAGAACAAGGCAGATAGAGACAGAGAATGAGCACACCAGAGCCTCTAGCCACTGCAAACGAACTCCAGATGCATTCACTACAGTGTACATTGGCTTATGTGGGTTCTGGGGAATCAAACCTAGGTCTTTAGGCTTTGCAGGCAAGTACCTTAACCACTAAGCCATCTCTCCAGCCCTATATGTTCTTTGATATTGTACATGCAGTTACATCACCAAGGTGTCCACTTTCCCCAGCCCCTTGCAATTGTTAACTGCTTATATAGCCTCAGAGAGGGGAGGAACCCTTCCACAAGGGAATGTTCACAGCCCGTCCCATGACAATTTCATGCACGTAATCACAGCTGCTGTGATTTCAAGGTTGCAGTGGCCATGTGTGGTATTTGATTCAGGTATCCCCCATAAATTTAGGTGTTCTGAATACCATGTCCCCAGCCGGTGGCAATTTGGGAATTGAATTCTCCTACAGGCAGTGTCTTGTTGGGGACGGACTTATAGGTATATAGTCAACTTCCCCTTGTCAGTGTTTGGCACACACTCCTGTTGCTCTTGTCCACCTGATGTTGGCAAGGAGGTGGTGTCCACCCTCTGCTCATGCCATTGTTTTCCCCTGCCATCATGGAGCTTCCCCTTGAGTCTATAAACCAAAATAAACCCTTTCCTCCCACAAGCTGCTCTTGGTCGGGTGTTTTCTGCTAGCAATGCAAACCTGACTGCAACAATATCCATATACTGTACAAAACAGGCAGAAGGATATTTAGGGTCATTTCAGAAATTGTTGAAATTTCTATTCAAATTCCAAGACAAAAAAATTCATTTGATGATTGGTTTTATGAAACTCAACAACTCAAATAGCAGTTTTTGAAATGAAAAATTCTAATACATTCTGATCCAAAGATAGACTATTTTGACATGGGTGAGCATGGCACAAATACCTTAGATTCATTATGGGTTAGAATTTGAACTAATTTTTGGTTGTTGCCTATTCAGAAACCTTTTTAGTGGTGCCACATTTTTATAACCCTGATATTCATTATATCAAAATATTTTGTGACTCATTTGGGGTCATAACCCATAGTTCCCAACATTCCCAATTAAGTCTCCCATCACCTGTGACCTAAATCACCTGCCTAGTTCGTGCCAGCTTTGAGATCTCTGCTGTGAGTCAGTGAAGAGAGTGAGCTATTCTCTCAGAGTTTGATTAAACTGTAGAAGTAGAACTTTGAATTAGAAAATAGACTACCAGTGGTAAAAAAGAAATGACAGTATCTTCATTTGTGACAGTTTTAAGAAAAGGTGAGCGTTTCTCAAGTGTTGTCTTTATGTGAAATCATGGGCATTATCTAGTTGATCTTACTTAACCAGTGTGGCTTTTGCTGTTGTAGCTTCCTCCCAAACCCCTCTTCCTTCACCGGAAGACTATGGAACTGAAGAGCTCACAGGCTTATTTGCGATCAAAGCTCACAAAGGACACCACTTTGCCTGTCACCCTAACGGAGTGGAAACTTTTCCGAGCTGGAGAAGTTGCAAACAGGAAGAAGAGAAATCTCCCAAGGGTGAGTACTCCTGAACTTTCAGTCTTGAAATCTTATTCAGCATTTTAATAAAGAAGAAGAAAGAAAAGTTAAATTAAAATGAATCAGAGAACTGAACTGTTGGACCTACAAGATTTGAAAAGTAGCCTTGAGTTTTCAATTTTTGTTTATGCAGGAAACTATGCAAATGGGTTTTGCCATTCTTTCTTTATGGATTTGGAAAATTGATACCCGAGGAAGGGCTTCAATTGTCTTAAGTGCTTGTTAAAAATCAGCTGGCTATTTCAAGAAAACCACAGAATCATAAAAGGACATGCTATTACTGGTTTCAGTGTTATTCTGACATATTTATATGCCAAAGTGAGCTCAGTTTTGTGTTGGAGTTCACAAATTTTCAGTATGAAGAATATGCCATTCATTGGGGCCAAATTTTCCATTCAGAGGTGGAGAAAAAGAAATTATACTATTACTTGGTACTAGAAATAATCAAAAACCATGTTGAAGCCGGGCGTGGTGGCGCACACCTTTAATCCCAGCACTCGGGAGGCAGAGGTAGGAGGATCGCCAAGAGTTCGAGGCCACCCTGAGACTACATAGTTAATTCCAGGTCAGCCTGGACCAGAGTGAGACCCTACCTTGCAAAACAAAAAACAAAACAAAACAGAAAAACCCATGTTGAATATATGACTTCACCCTTAAGGAGGGGAAAATGGAAGTAAGTCGCATCTTGACTAGAAGTAGTATGACTGGAATTTTAAAAAATTGAGACCACTTATAGACATGTCATCTAAGTTGCATGAAAATTGTTTAAAATCTGGTTAAGCCAGGATATGTTCAGGATATATAAAGTACTATGTAGATAATGTGCAACAATGAAGAAATTATATTACTTAAATAATTTTCCTCTGGGCTGGAGAGATTGCTCAGTGGTTAAGGTGCTTGCCTGCAAAGCCTAATGACCCAAGTTCAATTCCCCAGCACCCATGTAAAGCCAGGTCACAGTGCCACATGTGTGTGCAGTTTGCTTGCTATTTCTTTCTTCTTCTTCTTCTTCTTCTTCTTTTTTTTTTTTCCCTGAGGTAGGGTCTCACTGTTGCTCAGGCTGACCTAGAATTCACTCTGTAGTGTCAGGGTGGCTTCGAACTCACAATGATCCTCCTACCTCTGCCTCCTGAATGCTGGGATTAAAAGCATGTGCCACCACGCCCAGCTGCTTGCTGTTTTTTTCTCTCTCTCTCTCTCTCTCTCTCTCTCTCTCTCTCTCTCTCTCAGAGGTAGGGTCTTGCTTTAGCCCAGGCTGACCTGCAATTCACTATGTAGTCTCAGGCTGGCCTCAAACTCAAGGAGTCCTCGTATCTCTGCCTCCTTAGTATGCCACCGTACCTGGCTATTACACAATTTCTAGAACTGACTTTAACATTAAACAGAAGTCACAGGTATTTCTTGGTTTTGTGACTGCTTATTGGTTCCTTGGGAAGTCTTCTGTTCCACAGTTAAAGTCTTCTGATCTGTTTACTGTCTTCACTCTTTAAAACTCAGAAGAATTGACAGGCATCCTGCTATAGCTTTCTCCTCAGGAAGATCATGCTGGCACTCAAAGGAGCCTCCCATAGGGCCCGCCCAGCAGCTCATGCGCTCATAGCAGGAAGAATACAAACACCTAAGGGATTTCATGTGAGATTTTTTGCTGTTGAAATGGTACTAACAAGGATTTAGGAGTTGTGAATAGCAGGGCTAAATAACACATGAGAAGGGAGTGCGGTGCAGCTGAGTTAGAGAACTTGCCCAGTGTGTGCGAGGCTCTGGGTTTAATCCCCAGCAGTACAAAAGAGCAAGAGACCTGAGGAGGTTCTGCAGGGCTTTTCATGTTGTTTTATACACTGTGGGCCTTGATACTAGAAATCTGTTCTCTTTCTGGTGGCAGGTAAGATGGCCAATTCTTCCTTTTCTAGAATTTTCCCAAAGGTTTTTGGAGAAATATGGAGAAAGAAAATGGTGTTGACTTTTTTTGAGACAATCTTGCTGTCAAACACCGGTTGGCCTGGAACTCACAATTGTCCTGCTTCAGCCTTCAAGTGTGTGCCACTGTTCCCTGGGGACCCGATGACCTCTGGATTGTTGAACAGGAACAGGCTGTTAGCATTCTTCCTGTGTAGCCTTCAGTTACATCCTTGAAGGATGTCCCATATGTAACATAAGTTTTGGTTTCGGAAGTATGTTAAAGGACGTTCCACAAGAAAAGCAATTTTCATTTATTTCCCCCCTGATGGCTCTAGCCATCCCTGGATGGGAAATTCTTGATCTAATCCCGATGGCTCTTCTCCACCTTGCTTTCTTTGCTGAGGTAGAAGCCTGTGTGGGGTTGTTGCAGAGCGCCTATGCTGAGGCGCACGCGCTTGTGTCTAGTAAGTGGAGCAGCAAGCTTTCTGTCATTTTAGAGTGTTCAGTACTTTTCTTGCAACTGGAAGGGCAATCTGATATTTCTACATAGCAGTAGTTTTCTTAAAAATATTTGGGCCAACTTTCAATTATACTGTTCAAATACACATTAATAATTATGCTATTATGGATCTTTCTGTTTGCTCCCATTCATCTTCTTTTTAATATTTTATTTACTTATTTATTTATGAGAGAGAGAGAGAGAATGGGTTTACATGGGTTCTGGGGAATCAAACCTGCTTCCTTTGCCTTTTCAGGCAAGCACCTTAACCACTAAGTCATCTCTCTAGCCCCACAGTGCTTTCTTATTTTGGATTCTCTTGTTTGCTTTTTGTAAAGGTAACATTTAAGAACATTAGCAGTTTTTCACATGAGTGACAACTACAAAAATCTTTTAACCTCAATTTCTCTCAATAAACTTTATAAACTATGCAGTATTTCCACATAAGTGCATGTTTCTTAAGCTCCACAATTTGTAAATTCTCCCTAAATAAATTTTAGTAATTCATAGTTCAAAATAAATTTTAAGAGAAAAAAACCATCTAGAAATTTAGGAAAAATCTGCATTTGGAAGCATGTGTTGCTTACATGCTTTTTCTCATACTGGATTGATTTACAGCCTGTTGATTGCCAGAGTGGCTAAAGAAAGAAGAACAAAGGAGAAAGGAACGTTTTCTTCAAGGAACTGTGTTTTGGTTTTGTTGTTTTGTTTTTGGAGATAGGGTCTCGCTTTAGTCCAGGGTGACCTGGAATTCACTGGGCAGACTCATGCTAGCCTCGAACTTACAAGGATCCTTCTATCTCCTCAGCCTCCCAAGTGCTGGGATTAAAGGCGTGTGCCACTACGCCTAGCAGGACTGTCATCTTTCATAATGGCCTTTACAATTGTCATTCTAGGCAGTATGTTAAATCAGAATTAATACTTAAGCTTGGGATCTTGAGATAAAAGAAAAGCTAGTCGATTAGCTTTTGTGGAAAACTAGTCAGCTCTTTGCTTTCAAACTGTTTGTTGGTGCTGAGGAGATGCCTTAGTGGTTAAAGGAACTTGCTTGCAAAGCCTGAGGCTCTTGATTTCCCAGGACCCACCTAAGCCAGAATCACAAAGTGGTACATGTGTCTAGAGTTTGTTTTCAGTGGCACTAGGTCCTGGCATGCCCATTCTCATTCATTTTCTATCTCTCTTCCTCCCTCTCCCTCTCCCCTTAAAAAACCCTGCCTGTTGGTCTGGGGAGATGGCTTAGCAATTAAGGCACTTGCCTGCAAAGCCAAAGGACCCAGGTTTGATTCCCTAGGACCCATGTAAGCCAGATTCACAGAATGGCACATATATCTGGAGTTTGTTTGCAGCGGCTAGAAGTCCTGATGTGCCCATTCTTTCTCTCTCAATCTCTCTCTCTCCCTCTCCCTCCCTCCTTCCCCTCCTCTTTCTCTCAAATAAGTAAAATAAAATAAAATATAAAAAGACTTGCCTGTTGATCAGCTCTAATTCTTCTTTACCCCAGTCTGTGTCTCTCTTACATGCACACACACCATCTCCCAGTAGTAAATAAAGAATTCTGAGTAATACTTAGTAGAGAGAAACAGTTCTGTAACTTTTTAAAAATGAATGGTCTTATTATACTTGCTTGAGATATAGACTGATGAAAGAAAACAAGCATAGTTTTGTGCTGGAGTATATTTGGTTTTTTTTTTTTTTTTTGGTTTTCAAGGTAGGGTCTCACTCTAGCATAGGCTGACCTGGAATTCACTATGTAGTCTTAGGGTGGCCTTGAACTCATGGTGATCCTTCTACCTCTGCCTCCCAAGTGCTGAGATTAAAGGCATGTGCCACCATGCCTGACTTCGAGTCTTTTTTATGACATATTTCTAAAATAAACTGTGACATTAATACTCCCAGTAGCCCACAGTTTATTTTTTTCTTTTTTTTTTTTTTTTTTTTTTTTGGTTTTTCGAGGTAGGGTCTCACTCTGGTCCAGGCTGACCTGGAATTAACTATGTAGTCTCAGGGTGGCCTTGAACTCTTGGCGATCCTCCTACCTCTGCCTCCCGAGTGCTGGGATTAAAGGCGTGCACCACCACGCCCGGCTCAGTTTATTTTCTTTGACAACACCTTTTGTTAGTATGATTATCCCCTCTTTGGGAAGAAGTCCTTGGAGCAGAAATAACTGAGCCTTACCTTGCCTTCCCAGTGGATGAGTGTTCCCTTCTTACTCTGAGCAAGTGGAAACTTGAGTTAATAAACGTTTGATCACTATAGGGAGTGAATAGCCAAATTCCTTGCATGCTGTGACATGGAGTGGCAAGGAATCTTCCTAAGATGCTGTGCTTGGATTCATCTGGAATGGCAGTGTCCTTTCCTGCTTACCCTTATATGTGTTATAAGCTCTTAGTATCTAATAATAATAGATGATATTAGATAAGCACCTAGTATTGAATGATACTATAATTCAAAACTGAAAAATTTAGAGGGTTTTATTAGATGGATCTTTTATCTAAATGAGAGCATAATATATTAATTAATGTCATCAAGCTGTAAACCTTGTCAGTGTTGGTTTTGATTTGTATTTTTTTTTCAGCTTGTATTGAGAATAGAGGATGTATTTGAATCTAAAAGAGGGAAGAAGAGAGTCAAGTTGCACCCCTACACTGGCAAGGAAGCACCCCCCTCAAAAGGTAAGCACTATGTTTGTTCCAGCCTCTCACCAAAACACCTGGCAGACCTTAAGGGTGGGAAGGTTTATTTTGGCTCATAGTTTTACAGGGCTTCATGCCATTATATTGGAACAATTCATCATGGTGGTAAGATCATGTGGCAGCTTGTGAAGCAGAGACCAAAGCAGGAGCCAGGGTCTGGGTTTTAAGGGTCAACCCCTGATTGCCTTTTGTTTGTTTTTGTTTTTTCGAGGTAGGGTCTCACTCTGGCCCAGGCTGGCCTGGAATTAACTATGTAGTCTCAGGGTGGCCTCGAACTCACGGCAATCCTCCTACCTCTGCCTCCCAAGTGCTGGGATTAAAGGCGTGCGCCACCATGCCCAGCTTTCTGATTGCCTATTTTTGTCAGCTAGGCGCCACCTGCTAAAGCTTCTTGCAGAATATTGCCACCAGATGGGAAACAAGTGTTCAAAATATGAGTCTAGGAGGAACATTTCAGATTAAAACCATTACAGTATATATATATAGAGAATCATTATAGAACTTAATATTTGACATTTGATGTTTCATAATTAAATTATTTTTCTTTTCTTTTTTTATCTTCAAGATAGAGTCTTGTTCTAGCCCAGGCTGACCTGGAATTGACTATGTAGTCTCAGAGTAGCTTTGAACTCAAAGTAGTCTCCCTACCTCTGCTTCCCAAATGCTGGGATTAAAGGTGTACACCACCACGCCCAGCTTAATTTTTTTGTTTGTTTTGTTTTTCGAGGTAGGGTCTAACTTTAGCACAGGCAGACCTGGAATTCACTGTGTAGTCTCAGGGTGGCCTTGAACTCATGGTGATCCTCCTACCTCTGCCTCCCAAGTGCTAGGATTAAAGGCATGTGCCATCATGCTCTGCCCTGGCTTAATTTTCTTTATATTTTATTTTTATTTATTTATTTGAGAGAGAGGGAGAAAGAGATAATAGGTTCACCAGGGCTTCTAGCCACTGCAAACGAACTTCAGACACATTTGCCACCTTGTGTGTCTGGCTTATGTGGGTACTGAATCTGGGTCATTTGGCTTTGCAGGCAAGCACCTTAACCTCTAAGCCATCTCTCCAGCCTAGTGTTTCATAATTTTTGGTTTACTTTCTTGTCCAATTCAAGTACAAGCCCATAGGAACTTACATTTTAGACAAGACCTCTCTCTATAATCTAGGTTAGCCTGGAACTCACTATGTCATGGGCTAGCCATGAACTTATAGTGATCCTCTTGCTTCAGAATCCCAGCTGCTGGGATCATATGCTTGAAGCACCTCACTTGGCTCTCCTAGACTCACTTCTAAAGTCCCTCCCCCCTTTTTTTTGTTTGACTCTAGCCCAGGCTGACCTAGAATTCACTATGTAGTCTCAGGCTGGCCTCAAACTCACAGGGATCCTCCTACCTCAGCCTCCGTGTACTGGGATCAAAGGCATACACCACCATACCCAGCTCTTTCAAATCTCTTTTATAGAAATCCAATGTCAGAATGTTGTAGACAGTTCCATGATTCTATGACGAACATCCAGCCAAACACAGTTTATGGAAGGAATGAGGTTTATTTCAGCTTACAGATCCAGGGGAGGTGCCATCAATGGCAGAAGAAGTTGACTCCCATTCAGAAATCCAAACAGAGAGAAATCACCATCAGCCAGCAAAACCTCAAAAAAGCAGCAAGCAGCAGGGACCCGGGAGAGCTCACATTGCTCTCTTACACCTTTAGGTTGGATCCCAGGATCCGCCTCCCAAGTGACACCTCCTCCAGACAGGTGGCTGGAGACCCAAATTACAAGCTTTAATAAAATACCGAGGCCTAGAAAGATTGCTTAGTGGTTAATGCACTTGCCTGTGAAGCCTAAGGACCCAGGTTCGATTCCCTTGTACCCATGTAAGCCAGATGCACAAGGTGGCACATGCATCTGAGTTCATTTGCAGTGGCTGGAGGCCCTGACATACCCATTTTCTTTCTCTCTATCTGCCTCTTTTTCATAAAAACTCAGGTGACGGGCTGGAGAGATGGCTTAGCGGTTAAGGCGCCTGCCTCCTAAGCCTAAGAACACTGGTTCCAATCTCCAGCGGTTCCAATCTCCAGGTCCCACGTTTAGCCAGATGCAAAGTGATGCGAGGGCGCAATGCCACACTTGACCACAAGGGGGCGCACACATCTGGATTTCGTTTGCAGCATCTGAGATGCTGCTGGTGTGCCCATCTCTGTCTTCCTCTCCCTCTCCCCCTCCCTCTCCCTCTCTCTCTCTCTCTGTGTCTCTCTCTCCAAAAAAAAAAAAAGAAAAGAAAAGAAAAAAACTCAGGTGAGGAGAGCTGGGTATGGTGGTACACATTTGTAATTCTAGCACTCAGGAGGGCCTCATGCCACTGCAAATGAACTCCATATGCATGTGTGGGCACTAGGGAATCGTACCTGGGCCATCATGCTTTTTTTTTTTTCTTTTCTTTTTTTTTAAAAGTCAGGTGTGGTGGCACACACCTTTTTTTGTTGTTGTTGTTATATTTAAAAATTTTTTATTTATTTATTTGCAAGCAGAGATAGAGAGGAAAGGCAGACAGAGAGAATGGGCATGCCAGGTCCTCTAGCTACCACAAACGAACTCCAGATGCATGTGCCCCTCATGCATCTGGTTTATGTAGGTCCTGGAGAATCAAACTGGGATCCTTTGGCTTCACAGGCAAACGCCTTAACCACTAAGCCATTTCTCCAGCCCCCATCATGCTTTTCAAGCAAGTTCCTTTAACCACTAAGCCATCTCTCCAGCCCCAAATCTTTTTTTGTTTTTCATGCTTTTAGTTTTTATTTATTTATTTGAGAAAGAGAACGACAGAGAGAGAATGGGTGTGCAGGGTCTTCGGCTACTGCAAACAAATTCCAGATGTTCACACCCCTTTGTGCATCTGGCTTACGTGGGTCCTGGGGAATCTAAACTGGGTCCCTTGGCTTTGCAGGCAAGCGCCTTAACTGCTAAGCCATCTCTCCAACCCCCCAAATATTTTTTAAATTATTTATTTATTTGCAAGGAGAGAGAGAGAGAGGGGGAGGGAGAGGGACAGAGAGGGAGGGAGGGAGGGAGGGAGGAGAGAAAATGGGCATGCCAGGGCCTTCTGCCACTGCAAATGAACTCCAGATGAAGGCACCACTTTGTGCATCTGGCTTTACATGAGTACTAGGGAATTGAACCCCAGGCGTTAGGCTTTTTAGGCAAGGCCTTAACAGCTGAAGCAACTCTCCAGCCTCAAGTCTTCTTTTTAACTGTATTATTGAAAATAAAAATGTTCAGTAACCTAAAGTGTCAACATCTAACTCATAAAAAGGAAGATAAATAAGTCGAAAGGAACAGGCCCGGCATGGTGGCACACGCCTTCAATCCCAGCACTCAGGAGGCAGAGGTAGGAGGATCACCATGAGTTCAAGGCCACCCTGAGACTACATAGTGAATTCCAGGTCAGCCTGAGCTAGAGTGAGACCTTACCTCAAAAAACCAAACTAACTAAATAAATAAATAAAAGGTACAGTCACCTGGTGTGGTGGTGCACACCTTTATTCCCAGCACTTGGGAGGCAGAGGTAAGAGGATTGTCATGAGTTCAAGGCCTGAAACCACATAGTGAATTCCAGGTCAGTCTGAGCTAGAGCGAGACCCTGCCTCAAAACAAAACAAAACAAAACAAAACAAAACAAAACAAAACAAAACCAAAAAGAACAGTCCATACAAGTCTTTTAAAGCTTGATTTTCCTTTGTTTATCTCAAAGAAAATAAGCATTTATTTCCTTAGCCTCTGTGGCCAGCTCCTCCAAGGGCCAGAGGGGATTGTTGTATGTGAGGGTCTCCTGGCTATTAGGTGTTCATCTTCTTCCTTACACTTCTGTCTGTCAACAAGACCAATACAACTGCATAGTTACTATGCCTGTGTCAAGAGTGAGCGCTGGGCTTCACTGAATATATTCCAACCTAAATATTGTTCAGGTGTTGCCAAGTGATTTACTGCCTTTCTTCCACTTTGTTGTTTTAATTTTGTGTTGAAATTATGAACAAAAGAAGAATAACCTAGGGGGGAGGGAGGGAAGTACCATGGGATATTGTCTACAATTAAAGAAGTTGTCAATAAAAAATAAAGAATTACCTAGTGCTTTTTAATCTTTACATATTCTCAACAGAATTTTTTTTCTTTGCCCTTCACTCACTGACTTGGAATGAGGCCATCAAAGCCAAAAATGTCAATATATTAAAGTCACTTAAATAATCTTGTCTGAGCCTTTTCCACTTAGGTTGCCTTTTATCCCTTTCCTCTTTATTTTCTTTCTTTCCACATACTTCATAAGGTAAGGTCATAGAGTCCTCCCCTTGAACTCATGGCAATCCTCCTACCTCAGCCTTCCAAGTGCTGGGATTAAAGGCGGGTACCACCATGCCTGGCCTCCATCCTTCTTTTGGAAGTTTTAGAAACCTGAACATTTACCATGAGGGTCATCATTGAAATTCTTTTTTTTTTCTTTAAAAAAAAAACTTTTTTATTTGAGAGAGAGAGAGAGAGAGAGAGGGAGGGAGAAAAAAGAACAGGGAGGGGGGAGAGAGAATGAGCATGCCAGGACCTCTACATACTGCAAATGAACTCCAGGTACTTGTGCCTCCTTGTACATCTGGCTTTACGTGGGTACTAGGGAATCAAACCTGGGTCCTTAGGCTTTGCAGGCAAGTGCCTTAATCACTGAGCCATCTCTCCACCCACCCCCCCTTCTTTTCTCAAGGTAGTGATTCGCTCTAGCCCAGGTTTGTCATTGAAATTCTTAAGGTGACCTGGATGTTGCAACAGTTGCCCTCTTGAGTTTAGGGTTGTCCCTTCATGGGATCCATGCCTGAACTTACAGTAGACCATCTTTAGGGACCTCATTCACCCAGTTACCTTGACACACAAGCTACACTTTCTCTTGTGCTTGGCAGGTTGCCCTATTTGCCACGGGTTGACTTCTGAAGGTGGCAGGTCTTAGAGCCACAGCTTGTGCTTCTTCTTTTTTTTTTTTTTTTTTTTTTTTTTTTTGATTTTTCGAGGTAGGGTCTCACTCTGGCCCAGGCTGACCTGGAATTAACTATGTAGTCTCAGGGTGGCCTTGAACTCTCAGCAATCCTCCTACCTCTGCCTCCCGAGTGCTGGGATTAAAGGCGTGCACCACCACGCCCGGCTACAGCTTGTGCTTCTTATTGTGAAGGTTTCCAAAAGTCATCTTCTGCCTCTGAGACCAAAGAGACAAATACCTTTCCTATACAAATAGTCTTGCATCACTCAGACTTTGTGTGCCTTCTTTCAGTATCAACACATAGCAATTCTTACAGCTCTGCTGTGCTTCTTAATAGGTATCTTGCTCAGCGAGGCCCTCAGTTCTATCCTCAGTTTCTCAGTAACTTTACAAATTTATTTTGTAGACATTTTTATTCCTAAAATTTTATTTAGCCTATGGAGATAATTTTTATCAAGGCATATATCTTTTCTTTTCTTTTTTTTTTTTTTTTTTTTTTTTTTTGGTTTTTCAAGGTAGGGTCTTGCTCTAACTCAGGGTGACCTGGAATTCACTATGTAGTCTCAGGGTAGCCTCGAACTCATGGTGATCCTCCTACCTCTGCCTCCCAAGTGCTGGGATTAAAGGCATGTACCACCATGCCCGGCTAAGACATATATCTTTAAATAATGTTGTAATATGTATCCTTTCACTTAATATTTCTGTGTATTTGTAAAAAAATAACTGAAAAGACACTGAAAATTCAAGTTTGGCCATACAGGCCCAATGACTGAATGGGTGCAATAGTGGCATGTCTACTCTTGGGATAACCAATTGCTCCATAATTGGACTGAAGGCCCTCTCTATGGGAGGGAATACATACCTGGTACTGAAAAACCTAAGCAAAAGTCTATGGCAGGGGAGGTCATGAGCCTTAGGGGTATAAAGCCTACTCTTGTCTGACTAAATGTATATATGATTCCCACCAAGCTGCCCTGGGAGCACTACACTTAATGTTCATGTTCACATATTAACACTACTCTCACTTCTGGTTAGAGAAGCTTCAGATGGCGATGACCACTGGGATGACCCAAAAGGCAACATAGTGCTGAGAAGAAGGGATGGAGGAGTGCCCAGCACTGAAACACCTCTGTCACACCCTCCAAGGCTCAGGGACCATTGTGGAAGAGGGGGAGGATAGAATGGAAGAGCCAAAGGAAGGGTATGACTTCTTACAATGCAACTGCCCAGACAGAAAATGGCCTTGATATCCATGACCTTGCAGTGCCTAGCAATACTTTGCAAGACCCTCAAAACAGAAGAAAAAGATGATGATATCAAATTAAAAGAGAGACTAATGGAGAGAAGGAGGGGATATAATGGAGGTTGGAGTTCTAAAATGGAATGGGGGATGGGAGGGAAATATATGTTTTTTGTATGTAAGTATAGAAGGTATCCAAAAAAATAATTAAAAAAATAAAATAAAATAAAAAATAACTGAAAATAAGCTCCTAGTATAGACTTACTTATCAAAGAATATGTGGGTTTATTAACATGCAGGATTGGTATGAAATCAAGGTCACCCTGGGCTACATACAGCGTTGAGACCCTGTCTCAAAAAAATGTAACATTTTTTCCATCTTTTTTTTTTTTTTTTTTTTTTTAGGGTCTCACTCCGATCCAGGCTAACTTGGAATTAACTGTGTAGTCTCAGGGTGGCCTCAAACTCATGGCGATCCTCCTACCTCTGCCTCCCAAGTGCTGGGATTAAAGGCGTGCACCACCACGCCCAGCTCATTTTTTCCATCTTTGTTATTCATTTTTCTTTTGCATGTGTGATGTGCATTTGTGTGTGTTTCCATGCTCACATGTGTGTAGGCTGGTATGTATGCACATGGTATGCTTGTGTGTGTGGTCAGAGATTGACATCAGATGTCTCCCTCTAGCACTGTCCACCTTGTTTTTATTCTTAAATTTAATTTTTTTTCCAAGGTAGGCTCTCACTCTAGCCCAGGCTGACCTGGAATTCACCCAAGTTTGCCTAGAACTCATAGCAATCCTCCTATCTCAACTTCCTGAATCCTGAGATTAAAGGCATGTGCTACCAAACCCAGCTGAGTTTACATTACTAGATAGAAATTGAACATCTTTTTTCATAGAACATGCATTTATTTATTTATTTGCAAGCAGAGAGAGAGAGACAACCCACACACCAGGGGTGCGCCAGGGCATAGTGCCACTGAAGATGAACTGCAGATGCATGTGCCACTTTGTGCATCTGACTTTTTGTGGGTATTAGGGAATCAAACCCAGGTGGTTAGGCTTTTTAGGCAAGCGCCTTAACCACTAGGCCATCTTCCTAGTCCTGATTTTTATTTATTATTATATTATATTATATTATATTATATTATATTATATTATATTATTTGTTTTTCAAAGTAGGATTTCACTCTAGCTCAGGCTGACCTGGAATTCACTATGTAGTCTCAGGGTGGCCTCAAACTCACAGTGATCCTCCTATCTCTGTAGCACCATGCCCAGCTGATTTGTAGTTTTTTTTATTATTTTTTTTTTATTGACAACTTTTATACTTACATACAAAAAAACCCACCTGATATTTCCCTCCCCTCCCTGATTTGTAGTTTTTAAAAGAGCTTCACCTTTGTTTAGCTTTCCGAGTCTGTGCTATGCCTTCAACACTTTGATGATGACTTCCTGCTTCTCAGTAAGGAAAGCATGCTTGATTCTGTCACAGACACATGCAGCAGGCCCTGTTGATAAATTATTTAGTTCAGACAATTTCATAAAGGCCTTAGGTCTCAGAATGATCCCCTCAAAGTTGCCCACACATGTACCATGCACTGATTTGGGTGTTTTCCACCCTTCTTGTTATATAGGTAACCAGTTTTATTACTAGGGGATCCCAGGCAGCTTAATTTTGTTAGAGGTTATTTTGTAGGACAGCCTATAATGATACGTCAAATGATCCATGCTGAGTGTCCCAGGTTAAAGCAGTGTCCCTGAGGACAACCTGCCCGTGAGACTCCTTAGATAGATAACTACTGTTTTTTTTTTAAATTGGTGGGGGTTCAAGATAGGGTCTCACTATAGCCCAGGTTGACCTGATCATGATTGAACTCACGGCAATCCTCCTACCTCTGCCTCCCAAGTGCTGGGATTACAGGTGTGCGCCACCACGCCCGGCTTTTCCTACCTTTTTAAAAAATGTTTTTATTTATTTTATTTATTTGAAAGAAAGAGGCAGGTAGAGAGAATAGGCTCAGCAGGGCCTCTAGCTACTGCAAATGAACTCCAGATGTATGTGCCCCTTGCACATCTGGCTTAAGTGGGTCCTGGGGAATCAAACCGGGGTCCTTAGGCTTTGCAGGCAAATGCCTTAACCACTAAGCCATTTCCCCAGCACAGTTTTCTTACCTTTGACCCCTGTATGTTGGGGCCAAAGGCATGTTCCACTACACCAGCATTGTTGTTTTTGATATGGAGTGTGATGTAGTCCAGGCTGGCCTGGACCTTGATATGTGAGACAGAAGCTGGCCTTGAAACCCTGGTCTTCATGCCTTATCCTCCCAAGTGCTAGAATTATAGGTATATGCTACCACACCTGGTTATATTTTACAATGTTAGATAATCAAATGTACGTGTGTGTGTGAGAGAGAGAAAGAGAGAGAGGTTTTGTTTTTCCTGATACAGTTGATATATTCATATATATACATATATATATATATATATATATATATATATATATATATATATATATATATATTTTTTTTTAAACGAGGTAGGGTCTTGCTCTAGCTCAGGATGACCTGGAATTCACTAAGTAGTCTCAGGGTGGCCTCGAACTCATGGCAATCCTCCTACCTCTGCCTCCTGAGTGCTGGGATTAAAGGCATGCGCCACCACGCCTGACTTATTTTCCCTTTTTAAAATTTTTTTATTTTTGGAATTTTGAGGTAGAATCTTACTGTAGCCCAGGCTCCCCTGGAGTGTAGTCTCAGGGTAGCCTGGAACTTGAGAGAGGGAGAGAGAGAGAAAGAGGCAGACAGAGAGAGAATGAATGCTCCAGGGCCTCCAGCCACTGCAAATGAACTCCAGACGCATGTGCCATCTTATGCATCTGGCTTATCTGGGTACTGGGGAATTGAACCTGGGTCCTTTGGCTTTGCAGGCAAGTGCCTGAAATCCATCTCTTGAGCCCTGATTTCCCTTTTTTTTGCATGTTTATTTGCTTTAACTTTTCGCTTATTTGAGTACTTTTTATTTTTGTTTTATTTAAAAAAATTTTATTGTAGACAATAACCCTCCCTCCCTCCACTTCCCCTTTGTAGCCCCGCTCTCCATCATACCCTTTCCCCCTCTGCGAGGTCAGGGATATCCAGGCCATTTTGTGCTTGGAGGAGCATGTTGCAAGGAGTCTTGCCTTTCCTTTGGCTCTTACATTCTTTCCGCCCCCTCTTCCACAATGGACCCTGAGCCTTGGAAGGTGTGATAGAGATGTTTCCTCTGTCACTTCTTTTCAGTACCATGGTACCTTCTGAGTCATCCTGAGGTCACCACCATCTGAAAAGCGAAGCTTCTCTAACCAAAAGTGAGAGTAACAATGTATGGGTATGAACTTTAAGAGAAGTGCTTACTGGGCAGTTTGGTGAGCATAGTATATACATTTAGCCAGACACCAGCAGACGTTACACCCCTAGGGCTCATGACTACCCCTGTTGTAGGTTTTCAGTATCAGGGATGTATTCCCTCCTATGGAGCAGGCCTCCAGTCCAATTAGAGAGTGGTTGGTTTCCCCCATAACAGACATGCCACTGTTGTACCCATTGGCTCATTTGGCCTGGCTGGCCAAATTTAAGGCTTGCAGTGTCTACTGTTGAGTATCGCCATTGGTGATTTCTCTCTCTCCGGTTGAACTGCATGCAGCATAGCATTTTCCAGCTTTCTGTCAGCTGGTCTACATGGAGGAGGCTTTCAGCTCAGCTCCAGCAGGGTTTCTCAGTGACCTTGCAGCCCACATATGTGGAGTCTTCAGCAATAGGGTCTTACTATTTATTCCTGGTGGAAACCAAGAGCCTTGGCAATGGCCTATAATGTTTTGGGGGCATCAGTGACCTCCCTGGCCAACAACTCACTGGAAGGTATCCCATCCCTGGCACTGAAAATTTTCTAGTAACAATCTATGGCTTCTGAGTATTCCATTGTCCAAAAAAGTAGGTTTCCGTATGACTTACTTATATCCTCTTAGATTTTGATTAGCCCTCCCTCCACCTTTCCTTTACTCCATCTCTTCCCCTGACCTCACTTAGGCCTTTTCGCCCCCATTAATCTGTTCTTCTACTTATGTAATACAATTCAATCCTATTAAGTCCCCCTCCCTCCCTTTCTATTCCCTTTATACCCTTTCTAGCTTACTTGCCTCTGCTAGTGAGTTTTATTCCTACTCATGTGTGTTGGTGGTGCTGTGAATCAACCCCATGCTATGTACTCACTTTATCACTGAGTTGTTAGTTTTTGGTTTTATTTATTTAAATATTTTATTTATTTATTTGAGGGAGAAAAAGAGGTACAGAGAGAGGGGAAAACAGAATGGGTATGCCAGCACCTCTGCCACTGCAAATGAACTTCAGATGCATGCGCCACCTTGTGCATCTTACTTTACATGGGTACTGGAGAATTGAACCTAGGTCCTAGACTTTGGAGGCAAGAACCTTCACTACTAAGCCATCTCTTCAGCCCTGGTTTTATTTTTTAAATATTTTATTTACTTATTTGAATTTTTTTTTTTTTTTTTTTGGTTTTACGAGGTAGGATCTCACTCTGGTCCAGGCTGACCTGGAATTAACTATGTAGTCTCAGGGTGGCCTCGAACTCTCGGCGATCCTCCTACCTCTGCCTCCCGAGTGCTGGGATTAAAGGCGTGCGCCACCATGCCTGGCTTATTTGAATTTTTTATAAATTTTTTATTTTAGAGAGTAAGAGAGAGAAAGAGAGACAATTGGCATGCCAGGGCCTCAGACACTGTAATTGAACTCCAGACACTTGTGCCACCTAGTGGGCGTGTGTGGCCTTCTGCTTGTTTCACCTTTGTGCGTCTGGCTTACGTGAGACCTGGACAGTTGAACATGGGTCCTTAGGCTTCACAGGCAAGCACCTTAACCGTAAGCCATCTGTCCAGCCCGTATTTACTTACTTGAGAAAGAGAAAAAGGGGCAGATAGATGGGCACTTCAGGGTCTCCAGGCACTGAAAGCAAGCTCCAAGATGTATGTGTTACCTTGTGCTTCTGGCTTTACATGGGTCCTAGGGAATCGAACCTGGATCCTTTGGCTTTGCAGGCAAGCACCTTAACTGCTAAGCCATCTTTCCAGCCCAGCTTTTTTGTTGTTGTTGTTGTTTATTATTTATGTGAGAGCAACAGACAAAGAGAAAGAGGGAGATAGAGAGAGAGAGAGAGAATATGGGCATGCCAGGGCCTCTACCACTGCAAACGAACTCCAGATGCATGCACCACCTTGTACATCTGGCTTACGTGGGTCCTGGGGAATCGAGCCTTGAACAAAGGTCCTTAGGCTTCACAGGCAAGTGCTTAACTGCTAAGCTATCTCTCCAGGGCCAGCTTTTGGTTTTTAAAATTTATTTTTCAAATTTTGGGGAAATTATATCTCCATAATTATGTTACAAAACACACTCTCAGTTCTGACCTCCTAACCCCCCCCACACACACTCATAAACCAGTGTTTCACTGTGAAGTGAGCTTCCGTTGTCCATGTCACCAATATACTGTAAATATGATGTGGAAAGTTGTTAGGAGTTTCATAGCTCCCTACCCAAAACCCTCTCTCATCTACCACCTGGCTAAACTCCACAGAAGGTTCTGCCAGCCTGGCTCCTTCCCTGAGCACCCTCACCACCTCAGGACCCTCTTCTCAATGGGCAGGCACCACTCCCCAAGAGCAGGGACATAAAGTCCCCACATGCTGTTGTCTCTCTTTTTGAGCCCCTTGATGAAAACAAGGTATGTGTTCTGTATTGCTGTCTTTGCCCCTCTCCCTGTCTCACTGTCTCAGCCTCTCATATGTCTTTCTCCTGACACGCACCTCCCCTTTTATTCCTGTCTTGTTTTTGTTTTTGTTCTTTGAGGTGGGGCCTTGCTGTAGCCCAGGCTGGCCTGGAATTCACTATGTAGTCCCAGGCTGACCTCAAACTCACAGTGTTCCTCCTACCTCTGCCTCTCAAGTGCTGGCATTAAAGCTGTGTGCCACTATATCCAGCCCTGTCCTATTTTATCTCATTTCTTTTTCTCTCCCCTCTCTCTCTCAGTTTTAAAGCCTCTCCTACCCATTCCCTTTCTTTTCTTAGCCATGTCACTGTGCCTATAATCCTATACTTGCTCCTTCACTAATCCACCACTCACTGTTTTTAGGCTTGGGGCACCACAATCCACTACCAACTCTTCTGGTTCCTTGCCTCCTCTCCTGAACCACATTTCTCTGAGCTGCTATAAAATGTACTTCTCGGGCTGGAGAGATGGCTCAGCAGTTAAGGCACTTGCCTGCAATGCCTAATGACCCAGGTTTGACTCTGCAGTACTCACGTAAAGCCAGATGTACAAAGTGGTGCAAGTGTCTGGAGTTCATTTGCAGTGGCTGGAGGCCCTGGCTCACCCATTCATTCATATTCTATCTCTGTTTGCAAACAAATAAAATAAAATAATGTATTTTTTATACCAATAAAGTGAGTCTCAGAACCTCTGTTCGAGCAAAAATAAGAACAATTTCCAGGCAGCATGTTTACTATGTGAGTTCAAAGTGAGGGAATGATTGAGTTATTAGTTAGAGGTACTTTGCAGGTAGTGTGGCACCTCATAAACTGACCTAGTCATTTCTCAAAGCTCCCACACTTCCTGTTGTTCTAAATTCATGGAGTTCAGATTTTTGCTTAGTGTGCCAACGTTAGTACTTTATTTGGGGTACACAGACAGACATGGACTTGAATCCACTCTGAATTAGACTTCTTAAAGCTATTTTGAAGGATGCCTTATTCCTACAGCTAGGGTAAGAGGAGCTGAGGGTGAGTTGCTGTGGAAAGAAAAGACAGATGAGCTTCTTCTCTGGCTTTTACAGTAGTCCTCCTCACCAGTCCCTAGGTCATTTGTTGCAGCTTTAGATGCGTGATCAACTGAGGTTTGAAAAAATTGTATGAAAAATTTCAGAAAGATTCAAAAGCTTTAGATTGCGCACAGTTCTGAACAGCATGGTGAATCCTGGTCTGCCCCTTCTTACCCCCATGTGAATGAATCAGCCCTTTGTCCAGCTCTCTTCACTCTCTGCACTACCCACCTGTTAGTAGCCAGCTTGATTATCAGATCCACTGTCAAGGATCACAGGTTTATGCTCAGGTGACCCTTATGTAGCAACCTAGTGATCCGTCAGTGCCCACATCATTCCCCACTTCATGTCACAGAGGCACCGTATCATCCTGTGATAAGAAATAGGGTGAATATAGTACATTAAGATATTTTAAGAGAAACAGTATGCTATAATTCTACTTTAATATAAGTTGTTAATTTGTTACTATGTTTAATTTATAAATCAAAATTTCTCACAGGTATTTATATATGTGTGCGTATATGTGTGTGTTTACACACACACACACACACACACACACACACACACACCCTTGATGTAGGATTTGGTGCAGTCTGAGGTTTCAGACATCCACCTTTTGTGGATCGTGGCATATCCTTGCATATGGAGGGCATCTACTGCATTCTCTTTCTCGACAGCTATCCTAACTTGACATAACTAGGGCTTTGGAGAAAAGTTCAGACCCCAGAACGGTGGCGCTTGTGCATTCTTCTCATCTGCATGCACTTCCTACAATCTGACAGCACAAACTCTTCCTCTCTTTTCAGGTGAAACCAGTGGGAACGAGAGTGATGCCGAGTATCTGCCAAAGAGTGAGTGAGTCAGTGGGGCTGCTCCCTTTCTCAGGAGCATCCTGGCTCTGGGTGGAGTGACACTGGCCTTTGTAATTAAGCATGTTTTTCTCACATGAAGTTTCACTTCGTAGGTCATCTCTTCCTTTTCAGAAACTTTCAAGTTTAAGGAACTGAATAGCGCTCTGCCTGATATTTCACAGCATTAGAAATCTTTCAGAGGAGTGAGACACAGCAGGATGGTTCCTGGGATGGAATGTTCCTGGGGAGTAGCACTGCGCTCGCTGCATGCCCAGACACGTGTGCAGTTTTGTAGCACCCAGAGCAGTATGTGACTCACCCTCTTAGACAAGTATCTTGTCTTAAATATCTGATTTTTCATAATAATTCAAGCATAATTATTAAGTGACTTTGCTATCTCTTACATTAAAAACAGAAACATTTTTACTAATGGGCACATATTCCAAATGATTGTGCTGTTCATATTAGATACAGAACTCATACATTCCTGGCTGTCTAAGCACTTGGTGGTTCTGTATCTTCACCTGATGAATTGTCATAGAAAATTTTTTACTTCTTGCTTACCTACCTGACTTTCAGAGGGCCAGGACAGTGGGAGATGTGAATTATCAAAGCTGGGAGTGTAGGACAGTTCTTACACTCTCATCTTATGATTAATAGCCTGTGATATCTCCAATGGCCTGAATTGCTTCAGGTTTTTGGTTCTGTAGCCTGACTGAAGGCGAAACTTCAAGCATCATCAGGTTCAGCCTTGCTGTGTAATGATGACTCATTTAGTGCTATTGCTGGTGAGAAGCAGGGCCTAAAATTGTCTTGACTTGAGTGCAGCCTTTTAGAATACAAATAAAGCTTTTCCCAGAGCACTAAATAAATGTACTGGATACTTCCAGGGAAATATAAATATATATATATATATAATTTTATTTATTTGAGAGAAAGAAAGAGGCAGACAGAGAGAGAAAGAGGCAGAGAAAGAGAGAGAGAAAGAGAGAATGGGTGCACCATGGCCTTACATGGGTACTGGGGAAACAAACCTAGGTCCTTTGGCTTTGCAGGCAAATGCCTTAACCACTAAGCCATCTCTCCAGCCCCCTTATTATATTTTTAAGTGTTCTTAATACTTTGATCCATACTGAAATTTATTTTGGGATAGAAAACATTACTTTGCACAAAGAAAAGAACAGTCACAGAAGGAGTCTTGGTCAGTGTCCCAGAAAGACACAAGCAAGTTTCTGAAACTTTGTTGTTGTTGTTGTTTTTAGAGGTAGGGTCTCACTCTAGCCCAGGCTGACCTGGAATTCACTATGTAGTCTCAGGGTGGAATCAAACTCATGGCGATCCTCCTACCTCTGCCTCCCAAGTGCTGGGATTAAAGGCGTGCACCACCACGCTCAGCTCCTGATCCATTTTATTTTTATTTTTTGGTTTTTCGAAGTAGGGTCTCACACTAGCCCAGGCTGACCTGGAATTCACTATATCGCCTCAGGATGGCCTCAAACTCACAGCAATCCTCCTACCTCTGCCTCCTGAGTGCTGGGATTAAAGGCGTGTGCCACCATGCCTGGCTTCCTGATCCATTTTTAATTGTTAATAATTTTATAGAGGGTGAGAGATAGGGATCTCATTTCATTCTTTTACATATGGATATCTCCTTTTCTTAGCATCACTTAAGCTATCTTTTTCCCCCCAGTGTATATTTTAGTGCCTTTGTCAAGAATCATATGGCTGTGGCTGCTTAGACTTATTTCTGGATCTGTTTGTTTCTGTTTTTGAAGCACCATTACTGATAAAAATCCTGTGTCTGTTATTAGTAATATATGCTAAAGAGAAAATGGGAAAAGTTTCTTTAAAGAGAGGGCAACTTTTTTCTTAATTTTATCAGACTGGTCCCCGTCTTGGTCTCTATAGGACTTGATTCTTTTTTTTTTTTTTTTTTTTTGAGGTAGGGTCCCAGCAGGACTTGATTCTTTTATCAAATCCTCCTTCCACCATGCTCGAAATGGCATTAATTGTTAGCCTGTTTTTTTTCCCCCCTAGGCATTTTCCGTGTGGCTGCTATGGAAGATGAGGTAGCATAGGGTATAGGTGGGACATGCATAGTGTATCAGTTAGGACTGCAGGCCAGAAGTGGAGTCCCCCCCAGCATTGTCCCCTGAGTGTGCCATAGCCTACACAGGAATGTTTGTGGGGCTAGACAGAAAGAAGACAGACTTCCAGGGAGGAAACAAAACCATGTTCTGTGATTCCATTACAGATCGCCACAAGCGCTTAGCACAGCTGCAGCAGTCTTCCAAGCGGAACCCTCACTACCAGACCTTGGAGCGGGATCTCATTGAGCTGCAGGAGCAGCAGCTCTTCGAACTGTTTGTAGTGGTATCTCTGCAGAAGAAGCCCTCAGGAGTAAGCTTCACTCCCCAGGTCATTCAGCAGTTCCCCGGCAAGGTAGGTATACAGGAGCCCAGGAAGCATTCAGAGTGTCCTATGTGCTGTGTTGGTTATTTCAGCCAGCTCTTACCAGTAATGCACTTGGAGGACCCAATTGGTGACTTTGATGACATCTTATATCAAGCATATGCTTCAGCTAAATTAAGTTGGGGGAAGCTTTTTTCTTTTTGGCTTCACTGTTAAATTTTGAAGTTACATAGCTATACTTTTCTCATCTCTAATGTGAGGAGGAATAAATTGGCAAAATAAGCTGGGTGTGGTGGGACATGCCTTTAATCCCAGCACTCGGGAGGCAGAGGTAGGAGGATCACCGTGAATTCGAGGCCACCCTGAGACTACATAGTGAATTCCAGGTCAGCCTGTGCTAGAGGGAGACCCTACCTAAAAAAAAAAAAAAAAGCAAAGCAAAGCAAAATAGGGTGGTAGTTTATAGCTTTGACTTTGAGCGGGTACTACTCATTTCTGTGCCAGATTCCTCATTTGTATAGTGTGGGAGGTGTTAATCATAAAAGCACCTGAAACCCTTTGACCCGTAGTAAAGTTAAATGAGCTAATACCTGGAAGGCATTTAGAGCAGTGTCTGGCATACAGTGAACTCTTTATACTGTTACACATTATTAGTATGGATTTACTGAATTAACATGTAAAGTGCTTCATGTAGCTCCTTGCACAAGTGTGTATTTATTAAGTTGTAGCTGTTATTATCCAGTTTCTTGGGTTTTGTTTGAGACAGTCTCACCCAAATTAACTTTGAACTGGCAATCCTCCTGCCTTAATCTCTCATGCACTGGGAGCCACCAAGCCCAGCTCTGTTGTTATTATATTATTTTGTTTGATTTACCTTTTTTTTTTTTTTTTTTTAAGGTAAAGTCTTGTACTAGTTGAGGTTGACCTGGAATTCACTATGTAGTCTCAGGGGGTGACCGCAAACTCATGGCAATCCTACTTCTGCCTCCCAAGTGCTGGGATTAAAACATGTGCCACCACACTTGCTCTCCTTTTTAATATTTTATTTACTTATTTATTTGAGAGAGACAAAGAAAGAGGCAGATAGAATGAATGCATCAGGGCCTCTAGCCACTGCAAATGAACTCCAGATGCATGTGCCACTTATTATGCATCTGGCTTACGTGGGTACTAGGGAATCAAACCTGAGTCCTTAGGCTTCATAGGCAAACACCTTAACCACTGAGCCATCTTCCCAGACCAGCTCTTTTTATTTTTTTTAAATATTTTTATTTATTTATTCATTCATTTGCAGAGGGTGAAGAATGGGTGTGTCAGGGCCTCTAGCCACTGCAAGCAAACTCCAGATGCATGCACCACCTTGTGTATCTGGTTTATGTGGGTCCTGGAGAATCAAATCTGGTTCCTTTGGCTTTTCAGGCATGCATTTTAACCACTAAGCCATCTCTCCAGCCCTCTTTTTATTTTTTTAAATAAAACCATCCATTCATTTATTCAAATATTAAAGTAAGTAGGTGATGGGATTTTCTTTTCTTTTCTTTTTTGTTTTTGTTTTTTGAGGTAGGGTCTCACTGTAGTCCAGACTGACCTGGAATTCATTATGTAGTCTCAGGGTGGCCTTGAACTCCAGTGATCCTCTTACCTCTGCCTCCTCAGTGCTGGGATTAAAGGTATGAGCCATCAAGCCCAGCTTGAAAAAAATTTTTCTTAATTACCACTCCTCAGAAGTTAGTGATCTTGAGAGCAATTCAGCCCAAAGATGTGGACATATTTTTTTCTTTTTGATTTGTATTGTGTTTTTGTTAAAACATAAAGTGTATAGAAGCTGGCTGTAGTAGCACACATCTTGTAATCCAAGTACTTGGGAGGTAGAAGGAAAATCAGAAGTTCATAGTCATTCTCAGCTACATATACATAGTGATTTCATAGTCAACTTGAGACTTTTTAAAAAAATATTTTAGGACTGGAGAGATGGCTTAGCAGTTAAGGTGTTTGCCTGCAAAGCCAAAGGACCTCAGTTTGATTCCCCAGGACCCATATAAGCCAGATGCACAAGGTGGTACATGCATCTGGAGTTCGTTCACAGTGGCTGGAGGCCCTGGTGTGCCCATTCTCTCTCTCTCTCTCTCTCTCTCTCATAAACAAACAAACAAACAAACCTTTCAGTTTTAGAAAAAAAAATATTTTAGAGGTGACGGGAAGAAAATAAGAGCCAAAGGAAGAATAAGACTTCTTACAATGCACTCTTCCAGACACAAAATTCCCCGGATATCCATGACCTCACACTGCCTGGAACTACCTACACAAGACCAATTATAATAGGAGGAAAAGATGATGACATCAAAATAAAAGAGAGACTGAGAGGGGGAGGGGATATGATGGAGAGTGGAGTTGTGAAGGGGAAAGTGGTGGTGGGCGGAATTATCATGATTTGTTGTCTATAATTATGAAAGTTGTCATTAAGAAAAATTTTTAAAAAAATATTTGTTTATTTGCAAGCAGAGAGAAGAGAGACAGAGAATGGGCATTCCAGGGCCTTGTGCCACTGCAAACGAACTCCAGAAGCATGTGCCACTTTGTGCTTCTGGCTTTATGTGGGTGCTGGAGAGTCAAACCTGGGTTGTTAGGCTTTGCAGGCAAGCACCTTAAGTGCTAAGCCATGTCTCCAGCCCCCAAAATAACTTTTTTTGTTGTTTTTTCGAGATAGGGTCTCACTCTAGCCCAGGCTGACCTGGAATTCACTATGTAGTCTCAGGGTGGCCTTGAACTCACAGCAATCCTCCTACTTCTGCCTCCTGAGTGCTGGGATTAAAGGCACTCAGCTAAAATAACTTTTTAAAAGGTACTGAGTAGATGGAAGTGGGTAAAGTGATAGACAAATTTCAGTTCATTCAGTAAATGAATGTATAAACATTGAATTTGGATACCAGCACCCACATAAAATGCCGGGCAAATGTCTATAACCCCAGTGTTGGGGAGGCAGAGACAGGTAAATCTCTAGGACTTACTTCCTAGCTTGTCTAGCTGAATCCGTGACCCTGTCTCAAAAAATAAGGTACAGGAGCTTATAGGAAATAGCTCATTGGGTAAAGCACTTGCTGCAAGTGGCAGGACCTGAGTTCATATCACCAGAACCTACATAAAGACAGACACAGGAGCAAACATCTATAATCTCAGTGCTACTATGATGAGACGGGAGGCAGAGACAGGAGCAACCCCTGAAGCTCAAGAGCCACTAAGCCTTGGGTCCAAAAAAGTAAACAGCAGAGACTCTGTCTAAAGCATAAGGAACAGTGAAATCCAACACTCAAGGTTGTCCACAGTGTGTTGTGGCATCTGCTCCCGCCCCCAGCTAACAAACACGTAAGGGCAGGGACACTAAGGAGTATACCCAGCATTGACATCTAGCATTCACACGCACACTCACACATGTATGTACATGAGTATGCACACCTATACACATACAAATATGCATGAACACACGTGCGCACATACTGCACCCAATACACATAGGGAAAAAAATCAAAAGAAAATAGGGGCTAGAGAGATGGCTCAACAATTCAGGCACTTGCCTCCAAAACCTAGTGACCTGAGTTTGATTCCCTAGTACCCACATAAAGCCAAGCAAAAAAGTGGTGCATGCATTTGGAGTTGTTTGCAGGCACTAGAGTCCCTGGTGCACCAGTTCTCATTTCTGTCTCTCTCTTTCTCTCACTCTGTCTCCAGACACATGAAACACCTTGTGCATCTGGCTTATGTGGGTACTGGGGAATCCAGCGTCCACCTACTAAGTACTGGAATTATAGGCATGCACCACCATTTTGGTTTAGTGGGAATTTTTTTTCCCCCTGATTTTGCTTTTGCTTTTGCACTTTTTTTTTTAAAAGTATTTATTTAGGGCTGAAGAGATGACTTAGTATTTAAGGTGCTTGCATGAAAATTTGATTCCCTACAACTCATGTAAGCCAGATGCACAAGGTGGCTCATGCATCTGGCGTTGCAGTGGCTGAAGGCCCTGGCATGTCAATATAGTCTCTCTTTCTCTCTCAAATAAATAAGTGTAAATAAAATATTTGAAACATTTATTTATTCTGAGAGGGGATATGGATGTGCTAAGGCTTGCTTCCACTGCAAATGAATTTCAGGCTCATGTGCTACTTTGTGCTCCAGGAATTGAACCTAGGCAGTCAGGCTTTGCAAGTCAGCACTTTTTACCATCGTGCCATCTCCAGCCCTCCTCTGTTTTTTTTTTTTTTTTTTAAGTAGGGTCTCACTCTAGCCCAGGCTGACCTGGAATTCACTATGCACTCTCAGGCTGACCTGGCGATCCTCCACCTCTGCCTAGTGCTGGGCACGTGCGCCTCAGGCTGGTCTCCTCAAGGCTGACCTCACTATGTACTCTCAGGCTGGCCTCAAACTCACTCAAACTCCTACCTCTGCCTCCCAAGTGCTGGGATTAAAGGCGTGCACCACCACACCCAGCTTCCTCCTCTGTTTTTATTAGTCTTACAGGAATGCTTAGTACCAGAGAAGGACATAGTTAACTCTGGTTCGGGGATGCCTTCAAGTAAACCACTTACCATTTTTTGTGCTTCAGACAAATATCAGTTAGTGGGAGGAAGAAAAAGCTACTTCCGATGGAGCTCTGCTTGGATTGTTGTGAAACACCCAACTAAAGATGATTGTAAATTATTTAGCAACATAAAGCATAAAAAATAGACTGTAATACAATTAAAAATTGTTAGGAAAAATTGTTGAGTGGTTTCTGCTTTCTTTCAATGACAGGATTAAGTCTAGGTCCTTCAGCCTGCTAGACAAATGCTGTGTCATTGAATTAAATGCTTTTATATGTTTTGAGAGCCTAATATCTCTAACTGACCCAGAATGACTGCATGATTTCTTTTAAAAAGTAAAAGAAAGGGCTGGAGAGATGGCTTAGTGGTTAAGGCGCTTGCCTGCAAAGCCAAAGGACCCAGGTTTTAATTCCCCAGGACCCTCGTTAGCCAGATGCAGAAGGTGGTGCATGTGTCTGGAGTTCATTTGCAGTGGCCAAAGGTGGTGCCCTGGTGTGCCCATTCTCTCTCTTGTGTCTCTTTCCTCTCTCTCTCACTCTCAATAAATAAAATTAAATAAATTTTAAAAATTAAGCTGGGCATGGTGGTGCATGCCTTTAAAAAAAAAAAAAAAGAAAGAAAAAGACAAACTGGGCATGGTGGCACTTTCTTTTAATCCCAAGTAGGAGGATCACCATGAATTCAAGGCCACCCTGAGACTAAATAGTGAATTTCAGGTCAGCCTGGGCTAGAATGAGTCCCTACCTTGAAAAACCAGTAAAATGAAATGAAAATATCTCTGAAAGCAATATGCTAATTAGATTTCTGTGCTTGTTTTTATACTAATTTCTATTCTTTTTGTTGTTGTTGTTGTTGTTTTCAAGGTAGGGTCTCACTCTAGCTCATGCTGAGATGGAATTCACTATGTAGTCTCAGGGTGGCCTCAAACTCATGGTGATCTTTCTACCTGTGCCTCCTGAGTGCTGGGATTAAAGGTATGCACCACCTTGCCTGGCTCTTTCTTTTTTTATTTTATTTTATTTATTTTATTTTATTTATTTGAGAGAGAGAGTGTGCATGAAATAGGCAGGGGGGGGAGAGAGAGAGAGAATGGGTGCGCCAGGGCCTCCAGCCACTGCAAATGAACTCCAGATGTGTATGCCTCCTTGTACACCTGGCTTCCACATGGGTTCTGGGGAATCAAACCTGGGTACTTTGGCTTTGTAGGTAAGCATCTTAACCACTAAGCCATTTCTCCAGCCCTATACTAATTTCTAAATGCTTTCTCATTTAACTAAGTTTTGACTATTTTTAAAAATATTTATTTTTTTATTTGCAAGCAGAGAGATAGAGAGAAGAATGATAGAATGAGTGCACCAGGGCCTCCAGCTGTTGTAAACAAACTCCAGATGCATGTACCACTTTGTGCGTCTGACTTTACATGGGTACTGGGGAATTGAACCTGAGTCATTAGGCTTTGTGCCTTAACTGCTGACCCATGTCTTCAGCTCTAGACTGCTTTTCAAAGTCCACTTGGGTTTTGTTGTTGTTGTTACTGTTTTTTTGTGGGCCTGTGGTTCTAGGTAGGGTTTTACGCTAGTGCAGGCTCAAATGGAATTCACTATGTAGTCTCAGGGTGGCCTCAAACTCCCTCCGATTCTTCCACCTCTGCTTCCCAAGAGCTGAAATTAAAGGCATGTGCCACCATGCCTGGCTTTTGTTGCTTTTTAAAATTTTTTTATTTATTTATTTGCGAGCAGAGAGAGAGATAGAAGAGAGGCAGACAGAGAATGGGCATGCCAGGGCCTCTAGCCATGGCAGGCAAACTCCAGATGCATGTGCCCCTTGTGCATCTGCCTTATGTGGGTCCTGGAGAATTGAACCAGGATCCTTTGGCTTTGCAGGCAAACACCTTAACTGCTAAGCCATTTCTCCAGCTCTTGTTCCTGTTTTAAAAAAATATTTTATTTTTATTTATTTATTTGAGAGAGATACAGAAGTAGGCAGGAAGAGAGACAAAGAGAATGGGTTCACCGGGGCCTCCAGCCTCTGCAAACAAACTCCAGATGTGTGCTCCCCCTGGTGCATCTGCTTACATCTGTCCTGGGGAATCGAACCTGGGTTCTTTGGCTTTGCAAGCAAGGGCCTTAACCGCTAAGCCATCCCTCCCTTGTTGCTGGGTTTTTTTGTTGTTGTTGTTTTGGGGGGTGGTTTCTGAGGTAGGGTCTCGCTCTAGTTCAGGCTGACCTGGAATTCACTATGTAGTCTCTCTCTACTTTCTCCCTTCAGATGTGGAGATGTACTGCTTGGATGTCTACTCTGCCATGCTTTCCCCACCATGATAAAACTTCCTCTCAAAACTGTAAGCTGTAGCCGGGCATGGTGGCGCATGCCTTTAATCCCAGCACTCAGGAGGCAGAGGTAGGAGGATCTCTGTGAGTTCGAGGCCACCCTGAGACTACATAGTGAATTCCAGGTCAGCCTGGACCAGAGTGAGACCCTACCTTGAAAAACCAAATAATAATAATAAAATAATAATAATAATAATAATAATATTTTTTATTTATTTGCAAGGAGAGAGAGAGAGAGTGGGCACACCAGGGCCTCTTGCTGCTGCATTTAAACCCCAGATGCATGTGCCACTTTGTGCATCTAGCTTTATGTGGGTACTGGAATTAAACCCAAGTTGTCAGGGTTTGCAAGAAAGTGCCTTAACTGCTGAGCCATCTCTCAAGCCCTTAGTGCTATTTTAAGACAGAGTCTCATTTAACTACAGCTGGCTTTGAACCCACTATGTACCCAAAGCTGGTCTTTCTTCCTCTGCTTACCATGTGCCGAGACTATAGGTATGCACAACTGTACCTAGTTTGCAAAAACTACACTTTTTGTAAGAGTCTTCTATGCTAAAATTTTAGAGAAAGTTGCAAACCAGTCATTATGTAGCAAATATTATATGCTAAGTGAAATGATTATATATAGGATAAGTTCTAAAAATAGTATCTTTCCTAAATAACATGCATCTGCCTTGTCAAGGCATCCTTGAGTATTGACGAGAGAATGTTTTGAGTTAATTTTGCTGTCACTGCTACAGAATGGATTTTTATTTATCCTGTCTCAAGATTCAGAAAATATTAGATTCTTACTGGTGTGTGAATGCTGACTCAAGATTCTACCTCTAGAGGAGTAATTCTTTCCACCTACCTCCCCTACACAAGATTACAGGGTTTCCACAGGTTCCATTCCTGTGTAAAGTTGGTTCTTTATTCTTAGCAACTGCTCTCAGAGCATCTTCGGTGATTTTCAGTCTTCCTCTTCCTGGTGTGTTAAGCAGTACAAGACATTCTGAGAGAAGTGTATGATGTACTTCTCAGATAGCTCTCTTTCTAGGATTAGGCTGAGTTTTTCTGTTCTTTACTTTCATAGAGTGATTTTTTTTTCCTGTGATATTTTTTTTTTCAGGATGATCATGGCTATAAGCAATCCAAAGACACTGAAGAGAGACTTAAAGTTATTCCAAAATTTTGTTTTCCCGATTCAAAGGACTGGGTGCCAACCTCAGAGCTCAAGAGGTAAATGTGCTACTTCTGATTTCTCTTTGCTAGAACTGCAAAAACAGAAGCAGGGTGTTTGAAAAATGGATAGAACCAGGAGTGCAGATTGAGAATACAGTAGAAGGAAGGAAGAAGCAGAATTAGAACAATTCCTATGTACTGCTCAAAAAAATAAATAAAAATAAAAGAAAACAGAATAATTTCAGTGTCAGAGAAAACACATTTGAGAATCTCTTTGGTTTGCCAGTTCTACATTACATATGGTAACAGTTGACCCAAAGTGAACAGAATAAGATTGTATGGCCTCTCAGAACTAAATAGAATTTACAAGAGAGAAATGATATTATGCAAGTCCCTTGGCTGCTCTTGTACCTTTATTTTCAATGAGTCGTTCCATGAAGAATGCCATAAACATTAGTCTAAACCTTCCAGTAATTGAGCTTTTCTTTTCAGTGAAACATTCTCCTTCGTGTTGACTGGGGAAGATGGAAGTCGATGGTTTGGTTACTGTAAGAAGCTCTTGGTAAGTACTAGACTTGTGCCACAAAGTTAGTGAAGGAACAATAGCCAAACTAGGAACTTCCGAAGCATGATCTCTAGGTGAGTTTAAGGTCTGTTTAATGATGTGTGCATTAAAGAACGTGTGTTAGGGCTGGAAGAATGGCTTAGTGTTTAAGGAGCTTACCTACAAAGCCAAAGGACCCAGGTTTGATTCCCCAGGACCCATGTAAGCCAGATGCACAAGGGGGCGCATGCATCTGGAGTTCATTTTCCGCGACTGGAGGCCCTGGCATGCCCATTCTCTCTTTCCCTGCCTATTTTCTCTCTCAAATAAATAAAGAAAAATAAAATATTTTTAAAAATACAAAGAAAGTGTGTTAGCTTTATACAGCAAGAACAAGATGAAGGTTAGGTATGGAGTATTCCAGAATAGAAAGGGTGTGATTTAATTTGTTGCTTTGTAAAAGGAAAGTGACTGAGTATCAGTATACTTGAAGAACAGGGTCTAGTGAGCCAGTTCAGGAAACTCTGAGTTAGCCAGGCATGACTTTAATCCCAGCACTTGGGAGGCAGAGGTAGGAGGATCACTGTGAGTTTGAGGCCACCCTGAGACTACAAGTGAGTTCCAAGTCAGCCTGGGCTAGAGTGAGACCCTACCTCAAAAAAAAAAAAAAAAAAAAAAAAGAAAAAAAGAAATTCTGAGTTAATCACCAACCATTTTAGGGCTTTCTTGTTTCGGTACCTTTACAAAACCTGCAATAAATCATGCTATAATTTTTAGTGTTCACTGAGAATGAGAGCCTTAGATCCTGCTCTGCACTAAACAGCATTGAAAGAAGCCAAGGGTGTTGGTATACATCTGGAGTCTCAGCTGCTTGGGAGTCTGAATTAAGAGTTTGCTTTAGCCTAGTAGTTTGGGGCAAGTGTGAACAGCTACCATAGCAAGACTATACTGCAGAAGAAAAAAAAAAAGGGCGGGGGGGGCGTGAGAATAGAAAAGAATCTTAGTGGTTTAAATTAATAACCACTTGCGCTCCGATTTGTTTCTTCTAGCCAGAAGGCAAAGGCAAGCGACTCCCTGAGGTGTACTGCATGGTGAGTCGCTTAGGCTGCTTCAACCTGTTCTCGAAGGTGAGTAAGAATGGGCTCTGTGAAAAAGTGATGCACTTTCAGAGTGACTTCACGAGGCAATGTAAGTGCCTAGGCCTTCACATCGTGTTTGTAGAAATGGTCCCCACTAGTCTAAGGACCACAGCCTTGAAGCCTTAAACTTAGAGCCCTGGTTTAGTTGTTACTGCTCTATCATTCTCCTTTTGGTTTGCTTCCAGGCTTAAAGAGTATATAGCCCAAAACATACCTTGTCTCATGCTTTTCTTAGACCCAAAGTTCTAGGACATTAATGTCACAATCATTTTCTTTGCCCCTCTCAGTGAAATGGAAAAGGTCTTCTCGAAAAGCAAGTTACTTAAGTTAGTAACTTTTGGAGGATTGTAAAAGTACCCTCAAATAACAGAATGCTTTAATGTACTTTTACTGGTTGTAGAAGCTTGTCTCTCTTAAATTCTATTGCTATTTTTTTCCTTATTTTGTTTTTAAAGACAACATCTCACATATCCCAGTCTGGCCTCAAACTCAGAATGTAGCCAAGGGATTATCTTGAACTGCTGATCGTCCTTGTCTCTACTGCCTGAGTGCTAGGATCACAGGTGTGCACCACCACACCCCGTTTATGTGGTGCTGAGGCTTCAGCCCAGGGCTTTGTGAATGCTAGGCGAGCACTTGATCACTCACCAATGAGCTACATTTCCAGCCCAATTGTTGTTGTTTTCTGTATACTCAGTTTGGCTATTTTGTTTTTGAACTGAGGCCATAATAGATTAACATTGTTTCTGTTTATTTATTGTGTGTGTGTGTGTGTGTGTGTGTGTGTGTGTGTGTGCGCGCGCTTAGATTCTGGATGAAGTAGAGAAGAGAAGAGAAATGTCTCCAGCCCTCGTCTACCCATTCATGCAAAGTGTCATGGAAGCTCCTTTCCCAGCTCCTGGACGCACCATCACAGTGAAGAGCTACCTCCCTGGGGCTGGAGATGGGGTAAGTTATCTCATTCCAAAAAGATTTTAGAGCCTTTTCCATAAATTGTGAATATTTTATTCCCATAAATACTGAGTTAACCTGTGAAATACTGAGTGTCAACCTAAGATATAAAAATTTCCTGCCACACATACATTGGGCTCCTCTGTAGTGAATTTTCTTTTTTCTTTTTTTTTTTTTTGGTTTTTTTAAGGTAGGGTCTCACTCTAGCTCAGGCTGACCTGGAATCCTGGAATTCACTATGTACTCTCAGGGTGGCCTTGAACTCACAGCGATCCTCCTACCTCTGCCTTCCGAGTGCTGGGATTAAAGGCGTGCACCACCATGCCTGGCTTGTAGTGACAATTTTTATCCAATAAATGACAATTATACATGCTATTGTCAAATGGAATTATTTTATAAGAAATATACAGCACAAAAGTAAACTTCTGAAGACTTGGGATTAGCAAAGGCAACTTTATAAACTGTAGCAGAGCCTCTTTATTGGACTAGTAAAAGAGTAATAGAATCTGTTCATATCATCATCAAGGGTTGTTTTCCAACATCAGCTCTTCTGATTCAGATTCTTACATTTCAGTCAGTTGAACTATGCCGACCGTTAGATTCACGACTGGAGCATGTGGATTTTGAATGTCTTTTCAAATGCCTCAGCGTGTGTCATCTCATCCAGGTGTGCGCCTCTCTCCTTTTGGAGAGGAGGGTAATCTTTGTTGCTAACAGCCTAAGGTAAGAAATCAGCAAAATGTGTTACTTCATGCTGGTAGTTTACATGCTCTTGCTATTTTAAAATTTGGGCATATTAAAAATATCTAAAGGGAAAGTGGTTTATTGTCTATAATTATGGAAGTTGTCAATAAAAAAGTTTTAAAAAATCTAGAGCAGTCTGCCAGTTATGTAATTTTACAGTGACATTAATAAGTTAAAGTCATTTTGGGTAGCCATCAGCATTGGACTAAACACTGACCTTTTTTTAAATTTATTTCTATTTGACACAGAGAGAAAGGGAGAGAGAGAATAGGTACACCAGGGCCTCTAGCCACTGCAAGCAAACTCCAGACCCATGCACCACCTTGTGCATCTGGCTTACATGGGACCTTGAGAATCAAACCTGGGTCCTTAGGCTTTGCAGGCAAGCACCTTAATTACTAAGCCATCTCTCTAGCCCTATAACACTGACTTTTGGGGTTGTAGTCTATTTCTTTTCTAAGTCTGTTTTTATTTTATTTTTTAAACTTATTTATTTGAGAGAGAGAAAGAGAAAGAGGCAGAGAGAGGGAAAGAGAGAATGGGCATGCCAGGGCCTATAGCCACTGCAAACTAACTCCAGATGCATGCACCACCTTGTGCATCTGTCTTACATGGGTCCTTGAAACTTGAACCTGGATTCTTTGGCTTTGCAGGCAAGTGCCTTAACTGCTAAACCATTTTTCAGCCCTCTAAATCTATTTTTAGTTAACTGTTGTTTAAAATTGATAACTGCCTGGTGTGGTGATGCACGCCTTTAATCCAAGCACTTGGGAGGCAGAAATATGAGGAATGATGTGAGTTCAAGGCCAGTCTGAGACGACATAGTGAATTCCAGGTCAGCCTGGGCTAGAGCAAGACTATCTCAAAAAACCAATAAATAAGGGCTGGAGAGATGGCTTAGCGGTTAAGGTGCCTGCCTCCTAAGCCTAAGAATGCTGGTTCCAATCTCCTGCGGTTCCAATCTCCAGGTCCCACGTTTAGCCAGATGCAAAGTGGCACAAGGGCGCAATGCCGCACTTGACCACAAGGGGGCACATGTATCTGGATTTCATTCTCAGCAGATGAGAGACTGCTGGTGCGCCCATCTCTGTCTTCCTCTTCCTCTCTCTCTCTCTGTGTCCCTCTCCATAAAAAAAAAAACACCAATAAATAAATAAATAATAAATAAAATTGATACTGCAGGGCTGGGGAGATAGCTCAGTGGCTAAGAGCACTTGCCATGCAAGCATGAGGGCTGGAGACTGCCTGAGTTTGATTGCCTAGCGCCCATGCTAAAAAAATAATATAACAGAAAAAAAAATAGGGTATGGTCACATATGTTGGTAATCATCAGAGAATTACTGTGGCTCATGACCAAAAATGGCAGCTCTGGTGCTATCTCAAAGAAACAACCAGATGAGCTGTGTGTGGTGGCACACCTTTAATCCCAGCACTTAGGAGGCAGAGCTAGTTGGGTCGCTGTGAGTTCAAGGCCAGCCTGGGACTACAGAGTGACTTCCAGGTCAGCCTGGGCTAGAGTGAGACCTTACCTCGAAAAACCAAAAAATAAAAATATAAAGTACAAGCAGATGAAAGCGAGAGATGATGACGACTCCTAATATTCCTCTGTCCTCCATACATGCACACATGGATATGGTGCAAGCATCTGTACATATGTGCATATGTTACCCACACGTTTGCCAAAAATCATTGATATGGCTCGCCAGGATCAGTGGTTCACACTTGTCCCAGGTACTTGGGAGGCTGAGGCAAAATGAACACTTGAACCCAGGAGTTTAAGACCAGTTTAGGCAACATAGTGAGACCCCTGTCTAGCTCTGTCTCTGTCTCTCCCTCTCTTTTCTCTCTCTCTCTCTCTGTCTGTCTCTCTCACTCATTGTCTTCTTTTTTTTTTTTCCATTTTTCAGTTTTTCAAGGTAGGGTCACACTCTACTCTAGCCCAGGCTGACCTGGAATTCACTAGGTAGTCTCAGGGTGGCCTTGAACTCATGGTGATCCTCCTACCTTTGCCTCCCGAATGCTGGGATTAAAGGCATGCGCCACCACGCCCGGCTTTATTGTCTTTTTTTGAAATAGTGTCTCATATAACTATGGCTGGCCTTAAACTTCCTATGTAGCCAAGAATGACCTTGAACTACGGATCCTCCTACTTCCACTCCCAAGTGCTATGCCTTCATGTGTATATTTCCACTCTACCCACTAAGCTTCATCCTAACTAAAACTCCATCTCTTCAAAAGAAAATTGAAGCCAGGCGTGGTGGTGCACACCTTTAATCCTAGCACTAGGGGTGGGGGGGAGAGGGGGCAGAGGTGGATCACAGTGAGTTCAAGGCCACCCTGAGACTACATAATGAATTCCGGGTCAGCCTGGGCTAGAACGAAACCCTACCTCAAAAAAATCAAAAAAGAAATAAAAGAAATTGACACTGAGCTGGGGAGATGGCTAAGTGGTTAAAGATGATTGCTTGCAATGCCTGATGGCCCAGGTTCAATTCCCTAATAGTCACATAAAGCCAGATAAACAAGTGGCACATGCATCTGGAGTTAGTTTGCTGTCGCAAAAGGCCCTGATTTGACCTTTCCTTCTGTCATTCTCTTCTCTGCTTGCAAACAGATAAAAAAGTTTTTTTTTTTTTTTTTTTTTTTTGTTTTTGAGGGTAGGGTCTCACTCTAGCCCAGGCTGAAATACACTATGGAGCCTCAGGGTGGCCTTGAACTCATGGTGATCCTCCTACCTCTGCCTCCTGAGTACTAGGATTAAAGGCCACCATGCCCAGCTCAAAAAAGTACTTTTTGAATTAACACTAGTTTTCTTTTTAAAAATATTTTTATTTGTTTATATGCAGAGAGACAGAGCAGAGACAGACAGAGAATGGGTGTGCCAGGGACTCCAGCTGCTGCAAACAAAACTCCAGACACATGCACCACAGTGCATCTAGCTTTATGTGGGTACTGGGGAATCGAACCTGAATCATCAGACCGCTGAGCCATCTCTCTAGCCCCAAAATTGGTACTACTTTTCTACATGGACACTAATGATAAATTGTTAGGAAGAACTGGATTGATATAAAAAATGTTAAATATTAATATGTGGGCTGGAGAGATGGCTTAGCAGTTAATGTGCTTGCCTGCAAAGCCTAAGGACCCAGGTTCAACTCCCCAAAACCCACATAAGCCAGACATACAAGGTCATGCATGCGCACAAAGTGGCGCACAAAGTGGATTGCATTGGCCAGAAGCTCTGATGTGCCAATTCTCTCTCATAAAAAATTAACATGTATTCATAGGGTTGTTAATCAGAGACTAACCAGCATCAACTTGTAATTTTTTAATATAGTATCTGAAGTGCCTTTCATGTTCTGCTGTATATGTGACATTTGTTTTCTCCTCCTACTAGCATCCTGTCAAAATGTGGCCATGCTGTGGTAGCTACACTGTATCCTTTCACGTGGCAACATACTTATATTCCAGTCCTGCCTGCATCTATGATTGACATTGTGTGCTCACCTACTCCATTCCTTATTGGAATCCTGTCTTGCTCCTTACCACAGCTCCAGGACCTACCCATTGAAGAGGTAAGATCGAAAACATGGTACCTCTGGAAAATACTAGCACATTGAAGCCGGGTGTGGTGATGCTCATCTTTAATCCCAGCACTTGGAAGGCAGAGGTAGGAGAATTGCCATGAGTTCGAGGCCACCAAAATTACATAGTGAATTCCAGGTTAGCCTGGGCTAGAGCAAAACCCTACCTGGAAAAACAAAACAAAACAGAACAAAAAAAAAAAAAAAATCAAAAACTAGCACATTGACAGATGAAACTAAGTCATCTTGTAAAAGTGATAGAATTGTTATTAGTATAACCATTGATAATTCATTATGGTCATATTTTGACATCTTTTTATTAAAGTGAAAAAAATGTTATAATGAATCCAAATGTTATATTGAGTCATTAAAATAGTGAACAATGGCCTCATTCTTGTGTTGTTCAAAAGGGTAGGTTTTGTTTCCTTCAAGCCAAACACAAAAACTACTCTGGGTGAACCCCCAAAAATGTTTTTAAATATAGCATACAAACAGATAAGTGACCTAAACAGTTGGGTGTGTGGTCGCTCACACCTTTTCAGTCCCAGCACTCAGGAATCTGAGACAGCAGGATTGCTGTGAATGTAGGTGAGTTCCAGGCCAGCCTGGGCTACAGTGAGATACTACCTTAAGAAAATAAAAATAAGTTGGCTGGAGAGATGGCTTTGCGGTTAAGGCACATGCCTGTGAAGCCTAAGGACCCAGGTTCAATTCTTTAGGTCCCACATAAGCCAGATGCACATGGGGGCACATGTATATAGAGTTTGTTTGCAGTGGCTAGAGGCCCTGGCATGCCTATTCTCACTCTCTATCTCTCTTTCCCTCTCTCTGTCTCTAATAAATAAAAATAAAAAATTAAAACTGCCCTAAACAAACAAAATATCAGCTTAGTGAATTATTACCACAAAGTATTTATTTAATATAGCATTGGAATAGAACAGAACTTTAAAGCAAAAATATATCAGTGCCAGCACCCTGGAAATCCCTATCATACCTTTTAGTCTCTGATCGCTTCTTCATTCCCCACAAAAAGTCCCTGCTAGACTGAGGAGATGGCCCAGCAGTTACGAGCTCTTGCATGTCTGTAATCCCAGTCCTCAAGGGTGGAGACCTGAGAGTCACTGGGCTCACTGACATACAGCAACTCCAGGTTGAGGGAGAGACTCTGTCTCAAGGAAAGAAATACACCAGTGAGTGATAAGAGAAGGACCCATGTGTACATGTATGTTTGGTGTGGGGTGTATGTGCATGCATGTGGAGGTCAGAAGTTGACATCAGATATCTTCCTTGATGGCTCTGCACTTTATTTACTGAGGCAGGGTCCCTCACTTGAACCCAAAATTACCAACTTGGCTAGGAGTTCCCCGTCTGCCTCCCAAGTGCTGGGATTATAGGTGGGCTGCTAGGGATCTCACTTATGCAACAAGCACTTTATCCCATGAGCATCTTCTCAGACCTTAATTTTTGCATTACTTTAATGAAGGTATCTTTCTACATTATCTCCTGTATTAATTTGCCTTTAACTTTTGGTTCTGACTTCACCTAGCATACAATATGGACTGAGAGCCAATTCAGGGTTTCCCCGTCTGTAGATCCTGCCTGTGATGGTACCATGTACTGAAAAGACTGCCTCCTTTTCCCCAGCAGTGACTTAGATTCACTGACCTTGAAAATCTCTGTTTATCTACAGTTGTGCACATCATTATTGCTTTCAATTTATTTATTTTCATCATTTACAGTTTTTTTTGGTTTTGCAAGGTAGGGTCTCACTCTGGTCCAGGCTGACCTGGAATTAACTATGTAGTCTCAGGGTAGCCTTGAACTCATGTTGATCCTCCTACCTCTGCCTCCCGAGTGCTGGGATTAAAGGCGTGCGCCACCACGCCTGGCTCATTTACATTTTTTGAGACAACATTTTATGCATCCCAGGCTGGCTTTGAGCTTGCTATATAGCCAGGCATGATTGAATTCCTAATCTTCCTGCCTCTAAAGTGCTGGGATTACAAGAGAGAGCCACCATCCCTGGTTTTATGTGGTGCTGAGAATATGAATATTAGGGAAGCACTATATTAATCCAGCTCTATTCCAGCCCCTAATGGGTTAACCTTTAAATTGGCTACAACTTTGAATTAAACTTGTTTGAAACTTCACATTGTGTAAAAGAATAAAAACACCCTTCATGATCTAGCAGTGCCTAATGTATCTGGGATGTCTCTGGCTGAACCTGCCCTGCTGCTTTATTCCACAGGTTCTGATAGTTGATCTCTGTGAAGACAAGTTCTTACAGGAGGTAAGTGACAAAGGGGGTGATTACATAATGTTTTGGGGACATAGTTCTCTCTGTAGATAATTGGAAAGAAAATATGTGAAAGTACTGAGGGAAGATGAGTCAGGCAAAACTTTCAATTCATGCACCCATATTACACCTGAATAAATACTGTAGCCAATCATCCAAGACTGACCTGAAAACTTTGGCTTGAGTTTGTAGCTGTCCACCCCAAAGAAGGAAGGAGGAAACAGAGCAAATGTCATTCTCAAAAGAAGTAACCTTCCCTTCAGTCCCTGATGGATTGCCATATAAGCCTCTGACTTAATTATAATGTAAAGAGTATTTATTGGGCTGAAGATGTAGCTCAGTGGGAGAATACTTATTTAGAATGCACAAGATTCTGTGTCCAGTCTCAGCACCACAAAAAGAAAAGAGAAAAGCACTTACTAACTCTTGATTATTTAAAGATACTGGGTGAGGCAGTCAGGGTCTAAAAATGAAGACAATATAATCTGAGCCTTCTAGTCTTACAGACTAAGGGCAGTGGCATAAAAGTTTTAGAAATGGTATAATAGAAATTTGAAAATGGGGCTGGAGAGATAGTTTAGTGGTTAAAACTTTTGAACCCAGGTTCAAGTCCCCAGGACCCACATAAGCCAGATGCACAAGGTGGCACATGCATCTGGAGTTCACTTGCAGTGGCTGGAGGCCCTGGCACAACCATTCTCTCTTTCTCTCTCAAATAAATAAATAAGATATTTTTAAAAAAGAAATAATACTTGTGAGTAAGAGACTTACAAGAAAAGTACCAGAAAAAATTGCAAGCTATTATATCTCTTTAAATATATAAATAAATTTAAATATATAAATACATATATCACTGTTGCAGGCAGGTTTGCACTTCTGGCAGAAAACACATGACCAAGAGTAGCTTGTGGAAAAAAAGGTTCATTTTGTTTTTGTTTTTCGAGGTAGGGTCTCACTGTAGCCCAGGCTGACCTGGAATTCACTATGTACACTCAGGGTGGCCTTGAATTCATGGCGACCCTCCTACCTCTGCCTCCCAAGTGCTAGGATTAAAGGTGTGCACCACCATGTCCAGCCAAAGGTTTGTTTTGGCTTACAGACTTGAGAGGAAGCTCCATGATGGCAAGGTAAAGGATGGCGTGAGCAGAGGGTGGACACCACCTCCTGGGCAACATCAGATGGACAACAGCAACAGTAGTGCTAAACACTAGCAAGAGGAAGCTGCCCCCCCCAACATTACACTGTCTCCAGGAGACTGTAATTCCAAATTGCCATCAGCTGGGGAATCTAGCATTCAGAACACCTAAGTTTGTGGGGGACACCTGAATCAAACTACCACAATCACATACACATACATTATGCATTCTATTCCATGTAGGGAAGGAAACTTCAAACTATTTTTTAATAGAATTTATTATTTATAATAAATATTTGAAAGAGAAAGAAAGAAGCAGAGAGAGAATGAGAATGGGCATGCTAGGGACTACAGCCATTGCAAATAAACTTGAGACACATGCACCCTCTTGTGCATCTGGCTTACATGGGTCCTGGGGAATCAAACCAGGGTCCTTCAGCTTTGCAGGCAAGCACCTTAACTGCTAAGCCATCTTCTCCAGCCCCTGTTTCTTTTTTGAAAAAATATTTTTTTCATTTGCAAGCAGAGAGAGAGAGAGAGAGAGAGAGAGAGAGATTGTGAGTGTATGGAGACACCAAAGCCTCTAGCCACTGCAAATGAACTCCAGATGTATGTGCTACTTTGTGCATCTGGCTTTATGTAGGTACTGGGGACTCAAACCTGGGTTGTTAGGTTTTATAAGCAAGTACCTTAACCACAGAGCCATCTCTCCAGCCCCAAACTGATTCTTTTTTTTTTTTTTTTTGGAGAGATTCAGAGAGAGAGAGAGAGAGGGAGAGGAAGACAGATAGAGATGGGCGTGCCAGCAGCCTCTCAGCCACTGCGAATGAAATCCAGATGCGTGCTCCCCCTTGTGGTCAAGTGCAGCATTGCGCCCTTGCATCACTTTGCATCTGGCTAAACGTGGGACCTGGAGATTGGAACCAGCGTTCTTAGGCTTAGGAGGCAGGTGCCTTAACTGCTAAGCCATCTTTCCAGCCCCTGATTCTTTTTTTAAAGGTTTATTTATTTATTTATTTATTTATTTATTTATTTAAGAAAGAGAGAGGGGGACTGGAGAGATGGCTGTGTAGTTAAGGCGCTTACCTGAGAAGCCTAAGCCATGTTCAACTCTCCAGGTCCCACGTAAACCAGACACACAAAATGACTCATGCACACAAGGGGGAACATGCATCTGGAGTTTATTTGCAGTGGCTGGAGGCCCTGGTGCACCAGTCTGTCTCGCTCTCTCTTCTGCTGTTGTTTACTTGCATAAAAAAACAAAGGCAGGGCTGGAGAGATGGCTTAGTGGTTAAGGCGCCTGCCTGCTAAGCCTAAGAACGCTGGTTCCAATCTCCAGTGGTTCCAATCTCCAGGTCCCACGTTTAGCCAGATGCAAAGTGACGCAAGGGCGCAATGCCGCACTTGCCCACAAGGGGGTGCACACATCTGGATTTCGTTCACAGTAGCTGAGAGACTGCTGGCGGGCCCATCTCTATCTGTCTCCCTCTCCCTCTCCGTCTCTCTCTCTCTCTCTCTCTCTCTCTCTCTCTCTCTCTCTGTGTGTGTGTGTGTGTCTCGCTCCAAAAATAAATAAAATAATACAAAAAAAATTTAAAAAAAAAAAAGCAGTCTGTTGTGTTTGCTTCAAGAAAAAGGAGAGAGCAACTATGGTGTACCAGGGCCTGTTGCTGCTGGAAATGAACTCCAAACTTATGTGTGCCACTTTGCATATCTGGCTTTATGTGGGTCGTGGGGAGTTGAACCCAAGCCGACAGGCTTTGTGAGCAAGTGCAATCACCTTAGGGATCTGGGGATGGGGTGGGGGTTCCCTAGTACATGTCTGAGACTTTCTCCTTCTATAAGGCTCATACAGCATCTCAATTTTTTCTCTCAAGGTATCAGATGAGGATGAAATTCTACCACCTAAACTTCAAGCTGCCTTGTTGCAAATTTTAGAAGAGAGAAATGAAATCTTGGCTCAGGAACAGAAATTTTCACAAGGTCTGAGTATGTAAGGACTGAAGGTTAAGGCAGTGAATGTGCAACACTGCTACAGGATGAACAAGAGTAGTGCTTGGTTGTGTCTAATCCTCAGTCTGCCAGGCCCCATTCTAGTTCAAGCTCTTGGCTAATAATTGTATTTATAGAATGCTTTTCTCCCAGATAACCACGTGGCTCCTGCTGTTTCTTCCTATAGGTCCATGCTCATATACCCGTTTCTCATTGGTGTCTTCCTGACTGTCCTGCCCCCCCAACCCCGCCATGCTGGCTTCTTCCCCTTGCTTCATTTTTTCCCTATGGCTCTTATACCACCATCTGGTATTCTGGAGTGTATGTTCCAGGACAGTAATGTTCCAGTTTTCTCTATTGCCTATATTTGAACAATATGTAGGTATTTGGTAAGCATTTGTTGATTAAATGAACCAATAATATTTATTGAATGTTCATTCTATACCAACCCTTATACTAAGTATTTAGTATACATTTATTTTATCCTTATAATATCCTTTTATAGCTGGGTGTGGTGGCACATGCCTTTAATCTCAGTACTCAGGAGGCAGAGGTAGAGTTCAAGGCCAGTTTGAGACTACATAGTGAATTCTAGTCAGTGAGACACTACATCAAAAAAAAAAAAAAAAAAAAAAAAAAAAAGCTGGGCCTGGTGGCACACCCCTTTAATCCCAGCACTCAGGAGGCAGAGGTAGGAGGATTGCCATGAGTTGGAGGCTACCCTGGGACTACATAGTAAATTCCAGGTTAGCCTGGAGTAGAGGGAGACCCTACCTTGAAAGACCAAATAATAATAATAATAATATTAAAAAGAAAGAAAGGGGGAAAATCCAACAGTGATTTTGCAGAAGCTGAGTGAAGAAGGAAAGAGTAAACAGTCTTGCTAACATTTGCAAAGAGATGAAATAAAATGGGGGCTGAGAACTGCTCACTAGATTGCTAATACAAGGCTTTGAGAACCTTGATAACAGCAGATTTAATGGACTGTCGGGTAAGAAAATAGGACTGGAGATGGTTCAAGAGAGAACTGGAGTGCCAATCAGTTTATGTTGATGCCATCAACTTATATTGTTCTAAAGTTTGACTTGATATTGGCCATTCTCAGCCAAGAATAGCCAAGACTCTTTTGGGGAAAAAAACAAGCTGGGCAGTAGCACACCCCTTTAATCCCAGCACTTGGGAGGCTGAAATCAGGATCAGCGTGAGTTCAAGGCTAGACTAAGGCTACAGAGTGACTTCCTTGTTAGTCTGGGGTACATTGAGACCCTACCTTGAAAGCAAAACAGATTAGCTGGGCATGGTGATGCATGCCTATAATACTAGCTCTGGGGAGGCTGAGGCAGGAGGATCAAGAGATCAAGGCCAGCCCAGACTACAAAGTGAGACCTTATCTCAAAAACATAAATGAATAAGGTGGAGGGGTTTGCATTGTTACACACCAAGATTTATTTAGTGGTAGTAATTAAGAATGGTTTTGATGCAGAAGTAGAGCACTGGGAAGGATATAAAATGCACATTCATACAGAAACTTTTGTGTCTGCGTTGTCATTGTGTGCTGGTCAAAAAAGGCTCAGTAAACAGTGCTAGGTTAGTTGGTCTCCTGTTTGAAAAAGAATGAATGTAGAGCTATGCCTCACAGTAAAATTAATTCCAGTGAGTTTAAAGATTTAAATGGTAAAAACAAAGCTTTTAAAAGTATTTTTAAAAGAGAATGTTTTCCATCCTTAAAAAAGTGAAGCCCTAGTTGGTGATATATCTCAGTATAAAAATATGTGCTTAGCTTGCTCATACATGTATCCTACTCTAGAGAATCTATTGCACACAATCACTAGGAAACAAGAACAATAATTTTTATGGTAGCATTGTTTGTGGTAGCACAAATTAACAGGCAGATAAATGTGAACTGACAGTGTTAAGCTTAGCATGGTGGCACATGTTTGTAACCACAGCACTTAGAAAGCGGAGTACAGGAGTGCGAGTGTAATGTAGAGCTACAGAGATCTTGTCCCCAAAAGGCACACAAGCAACAACATAAATAAAACAGCCACTTGAAGAAGACAGAATCTTGTCTTCTATTCAAAGACATGCCTGCATGCGGAGGGAACCAATGTTGAGCAAGGGCATAACAAATACAGAATTCCAAATAATGGCCACAGTCTGTCGGAGTGCGGTGCAGTCGTTCTACAGGGAGCTTCAGAACTAGAAATAGCTTGTTTTGTGGTAAGTACTTGGGTGTTAAATTTCATTGTTGACCTTATGAAACATTTATAATGTAAAATAATGTGTAAGATTATACACAGTCAAGGGCTGGAGAGATGGCTTAGCGGTTAAGGCACTTGCCTGCAAAGCCAAAGGACCCAGGTTCTATTCCTCAGGTCCCATATAAACCAGATGCACAAGGTGGTGCATGCATCTGGAGTTTGTTTGCAGTGGCTGGGGCCCTGTTATGCCCATCTCCTCTCCCCCTCTCAAATAAACTAAAAAAAAATTTATACACATTCAAATAGAAGAAACAAAGAGTGGAAAAAGTTGCAGAGAAACTTTAAAAAAATTTAAAACTAATTTAAAAAATTTTTAAAAGCAAGAATTGGATGCAAGAAAGTAGATAAGTATTGTCGAGCTGGAGAAATGGCTTAGAGGGTAAGGCATTTACCTGCAAAGCCTAAGGACCCCAGTTCAATTCCCCAGGATCCATGTAAGCCAGATGCACAAGGGGGCACATGTGTCTGGAGTTCATTTGCAATGGCTGGAGGCCCTGGTTTGTCCATTCTCTCTCTGTGTGTGTGCCTCTTCCTCTCCCTCTCTCTCAAATTAATTAAGTAAGTTAGTATTGAGAACTCTTCCAAGGAACTGCAACAAATAAGAGAGAAATGGACAGTAACTAGAAGACCTAGGGAAGTGGAAAAAATATTAAAGATATGATGAACCATGGGTTTTCATGCAGGAAAGAGTCAAACAAAATAAATAAAACCTAGATTAGATCCAAACTGGAAGGCAGGAAGAGACCTTAGAAATCACCTAATAAGCCCTCCTTGTTACACAAGTATGGGCAGGTGAAGAAAGGTAGATAGGCCAAGAGAGGTGAAGCAAGAGCCTCATTATTAAATAGCTGTATGGTAGAGCTCTGACTAACCCTCAGTCCTTAATTCCCAGATGAGGGTAGAGTAGCCAGAGACATTGTGACTTTGGATATGGAAGGAAAAGGAGGAATATCATGTGAATCTTGAGGTTTCAGCCTTGGACTTGAAAGGCAATGTAATAATATAGTATAGTATTTAATAGTCCTTTGACTTGGGGCCTTTGGGATATAGCGAAGTGGCATATATGACACTTGCCTAATTTATATGAGCACTGGATTCAGTCCTTAGCACTGAAAAGAAATCACTTGGAAGTCCATTTACTAAATGGGATGATATTGAAAAATTTCTTTGACCATTTGTATTTGACCATACATTTTTGTTATATCAAAGAGAAATAATTCCTACTTCATAGATTATCGTATTTGTAAAAAACCCACGATATAGCGTTCAATGTGTTTTCAGTACTCAGTAAATTACTATTTTATGGACTACTGTGGTGCAATATGAGATGAGAAAGTTGAAGGAAACTGATTTGTGGGAAAGTGCAGTAGATTTGAGTTCACATGTCCCTTATGTTAGCTTTAGCCTACCAAGTTCCAAAAAGAATTGAGAGGGTGACTTGTAGACAGTGAAATTTATGTTCTGATGGGACAGCCAGGTGATAATCAAAAGACAACCTGAAAATGTAGAGGGTGAAAGATCAGATAAAAGACTGGAGATTAGCCTAGACAGCTCCATCCCTAACTTTTTATTTTTTTTTTTTTTCAAGGTAGGGTCTTACGCTATCCCAGGCTAACCTAGATTTCACTGTATAGCCTCAGGGTGACTTCGAACACATGGTGATCCTCCTACCTCTGCCTCCCGAGTGCTGGGATTAAAGGCGTGCGCCACACGCTAGGCTTTATCCCTAACTTTTTAAGAAGGGAAATGTTGAAGAGAAAGAAGTTGTCTGAGGACCATACTCTGGAAAAGGTGGAGAAACCAGAGAAAAACAAATGCTTGGTCGTAAGGCAGGACCAGAATCAGGAAAGCAGGAGAACATAAAATTGTGGTGACAAGAAGTGTAGAATTTAAAGGAGGGTAAAAATAGAACAGCAGGTTAAATATCGCTGCTTCTCACTAGTGGCTTTTATTTTTAACTTTTGTTTTGTTTTGTTTTTTGAGGTAGGGTCTCACTCTAGCCCAGGCTGACCTGGAATTCACTATGTAGTCTCAGGGTGGCTTTGAACTCAGGGCAGTCCTCCTACCTCTGTCTCCTGAGTGCTGGGATTAAAGGCATGCCCTACCATGCCCAGCTAGTTTTAACTTTTATTTTATTTATTTGAGAGTGAGAGAGAATGGGTGCACCGTGGCCTTCAGCCACTGCTAACAAACTCCAGATGCATGCACCACATCACCCTATGCATCTGGCTTATATGGGTCCTGGGGAATCGAACCTGGGTCCTTTGGCTTTGCAGGCAAGAGCCTTAACCACTAAATCTCTCCAGCCCACTGGTGGCTTAGAAAAGAAGAAGGTGAACTCACAGATGTGTGAGTTAGGCTGCAGTGCAGTCAGAGGATTGTGGGAGGAAAGTGGACGTCAGGATAGAAGCCGTTTGCTTTTTGCATGTCATAGACTGTGTAGCAGCTCTGGATGCACATTCCTAAATTCATTCCGTTGTTAACTCATGACTTCTTAGGCTTGACTTACACAACCAGGGTCATAGACACAAAACTTAGGAGATTTTTTCCCTTTCATTTTGCAACAGATGTTACCCTCAGTTCTCTGGTGTCTGAAGCATTTGTAAGGTTTTTTGTGGAACTTGTGGGGCATTATTCTTTGAACATGACTGTCACAGAGCGTGGGGAGCGTGTATTCCAAAGGGAGCCATTCCGCAAGTCCCACACCTCCCGAAGTGTACGCCACTTCCTAGATGTCTTCATGGAGACTCAGATGTTTGCAGGATTTATCCAGGACCGAGAGCTTCGGAAAAGTGGGGTTAAAGGTCAGTTCCGTCATAAAGTTCTCCTTCTTTGTTTAGTGAATACTTGGAAGAGTTGAATACAATAGAAACAAAAAAATTAACTATAAAAGGGTTCAAAATATGAATGATTGTGAGAGTTTGGGGATTATTTATTTATTATTCTGGTTTTTTTTTTTTTTTCAAGGTAGGGTCTCACTCTAGCCTAAGCTGACCTAGAATTCACTATGTAGTCCCAGGCTGGCCTTGAACTCATAGTGATCTACCTACCTCCACCTCCCCAGTGCCATGATTAAAGGCGTGCGCCACCACGCCCAGCAGGAATTAATTTATTTTGTAATATTATGTTAGCCATAGAAATAATATACTGGCAATACGAACAGTCCTGGAGACTGGGTGTGGTGGTGTACACCTTTAATGCCAGCACTTGAGAGTCAGAGGTAGGAGGATCACTGTGAGTTCAAGGCCAGCCTGGGACTACAGAGTGAATGCCAGGTCAGCCTGGGCAAGAGTGAGTCCCTACCTTGAAAACAACAACAAAAACAGTCCTGGGCTCGAGGTGTAGCTCAGTGGTGAAGAACTTTCTTGTGATATATAGTTCTATCCCTAGCCCTCTCAGATAGGGTAGGGGGTTGAGGGGGGGAGGGATGGATGGGAGAAAGAGAAAGAAATACTATTATTTCATTAATTTCCAGGCCAGAGTATTGAGCAGTTCCATCAATATGTTTTCCTCTTAGGTTTGTTTGAGGTCCGGGCTCTCCAATACTTGGAAACAATTCCTGAATCGGAGCCCAGTGGGGTGAATAGAATTTTGCGGAGTCTTGGTGAGTTGCATGTTTTCCTGTTAGATAAATGTGGCCGAAGGGTTGGGAGATGGCTCAGCCATTAAAGGTGCTTGCTTGCAAAGCCTGACAGCCTGGGTTCAATTCCCTAGTACTCATGTAAAGCCAGGTACCCAAAGTGGGGCATGCACCTGGAGGTCATTTGCAGTGGCAAGAGGTCCTGGTTCTCCCATTGTCTTTATATATATACACTTGCAAATAAATAATAAATAAAATATCTTTTAAAAATTCTTGCTGAAAAAGCTTTGTAGCAAGAAAATCTTGTCCCAAGGGCTATATTATGTCAGCAAATGGTGATCTCAAAGGGCTGACTAGAAACTGTGACCCTACTTTCAAAGTGTATTGGAGACATCTGTCAGAGGCTGGGATTCCCATCACAGTGGCCTATGGGGCTTGTCCCTCAGAATATGCTTCCTGAATTTTCAAATATTTATGGTGTATTTCCATATCATGATTAGTGCTCTTTTCTAGGTTATGTCCTTTGGAGGACTCTCTCAAAACTATGGTCCTGCCAGGTGTGGTGGCATACATCTTTAATTCTAGTACTGGGGATTTTGAGGCCAGCCTGGGACTACAAAATGAGCTCTAGGTCAGCCTGGGCTAGAGTGAGAACCCACCTCAAACCCTACCCGCCAAAATAAAAGAAACACCACTATTCAGTTATTATTAACTATCTGATATGATATACAAGAACAGCTGTGTGACTCTCCCAAACCATGAACTTGTACTCATGTATTTATACTGGTCTAATGTGTACCTCTAATTAGCCCCTGTCCTTAAGTAGCTGAAGACCAGGGGACAATTATGCCTCAGACTATTATTTCTTATTCATTCCTTGAGGTTAGATTAGATCAGATAATAATATCCCTGGAACTTTAAGAAAAAAAAAATCTCCCTGAGCACCAAGAAATCTCTGGATAGTAAACTAGGTAATTTTAACCTGCAGTCAGAGTTGAAAACCACTGGATTAGATTATGTCTTGAGTTCTTTTTTACCTCTACAATTAGACTCTTGAGAGTTTTTTGGTGGTTAACACATCAACTGATAGCTTGATGTGTCAACTTTCCATTATTGTAACAAAATACCTGAAATAATAATTTAAAAAAAGAGGGGACGTGGGCTCACAATTTTGGAGGTTTCAGTCCATGGTTGGTTGGCCCTGTTGCCTTGGAGCTTGTGGCAAAGGCAGCATGTCATGGTGGGTGTGAGTGGTTGAGGAAACTGCTCTTGTCATGGCTGCCTGGAAGCACAGACAGACAGGAGACTTGGGTTCCATTATCCCAGCACAGACATGCCCGGGACCTGACTGTTTCCTCTAGGCTCTACCTCTTAAAGGTTCCACCACTTTCCAGTAGTATCAGAAGTTGGGGACGAAGCTCTTTTCTTTTTTGGTTTTTCGAGGTAGGGTCTTGCTCTAGCCCAAGCTGACCTGGAATTCACTATGTAGTCTAAGGCTGGCCTTGAACTCACAATGATCCTCCTACCTCACCCTCCCAAACACTGGGATTAAAGGCATGCACCACCACACCTGGCTGGGACCAAGCTTTTAACACACTGGCCTTTGGGGAATACTTTCCAAACCATAGCACTTGGAATAGCAGTGTAACTCCTGAGCTGGGTGTTAACCCTTGCCTCAATTAACAAATGGTAGATGAAAATAATTGAGCGCCAGTCATGGTATCACACGCCTTTAATCTCAGCACTCGGGAGGCAGAGGTAGGGAGATTGCTGTGAGTTCAAGGCCACCCTGAGATACATAATGAATTCCAGGTCAGTCTGGGCTAGAGCAAAACCCTACCACAGGGAAGAAAAATAAAATAAAATACATTGAGAACTCACTCTTCCTTTTTCTTCTTTCAGGAAGCAAAATGAAATTTCTGCAGAAGAAATGAAATCTTTGTCTCCATCTTAAGGCAAACAAAGCACCAAAGACAATTTTTCCCAGGGTTAAGATGCCTTAAAGTATTGTACAAAATCCTTGAAACATTACAAGGTCAAGGAGAAAGGCTGTCTGAGGAGGATTCTCCTGTTGCTGCTTTGTAATCTCTGAAGACCACTGGGAGTGGTCTGGAACAGATGCTTTCTTTTATTCTGCCTCCAGCTTTTCACAGTGGCCATTGTGTGTGGTTGTTGGGTTCATCTTCTGTCTGTACTTGGTCTGTGAAGGCAGCTGTTGTTTACAAAGGAAAGACTTGTTGGTGTTGCATCTAAATGACAGATGAGAAATGCTGAGTTTTAGGTACTAGAGTGGCACAAAGAGTGGAGAACATTAGCCTTCTACCCTAGCCTTAACCTCATGTACTGTTTGAACTTAAGACTCCAATGTGCCCACTGTATGTATATGTGCTCATTTTTTACGTTTGCCCAAAGTCCTGTCTACGGGACATTCATTTATGTAGTGAGAGTTAATAAAAACAGAATTGGCCGGGCGTGGTGGCGCATGCCTTTAATCCCAGCACTCGGGAGGCAGAGGTAGGAGGATCTCCCTGAGTTAGAGGCCAGCGTGAGACTACATAGTGAATTCCAGGTCAGCCTGAGCTAGAGTGAGACCCTACCTCGAAAAAAAAAAAAAAAAAAAAAAAAAAAAAAAGCAGACATTTTGTAACTTCTCCACAATGGGTGGTGGTTGAGTAGCTTATTGGTCACATGTCATTATTGAGCTCTTTGGAATATAGCCAATATGTACATTCCCTATCAAGGGCAAGAGAACTACCTGGTGGTTTTGTTTTGTTTTGTTTTGTTTTCTACTATTTGTTGCACTGTAGTTTATGTAGTATATGTCATCTTATCCAGGTCAACTTCTTGAGATATTTCTTATCTCTGACTTTACTTTTTATAGAACTAAGCCTAGACTTTTTATTGATGAACACAGAGAAGGCTGGTCAGTCCTACAGTTGGAAATTTGTAGTATTACAACTTTAAAAAAGTTTTCCCAGCCGGGCGTGGTGGCACACGCCTTTAATCCCAGCACCTGGGAGGCAGAGGTAGGAGGATTGCCGTGAGTTCAAGGCCACCCTGAGACTACATAGTTAATTCCAGGTCAGCCTGGACCAGAGTGAGACCCTACCTCGAAAAACCAAAAAAAAAAAAAAAAAAAGAATGCTTATAAAAAAGTTTTCCCTTAAGTGTCCCAGAGCAGCCTCTCCACTCTGAGGATAAAGGACATAAAGCTACAGGTGTCTAGATGAGGCAATTACAATTATTATTATTATTGTTGTTGTTGTTGTTGTTCTGGTGCTGGGGATAGGTCCCAGGACTTCCAGTGTGCTTTACCACATGGATTCTCTTAAAACTGATGGAAGCTCTGTTTTAGTTAAATTAGACTCAGTATAAACATTTCTAGAGCCTATACCACTTAATCAACCAGACATCAGATGTGTACTATCTGAAGTAAGGGTAGTGAATGGATAAAGGAATTAGTCAGTGATGGTGCAATTTACATTGGTAAATATTGTGGCAAATGTCAGTTTTTTCTCAACTGTTGCTCATAGCTTTACCTGCATAAAAATATTTATTCAAACGTACAAAGCATTGTAAATTGTATTGTGACACAACTTACTGACTTGTACAGTATTGTCATTATGACCCAGTCTAGTATGTGTAAGTGATTGGTCCAGGGAAAAGAACTGAGCCTATGTCTTAAACTGTTGATGCAGCTTACCCTATTGGGACTCCTAGCAGACTTCTCTCCACTTGGTTTCTTCCTGCACTCCAACCTGGAGGGAACAATTAGTAATTGGTTATTTATAAAACAAGGGTAGGAGGGTTTCCTGTAGTTGGTCCTGGGCTGACCCTCTGCAAGGATACTCTGCTTTGAGGATGAGTCTTACCATATTCCTTCAGTCTTGAAGCTGCTGCTTTTTCTTCGATCTGTTGTGTTTTATTTTTGTACAGTATTGTGAATTCTGAACATTTTTGCAAAATAATTGTTCAAGATTTCTCTAAAATGTTTACAGATCTTTTAATGAATAAAGACCCATTAAAAATTTAAAAACAGATCTCTTGGAGAATTTTAAATAAAATTGCATTTGCTTCACTTAAATCTAGAGGGTAGCACATTTACCTAACAGTAAATTAAAAATATAAGCCAGCTGGCATGGTGGCACATGCTTTTAATCCCAGCACTCAGGAGGCAGAGGGAGAATAGCTGTGAGTTGGAGGCCAGCCTGAGACTAAATTCCAGGTCAGCCTGTGTTAGAGTGAGACCCTACCTACTCTTAGAGTAAACAGGCTTAAGTGGATCCAGCATTTCCAGTCTCTTGACAGATAGGCACACTAAGCAGGAGATACAGGCCTACAATCTCATTTACCCTCTTGGCCTGGACAACTTAGTGTGGGAGACACTTGACACAGAACTAGCAGCAGCAGATGGAGTGGTTGAGAGGCAGTGGTAACCAAGTAGTAGAGAGGGAAGGAGAGAGAGAATGAATGAATGAATGAATGGGCGCCCCTGGGCCCCCCACACGACAGTACATGAGTACTTTGTTCCGCTGTCCTTATGTGGGTACTGGGGAATCGAACCTGGGCTGGCAGGCTTTGTAATTAAGTGCGAAAGTAACTTTCATTAGAGACCAGCACCCATTTCTAGAGTTCGTGGAAGAACACTCTCAAGCAGCCCCCAGCAAGACCTTGTGGGTATAGGAGGGACGAGCAGGAAGCTCAACACGATGAGAGAGCTGTGAATATTTAAGTGTTAAATTGGGCAATCTACTACTTTCTCTGCCAAATGTTGCAGTTTCTTGCTTTTTTTTTTTTTTTTTTTTGAGGTAGGGTCTCACTCTAGTCCCAGCTAACCTGAAATTCACTGTAATCTCCCAAGTGCTGGGATTAAAGGCGTGTACCACCACACCCAGCTTCCTAATATTTTGAGAGTAAGAATTTAAGGGTGACTTTATTTGAAAGAAACAAGAGGGAATTGTAGCAGATAGAGAACAGGGTCTGTGGCCACTGTGAACTCCAGACGCATGCACTACTTTGTGCAGTTGGCTTACTTAAGGTACTGGGGACTCGAACCGAGGTCCTTCGGTTTCGCAGGCAAGCGCCTTAACCGCCGAGCCATTTCTCCAGCCCCCTAAGGGGACTTTAGAACGTCGCGTGTGGCGTCACTTCCGGCCAGAACAAAACAGCTCTCAAGGTCTTGGCGGTCGAGCTGGCGCGCCTTCGCAATTAGCAACTGAGCATGCGTCCGTGTCGACGTGCAGCCGGCGTGCTTTACATATGAGTCCGGCGCAGGCGCAGGTCAAGGGCACGGAGCTGCGCAGACTCCGCACTCGGGCGATCGTGAGGTTGAGCCATGGCGGGCACGGGCCTGGTTGCGGGCGAGGTGGTGGTGGATGCGCTGCCGTATTTCGACCAGGGCTACGAGGCGCCCGGCGTGCGGGAGGCGGTAAGTGCGGGTCGAGCGGGGCCGGGAGCCGCGGGAGGAGCCCTGCCTCTTCCCGCCCCGACGCAGGCCCCTGTTCTCTCCGCAGGCTGCGGCGCTGGTGGAGGAGGAAACCCGCAGGTACCGGCCTACCAAGAACTACCTGAGCTACCTGACAGCCCCGGATTATTCTGCCTTTGAAGTAAGTGTGATGTACGAATGAGGATTCTCGTTTTGGGATCGAGGCTTCTTGTAAAAGTCAGTTTTGTGCTTCGTCTTTATTGCTTGCCTAGCTAACATTTACATGCCGTGGAGGTCCATACGCAGTGTGTCCAAAACAGCCACATAAGCCTTCTCCAGCGTTCGTATTCTAACAACCAGAGGGAAAAAATGGGACCCTGTGAGGTAGCATTGCAAATATTTTTTGTGGGTTTTTTTAAATTTTTGTAAAAATTATTGGTAAGTAAAGAGAAAGAGAGAGGGATGGGCACGCCAGGGCCTGCAGCCACTGCAAACGAACTCCAAATGCATGCACTCCCTTGTGCATCTGGCATACGTGGGTCCTGGAGAATCGCACCGGGATCCTTTGGCTTTGCAGGCAAACGCCTTAATGGCTAAGCCATCTCTCCAGCCCCACTTTTTGTATCTGGCTTTAAGTGCATGCTGTGGAATCCAACCCAGTTCATTAGACTTTGCAGGCAAGCACCTTAACCACTGAGCTGTCTCTTCAACCCCACCCCCGTATGTAGCAAGTATGATGCGAATTCCTGATCTACCTGCCTCTACCTCTCAAGTGCTAGAATGGCAGGCCAGCGCCATCATGCCTGACTTCAGCATGGTTTTGACTTTCATGTCTCTCAGAGCTGTCCAGCTCATCTGCTCATCGATTGGTTGGATTACTTTTGGTGTTTGTTTTCGTGTGATTTGTGTTTATTGTGAGTATTAACTCTATACAGCTTCTCTTCACTCTGGTAATTGTTTCCTTTGCTTTGCAAAGGCTTTTTAATTCCATGCAGTCACATTTGTAAATTCTTGCTATTATTTCCTAGACTGTTGGAATCCTATTTGGAAAGTTTATGCCTATGCCTATATTTTGAAGTGTTTTGAAGTGCAAGTATTACAGTAGGATAGGCATATATCCATATCCTCGTGAAACTCATTTGTAGAATCAGAAAATACCAGATGATGAGAAAGGCCTTAGCTAGAGGAGACAGCTCCATGTACAGGGCTTTTTTTTTTTTTTTTTTTTTTTTTTTAATTGAACTAAAGGCCAGCTTCTTAAACTACAAGTTGCAGCTGCAAAACTGAATAGAGTTGGGAAAATTGGGAAGAATGAAGGGTTTTTGAACATGCAATAACCAAAAGTTAATTGAAAATCAAACATGTAATGAATGCAAGGTATTTCTGACATCGTCTGCCCATGAAGCCTCGCCGAGTTTGAGGGCAGCTTTGGTTCTGAGCACACAACATGTATGCTTTGCATCGTGCATGCTGTCAGATCCTGTAACGGCAAACAATGCCTTTGGCTCAGATCCGAGACGATTGTATATAAGTTGCAGTATTTTTACTGTACACATAGTGTTTTCTGCTCCTACAGAAACATATATTGATATAATTACAGAAAACAAAGACTTTTAATATTTTCCTACCATTATTCCTCAGTATGTAAGAATGAAATTTGTGTATCTGTTAGGGTTGGATTGTGGTAGAATGTTTGGTGTTAAAAATTGCTATTTGAGGGCTCAGCGGGTAAGAGCGCTTGTCAGGCAAGCATGAGGACCCGAGTTAGATCCCATGCACTTGCACCCACATAAAAAGTGCTAGATGTAGTCATGCATGCTTGTAACCCCACTCCCAAGGGGAACAGAGACAAGCGAATCACTGGGGCTCTTTGGTTAGCCACTGTGAATGAAAACAGCTCTGGGTTTAGTAGAAACTACTTCTCAAGGGAACAACATGGAAAAGTGGTAGCGGAGGAAACCTGAAGTTTTGTGGCCTGCACAGAGGGCACATGCATCTGCACACACATGTAAGTGTTATATAGACACACATACAAATACACAAGCTGCTCTTTGAAGGCTCAGTATGGTAGCTCTGTCTGCCAAAGGATCACCACAAGCTCAAGTATAGCTGGGGATACATAGTAAGAACTATCTCAAAACATTTTCATGCAGAGAGTGAGACCCTACCTCAAAAAAACATATTTTCATACAAAAAAAAAATAATTAAATGAGGCGGCTGGGAAGATTGCTCAGTGGTTAAAGGCTCTAGCTTGCAAAAAGCCTGACAACCTGAGTTCAGTTCTCCCCAGCACCCATGGAAAGCTGGACAGAAAGTGGGGCATACTATGACAATGAGAGGTGAGCCAGGAGAATACAAAGCTTGGGAACCAGCTAGACTGGCTGTTATTGTTTGTAGTGGTAAGAGACTGTCTCACATAAGGTGGCAGAAGTTCAGACACTTCAAGGTTGTTCTGACCTCCACATGCATGCTCATACACACACATGTGCAAATAAAAAAGTTTTAATTGCTAAATGAATTTTGGCTTGAAATTAGAACAGAATTTCCAACATTTTCCTTCTTTTTAAACAGTTTTTTTTTTTTTGTTTATTTTTATTTATTTTATTAACGAACAGGCAGAGAGAGAGAGAGAGGAGAGGGAGGATGGGTCCACCAGGGCCTCCAGCCACAGTAAACGAACTCCAGATGCATGCACCACCTTGTGCATCTGGCTTACTTGGGTACTGGGGAATTGAGTCTCGAACTGGGATCCTTAGGCTTCACAGGCAAGTGCTTTACTGCTAAGCCATCTCTCCAGCCCTTTTTCTTTCTCTTTTTTCTTTTTTGTTTTTTTGAAGTAGGGTCTTACTGTAGCTCAGACTGACCTGGAACTCACTATGTAGTCTCAGGATGGCCTTGAACTCATGATGATCCTCCTACCTTTGCCTCCCAAGTGCTGGGATTAAAGGCATGTGCTACTACGCCTGGCTTTGAATTTCCAACATTTTCCAAGATGGCCCTAAGCATGCTCCTGCCACTTTGTATTATGTTTGTGCCAAGCAATGCTCTCATCATTGACTTACAAAATCAAAATGTCATTTACCTTTAAAAAAAGCACTGAAGATGTTCTATACCCTACAGTATCAAATATCCAGCTAAAATTTAATTCTTTAAAAATGTTTTTAATATATGTTATATATATATTATTTATATTTATAAATAGATATATATATATTTTTTTTTTTTTTTTTGAAGTAGTGTCTCACTCTAGCCCAGGCTGACTGGAATTCACTACATAGTTTCAGGGTGGCCTCAAACTCACGGTAATCTTCCTACCTCTGCCTCCAAGTGCTGAGATTAAAGGCATGTGCCACCACACACCTAGTTAAAAAATGTTTTTATTTATTTATTTGCAAGCAGAGAAAAATAGAGACAAGACAACACACCAGAGCCTCCAGCCACTACAAAGTCCAGATGTATGCACTCCTTTGTGCATCTGGCTTTATGTTGGTACTGGGGAATTGAACCTGGGTCGCTGGGCTTTGCAGGCTTGTGCCTTAACCATTGCGCCATCTCTCCAGCCCCAAGATTGAATTATTTATATAAAAATAAACACATCCGTCTTATCAGTGCATAGATTTGCTTTTTTCATTAATAAATGGTAAAATTACATGTATAACCAATAAATTTTGTTTTGTTTTGTTTTTCGAGGTACAGTCTTGCTCTAGCTCAGGCTGACCTGGAATGCGTTATGTAGTCTCAGGGAGGCCTCAAACTCATGGCGATCTTCTACCTCTGCCTCCCGAGTGCTGGGAATGAAGTCCAGGTCAGCCTGGACTAGAGTGAAAACCTACCTCAGAAAACAAAAAAGAAAAAAAAAAAGACAGAATCTCACTATGTTTATTGTCTTGGCTGGACTGAAACTCACTATATAGATCAGGCTGGCCTCTCAAACCTTCTTCTGCCTTCTGGATTCTGAGATTACAAGCATGTGTCACCATGTTCAGCTGTAAAATAAATTTCTCTATGATTTCATTATTAGTAAACATTTTACTGATCGTATTTTTAATTAATTTATTTATTTAGTTAGTTAGTTTAGTTTAGTTTAGTTTAGTTTAGTTTAGTTTAGTTTTTCAAGGTAGGGTTTCACTCTAATCCAGGATGACCTGGAATTCACTATGTAATCTCAGGGTAGCCTCGAACTCACAGTGATCCTCCTACCTCTGCCTCCAGAGTGCTGGGATTAAAGATGTGCACCACCACGCCTGGCTCTGATCATATTTTTAAAATATTTTTATTTAAAAAAATTTTTTTAAAGGCTAGAGAGATAGCTTACTGGTTAAGGCGCTTGCCTGCAAAGCCAAAGAACCCAGATTTGATTCCCCAGGACCCTCATAAGCCAGATGCACAAGGTGGTGCATGTGTCTGGGGTTCGTTTGCAGTGGTTAGAGGCCCTGGGGTTCCCATTCTCTCCCTCCCCTGAAATAGGTAAAAATTTTACTTATTTGTGCACACACATGTGTGCATATGGGGACGCCAGGTCTCCTGCTGCAGATGAAATTCAGATGCTTGTACCACTTTTTGGCATCTGGCTCTACATAGATGCTAGAACTCAAACTTGTGCCAGCAGGCTTTGCAAGCAAGCACTTTTAACCACTGGGCCATCTTCTCAGTCCTTTATTTATTTATTTATTTATTTATTTATTTATTTATTTATTTATTTATTTATTTTGGTTTTTTCATGGTAGGGTTTCACTGTAGTTCAGGCTGACCTGGAATTCACTGGTAGTCTCAGGGTGGTCTCGAATTCACGATGATCCTCCTACCTCTGCCTCCTGAGTGCTGGGATTAAAGGCATGCACCACCACGCCCGGCTTTGATTTATATTTTATATACCAGGGGTTATGCAAAAATTTCTCAGGTAGAATTGGAAGCATTTTGAGAAGTCCTGGTTACCTAATGATATCTAATAGGTGTCTCATGAACTCTATGAAGAGCTTCTGAGACTGTTACTTAATGAATGTTTGCTCTGAGCCCAGCCTGCTTAGAACTCTTAATGTCTTAGTTCTGTGAATGCTGGCTCGATCTTGGCTGGGAATTGAGCTAAAATTCCAGATATGTTACTTACTGGCCATGTGAGGTAAGAAAGGGTTCCTATGTCGCATGGCTACACTTTTGTAGTTATTTGTTACTGTTGTCACCTAGCATGCCCTGGTTTTCAAAAGAGAAACTAGACAGCCACGCTTTCTTAAGAGTTGTGAGGAATTTAGCAGTAACTCCCAAAAAAAGCTCTTTGCAGCTAATAAAATACTTGATGTAAGACTTTTAAGTAGAAATGTGGACTATGAAAGCTGTGTTTTGGTGGTGGTTTGGTTTGGTTTGTTTGTTTGTTTGTTTGTTTGTTTGTTTGTTTGTTTTGCTTCAGTGTGATTATTGGGACAATTGAAGGGGTCAGAAAGTTTAAATTATGTGGGATAAACTGTCATTATAAATGACTGCTTTTTTGAGGTAGTCCTTCCTACTCCAGTAGGTAATGTGCCCAATAGAAATATATGATACTGACCCAAACATGGGCCCTTTGCAGGCACAGCGATGGGTGTGGTTATAGCTCCATCTTTGTAAGACACTTGCCTAATATGTGTAAGGCCCTGGGTTCAGTTCCCAACGTAGCCAAAAGAAAGAAATATGTAGCCATGTCCACGCTCTACCTTAGACCAATGAATGGGAGTACATGAAAGGGGTGAGATGTGGCTAGGTTTAGTTCGTTCCAGTTGTTTGTTTTCTCTGCTTTCTTTTCCTCTTACTTTGAAATAAACCATCCGTCTTATCAGTGCATAGATTTGCTTTTTCATTAATAAATGGTAAAATTACATGTATAACCAATAAATTTTGTTTTGTTTTGTTTTTCTGGGGTACAGTCTTGCTCTAGCTCAGGCTGACCTGGAATGCGTTATGTAGTCTCAGGAGGCCTCAAACTCATGGCGATCTTCTACCTCTGCCTCCCGAGTGCTGGGAATGAAGTCCAGGTCAGCCTGGACTAGAGTGAAAACCTACCTCAGAAAACAAAAAAAAAAAAAAAAAAGACAGAATCTCACTATGTTTATTGTCTTGGCTGGACTGAAACTCACTATATAGATCAGGCTGGCCTCTCAAACCTTCTTCTGCCTTCTGGATTCTGAGATTACAAGCATGTGTCACCATGCTCAGCTGTAAAATAAATTTCTCTATGATTCATTATTAGTAAACATTTTACTGATCGTATTTTTTTAATTAATTTATTTATTTAGTTAGTTAGTTAGTTTAGTTAGTTTAGTTTAGTTTAGTTTTTCAAGGTAGGGTTTCACTCTAATCCAGGATGACCTGGAATTCACTATGTAATCTCAGGGTAGCCTCGAACTCACAGTGATCCTCCTACCTCTGCCTCCAGAGTGCTGGGATTAAAGATGTGCACCACCACGCCTGGCTCTGATCATATTTTTAAAATATTTTTATTTAAAAAAATTTTTTTAAAGGCTAGAGAGATAGCTTACTGGTTAAGGCGCTTGCCTGCAAAGCCAAAGAACCCAGATTTGATTCCCCAGGACCCTCATAAGCCAGATGCACAAGGTGGTGCATGTGTCTGGGGTTCGTTTGCAGTGGTTAGAGGCCCTGGGGTTCCCATTCTCTCCCTCCCCTGAAATAGGTAAAAATTTGCCTTATTTGTGCACACACATGTGTGCATATGGGGACGCCAGGTCTCCTGCTGCAGATGAAATTCAGATGCTTGTACCACTTTTTGGCATCTGGCTCTACATAGATGCTAGAACTCAAACTTGTGCCAGCAGGCTTTGCAAGCAAGCACTTTTAACCACTGGGCCATCTTCTCAGTCCATTTATTTATTTATTTATTTATTTATTTATTTATTTATGTATTTATTTATTTATTTTGGTTTTTCATGGTAGGGTTTCACTGTAGTTCAGGCTGACCTGGAATTCACTGGTAGTCTCAGGGTGGTCTCGAATTCACGATGATCCTCCTACCTCTGCCTCCTGAGTGCTGGGATTAAAGGCATGCACCACCACGCCTGAGCTTTGATTTATATTTTATATACCAGGGGTTGCAAAAATTTGCAAAAATTGGAAGCATTTTGAGAAGTCCTGGTTACCTAATGATATCTAATAGGTGTCTCATGAACTCTATGAAGAGCTTCTGAGACTGTTACTTAATGAATGTTTGCTCTGAGCCCAGCCTGCTTAGAACTCTTAATGTCTTAGTTCTGTGAATGCTGGCTCGATCTTGGCTGGGAATTGAGCTAAAATTCCAGATATGTTACTTACTGGCCATGTGAGGTAAGAAAGGGTTCCTATGTCGCATGGCTACACTTTTGTAGTTATTTGTTACTGTTGTCACCTAGCATGCCCTGGTTTTCAAAAGAGAAACTAGACAGCCAAGCTTTCTTAAGAGTTGTGAGGAATTTAGCAGTAACTCCCAAAAAAAGCTCTTTGCAGCTAATAAAATACTTGATGTAAGACTTTTAAGTAGAAATGTGGACTATGAAAGCTGTGTTTTGGTGGTGGTTTGGTTTGTTTGTTTGTTTGTTTGTTTGTTTTGCTTCAGTGTGATTATTGGGACAATTGAAGGGGTCAGAAAGTTTAAATTATGTGGGATAAACTGTCATTATAAATGACTGCTTTTTTGAGGTAGTCCTTCCTACTCCAGTAGGTAATGTGCCCAATAGAAATATATGATACTGACCCAAACATGGGCCCTTTGCAGGCACAGCGATGGGTGTGGTTATAGCTCCATCTTTGTAAGACACTTGCCTAATATGTGTAAGGCCCTGGGTTCAGTTCCCAACGTAGCCAAAAGAAAGAAATATGTAGCCATGTCCACGCTCTACCTTAGACCAATGAATGGGAGTACATGAAAGGGGTGAGATGTGGCTAGGTTTAGTTCGTTCCAGTTGTTTGTTTTCTCTGCTTTCTTTTCCTCTTACTTTGAAATAAACTTTATTCTTTTTTAATATTTTATTTTTATTTATTTATTAAAGAGAGTGAAACAGAGAGAATGGGCATGCCAGGGCCTCTAGCCACTGCAAACTCCAGACACATGCGCCACCATGTGCATCTGGCTTACGTGGGACCTGGGGAATCGAACCTGGGTCCTTAGGCTTTGCAGGCAAGTGCCTTAATCACTAAGCCATCTCTCCAGCTCTATTTTTGTTGCTAATTTTAAAGAATAAAGTTTGGGCCCTAGCATGCCCATTCTGTCTCTCTCAATTATATAAATAAAATCAAAGTTAAAAACAACAAAAATAGTTTTTATCAGAGATCGGGAGATGGGCTCAGTGTACTTGCTGTGCAAGTGTGAGTACCTGAGTTGAGACCTTCAGAACCTATGTCAAGCTGCAGCAGTAATGTCTGTTCTCTTACCAGAGGCACAGCAGAAGGGAGATGGACAGAAGAATCACACTCAAGCTCATGGGCCAGCTAGTCTGAACAGTAGAGACCCTGCCTCAAAGTTGTACTGTGACCTCCACACATGCACTGTGGCACGTGCACACCCACACACATGAACACACGTATACACATCACACTCACACCAAAGAAGCTCTTTAAGATGGTTTTCAGAGCTCCTCAGATAATTGTCCTGTGCTTCTGAGACTGGAAGCTGCTGGTTTAGCTTCATCCTCTACACTGAGCTCTGTCTATCCACCTTTCCAACCCAGGCTGAGTAGAAGTAAAGTATGGGTATATTTCTTCCAATCCTAGAAAGCATTTATCCTTGAGAAGGGGGGTGAGAACTGGAGGTGTAGCTTAATAGTAGAACTTAGCTTAGCATGTGCAAGGTTCAATCCCTAGCGTCATTAAAAATAAATAAATAAATAAAACCAAAGAATTGGGAAAAGGGAAATGATTCATTATAATGTGTATTATAAAGTATAAAATAAGTAAATTAACTCATTAATTTCAGCTTGTTAGTATGATCTTGTGAATAATTATTTCTCTTAATTTGCATATCAGACTGACATAATGAGAAATGAATTTGAAAGACTGGCTGCTCGACAACCAATTGAATTGCTCAGCATGAAACGGTAAGAGACTTGAAATTTCATTTGTAGTAATTCAATACTCGGGGACTCATGTGTGAAGAGTGTGTTTGCTGGCTATAAATAGTATAAAGAGAATAGAGTGAATTCAAGTCCAAACAAATGATTCTCTTCTCATTTTTTTTCTAGAAAAGTTAGTATTTTTCAAAAATGTTATTGAAGTTTTTGTTTTACTTTAATATAGTAAATATTTATTGGTCACTTTTTGGGCCGGGCGTGGTGGCGCACGCCTTTAATCCCAGCACTCGGGAGGCAGAGGTAGGAGGATCACTGAGAGTTCGAGGCCACCCTGAGACTACATAGTTAATTCCAGGTCAGCCTGGACCAGAGTGAGACCCTACCTTGCAAAACCAAAAAAAAAAAAATATATATATTTATTTGGGAGAGAGAATAAATATGAATATGGGCATGCCAGGGCCTCTGGCCTCTACAAACAGACTCCAGGCATGTGTCCTTCTGTGTGACTAGCTTTACATGGATACTGGGGAATTGAGCCCAGACCATTGGGCTTTGCAAGTAAGTGCCTTTAACCAGTGAGTCATCTAGCCTCTCTTTTTTTTTTTCCGAGGTAGGGTCTCTAGCCCATGCTGAACCTAGAACTCACTCTATAGTCCCAAACTGGCCTTAAACTCGTAGCAATCCTCCTACCTAAGCCTCCTGAGTGCTGGAATTAAAAGCATAGGTCACCACACCTGCTCCCCCACCCCTGCCTTTTTTTTTTTTTTAAGATGATAAAATAGACCTCATCTAAGAGAGGTCATGATAACAGAACAGGGACCACTGCAGCAGGATCTTGCAGTGGGGAAGAGACAGAATTCATTTTCTAGTAACTTACTAGCTAATATGCCAATTTTTTTATTTTTTATTTATTTCTTTTTTTTTTGAGTGAGAGGCAGATAGGAGGGGCACACCAGGGCCTCCAGCCACTGTAAACAAACTCCAGACTCATGCACCACCTTGTGCTTCTGGCTTACATGGGTACTGGGGAATCAAACCTGACTCCTTAGGCTTCATGGGCAAGTAAGTGCCTTAAGCACTAAAGTCATCCACCAGCCCTAAAATGCTAATCTTTTTTAAAAATTTTTATTTATTTATTTGAGAGAGTGTGTGAGAGAGAGAAAATGGGCACACCAGGGCCTCCAGCCACTGCAAACGAACTCCAGATGCATGTGCCACCTTAGGCATCTGGCTTATGTGGATCCTGGGGAATCGAACCGAGGTCCTTTTGCTTTACAGGCAAATGCCTTAACTGCTAAGCCATTTCTCCAGCCCAAGATGCCTATCTTAATGTGCATATAATATAGCTTATTTTAACTAGTTCACAAAAAAGGGAACAATTTTTTTCTTAACTGAATATAGTAGTACTATGTAGTACCATATTTTATTTGTAGATTAGTTGTTTCTTAAGGTAATAGGTTTCTTTCTTTTTGGGTTTTGTTGTTGGGTATTGTTTTTTTTCAAGGTAGGGTCTCGCTGTAGTCCAGGCTAACCTGGAATTCACTATGTAGTCTCAGGGTGGCCTTGAACTCATGTAGCTCTCCTACCTCTGCCTCCCAAGTACTGTGATTAAAGGCATGTGCCACCATGCTCAGATCTTTCTGTATTTTTTAAATTTTTATTTCTTTATTTGCAGCTGGGGAGTATGGGTGTAACAGCGCCTCTAGCCACTGCTAATAAACTCTAATGCTTGTGCCATTTTGTGCATTTGGCCTGCATGGGTATGGGGGAATTGAACCCAAGTTGTTAGGCTTTGCAGGCAAGTGCTTTAACTCTTGAGCCATCCCTCCATCCCCTCAGTAATGTTTTTTTTTTTTATTTTTGGAGAGAGACACAGAGAGAGACAGACAGAGAGAAAGGGAGAGGGAGACAGAGAATGGGCAGTGCCAGCAGTCTCTCAGATGCTGTAAACGAAATCCAGATGTGTGCGCACCCTTGTGTGCAAGTGTGGCATTGCGCCCTTGCGTCGCTTTGCATTTGGCTAAATGTGGGACCTGGAGATTGGAACCAGGTTCTTAGGCTTAGCAGGCAGGTGCCTTAACTGCTAAGCCATCTCTCCAGCCCAGTAATGCTTTTAAAATATTTTTTTTTACTTTATCAAGGTAGGGTCTCGTTCTATCTAGGTCAGGCTATCCTAAAATTAGGTTTCTTTTTATTGCAAGTTCTGCAATGCATTCTTTTTTTTAAAGATTTTATTTATTTATTTATTTATTTATTTATTTATTTATTTATTTGAGACAGAGAGAGAGAGAATGAGAATGGGTGTGCCAGGGCCTCTAGCCACTGCAAACGAACTCCAGACACATGTGCCACCAAGTGCACCTGGCTTATGTGGGACCTGGAGAGTCGAACTGGGGTCCTTAGGCTTCATAGGCATGTGCCTTAACCGCTAAGCCATCTCTCCAGCCCTGCAATGCATTCTTGATCTTCTGTAGGTTTTTGGTGGGTTTATCTTTTAGTTACTTATTTTTGTTTCTTTACGGGGTGTGTGTGTGTGTGTGTGTGTGTGTGTGTGTGTGTGTGTGTGTATCTCCATGGGCATTCTGTTGGGAGGAGGATTAAAGGCTTTGAATATATGTGAAAAAATATTTTTAATTTTTTTTTATAAAATATTTTTATTTATTTATTTGCAAGCAGAGAGACAAACAGAGGAGGGGACATAGAATGGGCACACCAGGGTCTCTAGCTGCTGCAGACGAGCTCCAGATTCATGTGTCACTTTGTGCATCTGGCTTTACATAGGTACTGGGGAATCAAAGTTGGGTTGTTATGTTTTGCAGGCAGGTGCCTTAACTGCTGAGCCATCTCTCCAGCCCAAATATATATATATTAATATTAATATTTATTTGCAAGAGGAGAGAGAATGGGTATGCCAGGGCCTCTTGTCACTGCAAATGAACTTCAGATGCATGTGCCACTTTGTGCATCTGGTTTTTTGTTGGTGCTGGGGAATTGAATCCAAGCCATTAGGCTTTGCAAACAAGTGCCTTTAACCAGTAAGCCATCTCTCCAGCCCTATATTTTATTTTGTTGATTAATTTCAGATATGAACTTCCAGCCCCTTCCTCGGGTCAAAAAAATGACATCACTGCATGGCAAGAATGTGTAAACAATTCTATGGCCCAGTTAGAGCATCAGGCAGTTCGGATTGAGAATCTGGAACTCATGTCACAGCACGGATGTAATGCCTGGAAAGTGTATAATGAGTAAGAACTGTTATTCCTCTCCTCTCTCCTCTTCTCTTCCATGTCACCCAGAGCTAAAAATGTGGGAGGTACTCTAGGTGGGGTGGTGCATACTTATAATCCCCATGAGGCTGAGGAAGGAGGATTGCCACAGATTTGAGGCCTGTTTGGGCTGTATAGCCAAACTATCTCAAGCCAGGCCTTGGTGGCTCATCCCTTTAATCCCAGGCTGAAGTAGGAGGATCACTGTGAGCTCTAGGTCAATCTGCAATAGAGCAAAACCCTGCCATAGAACTACAACAACAAAGCCAGGCGTGGTGGTGCATGCCTTTAATCCCAGCACTTGGGAGGCAGAGGTAGAAGGATCGCTGTGAGGTCAAGGCCACCCTGAGACTACATTGTGAATTCCAGGTCAGCCTGAGCTAGAGTGAGATCCTACCTCGAAAAACAAACAAACAAACAAAAAACCACCTGTCTCAATAATAAAGAAGTAAGTGAATGAATGAATGAATGAATGAATGAATGTCTGAGAGATAGAAATGGAATAAAAATAGCCAGGTATAGCCAGTTATGGTGGTGCATGCCTTTAATCCCAGCAATCCGTAGGCAGAAATAAGAGGGTCGCTATGAGTTCAAGGCCACCCTGAGACTACATTGTGAATTCCAGGTCAGCCTGGGCTAGAGTGAGACCCTACCTCAAGAAAAAAAAAGGCCAGGTGTGGTGGTGCACACCTTTAATCCAAGTACTTAGGAGGCAGAGGTAAGAGGATTGCCATGAGCTTGAGGCCACCGTGAGACTACATAGTTAATTCCAGGTCAGCCTAGGCCAGAGTAAGACCCTACCTCAAAAATAGATAGATAGATAGATAGAGAGAGAGATAGATAGATAGATAGATAGATAGATATAGGCTGGGTGTGGTGGTGCATGGCTTGAATCCCAGCACTTGGAAGGCAGAGGTGGGAAAATCATTCTGAAGGCCAGCCTAAGATTGTAGAGTGAGTTCCACATCAGCCTGGGCCAGAGTGAGGCCCTACCTTGAATAAAACCAATAATAATAATGTAGCTATATTTGTCTCAGGATCATATTGTAGAACTACACCCAAATGGAAAGCCCACCTTAAAGTTCAGGAGCATTGATGAGACCTAACCTAACTACCACATTTATTATATAATGTAAGAAAACAAGTTCTGAGGGGTGATTTACATTGTGCCATTTGATAGAATGTAATTCTTAATGCTTAAGTGATCAATTCTAGTTATGCATGTGTCGTATTCTTTACAGTCCCCTGAACACAGAATTCATACCATTTCTTCTAGTGTGTGTGTGTGTGTGTGTGTGTGTGTGTGTGTGTGTGTGTGTTTTCACATAACCTTATATAGAATATAATCTTAAATCTTAAAAATAACTTATCCTGGTAGATTTTATATTTTATTTATTTATTTTAAGACAAGATCCTTCAGTGAATCTGGCGTTCACTGGATTTGGCTAGACTAGCTAGCCAGTGAGCCCCAGAAATTCCTTGTCTCCCATCAATGCTGGCATTGTAGGCTACCTACCACTGTAGCCAGCATTTTAAGTGGTTGCTGGAGACCTGAACTCACATCCTTATGCTTGCAGAGCAAGCTCTTGACCCACTGAGTCATCTATCTCCCCAGGCCCTATTTTTTACTTTAAAGAAAAATAAAGTATACCAGGCATCGTGGCTCACTCCTGGAATCCCAACACTCAGGAGACTAAGATGATAGGATTGCCATGAGTTTGAAGTCAGACTAGGCTATATGGTGAGTTTCAGACCTGCTTAGACTGCAGAGTAAGACTGTCTCAGCCCCTCTACCTTCCTCTACCCCCAAATCTCTAAAATATTATTGAGTCTTCCTCAACAATAAATGCCATGCCTGGAATTTAAGTTTCATCCTGTGGTCGTCACTGTAAAATAAAAGAGCAGAGCATCTCCTTGCACGGCTCAACTGGGAATGTGGATACCTAGCAACCCTGAGTTTTCACTGATGTGCACATATTCATGAATGACTGCAAATAGTAATGTGGGGTTACAAACTAATTACAGCCGTTAGGTAAACTCACAGTCATGGAATTTGTGAATAATGATGATTACAACTATAAATAGAGACAAACGTGGTGATGCATATCTTAATCCCAGCATTTGGGAAGCCGAGGTAGGAGGATGACGCTGAGTTTTAGGCCAGTTTGAGACTACTTAGTGAATTCTAAGTCAGCCTGGGTTAAAGTGAGACCCTACCTTGAAAAACGAAAAACATCTGTAAATAGAGAATTAGTATTTATAAACAGTTTTGCTACAGTCAGGTATGGTAGTCATGAGTTCAGGTCAGCTTGGACTAGAGTGAGACCCTGCCTGGAAGGGAGGAAGGACTTATTTAACTGGATCTGGGCATTGTGTGTGCCTATAATCTCAGCACTAGGGAAGCTAAGGCAGGAAAATTCCAAGTCTGATTAATAAGCTGGGCATGGTGCTCATGCCTTTAATCCCTATGTCTGGGAGGCTGAGGAAGAAGGATTGCTGAAATTCTTGAGGTCAGCCTGAGCTAACAGACAAAGTACCAGTCTAGCTTGGTCTATATCACAGATCCTTTCTCAAAAAAAAATGTATAGAAGCCGAGCACATATCTTTAGTCTCAGCACTCGGAAGGCAGAGGTAGGAGGATCACCATGAGTTCGAGGCCACCTTGAGACTACATAGTGAATTCCAGGTCAGCCTGGGCTAGAGTGAAACCCTACCTCGAAAAACTAAAAAAATTAAATTAAATTAAATTTACTGTATGTAAAACTATGTTTTCCTGAAACAAACTATAAAATGAAACCACAAAATGATAGGTATCTTCTCAGATCTTCAAAATTGTATCTAAAAATATTTTTTGGCCATATAATTACCCAGTGGACAAAATTCATAATTTGGAAAACTGCTAGACAATTTAGTGTCTTTTATGAATATATGCAGGAGGTTAAAAAAGAAAAAAAGAACCAGGAATGGTGGCACACCTTAATTCCAGCACTCAGGAGGCAGAGGTAGGAGGATAGCTGTGAGTTTGAGGTCAGCCTGGGCTAAAGTGAGGCCCATCTCAAAAAGCCAAAATAGAAAACAAAAGGAGAGAAAAGGAGCCAGATGTGGTGGTGCATGCGGGCTGATGTAGGATGATCATCATGAATTCAAGGCCAGCTTGGCATACAGTGAGTTCCAGGTCAGCCTGGCCTAGAGACTCTGCCTTTACAAATAAAAAGAAAAGAAAAAAGAAAAGAAGGAATAATGAGTGAATTAGAAATTTCAGAGACAGATGAGTGAAGAAAACATATTTTACAAAGTGGAAAAACAATTCTTGTCATCTGAAGCTTTGCTTAGTTAAGGAGGCAAATGTGCCCAATTACCACTACCATGTTTGGGCCATATAGGGCAAGTACTGCTTTATCTTTTAAAAAAATTTTGAGGGGCTGGAGAGATGGCTTAGCGGTTAAAGCCCTTGCCTGCAAAGTCAAAGGACCCAGGTTCAATTCCCCAGGACCCATGTAAGCCAGAGGTACCAGGTGGCTCAAGTGTCATTTGCAGCAGCTGGAAGTCCTAGCATGCCAATTCTCTCTCCCTCTCTCTCTCTTTCTCTCTCATCTATCTATCTCTCTCTCACTCTCTTTCTTTCTCTCTCTCTCAAATAAGTAAATAAAATTTGTAATTAAAAAATTTTTTTGAGCTGGGTCTCAATCAAGTCCAGGTTGACTTATAACTCACTATGTAGCCAGGCTGTCCTCAAACTCACAGTGATCCTCCTACCTCAGCCTCTGGAGTTTACTGGGCCTAAAGGTGTGTGCCACCATGCCTAGCCCACATGGGCTTTAAACTGGTGAATCAAAGAAGGGACATTAAGAATGAGAATCTTTGGCTGGAGAGATGGCTTAGTGGTTAAGTTGTTTGCCTGTGAAGCCTAAGGACCCATGTTCAACTCTCCAGGTCCCATGTAAGCCAGACGCATGAAGTAATGCATGCGCTCAAGGGGGGCGCACATGTCTGGAGTTTGATTTCAGTAGCTAGAGGCCCTAGTGCTCCAATTCTCTCTCACACTTGTGCTCTCTCTCTCTCTCTCTCATTAAAAGAAAAAAAGGCCAATATGATGGGCTTTCCTCAAAAAAAAAGAGAGAAGCCAGGCGTGGTGGCATATGCCTTTAATGCCAGCACTCAGGAGGCAGAGGTAGAGGATCACCATGAGTTCGAGACCACCCTTGAGACTACATAGTGAATTCCAGGTCAGCCTGGACTAGAGTGAAACCCTACCTCGAAAACCAAAAACAAAAAAAAAGAGAGTGAGTGAGAATCTTAGGGGCTGGGGAGATTGCTCAGTGGTTAAAGGAACTTGGTTGTTAAACCTGCAGGCCCAGGTCCTATTCCCCAGGAGCTATGTAAAACCAGATGCACAAAGTGGCACATGTGTCTGACATTTGTTTGCAGCAGCAAGAGACCTGGCATACCCATTCTCATCCCCGACCCCACTCTCTTGCAAATAAATAAAAATTGAAAGTAAAAAAAGAATGAGATCCTTAGCACGCATGCCTGTTCCTCAAGTACTTGGAAGGCAGAAGCAGAGGCAAGAGAGTACTGCAGATGTGAGGCAAACGTGGTTGACATAGCAGTTGAGGCCAGCCACAGCTGCATAGCAAGACCCTGCACTCAAAGAAAAGGGGTTGGGGGGCCATTAAGGAAAAGTACCATGTAAATCCTAGCACCTGGGAGGCTGATGCGGGCTTGGGGGGTCGTGAGTTCAAGGCAGGTTGGCTGCATAGCAGGACCCTGTCTCAAACTTAAAAAAAAAGGGATAATGGGACTAACTGGGTGGTAACACAGGGCCAAGCATGGACAAGGCCCTGAGTGTGATGTCAGAAAAAGGATTCGGCTGTTTACCATAGAGGAGAGAGGGGGGCGAGTGGAGACTAAGCAGCTCCATTCAGTTGAAAGGAACCTTGCCTTCTAGTGGTCTTGGCTGTCTGACTTCTGTCTCCATTTCCTCACATGTCACTCTACTATTGAGCAGGTTCTGCTCCTTCCAAACCCAGGGAACGCTTTGCTAGAGGTGCTGTGTTACCACAGTAAATTTATGAGGAACAATGAAACCAGGGACAAGGCAGATTAAACTTTCAAGGAGAAACATTGCAAATAAAAGATCTTCTCTTTTTAAATAATTTATTATTTATTTATTAGAACTCCAGATGCATGTGCCACCATGTATATCTGGCTTATGTGGGCTCTAGGGAGTCGAATTTAGGGTCCTTTGGCTTTTCAGGCATCTCTCAGCCCAATCCTCCCTCTTTCGTGATTGGAGGTTAGGAACAGAGCACAGCATTGATAGTCCTCAGCCTGGAATGATAGCTGGAGCCACAGACAGTGGGGAGAGCTTGGGGGGGAGAAAGCCTGGGAAGGTCAGCTGCTGAAGACTACAGTCAGTGCAGAGAGAACAGTCATGGGAGGAGCTCAGATTAGCAGTAGGAATTTTGAGTTTTAAAAGCCAGGAAACATGGGTGAGAGGCCATGATCATGTACACTTTGTATGAATGAATGATTTGGGGCTATAGCTTAAACGGGGCCCAAAGGTGACTGATGTACTATCATAAGAGGAGATTGTAGGGCATGTGATTTCCATCTTCATAATTAAAAGAAGTCATGTCAAGCTGGTCATGGTGGCACATTTCTTAAGTTCTAGCTACTTGGAGGCTGAAGCAAGAGGCTGGCTTGAGCAGAGTTTGATCTCCAAAACAAAAGACAAGTCATGAGAGTTTTAAGAAGTAACATTAGGGACTGGAGAGATGGCTCAGCAGTTCAAGGCACTGCTTTCAATGCCTGGCGGCCTGGGTTCAGTTCCCCAGTGCCCATGTAAAGCCAGATGCAAAAAGTGGCACATGTGTTGGGAGTTCATTTGCAGTGGCAGGAGGCCATTCTCTGTCTCCATCTGCTTCTTTCTGTCTCTATCTCAAATAAGTAAATATCTTTTAAAAAGAAATAACATCAGTAATCAAAGTGTATCCATAAATAGCTAAATTATCTAATACTGTGAACTATCTAAGGTCCTTGACATAGAGTTTAATATTCGCTATTTTTAGTGGGAAATGTGACTATATGAAGTAGGTATAGTTCACTGTTAGTTGTATTTTGGTGTTCTTTAGTCTGATTTTGCTCTTTTTTCCTTTAGAAACCTAGTTCACATGATTGAACATGCACAGAAAGAGCTTCAGAAGTTAAGGTAAATTATTTTTTCCTATTTGAATAAAGTGTAAGCGTACCTTTCACAGAGTGGGGGGACCATTGGGACTATAGTCCTATGAAAGTAAACAGTTACCCACTCTTTTTTAAGCAAATGTTTTTTAATACTGAATATAAGTTGTATTTTGCTGTCATGTAAATAAAATAATTACTTCTCTGAAATGGAAAAGCATAAAATTTAGAGCAGCAGGTGCTAAGGACTGGCAGAAGTAGAAGAATGTGTGCTTTTGTACAGGTTCCAAATACAGTTTTCTTGACTATGCACTGACTCATGAGAAGTGGTGTGGGAAACTTCTGAAAGGCTTATTGAATTAAAGGAACAGACTGAACCAGGTGTGGTCGCCCACACCTTAACTCAGAACTTCGGAGGCTGGAGCAGAAGGATCTTGTTTGCAGCCTGGGCCAGGTAGTGAAATCCTGTCTCCAAAAAAAATAAAAGTGGATTTTTTTAGGGTCTGAGAGGATTTGTACTTGAAAATACTTGTTAGTAGGGGTTACACTGAGCAAGCTGCCTGGGTAAGCTTCATGTGGTCAAGCCTGGCCTCTGACTAGAGGTGCTAAGTGGAAAAGGCATGATGCACATGCGAGCCAGCTGACTGATGTGAAGTTGGCAAACTGTGGATTGGTGGAGCCAGATGACAGCAGCATACAGCCTGCGTTAGTGAATCCTATTGCAGTGCAAGAAATTAATCTTGAGCAGTGTGTGGTGGCGCACACCTTTAATCTCAGCACTTGGGAGGCAGAGGTAGGAGGATCTCTGTGAGTTCAAGGCCACCCTGAGACTACATAGTGAATTTCACCAACGGGCTAGAATGAAACCCTACCTCAAAAAAACAAAGGAAAAAAGTTGATCTTTTTGGTTTTTTGTTTGGTTTTAGTAGGTGGCCTTTAATAAATGATGGTTGCCCATATTATTAATGGAATTCACTGAAATTTTGATCTACTCTAGCAGCATCTGGTAATGAACTTGCTGTAGCTGAGTGGAGATGAAATGGACTTAGAGTCTACACCTTGCAAATCTGCAAACCTAGATTTGGGGTGGAGGCATTGCAGGATAACATGAATAACCTGGTTTTTAAAAATTATTTTATTTATTTATTTGAGAGAGATGAAGCACAGAGAGAGAGAATGGGGGCGCCAGGGCCTTTAGCCCTGCAGACGAACTCCAGATACATGTGCCACCTTGTACATCTGGTTTTTGTGGGTCCTGGGGAATCAAACCTGGGTCCTTTGGCTTTGCAGGCAAGTGCTTTAATCGCTAAGCCATCTCTCCAGCCCAAATAACCTGGTTTATATGAGCTCTCTGCATACATGTACACAGTTAGGAAAGAACCTGGAAGGATACCACTGTCTTAGTACATTTCTGTTGCTAATAACCTAATACCAAAAGTGGTGTATGTGTTTTGATTAAAATATATTATGTGCTGGGCGTGGTGGTGCATGCCTTTAATCCCAGCACATGGGAGGTAGAGGTAGGAGGATCACCATGAGTTTGAGGCCACCCTGAGACTACATAGTTAATTCCAGGTCAGCCTGGGCTAGAGTGAGACCCTACCTCGAAAAACCAAAATATAAATATATATATAATGTACATATATAAAAATTGTCAGTTAAAAGAAAAATAGGAAATGAGGTTTACTTTGGCTTATGTTTTGGAGGTCTAACATCGAGGGGCTGCATCTGTGATTACCCACTTTCTGCCATTATCCCAAAGTGGTGAATGGAATCACATGGCAAGAAACAGGGAGACTACACATGTCTGTTTCGGTTTCTTTCTCTTACTACAAAGCCATGAGTATATAAGTTTTGGAGTTCCACCCTGCTAATCTTATTCTAATCATTTCCCGAAGGCCCACCTATGACCACTGCAATGGGTTAATATCACACTGGCAGCCGAACTGTCTATAATTGTATGCATCTATTCTAATGAGTTTAAGCATTTTTTCTTGTATGATTTTTTCTGTTGATTTTAGTCTTGTGTTAAAATGTCGTTGGATTGTATAAATAACTTTTTACAGGAAACATATTCAAGATTTAAACTGGCAACGCAAGAACATGCAACTCACAGCTGGATCTAAGCTGAGAGAAATGGAGTCAAAGTGAGTATTTATAATTGCTTCATGTTTTAGGTTGTCTAACCCATTCTAAGATCAGGAGTCAGTAAGATTCAAATATAGTGTCACAGGTGTCAAAGGCTGTTTTTGTGGCTGCCCTTCACTGTTTATGACTCTGTCCTTTGCTGGAGGGAAGGCACAGAAAACACCCAGAGTTACAGATGAGTTGAACTACTACTGCATGACATTGGTCTGCAAGCACCATGTTTTTCTTTTCTTTTTTTTTTTTCCTCTTTTCTTTCTTTTCTTTTCTTTTCTCTTTCTTTTCTTTTCTTTTCTTTCTTTCTTTCTTTCTTTTTCTTTTTTAAATATTTTTGCTTAGTTGAGAAAGAAAGAAGAGAGAGAAAATGGGTGCACCAGGGACTTCTGCCACAACTAATGAACTCCAGATGTGTGTGCCACTTTGCATCTGGCTTTACATGGGTAATAGGGAATCAAATCTGGGAGCCTTCAGGCTTTGAAAGCAAGCACCTTTACACTGAGCCATCTCTCCAGCCCCAAGCACTATATTTTTAAGCCAATATTTCTGGTTCTGAATCTACCTGTATTCTGATCTTTTTATTATCTTTTTTTAATCTTCTAGATACTTTGTCTGATAATTTGTGTTTTGGTTTTTCTTCTTTATTTATAAAATATTCTAAACACACACATAATTTATACAACTCCCTAAGTATAAGATGGGTGTAACCATGTGCTCCTATAATTCCATCATGTGGCAGCCTAAGGCAGGGGAATCATGAGTTCAAGGCCAGCTTGGGCTACATAGTGAGTTCAAGTCCAGCCTTGGCTACAGAACAAGACTGTTTCTACCAAGAAAGGAAGGAAGGAGAGAGGGAAAAGAAAAGAATATCCTTAAATACAGTCATAAATTTTTTGTCATTTTCTGTTTTATTTCTCTACTTTTACCTTCCACATTCCCTGTGTTATTAGTCATATATATATATATTTTCACATTACTCTCCTATCTGTTCTAATTCTCTCTTCTGCTGTTTCTGCTTACTTTTTACCAAGTTCTTACATGAGATAATTAAAGATTTACATGCAGTTATATTAAAAAAAAAGTACCCTTCAAATTGTGCTGTCCCCCCCAGTGAAAAGTTTCCAATATTGTTGTCCTGAGTGTGACTGTGTACCTATTTAAAATAAAACTTAAAAGAAATTTTACATTGAGTAATTTTTGCTTTTTCCTTTTAAAACTTTTTTCCCTTTTTTAGCTGGGTGTCTCTGGTGAGTAAGAATTATGAGATTGAACGGACTATTGTGCAACTAGAAAATGAAATCTTTCAAATTAAGCAGCAACATGGAGAAGCAAACAAAGAGAACATCCGGCAAGACTTCTGAAAGACTGATCTGGCGACTAGAAAGAAGAGGAGTTAGGCTTGGACAAAACGCCAGGCCTCTGAACTCTGAACTGTGAAGAAGAGCCTCTCAAAACCATTGATGATTGTGGCTGCTGGTGTGTCAATTCTGTTGTATGTCTTAGCAAAATAAAGGCTTTTCAGCATGGTAATATTTTTATAGCCATAAGAAACAGGTTTTTAGAGTCAATATAACTTTTGTGTTTTTGAATTTGTTTTTTAGCTGCTTGGACCATCATATTTTGTAGCTAAACTCTTTTGTTTAAGGCTTCCAATATGTGTAAGAAGCTGGAAACTTTGGTTTATGATTTTGTGTAATAAAGACGTAGTGCTAAGTATTTTTACAATGACCAGTGTGATGATTTGCCTTGGTTGAGAGACATGTAGAAAACTGAAATGGGTGGGTACACTGGCTATACTGGACAGTATGGATTGTTCAGGAGCCTTGGAAACTGGTTTGCGAGTAGGAATTTGGGAGTTTGAAAAGGTACCTAAAGAAAGCTTAGAATGCTAAGAGCAGAGTTTAATGGGTAGTTCTGGTCAGGGTTTTGAAGACCACAATGCTGTTAGAAATGATGACAGGAAAGGTTATGCTTGTGAGGCTTCAGATGGGAGTTGTTCTAAAAGCCCCTGTGGCAAGAAATCTGTATGCCTTTTGTCCATGCCCTTGGGTTTCGTGGGATGCTGAGTGTAAAGGCGACAGACTAATCTGGCTTAGGAAAATCAAGTAACAGTATTCAGGCTTTGGCCTGGGAGTCACTGGCTTCTTGTAGCTGGTTTTATAATGAGAGTCGTCAGAGCAAAAAGTGGAGTGGAAACATTTGAAAAGCTTCTAGCTTGGGCAGGAAAGAAACATGTTTGAAAGTGGTGCCAAGGCATGTGTAGTTGCTAGAAAAATTAGTGCCATTTAGAGAAAGCAAAGCCAGATACGGTTGCTTATGCCTGTGACCCCAGCACTTGGGAAATAGAGACAGAATGGTCGTGAATTCGAGACCACCATATTTACAAGGTGAGTTCTGGGCTATAGAAAAAGAGTCTGTGTCAAAGAAAAAAGTGTTTTTCTCCTTAATCACAAGACCTCACCCATAGGCACAAAGGCAGTAAAGTATAAATTCGTTTCAAAGACTGCTTTGGAGTGATGGCTTAGTGGCATTTGCCTATGAAGCCTAAGGACCTAGGTTTGATTTCCCAGTACCCATGTAAGCAAGAGCACAAGGTGGTGCATGTTTCTGGATTTTGTTTGCAGTGGCTGGAGGCACTGGCACTCTCATTCCCTCTCTCTGCCTCTTTCTCTGTCTCTTAAATAAATAAATAAATAAATAAATAAATATATTAATATTTTTTTAAAAAAAGACTGCTTTGGGAAGATAATCCTGAAACACCCTGCTTGCGCAGGACCATCCTGGAAATTGTTTCCATGGTATTGTTCACCATATCCAGCCATCAGGGCATTCAGAGACAGCTGCAGCTATGATTAGAATTGGCCCCAGTACACTGGTTGCTGCAGACTTCTGGCACCCGTGTGATGCCAGTTTTGTTGGCATGCAGAGCACAACAAGAGTTAGGGGGCTAGGGAAGCTTTGCCTGAGATTTCAGAGGAAAGCCTAAGAGGCCGGGCAGTGCTGGGTCAGTGTCTGAAGCAGCCCCTGATGGTAAAGCCAGAGCTGTAGCGGAGCCTCCAGGAATTTGGCAATGTTGGAAATGTGGAACACCGGCAAGGGAGCTGTAGGCAAGAAGCAGAGCCAACCTCATAGTGATGGGCTGCCACCACAAAGACTAGGGTGGGGAGCTGCCTGAGGCCTTTGGAGCGTATCTCCACTGGGTACCTAGTGCCAGCTACCAAGCTATGTATGACTCAGTGTTTGCCTTGCTGTTTTTCGGCCTTTCCCAGTACATTTTTTCCTTTATGTGCTCCTATTCCTCCTGGGAATGGGAATGTTTGTCCTGTGTCATCACACTTTAGAAATAATGTACTTTTTCATTTGATTTTCTTTTTTACAGAGGCTCACAGATAGAGTTTCCCTTGAATCCCAGAGGAGATTGTTAATTTGGTTTTATTTTATTTATTTGCACACACACGTGTGTGAATGCACGCATACATAGCACTGTCTCTTGCTGCAAGTGAAAACCAGGTGCTTGCACCACTATTTGCATCTGGCTTCATATGGGTGCTGGAGAGTTGAACATAGACTGGCAGACTGTGCAAGCAGGTTCCTTTAACTGCTTAGCCATCTCCTCAGCCCCCAGAGGAGATTTTAAACTCAGACTTTTGAGCAGTGAAGGACTCTTTTAGGGGAATTCTTGAAGGTGAACTGAATGTACTTTGTGAGATAGATGTGAGCCTTTGGGGACTAAGGGCATATGCTAGCTTAGCTCTTGAATGGCCCCCAAAGGCCCAGGTGTTAAAAGCATGGTCCTAGCCTTTTGTGCTGAGAGGTGATGGACCTTTTAGAAAATTTAGCTCCTTGAAGGAGATACTAGGGCCCTGACCCTTCTCTCTGATTCCTTACTCCCATAAGGTATGCATCTTCCACACACACACACTGCTGCCACCGTGATTTACTGCCTTACCACAGGCCCACAGCAACTGTGCCACCCATGGGTTGACATCCTGAAAACCATGAGCCAAAATAAACCTGGTCATTCTTACAAGTTTATCCCCAGTTTTTACTGTGACAGCAACAGAAAGCTAACACACCAAATAAGACAAAAACTACAATGACTGTATATGTTGTCATTATCATAGGTAACAATTACATCAAGCTTACTGTGTGTCAAACACTTGTGAGCTAGATTTGCATGAATAAAAATCATTTGAGGGAGTTGGGGAGGTGAGTGCTTGCTGAAAACATGAGGCCCTGAGGGAGCTTGGGGTCATCTCAAGCTAGACCTCAAGCTAGGTGTGGCCGTGCATGTCTGTAACCCCAGTCCTGTGGGAAGCAGAGACAGGAAGACCTCCAGGGCTCACAAAAACCATAGCTGTGTTCAGAGAGAGGCTTCATCTCAAGTAAATACACATGGGAGAGGGAGGACACCCCATGTTCTCTGGGCTCTGTGCACCAGCAAGTGTGCATGCACATAACACATGCATATATCACATCACACAAATTGTTAGGTCCTAACAAAAACCTCAAAAGAGGGCTGGAGAGATGGCTTAGGGGTTAAGCTCCTGCCTATGAAGCCTAAGGACCCCAGTTCAAGGCTCGATTCCCCAGTACCCACATAAGCTAGATGCACAAGGTGGTACTTGCATCTGGAGTTTGTTTGCAGTGGCTGTAGGCCCTGGCATGCCCATTCTCTCCCTCTCTCTCTCTGCCTCTTTGTCTGTCTGTTGCTAATAAATAAATAAAAATAAACAAAATTAAAAAAAAAAAAACTCAAAAGAAGGCATGGCTGAATGCTGTGTTCTTTAGTCAGTGGTTGACACAACCACATACCATGCAAAGTCAACTTTTTTAAAATTAATTAATTAATTTATTTATTTATTTATTTATTTATTTATTTATTTATTTTTGGTTTCTCAAGGTAGGGTCTCACTCTAGCTCAGGCTGACCTGGAATTCACTCTGTAATCTCAGGGTAGCCTTGAACTCACAGTGATCCTCCTACCTCTGCCTCCCAAGTGCTGGGATTAAAGGTGTGTGCCACCACACCCAGCTTATTTTATTTATTTTAAGAGAGGTAAAGAGAGAGAATGGGTTTGCCAGGAAATCCAGTCACTGCATTGAACTCCAGACGCATGTGCCCCCTTGTGCATCTGGCTTATGTGGATACTGGGGAATCAAATGCAGATCCTCAGGCTTTGCAGGCAAGTGCCTTAACCAATAGGCCATCTCTCCAGCCCACAAAAGTCAACTTTTAAAATGAGTGGCAGTGTACTTGTGTTTTTGTTTGTTTGAGGTAGGGTTTCACTGTAGCCCAGGCTGACCTGGAATTCATTATGCATTCTCAGGCTGGCCTCGAACTCAGGGCGATCCTCTACCTTTGGCCTCCTGAATGTGAAATTAAAGGCATGTTCCACCATACCTGGCTTTTTTTGTGTTGTTTTGTTTTGTTTGTTTGTTGGAGGTAGAGTCTCTGGTCCAGGCTGACCTGGAATTAACTATGTAGTCTCAGGGTGACCTCAAACTCATGGCGATCCTCCTACCTCTGCCTCCTGAGTGTTGGGATTAAAGGTGTGCGCCATCACGCCCAGTTTGTACCTGGCATTTTTTTTTTATGGCCTATCATCATTAAAAGCAAGTACAAAAAGCTGGGCGTGGTGGTGAACACCTTTAACCCCAGCACTCGGGAGGCTGAGGTAGGAGGACTGCTATGAGTTCAAGGCCAGCCTAGAACTACAGAGTGAGTTCCAGGTCAGCCTGGGCTAGAGTGAGACCCTACTTTGGAAAAGAAAGAACAAAAGCAAGTAGGAGCTAAAAAAAAAAAAAAAAAAAAACCCTCAAGAGTTGGTAGTACTGTTCCTATATACAGATATATATATATATATATATAGATAGCCAGGTTTATGATCCTGTAGTCTACCTCAGTGTTATTTCTTTTTCCTTCAGTACTAGGAATTGAACTCAGGTCCTGGCACATACCAGCAAGTGCTCTAGCACCAAACTCTTTGCCTTTTGGTTTTGTTTTATTTGCTTGTAGACAGGGTCTCACTAAGTTGCCTAAGCAGATCTTGAACTTGCAATCTCCTGTCTGAGTCCCATCCTATCCAATGTGTCCTCATCCTCCCAGTAGCACTGGGCCCAGCTTACTTGGTATGTTTATTCCTTTACTTGGTAAGGAATTTTAAAGTATAAAGGATTATTGGGACTGGAGAGATGGCTTAGCGGTTAAGGCACTTGTCTGCAAAGCCTAAGAACCCAGGTTCAGTTCCCCAATACCCATATAAAAACCAGATGCACAAGGTGGCACATGTGTCTGGAGTTCCTTTGCAGTAGCTAGAGGCCCTGGCACACTCATTCTCTCCTCTATCTCCCTCCCTCTCTCTCTCAAATAAAGTATTTTTAAAAGATTCATGGCCAGGCATGAATTTAATTCCAGCACTTGGGAGACAGAGGTAGGAGCATCACTGAGTTCAAGGCCACCCTGAGACTACATAGTGGATTCCAGGTCAGCCTGGGCTAGAGTAAGACCCTACCTCAAAAAAATAAAAAAATAAAATAAAAAATATTCTGTCCAATTCAAAACGAATAGTTAAGTGTATAGCTCAACGGCTGAGCACTTTCTCAGCATGCACGAGCCCTTGGGTTCCATTAAAAGAAAAAGTTGGGCTGGAGAAATGGCTTAGTGGTTAAGGCGTTTGCCTGCAAAGCCAAAGGATCCCGGTTCAATTCTCCAGGACCCACATAAGCCAGATGTGTGAGGGGCACATGCATGTGGAGTTCATTTGCAGTGGCTAGAGGCCCTGACATGCCCATTCTCTCTCTGTCTGCCTCTCTTCTCTCTCTCTCTCTCTCTCTCTCTCTCTGCTTGCAAATAAATAAAAAGTTTAAAAATATTTAAAAAAAAAAAAGAAAAAGTTGCAGCATATTAGAGGCTAGTCATTAATGTTACTTAGGGGTTTTCTGACTTGAAGTTGATTAGTGCTTTTGAAGGTAAATACTTAAAGTGATAGAAAAATGCATATATTTAAGTTAAAGTATTTTTTAAATATTTTATTTATTTATTTATATTTTTTTATATTTATTTATTTATTTACAAGCAGAGACAGAGGAATGGACGTGCCAGGGCCTCTAGCTGCTGCAAACAAACTCTAGATGCATTGGCCCCTTTGTGCATCTGGCTTTATGTGGGTAGTAGGGAATTGAACTTGGGTCATTAAGTTTGGCAGGCAAGCTCCTTAACTACTGAGCCGTCTCCAGCCCCCAAAGTGTCTTTTTTAAACAGTATACTATTGAACACAGCTTTCAATCAAAATGGAGTTCATACCCAGCAGTTCAGTTTTATTCGTGTTTTTTGCAATATAATTTGCTGAATTTTCTTTTGTTGTTGTTGTTGTTTTGTTTTTGAGGTAGGGTCTCACTCTAGCTCAGGCTGACCTGTAATTCATTATGTAGTCTTTGGCATTTTTTTTTTTATGGCCTATCATCATTAAAAGCAAGTACAAAAAGCTGGGCGTGGTGGTGAACACCTTTAACCCCAGCACTCGGGAGGCTGAGGTAGGAGGACTGCTATGAGTTCAAGGCCAGCCTAGAACTACAGAGTGAGTTCCAGGTCAGCCTGGCTAGAGTGAGACCCTACTTTGGAAAAGAAAGAACAAAAGCAAGTAGGAGCTAAAAAAAAAAAAAAAAAAAAAAAAAAACCCTCAAGAGTTGGTAGTACTGTTCCTATATACAGATATATATAAAATAGGCAGCCAGGTTTATGATCCTGTAGTCTACCTCAGTGTTATTTCTTTTTCCTTCAGTACTAGGAATTGAACTCAGGTCCTGGCACATACCAGCAAGTGCTCTAGCACCAAACTCTTTGCCTTTTGGTTTTGTTTTATTTGCTTGTAGACAGGGTCTCACTAAGTTGCCTAAGCAGATCTTGAACTTGCAATCTCCTGTCTGAGTCCCATCCTATCCAATGTGTCCCCATCCTCCCAGTAGCACTGGGCCCAGCTTACTTGGTATGTTTATTCCTTTACTTGGTAAGGAATTTTAAAGTATAAATGATTATTGGGACTGGAGAGATGGCTTAGTGGTTAAGGCACTTGTCTGCAAAGCCTAAGAACCCAGGTTCAGTTCCCCAATACCCATATAAAAACCAGATGCACAAGGTGGCACATGTGTCTGGAGTTCCTTTGCAGTAGCTAGAGGCCCTGGCACACTCATTCTCTCCTCTATCTCCCTCCCTCTCTCTCTCAAATAAAGTATTTTTAAAAGATTCATGGCCAGGCATGAATTTAATTCCAGCACTTGGGAGACAGAGGTAGGAGCATCACTGAGTTCGAGGCCACCCTGAGACTACATAGTGGATTCCAGGTCAGCCTGGGCTAGAGTAAGACCCTACCTCAAAAAAATAAAAAAATAAAAAAAGATTCTGTCCAATTCAAAACGAATAGTTAAGTGTATAGCTCAACGGCTGAGCACTTTCTCAGCATGCATGAGCCCTTGGGTTCCATTAAAAGAAAAAGTTGGGCTGGAGAAATGGCTTAGCGGTTAAGGCGTTTGCCTGCAAAGCCAAAGGATCCCGGTTCGATTCTCCAGGACCCACATAAGCCAGATGTGTGAGGGGCACATGCATGTGGAGTTCATTTGCAGTGGCTAGAGGCCCTGGCATGCCCATTCTCTCTTTGTCTGCCTCTCTTCTCTCTCTCTCTCTCTCTCTCTCTCTCTCTCTGTTTGCAAATAAATAAAAAGTTTTAAAATATTTTTTAAAAAAAGTTGCAGCATATTAGAGGCTAGTCATTAATGTTACTTAGGGGTTTTCTGACTTGAAGTTGATTAGTGCTTTTGAAGGTAAATACTTAAAGTTATAGAAAAATGCGTATGGCCCCAAGTTAAAGTATTTTTTAATATTTTATTTATTTATTTATATTTTTTATATTTATTTATTTATTTACAAGCAGAGACAGAGGAATGGACGTGCCAGGGCCTCTAGCTGCTGCAAACAAACTCTAGATGCATTGGCCCCTTTGTGCATCTGGCTTTACGTGGGTAGTAGGGAATTGAACTTGGGTCATTAAGTTTGGCAGGCAAGCTCCTTAACTGCTGAGCCATCTCCAGCCCCCAAAGTGTCTTTTTTAAACAGTATACTATTGAACACAGCTTTCAATCAAAATGGAGTTCATACCCAGCAGTTCAGTTTTATTCATGTTTTTTGCAATATAATTTGCTGAATTTTCTTTTGTTGTTGTTGTTGTTTTGTTTTTGAGGTAGGGTCTCACTCTAGCTCAGGCTGACCTGTAATTCATTATGTAGTCTTAAGGTAGCCTCGAACTCATGGCGATCCTCCTTCCTCTGCCTCCCAAGTGCTGGGATTAAAGGTGTGCACCACCATGCCTGGCTAACTTACTGAGTTTTTTGTGGGTTGCATTTTAAGTATAAATAACTGGAATACATCTAATCCTAGCACTCAAGAGACAGAAGCAGGAGCATTGAGAGTTAAGACCTGGGCCGGGTGTGGTGGTGCATGCAAACTTTTAATCACAGCACTTGGGAGACAGAGTTAGGAGGATTGCTGCAAGTTCAAGGCCACCCTGTGACTACATTGTTAATTCCAGGTCAGCCTGGGCTATAGTAAAACCCTATCTTGGGAAAAAAAAAAAAAAAAAAAAAAGACAACCTGGGGCCTAGAGTGATGGCTCACCAGTTAGAGGCTTATAAAGCCTGCCAGTCTGGATTCAATTCTTCATCACCCACATAAAGCGAGATGCACAAGTGACACGTTTCTGGCATTTATTTGCAGTCACAAGAGGCTCAGGTGCACCCATTCTCTCACTCTCAGTCTTTCCCCTCCCTCCTTCATACACACACACACACACACACACACACACACACACACACACACAGACCCTATTTCCAAAACAAAAGACTGGAAAATGGGTCAATTTATGAGATCCACCAAAATTGACAAATTCCTTGATTCAGTTGAAACTCATTGGCCTTGAACTGCTGATTGCGCAATTATAGAAGAAAATGGGTTGATGTATTGGGTAACGATCAAAAAGGTATAGTGAGGGCTGGAGAGGTGGCTTAGCGGCTAAGGCACTTGCCTGCAAAGCCTAAGGACCCTGGTTCGATTCACCAGGACCTACGTAAGATGTACAAGGGAGCACATGCGTCTGGAGTTGTTTGCAGTGGCTAGAGGCCCTGGCATGCTCAGTCTCTTGTTCTCTATCTCTCTCTCTCAAATAAATAAATAAATAAATAAATAAATAAAATAAATAAATTTTCTTTTTTAAAAAAAGGCACAGTGATGGTGTGAGAAAGTCTTGGAGGACTAAGAATCAACATTCACTATACATTCTGGCCATTTAAATCATGGATAAGGTTTAATGGATAATTGTCGATGGATAATGTACATATTTATATGAGGGGGAAAGAATTAGGCTGGGTGTGTGGGTTGGTGTAGAATGTTTGCAAAGCATGCACAAGCCTCCCCTCCAAAAATAAAAATGGGTTGATACAGTGTGTTTCAAATTTAGCCACACCCAAGGGGGAAAAAATCCCAATGTAACTTAGAATTTTGAAAAACACTAATACAACTTGGAATTTTTATGTGTTCTTTCTAAAGAAGAGCCATCCTTATACAGATGTAGTGACGCACATGTAATCCTCGCTGCTAGAGAAAGTGAGGAAGACTATCATGAGTTCAAGACCAATCTTGTCTACAAAAGTTCCTTTCTTGTTTGTCCCTCTTTTGACTTCTAAATTTGTGTACTGATGTAGAAATTTGTGTATAAAATGAAGGAGCTTTTTGGGCTGGAAATATGGCTCAGCAGTTCAAGGCCAGCCTGAGAGTGCATAGTGAATTCCAGGTCAGCCTGGGCTAGAGTGAGACCCTGCCTCAAAAAACAAATAAATAAATAAGAAGTAGCTTTCTGGGTTGGAGAGATGGCTTAGCGGTTAAGGCGCCTGCCTCCCAAGCCTAAGAATGCTGGTTCCAATCTCCAGTGGTTCCAATCTCCAGCGGTTCCAATCTCCAGATCCTACATTTAGCCAGATGCAAAGTGACGCAAGGGCGCGATGCTGCACTTGACCACAAGGGGCGCACGCATCTGGATTTTGCTCTCAGCAGCTGAGAGCACGCCCATCTCTATCTGTCTTCCTCTCCCTCTCTCTCTCTCTGTCTCTCTCAAAAAAAAAAAAAAAAAAAAAAAAAAAGTAGCTTTCTGTCAGATGAACAGTATCTGAGAGGATTTACACTAAGCATTGTTAACTTGAAGGCAGGAGCCCGGTTGGCACATACCTTGAATTCTAGCACTGCGGAGGCTGAGGTAAGAGGATCTCAATGAGTTCAAGGCCAGCCTGGACTAGAGTGAAACCTTGTTTATAAAGAAACACATAAAATTAGCTAGAGGTTATGAATAAATTATTTCCAGTAGTTCATGAACTTCTTAATGTGTAAAAATTTGTATGTATGCATGTATTTTTAACAAAGTATTCATTGTGTGTGTGTGTGGTATGTGCACATGTGTGCACAGATGCTCATGCCCCATGTTCATGCTGTCAACTTCCTGCCTGAGAGGCCCCCATGCTTAAGTGGCAAGTGCTCTTAAGTGGTGAGCCATCTCCCCAGTCCCAACAACATATTTTGTCAATGTTTTTTTCACTTTTGACATTTGCATATGTGTGTATAATGTATTTTGATCTTACTCCCCCAATTATACGTTCATCCCCATTAACACCCTGAGTTTGTACCCATTGAGTTAAATTAGGGCTGCTTGTATGGTCATGGGTAAAAGGTATTTACTGTGCAGTGGTTACACCACTAATGAACCTGACTCTCCTCTCAGCAACCACCAGCCGCTGGTATTCACTCTGTGAGGTCAGGGTCTCGTGTTTCCTTCCGCTATCCATGGTGCAGTATTGACAGACTTAATCTTGAGCCTGAAACCACAGCAGCTCTAAGTCCATGACTGTACTGGTCATGCTGTATACAGACAACAGCACTCTGCAGCCCCCCTCTTAGATTCTTTTTTTTTTTTAATATATTTTATTTTTATTTATTTGACAGAGAGAAAATAGGTGTACCAGGGCCTCCAGCTGCTGCAAACAAACTCCAGACACATGCATCATCTTGTGCATCTGGCTTATATGGGTCCTAGGGAATCGAACCTTGGTCCTTTGGCTTTGCATACAAGTGCCTTAACTGCTAAGTCATCCCACCAGCCCTTGCTCTTATATTTTTTCTGTTCCCTCTTCTGCAAGGTTCCCTGAGCCTCAGAAGTAATGGTTTCGATGTTCTATTTGAAGATGGACACGCAGTGCTCACTTACTTTCAGCAATTTTGCTAGCTACACATCTCCACATTAACCCCTACCCATTGTAATAAGAAATGTCTGTGACTGAGGTTTCAAGCAGTGCTAACCTATGGGAACAAATACAGATACAAAGAAGCCAGTGTGACATGCTGTCCCATTTGGCATAACCAGAGCAGTAAGTTCTTCTGAAGGGTCTGTGTCCCTAGCCATAGGCTTTTGGGCAGGTTTACAACACCAGGCATGACTTTCCTTCTGTGGAGTGCACCTCAAATCCAGTTAGAAAGCAGTTTGCTCCCAAAGTACTCATGCCAGACGTGTCTTGCCTGGCTGTCTGGTTGTAGCGTACACAGGGTTCACAGCTGGGTAGTGTGGCTGCTGGATTTTCTCCCCCAGCAGCTTGCATAGCCCCTTCTGGTATAAGAGAACCAGCCAGCACTGAGGAAGCTTCCAACGTAGTTTCTCTGTGTCCTGCAACCAAAAAAGGTGATGTCTTCAGCAATAATGACTTACCATCTACTTTTTGATGGGCAACCAAGAGAAATGGCAGTGACCTATATATTGTTTTAGGGGCCTTTGTGGCTTCCTTAACCAGCAACTCATTGGTAGAGATCTCATTCCTGGTACTGAAATATATGACTTCTGGGAGGTTTATCCATTCACCCATGTAGGGGACCTTCACCAAAACACACACACACACACACACACACACACACACACACACACATACATATTTGGTCTGGAGAGATGGCTTAGCTGTTAAGGTGCCTGCCTGCTAAGCCTAAGAATGTCTGTTCAATTCTCCAGGTCCCACATTTAGCCAGACGCAAAAAGTGATGCAAGGGCACAATGCCAAACTTGCCCACAAGGGGGCACATGCATCTGGAGTTCTTTTGCAGTGGCTGGAGGCCCTGGCATGCTCATTCTCTCTCTCCCCCTCTCTCTCTCTCTCTCTCTCTCTCTCTCTCTCTCTCTCTCTGCCTGTTTCTTTCCCTTAAATAAATAAGATATATATATATATTTAATATTTTATTTATTTGAGAGAGAGAGATACAGAAATAGGCAGGTAGAAAAGAGAGAGAGAGAATGGGTGTCTGCCAGGGACTCCAGCTACTGCAAATGAACTCCAGATGCATGCACCACCATGTGCATCTGGCTTACGTGGGACCTGGAGAATCGAACCTGGATCCTTAGGCTTCACAGACATGTGCCTTAACCACTAAGCTACTTCTCCAACCCATATATATATATATATTTTTAATTGGCATACCAAATAGTAGGGTTCCATATGACTTCTTCACATACCTTTAGTTTATCCACCACCCCCTTCTTTCCCTCCTCCTCCTCCTAGCCCTGCCTAACCCTTTCCTCCTGTATTTCCCCTCTCTCGTGTGTTCTACTTCCTCCCCACAACACCTCCCCAGTAGCACCTTTTTAGATTTCTAGCTTCTACAGACATTACCACTAATAGCCAGTAATCTGTAAATGGCGGTTGTGTTTCTGAGCCTGTTACCTCACTCAGTATAACCTTTTCCAGATCCACCAATTTTCCTGAAAATTTCATAATTTCATTTTCTTTATAGCTGAATAAAATTTCCTTGTGATGACATACCATACCTTTATAACCCATATATCATGTAGGCTGATTGCATTTCCTAACTATTGTGTATAGAAAAACACTAAACTTAGCTGAACAAGTATTTCTGAAGTAGTGTATGGTCTGTACGGTATATAACCAGGAATGGTATAACTGGGTCATAAGGTAGTTCTACTTTTAGCTTTTTTGGGTAATATTTATTGACTTATTTATAAGAAGAGGTAGAGAGAGAATGGACATGCCAGAGCCTCTTGCCATTACAGACAAACTCCACATGTGGGCTGGAGAGATGGCTTAGCAGTTAAGGCACTTGCCTGCGAAGCCTAAGGACCAGTGTTTGACTCTTCATGTCCCATGTAAGCCAGATGCACAAGGTGACACAAGGTCACACATGTGCACAGGATGGTGCACACATCTAGAGTTCAATTGCAGTGGCTGAAGACCCTGGCATGCCAATTTTCTCTCTCTCTGTCTCTCATAAAAGAAATAAAAAAAAAAAAACTCCAAATGTATGCTCCACTTTGTGCATTTGGCTTTTTATGTGGATACTGGGATTCGAACATGGGCCATCAGAGTTTGCAAGCAAGGCCCTAAATGCTGAGCCATCTTGCCAGCCCCCCATTTTTAGCTTTTTGAGAAACCTTCATACTTGATTCCCATAGTGGCCACACTAGTTTACACTCCCACCCACAGTGAATGAGGGTTCCTCTTTCCCCACATCCTTACCACATTTGTTGTCATTTGAACTTTTGTTGTTTTGTTTTTGTTTTTCAAGGCAGGGTCTCACTCTAGCCCAGGCTGACCTGGAATTCACTCTTTAGTTTCAGGGTGGCCTGGAACTCACGGCAATCCTCCTACCTCTACCTCCCAAATGCTGGGATTAAAGGCGTGAGCCACCATGCCTGGCTTAAGTTTTTGTTGTTATTGCTGTTGATAATATTCTGACAGTAGTGAAACGAAATCTCAAGGTAGTTTTAATTTGCATTTCCTTGATGGCTAAGGATGTTGAACACTTTGTAAAATATTGATTAGCCATTTGTATTTTTTTTTTTTAAGTAGGATCTTGCTGTAGGATTTAGGCTGACCTGGAATTCTAGAATTCACTATGTGCTCTCAGGTCTCAGGGTGACCTTAAACTCACAGTGATCCACCACCTACCTCTGCCTCCCAAGTGCTGGGATTAAAGGTGGGCATGGAACACCCCGCTTGGCTGTATTTTCTTTTCTGGAGAACTCTGTTCAGTTCCCTAGCCAATTTGTAAATTGAGTTATTTGTTTAATTGATGTTCAGTTTTTTGTTTCTTGTTTTTTGGGTTTTTTTTTTTTTATGTTTTATTTATTTATTTATTTTGGTCTTTCAAGGTAAGGTCTCCTTCTAGCTCAGGCTGACCTGGAATTCACTCTGTAGTCTCAGGGTGGCCTTGAACTCGTGGCAATCCTCCTACCTCTGCCTCCTGAGTGCTAGGATTAAAGGCGTGCACCATCATGCCCGGCGATGTTCAGTTTTTTTGTGGTTTTTTAAAAATTATTTATTTGCAGAGAGAGAGAGTGGCCTCTAGCCACTGGCAAACAAACTCCAGAAGCATACACCACTCTGTGCATCTAGTTTTTATGTGGGTACTGAGGAATTAAACCCAGTTGTTAGGCATTGCAGGCAAGTGCATTAACTGCTGAGCCATCTCTCCAGCCCCAGATGTTTAGTTTTTTTTGAGTTCTTTGCCTATTCAAGATATGTGTGTGTGTTTTTAAGCAGGGTCTCACTCTAGCCCCTGCTAGCCTCAAACTCACAGTGACCTCCCTAGCTTAGCCTCCCCAGCGCTGGGATTAAAGGCTTGTGCCACTACACCCAGCTGCATTCTAGACATAAAACCTTTGTCAGATGTGTTTAGGCTGGCTTTTCACTCCAGTGACCATTTCCTGTGCTGTACAAAAGCTTTTCAGTTTCCTGTATTCCCGTTTGTCAATTGTTGATCTTACTTCCTGAGTGACTGGAGTCCTATTTAGAAAATCCATATTACCTATGCGTGTATTTCCTTTAAGAGCTTTAGAGTTTTGGGTCTTATGTTGTGAACTTTGATCCTTTGTGCAGGGTAAGAGATAAGGGTCCAGATTCGTTCTTCTAAAAGTGGGTACTCGGTGGTCCCAGCACCATTTGTTGAAGATGCTGTCTTTTATCCAGTGTGTGTTTTTGGCTTCTTTGTCAAAAGTCAGGTGCTCTAGTTGCCTTGACTGATGTCTGGGTCCTTTATTCTATTCCACTGATTGATGTGTCTGTTATTATTTTGTACCTCTTTTTATTACTATGGCTTTGTAGTATAACTTGAAATCAGGTATGGTTATACATCCACTATATTCTTTTTGCTTTGGTTATCTAGGGGTCTTTTGACCTTCTGTGGTAGTTTGAATAGATGGCCCCCAATAAATTCAGTGTTTTATTAGTTTGTACTTTGCATCTGCAGCCACCTGGCTGGAGGCAATGTCACTGGGCAGATCTTAAGGTGTGGTGGTGGGTTTGAGATTTCAATCTAAAGATATGCAAAGTGTGCCTAGCTGGAGTTCCTAAAATGTGCTGTGCTGTGTGGCTTTTTCTCTCTGTGTTTGGTGCTTTAAGAGCAGGCCAGCTTCTTCTGCCATTATGGAACTTCTCCTGGATCTATAAGCTTCAATAAATCCCTTCGTCCATAACTGTGCCTGGTCTGGATGTTCATCTCAGTGAACCTAAAGCTGTCTGCTACAGAAGTTGGTACCAGGAGTGGGGTGAGATAAATCTGACCATGTGGATGTTGGTCGTTTGGAACCTTTGTTTTGGAGGAATGGGCATGGACTTGGTGCTTGCAACTGAAGATGCCTTCTGGAGTGGTAAGCCAAGTATTATGGACTCTTCTGATGAGAGTTTGAAAATACTAAGTGCAGACAGTATTGAACTTCGAGGTTTGGCTTATGAGCTTTCTAAGGGGAAGGAATGACTGCAGAGGACTTTGTTGGAACTGAGCTACTGGCATAAGGGATGGCTGCATTCCGATGCCCAGGCCCAGAGAGTTTGATCAAGGTTAAATTTGTAATGGACTGATGTGCTTGGCTAAAGGTATTGGACTGAAAGATTTAAGATTTGAAGTTGGAAAAGCTCAAGCAAGTTAAAATTAGAGACACTGAGACTGGTTTTAAGTTGCTGGAGTTGCTGTTGTGAAACACATTAGCAGTCTTAAGGTCTGGAGGACCTGTGCCTGGTCTGGAAGTTCACCTCAGCAAACCTAAAGCTGTCTGCTGGAATAGTGCTGGAATTATGATTGAGATTGCATTGAACTTATAGATTGCATTTGGTAGAATGGCCATTTTCATATTAATTCTTTTGATTCATGAGCACAAGAGATCTTTTCAGCTTCTCGTGTTTGCCTCAATTTTTGCAGTGTTTGAATGTTTTAATTTTTTAATTTTTATTTTTTAATATACTTTATTTACTTATTTATTTGAGAGAGAGAGAGAATGGGCATGCCAGGGCCTCCAGCCACTGCAAACGATCTCCAGATGCACGCGCCACCTTGTGCATCTGGCTTATGTGGTCCTGGAGTATTGAACCAGGATCCTTTGGTTTTTCAGGCAAATGCCTTAACTGCTAAACCATCTCTCCAGCCCTGAATTTTTTTTTTTTTTTTTTTTTTTTTTGGTTTTTCGAGGTAGGATTTCACTGCAGCCCAGGCTGACCTGGAATTCACTATGTAGTTTCAGGGTGGCATGGAACTCACAGTGATCCTCCTACCTCTGAGTGCTGGCCACCATGCCTGGCTCACTTTCTTGGTTAGATTAATACCAGGATATGTTTTGAGGTTATTGTGAATGGGATTTTTCCCCTGATTTCTTTCTCTGTATGTTTGTCATGGGTATAAAAGAAAGTTACTGATTTTTATATGTTGATTTTTAGAAAAACATTTTATTTGTTTGCAGGGAAAGAGAGAAAGAATGGATGAAGCAAGGCCACTGTAAATGAACTCCAGATGCATGCACTACTTTGTGCATCTAGCATTACATGGGTACTGGGGAATCAAACCCAAGCCATAAGGTTTTGCAAGCATGCACCTTTAACCACTGAGCCATCTCTCCCTCCAGCCCTGTATGTTGATTTGTATTGTGCCATTTTGTTGAAAGTGCTCATCAGCTCTAGTCTTTAGGGTCTCTTATATAGAGAATGATAGCGTCTTCAGATAAGGATACTATAACTTCAGCCATCCTCTTTGTGTTCCTTTTGATTCCTTCTCTTATCTTACTGCTCTGGCTAAGACTTCAAGTGCTGGGTTGAGTAGGAGTAGAGAGGGGGACACATTTGTCCTGTTACTGATCTTAGTGGGAATGCTTCAAGTTTTTTTCCATTTAGCATTATGTTGGCTGTACATTTGTCATATGTGGCCTTTATTATTATGCAGATTTCAGCTTCCATACTTGGCCTTGAGAGTCACACTGTTAACTTCTACTCTTATATTTTTTGGAAGCAAGTTAATAAGGCCAGCCTATAGTCAAGGAAAGTAATTTAGACTTTATCTTTGTACATCTTTGCACACTTTTTAAAAACTTGGCCGTGTTTTGTTTCTCTCTCTCTCTCTCTCTCTCTCATGTGTGTGTGTGTGTGTGTGTATGGATGTGTGTGTGCACCATGGCATATATGTGGAGGTTAGAGTATAACCTCACAGTGTTTGTCCTCTCCTTCCACTTTGTTTGAGATAGGGACACTCTTGTTTGCCACTAGGTACGCCAGACTAGCTGGTCAATGAGTTTTGCGATTCTCCCAACTCTGCCTCTCATTGCCATAGGGGCATTGGGATTACAGCTGCTTATGCTACTGTGCACCCAGTTTTATATGGGTGCTGGGGATGTGAACTCTGGTCAGCAGGCTTCAGAGCAAATACCTGAGCAATCTCCCTAGCCCTGGACCTATTTTAATATGTCCTCCGCCCTTTCCAGTAATTTAGTCCTTACATTGTTAGGTTGGGCAGAGCAAAGTAGACATCCACAGTCACAACCTGGTGTCCTTACAGGAAGACACCTTCACTACAGAGGAACATGTGACGACAGAGATTGAGTGGTATCTAAAGCCAAGGAATGCCAAGGGTTTCTGACAACCACCAGAAGGGTGGATAAGGAGACTATGGCTCTATATGTGACTTTGGACTTTAGCTTTCAAAACCACGAGACTACATTTTTAAAAAAAAATTTATTTGGGCTGGAGAGATGGCTTAGCAGTTAAGGCAGATATCCTCACAAAGCCTAAGGATGAGATTACAGTTAATTCCAGGTCAGCCTCCAGGTGAGACCCCACCTTGCAAGCCAGATGCACATAGTTAAGGGTGCATGCATAAGGGAGGTTTGTTTCCAGGTCCCAGTGGATGCACATAAGCCATATATCTGGTTTGCACCCATTCTCTCTTTCACTATCTCTCTCCTTCTCTCTCTGTCTCTAATAAATAAATAAAAATAAATCTTTAAAAAATATTTTATTTATCTATTTATTTATTTATTTGAGAGAGAGAGATACAGAAATAGGCAGGTAGAGAGAGAGAGAGAATGGTTGCACCAGGGCCTCCAGCCACTGCAAACAAACTCCAGATGCATGCACCCCCTTGTGCATCAGGCTTACGTGGGTCCTGGAGAATCGAGCCTTCTTTAGGTTTCACAGGAAAGCATTCAACCACTAAGCCATCTCTCCATCCGAGACTACATTTTTCTTACTTGCTGTCGCCTAGTTTGTGATGTTTTGTTGTGGTAACCCTAGGTAACACAGAGAGGTACATTTAGGACAAGGGGACATGCTTCTTCATGGAAGACGGGAGCTATGTAAATGAGTGCATATTGAATATTGTGACCCACCCCATCCCTTTATCCTCTGCCCTTTCTTAGAAGGGAATTATTACTATTATTTTTTTCCGTTTTTCGAGGTAGGGTTTCACTCTGGCCCAGGCTGACCTGGAATTCATTATGTAGTCTCAGAGTGGCCTCAAACTCATGGCAATCCTCCTACCTCTGCCTCCTGAGTGCTGGGATTAAAGGCATGCGCCACCATGCCCGGCATGTTTTTTTTTGTTTTTGTTTTTGAGGCAGGGTTTCACTCTACCCCAGGCTGACCTAGAATTTTGAGGCTAGCCTCAAACTAACTCACAGCGATTATCCAACCCTCAGCCTCCTTAGTGCTGGGGTTAAAGGCATATGCCACCACATCCAGCTCAGAGAAGATTTTTTTAAAATTTATTTTGGGGGCTGGAGAGATGGCTTAGTGGTTAAGTACTTGCCTGTGAAGCCTAAGGACCCCAGTTCGAGGCTCAATTCCCCAGTACCCATGTAAGTCAGGTGCACACCATGGCACATGCATCTGGAGTTTGTTTGCAGTGGCTAGAGGCCCTGGTGTGCCCATTCTCTCTCTTCCCTAGCTTTGTCTCAAACAAATAAAAATAAAAACTTAAAAAAAATTTTATTTGGGGGCTGGAGAGATGGCTTAGCGGTTAAGGTGCTTGTATGTAAAGCCAAAGGACCTCAGGTTCAATTTCTCAGGACCCACATAAGCCAGATGCACAAGGTGGCGCATGCATCTGGAGTTAATTTGCAGTGGCTGAAGGCCTCGGTGTGCCCATTCTCCCTTTCTCTGTCTCTCTCTCTCTCAAAATAAAAAATAAAATAAAATAAAATATTTTAAAATTTATTTATCTTTTTTTTCTCTTTTTATAAAAAAATTGTCCAGGGCTGGAGAGATGGCTTAGCAGTTAAGGCACATGCCTGAGAAGCCTAAGGACCCCGGTTCGATTCTCCAGGTCCCATGTAAGCCAGATGCATAAGGGGGCACATGCGTCTGGAGTTCATTTGCAGTGTCTAGAAGCCCTGGCATGCCCATTCTCCCTCTCTCTCTTTCCCTGTCTCTAAAAAATAAATTAATTAAAAAAAATTGTCCAGGTTTATGAGAATAGACATGCCAAGGCTTCTAGGCACTGCAAACGAAATCCAGGCATTTGCACCACCTTGTACATCTGGCTTTATGTGGGTACTGAGGAATTGAACCTGGATCCTTTGGCTTTGCAGGCAAGCACCTTAACTATGAACCATCTCTCCAGTCCAAGAGAAGATTTTTTTGGTTTTGTTGTTGTTGTTGTTGTTTTCAAGGTAGGGTCTCACTCTAGCCCAGGCTGACCTGGAATTTGCTCTGTACTCTCAGGGTGGCCTCGAACTCACGGTGATCCCCTACCTCTGCCTCCCGAGGGCTGGGATTAAAGGCATGCGCCACCACGCCCGGCTGAGAAGATGTTTTTTAAGAAGTACATCTTGCCGGGCATGGTGGTGCACACCATTAATGCCAGCACTTGGGAGGCAGAGGTAGGAGGATTTCTGTGAGTTTGATTCTGTAATCCCCGTTACTCTAGAGACAGAGATAGGAGGATTGCAAGTTTGAAGGCAGCCTGGGCAATAAGACATCTCAAAATAAAGTTAAAGAAGATCTAGGGGTTGGAGATATAGTCAGCAGAGGAGCATGTACAAAAGAAAAGGGTAAAATTTTAAAAGTAAACTGCGTAGCGTTGTGTAATTTGTCGTCCCAACTACTCTGGAGGCTGAGGCAGGAGGATTAGTTGAGCCCAGGAGTTTTAGGCCAGCCTGTACAACATAGGTTCCAGAGACTCACATGGATAATGGCAGGCAGAGTAAGAGAATTTCTTCGAAAGGTTTTACTTCTAAGGGAGGAAGCTGCTGAAGCAGAGTTGAGAAGTTCAACGACCATGCTATATGAAGAATGGGGGCTTTAAGTCATATTTCATGACTATTTGGTTCATTTGCATAACGCAGGCTTTCTCTCACATAGTCTGTTACATGTTACATACAGTCTTATGCTTCACATGTCTTACTAGCATGTTTTAGTGCTAGAATGAGCCAAGTTTACCTCAGACACTGCATAAGTGGCTCCAGCAGCTCTAGTAGGTCTGGCAATGGGTATTCTAGCCTTCCTTTTGCCAACAGGTTTGTCATGTGTGCTATTTTTTTATGTGTGCTAATTTTGCAACCTTTGTGTAAGGCCTTTTGGACCTGTACTCTCCTGCCTCAGCAAGACCCTTGTCTAAAAGGAGAAAGTAAAAACTGAATACTTATAATTCCGCTACTCTAGAGGCTAAGGCAGTAAGATCAGGAGCCAGGCTTGCCTGAGCTACGTAGTGACACCCTGTCTTAAAACAGCAAAGGAACAGACTCCCAAGAGTGGGACCAAAAAGAAATAGATGGGAAACAGAAACAATAAGAAAATAGGACCAGTTCCAGATTATCATTATCCAAGTGACTTGAACTTCCAGAAAAAGAGAAAATAGAATGGAAGAAACCCCCAAATAATCAAAATTTCTAGAACTTATTGATGCAAAACACAGCTCTCCCCCAAAAGAAGATAAAAGAGTTTATTCCTAGTCAAATAGAAGGGAGCATGGCTCAGGAGCATAGATTCAGGTTGTTCCAACATGGAAGTGATTTCATATGCTTTTTAAAAAAATTAAATTTATTTATTTGTTTGAGAGGGAGATAGGAAGAGGCAGATAGCGAATGAGCGCCAGGGCCTCTAGCCACTGCAAATGAACTCCAGACACATGTGCCCCCTTGTGCACCTGGCTTATGTGGGTACTGAGGAATCGAACCTGGGTCCTTAAGCTTTGCAGGCAAATGCCCTAAGTGCTAAGCCATCTCTTCAGCCCTCATGAGCTATTTATAATGGCAAAACAAATTAAAGCCATAAATGAAGGTATTTACAACATAAATTGGTGAGGACAGCAGGTAGGTGGGTTATAGCAAAGTACGGGTTTCACATGTTATCTAATGACATTAGATTTTGTTTGGTAGAAGCTTAAGATCTGTTAATACATTTCAGAGATTTTCCCTTATCATTGAAAGGATATTAAGACAGACATGGAGGTGGGGCAGTGAATTGCTGCTAAGGGGACTAAGGACAGCCAAAGATGATTTGGCCCTGGATCTACAACATTCCAGTTCACCATAATCTCTAAGTTCCGATTGGTCAGTCAGCCTTGTAGAGTCTTTAACATACGTTAACTTTTCCTGAGAACTTTACCAACTCAGGATATCAATTTCCAGGTAATCATCATTGGACGAAAATACACCAAAGCCAGACTGCAGTTTTTGTGAATTTTCAGAACAAAAAGAAGATTATACGAGCTTTCAGTGAGTGGAGACTGTTACATATGAAAGATCAAGAACCCAAATGTGGGCTGGAGAGATTGGTTAGCGGTTAAGGTGCTTGCCTGCAAAGCCTAAGAACACATGTTACAACCTCCAGGTCCCACGTAAGCCAGACCCAAAGTTATGCAAGTGTGCAATGTCGCATATGCACCACAAGGGGGCACACACATCTGTAATTCATTCATAACAGCTGAAAGGTGCTGGTGTGCCCTCTCTCTCTCTCTCTGCCTCTTTCTTTCTCTTTCTCAAAAATAAAATAATAAAAAACCCAAAAACAGAAAAAGAAAAACTTAAAAAAGAAAAGAATCCAAATGTCCTGCTAGAGAGTTTGCTCGGTGGTTAAGGTGCTTGCCTGCAAAGCCTAATGACCTGGGTTCAGTTCCCCAGGACCCATGTAAGCCAGATGTACAAGGGGGTGCATGCATCTGGAATTCATTTGCAGTGGCTAGAGGCCCTGGTGTTCCCACTCACTCTCTCTCTCTTTCTGTGAATGAATGAATGAATAAATAAATAAATAAATAGAATCCCATAGAAAATCCAGCTGGGCATCATGGCACACACCTATAATCCCAGCAGTTGGGAGACTTTGCAGAATGATCTCAAGTTTCAGGCCAACCTGGACTACATAGGGAGACCTTGTCTCGTAAGCAAAATAATGGGAATATCCTTCAGAGTTTTTAACAGCAACTATGGAGGCTGTGAGCCAGTGAAGCGGTGCCCTCAAAATTCTTTTCTTTTTAAATATATATATTTGTTTGAGAGAAAGAGAGAGAATGGAGCCGGGCGTGGTGGCGCACGCCTTTAATCCCAGCACTTGGGAGGCAAAGGTAAGAGGATTGCCGTGAGTTCAAGGCCACCCTGAGGCTACATAGTTAATTCCAGGTCAGCCTGGGCCAGAGTGAGACCCTACCTCGAAAAAACAAAAAAAAAAACAAAAAAAACAAAAAAAAAAAAAAAAAAAAAAGAAAGAAAGAAAGAGAGAGAATGGGACACCAGGGCCTCCAGCCACTGCAAACAGACTCCAGACCCATGCATCCCCTTGTGCATCTGGCTTACATGGGTCCTGGGAAATTGAACTGGGGTCCTTTGGCTTTGCAGGCCTTAACTGCTAAGCCATCTCTCCAGCCCCCAAATTCTTATTTTATTATTATTATTATTATTATTATTATTATTATTAATTATTTTGGTTTTTCAAGGTAGGGTTTTACTCTAGTCCAGGCTGACCTGGAATTCACTATGTAGTCTCAGGGTGGCCTCAAACTCACAGTCATCCTCCTACCTCTGCCTCCCGAGTGCTGGGATTAAAGGTGTGCACCACCATACCTGGCCCAAAATTCTTTTTTTAAAATATATTTATATTCATTTATTTGTAAGCAGAGAGAGATAGAAGAGACAGAGAGAATGGGCAGTCCAGGGCCTCCAGCCCCTGCACATGAACTCCAAATGCATGCACTAGTTTGTGTTATCTGGATTTATGTAGGTCCTGGGAAATTTTGGGTCTTTAGGCTCTGAAGACAAGTGCCTTAACACAGAGCCATCTCTCTAGTCCCCCTTAAAAATATTTTATTTATTTGCAAGCTGAAAGAGTAGAAGACAGACAGAACAGAATTCATAAGCAAATTTTTTCCTAACCTAGTACTCCCTAATAACTAAATTATCCGTCAAGTGTGAAGGGTCAAGTGTGACACATGGCCATCTGAAATCTGAAAATTATTTCCTTCCTAGTTTCGTTTCTCAAGGAGCTACTGCAGAATGTGCTTATAGAAAAGTAAGGTCACTGGTGAAAAAGGCTCTCAAGATTGTATTGTGTACAGTATCGGAGGCAACTGGTTCTGATTGGAACAGTGAAAGCTGCTATCACAAAGATACCCACTTTCACTATGCCATCCTTTTATACTGAGAAACAGATCACCCAGTGAGCTTGGCCCTCATCTGACCCGCACTTGGCTTGCTCTCACCATGTTCTGATTCTCCCCTCCCTAATCTGTCGTATTCTTGTTTTTGTTTTTGTTTTGTTTGTTTGTTTTGTTTTGCAATGTAGGGTCTCACTCTAGTCCAGGCTGACCTGGAATTCACTATGTAGTCTTAGGGTGGCCTCGAACTCATAGCGATCCTCCTACCTCTGCCTCCCAAGTGCTGGGATTAAAGGCGTGCGCCACCACGCCTGGCATGTCATATTCTTTTTTTAAAAATTTTTTAATAATAATACATTTTTAAAAAATAATAATACCAAAAAAGTATTATTTTTAAAATTTACTTATTTGAGAGAAAGAAGTACATATATATATATATATATATATATATATATATATATATATATATATATATATATATAGAGAGAGAGAGAGAGAGAGAGAGAGAGAGAGAGAGAGAACGAGTGTGCCAGGGCCTCTAGCCCTGCAAACAAACTCCAGACACACGCACCACCTTGTGCATCTGGCTTACGTGGGTCCTGGAGAATCAAACCTGGGTCCTTTGTCTTTGCAGGCAAGCACCTTAGCCACTAAGCCATCTCTCCAGTCATTTATTTATTTATTTATTTATTTATTTAAGACAGAGAGAAATAGACAGGGAGAGATAGAATAGGCCCTCTCCTAGTCTTAAAGAGAAGTACAAAATTCCTATTTCGTTCCTGATCTCATTCCCACCAAATGTAGTAAACCAGCCTGCTTTCCATCCTTGCCAGAAACCCCCTATGGTACTAAGCCCCTGTTTTCCAGAACTCAGTTATGACTATTTTCCTGCTCATTTCTCACAAGGTATGTTCTGGGTGAGGAACACTAAACCCAACCATAACAATAGTGTCTTTTCTTCAGATAGTTAGGTCCTTCTTGTGCCATGTTTTTGGAATAGTTACTGTTCACGTTCTTTTATATGCAGATGGTGTGTTAACCTTAGTACTGTCCCAGAAAGATGACCAGACCCCAAAACCAAGAACCTGTGAATGTGTTAACTTTCAGCAACAAAAGTACTTTGTAGATGTGCTTAACTTTGCTTAAGAGGGAGAAATGATCTTGGATTATCTGGGTAGGTCCAATATAAGTATAAGGATCTTTATAAAACCCAACCTGGGAGTCTGAAAAGAGGATGCTAATCTGGTTTTGGAAATGAAAACGTGCTATGAGCCAAGGAGTGCAGGTGGCTTCTAGACACTGGACAAGACAAGGAACAAATCTCCTCCGTGTTCTCAAGCTCAGCTTTGTTACCTGTTTCAGACATCTGACTTCCAGGACTATAAAGGAAATTTTCACTTTAGGCCACATATTTTGTGATCAGTTGCTGCTGCACAGTAGGAAACTAATATAAATGACTGTAAAATAGTAATAGATAATTGATGAGTTGTTTAAGTTTGTGTTGTTATAGGCAGTTCAAAAATGCATACAGCAAGCTGGAGAGATGGCTTAGTAGTTAAGGAACTTGCTGGCAAAGCCAAAGGACCCAAGTTTGATTCCCCAGTACCCACGACAGGTTCGATTCCCCAATACCCACATAAAGCCAGATGCTCAAGGTGGCACATATGTTTGGAGTTCATTTGCAGTGGCTAGAGGCCCTGGCGCACCCATTCACTCACTCTATCTTCCTCTTTCTCTCAAATAAATATATAATAAAATATTTTTTTAATGCATGCAACATAGATTAGTGCTGCTCTCACCTTAGTCAGAGAAACTTGTTTTTGTAGTTGGTGGTGACTTCTGAGGAGACACGAAACTTGTCAAAGTGCTGAGAATAATTGACTATGGAGTGCTCAGTCATATGTGTGACGTCTCTGTCACCTCCTCCAAGGCTCAGGAAACATTGTGGGGACTGAAGAGATAGCTTACCAGTTACAGTGTTTGCCTGCAAAGCCAAAGGACCCAGATTCAATTTCCCAGGACCCACAGGTGGTGCGTGAATCTGGAGTTCATTTACAGTAGCTGAGGTCCCTGGAGCAACCATTCTCTCTCTCTCTGTCTCTCTCTCTCTCTCTCAAATAAAATAAAATAAGTATTTAAATTTTTTTTCATATATATATGTCGCCAGAGGATGGGAAGGAGTGTCATGGAACATTGTCTTCTGGACATTTTGGTTGCGTTCATGACCTCATTGTGACTATTGCTATCTGCATGAGAAGTAAACAGTATTGGATCCATCAACATTCCATCATGGATGGTGGAGAAGGTCAAAAGCAAAGCAAAGAAAAAAAAGAAAGAAAGAAATGCATCAAAGTAGCAAAGAGACTAGCTGGAAGAAGGTCTTCAGTGGAAAAGGGAAGGGAGACAAGAGAAGCTAAGGGAAAGGAATTATGATCAAAATATAATATATGCATGTGTGAAAATTATCAATAAAAGTTTAAGGTGAGAGCTGGAGAGATGGCTTAGCAGTTAAGGCACTTGCCTGAGAAGCCTAAGGACCCATGTTCAACTCTCCAAATCCCACATAAGCCAGACACACAAAGTGATCCAAGTACGCAAGGTTGCACATGCGCACAAGGTGGCGCACATGTCTGGAGTTTGGTTGCACTGGCTGGAGGCCCTGGCGTGCCATTTCTCTCTCTTTTAATCTCTCATAAAAAGGCAGTCTGTTGGGCTTGCCAAAAAAAATGTTTAGGGTGGGCTGGGATGATGGCTTAGTGCTTGCAAAGCCTGATGGCCTGGGTTCTATTCCCTATTACGCACATAAAGCCAGGTGCACAAAGAGGCACATGCTTCTGGAGTTCATTTGCAGTGGCAAGATGCCCTGGTGTGTGTTCTGTCTCTCAAAAAAGTTTAAGGGGCTGGGGATATGGCTTAGCTTGCCACTTAAGCATGAGAGCCTCAGAGGGTCTGAGACCATCGAGTTCAGTTCCCCAGCAAGTATATAAACAGCTGCATGTATGCCTGTGCCCCTGTCCTGTCAGGAGTAGAGACGAGGGAGTTGCTGGGGCTCACACAAATAGCAGCTGGCTTCAGAGAGGAAGCATGCAGATTGCGCAATAGGGGAAGGACACCTGAGATGCTTGCTCTTCTGGCCTCTGCGTGTGCAGACATGGGGTGTGCAGATCTGCACAAATGTGCATACACCACACGACACATTACACCACACACATAGTACACACATGTGCATACACCACATATCACACAACACACATAGAACAAACACGTAGAAAAATAAACATGTATATACCACATAACACATTATAACACACACACAGTACACATATGCAGAAAAATGAAGTTTCAAAAAATACAGGCACTGGGAGTGGTGGCGCATGCCTTTAATCCCAGCACTCAGGAGGCCAAGGTAGAAGGATCACTATGAGTTCAAGGCCAGCCTGAGACTACACACTGGCTTCTATGTCAGCCTGGGCTAGAGTGAGACTCTATCTTGAAAAGCAAAAACAAACGACAACAACAAAAAATGCAGGCAAAGGTCAGGGGCAACACACACCTTTAATCCTAGCACTTGGGAGACTGAGATAGGAGGATCACCATGAGTAAGAGGTCAGCTTGACCTATACAGTGAGTTCCAGGTCAGCTTGGAACTGGTAAAGCCCTACCTCAAAAACAAAAAGGAGGGCTGGGGAGATTGGTCAGTGGTTAAGGTACTTGCCTGCATAGCCTAAGGACCCAAGTTCAATTCCTAGTGCCCATGTAAAGCCAGATGCACAAAGTGGCACATGCTTCTGGAATTTGCAGTGTCTGGGGGCCCTGGTGCACCCATATTCTCTCTCTCTCTCTCTCCCTCTCTCTCTTTCTCTCTCTCTCTCTGTCTAGCTGCCTCTTTCAAATAAATAAATAGCTGGGCATGGTAGCATACGCCTTTAATCCCAGCACTCAGGAGGCAGAGGTAGGAGGATCACCGTGAGTTCGAGGCCAGCCTGGGACTACAGAGTGAGTTCCAGGTCAGCCTGGGCTAGAGTGAGACCCTACTTCGAGAAAACAAAAACACACACACAAAAAAATCAAATATATATATGTTTTTCGAGGTAGGGTTTCACTCTAGTCCAGGCTGACCTGGAATTCACTCTGTATTCTCAGGGTGGCCTCGAACTCACGGTGATCCTCCTACCTCTGCCTCCTGAGTGCTGGGATTAAAGGCGTGCGCCACCACACCCGGCTCTAAAATATTTTTTTAAAAAAAGAAAATGCAAGCAAAAAGAAAAATTATTCATTCATCAGCTTGCACATGCTAGGCAAGTACTCTACCCAGTGCTAGTAACCAGAAGGTGCTATTTTTATTTAATGCCAGAACACATGTTACAAATAGAAACCCTACATTTCTTTTAATTTCAGTGCACATTTGTTGGACAGTATGGGACCAGAAATAAGTAGACTGGGAAGATGGCTCAGTGGGGAAAGTGCTTACATTGCAAGTGTAAGGATCTGAGTCTGATCCCTAGTCCCCCAGGCAAATGCCTGGTATGGCAGCATGCACCTATAATCCCAGCACTGGAGAGGCAGATTCTGGGGTTGGCTGGTGGGCCAATCTAGCTGAGTTGGTGAACTTCAGGCTAATGAGAAACCCTGTCTCAAAAGAAGTAGACAGGCCAGACATGGTGGCACATGCCTTTAATCCTAGCACTCAGGAGGCAGAAATAGGAGGATTGCCATGAGTTCGAGGCCATCCTGAGACTACATAGTGAGTTCCAGGTCAGCCTGTACTAGAGCAAGATCTTACCTCGGGAAACCAAAAAAAAAAAAAAAAAAAAGGGTAGACAGCATTCCCGAGGATAAACCTGAAATTGTCCTCTGGCTTCCATATACATGAGCACACACGTGTCCACACACATACATGCATCCCCACAAACATATGCAAAAGAAAAGAAATAAGATAAACCCTAAGGATGTGGTAGAAAACTCACCTAGCTTGTGAAAGGTCCTGTCTGTCCCCAGCACATGAGCGCATTTGTGTGTGTGTGCGTGTGCGTGCGTGTGTGTGTGTGTGTGTGTGTGTGTGCGTGTGTACGCACGCGCTAGATAGGCTAATGGGAAACTTTGTGAATGTATTTATGAGTAGAAGTTTACATTGTGTTTTACTTTGCTCCGTTACCCTAAGGACTTGCACATAAAACACTAGATTCTCTTTGTTTCCTCTATCTTTAGAATAAACATTTCTGCATGTTAGAATTTTCTTTGCAGTGATAGAAAGCTTAAATTTTAAAATCCCCTTCAGCGATAAAAGGGGACTTGTTGGTTCATTTAACTGTGAGGACGGAGGTGAAGCTGTCTGCAGGGTAAACTAAATTCAAGGTCACTGTTTTTCATCTGCCTTTTTCTCTGTTCTTCTTTCCTGGCCTTACTGACCCCTCCCTCCTACAGCCTGTGCGATGAGCCAAAGCCACAGGCAGAAGCAGCCGGGCATCCCGGGTTAGCGCTCTGAGAAGACAGCAGGTACGTCAGTGGAATTCCAGAGGTGGTCTGCATTCCGTGTTCAAGCCTTGGGTTGAGGCATGGCCAGGGGTTTGGGGTAGAGGACTGAAGCTAGCAGCTCGTTGGATGGGAGTGCTACTCCCCCAAGTCAGGAAGAGGGAGAAGGAAGCTTCCTGAAGAGAGCATGTCTGTTAGGCCCCATCTTCCCTGGATCAAGAGATAACCCCTTTCAGCTGGGTGTGGTGGCATACATCTTTAATCCCAGCGCTGGGGAGGCAGACGTAGCAGGATTGCCATAAATTCAAGGCCACCCTGAGATTACATAGTGAATTCCAGGTTAGCCTGGGTTACAGTGAGACCCTACCTCGAAAAAAAATTAAAAGAGAGAGAGAGAGAGAGGTAACCCCTTTCACTCAGCTGGCCCATAGTGATAAGCTGCTCACCCTTATATTCCATGTATTATATTTTCTTTTACTTTGGAAAGAAATGTAAGACATATGTTATATTTATTATGGGATAATCTCTATAGTGAAAACAACTATGTGTTTAATAGTCCAATATATCATTTGACCTGGAAAATAGCCAGAAGCCAGTAGCGCTTCAGCATAATATCAAGAGCTGTTAAGAGAAACAAGTAATTAATGATTAACAGTACGTTAAGGTTGGGAGCTGGGCTGAGGTGCTGAGAATTGAACCCATGGCCTCAGGCATGTTAGGCAAATACTTTAGACTCTACCACTGAGCTGTACCTCTTTTCCAAGACCTGTAGTTTTAATACTCTCTCTTTCTCTCTCTCCCTCTCCACTCCTCCTCTCTCTTTGCATTTCCACCCTGGGACAAGGCAGGAAGATGGCCCTCACCAGATGCCAAACCCTTGGTCTTGAAGTCCCCCAGCCTCCAGAACCGTGACCCAACAAATTTATGTTCATTATAAATTAAAAAAAGAAAAATTGTGCTTTAAAGGTTCAAGACTATCCTGCAATAACGTCTCTCACTTGGTTGTGTTCTCATTTGGTTGTGTCTTTAAGAGGTAATGGATAAATCCAGAGCTTACTGTCTGGGTGGACTAATTGTGTCAGGGACTGCTTGCCCCTGTATGTTATGTCCCTCCATAATAATAAAAGCTCAGTTGGACATGCGTGCCTAAAAGCTAATTTCCCAGTTTCCCATCCAGCCATTTACTTACGGCGTGTGACTCAGTTGTGTCCTGTGAGGAAGACACTGAAGTGATGCATGCGTCTTGTAGGTTTTGGCCTTAATTTCCACATTTTCCAACCAGGAGTCTTATGTGTAGATAATAATCCTGAATTACCACAAAGTTGTGGAGGTCAGACTGTGTCCTGTTCTGTGTTACTTCACGATGTATAGAATGGTGGTGTCAGGCAGTGCCTTACCCTGAGTGACTCCATTTTCTAAAGTGGCAGTTTGCTGTCTTCTGAATGCAAGTGCTGAGGCAAAATGACTGTGCTTCTTGTTTGTGCGAGTAAACAACCACAATCTGTCCAGCACAAACCGTAAGGAGTAGACTGATGGGTTTTTTATTAATGCAAATAAGAAAATTACTGTAAGGTTCAGGAGTGACCATGACCACGCAAACCACTCTGAGGCAAAGATGAAAGCTTTTATTCAGGAAAAGCCTGAGCTGCCAGGACTGACTCTCCAGAGCGGAGCACAGCCAACCTGAGTTCCTCAGGTAGTGGGCTTTATAGGCTTCTTCAGCTGGAGGAAGGTGAGGAAGGGTAAAGAACTCCTTTGTCTTTACATTAGCCATTTCAAAAAGCTAGGGTATGTGGGCTGGAGAGATGGCTTAGTGGTAAAAGCGCCTGCCTGCAAAGCCTAAGAACGCCTATTCGATTCTCCAGGTCCCATGTTTAACCAGACGCAAAAAATGACACAAGCACGCAATGTCGCACATGTGCACAAGGGGGCAAACGCGTCTGGAGTTCGTTCACAGCAGCTGAGAGGCCGCTGGTGCACACATTCTCTCTCTCTCTCTCAAACTAAAAAAAGGAAAAAAAAGCTAGGGTGTGAGACCAGAACAGTGACCAGGCAATTTAGGAGATAAGGGGTCAGGAAAGGAAGGATTACTGGCTGGGCAGTTTCTTGAGGAATGTGGATCATTCACTTCCTTATGTCTCTATCACCATCCTCCTGTCCTTGGTAACTCCATTTTGGGAGCCTGTCCAACCTAACAATTACCACTTGTGACAAGAACACATATGCGCATGAGTATTTTAAAAATGTATCTGACACACCAGACCAGTGAATGATCAGCCTCCCCTGAGTCACGTAGCATGAGGGGCACCTGATACTGGGCCGTGGCTCCCTCCAACCACCTACTGCATGCATCCGAGGGTCAACCTGGGATGAACTCCTCATTCCATCCCTGGCTGGGACTTCAGCTCAGTGCCATCTTCAAGCTTGACCTGGGCTTGGCTATAGTTTGACAATTCTGCACCATAACAGCTCAGTAACTGCGTTCTGAAAATTCATCCTCACCTAAGTCTGCAGTGACTCTTCACGTCTCTATTAACTCTCTGCCTTTGCCCTCCATGAGGCCCCTTGACCCCTGGGGCCACTTTAACCTTAGATGTTCTATCATTGTGTGTACAAACACACACATATAAAATACATATCAGTGTGTGATGCGTAATTGTGATATGAGAGCTGCTGACATTAGTGTTTAAGATTTTTTTTTTTTTTTTTTTTTTTTTTTTCAAGGTAGGGTCTCACTCTAGCTCAGGCTGACCTTGAATTAACTATGTAGTCTCAGGGTGGCCTTGAACTCACAGCAATCCTCCTACCTCTGCCTCCCGAGTGCTGGGATTAAAGGTGTGTGCCACCACGCCTGGCTAGTGTTTAAGATTTGAATGGGATAAGAGGACCACTGATTGCTTCAGTCAAGATTACCTAGCAGAATCTAGAGTACCTGGTGATTTAAATCCAACAAACCTGCCTGTGAGGTGATAAACCCACCAGCTACTTGGGAAGCTGATGCAAAAGGAGTACTAGTTCTAGGGCAGCCTGGCAATTTAATAAGCCCCTGCCTCAAAAGTTTAAAAGGAGCCGGGCGTGGTGGCGCACGCCTTTAATCCCAGCACTCGGGAGGCAGAGGTAGGAGAATGTCTGTGAGTTCAAGGCCACCCTGAGACTGCATAGTGAAATCCAGGTCAGCCTGGACTAGAGTGAAACCTTACCTCAAAAAAAAAAAAAGAAAAAGAAAAAAAAAGTTTAAAAGGGATGGGAGTATAATTCAGTGGTAGATCTCTTACTTGGCATGTGCAAGGCCATGAGTTCAATCCCAGTGGGGAGACGGGGCAATGACATTAATGTGGCTTGTGAATTCATAGAATACCAATAATTATTATTAAATAATCCCACGATGTCAGAATTTATTGAATAACAATAAATTATGGTAAAACAAAAGCACGTCTGTCTATGTTAATGGCAAAACTTACGCATTATAGAAATCTACAGTAAAAGAAAGAAAATCAAGAAAAGAAAAGAAAAAGAGAAAATACAGTGCTGATGATGGGCACGTGTGCTTCTATTTATTTATTTTTATTTATTTATTTTTGGTTTTTCGAGGTGGGGTCTTGCTCTAGCCCTAGTTAACCTGGAATTCACTCTGTAGTCTCAGGGTGGCCTTGAACTCATGGTGATCCTTTTATTTCTGCCTCCCGAGTGCTGGGATTAAAGGCATATGCCACCATGCCCAGCTACTTATAATACTTATATTTATTTTAAATGAATACACATAAGAATGGTAACTCTTTATTTTGGTGAGATTTGGATATGGCATAGCCATTCAAATCATTAAGGTGGGATTTTGCTATATACTAACAACTATTAATTTAGATGGCATTTCTCTCTCTCTCTCTCTCTCTTTTTTTTTTTTTTTTTTGTTTGTTTTTTTCGAGGTAAGTTCTCACTCTAGCTCAGGCTGATCTGGAACTCATGGTGATTCTCCTACCTCTGCCTCCCGAGTGCTGGGATTAAAGGCGTGCAACATGCCCGGCTCATTTCTTTCTCTTTTAAGAAGTGATCTCTTCCAAGTTGCTCAGACAGGCCTTGAATTCCTGGGTCAAATAATCCTCTTGCTTCAGCTTCCAAGTATACAGAACGAATTTGTACCAACATACCTGGTTGCCAGCAATGTTTGGGTCAAGCTGACTTAACACTAGCATTAAAAAAATGAAACAGGACTGGAGAGATGGCTTAGCGGTTAAGGTGCCTGCCTGCTAAGCCTAAGAATACTTTTTTGATTCTCTAGGTCCCACGTTTAGCCAGATGCAAAGTGACGCCAGGCGCAATGCCGCACTTGCCCACAAGGGGGTGCACATGTCTGGAGTTCATTCACAGTGGCTGAGAGGCTGCCCATTCTCTGTCTCTTTCTCTCTCTCTCTCTGACTCTCCCCTGCCCACAAAAAAAAAAAAAAAGAAAGAAAGAAACAAGGGCTGGAGGGATGGCTTAGCAGTTAAGGCATTTGCCTGCAAAGCCAAAGGACCCAGGTTTAATTCCCCAGGACCCACGTTAGCCAAATGCACAAGGAGGCGCATGTGTCTGGAGTTTGCTTGCAGTGGCTGGAGGCCCTGGTGTGCGCCCATTCTCTCTCTTTCTCTCTGTCAAATTAATTAATTAATTAATTAATTTTTTAAAAAAGAAACAGAAAAAAAAAGACACACAAGAGAATGTCTAACCAGTTGGAGAGAATAGAAAAAGTCTGCTAGTGATAATAATTTAAATACAATTTGTACAGATAGAAATGCCTTAAAAAGGCTGGAGAGATGGCTCAGTGGTTAAGGTGCTTGCCTGCAATGCCTAACGACCTTGGTTTGATTCCCCAGTACACATGTAAAACCAGATTCACAAAGTGGTGTGTATGTGTCTGGAGTTCATTTGCAGCAGCTGGAGGTCCTGACATGCATATTCTGTCTGTTTTTCTTCTCTCTCTGCTTGCAAATAAATAAAATATTTAAAAGGAAAGAAAAAAAGAAAGAAAGAGAGAAAAGAAGGGCTGGAGAGATGGCTTAGCAGTTAAGGCATGTGTCTGCAAAGCCAAAGGACACAGGCGCGATTCCCTAGGACCCATGTAAGCCAGCTACACAAGGTGGCATAAGCATCTGGATTTTGCTTACAGTGTCTGAAGGCCTGGTGTGCCCATTCTCTCTCTCTCTCCCTTCTTCTTTGTCTCTCTCTCAAGTAAATAAAATAAAAGAAAAAGAAATGCCTTAAAAGGGGCATCAGAGCAGAGTGTGGTAGTATACTCCTGTAATTCCAGTAATCAGAAAGGTGAGTTGAAAGGCAGCATGGGCTACATGATATGTTCAAATCCAGCCTCAAATATATAGTGAAACCCTGTCGAAAGAGAACAATAAATAAAATAAAGCAAAAACTTTTTTGTTTGTTTTGTTTTTTTGAGGTAAGGTCTCACTGTAGCCCAGGCTGACCTGGAATTCACTATGTAGTCTCAGGGTGACCTCAAACTCATGGCGATCCTCCTATCTCTGCCTCCCAAGTGCTGGGATTAAAGGCATGTGCCACCACACCCAGTTTAGCAAAAACATTTTGTTATAACCAAATTTTGTTTCTGTGAATATATAACCTCAGTCCAAAAACCTAAAAATGAAACGGAAGGACACTAACTGTATTTCACTAAGTGAAAAGAAGTGCTTTAAATACAACTGGAGTGGGCTGGGGAGATGGCTCAGCCTAGTGGTCAATTCCCCAACACTCATGTAAAACCAGGCACACAAAGCGGCTCATGCACCTGGAGTTTGTAGCAGCTGGAGGCCCTGACATGTCCACATTCACACATTCTCTCTCTCTCTCTCATTAAATAAATAAATAAATAAATAAATAAATAAATAAATAAAATCAGTGAAGTATTAACATAGTTGCCCTATCCAAGATCTTAACATTTTTGGGTCATATAATTTGGGTATGGGTATATGGGTATTAAGGGCACATAGTTCAGGACAACAAATTTATTGCTCCCCTTATCTCACTGTTCCATTCTTTTTCCACACTACGCATTCAATTCTTCCAAAGGATCAGCTTAAGTTTAAGCTGAATTGTTAATGCCAGGAATATGAGGTGTTTGCGTATAATTGAATCTTAACTACTCATTAGATTGGCACTCAGAACACCTCCTTAGCTACACATAAATGTCCTTGTTCTTATTTTATAATATCCCATACTTCTTTCAGTCTGCATTGTTAGCCTCTCCTACATTTTTATTCATTTACTTGCATGCACGTGCACACTCATGGGCACACCCAGGTCTCTTGATGCTAGCACAAATGAATACCCATCTGGTGTGAGGTGGGTGGCTAGGGAATTGAACCTGGGGTGAGAGCTGAGCTATCTGTCCAGCCCTTTCTACTTTTAAAAGAGAATGGTTTGTTCATTTGACAATAGTGGTCAGAAGCTCAGTGAAAAAGCTGAGTGGGGGCTGGAGAGATGGCTTAGTGGTTAAGGCATTTGCTTGCTGAGCCAATGGACCTAGGTTTGATTCCTCAGGACCCATGGAAGTCAGATTCATAAGGTGGTGCATGTGTCTGGAGTTTGTTTGCAGTGACTAGAGGCCCTGGCATGCCCATTCTCTCTCTCTCTCTTTCTGTCTAATTACCTCTCTCCCTTAAATAAACAAATAAATAAATAAATAAATAAATAAATAAATTTTTAAGACTTGGAAAAAAAAAAAAAGCTTAATGGCCCAGTCCAGTGTTGTATTCCCATAGTCCCAGCTACTGTTGAGACTGAAGAAGGAAAATCACTTGAGCCCAGAAGTTGGGGACAATCTGGGCAACATAGGAAAGGAACCATCCCTTAAAGGCAAATAAACCATCAGGTTTCCATACAACTTATTCATACCCTCTTAGATTTTGATTAGCCCTCCCCCACCATTCCTTTACTCAATCTCTTCTCCTGACCTTACTTAGGCCTTTTCACCCCCATTAATCTGTTCTTCTACTTACATATATACAATACCATCCTTAAGTACCCCCTCCTTCCTCCCTTTCTATTCCTTTATGTCCCCTTTCTAGCTTATTGGCTTCTGCTACTGAGTTTTATTTTTTTGCTCACATAGAAGTCTGATCATTTGTAGCTAGGATCCACATATGAGAGAGAACATGTGACTTTTCGCTTTCTGGGCCTGGGTTACTTCACTAAGTATAATCCTTTGCAGACCCATCCATTTTCCTGCAAATTTCATAACTTCATTTTTCTTTTCCACTGAGTAGAACTCCATTGTATAAACATGCCACATCTTTATTATCCACTCATCAGTTGAGGGACATCTAGGCTGGTTCCATTTCCTAACTATTGTGAATAGAGCGGCAACATGCAGGGTTGAGCAAGTGTCTCTAAGGTAGTGAGAAGAGTCATTAGGATATATGCCTAGGAGTACTATAGCTGGATCATATGGTAAATCTATTTTTAGCTGTCTCAGAAACCTCCACGCTAATTTCCACAATGGCTGTACCAGATTACATTCCCACCAACAGTGTAGAATGGTTCCTTTTTCTCTGCATCCTCGCCAGCATTTATTGTCATTTGTGTTCATGAGGATAGCCGTTCTGACAGGAGTGAGATGGAATCGCAAAGTAGTTTTAATCTTCATATCCCTAATGGGTAGGGATGTAGAACATTTTTTAGATGTTTATATACCATCTGTATTTCTTTTTTAAAAGATTTTATTTTTATTTATTTATTAGAGCCAGAGAGAGGGAGAAAGAGAGTGAGAGAATGAGAATGAGTGCACCAGGGCCTCTAGCCACTGCGTGTGACGCATGCGCTACGATGTGCATCTGGCTTACGTGGGACTTGGAGAATCAAACCGGCATCCTTAGGTTTCACAGGCATGCACCTTAACCACTAAGCAACCTCTCCAGCCCTGTATTTCTTCTTTTGAGAACTCTGAATTTCATTCCATAGTCCATTTTATAATTGGGTTGTTTAATTTCTTATTATTTAGTTATTTTGAGTTCTTTGTATATTTTGGATATTAATCCTCTGTCAGATATATAGCTGGCAAAGATTTTCTCCCATTCTGTAGGGTGCCTCTTTGCTCTATTCACAGTGTCCTTTACTGTACAAAAGGTTTGTAATTTCATGAGGTCCCAGCAGTTGATCTGTGGTTTTATTTCCTGAGCAATTGGGGTTATATTCAGAAAGTCTTTGCCAAGACCAATATGTTAAAGGGTTTCCTCTACTTTTTCTTCTAGCAGTTTCAGAGTTTCAGGTCTGATAGTAAGGTTTTTAATCCATTTGGACTCAATACTTGTACATGGAGAGAGATAAGGATCAATTTTCATCCTTCTACAGATACATAACCAGTTTTCCCAGCACCATTTGCTGAAGAGGCTGTCTTTTCTCCAGTGAGTATTTTTGGCATTTTTCTTGAAGATCAGGTGGTTGTAGCTACCCGGATTTACATCCGAGTCCTCTATTCTGTTCCACTGATCTATGTGTATGTTTTTGTGCCAGTACCATGCTGTTTTTGTTACTGTGGCTCTGTATAATATAGGTTAAAATCAGGTATGGTGATACCACCAGCCTTATTTTTTTACTCAAAATTGTTTTAGATATTCGAGGACTTTTGTGCTTCCAAATGAATTTTTGAATTTTTTTCTATTTCTGTGGATAATGCCATTGAAACTTTTTTTTGCCATTGTAATTCTGTTGAGCATTGCATTAACTGTGTAAATTGCTTTAGGTAAGATTTCCACTTTCACAATATTGATTCTTCCAATCCAAGAACAAGGGATGTCTTTCCATTTCCTTGTATCTTCTGCAATTTCTGTCTTGAATGTTTTAAAGTTTTCACTGTGGAGATCCTCCACTTCCTTGGTAAGTTTTATTCCAAGGTACTTTTTTTTTTTTTTTTTTTTAAATTAATTGTGAATGGGTGTTGGGCATTACTAGTAATGGGCTGGACCTGTGAGGAGGCTGGCCTGAACTATTGGACATGGCCAGGGACCCTGGGCTGTGGGGTTGCAACTGGCCCTCTGTCAGGAAGTCCCTGGCGACAGTAACGGCCTTCCCTATGTTGTAGGTTGTAGTGAGCTGTCATCGCCCAGAGTGGGCAGAACTGGCGAGGCACTCCCCCCAGACCCCAAAAGGCTCTGACCATTCCCTAAGTCAGACTTTGTCCCCCACAGTTCCTGACCTTGTGGCTAGCTACCCAAGAGACCCTCATGTGGCTAAAGTCATGTAGCCTTCCCACCCTCCCCCCCACAGTTTTGAAGTCCTGTTAATCTCCTCTTCCGCCCTTCCCCCTACCTTCCCTTATCCTTTCCCCATAGCTTTGAAGTTACTAGTCCTCCACCACCTAGATAACAGCCCATAAACTATGCATCCGATTGCCATATAGTCTGTACGTGCCACTCAACCCAAGTGTCTATAAAGCCACCCCCCCCCCTTGAATAAACGAGTGCTGTCCATCAGACAGTCTCCCGGGTGCTCATTGCCCCGTCATGTGTTCGTGTGTCGCACTCACCCGCTACTCCAGGAAGGACCCTGCTGCTTCCCTCCCAACTCCTCCCTCCCTCACCCAGGATGTCGGTGGCCAACGACGCCGGGGGAACAGGAACGGAACGAGACCCACAAATGGGAGTTATTCTCTGATTTCATCCTCTGTGTGTTTATTGTTGGCATATAGGAAGGCTAAGGTTTCTTTTTGTGTTTGTTTTGTATCCTGCTATATTGCTATAAGGGTTTATCAGCTCTAAAAGTTTGCTGATAGAGTCTTTAGGGTCCTTTATGTATAGAATCATATCATCTGCAAATAAGGATAACTTGAACTCTTCCTTTCCAATTTGTATCCCTTTTATGTGTGTCTCTTGTTTTATTGCTATGGCTAAGACTTCCAATACTATATTAAATAAAAGTGGGGACAGTAGACACCTTTGTCTTGTGCCTGATTTTAGTGGAAAAGCTTCAAGTTTTTCTCCATTTAGTATTATGTTGGCTGTAGGTTTGTCATAAATAGCCTTTATTATGTTGAGATATGTTCCTTCTATTCCCAGTTTCTTTAGGACTTTTATCATGAAGGCATGTTGGATTTTGTCAAATGCTTTTTCTTTTTTTTTAATATTTTATTTTTTGTTTATTTGAGAGAGAGAGATACAGAAAAGGCAGGTAGAGAGAGAGATAAAGAATGGGCACGCCAGGGCCTCCAGCCACTGCTAACGAACTCCAGATGCGTGCGCCCCCTTCTGCATCTGGCTTATGTGGGTCCTGGGGAATCGAGCCTTGAACTGGGGTCCTTAGGCTTTACAGGCAAGCGCTTAACCACTAAGCCATCTCTCCAGCCCCATCAAATGCTTTTATTGCATCTAATGAGATGATTACAAGATTTTTGTCCTTCAGTCCATTTATATAATGGGCATGGTAGGGCCTCTAGCCACTGCAAATGAACTCCAGATGCATGTACCCCTTGTGCATCTGGCTTACATGGGTCCTGGGGAATCAAACCTGGGTCCTTTGGCTTCACAGGCATGTGCCTTCACCGCTAAGCCATCTCTCCAGCCCAAGTTGGGAGATTTTTCTTTATAACTGCTTGGATCTCCATACTTGTTATAGGTGTATTTACGTGGTTAATCTCATCTTGATTTAATTTGGTAGGTCATATAGATCAAGGAAATCATCCATTTCTTTCAGATTTTCAAACATAGTGGAGTATATGTTCTTATAGTATGCCCCTGTGATTTTTTTAATTTCTCTGGTATCTGTTGTGATAGTGCCTTTTTTATCTCTAATTTTATTAATTTGTCTCTTCTCTCTTTCTTTTGGTCAGATTTGTTAAGGGTTTATCAATCTTATTTATCCTTTCAAAGAACCAACTCTTTGTTTAATTGATTCTTTGGATTGTTTTTTGGTTTCTATTTCTTTAATTTCTGCCCTAATCTTTATTATTTCTTTCTGTCTACTGATTTCTGGTTTGCCTTGTTCTTTCTCCAAGGCCTTAAGGTGAAGCATTAAGTTGCTTACTTGCAACCTTTCTAATTTGTTTGTTTGTTTATTTATTTATTTATTTATTTGGTATTTCGAGGCAGAGTCTCACTCTAGCTCAGGCTGACCTGGAATCCACTATGTATTCTCAGGGTGGCCCCAAAGTTGTGGTGATCCTCCTACCTCTGCCTCCCAAGTTCTGGGATTAAAGGCATATGCCACCATGTCCGGTTTCTAATTTCTTTGTTTTGTTTTGTTTTTGTTTTTGTTTTATTTTTTGAGGTAGTGTCTCCCTCTCTCCCAGGCTGACCTGGAATTCACTATGTAGTTTCAGGGTGGCCTTGAATGCATGGTGATCCTCCTACCTCTGCCTCCCAAATTCTGGGATTAAAGGCGTGCGCCACCACGCCCAGCTTAATTTCTTAATATAGGCACTTACAGCTATAAATTTCCCTCTTAGGACTGCCTGCATTGTGTCCAAAGGTTTGGGTATGTTGTGTTCTTATTATCATTTGATTCTATGAATTTTTTCATTTCCTTCTTTTTTTAGATATATATTTTAATTTTTTTTGTTTATTTATTTGAGAGCACAGACAAAGAAAGAGGTATATATATAGAGAGAGAATGGGCATGCCAGGGTCTCCAGCCACTGCAAACGAACTCCAGACACATGCACCCTCTTGTGCAACTCGCTTACGTGGGTACTGGGGGAATCGAGCCTCAAACCGGGGTCCTCAGGCTTCACAGGCAAGCACTTAACCACTAAGCCATCTCTCCAGCCCCTTCATTTCCTTCTTGATTTCTTCATTGACTCATTCATCATTTAGTAGTGTATTGTTTAGTTTCCATGATTTTGTGTATGCTCTATAGCTTTTCTTGCTATTGATTTGTAGTTTAATCCCATTGTGATCAGATACAGTGAAAGCAATCATTTCAATTTTCCTGTATTTGTTAAGATTTGCTTTGTGTCCTAATATACGGTCTATTTTAGAGAATGTTCCACGTGCTGCTGAAAAGAATGTGTATCCTGCAGCATTTGGATGAAATGTCCTGTAGATATCTGTTAGGTCCATTTGTTCTATGACCTCATTTAATCCAGATGCATGTCTGTTTATTTTTTACCACAATGACCTGTCAATTGATGAGAGTGGGGTGTTGAAGTCACCCACTACAACTGTGTTTGGTGTTATCTGTGACTTTAGTTCTAATAGTGTTTGCTTGATGAAATGTTAGGTGCATTATGTTTAGGATTGTAATGTCCTCCTGTTGGAGTGTTCCTTTAATCAATGTAAAGTGACCTTCCTATCTTTCCTAACTGTCTCTCTTCTATCTTTCTCTGCTTACAAATAAATAAATAGTTTTTTTTTTTTAATTACAGAGGGCTGGAGAAATAGATTAGCAGTTAAGGCGCTTGCCTGTAAAGCCTAAGGACTCAAGTTCAAAGCTTAAGGACTCATGTTCAACTGTCTAGGTCCCACATATATCAGACACACAAGTTGTACATGTGCACAAGATAGCACACATGTCTGGATTTCCATTGCAGTGGCTGGAGGCCCTGGTGTGCCAGTTCTCTCTCTCTGATAGAGAAATAATTTTTTTAAGTTAAAAAATTTTTTTAAATTAAAAGAGCCTGGCATGGTGGCTCATGCCTTTAGTCCCAACAACAGAGGATGGCCATGAGTTCAAGGCCACCCTGAGGCTTCATAGTGAATTCCAGGTCAGCCTGAGCTAGAGCAAGACCCTACCTCAAAAAACCAAAAAAAATTAAATAAATTAAATTAAATTAAAAGTAAACTAGCCCATGAAAATTAAATTTTAGGGACTAGAGAGATAACTTAACAGTTAAGGTACTTGTCTGCGAAGCCTAAGGACCCAGGTTTGATTCTCCAATGCCCACATAAGCCAGATGCACAAGGTAGCACATGTGTCTGAAATTCATTTGCAGTGGCCCGTTCTCTGCCTCTTTCTCTTTTCTTAAAATAGAAAATTAGAATTTTTATTCTATGTGATATAAAACAATATACACAGATTTGGTACATAATTTCTTCGATTGACTTCAGGAGAAAGAAACAATGAATAAAAGGGTTATGAATCTCGGTTCCTTGTATAAAATATATTGGAGCCAGTAATCACTTGCATGTACTACTACCAACTGAAGGCATAGGATTTATACCTAGGAATCAGACCACCTAGATGAGCTCTGACTGCTTCTTTACAATTGCACGCTTAGATCATAGGTCACTGAGAGACAGTTTTGAAAAGAAACCACGGCCTCCACAGTACAAGGAAAACAAGCAGACCCTGTCCATAATCGTCACAGTAGAAACACCTTCATCCTCTGAGGTGCCTTTACCAAAGGTGATGTGATGCTCTGCTACATCCACATGGAGCTCCTCATCTCCAGCAGTTCTTAAACACAAGATACAATTTTTTAAAAATTTTATTTATTTATTTGCAAGCAGAGAGAGAGAGATAGAAGAGCAGCAGACAGAGAGAATGGGCACGCCAGGGCCTCTAGCCACTGCAAACGAACTCCAGATGCATGTGCCCCTTGTGCATCTAGCTTACGTGGGTCCTGGAGAATCGAACCGGGATCCTTTGACTTCAAAGGCAAACGCCTTAACCACTAAACCATTTCTCCAGCCCACAAGATACAATTTTGCAGGAACTTCCACCTGTTTCGGACTTCAAGATCCTAATAAAAATGTACTCTACTGGCAAGTGTATGGGTGAAAAAAAAGGATTTGAATATAAAATGGTTACCAACTCTAGCCTCACCCATTCTACCCCTTCCGGTGTTGAGACCTAATGGGTGTCTTGTGCCTAACCATTATGAATAGAGCTCAATCTTCTACTATAGTCCCCAGTGTCGTCTCTGCATTTCGTCTTCCGCGAATGTAAGAGATCACCTGGTCCAACTTCAGCCATTTGTTTTTCCCAAGACTGGATCTCATTAGCACAATGAATTCTGTCATCATTAGAAAGTTGAACATGTACTTGCTTTTGAGAGGAAGGCAGAATTTCCCAGGCCGCCTATACAGACTTCATCTCTTCCTGCAACGTGTCACCCGGAGCTTCTTGAATTTTTCAGACATATATATGTTATAAGTGGAGTGAGCTCTTTTTGGTTTCTGAAGCATTATTAATTCTCTCTTTTCTTTAAAAAAAACAAACAGGAAACATTCTCACTTTCCCTTTCTATTATTTATTTATTTATTTGCAAGCAGAGTGAGAGAGAGAGGAGACAGACAGAGAGAGAATAGGCACACCAGGGCCTCTAGCCACTGCAAACAAACTCCAGACACATGCGGCCTCTTGTGCATCTGGCTGAGAACTGGGGAATCGAACCTAGGTCGTTTGGGTTCACAGGCAAGCGCCTTAACCTCTAAACCATCTCTCCAGCCCCCAGGATTTCTTTTTCAAAAGCTTCTTTCTGATTTGGAGTTAATGCTTTGTTAAATCTGTCCAGCTCTTCCTTGTATACCGCCCCCGCCAGTCTGCCTCATAAGCAGCTTCATATGTTTTTTTTTCTGATTCAGAAAGTCCACCTCCCAATTTCTCTACCTATGTCTAAATTTTTCGCTTCTAGGTTTTGAGCTTTACATTTTGGATAGCTGGTCTCTAAAAAATTGAATGTATTTAGCCATAGGTTTCTTTGGAAACTTATCAAGGGTTGATGAAAACCATTTTGGACTATAGATAAAACGTTGGGGTTATTTTTCCTCACTGCAAAGACAAGTGAGTCCAAGGTGCCAACCCCGAATGAATAATGAATGAAGATTCCCTGGCCCCTAGGGTTTATTTTAAATCAGCCCTGGTCCTAGCAAGGGCCGAGTGGACATGCATCCATCCGGCCTCCTGGCTGCCCGGACGATGGCGGGAGGTTCTTGGCACGACTTGCAGGGGTGCAGGCCGGCCAGGAGCCGTGACCTCCAGCCCGGCCTAGGGCCTTCCTGAGCGGGGAGCGCAGGAAGCCCGGGCTGCTGCGCACAGCTCCCCGCGGGACCCCACACAGCCTCTGCCCCGCCCAGTCGTGCACGGCCACATTCCTCTGCCTCTCTCTTTCCCTCGTTTCTCTCTCTCTATCTCTCAAATAAATACAATATTAAAATTAATTAAAAAAATAAACGTTACCATGAATTACAACTTCCAGGTATCCTTCCAAATTCACTGAATTTAATTACAGAAATATTTTAAAGGAAAATCAAATATCAGATCGTTCTTGTGTGCTTTCTTGTGTACAAGAGAGAGCATCTTTTTATGTTAATGCAACTAATCAATTGTAATTGGTGTAATTATTACATTGCTATTTTCTTCTAGCATTCATTATTGCTGAAAGCGTAATTACAGCACAGGATATAATTTATTCTTTGGCAGTATGTCAGTTGCAGACCCAGCATCTTGAATGGATGTTTCCCTTTACAAAATTTACATGTATTATAAAGAATGCAATGTAAATCCATTACTTCAGTGTTAAAAAGCTGATCATCTCAGTGAGCATTCAATGTTATTTGTCCCTAAAATTGCATCTATTAATCCTTTTGAGGAAAGGACATCTAAAAAACAAGATATCCAAAGGCCAAAAAAATTAGCACCAAAAAAAAAAAAAAAAAAACTTAGCACTGTCCATTGACAACGTCCATGATCAGTTTCCCCACTTCCACCCCCTTGTTCCCTCTGAAAAGCTGCATCAGCCATCTTAGCCTGGGGCTTTAGTATCCCTTCCAATAGTGCTGACCACATTACCACCACTACCTTTAGAATGGCAGTGTTCTGTTGGCCATGTTTTTAAGTTCTTACTGACTACCTCCATACATATACACAATGTACTCTGATCATAATCCCCTCCCAAAATCCTCCACTGAACCTCTTCTTTCCAACTAGTCCCTCTTCTCTGTTGTTGTCCTCATACTGTGCCATTCTTGTGTGGAAAGAATCCACCACTGCGAGGTCACGAATGCTAGGGCCACTTTGTGTCTGGAAGACAGGTTCCAAAGCCTGTGGCTTTCACATTCTTTCCACCACCTCTTCTGCAATGGTCCCTGAACCTTGCTGTTGGCCATTTTTATTCAGTTTTAATTTCTGACTGTTGTTCATGAACTTTTTTTTGGTTTGTTTTCAAGACAGAGTCTTAAGCCGGGTGTGGTGGCGCATGCCTTTAATCCCAGCACTTGGGAGGCAGAAGTAGGAGGATCTCTGTGAGTTCAAGGCCACCCTGAGACTATATAGTGAATTCCAGGTCAGCCTGAGCTAGAGGGAGACCCTACCTCAAAAAAAAAAAAAAAAAAAAAAAAAAAAAAGACAGGGTCTCACTAGTGTAGCCCAAACTGTCTTCAAACTCATGATCCTCCTGCCTCAACCTCCTGAGTGCTGGGATTAAAGATGTGTACCACCACAGCTAACATTCACCGGGCTTTTAAAGTAAAACAAAGTAATGCAACCAAGCATGGTGGCTCACAGCTACAGTCCTAGCACTTGGGAGGCCAAAGTAGGAGGATCGTCATGAGTTTCAGGTCAGCCTGGGCTAAAGTGAGACCTTACCTCAAAAGAAACAAAAGAACCAAAGAAAGAAATAGGGGAGGGGTAAGCAAGGGAAGAAGAAAGGAAGGCAGAGAGAGGGAGGGAGAAAAAGAAAAGAAATTGTTGCTGGGCATGGTAGCACACGTCTTTAATCCCAGCACTTGGGAGGAAGAGGTAGGAGGATCGCCATGAGTTCGAGGCCACCCTGAGATTACATAGTGAATTCCAGGTCAGCCTGGACTAGAGTGAGACCCTACCTTGAAAAACAAAAAAAACAAAAAAAAAATTGTAATATTATTATAGTTGATTTAAAAACAAGTGGTACTTAGTGCAAAGCATATATAATTTTAGCTATTTTGGACAGCTCTGAAAAAGAAAAATCAAGTGACGTCATAATTTCTTTTTACCTTAAATGGTACTGGGTGAAATTTACAGCTGTGGTCTATCTCTGTAGAGTACTTGTGGCCTCCAACTGATTACTATATAAGGAAGCCAGCAGTGTGCTCTGTTAACCAAGAACATATCCTCCTAAGATGTGGTTACTAACAATTCTTTCTTTCTTTCCTTCTTTCTTTTCAGTTTTTCAAGGTAGGGTCTTGCTGTAGCCCAGGCTGACCTGGAATTCACTGTGTAGTCTCAGGGTGACCTCGAACTCACAGCAATCTTCCTACCTCTGTCTGTCAAGTGCTGGGATTAAAGATCATTATTTCTCTTTCTTTTCTTTTTTTCTTTTCTTTCCTTTTCTTTTCTTTTCTTTTCTTTTCTTTTCTGTGTGTATGTGTGTGTGTGTGTGTGTGGTTTTTCGAGATAGGGTCTTGCTCTAGCCCAGGCTGATCTGGAATTAGTCTCAGGCTGGCCCTGAACTCATAGTGCTACTCCTACCTCAGCCTCCCAAGTGCTGGGATTAAAAACATATGCCACCACGCCAGCTTATTGTTTCTTTTTAATTGATATTCATTAGGTATGCTTTGTATGTATAATTGTGGCTACTGCTCTCCAGAAATGTGACCCAATATACCTTGCCAAAAGGAGTATGTAATCCTAGATCTTGCAGTATTATAAAAGGTACATATGGGCTGGAGAGATTATAAAAGGTACATATGGGCTTAGCGGCTAAGGCACCTGCCTCCTAAGCCTAAGAACGCTGGTTCCAATCTCCAGGTCCCATGTTTAGCCAGATGCAAAGTGACACAAGGGTGCAATGCAACACTTGACCACAAGGGGGCGCACACATCTGGATTTCATTCGCAGCAGCTGAGAGACTGCTGGCGCACCCATCTCTATCTGTCTTCCTCTCTGTCTCTCTCCAAAAAAAAAAAAAAAAGGTACATATTACTGCGAATGTGGTAGCATGGTAGGTCTCAGAATATGTAGGTCCCTGGATTTGATCTCCAGCCCTGTAAAACAACCATACAACAACAAAAAGGTAAATCTAGCCAGGCGTGGTGGTGCACGCCTTTAATCCTAGCACTTGGGAGGCAGAGGTAGGAGGATTGCTTTTAGTTCAAGGCCATGCTGAGAATACAAAGTGAATTCCAGGTCAGCCTGGGCTAGAGTGAGATCCTACCTCGAAAAACCAAAAAAAAAAAAAAAAAAAAAAAAAAAAAAGGTACATATTACTGCGAATGTAGTAGCGTGGTAGGTCTCAGCATATGTAGGACCCTGGATTTGACCTCCAGCCCTGTAAACTAACCAAACAACAACAACAAAAAGGTAAATCTAGGTCTGGAGAGATGGCTTAGCAGTTAAGGCGCCTGCCTGCGAAGCCTAAGGACCCCGGTTTGATTCTCCAGGTCCCACATAAGCCAGATGCACATGGTGGCACATGCATCTGGAGTTTGTTTGCAGTGGCTAGAGACCCTGGTGCGCCCATTCTCACTCTTTCTCTCTCCTTCTCTGACTCCAATAAATAAATAAAAATAATTTAAAAAAAAAAAAAGTAAATCTAGCCAGGTGTGTTGGTGCACGCCTTTAATCCCAGCACTTGGGAGGCAGAGGTAGAAGGATTGCTTTTAGTTTGAGGCCACCCTGAGAATACAAAGTGAATTCCAGGTCAGGCTGGGCTAGAGTGAGAGCCTACCTCAAAAAAAAAAAAAAAAAAAAAAAAAAAAGGTAAATCTTGATGCCCTAAATTACAGTTGTCAAAATTGTTGAGGAGCATTGCTTAAACCAAAACCCAGGGCTCACAAAATTTTTTCCATAGATGAAAAGTTGAGTGAGTGAAAAATGGTCATTATGGGCTGGAGAGATGGCTTAGCAGTTAAGGTGTCTGCCTGCTAAGCAGAAGAACACCTGTTGGAATCTCCAGGTCCCATGTTTAGCCAGATGCAAAGTGACACAAGGACCCAATGCCGCACTTGACCACAAGGGGGCCCACGCATCATGAGTTCCTTCACAGGCGGCTGAGAGACTGCTAGTGCGCCCATTCTGTCTGTCTGTCTGTCTGTCTGTCTGTCTGTCTGTCTCTCTCTCTCCAAAAAAAAAAATAATGGTAATTATGGGGACTGGAGAGATGGCTTAGCAGTTAAGGCATTTGCTTGCAAAGCCAAAGGGTACCGGTTCAGTTCTCCAGGACCCACATAAGCCAGATGCACAAGGGGGTGCATGCGCCTGGAGGTTGTTTGCAGTGGCTGGAGGCCCTGGTGCACCCATTCTCTCTCTGCCTCTTTTTCTCTCAAATAAATATATAAATAAAATGTTTTTTGTTAGGGAGCGCTCTTTGGATGGGCACTGTGGGAGAACTAAGGAGACGGGCTTGGGCAGTTGAACAGCGCTGTACCTACAGGAAACGCTTTCACCAGTCACCACAAGTGGCCTTGGACCTGGGGTGACTCTTTCTTTTTTCTGAACTGGTGTGAGGAGGACTGACCTCTGTAGACAGTGGCTGGAGGATGGGAAGGTGGTTCCCTTCTACTGAGGACAAATCCCAGAGAGACCAACTCAGAAGTCCCCACTTAAAATGGGAGTATGAATGCTTCAAACCTGCAGGCTAATGATCTGTGCAGCATCTACTGAACAGTGGACCTGGCAGCGGGAGCAGGTACAACAGCAGTAGGCATTCAGTGCATTAAAGTAGCTGGGGCTGCCAGGCATGATGGCGCAGACTATAAACTTAGCACCTGGGAGATGAAGGCAGGAAGATCAGGAGTTCAAGACCAGCCTAGCCACAAGAGATATGTAGCTCAGTGGGTAAGCACTTGCCAGGCATACACAATGCCCTGAATTTGTTCCCCAGCACTATGATAATAATATAAAGATGGGCTAGAGAGATGGCTTAGCAGTTAAGGCACTTGCCTGCAAAGCTAAAGGACCTCAGCTCAATTCCCCAGGACCTACATAAGCCAGATGCACAAGGTGGCTCATGTGTCTTAAGTTCATTTGCAGTGGCTGGAGGCCCTGGCACACTCATTCTCTCTCTTTCCCTCTTTCTCTCAAATAAATTAAAAAAATTCTTTTTAAATAATATAAAGATAATAGCAGGCATGGTAGTGCATGCCTGCAATTCCAGCAATTGGCAGGAAAATTACTGCAAGTTTTTTTTTTTTTTTTTTTTTTTTTTGGTTTTTGCAAGGTAGGGTCTCACTCTGGTCCAGGCTGACCTGGAATTAACTATGTAGTCTCAGGGTGGACTCGAACTCTCAGCAATCCTCCTACCTCTGCCTCCCGAGTGCTGGGATTAAAGGCGTGTGCCACCACGCCCGGCTCAAATTACTGCAAGTTTGAGGCCAGCCTGGGTGTCAGGATAAGACCCTGCTTCAACACCGCCCCCATCATAATAAAATTAAGATGAATTAACTATATCAATATGTTTATTATTATATAATATATCAATATGTAGTATATTAATTAACTATATTCTGTAGCTGGAGGTGTAACTGAATGGAAGAGAATGTGGTTAAGTTGTGAAAAGCATCGAATTCATTCCTCAGCACCAAAAAAACTGAATTAAAAAGCTGGCATTCTGGGCTGGAGAGATAGCTCAGTGGTAAGAGGGGCTTGCTGGCAAAGCCTGAGGCCTGGGTTCAATTCCCCAGTGCCCACATAAAGCCAAATGCACAAAGTGGCACATGCATCTAGAGTTCATTTGCAGTGACAAGAGACTCTGGGGTGCTCACACTTTTTCTCACTCTCTGCATCTGTCTCTTTTTCTGCTTCTCTCTGTCTCAAATAAATAAATAAAAATAGTTTAAAAAAAAAGAAGCCGGGTCTGGTGGCACACAGCTTTAATCTCAACACTCAGGAGGCAGAGACTGGAGGATCGCTGTGAATTTGAGGCAACTCTTAGACTACATAGTGAATTCCAGGTCAGCCTGGGCCACAGCAAGATCCTGCTTTGAAAAATAAAAATTAAAAAAAGTTAGAAAAACAGTGTTATCATGTGCCACAAACATATCACATCCCAGCCCGAGTCTGCAATAGCTCTCCACTGCATCTCCATTGATTCTAAACCTTATTACCTCATTTTCTGGCTTACCTATCTAAAACCTTACTTCCCATAAATTCCCAGTTAAAACCTTCAAGCTCAGTAAAGTAAGTATAAAATTTCTTTTCATTTTTTTTTATTTTTAGTTTTTCAAGGTAGCGTCTCACTATAGCTCAGGCTGACCTGGAATTCACTATGCAGTCTTGGGGTGGTCTTCAATTTATAATCTTCCTACTTCTGCCTCCTAAGTGCTAGGATTAAAGGTGTGTGCCACCATGCCTGGATTTATTTTCTTTTTAGTACTTTATTTATTTGGGAGAGAAAGAGAAGGAGAGAATGGGCACATCAGGGCTTCCAGCCACTGCAAACAAACTGCAGGTGCATGTGCCACCATGTGCACCTGGCCTATGTGGGTACTGGGGAATCGAACCTGGGTCCTTAGGCTTCACAGGCAAATGCCTTAAGTGCTAAGCCATCTCTCCAGCCCAACTTTGACCTTTAAATGTCTGCCCACACTGTCTTTCTTTGTCTAATCAACCCACATCCATTCTTTTTTCCTTGGAGCAGTTACTCTGCTCTCTTCTCTGGATTTTCAGCCCACAGACCATGCCTCAAAATTCACCCTTTAATTATAAATTATCTTCATCTCCAGCGGGTGTATGTGTGTGTGCGTGTGTGTTGTACTCTAGGCTCCTTAGTAACATGAAAGCTCCCGTAGAGAAGAGGCTGTGCCTTTTATCTTCCTGTAGCAACACGGCATCTGCCATGGTAATGAGCACATGACACGCTCTGAATAGACTGAGACGTTTAGAAACAAAAATGACTCCAGAGGACGGGCTGGACAGATGGCTTAGCAGTTAAGGCGCCTGCCTGCCAAGCCCGAGAATGCCCATTCGATTCTCCAGGTCCCACGTTTAGCCAGACACAAAAGCGAGGCAAGTATGCAATGCCGCACTTGCCCACAAGGGGGCACACGCGTCTGGAGTTCGTTCACAGCGGCTGAGGGGCCACTGGCACACCCATTCTCTCTCTCTCTGCCTCTTCCTCTCTGTTTTCCTCTCTCTCTGTCTCTCTCAAATAAAAAAAAATGTTGAAAAACTGTTTAAAAAAATGACTCCAGAGATCATTTCAATCCAACCTAATTTTACAGATAAGTTTGGAGGGAGACTCAGAAATACTAATTTGTAATCTTTCTCCAAACTTCCACATTACTTTGTCCATCTTGTATTTATTGCTTTCTACTTTGCATTGCAACGATCTTCTGTGTTACCGGTCTACATGTCTGTATAGGCTGCTTCTCTTCTGCTCATTGCTTGAATGCTGGTGTTCCCTAAGGCTTTGACTTGATCAGCTGTCTAAGCCATCCATTTCCCCAGGCATCAGTAGCCACCATTAAAGTGAGTGACTCACTGCCCTGTATCTTTGCCCAGCAGTGTTACAAGTGACATTTCCTCCTTAATGTCCTACAAATGCTTAGACTCAAGTAGTCTTTGGCTCCTCCTTCCATTAATCCAGCTGGTCACCAAACCAAGCCATAACCTTCACTCTGGAAATGCCACAGGATGCTGATATCCGTTCACTGCCACTTGTGACAAAGTCAGGTCCTCATCACATCAATTCAGGAAGAGTTTTTGCCCTATACTTTTGTAAGCTTTCTTTGCCATTTGGCTTATACTTACACTTTTTCTGAGGTAAGCTTCCCTCCCCTCAAACATAATCTTACACAGCAGCTCATTCCTTTAAAAATTATTTTGGGGACTGGAGGGATGGATGGCTTAGCAGTTAAGGTGCTTGGCTGCAAAGCCAAAGGACCGAGGTTCGATTCCCTAGGACCCATGTAAGCCAGATGCACAAGGTGACACATGCATTTGGAGTTCGTTTGCAGTGGCTAGAGGCCCTGGCACACCTATTCTCTCTCTCTCTTTCTGTTAAATAAGTAAACAAATAAAAATAAAATATTTAAAAAATTATTTGGGAGGTTGGAGAGATGGCTTAGCAATTAAGGCACTTGTCTGCAAAGGTTCAATTCCCCAGGACCCACATAAGCCAGATGCACATGGTGGTACATGTGTTTGGAGTTCATTTGCAGTGACTGGAGGCCCTGGCATGCCCATTCTCCCCTCCCCCCATCTCTCACTCAAATAAAAATAAATAAATAATTTTTTTAAAAATCATTTTTGGTTTCTCATCACTTGTGATTAAAATCTAAACATTACTAGGAGCATGGTTCGGTGGTAGACTACTTGCCTAGCATGGACGAGTGCCTGAGTTCAATCCTTAGTATGGTGAAAAGAAGTTGTGGCCAGGCATGGTGGCGCACACCTTTAATCCTAGCACTCAGGAGGCAGAAGTAGGAGAATCACCGTGAGTTCAAGGCCACCCTGAGACTCCATAGTGAATTCCAGATTAGCCTGAGCTAGAGTGAAAAAAAAGAAGATGTGGTGCATGTTGTTAGTAAATTGCTAAAGAGGTGGAGGCAGAAGATCAGGAGTTCAAGGCCAGCCTGGGAAACAAAATCTAAACAACTAGAATTGGGATAGCTCAGTGGCGGAACACTGGCTCAGCATGAATGAAGTCCTGTGTTAAATCCCTAGCACAGCCATAAGTATTAAAAAAAAAAAAAAAAAAAAAAAAAAAAAAAAAAAAGATTTTTGCCAAGGTTTGCAAAGCTTTTAAGAGAAAAGCAGATAACCCAGTGGTTAAATAAAAATTTCAGGAGGTAATTTTTTTTTTTTTTTTTTTTTTTTGGCTTCTTGAGGTAGGGCTAACCTAGAATTCAGTCTCAGGCTGGCCTTGAGCTCCCAGTGATCCTCCTACCTCTGCCTCCCAAGTGCCGAGATTAAGGGTGTGCACCAGCATGCCCATCTTATAAATCTTAATTATCACTTAATATTATGTGAAATTAAATTTATTTACTTTTCCAAGTCTGTTTCCTGTGTGAAAAATGAACATAATGGGAGGTGGAGCCAGGAGAACCTGAAACTCAGGCCAGCTAGGCTGGCATTTGCAGGGGCAGGAGAGCTATCTCAAAGATGGTGGAAGAAGATGACCGAGCCTGTCCTCTAACCTGCACGGGCACACCTGGGTTATGTGCACTAATGTACAGAAAGTACATACGACAGTGACTGGCACATAGTAAATGCTGTGATTCTGCCTTGAAATTTCCTCTACCAAACACATTAGTCCATTACTTATAAATTTAATTTTGCTCAAGTTCTCAGGACATGGGCAAAATGCTATCAGTTTCTTTGCCAGAATATCACATTGAACTGCCTCTAGCTCAGTTCCCAGTAGATTCCATTTCTACTCAAACCTTATGGGCCAAGCCCCCACTGTCTGCATTCCTCTTGGCTTCTGGTCTTTCAAACTCCCACCAGAGTAGCCTGTTAAGCTCTGCTTATAGTATTGAAAGGCTGGTCTCATCTAAAGGTCTAAATCCTTCCACACTCTTCCCACCAACCAGCTCCAAAACACTAAAAACCACATGGTCAGGTTTATCACAATAACAGAACCCACATGCCAGAACCAATTTTCTGTATAAAGTTACTATCTCAGTGCTGGACAAAAATACCTAAGCGGAAACAGCTAAGGGAAGGAAAGAGCTTATTTAGATGAACAGTTTCAGAGGGTAGAGGGCGTCATGGGAGGGAAGGCATGGCAGGAGTAGGAAGCTGGTGTCACATGGGCACATCAGCAGGAGGAACTAAACAGAAAGCAAACAGGATGTGAGGGTGATCTGGCTGCAACATCACCCCATTGGTCACCAGGGTTGATTCGGCTGATCTGGCTGGCTAGGTGGGTGTCCCCTTCCTCCCTCACTGCTCCATGTGCGTCCCTCCAGAAGCTGCACACTCTGTCGAAGAGGACGACCTTCCCTGAGTAGAGGAGGACCAGTCTTTGGTCAAGGGCATATGAGTAGCTGTGCTCCCCTGCTAGAACCTCCAACCAAGCTCTCAAGAGAGCAAACAGCAAGCAGGGCATAGTCCAGCCCTCTATAAGGCTCCACCTCCCATCCTGCAGGTTCCAATCCCTTCCTAAACAATGCCACCAACTGGCAATTAAGTATTCAAATACATGGGACTATTGGCTGGAGAGATGGTTAAGTGGTTAAGGCATTTGCCTGTAAAGCCTAAGGACCAGGCTCGATTCCCCCAAACCCACATAAGCCAGATACACATGGTGATGCATGTGTCTGGAGTTGGTTTGCAGTCACTAGAGCCCTGGTGCACCCATTCTCTCTCTCTCACCTTCTCTCTTAAATAACTAAATATATAACTAAATATAAAAACAACCACATGGGTCTATGAGGGACTTTCCTTCTCATGATTATGAAACACATAATAAATTATATATTATAGCCATTAATTCTTCCTACAAGTGTTTCAGTACATATTAACTAACTTCTTTTAAGTCCACTCTCCTTTCCTTCCACCCTCTAGACACCACCTAGCCTTTCATCTCTGTAGAGACACAAGGCCAAACATAAAAAGCAACCCTCTCTACTCTTTAACAATCAGACCCAACTGCTTGGCGCCTAACCCAGTGACTTGTGAAGCCCTAACAGACAATTAGAGGCTGGCTTCTAATGACACCCTGTGGGCTCACTCTAGATGGCCAGTCTCAAGAAGGACAGATGACATTATACAATTTACTCAACTCTTAAAAAAAAAAAAACACCTTATTTTTATTTATTTATTTGAAAGAGAGAGAGAGAATGGGTATGTGCCAGGGCCTCTGGCCACTGCAAATGAACTCCTGATACATGTGCCACCATGTGCATCTGGCTTACATGGGTACTGGGGAATTGAACCTGGGTCCTTGGGTTTTGCAGGCAAGTGCCTTACTGCTGAGCCATCTCTCCAGCCCTTTTTTTTCCTTTTCTGTTATTAAATTATTGTATTTATTGAGGGAAGTATAGAGCTAAAGAAAGGCACCCATGTGGGTAGAGATCCCACGTGGAATGCCTGGAGAAAAACACGGAAGGAGAGAGAGGAAAAAAGTTCAAGGAACTCCTGCCATGTGGTGAGCTGGAGGGGATAAAATAGCCCATGTGGAGAGTAAGGGCTAGGGGGCCCTCCAGGCTGGGCCTGTGCCATGGCTGAGCCAGCCCAGGCCTAGCCATGGGAAAAACTCACCCACAGCTATAAGTTTCCAAGTGGCCAGAGAGTCTCTTCCTTTTTTTATTTTTATTTTTTTAAATTTTTTGTTTATTTACTTGTGAGAGAGAGAAGGAGAAAGAGGAAGATAGAGAATTGGTGCTCAGAACCTCCAGCCAATGCAAGCGGAACTCCAGATGCATGCACCCCCTTGTGCATCTGGCTTACGTGGGTCCTGGGGAGTTGAACCTGGGTCCTTTGGCTTTGTAGGCAAATGCCTTAAAGGCTAAGCCATCTCTCCAGCCCCCTTTTTTTTCTTTTTGAGACAGGATCTCATGTAGCTCTGAACGCATTTGAACTCACTATGCAGCAGAAGATGACCATGAACTTTTGTTCTTCCAACCTCTACTCTGTAACCCAGGCTGGCCTTGAACTTATGGCAGTCCTCCTACCTCAGCCTCCTGAGTGCTGGGAGTACCAACATGAGCCATCACACCTAGTTTTCGTGTTCTTTTTGCTTTTGTTATACTGCCCAGGTTAATCTCCAACTTTTTTTGTTGTTGTTGTTGTTTGTTTGTTTTTTTTTTTTGAGGTAGGGTCTCACTCTAGCCTAGGCTGACCTGGAATTCACTATGTAGTCTCAGGGTGGCCTTCAACTCATGGTGATCCTCCTACCTCTGCCTCCCGAGTGCTGAGATTAAAGGCGTGCACCAGCACATCAGGCTAATCTCCAACTTTTTTATTTAGTACCTATGTAAAGGCAGATGCACAAAGTGGAGCACACATCACCAGTTTATTTGTGGTGAGGTCCTGGTATGCCCATACTAATTCTTTTTCTGTCTGCCTCAGGCTCTCTCTCTTAAATAAATAAATAAAAATATTTAAAATAAATAAGTAAGACATAAATCTAAAAAGTCAAGGAAAATGGGAGAGTATATAAAAGCAAGATATTGAAGAAGATAAAATGTAAGCAGAAGAGGAAAACCGATTTTACAGATGCAATGATGCTCATCCCTAAATAACAGTGAAGAAAGCAAAATATAAAAGTTAAAAAGTGAGCCAGGCATGGTTGTGCATGCCTTTAATCTCAGCACTACTTTGGAAGCCAAGGTAGGAGGATCTCTGTGAGTTCAAGGCCACCCTGAGACTACATAGTGAATTCCAGGTCAGCCTGGACTAGACCCTACCTTGAAAAACAAAAAAATAAAGGAACTTCCGGTTAAGATGGTGGCATAGGAGCCATGCCAAAGTAGCCTAGGGGAGAAAAAGAGAAAAAAAATAGCAAAATACACTCTTCTACTAAAAAGTGAGGTGTATAAGAAATTATCAACTGCAACAGAGAAGTAGGAGAGATCCAGAGTGTATAGAGCCCACACAAGCAAACAAAAGTGGCTCCAGCAGCGGTGGCACCAGGTCTGTGGGGCAGCAGCTACCAGGCTTAGCCTGAGCCACAGGAAAAGCCAGGTGAGGAGATTTTCCATTCACACAGGCCTCCATGTAAACTCAAGAAACGTGAAGGGAGAATAGCAGGAATCATCAGAGTATCTTGTGAGGAAGAGAATTGCAAGGACCAGCAGGAGAACTTCAGAATCTGTCCACAGCCTCCCCTACCCCACCACCAGTGCAAGCCCCAGCAAGAACCAGAGACCTGGGGAAGGGCGCTCATCTACACAGCACCAGGCACAGGTGTTCAGAGCAGCAACCCACAGCCCCAGCCAGCCTATCTGAACCCACAGCACAGCAAAGGGAGACCCAAGCATGCATGCAGCATAGCTGAGACCAAAGCCATCCCAAAAGGTAACTGGGACCCAAAAGGTAAGTATTCCAGGTCAGTATTCACCAAAAGACTGGTACATAGGCTTGCATCAGAAGTGCTAATTGCACCTTCCATGTCAGGATAAATTATATGTTAAATCTCATGGATGGCTGGAGTTGACATTCTTAAATAAGCTATATTTTGTGCTTTTCCTTTGTTGCTTCCTGATTTATAGTGCCTTTGTTTCCTCTTCTGTCGTTTGTTGGGGAAGGGTCTCACTCAGTCACAATCTGACCTTGGAACCCTCTACAGACCAGAAATCTTAGCCTCCCAGTTGATAGGATTAAGGGTGTGGAGCAACAGACATCCTTAGGGACTGTGACTTTGTTAGAGGATCTGTTGGTCATAATACCTACTCTTGCATAAATACTCTGTGCTGTTTTTCATTGAATGGGTATATTGTTTAGTTAAATTTTAGAATTTGCCGATATTTTGTTCCACCTAGCCTATTAAAATAATCTCATAGCAGGCAAACCCAACACCTAGGGTCACTTTTATGGTTACTCTAAGAGTCTTAAAAGCCACACCTAGCACCTTAAGCTCCTACCCTGAAGATATATAACATCAGATTGATTGACACATCTAATAATACTGCAGATAATTAGAAATCCAAGCATTAAATTAATCCAAGATGCAAAAATCTCTACATTTAAATACAAGAAACACAAAAAAATCAAGACAATATAAATCCACCAAAAAATATTAATCCATCAGAAATGACCTCCAGTGAGACTGATTTAGAGGAAATGCCTGAGAAAGATTTCAAAAGAATGATTATAAATATGCTCAGTTAGAGAGAAAAATCAAGTCACATGCAAAGGCAAGCTCAGAATCACAGCGGATTACTCAACACAAACCTTAAAAGCCAGAGGGCTTGAAATGATGTATTCCAAGTTCTGAAAGATAACAACTGTCAACCAAGGTTACTTTATCCTGCATAGCTATCCATTCAAAAGAAATAAGGACATTCCACAACAAAAGCAGGCTAAAGGTAATATTTGAAGACAAAACCAGCTCTACAGAAAATACTTGAAAGGATCCCCCATGCTGAAGAGAAAGAAAAGCACACATACAAGGAACCTAGAAAAAAGAAACCATACTCCAATACTAGTTAATACAAGAGAGCAAAGGTAAACTGGAAGAACTACAAAACAAGAAAAATGTCAAAAATAGCCAGGCATGGTGGTGCATGCCTTTAATCTCAGCACTCAGGAGGCAGAGGTAGGAGGTTCACCAAGAGTTCGAGGCCACTCTTAGACTACATAGTGAATTCCAGGTCAGCCCAAGCTAGAGTGAAACCCTACCTTGAAAAAAATAAATAAACAAACAAACAAATAAATACATAAATAAATACCTTTCAATAACAACTCAATATCAACAGCCTCAATGCCTCAACCAAAAGACATAGGTTTGCAGACTGTGTTAAAAAGCAGGATCCTAAGCCGGGTGTGGTGGCGCATGCCTTTAATCCCAGCACTTGGGAGGCAGAGGTAGGAGGATGGCCATGAGTTCAAGGCCACCCTGAGAAGACAGAGTGAATTCCAGGTCAGCCTGGACTAGAGTGAAACCCTACCAAAAAAAAAAAAAAAAAAAAAAAAAAAAAAAAACAGGATCCTTCCATTTGTTACCTCCAAGAAACTCACCTTTCTACAAAGGATGGACACTATCTTAGGTGTTTCAAGCAAATGGGCCTAGAAAACAAGCAAGGGTTGCTATCCTAATATCTGACAGGATAGACTTCAGACCAACATTAGTTGGGAAAGATAAGGAAGGTCACTTTATATTGATTAAAGGAACACTCCAACAGAAGGACATTACAATCCTAAACATATATGCACCTAACATGGGGGCTCCCAATTTCCTCAAACGCTATTAGAACTAAGGTCACAACAACACTAAACACAGTTGTAGTGGGTGATTTCAACACCTCACTCTCATCAATTGACAGGTCATCTTGGCAAAAAATAAACAGAAATGCATCTGGATATAATGAGGTAATAGAACAAATGGACCTGACAGATATCTACAGGACATTTCATCCAAATGCTACAGAATACACATTCTTTTCAGCAGCACATGCAACATTCTCTAAAATAGACCATATATTAGGACACAAAGCAAATCTTAACAAATACAGGAAAATTGAAGTAATTCTTTGCATTCTATCTGATCACAATGGGTTCAAACTACAAATCAATACCAAGAAAAGCTATAGAGCATACACAAAATCATGGAAACTAAACAATACACTACTAAATGATGAATGGGTCAATGAAGAAATCAAGAAGGAGATCAAGGGACCTGGAGAGATGGCTTAGTGGTTAAGTGCTTGCCTGTGAAGCCTAAGGACCCCAGTTTGAGGCTCAATTCCCCAGTACCCACATAAGCCAGATGCACAAGATGGTGCATGCATCTGGAGTTTGTTTGCAGTGGCTGGAAGCCCTGGTGTGCCTATTCTCTATCTGCCTCTTTCTCTCTCTGTCTGTCATTCTCAAATAAATAAATAAGAAACCAAAAAAAAAAAAAAAGGGAATCAAAAAATTCATAGAATTAAATGACAATGAGAACACAACATGCCAACACCTTTGGGACATGTGCAAACGTGTGTGCATGTGTGACCATGTTGAGTTTGCATCACTGTGCATCTGGTTTATGTGGGACTTGACGAGTCCCACTTTGCAGGCAAGCACCTTAACCACTAAGCAATCTCTCCAGCCCTCTACCTTACTTTTTACTAAACCTGGAACTTGTCACTTTGGTTAGTCAAGCTTACTAGCCAGCCCTCAGGATCCTCCTGTCTCTGCCTCTCCAGGGCTGGGATTACAGGCAGATGCCAACATACTGAGCATTTTACACAGTTGCTGGATCCAAATTCAGGTCTTCATGCACAGCAAGCACTTTACCTGCTGAGCCTATCTCCAGCCCCAAAATCTATTTTGAAAAGTATTTTTATATTTATTTGAGTGTGTGTGTGTGTGTGTGTGTGTGTGTGTGTGTGTATACCAGAGCTTCTTGCCACAGCAAACAAACTCCAGATGCATCAGCCACTTGTGCATCTGGCTCTATGTGGGCAGTGGGGAATCAAACCCAGACCTCAGGCTTTGCAAGCAAGTGCCTTTAGCTGCTGAGCCATCTCTTCAGGCCCAAATCTCATTCTTAACATTTGCCCATATGAGTATTCCTTAATAAAGAATCTATGTAAGCCGGGCATGGTGGTGCATGCCATTAATCCCAGCACTCGGGAGGCAGAGGTAGGAGGATTGCTGAGAGTTCGAGGCCACCCTGAGACTACGTAGTTAATTCCAGGTCAGCCTGGACCAGAGTGAGACCCTACCTTGCAAAACCAAAAAATTAATAATAATAATAATAATAATAATAATAATAATAATAATAAAGAATCTATGTAACATGGCAGGTAAATTCTCAAGTGATATGTGTGCTCCTCCCTTTTGCTATGAGGCTATTTGATATGGGGCTTTCAGGTCAGGTAGGAGGATCACTGTGAGTTCAAGGCCACGCTGAGACTACATAGTGAATTCCATGTCAGCCTGGACTAGAGTGAAACCCTACCTCGAAAAACCAACAAAAAAAAAAAAAAAAAAAAAAAAAAAAAGAAAAAGAAAAAAGAAAAACTTAAGGTTTTTTAATGATCTGATTGGCCAAAACTAATGTTAAGCAAATGAAACATAAGATCTAAAAGTTTTCATTTTCTTTTATATTCTAGTACTACTGATTGGTTCAGCTGAATAGTTTTGCTTAATGATAGCCAAATCATGAACTTTGTATAAACCAAATTATAATATTCTGATATCTGGAAAAATCTGATGTTAACAAAAAGTAGAGTTCATATATTTAAAGCACGTGAGGCTACCGAGAATAAACTATGAACAAAAGATCTGTTAACAGAATTCCAAATAAACAAGAAATTGGCCTGGAGAGATGGCTTAGCTGTTAAGGCATTTGCCTGCAAAGCCAAAGGGTCCTGATTCAATTTTCCAGGACCAACATAATCCAGATGCACAAAGGGGCTCATGCGTCTGGAGTTCGTTTGCCGTGCCTGAGGGCTCTGGCATGCCCATTCTCTCTCTCTCTCTCAAATAAATAAATATATTAAAAAATAAATAAGAAATCTATATTATGTAGTAACATTTTTGGCTTAAATATGAAGCCATGGAAAATTTTACATATTTTTAAATAAAAATTTTTTTAAAAAATATTTATTTGAGGGATGGAGAGATGGCTTGGTGCTTAAGCACTTGCCTGTGAAGCCTAAGGACCCTGGTTTCAGCCTCGATTCCCCAGTACCCATGTAAGCCATATGCACATGGTGGTGCATGCGTCTGGAGTTCATTTGCAATGGCTTGAGGCCCTGGTGTGCCCATTCTCTCTCTCTCTCCCCCCTTTCTTTGTGTCTAATAAAAAAATAAATAAAAATAAAAATTTGTTTATTTGAGAGAGAGAAAGATGCAGAGAGAGAGAGAGAGAGAGAGAAGAGAATAGGCGCACTAGGGCTTCTAGCCACTGCAAATGAACTCCAGATGCATGCATCACCTTGTGCATCTGGTTTACGTGGTATATTAGGGTTCTCTAGAGGAACAGAACTGTTAGAATGAATTGTATTAAAAGGAAATTTATTGGGATTAGTTTACAGCAGTCCAACAATAGCAGGTTGCAGGCCTGAGAGTCAAGGAACCTGGTAGCTGCTCAGTCCACGAGGCTGGAGGCCTCAGCAGTCCCAATCCAGCACTGAAGGCCTGGAGGGGTCCTGGAGAGACGCTGTTCTTCAGTCCACACTGGTCTTCAGTCCACGCTGGAAAGCAGCAACACCAAGCAGCAAACAGCAGGTAGCACCAACAGCCAGCGGGGAGGAGAGGGAGTTTTCCTTCCCAGAGCTTTCTTAGATAAAGTGCCCCCTCCAAGGGGCCGCCCACTCTGGAGGAAGGGCTCACCCTGGGGGAAGGATTCCTCCTTAGTTAATCCTTACTAGAAGCAACCTCAGAGACACTTATGAGGAATGTCTGTGGATTACTAAACAGATCAAGTTGACACAAACTTAACCATCAGACATTGGTCCTGGGGAATTGAACCATGGTCCTTTGGCTTTGCAAGCCAGTGCCTTAACCATTAAGTCATCTCTCCAGCCCAACTTTACAAGTTTTAAAGCTTATCAGAATTGGGATACCTTTATACAATATTTTCTTATGTATTTTTTTCTTTATGAGGAGATTTAGCACTTTTAAAAGCAAAATAAGAAGTCCACCCAATCTGTAAGTCAGTTTCTGAAATTAATTCAGTTATATCTAACATACCCAAAGAATAGAGGAACTGGTCTAAACTGCCATGATCTAATGAAAAAGGAGACAGGGAATGGGCATGCCAGGGCCTCTTGCCACTGCAAACTATCTCCAAATGCATGCTCCACTATGTGTATCTGCCTTTGCAAACAAGCACTGCTCAGCCAAAAGAAATACTTTCAATCTCCTCCAAATCAATTCTATAGAACTGAAGTGAATCCAAACATACCCAAAATTTCATGACACAATCTATAACTACTCAAGCCTTAACCAACTCTATAATTCTGCCTGTGGCACTTTGGTAAACTTGCTCAGTAATGATGTAAGTTAAATCTAAAGTATTAAGAGTGATTGCGGAGGCTGGAGAGATGGCTTAGGGGTTAAGGCGCCTGCCTCCTAAGCCTAAGAACACTGGTTCCAGTCTTCAGCGGTTCCAATCTCCAGGTCCCACATTTAGCCAGATGCAAAGTGATGCAAGGGCGCAATGCCACACTTGACCACAAGGGTGTGCACACATCTGGATTTCGTTCACAGCAGCTGAGAGACTGCTGGCATGCCCATCTCTGTCTTCCTCCCCCCCGTCTCTCTCTCTGTGTCTCTCTCCAAAAAAAAAAAAAAAAAAAAAAAAGAGTGATTGTGGGAGGAATTGAGGAATTACATCTTAAATCACAACATAACTTTGTTTACTTTGTTTAGAATTTTCTTTTACTCTTTACCATGAAGTAAATAGTTTCCAAGTGTATGACAGATAAATACTGTTCGGTGTCTCCAAATGTGGTCTGTTTACCTTATAAAATAGGAAAAGAGAGTAAATAATTTCTCTGTGACTTTTTTTTTTTTTTTTTTTTTTTTGAGGTAGGGTCTCACTCTGGCCCAGGCTGACCTGGAATTAACTATGTAGTCTCAGGGTGGCCTTGAACTCAAGGCAATCCTCCTACCTCTGCCTCCCCAGTGCTGGGATTAAAGGCGTATGCCTCCACGCCCGGCGCTGTGACATTTTTTAAGACAGAGTTTTAGATACAATATAATATAACTTATGAGAGAGTTAAATATTAACGAGCCAACTTTAACATTAAGATTTGGCAGGGCACAAAAAGAGCTGGAGAGATGGATTTTAGCAGCAGATGAGAGAGGCGCAAGAATCTGTCTTCCTCCCCTCTGTCTGCTCTGCCCTAAGCCTAAGAACACTGGTTCCAATCTCCAGGTCCCACATTTAGCCAGATGCGAGTTAAAGTTTTAAGTTTACAACCTGAATACCATAGCAACCTGCTGAGAACCAGGGCTTTGATAGTCTGATGTAAGCCCTAGGCTAATAGTCAATGCCACACTTGACCACAACCTTCTGGGGCCTTCATCCACACATCTGGATTTTGTTCACAGCAGCTGAGAGACTGCTGTTAACGCCCATCTCTATCTGTCTTCCTCCCCTCTGTCTCTGCAGACAGCTTTATGAGATGAACTTCCAGACCAGGCACAGTTAAAAAAAAAAAAAAAAAAAGATTTGGTTAAAAGCGGCCTGTTGACAAATAGCAGAGAGAGCAAAAGGGTGTGTGGTCACACAGCACATTTCAGGAACTCCTGCTAGGCACATTTTTCATCCCAGCACTCGGGAGGCAGAGGCAAGGAGGATGCAAACTATAAGTAATAAACCACTGAAGAGTTCAAGGCCACCCTGAGACTACATAGTTAATTCCAGGTCAGTCTGGACCAGAGTGAGACCCTACCTCAAAAAAAAAACAAAAAAAAAAAACAAAACAAAAGTTGACAAATAGAGGAAAATAGCTAATTTAGTTGAGTACTCTAAAGTTAGTCTTTCAAAACCATTATCATGACCAGATTAACATCAGCGAGTTAAAGTTTTAAGTTTACAACCTGAATACCATAGCAACCTGCTGAGAACCAGGGCCATCCTTTGATAGTCTGATGTAAGCCCTAGGCTAATAGTCATTTTATACCTCAAGAAGTCTGTAATCTGATCAAGTACTTTAAGACTTAGTTAATCAACTTTGTCTCTAACCTTCTGTTTAAGCCTGCTCATGCCTTCATCCACATACTTTCCTCATACCTTCATCTACATACTTTTCCTTACAATCTATGTAACCACTCTGTAACAATCTTTTTCATCAAATATATAACATCCAACATTTAAAGTTTCCTCTCCAGTTTTCTTCCTTGGTCAGTTCATCTCATAACTACCAACAAAAACTTTCATTGTCCTTACTATAAGACCATATATATATATATATATATATATTTCATGGATTTATTTGAGAGAGAGAAAGAGGCAGAGAGAGAGGTGGAGAGAGAAGGAGAATGGTTGTGCCAGGGCCTCCAGCCACTGCAAACAAACTCCAAATGCATGTGCCACCATGTGCATCTGGCTTACATGGGTCCTGGAGAGTTGAACTGGGATCCTTTGGCTTTGCAGGCAAACACCTTAACCATTCAGCCATCTCTAGCCCCCAGAAGACTTTTTTTTTTGAAATTTTAATTTTAATTTAATTTATTTGCAAGCACAGAAAGATAGAGAGAAGAGAGACAGAGAGGGAGAGGATGGGCACACCAGGGCATCTGCCTTATGTGGGTCCTGAGGAATTGAACCTGGGTTCTTTGGCTTTGCAGACAAACGCCTTAACTGCTAAGCCATCTCTCCAGCCCATAAGACTTTTAATATGACCATTTAAGTTTTGTGTGTGTGTGTGTGTGTGTGTGTGTGTCCTCAAAAGGTCTTTTGAAATAACCTTTTTATAAAAGAGTAGACCAGACTTAACTTATACTATTTATCCAGAATATACATATCGATTTTGTCATTTGTTGATTTTGGAACTTCTTTTCTTATAATTTTCCTGAAATACATTTTTAAAAGATTTTATTATTTATTTATTTATTTATTTATTTATTTATTTATTTATTTATTTATTCGAGACAGAGAGAGGGAGAAAGAGAGAGAATGGGCACACCAGGGCCTCTAGCCACAGCAAGCGAACTCCAGATGCATGTGCCACCATGTGCATCTGGTTTATGTGGGACCCAGAGTATCAAACCGGGGTCCTTAGGCTCTGCATGCAAATGCCTTAACCACTAAGCCATCTCTCCAGCCCCTGAAACACATTTTTATAAAAAAAAAATGAAAGCAGATTTGAACATTATTAGAAAATTTAGAAATTTTCTGACAAATTCAATATTGAGTACTTCTAAATTTAAACATAAATCTTGAGGCAGTTGTCTGTTAGTAATTCCATAGAGGCATAGAAAGATAAAGTAAACTTAAAAACAGTTAAAAATTTCTTATAAGAAGTTCCCATCTGTTCACAGCAATTTGGGGGTCACCTATCATCATGCTGGGGTCAAGATCCTGAGATTCCCTGTGCCTGCAGCCCCCTGGCGCTGCAAAGCAAGGAAGCAAAGAAAGAAGAGCCATTAGGGATTTTCCTGGGGCAGCATAAACCCCAGAGAGGTCTGTGTCTTGTCTCTCGGTCCAGCAATGAGACTTGTGTGTTAAGCTCTCCCTAACCCTCAGGGCCACCTGCCCATCTGCAGATCAAGCCCTTCAGGGGAAATCATTAAGTGACACATTGAAGGTACATCTGCCTGGACTGGCCCAGAACTTAACTATTCCAGATCTACTTCTTGCCCCGGGGAACACAGTGAAACAGCTAATAACTCCCCACCCTTTTTTTGTCTTCCTAAATTCCAGGGAGAGTTTTGAACTTCCCTCAGGGCTACAAGGCAACTTTCTGATCCTTTTCCTGGCCTATGTTTGTTTGTTTATTTATTTATTTATTTATTTATTTTGTTTATTTTTTATTTATTTTGTTTATTTTTATTTATTTGAGAGCGACAGACAGAGAGAGAAAGAGGGAGAATGGGTGCACCAGGGCCTCCAGCCACTGCAAACGAATTCCAAACGCATGCGCCCCCTTGTGCATCTGGCTTATGTGGGTAGCGGGGAATCAAGCCTCGAACCAGGATCCTTAGGCTTCACAGGCAAGGACTTAACCTTAGTCATCTCTCCAGCCCTATTTTTTATTTTTATTTTTTTATTATTATTTTTTTTTTTTTAGTTTTTCGAGGTAGGGTCTCACTGTAACTCAGGCTGACCTGGAACTCACTGTGTAGTCTTAGGGTGGCCTTGAACTCACTTGCCTATAATCTTAATTGCTTTCAGTGTTCTTTCTAGGGGATACTCAACAGTAAAAGTGGCCATAGCCAGGCGTGGTGGTGCATGCCTTTAATCCCAGCACTCGGGAGGCAGAGGTAGGAGTATTGACATGAGTTCAAGGCCACCCTGAAAATACACAGTGAATTCCAGGTCAGCCTGGGCCAGAGTGAGACCCTACCTCGAAAAAAAAAAAAAAAAAGTTGGCCATGCAGTCTAGGACAGTGGGCTTGGTGGACTTCCCCCACAATGAAATGACACCGCTTAGAACAGAAATCACTCTGCAGCCTTAGGGCTGTGAGCCACATGCATACTCCTACACACACATTTCAAGTGCACTTTTCATACAGTCTCCAGACAACTATCTCTCCACACACACATTCATTCATTCATTCATTCATTCATTCATTCATTCAGAAGCTATGCATTCCCATTTAAAATTCCTATTCTATTTACAACCCGGGAGACCCAAACCAAACCTTGAAATTACTTTGAGTATAATTTCAGACCTCACATTGAGGATTTTTCTAAACCAAAATTTGACTAGTTTCAATTCCAGTTTTCAATTTCCCCCAGAGTGGTCAGCGTGTCCAGGTCACCCAAGGATGACCTGTTTGACAGGTGGGAGGTCGAAGGTTCCCTCTGGTGGTCATCCCACAATAAGGGATGGCCAGTATAATTCACAGAACTTCCTCAAAGAAAAGGCATCTTACATGGCACCTAGGTCAGATGCCCACAGTTGGAAGAAGGAAAAGTTAGTAAGGACACATTGCAATGGGCTAGATGTGGAGCTTATCTGTTCCATGGTGGGGTTTTCAGATTCTGCAGCTGGTTTCCTAGGATAATCCAAAAATGTTTATCAGAAAAGGACAAAACAAACACTAAACAGAAAAACAAGAACACATGACCACACAGACCTGAAACAGACAGACCAGGGGTCGAGGTGTCGTCCCACCACCACCTGGGATTTGGGAAGTAGTGCTGCATCCAGCCTTCCACCGAATCCCCCTTACCTCTGGAGGTTTTCAGACCAGATGACTTTCCACTCACACTTGTGTTGATGCCCTCTGACTGCCACTCCTTCCTGCTGGGGCCTGGAGAATGTCCCAGTGGCCACTCCCTAGGGTCTCCAACCTTTAGTCAGAGTATAGTCCAATAAACAAAGACTGTGAAACCAGATTCCAGGGTCAGTTTACCGAGAAGAATAAAATATCTTGCTGGGGCCTCCAAATATAGCAAGTCCTAGACCAGAAATGAACAGAAGACCACCCAAATAAAAATTAAAAAGGAGAGTTTATTAAGCTGGCCAGCATCTGTTCCCTCCCAGCAAGGAGGAGAGCACCCCATCCTACTTTTACAGTGAGTTTTTAAAGGCGAAAACCACATTCCCTTACAATGACCTCCCCCTTACTCTTCAGTCATTCTCCCACCCCAATTATCTTTCACAAGAGCAAGCAAGCACCATTTACAAAAATAGAACTTGGGCAGAGGGAGCTCCAGATAAGGGCAAGACCAAACACCAGAGCAAGCTTGTATGGAGTACCAGGCCACCTTGACCTCAGGGCAAGACTAATATCAGATGTCTTTACTGGAATCATGCCCTTGGGCTTGTAGTTACTGCTCTGTGTTAATCTTTACTCTCTTGTGGCTCCTTGAGAATGTCAAGATGGCTGAGTGGTCTAACATGGCTTCCCTTAGGTCTGTTCACCAGAGATTGTTTCAGAACTAACTCTGTAGCACAGGCTGGCTTCAAACTCACCATATTCCTCCTACTTCTGCCTCCCAAGTGCTGTAATTACAAGCATGAGCCATCACTATGGGCTCTCTTAATTTTTAGCTTGTATTTTTGAAATTATTTGTGTGTGTGTGTGTGTGTGTGTGTGTGTGTGTGTGTGTACCTCTTGCCTCTACAAACAAACACCAGACAGTTGCACCACTTTTTGTGTTTGGTTTACATGGATAGCTTGGGAATTGGGCCCAGACTTCACAAGCAACTTTAACTGCTGAGCATTCTTCCCAGTCCCATCTTTTATTATTTATTTATTTATTTATTTATTTATTTATTTATTTATTTATTTAGGTAGGTCTCACTCTAGTCCATGCTGACCTGGAACTCACTCTGTAGTCCTGGGCTGGGCTTGAACTCACAAGGATTTTCCTACCTCTGTCTCCCAAGTGCTGGAATTACAGGCATGAGCCACCAAACTTGGCTATTTTTTTAATCTGCATTTTCATGGAAGGGGTGTGTGTTCTTCAGTGCATTCGCCACTGGTAAGGTATCATGCTCTTGCAAATAACTTCCCACCCATGTCATATGAGCAACCTTAATTAAAGTTAATGGTCTCTCTTTCTCTCTCTCTTTCTCTTACACACATAAGACTTGAAAATAAGAATAGGATTACCTGGGAAGAGAAGAGGTTTAGCAGGAGTGGGAAGAGAAGAGATGGTAATGAGGGGTAAATATAATAAAAAATGTGGCTTTTTAAAAACTGTTTCATCACCTTTAAATGTAAGATATTACTTACCACTCTTCTAGTTCGAGGCCAGCCTAAGACTACATAGTGAATTCCAGGTCAGCCTGGACTACAGTGAAACCCTACTTCAAAAAAAAAAAAAGAAAGAAAGAAAGAAAGAAAGAAAAAAAAAAAAAAAAGAAAGAAAGAAAGAAAGAAAGAAAAAGAAAAAGAATTAGAAACAAACCTAGGGTTTGGGGTTCAAGGACATTCCTGGACCCCAGGCACCCTGCTACATAATGACCCAGGTTCGATTTCCCAGTAACCATGTAAAGTCAGATGCACAGAGCAGCACATGTGTCCCGAGTTTGTTTGCAGCAGCTGGAGGCCCTGGTGTGCCCATTCTCAGTCTCTCTCTTTCAATCTCTCTCTCTCCCTACCTCCTTCTCAGCACTGACAGGGAGAGGCCTGGGGGCTGAGGCAGGAGGATTGTTGCAGCTCCTGGTCAGTCTAACTGAAAAAGAGGAGCTCCAGGTTCAGTGAGAGATTCTCTCAGAGTAACAAGACCAAAGAGCACACGGGGAGCGTGCACATGCGCACATGCACTCTACACATAGTACACCCACAGCAAAAAATAAAATGTTAAATCATATTTATCATCTGTATGTGCATATGAGCACTGCTGAAAAAGCAAAGAACCCCACAGCAATAATATAATAAAAGTATTTTCAATTTATATCGTATTTTAATTTCGATAATTTTTTATCAGGATAATTATATACTCTCAGCAAACTCATCCTTGACAATTGCAGGAATACTTCTTATGGACCTTACAAATAACTTTTCTGGGAATACTTTTGTGGGGCAGCCTTTTTTGATAATCTCTTGATTGATCCCGTAACCAAGTTAGTCATACACGTTGAAGCCATTCGAAACCATATACTGTGTTCTTAAAGCATGTACTCAGCATAGATTTACTGTACTTTAGACTGCCCATGTCTTGAACAGCCTAGACAATCAATATTTGTGAGGAATACGGGCATGCTGATGTGATCTTAAACCATGCTCTTGCATCTCCCCTGTGCTCAGGCCGGGAACAGTGTGTGGGCGTGCATGCGTGCACGTGTAAGATGTAGTGGCTAGATCTAGGACCACCATGGGAAGTGGCTATTTTGGAAGCAATGAATTACCCACACAAATACTGAAAGCACGTGTGGGTTTAGACTGATGACATCTGGGAATGGTGTGTGTGTGTTCTGCAATAGAAGTCCACAGAACCTGCCCTTATGCCCCTTCCTTTGAATAATGGTTAAAGAATTTTTTAGGACAATATTACTTGTTAGTTTCCTAAATATCACAGGTTTTGCTGTTCAATTAATAGACAAGGTATGTGCTTGCTTGATAGTAGTGGGTTCATTCTTGTTTTAAATGACTCCAAGAGTCATCTTTCTTTATTTCAGACACTGCGTCAACTGGTGCCCCATGTGAGGAACTTCTAATGGCCTTCACAGACTGGCACCATAAAAATCCCTAGGAAAGAAGGGAATTACTTGGAGCTCCTTTATTTCTTCTTGCAGTTTTGCCAAGCCCATTTGCTTTTGTTTTCTTCTTTCATTATGGGAAACTCTGTCCCCTGAGGCTCACACACAGCCCTTATTAGCTTTGCTTAAAGGAATTGGGGCCAAAACCTTATCTCTTCATTAACATATGAAAACATCAACTTAGTTTAAAAAAAAAAAAAAGGTAGGGTTTCACTCTAGCCCAGGCTGATCTGGAATTCACTATGTAGTCTCAGGGTGGCCTGAAACTCACAGTGATCCTCCTACCTCCCGAATGCTGGAATTAAAGGTGTGCGCCACACCTGGCAAAAACGTCTTCATTCTGTAGTAACAACTCTCTCTTACTTGACTGATGACATGATTAAAATGTGTCAGAATGTCTGCAGAGTAAACAAGGCTCTGATTCTGCCAGCAGCCCTATGCCCCTCACTTTCTTTAACTGTGGAGAGGAGGTCCATTTCAAAAACAACCTTGTGGAGCTGGATAGATGGCTCAGTGGTTAAGGCGCTTGCCTGTAAAGCCTAACAACCTGGGTTTGATTCCCCAGGACCCACATAAAGCCAGATGCACAAAGTGGTGAATACGTTTGGAGTTCACTTGCGCTCTCTCTCTTTCTCTGCTTGCATATAAGTAAAAAAAATGTTAAACTTTTTTCTTTTTTAAAAATTTATTTATTTATTAGAGAGAGATAGCAATAGAGAAAGAAAGAGAGAGAGAGAGAGAATGGGCACGCCAGGGCCTCTAATCACTGCAAACGCACTCCAGACACATGCACCACTTTGTGCATCTGAGAGGGGGGTAGAGTTAGGTGACTGGACCTCTGAAAGTGAAAAGCACAAGAAAGTTTGCACTTGCTAGAAATTCAAGATGATCTGATTTCTTTCTCTCTCTCTCTCTCTCTCCTAGCTCCATAGAACAGTTTTTCCACAAACAGTCAGGACCCCTGCTAGGAGGGAGGTCTTTCATAGGATTTAAACATTGTGGTTGGTCAAATTCAGCCCCCAGAACTTGCTGCCAGGGTTAATCTCTTCCTGAGACAGCCCCTAGCCCTAACCAACCAGCTGTCCTTCCAGTTCACTTGGGCCAGAAGACAGCCCAACGGTTATAAATACCTTTGCAAGGTGAGGGCAGACTCTCTCTCTCTCTCTCTCATCACTAGGGAACTTCCAGCTGTGGATGAGTTTTTCCCTCAGCTGAAGCCTGGCCTGGCTCAGCCCAGGCCCAGTCCCAGCCAGGAGCCCCCAACCCTTACTCTCCGCATGGGTTCTTTATCCTCTCCAGCTCCCCACATGGCAGGAGCTCCCTGAACTTTCTTTTCTCCTTTAATTCCACACTTTTCCCCAGGCCTTCCACGTGGGATCTCTAGCCACATGGGTGCCTTTCCTTGGCTCTAGTTCCATCAATAAAGATGATAATTTAATAATTACCCTTCTCAGTTTTTTTAAAGAGTTTATTTTTGTTTATTTCTTTCATAGGATTTAAACATTGTGGTTGGTCAAGTTCAGCCCCTGGAACTTGTTGTCAGAGATAATCTCTTCCTGAGACAGCCTCTAGCCCTAACCAACCAGCTGGCCCACTGGTTCACCTGGGCCAGAAGATAGCCTACCACTGTAAGGTTATAAATACCTTTGCAAGGGAAGGGCAGGCTCTCGCTCTCTGATCACCTGGAAACTTCCAGCTGGGGGTGAGTTTTTCCCTTGGCCTAAGCCCTGGCCCAGGCCCAGCGGGAGCCCCCTAGCCCTTACTCTGCATAAGTTCTTTCTCCCCTCCAGCTCCCACATGGCACGAGCTCCTTGATTTTTCTTTTCTCTTTTCTTTCCATGTTTTTTCCCCCAGATCTGTATCTGGTCACATGGACTCCTGAGCTACACATGGGCTTTGGGGCTCCACGTGGTATACTTCTCTTCTCCCCACTTTATCTCCCCTTACCTCCCAGACTTCCCCTTTCCACACTCCTTTGTAAAATCTAAAAGGGGTCTGTAAAAAAAATCATTCTCTTGAAGCCGGGCGTGGTGGTGCACACCTTTAATCCCAGCACTCGGGAGGCAGAGGTAGGAGGATCGCTGTGAGTTCGAGGCCAGCCTGAGACTACATAGTTAATTCCAGGTCAGCCTGAGCTAAAGTGAGACCCTACCTCGAAAAACCAAAAAAAAAAAAAAAAATCATTCTCTTGAATCTGGAATTGCCAATTCTTTGGTTAGTTTGCAGATATGAACTTAGGGCTTGGGATTCCAGAAAGCACCCCAGAACCCCAATTTCCCTGTTACATTAGCACCCTTTACACATCTGGCTTACATGGGTACTAGGAAATCAAACCTGGGTCCTTAAGCTTCGCATCCTAAGCCATCTCTCCCACTTAGTTAAAAAAAAAAAAATTATATATGTGTGTGTTTTTTGAGGTAGGGTTTCACTCTAGTCCAGGCTGACCTGGAATTCACTATGTAATCTCAGGGTGGCCTTGAACTCATGGTGATCCTCCTACCTCTGCCTCCCGATTAAAGGCATGCACCACCACAGCCCAGCTTAGTAAAAATATTTTTTAAAGACATAAATAAAGATCCTGGGTCTGGAGAAGTTGCTTAGTGGTTAAGGCACTTGCCTGCAAAGCCGAAGGACATAGGTTTAATTCCCCAGGACCCACGTAAGCTAGCTGCACAAGATGCTTCATGCATCTGGAGTTTGTTTGCAGTGGCTGGAGGCCCTGGTACACCCATATTTTCTCTGTCTCTCTTTCTCTCTCTCAAATAAATAAATAAACATAAATAAAGATCCTAGCCCATTTCAATCTGTAAAACTTCCCCCTAAAATATATCCTTAATGTAAAAAAAGTTTTCACTGGGCAAATCAATCTGATCTAAATTTGATAAAGAATGCCTTCTGGGACTGGAGAGATGGTTTAGCAGTTAAGGGCCTGCAAAGCCCAAGAACTCAGGTTCAATTCCCCAGTACCCATGGTAAGCCAGATGCACAAAGTGGCACATGCATCTGGAGTTCATTTATAGTGGTTAGAAGCCCTGGCATGCCCATTTTCTGCCTCTTTCTCTCTAAAATAAATAAATTTTATATATATATATATATTTTGTTTGTTTGTTTGTTTGTTTGTTTTTCCTTAAAGAATGCTGGTGACGCATGCCTTTAATCCTAGCACTCATGAGGCAGAGGTAGGAGGATTGCCATGAGTTCGAGGCCACCCTGAGAGTACATAGTGAATTCCAGGTCAGCCTGGGCTAGAGAGAAACCCTATCTCAAAAAACCAAAATAAATAAATAAATAAATAAATAAATTTGGGTTGGGAAAATTGCTCAATGGTTAAGGCCACTTGTTTAGAAATTGTGGGTCTTTACCGTTTCCTGGGGTCATTGGCGAGGAAGGGAGGAGTTGGGAGGGAAGCAGGGTCCATCCTGGAGCAGTGGGTGAGTGCAAAGAAGAAGATGATGGGCAATGAACACCCGAGAGACCATCTGATGGACAGCACTCATTTATTAAAAGGGGCGTGGGTTTATAAACACTTGGGGAAGATGAAGATGGCACATACAGACTATATGGCAATCGGATGCAAAGTTTATGGGCTGTTATCTAAGTGGCGGAAGAACAAGTAACTTCAAAGCTATGGGGGGAGGAGTTGTGAGAGAGAAGATAAGGGGAATGGCAGAAGGCTGTGACTTCAAAGGCTTTGGGGATGAGAGAGATGGTGAAAAGGCTACGTGACTTCAGCCACATAAGGGTCTCTTGGGCAGCTAGCCACAAGGTCAGGAACTGTGGGGGGCAAAGTCTGACTTATGGAATGGTCAGAGCCTTTTGGGGTCCAGGGGAGGGCCTCGCCAGTTCTGCCCACTCTGGGCGATGACAGGGCACACTACAACCTACAATGTAGGGAAGGCCAGTCACCATCGCCAGGGACGGTAAGGCCAGCTGCAACCCCACAGCCCAGGGTCCCTGGCCATGTCCAACAGTTCAGGCCAGCCTCCTCACAGTCCCAGCCCGTTTTTAGCAATGCCCAACAAGAAATATCTGTTCCAGGGGGCTGTACCCATGTAAAGCCAGACACAAAGTGGTGCATGCATCTGGGGATCATTTGTAATGGCAGGAGGCCCACAATGTCTCTCTTGTAGTTAACACAGATTCTTTTATTCTGCTCTTAATTGCCAATATTAACTCTCAAATCATATATTACATATCACACATAAATCTCTTTACGTATGTATGTATGTATGTATGTTACATAATGACTGCCAAAGATTACAGACAGGGTAAAGATGGATAAGAGGCAAGGAAGCTGACAGAAATGCAAATACAGTTTCTATGGAGGCCTGCCAAAAAGCAGTTTCTGGTTGCAGAGGAGAAAGAGGCAGGACTGGGTTCAGATGAATGAACAGGCAGAAGGCTGGACAGCATGCCCAGACTAAAGAATGGAAGGATGGACAGATGGCAGTTTGGGTAGGCTGCATCAACATGGTGATGGAGCTAAGCTGAAGCCCTGGGACAGTCGGTAGTTCCACATACATGGGGAGGTCAGTCAGATGGCAGAAGGGTGGGGTTTTCATCATAAAAATATTAACTATCCCATTCTTTATGGGCTTCTGGTGTGAGAGTTACACACTTTCTTTGATCTGGTTTGTTTGATAAGTTCTCAAACCTGACTTTCTATTCCTGATAACATTTTTAAATAGCCAAATAGTCCCAATTAACTTTGATAAACTTATACAGTGGCACCCTTTCTATTCCCAGGAATAAGTCATTTATCAGTCTGTGCCACATGGGTGGTGCCAGACAGATTCCATTCGTATGTCATGTAACACCCAGGTGCAGAGTCCTTCTCCATCCTCAAAAATGGAGTTGAATTTGGCAAAGCAGTCTCAAAAGCCAGTTTTACACAATACTTTGTGTAGGTCACAGCCTGATCTCAACACTACCTGATCATGGTTTTGAATATTTATACAAATTCTATGGAAACATACAATGGATCAAAATCTGCACAAGTCAAATTGATACAATGTTTCAAAATGTATAGTGATATTCTGCACGTACAAAGCAAGGGCACAGGAATTGTCTGTAATGCAGCCAACAGTGGGAAACAGTCTGGCAGCAGCTTCTCAGGTTTTTCATGTTTGGTAAGTGTCATGCCAAGAACAATGAGCTCAAGGCCTGGGGTTAAAAGGATTTACCAGACAAGAATTGGCATAAAAATTTTACTAAAGAGGCCAGGTATGGTGATCCATGACCTTAATCCTAGCACTCAGAAGGCAGAGGTAAGAGGATTGCTGTGAGTTCAAAGCCAACATGAGACTGCATAGTAAATTCCAGGTCAGCCTGGGATAGAGTAAGACCCTATATCAAAAGATTTTTTTAGGGCTGGAGAGATGGCTTAGTGGATAAGGCGCCTGCCTCCTAAGCCTAAGAACGCTGGTTCCAATCTCCAGGTCCCACGTTTAGCCAGATGCAAAGTGATGCAAGGGCGCAATGCCGCACTTGCCCCAAGGAGGCGCACACATCTGGATTTCATTCACAGCAGCTGAGAGACTGTTGGCACGCCCATTCTCTATCTGTCTCCCTCTACCCTCTCTGTCTGTCTCTCTCTGTGTCTCTCTAAAAAAAAAAAAATTTTTTTTAAAGATTTTTTAAATTTTGTTTTATTTAGAACTTCCATAATTGTAGACAATATCCCATGGTAATTCCCTCCCTTTCCCCACTTTCCCCTTTGAAACTCCTCTCTCCATCATATCCCCTCCCTCTCTCAATCAGTCTTTTATTTTGATGTCATGATCTTTTCCTCCTATTATGATGGTCTTGTGTAGGTAGTGTCAGGCACTGTGAGGTCATGGATATCCAGGCCATTTTGTGTCTGGAGGAGCATGTTGTAAGGAGTCCTACTTCCTTTGGCTCTTACATTCTTTCTACCACCTCTTCCGCAATGACCCTGAGCCTTGGAAGGTGTGTTAGAGATATTTCAGTGCTGAACACTCTTCTGTTCCTTCTTAGCATGGTGCCTTCTGAGTCATCCCAAGGTCACCACCATCTGAAAAGAGAAGCTTCTCTAACCAAAAGTGAGAGTGGCATTAATATATGGGTATGAACATTAAGAGAAGTGCTTACCAGGCAGTTTGGTGAGCATAGTATATACATTTAGCCAGACACCACCAGACGTTACACCCCTAGGGCTCATGACTACCCCTGTTGTAGGTTTTCAGTTTCAGGGATGTATTCCCTCCCATGGAGCAGGCCTCCAGTCCAATTAGAGAGTGGTTGGTTTCCCCCATAACAGACATGCCACTATTTTTTGTTTGTTTGTTTTTTTCGAGGTAGGGTCTCATTCTAGCCTAGGCTAACCTGGAATTCACTCTGTATTCTCAGGGTGGCCTTGAACTCACAGCAATCCTCCTACCTCTGCCTCCCAAGTGCTGGGATTAAAGGCATGTGCTACCATGCCCAGCAAGAGCCAGTTTGGCTGCTTGGCCAGGAGTCAAGCCTCTCCATTCCACCCCTTATGCTTGGGGGATGGTAGAAGCATATGCTCTTTTCGACCACAGAGCAGAGCCTTGTGCACATACGCCACAACAGCAATATAAAGAACAGCAACTGCTGGGCATGGTGGCGCACACTCCAGGACTCAGGCAGGAGGCAGAGGTAGGAGGATTGCTGTGGGTTCAATGCCACCCTGAGACTATATAGTGAATTCCAGATCAGCCTAGGCTAGAATGAGACCCTACCTTGAAAAACCAATAATAATAATAATAATAATAATAATAATAAATTAATTAAAAAATAATAATAATAAAAGTTCAAAATCACCCCCAGATACACTTATGAGTTTAAGGTGAACCTAAGTCTATGTGAGTCCCAGTCTCAAAAAAAAAAAAAAATCCTCCCACAAACAAAATAAGATGGAGGTGGAGGTGAGGACAAGATGTGGGGAGGGTTAATCAAAACCAGATATTGCCTGGGTGTAGTAGCACACACCTTTAATCCCAGCACTCAGGAGGCAGAGGGAGGAGGATCACTGTGAGTTTGAGGCCATCCTGAGACTACATAGTGAATTCCAGGTCAGCCTGGAGCTAGAGCAAGACCCTACCTCAAAAAACTGGAAAAAAAAAAAAATAAAGCAAAAAAAAAAAAAAAACAGCTTCTTTCCTTCTACTTGGCTGCCGGAGCTGCTCTCTGCCTTCCAGCGTGGATTGAAGACCAGTGTGGATTGAAGACTCCTCCAGGCCTTCAGTGCTGGATTGGTACTGCTGAGGCATCTGGCCTCGTGGACTGAGCAGCTACCAGGTTCCTTGATTCTTGGGCTTACAACTGCTGTTGGACTACCGTAAGCTAATCCAATAAATTCCCTTTTTAATAAAAAATAAAAATTAAAAAAACAACAATAAAACAGCAATCTACCAATAAGAAATCTGCAAGTAAAGTAAAGCTAAACTTACAAGGGTCCACAGCCAAGGAAATCCTAAAGATGCCCACTAACAGGTGAGGGGTGGTCAGTGGTTTCTGAATGGAGTCAATCTCCTTATCCACTTGTAGTGTTTGTGCAACATCCTGTGCGTCGTCCGGGATATATACATAGCATTCCACACTAAGAGGGTATAGGCCCATCCTTGGACAGTGGAGAGTGAGTCTAAGGCCATTCTACTCTGACATCACCCTCCTCATCTGGGCAGTCTCATCTAACAGGCCATCAAGCACATGCCAACTTATATTCAAGGACTGGGCCACATGTTGGGCAAAGGCTTTCACTTGTAATTCTATGGCTATTGTGCCCACCCCAGGGACAAATATAGCCATCTGATAAAACCACTAGGTGGCACAAGCAGCTTGGTGGTGGCTTTGATGCCAACAGTGTATCATAACATCCCAATTATGCGGCCATGATGAAAGAGAGGTTAGCATTCGATCAGGTATATATGGGTGTCCCCAAGTACATCATGCTATCCACTTAGTGGGGAAGTAGGGCCATCCAAACCTACAACATACCTTAATGTGCCCTGGGGGAAGAGAGTGGGTGGGTTTAGTACCTGTAAGTGGGCAGCCATTCAACTAGGTATTCTTTTATTCTGTATTGTAACATTACAGAACATGGCTGGTATCCAATCTACCTCCCTATGACAAATAGCCCTCTAGTGCTGTTCAATACACAGTGGGACAATGTCTGCTCATATATAAACACTTTCCATCCATTCTCCCCCACTGTACACCACATGTTTGAATGGGGAGGGGTTCCATCCATCTCCACCCATTGTATACCACATGTCCCAATGGGGAGACATTATCACGGTTCTTCAATAAGAGGGCTTCAATCCATTGCCTCTGTTGGTCCTCTCACCAGTTGATTTGCATTCCACCACTGCTAAGCAATCCAGTTGTCAGCAGTGTCTGGGGCTGTGTGCCATGATAGTCCTCCCATTGCATGGGGGGTGCTCTGTTCAGATTCAGCATCAAGTTACGTTGGGGACCTGTGCAAAGGTGTGAGCCGAAGAGACTAACCATTAGCCTGGGCGATGCTGGTTGGAAAGACAGCAGTTATAGATGCCATTAAAGGCAAGTCTTTGCTATTAGACACTGTGCATGCCACACATTTTGTCTTGTGATGGGATGGTTGCCAAAATAACTGTGCATCCCAGCTGATGGTACCATACTTTCTCCCCTGTATGGTGGTAGTAGAGGGTGACACCTCCCACCAGTAGGGGAGGTAGTGGCCAAGCATGAGCCACCACACATGGTGTTTTAGAATAGCAGAACTGGTCATTGGCAATTCTGCGACTACTTTTGTTTGCCATGTCATAATATTGAGGCGTAAGTGTATATTATGGTCTGGTCTTGTCCTGTCCTCCATGGTTCTAATAAAACTGCCCATGGTCCATATACTGTGACCTGAGCACCCCTCCCCCTCAACCAAGTCCATGTGAGTTATTTACCAGGACTCAGTGCTGTGGGGCCAATAATACTAACTGGTTCTCCCCTACCTGCATAGTAGCTTCCCTGGTTGGTTTCAAAAAGACCCAATAGATACACCCACATAACATCCTGTCCAAGGGACTCTTTCCATCTTTCTGGGGTTGTTCATATAATAGCTGTGTTGCTATGGGTAATATCTTCTACCAACCTCACCCGGTGGGCCCTGGAGTGTGAAGTTTCATTTTCACAAGACCATTAAATCTTTCTATCACACCTACTACTGGAGCCTATAGGGCACATGTAACATCCGTTGGCTGCCCTGTTCCTTGGCCCAAGATTGGTGTCCTACCCAACAAAGGCCTAGCCTTGGTCATTTCGGATCTCCATAGGCATCCCATAAGGCCTGGATGGTTGTAGACTGAGATGGGGTCGCAATGGGACAGGCAAAGCCGAATCTGGTGGTTGCATCTATTGCAGTAAAGAGGTACCTCACACCAGTAGCAGAGGGCAGTGGGACCGACATGGTCCTCCTGCCAGGCAGAGAGGGCTTCCAAAGCTCGTTTCACATGTCTAGGAGTGTACTGTGGTCTGGGTGGGGCCGCCTACGCCCTGCGACCATGGACACTGTTACACACCTAATCTTGCATCCTCAGCCGTGAGCTGTAGCCCCCATCATCCTGCAACATGCTGCAGAGTCTTAATTCCAGCATGCCTCTTTTGCCTACGGAGCCAGGGTCCTCTTGGGAGTTGAATACCTATGACCTGCACTTGTGCTGAGCGTCTGCTGCTTCAAAATCCAGGGACAGGTGGGCTCTGTGCCCTGAAACATGATAAATGGGAGTTTGCTTCTGAGGACCTATTTTCCCTAATTTCTACCACATGTCTTTTCCCCCACAAGGGTTGTCTCCCTATTTCACATACCTGGGAAGCCCACTGAGGCAGCCACAGGGTCAAACCACGATACCTGGGCCAGCTAACTATACATATTGCGTCTGGGGTATCTTCCTGCGTGAGTACTAGCCAGACAGCTCATAACTCCGCCCATTGACTGACCCATCCTTGTCCCATCTCAGACCCAGAAGTTTCTGTAGAAGACTAAAAGCAGTTGCCACCCAAGTGGATGGGTTCCCTTTGCAGGAACCACTGTCCTTATACCAGGCCTCCTGGGGAGGGGTCCCCAAACTCTGCATGTATGGGCTTGGAGTTTGGATTCTTCAGCACATAGATCATTCTGGCCTTCATCCTTGGTGACATATGTCACTGGTCCATGTACTGCCTGAAACTCTTGGGCTGTGGACTAGAGGAAAACCATGCCCATTAGTACCCCACTTAGTCAGGGTGGGGGCTTGTGCAATTCCTGAAGAAGGCTTAGTCATCCATGTTTGTATGCAGCCCTCAACTCGATAGGTGGTCTGTACCTTACAGGTTGGTGTCTAGTGATAGACTCTGTGGCATGTAGGGGTGTATAGACCACAGCCAGTTGCCTCATCTCCCTTCCATAGCTGGGATCAGAGTCCTATAGGGACCGGCTTCCTCCTTGGGAAGGCCATAGCCCCCAACTATACCCTTTGAGGGTTACATGGACACTTCATTGGAAGCGGGTCTACCACCATTAAAGTTTGTGCCTGGACCACAAAGCATTTGGCTGCCTTGAATGCAGCTTCTGTATCTCCCAAGACTCCCCCTTCTTTGTCAGGTGGTATAAGGGCCGCACTGTCCGATCTAAATGGGGTATGAAGGTATGCTAGTACCCCAACAACCCCCCCCCCCGCCTAAAAAATCCTGCAATTGTTTCACAGTTTCCAGCTGTATGTCTATTTTTGTCTATAACAGCCTCAGGATATGACCAGATGACACCCAAGAATTTGACAGATAATCAGGATCTTTGTTGGTGTTCACTGTCCCACTGTGATGCATAGGCTGGTTGCACTGGTCTCCAACTCTGTAAGAGAATCAGAAGTAAGCATTATGTCACCAGTAGATTGATGTACATGAACGATGTTGGGTGCTCCCACCTGGCCAAGTCCTGGGCCATCAGACCATGACATATTGTGGGACTATGGAGCTAGCCTCTGGGGAGGGTGACTAGAGTCCATTTTCTGCCTTCCCATGTAAAAGCCAATTGATCCTGGCTCTAGGTGCAATGCCAATGGAGAAAAGGGCATTAGCTAAATCCAGGACACAATGATAAGTTTCCAGTTCATGGGTCAAGCAGCCCACAATGCTTGTGATGCCCAGGGCTGCAGTGTGCTGTTGTGGTGTAACTATATTCAGTTCTCAGTGTTCCACAGCTGCTCTCCAGGGACCGTCAGCTGCTGGACAGGGCATTCTGGGGAGGTGTTGAGGCTAGGGGCGGGCCTAATGATACCTGCTGCTTCCAGTTTCAGAATGGTAGCCCCATTGCAGTCACCATTTGGGAGATGTGTGGTAATTGCACTGGGGCATGGCGTGGATGCCCTGCACCTCTGTTTTCACGGAGGTGAAAGTCCCCTCCCACTGTGGTAAATTGCAAACCTTGCAGCACACCACTCCCAGGTTGTAATCAGCTATGGGACACACACACACACACACACACACACACACACACACACACACACACACACAGTAGCAATGAGGTGGGAGCATCGTATTACTAAAGTCAAAGGGACTTGCCTGGCCTTTATCTTCTGTCCCCATATCCTTTTTTTTTTTTTTTTTTTTTTTTTTTTTTGTTTTTTTGAGGTAGGGTCTCACTCTAGCCCAGGCTGACCTGGAAATTCACTATGTAGTCTCAGGGTGGCCTTGAACTCACAGCGATCCTCTATCTCTGCCTCCCAAGTGCTGGGATTAAAGGCGTGCGCCACCATGCCTGACTCCCCATATCCTTTTATAGTGACCTCTGGGCTGCTAAATTTGGAAAGATTTCCAATATAAGGGTAGTGTCCACAGCAATGTCAACAAGTACAGTTACCCTTGGGGCATTCTGCAGGGTCCAACAGTCAATTCCACAAGGCCACTAAGGTTCCCCATTGTCTGAATGCCTTGGCCAGTGCCTTAGTCGGGAAGGTAGTCAGCCAGACTTACCTCTCGTGCTTGAAGAGATGTGGGCAAGGGGGCATAGCACTATATAGGGCACCAAGAGTGCCAAAGTGACACAAATGTCCCAGAGGACCCAGATGCCAACACTATCCGAGAGGTAAACATTTCCTCATCTGGGCTCCTGTAACTCAGCCACATGTCCATCTCCTGGGTTACTTGCACCAATTCCAGGTAGATGATCCATTTACTGACCTGTTCCAGCATGTCCCAGCATTCTCCCATAGTATTCACGTAGCTGACATCAGCCAGTTAGCCAGGGACTGTTCCTTGCATCACTTCCTGTAATATATCTCTAAAGGATGAGATATTAGTAATCCTGGCCATTTTTGCCATTTCTTTGGGGGTCAGCTGTGTATTATCAGCTCCATCACCCCATAAATGCAACAGCCAGGTGGCAATCGTCTCCCTCACCCACTGTTTGCATTTTTTGGTCAGCTGTCACAATACCATGGCCATATATGTCATTTGCCAGGTGGCCTGAGTCCCTGGAAACAGCCCAGGGACCTGTTATTCCACCTCCAACCTCTGGCATAGGGCTGGACATACCTGGTATGCTGGCGGGGATACAGGGGTTGGACCTACTAATGGCATGTTCCTCAAAGTCCTCTTCCAAGGGTGGCACTTGCAGCTTGCTCTCAGCCTCCTGGCATCCTTCAGGTCCAGCTCCTTTGTCCACAGTGCCAGCACTGGTTCCTGCAAGTCTTGGCCACCCTGTTGGAGTTGTTTCAATACAAACAGTAACAGCCTGGCTGTCTCCCACTGAGACAGTGGGATTCCTCTCTCCAATTTTTTCAGGGCCTTGTTTACTTCTACAGGACTGGGATGGATGGCTCCCTAATCCCTCATCTGGGGACCACATGTCTGGTGGAGGGGTCCCCTTGAGGAAGTATTTGGAGGGTCATTGGGCTCACTCACTTCATCCTGCAGACTACACCAAGTGTCAGGAGCAGGCAGCTCCAGGAGAATTCGCTGAGGGTGAGCCCAGCTGGAAGGCCTGGAGCAGACATTCGCAGATGCCAGTGCAAGAGTGCAATGCAAAGTGCATTTGTTTCCAGTCACACAGGCTGCTTATTATATAGCCAGTGCACAAGGTGCAGGCGCACTCCACATAGTGCTGAATCATGGTGACATGACAAAGCCAGTTTATATGCTATGCTGGAAGTGAAGCCTACCACCATCTTAGGTATGTGCCTCTATACCCGCCTTGTGGACTGAGTAGCTAAAACAAACAAACAAACAAACAAACAAACAAACAAACAAAAATTTGCTTATTTGAGAAAGACAGAGGAGAGGGAGAGGGAGAGGAAGAGGCAGAGAGAGAATGGGTGTGTCAGGTCCTGCAGCCACTGCAAAGGAACTCCAGACACATGCACCACCTTGTGCATCTGGCTTATGTAGGTTCTGGGGAGTCAAACCTGGGTCCTTAGGTTTCACAGGCAAAAACACCTTAACTGCTAACTCATCTCTCCAGTTCAAGCCCTTTTTAAAAGTTTTAACATTAAATTAAATTAATTTATTTATTTGAGAGAGAGATACAGAAATAAGCAGGGAGAGAGACAGAGAAAGAAAGAACGGGTGCTCCAGGGCCTCCAGCCACTGTGAACGAACTCCTGATGCATGTGCCTCCTCGTGCATCTGGCTTACATGGATACTAGGGAATCGAGCCTCGAACCTGGGTCCTTTGGCTTCACAGGCAAGTGCTTAACTGCTAAGACATCTCTCCAGTCCCCAAAGTTTTATTTACTTGAGAGCAAGAGAGAGAGAGAGACAGAGAAAGAGGTAGGCAGACAGAGTGAGTATAGGTGCTCAAGGGCTTCTTGCCATTGGAAGCAAACTCCAGGTGCATGCATCATTTAGTGCATCTGGCGTCATGTAGGAACTGGGGAATTGAACTTGGATCCTTAGGCTTTGCAGGCAAGTGCCTTAACCACTGAGCCATCTCTCCGCAGCCCCTAAGCAGTTTTTTTATGTTTATGCCCATATATTAATACTACTCTCACTTTTGGTTAGAAAAGCTTCTCTTTCCAGGTGGTAGTGACCACTGGGGTGACTCAAAAATCTCCATATGGTGAAAAAAAGTGACAGAGGAGTGTTCTGCACCGAAACATTTCTATCACACCCTCCAAGGCTCAGAGTCCATTGCGAAGAGGGGCGGAAAGAATGTAAGAGCCAAAGGAAGGATAGGACTCCTTACAACATGCTCCTCCAGACACAAAATGGCCTGGATATCTATGACCTCAGAGTGCCTGACACTACCTACACAAGACCATCATAATAAGAGGAAAAAGATGATGACATAAAAATTGAGAGGAGCCGGGCGTGGTGGCTCATGCCTTTAATCCCAGCACTCGGGAGGCAGAGGTAGGAGAATCGCAATGAGTTTGAGGCCACCCTGAGAATAGAGTGAATTCCAGGTCAGCCTGGGCTAGAGTGAGAATCTACCTCAAAAAAAAAATAAATAAATAAGTTAAGAGAGAGCCGGGCGTGGTGGCGCACGCCTTTATAAAATCCCAGCACTTGGGAGGCAGAGATAGGAGGATCGCTGAGAGTTCAAGGCCACCCTGAGACTACATAGTGAATTCCAGGTCAGCCTGAGCCAGAGTGAGACCCTACCTCAAAAAAAAAAAAAAAAAAAAAAAGAAAAAAAAGAAATTAAGAGAGAGACTGTGAGGGGGAGGGGATATGACGGAGTGTGGAGTTTCAAAGGGGAAAGTGGGGGGAAGGAGGGAAGTACAGTGGAAAATTGTCTACAATTAAGGAAGTTGTTAATAATAATAATAAGAAGAAGAATAATACAACTGCCCTGCCTTTAATCCCAGCACTCCGGAGGCAGAGGTAGAAGGATCGCCGTGAGTTCGAGGCCACCCTGAGACTACATAGTGAATTCCCGGTCAGCCTGGGCCAGAATGAGACCTTACCTCAAAACAAACAAACAAACAAACAAACAAACAAACAAACAAACAAACAAAAAAACCCAACCAACTAATAAAATAAAATAGAGACAGATGGAGAGGGGAAAAGGGTATGATGGAGAGTGGAGTTTCAAAGGGGAAAGTGGGGGGAGGGAGGGAATTACCATGGGTTATTGTCTACAATTATGGAAGTTGTCAGTAAAAATGACTTATAAAAAAACAATGAATGGTTCATGGAAGAAAACAAAAAGGAAATTTTAAAAAATTTTACAACAGAATGATAACAAAAACACAACATGCCAAAACTTATGGGACACAATGAAGACAGTCCAAAGGGGACAATTCATAGCACTAAAAGCCTTCATAACAAAAACAGAGAGATCTCAAATTAATAACCTAACCTTCCACCTAAAGGCATTGGGGAAACAAGACAATCCAACCTTGAGTTCCAGATGGAAAGAAATAATTAAGATCAGAGAGCTGAAATTAATGAATTGGAAACTAAGAAAACCATTAAGAAAATTGTCAAAACAAAAAATGAACAAGATTAATTAAACCTCTGGCAAATTTGATCAAACAAAAAACAGAGAAGTCTCAAATTAACGAAATTAGAAATGAATAAGGAAAGGTCATAACAGACACCAATGAAATTGGAAGAATCATTGGGACATGTTCAAAACTTCACAAAATTGGATAACCTGGAAGAAATAGATAAATTCCTGGACACATTCCACCTGCCAACACTAAATTCAGAGCAGATAAATCTCCTAAACAACCTATTACAACCATCAAGGTTGAAAATTTAATCAAAAACTTACCCAAAAGGAAAAGTCCAGGACCTGATGGATTCTCAGCCAAATTCTACCAAACCTACATTTTTAAAAAATTTAATTAATTAATTTATTAGAGACACAGAGAGAGAGAGAGTGAGAATGGGTGCACCAGAGCCTCTAGCCATTGCAAATGAACTCCAGATGCATGTGCATCTGGCTTACGTGGGACCTGGAGAATTGAACCAGGGTCCTTAGGCTTTGCAGGCATGTGCCTTAACCACTAAGCCATCTCACCCGCCCAGTTTAAGCCATTTTTTATCAAGCTTCTTGTTTGTTTGTTTGTTTGTTTGTTTGTTTGTTTGTTTGTTTATTTTGAGGTAGGGTCTCACTCTAGCCCAGGCTGACCTGGAATTCACTCTGTGGCCTCAGGGAGGCCTCAAACTCACAGTGATCCTCCTACCTCTGCCTCCCGAATGCTGGGATTAAAGGTGGGTACCACCACACCTGGTTTACCAAGCTTTTTAACATAATCAGAGAACAGGGAATGCTCTCCAACTCTTTCTATGAAGCTAGCATCATGCCAATACTAAAGCCAGACAGAGATACAGTAAGAAAAGAAAGCTATAGACTTTTAGCCCTGATGAACTTGGATGCAAAAATCCTGAACAAAATCCTTGCAAACTGAATTCAACACATCAAAAGCATTATCCACCTCGATCAAATAGATTTTATCCCAAGGATACAGGGATGGTTCAACATGTGGAAATCAATTAACATAATGCACCACATAAATAATCTTTAAAAAATTAAATTTATTTATTTTGAAAGAGAGAGAGAGAGAAAAAATTAGTCATGCCAGGGCTTTTAGCCACTGCAAAAGAACTCAGATGCATGCATCCCCTTGTACATCTGGCTTATGTGGGTACTGCAGAATCAAACCAGGGTCCTTTGGCTTTGCAGGCAAACACCTTAACCACTAAGCCATTTCTCCAGCCCTACATAAGTAATCGTAAACACAAGGACCATATGATTATTTCAATCAATGCAGAAAAGGCCTTCAACAAAGTACAATACCACTGCATGATCAAAACACTGGAGAAACTAGGCATGGAGGGATTATATCTCAACAAAATAAAGGCTGTCTACAAAGCTCAAATCATACTTAATGGGAAAAAACTGAAGGAGCTCCCATTAAGATTGAGAACAAGACAGGGGTGCCCTTTCTTACCACTGCTCTTCAACACAGTACTAGAAGTCCTAGCCTAAGCAATCAGACAGAAGAAAGAAATGAAAGGTATACAAATTGGAAAGAAAGAAGTCAAACTAATCCTATTTGTAAATGACATGATCCTATACATAAGTGACCCAAAAGACTCTACCATAAAACTTCTAAAGGTGATAAATTCCTTCAGAAAAATGGCAAGATACAAAATCAACACACAAAAATCAGTAGCCTTCCTATATGCAAAAGACAAATATACAGAGAAAAACATCAGTAAGGCTGCCTTTTAAAAAATATTATTTTTAATTTTTTTTTTTTAGAGAGAGACACAGAGAGACAGACAGAGAGGGAGAGGAAGACAGATAGAGATGGGCGTGCCAGCAGTGTCTCAGCTGCTGTGAATGAAATCCAGATGTGTGTGCCCCCTTGTGGGCAAGTGCGGCATTGCGCCCTTGTGTCACTGCATCTGGCTAAACGTGGGACCTGGAGGTTGGAACCAGGTTCTTAGGCTTAGCAGGCAGGCGCCTTAACAGGTAAGCCATCTCTCCAGCCCTGAGGCTGTCTTTTTTTAATAGTCACAAAAAAACAAAATACCTTGGAATAGCACTAACCAAGGAAGTGAAAGACCTATATAATGCAAACAGAAAAACACTCAAGAAAACCAGGCGTGGTGGCACATGCCTTTAACCCCAGCACTCGGGAGACAGAGGTCAGAGGATCGCTGTGAGTTCAAGGCCACCCTGAGACTACCTAGTGAATTCCAGGTCAGCCTGGGCTAGAGCGACCCCACCTTGAAAAAAAAAAAAAAACTCACTCATGAGGACATGAGAAGATGCAAAGACCTTCCATGCTCATATTGTGAAAATGGCAATTCTAGGTGTCGCAGGAAGATGGCGCTGGAAGCTGGTGATATGGAAGATGAGCAGCTTTCAGACTTGGATTCTGACATGAAGGTGATCCCCAGCAATAGACTGCTGCAAGTTCTGAAAGTACTAGGAGTGGGAAGCACAGAGTACTGGAGCAGCATGCGCACCAGTATCACATTAAACGACTGTTCAAGTGTGGATTCAAGTGAAGAGAGTTTTTCTAATTCAAATGAAGATAGCTCTCTTTGGAAACACAAGAGGCAGAAATGCCTTAATCCCTTCAAACCAGAACCTTTTCAGTTTGGCCAGAACATTGCGAAACCAGCTGTTGCTGGAGGAAAGACAGTGAATAACATATGGGGAGCTGTGCTGCAGGAACAAAATCAAGATGCAGTAGCCCTGAGCGTGGCATCTTGGGAATGGAGGGCAATATTGACAAAAGCAGACAATCTGAGACCTACAAACTATCTGCTCACCAAGAAGCTTGAGAGGGAATATCAAGAGTGTACAAAAGACTTAGACAAAGAGCTAGATGAATATATGTATGGTGACAGAAAACCAAAAATCAAACGAAGAAGAGAATGGGCAAGAGCATCTCAAACAGAAACACCCTGTCAAGGACAGACCAGGGGGCAGACTAGCAATGAACTGTAAAGGTTGATATGAGATCACAGAGGAAAATTCTCAAGAGAAAGTGGCTGATGAAATTTCTTTCAGGTTACAGGAAAGATCTGATAGCCTGAGTAGTGAGAATAATTGGGAACAAAAAGGCAATTGAACTTCTGATGGAAACTGTGGAAGTTGAACAGAATGGAGGTCTTTTCATAATGAATGGTAGTCAAAGAAGAATGCCAGGTGGAGTTTCCCTGAATCTGTTGAAATTATCAGTGAAGAACAGATTAAGGACATTTTCTACACTGAAAATCAAAAGGAATAATAATAAAAAAAAGCTGCTAGAAAGAGAAGAACACAGCTATTGGAGGAAAAAAAATGAAACAAGCCATCAAAAGTCTGAATTTTCAAGAGGAGGATAATACTTTATGAGAGACTTTTGCAAGTGACACAAAGGAAGTCTTGACCTCTCTGGATGAACCACAGGAGGGTCATGGGAAAGCCAAGTTGGATGCCAAGGAAGCCATTGAGGTTGATCATGCACAAGATTTGGATATCTTTTAAGTACATTTTGAGGAATAAACCTTCCTAACATAACATTGTAACTATCTCTACTGAGGTTGCTACTTTTTTTTTTTTTTTTTTTTTTTTTTTGGTTTTACAAGGTAAGGTCTCACTCTGGCCCAGACTGACCTGGAATTCACTTTGTAGTCTCAGGGTGGCCTTGAACTCATGGTGATCCTCCCACCTCTGCTTCCCGAGTGCTGAGATTAAAAGTGTATGCCACCATGCCTGGCAAAGTTGCTATACTTTGCACTGAATGTAGAGAAGGAAAAGCTATTTCTTCCAAGTAAAAAGTAAGGTTTGTGGGAAGATGAATGCACATAGAAAGATTTAAAGATGGCTCATGTCTGACAAGTAGACAGCGCAGGGTTTACTTTCTCAGTCTGTTGCATGTGCTGGTCATTGTAAGTAGTACTACTTGATAATTACTGTTGGCCAGTTTATTATAACATGTCATTCAAAAGTTTGTTTTTTTCTGATTTATCTTTGTGGTTACCTATGCTTTGGTTTAGAAACATTCCATTAAAAGACCTTACTAGGATGCATTAAAAAAAAAAAGAAAATGGTAATTCTACCAAAAGAAATATACAGGTTAAATATAATATCAATGAAAAGTCCAGCATCAGGCTGGAGAGAGGCTTAGTGGTTAAGGCACTTGCCTGCAAAGCTTAATGACCTGGGTTAAATTTTCCAGTACCCCATAAAGCCAGATGCACAGTGGTACATGCATCTGGAGTTTGTTTACAGTGGCTGGAGGCCTTGGTGTACCCATTCTTTCTCTCTCTTTCTCTCTTCTCTATCTCTCTCTGCTTGCAAATAAATTCAAAAAAAATTTTTGAGGTAGGGTTTCACTCTAGTCAAGGCTGATGTGGAACTCACTATGTAGTCTTAGGGTGGCCTTGAACTCATGGTGATCCTCCTACCTCTTCCTTCCAAGTCCTGGGATTAAAGGTATGTACCACCAGGCCTGGCATAAATAAAAATATTTTAAAAAAAAAATTTTAAATCCCAGCATCATTCTTCATAGATAGAAAATATATTCTCAAAATTCATGTGCAACAACAAAAGACCCCAGATATCCAAAAATATCCTCAACAAAGGAAATACCTGATCTAAAGCTATAGTACAAAGCCATAGTAACAAAACCAGCATGGTACTAGCATAAAAATAGACATATAGACCAATGGAACAGAATTGAAGACCTGGACCTTAGTTCAAATAACTACAGCTATTTGATTTTTTTTTTTCAAGGTGGGGTCTCACTTTAGCTCAGGCTGACCTGGAATTCACTATGTAGTCTCAGAGTGGTCTTGAACTCATGGCAATCCTCCTACCACTGCCTCCTGAGTGCTGAGATTAAAGGCATGTGCCACCACACCTGGCATTGACCAGGTAGGGTCTCACTTTAGCTCAGGTGATCTGAGATTAACTATGTAGTCTCAGGCTGGCCTCGCAGCATCCTCCTACCTCTGGCCCTGAGTGCTGGGATTTAATAAATTGACTTTTAATAAAGGAGTTAACAATGTATGCTGGAGAAAAGACAGCATCTTCAACAAATGGTGTTGGACAAATTGGATGACCATATGTAGAAAAATGAAACTAGACCCATTCCTCTCACCATGCACAAAAATCAACTCCAAATGGATTAAAGACCCACATATAAGACCAAAAACTCTCAGTGGATGAAAAAATAGAAGGAACTCTTCATGATATAGAAGTGGGGAAAGACTTTCTGAACAATGCCCCAGTAACCCATGAAATTAAACAACCATTCAACCAGTGGGATCTCATGAAGCTAAAAAGCTTTTGTACAAACAAACAAACCATTAACAGAGCCAACAGACTACCTACAGAATGGGAGAAAACCTCTGCCAGCTACATCACTGACAGAGGCTTAGCATCTAGAATCTACACAGAACTCAGAAAAACTAAGCAATAAAAAAAAAAATCAAACAATCCACTCAAAAAATGGGGCAGAGGGGCTGGAGAGATGGCTTAGCGGTTAAGGCGCCTGCCTGCTAAGCCTAAGAACCTGGTTCCAATCTCCAGGTCCTACGTTTAGCCAGATGCAGTGACACAAAGATGCAATGCCGCACTTGCCCACAAGGGGGCACATGCATCTGGATTTCTTTCACAGCAGCTGAGAGACTGCTGGCACACCCATTATCTGTCTCCCTCTCTCTCTGCCTCTCTCTCTCTCTGTTTCTCTCTCAAAAAAAAAAAAAAAAAAATGGGGCGGAGAACTGATTAGGGAACTCTCAAAGGAAAAAATACACATGGCTAATACTCACCTAAGAAAATGTTCAACATGCTTAACTATCAGGGAAATGCAAATCAAAACAACTATGAGATTCCACTTTACTCTAGTCAGGATGGCAATAACTGAAAAATCCAGCAATAGCTGGGCATGATGGAGCACGCCTTTAACCCCAGCACTTGGAGGCAGAGGTAGGAGGATTGCCATGAGTTGAAGGCCACCCTGAGACTACATAGTGAATTCCAGGTCAGCCTGGGCTACAGCGAGACCCTGCCTCAAACCACAAAAAACAAAACAAAACAAACAAACAAACAAAAAGCAAGCAAGCAAGAAAGAAAAAAAATCAATAAATGTTTGCAAGGATGTGGGAAAGAGGAACCGTCATTCACTGCTGGTGGGAGTGCAAACTTATACAAACACTATGGAAGTCAATATAGAGACTCTTGGAAAAGATGAAACTAGAACTATCAACTGACCCAGCCATTCCTCTACTGGACACCTTACCCTAAAGGCTCCACTCTTCACTGCAGGGAAATCTGCTCAGACATGTTTATAACTGCTCAATTCACACTAACTTAAAACTGGAATCAACCCAGATGCCCATTGTTGGATGAATGGATAATGAAGATGTGGTACATTTACACAATGGAATCCCATTTAGCATTAAGGAAAAATTTTACATTTATTTATTTATTTATTTATTTATTTGAGACAGAGAAAGGGAGGAAGAGAGAGAGAAAGAGAGAGAGAAAGAGTGAGAATGGACACGCCAGAACCTCTAGCCATTGCAAATGAACTCTAGACACATGTGCCACCATGGGCATCTGACTAATGTGGGACCAGGAGAATCGAACCAGGGTCCTTAGGCTTCACAGGCCTTAACCATTAAGCAATCTCTCCAGCCCAAGGAAAAATTATATAATGAAATTTGTAGGAAAATGGGCAGATGTGGAACAGATCATACTAAGCGAACTCACACAAGCACAGAAAGACAAACACTGCATGTTGACCTTCACCTGAGGTCCCTGAACTAGAAACACTTGACTTGCTGGCACACATGACAAGCAACTCAAGAAGTAGATGAGAGGGATGGAAGGGCAAGCTAGGCTAGACCATGACTCAGACAGGTCTTTAGTCTATGGTCATCTATGAATAGCAGGCAAGTTCATGAGTTTCAGCAATCTTAAAAGGCAGGGACGGGCTGGAGAGATGGCTTAGCAGTTATGGCGCCTGCCTGCTAAGCCTAAGAATACCAGTTCCATCCTCCAGGTCCCACGTTTAGCCAGATACAGTGATGCAAGGGTGCAATGCTGCACTTGCCCATAAGTGGGCACACACATCTGGAATTCCTTCACAGAGGCTGAAAGGCTGCTGGCGTGCCCATTCTCTAACTGTCTCTCTCCCCACCTGCCCCCCAAAAAAGAAAAGGCAGGGACAAGCCAGGCGTGTTAGCACATGCCTTTAATCCCAGCACTTGGGAAGCAGAGGTAGGAGGATGACCATGAGTTCAAGGCCACCCTGAGACTACATAATAAATTCCAGGTCAGCCTGGGCTAGAGTGAGACCCTACCTCAGAAAACCAAACCAAAAAAAAAGCAGGGACCATCCTTGAAAGTAGCCCATTGGGAGAGTGCTTGCCTGTTGGGCACTAGATTCAGTCCTCAGTACCCAGAAAAGGGGAGGGGAAAGGTGTTAAAGTGAGATTCCAATACCGGGGAGGCTACAGCAAGGAGGAAATCCAAGAGTCCGAGGTTAGCCTGAGCCTTATACATAGTGAGTTCAAGGTCAGCTTGGTACACATAGCCAACCTCTACCTCAAAACAAAAAGTTGTTGATTTCCACATTCGTGATTAAAGCAGGGTTGTTCTTCTTCTTTCATTTTACAGTTATAAACATTTGGGACTTGGCACGTAAAGTGCTAGCCTAGCATGCATGAAGCCCAGCATAGCATACAACTGAGTATGGTGGGACAAGCCTGTAATCTCAGTTCCAGAACTGGAGGAAGAAGGATTAAAAGTTCAGGGTCATCTTTGACTGCATATTAAAGCCAGCCAGGGCTATTTGGGACTATCTCAAAATAAAAGAAAAAAATGAATGAAAAAAAAAGAAGGGATGGAAGGGTTTGGGGGAGGGGAATAGAAGGGTAGGAGAGATATACACAAAGCCAAATCCAAAATGAATTAGTACCACACAGAACCTTCCTCCTGGATAGTGGAATAAAAGATATAACCCTCAGTAAGAGCATGGAGGAATTATCTGGTAAGAAGGGCCCTGGAAAGGGTGGGCTGAAGCCTAATTCTGAAACATTTGGTTCTGTCTTGCAACTCCCAGTACCAGAAATTATTTACAAGCCACATTGAATTGTTGATTGGAGAGACGTATGAGGTCCCCAAACAAGACAGACTTCTGTCAAAGCACCTGAGGTGAAAGGTAAGACTATTGCCAAAGACACCACATGCTGCCAATGCCAAACATCGAAAGGTCTGGCCAAATCTGGAAGGAAGCCAATGCTCAGATGGTCTGCCCAGATAGTGCTGGAAAGCACTACATGAGCTGCTGGGGAAACATGGCCAACACATTGTGAGCAAGCAGGGGACACTGCTATATGCAAGCAAGCAGCCTGACAAACTGTACACACCTGTGCAACAGTGGCAAACAGCCTAGGTGAGTAACCAATGGCTCTCTGTTTGGCTAAGAGATGTGCTTAGTGGAAAGGAACCCATAGCTGGAACTGAGAACTGAGTCAGAACCCTATAGAGACCAAGATTATGGACTCCACTGAGAAGCTTCAACTACTCTTTAGCCAAAAGTGAGGCTACACCCATCAAAATCTCTGTAAGTTAACAATGCTTACCCCCTTTAACCTATCCTGATCTCACTCTTAGTTGGAGAGTCTGTTTTTCTTTTTCAGAAAGCAGTGAGAACCAAGGACAAACAAAATCTATGAACAAGACAAGATGCCTGACACTCTGTGGGAGATGAACCACCCCTTGCAGAGCAGCTAGGGCCGAGGACACTCAAAATGCACCAAAGCAGAAATCCAAAAGCTGCTGAGAGCTCAACACTAAAATAGACTTAAAGCACGCCCAACCAATGGCTCAGGGAATTTTGCAGAAGAGCCATAGGGTGGAAGGGAATATCCAGAGGCATTGCCCTCCCAAAACATAATCACTGACTGCTGTTCTCACAACTCATAACCCACTACTACTACTACATGGTGAAAAACAGCAATCCCGCTAAGGAGGGCCCTCAGTGGAGTGGGGGCAGGGAGGAGGGACATGATGGTACCAACACATGATGTGCCCAGACAAAGTTTCTACTTAATAAAAAAAAAGTATGTGCCACCACAACCAGCTAGAAAGAAGCTTAATTATTAAACAGATACAGCAGACATACAGGAAAATAAACATAATATGCATTACAGAGAAATCATTAATTATAAAGTACATACTCTTTAAGAACTGCATTGCTAGCATTCCTTCCTGATCCTAATCTCTCCCCTACACAGATAACCACTCTCCTGACTTTTATGATAACCACATACTTGTTGAAAATTTACAGTTTTGCAATTTTTGTATGCATTATTAGTTTTACATACTTTGGATTACACACCACACACACACATTCACATTTATTATCTTGTGTCTTCAGATAAATAGATTTTTGCAGTGCTGGGAACAGAACCCAGGATTTAGTATATGCTAGATGGATGCTCTGCCATTGAGCTAAATATCCCCAGTCTTCATCCTTTCTTTATAAATATGTTTCAAGCCAAGTGTGGTGGTGCACGCCTTTAATCCCAGCACTCAGGAGGCAGAGGTAGGAGGATCGCCATGAGTTTGAGGCCACCCTGAGACTACATAGTGAATTCCAGGTCAGCCTGGGCTAGCAAATGAGACCCTACCTCAAAAAACAAAACAAAAAATGTAAATGTGTTTCAAGATTCATGTATTATGCTTATGTGTACATGTAGTTCCCTCACTCCTTCCCTCCCTACCCCTTTTATCTCTCTCTTTCACTCATTCATTCATGCTTTTCTGGGGATCAAATCCAGAGCTTTGTGTATGCTAGGTAAATGCTGTTGGCTGAACTGTATCTCCAACTTCCCAGTTTTTCAAACAACTAAATAAGGCCGGGCACTCCCAGCACTCGGGAGGCAGAGGCAGGAGGATTGCTGTGAGTTCAAGGCCATCCTGAGACTACATAGTGAATTCCAGGTCAGCCTGGACTAGAGTGAGACCCTACCTAGAAAAACCAAAACAAACAAACAAACAAACAAACAAACCCCAAAAAACAACTAAATAAAGATTTAATATTTCCCATTGCAAATGTACAGTAACTGCACAGTCACTGAGTCTCAGAACACCAGTGATTTGTCAACAGGTTATTATATGCTTTAAAAAGTCACAGCTGGAGCCCAGTGTGGTGACGCACACCTTTAATCCCAGCACTTAGGAGGCAGAGGTAGGAGGATCAGTGTGAGTTCGAGGCCATCCTGAGACTACATAGTGAATTCCAAGTCAGCCTGGGCTAGAGTGAGACCCTACCTTGAAAAACAAAAGAAAACAAAAAATCTGTGGAGAATCTGTACATTTTCTCAGTTTTTGCCCTAGGTAGATAAGCCTCTTGGCCTATGAGCTCATCACCCAGCCAGGGGGTCCTCATGGCCCATCCTTAGATTTTTTTGAGGCTGGGTGGGTCTGGCAGTGTAGCCTAGGATGGTCTTGACTTCCTCCCTCCACCTCCTGAGTGCTGGGATTCAGAGCCTGTACAACCAGGCCCAGCTGTTTTCTTAAGACAGTCTTGTTCTGTGAACAACTATGAACGGTGCTTCTGATGACAAGACGTGCGCCGTACATGCGCTGTACTTCATTTAGGTTTCACTTGCATTACCAGTACTAAATGGTCCTTCATCTATCAGTCAGTCATTTAAATAGCCTTGTTTGCAAATGGCCTGTTCAGGACTTTCCCCCTATTTGGTGTTGGGGGGGGGCTGTCAAGGTAGGGTCTCATTCTAGCCCAGGCTGACCTGGCTGGCCTTGAATTCACAGCGATCCTCCTACCTCTGCCTCCCAAGAACTGGGATTAAAGGTGTGCACCACCACTCCCAGCTCCATTTTTGTTTGCTTGTTTGTTTTTTTGAGGTAGGGTCTTGCTCTAGCCCAGGATGACCTGGAATTCACTATGTAGCCTCAGGGTGGCCTCGAACTCACTGCCATCATCCTACTTCTGCCTCCTGAGTGCTGGGATTAAAGGTGTGTGCCACTACACCTGGCTCCATTTTTTTCCCTAACTGGTTTTTTCTTTTTATGGAGAAAATTATTTATTTTTATTGTCATTTAAACTTTTATTCTTCTTTTTTTTAATTAGTTATTTTTTTATTGACAACTTCCTCAATTGTAGACAATATCCCATGGTACTTCCCTCCCTCCCCACTTTCCCCTTTGAAACTCCACTCTCCATCATATCCCCTCCCCTCTCAATCAGTCTCTGTTTTATTTTGATATCCTGATCTTTTCCTCCTATTAGGATGGTCTTATGTAGGTAGTGTCAGGCACTGTGAGGTCATGGATATCCAGGCAATTTTGTATCTGGAGGAGCACATTGTAAGGAGTCCTACCCTTCCTTTGGCTCTTATATTCTTTCTGCCACCTCTTCCACAATGGATCCTGAACCTTGGAATGTGTGTTAGAGATGTTTCAGTGCTGAGCACTCCTCTGTCACTTCTTCTCAGCACCATGGTGCCTTCTGAGTCTTCCCAAGGTCACCACTATCTGAAAAGAGAAGCTTCTCTGATCAAAAGTGAGAGTAGCATTAATATATGTGTATGGACATTAAGAGAAGTGTTTACTGAGCAGTTTGGTGAGCATAGTATATACATTTAGCCAGATGCCAGCAGATGTTACACCCCTAAGGCTCATGATTACCCCTGTTGTAGGTTTTCAGTATCAGGGATGTATTCCCTCCCATGGAGCAGGCCTCCAGTCCAATGAGAGAGCTATTGGTTTCCCCCATAGCAGACATGCCACTATTGCTCCTCTTGGCTCATTTGGCCTGGCTGGCCAGATTTAAAGCTTCCAGTGTTCACTGTTGAGTATCTTCACTGGTGTTTTCTCTCTCCCATTGAACTGCATGCACTGTAGTGATTTTTGTTTTTTTGAGGCAGAGTCTTACTTTAGCCCAGGCTAATCTGGAACTCACTGTAGTCCAATCTGGCCTTGAACTCATGATGATTCTCCTACTTTTAGCCTCCAAATTCTGGGATTATAGATGTGAGACACCAATTCCACTTCCTTTATTTTTATTATTTATTAAGTAGAAACTTTATATGGACATGTCATGTGTGGGTACCATCATTTCCTTCCTCTTTGCCCCCATTCCACTGAAGCCCTTCCTCAGTGGAATTGCTGATATTCACCCTGGAGTTGTGGGTTATGAATTATGAGAGCAGCACTCAGTCATGGTGAGGGCAATGCCTCTGGATATTCCCTCCCACCCTGTGGCTCTTACAATCTTTCCACCAATCCCACTTTCTTATTAATTTTTAAAATTCCTTTATGAGGGTTATGAACCATTTGTGAGTTTTTCTGTGCATATATTGTAAATATTTGCCTTATTTTTCTACCTTTTAAAGGATGTTTTTGGATGAACAAAAGTTCTATTTACCATAGGCTAATATATATCTTTCTTTTTTATTTAAGATTTTGTTTATTTATTTATTTATTTATTTATTTATTTGAGTGAGAGAGAGAATGGGCACACTGCAAATGAACTCCAGACCCATGCGCCACCATGTGCATCTGGATTATGTGGGACCTGGAGAATTGAACCAGGGTCCTTAGGCTTCACAGGCACATGCCTTAACCGCTAAGCCATATCTCCAGCCCTATCTTTCTATTTTTGAATCAAGTGCCCTTGGGCAAACTTGGTAAGTACCCTACCACTGACATTGACCCCCAACTCAACTTTTGAAGCTAGGTTAAGAAATCTTTGTACAAGAGCTGAGGGCAGCTCAGTACAACAGCTCTCATTTCAAGGGCTCTAGACCTTGAGTATGAAGTGTCCAGCAAGGAGAGAGGGAAGGAGGGAGGTTAGGAAGGAGGTGGGCCTGATGTGGTGGTGCATGCCTATCATCTGAGCACTTGGAACAGTGGAGGCAGAAAGAACAAGAGTTCAAAACCATCCTCCACTATGACCTGAGCTGCATAAGACTGTTTCAAAAAAAAAAGAAAAAAAAAAAAAGAAAGAAAGAAAGAAAAGAAAAAGAAAAAGAAAAACAAACAAACGAGGTGTGGTGGTGCACACCTTTAATCCCAGCACTTAGGAGGCAGAGGTAGGAGGATGGCCATGAGTTCGAGGCCAGCCTGAGACTACAGAGTGAGATCCAGGTCAGCCTGGGCTAGAGTGAGACCCTACCTCTAAAAAGAAAACAAAAGGAAAAAAAAGAAACAGAAAAAAGAAAGAAAGGAAGGAAGGAAAGAACAGGGTAAGGAAGGGAGGAAGGAAGGGAGGAAGAGAAGAAATCTTTGTCTATCAATAGTTTTATGGTTTTGTCTTCCTATTAGATCTGTCCTCTCTGGAATTACCTTTTGTGAATTGTACAGATTACTGTGTTTAATTTCTTTCCTTTTGTTTTGCTTTAGAGTTTTGTGAGGACAGCCCAGGCCTTAAACTCATGATCCACCTCCCTCAATCACACTAGTACTGGGATTACAGGAGTGCAGTAGCTTCGCTGGCTAATGTTGTTTTAATTTCTTTTTTGGCAGTGCTAGGATCAAACCTAGGGTTTTCATATGCCCAAGTGACACTTGCATCTCCAATTCTTTTGCAGTGGCAAGAGCCTTTGGTGTGCCCATAGTTTCTCTGACTGTCTCTCTCAAATAAATAAATTTTTAAAACCCCTAGAACCTTGAGCATGCTGGGCAAATTTCTACATCTAAGCTACATCCTACGACCAGTTTTTTTTATTTATTTATTTATTTATTTATTTATTTATTTATTTATTTATTTATTTTCCTTTGGTAACAAAAAATAGGTTTCCTTATTGTGCACTTATAACATCTTTAGTTTTGGTTAATATTCCTCCAACCTCTGCCTCCTCCATCTATCACTCTTGACCCATTTAGACCTTTCCATTCTTGGCTGAAAACAAGGAAAACTGTTAAAAGTCTATGCATGGAGTAGGGGAGCAGCGAGACCCATCAGCATAGAAAGGGATCTCTCCAGATAGATGACATGGTAGACAGCCCAGACATGAGCACACCAGCTACATCAGATGACGGCGTGGTACACGCTCCAGACGTGAACACACCAGGTACATCAGATGACAGCGTGGTACACGCTCCAGACGTGAACACACCAGGTACATCAGATGACGGCGTGGTACACGCTCCAGACGTGAACACACCAGGTACATCAGATGACGACGTGGTACACGCTCCAGACATGAACACACCTGGTACATGAGATGATGGCGTGTTACACGCTCCAGACATGAGCACACCAGCTACATCAGATCACGACGTGGTACATGCTCCAGACGTGAACACACCAGGTACATCAAATGATGGAGGTTTACTTTGGAACCACAAATAGAAGATACAAAGTAAACTTTGCCTTCTTTCCTAGCTGTCGTTTGTGAACTCTGGAACATTGTTGAGTTCTTCCACAAAGTTCTTCTTCCCCTTTCTGCCCTAACTCCTGTAAGAAGGAAGACCATTCTTGGGAATCAGACTGTCCGTGCTTTAGGAAATCCACGGATGTGAGCGGATACATGACAGCAGGACAGAGCCCCAGGGAAGCCTCCCGTGGATTTTAGCCACATTAGGGTAGAAATCAGTCTCCTTGTTAAGGAAAACGAAGAGGCTCCAGGTTGACAAATGATGCGGGACAGAAATAAACTGGCTCCCTTTTGCCCAATCTTGGGTCATGTACAGAGCATGCTCAGCGGTGTTACACGGGGTTTCCATTGTGGGACGAGATCCCAGTCGGCTCACTTCTCCATCAGAAGAATGGCTCTCTTGTTGAAATCCAAAATTTCTTGGGTTAAAAAAATACATCCACAGGATTTGAATGAGAACAACTGTTACTTCTTTGCTATCAGGGCATGGCTTAGCTGGGTGCCTCTGCTCGTGGTTTCTGTTGAGATGTGGGTCAAACTGCCATTCAGAGCTGCAGTCTTCATATATATATATATATATATATATATATCAGTATTCTTATTTATTTGAGAGAAAGAGAGAGGGAGAGAAAATGGGTATGCCAGGGTCTTCAGCCCTGCAAACGAACTCCAAACACATGCGCCATCTTGTGCATCTAGCTTACACGGGTCCTGGGGAATTGGACAAGGGTCCTTTGGCTTTGCAGGCAAGTGCCTTAACCATTAGACCATCTCTCCAGCCCTAGAGTTGCAGTCTTATATGAAGATTCAGTCCTGGTGCACCCATTCTCTCTCTCTCTCTCTCTGCTTCCCTTTCTCTCAAATAAATAAAATAAAATAAAAAAGAAAGGCTAGGAGCTGGGGAGATGGATCAGCAAAGCCTGCCAGCCCAGGTTCAATTCCCCAGTATCTATGCAAAGCCAGATTGATAAAGTGGCACATGCATCTGGAGTTCGTGCACAGAGGCAAGAGGTCCTGACATGCCCATACTCTGGCTGTTTTAGATCTCTCCTTGCACATGAATAAAAATTTATGGACAAGGGCTGAAGGGATAGCTTAGAGGTTAAGGCATTTGCAAAGCCAAAGGATCCAGGTTCAATTCTCCAGGAACCACATAAGCCAGATCCACAAGGTGGCACATATGTCTGGAGTTCATTTGCAGTGGCTGGAGGCCCTGGTGCACCCATTCTTTTTTTTTTTTTTCTCTCTTCCTCTTTTTTACTCTCTGTCTCTTTCTCTCTCACTGAAATAAATAAATAATTTTTTAAAATTATGGACTGGAGAGATGGCTCAGCATTTGAAGTCACTTGCTTGTAAAACCTGACAGCCCAGGGCCCAGGTTCAATTCCCCAGTATCCACATAAAGCCAGATGCACAAAGTGGGAAGAGGCCCTGGCACTTTCTCTCTCTTTCTCTCTCTTCCCCTCAAGAATAAATATGATTTTTTTTGGGGGGGATTTGCAAGGTAGGGTCTCACTCTGGTCCAGGCTGACCTGGAATTAACTATGTAGTCTCAGGGTGGCCTCGAACTCACGGTGATCCTCCTACCTCTGCCTCCCTGAGTGCTGGGATTACAGGCATGCGCCACCACGCCCGGCTAAGAAGAAATACGATTTTTAAAAAAGAAAGGCTACAAATTAAATTTACCCAAAGAACAGGGTGCATACAACACGCTCCAGGGCAGTGTTAAGTGCAGAGTGTCCTGTCCTGTCACAGTGGAGGAATTTGGAGGCACTTCTTCCTGTGACACGCTGCTCATGGATTGCTGACAACCAGGGAAACTCACCTGAGCCTTGGCGTTCAAAATATTTACCCGGGCATGGTCACACAGACACTGATGGTGCGGCTGATCCTCCAGGTCCCCAGAACTTGAGCTGATACTACATGCCTCAAACCATCCACCATAAACCACATTGTTAGCACAGAATATCCGGGGAGGTCTAAGGCCCCCAGGTAAACAGTCTTATCAGAGCATTCCAAGAGTTAAGCTATTACCTGGGATGGGGGAGGAACAAAGAACAGGCCTCTCTCTGGGCAAACTCTAATGCCTGACTGCACTGCAGGAAGGTGAGGGTCAGTGGGAGCCACCTTAGAGGCTGTGTGCCAAGCCCACTCTGAGCTCCTGATCAGCTCCTAAGGCTACATTCTTAAGTACGATTGGGCTACCACCATTTAAGAAAGAGGTAAAATAAACCATGAAGGGAAAAGACCTCGGAAGAAACGGAAACAACAGTAAACCAATCACTGCACCTGGTAGCACATGCCTATAATCTCAGCTCCTAGGCTGAGGCAGGAGAATCACAAGTTCAAGACTTTCCTGGAAAACTTAGTCTCAGAAATGAGAAATAAACCAAGAGGGCTGGAGAGATGGCTTAGTGGTTAAGGTGCCTGCCTGACCCACATAAGCCAGATGCACAAGGCGGCACATGTGTCTGGAGTTCATGTGCAGTGGCTGAAGTTCCCTGGAACTCCTATTCTCTCTCTCTCTCTCTATGTCTCTCTGCCTCTCTCTGCTTCTTTCTCTCTCTCATAAATAAACAAAATATAAAAAAGAAAAATAAACCAAAAAAAAAAAGACTGAGGGAATGTAGCTCAGTGGTAGACTGCTTACTTAGAAAGAATGAGGGAGGAAAGGATGGTGGGAGAAAGGGAGAGAGAGAAAGAAGAAAGAAGGTAAGGAAAAAGAAAAAAGAAAGGAAGAGGAAAGGAAAAGAAAAAAGAAAGAAAAGTTAAGGTTATATAAATTTAATGTTACCTCCATAAAAATTTACCTCTATAAATATAATAAATATAAATAATAAATGATAGAATATAAATAATAATAAATAATAGAAATATATATAAATATAAATAATAGAAAACATCTAAAACTGAAAAGTCAAGACATACCAGGGTTTTTCTGCAGTACTGTGGATCACACCCAGAGCTCTGTCACTGCTAAGCAAGTGCTCCACTGCTGAATGTCACCTCAGCAGGGGAAATGGAGTCTCAAGCTCAAGGCTTAGCTTAGTGGCTCAGCATATGCTAGGATTCCTGAAGTCTTAGGTTCAGACACACACACACACACACACACACACACACACACACACACACGGAATGAGTAAAACTTTAAGAAGTTTATTTAGTGCTGGAGAGATGGCTTAGCTTAAGGCGCCTCCCTGCTAAGCCTAAGATTGTCAGTTCCAATCTCCAGGTCCCATGTTTAGCCAGATGCAAAATGACGCAAGGGCGCAATGCTGCACTTGCCCACAAGGGGGCGCACGCATCTGGAGTTCATTCACAGAACTGAGAGGCTGCTGGCGTGCTCGTTCTCTATCTGTCTTCCTCTCCCTCTCTCTCTGTCTCTTTTCTCTCTCAAAAAAAAAAAAAACTTTATATAGCAAGTATAAAACTGGGCAGGTTGGCACATGCCTTTAATCCCAGAACTCTGGGAGGAAAAGGTAGGAGGATAACTCTGAGTTTGAGGCCAGCCTAGAGCTACAGAGTGAATTGCAGGTCAGCCTGGGCTAGAGTGAGACCCTACATCAAAAAAAAAAAAAAAAAAAAAAAAAGCTGGGCATGGTGGTGCACACCTTTAATCTCAGCACTTGGGAGGCCAAGGTAGGAGGGTTGCTGTGAGTTTGAGGCCACCTCTGAGACTATGTAGTGAATTCCAGGTCAGCCTGGGCTAGAGTGAGACTCTACCTCAAAAAAACAAAACAAACAAACAAACAAACAAAAAAACAAAAAAAAAAGTACAAAAGCTGAAAGAATTGAATGTTCTAGATTGAGCAAATCTGAGGGCGATATGTCAAAGAATTGTTTTTTCTTGTAATAAGGTCTGAATGATGTTTAACTTTTTTTTTTGTTATTTCATTTTTCAGTTTTTCAATTTTTCAAGGTAGGGTCTCACTCTAGCCCAGGCTGACCTGGAATTCACTATGTAGTAGGGTGGCCTCAAACTCATGGTGATCCTCTTACCTCTGCCTCCCGAGTGCTGGGATTAAAGGCGTGCGCCACCATGCCTGGCTGATGTTTAACTTTTTGTCCAACATAAAGCTCTTTCGATTTTTTTCTATAAACATGTCAATAAGGTTTTTTGCACATAAACATGTCAATGAGATTGTGCTTTGTTCTAAAAGCAAAAGGGCTATCAAATTGTGAAGTGCTCTTTAATCCCAGCACTCGGGAGGCAGGCAGAGGTAGGAGGATAGATGTGAGTTCGAAGCCACCCTGAGACTACATAGTGAATTCCAGGTCAGCCTGGGCTAGAGCGAGATCCTACCACAGAAAACCAAAACCAAACAAACAAAAAAGATTATGAAGGGCTGGAGAGATGGCTTAGTGGTTAAGGCGCCTGCCTCCTAAGCCTAAGAACGCTGGTTCCAATCTCCAGAGGTTCCAACCTCCAGGTCCCACGTTTAGCCAGATGCCAAGTGACGCAAGGGTGCAATGCCGCACTTGACCACAAGGTGGCGCACACATCTGGATTTCGTTCTCAGCAGCTGAGACACTGCTGGCGCGCCCATCTCTATCTGTCTTCCTGTCTCTCTCTCTCTCTGTCTCTCTCCAAAAATAAAAATAAATAAAAATAAAATATTTTTAAAAAGATTATGAAGTGTTGAGGAAATATATATCAGCTAATTTCTCATAGCCTGCACAAAATACCTGACAAGAAACAGCTTAGGGAAGGGGGGTGGGTTACTTCAGTTTAAAGTGTGATGCCCATCATGACGAAAAGGCATAGCAACAGGAGCTTGAGGCCGCTGTCAGATGGCTCCCACGCCCAGCAAGCAGACAGTGATCAATGATCACCCTCTCATTTTTTTGTTTTGTTTTGTTTTGTTTTTAGGTAGGGTCTCACCCTAGCCCAGGCTGATCTGGTCTGGAACTCATAGTGATCCTCCTATCTCTATCTCCCCTGAGTGCAGGTCCTCTCTCAATTTTAATTCACTTATTCATTCATTCTTTTTCAGCTCCATGCTCTGTCCCAACCCTTCTCCTTAAAGCAATATGCTCATATGTTGAATGGCAATTTTGATCAGTATGATGAAGTAAGTAGGCTGTTGGCTTATTGCCCTGAGGGATCAAATGTGTAGAAACTACAGCTTTCTAGGAAATGTATTACTTTAGCCTTGTTGTGACCAAATTTCTGACAGCAGTACCTCAAGGGACTCAGGGTTTATTTTGGCTCATGAAGGTACAGCCTGTGTTTGTTTGATCCCATGCTTTTGAGCAGAAAATCATGGTGGTGGGAGTGTGCTGGAGGGTGTCTGCCCTTCTTGGCACATGGGAAGCTGAGAAAAGCGGGGTTACAGGACGGAATCAGTATAAGATGCAGCCCAGAGACACGCCTCCAGTGACTGGCTTCCTCCAGTTAGGCCCCATCACCACATTTCATCATATTATGAACCCATCATGGCATTAATTCAGGGATTGGCTCAGCTCTGATTCTCTAAATCATCCTGGAAACATCACCACAGGCATACTCAGAAGGGTGTTTTACTAGTCCTCTAGGTGTTTCTTTTTTTAAAAAAAATTAATTAACTAATTAATTTATTTATTTGACAGAGAGAGCGAGAGAGAGACAATGAATGGGTACACCAGGTACTCTAGTCACTGCAAATGAACTCCAGACACATGTGCAACCTTGTGCATCAGGCTTACATGGGTCCTGGGGAATTGAACCTGGGTCTTTTGGCTTTGCAGGCAAGCGCCTTAACCACTAAGCCATCTCTCAAGCCCCTAAGTGTTTCTTTTTCTTTTTAATTTTTTGAGATGGGGGTCTCAGGTAGTTCCGGCTAGCCTCAAAATCTGTGTAGTCAAGGATAACCTTGAATTTCTGACCCTCTGCCTCTAGGTCCTGAGTGCTGTGAGGTCTGTTAACTCCTATTCCTCTTTAAATTACTTTTAAATTTTTATCTATTTGTATGTGTGTGCTCCAGGGCCTCTTACCCCTGCAAATAAATACCAGATACTTGTGTCACCTTGTGTGTGTGTGTGTGTGTGTGTGTGTGTGTGTGTGTGTGTGTGTGTGTGGTGTGTACCAGGGTGGGCTTGCTTTGCAATCAAATTTCTTTTACCATTGAGCCATCTCCTCGGCCCCTTCAATTAATTGTTACTATCATGCAAAGAACAGAGTTTCATTAAGGTGTTTTAGTTTCTCTTCCCCTCTTTTCCCCATCCCCTCCCAGCATTGCCCTCCCCACACCATAGCCATTTTTGCACTTTCATGCCACATGTAGCTTTTACCTTCTGCCTGGTTCTCATCCCCTCTTATTTCCCTCTTGTGGTCTCCTATTTAGTTTCATAGCTTATGACCACTCTTTTTCTTTAAAAAAAAAAAAAAATATATATATATATATATATATATATATATATATATATATATATGACTTGTGAGAGCGAGAGAGACAGAGAGAAAATGGGTGTACCAGAGCCTCCAGCCACTGCTAACAAACTGCAGACACCTGCACCATATTGTACATCTGGCTTTATGTGGGTACTGGGGAATCAAACCTGGGTCATTTGGGTTTGCAGGCAAGAGCCTTAACTGCTAAGTCATCTCTCCAGCCCCGCTTATGACCACTCTAGCAACTTCTTATCTATACACATACATTAAAAGTTAGGATCAGGGCTGGAGAGATGGCTTAGCGGTTAAGGCACATGCCTGCGAAGCCTAAGGACCTTGGTTTGATTCCCCAGATCCCACATAAGCCAGATGCACATGGTGGCACATGCTTCTGGAGTTCGTTTGTAGTGGCTAGAGGCCCTGGTGCACCCATTCTCACTCTCTCTCTCTATATCCCCCTTTCTCTGTCTCTAATAAATAAATAAATAAATAAATAAATAAATAAATAAATAAATAAATAATTTTATAAAAGGATCAGGGACTGGAGATATGGCTTAGTGGTTAAGGCGCCTGCCTGTGAAGCCTACGAACACTTGTTCAAATCTCCAGTTCCCACATTTAGCCAGTCGTAAAAGTGACGCAAGCATGCAATGTCACACATGCACACAAGGGGGCGCACATGTTTGGAGTTTGTTCACAGCGGCTGAAAAGGCCCTGGCATGCCCATTCTCTCTGTGCCTCTTCCTCTCTCTCTGTCTCTCTCAAATAAAAAAAGAAAAAAAGAAAAAGAAATTAGGATCAGGCTGGTGAGACAGCTCAACAGTTAATCTTGCAAACCTTGCTGGCATGGGTTCAATTGACCCCAGTACCCACATAAAGCCAGATACACAAAGTAGTACATGTGTCTGGAGTTTGTAGCACCAAAAGGCCCTAGTGTGCGCGCTCTCTCTCTGTCTCCTTACCAATAAATAAATAAATAAAAATAAAAAATATAAGTTAGGATACACATGTGATGTTTGTCTTTCAGTGTCTCGGTTACATCACCTAGTATATTTTCCAGTTCTATCCATTTTCATTGTTTTAAAATTTACATATATATATTAGTTTTTGGAGGTAGAGTCTCACTCTAGTCCAGACTGACCTGGAATTCACTATGTAGTCTCAGGGTGTCCTTGAACTCATGGTGATCCTCCTACCTCTGCCTCCCGAGTGCTGGGATTAAAGGCGTGCACCACCACCATACCCGGCTTTTAAAATTTATATATTTTTTTAAAAAAGAAATGTTAGCCCAGTGTGTTGGCATATGCCTTTAATCCCAGCACTCGGGAGGCAGAGGTAGGAGGATCACTGAGAGTTCAAGGCTGCCCTGAAACTACATAGTGAATTCCAGGTCAGCCTAGGCTAGATTGAGACCCTACCTTGAAAAAAAATTTTATATTTATTAGTCATGGACATATCTAGTATGTAAACAACACATGTTGGTACCATCCTTTCCCTCATCCCTGCCCCTTTTCCAAAGGGGCCCTCCTCATTGGGGATGCAGTTCATCCTGATGGGGATTGTGGGTTGTACATTGTGGGGGCAACAGTCAGTCATGGGGGAGAGACAATGTCTCTGTGCATAATGTTCCCAACTTGTGGCTCTAACAATCTTTCTTCCTTCTTTTCCACAAAATTCTCTGAGCACAAGGTGAAGTTCATTTGCAGCCACTAAAGACCCTGGAGTTCTCATTTTGCATCTTTCTCTCTCTATCTGCCTCTTTCTCTGTCTGTCAAATAAATAAATAAAAATAAAATATTTTTAAAAATATTTTTCTTTATTTATTTGGGAGAAAGAGACAGAGAGAGGACCTGGGCTGGCAGGCTGTGCAAGCACGCACCTCTAATTGCTTAGCATCTCCCCAGCCCCAGTTCCATCCATTTTCTTACAAATGTCATAATTTTATTTATCTGTATGGCTGAATAAAATTCCATTGTGGGGACTGGAGAGATGGCTTAATGGTTAAGGTGCTTGCCTGAGAAGCCAAAGGACCCAGGTTCAATTCCCTAGTACCCATGTAGGCCAGATACACAAGGGGGCACATGCATCTGGAGTTCCTTTCCAGTGGCTAGAGGCCCTGACAACCCATTCTCTCTCTGTCTGTCTCCTCTCTCTCTCTCTCTCTCTGTCTGCTTGCAAATAAATAAATAATTGTTTTTTATTTGAGAGAGACAAAGAGAAAGAGACAGAGAGAGGAAGAGGCAGAGAATGGGTATGCCAGGGCCTCTCAGCCACTGTGAACAAACTCCAGACGTGTGCACCCCTTTGGGCACATGTGCAACATTGCATGCTTGCGTCACTTTTGTGTCTGGCTAAATGTGGGACCTGGTGATTTGAACAAGCATTCTTAGGCTTCGCAGGCAGGTGTCTTAACCGCCAAGTCATCTCTCCAGCCCAATAAATAAATAATTTAAAAAAATTTTTAAAAATTTTCCAAGCCTGACATGGTGGCACACACCTTTAATCTCAGCACTTGGGAGGCAGAGGTTGGGAGGATTGCCATGAGTTCAAGGCCACCCTGAGAATACAGAGTGAATTCCAGGTCAGCCTGGGCTAGAGTGGGGCCCTACCTCGAAGAACCAAAAAATGTCTCACATCTTCATTATCTAGCCACCAGCTGGTGGGCATATAAGTCAATTCCTTTCTTGGCTATTGTGAATAGAGTACCAATGAACATGGGTGTGCAAACAAACATCTCTGTTGTAGGGTGAAGAGTCCTCTGAGTAAGTGAACAAGAATGGGATAGCTCAGTCGTGTGGTAGTTCAATTTGTAGCTTCTTGAGAAACTTCCACACTGACTTGCATATGGCTATACAGTTTACACTCCCACCAGCAGTGAATAAGTGTTCCCCTTTCTTCACATTCTCACTAGCATTTGTTGTCATTTCTTTTCTTTTTCTTTTTTCTTTTTTGGTTTTGTTTTCTGAGGTAGGGTCTCATTCTAGTCCAGGCTGACCTGGAATTCACTATGTAGTCTCAGAATGGCCTTGAACTCACGGAGATCTTCCTACCCCTGCCTGAGTGCTGGGATTAAAGGTGTGCGCCACCACACCCAGCATTCATTTGTTTTCTTTTTCTTTCTTTCTTTTTTTAAAATTTTCATTTATTTGAGAGAGAGAGAGAGAGAAGCAGAAATAGAGAGAGAGAATGGGCACGCCAGGGTCTCCAGCCTCTGCAAATGAACTCCAGACACATGTGCCGCCTCGTGCATCTGGTTTTTGTGGGTCCTGGGGAATTGAACGTAGGTCCTTTGGCTTTGCAGGCAAGCGCCGCACCTTAACTGCCGAGCCATTTCCCCAGCCCCTCATTTGTTTTCATGATGATAGACATTCTGACTGGAATGAGATGAAATCTCAAGGTAGTTTTAATTTGCATTTCCCTGATGAGGAAGAATGTTGAATATTAAAAATATATTGTTGGTTCTTCTTTTAGAACGGCATTTCATTTCATTAGCATATTTATTAAATGGCAGTTTTGTTGTTTTGGTAATTAATTTTTTTTTTTTTTTTTTTTGTTTTTCAAGGTAGGGTCTCACTCTAGCCTAGGCTGACCTGGAATTCACTATGTAGTCTCAGGGCAGCCTTGAACTAACTCATAGTGATCCTCCTACTTCAGCCTCCTGAGTGCTGGGATTAAAGGCATATGCCACCACATCTGGGTAGGTAATTAATTTTTTGGTTCTTTTTAAATTTAAATTTTATTTTTAAATAAATTTTAAAAATATTAATTTAATTTAATTTATTTGAGAGAGAGATATAGATAGAAATAGGCAGGTAGACAGATAGAGAAAGAATGGGTATGCCAGGGCCTCCAGCCATTGCAAATGAACTCCAGATGCATGCGCCCCCTTGTGCCTCTGGCTTATGTGGGTCCTAGGGAGTTGAACTTGGGTCCTTTGGCTTTGCAGGCAAGTGCCTTAACCACTAAGCCATCTCTCCAGCCCCTGGTTCTTTATATATTCTAGATATCAACTCCTTGTGTGAGGTATAGCTAGCAAAGAGTTTCTCCTAGTTTGTGGGCTTTCTGCTTGCCCTGCTGATAGTTCTCTTGGCTGTACAGAAGCCTTTTATGTCATGTAAACCCATTTGTTGATTCTTGGGATTACTCCCTGTGTTATATACCTATAACTTGATGTATTGAAAAATGTTCTGATTTTAAATGAAGGTCTTTGACCCATTTTGAATTGATTTTTTGTGAAGGGTAAGAGATGTGAGTCAGGTTTCATTCTTCTCCAGTGGATCTCCAGTTTTGCCAGAACCATTTGTTGAAAGGCCTGCCCCTTTTCTAGTATATGCTCTGAAGCCTTTGTCAAAAATTAGGTGGCCATAGCTGTGTGGATTTATATCTGGGTCTACTATTCTATTCCACTGGTCTATAGTTCTATGTTTCAGCCAGTATCATGCTGTTTTTGTCACTATGGTGCTGTAGAATTTGAGGTCCGGATTTGTGATTCCTCCTGCTGTATTCTTTTCACTTAGGTTTGCTTTGGCTATGCATGGTGTTCTGTGTTTCCATATTAATTGTTGGATTTTTTTCCCTAGTTCTGAGAAGAATGTTACTGGAACTTTGATGGGTATTTCATTGAATCTGTACATGGTTCTTGGTAAAATATAGCCATTTTCACAATACTAACCCTGTGATTCAGGATCATAAATGGTCTCTTCATTGTCCAGTATCTTTTATTGTTTTTTTTTTTTCTGAGGTAGGGTCTCACTCTAGCCCAGCCTGATCTGGAACTCTGTAGCCTCAAGCTGGCCTCAGAGCCACAGTGATCCTCCTACCTCAGCCTCCCAAGTGCTGAGAATATAGGTGTATGCCACCACACCCTGCCCTGCCTTCTTTTGTTTTTGTTTCAGTGTCTTAACATTTTACTTGTAGAGGTCTTTCACAACCTTGGTGAGGTATATGTCTACATAATCTATTTGGGAGGAAGCTATTGTGAATGGTATATTACTCCTAATTTTTCTCTCGGTAAATTCATATTGGGAATATATAAAAGCTACTGATTTTATTTATTTATTTATTTATTTTTCCTTTTATTGACAGCTTCCATACTTACAGAAAATAAACAATGATAATTCCCTCCCCCACCCACTTTCCACTTCACAGGTCTACACTCCATCATCTCCCCTCCCTTTCTCCATTAGTCTCTTATTTATTTATTTATTTATTTATTCATTTTTGGTTTTTCAAGGTAGGGTCTCACTCTAGCCCAGGCTGACTTGGAATTCACTCTGTATTCTCAAGGTGACCTTGTAGTCATGGCGATCCTCCTACCTCTGCTTCTCAGTACTGGGATTAAAGGCGTGCACCACTATGTATGGCTCTTTTATTTTTTTATTTTTTATTAACAACTTCCATAATTGTAGACAATAACCCATGGTAATCCCCCCCCCCGACTTTCCCCTTTGAAACTCCTCCCTTCATCATATCCCCTGCACCTATCAGTCTCTCTTTTTTTTTCTTTTTTGGTTTTTCGAGGTAGGATCTCACTCTAGCTCAGGCTGACCTGGAATTCACTACGTAGTTACAGGGTGGCCTTGAACTCATGGTGATCCTCCTACCTCTGCCTCCCCAGTGCTGGGATTAAAGGTGTGCGCCACCACACCCGGCTTTTTTCTTTTAATTTGAGAGAGACAGAAAGAGAGAGAGAGAGAGAGAGGAAGAGGCAGAGAGAGAATGCACACACCAGGGCCTTTTCAGACTCTGTGAACAGACTCCAGACATGTGCGCATCCTTGTGCACATGTGCAACATTGAACGCTTGCATCACTTTTGTGTCTGGCTAAACATGGGACCTGGAGATTTGAACAAGTGTTCTTAGGCTTTGTAGGCAGACACCTTAACCACTAAGCCATCTCTCCAACCCTCTCTCTTTTGATGTCATCACTTTCTTCCTATTAGGATGGTCTTGTGTAGGTAGTGTCAGGCACTGTGAGGTCATGGATATCCAGGCCATTTTGTGTCTGGAGGAGCATGTTGAAAGGAGTCCTATCCTTCCTTTGGCTCTTATATTCTTTCCGCCTCCTCTTCTGCAATGGACCCTGAACCTTGGAAGGTGTGTTAGAGATGTTTCAGTGCTGAGCACTCCTCTGTCCCTTCTTCTCAGCACCATGGTGCCTTCTGAGTCTTCCCAAGGTCGCCACCATCTGAAAAGAAAAGCTTCTCTGACCAAAAGTGAGAGTAGCATTAACATATGTGTATGGACATTAAGAGAAGTGCTTACTGGGCAGTTTGGTGAGCATAGTATAGACATTTAGCCAGACACCAGCAGATGTTACACCCCTAGGGCTCATGACTACCCCTGTTGTAGGTTTTCAGTATCAGGGATGTATTCCCTCCCATGGAGTGGACCTCCAGTCCAGTTAGAGAGTAGTCGGTTTCCTCCATAACAGACATGCCACTATTTTTTGGCTGGCCAAATTTAGAGCTTGCAGGGTCCACTGCTGAATATTTTCACTGGTGTTTTCTCTCTCCTATTGAACTGCATGCAGTGTAGCGTTTTACAACATTCTGTCAGCTGGTCCACATGGAGGAGGCTTTCAGCTCAGCTATAGCAGGATTTCTCAGTGACCTTGCAGCCAAAGTATGTGGAGTCTTCAGCAATAGGGTCTTACCATTTATTCCTTGTTGGAAACCAAGGGCCTCACAATGTCCTATAATGTTTTGGGGGTATCTGTGACCTCCCCGGTCAACAACTCACTGGAAGGTATCCCATCCCTGGCACTGAAAATTTTCTAGTAACAATCTATGGCTTCTGAGTGTTCCATTGTCCAGAAAAGTAGGTTTCCATATGACTTATTTATATCCTCTTAGATTTTGATTAGCATTCCCTCCACCTTTTCTTTACTCAATCTCTTCCCTGACCTCACCTAGGCCTTTTCACCCCCATTAATCTGTTCTTCTACTTACATATATACAATACCATCCTATTAAGTTCCCCCTCCGTCCCTTTCTATTCCCTTTATATCCCCTTTCTAGCATATTGGCCTCTGATACTGAGTTTTATTCCTACTCACATAAAAGTCCAATCATTTGTAAAAAGCTACTGATTTTTGCATGTCTATTTTGTATCATGCTTGTTGAAAGTGTGTATTAGATCTAAAAGTTTTCTGGTAGAGTTTGAGGGTCTCTTAAGTATAGAATCATGTTATCTGTGAATAAGGATAATTACATTTCTTCCTTTTCTATTTTTGTCACATTAAAAAATAGTTTAGAGGGGTTGGAGAGATGGCTTAGCGGTTAAGGCGCCTGCCTGCTAAGCCTAAGAATGCCGGTTCCAATCTCCAGATCCCACGTTTAGCCAGATGCAAAGTGATGCAAGGGCACAATGCCGCACTTGCCCACAAGGGGGCGCACACATCTGGAGTTTGTTCACAGCAGCTGAGAGGCTGCTGGCGCGCCCATTCTCTATCTGTCTTCCTCTCCCTCTTTCTCTGTCTCTCTCTCTGTGTCTCTCTCCAAAATAAAAATAAATATAAAAAATGCTTTAAAAATAGTTTAGGGCTGGAGAGATGGCTTAGCAGTTAAGGCACATGCCTATGAAGCCTAAGCACCTGGTTTGATTCTCTAGGTCCCACGTAAGCCAGATGCACAAAGGGGCACACATGACTGGGGTTTGTTTGCAGTGGCTAGAGGTCCTGGCATGCCCATTCTCACTCTCCTTCTCTCTCTCTTTCCCTTTCTCTGTATCTAATAAATAAATAAAAATATTTAAAAAAATAAAAATAATAACTTAGTTTCATGGGCTGGTGGATGGCTCAGCAGTTAAAAGCATTTGCTTGCAAAGCCCAGGCTTAATTCTCCAGCACTTACATAAAGGCAGATGCACAAAGGGGTGCATCTGTTTGGAATTTGTTTGCAATGGCAAGAGGCCCTGATGTAGCCATACTCCTCTCTCTCTCTCTCTCTTTTAAAATTTTTAATTGAAAAACATTTTTTTAGAGAGAGAAACAGAGTTTTTCTCTTGTGACATTGCTGTAAGACTTTTGGAATTGTATTGAATAAGAATGAATATAATGGAGCCAGGCATGGTGGTGTATGCCTTTAATCCCAGCACTCAGGAGGCAGAGAATAGGAGGATCACCATGAGTTCAAGACCACCCTGAGACTACATAGTGAATTCCAGTTTAGCCTGAGCTAGAGTGAGACCCTACCTTGAAAAAAACAAAACAAAACAAAAACAAAAAACAAACAAACAAAAATAACATAATGGGCACCCTTGTCTTGTCTTCCAGATTTTAGAAGAAATGTCTCCTGTGTTTTGTTTTGTTTTGTTTTTTTGTTTTGTTTTGTTTTGTTTTGTTTTAAGGAATGGTCTCACTCTAGCCCAGGCTGACCTGTAATTCATTCTGTAGTTCCAGGTTGACCCCAAACTCACAGGGATCCTCCTATCTCTGCCTCCCAAGTCCTGGGATTAAAGGCATGCCCTACCACACCTGGCTGAGGTTTGTTATATATAATATTTATTATTTTATGGTGTTCTTGAATTTGGATCTATTTTCATCAGGAAAATTAGTCTAAAGTTTTATTTGATTTATTTAGGTTATGTTGGTAGTGTCCTGTTAGAATGAGTTTGTTGGTATGCATTCCCTTTTTATTTTGTGGAACAATTTGAGAAGTATTGGTATTAGATCTTCCTTAAACGTTTGGTAGATATAATACCAATACTAAAGTTTGCTAGTTCAAGGCCTGTTGGGCCCTAAGAGGCCCGGGTGTGAGGCCTAGTGGAACTTCCTGAGCCTGACTAGAGTTTAGTGACCTGTCTTTGGCCTACTTCCGCTTAAGAGTGACTCAGCAAGGCCTAAGCCGAAACTGCCTCCGCCCAGCTACTGCTGACGTGGTGAAATACTATTGGCCCTTACACCTTTTTCCCATCCTGAGACCCACCCTCTTTCTCAAAGCTATATAAACACCTTCCCACTACAATAAAACAAGTTCCTGCCTCGACAAGACTCCCGGCCCAGTGTTTTTCTCTCCGGTGTTTTAGAGGAGGGGGGTCTGGGCCGCCAACACCCATCATCCCGCTCAGCCTCAAGAGGAGCCGCTGGTCCAGCTCTCTCTTCAGCTCTACCTGCCAGGGGAGGAACTGGCAAAGGCCACCCTGAGATGACATAGTGAATTCTGAGTCAGCCTGGGCTGGGCTAGAGCCTCAAAAAAATTTTTTTTAATTAAGGAAGAAATTAATTAAAATTAATTAAGAAATTAAGACTAGTGGTATCACCATACTTGTTTTTTTTTTTTTTTTTTTTTTTTTTTTTTTTTTTTCGAGGTAGGGTCTCTCTCTGGCCCAGGCTGACCTGGAATTAACTACGTAGTCTCAGGGTGGCCTCGAACTCTCGGCGATCCTCCTACCTCTGCCTCCCGAGTGCTGGGATTAAAGGCGTGCGCCACCACGCCCGGCTGACCATACTTGTTTTTAACCTATATTACTGAGCCATAGTAACAAAAACAGCATAGTACTGGCACAAAAAGAGACATGTAGATCAATGGAACAGAATAGAGGACCCTGATGTAAGTGCAGATAGCTATAGCCACCTGATCTTTGACAAAAATGCCAATAATACTCATTGGAGAAAAGACAGCCTCTTCAGCAAATGCTCTCTCCATGCACAAGAGTCAAGTCCAAATGGATCTTTATTTTATTTTATTTATTTATTTATTTATTTATTTTTGATTTTTCGAGGTAGGGTCTCACTCTAGCTCAGGCTGACCTGGAATTCACTATGTAGTCTCAGGGTAGCCTCGAACTCTCGGCAATCCTCTTACCTCTGCCTCCCGAGTGCTGGGATTAAAGGTGTGCGCCACCACGCCCAACCAAAGACCTTAATATCAGATCTGAAACTCTGAAACTGCTAGAGGAAAAAGTAGGGGAAACCCTTCAACATATTGGTCTTAGCAAAGACTTTCTGAATATAACCCCAATTGCTCAGGAAATAAAACCACAGATCAACCACTGGGACTTCATGAAATTACAAAGCTTTTGTACAGCAAAGGACACTGAATAGAGCAAAGAGGCAACCTACAGAATGGAAGAAAATCTTTGCCAGCTATACATCTGACAGAGGGTTAATATCTAGGATATACAAAGGACTCAAAAAAATAAATAATAAGAAATCATTAAAAAATGGGCTATGGAACTAAATAGAGAGTTCTCAGAAGAAGAAATACAGATGGCATATAAACATCTAAAAAAATGTTCTACATCCCTAGTCATCAGGGAAATGCAGATTAAAACTACCTTGAGATTCCATCTCACTCCTGTCAGATTGGCTACCATCATGAAAACAAATGACCATACATGCTGGCAAGGATATGGAAAAAGAGGAACCCTTCTACACTGTAGGTAGGAATGAAATCTGGTCCAGCCATTGTGGAAATCAGTGTGGAGGCTCCTGAGACAGCTAAAAATAGATCTACCATATGACCCAGCTATACCACTCCTAGGCATATATCCTAAGGACTCTTCTCACTACCTTAGCGATACTTGCTCAACCATGTTTATTGCCACTCTATTCACAATAGCTAGGAAATAGAACCAGCCTAGATGTCCCTCAACTGATGAGTGGAAAATGAAGATGTGGCACAGTTACACAATGGAGTTCTACTCAGCAGTAAAGAAAAATGAAGTTATGAAATCTGCAGGAAAATGGATGGATCTGGAAAGGACTTTACTTAGTGAGGTAACCCAGGCCCAGAAAGCCAAACATCACATGTTCTCTCTCATATGTGGATCCTAGCTACAAATGATTGGGCTTCTATGTGAGTAGGAATCAAACTCAATAGCAGAAGCCAGTAAGCTAGAAAAGTGATATAAAGGGAATAGAAAGGGGATAGAAAGGGAGGGAGGGGGGACTTCATAGGATGGAATTGTATATATATAAATAGAAGAACAGATTAATGGGGGTGAAAAGGCCTATAAGAGGTCAGGGGAAGGGATTGAGTAACAGAAAGGTGGAGGGAGGGTTAATCAAAATCTAAGAGGATATAAATAAGTCATATGGAAACCTACTTTTCTGGACAATGGAATACTCAGAAGCCATAGATTGTTACTAGAAAATTTTCAGTGCCACAGATGGGATACCTTCCAGTGAGTTGTTGGCTAGGGAGGTCACTGATACCCCTAAAACATTACAAAATGGCCTGGATATCCATGACTTCAGTGTCTGACACTACCTACACAAGACCATCCTAATAGGAGGAAAAGATCATGACATCAAAATAAAAGAGAGACTGATTGAGAGGGGGAGGGGATATGATAGAGAATGGCGTTTCAAAGGGGAAAGTGGGGGGGGGAGGGAAGTACCATGGGATATTGTCTACAATTAAGGAAGTTGTCAATAAAAAAATAACTAATTTTAAAAAATAAAAATAAGTCGGGCGTGGTGGTGCACATCTTTAATCCCAGCACCTGGGAGGCAGAGGTAGGAGGATTGCCGTGAGTTCAAGGCCACCCTGAGACTACATAGTTAATTCCAGGTCAACCTAGACCAGAGTGAAACCCTACCTCAAACAAACAAACAAACAAACAAACAAACAAACAGACAGACAGACAGACAAATAAATAAAATTAAACAGCTAAGTGTGGCCACACATGCAAAAAAATAAGTAAATTGTCAATAAAAAATTAAATTAGAGCCTGGCGTGGTGGTGCACGCCTTTAATTCCAGCACTCGGGAGGCAGAGGTAGGAGGACTGCTGTGAGTTCGAGGCCACCTGAGACTACATAGTGAATTCTAGGTCAGCCTGGACTAGAGTGAGACCCTACCTCCAAAAACAAACAAACAAAAAAATTAAATTAGCTGGGTGTGGTGGCTCACGCCTTTAATCCCAGCACTCAGGAGGCAGAGGTAGGAGGATCACTGTGAGTTTGAGGCCACCCTGAAAATACAGAGTAAATTCCAGGTTAGCCTGGGCTAGAGTGAGACTGCACCTAGAAAAAAACAACAACAAAAAAAATTTAATTTAATTTAAAAAAAAGAAATAGAAAAAAAAAGAAAAAGAAAGAAAGAAAGAGGCAGAGGTAGGAGGATCGCCATGAGTTCAAGGCCACCCTGAGACGACATAGTGAATTCCAGGTCAGCCTGGGCCAGAGTGAGACCCTACCTCGAAAAACTAAAAAAAAAAAAAAAAAAAAAAGAAAACCAAAAATAAAAAGTTGAGCCGGGCCTGGTGGTGCATTCCTTTAATCCCAGCACTTGGGAGGCAGAGGTAGGAGGATTGCCATGAGTTCGAGGCCACCCTGAGACTACATAGCTAATTCCAAGTTAGCCTGGACCAGAGTGAGACCCTACCTCGAAAACCAAAAAAATAAAAAGTTGAGCCCGGCCTGGTGGTGCATTCCTTTAATCCCAGCGCTTGGGAGGCAGAGGTAGGAGGATCGCCATGAGTTTGAGGCCACCCTGAGACTACATAGCTAATTCCAAGTTCCTGCCCAGATTCCACCAGATCCAGTAGTTTACAGTACTGTTTTTGGGGAGGTTTTGCAATCAAGCTTACCAGCCTACCAGGAATGCTGGTCTGGCTCTCAATTAGCTGTATAATTGGTCACAATTATTTGCATAAGTCCATACATTACTGAAGTTTCATCACAAATATTTTTCTTCAGAGATCACTGGCCTTATTCAGACTGTCTCTTACACTGATGTCTTCAGTGCAAGTACCATTTCCCAAAAGTCCGTGTTCCCATATTGTTTCCTATTTGTTTTTATCCATGTTTACAGAATTTAAGCTTCATGAGAACAGGAAGCTTGGTAGTCTGTCTTAGCAGTGTATTCAGAATACCTGGAAAAGTAGGAGAACTCTAACAATACCTAATGCATATTCAACAACATGTCACTGACTTATATACTTGGCCACATTTACAGAAATTACTGCACAAAGACTTAACTCTGGTCCAGGGAAGACCACAGTGGATAAGTCTTTGACTACTCTGTTTATTTATTATTATACTTTTTAATATTATACTCTGTTTATTTAATATTATACTATGTTTAAATTTAAGCATTTAGCTCAACAACCAGTAAGATGGGGGTTTCTTTTTTTTTTTTCTTTTTCATTAGTTAGCAATTTTTTTTTAAATAAATATATATTTTTTATTTATAATATTCTGATTTTACATTCATAGTATTGGTTCCATTGTCCTCCCCTCCTGTCCTCCCCACATTCAAAGGGGCCTCATCATCTGGAGAATGTGGATTGTGCATTGTGAGTTTGCTCAAGAGTTCTGTGGATAGGTCCCAGTCTCTGTGCATAATGCCCCAACTGAGACTCTAAAATCTTTCCGCCCTCTCTTCCGGCGAGTCATTCTGAGCCACATTTCTGTCATATAACCCCAATTGCTGAGGAAATAAAACCACAGATCAACCTCTGGATATCTGAAATTACAAAGCTTTTGTACAGCAAAGGACACTGTGTTTAGAGCAAAGAGCCTTTTCAGAATGGGAGAAAATCTTTTGCCAGTTATACATCTGACAGAGGTTAATATCTAGGATATACAAAGAACTCAAAAAAATAAATACTGAGAAATCAAACAACCCAATTAAAAATGGGCTAAGAACTAAATAAAGGAGTTCTCAGAAGAAGAAATACAGATAGCATATAAACATCTTAAAAAAATGTTCAACATCCCTAGTCATCAGGAAATGCAAATTAAAACTACTTTGAGATTCCATCTCACTCCTGTCAGATTGGCTACCATTATGAAAACAAATGACCATAAATGCATTGAGGATGCAGAAAAAGAGGAACCCTTCTACACTGTTGGTGGGAATGCAATCTGGTCCAGCCATTGTGGAAATCAGTGTGGATTTCCTGAGACAGCTAAAAATAGATCTACCATATGACCCAGCTATACCACTCCTAGGCATATATCCCTAAGGACTCTCTCTCACTACCTTAGAGATACTTGCTCAACCATGTTTATTGCTGCTCTATTCACAATAGCTGGAAATGGAACCAGCCTAGATGTCCTCAACTGATGAGTGGATAATGAAGATGTTGCACATTTACACAATGGAGTTCTACTCAGTGGTAAAGAAAAATGAAGTTATGAAATCTGCAGGAAAATGGATGGATCTGGAAAGGATTATACTTAGTGAGGTAACCCAGGCCCAGAAGCCAAAATCACATGTTCTCTCTCATATGTGGATCCTAGCTACAAATGATTGGACTTCTATATGAGTAGGAATAAAACTCAATAGCAGAAGCTAGTAAGCTAAAAGGGGATATAAAGGGAAGAAAGGGGATAGATGGGGAGGGAGGGGACTTAATAGGATGGTATTGTATATATATAAAGTAGAAGAACAGATTAATGGGGTTGAAAAAGGCTTAAGTGAGGACAGGGAAGAGATTGAGTAAAGAAAGGTGGAGGGGAGGCTAATCTAAATCTAAGAGGATATAAATAAGTCATATGGAAACCTACTTTTCTGGACAATGGAACACTAGGATGGTGGAAAATTTTCAGTGAAAGAATGGAGAGCCAAGTGAGGAAGGGTAGGGACTCCTTCTGCTCCTCAGGGCATGCTCCTCCAGACAATGGATATCCATGACTTTGCAGTGCCTGACACTACCTACACAAGACCATCATAATAGGAGGAAAAGATCATGACATCAAAATGAAAAAGAGAGACTGATTGAGAGGGGAGGATATGATGGAGAGTGGAGTTTCAAAGGGGAAAGTGGGGGGAGGGAAGTACCATGGGATATTGTCTACAATTAAAGGAAGTTGTCAACAGTAGAATACCTTTAATCCCAATTCTGGAGGCAGAGTAGGAGGACTGCTGTGAGTTCAGGCCACCTGAGACTACATAGTGAATTAAAGGTCAGCCTGGACTGAGAGTGAGACCCTACCTCAAAAACAAACAAACAAAAAATTAAATTAGCTGGGTTCGAGGCTCATTCCCTTTAATCCCAGGAGGAGGCACAGGTAGGCACATCACTGTGAGTTTGTTTGCCACCCTGAAAATACAGAGTAAATTCCAGGTTAGCCTGGCTCAACTGCGCCAAAAAAACAACAACAAAAAATTTAATTTAATTTAAAGAAAATAGAAAAAAAGAAAAAGAAAAAAAGAAAGAGGCAGAGTGGGAGGATGCGCCATGAGTTCAAGCCATGAGCGACTCTCAGGTCAGCCTGGGCAGAGTGAGACCCTTCGAAAAACTAAAAAAAAAAAAAAAAAAAAAACCAAAATAAAAAGTTGAGCCGGGCCTGGTGTGCCCTTTAATCCCACACGGGAGCAGGCAGTAGGAAGGATTGCCATGAGTTAGCCCGCCTGAGACTGGCTAATTCTTGGCCTGGACAGAGTGAGACCCTAGAAACAAAAAAATAAAAAGTTGAGCCCGGCCTGGTGGTGCATTCTTTAATCCCAGCGCTTGGGAGGCAGAGGTAGGAGGATAAGCCATGAGTTTAGGCCACCCTGGATTTACATAGCTAATTCCAAGTTAGCCTGAATGGGTGAGACCCTACCTCGAAAACCAAAAAAATAAAAAATAAAAAGTTGAGCCGGGCCTGGTGGTGCATTCCTTTAATCCCATTGCTTGGGAGGCAGAGGTAGGAGGATCGCTGTGAGTTTGTGGCCAGCCTGAGACTACATAGTGAATTCCAGGTCAGCCTGAGCTAGAGTGAGACCCTACCTTGAAAAACCAAAAAAAAAAAAAAAGGTTTGGTACTGCCTTCTCTCTCTCTCTCTAAATATATATTTGATAGAGAGAGAGAGAGAGAGGAGAATGCATGCACCAGGGCCTTTTCAGCCACTGTGAATAAACTCCAGACACTTGTGCCCCCTTGTGTACATGGATCACTTGTGCTTGCATCACTTGTGTTTGGCTATATGTGGGACCTGGAGATTTGAACAAGCATTCTTAGGCTTCTCAGGCAGGCACCTTAACCGCTAAGCCATCTCTCCAGCTGTGGTAGTGCCTTCTAAATAACTGTATTTGTGCCCATACATTAGTACTGCTTGAAGCCTGGATCTTACTACATAAAGCAAAATGCATTGCTGGTAAAATTGCAGAGAACAAGTGACTACTGTGTACTTAGCTTCAAATGGGGCATGTAAAGGACCCCCACCAAGGGGGTAAGAGGGTGTAAGAGTAAGATGATGAAGAGGAGGACTGCAAACCGCCATCTTCTGGGTACAGCATGGCTGTTTCACTCATGGACTCACAGAAGCTGTGATTTCTTTTCTTTTTTTTTTTTTGGTTTTGCAAGGTAGTGTCTCACTCCGGTCCAGGCTGACCTGGAATTCACTATGTAGTCTCAGGGTGGCCTCGAACTCTCGGCGATCCTCCTACCTCTGCCTCCCAAGTGCTGGGATTAAAGGCGTGCGCCACCACGGCCAGCAGAAGCTGTGATTTCTTGCACAACACTGAGCTGGTTACCATTTTGCCATCGATGGAAGAAGGGTTCATGAGACACCACCTATACTGGAGTAGAGAAGCTACAACAGCTAACCATACTTGCTGGGAGAGGGAGGTCAGAGTCATCAGTGGTGTAGCCACTGGTTGTCTATCCCACTGTAAATAACCATCCCCCTGCAGAATATTAGAGGGACAAACATAGAAGAGAGAATAATTGTTTTTAGACAGAGATTGAGAGAGAGATGAAGAGGCAGAGAGAGAGAATGGGCACGTCAGGGCCTTTTCAGGTGCTGTGAACAAACTCCAGGCCGCGTCGCCCCTTGTGCACATGTGCGACATTGCGCTTGCATCACTTTGTGTCTGGCTAGGCGTGGGACTTGATTTGAACAAGTGTTCTTAGGCTTGCAGGCAGGCGGTCGATCTCTTAACCGCTAAGCCATCTCACCAGCCCTTAGTGACTTTACTTAAATCCTAGAAGGGCACAGCTCACACATATTCTGTGTCCAATGGCCTTGGCAGGAAAGTTGCTTCAGATTTGGCTGAACCATGCCACTGTTTCCCTGGGCTTGAGTTACCTTTCCCAGATTACTTTTGTCTTATTAGGGTTGGCCACAGGAGTCACTGTGTTGTTTTTGGCTTTGTACACATAAGCACATCTTGCCCAAAGTAGAATTCGGTTTCATCTCGGGCATAAAACACCTTCAATTTTAAGAAGAGCCGTGTGCTCCCTTTGATTCAGAGCTCCACACAGCCAGCAAAAAAATGGCCTTGCACCAGAGCCTTCCAGACATTTGCATTTTTGAAGTCCTGTTCCCAGCAGACCTGCGGGACCCAAGATGGTGGAAAAGAGCTTATTTATTTATTTATTTATTCATGTATTTATTTGAGAGAAAGAGAGTGAATAAGAGCATGGTAGAGGCCTCTCACACTGCCAGAAAAACTCCAGATGCATGCTCCATTCGTGCATCTGGCTTTACGTGAATGCTGGGGAACAAACCCCAGAAGCCACAGAGGCTTTCTTAGCAAGCACCTTTAGCCACTGAGCCATCTTTCCAGTCCCCAGATGCCACATTTTTAATCATGTGTGTGTGTGTGTGTGTAGTTTTTGATTACTAATGTGACAAACATTTTTCATGTCATTTATTTTACTCTTATTTATTGGTTAATCATACTTTGTTTTATATTGATTTAGAAGATTTTTTTTTTTTTTTTTTTTTTTGGTTTTCAAGGTAGGGTCTCACTCTGGCCTAGGCTGACCTGGAATTAACTATGCTAGTCTCAGGGGTAGCCTCAAACTCTCGGCGATCCTCCTACCTCTGCCTCCTGAGTGCTGGGATTAGGCGTGCGCCCACCTTGACGGCTAATTTCTTTTATACAAGTCTAACCTTGTAAGAAATTGCCTATGAACTTTAGGAACAAATGCGGTCAGTTACATGTGAGTTAATTATCTGTATTGTAGTCAAGGCCTCCCACATGTCTATTAGAAGTCATTTCTCCTGTTGTGGTTTTCTTTCCTCTCTCTTGATTGTCCAACAATCCTGAGGTGTGCTCAGCTTACAGAGAAACAAAGTCTTATTTTATCACCAACTATAAAGAGAACTAAACTGGTGTTTTGCAAGTCTGCTTCAATACTGGGCTTTTGTACATCAGATAAAGTCTCCCAAACTTTATCTTGGTAAGCAGAAACTGAGGTCGTGGTCCCCCTTTTCCCTATAACGGTATAAGGCAAGTATACACCCCCATAAGTGACTGCCTAACAGGTGGGGCAGGCTTTGCTAATCAAGAGAGAAACACACACCACCAAAGGTTGTGTGTGAATCTTCTTGCAGGATAATGTGTGCCTTTCAAAATCATCTTTATAATCAAGATGGTAACCCGTTGGCTTGTTACAAAACAGAGAATATCAACTCCATATGATGTAAAATTTAAAATAAATTTATCCTGATATATCTTAGAGACACAATCTAACCAACTATTAAATTTTTTTTTTTTTGGGGGTTGAGGTAAGTCTTACTCAAGCCTGAAACTTACTCTGTAGTCCCAGGTGGCCTGCAACTCACTCTGATCCTCCTACCTCACCTCTAGACTCTGGGATTAAAGGCCACACCCAGCTAAGTATGTTTTTGTTTGTATTTTTCATATTTATTTATTTATTCATTTATTTACTGGACATTGAACACAAGCTAAAAACCTAAACACATCTGTGTTTTTCCACCTAACCTCCCTTTCTTTTAGAAAGGAGGATAGTAGTGTGTTAACATTTTTAGGTAGCCAAATCTATAATCTTGGCTTTTATTTCTTAGATTCTTCTCAAGTCTAGGAAGATATTTCTCATCTCAATTTTATTTTTAAAAATTCAAATTCCTTTCAGTAGTTCAATGTTCCATCTTTTCACTTTTAAACTTTTCATCTCTCACAACATTTGTTTGCTTTGGGAATAGTAAGGTAATGATCCAAATTTTTCTTTTACATATGACAAACCAGTTGTATGATCATTTATTTAATAATCTAACTTGTCTAATGATTTGAAGTGTTTCATTTTTATTTATTTATTTATTTATTTATTTATTTTGGTAGGGTTTCACTGTGGTCCAGGCTGACCTGGAATTAACTAAGTAGTCTCAGGGTGGCCTCGAACTCACGGCCTCCTCCTACCTCCCAAATAATAGCCACCATGCCCGGCAGCGTTTCTTTATATAGAGGCAGCTCCACAGCAAATTGTTCCAATACTATTTATTTATTTGTTGTAGGAGTGGCTGGGGATTGAACACTGGGCTCTGCATATGCTAGTCAAGTGCTTTCCACTGAAACTATATCCCTAGTCTACTTTTACTTTTGTGAGACCAGGGCTCCTACACTGTAGTTGGTCTTGAATTTGTTCTGCCATAGCCCAGACAGGCATTGTCAGAGTCATCAGTGGTGTAGCCACTGGTTGTCTATCCCACTGTAAATAACCATCCCCCTGCAGAATATTAGAGGGACAAACATAGAAGAGAGAATAATTGTTTTTAGACAGAGATTGAGAGAGAGAGGAAGAGGCAGAGAGAGAGAATGGGCATGCCAGGGCCTTTTCAGGCGCTGTGAACAAACTCCAGACGCGTGCGCCCCCTTGTGCACATGTGCGACATTGCACGCTTGCATCACTTTTGTGTCTGGCTAAACGTGGGACTTGGAGATTTGAACAAGTGTTCTTAGGCTTTGCAGGCAGGCGTCGTCTTAACCACTAAGCCATCTCACCAGCCCTTAGTGACTTTACTTAAATCCTAGAAGGGCACAGCATCACACATATTCTGTGTCCAATGGCCTTGGCAGGAAAGTTGCTTCGGAATTTGGCTTGAACCATGCCACTGTTTCCCTGGGCTTGAGTTACCTTTCCCCAGATTACTTTTGTCTTGTTAGGTTGGCCACCAGGAGTCACTGTGTTGTTTTTGGCTTTGTACACATAAGCACATCTTGCCCAAGTAGAATTCTGTTTCATCTCGGGCATAAACACCTTCAATTTTAAGAAGAGCCGTGTGCTCCCTTTGATTCCAGAGGCTCCGCTTACAGCCAGCAAAAAAAATGGCCTTGCACCAGAGCCTTCCAGACATTTGCATTTTGGAAGTCCTGTTCCCAGCAGACCTGCACGGGACCCAAGATGGTGGAAAAGAGCTTATTTATTTATTTATTTATTCATGTATTTATTTGAGAGAAAGAGAGTGAATAAGAGCATGGTAGAGCCTCTCACCACTGCAGAAAAACTCCAGATGCATGCTCCATTCCGTGCATCTGGCTTTACGTGGATACTGGGGAACCAAACCCCAGAAGCCACAGAAGGCTTTCTTAGCAAGCACCTTTAGCCACTGAGCCATCTTTCCAGTCCCAGATGCCACATTTTAATCATGTGTGTGTGTGTGTGTGTAGTTTTTTGATTACTAATGTGACAAACATTTTTCATGTCATTTATTTTTACTCTTATTTATTGGTTAATCATGCACTTTGTTTTATATTGATTTAGAAGATTTCTTTTTTTTTTTTTTTTTTTTTTTTTTTTTCAAGGTAGGGTCTCACTCTGGCCTAGGCTGACCTGGAATTAACTATGTAGTCTCAGGGTAGCCTCAAACTCTCGGCGATCCTCCTACCTCTGCCTCCTGAGTGCTGGGATTAAAGGCGTGCGCCACCACGCCCGGCTGAAGATTTCTTTTTATACAAGTCTAACTTGTATGAAATTGTCTATGAACTTTAGGAACAAATGTGGTCAGTTACATGTGAGTTAATTATCTGTATTGTAGTCAAGGCTTCCCACATGTCCTATTAGAAGTCATTTCTCCCTGTTGTGGTTTTCTTTCCTCTCTCTTGATTGTCCAACAATCCTGAGGGTGCTTGCTCAGTTTACAGAGAAACAAAGTCTTATTTTAATGCCAACTATAAAGAGAACTAAACTGGTGTTTTTGCAAGTCTGCTTCAATACTGGGCTTTTGTACATCCAGATAAAGTCTCCCAAACTTTATCTTGGTAAGCAGAAACTGAGGTCGTGGTCCCCTTTTTCCTATACGGTATAAGGCAAGTATACACCCCCCATAAGTGACTGCCTAACGGGTGAGGCAGGCTTTGCTAATCAAGAGAGAAACACACACCACCAAAGGTTGTGTGTGAATCTTCTTGCAGGATAATGTGTGCCTTTTCAAATCATCTTTATAATCAAGATGGTCTTCGTTGGCTTGTTACAAAACAGAGAATATCAACTCCATATGATGTAAAATTTAAAAATAAATTTATCCTGATATATCTTAGAGACACAATCCTAACCAACTATTAAATATGTTTTTTTTTGGGGGGGGGGGTTGAGGTAAGGTCTTACTCAAGCCTGAAACTTACTCTGTAGTCCCAGGTGGCCTGCAACTCACAATGATCCTCCTACCTCTACCCTCTGAACTCTGGGATTAAAGGCCACACCCAGCTAAGTATGTTTTTTGTTTGTATTTTTCATATTTATTTATTTATTCATTTATTTACTGGACATTGAACACAAGCTAAAAACCTAAACACATCTGTGTTTTTCCACCTAGCCTCTCCCTTTCTTTAAGAAAGGAGGATAGTAGTGTGTTAACATTTTTAGGTAGCCAAATCTATAATCTTAGCTTTTATTTCTTAGTTCTTCTCAAGTCTAGGAAGATATTTCTCATCTCAATTTTATTTTTAAAAATTCAAATTTCCTTTCAGTAGTTCAATGTTCCATCTTTTCACTTTTAAACTTTTCATCTCCCCAACATTTATTTGGCACAGGAATAGTAAGGTAATGATCCAAATTTTTCTTACTACATATGACAAACCAGTTGTATGATCATTTATTTAATAATCTAACTTGTCTAATGATTTGAAGTGTTTCATTTATTTATTTATTTATTTATTTATTTATTTATTTTTAAGGTAGGGTTTCACTGTGGTCCAGGCTGACCTGGAATTAACTATGTAGTCTCAGGGTGGCCTCGAACTCACGGCACTCCTCCTACCTCTGCCTCCCAAATGCGCCACCATGCCCGGCTTGAAGCGTTTCTTTATATAGAGGTAGCTCCCACAGCAAATTATTTCAAAACTATTTATTTATTTATTTGTAAGACAGTACTGGGGATTGAACACTGGGCTCTGCATATGCTAGTCAAGTGCTTTACCACTGAGCTATATCCCTAGTCTACTTTTACTTTGTGAGACAGGGCTCCCTACACTGCCCAGTTGGTCTTGAATTTGTTCTGTAGCCCAGACAGGCATTGAATTTGTGATCATTCTGCTTCAGCCTCCCAAGTGCTAAGATTTCAGGAATGTGCCACTGCTCCCAGCTCCATGGTTCTATTATCTTTCTCTCTCTTTTTTTTTTTTTTGGTTTTGCAAGGTAGGGTCTCACTCTGGTCCAGGCTGACCTGGAATTAACTATGTAGTCTCAGGGTGGCCTCGAACTCTCGGCGATCCTCCTACCTCTGCCTCCCAAGTGCTGGGATTAAAGGCGTGCGCCACCACGCCTGGCATCTTTCTCTTTTAAAAAATCTTTAAATTTCTTTTAGAGAGGAAGAGACACAAGGAGAGAATGTGTGCCCCAGGGCTTCCAGCCACTGTAAATGGATTCCAGATGCATGCGCCACCTTGTGCATCTGGCTTACATGGGTCCTGGAGAATTGAACCTAGGTTCTTAGGCACAGGCAAGTGCCTTAACCACTAAGACTGTTTTCTTTCTTTCTTTCTTTCTTTCTTTCTTTCTTTCTTTCTTTCTTTCTTTTTTTTTTTTTTTTTTTTTTGGTTTTTCGAGGTAGGGTCTCACTCTGGTCCAGGCTGACCTGGAATAACTATAGTCTCAGGGTGGCCTCCAACTCATGGCGATCCTCCTACCTCTCTGCCTCCCGAGTGCTGGGATTAAAGGCGAGTGCCACCACGCCCGGCTAGTCTTGGTTATTCTGGAAAGACATCATTATTTATGTCAGGGGATCCCTTGGGTTGTTTCACCGTTTGACAATTGTGAATAATGCTGGTATGAGAGCTATTATAAAAATACACATTTGAGCATTTGAGTTCTTGCTTTCAATTCTTTTCTTTTTTTGTTTTTTCAAGGTAGGGTCTCACTGTAGCCCAGGCTGACCTGGAATTCACTATGTAGTCTCAGGGTGGCCTTAAATTAATGGCAATCCTCCTACCTCAGCCTCCTGAGTGCCAAGATTGAAGGCGTGTGCCACCACACCCGGCTGCTTTCAGTTCTTCTGAGTATATAACCAGGAACAGATTTGCAGGGTCATCTGGTAATTCTGTGGTTCGCATTTTTTTTAACGAATTTATAGTGAGCTTGTTTGGCTTTATTTGCCACACTAAAATCATAGAACTAGGGCTGGAGAGATGGCTAAGCGGTTAAGGCACTTGCCTGGGACGCCTAAGGACCCAGGTTCCATTCCCTAGGACCCACACAAGCCAGATGCACAAGGTGGCGCATGCATCTGTAGTTCATTAGCAGTGGAGGCCATGGTGAGCCCTTTCTCTTTTTCTATCTGCCCCCCTCTTTTTCTCTCCAATAAAATAAATAAATAAAATTTGAAAAATAAAAATAAAATCATAGAACTCAAGGCCTTGTGCATGCTAGGTGGACAACCTACCACTGAGCTACACCTACAGCCCCAATCTATGCTTAATTTTTTTTCTTTTTTTGGTTTTGCAAGGTAGGGTCTCACTCTGGTCCAGGCTGACCTGCAATTAACTATGTAGTCTCAGGGTGGCCTCGAACTCTTGGCGATCCTCCTACCTCTGCCTCCCGAGTGCTGGGATTAAAGGCATGCGCCACCACGCCCGGCTCTATGCTTAATTTTTGAAGCAGGGACTCACCGTAGCCCAGACTGACCTGGAACTCACTCTGTAGCCCAGGCTAGCCTTGGACTTGTGGCAATCCTCCTCCTACCTCAGCCTCAAGGCTGGGATTAAAGGCAAGAACTATCATGCCTGGAGATATGCTTATTTTTTTTTTTTTTTGAGGAATTACTATCTTCCACAGTGGCTGCACCATTTTACCTTCCCACCAATACCTAAGGATTTCATTTTGTCTGCATCATTGCCAATACTTGTTTGTTTGTTTGTTTGTTTGTTTGATTTGTTTTTTTGTGTGATAGGGTCTCATTTTTTTTTGTGACAGGGTCTCATGTAGGGTAGGACTTCAAACTCCCTGTGTAACTGAGCTTGGTCTTGACCTTCTGCCTCCACTTCCCAATTGCTGGGATTGCAGGTGTGCCCCACCATGCCCAGCTGCCAATGCTTATATATTTTAATACTTTCATTTATTTGCAAGCAGAGAGAATGGGCATGGTATCCATGCATGGGCATTATCCATATGCTGTCCTTTCTATGAGTTTGGATGATTGAAAAGTATCCTCTCTTTTTTTTCTTTGTTTGGTTTTCCAAGGTAGCATCATGCTCTAGCCCAGGCTGGCCTGAAATTAACTATGTAGTCTCAGGCTGGTCTCAAACTCACAGTGATCCTCCTGAGTGCTGGCATTAAAGGTATGTGTGCCACACTCCCGACTCTACCTGGCACTTTTAATAAAATGGTGAGCAAAACCAGATCTCATCCCAGCTTTCATGGAATCTGAGACAAGATCAGTCAGGTAATAATACTAATAAAGGCATTATTACAAACTGAGATAGTAATTATAAAAGGAAGTATTGTGTGCTAGACCTTATTCTAAACATTTTTCATGTACTAATTTAAATGCTAAAAGCTTATTATATGAACTATAATATGAATATAGAGGGTAACTATTATACTGACTTACACAGATATATAGAATAAAACAGGCAGAGAGAGATTAAATAAACTATCCTCCATCACATGGCTAGAATTCCAATTTCACCCTTGCATTTGCCTTTACTTGGGTCCTGGGAAATTGAACCTGAGTTCTTAGGCTTTGCAAGCAAGCATCTTAATCACTGAGCCATCTCTCCAGCTCTGACTACACATATACATATATATACACACATATATATACATATATATGTATATACTTTTTTAAATTTGAGAGTGACAGAGAAAGAAAGAGGCAGATAGATAGAGAGAGAATGGGCTTATGTGGGTCCTGGGGAATCAAGCCTCGAACCAGGGTCCTTAGGCTTCACAGGCAAGTACTTAACTACTAAGCCATCTCTCCAGGCTCTATGTTTTTAAAAAAATATTTTTATTTATTTATTTTAATTTTTTTAAGATTTATTTTTATTTATTTATTACAGACACACAGAGAGTGAGAATGGGCACACTAGGGCTTCCAGCTACTGCAAAAGAACTCCAGATGCATGTGCCACCATGTGCATTGGTTTACCTGGGACCTGGAGAATTGAACCTGGATCCTTAGGCTTCATATGCATACACCTTAAATGGTAAACTATCTCTCCAGCCCTATTTATTTATTTGAAAGAGAGAGAGAGAGAGAGAGAAAATAAGTATGGATGTGCCAAGACCTCCTGCCACTGCAAACAAACTTCAAATGCACAGGCCACTTTGGGCATCTGGCTTTACATGGGTACTGAGGGATTGAACCTGGGCCATCAAGCTTTGCAAGCTATTGCCTTTAAACACTGAGCCATCCCTCCAGCCCTTGAATATGTTTTTAAAAAAATATATCTTATTTAGGGCTGGAGAGATGGCTTAGCAGTTAAGGCGCTGCCTCCTAAGCCTAAGAACCCGGTTCCAATCTCCAGGTCCCACGTTTAGCCAGATGCAAAGTGACGCGAGGGCGCAATGCCACACTTGCCCACAAGGGGCGCACACATCTGGATTTCATTCACAGCAGCTGAGACACTGCTGGCGCGCCCAATCTCTGTCTTCCTCTCCCCCCCCCCCCCCGTCTCTCTCTGTGTCTCTCCAAAAAATAATAAAAAATAAAAAAAATAAAAAGTTTTTAAAATATATATCTTATTTAATCCTAGCACCCAGGAGACAGAGACCACCCTGAGACTACATAGTGAATTCCAGGTCAGCCTGGGCTAGAGAAAGACCCAAAAGTTAAAAACCATAAATAAATAAATATCTGTATGAGACAGACAGACAGACAGACAGAAAAGAGTGAATATGGGCATTGCCAGGGCCTCCTGCTGCTGCAAAGGAACTCAAGATGCATGTGCCACCTTGTGCATCTGGCTTAATGTGAGTATTGAGGAATCAGACCTGGGCCATCAGGTTTTGCAAGTAAGCACCTTTAAACACTGAAACAAGAAAATTAAGAGATAGCAGAGTTCTAATGACTGTCTTATCAGCTTCTCTGTGTTTCCAATGCCACTCATGGGCACAGTGATAATTCCAGTAATAAATGTCAGGTGAATAGTAACTTACCATTTTACAAAGTGCTTTCAAACACACTCTCTCTAATTCTTGTAATCAGTACAATACATTGTAATTTAGACAATAGATTTCATTATATGAATGTATTATAATGTATAGTGTATTGGCCATCTATTGTTAAACAGGAAGGTGGTTACTATTTTTTCCTCATTAAAAACAAACAATACCATGATGAACATTTTGATAATTCTTTGTATGCCTATAATTATTTCTTCTCTATATTCCAGGAAATAGAATTGCTGACTCAAAGAGTATTCCCATTGTAAATGTTTTTAATAAATAGTATGAATCCAAATCTTGTAGGTTATTAAATAACTAAATTGTTTTGTGTATTTTTCTATCATAAATCTGGGTGAAGTTAACATTTAATCTTCTTTTCTCATATCTATTTCTCTCTCTCTAAAATCTCTGTTTCCTCATATCCCACCCATTCTTGGATTAACTCTGACAAGGTTTCTGTGTCCCTCCCCCACCCTATTTTGTTTTGTTTTGAATTAAATAAGACTGAGAAGGATAATTATTAAATTATTATTTATTTAGGGAAGTACACAACCAAGGGATGGCGGATACCCATGTGGCTTGAGATCCCACATGGTAGGCCTGGAAAAACCATGGAAAGGACAGAAAAGAGAGTTCAAAGAGCTCCTGCCGTGTGGAAGAAGAACCCATGTGAAAGTAAGGGCTGGGGGGCTCTCCCTCAGCTCCACCGGGCTCGGCCTGGGCCAAGGGGAAACTCACCAGCAGCTGGAGGTTTCCAACTTGTCAGGCAGTTCAGAGAGTGTTCACCTTGTTGTGTGCTTTTCTTTTTTCTTTTTTCCTTTTTAAAAAATTTATTTTATTTTATTTTGGTTATTCTAGGTAGGGTCTCCCTCTAGCCCAGTCTGATCTGGAATTCACTATGTTGTCTTAGGGTGGCCTTGAACTCATGGAGTGCTGGGATTAAAGGCATGTGCCACCACGCCTGGCTTGCTTCCATATCTTTACATCCAGTGTACAAGTTTGCTCCTAACTGCTTGTCTACTGGGAAGGTTTAACACGTTCTCTTCTGAAATCCCTTCCTTGGCTCTCATGACACCATGCTCTCCTGGTTCTCCTCTGACTCTTGGGCGGCCGTTTTCATTTTACACAGTGTGTGCCAGAGGCCCCCACTTCCATCTTTAGGCTCAATCATTTGCTATAAAAATGTACAGAGTGTTTAGGGGCTGGAGAAATGGCTCAGTGGATAGAGGCACTTTTTTTTTTTTTTTTTTAATTTATTAGAGACAGAGAGAGGGAGAGAGAGTGAGAATGGGTTTGCCAGGGCCTCTAGCCACTGCAAATGAACTCAGGACGCATGCACCACCACGTGCATCTGGCTTATGTGGGACCTGGAGAATTGAACTGGGGTCCTTAGGCTTCGCAGGCATGCACCCTAACTGCTAAGCCATCTCTCCAGCCCAACTTTCTTACAAAGCCTAACAGCCCCAGTACCCATGTAAAGCCAGATGCATAAAGTGACACATGCATATGGAGTTAGTTCGCAGAAAGAGGTCCTGGTGCATCTATTTTCTCCCTCTCTCTCTCTGTTTGTAAATAAATTAAAAATTTTAAAAAGAATGTATAGAAGTTTAAAAATCTGTTGTGAGGCTGGAGAGATGGCTTAGAGGTTAAGGCACTTGCCTGTGAAGCCTAAGGACCCAGGTTCAATTCCCTAGTCCCACATAAGCCAGATACACAAGTGATACATGCATCTGGAGTTCTTTTTTTAAAAAAAAAATCTGTTGGGCTGGAGAAATGGCTTAGCAGTTAAGGCGTTTGCCTGCAAAGCCAAAGGATCCCGGTTCGATTCTCCAGGACCCACGTAAGCCAGATGTGCAAGGGGCACATGCGTCTGGAGTTCATTTGCAATGGCTAGAGGCCCTGGCGTGCCCATTATCTCTCTGTCTGCCTCTCTTCTATCTCTCTCTCTCTCTCTGCTTGCAAATAAATACAATTTAAAAATATTTTTAAAAATCTGTTATGGTTTAATAAAACTGACAAATATAAGTTAAAGTCAACAAAAGAAAAAAGCATGCAGAACCAAGTCCTGGGAGTAAACAAGTTCATATTTCCAGGAATCCCCCACTGTTAGAATTGAACATTAAGTATCCTAGCACTGCACATGAACTTGTAGGCAATTTTCCTGCCTCTGCCACCCAAATGCTAGGATTACGGATATACACTACCATACCTGGCTAAACTCAAATAGCCCTTTCCTTCCTTCCTTTCTCTTTCTTTCTTTCTTTCTTTCTTTCTTTCTTTCTTTCTTTCTTTCTTTTTTATTTATTATTCTTCTTATTATTTCTTTTTTATTTGGGAGACAGAGAGAAAGAGGCAGAGAGGGAATGGAGAATGGGCACACCAGGGCCTTCAGCCACTGCAAACGAACTCCAGACATGTGACCCCTCTTGTGCACATATGCAACATTTGTGCTTGTGTCACTGTGTGTCTGGCTTATGTGGGACCTGGAGATTTGAACATGAGTTCTTAGGTTTTGCACACAAATGCCTTAGCCACTAAGCCATCTATCCAGCCCTTGTTTTTATTTTTATTTATTTACTAGAGAGAAAGGAGAGAGAGAGAGAGAATGGGTGTGCTAGGGCCTCTATCCACCAAATGAACTCTAAACACATGTGCCACCATGTGCATCTTGCTTATGTGATTTCTGGGGAATCAAACCTGAGTCCTTAGGCTTCACAGACAAGAGCCTTAACCACTAAGACATCTCTCTAGCCCAGCTGTTATTTGTTTTTTTTTCTAATTTTAAAAAATATTTTATTGCCAGATGGTGGGACACACCTTTAATCCCAGCACTTGGGAGGCAGAAGTAGGAGGATCTCCATGAGTTCAAGGCCACCCTGAGACTACACAGTGAATTCTAGTTCAGCCTGGGCAAGAGCAAGACCCTACCTCAAAAAAAAAAAAAAAAAAAAAAAAAAAAAAAAAGCTGGTTGTGGTGGCGCACGTCTTTAATCCCAGCACTTGGGAGGCAGAGGTAGGAAGATCGCCATGAGTTCAAGGCCAGCCTGAGATTACTAGTGAATTCCAGATCAGCCTGAGCTAGAGTGAGATCCTACCTCGAAAAGCCAAAAAAAAAAAAAATTTATTTATTTATTTATTTATTTATTTATTTATTTATTTATTTATTTATTTCAGAGAGAGAAGCAGAGAGAGAATGGGCATGCCAGGGCTTTTAGCAACTGCAAATGAACTCCAGACACATACTTCACCTTGTGCATCTGGCTTACATGGGTACTAGGGAATTGAACCTGGGTCCTTAGGCTTCCCAGGCAAGCACCTTAGCCACTAAGCCATCTGTCCAGCCCCAGTTGTTATTTTTTAAGAAATGAGCCGGGCATGGTGGTGGATGCCTTTGATCCTAGCACTTGGGAGGCAGAGGTAGGAGGATCACCATGAGTTCAACGCCACCCTGAGACTACATACTGAATTCCAGGTCAGCCTGAGCTAAAGTGAAACCCTACCTTGAAAAACAAAAAACAAAAAAAAAAAAAAAAAAAAAAAAAAAAGAAAAGAAAAGAAAAGAAATGGTCTCAGTATGTAGCCCAGACTAAACTCTTGGTCTTCCTGCCTTTGCCTCTGGAGTGCTGGGATTATAGGCCTGTGCTACAAATGTCCAGTTCATAGATAGATTTTTTTTTTGCCTTTTTAAAAATACTTTTTAAACTGGACATGGTGGCACACACCTTTAATCCCAGAACTTGGGAGGCAAAGGTAGGAGGATCACTGTGAGTTCAAGGCTACCCTGAGACTACATAGTGAATTCCAGGTCAAACTGAACTAGAGTGAGACCCTACTTTGAAAAAAACAAAGACAAAAACAAAAATAATAATACTTATTATTATTTTTATTTTTGGAGAGAGACACAGAGAGAGACAGACAGAGAAAGAGGGAGAGGGAGACAGATAGAGAATGGGCGCGCCAGCAGACTCTCAGCTGCTGTGAACAAAATCCAGATGTGTACTCCCCTTGTGGGCAAGTGTGGCATTGCGCCCTTTCGTCACTTTGCATCTGGCTAAACGTGGGACCTGCAGATTGGAACCGGGTTCTTAGGCTTAGCAGGCAGGCGCCTTAACTGCTAAGCCATCTCTCCAGCCCAAATATAATTTTTTTGAAATGCTTTTATTTATTTATTTGCAAGGACAGAACTCCAGACACATGCACCACTTTGTGCATTTGGCTTTATGTGAGCACTGGGGAATTGAATCTAGGCCTTCAAGCTTTGCAAACAAGTGCCTTTAACTGCTGAGCCAACTTTCCAGCCTTTATTGTTATTTATTTATTTATTTATTTATTTATTTATTTATTTATTTATTTATTTTTGAGATAGAGTCTCATGTAGTCCATGGCCTTGAACTTTCTGTGCAGCCAAGGATGACCTTGGACTCCCAGTCTTCTTGCCTCTATCTCCACAGTGCTGGGATTATAAGCATATGCCACCACATGTGGCTTTTTTAGTTTTTTCCAGGTAGGGTCTTGCTCTAACCCAGGCTGACCTGCAATTCATTATGTCATTTCAGGGTGGCCTCAAACTCATGGCAATCCTTCTACTTCTGCCTCCCAAGTGCTGAGATTAAAAGTTTGTGCTACTGTGCCTGGAATTTTTTTTTTTTTTTTTGAGATAGAGTCTTGCTGTGTAGCTCTGTCTGGTCTAGTAGTTCACTGATCTTGCATTTGCAGCAATCCTTCTACCTCAGACTCCAGTGTGCACAGATTACAGGCATGTACTACCGTGTCAAGCTTCATAGGTGAAATTTTTGAAGTTTAAAATTTATTTATTTTGGGCTGGAGAGATGGCTTAGCGATTAAGGCACATGCCTGCGAAACTAAGGACCCCAGTTCGATTCTCCAGGTCCCACATAAGCCAGATACACAAGGGGGCACATGCGTCTGGAGTTCATTTGCAGTGGCTAAAGGCCCTGGTGCGCCCATTCTCACTCTCTCTCTCTGTCTCTCAGAAATAATAATCTAAAAAAATACTTTTTAAAAAATTTATTTTCAGCCGGGCGTGGTGGTGCATGCCTTTAATCCCAGCACTTGGGAGGCAGAGGTAGGAGGATCGCTGAGAATTCAAGGCCACCCTGAGACTACATAGTTAATTCCAGGTCAGCCTGGACCAGAGTGAAACCCTACCTCGAAAAACCAAAAAAAAAAAAAAATTTATTTTCATATGTGCATGTTTGTGTGTGTGCATGCTGGTGTCTCTTGCTGCTTCAAAGAATGCCAGATGCATGCACCACTTTGGGTCTGGCTTTACATGGAGGTTGGAGGATGGAACCAGGGCCTGCATGCTTTGCAAGTGCCTTTAACCACTGAGCCATCTCTCCAACTCTCAAAGCAGTTCTTACTTTGCATTTCTGTGATAGCTAAAGTTGTTGGACTTTTTTTTTCAAGGTAGAGTCTCACTCTAGCCCAGGCTGACCTGAAATTCACTATATAGTCTCAGGGTGGCCTTGAACTCACAGCAGTCCTCCCCCCACCTCTGCCTTCTCAAGTGCTGGGATTAAAAGCATGCACCATCATTCCCAGCAACATTTTAAATTATTATGAAATATTACATTTAATAATTACTATTAGCCATTTGTATTTCTTCTTTTGTAACTTATCTATTCTCTATAGCACTTTCTTCTTCTTCTTTTTTTTTTCAAGGTAGGGTCTCACTCTAGCCCAGGCTGACCTGGAATTCACTGTGTAGTTTCAGACTGGCCTTGAACTCATGGCAATCCTCCTACCTCTGCCTCCCTAGTGCTGGGATTAAAGGTGTGCACCATCACGCCCAGCATTATAGTGCTTTTTTTTTTTTTCAAGGTAGGGTTTCACTCTAGCTCAGGCTGACCTGGAATTTACTATGTAGTCTCAGGTTGGCCTCAAACTCATGGCCATCCTCCTACCTCTGCCTCCCAAGTGCTGGGATTAAAGGCTAGTATAGTATTTTTTAAAAATTATTTATTTATTTATTTATTTATTTATTTATTTATTTATTTATTTGCAAGCAGAGAGAGAGAAAATAGGCATGCTAGGGCTTCTAGCCACTGCAAACAAACTCCAGATGCACGCACTGTAATGGTCCAAAAATTGCTGAAGAGTCAAATAGTATGTAAAAGCATAGAGCATTTATTCTGCAGAATTAGCCAGCATGCTGGGGTCAACCACTCATACAAAATGGCAGTGACCCAAGGAGCTCGTAGGCTCCCTTTAAAGCACAGCTAAAGGAATTTGGGGGGCGGGGATTTTAGTCTTTTAACATGACTGGCTAAACTGAATAGTAACTGTACTTGTGTTTTTTTTTTATTGGTCTTAAGGTTTTGGCGGCCAGGTCTAGGGGAATTTCAGGCAGAGGAGGTAACCTCCTAACGTGATTGGCTAAGCAAGCAGCAGTTACGTTTGTACATACTCAGCCCCCAGAGCTTGCCCCTCCTGGAACTTGAAATTTTGGCCTAGTCAGGGCAGCACCTTACTGAGGCCTGTCATGGCATCAGTTTGGTCCCTTCAGCGCCACTTTGTGCATCTGGCTTTAAGTGGGTACTGGGGAATCGAACTCAGATCATTAGGCTCTGTAGGCAGTCATCTTAACCAATGAGCCCTCTCTCCAGCCGACCCCCTCTATTCTGTTCCATTGATCAATTTGTCTGGTTTGTACCAGTACAATGCTGTTTTTTGTTACTATGGCTCTGCAATATAGCTTAAAAGCAGGTATGGAGATAAATCTAAATCTATTGCACCCATTGGCTCATTTGGCCTGACTGGCCAAACTTAAGGCTTGCAGTGTCCACTGTTGTTTATCTTCACTGATGACTTCTCTCTCCCATAGGGATGCATGTAGCCTAGCTTTTTCCAGCTTTCTGTCAGCTGATCTACAGAGAGGAGGTTTTCAGCCCAGCTTCAGCTTGATTTCTCAGTGACCTTGCAGTCCAAGCATGTGGAGTCTTCAGCATTATATTTTTGGCATTTTTGTCAAAAAACCAGAGGGGTGGGGCTGGAGAGATGGCTTAGTGGTTAAGACATTTGCCTGTAAAGCCTAAGATCTCATGTTGTTTGAATCACCAGTTCCCACATAGCCAGATACAGTGATGCAAAGCATGCAATGTCGCTCATGCGCACAAGGAGGTGCACACATCTGGAGTTTGTTCACAGTGGTTGAAGGCCCTGGCATGCCCATTCTCTCTCTGTCTCTCAAAAATAATAATAATAATAATAATAATAATAATAATAAGCCAGGCATGGTTGCGCATGCCTTTAATCCCATCACTTGGGAGGCAGAGGTAGGAGGATCAACATGAGTTTGAGGCCACCCTGAGACTACATAGTGAATTCCAGGTCAGCCTGGGCTAGAGCAAGACCCTACCTCAAGAAACCAAAATAATAATAATAATAATAATAATAATAATAATAATAAATAAAAATAAATAAATAATTTTAAAAGTTAAAAAAAAACCAAATTAGCCGGGCTTGGTGGCACACGCCTTTAATCCCAGCACTCGGGAGGCAGAGGTAGGAGGATCGCCAAGAGATCGAGGCCACCCTGAGACTACATAGTTAATTCCAGGTCAGCCTGGACCAGAGTGAGACTCTAGACCCTACCTTGCAAAACCAAAAAAAAAAAAAAAAAAAAAAAAAAAAAAAAACCAAATTGGTGTAGCTGCCAGGATTTAAATGTGTCCTCTATTCTGTTCCATTGAGCTATGTGTTTGTTTTTGTGCCAGTACCAGGCTGTTTTTGTTACTATGACTCTGTAATATATCTTAAAATCAGGTATGGTGATACTGCCAGCCTTGTTTTTGTTGCTAAGAATTGTTTTGGCTATTTTAGTTTTTTTTATGCTAATAAATGAATTTTAGGATTATTTTTCCTATTTCAGTGAAGAATGCCATTGGAATTTTGATGGGGATTGCATTAAATGTGTAGATTGCAGCCTGGAGGGATGGCTTAGTGGTTAAGACATTTGCCTATAAAGCCAAAGGACCCAGGTTTGATTCCCCAGTACCCACTTTAGCCAGATGCATGGGCGGGGAGGAGGCACATCATCTGGAGTTCATTTGCAGTGGCTGGAGACCCTGGTGCACCCACTCTTTCTCTCTTTCTCCTTCTCTGTCAAATAACTAAATAAATAAAAATAAAATATTAAAAAATGTGTAGATTGCTTTTGGTAAGATTGACATTTTCACAATATTGGTTCTCCCAATCCAAGAACATGGGATGTCTTTCCATTTCCTAATGTTTTCTGCAATATCTCACTTGAATGTTTTAAAGTTCTCATTGTAGAGATCCTTCACTTCCTTGGTTAGATTTATTCCAAGGTACTTTATTATTTTTATTTTGAGGCAATTGTGAATGGGAGTGATTCCTAGATTTCATCCTCTGCATGTTTGTTGTCAGTATATAGCAAAGCTAGTCATTTCTGTGTATTTATTTTGTATCCTGCTACATTGCTAAATTTGTTTATCAGCTCTAACAATTAGCTGGTATAGACTTTAAGGTCCTTTATGTATAGAATCATATCATCTGCAAATAATGATAATTTGGTCTCTTCCTTTCCAATTTGTATCTCTTTTATGAGTGTCTCTTGCCTTATTGGTATAGCTATGACTTCCAGTATTACATTAAATAAAAGTGGGGACAGTGGAAACCCTTTCTTGTTCCTGATTTTAGTGGAAATGCCTCAAGTTTCTCCCCATTTCATATTATGTTGGCTATAGGTTTGTCATAAACAGCATTTATTATATTATGTTCCTTCTATTCCCCATTTCTTTAGGAATTTTACTATGAAGGGATGTTGGGTTTTCTCAAATGCCTTTTTGCGTCATTGAGATGATCATGTGATTTTTGTGCTTCAGTCCATTTATATAGTGTTGACATTTATTGATTTGTGTATGTTGAACCATCCGTGCATCTCTGGAATAACCCTACCTTGTCGCAGTGAATGATCTTTCTGATATATTCTTGTATTCTGTTTGCCTATACTTTGTTGAGAATTTTTGCATCTATGTTCATGAGGGAGATTGGTCTGTAATTTTCTTTTTTTGTTTTGTCTTTGCCTGGTTTTGGTATCAGGGTAATGATGGCTTCATAGAAGGAGTTTGGTAGTATTCCTTCCTTTTCTATTTTATGGAAAAGTTTGAGAAGCAGTGGTGTTAGTTCTTCCATGAAGGTCTGGTAAAATTCACCTGTGATTTCATCTGGGCCTGGACTTTTTATAATTAGATTTTTATAACTGATTTGATCACAGTGCTTGTTACAGGTCTGTTTAAATGGTTTATCTCATGTTGATTTAATTTTGGTAGGACATATATATCTCTAAAAATCATCCATTTCTTTAAGATTTTCTAACTTAATGGCATATATGTTCTTAGTCATATGTTCTTTATTAATTTCTTTTCTCTCTTTTTTTTTTTTTTTTTTGAGGTAGGGTCTCACTCTAGCCCTGGCTGACCTGGAATTTACTCTGTAGTCTCAGGATGGCCCTCCTATCTCTGCCTCCCAAGTGCTGGTATTAAAGGCATGTGCCACCACACCTGCCAGTTTTCTGAATTTCACTGGTATCTTGTAATGGTGCCTTTTTCATATCTAATTTTATTTGTGTCTTTTCTATCTTTCTTTTGGTCAGATTTGCTAAGAGTTTATCAATCTTGTTTATCTCTTCAAATAACCAATTCTTTATTTCATTCTTCTTTGTGTTGTTTTCTTTCTGGTTTCTATTTCATTAATTTCTGCCCCAATCTTTATTATTTCTTCCCATCTATTGATTTTTGGTTTGCCTTATTCTTCTTTTTCTAAGGCCTTAAAGTTAAGCATTAAGTTGTTTACTTGTGACCTTTCTAACTCCTCCTCCTCCTCCTCCTTCTTTTTGGTTAGGATCTCACTCTCCCCAGGCTGACTCTGACTCTGTAATCCCAGGCTGGCCTTGAACTCATGGTGATCCTCTACATCTGCCTCCCAAGTGCTGGTATTAAAGGCATGCACCAGCTCCTTTTTAATTTCTTTTTTAAAAAAGATTTTATTTTTTAAATTAATTAATTAATTTATTTATTTGAGACAGAGAGAAGGAAAGAGAGAGAGGGAGAGTGAGAATGGGCATGCCAGGGCCTCTAGCCACTGCAAATGAACTCCAGACACATGCGCCCCCTTGTGCATCTGGCTTATGTGGGACCTGGAGAAACGAACCAGGATCCTTAGGCTTCTCAGGCAAATGCCTTAACTGCTAAGCCATCTCTCCAGCCCTAATTTCTTAATATAGTCATCCTATTAAGTCCCCCCTCCCTCCCTTTCTATTCCCTTTATATCCCCTTTCTAGCTTACTGGCTTCTGCTACTGACTTTTATTCCTACTTACATAGAAGTCTAATCATTTGTAGCTAGGATCCACATATAAGAGAACATGTGACGGTTGGCTTTCTGGGCCTGGGTTACCTCACTAAGTATAATCCTTTCCAGATCCATCCATTTTCCTGCAAATTTCATAACTTCCAGTTTTCTTTATTGCTGAGTAGAACTCCATTGTGTAAATGTGCCACATCTTCATTATCCACTCATCAGTTGAGGCACATCTAGGCTGGTTCCATTTCCTAGCCATTGTGAATAGAGCTCTAAGGTAGTGAGATGAGTCCTTAGGATATATGTCTAGGAGTGGTATAGCTGGATCATATGGTAGATCTAGTTTTAGCTGTCTCAGGAACCTCCTCACTGATTTCCACAATGGCTGAGATCGCATTCTCACCAACAGTGTAGAAGTATTCCCCCTTTTCCACATCCTTGCCAGTATTTATAGTCATTTGTTTTCATGATGGTAGCCAATCTGACAGGAGTGAGATGGAATCTCAATGCAGTTTTAATCTGCATTTCCCTGATGACTAGGTGTTGGGCATTGCTAAACATGGCCTGGGACTGTGAGAAAGCTGGCCTGGGCTGTTGGACATGGCCAGGGACCTTGGGCTGTGGGGGTTGCAGCTGGCCTTATCATCGGGAACCCACTCTGGTGACAGAGCTGGCCCTCCCTTTTCTCAAGGTTGTAGTGTGCCCCATCTTCGCTCAGAGGAGGTGGAACTGGCGGGCCCGCCCCTCATCCCAAAGCACCTGACCATTCCATAGTCAGGTTTTGCCCTCCCCCACAGTTCCTGACCTTACGGCCAGCTGCCCAGGAGACCCTTATATGGTAGTAAACCATCTCCCTGCAGCTGTAGCCATCAAATATGTGGCTGAAGTCATGTAGCTTTTCCCGCTACTTCTCTTACCTCCCTTACTTCTTCTTCCAACACGAGCCAATTAGATATCAACCCACAAACCTATGTAGCCAATCACCTTATAGTCTGTATGTGCCTTCTCAACATTTCCCACGTGTTTATAAACCCACCCTCCTTTTGAACAAATGAGAGTGCTGTCCTTCAGACTGTCTCCTGGTGGTTCATTGCCTGCTGCACTCACCCGCCCCAAGACCCTGCTCCCCCCAGCTCCTCCTGCACTCCACACATTGGTGGCTAACGACCCCTGGGAACAGGGAGGACCCACAACTAGGGATGTAAAACACTTTTTTAGATGTTTACATGCCATTTGTATTTCTTCTTTTGAGAACTCTCTATTTAGTTTCAAGGCCCATTTTTTAACTGGGTTGTTTGATTTCCTCCTCCTCCTCCCTCCTCCTCCTTCCTTCTTCTTCTTCTTATTTTATTATTAAAATTTTTTATTATTTTTATTTATTTTTGGAGAGAGACACTGAGAGAGACAGACAGAGAGGGAGAGGGAGACAGATAGAGATGGGCGCGCCAGCAGTCTCTCAGCTGCTGTGAACGAAATCCAGATGTGTGCGCCCCCTTGTGGGCAAGTGCGGCATTGCACCCTTGCGTCACTTTGCGTCTGGCTAAACGTGGGATCTGGAGATTGGAACCAGGTTCTTGGGCTTAGTAGGCAGGCACCTTAACCGCTAAGCCATCTCTCCAGCCCTATTATTTTATTTTTATTTATTTATTTATTTATTTATTTTTTTGGTTTTTTGAGGTAGGGTCTCACGCTAGTTCAGGCTGCCCTGGAGTTCACTCTGTATTCTCAGGGTGGCCTTGACCTCATGGCAATCCTACCTCTGCCTCCTGAGTGCTGGGATTAAAGGCGTGTGCCACCACGCCTGCTCCCTGATTTCTTATTATTTAATTTTTTGAGTTCTTTTTTTATTTTAATTTTAATTTTTATTTATTTTTGGAGAGAGACATAGAGAGAGACAGACAGAGAGGGAGAGGGAGACAGATAGAGAATGGATGTGCCAGCAGTCTCTCAGCTGTTGTGAACGAAATCCAGATGTGTGTGCCCCCTTGTGGGCAAGTGTGGCATTGAGCCCTTGCATCACTTTACATCTGGCTAAATGTGGGACCTGGAGATTGGAACTGGGTTCTTAGGCTTAGCAGGCAGGCACCTTAACCGCTAAGCCATCTCTCTAGCCCAATTTTTTGAGTTCTTTGTATATCCTAGATATTAATCCTCTGTCAGATGTATAGCTGGCAAAGATTTTCTCCCATTCTGTAGGTTGCCTCTTTGCTCTATTCATAGTGTCTTTTGCATACAAAAGCTTTGTAATTTCATGAGGTCCCAGTGGTTGATCTGTGGTTTTATTTATGAACAATTGGGGTTATATTCAGAAAGTCTTTGCCAAGACCAATATGTTGAAGGGTTTCCCCTACTTTTTCCTCTAGCAGTTTCAGAGTTTCAGGTCTGATATTATAAAATCTTTGATCCATTTGGACTTAATTCTTGTGCATGGAGAAAGATAAGGATCTATTTTCATCCTTCTACAGATACATATCCAGTTTTCCCAGCACCATTTGCTGCAGTCTTTTCTCCAATGAGGATTTTTGGTACTTTTGTCGGAGATCAGGTGGCTATAGCTACCTGGACTTACATCTGGGTCCTCAATTCTGTTCCATTGATCTATAGTCTGTTTTTGTGCCAGTACCATGCTGTTGTTGTTACTATGGCTCTGTAATATAGGTTAAAATCAGGTATGGTGATACCACCAGCCTTATTTTTGTTGCTCAAAATTGTTTTAAATATGTGAGGTTTTTTGTGCTTTCAAATGAATTTTTTGATTTTTTTCTATTTCCATGAAGAATGCCATTGGAATTTTGATGGGGATTTCTTTAAATGTGTAGATTGCTTTTGGTAAGATTGCCATTTTCACAATATTGATTCTTCCAATCCAAGAAAAAGAGATGTCTTTCCATTTCCTAGTGTTTTTTTTTTTTTTTTTTTTGCTTGAGTGTTTTAAAGTTTTCACTGTAGAGGTCCTTCACTTCCTTGGTTAGGTTTATCCCAAGGTATTTTATTATTTTTTTGGATGCAATTGTGAATGGCAGTGATTCTCTGATTTCATCCTCTGTGTGTTTGTTGTTAGCATATAGGAAGGCTACTAATTTCTGTGTGTTTATTTTGTATCCTGCTACATGGCTATAGGTGTTTATCAGCTCTAACAGTTTGCTGGTAGAGTCTTTAGGGTCCTTTATAATTTATGTATAGAATCATATCATCTGCAAATAATGATAACTTGATCTCTTCCTTTCTAACTTGTATCCCTTTTATGTATATCTCTTACCTTATTGCTATAGATAAGACTTCCAGTACTATATTAAATTAAAGTGGGGACAGTGGACACATTTGTCTTGTTCATGATTTTAGTGAAAAAGGCTCAGGTTTTTCTGCATTTAGTATTATGTTGGGTGTAGGTGTGTCATAAATAGCCTTTATTATGATGAGATATGTTCCTTCTATTCCCAGTCTCTGTAGGACTTTTATCATGAAGGGATGTTGGATTTTGTCTGATGCTTTTCAGAATCTAATGAGATGATCATGTGATTTTTGTCCTTCAGTTCATTTATATAATGTATTACATTTATTGATTTGCATTTATTGAACCATCATTGTATCTCTGGAATAAAGCCTACTTGGTCAGGGTGAATGATCCTTCTGATATACTCTTGTATTCTGTTTGCCAATATTTTGTTGAGAATTTTTGCATCTATGTTCATGGGAGAGAATGGTCTATAATTTTCTTTTTTTCTTCCATTTGTCTGATTTTGGTATCAGGGTGACACTGGCTTTGTAGAAGGAGTTTGGTAGGATTCCTTCCTTTACTACTTTATGGAAAAGTTTGAGAAGCAGTGGTTTTTATTCTTCCATGAAAGTCTTATAACATTTACCAGTGAATCCATCTTGGCCTGGACATTTTTAGTTGGGAGATTTTTTATAACTGCTTGGATCTCCATACTTGTTATAGGTCTATTTAAGTAGTTAATCTCCTCTTGATTTAATTTAGGTAGGTCATATGAATCAAGGAAATCAACAATTTCTTTCAGATTTTCAAAGTTAGTGGATGGGGTGTATGTTTTTATAGTATGTCCCTATAATTTTTTAAATGTCTCTGATATCTGTTGTGATGGTGTCTTTTTCATCTCTAATTTTATTAATTTGTCTCTCTTCTCCCTTTCTTTTGGTCAGATTTCCTAAGAATTTATTGATCTTGTTTATCTTTTCAAAGAACCAACTCTTTGTTTCATTGATTCTTTGGATTGTTTTTTGGTTTCTATTTCATTAATTTCTGCCCATTATTTTTTCCCATTTACTGATTTTTGGTTTGCCTTGTTCTTTTTCCAAGGCCTTAAGTTGAAGCATTAAGTTGTTTACTTGTGACCTCTCTATTTTCTTTTTTTTTTCTTTTTCTTTTTTTTTTTTTTTTTTGGTTTTTGAGGTAGGGTCTCACTCTGGTCCAGGCTGACCTAGAATTCACTATATAGTCTATCGGTGAGATTTTCTACAGATATTTTTATTTCACTGACTGTGTTCTTCATTGCTAGTATTTCTGACTGGTTTTTCTTTTTTAATTTATTTATTTGAGAGTGACAGAGAGAGAAAGAGGCAGAAAGAGAGAGAGAGAGAGAAAGAGAGAGAGAGAGGGAGAGAATGGGTGTGCCAGGGCCTCCAGCCACTGTAAATGAACTCCAGATGCATGTACCACCTTGTGCATCTGGCTTACATGGGTACTGGGGAGTCAAGCCTCAAACCGTGGTCCTTAGGCTTCACAGCCAAGCGCTTAACCACTAAGCCATCACTCCAGCCCTGGTTTTTCTTTATTATTTCTGTTTCCTTATTTATGTTTTGTATTTACCTCCTTATTTCATTGAGTTGGTTTCCTGTGTCTTCTTTGATTCCTTTGATTTCCTTGAACATGTTTATAATCATTGTTTTGAAATCTTTCTCAAGGATTTCCTCTAAATCAGTCTCACTAAAGGTCATTTTTGATGGATTAATACTTTTGGTAGATTTATATTGTCTTGATTTTTTGTGTTTTTTGTATAATAATGTAGAGATTTTTGCATCTTGAGTTAACTTAATGCTCAGGTTTTCTAATTATCTGTAGTATTATTAGATTTATCAATCAATCTGATGTTATTTATCTTCAGGGTTGGAGCTTAGATAGAGCTAGGTGTGGCTCTTAAGACTCTCAGAGTAACTACAAAGGTGACCCTAGGTGTTGGGTTTGCCTACTATGGGTGTATTCAAGTAGGCTGAGTAGAGCAAAATGTAGGCAAATTCTAAAAATTTAACTAAACAATGTACATATTCAATGAAAAACTGCACAGAGTATTTATGCAAGAGTAGGTATTATGACCAACAGACCCTCTAACAAAGTCACAGTCCCTAAGGATGTGTGTTGCTCCACACCCTTAATCCTGTCACCTGGGAGGCTAATATTTCTGGTCTGAGAGGGTTCCAAGGTCAACTTGTGACCGAGTGAGACCCTTCCCCAAATGAATGACAGAGGAGGAAACAAAGGCACTATAAACCAGGAAGGGACAAATGACAAGCTCAAAATATAGCTTATTTAAGAAGGGCAAACCCAACTATCCATCAGATTTAACATATAATTTACCCTGACATGGAAGTTGCAATTAGCACTTCTGATGCAAGCCTATATACCAAGCTTATTTGATGGGTACTGACCTGGTGTATTCTCTGTTACCTTTTGGGATGGCTTTGGTCTCAGCTATGCTGCATGGCCATTTGGGCCCCTCTTTGCTATTCTGTGGGCTCAGGTAGGCTGGCTGGGTCTGTGGGTCGCTGCTCTGATTGCCTGTGCTGGGTGCTGTGTAGGTTCCTTTCCCCAGGTCTCTGGGGCTTGCTGGTGCTTGTGCTCGCAGTGGTGTAGGGTAGGCTGTGGATGGTGGCTCAAGTTCTCCCATCAGTTCTCATGATCCTCTTCCTCACAAGTGCTTCCCTGGTCTCTGCCATCCTCCCTTCCATGTTTCTTGACTTTGTGAAGAGGCCAGTGTGAGTGGAAAATCCCCTCACCTGGCTTTAAAATCCTGCAGCTCAGGCCGAGCCTGGTGGCTGTGGCTGCATGGAAATGGTGCCGCTGCTGCTGGAGCCGCTTCTGCTTCTGTGGGCTCTAGATGCACTGGATCTCTCCTACTTTTCTGCTGCAGTTGATAATTTATTATACACCTCACTTTTTAGTAGAAGAGTGTATTTTGCTGTTTTGTTTTGTTTTTTTCTTTTTCTTCCTTAGGCTGCTTTGGCGTGGTTCTTATGCCACCATCTTAACTGGAAGAGCTATATATGCTCTATTTTAGAGAATGTTCCATGTGCTGCTGAAAAGAATTTGTTTGATCTCTTCATAATGTCCCCAATGTCTTGAAATTCCCATTAATACCTTCCTATTAGTTTGTCTTTCTCTTTGTTGGACTGCATTAGATTGCCAGCTCTGTTTTAGTTCAGATATTCTGGCCTGTCCTTGATCCATTCTATTGGTGAGACTTTCTACAGTTTTTTTTTTTTTGACTTACCATGTTTTTCATTTCTAGTATTTCTGATTGTTTTTTTCTTCAGTATTTCTATGTCCTTAGTCATGTCTCGTGTTGATTTCATTTCATTAAGTTGGCTTCTTGTGTTCTTTCTCTGGAGTTTGATTCCTTGATTTCTTTGAATGTATTTATATTCATTCATTTTTTTTTTTTTTTTGAGATAGGGTCTCACTCTAGCCCAGGCTGACCTGGAATTCACTATGTAGTCTCAGGGTGGCCTCGAACTCACTGCAATCCTCCCACCTCTGCCTCCAACTACTGGGACTAAAGGCATGTGCCACCACACCTAGCTCATTCTTTTGATTTGTCAAGCATATCATCTAAAGTAGTCTCCCTAGAGGTCATTAATGATGGATTTATAATTTTTGGTCAAATTATATTGTCTTAATTTTTTGTGTTTCTTGTATTACAGAGACTTTAATAAATTAACCAGTTAATTTTTATTTGTAACTTCCATAATTATAGACAATAAACCATGGTAATTCCCTCCTCCCCACTTTCCCCTTCACAGCTCCACTCTCCATCATATCCCCTCCCCCTTTCAATCAGTCTTTCTTTTATTTTGATGTCATCATCTTTTCCTTCTATTATGAAGGTCTTGTGTACTTAGTGTCAGGCACTGTGAGGTCATGGATATCCAGGACATCTTGTGTCTGGAAGAGTGCATTGTAAGGGGCCCACCCTTCTTTTGGCTCTTTCTTTCTTTCTGCCACCTCGTTTGCAATGGACCGTGAGCCTTGGAAGGTGTATAGGTGACAGAGATGTTTCAGTACTGAGCACTCCTCAGTAACTTCTTCTCAGCACTATGGTACCTTTTGAGTCATCCCAGAAGTCACTGCAATCTGAAAAGAGAAGCTTCTTTGTATTATCGAGAATTTTGAGCCAGGCGTGGTGGTGCACACCTTTAATTCCATCACTCAGGAGGCAGAGGTAGGAGGATCACCATGAGTTCGAGGCCACCCTCGAATTCCAGGTCAGTCTGAGCTAGAGTGAGACCCTACCTCAAACAAACAAACAAACAAACAAAAAATTAGAGTCTTTTGTCTCTTGAGTTAATTTAATGCTTCGGTTTTCAAATTTCCTGCTGTATTCTTAGATGTATAAATCAGAAGTTATGTATCTTTAGGAACCTAAGGTGGTGGGTGTGGTTCTTATATTACTCCTAGAGTAAGAAGCAGAAGCAACCCCACTTGTTGGATTTGCCTGCTATGCAGATATTCTAGTAGCTGGGTGGAGCAAAATACAGGCAAATTCTAAAATGCAACTGAGCAATAAACACAATCAAACAGGCAAATTCTAAAATGCAACTGAGCAATAAACACAATCAAAACCAGCTGGGAGTATTTATGCAAGAGTGGGGATTAAAATAGATAATCTAACAAAGCCAAAGTCCCTAAGGTTGTGTGTTGACTCATAGTCTTAATCCTGTTGACTGGGAAGCTGAGATTCCTGGTTTATAATGGGTTCCAGGTCTGCCTGGACTTGAGAGAGACCCTGCCTCCAAGAAAGACAGAAGAAAAAAACAAAAAGGTATTATAAGCCAGGATTGTAAAAAGCAACAAAAGTCAACCCCAAAATACACCTTATTTAAGAATGGCAAAACCTACCAAAAGTACATCTATCAAATCTAACATATTAGTTTGCCCTGACAGGGAAGGTGCAATCAGCACTTCCAGTGTAGGCCTATATACCTGGCTTTGGGTAAGTAGGCCTTGCTACCTTTTGTGATGGCTTCTGATCTCACCTATGCCTGGTTTTTTGTTGTGCTGTGGCTCAGCTAGGCTGGCTGGATTAGTGGATCTGCTGTTCAGATCATCTATGCTAGATGCTGTGAGGCTGAGGGCTGGCTGGGATCCCTTGGCATCCATCCAGAGATCTCCAGTGGGTCCTGGTGCTGGCAGTTGGGGAGAGGAGGCTGTGGATAGTGCCTGAAGTTGTTCAGGAGCTGCTCAGCTGTTCCCTGTTGTCTTATCCTTTTTTTTTTGACTATGTGAGGCTAGCCCAACAGACTGCCCTTTTATGTGAGAGACTGAAAGAAAGGAGAGAGACAGAAAGACAGAGAGAGAATTGGCATTCCAAGGCCTCCAGCCACTGAAATCAAATCCCAGACACATGTGCCACCTTATGTGCATGTGAGACCTTGCACACTTGTGCCACCTTATGTATCTGGCTTACATGGGACATGGAGAGTTGAACATGGGTCCCAGGCTTTGCAGGCAAGTGCCTTAACTTGCCATTTCTCCAGCCCTCCAATTTTATTAATTTGGGTCTTCTCTCCCTTTTGGTTTTGCTGGGGGTTTATTTATCTTGGTTCTTTTAAAGAAACAATTATTTTGTCTCATTGATTCTTTGTATTGTCTATTAGGTTTCTATTTCATTAATTTCTGTCCTAATCTTATATGGGGTGGGGAGCACCAGTGCCTTTTGTTTCAAATGGACTCCAGATGCAGGAGCCACTTTGTGAATCTGATTTAAGTGGGTCCTGGGAACTGAAGCAGGACTTGCAGACTTGGTAACAGCTCCACTCTCCATCATATCCCCTCCCCTTTCAATCAGTCTTTCTTTTATTTTGATGTCATCATCTTTTCCTTCTATTATGAAGGTCTTGTGTACTTAGTGTCAGGCACTGTGAGGTCATGGATATCCAGGACATCTTGTGTCTGGAAGAGTGCATTGTAAGGGGCCCACCCTTCTTTTGGCTCTTACTTTCTTTCTGCCACCTCGTTTGCAATGGACCGTGAGCCTTGGAAGGTGTATAGGTGACAGAGATGTTTCAGTACTGAGCACTCCTCAGTAACTTCTTCTCAGCACTATGTACCTTTTGAGTCATCCCAGAAGTCACTGCAATCTGAAAAGAGAAGCTTCTTTGTATTATCGAGAATTTTGAGCCAGGCGTGGTGGTGCACACCTTTAATTCCAGCACTCAGGAGGCAGAGGTAGGAGGATCACCATGAGTTCGAGGCCACCCTCGAATTCCAGGTCAGTCTGAGCTAGAGTGAGACCCTACCTCAAACAAACAAACAAACAAAAAATTAGAGACTTTTGTCTCTTGAGTTAATTTAATGCTTCGGTTTTCAAATTTCCTGCTGTATTCTTAGATGTATAAATCAGAAGTTATGTATCTTTAGGAACCTAAGGTGGTGGGTGTGGTTCTTATATTACTCCTAGAGTAAGAAGCAGAAGCAACCCCACTTGTTGGATTTGCCTGCTATGCAGATATTCTAGTAGCTGGGTGGAGCAAAATACAGGCAAATTCTAAAATGCAACTGAGCAATAAACACAATCAAACAGGCAAATTCTAAAATGCAACTGAGCAATAAACACAATCAAAACCAGCTGGGAGTATTTATGCAAGAGTGGGGATTAAAATAGATAATCTAACAAAGCCAAAGTCCCTAAGGTTGTGTGTTGACTCATAGTCTTAATCCTGTTGACTGGGAAGCTGAGATTCCTGGTTTATAATGGGTTCCAGGTCTGCCTGGACTTGAGAGAGACCCTGCCTCCAAGAAAGACAGAAGAAAAAAACAAAAAGGTATTATAAGCCAGGATTGTAAAAAGCAACAAAAGTCAACCCCAAAATACACCTTATTTAAGAATGGCAAAACCTACCAAAAGTACATCTATCAAATCTAACATATAACCTGCCCTGACAGGGAAGGTGCAATCAGCACTTCCAGTGTAGGCCTATATACCTGGCTTTGGGTAAGTAGGCCTTGCTACCTTTTGTGATGGCTTCTGATCTCACCTATGCCTGGTTCCCTCTTTGTTGTGCTGTGGGCTCAGCTAGGCTGGCTGGATTAGTGGATCTGCTGTTCAGATCATCTATGCTAGATGCTGTGAGGCTGAGGGCTGGCTGGGATCCCTTGGCATCCATCCAGAGATCTCCAGTGGGTCCTGGTGCTGGCAGTTGGGGGAGAGGAGGCTGTGGATAGTGCCTGAAGTTGTTCAGGAGCTGCTCAGCTGTTCCCTGTTGTCTTATCCTTTAAGTTTTTTGACTATGTGAGGCTAGCCCAACAGACTGCCCTTTTTTATGTGAGAGACTGAAAGAAAGGGAGAGAGACAGAAAGACAGAGAGAGAATTGGCATTCCAAGGCCTCCAGCCACTGAAATCAAATTCCAGACACATGTGCCACCTTATGTGCATGTGAGACCTTGCACACTTGTGCCACCTTATGTATCTGGCTTACATGGGACATGGAGAGTTGAACATGGGTCCCAAGGCTTTGCAGGCAAGTGCCTTAACTGCTAAGCCATCTCTCCAGCCCCTCCAATTTTATTAATTTGGGTCTTCTCTCCCTTTTGGTTTTGCTAGGGGTTTATTTATCTTGGTTCTTTTAAAGAAACAATTCTTTTGTCTCATTGATTCTTTGTATTGTCTATTAGGTTTCTATTTCATTAATTTCTGTCCTAATCTTCATATGGGGGTGGGGAGCACCAGTGCCTTTTGTCACTTCAAATGGACTCCAGATGCAGGAGCCACTTTGTGAATCTGATTTAAGTGGGTCCTGGGGAACTGAAGCAGGACTTGCAGACTTGGTAACTGCTTTCGCCTGTGGAGCCATCTCTCCAGGCCCTGACTGACTTGTATTTTTCCCAAGGCTTTAAGTTATCATTGCTATTTGGGATATATATATATATGGTAGGTTTTTATTTTCATTTATTTATTTTTTTATTAAAAATTTTTTTATTGACAACTTCTTTAATTGTAGACAATATCCCTTGGTAGTTCCCTCCCTCCCTCCCTCCATTTTCCCCTTTGAAACTTCACTCTCCATCATATCCCCTCCCCCTCTCAATCAGTCTTTCTTTTCAGTTTGATGTCATGATCTTTTCCTCCTATTATGATGGTGTGACCTATATTTTAAAAAAATATATTTTATTTATTTATTTATTTATTTGAGAGAGAGAGAGAGAGAGAGAAAGAGAGAGAATTGGCATGCCCAGGCCTCCAGCCACTTCAAACAAACTACAGATGCATGTGCCCCCTTGTGCATCTTGCTTACATGGGTCCTGAATAATCAAACTGGGGTCCTGGAGAACCAAATGGGGCTTTGCAGGCAAATGCCTTAACTGCTATGCCATTTCTCCAGCCCCCTGTATCTTTTTTTTTTTTTTTTTTTTTTTTTTTTTTTTTCCGAGGGTCTCACTCTAGCTCAGGATGACCTGGAATTCATTCTGTCTTCTCAGGGTGGCCTTGAACTCAGTGATCCTCCTACCTCTGCCTCCCAAGTGCTGGGATTAAAGGCGTGCGCCACCTTGCCCAGCTTATATCTTTTTTTTAATATTTATTTTTATTTTTTTTAATTTTGAAGAGAGATACAGAGAGAGACAAACAGAGAGAGAGGGAGAGGGAGACAGATAGAGAATGGGTGTGCCAGCAGTCTCTCAGCTGCTGTGAATGAAATCCATATGCGTGCGCCCCCTTGTGGGCAAGTGCTGCATTGCACCCTTGCGTCACTTTGCATCTGGCTAAATGTGGGACCTGGAGATTGGAACCTGGTTCTTAGGCTTAGCAGGCAGGCGCCTTAACCGCTAAGCCATCTCTCCAGCCCTATCTTTTTTTTTTTTAAAGCAAGGTCTCAGTTTAGTCCAGGTTGACCTGGAACTTACTTTGCATTCCAGGATGGCCTCAAAATTATGGTGATCCTTCTCCTATCTCTGCCTCCAGAAGCTGAGATTAAAAGCATGTGCCACCACACTTAGCTTCTAATTTATTTATTTATTTATTTGTTTGTTTGTTTATTTATTTATTTATTTATTTTTTTTTTTTCTTTTTTTGAGGTAGAGTCTCACTCTAGCCCAGGCTGACCTGAAATTCATTATGTAGTCTCAAGGTGGGTTCAAACTCATGGCAGTCTTCCTACTCTGCCTCCTGTGTGCTAGGATTAAAGGTGTGTGCCACCATGCCTGGCTTCTAAATTTTTTTTATTCATTTGGATGTAGAGAGAGACAGAGATAATGGGCATGCTAAGGTTTCTAGCCACTGCAAATGAACTCCAGATGCATGCACCCCTTTGTGCATCTGACTTTATGTGGGAACTAGGGAATTGAACCTGGGTTGTTAGCCTTTGTAGGCAAGTAGCATGACTACTGAGCAATTTCGTCAGTCCTAATTTCTTTTTTTTTTAATTTTAAAAAATATTTTATTTTTATTTATTTATTAGAAAGAGAGAGAGGAAGAGAGAGAAGGAGAGAATGGGCACGCCAGAGCCTCTAGCCACTGCAGACAAACTCCAGACACATGTGCCACCATGTGCATCTGGCTTACGTGGGACCTGGAGAATCAAACCAGGGTCCTTAGGCTTCACAGGCATGTGCCTTAACTTCTAAGCCATCTCTCCAGCCTTAGTCCCAATTTCTTAATATAGGCAATTGTAGCTATAAATTTCCCTCTTAGAACTGTCTGCATTGTATCCTGTATGTTTTGGTATGTTGTGTTTTCATTATCATATAATTCTAGAACGTTTTGATTGTCTTCTTGATTTTTTTCAATGACTCATTCAATAGGATACTGCTTAATTTACATGTGTTTGTATAAGTTCTATAGCTTTTCTTGCTGTTGATTTATAGTTTTTCCTATTGTGATTAGAGTACAAGGAATTAGTTCAACGTCCATATATTTAAGATATGCTTTGTGTCCTAATATATGATTTATTTTAGAGAAAGTTCCACGTGCTACAGAGAAGAATGTGCATTTTTCAGCATTTGGATGGAACATATCTGTTAGGTCCATTTGTTCTATGATTCCATTTACTCCAGATGCTTCTTTATTTTTTTGCGTGGGTAACCTGTCAATTAATGAGAATGGGATATTGAAGTCACCCATTACAATTTTTGCTTGGGTTAATCTGTGACTTTACATCTAGTAGTGTTTAGGCTGGAGAGATGGCTCAGTCGTTAAAGACACTTTTTTACATCATCCATCTATCTTTTTTTTTGGGGGGTTCAAGGTAGGGTTTCACTCTAGCCCAGGCTGACCTGCAATTCACTATGCAGTCTCAGGGTGGCCTAGAACTCATGGCGCTCCTCCTACATCTGCCTCCCAAGTGTTACAATTAAAGGTGTGCACCATCATGCTTGGCCTCCCCCCCCTTTTTTTGGAGACAGACAGAGAGAGAGAGAGAGAGAGAGAGAGAGAGAGGGGAAGACAGATAGAGATGGGCGTGCCAGCAGTCTCTCAGCTGCTGTGAAAGAAATCCAGATGTGTGTGCCCCCTTTGTGGTCAAGTGCGGCATTGCACCCTTGCATCACTTTGCATCTGGCTAAACGTAGGACCTGGAGATTGGAACCACTGGAGATTGGAACCGGCATTCTTACACTTAGGAGGCAGGCAACTTAACCTCTAAGCCATCTCTCCAGCTCCCCCCTTTTTCTTAGATAAAATTGGGTGCACCTATCTTTGTTGCATATATGTTTAGAATTGTTATGTGCTCTTGTTGGATTTTTCCCTTAATCAGTATAAAGTGACCTTCGATTACTCTTTTAACTAATGTTGCTTTAAAGTCTATCCTGTCAGATATTAGAACAGTGGCACCTGCTTGTTTCTAGGTCCATTTTCTTGAAATACCTTTTTCCATCCTATCAATCCTAGGTAGTATAGCAGACAGCTTCAGGTTGCTGAAATAACTTCCAAACCAGGTAGAGTTGTGGAGGAAGGGATTTATTTGAAAATGATCTATGTAAGCCAGATGTACATGATGGTGCATGCGTCTGGAGTTCATTTGCAATGGCTGGAGGCCCTAATGGACTCATTCTCTCTCTCTCTCTCCCTCTTTCTCAAATAAATAATAATAAATAAAAAATATTTTTTTAATCCTGAGTATATAGGGTCATCTATTCAAAGTACCACAGGTAGTGTCTGTCATTTATGGAGAGATGAGTTTCTTAGAGGCAATAAACAGAAGGAGCCTTTTTTATTTATTTATTTTGAGAGAGAGGGAAAGAGGCAGATAGAGAGGAGAGGGAGAGAATGGGTGTGCCAGTGCCTTTAGCCACTGTAAACAAACTCCAGATACATGTGCCACTTTGTACATTTGGTTTACATGGGTCCTTTGGTTTTGAAGGCAAGTGCCTTAACTGCTAAGCCATCTCTCTAGCCCCCAGAGCCTGCCTTTTAATCCATTCTGCTTGTCTGTATCTTTTGGTTGGGGGATTATAAACATTGATAGTCATTATTGAAAGGTGTAATATTGGGCTGGAGAGATGGTTTAGCGGTTAAGGCACATGCCTGTGAAGCCTAAGGACCCCAATTTGATTCTCCAGTTCCCACATAAGCCAGATGCAGATGGTGATGCATGCATCTGGAGTTTGTTTACAGTGGCTAAAGGCCCTGGCATGCCCATTCTCACTCTCTCTCTCAAATAAATAAATTAAAATAAACCCTTTTTTAAAGAAAGAAAGAAAGAAAGAAAGAAAGAAAGAAAGAAAGAAAGAAAGGTATATATTAATTGCTGTCATTCTTGATTTTGCAGTGCTTACTATTTTTTTTTTTCTTTTTGGTTTTTTGAGGTAGGGTCTCAGTCTAGCTCAGGCTGACCTGGAATTCACTATACAGTCTCAGCATGGCCTCAAAGTCTTGGTGATCCTCCTACTTCTGCCTCCCAAGTGCTGGGATGAAAGGCGTGTGCCATCACGCCTGGCTTAAAAATTTTTTTCCTATTACTTTCTTGAATTAAGTATTATTCAAGCATGGTTTATTTTTTTCCTGTGGTGTTTGTATGTGCTTTTTCTTCTCTTCAGTCTGAAGGATCCCTTCAAATATTTTCTGTAGAGTTGGCTTTGTGGTCATGTGATTTCTTTAGCTTTTAATTTTTTGGTTTTATTTATGCTTATTTTTCATTTTTTATTGTTTATGTACATAGTGTGTATACAGCCATGTGGGTACCATTGTTAGTCTCCTTGCTGTCCTCCCCACTCTGAAGGGACCCTCCTTGTTGGGGAATATAGGTCGTGCACTGTGGGGGAAGAGGCAATGTCTCTGTGCATAGTGTCCCAACTTGTGGCTCTAACAATCTTTCCGCCCCATCTTCCACTAATTTCTCTGAGCCATGTTGGGTTCGTTTTAGGTCTACTTCAGTGATGAGCTCTTGGGAGCCTCTGTGTCTGTGGATCTCTGGTTTGGTAGGAGTTGAGTGTTCTCTGTGCCTATCTCCTTCACCCTTATGCTGGTACCAGGTTCATCTAGAAAGCAGCACTCTTGCTCATTTCCCCAATTACTCTATGGTTTCAGCTGGGGCCCTGGTGAGGTGTGATGGGCTGATTCTCTCCTCAGGTTCTGCATCCATCTGAAAAAGAGAAGTAAATTCTCCAATGGAGAAAACAGTCAGCACCATAAACCAAGGGCCTTTGCAATAGTCTGTAGTGTTTTGGAGGCAATGGGGACCACCCTGGCCAAGAACTCACTGGAAGGTGTTCCATCCCTGGCACTGCAAATTTTCTAATAACAATCTGTAGCTTCTGGATGTGCCATTATCCAAAAAAGTAGGTTTTCATATGTCTTATTCAGAATATCTTGAATTTTTATTGACCCTCCCCCCCTTCTTTTACTCAATCTCTTCCCCTGGCCTCACTTAGGCCACTCCACTCCCTGTAATCTGTTCTTCTACTTATATATATACAATACCATCCCCTTAAGTCCTTCCCTCTCCTCCCTCCCTTATAGCCCTTTTTTACTTTACTGGCATCTGCTACCAATTTTGTGTTCCAGCTCACTCACGTCTACATTTGTAGCTAGAATCCACATATGAGAGAGAACATGTGACGTTTGGCTTTCTGGGCCTAGGTTACCTCATTTAGTATAATCCTTTCCAGATCCATCCATTTCCCTGCAAATTTCACAATTTCATTTTTCTTTACTGCTGAATAGGACTCTATTGTGTCAGTGTATCACATCTTTATTATCCATTCATCTGTTGAGGGACATCTAGGCTGGTTCCATTGTCTAGCTATTGTGAATAGAGCAGCAATAAACATGGTTGTGCAAGTATTTCTAAGGTAGTGAGAAGAGACATTAGGATATATGCCTAGGAGTTCTATAGCTGGATCATACGGTAAACCTACTTTTAGCTGTCTCAAGAACCCCCACACTGATTCCCATAATGGCTGTACCAGACTACATTCTCACCAACAGTGTAGAAGGCTTCTCCTTTTTCTGCATCCTCACCAACATTTATTGTCACTTGTTTTCTTGGTGATAGCCATTCTAACAGAAATAAAATGGAATCTCAATGTAGTTTTGGCATTTTCCTGATGGCTAAGGATGTAGAACACTTTTTTAGATATTTATATGCCATCTATATTTCTTCTTTTGAGAACTCTCTGTTTGGTTCCATAGCCCATTTTTTAAGTGGGTTGTGTGATTTCTTATTGTTTTGTTTTTTGAGTTCTTTGTATATTTTGAATATTTTTTATTTTTATTTATTTATTTGAGTGAAGGAAAGGGGGGGGGGAGAGAGAATGGGCGCTCCAGGGCTTCTAGCTACTGCAAACGAACTCCAGATGCATGTGCCACCTTGTGCATCTGGCTTACCTGGGTCTTGGGGAATCGAACTGAGGTCCTTAGGCTTTGCAGGCAGGTACCTTAACTGCTAAGCCATCTCTCCAACCCCATATTTTGAATATTAAGCCTCCGTCAGATGTATAGCTGGCAAAGATTTTCTCCCATTCTGTAGGTTGTCTCTTTGCTCTATTCAGTGTCCTTTGCTGTACAAAAGCTTTGTAATTTCATGGGATCCCAGTGATTGATTAGTGGTTTTATTTCCTGAGCAATTGGGGTTACATTCAGAAAGTCATTGCCCATGCCAATATGTTGAAGGGTTTCTCCTACCTTCTCCTCTAGCAGTTTCAGAATTTCAGGTCTGATATTAAGGTCCCTGATCCATTTGGGCTTGATTCTTGTGCAAGGAGAAAGCCAAGGATCTATTTTCATCATTCTACATTTAGATATCCAGCTTTTCCAGCAACACTTATTGAAGAAGCTGTCTTTTCTCTAATAAATATCTTTGGCATTTTTGTCAAAAATCAGATGGCTGTAGCTGCCTGGATTAACATCTGGGTTCTCTATTTTGTTTCATTGATCTATATGTCTGTTTTTGTGCTGGTACCATGCTGTTTTTGTTAATATGGCTTTGTAATATAGCTTAAAATCAGGTATGGTGATTCCACCAGCCTTATTTTTGTTGCTCAAAATTGTTTTGGCTATTTCAGGTTTTTGTGCTTGCAAATGAATTTTAGATTTTTTTTTTGTCTATTTCCATGAAGAATGCCATTGGAATTTTAATGGGGATTGAATTAAATGTGTAGACTGCTTTTTTTTTTTCTTTTAGTTTTTGGAGGTAGGGTCTCACTCTAGCCCAGGCTGACCTGGAATTCACTATGTAGTTTCAGGGTGGCCTTGAACTCAAGGCAATCCTCCTATCTCTGCCTCCTGAGTGCTGGGATTAAAGGCCTGCGCCACCATGCCCAGCTTGTAGATTGCTTTTGATAAGATTGACATTATCACAAACTTGAGTCTTCCAATCCAAGAACATGGGATGTCTTTCCACTTCCTGGTGTCTTCTGCAATTTCTCACTTGAGTGTTTTAAAGTTCTCATTGTAAGATCTTTCACTTCCTTGGTTAGTTTTATTCCAAAGTACTTTATTTATTTATTTTTTGAGGCAATTATGAATGGGAGAGATTCCCTGATTTCATCCTCCACGTGTTTGTTGTTAGTATACAGAAAAGCTACTGATTTCTGGGTGTTTATTATGTATCCTGCTACATTGCTAAAAGTATTTTATCAGCTCTAACAGTTTGCTGGTAGTCTTTAGAGTCCTTTATGTATAGAATCACATCACCTGCAAATAATGATAATTTGATCTTTTTCTTCCCGATTTGTATCCCTTTTATGAGTGTCTTTTGCCTTATTGCTATAGCTAAAACTTCCAGTACTATATTAAATAAAATGGGGACAGTGGACACCCTTGTCTTGTTCCTGAATTTAGTGGAAAAACTTCAAATTTTTCCCTATTTATGTTGACTATAGGTTTGTCATAAATAGCTTTTATTATGTTGAAATATGTTCCTTCTATTCCCAGTTTCTGTAGGATGTTGGATTTTGTCAAATGCTTTTTCCACATTTAAGGAGATGATCATGCGATTTTTGTCCTACAGTCCATTTATATAGTGTATTACATTTATTGATTTGCATATGTTGAACCATCCATCCCTGCATCTCTGAGATAAAGCCTACTTGGTCAGGGTGAATGATCTTTCTGGTATATTCTTGTATTCTGTTTGCCAATATTTTGTTGAGAATTTTTGCATCTATGTTCATGAGGGAGATTGGTCTTTATTTTCTTTTTTTCTTCTGTCTTTGTCTGGTTTTGGTATCAGGGTGATGCTGGCTTCATAGAAAGAGTTCAGTAGGCACCTACCCCTGCCTTCCAGTGCCAGAATTAAAGGCATGCACCACCATGCCTAGCTTATGCTCTCTTTCTTTCTTTTTTGTTTTTCGAGGTAGGGTCTCACTCTAGCCTAGGGTGGCCTGGAATTCATTATGTAGTCTCAGAGTGGACTCAAACTCATGGCAGTCCTCCTACCTCAGCTCTCAAGTGCTGAGATTAAAGGTGTACGCCACCATGCCCAGCTTAGCTCATGCTTATTCTTCATTGAGGTCAAAGTCCACCCTGAGGCTTGGGCCACTGAGAGAAAAATCAGTTGGGCAGCCAAGCCAATACAAATTCCTCCCACAAATCCTCTTCCCCATCAAAGACAATATCCTCTGAGGCCTAAGAAAAGTCCTGATACCTGTAACAGGCAACTTGAGATCTCAGGGACTTGGAATGTAGTGTTCGCCCAATATTCTTGTGCTAGAAGTCCAAAGGCCTAATAGAGAATGGAGTCTTGTTCAGAACCTTCACCTTATCAATGAAGCTGTATACCACCCATTTGATATCTTGTTAGCTCAAATCCCAGAAGAAACTCATTGCTATTCCATTCTTGATTTAAAAGGTGTTCTTTTTGCAATCATTTAGATACTCACAATACCTTTGAAGACCCCCTGGATCAAACTATCTAACTGATTTGGACTGTGTTGCCACAGGGATTTAGGGACAGTGCCCACTTATTTAGCCAGTCTTTAGCACAAGGCCTTGCTTGTTTCACTCATCCAGAGATTTTTTACAATATGCAGAGGACATTCTTCTTTGTGCCCAGACTGAAGGAAGTTCACAGAATGGAAGCCCAACCCTTCTTAACTTCCTTGTTGACAAGGGATACAAGATTTCCCAATCTAAAGCTCAACTCTGCAGGCTTCTGTAAGTTCCTAGGTTTGGTCCTAGCTTCAGGAACTAGGAAATTAGGAGAAGAAAGAATAGGGCCCATTACATCTTACCCTTTACCTAGGACCTTTAGATAGTTCAGGGGATTCCTGAGTATCATTGGTTTTTGCCAGCTGTGGATGTCCAGCTTTGGAGAAATTGCCAGACCCCTAAACCAACTAATAAAAGAGACACAAGGTTCTGTATACAACTCCCTATTTGGGAGCCAGGATATAAGGAGGCCTTTAAGTAGCTAACACAGGCTTTATTGGTATCATCAAGCTTAACCCCGCACAGAGGAGACTATAACTTGTGACTAAAAGGAAATGAATAGCTCTGGGGGTATTATAGGCTAAAGGACCTGCGGGTTATTTAAATAAAGAGTTTGAGGGCTGGAGAGATGGCTTAGCAGTTAAGGTGTTTGCCTGCAAAGCCAAAAGACCCTGGTTCGAATCTCCAAGACCCATGTAAGACAGATGCATAAGGTGGTGCATGCATCTGGAGTTTGTTTACAGTGGCTGGAAGCCCTGGAGCACCCATTCTCTCTCTTTCTCTCTCTACCTTTTCCCCTCTCTCAAATAAATAAAAATAAAGGGCTTGATTTACAGTTAGCTGGGGTTAGATAGATACTAAAAGAACACTCTCATTCTACCCAGGGATGGGGAGAAAGTGGATAATACTCCAAAAATGACACTGAGAGACCTATTTCACTCTCCGAGAGATGAAACATAAAATTTGGCTATGCCCACAAAAATCAATGGAACCCAGACTTCTCACAGATCTGGCCTCTAGTCTCTACTCCCATCATGAACAATATGTGGTTTATGGAAAAGGAAGGATTCTGTTGGGAATGAATTAAAAATGATATACACTCTTATCTGATTTAGTTCTGTAATATAACTGCCCTTTTAATTCCCCAAGATGGGCTTTTGTGCAATACTAAGATAGCAGGACAGATCAGGTATCATCATCTATAAATGAAAGCTATACTGGGGCTAGAGAGATGGCTTAGTGCCTAAGAGCTTGCCTGAGAAGCCTAAGGACCCCGGTTCGAGGCTCAATTCCCCAGTACCCATATAAGCCAGATGCACAAAGTGGCGCATGCATCTGGAGTTTGTTTGCAGTGGCTGGAGGCCCTGGTGCACCTATTCTTTCTGCCTTTCTGCCTCTTTCTCTGTCTGTCGCTCTCAAATAAATAAATAAAAACTTTTAAAAGTGCTATAACAATTTAGAATTTGGAGATTAATCTTTCTTAGAATTAGAATTGGCCATTTCATATGAAGTTATGGTTACAGAATCAAGCTGCCGCAAAGAAAAGCTAGAGTTAGATGATAATGAATTACTGTAAATACTCCCAACTTCAAATAAAGTATTTCATAAAGTACAGACAACTGGAGACACAGAAGTCAAACACATGTTAGTCTGGTCAAGGAATATGATAATGCATGCAGAGCTTGTTGGCTGGTTGGGAAGCATGTTTCCTTTGCCTAGAACCTTTACTTCTCTGGGATCAATGCTGGTCTCAAGCTATCTTAATATGAATAATGTTCTCAGTGTTCATTTCTTGTAAGTGCTACCTCAGTCACAAAAGAAACCACAGAAGTCATAGTGATGAACTCTAAGGTCAGCGACATTAAGAAAACCTTTTTTTTTTTTGGTTTTTCGAGGCTGACCTGGAATTCACTATGTAGTCTCAGGGTGGCCTCGAACTCACAGTGATCTTCCTACCTCTGCCTCCCAAGTGCTGGGATTAAAGGTGTGTGCCACCACACCCGGCTTTTCAATTTTTTGTTTTGTTTTTTCGAGGTAGGGTCTCACTCTGGCCCAGGCTGACCTGGAATTCACTATGTTGTCTCAGGGTGGCTTCAAACTCACAATGATCTTCCTACCTAAAGGCATGTGCCACCATGCCCAGCGTTCAATTTTTTTTTAAATATGCCCTTTAAAAGACTTGGAGTAGGACATGGGTGACACATCCCAGTACTCAGCAGAGAGATGCAGTAGGAACATACGTTAGAAGGCCAGCCTCCACTACAGAGAAAATATCAGTCCTGTCATAGTTTCCGAGGTTTTGAGAGTGATGGAGCCTTTCTTGGCTCTGGGTGGGCTTAGCTTGGATGTCAGAGCGGAGGGCACTCAACACTCACTAAAACTCCCCAAGCTGATGGCTTGTGAGTTCTTTGTCTCCTGGTCACATATAACAGTGAATGAAGACAGGAAGGCAAGCAAAGAAGAGTAAGCAAGCAAGATTTCTTGGAAAGAGATAGAATATACCTCCCCATGGGGAGAGAGGAGGACCTCGACTTGAAAAAAGATGCCATCAGCCCTTAGGACTGCAGCAGATTCTGTAGGTTTTGAATGAGCCTGAGTGATGACACATGGAGATTAGACACTGGACAGGTTCAGACCGTGCTGGGTCTATGTAGACACATCTGAGAGTCTCTGACTGATGAAGAGGTAAGGTGAGATGGCACAGGTTAAAGGAGAGCCCGCCAAATTAGGACATGGGGAGAGCAATGGGCAAAGAAAGGCAGGCCGCCAGCAGTGTCTTCATTGATGACTAAGCAGCCATCACCTTGGAGCTGACTTGGATCACTGGCTGTAGCAGTTAGAGCTCCCTCAGAAAGGCTCTGACTAGAAGCCCTTGTAAAAAGGGTTTCTTAGGCTGGGCGTGGTAGTGCACACCTTTAATCCCAGCACTCAGAAGAGGTAGGAGGATTGCCGTGACTTCAAGGCCACCCTGAGACTACATAGTGAATTCCAGGTCAGCGTGTACCAGAGTGAGACCCTACCTCAAAAAAAAAAAAAAAAAAAAAAAAAAAAAGGAACCCTATTTCTATACATCACCTGGCTACACTAACTTTTTGCTATCCAACTCTAAGCCAAGAATCGCTATTTGCCTCAGGACCTTCACACTCGCTACCTGGAACATTCTAATGTAAGACAACCTTCACCTTATGAACAGAAGCCTTGCTCAATCGTGTCTCATCCTTTTCACCCCGCTTATTTTTTTCTTCATAGTATTTACCACTTTCCCACATATTTAACCATCTTCATCTATTAGACTGTAAACTCCTCAAAGACAAGAAACTTTGTTCTAGTTTTGCTGTAATCTCAGTGTATCTAACACTGTTATCCAATAAAGAAGTAGATACACATTTTGGAATAAATAAAAAAAATACGTTTGAGCTGGGCGTGGTGGCCCACGCCTATAATCCCAGTAGAGGTAGGAGGATTGTTGTGAGTTAGACGCCACTCTGGAACTATAGAGTTCGTACGAGATCAGCCTGGGCTACAATGCGACCCTACCTCGGAAAAAAACAATACAATGCTCTCGTGTGGATTTAAGAACTTACACTAACACACAGGTAAGTTTCCTGGAACACTGTCCAAGAACAAAGAACCTATGATCCTACCACTAAAACAATTGTTGCACTACATGAAACCCCTCGGTTTTTGTTTTCAGTTGTTATTTGCAGACACCGTCTCCTTATGCTGCCCAGATTGGCCTTGAACTCAACAAGCTTCTTGTTTCTGCCTCCAGAGTGCTGGCATAACAGGTGTGCACCACCATGCCAGGTCTGTAATCCCAGCACTGAGAAGGTGGAGGAGGCAGGAGGATCTACATTCTGATGCCACCCTCTGCCAGAGAGACCCGCTCTTAAATCCTTTCAGAAGGCTTACACGAGTGAAAAGATCCGAGCAGTCACTTGGCTCGCGCTCTGACGAGGAGTGGGACTCTCAGAAGGGAATCACATTGGTCAGAACTGTGGTCCCCCCGTCTGACCCACATGGGCTGAGGTGCCTTTGGGTTTAGTATCCATCAGCTCTTTCCAACTTCCTGATTCAGGTCTGGGTGTGGCCCTGGCAGCTGTACTCAGAAAAAACTCCTATTTGATTGGCTTTCAGGTTTGTAAGCAATGTTGGAGAATCACCTTAAGCTAAAAATAGATGTTAGACTTCTTCCTCACGGATGGAAGCCTATTTCTGGAAGATCTCTCGTGCGAGGCGAGGCGGGGCGGGGCGGGGGCAGCTCCGCTTCGCTCCCCGGAGCCAGAGCCCCTGGAGGGAAGGCTGCTCCTCGTCGCAGACCGAGGGGGTCGGCACCTCGGAGCCAGGAGGCCCCGGCGTCCGAGCGCGCCGCAGGTGAAGCTCGCGGCGACGCGCCCGCCCATCGCTGGGGACGGCGCCGCGGGCTCGGGGAGGAACGCGGTCCGGCTCCTACCCTTCCGCGCTTCTCCCCGCGGCGCTGCTACTTCCGGGCTCATAACCGACCCCCTGCCAGAGACCATCCAGCGCCAGCGACTACTGGCAGTCAAAGCTCCTTCGGAGCTGTAGTGCCGCCGCACAGACGCGACGCCACGCACCCGGCGCTACGCCCGCCAGGGCGCTGGGATCCGCTCCGTGCCCGCGCGCCCAGTTCCCGCCGCCCCCTCCGGAGCACGTCTGTGCGTACGTGCGCGTGCGCGCGCCGCCCTCCCTCGACCGCGCGACGCGAGGGCGGGGGCGCCTCGTGCGCGCGCGCTCCCGCGGGTTCGTTCGCTCGCTCGCTCGCTCTCGGCGGCCGCTCTCGCTGTGGCTGCGGCTGGGGCTGGGGGCGGCGGCGGCGGCGGCGGCGACGCGGGCGGCGGGCGGCGCGGGGCGGTCCGGCGGGTTCAAAGAGGAAAACATGGCGGAAAACAAAGGCGGCGGCGAGGCAGAGAGCGGCGGCGGGGGCAGCGGCAGCGCGCCGGTAACTGCCGGGGCCGCCGGGCCCGCGGCGCAGGAGGCGGAGCCGCCTCTCGCCGCGGTGCTGGTGGACGAGGAGGAGGAGGAGGAAGGCGGCAGGGCTGGCGCGGAGGGCGGCGCGGCCGGGCCCGACGACGGGGGGGTGGCGGCGGCCTCGTCGGGCTCGGCCCCGGCAGCCTCAGCCCCTGCGGCCTCCGCGGGCCCCGGAGTGCCCGGGGGCGCAGTGTCGACGCCGGCCCCGGCTCCCTCGTCGGCTCCCGCAGCGGGCCCGGCGTCGGGGCCGCCTCCTGGGCCGCCAGCCTCGCTGCTGGACACCTGCGCCGTGTGTCAGCAGAGCTTGCAGAGCCGGCGCGAGGCGGAGCCCAAGCTGCTGCCCTGCCTGCACTCCTTCTGCCTGCGCTGCCTGCCGGAGCCCGAGCGCCAGCTCAGCGTGCCCATCCCCGGGGGCAGCAACGGCGACATCCAGCAAGGTGAGCCCGAGGCCCTGCTCGACTTGCCGAGCCCGGAGGCTCTGGGGTCGGAGCTGGGGAGCAGGGGGAGCCCGGGGCCGCTCGGATCGGCTCAGTCCGGGGGCGGGGGTCGACGAGGCCGAAGACGCGGCCCCTGGGACAGTCACCCGAGAAGCTGGACCGCCAGAGATATGCGGAGGCCGAAGGGAGGGGAGCCGGCTGCGAGGGGCTGGGGGAGGGGACGCTGCGAGGGAGGTTTGTGAGGTGCGGACAGCGGCCCAGCGCTGGTTCTGGACTGGGTGGACCCGGGCAGGGAGAGAACCAGAACCAGGGTCTGGAACACCCGTTGTGAGAAGTGCTTTGGGTGGAAGGCCTGTGCCAGGAGCATTGATGAGAGACTGGGGAAGATACGGGTTGAGGATGGACTGTTCTGGAGAGGGGACTGACCTGTTCTCGGTTAGGAGAAAGGACTAAGGGTTCCATGAAGGTAGGTGAAAGACATTGGTGAGAGCTTATGCCAAAAGAAGGCCCCAAGATGACATTGGGATGAGGAACTCTGGACGTGTTGGTAGTTGTGAGAAGCCTGCATGGTTAGGGAAAATCCTGATTTGAGGATGAAGAAGAAATGAACTTTGAAGAGAAATGGATGTTAAGGGAGAATTGGGCATACCTACGTTGTTGCATTTATTACGAGTTAATGAGGCCCAAGTGTCCAGGGCACTGAGCTAGGATTGAATAAAATAGAGGATTTCCTTCACAGTCCAATGGGGGAAACGTACTATACCAGTGGTGGAGATGGGTACTTGGTATGGTGGTTGTGGCACAATGGAGGGAAGGTCTGGGAAACTTCCTAGTGAAAGAAATCCTTGGGCAAGTGTCTTGAAATTGAAAGGTGACTACCTCGCTGAGTTGGCGGGTATTAAGGACGAAACCTTCTATATTCCTGCAATTCAAGGTTATGTAAAACGATTTGATGGAATTTAGAGTGAATTTATGTGCCAAATAGGTAAGGGGTCCACCTTCCCAGTTTCGAAACCCTTGGGTATCAGTGTGTTTTGGATTTAAGAATGAAGTATTGGAATTTTCCTTTTTCCTAGAAAGATCTCTAGGTAGTCTTTGAAGCAGGGTCTAGGTTAGAAATTGATTATGAAGCAGTGTTTTTGCATTGAAATAACATGAATACCACACTAATGGGATAAACGATAATAATACCTTGAAATTGAGGGATAAAAGATAATTCCCTGCAATTGAGGTGGGTTTTGTTACAAACTTGATGAAAAAACTTAGCTTTTCAAAATTTTTGAATTTTGGAGGCAGCTGTATTCACCATTATACCACCAACACAAAGTTTTTGAATTTTGAAACTCTAGGAAGAAATTGTGGACCTGTCCAAAAGAGGTTTGATTTATCTTGTAGATGTCCCCTCACCTACAGGGTCTCAAGTATCTCAGGCTTCCTATGAAGCTAGGATGGCCTTGAATTTCTAATGCTGCTTCCGCCCACCTCTCCAGTGCTGGGATTACAGGTATAGGCTACCACACCCAGTTTATGCTGTGTTTAGGATTGGATCCAGGGCTTCATGTACTCTTGTCAACTGATTACAGCCCCAGCCCCTGACAGGTTTTATATTGAGAGGATAAAATAATCAGATATGAGACCCAGAAAGATGACTTGGGGCATTTTGAAGAGCTGGAGAAATTCAAGGCTTCAGGAAGGGAGACAAGAGAATCTTGGCAGTAATGTAGGTGAGAAATTATTTAGGTAGTAAATACCAATGCCCAGTGTTACAGAAGAAAGTATAGAGGAAAGGAAGTATAGGGGAATGGTAGTGGCTTTGTGAGGTATACTGAATTTGGATGTCCTCAATGCCACTTACTACTTATGATTTGGACGGATCAGTTTTTCTTAGCCTCATTTTCTCCATTGGGGAATAAGCATGAAAATACACTATAGGGTTACTGAGAGAATGATGTGAGGGGAAATAGGTAAAATGACTAGTACATGGTAGTTACTAATAAAATGGCAGCCAGTTTGTTATTAGTAACTGTAAGTATAGAACTGGAGATGAGGGGCTTTAAATTGGTGTGAAGGAGACCGACCACCAGTGTTGAATAGATTCCAGGTTTCCTTGTTTGGTGGATAGCACCTCTTACTCTGGCATAGAAACAGGTGTATGTGGTGGAGAAGGATGTAATCATTTCAGTTTCAAAATATTATGGGACATTCAGGTCAGGAGTGTTAAGAATAAAGTTCTATGTGTGTGTGTGGGGGGGTGCTGGAGAGATGACTTAGTGATTAAGGCACTTTCCTGCAAAGTCTAAGGATTCAGGTTTGACTCCCCAGAACCCATGTAAGCCAAATGCACATGATGGTGCATGCGTCTGGAATTCGTTTGCATTGGGTAGAGGCCCTGACACACCCATTCTTTTCCTCTCCTCTCTCCCCCTTCTCTCACAAAATAAAGATATATATTTTTTTAAAAGAATAAAGTTCTGAGTGAATTGCATCTATAGTGCCAGGATTTGGAAAGCAGAGGCAGGAGGATTGCTAGTGAGTTGGAGGCCAGCTTGGTCTACATAGTACGTCTCTGGCTGGCCCAAGCTACATACTGAGATTCTGTCTCAAAACAAAAAACAACAATGAAAAAAGAAGTAAGGTTTTGCTTGATGAAGATAGATACGGCCCTAGGATCATAGTAAGATGGGTGATGTTTAGTATTCATGTGAAGAAAACCAAGTTAGATGAAAGATGTGGAGGGAACCCAAGATGCAACTTACGCTTGACAGATGTGGCTAAGGTTGTAAATTTGGCCCTCTGAAGTCTGTACAAGAGAGAGAAAAATAAGTTTTCTCTTCAATTTTCTTTCCTTTGTGCGTTAGGATAAATAAGTGGAAGAGAATAAATATTGTCAACCTTAAGTAATACTACTTTCTTGGAATATCTAAAACAAATTGAGTATGAAATCAACCATGTTTTTTGGCAGGGAGCCTAGAAAATATTTTGTCAGTAGTAACTTCTATATGTAAGCCTTGCTTTACTTTCTAAATTTTAAAAATGTACATGTGTGCATGCACACCATGGTCTCTTGTTATTCCAAGTGAATGCCTGTTCACCTTTATGTGGGTGGTTGGGGAATTGAATGTAGGCTGCCAGGCTTTGCAAGCTGGCACCTTTAACCAGCGAGCCGTTTCCCTAGCCCCTTTGCTTTACTCTTAAACCAAAGCAAGCTGTGCTAGAAAAAAACACTGAATTAAAAGTTACATGGGCTGGAGAGATGGCTTAGCGGTTAAGGTGCCTAAGAATGCTGGTTCCAGTCTCCAGTGGTTCCAATCTCCAGGTCCCACGTTTAGCCAGATGCAAAGTGACGCAAGGGTGCAACACCACACTTGACCACAAGGGGGTGCATGCATCTGGATTTTGTTCATAGCAGCTGAGAGGTAGCTGGTGCACCCATCTCTATCTGTCTTCCTCTCCCTCTGTCTCTCTCCAAAAAAAAAAGTTACAGAATGTAGGTTTGCCACTGAATTGCTTTACTGTTAAGGTAGATTCAAGGTATTTTGTCCTTCATTTATTTCACAGATAAATGGAGCTAATAAGCCTTCCCATATCTCTCACTAAATCAAATAATGAACTGAAATGCTTACAAATGAAAGTTATTATTGAACAACTTGTGATTTCAACTTGTGGTCTGGTAGTTTAATTCACCATCTTTTCAAGTGGTTCTGATCCTGTAAACATACCCTTTCCCCTCCTAAGCGGATTTCCTTTTCTTATTTTTTTTTTTTTTTTTTTGAGGTAGGGTCTCACTCTAGCTCAGGCTGACCTGGAATTCACTCTGTACTCTCAGGGTGGCCTTGAACTCATGGCGATCCTCCTACCTTTGCCTCCCAAGTGTTCCTTTTCTTATTGTTATAGTAAATTTACCAACATACTCTGATGGTTCTAAAAGTGTGGTTCCTAGATCAGTATCATCATCAATATTGTAATCTCTGACCTTTTTAGGAATGCAAGTTCTTGGGGCATACTCAAGATCTCTGACCAATAATTTTTTTTCGAAGTAGAGCCTCACTCTAGCTCAGGCTGACCTGGAACTCACTATGTAGTCTCAGGGTGGCCTTGAACTCAGGATGATCCTCCTACCTCTGCCTCCCAGTACTGGGATTAAAGGTGTGCACCACCATGCCCGGCTTTTTCCAGTAATCTTTTTTTTTTAAAATAGTTTATTTTATTTACTTATTTGAGAGCCAGAGATACAGAAATAGGCAGAGAGAGAGAGAGAGAGAGAGGGGAGAGAGAGAGAGAGAGAGAGAGAGAGAATGAGAATGGGTGCGCCAGGGCTTCCAGCCACTGCAAATGAACTCCAGATGCATCTGGCTTACGTGAGTCCTGGGGAGTCGAACCTGGGTCCTTTGGCTTTACAGGCAAGTGCCTTAACAGCTAAGCCAAGCCATCTCTCCAGCCCTCCAGTAATCTTTTTAAAAATTTTATTTATTCATTTATCTGTGTGTGTGTGTGTGTGTGTGTGTGTGTGTGTACACGCGCGCGTGGGTGCACGCACATGTATGTATGTATGTATATACAGGACACATATATTAGAGGACAACCTTCTTTGAGACAGGATCTGTTGCTGGTGTAAATAAATAAATAAAGTTGGCCTGTGAACTTTATCTCCCATTGCTGCAGGTGTGTAGGGGATCACAGATTCATGTTCCACTTTGTGTCTGGCTTTACATGGGTGCTGGGGAATGAACCCTGGTTAGCAGGCTTTGAAGCAAGTGCTTTTAACTGCTGACATCTCCCCCACCCCTAACAATCTGTTGTAACAAGTCCTCTAGGTGATTCTTGTGCTCACCTAAGTTTCAGAACCACTGTTGTGGAATGATGAGTTCTTCACTTCTGTTGTCTTCTCAGGGTTTCTTTGTTTTTGTGTATTTATTTATATATTTATATGTTTTCGAGGCAGGGTCTCACTACAGGTTGACCTGGAATTCATTCTGTAGCCCAGGTTGGCCTTGAACTCTTGATGGTTGTCCTACCTTATCCTCTCAAGTACTATGAGTAAAGGTGTGTATCATCATTCATCATGACTGGCTTCGAAAGGTTTATTTTTGAATACTCATTTTCAAAGTAGTCCTCTAGAACACCCTCAGACATCTTTTTTTCTTTAAAAAGAATTTTGTTATTTGCAAAGAGAGACAGCGGGGAGGGGGGTAAAAATGAGAATGGGCGTACCAGGGCCTCTAGCCACTGCAAATGAACTCCAGATGCATGTGCCACTTTGTGCATCTGGCTTTGCAAATAAATCACCCAATGAGCTTATTAAATGCTGATTTGGGAGTTTCTTCAGAGACTGATTCATTTGATTTGGAGTTGACTCCATTTAACTGTTTTTTTTTTCTTCCTCCCTCTGCTGCTTGGGATTGAACCCAGAGCTTCAGACGTGCTAGGCAAGAAAGCTCTGCCACTGAGCTAAACCCCTACCTGTATCTGCACTTTATTGTTGGTATTTATTTTTTAGGCATGGTCTCACTGTAGCTTAGGCTGATACGTAGCATACTCTGTAGGCCAGGCTGGCCTTGAGCTCTTGGCAACTATCCTACCTCAGCCTCTCGATAGCTGGGATAATAGGCATGAGCCACAACTGACATTTATGTATGTATGTATGTATGTATGTATGTATGTATTTATTTATTTGAGGTAGGGTCTCACTCTGGCCCAGGCTGACCTGGAATTCCCTATGTAGTCTCAGGGTGTCCTTGAACTCACAGCAACCCTTCTACCTTTGCCTCCTGAATGGTGGGATTAAAGGCGTGCGCTATCATCCCTGGCTTATTTTTGTTTTTTTGAGGTAGGGTCTTACTGTAGCCCAGGCTATCCTGGAATTCACTATATAGTCTCAGGCTGGCTTCAAACTCATAGTGATCCTTCTACCTCAGACACCTGAGTGCTTGCCCATGCTCTCTCTGTTCACAATTAAAAGTATTTTTAAAAACTTAGTGTTTTTCAGGTGTGTCAAGAAAAGCTTTCAGTAGTGAGTAGAGCTATACTATAGCAATAAAAATGCAAGTATAGGGCTGGAGAGATGGCTTACAAGTTAGTTAGGGCACTTGCCTGCAAAGCCAAAGGACCCAAGTTCATATTCCATGTGCACAAGGTGGCACATGTGTCTGGAGTTTGTTTGTAGTGACTACAGGCCCTGGTGAGCCCATTCTCTATCTGCTTCTTCCTCTCTCTCAAATAATTAAACTATATAAAAAGATTAGAAATAAGGCCGGGCGTGGTGGCACACGCCTTTAATCCCAGCACTCGGGAGGCAGAGGTAGGAGGATCACCAAGAGTTCGAGGCCACCCTGAGACTACATAGTTAATTCCAGCTCAGCCTGGAGGACCAGAGTGAGACCCTACCTCGCAAAACCAAAAAATAAAAATAAATAAAAAGATTAGAAATGCAAATATATTTAAGAAATTTTATTTATATTCACAAGCAGAGATGGGGGTGGGGGAGATAGAAATGGGCATGCCAGGGCCTCTTGCCCTACTGCAAATGAACTCTAGACACATGTGCCACTTTGTGTATCTGGTGTTTTGTGAGTGCTGGGGAATCAAACCTGGACCATAGGGCTTTGCAAGCAAGCATTTTTAACTGCTGAGCCATCTCTAGCCCCTAAGAGGCAATTTTTTTTTTTTTTTTCCGAGGTAGGGTCTTCCTCTAGCCCAGGCTGACCTGGAATTCACTATGTAGTCTCAGGGTGGCCTCGAACTCATGGTGATCCTCCTACCTCTGCCTTTAGAGTGCTGGGATTAAGGTGCGAGCCACCACTCCCGGCTCTAAAAGGCAAATTTTATTGATTGAACTCAATAAAGTTTGAAATGACCTCTTGAAGAGACTTCTGTAGTTGGGCACATTGATGTAGCTCAAGAACTGGATTAGGAGTAAATTATATTGGGTTCTGCTATAAATTAGCTCTGTAATACTTGGGAAAGGCGACCAGTCCAGCTCTTTTACAGTATGAAGAGGTTGAATTCCTGTCCTGTAGAATTCTGTGATTCTGTTGTCTTAGGCTGACCCTTTTTTCTGTAATGTAAATTTAAAAAATTTTTTCAAGATAGGGTCTTGCATGAAACTCAGGGTGGCCTCCTGCTCTTGATCTGTTTGCCTTAGCCTTCTCTGTATGCTGGGATTATAAATATGGGCTAACTCCCTCTGTAGTCCTAGGCTGAACTCACAGCAATCCTCCACCTCTGCCTTCTGAGTGCTGTACCACTACCTGGCTTAATGTTCTTTTTTGCCCGTCCCCCTTTTTTGAGGTAGGGTTTCAGTCTAGCCTAGGCTATTCACTATGTAGTCTCAGGGTGGCCTCTAACTCAAAGTAATCCTCCTACCTCTGCCTCCTAAGTGAATGTTATTTTTTGAAAAAATATATCTGTTTATCTCTGGGTGAGTGCACTTGTGCATGTGCGTGTGCATGCACATGCCAGGTTCTCTTGCTGCTGCAAACAAACATCAGATGCTTGTGCCACTTTTTGCTTTTGGCTTTACATGGGTGCTGGAGTATTGAATCAGATGGCAGGTCTTATAAGTAAGCACCTTCAACTGTTGAGCCATCTCCCCACTCTCCCTAGATTTAATGTTCTTACTGTTTATGAGGAGTAATAGAAGAATTATTATAAAAATGATTTGAGGGGCTGGAGAGATGGCTTAGCGGTTAAGGCATTTGCCTGTAAAACCAAAGGGTCCCGGTCCAATTCTCTAGGACCTGTGTAAACCAGATGCACAACGGGGCGCATGCATCTGGAATTTGTAGTGGACGGAGGCCCTGGCGTGCCCATTCTCGTTCTCTCTATCTGCTCTTCTCTCTCTCTGTCTCTCAAATAAATAAATATATTTAAAAAACCCCACAAAACTAAAGCTGGGCCTGTGAAGTCTGTATCTGTAATCCCAGCACTCAGGAGGCTGATGCAAAACGATTGCTAATTTAAGGACAGCCTGTGCTACATATCCTTGTCTCTAACTCAAATCAAACCACCCTAAACCACAAAATTCTTCTATTTCTGAATTCTCCAGTTCACTGTGAAAATGCTGAATGGTAACCGTTAGGGCTGACCTGGGTGTGTTACGAAGTACCCCTCTTCATAGTGTTTCTGTGTGCTCATCACAGTTGATGAAATACTCAGGAGTTGTCTGTTTGAGCCCTTGGAATTTACTGCCTTCGGTGTACATACACTGTATGTCAGTTTAGCTTTTGTGCGGCCCATCTGTTTTTAGCCTTTTTTATTTTTATTTTTTTGAGACATGTAGCCCTGGCTGGCATCAAATTCCCTATGTAATCAAAATGACCTTGAACTTCTGATCCTTCAGAGTGCTAGGATTACAGGCATATGCCACCATACCCAGATAGAGCTGCATCCCCAGCTCACGTTCTGGCACTTTTTAAGACCCACTTCTCTTACATCTCATTTGACTGAAATAAGTTTGTGTTCCTTTCCCAACCCCTAGAGGTTGGAAATAAACTCAAGGCTTCATACATGCTAGGTAAGGTCTGTGCCACTGGGCTATGTTCCCACGTCACAAGCTTGAGGGGTTTCCTTTCCTCCTCTCCTCTCCTCTCCTCTCCTCTCCTCTCCTCTCCTCTCCTCTCCTCTCCTCTCTCTCCTCTCTCCTCTCCTCTCCTCCTCCTCTCCTCCTCCTCCCCTCCCCTCCCCTCCTCCTCCCCTCCCTCCCCCCCCCCCTCCCCTCCCCTCCCTATTATTTATTTATTTTACTTATTTATTTATTCATGCATTCATTTATGGCAGAGTCTCACTATAGCCCAGGCTGACCGGAACCCAGTCTGTAGCCCAGGTTGGCTTTGAACTCAGGGTAATCCTTTTATCCCAGCCTCCTGAATGCTGGGATTGAAGTGTGCGAGTCTCTCACTAAGTCTGGAGAGCACCAATTTGGATAGAGTAGCTGACCTGCAAGCGCCTGGGATTCTGCTTTGGGGTTATAGGCTGTGCCACTACACTTGTTTTTAATGTTGGCACAGGGGATCTGAACTCATTTCCTCTTATTTGCATGGCAAACTCTTTACTGACTGAGCCATGGTCCCAACACCAGTTTTTTTGTTTTGACACAGTGTCTGCTATGTAGTCCAGACTGACTTTGAACTCAAGATCCTTTTGCAACAACTTCCTTAATGCTGGGATTGCACATGTGTGCCACCACAGCAAGCTAAGCTTGAAAAATTTTAAATAACAATGTGGTATCACACCAGCAGTCATTAAAGATGTGTCAAAGGGGATTGCAGTTCACTTGTAGAATGTTTGCTTAGAATATATGTGAAGCCCTGGGTTCCATTCACTGTACTTTCAAAACAAAACAAAAATGGCCACTGCAAATGGAACTCCAGATGCTTTCATCAAGTTTTGTGTCAAGCTTTGCGCTGGTGGCTGGAGAATCCACACTGAGTTGGCAGGCTTTGCAACCAACCACCTTTAATCACTGAACCACCTTGTTAGCTCCATTTGTGTCTCTTGAAGAGGAAGGAGGGTAAATTGACATTTTTCTATATCTACTTGTATCCAGCATGCTACTTAAAGTCAGTTGAGTTCTGTACTTTCCCTGCTACATAAAATAAAAATATGTAAACTAATGATTTAAATCCTCCCTTTTTAAAAATTATGAATTATTGTTTATTTCATAGTGAAATCACAAATTATGGGTTTTCCCCCTTTTTATTTATTTTTATTTTTTATTTTTTTATTGACAACTTCCTTAATTGTAGACAATATCCCATGGTACTTCCCTCCCTCCCCCCACTTTCTCCTTTGAAACTCCACTCTCCATCATATCCCCTCCCCCATCACAGTCTCTCTTTTAATTTTGATGTCGTCATCTTTTTAAAAAGAATTTATTTGAGAGAGAGAGAGAGATACAGAAATAGGCAGGTAGAGAAAGAGAGAGAGAGAGAATGGGTGCACCAGGGCCTCTAGCCACTGCAAACAAACTCCAGATGTGTGCGCCCCCTTGTGCATCTGGCTTACGTGGGTCCTGGAGAATTGAGCCTGGAACTGGGGTCCTTAGGCGTTAAGCCATCTCTCCAGCCCGATGTCATCATCTTTTCCTCCTATTATGATGGTCTTGTGTAGGTTATTTCAGGCACTGCAAGGTCATGGATATCCAGGCCATTTTGTGTCTGGAGGAGCACATTGTAAGGAGTCCTACACTTCCTTTGGCTCTTATATTCTTTCTGCCACCTCTTCCACAATGGACCCTGAGCCTTGGAAAGTGTGTTAGAGATATTTCCGTGCTGAGCACTCCTCTGTCCCTTCTTTTCAGTACCATGGTGCCTTCTGAGTCATCCCAAGGTCACCACCATCTGAAAAGAGAAGCATCTCTAACCAAAAGTGGCAGTATCATTAATACATGGGTATGGGCATTAAGAGAAGTGCTTACTGGGCAGTTTGGTAAGTGTATACATTTAGCGAGACACCAGCAGACATTACACCCCTATGGCTCATGACTACCCCTGTTGTAGGTTTTCAGTATCAGGGATGTATTCCCTCCCATGGAGCGGGCCTCCAGTCCAATTAGAGACCGGTTGGTTTGCCCCATAAGAGACATACCACTGTTGCACCCGTTGGCTCATTTGGCCTGGCTGGCCAAATTTAAGGCTTGCAGTGTCCACTGTTGAGTATCTCCACTGGTGATTTCTTTCTCTTCCATTGAACTGCATCACTGTAGTTTTTTTCCAGCTGGTCTGCACTGGAGGAGGCATTCAACTCAGCTCTAGCAGGATTTCTCAGTGACCTTGCATCCCAAGTATGTGGAGTCTTCAGCAGTAGGATCTTACCATCTATTCCTGGTGGGAAACAAAGGGCCTCAGCAATGGCCTATAATGTTTTGGGGGTATCTGTGACCTCCCTGGCAACAACTCACTGGAAGGTATCCCATCCCTGGTACTGAAAATTTTCTAGTAACAATCTTTTGCTTCTGAGTGTTCCATTGTTCAGAAAAGTAGGTTTCCATAGGACTTATTTTTATCCTCTTAGATTTTTTTTTTTTTTTTTTTGATTTTTTTTTTGGTTTTGTGAGGTAGGGTCTCACTCTGGTCCAGGCTGACCTGGAATTCACTATGTAGTCTCAGGGTGGCCTCGAACTCTCGGCGATCCTCCTACCTCTGCCTCCCGAGTGCTGGGATTAAAGGCGTGCGCCACCACGCCTGGCAAGTTTTGATTTTTTGAGGTAGGGTCTCACTCTAGCCCAGGCTGACCTGGAATTCACTGTGTTGTCTCAGGGTGGCCTCGAACTCATGGTGATCCTCTTACCTCTGCCTCCCTAGTGCTGGGATTAAAGGCATGTGCCACCTTGCCCGGCTTCCTCTTAGATTTTGATTAGCTCTCCCTCTACTTTTCCTTTACTCAATCTCTTCCCCTGACCTCACTTAGTCTTTTTTCCCTTTTAGACAAGTTCTCACTTTGTAACCCAGGCTGATCTGGTGCTAGTTATGTAGACCACAGGGCCTGCAACTAAAGGTAATCATCCTGCCTCTGCCTTCTAACTGCTGGGATTACTGGCATTACCCAATATGACTGGCTTTAAATTCTAACTCTTTATATTATCTGCATGTAAGAGAATTTTAGGGGAGTACAGTTTATTTCTTCATGCATACTCATTTCAGTGAGTCCTGTGTGACAGTACTTGAAAGCAGTGATTTGTTTCTTTTATGATTCATGCCCCACTTTGTGCATCTGGCCTTACGTGAATACTAGGGAATTGAACCCTGTGCCACTAGGCCTTGTTAGCAAGCCATTTCCCTAGCCCCTGTAAAACATTTTTACTTGAAAGATGAATGTTAAGGGCCTGGGAAGGTGGCTCAGTGGATAAAGTGCTTGTAGCACATGTCAGTATCTGAGTTAAGATCTGTAGGCCTCATATAAATGCCAAGGTGGACTTTCATAATTACAGTATGCCTATAGCAAAGAAGGGAGTGGGAGACAGGAGAATTTCTCTGTAGCTCTCAGAGCTGTAAACACTGACCTGGTGGTGGAAGGTGAGGACTAATCTGAAAGTTGTCCTCTGATCCCCCACATATGCACCGTAGTCCCCTGTCTCTCTCTTTCCTATTCCCCTCCCTACTTCCCTCCCTCCCTCTCTCCTCTCCTCTCCTCTCCTCTCCTCTCCTCTCCTCTCCCTCTCTCTCCTCTCTCTCTCTCTCTCTCTCTCTCTCTCTCTCTCTCTCTCTCTCTCTCTATATATATATATATATATATATATATATACATATATATATATATATATATGGTGTTTAGGAATGGGTATTGGCAGCCACTGCCTCAAAGAATGGATGATTTGAACGTGTTAATTCCAGGAAAACAACTTGAAGTATTTATTGCTAAGAATAAAGAATGAGCTTTTAAATTAGGATTTTGGAAAACATGTGTCCGATGTTACGAGTTTGACACCTTTTCAGGATTTAAATCCTTTTCTGATGAGATTGCATATTTTTTTTTTTTAGTTTTGGCTATATAATGTCAGCATATGGAAGACCTACTCATTGAGCCAGTATTATCCAGATGATCAGTGTAATACAAAATCATGCTTCGTAAAAAGGTTCAAAGTACAAAATAGGCCAGTATATAGGTTTTATGTAAAAGAACAGTAAAAGTTCACATTGCTACTGTCATTTAAGAAATACACTTTTTAAATTTTTGTGTTAAAGAATTGTCAGTTTGTTCATAATTATAATTTGAAAAGGCTATTAAAGTGTACTTTTTTCCCCATAAGTGTCTCAGAAGGGGACTTAAGATGCCTTTATTATCCAAAAGGAAATCAGACAAAGCAATAAAAATCATTATTAAACTAAAGTGTACTTTAAATCACATAGTTATATGAGATTTTTTTTAAATGTTCCTTTTTTTTTTTTTTTTTTTTTTTTTTTTTGGTTTTGCGAGGTAGGGTCTCACTCTGGTCCAGGCTGACCTGGAATTAACTATGTAGTCTCAGGATGGCCTTGAACTCTCGGCGATCCTCCTACCTCTGCCTCCCGGGTGCTGGGATTAAAGGCGTGCGCCACCACGCCCGGCTTAAATGTTCTTTTTTTTTTTTTGGTTTTTCAAGGTAGGGTCTCACTCTGGTCCAGGCTGACCTGGAATTAGCTACGTAGTCTCAGGGTGGCCTCGAACTCATGCGATCCTCCTGCCTCTGCCTCCCGAGTGCTGGGATTAAAGGCGTGCGCCACCACGCCCGGCTTTAAATGTTCTTAAAGACAAAAAAATCAAAGCAGATTAAATGAGCTGTGCTTGGTAGTTAGTGTATTCCTATAATACCAATTACTTGGGAACCTGATACAGAGGGTTGCTTGAGTCCACATAGTGAAAGCTTGTCTAACCAAACAAACAACTCAGATGTAAAAGCCTATATCTAGCTACCTTGGACTAAACCAGTCATTAAAGAGATTGAAATGTAGAACAGTGCCACTCTTTACTGTATATGTAGCCTTTTAATGTGGAGGGGATCCACTCCATGTCCTTGAGCATGATGAGCCACATACCCGACTACTGAGTTATATCCCTTGCCTACATCTCTCCCACTCCCATTTTTGTTTGTTATTAGAAGTAGACTCCAGCAGTAAGGCTCAGGGGAGGAGACATGGAAAGTTCTGTCCTCTGTCTTATCAATCATAATGCAAACAAGGGGGATGTTTAGAGTAAGGAAAGTTAAAAAGGGAAACTGTCCCTAGGTAGCAGGCAGAATATGGTCCCCACATTTCAGATTCCTATACCCTCAAGCCATTAGTTTGTCAGCTACTGCTCTCTGTCAATGATGGGTGTGATTCTAAGAGCTCTCTGAATACCAGGATTGGCCCCTTTCTGAATGCAGGGTCCTTAAACTTCTGTGAGTCTTCAAGAGGGCTGCAGAGACTCATTGCCAACCATTCTCTGGGTGGTATGAGATCTGCTTCTGCTGCTCCTGATTAGTCGCCTTGGGGTCCACACTGTGACTCTCAGGAGCTGTGCCATCTCCCCAGTCCCAATATAGCCACTAAAAAAAAATCTTAGGGCTGGAGAGATGGCTTAGCGGTTATAAGGCACATGCCTTTGAAGCTTAAGGACCCCTGTTCGATTCTCCAGGTCCCATGTAGTCCAGTTGCACAAGGGGGCACACGTGTCTGGAGTTCGTTTGCAGTGGCTAGAGGCCCTGGCGTGCCCATTCCCCCCCCCCCCCCGTCTCTAATAAACAAATAAAGCTGGGCGTTTTGGCACACGCCTTTAATTGCAGCACATGGGAGGCAGAAGTAGGAGGATCACGGGGAGTTTAAGGCCACCCTGCACTGGACTAGAGTGAGAACCTATGTCCAAAAAAAAAAAAAAAAAAATCTTAGAGGTAGTGGTGTAGCTCAGCGGTAGTGCCTGCTTAGCATGCTGGAGGCTCTGATTTGATCTCTAGCATGTCAGAGACAGCCCATATTAACAGTCCTTATTAACATAGTTCATGCATTTGAAGTGTACAGTTTGGTAGTTTTTAGTATAGTTACTGAGGTGTTGCTACTATTAGCACAATTTTAGAACATTTTCAATTAATGGATATTACCTTTTATTGCCAACACTTCTCAAACCCATGCAACTACAATTATATCTCTGAATTTTTTTGTTTAAATGGATTATATAGTGTATGGTCTTTTATAACACGCTTCTTTGAGCATGATATTGAGATTCATTCATGGGGTAACATATGTGAGTACTTTATTCTTTTTATGTCTGAATAATATACCACTTGGCTATCCCATGTTTAGTTTTTTGTCAGTTGATGGACACTTGAGTTTTTTTTCCTCCCATTAGAAATATTGATGAGTGTGGTATGCAACAAGTTTTTAAAATTTATATTATTCTAATTTTACATTCATATTGGTGCCTTTGGTAACCTCCTCCCTGTCCTCCACCCTCTGAAGGGACCCTCCTCATTGGGGAATGTGGGTCCTGCATTATTGGGGTAGTCAACACTTATGGGGGATAGGCAAAGTCTCTGTGCATAATGACCCAACTTGTGGCTCTAACAGTCTTTCCATGCCCTCTTCCCTGAATTTCCTGAGCCACATTGGGATCAATTTAGTTCTACTTCAGTGATGAGGTCTTGGGAGCCTCGGTGTCTCTGGATGTCTGGCTTAGTAGGAGTTGGATGTTCTTTGTGTTTATCTCCTTTAGCCTTATTCTGGTGTCAGGTTCACCAAGAAAGATGTACTCTTGCTCTTTTCCCCCATTACTGTATGGTTTCAGCTGGGGCCCTGGTGAGGTGCGATAGGCAGATCCTCCCTTCAGGTTCGTTGTCCATCTGAAAAAGAGAAGCAAATTCTCTAACGGAGAGAGAAGTTAGTACTAGATAGATGGAATGGCCAGTTATTTTAGAGAGAATTTTATATGTGTAGGCCCTCTTCTAGCCCACATTTGGTGGGAGCTTGATATTGGAGAATGGGCTCATTTTTTGTACATGGTTTTGACTTATTTCCCAGTTCCAGCAATGAGTTCCATTCCACTGAGTGGATCTGTTAACCAAATCAAGAGCAGTTGCTTACCCACCATGGCTGTGTGCCACTGTTGCACTTGTTTGAGCATCACATCAGGTTGTTTCCTGCTGGGTTGCTTAGACTGCGAGTTGTTTGGGCAGATGTTGGTCATTTTCCCCTAGTCGCTCGTGTAGCAACCTCTGGCACTAGACTAGCTAACTGTCTGGGGACTGGCCCTCTTCCAGATTCTGACCAGGTCGCTCCATGTTTTCATCTCAACCACGTACGATGTCTTCCTGCAGTAGGGTCTTACCATTAATCTTCGGTGGGTCATCAAGAACTCTGACAGAAATCTGTCTTTTTTGGGGAAACCTTGTAGATCTCTCTGATCAACAGCTCATTGTGAAAGTTAACCCCATGCTGGTGCTGAGAGTTAAAAGTCAGTGCCAAGGAAGGTGAAGGAAGAAAAAGATAGGTAATTTAAAAGAGAAAGAGTATAGAGAGGGAGGGAGGGAAGAAGGGAGGGAGGGAAGGAGGAAGGGAGAGAGGGAGAGAGGAAGGGAGGGAGGGAAAGAGGAAGGGAGGGAGGGAGGGAGAGAGAGAGAGAGACAGGGAAAGATTAAGGTTGGTCTTCATGATGTTGCAACAAGTTTTTGTGTGAACATCTTCCTTCCCTTCTCAGGTTGTATCCAGGCTGGCCTCAAATTCACTATATAGCCAAAGATGATCTTGAACTTACGATTCTCCTGCCTCCACCTCAGATTGGGATGTGTGCCACCATGCCCAGTTTTATATGGTGCTGAGACTCAAACCCAGGGCTTTGTGCATGCTAGGCATGCACTTTACCAACTGAGCTACATCCCCAGCCCTGTGTGAACATATTTTGAAATTGAGAGTGTAGGTCTTCCTACATTTTTTTTTTTTCTTTTAAAAAATATTCTGGGTCCCTTCAAGTTTTTCCACTGTGTATAGATATAAATATATCTCAGTAATTCTGTAGCTGTTGGTCTTTCTAGCCATGGTGGGGATTTAACTTTGGGGCCTATCTGTGCTAGGTATGTGCTCTACCACTGAGCCTATACTCCCAGCCTAGTGCATGTACATACAGGTAAAATTGTGTATTGATCTTAATGTCTGCAACAGATTCTGTGGACATCTTTAGAGTACCATTATTATTCCTGTATAAATTAATACAGACATTTGTTTTTATGGTTGTTTGCATGATACGTCTTTTCCCACTCTGCTACTTTGAATGTATTTTGCGTATTTGAGTCACAATTATATCCTATGTTTATAGCATATAGTAGTAGCTTTTTAAAAAATACATTTTTAGCCGGGTGTGGTGGCACACGCCTTTAATCCCAGCACTCGGGAGGCAGAGGTAGGAGGATTGCCTTGAGTTCGAGGCCACCCTGAGACTACATAGTGAATTCCAGGTCAGCCTGAGCTAACGTGAGACCCTACCTTGAAAAACAAAACAAACAAAATATATTTATTTGTTTATTTATTTATTTGAGATAAAGAGGTAGAGAGAGAGAGAGAGAGAGAGAGAGAATGGGCATGCCAGGGTATGCAGCCACTGTAAACAAACTCCAGATGCATGTGCCTCCTTGTGCATCTGGCTTACATGGGTCCTAGAGAATTGAACTGGGATCCTTTGGCTTTGCAGACAAACACCTTAACTGCTAAGCTATCTCTCCAGCCCCTGATTCATTATTTTAAAAAGATTTTATATTTATTTATTTATTTGAGACAGAGAGAGAGGGAAAGAGAGAGAGGGGAGTGAGAATGGGCGCACTAGGGCCTCTAGCCACTGCAAACGAACTCCAGACGCATGTGCCCCCTTGTGCATCTGGCTTGCACGGGACCTGGAGAATCGAACTGGGATCCTTAGGCTTCGCAGACAAACGCCTTAATCGCTAAGCCACCTCTCCAGCCTGCATCTTGTTTTTAATTCAGTCATTTAAAATTTATTTGTAGCCGGGTGTGGTGGCACACGCCTTTAATCCCAGCATTTGGGAGGCAGAGGTAGGAGGATCGCCATGAGTTTGAGGCCAGCCTGAGAATACATAGTGAATTCCAGGTCAGCCTGAGCTAGAGTGAGACCCTACCTCAAAAAAAAAAAAAAAAACCTCGAACCCCCCCCCCCCAAAAAAAAATATATATATTTGCAAGTAGAGAGAGAGAGAGAGAGAAAGAGAGAGAGGAAGAGAATGATCACACTAGGCCTTCTACCTACTGCAAATGAGCTTCAGATGCATGTACTATTTTATACATATTTGTGTGTGGGTACTAAGGAATCAAAACCAGCCATTAGGCTTTGTAAGCAAGCACCTTAACTACTGAGCCATCTTTCCAGCTCTAATTCAGTCATTTTTTAAAAAACTTAAGTTTTTGGTGTTGGGGATTGAACTCAGCTTTGTACTTGCTGGACTAGTCTACCAGTGAACTACATCCCAAGGCTTAACATCTCTGTTTTTTGGTTGGCTTGTTTAGTCCATTCACATTTAATGTTATTAAAAAAAAAATAATTATTTTCTTCCAAGGAGACAGAGAAAGTGAGAGCGAGTGTGCACATGCCAGGGCTTCTAACCTCTGCAAAAGAACTCCAGATGCATGTGTCATTTTTTACATCTGGTTTTATATGGGTACTGGAGAATTGAACTGTGGTTGATGCAAACGAACTCCAGATGCATGTGCCACCTTGTGCATCTGGCTTATATGAGTCCTGGGGAATCGAACCTGGGTCCTTTTTGCTTTGCAGGCAAGTGCCTTAGCCGCTAAGCCATCTCTCCAGCCCGTACAATACATTCTTCCAATACTGCCTGCTTTTAATTTTTTGTTTGTTTTTAAAGATTATTTATTTGTTTTTTAGAGAAAGGGGGGGAGAGAGAGAGAATGGGCAAACCAGGGCCTCTAGCCACTGCAAACGAACTCCAGATGCATATGCCACCATGTGCATCTGGCTTATGTGGGGCCTGGAGAATCAAACTGGGGTCTTTAGGCTTCACAGGCATGTGCCTTAACCGCTTAGCCATCTCTCCAGTCCCTACCTGCTTTAAGATACTGGTCTTACTCTTACAGTCAGCTCCTAATTGCTGAGCCAAACATCTAACCAGAACCAGCTTAGGAGAGGAAGGGGTTTATTTCAAGCTTTCAAATCCAGGGGAATGTCATGAATGGCAGAAGCTGGCTCCTTTTGATAGATCCAAGCAAAGAGAGACCACCGACAGCCAGCACCACAAAACCACCAGCTCCAACTGCTATGTACACACCTTAGGGCTGGACTCAAGATCTGGCCCACAAACACACTTTCAGGCTGGATACCAAGATCCATCCCTCCTCCCCCCAGTGACATACCTCTTCCCCACTAGGGCTCTGACCACTGGAGACTCAAGATTCAAGAGTCTATGGGGCCATACATTCAAATCACCACACCCACCTTCACTGCTGTTTGTTATGTAGTGACTTGGCTAGATCATTTTAGCACAGTCTACTTTCCATTGTACTGTGAAGCCTCTGATGTCTACTTTCAGGGGCACCACCCTTGGACATGCATAGTTTATCTTCAGATGTGGTGGTTTTAACGGGGTATGTTTTGATTGATCTCCGTTAAGCACTCTGCCTCTGTTGGTGTCACATCTAGCTGTTGGGTTCGCCTAATTATGCCTGGATTTCCTCTCCTGAGATTGCTATACAGCTCTGGCTGGCATCGTACTTGTGATGTAGCTCAGGCTTACCTCAAAATTTCCACAGGTGTGTGCTGCCATGGCCAGCTTGATTATTATTTTTTAAGATTTATTTTTATTTATTAGCGAGAGAGAGTGAGAGTGTGTAAGCATGAGAATGGGCATGCCAGAACCTCCAGCCACTCCAAACGAACTCCAGGTGCATGTGCCACTATGTGCACCTGGCTTATATATGTCCTTGGGAATTGAACCTGGATCCTTTGGCTTTGCAGGCAAACTCCTTAACAGCTAAGCCATCTCTCCAGCCCTGATCCCATTATTTCCTTCCATTATATAGGACGTGTATAGGTAGCATCAGCCACTGTGAGGTCATGAATATCAAGGCCACTTTGTGTCTGGATGACAGCACAAGCAGTCCTCCCCCTTCCTTTGGCTCTTATGTTCTTTTTGCCACCCCTTCCACAAATGGTTCCTGAGTCTTGGAGGGTGCAGTACACTTTCTTGAACAAATAATTAACTTGCTATATCACCTAGATAATTTCCAGAGACTTGGGTGATTCTATAGTTTTAGTTTTGGTTAATTGTTTTTTTGGTTTATCTGTGTGATGTGCAGGCATGTACATGTCACAGTGCTTGTGTGGAGGTCAGAGGGCAACTTTGAGGCTTGGTCTTCGCCTTCTACCTTGTGATGGATGTGTTCCAATACCAGCTAGTTGGATGCCTGAAACCATAGATGATACCAAACTTTATTATATAGACTGTTTTTCCCCAGCTCTGTTGTATTAGCCATGCTTTTCCTCTACATGTCTCTAGTAAAATTTAACTTATAAATTAGACATCCTAAGAAATTAACGATAGCCAATGATAAATGGACCAGTAATGCACAGCTATGCCTTGGCAATTGAGGATTATTTGTAAGACCTGAAATGAGTACCAAAATTCTGGAGTGCTCAAATTCTTTATATAGAGTGTTCATAATATCTAGTAAAATGTAAATACTGTGTGTTAATTGTTAAATTACATGTTTAGTACAGGCACAGTTTTCTTTCTGGTTGTTTTCTTTCTGGTTGGTTTTCTTTATGGGTGTGTACACCTACTATAATATAATAAAAATCATATATGAATATGATCTCTTACTTAACACCTTATTGTATTCACTTTTGCTGTGATTTTGTGAGCTGTGTCAAGATTATTAATTATGTCTTCAGAATGGCATGTGATTTAAATCTAAATCTTATGAGTGGTTGTTGCTGTCAGGTTCTCACTGCTGGTAGAAATCACCCGACCAAGAGCAGCTTATGGAAAAAACGGGGTTTATTTTGGCCTACAGGCTCGAAGGGGGAAGCTCCATGATGATAAGGGAAAACGATGGCATGAGCAGAAGGTGGACATTATCCCTTGGCCAACATAAGGTGGACAATAGCAACAGGAGAGTGTGCCAAACACTAGCAAGGGGGTGCTGGCTATAATACCCATAAGCCCAGCAATAATACCCCAGCAATACACCGCCTCCTCGAAGTGTTAATTACCAAGCCTCCATCAGCTGGGAACCTAGCATTCGGTACACCTAAGTTTATGGAGGACACCTGACTCACACCACCACAGTGGTTTATTTAAATTGGTAATATTTTAGACCATGGTTGACTGCAGGTAACTAAAACTTATAGAAAGTGAATCTGTAGGTATAGGGGGAATGAAAGGGTCAGGTAGAAACCCTGTCATGATTATTAAATCCCAGCCCTTTCTGAGCTACATGACTTGTGTTAGTCCTTACCTTGCTTGTAGTCTTAGTTTTCCCTTTGTAAATCAGATACTAATCATACCTATCTCAAAGGGTGTTAGGGATAGTTACATATGTGATTATATGTGAAAGGTGACAGTGTTATAGTCATGTGCCATGTATACAATACAAAAATACAAAACAAACATCCTGTAGTACACAAATCTTGTAGAGTATATGTGGTGAAAGATTCCAAAATGTGGTGCACTTTTCTTTCCTTCTATTTCAGTAATTAAAATATGCTTCTGGACTGGGCGTGGTGGCTCACGCCTTTAATCCCAGCACTCGGGACGCCATGGTAGGAGGATGGCTGTAAGTTCAAGGCCACCCTGAGACTACATAGTGAATTACAGATCAGCCTGGGCTAGAGCAAGACCCTATCTTGAAAAACAAAAATAATAAAAATTAAATAAAATTGCTGTTGAGGCCACTGGTCAGTACCTACATACTTCCAATTACAGGAAATTTTGTAGGGCATTTCAACTAACAACTTACTAACAAGTCAGTAAGTCACAGAAAGTACATCTTCTCAATCTCCTGTCTTCATACAAGTTATACTTTTTCTTGTAATTAAACCTTTAGAAAATGAAAACCAGCCAAATACTTAAAGCAATATGTACATTTAAATTTTTGGTGGTGGTTTGTGTTTTGAAAGAAACAGCTTCCTTAACTTGATCTGCCTCAAGTTTTGGTGGAAATGTTTACAGAAACTAGGAACAAAAACCAAGACTAGCACATTCCAAATAAATACTGATTTTTACTTTAGTAGCAAATGGTATTCTTTGATGATAAATGAAAGTAGACAAAATCCATTAAAGTGAAGTAGGTTAATTCAGAAACTCAGTACTTCATATAACATTAAATTTTTTTTGAAAGAGCTAAGAGTGTCTGTATCCCCTGATAGCAATGCAATACCTACCATATGATGACTTGAAACAAACAAAACAGAAAATGCCCATAAGAAAAAAAAGTCTCATCTTCTCTAAATTTACTTTCAGTCAATAGTCCAGTAACATTTTCTTCTCAATATCTTACTCTGTCTGTAAAGCTGCTCCTGGGAGCCAGACAGTTTAGGAAACTAGGGAATGAAGTTAGTTAAGTAACTGCTTGCAGTTTTAAATAGATAATTACTTTTTGCTTCCCTCTTAATGTGCTAATAGCTATATCTAAAAAAAATATGTAATTCTTAAAAAGGTACCATTTCTGATTTCTGTATTATCTGTAATAGTTTGGAAACTAATCACATGAAACAACAAAATTAGTAGATGTCTTGAAATCTATATATAAGACAAATTACCTCTAATTTCAAACTCTCATTTATTAGTGTACCACTCGATCTTAAAAGAAAAGAAAAAAGGCAGCTCCTTTATACCATTCTTTTTTTGTTTTTGAGGTAGGGTTTCACTTTAGCTCATGCTGACCTGGAATTCACTATGCAGTCTCAGGGTGGCCTCGAACTCTTAGCGATCCTCCTACCTCTGCCTCCCAAGTCTTGGGTTTAAAGGCGTACACCGCCACACCCGGCCTTATGCCATTCTTTTAAAAAAGGACTGTTCCTTTTAATTTTACACCCCCCCACACCCCGTTTCAAACATCATTTGTCTTGGTCATGGGCATTTCCAAGATGAGATTTTTGTATTTCATCCACACAGCTTCTGTTTATGGGAAAACCTATGCTTTGCCTTATTGAAGGAATTTGGTTTGGCTGAGGTTGGTGTATCCCATCCAGTATTCTTCATCTTTATTTTTGCTTTTGGAGGCATTTCCTCTGATTCACGATCTTCATCTTCACTAAAAGCTGCTGTTAATGAAAGGGTTTATGGAGCAAGAATTGGAACCGTTTCCTTAGGCTTCTCTGGAGGCTCCAGTTCCCGTTCGCCATTTTCCCAGTAGTGACCTCCCCTGCAGCCCAGTGAAGGATGTCCTGTTTTCATATTTATTTCCATTTAATTCCTTTGGGGGAAAAACAAATTTTGTTACTTCTATTTTTTCCTTCCTTCCTCCCTCCTCCCCACCCCCCAGCTCAAGCTGACCTGGAATTCTCTATGTAGTCTCAGGGTAGCCTTGAACTCGTGGCAATCCTCTCCTACCTCTGCCTGCCAAGAGCAGGGATTAAAGGCGTGTACCATCACATCCAGTATAGTTGTGAGATTTTTAATTACAGCTTCAATCTTGTCACTTGTTAAAGCTCTATTGAAATGATGTCTTTGGGGTTTACCTTTGGTAGATGTGTCAAGAAATTCATCCATTTTTTTCTAATTTTTTAGTTTGGTAGGTTTTTGAAATGTCCTTATGAGTCTCTCAATATCATGGGAGTCTGTTGTAGTATCTTTTAAAAGATACTTTATTTAGGGTCGGAGAAGATGGCTTAGCGGTTAAGCCCTCTCTCCAGCTCTCATGATGACCCCATTTAATGAGACAGGAATATTTAGTTTTTAATTAAGACATTAAAAAAATTTTTTTTTGTTGTTTTTCGCGGTAGGTCTCTCTCTAGCCCAGGCTGACCTGGAATTCACTATGTAGTCTTAGGGTGGCCTAGAACTCACAGCAATCCTCCTACCTCTGCCTCCTGAGTGCTGGGATTAAAGGTGTGCGCCACCACGCCCGGCTCTAAACTCTATTTAAATAATCTCCATATATGTTGTTTTTTCCAGATATGGAATCCAGGACTTCGTGCTTGTTAAGCAGGTGCTGTAGCACTGAGCAGTCCTAGAAACATATAATTCTTTGGTCAAACTGTTGATATTAAAAAGATATGAGCCTGGAGCCTGACGAAAACAGTTGTGAAGTTTTCAAGTCCTGGAGCTTCCCCTCATGCACACCAGCGTGCCAGGTTTCTGTTCCCTTTCCCAGCAGCCAGCAGGCGGGTTGGCCACGTGACACTCCAGACTCTGTGCGCCCCCTCCCCGCGGGCCTTCTAGCCTCCTGTTAGAGTGCGGGCCTGTGTAGAGACTCGCCCTGTAGAGGAGAAGACTCATCGTTTTTAAATTTTATTATTATTAAGTATATTTATTGAGGGAAGTATGGAGCCAAGGAAAGGCACCCATGTGGCTAAAGATGCGACTTGGAGGTTCTGGGGGAACAAAGAAAGTTTAAGAAGGTCTTGCCAGGTGCGAAGCTGAAGGGGATAAAGGAGCCTATGTGAAGAGTAAGGGCTAGGGGGCCCTCCCTGCTGGGCCCAGCCAGCCCAGGCCCTGCCTAGGGAAAAACTCACCCACAGCTGGAAATTCCCAAGTGGTCAGATACTTAACTTTTTTTTTTTATTTGTAATTCATTGATTTCTGCTCTCATCTTGATTATTTATTTTTGTCATCATTTTTCCCCCTCCTATTATACAGGCCTTATGTTAGCATAGCATCAGCCATTGTGAGGTCATGAGTGCCATGGCCACTTTGTGTCTGAAAGACAGTGTTGAAAAGCCCTCCTTCTTTCCTTTGGCTCTTGCATTCTTTCTGCCATCTCATCTGCAGTGGTCCCTGAGCTTTGGGTTTGACAGTTGTCTCAGTGCTGAACACTCCACTATCATGTCTCAGCACAGTGGTCATTGCTATCTGAAAAGAGAAACTGTTTTTTGATCCAGCCTATTAATCTATGTGATTGGGGAGCTTAGTCTTGATAATCAGAGATAATGTTGAAAGGTAGGAGTTAATCCTTGTCATGTTGGAAGGTTTTGTAGTTTGCTGTTTTCTTAAATTTATTTATTTGTTTGAGAGATAGAGAAAGAGGCAGATAGAATGGGCGTGCCAGGGACTCCAGCCTCTGCAAATATGAGCCTTGTGCATCTGGCTTATGTGATTACTGGGGAATCGAACCTGGCTCCTTAGACTTTGCAGGCAAGCGCCTTAACTGCTAAGCCATCTCTTTAGCCCAAGTTTGCTGTTTTCTTGGTCTTTCTTCACTTTAATACTGTTCTGGTTTTTTAAAAATTTTTTTGGTTTTTTGAGGTAGGGTCTCACTCTAGCTCATGCTGACCTGGAATTCACTATGTAGTCTCAGGGTGGCCTTGAACCCACAGTGATCCTCCTACCTCTGCCTCCCAAGAGCTGAGATTAAAGGTGTGCACCACCACGCCCGGCCCCTGTTCTAGTTTCTTAAAAAAATATTTTTATTTATTTGCAAAGAGAGAGTGAGTTTGCCAGGGCTTCTTGCCACTGCAAATGAACTCCGGATCCACCACTTTGTGTATCTGATATAATTAAGAACACATGAACACCATGAATAATTTTAGCTTGGTAGAGAGTTGTCCCAAGTTTTTGCAGGTTTACATAAGGATATAAAACTATTTAACATATGAAGGAGCCATCAAAAGTTAGCTGTACTACATAGAAGTCATCTTTTATATTTGAATCTTTAGCTTAGTAGAGTAATAAATCTACAGTTCTGATAGAAATCAAACCTTTAGACCTCTTGCAGATAAAGGGAACAGTGTTAGTGACTACAAAAAGACTCACTTTTTTTTCCCTTCTGGGTAGGGCTGACCTGAAATTCACTCTGTACTCTCAGGGTGGCCTCGAACTCATAGCGATCCTCCTACCTCTACCTCCCAAGTGCTGGGATTAAAGGCATGTGCCTCCATGCCTCGGCTAACACTCTTTGTTATGTACAAATGCATCTTTTATATACAGTAACTACTTACTTAGAGCACATAGTTGTAGACCAGTATTTCAAATAGTAGGACTGCTATATGTCAGGTTTTTCAGCTGAATGGTACTGATTAAAAATAGTATAAATGTTTGAAGAATTTAATTATTCCATTTTGATGTTGACAGTTGAAATATAATGTATATTGTATAAAAGAGTGCTTATAGTCATTTTGCCTGTATTAAAATTACTTGCCTTTAACTCAGTAAATTTTTGCATAATACATAAAGGTCAGAATGCACAGCTCTATACATTTTTAGCCACAGATATACATAAGTAATAAAGTCTACTAAAATTACCTTGAAATCGTTGCTTTTAAAGTTGCCATTTAAGTTACTTTAACATAAATAGATAAATGAACTTTGACTTTGTTAAGACAGTTTTCTTTTGTTTACTTGTTTGATGCAGGGTTTCGCTGTAGCCCATGCTGGCCTCAGAACTCACATTGATCCTCCTACCTCAGCCTCCCTAGTGCTGGGATTAAAGGCATGCACCACCATACCCAGCACTTTATTTTTAGTTTTTATTTTTCGAGGTAGGGTCTCACTCCCAGGCTGACCTGGAATTCACTATGTAGTCTTAGGCTGCCTCAAACTCATAGCAATCCTCATACCTCTGCCTCCCAAGTGCTGGGAATAAAGGCGGGCACCACCACACCTGGCTTTCAGAACTATGTTTTTTTTTTTTTTTTTTTTTTTTTTCAAGTAGGGTCTCACTGTAGCCCAGGCTGACCTGGAACTCACTATGTAGTCTCAGGGTGGCCTTGAACTCATGGCGATCCTCCTACCTCTGCCTCCTGAGTGCTGGGATTAAAGGCGTGCACCACCATGCCTGGCTCAGAACTATGTTTTTAAGAAAGCCTTCTTGTTTTAAACATAGAGAATTAGGTTTTAGTTTCATCTTGATACATTAATTTTGGTCTAGATAATTCCTTAGGTGTGGTCACACTTTGAAATGTTTTTTTACAAAAGTTTGAAAATACCATCAATGATCATAAGCAGACCTAATCATCTGGTACATAAGTTTATTTCAGTATGTAATAGCCCTATTTAATTAGAGCTGTAAAGTCATTAAAAGACTTCAGAATAAGAAATTTAAATATGATCTCATTGTGTTCAAAGCCTGACATATTAACAGAGAACATTAAATTTTAGTCTTTTAAAGTTAGACCTTTTAAAATTTTATTAAAAGTGTGTGAACATTAAGAAAATCTAATTGGGGCTGGAGAGATGGCTTAGCAGTTAAGGCACATGCCTGTGAAGCCTAAGGACCCTGGTTCAATTCTCCAGGTCCCATGTAAACCAGATGCATGTGATGGCGCATTCATCTGGAGTTCTTCTGTAGTGACTAGAGTCCCTGGTGCGCCCATTCTCCCTCTCTCTCTCTCCCTTCATCTCAAAAAATAAATAAAAATAAAATATTTTTAAAAAAAGGAAAAAGAAAATCTAATTGCAGGCTGGAGAGATGGGTTAGCAGTTAAGACACTTGCCTGAGAAGCCTAAGACCCAGGTTCCATTCCCCAGAACCCATGTAAGCCAAATGCCAGATACATGTGGTGCATGCATTGGGAGTTCCTGGTGTGCCCATTCTCTCTCTCTCTCTCTCTTTCTCTCTCATAAACAAATAAAAAATATTTTTTATAAAGAAAATCTAATTGCTTTGAATAAATGAAGCATTAAAATACAACCTGTTGCTAGAGGTGTGCACTGCTTCAGAACTCTGGGGAATAGTTGTTTTCTGTTCTTGTGTTATTGAATGAGATGATTTTGAATAAAGGCCTTTATCCCCAATTAAAAACCTGTATGTAAATTTTGGCTGTGGTCAACCTAGTTACATATACATCTTGTAAGATTTATTTTTTATAATCCTATAAGCCTCAATTAAAAAATCTTTTTATTTATTGGAGAGGGTATATATAGGCATACCAGGGCATGCTCCACTTTGTACATCTGGCTTTATGTGGATACTGGGGAATGGTACTTAGGCTGGCAAGCTTTGCAAGTGAGCACCTTTTAACTGTTAAGGCATTCCTTATCCCCACCCCTCCTTAAAAATTTATTTACTTGGGCTGGAAAGATGGCTTAGTGGTTAAGGCATTTGCCTGCAAAGCCAAAGGATTCTGGTTCGACTCTCCAGGACCCATGTAAGCCAGGTACACAAAGGGGTGCATGCATCTGGAGTTCGTTTGCAGTGGCTAGAGGCCCTGGTGTGCCCATTCTCTCTCTCTCTGTGCCTATCTCTCAAATGAATCAATACATAAAATATATTTAAAAAATTTATTTACTTAAAAAAATTTATTTACTTAACACCAGATACGTGATACTTTATGTCTGGCTTTACATGGGTATTGGGGAATTGAACACAGGTCAGCAGGCTTTGCAAGCAAGTTTTTAAAAATTTTTATTTAATTAAAATATTTCCAACCCTGTATAGATCATATTCAGTTCTGCTTTTCTTTGAAGCCTTTCCTGAGGAATCTGTTACAACAGCCCACACTTGTCATCTGTCATGCAGGAGGCGGCTAATTGAGGAAAATATGTATTGTTTTAACTTGAAGAAACAGGAATGTAGTGACAAAGTAAGTTCAGAATACTTCAGGGTTGGTAGACATTGGCCAGTGAGTGAAAGGTACCAAAATGGGCAGGGGTAAGACAGAAAAGAAATGAGGGTTTGAAACCATGCTTTTGTAACAATTCTTAATTCCAAGTAGGTTCTAATTCCAGAGGAGACTTGCTTTGTTTTGTGACTTACATAATAGCCTGCATCAAAATTGCAGGTGCTGCCTGAGTCAACCTATCACCATCTCAAACCCTTAGAAAAACTAGCACTTTCCAGCCTGAATTCCCTCCATACTGAGACATATTTTCTACCATCTAGCAGGTACCACCATCTCTGACTCCATCTCTGGTTATTGAACACTCCTACTGTGTGTCAGCCACACAATATCTGCATTTCACAGATGAAAACAAAACTTGGAGTGGTTTAGTAACATGTTCAACATCACACAATTAGTCAGTACTTGGTTGAGCTTTAGGTTTCCTTGTGAACCTAAGCTGAAGGAAATAGGGTGGGGAGATAGATGTGAGAGAAAGAGAAAGAGATAAGGACACTGACTGAAGGTCAAGAAAGAGCTCCGCCCCCTGCTTCTATGGCACAAAAAGTAGTGCTTTCTTTACTAACTATTTAGGAAAAAAAGGCACTGGGCTTTTAGGGCTTTGCTCCTGAGTAGGTTAATTGAATAAATGTCATGTGAAACTTTTTCTTTGGAGAGATGTAAACACATTGTCTATTTATTCCAGATAGAGCTCAGAGGACCAAAATCCAATTTTGGTGAACCAGTGATTTTATTGGGGTTTCTTATAGGACATGGGTGAGGGGTTACTTACAGGAGCATGGGTGACTCAAAGGCAGCTGCATTGCAAGATACCACCCCATCCATCCTGGCTGGCAACCTTACGGAAGCTGCATCATAAATGCTAAATAACCTTCTGCTTCCTATATAATCTTGCTTCTGTAAACCAAGATCGTGTACAGCTGCGGAGAGGACAGGAGGGAAAAATGGCTGAAATCCCAGGTGAGGGTCTTGTAACCCACTCCTCTATCAACTAAGGAGTAGCTCATTACCATAATCATGGATCTAGCTATCACATATTGCTCTGTTCCAAAGTTGCTGTGGCTACCTAGTCAAAGCATTCTTTATTTCAAGATGGCATCATGTTATGCCTGGAAGAAAATTAAGAGACTGCTGCTAACTAATAATCACAATAATCATTTTTATCTTTCTTTCCTGAAGCAGGTTGGAGTGTTAAATACACCTCTTCAGTTATTCTAAATAATTACATAGTGTAGTTGGTAAATTTTGCCATTGCTTACTATAATCTCACACTGGTCAGTAGTTTACCATGCTTAATATGCTGTGAGTCCAGACTAATATACAACTTTGAGGTCCATTTAATTGGCAGAGCTAAAATTTATTTTGACATTCATTAAGAAAGCAGGACCTTATTATCAAAGGCACAAATGATTTCCTTTTTGTTTCCAGATCATACCCTAGTCATCTTGGACAGATCATTTTCTAGCCTTTGATATGATTGAAGTTGGAAAATCTACTTTGAATCAATGTCTTTGTCTCCCAGCTCCTTAGGTGAAGAGTTCTCTTTTTTAAAAATTCTTATTTTATTATTTATTTATTAGAGACAGACAGAGGGAGAGAGAGAGAATGGGCACGCCACGGCCTTTAGCCACTGCAAACGAACTCCAGACGCAAGTGCCACCATGTGCATCTGGTTTACACAGGACCTGTAGAATTGAATCTGGGTCCTTAGGCTTTACAGGCAAGACCTTAACTGTGAAGCCATCTCTCCAGCCCAAAAGTTATTAATTTAAAGAAGAGCTAGCCTAAAATAACACAGGTCTCTTTATGCTCGTCATTTATCTTATTTTTTATTTTTAAAGAAAAAACAGTCTGGTTCAATGCTGATGCTAAAGAAATGACAATTTGAAGTCAGGATTTGAGCTTTGGTTGCCATTTACCTTTGGTCTTTATTTTCTTGGAAAGAATTTTGTTACCCTCTTTGCTTCCAGGGGATGGTAGTACTGGCAAAAGAATACTGAGAGGGCCCTTTTCTTCCTTCAAGGCATTCCCAGAGAAGGATATAAAAATCCTTCTATGGCATTATTTATAGCATTTTGAATATTCATTTACTTCAGAGTTCATATCTTTTCTAAGACCAGGTTTCTTGAACACAAAGATTGCATAGCTTTGTCTCTGTCCCCAGGGTCCACTGGGAACACTTTGATGGCTCAGCTATTTCATTCAGTAGATACTCCCTGAGAGCCTATTTACATGCCAGCCTTGTCCCAGGTGCTGAATTTTAATTGGCAGTAGCAGGTATAAGCCTCATTAATATATATCTATACTCCAGACAAGTTATGGATGGCATTTATAGGTATAACCATTGCATATATTATAAATGCCTGAAAATGATTTAAAAATGAACAAAATTTTTAATACATTTGTCAGACTTAAAAAAATTATTTATTTAGAGCAGGGTGTAGTGGTGCACACCTTTAATCCCAACTCTTGGGGAGCTAGAGGTAGGGGGATTGCTGTGGGTTCAAGGCCACTGTGAGATTATATAGTAAATTCCAGGTCAGCCTGGGCTAGAGTAAGACCTTATGTTGAAACGCCACACCCCCAAAATTTTTTAAAATTTTATTTCGAGAGAGAAAAGTAGGGGAGGCAGATGAGAATGGGCATGCTAGGACCTCTAGTCCCTGCAAATGAACTCCAGATATATGTGCCCCCTTGTGCATCTGTCTTACGTGGTTACTGGGAAATTGAACCTGAGTCCTTAGTCTTCAGAGGCAAATGCCTTAACTGCTAATCCATCTCTCTAGCCTCTTGTCAAACTTTTATAGCATTATATTACATGTATCTAAGAACATTTTCTGTTACTAACAAATACTGAGTTTAATGATTCAGTGTACAGAGATTGTAAATCCAACTTTGCCTTCTTGTGAGTAATACTGGTTTTATCATAGTTTTATATTGTACATACACCATAAATGAGATTAAATTATTAAGATAATTAATCTTGCAATATTATTTACAGCAAAGTACTATCCATTAGCAGTGAATTTGTTTAGTGACAGTTTTATTATCTCAGTATCAAAATTGGCTATCGCAACATTGACAATAAATATGTTGTATATAGAGCAAAGCATAAAAATCATGTAAAGATATTTCTACATATAGGCTGGTCCTAAAATTCTTTAAAATAATTTGTTTTTATTTATTTATGAGAGAGAGAGAGAGTTAGAGGGAAAGGGAGGGAGAATGTATGAGCACATCAGGGCCTCTAGCCACTGCAAATGAACTCCAGATGCACTTTGTGCATCTGGCTTATGTGGGTACTAGGGAATTGAACCTAGGTCTTTAGGCTTCACAGGCAAGCACCTTAACCACTAAGCCATCTCTCCAGCTCCTAAAATTCTTTTAAAAATATTTTAATCATTTTATTTATTTGATAGAGAGAGAGAGAGGGAGTATGCGTGCACCAGATCCCCCTTCCACTACAGATTAACTCAAGACACATGCGCCAATTTGTACATCTGGTTTTGCATAGATACTGGGAAATTGAACCAAGGTCATCAGGATTTGCAGGCAAGTGCCTTTAAAACCACTGAGCCATCTTTACAGCCCTAACATTGTAAATTTACATTTTAGGACATTGGAGAGATTGCTAAGTGTTAGTACTTGTTTGCAACACCTACTGGTCTGAACTCAGTGCCCTAGCACCCTCATAAAGCTGGCTACAAAGAGGCACATGCATCTGTGATTCCAGTGCACCTACAACTGGGAGGCAGAGCCAAAAGAATCCAAAGCTCATGGGCCAGATAGTATGACATTTATTTGTAACAGCAAGAGATCTTATCTAAAAGAAGGTGAAGCAAAGACAACTACCAGTTGTTCTCTGATCTCCACATATGTGTGTAGCGTGCACACCTGTACATATACACATACAAATAAATTAAGTTCGTTTTATTTTGTCAGCAAAAAGCAGTTTAGAAAATTTCTGGGCATTAACAAAAGCATATTTTAACAATTTAATTGGCTTTTAAATGAAAGATATTAGATATTTTTTATAAGGCAATAGCTCCTTTTCTTTATTTTATTTTTATTATTTTTTTCATTGAAAACTTCTATAACTGTAGACAATAACTTATGTTAATTCCCTCCTTCCATTTTCCCCTTTAAAACTCCACTTTTGGGTTGGAGACATGGCTTAGCAGTTAAGGCGCCTGCCTCCTAAGCCTAAGAATGCTGGTTCCAATCTCCAGTGGTTCCAATCTCCAGGTCCCACATTTAGCCAGATGCAAAGTGACGCAAGGGCGCAATGCCACACTTGACCACAAGGGGGCGCACACATCTGGATTTCATTCGCAGCAGCTAAGAGGCTGCTGGCGCGCCCAACTCTGTCTTCCTCTCCCTCTCTCTGTCTCTCTCCAAAAAGAAAAAGAAAAAAAAAAACACTTTCCATCAAATCGCCTCCATCTCTCAATCAGTCTCTTTTCTTTTGATGTCATGATCACTTTTCCTCCTATTAGGATGGTCTTGTGTAGGTATTGTCAAACACTACGGGGTCATGGATATCTGGACTATTTTGTGTCTGCAGGAGCACATTGTAAGGAGTCCTATACTGTTCCTTTGGCTTTCACATTCTTTCTGATGCCTCTTCTGCAATGGACCCTGAGCTTGCGAAGATGTGATAGAGATATTTCAGGGCTGAGCTCTCCTCTTCTCAGCGCCATGGTGCCTTCTGAGTCATCCCAAGGTCTCCACCATCTGAAATGAGAAGCTTCTCTAATCAAAAGTGAGAGTAGCATTAATATATGGATATGAACATTAAGAGAAGTGCTTACTGGGCAGTTTGGTGAGCATAGTATATACCTTTAGCCAGACACCAGAAAACATTACACCCCTAAGGCTTATGACTACCCCTGTTGTAGGTTTTCAGTATCAGGATATATTCCCTCCCATGGAGTGGGCCTCCAGTCCAATTAGAGGGTGGTTGGTTTCCTCCATAACAGACATGCCACTATTGTTTCCGTTGGCTCATTTGGCCTGGCTGGCCAAACTTAAGGCTTGCAGTGTCCACTATTGAGTATCACCACTGGTAATTTCTCTCTCTCTCCTATTGAGCTGCATGCAGCATAACTTTTTCCAGCTTTCTGTCAGCTGGTCTACATGGAGGAAGTTTTCAGCTCAGCTGCAGCAAGATTTCTCAGTGACCTTGCAGCCCAAGTATGTGGAGTCTTCAGCAATAGGTTTCCTGGTGGGAAACCAAGAGCCTCGGTAATGGCCTGTAATATTTTGGGGGGTACCTGTGACCTCCCTGGTCAACAACTCACTGGAATGTATTCCATCCTTGACACTGAAAATTTTCTAGTAACAGTCCATGGATTCTGGGTGTTCCATTGTCCAAAAAGGTACATTTCTTTTTCTTTATCCTTTGTTTTCGAGAGAGAGAGAGAATTGGCAGGCCTAGGCCTCAGCCACTGCAATCGAACTCCACACACTTTTACCACCTAGTGGGCATGTGCAATCTTGTGTTTGCCTCACCTTCGTGCATCTGGTTTATGTGGGATCTAGAGAGTCAAACATGTGTCCTTAGGCTTTGCAGGCAGGCACCTTAATTGCTAAGCCATCTGTCCAGCCCCTTAATAGCTCTTTTTCTGTTAGACACAGTAATCATACCCATGTCCTGAATGTTACTGTTTGTAGGGATTGGATTCTCCTGTAATTCCCTATATGAAAAAAATTAACATAAAGATATTTGACAAACATAAGTATATTCATCATTATATATGTTCTGCAGTCTTAATAAAGATCACACATTTATCATTTATGTATTAATAATCCTGGAAAACAAACTCATAGCATTAATGCAATTAATAGTGTGGTAATTTGAATGTGATAATGTAGATGTATGGTCCCTTACACTCAGGTGTTCTATTAAAAGTTTGTAACTTCAGCCCCTAGCAGATTCCTGCTAGAAGGGGGCCTGTAATTGGGGGTGGATCTGATTTCAGCCCAAAGGAGTGGAGAAAGCAGTGTGAGCTATGGTGTGCTTATTGCTGCTTGTAGGTGCTTGCTGGCGGGTTGTGGTTTCTCTCTGCTTGGATGTATGGAAGCAAGCAGCTTCTTCCACCATTGATAGAACTTCCCCTTGATCTGTAAGCTTGAAATAAATTCTTTCCTCCCATAAACTGTGTCTGATTGGATATTTGTCCCAGCAACGTGGAGCTAATTACAACTTAGTCTTTTTATTTATTTGTTTATTTGGGTATTTAAGTTTTTTTTTATTGACAGCTTCCTTAATTGTAGACAATATCCCATGGTATTTTGCTCCCTTCCCCACTTTCCCCTTTGAAACTCCACTCTCCATCATATCCCCTCCCCCTCTCAATCAGTCTCTCTTTTAATTTTGATGTCATCATTTTTTCCTTCTATTATGATCTTGTGTACGTTGTTTCAGGCCATTTTGTGTCTGGAAGAGCACATTGTAAGGAGTCCTACCCTTCCTTTGGCTCTTACATTCTTTCCTCCCCCTCTTCCACAATGAATCCTGAGCCTTGGAAGGTGTGTTAGAGATGTTTCAGTGCTGAGCACTCCTCTGTCACTTCTCAGCACCATAGTGCCTTCTGAGTCATCCCAAGGTCACCACCATCTGAAAAGAGAAGCTTCTCCAACCAAAAGTTGAGAGTAGCATTAATATATGGGTATGGACTTTAAGAGAAGTGCTTACTGGGCAGTTTTGGTGAGCATAGTATATACATTTAGCCAGATACCAGCAGATGTTACACCCCTAGGGCTCATGACTACCTCTGTTGTAGGTTTTCAGTATCAGGGATGTATTACCTCCCTTGGAGCGGGCCTCCAGTCCAATTAGAGAGCGGTTGGTTTGCCCCATAACAGACATGCCACTGTTGCACCTGTGGGCTCATTTGGCCTGGCTGGCCAAATTTAAAGCTTGCAGTGTCCTCTTTTGAGTATCTTCACTGGTGTTTTTCTCTCTCCCATTGAACTGCATGCAGCGTAGCTTTTTTCCCTGCTTTTTTTCAGCTGGTCCACATGGAGGAAGCTTTCAGCTCAGCTCCAGCAGGATTTCTCAGTGACCTTGCAGCCCAAGTATGTGGAGTCTTCAGCAATATAGGGCCTTACCATGTTTTCCTGGGGGGAAACCAAGGGCCTCGGCAATGGCCTGTAATGTTTTGGGGTTATCTGTGACCTCCCTGGCCAACAACTCACTGTAAGGTATTCCATCCCTGGCACTGAAAATTTTCTAATAACTATTGCTTCTGAGTGTTCCATTGTCCAGAAAAGTAGGTTTCCATATGACTTTTTTTATCCTCTTAGATTTTGATTAGCCTTCCCTCCACCTTTCCTTTACTTAGCCTCTTCCCCTGACCCCACTTAGGCCTTTTCACCCCCATTAATCTGTTCTTCTACTTACGTATATACAATACCATCCTATTAAGTCCCCCCTCCCTCCCTTTCTATTCCCTTTATATCCTTTTTCTAGCTTACTGGCTTCTGCTACTGAGTTTTATTCCTACTCACATTGTTTGTTTATTTATTTATTTGGTTTTTTAAAGTTGGGTCTCACTCTAGCCCAGGCTGACTTGGAACTCACTATGCACTCTCAGGCTGTCCTTGATTTTCCTACCTCTGTCTCCTGAGTCCTGGAATTAAAGGCATGCACCACCACACTGGGTACACAAATAGGATTTTTTTGTTTTTTTGTTTTTCGAGGTAAGGTCTCACTCTGGACCAGGCTGACCTGGAATTCACTATGTAGTAGTCTCAGGGTGTCCTTGAACTCATGGTGATCCTCCTACCTCTGCCTCCTGAGTGCTGGGATTAAAGGTGTGCACCACCACGCCTGGCTTCACAAATAGGATTTTGAAAAACTTTTTATTTATTTATTTATTTGCAAGCAGAGAGAGGGGGAGAGGGGAAGGAGAGAGGCAGAGAGAGAGAGAATGGGCATGCCGGGGCCTCTAGCCACTGCAAACGAACTCCAGATGCATGCGCCCCTCAGGCAGCTGGCCTACGTGGGTCCTGGAGAATCGAACCGGCATCCTTTGGCTTTGCAGGTAAACTGCTAAGCCATCTCTCCAGCCCACAAATAGGATTTTTAAGAATATATTTTAGGGCTGGAGAGATGGCTTAGTGGTTAGTGCCTCCTAAGCCTAAGAACGCTGGTTCCAGTTTCCAGCGGTTCCAATCTCCAGGTCCCATGTTTAGCCGGATACAAAGTGACGCAAGGGCGCAATGCTGCACTTGACCACAAGGGGGATGCACACATCTGGATTTCGTTCGCAACAGCTGAGAGGCTGCTGGCGCACTCATCTCTATCTGTCTTCCTCTCTGTCTTTCTCATATATATATATATATATATATATATATATATATATATATATATATTGCTTATTTATTTATTTGAGAGAAAGAGGCTGAGAGAATTGGCACGTCATGGCCTCCAGCCACTGCAAACGAACTCCAGATATGTGTGCCACCATGTGCATCTGGCTTTATGTGGAACCTGGATAATTGAACCAGGTTCCTTAGTCTTCACAGACAAACACCTTAACTGCTAAGCCATCTCTCTAGCCCATAAATACGATTTTTAAAATCAACCTCAGTTTTGAGAATTAATATTTTGAGAGCATCAGATCCAAACCATTATACTGGCAATCTCAAAATTAGCATTTTAATTAGTTAAATTAGGCCTGAGATAACGTCCTCATATATATAACAAGTTTTTCTTAGGTCTAAATGCTACAGTTATTTTTAAAAACCTGCATTTTAGCTGGGCATGCTGGCACATGCTTTAAATCCCAGCACTCAGGAGGCAGAGGTAAGAGGATCACCATGAGTTTGAGACCATCCTGGGACTACATTCTAGGTTGAATTCTAGGTTGGCCTGAGCTAGTGTGAGAGATTGAAGCCACCCTGAGAGTATGTAGTTAATTCCAGGTTGGCCTCAGCTAGAATGAAACTGTACCTTGAAAAACAAAACAAACAAAAAGCCCCCTGCATTTTAGCTAACCACTTTTTCAAAGGAAGTGTGATGGGGAAAAAGCATCAGTTACTGTGTTAATGGGGTCCAACATCATCCCCAAATACATTCACACAAAAACACATTTTAAATTAGGCATCCAAAAGTAGTAATCCAGCACATAGTAAGTTCACAAAGGAAAGAAATGTAGGGCTGTTCAGAGGGTTAAGTGGTTAAGTATGCTTCCTGCTCCCAAGTGTGAGGGCCCGAGGGAGCTTGAGATTGCCCAAGTTCAACTCTCCAGAGCCAACATAATCCTGTAACCCCAATCCTTTGGAGATCACAGAATTGCTGGATCTCTAGAGCATTAAGCTCTGCAATCAGTAAGAGACTTCATCACAAGGAAAAACATCACAAGGAAAAAAAGGTGAGTGATGGAGGAGGATATCTGACATTCTCCTCCAGCCACCACAAGCAAGTGCATGGTATGATGCATCAGCACATGCATGTGCATATAACACACATACTATACATACACAAAAATGCAAAAGTGAATTGGCTAGAGGTTTGTTACTCATTTATTTTCAGGAATTTGAGGAGTAGATTACGTTTTTTTTTTCCCCCCTCCTCCGCAAGGTAAGATCACCCTCTAGCCCAGGCTGATCTGCTTTATGTAGTCTCAGGCTAGCCTCAGACTCACAGCAGTCTTCTGCCTCTGCCTCCGGAGTGGTGGGATTGAAGGTGCACACAACTCAGCCTGGCTCGCAAATTAAGTTTTGCCCTGTATTATTTAAATTTTTATCTTTTATTTTTTTGGTTTTTCGAGGTAGGGTCTCACTGTAGCTCAGGCTCACCTGGAACTCACTATGTAGTCTCAGGGTGGCCTCATACTCACAGTGATCCTCATACCTCTGCCTCCTGAGTGCTGGGATTAAAGGCGTGCACCACCATGCCTGGCTTCTCTCTCTTCTTGATGTATTGATGTATCCTTTTTCTCCCCTGTATTATCCTTAATGCTGGATACACACAGGTTCCCTCAAATGGTTTTTTTTTTTTTTTTTTTTTTTTTTTTTTGGTTTTTCGAGGTAGGGTCTTGCTCTAGCCCAGGCTGACCTGGAATTTACAATGTAGTCGCAGAGTGGCCTCGAACTCATGATCCTCCCACTTCTGCCACCTGAGTGGTGGGATTAAAGGTGTGTGCCATCACACCCGGCTCAAATGCGCTTTAAAATTAATCATTATAAGTTTAGAAATGACTAGTCAGGTAGAATATTCCTTTTGGAGAATTCTATCCCAAATAATTCTAAAAATTTTAATGGTTCAGAAGAGCACCGAAAAGACCAGCACACCTCCTTTTTCCCTGAATCACAACAGGTACCCAGATGGCTCAACAGAATTCCAAACTTGCTTTTTTAGAAAAGCTTCCAAACAGCTTGTCGTGCAAACAGTTCCACTGAGCCCTAGGTGACTCACAAAAGCCTCCAGGTCAAGTTGAAGGTAAAGCTTCTAAGTGTACCTACCCATCGGGGAGAAATTTATCAAAGGTCATGCTTTTTAAAATTTTTAAAATTAGGGAGGGAGAGAGAGAAGCACAAATACACAGAGAGAGAATGGGTATGCCAGGACCTCCAGCCACACTGCAAATGAACTCCAGACACAATGTGCCACCTTGTGCAACTGGCTTATGTGGGTCCTGGGTCCTTTGGCTTTGCAGGCATGCACTTTAACCCCTAAGACATCTTCTCCAGCCAAGAGTCATGCTGTGTGTGTGTTTGTGTTTTGACTTTTGATATAGGGTCTCACTATAGTCCAGGCTGACTTGGAATTCACTATGTAGTCTCAGGCTGGCCTCAAACTCACAACAGTTCTACCTTGGCTTCTCAAGTGCTGTGATTAAAGGTGTGTGCCACCACCCCTGGCTTGGGTTAGTCATGCTTTTTTGAGAACCCAAAGGAGAGTCTAAGCATGCATTTTTCTGTTTCACCCAGTGGAGGTAAGAAAGCTGATGGTGACTGGAAAGAGAAATGTTTCTGGAACAAAGTGATGCCAGCAGCCGTGTGAGACGGCTTGTTCTGTTCTCTTCATCCAGGGTCAGCTTGCTGTGAGTGGCTGACACCTTTAATGTGGGGCTCAGAAAGTCTTATAGCAAGCTAGGCTTAGCCCCTCATTCTTAATAAGGCCATATTGGAAAGAGGAATGAAGAGGTCACATGATCTCACAAGTCTCACCTCTGGTCTTGGAGGGCAGGTTTAGGTCTGTCTAAATGCATGGCATAACAAAGCAGTCCTGGTCAAGGTGTGGGCCTCCCCATCATTGTCTCAGTAGGAGCCAAGGGGTCTGATAAGTTGTCAGAATTATATGAAATCTCTTAGGAGCCAAGTCCTGGTAGTACCAGGATCCTCTGCCTGTTCACACTGTTGCTGACTTTGCTCCCTCAGAAGCTTGCATAATAGCACTATATGAGCTATTTAGTAGAGAGCTGGCTTCCATCTCAGTTCCAGCTTGTTTTCTCAGTGTGCTGTGGTTGCAACTAGTGGTGCCTTTAGCAATAGGGTCTTTGCCATCTAGTTCTGGTCAGTAATCAAGCACTTTGGCAATGACCTACATTGTTTTGTTGGGATAGCCTCATAGACATCTGTGACCAACATCTCATTGTTGGGTGGGGCGATGACCTACCTCTCTTACTGGGATTTACCAGCAACAACTATGGTTTTTGTTTTGTTTTGTTTTGTTTGTGTTTTTTTGAGATAGGGTCTCATTCTAGCTCAGGCTGACTTGGAATTCATTATGTAGTCTCAGGGTGGTGGCCTTGAATTTATAGTGATTCTCCTGCCTCTGCCTCCTGGGTGCTGGAATTAAAGGCGTGCGCCACCACTCCTGGCTAACCTATGGTTTTATGGCAAAGCTTTTTCTACCCCAGTGGGAGACTTCCACCTAAACCCATACTCTATGTTAAGAAAGCTGCATCTTAATTTGCTAAGGAAGAAGTAAGTTTCTGTGGTACTAATTCACTGTCTTTAGTTTTGTGTACTCCTTTCCCTCCCCTTCTTTCCCTTGTCTTTCTCGCTGCTGGATCTTTTACACCCTGCATTCTGTCCTTCCATTTGTCTTATTGTCCCTCCTATAATCCCTCCCTGCGTACCCCCTTTCCAAACCTCATTCTGTCTTCCTTCAGATGAGTATGACTGATGCTTACTACAGTTTATAAACAAATCATGCTATGAGTGAGAACTTTTTTTTGTGGCTTTCTAAGCCTGGGTCAAATAATAACATATGTCAGTTTGTTGGGTACAATAATAAAGTCAATATGTAATGATCAAACCAGGATAACTAGCATTTCTATTTCAAGCAGTTATCATTTCTGGGTTGAGAATTTTTAAACTTGTACAGTTATTTTGAAAAGCATCAAACTGGGCATGGTAGCTCATGCTTATTGCAATCCCAGCACTTGTAAAGCTGAGGCAGAAAAATTGCTACAAATTCAAGGTCTGCCTAGGCTAGCTACCTAAATGAGGTCCAGGCTAGCCTGGGCTATTGAGTTATTTCAAAAAAATACATTTTGGTAGAGTATATTTTAACTATTCTACTAGAACACCACATTCCGTTCTATCTCTCCCTGCTTTCATTCCTTTTTTTCCTTTTCTCCCCTCCCATTCCCTCTTTCCCTTCCTCCCTCCCTTCCTTCCTTCCTTCCT